>JAQPPZ010006060.1:0-4800000 GCA_028583015.1 Wollemia nobilis | reverse complement strand
TGTTCATAGCTTCCAATATGATTACAATGCCTCTCCTTGAGGGCTTTACACTGTGATACATTTCAACTTTTACAATGTTCAAGGGATCTAATCCCTTGAAATATCCTTAAGGCATGCACTATTGTCCATTTCACATTCCCACACTTGAGAGCTATCCTTGGGCTTGTTATTCTTGCCTTCTTAGCTCCTCCCTCCTATATAGCATACCTGCACCTACACACAAGGGATTGAAAAGGGGGTTAATAGCATATGCGTTTGTAGATTCAAAGCTAGGAAACATAGAAAGCATGCATATAGAAATCACAAAACCTATTTTTAATAAACCAAAATGCTTCAAAATGACTTCTAACTATATTATTTAATAAATAAAATGATTTAGTAAATATATAAGCATAAATAAAAGGGAAATTGTTAGAAAAAATAGTGGTCATCCTTGGGTGAGCCAGATAGACCTACAATCACAAAATATTCAATTACCCTATCAAAACTGCTGCAAATCTCACCAAATTTGGACCATAGACTAATATAAGCATTTCTAAAAGGTCTACAGTGGAATTGGGTTAAAATTCCTTACTTTTTTCTAAACATCCTTAACATATGCAACTAGCTATTGCTAACCATACCTAGGTGGGACGGTTACAAATATTCTTAGATTTTACCACCAATCCTTATGGGATCTGGTCCAAAATTGGTCTAAAGGTTATGTCAATAGATGGGGCCAAATTCTTCTCCAATTTGGTCAATTTAGAATGGCTTGGATCGGTTTCTAATGCCCCTAAAAGTGCCTTCAAATGAAAAGGATTTCAAGGTCAAATGTGAACAAATTTTGGTTTGCAAAAGGAAAGGATGGAATTGGGCAACACCTAGTTGCTCAAATGCTTCAATTCTCCTCCTTAAAAATGGGTGAATGCACCTATTTTTATAGCCCAAATAGGGAATCTACAGAAAAGGGGCAAGTCTTGGCATGCGAGGTAGATGCCGCCACTTGTCCAAACCCTTGCCCTCATTGGTTAGAAGAGGTTGCCCATTTGGGGCCTCTAATTGGGAGTTCCTGGTCTCTATGATAGGCTCCCAATCAATTTTTTTGATTGGGTGAAGAATATGGTAGTGATTGATTATCATTTCTACGCCCCTTTGACTTTTGGGGTGTCTATTTAGGGACCATCCCACCTAGGTATGGTTATGAATGGCCATACCTAGGTGTGACGGTCACCATCTGTGACCATCCCTTGGTGGGACGGTCACAAGGATATGCCCCAAAATCACCCAAAACTACTGTGAACCTTACCAAATTTGTTTTGGAGCCTTATGTAAGCCTAGAGGGGTTCCCAATGGGGCCATATGATGTCGATAAGAGTGGCATATGTGATGCACTAGTAGTCTTATTCGATTTACATGATTTAGGTGTCTATAAATGCCCCTTTTTGGGATGCACTATGTATAATAAAGCGCTAAGAAAAAATAGATCACTAAATCATCAAATGACTAAGGTTGTTCACTAACCTAATAAAATTTTGATGCATCCATTGTGGAAAGAGCATACATTCTTAGAATCCTTGCTAATAACATAGTCGAAGGATCAATTTTGGGTATACCTTTCAATTGTGTTGTAGTAATAGTCTTATGGGGCTTAGAGTATACTAGGTCTTGGTGCCTTGTGTTCTTTTTACATGGGTTGATTACCGAGGTTTAAATTAGGTCAAGCCTATTTTGTTGTTTCTTATGCTAATTATTTTCCCTAGCATGGGCTTTGAAAATTTGTCTTTAGCAAATATTCTTTTGAATGTATGGAAATTACACTTCTGAGTGTTTTAATGTTGATTTTGTTTTTGAATTCATTATTATGACTACCCCCTCAAGTGATTATTTATGAGGGCATGACCAATTATAAAGCAATGAGTTGCTTGAATCATATGACTGAATTGGGGTAACTCTCTATTTTTCCCATGGTACTATATACCTGTTTGGAGGGGATTTTTGACTATTTTGATGAACATTTCTAGAAGAAAAAGGCTAAAATTTTCATTCCCGTGGAGTTTTCCAGCCATGTAGGCCTTCTTGGGGAGTAAAATAAATACTTTTTATGGATCCAAAAATATTATAGCTTCAATCTTGATCCCTACAAAATTTTAGACCATTTTACCTTATTTTTGGTGGGTTTTGGACCCAATTTTTGATATTTTTGGGTTATTTTTGTGCAATTGTTTGGTGACCATACTAGGTGGGGATTAGTACACTATTTATGACCATCCTAGGGTGGGACAGCCAGCCAACTATCCACTTGTCCCACATAGGGGCGATCGACTTCTTTTAGAACTATATAAGCCCAAAATGGGGCATATGAGCTCATTTGTGCACTTTTCTTGGAGAATTTGGAGATGAGAGAGGTAGGAGAGTTATTTTATGAAGTGGAGCACTATCAAAACATAAGTACAACAACATGAGCCAACCAGCGGATGCAATAGGTGGTGGAGCTGGTGTGAAATGGGTATGGAACACATGTCCTTCTCTTCGCTATTTTATTGTGAATTTGTGATTTCTGCTGCAATTTTCATACTACACACTCCCTCATGGTTAATAAACCCTAGGAATAGTGAAATGTATAAAATTGAACTTTTATTTTTGTTATTAGGGTTTAATGCTAGATTTTTAGTGTTTTTAAAGCATTTTTAGGGCTAAATTAGGGGTCAAAATGACCCAGTTTTTGCCATGGTTGGGGACCATCACTATAGGGTACGGTCATTGGTGGTTGTCCATAGGTGGTACAATTACCAAATTATGGGTCGTACCTTAGTGGGATGGCCAAAAATTGGCCCAACAAGGGCCCTTTTTGAAGCATCTTTTGGGTATTTTTAGAGCATTTTTATGCATGTTTAGTGCATTTTTTTTGCATTATTGATAAGTTAATTTTTATTACCAGATAGTTAAGAGTTGGTATAGAGTTCCAATGCTATACCATGTCACTAGAGACCTATTGAATACTTTATACTGATGATGTCTTGATTCCATTGGTCTTAAGCATGTTACGTAGTTATATCCCGTAGTGAGTGATCGCGCCTATCTAACTACATTGATAGATTTGTGGGATCCTCATACTAATAATTTACATATAGTTACAAGGGATATGACAGTTACATTAGAGGATGTATATTGGATACTGTGTATTCTAATATAGGGGCATCCTATAGTGTCCACTCCTACAAAGTGATGAGAGGCCATCATGCGAAGGTACTTTGGGATGCGCTGGGAGGATGCAGTGATTGATCTTCTCAGTAGAGGGATATTAGTGGTTTCATGGGTTCAATATGGTGTGCTTAGGGTTAATCATACTTTATTTATGACCTTGATCATCAACATGCTACTACCCAACTCTTTAGGTGATAGTTTCACATGGAACCTTATAGAGCTAGCATTCAATCTTGTAGAGTGTATAGAGGATGAGCTGATAGTGATGGCTTGGGGTCCTACTTTATTAGTGTAGATATATGAGGAGCTATATGAGATCCACTTTCATAAGTGGAAGGGCTTGGGATATAGCTTCTTGCTATAGGTTTGGGGTTGGCAGTATATTTTTGTGGAGCAACCATGGGGACTACCTTGGACTACTTGAGTAGAGCTAACAGATAGGGAGATTGGTTATGGGGTGCTATGGTAGAGGTCACATGAGTTAGACCATAGTAGTTGACATTCTGGAGAGGTTAAGAATTATGTAGAGGCTTTTGCATAGCTTAGAGTAGCAAATATTGAGTGGAGACCCTATAGGGATTATCCTGCATGGAGGGAGGCTGAGATAGAGCTATGCTAATTTTGGTGAGGTAAGTGGTTGATAGGGCGACATGGGACAAAGTGATAGTACTTACCTTATGATCATGTGCTATGAAATTTTGGTCTATTCCAAGGGTTACCTAGGGAACCTATGATTTATCATCATCATAGGTATGAAAGGACTTTAGCATGGCATGTTGTGGAGGAACTAGGGGAGGATTCATATCCTATGGTGTCAATTTTTGAGTTGGATAATGTAGGTATGATAGATGAGTATGATGCTTGGTGGGTCATATGATAGTGGCAGGGGTAGATACCACTAGGAGGGGATGCAGCTGCTAGAGTAGTGGATGCAGCTATGGGTGCTCTAGATGAGGAGGGTTAGGATGAGTCTCCAAATTATGAGAAAGTAGACACAGGTGAGTGGTTTGTGCATTAGCATGTGATAGCAGATATGGTGGAGCTAATTTATGTATAGAATCCACTAGGATTTTATGGAGAGGACCTTGGATATCAGGGTTTGTAGGTACAATTAGCAGGACAAGATGCTATAATTACAGAGCTACAAGGTAATCTTAGTAGGGTACGATGGGTTTTTTGAAAGAATATATATCTACTACATGCACAGGTATAGAGTGCACATATAGAGATGGAGATAAAGGCAATGTTGATAGCTACTCTTCAGGCATAGGTTTTTGTACATGGATCTAGTCATGGGGAGTCGAGCAGTGAGGAGATAGCTATGATGTAGGAGGAGATGGTCCATCTCTAGGGTTTAGTAGCTACCTATCAAAATTAGTTCTAGGAGGATCGAACCTATATGGATATTATGGAGGATGAGATAGTGTACCTTAAGGGGTACATATCATATTGGGCATTGGTTATTAGATCATAGTGTAGCCAAAGGAGTGAGATGGGATAGTCATCTGTGTGGATGAGGGCTCTAAGTTTTGCACAAAGGATGGAAACATTTTGAGGGAGTAGGTCTAGGGGTATCCAATTTGGAGGTAGCAAGTCTTGGAGTTCATGATGAACTCCTTCTAAGGGCAGAGGAGAGAGTCGTAGTGCCAGTCCTATAAGACCATGGCTAGCAGACTCTAATGGATCTTTTTGGTTTGGTGAAGTCTGAGGACTCACCTTTATTGTAGCCTATAGGCAGCTTATGGACTATGATGTAGATTTTGAATTTTACATATGGATATATATATATATATATATATATATATATATATATATATATATATATATATATGTGTGTGTGTGTGTGTGTGTGTGTGTGTGTGTGTGTGTATGACTTTGCTTTGATCATTATGTCATATTTTGCTACTTTGTGATATGTATGCTTATTCTATGCTTTATGATGCTTTTGATAAATTTCTAACATGGATGCATGTATTTATTAGATGATGTGAGTTGATGGTATGTAGATGTGTAAGCATTCTCTATATGCTTTTGTAAATTAAAATATGTGCATAAAATAGTCAGTGGCCATCTAAATATCATTGCTAATATTTATCTGATATCTATCCTATTTCATGAACACCACTTAATAAACAAAAGTTTAAAAGAAAAAATATGTATATGATTTGATGTAATGATTTAATTTTGTATAATGGATTTATGATAACTATCTGACGCATTATATGCTAGCACCATATACTGTACAAAATGTATCCCTATTATTTTCATGTTATTATAACACTTTATGTAATGGATTTTGTAATTTTAACAAACATGTGACAACATGATGTAAAAAAATATATATAATGTAATATGATATGATATTATCTGATAGTTTTGAAGAGACTCAAACACTCTAGTTACCTAATCAAAATTCATATAATAATTTATGCAAGATATTTTGACAAAGTATGCACATACTAAGATAACCAAGATAATAAACATCCCTGTGTGTACATGTGAGTTCATTACCATTATAACACATAAGATTACCCTAGTGCAAATGGGATTCACTTAGCCCATCAGTACTAAATATCATTTTGTGAGTCTCATTATCCTGAGTTTTGTACTTAGTTAGATTAGACTACTAGGTAATATAGGTTACAACAAGCTAGCTCATACACATTAAAACATTGGTCTATACCTAAGCAATTTTCTTATGCGATAGACATATCATCATGCGGGAGGCTATTGCCATTGCCAAGTAGGATATCCACAAAACCTAGAATGAGGATCACATAATGGTTCTCTAATGTTGAGAATTCCAAGGATTCAAGTTCAAGACTCTATTATTTTCTTTTAACTTTGAATTTCTCAAGGGATTTGCTTGTTTTGATTTAGTGAGCAAGGGATTTTAGTAGTGGTGAGAACCACTATTTCCTTTTGCTTTTTTGAAGTGATTATAATTGTAGATTAAAGATACAACGCCAAACAAAAATAAAGAAATCACAATAAAAGAATGCAGAACAGTTGTACAAAATGAATTATTTTTATTAATCAATGGAGTTTAGAAACTCCTTTTAAGTACAACAGGGCCCGTAACCCTTTTCGTGATACAAAGTTACAATTTGTGCTAGGGTTCTCCGAAACCCTAGCTGGCACAATGTGGTGGCGTCTCCGAAGAATGTATCCTTAACCTCAACGGAATGAGTGGGCTTCGTTGTATCCTTTGGCTCGGACCACTCCGACTTAAGCACTGCTATCAACAAATCAGATCTACCACTAGAATCCTGCACACATTAAAATTATCAAAGAGTTAGAAACTAATAAGAGGGCTCCACTATGTGAGCCCTCAGAAACAGTCTAAAACCCTAGATTTATGAAATAAAAATAAACAGAATGCAGAATTCAATAGCAGATTAATACATAAAGAAATATTACTTGCTTTAGACGAATCTATACCTTTTCCTGTTAACGCGGCGAGACCAGGCGGCGGCGATGGATGCGGCGAAAGGGTTTAGTTCATACTTAGGGCCGTAGAAGACTCATAAGACTCAGGATTAATAGCAATAGCCAACTCTAGACTTAGATAGGGGAGATAAGTAGGTTTAGCCGAAGAGATAGATAGCGATAGATAACAAAAGAGGGATAGTAAAAGAGATCCGGCTTGAGCCATCAAGGTGAATCAATTTATAATCTACTCTTAGGGCACACTTTAGGGTTTTAACGACACTTTGAATGTGTGGCTAAGATTAAAGTGGATCCAAGGGTAGATAATAAATCTAGGTTGTGAAACGGATTAAGATGGATGAACGGATGAGATTAAATGAAGGATGGACGGCTTAGATTAAATCACTTAAAGTATCTTTATATATATATTAAAATATTAAAATATATATATAAATATTAATTTAAATAAATTTGGGAATGAAAAATGGCAAGAAAGGTGAAATTGGGCCAAATAATGGCGGGAAGGTGTGGATTTGGGCCAAATAATGGCGGGAAGGTGGATTACTGACACGTGGCTAACAAGAAGGTATAGATGACTTACAAGTGGCTAGATTTTGGTGTCTACAGATGCCCCTTTTTGAGCTGCTTTGTGTGAAGACATAATGCAGCACAAAAACTTAAGAAACCTGAAAAGCTGGATCAGACGCAACTCTCTCTCAAGACTAAAGCACAACTTTGAAGACCAAAGAATAAAAGAACATTTAAAATTTTATTAGCTTACCCCCTCAATTGGCGAGCGAGAATGGTTCTCACAAGCCAATTGGAAGAAATTTGGAAGAAAATGAGCCGTTTTTGCCCCAACGGTGAAAAAAAGGTTGGTGTATGAACCATCTATTTATGTCCCAACAGGAAAGGTGTTGGTGTACAAACCAAAAAAAAATATGATTGAAGATGATATGAGTGATGTGAAAGATGGACCGTTTTCTGCCCCAATGGTTATAAAGGGATTTTTGCCAAATTGTAAGTTCCATGATCATATAAGATGAATTCCACTATAGGAAAATTAGAAATTGATAACGGATGCCCCAACTCCTATGTGTGAGTCCATACTGTTAATGAAATTGCCTTGTTGGCGCCATTGATATGCAGAGATGAAAGATGCATGAAAAGAGTCTAGAACTTAGAGATGCTCCTAGTGACTGTATGGATAATTCCTCGGGTCGGAACCAATCAACCTAGGTAGCCTCAATCTCTAGCAAGACTTAAAATAATGATGATATTAAAGATTGTCCATGTTTAAGGCCCCATGAACTAGGCCATCAATGAAAACTGTTGAGCAAATTAATCTTGGTATGAGGTCACTTGAAAAGTAGAATATCCAAAATTGATTTCCAATTTTCAAACAGTGAAATAATTGATGATGATAAATGGTAAGTGTCCTTATGGTGGTTTAATCCTCTTACCAAATTGCATGGATTCAAATCGCTGCAATCGCCAAGGTGATAGAATATACCACTAGATACGAGGTTTACTTTAATTTGATTTGGCAAAAATATGCATGATGAAAGAAGAATGAATGAAATTGATGATAGATCAGAAGAATTGATGAATGTGGTTAATTTTGTGAAGGTTTTGAATATTTTTAACCCAATTTGTAAAACAATGATGAATGATGCACTTTTTGAGCGAAATGACAAAATTTGTGTCCAAAATTGTTGTAACCTTCACAAAATGTTTTATTATGATAAGAAGAATGGATGAATGCAATTTGATGAAATTTGGAGGTAATCTTCAATTTTGTAAGTTTTGTTCCTTTATTCAATACTAACACCAAACGCCGGTCTGCGTTTGTGGTTGGTAGAGACGTCCGCCGGTGTTTAGGCGCTCTGCAGACGCAGGACTACATCTGAATCAGCCATGAAATGCCCTACTGCGTTTTAGGGTGCCAAAATCAGCTATTTAAACAGTTTCAACGAGAATTTCGCTCATTTGTGCGTTCGAGCTTAAGAGAAGTGCGTCTGAGGGAGTGGAGTGAAGTGGAGTGAAAGGTTGTGTGGGAGAGTGAAGCACGTGGGAGCTATGGTGGAGATGGGAGTGGACGCACCAGTGTAGCCAGCTGAGGTATTTGTTCATTTAAGCAAGTACTTATTATGTGTTTTTTTTTTTTTTGGAAAAATTTGTAACAAATTTTTGTTTTGTTGTTTTGCAGCTTAGGGTGTTAGAGGCACGACACCGATTCTCCCCTATCATTTCGGGGATGAGGAGGTCGTTGTCCCAGGTAGACTGGGAGATATTGGAGGCACTAGGTCTAGGGCTCCTACTAGGTCTCAGGGGTCCTCTTTTGATGGTTAGCTTAGTGCTTAGATGCACTCTTTATGAGCCTTGGTGCTCTATTGTATATTGTAGCCTTTTGGCATTCATTGTACAGTTTGTCCTTTATACATATATATATATATATATACATGGTTTTTATTTATTTGGTGTTTTACTCTCTTTTGTGTGAATGCTTATGTTTTTGTGATGCATGTTTTTATATGTTTTAATTTTTTTGATGCATATGTGATGGAATGGAATGCAAACTTATAGATGATTAATGCGAGACTAAGTATATAACATACAAATCTATGGATGATTAATGCAAGACTAAGTAAACGATATGTAAATCTATGGATGATTAATGCAAGACTAAGTAAATGAAATATGCACTAAGAAGCACTCATATTTTTAGATAGTTAGATTTAGCCAACTGTTATCATAATTGTTTAATCAGGGGCACCGAACTTGGTGGCTTGTGAATGGATGACGTATGGAATGACATGAATATGGAAGAAGATATGGAGGAAGACTATTTTACAAAGACTCAAACATGCTAGTGGTATCAAACAAACTTACTAATACTGCCTAATTCAACTAGGACCAAATGTGTGTGCATGCGAGTTCATTAACCAAATCAGAAGCATGGTAGTGAATCTAGGCAATCAAAAACCTGTGTGTGCAAGTGTGTTCATTAACCTCATCTTGCATAAATTAAGTAACCCTATTATGGAGAAGACTCCGAAGCTAGTTTGTCCGTATGAGCATTCGAGAGGTCTCTTTTGAGGAGAGACATGTCACCACGTAATGAGTATACTCCACTGCCAGTCAAGCGTCTATAGCCCCGATGAAGGTTAACTCCATAGTCCATGTTGTTTTTGACCTTTGTAAGCCTTGGGGATGACTACCTATCCGTCTGACTGGACAAGTAGTACGATCCTTACAACTTATTTGGGATTAGTGGTGTGTGAAAAATGTTCATTTCCTTAGAGCTTTGGGGAATCGGATTCTCAACCAAAGTATGATGAGAATTTTACCCTATCCTTACTACTCTGTTTATATTTATATTTTGTGATTGCTTGTGATAGTGGTAAGAACCTCTGTTTTATGGACTATGTTTGCATGATAGGACAAACAAGGATTACCCTTTTCACTTCAAGGCACAACCCAAGGATGGTGTTATCTCTTTTTGACACAAGATGTTTTTAAGATGTGAAAATGTGATAGGTTCAAGACCGCTTTTGAAATCATTTCCCAATACTCAAGATTTTATTTAGTGTAATTTGTGATATGGCCCTAGAGAACTTTGACATGCATTTCAAAATTTGCTTAAAACACTAGGAATGGCTGAGTGACTGAAAACATTTTGGCAATGTGCAAATGGAAAATGGGTGTACGAATGACAATTCGGTTCGATGGATTTTATGACGGTGCCCCTGATTAAGGCAACATGACTTTTGCTTGACCAAATTTTATATCCAAAAGATAGAATGGTCTCTAACATGATATGCAACTATGGCTGAAAATGAAATGTTATGATTTTCAATGAGATGTATGCACATGAAATGCAATGTTTTTGAATAAGATGTATGCAACTAACAATGAAATGCAAATTCTTTTTATTTTATTTGTTTTTTTTTTGTTGTACAAGCCATGTATATATGTACATATAAAATTAAAACTATGCATAGAATGCCCTCAAGTGTATAACATTAAGTGGTTCAGGTTCTTCCTCTCCCTCTAAAATGGCAAGTCTATAAGTTCCATTACCCACTCTTTCAGTGACCATATATGGACCTAACCAATTAGCCTCGAATTTATCTCGAAGATGCGGCAATGCATTGGTGTTTTGTTGATTCTCTTTAAGGACAAGATCTCCTACTTGAAATTCTCTTAGATGAACTTTGGCATTGTAAGCACGTTTCAATCGGTCTTGATAAACTCGCAAATGCTCTAAAGCATTGATTCTTTTTTCATCTATGAGTGTGAGTTGATCAAGACGTGCTTGTCTAGCAGTATCATCATCGATAAATTCCTACAAAGAAATTCGCAAGGAAGGGATCTCGACGAGGCGGAGCTAAGACTGGCGGAGACGCTAAGTACTGCTTGATGTCATCAAAGGCTTTCTGACACTCATCTGTCCATGAAAATTGTACCCCCTTTTGTAGTAGGTGGCAAAATGGCCTACATTTATCAGAAAGTTGTGCAATAAAGTGAAGGATTGAATTAATATTTCCTTGTAAACTACGCAACTCCTTAAAATTAGTTGGGGGACACATTTCCATAATGCCTTTGACCTTGTTTGGGTCCACCTCAATACCTCATTTAGAGATAATAAAACCTAGGAGTTTGCCTGAGGTAACACCAAAGACACATTTCTTAGGCTTATCCGGATCATATGGATTATGGAGCGGGGTGAATAAGTCTTTGAAATTCATTGTCGACTTATGGAAGAAAGGATGGGTGGAATGGAAGGGAAAACCGATGAAGACCTCGGAAGACCTGAGATGCAAAACAACATAGTTTTTCAATTTTTTTTTTTTTTGTAGTGGTGAAAACCACTATTTTAGTATATACATATAATACAGGTTTGGATTATGGCTTATGGATGTGGCGGAGGGGGTGGTTCACCTCATTCTTGTGGAAGAAGCAAGCGAAATATGGCCTCTTGGAGAGGGAACAATTGGAGATAAAACTCGTCTTGTTCAATGAGGGTAACAATTGGCACCGACTCTTCTTCAGATTCATCACCATTTGACATGACGTCAAATTCTTCATAGGCTTCATCTTCGGATTTGTCGGGGTGGAGGATTTCTTCTTCTGAATTAAGATTAATGCTTTGAAAAGCTCATTCAAAAGAAGAAAGGGATGGAAGTGGTTGGTAGCACAGACCAAAATGCTCAGTGGGTCTTTGATATGGCATATCGATGCGTTCAGTTACTCCTTGCTCGTAGCGACCTAGGCCAAATTGCTACCAATTATGTCTGTGGAAATAGCGAGAGGGAAAACCCTCCATCCTTTCGATATTTGCGGGGACTGGATGCTTAGGTTCTAGTATGGTCGTAGGACTAGAAGATGACTCTATTCCCCCATATACAAAATTAATGGAATTTGGCATAGAACCCATGTTATAAACCGATCCAATGGATAAATGTTGGTCATGTGGATGACCAAAATCTTTAACTGTTTGCACATTGAACGGTGTGATGTGGACATATTGAATGGCATACTCACCAATACCTGCATCAGTGAGATGGACCTTGAATTGGGAGGGATAAAGACTAGATGATGGAATAGAAGAATGTGGGATAGAAGAATTGGAAGTGTTATAATCACAATGACACTGAGAGGGGGGGTGAATCAGTGTGTTCTTTAAAAAATTAAAAGAAATTTAGACTTTTAAATAAACAGCAGCATATTAAAATATAAATAATAAAAGTACTAAGAGCATCACACATAACACGGCATTTTAATGAGGTTCACCGATGTGGCTACTCCTCAAAAAGGACTGCTTGGACTACCATCCAAATCCAGTCAAATGCAAAGCTCCAACTTTACATAATCATTCACCAACACCAAGCTGGTAAGAGACACCAACCCCTAAGTTTTATCTGCTACAACATAATGGAGCACCAAATCCAATTTTTCCAGCACCAACTGGAAAGAGGCACCAACCCCTTTTTCAAGCTACAACTTGAAGATAATAATAAAAATTGCAGAATGTAAACTTTCACCTCAATTATCACGATCTGCTATTTTTCTACGATCTGCTGCTTGTCGGCATTCGACTGCTGCTATGAAAAATGATTCACACTTTTTCAACCACTCCTCTATATCTCTCCGCGTTCTCTACTGCAACTTCATAAAAATATCACTTCTACAGCCAGCACACTGTCATTTCACACTTGGAACACGACTTCTGCATACCGCGTTCTTATCTTCTCTTCGCACCACTCACACTGTTGCACCCGAACTTCATACACATATATCACATCACACTTCCTCTTTTAAACTCAAAGAACCCTTGCTTTTATAGAAGAAATTTTAGAGGCAAACCCTAGAAGAACGTTGATTGAGAAACCCTAGAATTTGTCAGCTGCCAAACCCTAAAATCCGTTGGCCTAGATTTAACTTTGTCGGCCTCAAACTCTTCTCCACCTTCGTTAACTTCCTGCAGCTTATTGCCGTGAAATAGTAACACGTCGGCCCTTTTTAATTTAATTTAATATTCTAATTTAAATTTTTAATAAAATAAAAATTTAAACTAAATATTTAAAATTAAATATCTTCAACACCGGGGCATATTTTTCAACAAAACGAAGAGCCAACTTAGGTTTTAAGAAAAAACCATTTCAATTCTGTTATCCACTACATCCTTGGATCTGACTGCCTGTGTTGACAACAATGACAATCCTTCTTGCTCAACAATCTCCCCATTTGGAATTGTTGGCAACACCTGTATACATTTTTGTAACTCTTCTCCCCCTTTGTCAATAATACCAAAGGGCTGCTGCGGACTCTCCCTGTGTCCATCCTCAATCTTCTCAGGCACAGTTTGACTCCCCCTGAGTCCATCCTCACACTTCTCAAGCACAATTTGACTCCCCCTGAGTCCATCCTCAAACACTCAAGTACTCCCCTTGAGAAGGTGATCCCTGTAGCTAGTCACTTCTTAGGAAGTGTGACTACTCCTAATTTGCTTTGAAGATACTCAAATACTTCCTTGGGCAAAGGTTTTGTAAAAATGTCTGCTACCTGTTCTGTAGTTGGGACATAGTCCAATCCGACTTCTCCTTCGCAACTTTGTCTTTCAAGAAATGATACCTTATAGCAATATGCTTTGTCCATGAGTGCATTACTGGATTCTTAGAAATGTTGATTGCACTAGTGTTGTCACACTTTACTGATATTGGTTCATTAAAATTAATACCAAGATCTTTCAAGGTCTGTTTCATCCACAAAACTTGTGTGCAACATGTTGCTGCTGCAATATACTCTACCTCGGCTATAGATAAAGACACTGACTCTTGCTTCTTACTATGCCATGCAACCAATCTGTCCCCCAAATAGAATGCTCCTCCACTAGTACTCTTCCTGTCATCAACACATCCAGCCCAATCTGCATCTGAATATGATATAAGAGTGAAATCTTTGCCTCTTGGATACCACAATCCATACTCCATGGTGCCTTTGAGATACCGAAAAATCCTTTTAACTACTGTTACATGAGTCTCTTTGGGATTGTCCTGAAATCTGGCTACCATGCACACTGCCTGCAAAATATCAGGTCTGGTTGCGATTAAATATAGTAAGCTTCCTATCATTGATCTATACATGGTTTGATCTACAGGTGGAGATTTGTCTTCTTCACTTAACTTACAGCCTATTGTCATGGGAGTACTGACTGGCTTACTATCCTCCATAGTGAACTTATTTAACATCTCTTTCACATATTTTATTTGGGAAATGAATATACCTTTCTCATTCTGATTAACCTGTAGTCCCAAAAAATAAGACATTTCACCAATAATTGACATTTCAAATTCATTCTGCATCTTGTTTGCTAGGTCTTTACAAGATTCATCTTTGTTGCTACCAAATATGATGTCATCCACATAGACAACAAGAACAATGAGATGCCCATATTCTGTTTTCACATACAGATTGCTGTCCACTAAACCTTTCTTGAATCCCTATTGAGAGAGATAATTATCTAGCCTAGCATACCATGCCCGTGGTGCTTGTTTTAATCCATATAGTGCCTTATTTAATCTGCAGACAAGGTTAGGATATTCACTGATTTGAAAGCCATCTGGTTGTTCAATATAGACTTCTTCTTCAAGTTTCCCATTTAAAAATGTAGATTTAACATCCATCTGATAAACTCTGAAGTTCTTGTAAATTGCTAGTGCCAAAAACATCCTAATAGCTTCTAATCTAGCTACTGGTGCGAAAGTCTCTTCAAATTCAATCCCTTCAACCTGTGCATAGCCTTTGCAAACCAGTCTTGCTTTATTTCTAATGACCTGACCGTTTTCATTTAACTTGTTGCGAAATATCCATTTAGTGTCGATTACATTCTTTTTTGCAGGTCTAGGTACTAACTCCCAAGTTCTATTCTTTTCAATCTGATCTAACTCTTCATTTATTGCCTTCATCCAGCTGTCATCTTTTCTTGCTTCATCTATGTTTTTGGGCTCAATGTCGGATAAAAGAGAGTAATTACTTATTACTTTCTTTCTTGTCTGAATGCCAGCTGTGGGATCTCCAATTATTTGGTTTCTAGGATGATTTTTCTGCCAATTGCCCATTCTAAATTTTCTATTTTCTTGTACCTCTGAGCCATCCGATAAGTTATCTGCATCAGCCATATCTATATTTTTTGTGTCATGTACTTCATCTCCTTCAATGACTTCTTTGTAGATTGGATAGTTTTCTTGAAAATTAACTATTTGTTTCCTCCCTTCATCGAATTTAACGTCTGCACTGTCCACAATTTTCTTGAGTCTCTTGTTGTAGCATTTGTAAGCTTTGCTGTGTGGAGAATAACCAACAAACACACCTTCATCTGCTCTATCTTCAAACTTTCCAAGATTGTCATCTATTTTTTTGATGTAGCACTTGCAGCCAAATACTTTGAGATGTTTTGCTGTTGCTTTCCTACCAAACCACAGCTCATACAAAGTTTTGCATTCATGAGTTCTTAACATATACCTGTTCTGAATGTATACTACTGTGTGAACTACTTCTTTCCAGAATCTATTTGCTATTTTTCTTTTTGCCAGCATGGTGCGTGCCATTTCCTGAATTATTCTATTTTTCCTCTCTGATACACCATTCTGTTGAGGAGTTCTGGCTGCTGAATATTGTCTCCTAATGCCATATTTTTCACAGTATTCTAAAAATTCATTCGAAATAAATTCTCCTCCTCTGTCTGACTGCAAGAATTTAATCCTTTTCCCTGTTTCATTCTCTACCAGCTGTCTGAAAGTTCTGAACATTTCAAAGGCTTCTGATTTATCTTTTAAGAAGAATATCCAAGTCATTCTGGAAAAATCATCAATGCACAACATAAAGTACTTGTCGTCATTTATGCTTTGAGTCCTCATGGGTCCGCATAAGTCTGTGTGAATAACTTCCAAAGGCCTGCTAGTGTGATTTTCTTTTGTTTTAAATGAAACTATGGTCTGTTTACCCTTCTGACATGAAGCACACATACTATTTGCAGGTTTTTTAATGATTGGAATATCTCTCACTGCTTGTTTAGTGCTAACTCTTACCAGATTATCAAAACTTATGTGTCCAAGCCTCTTATGCCACAACCAGTTATCTTCTTCTTGTCCCATGAAACACATACCTTCTAAAAATTTTGATAGTGTGTATAGATTGCCAGATGTCCTTGAGCCGGTTGCTATTAATTTCCCATTCTTTGTTTTTCTGACTTCACAACCCCCGCTTCTTGAACACCACTTCATGTCCTTTGTCACAGATCTGACTCACACTTAACAGGTTATGTTTCAGACCATCCACATATAGAACTTCTTCTGAATTGATTTTCCCTTCACTTATTTTGACCGATCCTTTACCTATTATTTTGGCTCCATCATTATTGCTGAACTTCACAGAACCACCCTCATATTTCTGAAGATTTTCAAATTTCTATCACCTGTCATATGACTTGAGCAACCACTATCAAGAATCCATGGTACATATTTATTCTGAGCTCTAAAAGTAGTCTGCACTATTAAGGATTCCTGTTCTTTCCTGAGCTGTTTCTTTTGTTTCCACTCTGTCTTAACTATGTTGTTGGGTTCTAGCTGAGATTTTCCCTTTTCAGAATTTTGCATATATCATTCAGAAGAACTACTATTGTGTTTTGCCTTATATGGTTGAGTTCTTCTTTTCTGAGGTTGAAATGAAACAGACATACTACGACAATTTCTAGCAATATGCCCAAAGTTGTGACACTTAAAGCACTCTACTGCATAATTCATTAAAGGAGCAAACACATTTCTACTAGTGAAACTTCTTGGACTTATATTGTATTTGCATTCAACAATTTTATGCCCATAATTATTACATTTAAAACAAAAAACATAGAAATAATGAGTAAATCTGAAATATGGTCTTGTCCAGGTTGTTGCTGGAGCCTTGGATCTTCTATTCTTTTGATGTGTGACCTTAGTAAAGCCATCATTGTCAACTGTCATTTCAGGTCTGGAATTATATCTTTCTTTTTCCTGATTCGTTTTACTTTCCACAGCCTGTTTCTTGTCTTTGTTCTTTTCACTTTCAACATTGCTTGTTTTTGGTTCAGTTGATGATTCTCCTTTAGTAAAGCCAAGACCAAATTTGATGCCTATGGATCTTTGATCGCTCAGAATTTTGTCTAGTTTCATCGAGCTTTCTTCACGTTTTAGATGACAGTTGATTTTTCGATCCAGCTCTTGTATTTGTATTCGGAGACTCACATTTTCTTCTTCCAATTTGTAGCAGTGGTCTATCTTCATAGAAACCTGTATTTCCAGATCTTCAGACATTTTCTTGTATTCTTCAATCTGTGTTTTTAAACTGGAAATAATTTCGTTTGCATCCTTAAGTTTCCTTGTCAGTTTTTCATTCTTCTTTTTCTCCGATTCCCATTACGTAAGAGCAGACACTAGCTCACCCTCTAAATCAACTTCAGCCTCAACTTCTTCAACTTCATAGTTCATCCCCTCTATGTTCTCTGATTCGTCTATTTCAAACACCATAAAAAGAGCCTCACCTGTTCCTTCTTCAGAGTCTTCACTGGAACTGTCCTCTGAAGATTCTACATTTTGGGAGATAAAGCTTTTCTTATTAAACTTACCTTTTCTAAAATTTGATTTCTTCCTCCATTCTCCTCTTTCTTGATGCTAAGTTTCTTCACCTTTGTTTTTGTCATTGAAAGGACATTTGGTAGTAAAGTGTCCAATGCCTCCACATCTGAAACATTTAAGAGGTAGCATTCCTTTGTATTTTCCTTTTCCTTTCTTCAGATTTCTTACAAAATTTGCTTCCATTATATCTGAATCATTTTCTTCTTCAGATTCATGTTTTGTGCTTTTGCCTTTTTGAGCTTTGAAGGCTGCTTCTCTATCTATGGGATTAGACTTTCCTATTCTCATTTCAAAAGCAGTCAAGGACCCATGCATATCATCCATACTAAAATTATTTAAGTCTTTGGCTTCTTCTATGGTAGACTTTAGAATCAAATCTAGGAGGAAGTGATCTCAATACCTTTTTCACAATAGCAGCATCGGTTAATTCTTCGCCAAGACCTCTGATTGAATTTATGATCCCATTGACTCTTTGCATGAAAGTCTCTATGTTCTCATCATTGTCCATATTTAAAGATTCGTATTGATCTCGGTGTGCTTGAAGTTTAGCGTCCTTGATCCTGTCATCTCCTTCATGAATTTTCTCTAGTTTATCCCAGATCTCTTTTGCTGATTCACAACTTATGACTTTGACTAGCTCACTATCAATTAGTCCACACATAATAGCATTTCTTGCTTTTGAATCATATTCAAATGCCTTTTTACCTACAATTTCTGTTGGAGAGGTGGCAGGAGCTTTGTAACCATTGACTACCGCACCCCGGATGTCAAAGCCCAACGCACTGAGATAAGTCTGCATTCTAATTTTCCGAACGCATAGTTTGTCCCATCAAACATTGGTGCTTTGTTCGAAGAGAATCCTTCACCACTTGCCATTGTGTAAATTCCAAGATCACCTTAGCTGTTTAAGCCTCTTCAGGTACTTGGCTCTGATACCAATTGTTATAATCACAATGACACTAAGAGGGGGGGTGAATCAGTGTGTTCTTTAAAAACTTAAAAGCAATTTAGACTTTTAAATAAACAACAACAGATTAAAATAGAAATAATAAAAGTACTAAGAGCATCACACATAACACGACATTTTAACGAGGTTCACCGATGTGGCTACTCCTCAAAAAGGACTACTTGGACTACCATCCAAATCCAGTCAAATGCAAAGCTCCAACTTTACATAATCATTCACCAGCACCAACTGGTAAGAGGCACCAACCCCTAAGTTTTATCTGCTACAATAGAATGGAGCACCAACTCCAATTTTTCCAGAACCAACTGGAAAGAGGCACCAACCCCTTTTTCAAGCTACAACTTGAAGATAATAATAAAAATTGCAGAATGTAAACTTTCACTTCAATTATCACGATCTGCTATTTTTCTGTGATCTGCTGCTTGTCGGCATTCGACTGCTGCTATGAAAAATGATTCACACTTTTTCAACCACTCCTCTATATCTCTCCGCGTTCTCTGCTACAACTTCATAAAAATATCACTTCTACAGCCAGCACACTGTCATTTCACACTCGAAACACGACTTCTGCATATCGTGTTCTTATCTTCTCTTCGCACCACTCACACTACTGCACCCAAACTTCATACACATATATCACATCACGCTTCCTCTTTTAAAATCGAATAACCCTTGCTTTTATAGAAGAAATTTTAGAGGCAAACCCTAGAAGAACGTTGACTGAGAAACCCTAGAATTTGTCAGCTACCAAACCCTAAAATCCGTCGGCCTAGATTTAACTTTGTCGGCCTCAAACTCTTCTCCACCTTCGTTACCTTCCTGTAGCTTATTGCCGTGAAATAGTAACACGTTGGCCCTTTTTAATCTAATTTAATATTCTAATTTAAATTTTTAATAAAATAAAAATTTAAACTAAATATTTAAAATTAAATATCTTCAACACCGAGGCATATTTTTCAACAAAACGAAGAGCCAACTTAGGTTTTAATAAAAACCCATTTCAAGTCTATTATCCACTGCATCCTTGGATCTGACTGCCTGTGTTGACAACAATGACAATCCTTCTTGCTCAACAGGAAGGATTTGGTTGGGTTGATGCTTCACTAACTTGTGAAACATCAGCTGGTGATGGTTGGGAAGATGGAGGAATAATAGGTGATGTTGAAGAAGGTGTAGAAGAATGGGGTAATGATGTGGAAAGATATGATTGGTCATGGCCACATGTGCATGTGGTCACTGATGAAGAAGAAGTAAGATTAGGAGATGAAGAAAGTGGTGAATGAGATGGAATAGCGAAAGAGGAAGATGGTTGCGATATGATGGGTAGCTCCTCAGGAATGGGAGCTTTAGAAGAAGATGGTATAGAAGAAGTAGATGGGGTCAAGAAAAGATGAGTGGATGGTAACACAATCTCATAAGGATTTGAGACATAGTTGCAATGTTTGAAGGGTTCAATGTCAGTAGGTACACAATGAACCTTTCCCTCATATACATACTTTAGACATTGATGCAATATAGAAGGGACACATCTCATCTCCCTAAGCCAAGGCCGTCTAAGCAATACATTGTATGCCATGGACCCTTACAATATGTGAAACAAGGTATGCAAAGTTCGGGCCCCTACCTCAATGGGCAAGATAACCATGCCAACCGTGGAAGATAAAGCATCATTGAATGCTTTAAGAGTAAAAGTTGACTTTGTGATAAGGGATGGTGACAGCTCTAGATGACTCAACGTCGATGTTGTAATGATATTGATTGAGGAATCGGTGTCAATTAAGACTCTCTTGAATGGCTTGTGATCGATCTTGGCCATGATATGCAGTGGAGGATCTATACTTTCTGTTGACAAAGGTTTGATTTAAAAATCATAGAAATTGATGGAGGGCTCCATGCATGTTTGAATACTCCCCACAAAGTTGTTGAAGGCATTAGTATCTTGAGTTTGAAGCTCGATTGACTTTAATATTTCCATTAATGCCTCTCTATGCGGGGGAGATTGTTGAATGAGGTCATAGATCGATAACTTTGCAGAAGCCATTTTTAAACTGGTAGTTAACCTGCTACTCAATGACATGATGGGTCGTTGGTGTTGAGCAGAATGATTTAGCGGTTTTTGAGAAGTACTAGCACGTCGTTGAATCACTGTTACCTGAGGTGGACTGGGAGTTTGTACAGGTGGCTGTGGTTCAGCCTGTTACATTAATAGTACCCACAAAACCTTGGTATTGTTGTACATGGTTGACTTGATTAGGAGGAGTTACCTGAGTTACTCCCTCTGAAGTTGTTGGAACTTCCTATCGATGTGGAAGGGGTGTTTGAAATATACCAAGATTTTTATTTTTTTGGGCTAAGGGGCTATCCAATTTAATGGCTCCAATATCAATAAGATCTTGGATCACATTTTTGAAAGTTGTACACTTATTGATATTGTGTCCATTTTGCCTATGATAAGGACAAAATAGGTACTCCTTGTAATACTTCTCCCTTCTAGATGGTTCTAAAGGTTTGAACTCAGGTAAAGTTAACTGATTTGTGCTATATAACTTATTGAATATGACCGCATATGGTTCATCTAAAGGTGTGAATTGTCGCTTGGGACGATTATTTTTCCAAGGTCGAGTTTCCATGGTTGGCCCAGTATTGGAAGCTAGTTGAGTAGGGGCGGGTACCGCATGATAAGCAATTGGTTGCGGTTGACTTTGCATTACTTGTTTTTGTTGAGCCATTACGGGCTGACTCGCCACCACTTGATTAACTTGGTTAACATTTGAGGCTGTACTAGCCTGTGTTTGTTTGTTTTGGCCATAATTATTATTTCGTTGTTGGCCCTTTTGTTGCCATTCTTTTCTACGGGGTTTTAAAACACCCTCTTGGAATTTAATGTCTTCTATGATACTTGCTTGGGCCAAAGCCTCTTCAAAAGTCCTGTATTGTTGTAATTGTAGTAACCAAGAGATAGGTTTTAGACAACTCTGGGTGAACATTTTGGTTAACTCCTCCATTGGTAGGGAGAATGGCAGTTTATTAATGATAGCCCTCCAACGGTTTCCAAAGTCATAAACAGTCTCATCGTCATGTTGCTTGAGCTTGTATAAGTCGGACAATGAAACTTTCCTTTGTACATTTAGGGAGAATCGTTCTAAAAATAGATTAATCAATTGTTCGTAAGCATAAATGCTATGGTGAGCTAAATGATTGTACCATTGTACAACATCTCCCCCTAATGTCTGAGGAAAAGTTCTGAGCATAAGAGCATCATTATTTTGGATTCTAAAGCAGGCATGCATGAATGAGCTCACATGTTCATGAGGATCCTCAGTTCCTCAAAATTTATCAAACTTTGGTAATGTGAAATCAGTCGGATATGGCGGTGAAGGTACCGAAGGATGAATTGGTTGATTGATCAATGACCTTAGTGTAGGTTTATGACTAGATGAGCCAGGCATGTTGAGCATAAGGTTGTCAATCTATTGTTGCATAGCATGGAGTCGAGAATATTCATGAAAATTTTGATTTGTTTGATGATTATGATGATGCAATGGAGGAATGGAAAAATGATGAGATGGGATGAAATTGCCTGGATTAGGCGGTGTGGAATGGACAGGTTGTTGGTATGGATGATACCGAAAAGAAGGTGATTGGGGTGAATGATGAACTAGACTGGGTTGGGATAAAGGTGGGGTAGAAATGGACACCACCGAAGATTGGGGTACCCAGGTGGGGCCTGATCTAAGAGAATCTGGCTGGGTAGAAATTGGTTGGGGTGTAGGATTTACTACGATAGGTGGTTGGGCATTTTGTTGTTGTTGCTGAAGCAACTTATCGAGGTACTCCCTAACCTTATTAATTTCTAACCCAAGGGATGTGGGATGATTGGATGAAGGTGGAGGGCAGGCTGCCATGGTAGTCACAGGAGACTGCATAGCAGGGGCAATGAAGGTGGCTGAAGTAGGCGGTACCTAGGAAGAAATAGTAGACTGTGCCCCAGGTAGGGTGAAACCATAAATGGTTTGGGAAGAAGAGGGTTGAAATTGGTCATGGCTAGAGGAGGTTCCACCAGCCTCATAGAGAGAATTGGTGTACACCCGGGTAAATGGAGGAGAAAGTGGTCGGGAAGACACTACATTTGTCTCCAAAGGAGGACAATTGAGCATCTGGGAAGATGTTGGAGATGAAGTCGGCTAAGCAGATACAACATTAGCCTCAAAAAAAGGGTTAGTGTAGACCTGAGTGAAACTAGCGGGTATGGTTGATGCAATATCCTACTGAAAAATAGAATCTTGCATAGGGGAATCTTGGATTGGCTCAAGGATATAACCAGTGCCATCTCTTAAGTGATTTTGCACTTGGGCCATATCAATGTGGGTAATATGACAGGAATTGTCTTCCTCCATGGGCATGGCCATGCGATAGACGGTAGAAGGACGTGAAAGACCTGCGAGCGAACTCCGCTCGAAATTCACTAGGATAAGTGGTCATGTTGGTGGTGGGGATGTTCTATGAATTACCCATTTGATTATTTAGATTTAACATTTTAGATTGATTCCTTGTTAAGACCATGAAGCAATAAATCTAAAAAAATTCAGAAAAGAAGAATGCAAAACTTAAATGATAAATTTACACTAAAGAAATTATCAAAAAATAGTCACAACCTAGGTTTCAACCAATATGTCTTACCTGCGGTTAATTAATTATTTTCTGATCTTAATCTGCAGTAAATTTTAAGTGTCCGATTTATGAGTTTTGCATGTGATCTAATCTTGAATTATTCACAAAAAAAAGGTAAAAACTATGGCTAGGAAAGGACAACGAGATTCTTACTAGTGATGAAATCCAACAAGTTTGCTCGGGGGTGACCTATGGTGTCTGAGGCAGAAGTTTAATGGATGGAGATGAATTCCACCATCACTAAACTTCAAGCAATATCTGGTGATGAAATCCAGATATTACTATTTTAAATGCAATATGAAATGCAGTGAATTTTATTTTAAGTGTTTTAGTTGTCTAATGTATACATACAAAGCTATAAATCAAAAGTTCTAATGATCTAGGCAAGAGGCCACTGAAAATATGCCATTTCCTCTGAAGAAGTGGAGTACACCGTTTAAAACTCCCTGCCTACCAATGATATCAGATATCAAAGGAGCAACCGGAAGGTTCGTCCACTTCTCTGCCTGGAATCACCCAATGGCAGGAGTACTATTGACATATAATCAATAGTCCTACTTAGATAATTAAAACAAATAATTCGTAGCTATTCTAATATGCAGCTAGGTATGCAAATTATTATTTTTTTTTTATGCAACCAATAATGCAATGTAAAAAAAAAAATGTAACTAAAAATAACTGTTCTTTTCCAGATTACTTAGTTTTTGTTCATTTTAAAGTAATGATCTGAAAAAGAAACAGAATACAGCAGAAAAACCAAAAACGTAAAAAGTACAGTTTAACAAAGAAAAAAAAACGCACTTACTCGGAAGCCTACGCTTTCTCTGTGAAACTACCTTCAAATGCCCAAGGGAGTCTGTGCAGGCTTAAACACACCTCTGCGTTTCGGATCGGACTTCCAGATGCCGCTCTGCATCTGCTGCATTTTCTACAAACTCCTCAAAAACCCTAGTTCGCTGGAACAACGAATTTTGCGATTTCTGGAACCTGCAAAATAAAAACAAAAACAGGAATAGATCAGTAAAGCAAGTATTAAAAACATGAAACCCTAGGGGGTACCACCGTGATCGCCATTTGTAGATTAAAGATACAACGCCAAACAAAAATAAAGAATCACAATAAAAGAATGCAGAACAGTTGTACAAAATGAATGATTTTTATTAATCAATGGAGTTTAGAAACTCCTTTTAAGTACAACAGGGCTTGTAACCCTTTTCGTGATACAAAGTTACAATTTGTGCTAGGGTTCTCCGAAACCCTAGCTGGCACAATGTGGTGGCGTCTCCGAAGAATGTATCCTTAACCTCAATAGAATGAGTGGGATTCGTTGTATCCTTTGGCTCGGACCACTCCAGCTTAAGCAGCTGCTATCAACAAATTAGATCTACCACTAGAATCCTGCACACATTAAAATTATCAAAGAGTTAGAAACTAATAAGAGGGATCCACTGTGTGAGCCCTCAGAAACAGTCTAAAACCCTAGATTTATGAAATAAAAATAAACAGAATGCATAATTCAATAGCAAATTAATACATAAAGAAAGATTACTTGCTTTAGATGAATCTATACATTTTCCTGTTAACGCGGCGAGACCAGGCGGTGGCGATGGATGCGGCGAAAGGGTTTAGTTCAGACTTAGGGCCGTAGAAGACTCAGAAGACTCAGGATTAACAACAATAGCCAACTCCAGACTTAGATAGGGGAGATAAGTAGGTTTAGCCGAAGAGATAGATAGCGATAGATAACAAAAGAGAGATAGTAAAAGAGATTCGGCTTGAACCATCAAGGTGACTCAATTTATAATCTACTCTTATGGCACACTTTAGGGTTTTAACGACACTTTGAACGTGTGGCTAAGATTAAAGTGGATCCAAGGGTAGAGAATAAATCTAGGTTGTGAAACAGATTAATATGGATGGACGGATGAGATTAAATGAAGGATGGACGACTCAGATTAAATCACTTAAAGTATCTTTATATATATATTAAAATATATATATAAATATTAATTTAAATAAATTTGGGAATGAAAAATGGCGGGAAAGGTGAAATTGGGCCAAATAATGGCGAGAAGGTGTGGATTTGGGCCAAATAATTGCGGGAAGGTGGATGACTGACACGTGGCTAACAGGAAGGTATAGATGACTTACAAGTGGCTGGATTTTGGTGTCTACAATAATCACTATTTTTTTTGCATATTTTTGAAGTGATAATAATCATTGTTTCTTGTTGGAGTATTTTGAGGGGATAATAATCACTATTGATTTTTCTCTTTGGGATACTTGCCCTAGTGTAGTACAAGGTATTTTTGAGTAAGGAGGAACTTCTCCTATTGTCAATTCTCAGCATCTTTGAACCATTTGCACAGGAGGATGAGCGAGATAATATTTTTTACTTAAAAGTAACCTAGACCACTTTATAGTTTTCATATTTCTTTGCACTAGAATTGGATTTATTAATTTGAAAATGTGTTGGGATGTTGATATATATCAAGCATTATCTAAGAAGTATTCTACCTTCTAAAAATCATGATAGCTTTCTACAAAATCTGAGAAAACAACTAGATATGGCTGAGTGACCAGAAACTTTAACTATGTTTTACTAACAATTTCTAAGTTACGGAGAACATACATATAATATGGAATGTAGATATAAATGGTGTAAGTAATGTAAATAGGTGATAATATTTGACATATAATAACAATGATTTTAACATATGCCTAGTGTACAGACCTATTGCTAGACATGTATGATCAATTTTGACCGATGCATAATGCAATGCTAAGTATGCCTAATGCAAATTATATGAAGTGCGATGAAGCAATATTTTTGTGTTTTGATGATTTTAATAATATTTTTGAATTTTTGATATATATGTATATACAGGTTGACCAATGGGCTTAATCAATTCCATTGGGGCTTTTGGGTGACCAAAGGACTTATAGATGCCTTTGGAGCATTTTAGGATGACCTAGGCAATCATAGACTACCTAGGAACATTTTAGTTTGACCTAGATGGTCATATACCACCTAGGGATGTTTGATGGGTACCAAAGGACTTATGGATGCCTTTGGGGATTTTTTTTAACCTAGATGATCGTAGATAGTCTAGGAGCATTTTATTTTGACCTAGATGGTCATTGACTGCCTAGGGGCATTTTAGGTGACCTAGATGGTCATAGGCACTAAGGAAATTCCATAGAATACCTAGGGGTATTTTAGGGTGACCAAAGAGCTTATAGATGCCTTTGGGGCTTTTTGGATTGACCTAGATGATTGTAGATAGTCTAGGAATATTTTATTTTGACCTAGATAGTCATTGACCGCCTAGGAGAATTTTGGGTGACCTAGACGGTCATAGACATTAAGGAAATTGCATAGAATACCTAGGGAAATTTAAGGGTGACCAAAGAGCTTATGGATATCTTTGGGGCTTTTTGGATTGACCTAGATGATCATAGATAGTCTAGGAACACTTTATTTTGACCTAGACGGTCATTAACCACCTAGGGGCATTTTAGGTGACCTAGATGGTCATAGGCACTAAGGAAGTATCATAGACTACCTAGGGGTATTTTAGGATGACCAAAGGACTTATATATGCCTTTGGGGATTTTTGGATTGACCTAGATTATCTTAGATAGTCTAGGAGCATTTTATTTTGACCTAGATGGTCATCGATCGCCTAGGGGTATTTTAGGTGACCTAGATGGTCATTGACACTAAGGAAGTGTCATAGACTACCTAGGGATATTTTAGGGTGACCAAAGAGCTTATAGATGCCTTTGGGATTTTTGTATTGACCTAGATGATCATAGATAGTCTAGTAATATTTTCTTTTGACCTAGATGGTCATCGATTGCCTAGGGGTATTTTAGGTGACCTAGATAATCATAGGCATTAAGGAAATGCCATATACTGCCTAGGTGTATTTAAGGGTGACCAAAGGGATTATGGATGCCTTTGGGGCTTTTTTTATTGACCTAGATTATTGTAGATAGTCTAGGAGTATTTTCTTTTGACCTAGATGATCATTGATCACCTAGGGGTGTTTTAGGTGACCTAGACAGTCATAGACACTAAGGAAGTATCATAGACTACCTAGGGGTATTTTAGGGTGACCAAAGGGCTTATAGATATCTTTGGGATTTTTGGATTGACCTATATGATCGTAGATAGTCTAGGAATATTTTATTTTGACCTAGATAATCATCAACCGCCTAGAGATGTTTTAGGTGACCTAGATGGTAATAATCATTAAGGAAATGTCATAGAATACCTAGGGGATTTTTATGGTGCTCTAAGCATGAAATAACCATAAATGGCTAACATTCATTGGTTCAAGCTCTTCACTTCCTTCGATGGATGCTAAGCGATAAGTTCTAGGTCCAATCTAATTTGTAATTATGAATGGACCTAACCAATTTGCTGCAAATTTGTCTTGCAAGTTGGATGGCAAATTTGAGTTTTGTTGGTTCTACTTTAGAACTAAATCACCAACTTGAAAGTCTCTCTAGTGTACTTTCAAGTTATAAGCTCTCTTAAGGTGTTCTTGGTAAACACATAGATTCTTGAGGGCATTGACATGTCGTTCATCAAGCAACATTATTTTATCTAAATGAGCTTGCCTAGCGGAATCATCATCAATGAATTCTTGCATGGAGATGCACAACAATAGAATCTCTAGCTCTAGAGGCATGATGTATTTAGTACCATACACTAGTAAAAATAGAGTTGCCCCAATGGGCATCTGAATTCTAGTGCGATAGGCCCAAAGGGCAAGAAATAATTGATTATGCAAATATTTATGATTTTCCTTAACAATTTTCTTCAAGATGGCTACTATTATTTTATTTGATACCTCTACATTCCCATTGGCTTGTGGATAATAGGGCATGGAAAAGTTGTGCTTTATGTTATACTTTGTTGTTAACGCATGCACATTTTTTGAAGGGTGTTCCATTATTCGATATTATTTTGGATGGAATACCAAAACAACATATGATATTATGTAGCATGAACTCCATGATGCGAGGTCTAGTTTTAGTGGTAAGGATAATTTATTCCACCCATTTTTTGAAATACGTAGTTTTCATTATGATAAACATGTGACGGCCTAAGGAGGTAGGTGATATTTTCCCAATTAAATCAAACCCCCATTGTGCAAATGGCCAAACCGATTGAATCGGTTGTAAGGCATATGAAGGTACGTGTGTCAAATTTACATGATGTTGACACTTCATGCACTTCTTTACATAAGCACAACAATATTGCTCTAAATTTGGCCAATAGTAGCCCATGAAAAAAATGTGCTTGGTGATGGCCATGCCACTATAGTGACCACCACATGTACCATTGTGTGCTTGGGAAATGGCCCAAGATGACTCATGTGAGTCTAAGTAATGAAGGAGGATACCTTCATAACTCTTACGATACATTATATATCCTAATAAGACATATTTTTATGCCTTTTTCTTAAATACTCGCTTTGCGACATGCGATAATCCAGTCAGAATATTTCCTTGTTTAAGATAATATTTAATCTGTGTGGTCCAATATTGCCTTGAACAAACATCAATATTATGAATCGTGCAATCATTTTTATGTTCATATTGTGCAAATGCTGATTGAGAATGAACTTGAAGATATAGCATTATTCTAGTGTCAAAAGAATTATAAGGGAACAAAGTCCCCCATTGGGCATTATTCAAATAATTGTGTAGTTGAGAGAACCCTTCATGTGAAGGCTCAATATGAATCATTTGAACATCTAGTGTGGCTTTATGCTCATCATGCTCAGTTGAATATTGTACTAGCATTTTTACTTGAATATTTGTGATATCATCTAAAGGGTTTTATGGGATTAGTGACCCGAAGGAAGCCATTATATTTTCAAAGTGATTAGATGAATGAGGGAGTGCCTCTATATCATACCATTCAAATTTTTCTAGAATTTTATCCACTAGGGCTTTGTAGGATTGCAATATGGGACATCTACACTAGAATATCCCTTTAACTTGGTTAACTATGAGCAAGGAATTGCTAAAAATATTTAACTTTATAATTTTCATGGCAATTGCCATCTGAAGACCAATGATGAGGGCTTCATACTCAGCATTGTTGTTGGTACACGAGAAATCAAGTTTAAATGAAATAGGTATTGGAGACCCTTGTGGTGTGAAAAACACAGTACCTATGCCAACCCCTTGCTCACATTTAGACCCATAGAAGAATAGAGTTATGTCTACCTATGACTCAGGATCTGTAGAATCAAGCAATTTTGAGATATGAAATACTCCATCATCGAGAAGATCTACATTCAAAGGCTAGTCATCTTGGAGAGGAGCCTCTGCTATTTGATCGGCTATGATATATCCTTTAATTGATTTTTTTCCAATGTACTCTAGGTCAAATTCTATCAACAACATTATTCATTTCATCGTGCAACTATTGTGATATGGTCAACTCATCATATATCCCAATGGATTTTATTTATATATGACATACATGGTATGATTGAGCATGTAATGGCATAGCTTTTTAGTGGCAAAGACCACTGCTAAGAATAGATTCTCAATGTATGCATACTTGATTTCATAGCTAACCAGTGTACGACTGATATAATATGTAGTCTGTTTTTTATAAAATTCATTCTTTTGGGACAACATGGTGCCCAATGCCAACTCAGTAGCTAAGATGTATAAATAGAATGACACTCCTGGTCATGGAGGAGCCAATATGGGTGGTGAATCCAAGTATTGCTTAATATATTCAAAGGCATTTTGACATTATTCATCCTAATGAAATGAGACCCCTTGTGTAGAAACCTATTCATGGGTCAACACTTATCCGATAATTGCACTATGAAGTGTTTTGTGGATGTGACCTTTCCTTGCAAGCTGCATAGCTGCTTAATGGTTGTGGGGGGAGACATTTCTAATATTGCCTTGAACTTTTTTGGATCTACCTCTATGCCTCGCTTGGAGACTATGAATCCCAAAATTTTATCAGATATGACACCAAAGACACACTTCTTGGGATTAAGCCTAACATTGTGCTCAATGAGGTGATCTAGAACCTTACATAATACACTAATATGCTCATGGCACAATAGATATTTTTCCAATAAGTCATCCATGTGATCATCCAAAATATTATGCATGTAGTCATGGAATATATATGTCATGGCTCGTTGATAGGTGGCACTAGTGTTCTTAAGGCCAAAAGGCATGACCTTATAACAGAATGTCCCCCAAGGTGTTGTAAACATTGTTTTGATTTGTTCTTTTGGATTAATACGAATTTTATTATATACAAAGAAACCATCCATGAGGGATAGCATTTCATGTCCTACTGTAGCATCTACCAATGCATCAATGTTTGGTGAGGGAAATTCATCCTTAGGACTTGCCTTGTTGATATCTCTAAAGTTAGTGCAAATGTGAATCTTGCCATCAGGCTTCTTGATGGGAACCATGTTCAAAATCCATGGCGGATAGTCTACTGAGATGATGAAATTAGTGTCCAAAAAATTTTGCAATTCATATTTCACCATTAAGGCTACTATTGGGTGCATCTTGCACAAATTTTGTTTGACTAGTTTTATCTTTGGATCCAATGTAAGATTATGCATGACTAGATTTGGGTCTAGTAATGGCATGTATTTATAATACCAAGAAAAGCATTCATCCTTTCTTTCAATGCTCATGTGAAATCATCTTGTTCAACTAGGGATAGACCTTTCCCTAGTTTGATAATGTGGGGATTATTGAGATCTGTACCGATATCCTTGTCAATTGTTGGCTCAATTGACATATGAGACCCATATTCCAACTGATGTGGAGTAGGAATCAAGTGAATGTTATAATTTGGGTTTTCTTCATCCATAGGAAATTCAAGATCAAACTCGACTTGAAAAAAATTCTGAGTAGTTATTGGAGAAAATTGACATGGTTGTAATATTTCCTTGCAAGGCCAATACTCTAATGGTGATGGAGTAGAATCTCCCTGATCAAGGTCAATTGCCTCAATGTTGAGATACAATGATTTTTATGAGTTATTCAGATCTAGCAATGGTGTGGTTAAATATATGGAAATCATGTTTATGGATACATGATTTCCCATTCTAGGACGAGTGGGTCTAAAGACCTAATTTTGTATCATGACTCACGGGGGTGGCTTTGGTGGAAATGGAATAAATGGTGATGGCATATGCAAAAGAGGAAGAGCTTGCTCTTCATGTGATAAGATCTAGCATCATATGGGGCCTTGGATGGGGAATAACATGCAAAGATAATATTCATCCTCATCATCCAAGGGGAACACTCTCTCGTGTTCATCATCTAAGCTAGGATAGTTTATTGGTGCAATGACATAGTCATATTCATCATCACTCATCCATTTGTGAGGAGGACCTTGATCCTCTTCCTCACTATCATATTTCAAGGTATGTGAGCTTTCCCCCACTTCATGGGGTTGGGCAAAATCACTGGATAATCCTTGATATGTCATCTCTATGGGGAAATAATCGCCCAAGGAATGAATGTGATTTGGATTGGTGTATGGATCACATGCAAGATTATCCTAATAACCTAGACATAGGTGTTCTAGAATATCTATGAGGACATCCAACGGTACTGGCTTATTGTGTACCAACCCAAATTTTTCATAATGTAGCTGATATTGGGGTTGACATGGGACACAAGTACCCTATTCATATAAACCTAAATCAAAACCATGCCAATTATAGCAATCTAAGTATTGCAATTCATAGTTTGGATTCGACAAATAGTTTACATCCTCCAAAAAAGGTTCATCATCTTCTACTCTTGGAGGAATTGGTAGAGCTCCATACTCTAAACCTCCATATATGAAATTAGTTTGATTAGGAGGTAGACCAAGAGGTACAATGCTACCTATGGGAATATGAGGTCACCCCATATCTTGCATTGTCTCTATGGATGGAACCATTGTGACATTTATCACTAGATATTCTCTATAGATAGTAAAATATGGTTAACCCAATTAAGAATCCACAAAAAATGATCAAATTGGCATCATATGGTCCCTTGGGCAGCCCTTAGAATGCTCATAGTGGTTATAACTAGTATGGAAGAGGTTTTGTAGGCTTTCGACCCACTTTTGGGAGGTTTTGGACAAAAAATCACCATCGTCCCACCTTGGGATGGTGGTAGATTCCCATAATCCCACCCTAGGATGGTGGTGAGCCATCATCCCAAGGTGGGACGATGAGCAAGTTTGACCCATAAAAAGTCAAATCTAGGACAAATGACACCTAAAAACTACCATTTACCCCACCAATTGAAGCATGCGGGTCAGAGGGCACTGAATCCTTATGACATGCTTCATAATGGAGGCTAAAAGGGGATATTCTCTTCCCCATCCAATGCATACCTCCTTTTTGACAAATGGCACCTCCTGCCATGCATGCCCTTGCATGCCTTTTTGCACATAAGCCTCTTTGGTATATAAAATGTATTCAATATCCATACAATAACATAGATAAGAGTTATACGATATGCAACGGAGTGCTTCTAATATTTCCCCTCACTTTATTGTGCTATCTTGCCCTCATAATCTCCTTAGTGATGGAGGTTACTGGGTGACTTCAAGAGGGTCCTTTGAGCATAAATTTTCCATTCAGGTGAATTTATTTACAAAATTTTATGAAAATACCCATTAGACTATTTAGGATCATTTCCCAGTGGGATTGGTAGCAAAAAGTGTGCAGAATTAGTGGGTATCCCCTCTTAGGGTGCCCTCCATTAGTTGTAGTCACCACCGTCCCCCCAAGATGAGGAAAAATCCTTGCACAATTTCTTTAATTTTTTTTAGTATTATTCTAGAATATCATAGGATGCTGCAGTTCAAATTTCATGTAATTTGGAGTTAAATTGGCCAAGATATCACATTTTTAAGGTTTTGCAGGTTCGTAGGGCCCATCCGGGAACCCTAGTTGCATGCAGGTGGATCTGTGCATAATTTTAAAAATATAACCACATGGTTTGTCTTAAAAAAATTATTTATGCATTCTATCCAAATTTCATGTGTTTTGGACATGTTTAGGTGTGGGAATTTCTTGTCTTAGTATTCACAAGTTGCAGGCGAGCAACGCAAAATTTAGGGGTCTACAGATGTAATTTCAGATCTATTTTTAGTTATATCCCCTAAAAACATCTTATTTAACATCCCCATAAAGTTTCAAGTCATTATGAGTTTATTTGATATACTTTTTATATATATGCCATTTTGTGCATGTGGGGATTGCATGTTTTCCTCCACATGCCCTTGCTATTTGACCCTTTTTGCTTCCTTGTGTGTAGTTTAAGGTTCCTATAAGGCATTAGGAATTAATATCAGACATCATATATTAAATATACAAGTATAAGTGGCATTGGCCCACCCACCTCGATTGTGAGTACGAGGAAAGGCACTGGATGTGCACCCGGATTTCTTGGAGGATTTGATCCTTGGGAACCTAAAATTTGTAAAAATTGTATCACATTTGAGCCCTAAAGGGTAATTATATGTAACCTTTGATTTTATCTACCAAATTAATAAGAAAGAGACTTGTTTCATTTTATTCCTTATTGTTTGGTATTGCTTCATTTTCACATGCATGCTTCCATTTGATGCTCATAAGAGATTTAGGATAGATAAATATATTTTTATTCATAATTATATGCACCAATTCTCCCTATTTTAGTTGTGATCATGGTGGGACCCTTGTCCCTTGTGCTTTTGGTGAAAATTTGACTCCATTTTTTGTAAGTTTTGCCCTTTTTGTGTTGCAGGTGCTTCCCTCCCCACCCTGGAACGGTGGCAGAACCTTTATCTAGCTCACCCTAGGATGGTGGATTCACCATCCCACCCTAGTATGGTAGTAGGGATTCTAATAATCCTACCCTAGAGCATTGAATAACCAGAGGAATTTTTTCTCAAAAATCCAAAATTTGGAGGTCTCAAAACTGATAAGGTGAGTGCCTAAACCCTCTGTTTTTTTGCTGCATTTTAAAAGAAGGTAAAATTTGTTTTTTCTTGCATCATTTTTTTGCATAGAAAGGTTAAAATTCATATTTTTACTTTTATTATAACATAAAGCAACAAAATGAAGAATAAAAATCGAAATAAATTTGTAGCAATGCATATTTGTGGCTTGATTGCTTGTGGCTTACCCAATGGGTAAGCTAGCATTTATGATTTGAATTCATAAGTTACAATTGTAGGTTATTTATCCTAACTTTCTAAAATTAAAATGCACTTATTTGCATGCATTTATTGAATGATCGTTGAATGCTTCTTTTCTTATTTTCTTGGATTAAAAAGAACCACACACACCACAATCCACTTAAAACGCTAATGAGTTGGAATTCATCCCCAACCGTCGGTAGAGTGCAAGTGATGGTGGGTTTCATATTCATCCACTTGGCTCAAATACCATGAACCATATCCATCTTGCCAAGGCCAATTCCAAGATCCATCATAGCTCATGGGTTATAGCACGCATCACCCTTCAGGAAGGTGTATCATAGATTGCGGGTGAATTGGGTGAGGAACTGGTAGGACCTATGCTCCCTGGCCATGTGTGGACCTCATCACCACACATTATAGATGGTATAATGCAACTTGGAGTTCATATCCAGGTTGATGAGCTATGAGTATACAGGTGAAAGCCAATTAAACATTTGAGTACAACATCCAATAATATTTCAAATACGCAATACATGGTCATTATTTACAAAAAACACATCTGAAACACACAAAATAGTTTAGGGACTCACATATAAAACTTAAAATACATAATAATCTATCTATTGGATGTTTCATTTTCTATTTACTATTTCATTAAAATTTATAAAAAGATAATCACTTGGGGTATTGATAGAGGAGCGTGATGGTGCACACCCATAGCCAAGCCCAAACATAGGCAGAAGCTATGGAGAGTGGATTAGGAGACACAAATCATATCTAATATAGCCCTAGGGACTTGGTTATACCTCCTTGGCAAGATTATATTCCACCTAGACCTAATAAAATAGGGCACGAGCCTTATCTCTGAAGGTATCCTCTACGAGACACCCTAAGGGAGGATGAACATTACTTAGGAGAGTTTTCCTGGTATGTAGATATTTTGTAAGCCTTCCTTGGTGAAAGGAAATTATGCACTGAGGTGCTAATAGATAGAGTGGTGCCATGCATCCATGTACCCATCAAGGTTGACATGCCTAAGCATAGGTAGGAGTATGAATTCACACACTAGCCGGAGCAAGTCAACATGACTTTACCTCTGTGTTGCCTTGATAGGATACAAAAGCTCATGAAGCCTGACAAGAATAACACTCATCGATTGGGGTGAGCCAATTCTACCCTAACTTTCCTCATCCAAGAGAGAAGACATGAGGAGATCCCAAATTTTCCTTAAGAATAATATTTTGCACATGCCCGATGTGCCTCTGTGCTAGCTGAGTATAATGAACATAGGTTCCAGCCCAAACCTCGATTCAATGTGGTGAACCTTAAGAGAGGCAAGTGCCCTATGGAGACCGTAGAGTATCTTGAATGATGTCAGACCTAGGGAAATATTCCTAGGCCTCCTAGGCCTTGCACTGCAGATAAAATTATGCAAGTGGTTGAAAGATATATAGAACACCAAGCTTAGTTCAAGCATCTTCGATGAGACAAAGAGCAATTAGACCACTTGCATCAGTTTGAGAAATAAATTATTGAACAACAGACCAATGAGCTATTCTAGATGACTTTACGAGAGAGAGTCTCTACTCCTAAGACACATAGGCAAGAAGTCTATCCAAGAAAACCCATGCTCATTCAAGATAGGTCTCTGAGACCTTATCCAATGTTGCATCTGTGACATCCTAGGCCAGATCGAGGTATGCCTCCCAGGACAAACATAGGGCACCCATCGTGGGTGGATACTCCCATTTATATACTGGCTCGAGAGATGCCTTATGGGGCCTATACTGAGCATGATCTAAAAATAGAGTATGTGTAGATACCTTACCAAGATAGTGGGGGTGATTTACCACTGCCCCGTAATAGGTTGGAGGACCCTAGACCTCCACCATAATATGTAAAAAATGATGAGGAGATTAAGTCCTCAGGCCTGTATAAAGCATTGCTAGAATTCCTAGAGTCAGTTGAGAATAAGACCTCTGGGTCAGGATCTCAGAATCCCACTATGTGCTAGTTGCATAGTCAACCCATACATCCTTCAGTACCTATGCCTCCCCATACAAAACAATTTAATTTACCTCAATTGGCCACATTTAAGGAAGAAGAGGATCCATAATAACATGTCACTAGGTTCTTAGGCCAATGCTTTGGCATTCATGATGATGATACTTTTATTTTGATGACATTTGTGACTACCCTCGCTAGTCCCACCTCTGAGTGATTTTACCAACTCCCTAAGCATAGTATCCACAATCTGAACCAACTTGTAGATGCATTACTAGAGTGCTTTACCTTCAATATGAAAAGTAAGGCAAAACTGGTCGATGTAGTTGGGTTGAAATAGTATGATGATGAGTCAATAACAAATTATGGCAATAGATGGTGAACCATGCTCGTCAAGCTGCCTTATCTTCTCCCCATGTTGGAGTTGACTGAGATGTTCTCCAAAAGTTACTTGAAGCCAATATCCTTGTTTTTTTAGTTGCAGCAATACCCTACTCATAAAGATACCCTAGCACAGGCTAGGATCATTGAAGAAATCAAGATTCAAGAGGGTGAGATTGCAAAGCCTCGCAAGAAGGAATGGAACAAGAATACTAAAAACACCCCAGTACAACCGAAGTTAGAAATAGTAAATTAGGTTGCAATTAGTATCTCTATGCCAATGCAAGCCATGCCACCTCAAAAGCCTAATTATTAGGCCACTCCTGGGAACTATGCCAAGGAAAACCAGAATGGTCAAGGGCAAAATCAATAGCATCACACCAAATGATAATTCATACCCATTGCAGAATCTATGGACTCATTATTTGATCACCTCTTGATGGCCAATGCGATCCATCTACCTGAGATTGGACCTATCAACCCAAATGCACCAAAGCCCAAAGTATATAGAGAAGACCTATATTGCAACTTTCATAGGCAAAATGGGCATGATTTGCAAATGTGCTATAAATTCAAACACTTGGTGCAAGACCTAATTGATAGGAATTTCCTCTAGGTAGATAACCCTATCACACCAAACAACCAAAAGATGGAGGTCTTCAATGACCCCTTGCATACCCACACGGATCAGGCCAAACCAGTGCCCCAGGTGAATGAGGTTCACCATACCCCTCCTAAGAAAGGGTATGTTGGCATGGTCAATATTGTGATAAGAAATAGGTGGTATCCAAGTCCAACCACACCACCTATGGCTCAGAGTGATGTCCCTTTGACATCATAGCCTATATCGCCTCCTGGGTCAAGCCTCCCCCCTAGGCCTATATTCACCATTAAGAGTAAGTTCGCTTAGAGCTTAAGAACAACATATACCCAACTCTCCATATATGAGCTCATATAGTAATAACAACCTAATAGACAAGCCTTGATGGAGATCCTTAAGGCAATTGAGCTTCAGCCCTAGGATTTTAACTCCTTCAACAGCTTTGTGGGGTATGTGCAACAATGCATAGAACCGGTGATTACCTTTCAAGAAGATGAACTTAAACCGATTTTGCATGATATGGTGGATCGCCCTTTGCACATTATCATATGTGTGAATGTAACACCATACAAGAGAGTGTTGATAGACACTAGGTCTTAAAGAAACATCATAACTACAACAAATCTCAAGCACCTAAAGCTCCTAGTATCCCACATTGTTACATCTACCTACACCCTCTAAGCATTCAATGATGTCATATGCTCAATGGTTGGTACAATCATCCTACCTATTCAAGTAAGAGAAAATATCATACCTATAATGTGCCACATATTGGATGTTGATATGGCATACAATATCTTGTTAGGAATACCATGGATTAGGGACATAAAGTGTGTTACCTCCATCGCTCACCAATGCCTCAAGTACACTCATGAAGGGCAAGTTCATGTAGTCCCTGTGGACCTAGAGCCCTTCAAGTACTACAACATGGTGTAGCAGTTACCCAAGTTGACCTTGGCATCAACACATCTAGATTTTTAGCTGAATAAATCCAACCAAGGTTCAACCCTACCACTATCGAATACCATGCCATCCTCATCATCAGCTCCATCCTAGACACATAGTACACCCGTGGATCCTTTGCCTAAGAATATAGAGAAGCGGCCCATTGATGAGGTACAACTGAACATATCCACTATCTCTACAAAAGATATACCTAGCCTAGATGATGAAGAGACACCACATGAGGCAAATGATGAGCCAGATCAAGTCTCACTCTCATCCCTCTTCTATCCATAGCCTTAGGTTACAGTGCACCTAGCTTCTATCGGATTGGTAGAATACATGGTTAGGAATGTCACCACTACTCCTACTATAGAGTTGGTGCAAGACATGGGTAGACCCCATATTCCTATAGGCACTATTGTGCCTCTTTGTATTCCCCCTAATCAAATGAATTTTGTCTATGGGGGCCTCGACTATGGCATAAAACCTTACCAATAGTAAGAGGAGGATGAGGAGCCTTTTGGAGAAGACATCAACTACTTATCTAACCCTAACTTAACCCTGAAGTACCTTGACCTATGCAATTGGCATGGTTATAGGTTAGGCCTATATGAGTAGGGCATAATAATCCCTTATCAACCATAGTATCAAATACCCTATGACGAGTTGGTAGTGGGACACAACAATCCCTTGCCTCTAGATGTCCTCATGGATGGCCTAGATCGCTTAACTATAGGCTATAGGTATATGTTGACTCAAGACCCTTATGCCAATCCCAATACAATCTACTCCTTGGGGGACTACTTCTCATTGTCGTATAGTAACCCCACAATCCTCAGTGATATCCTTCCCCATTTTGATATAGGGGAAGGTTCACAAAGTTATCCCCATGTTTGTGATGAATCAGATCAAGGCACCTCATATGAATGGACCTCATATGATGAATCAGGTTATGAGGGGGAAACATATGACCCTTTTGAGTCAAATAGTGATCATTCCAAAATTATTCCCATTAACAACCAACAGGAAGGCCTCCTACACTTGTTTCCTTTTCTTAATCCTATTTGGTGGCAGCTCCTTCCTCCTGAAGGGCTAGCTCATCAATAGGAAGCTAGACCTCCTGGGTAGGGTGCAATTAATTTACTTGAGCATTTGGATCCTCGTGAGCCTGAGGCACTAAGAGGTGAGAATGAAGAAGTCCTCCTCCATGACAATAATTATGAGGAACGAGCATATATGGGACCAAACTTACCTAATCACCCTATCCTAAGAGGTAACAATCAGATTCCCCATATATGATAGTGACTATGCGGATGAAATAAAGAGGGCATACCTTGGTCCTCACTGCTTGCATCATCATCACAAGCCCATTGAAATAGAAGAAGTCTATCATCAGTTGCACATTGGCCCATGCTTAAGGGCAAGGCCTATCAATTTAGGCCAAATTCACCATGAGGTATTCTCTAACCCACCCACACACATGGAGATACTTGAGCCTAATGATCCCATCCTGTAGTCTATTCCTAGACAAAATTCGATGATACCCATTCCCCCAAAACCACATTTGGGGGTGGGAGATGATATCAATATATAGTCACATGCTCATGGTCGTAGAGAGTAGACATATTCTATAAATATGATCTCCATTTATTTGACCACACCACTTCACAATCCAGTAGATCCTTCCAATCCATGCCATCTAGATCTAGATGCTATTTACTGGGATCATGTTGATTCACCCCCATCACCCTATGGGTATTACAGTGGGTTGTTTCACTTCTCTGTTGGGCCAAATAATGATGTCTTCCATGTTGAGGAGGAACTTGAGGTTCCCATCGATGATTTAAATCTAGCTGATGACATCCATTTGATCCTCATTCTCCACTAGTTGGAAGAGGGGTCACATATGTCAATCGAGCCTACGGTTGACAAAGATATCGGCTTAGATCCTAAAAACCTACAATGTATCAAGATAGGGTAAAGCCTATCTCCTAAAGAGCAAGCTGATTACATAGCCCTTCTCACTAAGAAGAAGGCAACTTTTGCATGGTCTTACAAAGACATGCTAGTACTAGATCCCAATATGGTCACCCATAATCTAACGCTTGATCCCAAAGCCAAGCATGTCAAGCAAACATTGAGAAAGATGCACCCAATAGTGGCCCTGATGGTCAAAGATGAGCTACAAAAAATATTGAATGCCAAGTTTGTCATTTCTATATACTATCCACCATGAGTCCAACATGGTCCCCATACATAATCTTGATGGGAGGATTCACATTTGCACTAATTTTTGAGACCTAAAGAAAGCAATTCCTAAGGATTATTTTCCTTTGCCAAGCATAGATGCCCTAGTAGATGCCACTGCAGGCCATGAAATGCTCTCCCTTATGGATGGCTTATCTGGATATAATTAGATTCATATCAATCCTAAATACCAGCTCAAAATGGTATTCACAACACCCTGGGGAATATTTTGTTACAAGGTCATGCTCTTTGGCCTTAAAAATACCGGTGCCACCTACCAGCGTGCCATGACATATATCTTCCATGACTACATGCACAATATTTTGGAATATTACATGGATGACTTACTGGCTAAATATTTATTATGTCATGAGCACCTAGATGTCTTGTGCAAAGTCCTTGATCACCTTATTGAACATAATGTGAGACTGAACCCCAAGAAGTGTGTCTTTGGCATCACATCTAGAAAGCTCTTGGGATTTATAGTTTCCAAATGAGGCATCAAAGTGGACCCTAACAAGGTCAAGTCAATCCTTGAAATGCCTCCTTCGACTACCATCAATCAGCTTTGTAGCTTGTAGGGGATGATTACATCCATCAAATGCTTCATAGCACAATTATCGAACAAGTGTCAACCCATGAACAAAATCTTGCATAAGGGGGTCACATTCCACTAGGACAATGAGTGTAAGGATGCCTTTGACACAATTAAACAATACCTGCTTTTTTGCCAATGTTAGCTCCACCTAGACTAGGGGTGTCATTCTGATTATATATCTCAGCTACTGAGACTGCATTGGGTGCCATGTTAGACCAAAACAATGAATTGCACAAGGAACAGGCCACATACTATCTTAGTCGCACCCTGGTGAGCTATGAGATCAACTATGCATACATTGAAAAGTTATGTCTAGCGGTGGTTTTTTCTATTAAGAAGATACGACACTATATGCTCAACCACACTATGTATTTTTTATCTAAAGAGAATCCATTGTGATACATGATGAGTTGTACTTATCATAGTAGTCGCACAATGAAATGGATCATGTTGTTAATAGAATTCGACCTAGAATTCATTGGATAAAATTTAATCAAGGTCCAAGTCATTGTTGATCAACTTGTAGAGGCTCCTCTCTAGTATGATCAGCCTCTTAGCATGGAGCTTCCCAATGATGGAGTCTTCCAACTATCAGAATCGCCCAATTTTGATGAGCCTGAGTCATAGGTAGATATGACTATTTTCTTCGATGTATCCAAATGCAAGCAAGGGGGTGGCAAAGGGATCATGTTTTTCACACTGCATGGGGATACCATACCCCTATCATTTAAACTCGATTTTCCATGTACCAATAAAAATGTCAAATACGAAGCCTTGCTCATAGGTCTTCAAATGGTTATCACCATGAAAATAAATAAAATCAATATTTTTGGTGACTCCTTGCTTATAGTGAACCAGGTCAATGGAATATACCAGTGCAAGTGCCCAGTTTTTCAAGCCTACAAAGCCCTTGTGGATAAAATCCTAGAAAAGTTTGAATGGTATGACATCAATTCAATCCCTTTATCATCTAATAATTTTATGGATACAATGGTCTCCTTAGGGTCATTGATCTTGCAATACCCCATAGATGAGATGACAATCATTCAAGTCAAGATGCTATCGCAATCAACGGTTGAGCATGAGAGCACTCAAGCCATGTTAAAAGTCCACTTGATTCAAATAGAACCTCATCAAGAGATATTCTCACACATTCATGAGCGCTTGAATCATGTTGCTTGGGGGAATTTGTTCCCCCAAACCCTTTTTGATAGCAACACAATTTTATTCTTACAAGTTCTATCCCAATCAGCATTTGCTCAGGATGAACTTCATGAGAGACAGGCAATTCATGCAATCGAGGCTTCCACATAGCAGGACTGGTCCACATAAATTAGAGAGTACCTAAAGCTTGGTAATATCCCTCCTGGATTATCGTACACTGCCAAAAGAAAATTTAAATGAAAGGCAGCAAAATTTTTCTTGTTAGGAGACATCCTATACCGTCAGAGCTATGAAGGAATCCTCCTTAGTTTCTTAGAGTATCAATAATCTACTTGGGAAATGGCCCAAGAACACGATGGTACTTGTAGTTGCCATTTCAGTGGCATGGCCATCGTAAATCGCATTCTTCACATGGGCTATTATTGGCCAACTTTAGAGTGATATTGTTGCACATATGTGAGGAAGTGCATGAAATGTCAACACCATGCTAACTTGACACATGTACCTTCTTAGGCCTTACAATCGATCCAATTGACTTGGCCATTTTCACAATGGGGATTGGATTTAATCAAGAAAATCTCCCTTGCATCCTTGGGCCATCACACATTTATCATTAGGCTATCGAGTATTTTACAAAGTGGATGGAAGCAATCCCCCTTACCACTACAACAAGACCCCGCATAGCGGAGTTCATATTGCATAATATCATTTTTCATTTTGGTATTCCATCCACGATAATTTCAAATAATGACACATCATTCAAGAACAAATATGTGCATGCTTTGATATAAAAATATAATATCTAGCACATCTTTTCAACATCCTATTATTCGTAGGTGAATCGGTAAGCAGAATCATCAAACAAGACATTAAATGTCATATTGAAGAAAATTGTCAAAGAGAATCATACCGATTAGCATACGCAAATATCGCTTGCCCTATGGGCTTATCGCACTAGCATTTAGACACCCACTGGGGCAAACCCATTTTCACTAGTGTATGGCACTGAGGCAGTCATGCCTCTAGAGCTGGAAATCCCATCATTGTGCATATCCATGCAAGAATTTATCGATGATGATACTATGTGACAAGATCACCTAGATAAACTTACGTTGTTGGATGAACATCGTATTAATGCTCTTGAGCATCTACGTGTGTATCAAGAGTGGCTCAAAAGAGCCTACAATATGAAATTCCATCTTAGAGACTTTCAGGTTGGTGGGCTTGTCCTAAAATAGAACAAATAGAACTCTAGCTTGCCGCCCCATCTATGGGATAAATTTGTAGCAAACTAGTTAGGTCCCTTTGTCATCACTAGTCAAATCGGGCCCAAAAATTATCACCTAGCCTCCCTTGAAGGTGTCAAGGATCTTGAACCCTTGAACATCCTTAACTTGCAATTGTTTCATGCCTAGAGAGCACCACCAAAATGCTAAAAGTGGTTTTCACCATCTAGGTCAAGTAAAAACACTCCTAGACTATCTACGACTATCTAGGTCAACCCTACAATCCCCAAAGGCATCCATAAGCCCTTTGGTCACAACCAAATTCCCCTAGGTAGTCATAGACACTTTTTAAGTGTCGATGCCCATCTAGGTCACCCAAAAGGCTCCTAGTAGTTTTTCACCATCTAGGTCAAGTAAAAATGCTCCTAGACTATCTACGATCATCTAGGTTAACCCTAAAATTCCCAAAGGCATCCATAAGCCCTTTGGTCACAACCAAATGCCCCTAGGAAATCATAGACACTTTTTAAGTGTCATTTCTTGTTTAGGTCACCCATAAGGCTCCTAGCACTTTTTCATCGTCTAGGTCAAGTAAAAATGATCCTAGACTATCTACGATCATCTAGTTCAACCCTAAAAATCCCAAAGGCATCCATAAGCTCTTTGGTCACAACCAAATGCCCTTAGGCAGTTGTAGACACTTTTTAAGTGTCGTTGCCCGTCTAGGTCACCCATAAGGCTCCTAGTAGTTTTTCATCATCTAGGTAAGATAAAAATACTCCTAGACTATCTATAATCATATAGGTCATCCCTAAAATCCCTAAGGCATCCATAAGCCCTTTGGTCACAACCAAATGCCCCTAGGTAATCGTAGATACTTTTAAGTGTCATTGCCCTTCTAGGTCACCCAAAATGCTACTAGCGGGTTTTCACCATCTAGGTCAAGTAAAAATGCTGCTAGACTATCTACGATCATCTAGGTCAACCCTAAAATCCCCAAAGGCATCCATAAGCCCTTTGGTCACAACCAAATGCCCCTAGGTAGTCGTAGACACTTTTTAAGTGTCGCTGCCCATCTAGGTCACCCAAAAGGCTCCTAGTGGTTTTTCACCGTCTAGGTCAAGTAAAAATGCTCCTAGACTATCTATGATCATATAGGTCAACCCTAAAAGTCCCAAAGGCATCCATAAGCTCTTTGGTCACAACCAAATGCCCTTAGGTAGTCATAGACACTTTTTAAGTGTTGCTACCCGTCTAGTTCACCCAAAAGGCTCATAGTAGTTTTTCACCATCTAGGTCAAGTAAAAATGTTCCTAGACTATCTACGATCATCTAGGTCAACCCTAAAAGCCCCAAAGGCATCCATAAGCCCTTTGGTCACAACCAAACACCTCTAGGTAGTCCGTAACACTTTTTGAGTGTCATTGACCGTCTAGGTCACCTAAAATGCTCCTAGGCGGTCAGTAACCATCTAGGTCAAACAAAAATGCTCCAAGGGTATCTACATATCACTTTGTCAACCTAGGAGGCTCCTAGGTGGTATATAACCACCTAGGTCACCCAAAAGGCTCCAAGGGTGCCTATATCGTGCTTGGTCAACCCAACCACTCCTAGACTCTCTACGATCATCTAGGTCAACCAAAAAGCCCCAAAGGCATCCATAAGCCCTATGGTCCCCCAAAATGCCCCAATGACCCCCAAATAAGCCCATTGGTCACATGTGTATACATATCAATCAAAAAATCAAAAACATTATTAAACCATAAAAATACAAAAAAAAAATTCACTCCCATCAAGATGCATACCATTGCATTATCGCTTTCATTAGGCATATTCTTTATCGCACATTACATTTTTTAGAATTGATCATACATGTCTAGCACTAAGATTGTACATTAGTCATAATTCACAATCAATGTCTTCAAGGCCATCACTCACCTCATTGCATAGTTACTTATCATTTCCTACATTTTTGTACTCGTGTATATTCCCTCCACTTAGCCATTTGTTTTATAATGTCAATAGGGTTTTTGGTCACTCAGCCATATCCAGTCTCTACTTAGATTTTTTATAAGGCTAGAACAATTTTTATGAGGTAGAATATTTCTTAGATTATGCCTTATGTACATCATATCCCAATGACAATTAATCATTAACAATCCAAGTTTTTCACAAATATAGATAAAACCCATAAAGTGGTCTAGGTTACCTTACGTGAAAATGTCATCTTGCTCATCCCCCTATGTGAATGGTTCAAGAATGTTGAGAGTTGGAAAAAGGAAAAGTTCTCCCCTATCCAATTTCCCCCCATAAAATAAGTGTTTTTCCCCCTTTTTTGTCATCAAAATCCCACATTTTCACATATTTACAACAGTCTAAATTTGCAAACCCCCACAAAGCAAAAAATCAAAGTATAAAAATACAAAAATCAAAAAATGCAAACATAAAAAAGCACAATAAATAGTGATCACATCACTCAAAATTCAAATCCCTTGCTCAAGAGAAAAAGAAAAAAGAAACTCAAAATAAATAGTGATTATTATCACTAAAAAGAGAAAAATAAACAATGATTCTTATCACTCTATATGAGAGCAAGTATCCCAATAAAATTTAAGAAAGTAGGGAGTCAAACTTGAATCCTTGGAACTCTTAGCATTTGTAAAACCATCATGTTATCCTCATTATAGGTTTGGTGGATATCCTATTTGTCAATGGCGATAGCCTCCCACATGATGATATGTCTATCATATTAGATTTTGAGCGTATGTGTGGACCAATGTTTCCATGTGGATGAGCTAGCTTTGGTAACTTAGATTGCCTAGTGGTATAGTCATACTTAGTACAAAATATAGGATGGTGGCATTCATTGGGTGATCCTCAGTATAGGTTTGGTTGAGAGCCTGCTTGGCACTAGCGGTATCCTTATGCATATCATAGGAATGAACTCAATTGTACACATAGGGATATGAAGTACCTTGGTCATCCTAGCAGATTCATACCTTGTCAAAAAGTCCTACATGGTTAGTATACAACTTTTGATCAATTGACTAGAGTGTTTGAGTCTCGTGAAAACCTCATTGGCATTCTCTAAATATCATGTCATTCATATTACTTCATCCCATCCATTTTAGTTACACCATTCACAAATCCATTATATAAGTCTCATAACAACATTACATATGAGTTGGTGCAATATACATCGTCTATGGTGCTAACATAATATGTACTATAGTATACACATTTCATCCTCAAAATCAAATAAATCATCCATCTCACCATACATCCATGCATGTACAAAATCAAATCAAATCACATTACAAAATATGCATACAGGATAGACATCCATCATCATCTCATAAATCAAATTGCATACATTTGCATACATTTCATAAAATAATAAACACATGATGATAAACTGCATAAAAAAACTTATATTTATATGTGTGTGTGTATATTTATAATATAAAAATATTCATCATGTTGACCAGAGGCTACAATAAAATGATTCCTCATACTTCACACTGCTAAAACATCCAAAAACACAAAAGGAGTCACGCGAGCCACTACCATAGTCATGCAGGACCGGTACTACGACTTGCACTCCCACCTATAGTTGGAGTCCTTTGTGAACTCCCATACCTGCTACCACCTACCTTGTCAGATATCTACCTAGACCATGGTGCCTCCAACCTAAAGGAGGATTGCCCTATCCTGCTATGGTGACTTTGGTAGGACCCACTGACAGCTACATAATTCTGTAGATGCCCTCCAAGGTGCACTACCTCTATATCCAACTCATCCGCATAGGTATGCCCCTATCGGCACCATGCCTGGTAAGTATCCACCATAGAATAGAGTTGTGTCATCTCCACCTATAGCCTAGTTACCTCCCCACTATTGGAATCCTCCCATGTAGGTCTTTGAGATTACAACTATGCATTAAGAGATGCTATATCGACCTGAGCCACTTGTACCTTAGCTTGTTGTGCTACTAGCTCCACTTGTGCATCATGGTCTTGTGTATATAGGAGATCTCTCTTGTACCTAACCTTGAGTAGCTCATCTCATAGCTTTACCTCTATATCACCATGTGCCATTGATGGTACCTATACCTCCTCATCCACGATAGCATCATCTCCAAAGTCACCTTGATATTCTAAGTCTAGGATAAGTGCCTGCTCCCCTGCCATGTGTCCAAGCCAATTGCCTACCTCACCCTGGTCCTCATCAAAAACCTCTTTATGTGCCTCCCTAGCTACACCCATCCCTAGTGGCCCCTATCCATACCACTGGCCTATCACCCACCAAGCATCATACTCCACTGTAGTCTCGACATCATCCACATCTGGAATGTCTACTATAGGATCTGTATCCTGTGCCACTACCTTTACTACTGGATATGCCAATGTCCTCTCATCCCCATGATGTTGATAAGACACTAACTCAGTGGGCACCCCCTGGAATAGCCCAAATTATTGCATCACCCCATAAAAATGGAATTACTCCCACTCCATGCCATGTCATCTATAAAGCCACCTACCTCATGGCACCCTACGGAGCTATACAGTAGCATCTACCCACTCTGGACAATCTCTATATGGCCTTAAGAACACCTAGTCTACCCTAATTCATGTGAATAGATCTACATAGTGACCCACATTGCCTATGAATTGTCAACTCTATCCCCTCTCCTAAGCCTTTTGCCATAGGATACCATATCCTATATCCCTATCTGATAGTTATGCCTGAGTCATCCATGGTAGCCCTTGTGGTCACACCATAGCTATGTGTTGCCATCCTCAACATTGCAATAAAAATATACACCCCACACCATTTTTTTGATGATAGTGGATCTCATAAAACTCATCGTAGATTTGTGCCAATAGTATAGTACCCCATGCCATCACTAGTGGCTCTACCATAGTGCACCTCACCAGTGCAAACACTATCTCCACCAGGTTCCATGGGAACCTCACTCTAGAAGAGTTAGGTAATAGCATATTGGAGATAAGAATCATAAGTAGTGTATGCCTCACCCACAATACCTTTGCCTCATGCCAAAATCCTACTAGAATACCCCCATTCAAGCAGTCTAGATCTATGTCTCAAGATCATAACTGAAGTACCTCTCGAGCATTCCACATCTCTAGTCTCATGGTGTCATACGAATTGGCTGCCCTTCTATTAGAATATAAAGAATATAATAAATGTCCTCAAGCATAACATTCATCTCCCCCATGTGTAGGTGGAATGTATTGGTGTGCGAATCCCACAGATCAATCCAGGCAATCAAGTATGCACGGTCTCCTATCACAGGCTCTAACCGTCACCTTCTTGAGGCCGATGGCATCCAAAAATTCCTAGTCCTCTATGGTCAAGGCATCCCTCATGGAATAAAATATATTAGGTACTCGATTTCGACTCCTCACCACCTAAAAATGATAAGCAACTCAGTAACACAACTCCAAAATGGTCTCAAATGGCCCCAAAAACATTCAAAAGAAAACACTCAAAATGGTCCCTCTTTGAGGCTGATTGTGGCCATTCCCCCTAGGGATGGCCCACCAACCCTAGGACCATCCCACCAAGGGATATCCCATGCTCATCCCACACTAGCCATACCACCTAGGGATGACTCTAACAAATTGGGCTCAAAAAGTCCTTTAAGGCCATCAAAAATAGTAAAAACAAGGCAAAATTGGACCCATGAAATGCAATCTAATTGCACAAAAACATGGATAAAACACAAAATTTGGTACATATCTCATAAATTAGGTATAATTACCTAAAATACAGTGTGATATGCTTCCAAACCAAAAACATGCTATAAAAGCAAAAAAAATCAACTCCTAACATTAGGAAAATGCAATAAGAAAAACTTGGCATACCCGTATCACATCGGATCCTCCACTAGCTGAGTCTACCTACTAGCTCATGGTGACTATGGGATGAAATTTATAGTGCTCTACTACTCGGGATTACTCTCCTACTCCTCACCTCTCAAAACTACAAAAAGAAGCATGGACAAATGAGCCTAGCCCTAATATTTTGGGCTTATATAGAGATGCAGGGGTCACCACCATCCCAGGGTGGTAAAAGTGCACATTTTGCCACTTGTACCACCCTAGGATGGTGGTATAACATGCCCTCATCCCACCCTAGGATGGTGGTAGCAAAAATAGGCCAAAACATCCCAAAATGACCCAAAATAGGTCCAAAACTGCACCAAAACAACTCAAATTGGGTCCAAATTTCACATGAATCAAAATGCAATCATGAGGATCCTAGGAGGGATGGAAAATTTGTTAAATAATGCCCTAATAAGTCCATTTTTTCCATACCACCCCCTTGGCATATAGTTTTCAGCTCCTTTCCTCCATGAAAACTCAACAAAGTCAACAAAATCCTCTCCAAATTGCCCTAATTTTCACAAGACAAAATTGAAGGTAAACATAACACAAGTCAATTGGGTCAAGTGACTCATCACTTTTCTAATTGGTCATTCCCTCATCGACTCATCTCTTGAGGGGGTAGTCATACTCAGTCCAAATAAGTAAGCACACACTCAATTATGTAAATTACGGTCGTTCAACGAATATTTGAGAAAGACAATCACGCCCTTGCTTGGGGCAGCAAACAAGCACACAATATCACATCATAATGCTTGAAATTATTGGTATCATGAATTCATGGGCCCTGTACCTTCATGATGGACAATTTTTAAAGCTTAGGCACACTCATTTAGGGAGTCATAAACAAGGACTCAAGAATGCACACCCTTTCCATGATTGGGGCATCTAAATTTGGTTAGGTTATCAAGTAACATTAATAATTCAATATTTTAGTCATCTATTTTTGCTCAGTATTATTCTGCACACAACACATCTCAAAAAGGGGCATCTTTAGACACTAAAATATGGTTAACCTGATTAAGAATCCATAAACAATGATAAAATTAGCATCATATGGCCCCTTGGGCAGCCCTTGAAGGATCATAGTGGTTCTAGCCACTCCATAAGAGGTTTTTGACCAAAATTCACCATCATCCCACCCTGGGATGGTGGCATATTCCCATCATCCCACCCTAGGACGGTGGTGAGCCATCATCCCAAGGTGGGACGGTGAGCAAGTTTGACCCATAAAAAGTCAAATCTAGGACAAATGGCACCTAGAAACTACCATTTACCATGCCAATTGAAGCATGTAGGTCAGAGGGCACTGAATACTTATGACATGCTTCATAATGGAGGCTAAAAGGGGATATTATCTTCCCCATCCAATGCATGCCTCCTTTTTGACAAATGGCACCTCCTGCCATGCATGCCCTTGCATGCCTTTTTGCACATAAGCCCATTTGGGCTATAAAATGGATTCAATATCCACACAAAAACATAGATAGGAGTTCTAGGATATGCAATGGAGTGCTACCAAGATTTACCATCACTTTATTGTGCTCTCTTGCCCTCATAATATCTCCTTAGCGACGGAGGTTACCGAGTGACTTCAAGAGGGTCATTTGAGCATAAATTTTCCATTTAGGTGAATTTATTAACTAAATTCTATGATAACACCCCTTAGAATATTTAGGAAAATTACCTAGTGGGATTGGTATCAAAACATGTGCAGAATTGGTGGGTATCCCCTCCCAGGGTGCCCTCCAATTAGTTGCAGTCACCACCGTCCCCCGGGATGAGGACAAATCCTTGCACAATTTCTTTACTATTTTTTTAGTATTATTATATACTATCATAGGATGATGCAGTTCAAATTTCATGCAATTTGGAGTTAAATTGGCTGATATATCACATTTTTAAGGTTTTGTAGGTTCGTAGGGCCCATACGGACACCCCAGTTGCATGCAGGTGGATCTGCACCTCATTTTAAAATTATAACCACATGGGTTATCTTAAAATGTTTATTTATGCATTATTTCTAAATTTCATATGTTTTGGACATGTTTAGGTGTGGGAATTTCTTGTCTTAGTTTTCACAAGTTGTAGGCAGGCGACACAAAATCAAGGGGTCTACGGATGCAATTTCAGATATTTTTTTGTAATATCCTCTCAAAACCTCTTATTTAACATCCCCATAAATTTTCAAGTCATTCTGAGTTGATTTGATATATTTTTAATATATATGCCATTTTGTGCCTGTGGGGATTGCATGTTTTCCTTCACATGCCCTTGCTATTTGACCCTTTTTTCTTCCTTGTGTGTAGGTGCAGGTTCCTAGAAGACATTGGGAAGGAATATTAGACATCAGGGATTAAATATAAAAGCATCAGTGGCATTAGCCCACCCACCTCGATTTTGAGTATGAGGAATGGCATTGGATGTGACCCAAATTTCTTGGAGGATTTGATCCTTAGGCACCCAAAATTTGTAAAAATTGTATCACATTTGAGCCATCAAGGAGAATGCTATGTAACCTTGTATTTGATCCATCAAATTAATAATAAAGAGACTTGTTTCATTTCATTCCTTATTGTTTGGTATTGCTTCATTTTCACATGCATGCTTTCGTTTGATGCTCATAAGTGAGATAGGATAGATACATATATTGTTATTCATCATTAGGTGCACCGATTTTCCCTACTTCATTATCCTATCCCTATACTATACATATGCACTATGGTCTAGGATGGTGACGGTGAATGAGATGGACGTGATATTTGAGGTGACTCAATGTGAACCTTTGGAGATGATTCCTCATCTACTAAACAAGGAATATCCTTTGTGGATATAGTAGATAATAAATATGGGCTCTCATCAATGGGTCTTTTTGACATGTTCCTCGATGGATTATTTGACGATGTTGAAGGCATATTTGTGACTACCGATGATGAGTATGGGATGGTTGAAGATGTAGATGGTGGAATGGAAGGTGATGATGGAATGGGTAGACCCTAAAGAGTTGTATTCAGTTGGAAGTCTACATGAGTCAAATATAATATCGACTATGGCATCTGATGCACCATATTGCAATATTTGAAGGGCTCTATATTGACAGAGACTACATGGACTTTCCCATCATGAGTGTATTTAATATATTGATGTGCAATGGATGGGACACACTTCATATCTCGTATTCATAGTCTACCTAGCAAAATATTGTAAGCCATATCACCTTCCAGCACATGACACAATTTCGGTATAGTTTTATGCCCCACCAAGATGGGCAAGACTATGGTAACAACAATAGAGCATATTGTGTCATTGAATACACAAAGAGTGTAAGTTGATGCAAGAACATGAGACACTAGCAATTTTAAATGTTTTAATGTTGTGGTTATAATGATATTGCACGAGGAACTGGTGTCTATGAGCATTGTTTTGTATGGTACCTCATTTACACATGCGATGATGTACAAAGGAGAATCTACCATATCATTGGTTATTCCCTTAAGCTCATGCCCATGAAATGTTATTACTGGTTCCTTACACTATTACACATGACCCATAAATTCAATGAAGGAGTTAGACGTTGTAACTCTATTGAATTTAGAATGTCCATCAAAGCATCCCTATGTGGAGTTGATTATTGGATTAGCTCATAGATGTAAAATCATGTTGATGTTGTCCTCAAGCTTTGTGCAAGCTTATTATTTATTGTTAACATTGGCCTAGATGGAAGGCCCTGTACTATAGGTGGTGTAGTTTACGATGTAGTGGTAACATCACTTGAAGCTGCAGCTAGTGCAACTTGGCTTGGATATCTTATGTTCCTGGTCACAATACTCACCATCCCAACATACCCTTGGACAAGGGGTGTTGTCTTCATCTCATTCATTATTTTAGTAGGTGATGCCTATACCTTGTGAATTGGTAATGGGTTTTTGTATATACCCATCTACTGATTGGTAAGGGGTAGTGGAGCATCGACTTGAAGCTAATTCCTTTCAATCATATATTATACTAGGTGTTTAAAACCATAGCACATTGGTAAATCATGGCCACCTTACTGATGAAATTTGCAATATTGATCCTCTCAGCATCCCATAGGCTTGGGTTTTCCTATTTCCAGATCAATCGATTTGATATCTGGTAGATTAATAATTTTTGCAACCCACAATAAATCAAATAGAGAAACCATGAATTCAGTGAAGGGAGTAAATTGTTGCTTAGGGTGACACTATTGGTTTTATCCCTGATTCACTTGACCATTACTATTATAGTTCCTAGAATGAGGTTGGGCCTAATAGTTTACCTTTTGAGGAGGCATCGCTTGTGTAGGCCCAAGGACATTTATGGCCACTTGATTGACCATTGATGGCTTTGCAGGTGCTAAGCTACTTTTAGGGTTCTTTGTCCACTCCTTCTTATGAGGTTTGGCTATTTCTCCCTCTTGTATTTTTATTTATTCTATGTTTCTAGCCTATTCTAGAGCTTCTTCTAAGATAGGGTATTGCTATAATTGCAATATCAAAGAGATGTGTTTTAAGCAACTCTTTGAGAACAACCGAGTTAACTCAGTCACTAGTAATAGATAAGGTAGCTTAGCCAAAAGTGTTCACCACCTATTTATATAATTAGTAATTGACTCATCCTCAATTTGTTTTAACCCCGTGAGGTCTATTAATGTCACCTTTATTTTGGTGTTAAAGGTGAAATGTTCCAAAAATATGTTAATGAATTGTTCAAATGTTTAGACTCTATGTTTTGGAAGTTGGTTGAACCACTCAATGGTAGGACCATAGAGGGTACTTAGAAAAGTTCTAATGAGCAATGCATCATTTTCCTATATTCTAAAGCACATATTTACAAATCTAGTGACGTGCTCTTGAGAATCTTCTTCCCCCTTGAATCTATCCAATTTTAGCATTTTTAAATTCTTAGGGTATATCAGGGAAGGAATGGATGGATGTAATGGTTGATTCTTTAGCAACCACAAAGTGGGCTTTTGAAGCCCATTTCTAGCTATCCTACATTCTACAATTTCTAGGTATGCAAGCAAAGCTTGATATGCATCTGAGGATCTGATTTCATCTTCCTTGTTTTGAACTCGTAGAGGTGGACAAGGAATATTAAGCATGGATTGGGGTGGTTGATTGACATCATTCACTCCTCCATAAGGTGCTTCTACATAATTTTTCCAAGTCATCATAAGCCCCATAGGGTGTTTCAGGTATGGGCCTACAAGGAGGAATAAAGGCCTCTTGAAGGCAATCTATATTTGGCCTATCATGTATATTGTGTTCATGCCTATGAGGTCTAGGAGGCAACATTGGGTTAGGTCTAGGATACCTATCTTGTTGGAGGTTTGGTTACCTCGGTCGAGCCTCCTGTCTACATGTATTTGGAGTAGAAGCTCCATTACACAAAGTTTCTTGAATTTGGCATTCAATTATTTATTTTTCTAATTACTTCCACTTCCCTAAAATATCTATATGATGTTTATCATACCCAAGTTGATTAAACTTGACCTGGCAGTCAGCATACTTCTTTACCAACTGATTGATTTGATCAGTTGTATTGGGTCTAAGTGCCTTAGTACTATTACTCTGATATCTATCTTGTTCAAGGGGGTTTGTGAGATCTATTGTAGCTTTCCCTTGATTGAGGTAGGTTGAATTGACTTGAGGCTCACCCCTAAATAGATCTTCTTGATAATCTAATGGTGCAGATCCACAACGTGCTTGCATTACCATATTTTAATGAGGATAATATAGATGTTCATCAGGTCTTCCCTTGTAAACAAGGAAAGGTAAGGTATAATGAGGTTGCCTATGGCAACGAGTATTACCCTCATCATGATCATGGCACTGTGGGGAAGGGTAGTTTGAACCATAAGATGATAATTCAACCCTACCTTAGGTGACAAGTCATATTCCTACATAGTAGTACGAGGAGTAGACTGAGTAGGCACACGAATGCATGGGATTGCTCTATTAGGAAGAACTCCATTGCATGGTTAATCTTCTCAAAATAAGGCATTAGAAATATCTATATTAGGGAAATAATTCCCTAAGAGGGGGTTATTTCCTATGGGGGTACCCTATGTAGGAGTTCCTTTTTGGCTAGGTTCCTTTCTTGCTTTTCTAGGAGTAACCATCCATTCATATACCACTCATAAATTAGGGATATGACTTTCTAAGTTGAGACCATTGCCTATGGGGATGCCTCGTATAGGGGTCCCTTATTGGCTAAATCTCCTATCAGCCCCTCTAGGGCTAGGAAGAGTAGGAGGTCTCCAAGGAGGTATGACCATGTCCTTGGGATCTAGGTGAAGATGTTGTACGTCCTCTTCCCTACTCCCTACAACTTCCACCCTTAAATGGGCTTGGCTATAGCTATATACTACTATATTATTATCTCCTTTATACTTTTTATAAATTTGAAAAAAACAAACAATAGAAACACACAATCATGGAGGTGATTATCTCTTAAATTTTTTAAATGTGAATCCCTAAACTATCTGTTGTTGTTTCAAGTTGTGTTGCTTTGTAAATAAAATACTTGGCATGTTTTATTTTTTGATTTAATACTCAAATGTTTAAAGGTTTTCACCTATACACGTGTATCTTTACAACCGATATGGTGATTAATTCCATATTATTTCGATCACGTAATCTAACCTAAGGTATGGTGATGAATTCCATACCCGATAATAGAGCATAGGTCCTACCGATCCTCATCCAGCACCCCATGCATAATGATACACCCTTATGAAGAAGTATGTGTTCTATTTTTGCATGGTTAGGACAAATCTTGGAGTCGGTATTGGAAAATAGAACAAGGTTTGTGGGAATCAGTGGTTGGGAATGAAAGTCCAACTCACCAATATTTAAGAATATCGTGTTGTGTGTGTTGTTCCTTTTAAAAATTTGAAATAAAAAAATATAGCATACAATGAATTATGATCCACTACTATTCATAAAATTACATTTTTATTTCAGACTCATTAGTAGCATAAAAGAAAAGCACTAAAATTGACAATCTATATGACCTTAACCTTCTTTTGATTAAGTTGCAAGCAGGCAAACCAGACAAAAAGCATATAAAATACTATTATTTTTCTATTTTTATTAATATTATTAATGCAATAATGATAAATATGACATCTATCCTTCACATGCATGAAGAAGACAAGAAAACTCTAAAATTTGAGCTAATTTTAATAGTATATATGCAAATTGAAGGTGAAAATGGGTGAAATTTATGACCTGGAACTTGTTGTTTCTACAATTTTTTGTAGAAAACCTCTAGTTTTGTAACCATCTCTATTAGGTATGGTTAGAATTTTGGGGGCCATCCCTACTAGTGTCACCTAGCTGGCTATCCCACCCTGTGTCACATAGCAGAAAAAGGGTCATTTCTTCTTAGAACGGTTAAAACCTGCAATAATCAAAACCAAAAATGAATGTTAGAAATAGAAAATTTCAAATGGGAGATATAACTAATCTCAAATACCATGATTTCCATTGAAGAAGCAAAATTTACAACATGCCTTAAGGGCACTCTATTGCAATGTAAAGTAGATTTAACACAAGCATTCAAAGGAAAGTGCATAAAAGTAATCTATTGAAATGAAGTAAAGTGTATAATAAAGATAGCAGATTTCTCCTTATATTCATTTGTTCATAGCTTCCAATATGATTACAATACCTCTCCTTAAGGGCTTTACACTATAAATTTTACAAGATTCGAGGGATCTAATACCTTGAAATGTCCTTAAGGCATGCACTATTATCCATTTCACATTCCCACAATTGAGATCTATCCTTGGGCTTGTTATTATTGTCTTATTAGCTCCTCCATCCTATATATAATACCTACACCTACACACAAGGGATTGAAAAGGGGGTTAATAGCATATGTGTTTGTAGATTCAAAGCTAGGAAACATAGAAAGCATGCATATAGAAATCACAAAACCTATTTCTAATAAACCAAAATGCTTCAAAATGACTTCTAACTATAGCATTGAGTAAATAACATGATTTAGTAAATATATAAGCATAAATAAAAGGGAAATTGTTAGCAAAAATAGTGGTCATCCATGGGTGATCCAGATAGACCTGCAATCACAAAACCTTCAATTACCCTATCAAAACTGCTCCAAATCTCACCAAATTTGGACCATAGACTAATATAAGCATTTATAAAAGGTCTACGATGGAATTGGGTCAAAATTCCCTATTATTTTCTAACCATCCCTAATAGGTGCAACTAGCTACTGCTAACCGTCCCCAGGTGGGATGGTTACAAATCTGCTTGGATTTTGCCACCAATCCTTATGGGATCTGGTCCAAAACTGGTCTAAAGGTTATGTCAACATATGGAGTTAAATTTTTCTCCAATTTTTCTAGTTTAGAATTGCTTGGATTAGTTTCTAATTCCCCTAAAAGTGCATTTCAATGAAGAGGGTTTTGAGGTCAAATCTGAGTAAATTTTGGTTTGCAAAAGGCAAGGATGGAATTGGGCAGCACTTAATTTCTCAAATGCTTCAATTCTCCTCCTTAAAAATGGGTGAATGCACCTCTTTTTATAGCCCAAATAGGGAATCTAGGTTAAATTTGAAAGTATTGGCATGTGAGGCAGGTGCCACCACTTGTCAAAACCCTTGCCCTTATTGGTTAGAAGAGGTTACCCATTTGGGGCCTCTAATTGGGAGTTCCTAGTCTCTATGATAGGCTCCCAATCAATTTTTTTGATTGGGTGGAGAATATGGTAGTAATTGATTGCCATTTATCTGCCCATTTGACTTTTGGGGTGTCTAGTTAGGGACCATCCCACCCAGGGATGGTTATAGATGGCCATCCTTGGGTGGTATGGTCACCATCTGTGACCATTCCTTGGTGGGATGATCACAAGGATATGCCCCAAAACCACCCAAAATTGTTGGGAACCTTCCCAAATGTGTTTTGGAGCCTTATGTAAGCCTATAGGGGTGCCCAATGGGGCCATATGATGTTGATAAGAGTGGAATATGTGATGCACTAGTAGTATTATCTGATTTATGTGATTTAGGTGTCTACACAATGTATTGTGAAAGGTTTTAGATCACCTCATTGAGCATAATGTTAGGCTAAATCCCAAGAAGTGTGCCTTTGGTGTCACATATAGTAAACTCTTGGGATTCATAGTCTCTAAGTGAGGCATAGAAGTAGACCCAAACAAAGTTAAGGTAATTCTAGAAATGCCTCCCCCCATAACTATTAAGAAGTTGCATAGATTACAAGGAATGTTTGCATTCATAAAGTGCTTCATAGCATAATTATCAGATAAGTACCAACCTAAGAACAAGTTACTACACAAGGGGGTTACATTTCATTGGGACAAAGAATTTTAATATACCTTTGATGAAATAAAGTAATATCTAGCTTTTCCACCAGTATTGGCTCCTTGATGACTAGGAGTGTCATTCTACCTTTACATCTCAACTACTAAGCTTGCATTGGGCACCATGTTGATCCAAAAGAATGAATTACATTAAGAACAGGCTATATATTATATTATTCGTACCTTGGTTAGCTATGAGGTTAAGTATGCATATGTTGAGAAGCTATACTTAGCAGTGGTCTTTTCCATTAAAAATATATGCCATTAAATGCTCAATCATACCATGTATGTAGTTTCAAAAGAGAATCCATTGCACTACATGATGAGTCAAACTTACCATAGTAGTCGCACGACAAAATGGATTATGTTGTTGATGGAATTTGACCTAGAGTTCATAAAATAGAAATAAATTAAGGTTCAGGTCATAGTCGATCAACTAGTAGAGGCTCCTCCTCAGGATGACCAACCTCTCACTATAGAGCTTCTCTATGATGGATTTTTTCATGTCTTAGAATCACCAAATCCTAAAGAGCCTAATTCATAGGCTGACATAACTCTATTTTTCAATGGTTCTAAGTGCGAACAAGGGGGTGGCATAGAAATCATGTTTTTCACACCACAAGGGGATCCAATACCCCTTTCATTTAAACTTGATTTTATATGCACCAATAACAATGCCGAGTATGAAGCCCTTCTCGTAGGCCTTCAAATGGCAATCACCATGAAAATAACAAAGCTCAATAATTTTGGTGATTCCTTGCTCATAGTTAATCAGGTCAAAGGTATATTCTAGTGTAGGTGCCTAGTATTGCAAGTGTACAAATCCCTAGTGGATAAAATTTTGGTAAAGTTTGAGTAGTATGATATCGAGTCACTCCCTCGTTCATCTAACCTTTTTGCAAACACAATGGCCTCCTTAAGCTCTTTAATCCTATAGAATCCATCAGATGATATCACAACCATTCAAGTGAAAATGCTATCACAATCTGTGACTAAGTGTGATGAGCTTTAATCTATGCCATAAGTCCACATGATTCATATTGAGCCTTCACATGAATGGTTATCTCAAATACATAATTATTTGAATAATGTTGCTTGGAGAACTTTGTTCCCTCAAAATCCTTTTGATACTAGCACAATACTATATCTACAAGTTCACTCTCAATCAACATTTGTGATATGTGAATGTCAAAAGGATCACGTAATTCATACAATTGAGGCTTGTATAAAACAATATTGGGCTACCCAAATAAAATATTATTTAAAAATGGAAGTATTCCTTCTAGATTTTTGCATGCCGTAAAATGAGAATTTAAGAAAAAAGTGGCAAAGTATGTATTACTAGGATACATAATGTATCATCAAAGTTATGAGGGTATCCTCCTTCGGTTCTAGACTCTCAAGAGTTAGGTTAGGCCATTGCCCAAGCACATGATGGTACATGTGGTGTCCATTTCAACGACATGGCCATCGCAAAGCACATTCTTTGCATGGGCTATTATTGGCCCACTTTAGAGTAATATTGATGTACTTATATGAAGAAGTGCTTAAAGTGTTAACATCATGCAATTTAAACACATGTACCTTCACAGGCCTTACAATTGATTCAATCAATTTGGCCATTTGCAAAATGGGGGTTTGATTTAACTGGTAAAATATCACCTACCTTCTTAGGCTATCACACATTTATCATAACAACTACTAAGTACTTCACAAAATGGGTAGAAGCAATTCTCCCTACCACTATGACTGGACCTTGCATCACGGAGTTTATATTGCATAATATCATATGTTGTTTTGGTATTCCATCCAAGATAATTTTAGATAATGGGACACCCTTTAATAATAAGGATGTGCATGCTTTAAAAATAAAATATAATATACAACACAAAGTTTCTATGCCCTATTATCCATAAGCTAATGGGAAATTAGATGCATCTAATCAAATAGTAGTTGCAATATTAAAGAAAACCATTGAGAAAAATTATAATAATTGGAATAATTAGTTACCTCTTGCCCTTTGGGCCTATCACAATAGTATTCAGACTCCTACTAGGGTAAATCCATTTTCACTAGTGTATGGTGTTGAGTCTATCATACCTTTATAGTTGGAGATATCATCACTGCATATATCTATGTAGGAGTTCATCTATGATGATACTGCATGATAAGATCATTTAGATCAACTCACTTTGCTTGATCAGCGATGCATGAATTCCCTTGAGTATCTATGTGTTTATCAAGAGCAAATCAAGAGAGCTTACAACATGAAAGTCCACCATAGATATTTTTAAGTTGGTGATTTAGTTTTGTAATATAACCAATAAAAGTCAAATTTTCCACCCCATCTATGAGATAAATTTATGGTAAACTGATTAGGTCCATATATCATTACTAGTCATATTGGGCCTGGAACTTATTTCTTAGCATCCATTGAAGTAAGTGAAGAGCTTGAACCCTTGAATATTAGTCATCTATGACCTTTCCATACTAAGAGCACCATGCCCACCCTAAAATATCCCTAGGTAGTCTACGACCATCTAGGTCAATCTAAAACACCCCTAGGTGGTCTACGACTATCTAGGTCAACCTAAAACATCCCTAGGTAGTCTATGACCATCTAGGTCATCCTAAAATACCCTAAGGGAATTTATAATACCTTTGGTCACCCTAAAACGATCCTAGGTAGTCTATGGTTGTCTAGGTCATCTCAAAATGTGTCAAAGGCATCTATAAGCCCTTTCGTCACCCTAAAATACCCCTAGGTAAGCTATAACCATCTAGGTCATCCAAAAATACCCCAAAGATATCTATAAACCCTTTGGTCACCCTAAAATTCTCTTAGGTGGTCTACAACCATCTAGGTCACCCCAAAATGCTCCAAAGGCATTTATAAGCCCTTTGGTCACCCTAAAATGCTCCTAGGTGGTCTATGACCATATAGGTCATCCCAAAATACTCCAAAGGCATCTATAAGCTCTTTGGTCACTCTAAAATAATATTAGGTAGTTTTTTACCATTTAGGTGACCCCAAAATACCCCAAAGATATCTATAAGCTCTTTGGTCATCCTAAAATACTCCTAGGTGGTCTATGACTATCTAGGTCACCCCAAAATACCCCAAAGATATCTATAAGCCCTTTGGTCAAACTAAAATATCCCTAGGTGGTCTAATATCATCTAGGTCATCCCAAAATGTCCCAAAGGCATCTACAAACCCTTTGGTCACCCAAAAATCCCTAATGGTATTCATTAAGACCATTGGTCAACCTAAATATACATATATATCTCTTTCAAAAATACAAAAAAAATAATTAAAACATCAAAAACACAAAAAAAAATATTGCATTGCATTGCATTTCATATCATTACATTATAACATCAATTGAATTAGGTGTACACCATTGCATTGTGCATTGTTAGAAGTTGATCATACATGTCTAGCACCAAGATTATACACTAGGCATATGTCAAAATCAATATTTCAAAGTTCAGTTTTACCACTTGTTTACATTACATGTATCATTTATATTTACACTCCATATTGTGTGCTTGTTTCCCATCACCTAGCCATTATTAATAAGATAGAGAGATTTTTCGGTCACTCAACCATATCTAGTTTTCTTTTCAGATTTTGTAGAAAGCTATCAGGATTTTTAGAAGGTAGACTCTTGCTTAGATTATAACTTTTATACATCAAAATCCCAATATATTTTCACATTAATAAACCCAAGTTTAGCACAAGGAAAGATGAAATCTACAAAGTGGTCTAGGTTACTTAAAGCAAAAAAGTTGATCTCACTCATCTTACTATCTGAATGGTTTGAAGATGCTGATAATTGATAAAAGAACAAGTTCCTCCTTACCCAAATTATCAAAATCCTTTGCTTCACACCAAATTGGGGCAAGTATCCAAAGAGAAAAATAAACAGTTATTATTATCACTTAGAAATATTCAAAAAGAAATAGTGGTTTTCACCATTAGAAAAAAGTAAAATAATTAGTGTTTCTCACCACTAAAAAAATCCATTGCTCACCACAAACAAAAATGAGCAACTCCCTTGAAAAAATCAAATTTAAAAGAAAATAATAGAGTATTGAACTTGAATTCCTGGAATTCTTAGCATTAGAGAACCATAAGGTGAAGCCTCATTATAGGTTGGGTGGCATCAAGCCCGTCTAGCAATGGCAATATCCTTATGCATGATGATATGTCTATCATATAATATAAGCAACTTGCTTTTGTACATACCAATGTTTGCATGTGGATGAGCTAGATTTTGGTAGCCTATATTGCCTAGTGGTCTAATCCAACTAAGTACAAAACTCAGGATAATGAGACTCGCAATGTGATCTCTAGTACAAATGGGCTGAATCAATCTTGTTTGGCACTAGGGTAACTTTATACGTTATCATAGTAATGAAATCACATGAAAATACAGGGATATTGAATATCTTGGTTATCTTAGCAAATTTATACTTTGTTGAAATGTCTTGCATGGTTACTATACAAATTTTTATTAGGTAACTAGAGTGTTTGAGTCTCCTAAAAATTCCAAACACATCATAAAAATTATACTATTCATTTCATTTTACATCATGCCATCATATATTTATTTGTTTACAGTTACAAAAACCATTACATAATGTTATAATTTCATGAAAATGATGAGATAAATTTTGTATAGTCCATGGTGTTGTAGCAACCCCGGGGAAGTGGCACACCATCCACTTACTCTATTTACGATTATTATTGAATTTTTTAATTTTTAACATGCATTAAATGAAAAAGCATAGAATAGAGGCATAGTCAAAGTATGAAGAAATAAACAAATGAATGTTTTATATTGATATTTCAAATATCCGATTACATATAAATCCCTCTACATGATACCCTTCATTTGATACATGATTTTACACAAAGAGGGTAGATTATGTATAAAATATCCCCTTGCAAGGGGTGATGCAATTTTATAGGCTTCTCTGGGTATGATTCCTAGAGGGATCCTCTTGCTTTCATATTTTGTGGATTTATCCGATGAACTTGTATCCCTGTAAGTAATGAAACAAAAATGCATGCTTAGATGTCCGAGATTGCCTCCCCGGATGAGGTTGTTAGCAATGAATATGCTTAATGAAAACAAATGCAATGAAACTAGTGCTATGAATGCAAATAAATGAAGTAGATCTTATGCTAATGACATGAAAACATGGAGAAAGTAGAATAAAAGAAACTAACACCTAAACCCTAGACTAGGTTTGTGGGCCACTATCCAGGACAATGGTTGCTAAGATGAAATATGTCTCTATTGATCCAAAGGCTATGGGATTAAGTTTTCTACTAGTGTTAAAATGATTACTATATGTACATGGATGATCACCTCTCAGTTGTCTAGCACTTCATTGCTCCTCAAGGGTTCTCAAATATGCTCTCCAATATGATAGGGCTTCACTATAAAATGATCTCCAAGGGAAGCTCTCCAAGTCTCCAAAATCTCTCCTCAATGATCCAACCTATTCAAAATTCTGATATATGACATCTGATGATCCCTTTGGTGCTCTTAGGTTTACACCTTATAAAGTGTTTGAAGCCCTAGGTCAATGTTCAAACCCTAGGATTGAATCCCTCATGTGCACTAGATGTTAGCATGAGAAATTGAGTCTTTGTCTACTCTTAAGGGGTAGTTAACTGATGTCTAAATCCGGAATTGAGTCTTTCATGTATACTGGTCATGAGGAGCAATGCAAATTTATCCTAATAAGTCTTATTGCATGTAGACTGCCACTTCCACCCAATATTAGGCTATATTTATAGCAAAATGCATTTTAAGGTTTAGTCGTTGTCATCTACAGTGGCTAAGGTTTGACCACTTTGAGATGTAGTGGTCAGGATCCAGCCACTCTGTTCCATAGCAGCTAGGCTTGGATGGGCTAAGAATACCCCAAATGAGTGGTAAAAACCACTTTTGATACTTTTAAGATCCCAAGGTTTAGTCACATGATCTATGAATGTGCCCATGTGAGTAGTCTTCCTAAACATGACATGTTTTAGGTGTCTATAGATGCCCCTTTTTGTGATGCGATGTGTGGAAAACACAACACAGAGAAAAAACATAGATTGTTATTTTTGTAGGGTGTATGATGATCATTGATCTGATCAATGCTAGATGGCCCAATCATGCAAGACAACACGCATCCTTGAATCATTGCTTCAACCTGATTGAAGGCTTAATTTAGCATAGAGCTTGCACATATTCACTTGCACTCATTCCTTAAATGCAATCAGGTAGCTTATGTTTCTACAATAGAACTAACCAAAGGAGAGCTACAAATTGAAGATATCATATTTGCTTATGAACCCAACAAACAAGGAAATTTTTGTAAGAGATGTATGCAATGATTCATAGGATGAACGCAATTTTGATATGATCAAGTTATATTTGGTTGAATTTGATTATTATTATTTGAATATTTGAATGATCTCCTCACACAATGAATTGATGAGGTAAGGGCAATGAATGAAGCGACAAGTCTCTTGACCAATTTGACTAGTTTTGGCTCCTTTCTAGTGTTTGTTATTTTAATGGGCAAACCCCCATTCAAGTGTGATTCTAATTGTTTATGATGATCATTCATCCCTATCTACGTGAGTGGTTCAACCACAAATAGACTTCTTAGGGAGTTAGGATGAGTGATTCTATTTATGCTTGTATTTCATCACTTGGTTCAATATTTTTGTGTTATAAGAGAATTAGGATGATTCTAACATACCCGTGGAGTAGTCCGACCATCTTGATATTCTTTAGGATTGAGGTGATACATCATAATTCCAAAATAAATAATTTTCCCCAAGTAGATCTATGGTAACTTACTCATATCACCCAGTTGCATGGAGTGCATATCCATACAACCGCTGAGTTGATAGAGTAAGTAACTAAATATGAATCTTACTTGAGATTTGTTTTTATGTGATTTTTTTATTATTTTGATCATTAGGATGATCAGGGACCATAAAAATGTGTTTATTTTATTATTTTTCTATTCCTCTTAGAAGGAATATTTCTGATTTTACCTATGTAGCCAGCTACTGTTATATCCAATGGTCGCCAATTACCTAATTGTGGTCGCTCTCACCTTGAGCAGCCAAAATTTTGGACCATTGACATAAGTAGTGGTTGAGGCATAACTTGAGAAGTAAAAAAAGTGATCTAGGGTTTTGAATTTTCATTCTTCTAGCTGGTGATTTGCATTTCAGAGCTCTAGAGAGAAAGTGACATTTACGACTTGGAGTGTTATTGTGTTGGATACTATGGTTGCGTAGGGTGATACATCAATGAGTAGAGGAGCTAGAGCTTCTTAAGTATTATCTCAAACCTAACCATTTTTTCCTTTTTGGTAAAATTGAACCTCACTAAGTAATCGGTAAATGAATCTCATTAAACTCATCGAAAAAGAACTGAATATGCAAATAGGTTTAGCTTAGGTTTTGTTTTTGTGGGCTCACCTCCATTTTGTATTTTTTTCAATTTTTTTTGGTAATTTTTGCCTAGGGTGTATGTGTTTGGTATTTTTCCCATCGACCACTACCACTCAAAGTGATCATTTCGACCTGTTGATTGGATGATATCGCTTAGAGCAGTCGATTTTGAATCCCAATGGTAAAAAAATTGACCATTGGGGATTGGTCGCTGCTAGCCTCAGCAACCAGTTTTTGGCCATTGTAGGCGACAGTAGCCAAGATCCTTAGGCAATTTTTTAATTTTTCTTGAGGTGACTAATTGATTTCTTTGAATTTTTGAGCTATTTTTTTGAAACTTTTTGCATGATTAGGTGCATTTACTTCTCTTTCACATAGAATTAGGATATTTTATCATTATTGGCACTATTTTTCATGTTTTATTGTGATTTATGCCTTATATATATTGTAGTTATACCTTTGATTTTTGCCCTTATATTCTCACTACTTGGGCTCAGGACCCAAAGCTCCTAAATGATCTCCTCCCACTCATGGATGATACATATTGGGCCTGTATTAAGACCCATGGACTATAGTATGTTACTAGGCTACCATAGACATGTCGGATTAGGCCTACCTCATAGCCCTAGTTCACCGATGGGACCCTAGGATGAACACCTTCCATCTTCCTCCCGGTGAGATGAATATCACATCGGAGGATGTGTAAAGGATTTTTTGATCCCTTTTGATGGAGTGGCCATCTTCTCTTTAGCTACTAATGACCGTAATGTAGTGTTTCTTTAGGTGTTCAGGAGGTATACTACAACTGACTTCAAGGACACCAAGTATGGAGGTGTATTTGTTCTATGCTGGTATAGGTAGCATGTCTTCTTAGAGAAGCATGTAGTGCTACTTATGGTCATCAACAACATTCTAATCCTAGATTACTCAGGCTTGAGGTTCCTATGGAACCTCCTTGCGATGGTTCAGGACTTGATGGATAGCATGAAGCCTATCATCTATGCATGGGGAGGTATTTGCTAGCATAGTGCTATGATGAGTTGTATCACATACATCAATGAGGTTGCATCACATACATAAATGAGGTTGCATGGGGAGGTCTTTGCTAGCATAGTGCTATGATGAGTTGTATCACATACATCAATGAGGTTGCATCACATACATCAATGAGGTTGCATGGGGAGGTCTTTGCTAGCATAGTGCTATGATGAGTTGTATCACATACATCAATGAGGTTGCATCAACATTACTTGTAGCTTGTTCCTTTAGGTATGGGGATGGGAGCATATCAACATGGATCATCCTAGAGGGCTCCTTACTAAGATTATAGTTATTGATGTTAGGATGTAGTGTTATGCTTCCATATAGGCTTGAGAGTGCGAGGAGCACAAGATCCACCCTAATATTGGGGAGCTCCCCCATTATACTACTACTTTCAATGGGCTATAGGCCAAAGACATCATGTGGTGCCCATATCATGAGTGCTAATATTGGGATGATCCACCCAATTTTACCACTAGGACGTGGTGTGAGTGGTGTTTCATTGACCACAAGGTCAAAATCAGGGAATATTTCTTCTACTCCTAAGTTCTTCATTAGTACATATTGTAGCAGGATGTGCCACTTGTCATGTTCCTATACAGGCACATTGGAGCAGAGAGAGACCTCCCTCCATGCATTACAAAGTTGGCTACTAAGGAAGATGCACTAGCAATTGACCTAGGAGTCATTGGGGGAGTCATAGATGCATTTGTATAGTGGTGGGGTTATCTGATGTGGCATGGTGATGGCAGTCTAGGCTGTGAGGATGATGGTGGATATGGTGGTGTAGATCTAATAGGTCATAGAGTCTGAGCTAGAAATAATGGATGGGACCAGCCAGTAGATAAGGTGGTAATAGAGGAGCAAGAGGATCCTAAGGAGGATGATGAGGACTTGGATCCTAAGGAGATATTTTACTCTGAGAGCATAGTTGCATGAGGTAGAGGCCAAGCTCCAATCGACCAAGATCCAGGTACAATAGTGAGATGCTATTATAGCTCAGTGGGATCCTACTATAGTATATCAATATGCTACTATAGAGTAGCTCATGACTTATATGCAGGCCTTGTAAGCTACTATCAGGGGTGGTGCTACTAGGATGTAGGTTGTTGTTGATCCTCCCACACCTCAAGCTTCTATAGGGGTAGATATCATGGGGATGCAGAATTTGCTAGATGAGTATGAGGTGGAGATTGTTGATCATGTAGGCCATATTTCTTCTCTCCAGATGTAGATCAGGAGGCTAGGAGCCACTTATAGGGATAGGACATGTGTAGGTTGATCACAGGCTAGCGGGTGCTCCACATTAGGGTAGTATTCTATCTAGCCTAGTAAGAGGACCCAGAATCTCACAAAGAGGCTAGCAGGCTCACATTGTTCCACCCAAGATCCAGCCATAGGGGGTAGTGTTGCAGGGGGTGCAAGCCCAGTGTTTGATTGATGATGCATTAGGCTTCTATTTTTGAGGTCAACTAACCTATATGACTATAGCATTCGGGTATTTTTGTACATACGTGCACTTGAGATACTCATTTTGAGATACTTTTTGAGACATACATTTATATGAGATATTTTCATTATGCTTCATTATGTGTGTCATTTATTGCTTATATTTTTGGTTTACTTATGTGATGTGATGATGGAATTATTATGGGTTGATATGTGTGTTAGATGATAGGTGATATTTATTTTGATATGGATATTGATATGGATGCTTATTCAGATGTTTATATGATTTTATTATTGTGACATGATGTAATGTATCATGAGTTGATTTGATGATGGATTTATGATTCTATGCATAGGTGGCTTGTGATGTGATCTTAGATGTAGATGGATGATCTATGAGATTATGTGTTTATAGATGCAGTATTTTCATTAGATGCATGTTTAATTTTGATTTAATTGTATGCATCTACTTATGTTATGATATGCTAAATGCAATGTGTCATGCATTGTATATATTATATTTAATCTCATGTGAATGAACCTATATGCTTTAATCACTTGAAACATAAGGAATTCATATGATATGATTTCAACAATATAAATGGGTGATACCACAGAAAGTATAACAATCATGAATGTAAATAATCATTCTTATTATAATAAATAATTATTTATGCATTCATAGGTGAAATATACTGGTGTAGAATGTGTGTTTTTTCTTGATAGAGCTTATGTTATTTAAAATATTCAAAATAGTCAATGGCCATGTAGATATTATTTTCGATATCTATCTAGTATCTAGCCTACTTTGTTAATACCCCTTAATTTACAAACTTTATAAAGAAAATTGATTATGTGATTGATGATATGATTTGTTTCTATGTAATAATTTTTGAGTTTTTTCCTGAGACTCAAATACTCTAGTTACTCTATCAACAGCTATGTACTGACCTCACAAGACTTTTGAAAATCCAGGATTTCATCATGGACCTAGAGATTCATTATCCCTGTGTGTGCAAATGAATATATTTAGATAGAACTCAAGCATTTCCTCCAATGTTAGGTGGGATTATTTTAGCCCATTTCTAAGATCATGGATCCTCAATTGTTCATCTTATCCTGTATTGGACTTAGTTGGACTATACCACTAGGTAGCATTGGGTTACCTAAATCTAGCTCATCCACATGCAAAAATTGGTCTACACAAATGCAAGATGCTATTTTTATAGACATATCATCATGCGCAAGGGTATCACCATTGCTAGACATGGATGTACACCAACCTATAATTGGGATCACCTTCTAGTTTTGTACAATGCTGATAATTCCAAGGATTCAAGCTTCTTTCCCTTCTTTTCTTCATTTCATTTGGGATACTTGCTCATGCTTAGTGATGAAAATCACTATTTATTTTTTATTGATTTTTCTTTTGAGCAAGGGATTCATGTAGTGATGATAATCACTATTTGCTTTGTTTTTGTGCTTTTTGGTACTTTGAACTATGACTTTGGAAACTAGAATTTTGAATTTGTGCTTTGTTTTGGGATTTTTGCTCATTTTGATTTAAGAAATATATTTAATTGGATAGGGTGGAGCTTTTCCTTTTTCCAATTCTTAGCACCTTTGAATCGGTCACACAGGGGAATAAGCAAGGAAGATCCTTTTAGCTTAAGGTAACCTAGACCACTTTTGCAGTTTTCTTCTTTCCCTTGTACTAGCTAGGATTTTAGTGTTTCAATTAGTGATGGAATCCTAAATATCTAAGGCATTGTCATGACTAGACATTACATTCTACTAATCAAGATGGCTTCCCACAAAAATTGATAAGACCTCTAGATATTGTTGAATGACCAAAAAATCTAGGCCTGTTCCTTATAGCAACATGAAATGATTATGTTGAAAAACACAATTACACACATGGATGAATGGATGAATATGGATTTGAGTATTTGTGATTGTGATACAAACTATGGCATCATTTGAAATAATGTGATCATAGCATATACAAATGCAATGGATGTGTATGTTTGATGTAATGCAACTATATGGATGCAGATGTAAGATGCAAATGTCTTTTGTATTTTTTATTTTTGTATTTTTTATTCTATTTTGACCAAAGGGCTTATTGTGACTTTGGGGATTTTAGGGTTTGACCAAGTGGCTTGAAGCCACCCTTGGATAATTTTTGATTGAATTTAACCAAGCGGATTGCATACCCTTGGAGCATTTTTTATTGAATTTGACCAAGCGACTTGAATACCCTTGGAGTGTTTTTGATGGAATTTGACAAAGCAACTTGAATACCCTTGGAGTGTTTTTGATGGAATTTGACCAAGCGACTTGAATACCCTTGGAGAATTTTGAATTTGACCAAGCGGCTTGAATACCCTTGGAGAATTTTGAATTTGACCAAGTGGCTTGAATACCCTTGGAGAATTTTCAATTTGACCAAGCGGCTTGAATACCCTTGGAGAATTTTGAATTTGACCAAGTTGCTTGAATACCCTTGGAGAATTTTTGATTGAATTTGACCAAGCGACTTGAATACCCTTGGAGCATTTTTTTTTGAATTTGACCAAGCAACTTCAATACCCTTGGAGCATTTTGAATTTGACCAAGAGGCTTGTGTACCCTTGGAGAATTTTGAATTTAGGTGACCAAGCGGCGTGAAGATACCCTCGGAGAATTTTTGATTGAATTTTGAATTTTTATGTTTTTTGAATTTGTTTGTATTTCTGATGCTTTATATTTGGAAGTTTTGTATTTTATGCATATTTGAATGTTTTTGTATTTTATGTATAAAATATCTTCAAATGAATGATATTGAAAGGTTTAGGCTCTTCAACACCATCCAACAGTGTGAGGCGATATGCTCCAAGCCCAACCCTTTCTGAAATCATGTAGGGACCTACCAGTTTATCACAAATTTATTTCATAGGTGCGGTGATAGATTTAAGTTTTGTTGGTTTTCTTTGAGCACAAGATCCCCAAATTTGAATTCTTTAAAGTGGACTTTACTATTGTAAGCTTATAAAAGGTGATCCTGATAAACACGGAGATGTTCCAAGGCATTGACTAGGTGTTAATCAAGAAGTATTAACCGATCAAGGCGGTCTTGCCATGTGGTGTCATCATCTATGAAGTCCTTCAATGCTATGTGCAAGGTTGGAATTTCTAACTCTAGGGGCATGATAGCCTCAGTGTCATATACAAGTGAAAATAGCATTTTCATAGTGGGTGTCTGCACACTAGTCCTGTATGCCGACAATACCAAAGGTAATTACAAATACCAGTCCTTATGATTATCTTTCACTGTCTTTCTCAATATGAAGACTATTGTTTTGTTTGAGGCTTCTACTTGCCCATTTTCTTGCAGATAATAGGGTGTTGAAAAACTATTATGAATATGGTATTTTGTCATTAAAGCATGCACATTTTTTTCTTGAAATATGGCCCATTATCTGATATTATTTTTGAAGTAACCCCAAAATGACTTATGATATTGTGAAGTATAAACTCTGCAATCCTTGGCCTAGTTTTTGATGTCAAGGGGATTGCTTTGAACCATTTGGTAAAGTACTTAGTGGCTGTTATGATGAATGTGTGTTGGCCTGAGGATGGGAGTGAGATATTCCCCACTAAGTCTAGTCCCCATTGCGAGAAGGGCCATGTTGCATGGATGGGTTGCAAGGCTTATGATGGTAAGTAAGTGAAGTTTACATGATGTTGGTACTTAACACATTTCTTGACATACTCACAATAGTATTTTTCCATAGTGGGGCAATATTAATCCATTCTCAAGATGTGCTTAATGATGGCCATGCCACTGAAGTTACTGTCACACATACCATTATGAGCTTGTGAGATTTCCTAGGATGATTCCTAGGGCTCAAGATAATGAAGGAGCATTTCCTCATAGCCTTATCTATAAAGGATATCTCCTAAAAATATATACCTCATCGTATTATATTTAAATGCTCAACTTTTGGCATGTAACAGGCCTTGCAGTATCATTCCAAGTTTTAGGAAATCCCACAATTGGGAAAGCTAATCCTGATAAGCTACAAATGCTATGGATAAAATGGTATGTTCCTCCTGTGATCCAAAATTTGTAAACATATATTGAGAAACAACTCTATGATGGATGGTCGTACCACACTTCATAGGACCTTGAGAGATCAACAATTTTGAAGGTATCATTTGCAAGAAATATCTAGCTCTGAAGGACCAATCCTGATTTGGTTCGATATGAATCATGTTGACTGACTCTTGATTTTCAATAGCCTCATGTTGTATTGCTAAGTACATGAGCACTTTAACATGAATAGTTGTGAAATCAATAGATGTATTTTGAGGTATTAAGGATCCCAAATATGCCATGGTATCTACAAATTTGTTTTATGTATGAGGTATTGCCTCGATATCATAACATTCCAGTCAAACTAGGTAAGTGTCAATAAGCTCCTTGTAATATTTTAGGAGTGGGAACCTACATTGGAACAATCCTTTGACTTGATTAACTATGAGCAAAGAGTCACCAAAGATATTCGATCTTTTAATACCCATTGCAATGGTTGTTTGGAGTCCTAATATTAGGGTCTTATACTCTGTATTATTATTTATGCAATGGAAGTGTAGCTTGAATGATAAGGACAATGGAGCACCCTATGGTGTGATAAATACTATCCCTACTCCACCCCCTTGCTCGTACTTCAAACCATCAAAGAAAAATGCCATATCTTTATATTTCTCAGTTTCCTTAGGTTCATATGGATCTGATAATGTGAATACCACATCATCAAGCAATTCTATGGTGAGAGGCTTGCTATCTAGAAGAGGTGCCTCTGCTAATTGATTTGCTATGACTTGTCCCTTAATGGACTTTTGGATTATGAACTCTAGATAAAATTATATCAATAGCATGATCCACTTTGTAGTACATGTATTATGATAGGTCTTATTCATCATGTATTGCAAAGGATTTTATTTTGATATAACGTAGGTCATATGGCTCAACATGTAGTGTCACAAATTTTTGGTTGAAAATACCATTACTAAACACAACTTTTCTACATACACATATCCTAGCTCATAACTCACCAAGGTGTGACTGATGTAATATACGACTTGCTCTTTGTCTTGTGCATTATTTTGGGCCAACATGGTGCCTAAAGCAAAATCAGTAGCTGATATGTATAGTAAAAATGGTACGTCTAGCCTTGGTAGAGGAAATACCGATAGTGTTGCCAGGTAAGTTTTGATCTCTACAATTTTTGGCACTCTTCATCCCAATGAAATAGGACATCCTTACATAGCAACCGATTCATGGGTTGAAACTTGTCTAATAATTGAGCAATGAACCATTTGATGGATGCTACCTTGCCTTGTGGGCTTCTTAACTCCCTAATTTTAGTAGGGGTAGCCATTTCCATTATAGCCTTTAATTTTTTATGATCGACTTCAATTCCTCTCTTAGAAATGATGAAACCTAAGAGCTTACCAGAATTCATGCCAAACATGCACTTCGTAGGATTCAATATGATATTATGCTCAATGAGGTAATATAATATTTTCTCAAGGATTTCAGCATGCTCTTGTCATGCTAAAGACTTGGCAAACAAGTCATCCATGTAGTCTTCTAATATTGTGTGCATATAGTCATGAAATATGTATGTCATGACCCACTGATACATACCACCAGCATTCTTTAGGCCAAATGGCATCACCTTGTAACAAAATTTCCCCCATGGAGTAATGAAAGTGGTCTTATGTTGGTCTTTAGGTTTGATTTAGATTTGATTTTATCTAGAAAATCCATCCATTAGGGAGAGCATCTCATGACCTACAATGGTATCAAAAATAGCATATATTTTTGGCAATGGAAATGAATCCTTTGTATTTGCCTTATTCAAGTCTCTAAAATATTTGCAAATGCAAACTCTTCCATCTGGTTTTCCCACAGGTACCATGTTCGAGACCCATTCAGGATAGTCAATGGGAACTATGAAAATAACATCCAATAGTTTTTGTAACTTGTTCTTCACCATCAAAGTTATGGTTGAATGCATGTTACTCAACTTTTGCTTGACTAGCTTCTTAATGGGATCTAATTAAATGTTGTGAAAAACTAACTTCGGATCAATCTATGGTATATATTTACAAGTCCAACCAAAAATATTTGGCCTCTCTTTAAGGAGAGGAATTATGATGGCTTGTTCCTCTAGAGATATAATTTCTTTGAACTTGAATTTCTTTGGTTAAGTAGGATCATCACTGATGTCCATCTCAAAAGTTACTTCTATATCCATATGTGACCCATCCTCCAACTGGTGAGGCATGGGTATCAAATGAATGTCATTGGTAGGATTTATAGGTCCTACTAACTCAGGATCCAAACTAGCATGGAATACATCATATGCATAGCCTGATGCAAAATGAAGTAGTTGTGATACCTATTTTTTAGGGAAAAGGTCCTCAGGATTTATGGGTGAATCAATGTAATCCTAATAAATAGCCTTTGTATCAATACGTAGTGATTTAGTAGGATCCGCTGGGTTATGAAGTGGAGTGGCCAAATTAATGGAGATTGTATTGATGGATGGAATGAAATATCCAAGACCACATGGGTGAAATATTATCTTAGAGGTTTATCTTCCCCACTCACGATGAGGCTCTAGAGGAAAAGGAATCTTTGTATCTGGCCCATGAGTAGGCCAGATAATAATATCATTGGGTTATAAGAGCTCCCTAAATGTAGGTGGAGGAGGATTAACCACATGGTGAATGGCAACTAAGTTGATAGGTCTTCCTAGAAACCATAAGCTAGGGTCTATGGCATGAAGTTCTTCTTATCTTCCTACCAGCATGTTGGCTTGTCGCAAGTGGTGAGGCCCAAGATAAGCCATCTCAGTATCGTCATCAAATTCATCATCACTTATCCACAAACCATTAGCATTAATATATGGTTCCATAATAAGGGATGCATGTCTTGGCCTCAAGTAGGCCATCTCTATTTCATCCTCATATTCTTCATCACTTATGAAGATGCCATTTGTATTAGTATGTTTCCCCAAGTTATGGGGCCACTACCTTGGCCCTAGGTAGGCTATCTCTATTGATTCCTCTAACTCATAGCCACTTTCATTCAATATGTACACACTCTCATTGTTGTTGTTCCAGGAAAGGCTTTGTAAATAGCGAGGCCCATGATAGGCTAAGCTTACCTATTCTTCATCATTGCTTACCTCGTATCTATTTTCTTCTTGCTCTTCATCCCAAAAGTTGCAACCTATTGGGATGTCATCAATTGTGAAGCTTGAATGATAAGTCTCAGGTGGTGGTATGTTTACCATGACCACTTTTTCATTGATCAGATATTTTGTTCTTGGTGGGTGATAAGAAATAAAATTGATGTCTTCTCCTAACCCTAAGCTTAATCTATCCAAGGCTACTACTATAGAGTTATATTGACCTTTGATATGATAGCCTAACCCAAACCTATCAAAGGGAAGCTAGTATTATGGCTCGAATGGTTGCCTACAACACTGCTCATATATACCAAGACCATAGCCATGCCAATGGAAATATTCAAAGTAACTTAGAGAAAACTCAGGATTAGAGAGGTAAAAAACATTAACAATGAATAGTTCATCATTATCCTCTTCTATTTCTATAGACTTATGGGCGTAGTCTAGGCCAGCATAGACAACTTTTGTTTGGTTGGGAGGGATTCCAAGTGGAACCACTATTACAACTAGTGGTATTAGGTCTTTTGGCAGTACCATGTCCTATGTAGACTCTATGATGGGCATGAATATTATGTTCTATAAAAGATACTCTCCTATCTCTGTACTTGCCAAGTGTATTATCGCATGTGATGTGGATGATCCTATAGACAAGACTAGTAAAGCAAGTTCTAGTATCTCCTCATCTTGATCTTGGAGATCTTATTCTTCCATGGGACTTGAAATTTTCTCAATGGATATGGTTAGCACTTCCTTAAGCTTTCCTTCCTCAACTAAAGGTGCCTTTAGCTTCTAATTGTCTTTTGTATTAGATGTTGATGGTCTCTTAGAAGCATTAGTCATTTTGGGTGTAAGATGAGGTGCTGATGTGGATGGGTCTTTTCGTACCCCTTTGTCTATGTCATCTAGTTGCATAGTTGGATATGAAGGTCCTACATACAGGTGGGTAGAAGGAATCACAAATTCTCCTAGAAAATCCACTTGATGGATATATTTGAATGGCCCTTTGGATATATATGGAAAATCCACATAGACTTTGTCATAATGCACGTACTTGACACATTGGTGTAAAATCGAAGGAACACACTTCATATATCTTATCCAAGGGTGACCTAGGAGGATTTTGTATTGCATGGCCCCTTCCAAGACATGAAACATCATAGGGATGGTCTTATGCCCCACCTTGATGGGTAGGACTATCATTCCCACAATATTTCATAAAGCATCATTGAAATCTCTTAATGTATAGGCTCCTAGAACGATATTTGACTTGGGGATATTTAGGTGTTCTATTTCTATTATTATGATAATGTTGATTGAAAAACCTATATTGATGCATATTGATGCAACAATATGCAATGGAGGGTATGGTAAGGCAGTAGGCACTGTATTAATCTCATGATCATAAAATTGTATTACAGGTTCTTGGTATTCTTGTACTTGTCCCACAAAATAAGTGAATGCATTTGGATCTTGTGGTTGGAGCTCAATCGATCTCAAAATATCCATAAATGTCTCCCTATACTTTGGGGATTGTTGTATGAGCTCATATATAGATAGCTTGGTCAGAGTTGTTTGTAAGTTTTACTCTAGTCTACTTTGAATACTTATCATAGGTCGGGTTGGTGGCCCTAGAAGGTTTTTCTGCCCCTGCCTCTACTTAGGTGTAGCTGGGACATCAATGGGAGCTATAGGAGGTCGTGGTTGACCATATCGTCTAGTCCTGGTAGCTATATTGACAATTTCAACCATCCCAATGCACCCGTGGGTAGGCGTATCAATTTAGACCTGATTGACTTGGGCACCTTGCCCTCTAGGGACCTCATGGTTGGGTAGTAGGTTTTTGTATATGCCCATATCTTTGTTATCAATATACAATGGGTTGTCAAATTTAAGTTCTCCTGCCTCAATCATATTTTGCACCTAGTGTTTGAAACCAATGCAAACTTTAATATTTTTCCCCGATATCCTATGATAAGGGTAAAATTGATCTTCCCTATATCCTTTTGGCATAGGATGGTTGGGATATACAAGAGGTACATAATAAAATATGATCTTCCCAACCTTACTCAATTTGTTGAAAATTGATTGCATTGACTCTGATAGAGGTGTAAAATAGCGAGATGGCTTGCATTCTCTGTTTCACCCCTAATTGTTCTTTTTATCATAATCAACTGGTGGAGACTATGCTTGATAATTTTGGGGTTGTTGTGTAGCCCCATATTTATGTGAAGCTAATACTACTTGATTAACTGGAGTAGGGCTTGTTTGCTTCTGCTTATATTTGTCATTCTTTTCATTTTGTTCCACTCCTTGTTTCGGAGCGTTATGGTTCCCTCATTAAATTTTATGTCTTGAATGAGTTTGGCCTATGCCAAGGATTCCTTAAATGAAGGATATTTTTGAATTTGTACCAATAGGGAGATTTTTTTAGAAAAAATCTTGGTGAACATACAAATAATTTCTTTTGTGGGGACAGAGAATGATAACTTTACCATGACTTTTCTCCATATATTCCCATAGTCCATTACTAGCTCATCGTCATAATATTTTAGTTTGGCTAGGTCTGAAAGGTTCACCTTTATTTTAGCACCAAATGAGAAATGCTTTAGGAATGCATTTACTATTTGTTCAAAAATATATATGTTGTTCTTGGGTAGTTGGTTGAACCATTTAGTGGCAACACCATAAAATGTCATAATGAAAGTCCTTAGCATAAGAGCATTATGGTCTTTAAGATGAAAACATGCATTGATGAAATTGGTAACATGCTCTTGTGCATCCTCTTCACCCTTGAAATTTTATAGCCTAGGCATATAAAAATTCTTAGGATATGCATGGCTAGGGACTAATGGGCATAATGGCTAGTTATGTATTTTACTCAATGTTGGTCGGTTCCCCACTATCTCTAGTTTCTCAAAGGACTTCATATTTTTAGTGAGTGCAAGGAATGCCTTTGAGGCAAGGATTTCATCTTCTTGCATGCCCCCTCATGGTGGTAATGGAGGTAACCTTATGTGCATTTGACTTATTCTATTATCTTCCCTTCTATGAGGGGATTTAGGATGTGTTTGATCATGATTTATCATGTTTACCCTTTTTACACTAGTTTTACATTGCTCATGATTTAAGTGGTGGTTTCATTTTAGGATTTCTTCTTGTTTGGTGTGCCCTTCTCTTATTTAGTTAGTGCATTTATCTCTTTTATGATCATTGACATTGGCTTGTAAATTGATACGAGCTAGTTGCTCAACTTGTTCTCTTAGATGCTGCTCATGTTGGCACAAAAGCCTTTCTCTTTGTTTGTCATGCTTGAGAGCTTCCACTAGCTCTCACTCTTTGCACAATGTATTTTATAATTATTGTATGAAGTCATATTGCACTATTGAAGAGGATTCATATTTTCCTAATTTTGTTCTTGTGGTTTTGATTCATAGATTCCTTGAAGAGGTCTCTACTGTTTCTTTGCTCTTGCTATCTATTGTAATCTATTCCATGTGTTGATAAGTGTCTCTATGGTCAGACTCTACATGATACTTTTGGAGTTGCTCTAAAGCATCCCTAGGTTGAGATGTGCACTTAGAAGTAATAATTCATGAACTTCCAGATGCAAAATTCTCTGTGGCTATGGTTCTGGGAGGTGGCCTCAGATGAAACCGATTCAACTCATCTAACTATCTTATTTTCCATGGTTGATCCATTGGGGTTCCAATTACTCCAATGAGGTCATAATATATTGGAATACTTACTCTTATGTGAAGGGTATCTTCTGTTTGATGTCTATAACTTGATGTAGCTCTAGTTTCTTGCCCTTTAATGGGCAGAACTATTCTTAATATCTCATGTGAAGTTTGAGAGGTTGTGACTCTTGTGTGTATTTTATGGTGATGAGGGCTTTGTGGCCCTATCTACCCTCCATGAGGATGAATATGGGGAAACATCATCATCTGTATGCAAATAATGGGTTCTATAACCCTGCTTATATCCATGTGGGGAGGAAGCTCTTGAAGCCTCCTCATGTCTTTTAGAAGTTTCTATGTGTTTATAGAAAGACCTTGAGGCTTCCTCATGTCTTCTTGATGATGATGGTCATGAACCCTCTTTGTGTTTTTTTTATTTAGTTCCACGATGTGACTCCCTATTTGGGTTTTCTTGAGGAGAGCCCCCAAGGGTTGAATTATCACCCCTTAGACTCGTGGAACTACATCTCACGGTCTTATGAGCATGTGGTTCAATGTTACTATGAATTCGCCTATGGGTATGTGTTGCTTCATATTCTCCCTTGATATTGGACCGAGGATGTTTACTTTTGGTTTTTACCATTGTGTTTTATGAATTAGTCTTTTGTATTGCAATTAAAGATAGCCAAACAATATCAAGCAAGTGTTTATCTTGATTACCAATTTATGTGTGTCCTAAGTTGTTTGCTATGTTTTTAATGCATTGTTCTTATTTCTTTCTCTCGTTTTAGATTTAGAATAAGGAGACTCATCCATAGTGGAAATCAAGAACACCCATTCCAAGCATAATTTTATCAAAAAGAGACTAGGGTACACCACTAAAGTCCCGATGAGGGGTTTGCCTAGCTCTTCCACTCTAAACCAATTGTTCCAATAGTGGGAGACAGTTTGAACATGAGTAACTTAGTACCACTATAAATAAGTTCCCAATTCCATTCTAAGAAGATCTAGGGGCAAGCCGGTGGAAGGATATGAATTCCAACATCACTAGACTAAATTGAAGGTTGGTGATGAAATCTAACTCCCTAATGTTTAAAACATGCATGTGTGTGTGGGGTTCATTTTAAGTTTACATAAAGTAAAATGCATAATACAGCAACAATGACTCTTTCCCATATGTATGATATGAATGATGTTTCACTTTTAAGAAAGATGAATAACTAGTGTGAAATTCATGGATGCACTCTATTTTATACAAATATGGCCTCTATCAGGGCCTCAAAGCAAGCAAACCAACACACGATTTCTAGAACATTGGATTCTAGGGCAGACTTTACAAGCATAAGCCACTATTCCTAGCAAAGTGGAAATATAAAAAATTCTAAGATGCACAAGATGCAAGTTCTTTCCTTTCCATTCCTTAGTTTCCAAATAAAAATGTGTCTTAATTGCACTATTTTAGGAAAACAAAAGCAAGAAGAGAACCATAAATCATCAAAAAAGTTGTACCAACCTCAAATATAGCTTAGAGAACCAATATTTTGTCGTTTACTACACTCCAATTCCAACCACTATTGACCAGAGTGACTTATTTCTAGCCACTATTAGCAGGAGTAGCTAACTTTTGGCCGCTATAGACTAGAGCGATTGATTTTTGGCCGCTATAGACCAGAGCAGCTAAATCTACACACAAAAATACAGATCAATAAAGAGGAAAAAAATAAAAACTTGGTGGGGGTACCATCGTGATCACCATCGGTAGCAGCCTAGGGGAAGCAGTGCACTATACACTTACTCGATTTGTGATTATTATTGAATATTTTAACATTTAATATGCATTAAATGAAAAAGCATAGAAGAGAGGCATAGTCGAAGTACAAAGAAATAAATGAATGAATGCTTTATATTGATATTTCCAAGATCGAGTTACATATAAATCCCTCTACAAGATACCCTTCATTTGATACATGATTTTACACAAAGAGAGTAGTAGATGTATAAAATATCCCCTTGCAAAGGGTGATGCACACATAACTGTATGAGGGCTTATAGATGCCTCCTTCTCTAGGTCTAATTCCTAGAGGGATCCTCTTGCTTTCATATGTTGTGGATTTATCCGATGAACTTGTAGCCCTGTAAGCAATGAAACAACAACACATGCTTAGATGTCCGATATTGCCTCCCTAGATGAGGTTGTTAGCAATAAATATGCTTAATGAAAATAAATGCAATGAAACTAGTGCTATGAATGCAAATAAATGAAGTAGATCTTATGCTAATGACATGAAAACATGGAGAAAGAAAAATAAAAGAAACTAACACCTAAAACCTAGACTAGGTTTATGGGCCACTGTCTAGGACAACGGTTTCTAAGATGAAATCTATCTCTATTGATCCAAAGACTATGAGATTAAGTGATGAGGCCTGAAAATGCCTTATTTTTACACTATGTTTGACATATAAAAATTGTCATATTATTAATTTAAATTCCAAATAGTTTATTAGAATATATATTTGTTAAGTGTTTGCATGATTTTATGTTAGGAGCATTATATCTCTATTTTTGACTATTTTTAGCATTTTGTGACTGCTTTTGCTTGATTAAGTAGCAAATAAAAATATGCATTTCAAATAGCCAAATGTGGTATGCTGATATCCATTAACTTCACAATGGTTTATGAATGTTTTCCTACCATTAAACTTGTTTGAACTCCACATTTAAGCCAAATTATTAAGATTGTTCTAAATTTGGAAATCTACAGAAAACAACCATATAAAAATCAGCAAGTTGTCACTTTATAGGAGCACCTTGAATTTTTCAAGAAAATCATTAGGAAATAGATGAAATAAGTTTATAATGACTATAGAAGACATATGATCTATTTAGAAGCATTCCCACATGGTCTAAATAGGTAGCAACAAGGTATAACAGAGCAGAGATAATTGTGCAGCATTGTTGTACTATTTCTTCATGGTTACTTGGTGAATAAAGTGTATAAATTTGGTAGCAACTTGATGTCCTTATTCATGTTGATATTTAAATTATTTTTCCATGTTATAATTTTTTGAACTTGCAAGAAATGCCAATGTTTTATAATTGTGTAGCAAATCTAGAAAATGCAGTAGTTTACCATATAAATTTTAGCTAGCTACCAATGAATAGAAAGGCATGTAATTCACACATAAAGAAGGATAAAAGTTATTGCAATCAGTTCTTGAGAGATAACCCACCCGAGAAAAGTAGTTGAGATCACCTAAATACCACATAGTTAGCCAATCTGAAGAGCTTCAGATTGAGTAAACATCTTTGGATTGATAGAATGTAGTTTCTTCGGATTGAGCCAGTTATCTTCGGACTGACAACAGAAAGTAATTTTTGAATTTTTGACTATTTTTTGATGATGGAAAAAAGTAAATAAGGTTTATAAGGTTAATGGAAAATATCCTCCAGCTATCTTTGTCGTCCTTGCCATCCAAAAGCCACCATTCATGGGAAAATATCAATTGATCCTTTTCTAGGATAAAATCAAGAAATGCTGCAACATAATAGGAATTGATCTGTAGGATAGAAATAGTATATTTTATATTTGTAAATAAATCTTATGCATCTATAAATGGATAGCTCCCATGTCGGTTGAGCTTAAAGAGAATAAGTAATAGACAAATAGACATTTTTTAGCTTTGTAACAGTCTATAGTAGAAAAACTGTAATGTCATTTTCAAAGTAATAAATTGTAGTTCTTTTGTCAGATTTTGTTTTGATTTTAAATTAGTTAAAGAGTGTTTTTCACCTCCTTCTACATTAGGAAGTATGTGCCCACTTTCAGATCTAGAAGGAGGGATTTTATGGCAGGTTTTAATCTATAATTTTGCTACAGCAGAATTAATAGATTGTTTGCCTTGCCAGATTTCATTTTCTTGTTTTTATTTTGTATTTTGTGATTGATGTTTTCTATTATGTTTATGTACAACATTTATGTGTGTGTCAGCTGACAAATTATATTAAACATTTATTTCTTATTTCCTTTGCTTTCCATGTTCTATTATTTATATGTTTCAACAACTTTCAATTTCCAGTATATTTTATTTTGTTGTCAATTCCCATAGCAGAAGCTTGACGACCTTTTATGGTAGGGTATTGATAGGTGTTTCATTTCCAAGCATCACTTCCATTATGTAAGAGTAAACTAGGTTTCAATTTTGCAAGTGTAATTTAGGATTTCATTTCAGCAACATTTCAATTTAATAATTTCAATTCTGTAAAAGTAGATTAGATTTCAATTCAGTAATTTCAATTCATGCAATTGTAGTTAACTTTAATTTTTTGAACTTAGAATTAGTTTTTATTTCTTACAAGTTTTTGTTCTACGGATTAGGTTTAATGTGACACCAAAAGGTGAAACCAAATCTGTTTCACCCAATAATTGCTTGAAATCTAAATTCTTGAATTGTACTCTGCCCTAACCTTCTATCATAGATAGCCTTGGACACCACCCTGGATTGATAAATCATTGATATTAAATGATGATTTAATGACACTAATCATTAATTTTGCTACTAATGTTAAGTTTCCATTCTATAGATTATGTTTAGTGTGACACCAAAAGGCTAAACAAAATTTGTTTCACCCAATAATTGCTTGAAATCTGAATGCTTGAATTATACTCAGCCCTAACCTACTATCATATATAGCCTTGGGCACCACCCCAGATTGATAAATCATTAAGATTAAATGATGATATTAATGACACTCATAATTTTGGCACCATTTCTAGGGATCATGGTGTTTTTAGAGGGTAAAAGCAGTCAAATAATTATTATTGTGCTAAGTTATGAAGTTCAGAGTAAAATTTGAATGTAATAGCTGGTATAAATAATAATTATTGATAGTTGCATTTTAGTCCATTTAGAAAACAAGCAACCATAGGGAGGTGATATTCACACTTGGGGGTTAAATTGCCTATGTATGAAATTCTTGATAAAAATTGAAAGAATTCATCATCCTCATTACCAAAAAACATAAGATCTCTTAAAAAAATTAGAAGACCCATCTGCTAGTACTTCCCTTTTTATATCCATATCATCAAGGTAGTATAAACAAATTTGTACTAGGTGTTTGAAATATATCATGGTAGATATACAAGACTATCCCTTGAACAAAATAGCCATATTAGCTACTTGTAGCATTTTTTCATAGGGACATATCATTGATGAATGCCATTTACTTCCACAACTCAGAGATGCAAAATTTTTTGCCCAATATAAATTCTTCTCAAAGAGAGATCCCAACAACAACAAATGGAGTAAGTAAATCAACCACCACCTTTAGCCCAACCTATGGCCAATATGAATAATATAGGATATGCAACCCCTATCTATGTAAGCTGAGTCTGTTAAAAAAAAAAATCATCACAAAACTTTTGCACAATCAAAATAGAAGTTTGGAGCTCAACGATGATCCTAGAGTTTTGCCATTATTGCTTAAATATTGTTAATGTTTTATCGTGCTAAACCACAACCTATCAATTCTTAGCATACAAAGACAATAGTTCATCTCATTAGAGGTGATCCTACTTGAAAAGTAGTTGATCTGCTAAGTTGTACACTTCTTGTCTTATTATGCAAACCAAAAATATGTTTAGTTAAATTATCTTTTTTAGCCCAACCTGTGATCAGTTTGAATAATACAGGATAGGTAGCCCCTGTTTATATAGTTGAATCTGGTAAAAAAAAACTACAATAAATGTTATTGACTGTAGCAACATCCAACTGTGCTCAAACAATAACTTACCTGAGCTTGAAGAGATAAAAGTCAATGGAGATACATAAAAACCTTTTAGTCTAGACACAGAAATCAGCTTTGGATAAAGGAGAAAAATTGGAAAAGTTGCACATAGAAAATTTACTTCCATTAAGGATAAATTTTGTCCTCCTAAGAATGAAATAAACTGAAGTACAACCAAGGAAATTCTTGAAAATTATTGACCGGTTGACTTATGAACAAAAAATAAAATTGTTTGTTGTTTTGAAATAATATTTCAATCTCTTTGCATAGAATTACAAGGGTATGTCAAGATTTCATCTTGATGTATGCAATTAACATATTGGATAATTGGTATTGAATTGTTTCAAGTACCTATTGACAAGATTTTGCAGATTAGGAGGCATGTATAAACACTTGATTGAAGAAATTTTTAGATATGAAGTAGTGTTTATTTCTACCATTGGTGATTCACAGAGGAAGTTAGTGGTGAATGGATATTGCCTTCAGGTATACCATGCACCATTAACTAAGGAGGAGTTCTTGAGGTGAACAATTGGATGTACATAAAATGGAGGAGAATTTCTCTTCCATGTTAGATTCAAAGTGATGATAAAATTTTGAAAAAAAAATAAAAAATCTTGATTGTGAACTTCCTTCATGGGCACAAGCAAGACAAGAGAAAAGTATGAAAAAGAGAAAAAAGAAAAGAAAATAAAAAAAGAGAGAAAAAAATTGAAAAAAAAAACATGTCCCACAAAATGGAGATACATGAGGACAAGCATCAATTTTAGCATGGAGGAGGAACAATGAAGTCAACACTTCATTTCCAGTAATGATTTAAATGATGACATAAGCAAATTCTTACTACTCATCTAGAAAGGAAGGTTGCATCATTGTTATAGATTTCAATAGAAAAAAATGGTGTTTTCATATAAATATTGACATGTTTTTGTAGAATAAGAATTGTTCTCATCCAAATAAGATTGAGAGATATTCTCTCTCATTATAGCCCCATGAGAGACACTCTTTTATTGAGGCACTTGAAAAAAAAAATGATAGAACTTGGTTGAAAACCAAAAATGGCAGCCTCTTCTAATGAAAAAAAAGAGATGTAAAAAAAGAGAAGAAAAAAAAAATGAAAAAAAAATGAATAATTCAATAGTGAAAACCTCCTTGAGGTGCTACTGAGTTGGCTTGCATGAAAACTGGTTTTTTAGTGTGCATTACCTTGTTGATCCACCCATACTTGTTTCACCATTGTACAAATCTCACACTACACATGTGTATATTTATGTTTTCAAATAGCTTGCTAACAATCATCAGAAGCAGCTTGTAAGGTGCATGATCAATTTTGAGGATAGTAAGGTATGTGTTTCTTGCATTTAAGTCATAGTAAGCATTTAGCATTTAATGTATGATAATCGGTATTTGGCATAAAACTATTCATAAAATATTGATAAATTGAAAATGGAACATGTTTAATATGTCAATAAACACCCCCTTCTACCCTTAGTTGCATGGGAGCATCTAAAGATTCTATTTTACTACTACTATAATAAAATAGTAATGAATAACATCCAAAAAAAATGATAGAGATGATATTTTTGATGTTATGGAAGGCTTACATACCCTAGATATGGATCCAAAACATAATTTGTAGCTAAATTTTGCATAGAAGGTCGTTTTTGCATTTTTGGATGAATCTTCAGAATAAAATAGGTTATCTTCGGAATGAACAAGATATCTTCAGAATAAGCAAAAACTATACCAGAATTGCTGAAAATGTTGTAGAATAGTAAAAAGAGTAGGGACAACAAATATTGAGGTTCCTAAGGCTCTACCACATGTAAGTCCCTCAAGCATTTCAAAATCAAAATTTTATCAATTTTGTTCAAAAGGTGCAAACAATAGAAATAGGCATTCAGGCTGAAATGTTGTTAATAATAGAAAATTTCACCAGTAGTAGTGCATCTGCCCAATATGGTTCCACAATAAGGCTATTGCAAGATGAATCACATGATACCAAGCCTTTAAGAGGTACCTTGCAACACTAAAACTTATAGAAGGGTAGAAAAAGAGTTTAAATTGTAGTAGTTGCAGAAATTGTAATATTGAAGGATGAAAGTGCAGAAGTCAAAAAGTTGCAAGTTGCAAATGAAAAAAAAAGATATGCAAGAAAAGAAAAAAAATTGAAAAAAATTGATTGAATTTTTTTTTGCAAGGTTGTAGAAAAGTGAAATACCTGTGCTTAAATTGAAAAATTCTTGGTGTAGTGCAGCAAGGAGAAATTTCTTAGGTAGTAGGTGGCAAAGGATATTTTTCACAAGGATAAAACTAGCATATTACTATGGCCTACTAGGATGAATGAGGGCATGCATCAGTTCAAGCTGGGGGGATGATGAGGCCTAAAAATGCTTCTTACACTATGTTTGACATATAAAAACTATCATATTATTAATTTAAATGCCAAATAGTTGATTAGAATATATATTTGTTAAGTGTTTGCATGATTTTATGTTAGGAGCATTATATCTCTATTTTTGACTATTTTCAACATTTTGTGACTGTTTTTGCTTGATTAAGTAGCAAATAAAAATATGCATTTCAAATAGCAAAATGTGGTATGCTGATATCCATTAAATTCACAATGGTTTATGAATTTTTTCCTGCCATTAAACTTGTTTGAAGTCCACATTTAAGCCAAATTATTAAGATTGTTCTAAATCTGGAAATCTGTAGAAAACAACCATATAAAAATCAGCAAGCTGTCACTTTATAGGAGCACCTTGAATTTTTCAAGAAAAGCATTAGGAAATAGATGGATTAAGTTTATAAGGACTATAGAAGACATCTGATCTATTTAGAAGCATTCCCACATGGTCTAAATAGGTAGCAACAGGGTATAACAGAGCAGGGATAATTGTGGAGCATTGTTGCACTATTTCAGCATGGTTACTTGGTGAATAAAGTGTATAAATTTGGTAGCAACTTGATGTACTTATTCATGTTGATATTTAAATTATTTTTCCATGTTATAATTTTTTGAACTTGCAAGAAATGCCAATGTTTTATAATTGTGTAGCAAATCTAGAAAATGCAGTAGTTTACCATATAAATTTTAGCTAGCTACCAATGAATAGAAAGGCATGGAATTCACACATAAAGAAGGATAAAATTTATTGCAATAAGTTCCTTAGAGATAACCCACCCAAGAAAAGTAGTTGAGATCACCTAAAGACCACATAGTTAGCCAATCTGAAGAGCTTCAGATTGAGTAAACATCTTTGGATTGATAGAATGTAGTTTCTTTGGATTGAGCCAGTTATCTTCGGACTAACAACATAAAGTAATTTTTGACTTTTTGACTATTTTTTGATGATGGAAAAAAGTAAATAAGGTTTATAAGGTTAAGGGAAAATATCCTCCAGCTGTCTTTGTCATCCTTGCCATCCAAAAGCCACCATTCATGGGAAAATATCAATTGATCCTCTTCTAGGATAAAACCAAGAAATGCTGCAGCATAATAGGAATTGATATGCAGGATAGAAATAGTATATTTTTTGTTTGTAAATAAATCTTATGCATCTATAAAAGGATAACTCCCATGTCAGTTGAGCTTAAGGAGAATAAGTAATAGAAAATAGTCAATTTTTATATTTGTAACAATTTGTAGCAACAGAACTGTAATGCCATTTTCAAAGTAATAAATTGCAGTTCTTTTATCATATTTTGTTCTGATTTTAAATTAGTTAAGGATTTTTTTTCACCTCCTTCTAGATAAGGAAGTATGGACCCACTTTTAGATATAGAAGGAGGGATTTTATGACAGGTTTTAATCTGTAATTTTGCTACAACAGAATTAATAGATTGCTTTCCAGATTTCATTTTCTTGTTTTTATTTTGTATTATGTGATTGATGTTTTCTATTATGTTTGTGTACAACATTTATGTGTGTGTCAGATGACAAATTAGATTAAACATTTATTTCTTGTTTCCTTTGCTTTCCATGTTCTATTATTTTTATGTTTCAGTAGCTTTCAATTTCTAGAAGATTCCATTTTGCTGTCAATTCCTATAGCAAAAGTTTGATGACCTTTTGTGGCAGGGCATTGATAGGTGTTTCATTTTCAAGCATCACTTCCATTATGAAAGAGTAAACTAGGTTTCAATTTTTCAAGTGTAATTTGGGATTTCATTTTAGAAACATTTCAATTTAGCAATTTCAATTCTATTATTTCAATTCTACAAAAGTAGATTAGATTTCAATTCATGCAATTGTAGTTAACTTTAATTTTTTGAACTTAGAATTAGTTTTTATTTCTTACAAGTTTTTTTCTACGGATTAGGTTTAGTGTGACACCAAAAGGTGAAACCAAATCTATTTCACCCAATAATTACTTGAAATTTGAATACTTGAATTGTACTCTGCCCTAACCTTCTATCATAGATAGCCTTAGAAACCACCCTAGATTGATAAATCATTGAGATTAAATGATGATATTAATGACACTCATCATTAAGTTTGCTACTAGTGTTAAAATGATTATTGTATGTTCAGGGATGATCACCTCTCTTTTTGCTAGCACTTTATTGCTCCTCAAGGATGCTCAAATATGCTCTCCAATATGACAGGGCTTCACTATAAAATTATATCCAAGGGACGCTCTCCAAGTATCCAAAAGCTCTCCTCAATGATCAAACCTATTCAAAATTTAGATATATGATATTTTATGATCCCTTTGGTGCTCTTAGGTTTGCACCTTATAAATTTTTTGAAGCCCTAGGTCAACGTTAAAACCCTAGGACTGAATCCCTCATGCATACTGGATGTTAGCATGATAAATTGAGTCTTTTTCTACTCTTTAGGGGTTGTTAAATGATGTCTAAATCTAGACTTGAGTCTTTCATTTAGACTAGCTATGAGGAGGAATGCAAAGTTATCCCCACTTAGTCTTATTACATGTATACTTCCACTTCCACTTGATATTAGGCTATATTGATGGCAAAATACATTTTAAGGTTCAGTCCCTATCTTTTGCAGTGGATAAGGTTTGACCACTTTGAGCTGCAGTGGCCAGGATCCAACTACTACGGTCCATAGCGACCAGGCTTGGATGGGCTAAGAATCTCCCAAATGAGTGGTAAAAACCACTTTTGATACTTGGAAGTTCCCAAGGTTTAGTCACATTATCTATGAATGTGCCCATGTGATTAGTCTTCCTAAACATGACATGTTTTAGGTGTCTGTAGATGCTAGCATTTAATGTGTCAAATAGTCATCAAAATACGTCATAAAAATTAAATAAATCATCCATTTCATTATGCATTTACAAAAATCCATATCATCAAATCACATCATATTACAAATACATGCATACATGATAGGCATAAATTAAAGCATCATAATCAACATATAAGCATTGCATACATCTCATAAAAGTAGTAAGAAACACATGATGATAATAGAAAACTCATATATATATATATATATGAAATCAAAAGCTACATCATCATCCATAAACTACCCATAGGCTACAATAAAGTGGGTCCTCAAACCTCATAAAAACCAAAATATCAAAAATAGCCATCAAAGTCTCAAACACCATGGTCACGTAGGATTAGTACTATGACTCTTGCCTTGACCCTCAGTCGGATCCCACCAAGAACTCCTAAACCTGATACCCCATATCCTGTCTAACCTTCATCTAAATATAGGCATCTCCATCTATTTCAAAGATTATCTTGTACCACTCCTTTGATTATGATGTGACCCACTAATAGATGGATAGGCTAGTAAGCACCCCCTAAGATGCACTATATCATTCTCTAACTCATTAGTATAAGTTTACTCTTATCATTAATGAGTCTGGTAGGTTCCCACTAAGTATTGAAGTTGTGCCAATTCCTCCCATAGCCTGGTCATCTCACCATTGCTAGATCCCTCATAGATAGGACTATGTGCTCCAACCTATGCCTGAAGGGTAGCTATCAATATTTCCTACCTATCCATATTAGTTTGGGTGCTCTATACCTATGCCTGGAAAAGATCCCTCTCCTAGAATATATTTGATAACCTCACCCTATATCTCAATAAACATAGCATATTGTGTTGCTAGCTATACTTGCATCCCCTAATCATCCAAATAAAACTCACCAAGGTCACCCTATAGATCCCTTAAGTCAACAAGCTTTGTCCACTCATATGATATGTGGTGATGCACATGTCGCTCACCTCCCTCTACCTCCTCATTATCTGGAGACTCATCCTGACCCTCCTCCTCTGGAGCATATCTAGGTGCCTCCTATACCATCTCAGCTAGATCACCTCCTAGTGGCCCCTCTCCTTGCCACTATTGTATCACCCACAAAGAGTCATACTCCTCTATAGTACCTATATCATCCAGCTCAGATATGTCTACTATAGGATCAAACTCCTCTCTCAATTTCTCCACTATAGGTCAAGTAAGGGTCCTCTCATCCTCATGATATCGTTAGATCATTGGATCACTAGGCAAACCTTGGTATAGTCCAAACTATCATATGACTAGATCATAATGAAATTACTCTCACTCAGTCCCATGTTGCCTAATCAACCATCTACCCTACCTCACCTGACACAACTATGTCTCAGCCTTATCCCATACTAAACAATATCTATACGATCTCCAGGTAACCTCAACTACCTTGAGTTATGCAAAGGTCTATACATAGTGCTCAACCTCACCTACAAAGTGACAGCTTTGACCTGTATCTTTAACCCTCTACCATAGAATCCCATAGCTTATATCTCTATCAATAAGCTATGCTTGGGTCATCCACGGTAGTCCCCGTAGTCAATCCATAGTAATATAATGTCATCCCCAAACTTGTGGTAGAAATATATAGCCCAAGCCCTTCTACCCATGGGAGTGGATCTTATATAAATCATCACATATATGTACCAATAAGGTAGTACACAAATCCATCACTAATGATGACTCTATAATGCACTCTACCAATGAAAACACCAACTCTAAAAGGTTCTAGGGGAACGTAGCTCTTGATGAGTCTGGGAGCAACATGTTGGAGATCAAATTCATCAATAAAGCATTTCCAAAACTCAATACATCAGCACTAAACCAACACTCTACTAATATCCCTTTGCTAGGCAAGTCACCCACTACCTCTTCCTAGTGTCTCCTAAATTACCTCTGCATCACTACATCCCTCCGATCTTGATGAGTGGATCTGATAAAATGTACTTCTATCATTATGTGCAATATCTAATAGAAATCCTCTAAGGTCATCGTCATCTCTCCAGTAGGTAAATTTAAAGTGTTGGTGCATGGATCCCAAAGGTCTATCAAGGTAGTCAAGTAGGCACGATTGCCCACCACGAGCTCCAATTGCGTTACATTATTAAGGCCAATGGCATCGATCCATTGCTATTCCTCCTCTAGAAAAAAGTCCCTAGTGACTTGAAATATAGTTATATCTTTATACCGAATATTCACCACCTGATAGAGCTAACTAAGTGTCAAAAATACACTAAAAAAACATCAAAAAAAATCCCAAAATACCCAAAAATTACCAAAAAAGTGCCCTTTTGGTCCAACTTCATAACAATCCCACCCAAGGATGAACCCCAATTTGGCAACCATCCCACCCATTGATTGCCACCAGTGGTTGTCCCACCCAGGTATGACCCCCAAAAATTTCTAAAATAGGATCATTTGACCCCTAAATTAGCCCTATAAATGGAAAAAAATAGTATAATAATGGTAAAATAATGCATCTAAACTTAAAATAAATACTTGTATTCCTAAATTTACCTATTATTATGGTTTATTAACTAGTATTTAGTGTAGGTTATGGAAAAATCACAAGCAATTAACACATCACATTAAATAAAGAAATAGAGGAAAATGTAGTTTGTACCCGTCTCGCACCGATTCTACTGCTTGATGAGTCCTATTTCTAGATCATACTAATTATGGGGTACTCTTATTAGTGCTCCACTTCAAAAAATAAGCTCTCTTCTCTTCACCTTTCAATTTTTCCAAGTTGAGAATGAAAAATGAGCTCATTTACCTCATTTTGGGCTTATATAGCCTTCAAAAAAGTATGGCTGCACCTTGGTGGTATGGTCAGATAATTGGTTGACCATATCACCTTGGGATAGCCATAAACTATGTAGCCATCCCACCCAAGGATAGCCACCAAAAAATCCTAAAAAATTAGCTTAAAAAGTTCAAAAATAGGGCCAAAAACCCACCAAAAATAAGGCCAAAAACCCACCAATAATAATAGGTCCAAAATGGTTCAAACTAACAAGGAATCAAGATTAAATCTAAAGTATTCATGTATGATCTAAAAATTCTTTATTTCACTCCCCAAGAAGGCTATTATGTCTGTACCACTCCACAGGAATGAATTATTTAGGCTCTTGCTTCCATAAATCATCATTAAAATGATCAAAATCCTAGCAAAATTGATAAGGTTTGCAATGGGTAAAACTGATAGTTATCCCAATTTAGTCATATGTGTCAAGTGAATCATAAATTTAATCATTATTCATGATATCATTGACTCATCACTTAAGTTGGTAGTCATAATAAATATTTCATAATCAAATCAACACTTAAAACACTCAAAAGTGTAATTTTCATACATTCAAAAGAATCATTGCCAAAGATAAATTTGCAAGCCCATGTTGGGGCAAAAAATTAGTAAATGCAACAAAAAAAAGTCTTGGCCTCCTTTAAGCCTTGGTAATTCACCCTTGAAAAGGCTTACAAGGACACAAGGAACCAAGACCAAGTATACCCTAAGCCCCTACAACTATCACTATAGTGTGGCTGAAAGGTATACTAAAATCAATCCTTCAACTATGTCAAAAGCAAGGATTCCAATAATGTATGCTCTTTCTACAATGTTGGTATCTAAATTTGGTTAGGTTAATGAATAAACTTAATAATTTAATTATTTAGTCATCTATTTTTACTCAGCGCTTTGTTGCACACAATGCATCTCAAAAAGGGGTATCTATAGACACCAAAATCATGTAAAACAAATAAGACTAATATGCACCACTCTTATCACTATCATATTGCCCCATTGGGAAACCCTCATGGGTTAATTAGGGCTCCAAAACACTTTTGGAAAGGTTTAACCCACTTTTGGGAAGTTTTGGTGCATGTAGCCATGACTGTCCCACCTAGGGACAACCATAGTTCATGGCCATCCCACCCAGAGATAGCCACATGCAACCATCCCTGGGTGGGATGGCCATGAACCAGACCCCCAAAAATCAAAGGGTGGGACAAATGGCAATCAATTACTACAATTTATACCACCCAATCACCCAAACTTTATTGGAAGGTTTTCATAAACATCAAGGCTTATAAATTGGAGGCCCTAAATGGAAGGTATCTTTTCTCCTATGCATGGCAAGGGAATGGACAAGTGGCAACACTTGACCTGCATGCCAAAAATTTACCCTTTTCACATTTACCCTAATTTGGATATAAATTAAGGTGCTTCCAGCCAATTTTAAAAAGATACAATAACGGGCATTGCTCACAAAGTGCTACTCACATTTGTCCTCAACATTTGCCCAACTATTTTCCTTGAAAACCTCTTCATTTAGAGGTGCTTTCAAGGGCATCCTAAAATACACTAAACTAATTTAAAAAATAATCAATTTTGAGAGTTAGTTTCCCAAATTCAATTACAATACTCCTAGGAGGTTTATTGACCAAATCCAAGTGGAATTGGTGGCAAAAACCACCCCAGTTTGTGGTCATCCCCCCAAGGATGGTTAGTAGGTCTTATTGGAACTCCTAGGTATGGCCATGAAATGGCCCACATTTTTGGTCTATATATATATAGTATTTCTATAGAATTATAATAGCATCATATCCAAATTTGGTAAATTTTTGAGTAGATTTGATGGGTCAATTAGTGTTTTCATGATTGCAGGCTTACTTGTTCCTACTAGGAATGACCATAAGTTTTTCTAGTAATTTCATTGTGATTTCTACTCATATCCTTCAAAAATAACCTATTAAACACCATACTATAATTTCAAGTCATTTGGAGTTGTTTAGAATAGTCATAAATTAATTTTATATTCATAGATGCATATTTTCTATGGTTTTTTTAGTTTTTATCACTAAACGCATATGCTATTAACATCATTCAATATCTTATATGTAGGTGTAGGAATTCTAGGTATGGGGGAGGAGCTAAGAGGCAGATTATAATAATCCAAATATTAGCTCTCAAGTGTGGGTTGTGAGAAGAACATTGAAACACACTGGTAGCACCCTAAAATTGGCGTAGTAAACCTTAGAAAATAATTAAAATTACCTTAGTAATAATTCAAATTCAAATTTTAACCCCAAAACTGCTCCCAAACCGCCTGCTACTCATTTCCTCATTTTTTGTGCCATTTTTAGAGTTTGTTTCATCCATTGGATTATATCGTCTTCGATTAGATGATATCGCCTCAGATCGGATGATTTCGTCTGGAGCAGAACGTCCAGCCGATTTCGTCCCAAAAATGATTTTTCATAATTAGCTTATGTTTCAACGACGTCTCTAATCTGGGTAGAAGCATGTCTGTGCCGTTAGAAACCTCCCCCATTGGAGATCTTCCAGATTAGGATGATCTCCAACCTCCTAACCTCCCTCCTAAGCCTATTTAAACCTTAGGACCCCCCTTGACATCCTCCTGGCTGAATTTTTCTGCACTCCGAGTTTACATGTATTAGAATATCCTAGACCATTGTTTGCCTTTGTATCTTTTCGAATTTTCTTGCAGGAACTTTGTTATTCTTCAGCCAGAGCAAGCTCAGATCATCGTAGATGATCCTGTCCAATTCGAGATGATTTTGTACCAATCCGAGATGATTTCGACTATAGTCAACATTAGGGGCAATCAGTGCCCTGAGTTTGCATTCTTCCTCCATTTTTTATTGTTTTGCTTTGCATTAGTTAAACTTATTATTATTTTGCATCTCAAAGTTCACCCATATAGTCTTAATGCATAATAAAATCATAAATTGTCATTAAATCATTGTAATGCACTCATGTTTTTATTTATTATTATCATTTTAACATTATTACTATCATTCTACATCATTGCCCTCTGTTGGCATAGCTGCATTTTCTGTATTTTGTATCTATTTCTCTGATTGCAAGTCTCTGATGAATTCATCAGATCTCAAAAAATCCTGTCAGATAGGATACGATTCTATCAAATTCTAGATGATCTTGACTGCTTCAAAAATTAGAACCTCCATCAGACATCCGAAACGAGGTATGGATCTCTTCACTTAATTATTATTTGTGTTTTTTGTTTAAATTTGTTTTCTTTCTTCATTTAATTTGCATTTTCATAATAGAACAACTTAGATTCATCTGGCCAAACCTAGGACTTGGATGTTTAAAGCTAAAACTGAACACATCAAACACATTCCCAACCTAGGTGTGGAAATTGCCACTAAACGTTTCCTGGTGAACCCCACCATCCGTAAAAAAATCACCTTAATACCCCTCCCCCGAGAGGCGGGACCTTCAAAGGGCCTCTTAGTCCGAGGTATTGTCCCATCCTTTTCCCATCCTCCTTCCGAGCACGGATCCTTTAGCCTGAAGGTAAGGATGCAAAAAATTTGGAACGATACATTTTGGTGAACCCGATGTGAAACTAAAACCTTTTGCAAACAAAACAAAAACAAAAAACAAAAAAAACATAGATGCATTTAAAATCATTAGAAAACTACTAAGTTGCATATCATGTCTAGATGGTAGCTCCTAAGAAAATACTAGCTGTCACTATAAATGTTGAAAACCAATTACCAGCCATAGAAGTTAATTTTGTGCTTAGTGTGCCTGAAACAGATAGAAACCAACTTTTGTGGAAAGAACTTGATAGGAGGCTAGGTATCATTTCATCTAGATCAATACAAATTAAACAAATCAAAAGGTTTGCCCTAGATAGGATCCTGATCCTCATCAACTCATTTTTTATCATGAACTTCAGAGAGCCTGCCATAGGTGGTTAGCTTATAGGAGAGCTCTTGTGTCTTCAGAATTGTTCACCTTTGAGGAATACCTCGAGAACGCAACTGTTATACACCAATTCCTAGGTCATGTAGAAGATCAATAGGTTATTTTTACAGATAGGGAAATGTGGAGGAGAGTTCCTCGGGCTGTGTTATATCGAGAGTATTGCCATGAACTTTATTTCTACCAACCAGAATCTGAGACAGATAATATCACTATAGCACTTTTCATTAAATTCTTGAAAGAAAATTTTCAATTTGAAGAACACTTCATGACTCCTGAAGAACTCAAGCCCATTAATGATATTTATAAATTGTTTATAGAAAACTAGATCATTGCTTTCATTATTATTATTTCTTGCATTTAGTGTGTTGTTTGTTATCTTTATAATATTGTTACAAAAAAAAAAAAAATAGGAAAAACAAGAAAAACCAAAATATAACAAAACTAAAACATTTTATTTCAAATACTATAGTAGGTATATAATTAAAATATATACCTCTTAAGCTTGTTGCATATATATATATACAAGTATATATATATTTTCTGAAATCTAAATTTAAGCACAATGCCTAGACTTAGGAATGGTAAACAAACTGAAGAAGAAGAAGAAGATTGGTTAGGAGACAAAACAAAAAACCCAAATGTCCTTCCTGAGGATTCAATTCTGGAAGGAGAAACTCTAGAACAGCCAGAAGATGAGCTGACTGAAGAAAATGAACAACAAGAAAATCATAAAGAGAAAGGATCCTCATCCCCTAGAATGGCTTTGTATGGAACTATTGCTTTTGATAACTTAGATCATTTCTAGAAAATTTTCAATAATAACATTGGTGCTCTTAATATGGCAGTTCATATTGATAGAGGACAAATTAGTGACACTCAAGCATCCATGGAAGATATGTTTAACATACACACTAATCCCTTGTCCTTTGTTGATCAAGAAAGTGATAAGGCTAGACCATCCAATAGAGATATGGTCACTATGATTCAGAACATGCAAAAAAAATAGGTTACCCAACCCCCTAAGGAACCTATTATTGAGCCTAAAATCATTCCCACACAAAAGAAACCTTCATTCACTGCTTTATTTCGCCAAACTATTGATCAATATGCTTCAAATCGACAAAAACCTAAAATAAAGCCAAACACCAATTTTCAACAATTGGGGATACAACATAATACAACTTCAAAACTTCTTCATAACACCCTTCCTACCAAAAATTTACACAATAGCAACATAGCATCTAATCTTTATGTCCCTCCATCATATGTTCACAAATCCCATATTAATGCCCTATCGAATCAATATGGTGGGCAAACCAGTAATCTGGAAGCCATGGTGAAATAGTTAGCTTCATGTATGGACCAGATAGATCCCTACCGTCCCTCATACAATTATTTAGAGATATGTAGTCAACCTATGGATCCCATAGTTGTAGCACAACCATACCCTAAACACTTTCCCATGCTCGTCCTACCTATATATAAAGGAACTGAAGATCCCATAGAGCATATTCTCATGTTTAGGATAGCATGTCATGATATATCACATGATGACTTGCTATTACTAAAAATGTTCCCAAAAATTTTAGGAGGAATGGCATTGGAGTGGTACTATCAATTGCCCACTCATTCTTTGAGAAATTTTGAAGAAATAGCTGAATCTTTTGTCCATCAATTTAGTGCCTACATCGAGAGGCATGTCACCATTAAAGATTTATACAACTTAAAACAAGACAAAGATGAATATTTTGTTGATTTCTTAGCTAGATGGAGGTAGTTGACAGGAAAACTACACTTTGTGCTACCTTATAGGGAAATGTTGGATATTTTTATCAATAATTTGCAAGAACAAATATCTTATGAGTTATCAACTGCTACCTTAACCACATTCGATCAAGCTATAGATTTAGCTCGAAGGGTAGAAGATGCTCTCATTAGGAGAGGTCAGCTCAAAAAGAAATATGATGAGAAAACATCCAAAAATTAGTATAAAAACAAACAATTTGTAGGTGATGGAGTCACTGATAGTAGAAACATTGCTAATATCAATAACACGAAGACAACAAAAAATTTTATAGTAAAACCTCCTGATAAACCTCCTCGAGAATTTACTAGATTGAATCAACCTTTATCAACCATTCTACCTCAATTACTAGCACGAGGCTTGATTCAATTACCATTTATCCAAGAACCTAATCCAACTCTACCCGGATACAGAGCTGATTTACATTGTGATTTTCATAGAGGACCTGGACATGCTACAAACTCTTGCAAAAGATTAAAACATAAAATACAAGATATGATTGATAATAATGAAATGGAGGTGCAAGCTTTCCAACCTAAACAAAATGCTCCTAATAACGCTCAAAAGACCATTCCTCAAAATCAGAATCAGAATGCCAATCAATCATTAGATATATTTCAACATCCTTTACCAAACCATGGTAAAGAAGTGGCTAATCAAATCGAACATCATAATGTTCCCCCTCCTACCCGATAAGTAGGGACTATTAGCGGACAATTACCTGTTCATGACCCTCAAATATTTGGCACAGCTTTATCCATGGTCACGACCAGGCCCCTACATAATATGCAAACTCCCAATCCTAGTGATGTAGAATCGAATACTGAAAGTGAAGTAGACATCACCTCAAATTAATCGAATAGTTATGAAAACGAATCAGATCCTATTCAACCTATCATAGATGAAATGGTTCCAGAAGAACCATTTCCTAGAAGAGTTACTACTCGACCCTCTTCTAATCAATTCATTCCTAATGAACAAGCCATAAACACTCAACCGAGATAAGTTCAGCATCTTCAATATAACATTGTAGGTACCATCGGAGTTGTTACCAGACAACAGGCTCAAAACTCTCAACAGGATCAAACTCAGAATGATGGATCAGCTCCATTTGTTTTGAAAAATCCCAATAAAGGGAATCATATGTCTAATGTTCAACCTAAGCCTCCTTACAATATTAATGAACAATTATCCAATACTACAGCCAGAATTTCCCTTTTGGATTTGTTAAGATCTTCTCCTACCCATAGAGATGAATTAATGCTCACATTAAGCCAAATGATGGTGCCACAAAATATTCAACCCAAATCCATGTCCAATACTATCATCACTCGAGAGGTCAATTGTATTGACTTCCAAGATAAAGATATCCCACAACATAGTTTACATAAGGATAACCCCTTATATATTACTGCCCTAATTGGAGATGTAGCCGTTAAAAGAGTCCTGATTGATAATGTTTCATCTTTAAACATATGCACTTTTGACTTCTACCAAATATTTGGCTTTAGAAGTGATGAAATGAAAAGAACGGATATGATTATCAAAGCCTTCAATGACGAGACACAAGAAACATGTGGAGTCATTACTATACCCTTGCAAGTTGGTCCTAGAACCCTAGATACAACCATGTTTATTGTACATTGCCCAACATCATACAATATACTTTTGGGTCACCCTTGGATCAATGTGATGCGAGCGGTTCCCTCCACTTTACATCAGTGTGTTAAATTTGAATTTAAAAATCAGTTGGTCACTATCCATGGTGACCCTAGACCCTTTGATATGTTTGCTTTGGTAGAACCTGTTGGAGTGAAATTTTGCCCCACTCTATCATCCACATATCCTAATTCTTATTTTTCATCTAAACGTGTGAAACACACACCCATAACATCATCTACCCCATCAACTACACCTATACATTTACCTCAACCATCTTCTGAACAAACCACACTAGAACCTCAATAGGATCTTAAATCCACAACCAATCCTTCATGTTCCATCCCTATAATTTCAAAACCTATAGACCCATTTATTAACACCTCCACATTATCTACATCTATCATACCTTCCACATCTAAAGATATAGGGAATGATCCTTCTACATCTTATGCTCTTTCTGATGAGCTTTTACCATATTTATCTAAAATTTTAATATAAAAAAAAACAAATACTTTTATGTAAAATTCTATTCTTTTAAATAACTTGCCACCATCTCCTCGTACTTTGAGCCTCCCACAACCTATGGGAAGTACTTACCAAGTCGGGAGTTGTACTTTTATTTATAAAGGATATGATTGGGGAAGAATACCCCGAAACATCAAGACGCATTGTGATGGATATGCTTGATGCTATTTTGCTAATGAATATATTAAAGCTAAACCTATAATTCTTAAAATGGTATATAAAGGGAAAGGCTTGGGACCTTTCCAAAATGGTATGAAAGAACCTATCGAGGTAGAACCATGGCCCGCCCGATATGGTGTGGGCCTGTTTCCTAGTAAGGGTCAACCCTTCCCTTTTGAAGGTGATGATCAACTCATATGTTATCAAGATTATCTAGATAAACAAGATTCTTTGTGTCCAAAGAATAATCCCTTTACATGCAATATGCTATCCATAGCTTACCTTGAATTGATTGCTGAATCCGATGATGAGTTGGAGGGAGATATTTTCCATGATGTCTCCGTTGAAGAGTTGTTACACAATGGTTTTTATTTTGATGGTTCTATACCTACTATAGCCCAGCTTGAGGCCACGAATCCTCAAGATGAATTCTCCAAGTTAACCTTAAAATAATTACAAGAATTGGGCGTTTCACCCACCCCACCTAATTTTGAAAGAGATCTACACATGGAAGTAGAAAACATCATTAAAGTTAACATTGGAACTGAGGATAATCCTCACATAATCAATATTGGATTAGAATTAAGTCAAGAAAAACAAAATGAATACATTGCATTTCTTAAATATTATGAAGATGTCTTTGCTTGGACATATGAAGACATGCCAGGTTTAGACCCTTCTATAGTCATGCATCATCTAGTAGTCCATCCGGATGCTAAACCTGTTAAACAAAAACTTAGAAAAATGCATCCCAAAGTGGCCTTGCTAGTCAAAGGGGAGTTAGAAAAACTCCTGAATGTTATTTTTATACAAGCTATTGATTATGCTGAATGGATCTCAAATGTAGTTCCATTCACCAAGAAAGAAGCTACCAAAGTTAGGGTTTGCACATATTTTAGAGATATTAACGTTGCATGCCCTAAAGATGATTTTCCTCTTCCAAACATGGATCAAATAATTGACTTTACTATCAGGAGTGGAATGATGTCCCTAATGGATGGATTTTCTAGCTATAATCAGATCAAGATAGCTCCTGAAGATCAGGCTAAAACAACCTTTATTACCCCTTGGGGTACCTTTTGTTGGAAAGTGATGCCATTTGGTTTAAAGAATGCAGGTGCAACATATCAACGAGCTATGACTTATATCTTTCATGATATGATGCATGATATCCTACATGATTATGTAGATGATATTATAGCTCGCTCTATTAAAGAAGATGATCATTTAGATAACTTAAGAAAAGTATTTAATCGGTTAAGAGAATACCTTATTCGATTAAATCCAGCTAAATGTATATTCAGAGTCAATTTCGGTAAACTATTAGGGGTTTTCATTTCTTTATGTGGTATCGAAATCGACCCTCTCAAGATTGTGGCTATCATTGATATGTCCGCACCTACCAATATATCTGAGTTACGAAGTTTACAAGGTAAGCTTCAAGCCATCCGTCGCTTCATTGATAAGCTGGTGGACAAAATCAGTCCCTTTCTTAAGCTTCTTAAGAAGGATGTCCCTTTTAATTGGGATGACAAATGTAAGGAAGATTTTGAACTTCTCAAACAATACCTCCTTAACCCACCTGTGCTTTCACCGCCTAGACCTGATCGCCCATTTATCCTATATATTTTAGCTTCAGATTCTACATTAGGAGCTATGTTAGCTTAGCTTGATGATGAGAAAAGAGAACGTGCTAATTATTACATTAGCAGAACCCTCATCAGTTATGAAACTCGTTATACCTCATTAGAGAAATTATGTCTAGCAGTCATATTTTCTACACAAAAACTATGCCATTATATGCTCAGTCAAAAAACCTATGTCATTGCCAAATATGATCCCTTGCGGTATCTCATGAGTCGACCTTATTTATCGGGTCGTACAGCAAAGTGGGTTCTTGCTCTAAGTGATTTTGAACTCACATTCATAGGACAGAAGTCTGTTAAGGGTCAAATCATAGCAGATCAGTTAGCTGCTACACCATTTGAGTCTACCCATCCCCTCATCATTGAGTTTCCTCATGAATGCCTTCAATTAGAGGTAGACCATATTGAACAATGGTCCTTATACTTTTATGGAGCCCGCTGCATGAGTGGGGTTGGTGCGGGCATTATTTTAATATCTTCACAAAAACACATCATTCCTTTGTCCTTCAAATTAACATTTGCTTGCACCAATAATACTGTTGAATACGAGGCTCTAATCCTTGGATTACGAGCTGCCTTGGCGTTAAAAATCAAACATCTGCTAGTTTTTGGTGATTCTCAACTTGTTATAAACCAAATTAATGATTTTTATCAAACCAGAGATGATAAATTATGCCCATATAAAGCATATGTTTTGCAATTGTTATCCTTGTTTGATAAATTCACTTTGGAAGCTATTCCTCGAACTAGCAACCGTGCAGCTGATGCTATGGCCGCAGCTGCATCTCTTCTGCCCTTGGAGTTAGATGATGAATATGCCACCATAATTATTCGTCGACTCCAGGAACATGCTTCAAATAAGTCATGTTTAGAACCTTTGGATGTGTTTCTAATCAATGAAACTACTCCTGAACCTTGGTATATGGAAATATTTGATTTTCTTCAAAATGGGACTTTCCCTGTCAATTCTAATAGAAACAAGCATCGTTATTACGTAGACGAGCAAGTCGATTTGTAATAATTGGCAATACTTTATATAGGAGATCTTTTGAAGGTATCCTATTGAGATGTTTGAATCTAGAAGAATCCAAATCAACTTTAAGTGAAGCCCATGATGGATCTTGTGGAGGACACTTTAGTGGTAGTGTCATTGCTAAAAAGATCCTTAGGATAGGCTACTTTTGGCCTACCATGGAAAAGGATGCACATGATTATGTGTGCCATTGCGACAAATGCCAAAAACATGTTGACCTTGTCCATGCGCCTGCATAAGAGTTGTAGGCTATTTCATCTCCTTGACCCTTTTCAAAATGGGGCTTAGAAATTATTGGAAAAATTAATCCTGTGTCATCTGATGGACACAAATTCATCATAACCGCCACTGAGTATTTCATGAAGTGGGTTGAAGCTATGCCTTTAGCTTCTTGCACTGGAACACAAGTCTCTAAATTTATTTTTAATCAAATTATTTGTAGGTTTGGAATTCTTGCAAATCTCATCTCAGACAATGGAACTTGTTTCAAAAATAAATATGTTAAGAAATTATGCCAAAAATATAAGATTCAACATCGCTGGTCCACTCCCTATTATCCTCAAGGTAATGGTCAAGTAGAAGCATCTAAAAAAACCTTAATCAAAATTATTAAAATATTGGTCAATAAATCTAGCCACGACTGGCACATTCAATTATATCCAGCTTTATGGGCATATCGCACTAGTGTGCGTATTCCCATAGGTACTTCACCTTTTGTCTTGGTTTATGGTGCTGAAGCTATTTTTACCTTTGAATTAGAAGTTCCTTCTTTGGCTCTACTACTTCAAGACACCGAAGTAGGAGATGAATATCGATCTGGCAGACTCAATCAGTTGGAACTCCTAGATGAAAAGTGCATCAATGCTTTGGAGCATCTTCATGCCTACCAAAACAAGCTTAAAAGATCATATGACAAGAAAGTTCGTCATCGATCCTTTGAGATCGGCGACCTTGTTTTAAAGGAAATTAAAAAAAAGACTAATGCAACTAAAGACCTTAAAGGTAAATTTGAGCCCAACTGGCTTGGACCATATATTATCACTGCTAAATTTGAATCAGGAGCATACAAATTAGCTACCTTAGATTGTAAAGATTTAAAATAACCTATGAATATTATGCATCTTAAGCGATATTACGCATAAAATTTGGTTATTCCATCATTGTATATATTTGTTTTGTATATTATTTCCTTTTTTCTCTTATATAAAAAGTTTCAAAAAAAAAAAAAAAACAATCACATTGTATTTCTTTCAATTCCTCAATTAAGATCAAAATACAAAAACATCAAAATTATCAAATTCCTCAAAAATATTTGTTGTATATATTTCTTCTTAAAGTATTGTAGTTATATTTTCAAATAATTTTTGGATAAATTAGCATTTATTTGGAATACCTCACTATCACAAACACAAAAATAAATATCTTGATTTTATCTGGCATGATTACTAATCTCTCTTATATCAAAGTCCACAAAATTTAATTAAATAAAGTTTGTGCATAGAGAATTGATTTTGTTATTTACTTAAACCAAACATATATTTTCACAATAAAATGATTACATTTGTAATGTCCATACTATGCTACATAGTAGAAGTGGTTTCTTGACCGAAAAGTTTCCCCTGCTATCCTATCATGCACATGGTCTAGAATCTTTGAGAATTGGCAAAAGGACAAGCTCACCCCTACCCGAAATAAAAATCCCTTGCTCTACAGCTAATCCGAGCAGGTATCCCTAGCATAGGAAGAAAAGAAAATTTCAAGAAAAATAGAAAAATAAACAAGTTATTTCAGCGTTATCTCAAATATCAAGCCAAAATACAAAAGTACCAAAAAAAAAAAAAAAAAGAACAAAAGAGAAAAGCAAGAGCAAAAGCAATAAAATCCCTTTCCCTACCCATTGAAAAGAAAATAAGGGTTGATGAGCTTGAATCCCTGGAATTCTCAATTATTTGAAAACTGTGAGGTAAGCCCCATAACAGGTGGTTTGTGCCCAACCCGCTTGGCCTTGGGTAACTCCTAGCGTGGTGATATGTCTGTCACATTAGCGACCTTCTTTTGTAAAGACCTATGTCTACTTATGGATTAGCTAGCTCTTGATAACCTGACCTACATAGTATTCTGGTACGGTTAGATGCATCTAAATCATGGTTAATGAACACTTATTTGGTTCATTCAAATCACTTGTATCAAATTATCTTGCTGAAAACTGGTAAATGAACAATGCAATTGCACACACATTTGTATTTGAGAGATTTTTTGTATCATTATGATAAATCAAGATTGGTAATGAACTCACATACGCACATGGGATTCCTTATAAGTCTAACTTTTGTCTTTAAGATACTTTGAAATATTTTTGCAAATTGTTTGGAATAAATTCATTTTCTTCTTTGAAGAACAGTTGTTTAGTATAAATACAACTACATGCATTATCAAAAATCAAAATCATTTTCAAAAACATGCAATCAAGTTACATTTATATATAACTTTTGACTTTTGCGACGATGGTATAGTTCCAAAACCAAAATTGAAATTTTATGACTAGCGCAAGTCCTCATCTTCATATTTTTTGACTATTTTCAAAAATTAAAAATCAACCATGCAATAAAACAATCTATTTTCTTCTTTGGATTTCGCGATGATGGTATAAGTCTATACCTATAATTCTATGCCTAGCGCAAACCATTGTACCAATTTTATTTTCCATTTATTTAAAAGCATCAAAACATGTGACTTAAATCATTATGTTACACAATTATGCTTTAAAAGAAACAAACACTTATTCTATTTCATGTCATTATGTCAAACTTCAACTTTGCAATGATGGTATAATTCCTAGGGAATTATTCAAAAATTTTATCACACTTAGGAATTTATGCCTAGCAAAAGTCATTCTAAAATATTTCATGCAATATATTTTCATGGAAATCTGAAAACAAATCATCATCATCATCATCATTTGCATCATCACCACAAAGTCTTAAGACAGTATCTTAAGCACTCTTTTACTTTTCGTAATATTTCTATACTGGGATTAGCTTGACGACCGAGTGAGCGACGACTCCATGAAATGGTCTATAATAGCGATAATGTCCTTTGAAATTATTGTTAAAAGTCCCCTTTTATTTTTATCAAATTATCACATCACAAACAACCAATTTGTTTACATCATATTATTTCATTTAAATTTTACAAGCATGACATTCAAACCATAATATTTCCAAATGACATAATTACATGAATAATTAATCAAACAAATCAAAACATTAAAGCATCATAAAAACACATAAGACAAGTCATATGATCAAAAATATCTCATCTATATATATATCAACAATATATACATCATCTCAAAACTGGATCGGTATGCCACAATCTGTACCTCGGCATACTCAATCCCCTATCAATAATAATAAGCACTATGTATTAATCTGTGCAGTGCAATCTGTAGCAGCTAGCCTCGAGAACCCCTCGAGATCTCAGCCTCATCTCCTCCCCCGCCCTGAGGTGGACAAGGTGGCCCCATCGTAGTCCATGTGGTGCTATGAGTCCTGGACTCTGATCATGATGATGTCCTCGATGACCTCATCATGACAGGCTCTGCAATATGGGCCGATAGCGATAACCTCTGCCCCTCTGGCACCATATGGTGGTATAGTGTCTGATAGAATGTGACCTGGGTAATAGCCCATGCTAGGTCCTGAGTGCTCGCCCCTATGCTTTGTGCTCTGAGGCATGCAACCTCATATCTAAGTTGTGTAGCCTCAGCTCGATGGTGTGTAGCCTCATCCTATAGAGTTTGCACCTATGCCTAGATACGGATAGTCTCCGCTCGGAGAGTAGCCATCTCACTACTCTCTCTTGTGTCCACACCCTTGCCCTTATCGAGAGATGGTGGCATCTCTCTTCATAGAGAAGGGGGTCTCCCTCATATCCTGCTATCACAACCTCTACTAAGCCCATGGCCTCCTCTGCTCTCTCCTGCCATGACCCTGTGCCGCCTTAATGGTCGCCTGGCATCGCCTCCCCATCCAACGCACAACTACGTGAATCATACCCTAAGCCCTCGTCATCCAAGGAGGGTGGATGCCTGTGTACCAGGAATTGTAGCCATCGGCTACCCCTACGTTGTCCCCATCCACTAGCTATATTGGGGCGTCATCTGTGTCCTGACTCCAAAAGCACTACATATCTAGAGCCCCACTAACTATAGTGTTATCCCGGACGGTCCAGGAAAACTTGTAGTCTTTGAGAGATGGGATCCACTACTGTAGACCGAACTGCCTCAAAACTCGGTCGTAGCAATGGAGCTCCACCTCTCCCCTCTCCATCCTCAACCAATAGATTTGCCTAATGTGAGCCAGCTCCTGTCCATCCTCGGCCCACCTTGGATGATCTCTCTAAGGCCTCTAGGTGATCTGGTTGGAGACAAGGTCGTCAAGTAGTCTCTGGGACATTGGCAGATCTATCCACTGCTGTGACCCTCTCTAGAGCCACTAGTAGAAAGCTTAGGGCCTCTCCCCATCAATCCCTATGCCCTACCGGCCTCTGCACTACGATGTGCTCCCAGCACCAAACTTGTAGTAGTGATGCCATAACCAGACATCAGCCGCCCTTGTATACGACCCCATGCAGGATCCTATACAATCGGCATAGTACATAGCTCCCCCAAGAAAACCTATACCCGTGGTCTCTCATGTTGCACACCACATCTGTCAGTAGCCATGCTAGTCTACATCCACTCTGATGGCATAGCAGCAGACCACCTACCACCCCAGCCAAAACCTGTGTCAGTCTAGATGCCCCAAGCATCTGGCATAGCAACTCGATGTTCACTCTACCCTTCTCCAAGGTGAAGCTTGGATTTCCACACAGTCGCATCATTGCGTGGCCCTGATTGGCCATGTGATTTATTAGTCGTCCTTGTATGGGGATCCTCAAAATCCTCCATACATCCTCCAGTGTAGGAGTCATCTCCCCTGTCGGTAATCAAAAACAGGAAGAACCTGGATATCACCTCTCTGCTAGGGCTATCAACAGCCCCATATCTATAGAAACTTATGGCATATCTGCCACATGCTGCAAGCTGACTTGAGCCAACTGATCTCACTTTTCCTGAGATAGAGTGTCCAAGTCATCCCTCGGCCCATCGTATTTCCATTCTCTGCTCTTTAGTAATCCTCTCTGCAACATAAACAACAAAACAATAAAAATCATTAATCAAACAGTGATTAAAAATACAACACAAGTTCAATTTGAGAAAATTCGTCTCCGATTTCGCAAGCCGAAATCATCCCCATTTCACTGATTTCGCCCTTAGACGAAATCGACGATATCAAGACGATTTCGATGAAATCGAGACGATTTTGATGAAATCAAGATGATTTCGTCTCGATGACGTTGATGGCCCAAAAATGGCTGCAATGCTCAAAAATCATTTAAAATTAATCTAAAAAGCATAGCAAATCAAAATTAAAGCATTCTAACCTAAGTTAGACTCTTACCCGTAGCCCACGCCGGACCTCTGTCGATCTATGCGCTGTCTCGACCATTTTGTTTGCAGAGCTCCAGAAACCAGAAAATGAACAGTAAAAATGAATTAGGGTTTTTCCCTATTTTTCTTAATTTTATTCAAAAACAATTAACAACATTTTAAAATTTTGCTTTTTCATGTTTTTAGCTCAAATGTTCGATTTGGGTAAAAACACGGAGGGGGCACCATAATAAGCTGTCATACAATTCGACCAAGAATCATCGCCTAAAAATGGGAATAATTTTTGCTTTCTCATAGATCGAGAAGAACTCATATTTAACGCATTTTGCTTAGAAAATTTGCTAAATAGGGGGCAAAATGTAGCACCCTAAAATTGGCACAGTAAACCTTAGCAAATAATTAAAATTACCTTAGTAATAATTCAAATTCAAATTTTAACCCCAAAACTGCTCCCAAATCGCCTGCTACCCGTTTCCTCATTTTTCACACCATTTTTAGAGTTTGTTTCGTCTGTTGGATGATATCGTCTTTGATCAGACAATATCACCTCAGATCGGATGATTTCGTCTGGAGCAGAATGTCCAGCCGATTTCATCCCAAAACTAATTTTTCATAATTAGCTTCTATTTCAACGACATCTCTAATCTAGGCAGAAACGTGTCTGCGTCGTTAGAAATCTCCCCCATTGGAGATCTTCTAGATTAGGATGATCTCCAACCTCCTAACCTCCCTCCTAAGCCTATTTAAACCTTAGGACCCCCCTTGACATCCCCCTGGCTGAATTTTTCTACACTTCGAGTTTACATGCATTAGAATATCCTAGACCATTGTTTGCCTTTGTATCTTTTTGAATTTTCTTGTAGGAACTTTGTTATTCTTCAGTCAGAGCAAGCTCAGATCATCGCAGATGATCCTATCCAATTCGAGATGATTTCATACCAATCCGAGATGATTTCGACTGTAGTCAACATTGGGGGCAATCAGTGCCTTGAGTTTGCATTCTTCCTCCATTTTTTACTGTTTTGCTTTGCATTAGTTAATCTTATTATTATTTTGCATCTCGGAGTTCACCCATATAGTCTTAATGCATAATAAAATCATAAATTGTCATTAAATAATTGTAATGCACTCGTGTTTTTGTTTATTATTATCATTTTAACATTATTACTGTCATTATACATCATTGCCCTCTGTTGGCATAGCTGCATTTTCTGTATTTTGTATCTATTTCTTTGATTGTAGGTCTCTGATGAATTCGTCAGATCTCAGACGATCCTGTTAGATAGGAGATGATTTTGTCAAATTCTAGATGATCTTGACTGCTTCAAAAATTAGAACCTCCATCAGACATCCGGAACCAGGTATGGATCTCTTCACTTAATTATTCTCTGTGTTTTCTGTTTAAATCTGTTTTTTTTCTTCATTTAATTTGCATTTTCATAATATAACAACTTAGATTCATCTGGCCAAACCTAGGACTTGGATGTTTAAAGCTAAAACTGAACACATCAAACACATTCCCAACCTAGGCGTGGAAACTGCCACTAAACGTTTCCTGGTGAACCCCACCATCCGTCAAAAAATCACCTTAATACCCCTCCCCCAAGAGGTGAGACCTTCAAAGGGCCTCTCAGTCCGAGGTATTGTCCCATTCTTTTCCCATCCTCCTTCTGGGCACGGATCCTTTAGCTTGAAGGTAAGGATGCGAAAATTTTGGAACGATACACACACCATTAAGCTCATGGAGGGCTTCATTCCCTTGTAATTTGTAATCTAAATGTATCAAAATGATAAGCCCTCAAAGGGGATGTATTGTAACCTTTGTAATTGATAAATTAATAAATACAAGGATAAATCCCCCCTATTTTACTGCAAATTATTCATCATTTCAATATTTTACATCTTTTGCATCTTTCCTTTGCATGCTTGCTTAGAAACAATAGATATCATTTCATTTTCAATACACATTTAGGCATGATGTTTTTCACACTTCTTTAGTAGATATCAGTGAGGTTAGTTTTATTCTATACTAAGAGGGTATAGCATTCAAGAAATATATTGGACAAATTTTCAAATGTATAAAAGATATTTTGTGGTAAATCATTGTACCATTCGAGAGCGGTGCCACTTAGGTATATAGCAAAGGTACGAAGAAGGAGATGATCACTACCACTAATAAGGAAAGAAGAATTTAGATATTTTCTCAAAAAATATTTTGTATTCCCTTGTCCTATAAAAGATTCAAGTTTGGGTAGCTCAAATTTATAGGGGTAGACTAGGGTAGGTATAAATAGAATAATAGGTTGGGTATAGATTTGGATAAGGGTGGTATTTTGGTATCCTATACCTGCAGTTTGAAGTTCCAACACATTCATCTGACTGATAAGTCATTGTATCTCATATTGTGAGGTTTTCTACAACATAGGTGAGGATGATGTGAGATTGTAAGCAGGATTAGGAATGGTAGTGGTACAATTGGATGGTTGGGTATTATAATTTTAGGTGTTATTTTGAGGTGGTATGGGTTGTGAAGGGAAGGGAGAGGAAGATGGGTATGACGGGTAATATTGAAGTAGGTTAGGGGGATTGAAAATATGGGATTGGATGAGAGAAGTTTGATTGTAATTGAACAGGGGATTGAGGGACTTGTAGGGGATAATATTGAGGTATTTGGGACTATGTAGGTTGAGGTTGGAGAGGAGGTTTAGGGATCTATATAGGAGGAGATTGATAGGGTTGGTATGGCTATTGGAGGGAAGTTTTATTTTGGAGATAAGAAGGTTGAACAAGAGGATTTGGGGAAAGTTGTTGAGATAGGGATTGATATATCTAGGATGGAATGTATGTATGTTGGTAAGGCGTAGGTTGGGATAAAGGAGATGGTTGAGGGACTTGTGAAGGAAAGTATTAATAAATTTGGGATGAGGCATGTTTATTTTGGGGAGGAGTTTGAGGAACTTGAGATTATGGATATTGGTATTGGGGATATGCAGATAAAGTTTAGGGGTTATATTAATAATATTTTTGAGGTCATTGTGGTGCTTGGGGTGGTTTTTTATAATGAGGTTGGCTAGGAGTATTAGAGGAAGATTTTTGTGGTGATACAAAGGATTGATTTTGATATTTAGGGGAGGGTATGTGTTGTTGGGTAAGGTTACGAGCTTGTGGTAGAATAGAGAAATTATATGGTATTTGGATTTGAGGTGGTGATTGAGTTTGAGTAGTATTATATTGGAGAGGAGGATTTGGATTAGTAGGTAGTTATGAGGCTAAAGCAAAAAAAGGATTGATTGGAGGTGGAAGTCTAGGAACAGAAACACCATGGTCACAAATTGGCATATGGTAAGTTGTGATATATGGTGAAACAATGCTAGTATTGGGTTGGGTGGGGAGTGTGGAAGAAGATGGTTGAGAAGGTGCAACACTAGTAGCAACAAAGGTTTAAGTGGAATGAGGGATGATGGAATGGGTAACTACATTAATTTGAGGTTGAGCCATTAGTTTTTGGGGTGGCGGTGGCATGGAAGTAGAAGATTGAGTAAAGGTTTGGGTGGTAGGATAATCAATAAGGGACCGAGATAAAATGTCAAGAGTAGTGGTGGAAGCCAATGGGGGCTGGGGGATGGTGATTAAGGGTAATGTAGATTTCAATGGATCAAAGGGTGAGGTATTTTTTTGGATGTAGTTTGGAGTACCTTATCTATAGGTATGTGAAGAAGTGGTCTTGAAATTAGCCATTGCGGTAATAATGGGATAAGCATCATAATTGTGATGGGTGTCAGGAGGAAAGAGGTTGTGTTTTAAATAAGATTCACCTAGAGTGACTAAATATTCACTCATAGGTGTAAGGTCAAGTGAAGTGGAATATGGTAAGGTAGGATCCATAATGATCTAGTTTAAAGCTTGGGATTGGCTTTGAGTTGAAACCATAGGAAAAAAATATGGTCAAAAGTTACTCACACAAAAGGGGTTATGTTAATGCATCACAATCCTAAGAGGTAACAAAAATCTATTTATAAAATGACAAATAATAGAAATCTAAGCTAATTACTACTACTATCTAGTCTTCTTATAAATTAAGGAAATCTATGCTAAGAGGAAATAAAGCTTAAAAAAACTAAAGCTCTCTAGAATTACCAAATAAATGAAAATGCTAAAATTTAAGATGCAATTGAAGCTAATTATTCTAACTAATGAGAGCAAACTCAAAAAAAGGGTTGTGTGTGCGTTAATGGAAAGGGGGATTATGAATGTGTAATAAATAGAGCCCAATTGGGGCAATGTGTGTCAAAAATTAAGCCCAAGGAGGCTTATGTGTGTGTAAAAATCTAGGCCCAAGGGGGTAAGCTAAGCTAGTTGTGTGTGTAAATGAATCCCAAGGAGGCCAAGTGTGCTAAAAGGGGATCCAAAGGAGGCTAATGTGGTGAAAGATAGAAGCCTAAAGAGGCTTGTAATTGTGATTCAAACTCATTGTATTGCATATGCTGGCCAAAGGTTACATTTATATAGGTTTGAGCAACTCAGATTAGCAGAAGCCCATTTATTCACGTAAATCAAATCTGCTTAACATAGCTCTATGACTAACATAGCCAATGCCTAATATTACTCCTATATGCTCTTAAAAACACTCTAAAATAACACCTATTAAGTAGCTATGTAGGAATAATAATATTAATATCCAAAATTCTCCCCATTAAAGTTGAGAGGGATGACCAGATGATCTCTCAGCTTTAAATATTGAGCTTTAGCAACTCCTTTAGTGAATATGTCTGCTATGTTTTCCAAAGTGCTACAATGTTTTAGCTCAACCACTTGTTTCTCCACCATGTCTCTGATGAAGTGATACTTCATGTCAAAGTGCTTGGACCTACTATGGTGGATAGGATTATGTGCCAATTGGATGGCACTCATATTGTCATAATACAATATGGTAGGATCATTTTGTCTCTCACCTATTTCTTAAAGTACTTTTTTCAACCATAAGGCTTGGCCACTAGCATTTTTGATTGCTATGTACTCATCCTCAATAGATGATAGTGCAATAGTAGTTTGATTTTTAGAACTCCAAGTAATTAGTCCTGACCCAAGACTAAAACAATTCCCTGAAGTAGATTTCCTATCATCTATATTGCTTCCCCAATCACTATAACTAAAGCCAACTAATTTTACATCATCATTTTTGTGGTAATGGATCACATAATCTAGTGTACCCTTTACATATCTCAAAATTATTTTAGTTGCTTGTAGATGAAGTTTAGATGGATCAGCCATATACCTTGAAACTAGAGAGACAACATATTAAATATCTAGTCATGTGTTGGTGAGGAACATTAGACTCCCAACCATGCTCCTATAAGTGGTCTTGTCAACTTTTGGTGCTCCATATTCTTTTCTTAATTAAATTCCATGACCTACTGGAGTTGCAACAGACTTGCATTGCTCCATAGAAAATTTCTTGATCATGTCATGAGCATATTCATGTTGACATATGAAGATCCCATTTCTTGTTTGATGTACCTTCATTCCTAGGAATTAATGCATCAAACCTAGATCCTTCATTTGAAACTCTTTCATCATGGAGTGTTTGAATGCCTCATTCATTTTAGCACTACTACCCATGAATATTAGATCATCCACATATAAGCACACAATGAGGATGTATTTAACTTGTTTCATGTAGTAGAGAGTGGGTTCACTTTTGATCCTAGTAAATTTGTAGTTTTTAAAGTAGCCATCAATGCGTGAGTACCATGCTCTTGGTGCTTTCTTTAGGTTATTCAATGCTTTCTTCAATTTGTAGACAAGGTTATCCTTACATTGTTCTTAAAATCCTTGAGGTTTTTGCACAAAAATATCTTCTTTCAATTACCAATTAAGGAAGTCATTATTAACATCCATGTGTTGAATCTTCCACCCTTTGTGGACAACCAAGGAAAGTACTAGTCTGATGGTCTCTTGTCTAGCAACCAGAGCAAATATTTCCTCATAGTCAATCCCATACTTTTGAGTAAACCCTTTTGCTACTAGCCTTGCCTTATGTCTTTCAATACTCCCATACACATTGAACTTGGCCTTGTAGACCCATTTACATATATATTTATTTCCCTTAGGAAGCTCCACTAGCTCCCAAGTGTCATTATTTTTATAAAGGTCATTTTATTTTTCATGGCTTATTGTCATACATCATGATTACATGTTTTTCATAACTAGATGGCTCTAGCTCTACACTAGTCATTTATGCATAGTTTACAACATCTCCCTTAGGTTCTTGGGAGTATTCATCACCATACATGTTCAATTTTTCAAGTCTTTTCAAGACTTCATTCATCTCACTAGCTTGACTTCTAGTGTACCTTATTTGACAATTATTATCCATAATTTGAAAATAAGGATGGTACTTAAGTGTTCTCTTACCTCTTGATGGTGGATCTACTTCAATTGGATAATAACTTGATGATATTTACTAAGAAAAACTTGGAGTAGCACATGTTTTACTTGGAGTAGAACTCTTCTTTGGACTTGGAGGACTTCCATGGTTGTTCTTGTTAATGGGCTGCACTTGAGAAGAACTTGCATCTTGAGATCCATCATCAAAAAACATTTTTTATGACCCCATACTCTCCCTTCATAAAAAATTACATATCTTAATATTACAACTTTGTGTGTTTTTGGATTGTAAAGCTTATATGCTTTTGAAGACTCACAATATCCAATGAAAATACATGCTTGAATTTTAGGATCAAGTTTCTTTATTGTATCATCATGAATGTGTGCATATGCAAGACAACCAAAAACTTTGAAGTGTTTTACATTTGGATTTTTGCCATACCATCCCTCATATGTAGTTATCCCATCTAAACTAGAAGTGTGACTCCTATTCAAAATTTAAACACTTGTCCTAACAACATCAGTCCAATACATGTTACTGAGTTTCTTTGTTTGAAGCATTGATCTAGCCATTTCTACAATAGTGTGGTTCTTCCTTTCAACCACACCATTATGTTATGGGGTGTAGGTAGTAGTGAATTACCTTTTGATCCCATAATATTTAAAAAATTTGAGAAATACATTTGATCAAAACTCCCCTCCTTTATTAGTCCTTAATATTTTTACAACATACTCACTTTGATTCTCTACATTATTTTTGAAATCCTTGAAACATTCAAAATCTTCATCTTTAGTTTTCAAAAAATAAAACCAACATATTCTAGAGAATTCATCAATGAAAGTGAGAAAGTAAGAGTTGTTACCTAAGATTTTGGTATGCATTGGACCACAAATGCCTGAATGTACCAATTATAGTGGATGGCTTGCTATCCATGCTTGAAATTTTGGAAACTTGGTTCTTGAGTGCTTTCCCAAAGTGCATACTTCACACACATCCTTGTGCTTTTCAACTCTTGGTAGACCACATACCATAGCTTGAGAAGTCAACAAATTCAAGATTGAAAAATTAAGATGACCATATCTCAAGTTCCAAAGCACACTTGGATTTTCTATGGCCACACTAGCAAGTTTAACACCTCCTTATTCCTTAAATTTAAGAGGAAATAACCTATTATTTGTCATAGGTACATTTTTAACAACTCTATTACAATTATTTTTATCAAAAATTACACATTTTCCATCTTCAAAAACAAGTTTATAGTTATTTTCCATAATTTGTCCAACACTAAGCAAATTATGTTGGATTTTAGGAGTGTAATAGATATTATTCACCTTCTTTGTGCCTTATTTTGTTGGAACCTCCATGGCTCCCATGCCTTCAACTTGTAGTGCCTTGTCATCTCCCAATTTTATCTTGGCCTTTTATGTGGAATCCATTGTAGTAAATAACTCTTCTTTGCCACTCATATGCTTTGAGAAACCAGTAACCAAAATCCAAGTTTCATTAACATTTTGATATGATTTTCCATATGTGAGGAATAAATTTGAAGAATTTCCTTCATCTTCTCTATAGTTTCCATAATTATTACTTCTCCCTTCTTAAGAAGCCTTTATTCGACAATCTCTTGCAAAGTGACCAAGCTTGCCACAATGAAAACAAGATTTATTTTATTTATCACCACTTATTCCTCTTCCTTTTCCTTGGTAGCCATGTTTTGATTGACCTCTTCCTCTTGATCTTCCTCTACCTTGTCCTCTTCCTTGTACATTGCCATGAGTCTCACCTTCCTTGGATGTGAATGCTTTGTCATCACCTACAAATCTTGATGATGTAGAACCTTGGATTCTCTCTTCATGGGACATCAAAAAACCAATTAGTGCATCAAATATTAGAGTAGAAAAATATTTAGATTATTCAATAATAATAGCAATATGATTCCATTTATGAAGAAGTGTTCTCAACACTTTCTTCACAACCACTTTAGTTTTGACATCTTCTCCAAGTGTCTCCATTTTTTTTACAATTGATTTGACTCTCACACAATAATCTCCTACTCTTTCATCATATTGAATTTTGAGATTCTAAAAATATCTCTTCAAATTTCGAAGCCTCACTTGCTTCACTTGATTGATCCCTTGATAGCTATCTCTCAAGGCATTCCATGCTTCTAGGGAAGATGAACAAGAAGCAATTCTTGGAAAGATACTTTTCTCCAAAGTTACTTGCAGAGGGTAGAGAGAAAAATAATTCTTCTTTTGGGCATCCTTCTTAGTAGTTCTATCAGTTGTACTCAAAGTGGTCCAATATGGTTCAGTGTAGCCTTCTTCTACTATGTCCCATAACCCTTTTCCTATGATTAAGATCTTCAACTTGATAAACCAATACTCATAATCTAACCCAGTAAATTTAGGAATGGGTAGATTATTATTTGCTGCTATTTCTTAATAAATAATATTTTGGAAGGAAAAAAATAATACCCTTCTATGTTTTCGACAAACACCTTTTGTAGTACACACTTGCTGCTATTTTTCTTATTTTTGCTGAATTTATTTCAACACTTACTATTGTTTTCTTGTTGTTTATGAATTTATTCCTGTGTGTAACCAACGTCACACAAACTTATTTTTTGATAGTATATCTCCTCTCAACACAGAGCTCCTCTCAACAAACATCAATAGGACACACAATCAATCTCAATGCATAGTTAATCTCCCAACTACCTTTGTGTTACATTTCATCACATAAAACAAGAAAACATCACACAAAACAAGAAAACATCACACAAAATAAGAAAATATCTTACTATTGACTGTTACTATTATTTGTCTCTCCACTATTGACTATTAATTGTTCAAAACAAATAAACATCACAAAACAAGTGTCTATTTTTTAAACAAATCATGAGCCGATAACAAAAAAAGCTATAGCAGGCTCTCCACATGATTCAAATGATGAATCACAACATCTCCCCATGGTTTACATAACAACTCATAATCATATAAAATATGTTTTATGTAGTTATCTCTATGATTAAATCCTGGCGACATTCAAAAAAACCTACACTCGGTCTTATCTAGTCATGATCCAGACTGGGACTCATTACCAGATGCTTATACCATTGAGCATCCTATAATCATGCAAAATGTCCTTCCTCCTTCACACTGTGCATTGTTCTTAACTTGGTATCCATGACGTCCATGCTACATGTATGTGGTGCCATGTCATGATAACAACGATAACAACGATCATATATCATTCACTCGTATCTATTTTTCTTGGTGTTCAATCATGAGTATATTATGTTAGCCTTTTCTCCATGCTCAAGTTAACAGATTGCAGAAAGACATCATCTCCTTACACAACAAATAATAGAAAGACATCATTAGCAAAAAATCCCACAACATTCAATTCTCTCTCCATTTTGGATGTCGTCTCCTCTCATACGTGATGTGCACCTTTACACCTTTTTGTAGGCTTTATCCATGACTTTCTTCTTTGTATATAATTTTATGGTGTCCTCCTTAGATGGGTGACCTTACCATGAGCCTCCATGCACTACAACTAAGTTTTTTCATGGCTTCTACATACTCATACTTCAACATGCCCATGCTCACACTTCAACATGTTTCAATCCATGATCAGATGGTGCCAATGAACATGCAGCAAAATCTCTTCAATCAAATCATAGACTTTTTTTTTTAAATGCAATCTCTCAGCATTCATGGTCCAAAATATAGAACACAATCAGGTATTATGAGGGTTTCCTTTGATTTTCCTTTGACGTTCAAAATTTAGACATTATGCACTTAGATCTTCATGATATTGGGTTTTACTGTTGTGTGCTCACAACAAAGCACAATACATCCAATGTAGGATTCACAGCAACACGTTTGACTCCTCCTCATTGTAACAAATGACCAACACATTCAATAGTGTTTATCCTCATATATTGTGCTCATAGCAATGTGATGAACAACCATTTCACTAGCCTTGATCATCTACAGGCTCTGACACCAAAATGTGATTCAAACTCATTGTATTGCATATGTTGGCCAAAGGTTACATTTATAGATTTGAGTAGCTCAGATTAGCTGAAGCCCATTTATTCATGTAAATAAACTTTTATTAACATAGCTCATAGAAAATACCTAATATTACTCCTATATGCTCTTAACAACACTCTAAAATAATACCTATTAAGTAGATACGTAGGAAGAATAATATTAATATCCAACAGTAATTGTAGAAATATCCCAAGGAGGCAAAGTGTGCTAAAAGGAGAGCCTAAGAATTCTAAGTGTGGTGAAAGAGAGAATCCTAAGGAGGCTTGTAATTGTAGAAAGAGCCCAAGTAGGCAAAGTGTGCTAAAAGGGGATCCTAAGAAGGCTAAGTGTGGTAAAAGAGAGAGAAGCCTAAGGAGGCTAAGTTTGGTAAAAGAGAGAAGCCTAAGGAGGCTTGTAATTGTGGAAAGAGCCCAATGAGGCTAATTGTGCTAAAAGGGGAGCCTAAGGAGGCTAAGTGTGGTAAAACAGAGAAGCCTAAGGAGGCTTGTAATTGTGAAAAGATCCTAACGAATCCAAGTGTGATAAAAGGGGAGCCTAAGGAGGCTAAGTGTGGTACAAGAGAGAAGTCGAAGGAGGCTTGTAATTGTGGAAAGAGCCCAAGGAGGCTAAGTGTGCTAAAATGAGAGCCTAAGGAGGCTAAGTGTGGTAAAAGAGAGAAGCCTAAGGAGGCTTGTAACTATGGAAAGAGCCCAAAGAGGATAAGTGTGCTAAAATGGGAGCCTAAGGAGGCTAAGTGTGGTAAAAGAGAGAAGCCTAAGGAGGCCAAGTGTGCTAAAATGTGAGCCTAAGGAGGCTAAGTATGGTAAAATATGGAAACCTAAGGAGTATTGTAATTGTGCAAATATCCCGAGGAGGACAATTTTATTAAAATGGGAGCCTAAGGAAGCTAAGTGTGGCAAAAGAGAGAAGCCTAAGGAGGCTTGTAATTGTGGAAATAGCCCAAGGAGGCTAAGTGTGCTAAAAGGGGAGCCTAAGGAGTCTAAGTGTGGTACAAGAGATAAGCCTAAGGAGGCTTGTAATTATGGAAAGAGCCCAAGGAGGCTAAGTGTGATAAAATGAGAGCCTAAGGAGTCTTGTGTGTATGGGAATATTAAGGCCCAAGGGGGTAAGCTAAGCTAGATGTGTGTGTAAAAGAATCCCAAGGGGGAAATGTGGTAGAAGAGAGAAGTCTAAGGAGGCTTGTAATTATGAAAAGAGTCGAATGAGGAAAAGTGTGCTAAAAGGGAGCCTAAGGAGGCTAATTTTGTTAATAAGAAATATCTTAGGAACAAATTATGCTAAATAGGTATGTGAATATATAGACACCTAAAATACATCATTTCAAGGTGACTACTTATATGGGACATGTAAATAGACCATATGAATGATATTGGACATCTCCAAGGTGAAGAAATGGTTTTAACCATTCAATTTGGGTAGAGTTGGCTAACCTAGCCTTAGCCATGGCTGACACCCATGGCTAACAAAGTTGGCTATGCCTCAGAGCCATGGCTAGCATCAAAACTATTTTGAATCTTGGGCTAAGCCAAATTTGGTTACAATAGCCTAGGCAATGAAGATTCAAATATTTTTGGGTGGGGAAGTGTCAAGAAGGTTCCATCCAACTGATCTAACTACAAGTTTCTTTTTCTTGGCTTCTACATGAAGCTAGACCAAGGACTTGAGAATGCTATTAGACCCCCTCCAAATTGGGGAGAAGTCTATAATATTTAGGAGTTAAAATGCAGTGAATATTTGCTGAATTTTTGACTCAATTGCAACCTTTTGGAGAGAGCTAAATTGCCAATTATGAATGCATTTGAAACAATGGAGGTGTCAAAATACTAAGGAGATAAATAATCCATAATTGAGCCTCTTCCATCGTGAATCTAGTGAATTCAACCACCAAATATATTATAGGACACTGAGGTAACCATTGAAAATAAATTCAACAAGGAGAATTGGAGATCCAAGCCTAGATTTGGAGAACAAAAAGGTTTTCATCTCAGCCATGACTTTTAGCCATGGATAACAGTGCTAGCTGTGCTTCAAACCCATGACAAGGGTTTGATCCCTATTTATCCTTGTTTTAGCCTTATATTTATAATTTTATTCTTTCATTTTGATAACCATATATTAATCTCATTTGACACATTTGCATGGTTAAATTAGGGATTTAGGAGTAGATTTCCTTTATTTCCTTGTTTACATCATTTAGACTAGTTTTCTTGTTATTTCATGCAATTCAAGTTTCTAATGGTTAATTAGGATATTTCATAATTAGATTCATATATGTATTTATATTATTTACTAAAATTTAATAATATATTGAATAGTTTCATATATTACATGTTTCATTTGCTTTCATTAGCGTTCTTTATGCGGGATTCCTCCAAAATCCTCATCAAGAGGTCACATTTGCTTGTAATAATTTCTTATTGTTCCTTGAACATAGGGTTTACATAATCCATCAATTTGCAAGGCATTCAAGGTAGCATATGCCTCTAATCATGGAGAATAAGGTCACCATTGATCTTGATAAATTCATATCATATTGGAAATCCTGTGAATTACATCACTCCCTTGTTTAAAGGGTTTACAAGACTATATTAACTGTATCAATATTGAGTATCCCTAAGAGGGACATATATGTAATTGGATTTGATAAAGTTTAATAAAATGAAACCCCATTTATTTTTGAATTCATTATTGTCAATATTTCATGCTTTAATGTTTGATATCAGTTGATGCATTAGTGAGGTGTATGCTTTTTGCATGGGTATAGGTGGCGATCATGATGGGACCCCATAATTTTTTCTATAATTGATAGATTTGCTATATTTTTTTATTGTAGGTCTTAGCCATGGTTAATAGCTATGGCAAATAATATTAGTCATACCTTTCAACCATAGGTAACAATATCAGCCATGTCTATCAGCCACAGCTAGCAAAGGATAGAAAATCATAGATATTAGCTTCTCCATAAAGCTTGGACTTCAGGTAGGAGTCAATTCTCTATGTTTTCTTGTGTCTGTTTGTATTTTGTTTTGATAGTTTGATTGCATTAGAATGACGAGTTAAGTAGAAAACATATAGAAAGAGTAAAATTAAAATGCTTATATGCTCTTAGGTTTCTACTAGTCGTTTCTAGGAATAGCGAACTTTTGATTTCAATCTGCCCTAGTCTCCAGCATTCTAGGTTATGTTTTTCTTGAGTTTGCATGTTTGAGGCCCAATTAGTAGCCACTCCTTCATGATTAGTGTGCGTTATTTGAATATCATATAGCATATATGTGCATGCTCTAAAAGATAAATATTCTTTTGAAAATAAGCATGTAGGAAAATAATTTGAATGCTCTTGGATGCATTTTATTTCCATGCAAAAGTAAAAATAACCACACACACCACATACTATATAAATTCTAGTTGTAGACACCTAAAACATGTCATGTTTAGGAAGACTACTCACATGGGCACATTCATAGATCATGTGACTAAACCTTGGGACCTTCCAATTATCAAAAGTGATTTTTACCACTCATTTGGGGCATTCTTAGCCCATACAAGCCTGGTCGCTATGGACTAGAGTGACTGGATCCTAGCCATTGTAGCTTAGAGTGGCCAAACCTTAGATATTGTAGATGATAATGGCTAAATATTAAAATACATTTTGCCATCAATCTAGCCTAATCTCGGGTGGAAGTGGTAGTTTGCATGCAATAAGGCTGAGCGGGGATAACTTTTCATTCCTCCTCATAGCCAGTATACATGAAAGACTCAAGTTTAGATTTAGACATCAGTTAACTATCCCTATGGAGTATACAAATACTAAATTTCTCATGCTAACATCCAGTGCACATGAGGGATTCAATACTAGGGTTTGAATTCTGACCTAGGGCTTCAAACACTTTATAAGGTACAAATATAAGAGTACCAAAGGGATCATCAAATATTATATATCATAATTTTGAACAGGTTGGATCATTGAGGAGAGATTTTGGAGACTTAGAGAGCTTCCCTTGGAGATCATTTTATATCAAAGCCCTGTTAGATTGGAGAGTATATCTGAGCACCCTTGAGGAGAAATGAAGTGCTATCCAACTGAGAGGTGATAATTCATGCACATACAGTAATCATTTTAACACTAGTAGCAAACTTAAGACCATAGCCTTTGGATAAATAGAGACATATTTCATCTTAGCATCTGTTGTCCTAGATAGTGGCCTACAAACCTAGTCTAGAATTTAGGTGTTAGTTTCTTTTATTCTACTTTATCCATGTTTTCATGTCATTAGCATAAGATCTACTTCATTTATTTGCATTCATAGCACTAGTTTCATTGCATTTGTTTTCATTAAGCATATTCATTGCTAATAGCCTCATTCAGGGAGGCAATCTTGAACATCTAAGCATGTGTTGTTGTTTCATTACTTACAGGGCTATAGGTTCATAGGATAAATCCACAACATACGAAAGCAAGAGGATACCTCTAGGAATCATACCAAGATAAGGAGGTATTTGTAAGCCCTCATACAGTTCCATGTGTATCATTGGGAAGCCTATAAAAGCACATCTCCCCTTGCAAGGGGATATTTTATACATCTGCTACCCTCTTTTTGTAAAATAATGGATCAAGTGAAGGGTATCCCGTAGAGGGATTTATATGTAATTGGATCTTGGAAATATCAATACAAAGCATTCATTCGTTTATTTCTTCATACTTCGACTATACCTCTCTTCTATGTTTTTTTCATTTAATGCATGTTAAACATTAAAATATTTAATAATAATTGTAAATAGAGTAAATGGACGATGCACTGCTTCCCTGGGGTCACTATAGATGGCGATCATAGTGGGACCCCCACCAAGTTTTTATTTTTTGTCACTTTAGTGATCCATGTTTTTGTGTGCAGGTTTGGCCGCTCTGGTCTACAACAGCCAAAAATCAACTGCTATGGTCTACAGCAGTCAGAAGTCAGTCACTCCTACTAATAGTGACCATAAATCAACCGCTTTGGTCAATAGAAACTGGAACTAGAGTGTATACGAGGAAAAAATATTGGTTCTCTAAGCTGGATTTGAGGTTGGTACAACTTTTCTAATGATTTATGGTTCTCTATCTGCTTCTATTTTCATAAAATAGTTAAATTAAGACACCTTTTGATTCAAAAACTAAGGAATGGAAAGGAAGAACTTGCATCTTGTGCATCTTAGAGTTTTTTAGATTTCCACTAGGTGTTGCTAGGAAAATTGGTTTATGCTTGTAAATTCCACCCTAGAATATAGCATGCTAGAAATCGTGTGTTGGTTTGCTTGCTTTGAGGCCCTGCTAGAGGCCATATTTGCACAAAATATAGTGCATCCATGAATCTCACACTAATTATGCATCTTTCTTAAAAGTGAAACATAATTCATATCATACATATGGGAAAGAGTCATTATTGTTGTATGATGCATTTTACTTTATGTAAACTTAAAATGAACCCCACACACACACATGTTTTAAACATTTGGAAGTTAGATTTTATCATCAACCTTAAATTTAGTCCGGTGATGTTGGCATTCATATCCTTCCATCGGCTTGCCCCCTAGATCTTCTTAGAATAGAATTGGAAACTTCTTTATAGTGGTACTAAGTTACTCGTGTTCAAACTATCTCCCACTATTGGAACAATTGGTTTAGAGTGGAAGAGCTAGGAAAACCCTCCATTGGGACTTTAGTGGTGTACCTTAGTCTCTTTTTGAGAAAATCATGTTTGGCATGGGTGTTCTTGAATTCCAATATGGATGAGTCTCCTTATTCTAAATCCAAAACAAGAGCAAGAAAAAAGAACAACAACACATTAAAAACATAGCAAATATCTTAGGGCACACATAAATTGGTAATCAATATAAACACTTGCTTGATATTGTTTGGCTATCTTTAATTGCAATACAAAAGACTAATTCATAAAACATAATGGTCAAAACTAGAATTAAATATCCTCGGTTCAATATCGAGGGAGAATCTGAAGCTACACATACCCATAGGAAAAGTCATAGTAACATTTAACCACATGCTCATAAGATTGTGAGATGTAGTTCTATGAGTCTAAGGGGTGATAATTCAACCCTTGGGGGTTGTCCTCGAGAAACCCCAAATAGGGAGTCACATCATGGAACTAAATCACAAAAACATGAATAGGCTTCATGGCCATCATTATAAAGGAGACACGAGGAAGCCTCAAGGCCTTCCTCTAAACACATAGAAACTTCTCAAAGATATGATGAGGCTTCAAGAGCTTCCTACCAACATGGACATAAGCAGGGTTATAGACCCCATTCTTCACATAGGGATGATGAGATTTCTCCATCTCCATCATTATGGAGTGTATATAGGGCCACAAAGCCATCATCACCAAAAATACACACAAGATTCACAATCTCTCAAACTTCACATGAGATATTGAGAATAGGTCTACCCACTGAAGGGAAAAAAACTAGAGCTACATCTAGTCATAGACATCAAATAGAATATACCATTCACACAAGAGGAAGAATTCCAATATATTATGACCTCATTGGAGTAAATGGCACCCCAAGGGATCAGCCATGGAAAACAAGATAGTTAGATGAGTTGGATCGGTTGCATCTGAAGCCACCTCCTAGAACTTTAGCCACAGAGAATTCTAAATCTAGAAGTTCATGAACTATTACTTCTAAGTGTACCTCTCAACCTATGGGATGCTTCAGAGTGACTCTATAATTCTTATGCATATTCTAACCATAGAGACACTTATCAACACATAAAATAGATTACAATAGATAGAGAGAGCAAATAAATAGTAGAGACCTCTTCGAGGAATCTACGAATCAAAACCACAAGAACAAAATCAGACAAACATGAGTCCTCTTCAAAAATGCAATATGACCATATACGATGGTTCAAAAATACATTGCACAAATATCAAGAGCTAGTGGAAGATCTTGAGCATGACAAACAAAGATAAAGGCTTTTGCACCAACATGAGCAACGTCTAAGAGAACAAGCTTAGCAACTAGCTTGTATCAATTTACAAGCCATTTGAAATGATCATCAAAGATATAAAAATACTAAATCAATAAGAGAAGGGTGCACCATACAAGAAGAAATCCCACAATGAAACCACCACTCAAATCATGAGTGATGTAAAACTAGTGGAGAAAGGGTAAATATGATAAATCATGATCAAACACATCTTGAATCCCCTCATATAAGGGAAGAGAATAGAACAAGTCAAATGCACATAGGGTTACCTCCATTACCACTATGAGGGGGCTTGCAAGAAGAGAAAATCCTCACCTCAAAGGCATTCCAGACACTCACTAAAAATATGAAGTCCTTTGAGAAACTAGATATGATGGGAAACTAACCAACATTGAGTAAAATACACAACTAGCCATTATGCCCATCAGTCCCTAGCCCTGCATATCCTAAGCATTTAGATATGCCTAGGTTATACAAGTTTAAGGGTGAAGAGGATGCATAAGAGAATGCTACCAATTTCATCAATGCATGTTTTCATCTTGAAGACAATGATTCTCTTATGCTAAGGACTTTCATTATGAAAATTTTGGACACTGCCACTCAATGGTCCAACTAACTACCTAAGCACAACATATCTAGTTTTGAATAACTAGTAAATGCAATCCTGAAGCATTTATCCTTTGATGCTAAAATAAGGGTGAACCTTTCAGACCTGGCCAACCTAAAATGTTATGATGATGAGCTAGTAATGGAGTATGGGGATAGATGGAGAAAAGTCATGGTAAAGTTATCATTCTCTATCCCCATAGAAGAAATTATACACATGTTAACCAAAAGTTTTTCTAAACACATATCTCTCTTGCTACAACTTCAAAAATATCCTTCATTTGAGTAAGCCTTGGTACAGGCCAAACTCATTGAGGACATAAAATTATATGAGGTAACCATCAACCTATGAAACAATGAGTGGAACAAAAATGGCAAGAATGACAAATACAAGCAGAAGTAGGCAAGCCCTGCTCCAGTTAATCAAGTAGTATTGGATACACCTAAATATTAGGCTACACAAAAATCCCATAATTATCAATCACATCCCCCACCAGCCAATTATGATCAAGAGAACAATTAGGGGAAAAATAGAGAATGCAAGCCACCTCACTATTTTACACCTCTATCAGAGTCAATGCAATCAATTTTCAACCAATTGAGCAAGGCTGGGAAGATTATATTTCTTGATGTACCTTTTATAGATCCCAACCATACTAAGACAAAAGTATATAGGGAAGATCAATTTTACCCTTATCACAGGATACCAGGGCATAATATTAAATTTTGTGTTGGTTTCAAACACCAGGTAAAAAACATGATTGAGGCAGGAGAACTTAAAGATGAAATCACATTGGCTCCCGATAACAAAGATATAGGCATATAAAAAAACCTACTACCCAACCATGAGGTCCCTATAGTGCAAGGTGCCCAAGTCAATCAGGTTCAAATTGATATGCCTACCCACAGGTACGTTGGGATGGTTGAAATTTTCAATATAGCTACTAGGACTAGACGATATGGTCAACCATAGCCTCCTGTAGCTCCCATTTATGTCTAGGCTACACCTAGGCAAAGGTAGGGGCACAAAAACCTTCTAGGACAACCAACCCAACCTATGGTAACTTTTTGAATTAGAATAGAGAAAACATTACAAATGAATCCAGCAAAGCTATCTGAAGATACAAAATTTACAACACTGCCTTAAGGGCATTTCATTGCAATGTAAAACAGTTAAAAGCATTCAAGAAGGAAAAGCATATAAACTTGTAACCTATGAAAATGAAGAAAAGTGTATAATAAAATGGTGGATTTCTCCTCTTATTCATTCATTAATGGCTTCAAATGTGAGATTACAACATCCCCTTGAGGGCCTTTTACAGATTGATACATTCAACATTAAAAATTTTCAAGGTATCTAATCCCTTTCAAGGGGCCTCAAAGCGGTGTAAACTATGGTTGGTATTTGTAAATCTCGCATCCCATAATTGAGATATATCATTCAACCTATTCTTCTAGTATTCTTAGCTCCTTCCTTCTATGTAGAACACCTGCACCTACACACAAGGGACTACAATGGGGTTAATAGCAATTGTTTCATAGAATGAAGATAGCGTAAGAAACATAGTAAAATATGCAAATGCTACAACCAAATGAGATGATATACATGCATAAAAATTGATCTAAACTGAGCATATATATTCTAAGATTGTATAAATACAAATAAATGGATTTGAAAGCAAGTTATAAGGTGAAACTATGCTAAACTATTGGCCACTCCGGGGTGAGCCATGTAGACCTACAACATTGGGGATCACCAAACCTGGATCCAAACTCCTCCAAACTACCTTAAATTTGGACCAGAGGTACTTCTAAACATTTTAAAAGGGACTATAGAGGAATTTATCTAAAATTCCACCCTATTTTATGGTCATCTCGGGGTGTGCCATGGGCAGACTGCTAGCCATCCCCAGGTGGTATGGTTACAAAATTACCTAAGTTTTGTCACCTATGGCCTTGGGAATTGGTAAAAAATAGAATGAGGGTGTTGTTGACATATCAGGACAAAAGGTTCTTCAATTTGGCTAGTTTTTGTTCAATGGATCGATCTCAGTTGCCCCTAAAACTGCCTTCCAAGCAAAGGAAGTTTCAAGGCCAAGGTAAGGTATGTGTTTAGCAAAGGTTTGGGTAAGATTCAATTTGGTAGCACTTTGTTGCTCTAAATGCTATTCTCCTAATTTTTTGGAATGAGGTTCTAGGCCTCATTTTATAGCCCAAAAGGGCATATAGGGCCAAATGACATATTTTCCATGCGAGGCAAGTGATGCCACTTCTCCTAATCGCATCATTGATTGAGGAGGGGAATGTTACCCCTTTGGGGATCCCAATATACTACCCTGTAGTCCATTAGCAGGTCCCCAATCAATCTAGGGTGATTGGACATGCTAATGGTAGTATTGTATTGCCATTTAGCATGTACTTTGGCTTTTTTAAGGGTCCAGTTAGGGGCCATCCCACCTAGGGACGGTTGATTATGGCCATCCCTGGGTGGGACAATCACCAACTATGACCATCCCTAGGTGGGACAGTCACCATTAGGGGCCCCAAAACTGCCCCAGACTGCTAGGAAACCTCCAAAATAAGTTTTGGAGGGTTTTGGAAGCCTTTTTATAGCCTATAGGGGTGCCTAATAAGGCCATATGTTGTCTATAAGAGGGCATATGTAGTGCACTAATAGTATTATCTGATTTACATGATTTAGGTTTCTATAGATGCCCCATTTTTGGGATGCACGATGTGGAACAAAGCGTTGAGCAAAAACGGATCACTAAATCATCACATGATCAATTTTTTTCATTAAAATAATCAAATTTGGATGCATTAATTATGGAAAATCATACATTCTTATAATCCTTTCTATTGACATAGTCGAAGGATCGATTGCATGTATACCTTTCAATCGTGTTGTAATAATAGCCTTATGGGGATTAGGGCATACTATGTCTTGGTGCCTTGTATTCTTGTAAACCTTCACATGGGTCAATTCCTAAGGTTTCAAGGAGGTAAATCCTATTTAATTTGCTTCTTATGCTGATTCTTTGCCCCAGCCTAGGCTTGAAAATTTATCTTTAGCCAAGATTCTTTTGAATGCATGGAATTTTACACTTCTGAGTGTTTAAATGTTGATTCAATTTTTAAGTTCATTATGATGACTACCCCCTCAAGTTATGAGTTGATGAGGGCATGAAAAATGCTAAATTTATGAGTCACTTGACACATATGACTTAATTAGGGTAACTTCTTATTTTACCCATGGTACTATATACCTGTTCGAAGGTGATTTTTGACTATTTTGATGAATAGTTTTGGAAGCAAAAGGCCCAATATATCATTCATGTGGGATGGTACATCCATGGAGGTATTCTTGGGGACTAAAATAGATTCACTTTATGCATCTAAAATTATTATAGTTTCAGTGTAGATCCCTCTCATTTTCTTGCCCAATCTGCCTTATTTTTTGTGGGTTTTTGGTCCATTTTTTTGATATTTTTGATTTTTTTAAGTGCAATTTTCTTATGACCATCCCAAGGGGTATTAGGTAATTATTTATGAACATCCCATGGTGGTAACACCAGAAAAAAGTGTGCTCATCCCACCCAGGAGTTTTTGGATTCTTTTGGAGCTATAAAAGGCCAAAAAGGGACATTTTAGATCATTTATGCAAGTTGCTTGGAGAATTTGGAGAGGATATGAGTTATGAGAGATTTTTATGAAGTGGAGTTCTGATAAAATATCAACCCACAACATGAGCCAACCAGAAAACACATCGGGCGGTGGAGACAGTGTGAAACGAGTATGGATTGCATGCTTCTTCTACCCTATTTTATTGAATTTTTGTAATTTTTGCTCTAATTTCATGACTACAGAAAAAAACATAATTTAAGAAACCTATGAGTACTGAAATACATAAAATTGAACCTTAGGCATGCTTTATTTGCAAAAAAGTAGTGTTAAAAATCAAATTTTTTGTGTTTTGTAAGGTTTTTAGGGCATTTTAATGGTCAAATTGACCCTATTTTACCCCTATTTGGGGACCGTCCCTATGAGGTATGGTTACTGGTGGCCATAAATTGGTGGTATGATTACAAAATTATGGGCTGCCCCTAGGTGCGACGGCCAAAAATTGGACCAGAAAATGCCCTTTTTTATGTGTTTTTTTAGTGTTTTTATAGCAAAAATTTACATTTTTAGGGCCTATTTGACACCCTGATTTGCATGAGCAGATAGTTAGGAGTTGGTATAGGGTACGGAGTATATTTCAGATCACTAGAGAACATTTTAATACTACATACTAGTGTTGGCTCGATGTCATAGGTCTGAAGTAAGTTACACGGTTAGATCCCATGGTGGGAGACTGCGTCTATCTGACTGCTTTGATAGACCTATGAGACCCTCACACTAAAACTTTCCATTTAGATATGGGGGAGATGAAAGTGAAACTAGATGAAATCTATCATATCCTAGATATTCTGATATAGGGGTGCCAAATAGTATCTTCTTTGATGGAGCGACGAGAGGTCATAGTGCGAAGGTACTTCGATACGTGTTGGGAGGATGTCCTGACTGATATGATTAGTGGAGGGATTTTAGTGTCTATATGGTACCAGGAGGGTGTGCTTGGAATTAGGCACAATTTTTTGATGACCTTGATCAAAAACATGCTACTACCTAACTCTTCAAGAGCTAGGTTACCATGGAACCTAATAGAGCTGGTATTTACTGTATTTGAGTGCACAGAGGAGTCGATAGTGATGGCTTGGGGTCCTACTTTATTGGAATAGTTATACAATGAGCTATATGAGATCCACTCTCATGGGTGGAAGGGTTTGGGCTACAAATTTCTACTACAATATTGGGATTGGTAGAATATTATAGTGGAGAGACCACAGGGACTACCTAGACCACTCGAGTAGAGCTACCAGACATGGAGATTGGCTATGGAGATCTATGGATGAGGTTTCATGAGTCAAGGTGTAGCTGAAGCTATCATGGGGAGGTAGAGCACTATGCAAAGGCTTTTGCATGGATAAAGGAAGTGGATATTAAGTGGATATCCTATAGGGATTGTCCTACCTAGGATGAGGCTTCGACACATCTACGCCAAGTTTGGTGAGGTAGGTGGTTGATAGGGTGACATGGAACTGAGCGATAATACTTCTCTTATGATCTTGTGCTATGATAGTTTGGGATACACTAGGGATTTATCAGTGAGCCGATGGTCTATCATCATCATGGGTATGAGAGGACTCTAGCATGGCCTATGGTAGAGGATTTGGGAGGTGAGTCAGATTCTAAGGTGGTAGTCTTAGACTTAATTGATGAAGGCACTATAGAGGAGTATGACACATGGTGGGTCATGTGACAGTGGCAAGGGGAGGGACCACTAGGAGGGAATGCAGCTATAAGAACATTGAATGCTACTAGGGGTGATATACATGAGGAGGGTTTTGGTGAGTCTCCATATGATGAGGAGGTGGACATAGGTGAGTGATTTGTGTATCAGCGTGTGTCAATGGACAAGGTGGAGCTGATAGATATACATGATCTAGTTGGCTTTGATGAGGGATATTTGGGAGATCAAGGTTTGTAGGCAGATTTAGGAGCACGAGATGCTAGGATCGCCAGAGTGATCAGGATTTACTATAGGCATAGGTGTAGAGTGCATAGGATGATATGGAGAGGTAGGCAACAATGATAGCTACATTTTAGGCATAGGTTGGTAGACAGGTCCCTAGCCATGGGGAGTCCAGCAGTGACAAGATAGCCAAGATGCAGGAGGAGATATTATATCTCCAGGGTTTGGTAGAGACCTATGAGACTAGGTGTTGAGAGGAGTGTGCCTACATAGATATGATGGAGGATGAGATAGTATGCTGTAAGGGGTGCATACCAGATCGAGCATTAGCTATTGGATCACATCGTAGCTAGGGTAGCGGTATGGGACACTCATCTACTCAAATGAGGGATCCAAGTACTTCTCGAAGGATGGAGGTATCTAGAGGTAGAAGATAAGATGGGATCAGTTCAGGGAGCTCATGATAGAATCATATTGAGAGTAGAGGAGAGAGTTGATGTATCAGTCCTATGTGACCATGGTTGGTGGACTCTGATGGTTCTTTTTGGTTTTTTGGATTGCAAAGTTAGATGACTCACTTTTATTATAGCCTATGGGAAGTTTATGGACTATGATGTTGCTTTTGGATTTTATATATATGGACATATATATATGACTTAGCTTTTATCATTATGTCATTTGGCTACTTTATGTTATGAATGCGATTTTATATTTTCTATATGATGTTATGTAACATGTATGCATGTATTTATCCGATGATGTGATTTGATGATATGTAGATGTGGATGCTTCATTTTATATGCTTTTGTAAATTAAAAGGTATGCATAAAATAGTCAATGGTCATTTAAATATTATTGTTAATATTTAATCGGTATCTATCCTAGATCATGAATATCATTTAATAAACAAAATTTTTGAATGTGATGATTGAAAGTAATGATTTTATTTGATTTAATTTGTGTATGATGGATTTACAATGACTATTTGACGTATTATATGCTAGCACCATAGACTATACAAAATGTATCTTGATTATTTTCATGTTATTATAACACTTTATTTGATGGACATTGTAATTTTGACAAACATGTAACAACATGATGTAAAATGGAATAGATAATGTGATGTGATATGATTTTATTTGATAGTTTTTAAGAGACTCAAACACTCTAGTTATCATATACTAACTATACAAGATATTTTAAAAAAGCATGCACCTACTAAGATAACCAAGATAATCAATATCCCTGTGTGTGCACGTGAGTTCATTGCCATGATAACACATAAGATTACCCTAGTGCAAATGGGATTTATTCAGCCCATCAGCAGTAGAGATCATTATGCGAGTCTCATTATCCTTAGTTTCATACTTAGTTGTATCAGACCACTATATAACCTAGGTTACAACAAGCTATCTCATCCACATTCAAAAATTTGTCTATACCTAAACAAGTTGCTTAAGTGATAGACATATCATCATATGGGAGGCTAACATCATTGAAAAGTAGGCTATCCACCAAACATGTAATGAGGATCACATTATGGTTCTTTGATGCTGAAAATTCTAGGGATTCAAGTTTTGGAGTCCCTACCTTTCTTTGAATTTCTCAAGGAAATTTGTTCGTTTTGATTTGTTGAGCAAGGGATTTTAATAGTGGTGAGAACCACTGTTTCTTTCTTTGCTTTTCCTAGTGATAATAATCACTATTTCTTTATGCATATTTGGGAGTGATAATAATCACTATTTTATTTGGAATATTTTTTTGAGATACTTGCCCTAGTGTAGGGTAATGTATGTTTTCAATACTGGGGGGATTATAATTATTACTAATTTTCTTTCTTTGGGATACTTACCCCAGTGTAGGGTAAGGGATTTTGGGTAAGGAGGAGCTTGTCCTTTTGTCAATTCTTAGAATATTTAACTCATTCACACAAGGGGATGATCAAGATAACTTTTTTACTTGAAAGTAACCTAGACTACTTCATAGTTTTCATATTTCCTTGTGCTAGACTTGGATTTATTAATGTGAAAATTGTGTTGGGATTTTGATGTATACCAAGCATTATCTAAGTAGGATTCTACCTTCTAAAAATTATTCTAGCATTCTACAAAATCTGAGAAGACAACTAGATATGGATGAGTGACCTAAAACTTTAACTATGTTTTAATAACAGTGGCTAAGTGATGGAAAATATACATATAATGTAAATGGTATATGTAATATAAACTGGTGGTATAACTGACTGTCAGATAACAATGAATTTTTACCAGATGCCTAATGTATAGACCTGGTGCTAGACATATATGATCAATTTGGAATGATGCATAATGTGATGATGAGTATGCCTAATGCAACTATGATTATAATGTAAGTGATGAGAAATGCAATACGATGCAATATTTTTGTATTTTGATGATTTTGATGATTTTGATGATTTGTTTTTGTAATTTTTGATATATATATATATATATATATATATATATATATATATATATATGTACAAGTTGAAAAATGGGCTTAATGAATGCCATTGGAATTTTTTGGATGACCAAATGGATTATATATGCCTTTGGAGCATTTAGGTTTTACCTAGATAGTTGTAAATTGCCTAGGAGCATTTTATTTTGACCTATACGATCATAGACCGCATAAGGGTGTTTCGGGTTGACCTAGATGATCATGTACTATATAGGAGCATTTTAAGGTGACCAAAGGGCTTATATATGCCTTTGGAGCTTTTTGGGTTGACCTATATGATCATAGATAGTCTAGGAGCTTTTTTATGTGACCTAGATGGTCTGAAATTGCTAGGAACCTTTAGGGTGACCTAGGCGGGCAACGATACTTAGACAATGTCTATGACTACCTAGGGGTATTTGGTTATGATAAAAGAGCTTATGGATTCCTTTGGAGCATTTAAGGTTGACCTAGATAATTGTAGATAGTCTAGGAGCTTTTTTTATGTGACCTAGATGGTCAAAAATTGCTAGGAACCTTTAGGGTGACCTAGGCAGGTAACGACACTTAGAAAGTGTCTATGACTACCTAGGGGAATTTGGTTGTGACCAAAGGGTTTATGGATGCATTTGGAGCATTTAAGGTTGACTTAGACAATCATAGATAGTCTAGGAGCTTTTTTTTTATGTGACCTAGATAGTCAGAAACTGCTAGGAGCCTTTTGGGTGACCTAGGTGATGAGCACCAGAAATGCTCATATTTTGTACATATTTCTTTGATCAATATGCGGTTGTATAATAAGGATTGTGTACTTTTATGAATTATTATATAGATATTTGATATAATTATGCGTGTTATCTAATTTGTGTGTTTTTAGTATGTTTTGTGGAATTGCAGTTGATTTAGTTAGATTTGGAATGATCGAGGTCCTTTTGATGGACCTGGAACTTTATTTCATCAGGGGTTAATGAAGAGAATACGAGCACTTTCCTACAGTCAGAAGGAACCAACTGAATACCAGTGCCTCCTTGTAGTTAGAATGTGCCAACTGAATATGAGTGCCTCCCTGCAGTCAGAAGGCATCAACTGAATACGAGCGCCTCCCTGCAGTCAAAAGGCATAACTTAATACGAGCGCCTCCCTATAGTCAGAAGGTGCAAATCGAAGATGAGAGCCTCCCTACAACTGAAAGGCACCAACCAAATACAAGCACCTCCCCACAGTCGAAAGGCACTAGCAAAAGGCAAGCACCTCCCCACAACCAGAAGGTGCCATTGATTCTTTGCCCGTTGACCATATTTGAACGATGTGGACGGCAACGGCTAGTGCAGTTCTAGCTCTGTGTCATGTAGAGCTAAATTGGAGATTGCACCAACATATCAAAACATCTTACTCATGCCAGGAAAAGCATGAACTGAACAACGAACATGCTGCCATTAGAACAGAATGCCAGATGTCGATTACATTTACCAGACTGTCTTGATTTAGTCTGGGACAGATCGACTGTTGTAACTACTTCTGTAACATAAGTTCTACGGGTGTGTTATATAAACACATGTAGATAATTCTGAGAAATATATAGAAATAAAATAAAGATCCATTTTGACATACAGAGATAAATTGTAGTGTGTTGACGAATATATTAAATTTCTAGAAGTTCTAAGCGTGTGTTCGATCAGGAAGAAGTTGCTGGAGCCTGGGCCCACTCCAAGCCAGTATTTCTTCCCCATTTCCTTTTAATTTATTAATTTTAATTAGTTTATTGCTTTCATAAGAACGTTTGTTAGTTTATTAAGTCCAGCATTTGCAGCAGATTTATTTTTAGAAATGCGTACATGATTTATTTTCTGTAGGTTTAATTCTGTTCTTCTTACGTAAATCATTGAGGAGTGTGGGAATGATTGAAAAACCATTTCAAGAACACCCCCCCAAAATGTAGGATTAGCATATTCACCTCCAGTGGTATTGTAGTAACCTAATTTCGACTCTTCACAAGTTTACGAAGCTCCCTGGGTTGATAATTAAATGCATGGGCATGTGAAAAAAATAGGAAACCATTCACCTTATTTGGCCCACAACATTTTGGTGCCATTATCGGGGAAGCATCTTAATTAGATTACTTACAATACCCTAAAACCTTCCATCTAACCTTGTATGAGTTCTTCGAGAAGAAGAGGACCTGAAGATCACTTTATAAGAACTAATCCATCAGGACCTGAGTCAGCCGAGCATTTTGTATTTGAGTTAGACTCGCCCGACCTACCAATAGTCCATTGGAGTGAGGAACCGCACTTTGTGCAAAGTGTCACCTCATCCCGTCAACAAGGGGATGAACAAATCATCATAAATACCCTATTTAATAGGACTCCTCTAGAGGAAGCCCTATTTTGGAAGGCTGTGGAGGATCAGACGATCTCACTAGACAACCTTAGAGCATTGACTCAGAAAGTTTTAAATGATCGAAAGGCCATAAACGCTGCATTAGAAACCACATTTCCTAAAAAAATGGTAGATAACGATGAAGTCTCATCTGTATTTAGTTTCCCAATAGAGGAGGGAGTAGGAGATACCAAAATGAAAAACATATTCCCTGCTCACCTTTCATCCTTCCAGTGACTCATTGGTAAGTCCCCTTAAGAAGATGCTTTTGAGGGATTTATCAGATAGCTTCGAGTGAGGGGACCATTGAAGATTAAAGCTGAATCTCTCCTAATACTCCTCGAGAGACTCATCTTCTCTTTGTGTCATGCTCAGGACCTCCTCCCTGGAGTCTCTTACTCTCTCGAAATCTTGATATTGCTCTAGAAAGAGCTTCTTCATCTGGTCCCAGGTGGTGATGTGTTTGTCTCCCAGACTGATGAACCATCGCAAAGTTGCATCGTCTAATATAGAAGGAAATAATTTCAACTTTTGCATGTTTGATTTGTAATCCATAGACCTGCACAAAATATCAAACTTGAATAAAAATAGGTCAGGGTCCTTAGTCGGGTGTCCTCTGGCTCTCAACATGATCTCTGGAGGTGATGTCTATCAGCATGCTATGGATGACATCCAGCAATTATGCTAGAACTACTCGAGAAGGTGAAGCAAAATCACCACCAGGACCATGAAGACGACTACTTCAGTCACCAAAATAGAAATAGGCAACATGCTGTAGGATTTGAAGAGTGAAATGCTCCCATATCTAGCACTGCAGATGGATACGCTGTTGTTAGAAAAGAAGAAACAATAAAATGACACAGCATTAGCCTATTTCTGCCTAAAATATAGAGGAAGGCATGCAAAGAATGCATGTCCATAAAACAAGGTCAGAGTATGCACAGTTTGCAGGTTGAATCATAAAACTCGATTGTGCCCACAACTGCCCAGTAACTAGGAAGTGACTGAGAGCATGGAGGCCTACTTCATAGGCAATAGGAAGAGTTGGCCACAGCCCCCTACGGGGAATATACCAACCAAAATGCCATCATATGGGGGAGGGCCATACATGCACCAAGGACCCCCTCAACCACCTAATATGGGGTGGTGGGGACCATCACCTTGGACTAACGCACCCCCAACAACATTTCCAAATCAGCAGCCATGGATGCCATATCCATATCCTAGGCAGTAGTGGAGAGGCCACAATGCATGGAATCAGACTCCACAGAGTGCAGCGCCTGCTCACATCCAACAGAACTTACCAGCATTGCCAGCAGCGAGACCTACACAGCTACCAGCACAACTGACAACAAACCCGAATAATACAGTAAATAAACCGACATACAACGTAGAAGGTGAGATGTATCATATGTAAAATATTTAGCTTAGATCAGGTAGGCAGCTAGGAGTAGAGACACCACCTCTTTTTAGAAGAGGAGGAAGAAATAGTAGAGACACCTCCACTGGTAGAAGAGGAGGAAGAAATAGAGGAGACACCTCTAGTAGAAGAGGGAAAAGCACTTGAGAGAGCAAAGGCTCCATTTCCTAGCTGTCTGTAGGAAAAAAGAAAAACAACACAGCTAGAATTTGACATCTTGTCGAGATTGAAGAATCTCACGGTGACAATCCCATTATTTCAAGCAATTCGAGATGTCCCCATTTACACCAAGGCAATTAGAGAAATGTGTCTAAGGAGACCGGGATGAAAAGCTACCCAGACTATCAACGTCATGGGTAAACTGGTAGATCTAATGATGGGTGGAACACATCATCCGAAGTATGCAGATCCAAGCAGCCCAGTTCTGACCGTAAAAATTGGAGGACATTCCCTATCCAACACATTGGTTGACCTCAGGGCAGCCATCAACATGATGCCTCAAGAGACCATGCAGATGCTTTAGATCACGAACCTAAAGCCAACCACGACAGTGCTATAGTTATCCAATCGATCAACCGTGTCACCGAAAGGGATGTTGGAAGATGTGATTGTAACAGTTAGTGCATGGGAATATCCAGCCGATTTTTTAGTTTTGCAAACCAAGACCAGGATGGGCGGTTACCCACTCATTTTGGGGAGGCCATGGCTGGTAATAGCTGACGCTTACATCAGCTGTCGGGATGGGCTAATGACCATATCCAATAGGAAAAATGTCAAAAGGCTGACCATTTCACCACCAGCTCAGTCTATGGACTCGACAGAAGAATCCAGGATCATCGAGCATGGAACTACGGAGTTGTCCATAATCCAGTCGGTGATGACCTTGGAGGAGGTGGCAAAAGAGGATGAGGATGGTGCTATTGTGGAGTTTCTCCATGGATAATCATCCACCCCCACACCTAGATCGTCATTGACTGGCGCCCAAGATCAGCACATCTGAAAAATACACATTGGGCTAGGGAGGATATTAAACGTCAATAGCAAGTTGACACCCACACAGCTATAAAAATTGGAAGAGCTTCTGGTAAAACACCAACAAGCATTTGCATGGGACTACGTAGATATGCACGACATCAGCCCGAAAAATGTACCCATCAGATTTATTTAGATGACCAGGCAACTCCTAGTCAATAGCCACAAAGAAGGATGAACCCAACAATGAAAGACATTATCAGAGAATAATTGCACAAAATTTTGGCTATGGAATTCATATATCCAATTTTTGATAGTGAATGGGTATCACCATTAGTGGTGGTCCCCAAAAAGAACAGGAAATGGCAGATCTACGTGGACTACTAGGTGTTGAACAAGGTGACTAAGAAAGACCACTTCCCACTCCCATTCATCGATCAGGTCTTGGAAACACTCTCAAGAAGAAAATACTTCTCCTTTTTGGATGGTTTTAGTGGTTACAACCAGATCCAGATAGGGGAAGAAGATCAAGATAAAACAACTTTCACCTATCCATGGGGAACGTTTTCCTATAAGGTATTGCCTTTTGGACTGTGCAACGCACCGACCACATTTCAAAGGATGGTGCTTAGCATATTCTCTGATATGATAAGAGACGGGGTGGAAGTATACATGGACGATTTCACTACCTATGGAGAAACCTTGGAGGAGGCAATGACAAATCTAGAAAGAGTGCTCGACAGGAGCAAGGAAAATCATTTGTCCCTAAGTAATGAAAAATGTTTTATGATGATGCAGGAAGGCATCATGTTGGGACACCACCTCTCTACGAAAGGAATAAAAGTAGACAAGAGGAAGATCGAGGTCATCAGAGACCTACCTAGCCCTAGAATGCATAAGGAGGTAAGAAGTTTCCTTGGATCAGCTAGGTACTACCGGCGATTTATCGCCGAATTTAGTAAGATTGCCAAACCACTACACACCCTACTTTCTAAGGACGTAGAGTTCAATTGGATGGGAGATTGCAAAGAAGCGTTCCAATTGTTGGAAGAAAAATTGATATCTACACCAGTATTGAGAGGATTGAATTGGGCCATACCATTCCATATTTACTGCGATGCATCTAATAGTGCGATCAAAGCAGTCCTCAGGAAAAAATATGGTGAAGAATTTTACGCCATCTATTATGTCAGTAAAAACTTGGCGGGAGTAGAGCTCAACTATACAGTGATAGAAAAATAATTCCTCATAGTTGTCCATGTAATAAACAAATTCTGCCACTATATAACGAGATACAAGGTCTTCATCCATACAGACCACGTGGCTATCAGGTATCTGATGAGCAAGCCAGTAATTGGTGGCATAATTATTAGATGGCTATTGCTATTGCAGGAATTCAACATCACTATAGTTGATAAACTAGGCAAGGACAACGTCATGGCAGATTTTCTATCCAAATTAATACCAACAGATCATCAAGCAGTGGAAGATCAGTTTTTGGATGAACATTTGTTCGCTATTAGTGAACAAACTCCATGGTATGCAGACATAGCCAATTACTTGGCCACCAGAAGGACCTCACCTGATCTCTCCTATCGAGAAAAGCAGGTGGTCATAGAGAAGAGCACATCATTCCTTTGGATGGATGGTCTCCTATTTAAAATAGGATGAGACCAAATTATAAGAAGATGCGTAGCAGAACAGGAGTTTTCAAAAGTTCTCAAGGCATGTCACGATGAGCGATGCGGAGGACACTTTGCAGGGAAATGAACTACCTACAAAATCTTGTAGGCTGGGTATTTTTGGCCCACTCTATTCAAGGATGCAGTAGCATATACCAGAAAGTGTGACGAGTGCCAGAGGATGGGTAGACCAACCCACCGAGATGAAATTCCCCTGTAGCCCCAGGTACACCTAGAACATTTCAATAAATGAGGCATGGACTTCGTGGGACCATTTAATCCACCTTCGATGGGAAGGAGGTTTATTTTGGTTTGCATGGATTACATCACCAAATGGGTGGAAGTGCAGGCATTAAGGGACTCAAAGGAAAGAACAGTCACCAATTTCTTATTTGCCCATATTTTCACATGATTTGGGGTTCCTTGGGAGATAACAATAGACCAAGGGCCCCAATTGACCTCCATATTGATTGAGGAGCTAATGGAGTAGTATAGAGTCTGGCACAATAAAACCACACCCTACCATCCATAGGCGAACGAGAAAGTAGAAGTGACAAACAGGGAGATAGAAAACATCTTGACCAAAATCGTGTAGCAACACAAGAAATATTAGGCCACACGGTTACCAGAGGCAGTTTGGGCATACAACACCATGTGGAAATCCACCACAGGATGCACACCTTTCCAACTGGTCTATGAAAAAAATGAAATGATGCCCATCGAGTTTGAAATAAAAACTCTGAGGATGGATTCATAATTAAATTTGAGCTTGGACGAAGCTCAAAAATAGAGGATTCGCCAGCTAGATCAGCTGGACAAAATCTGACTGGATTCTTTGCAGAGGACAGAGATTATACGAAGCGAGAGAAAGAAGTGGCATGATAACCACATCAAGCTGAAGAAGTTCTAGGTAGGGGAATGGGTACTGTTGTATGATTCCTGGTTCCAGGAAAGGAAGGGCAAACTTATGTAGAGGTGGATGGGGTCGTATAAGGTGGAAAAGCTCATTAGGAATGGGGTGGTGCGCGTTAAGACAATTGACGGTAGCAACACCATGTTCACAGTCAATGGCCACCGACTACACCCCTATAATACGTCTGAAACATTACAGGTGGAATCCATAGTAGGCGTGGGGGAGACCCCATCTTGCTAGATCTGGACCGAACTCTCACAGGTGAAATGGTGGGCATGAAAGTGCTCACCCAAATTTTTTAGTTAATATAGTTTTTTTGTAATGTGTGTTTTTGCAAGGACGACGCTCGCATGCAAGCTATAGGCATCCTAATCTAGGGCCTAACAGGCATGAAATGTGTCTAACTGCATTTATTTTCCTTTTTTTTTTGTTGCTTTTTGTAGGTGGAGGACCTGACAGCATGAGGGATAGGTATCTGGGAAACCAGGCCTGATTCGGCTCAGCATTTCGACACCGGCTCGTAGGTAGAATCTGGGTAGCATGAAAAACTAGGAAGGCTTGATCACCCTTTTTCTAGTCAAATTGCAATATATAAGAAGGTTTCTTACTGCATCCAGAAGGAGCCAAGTCCACAAGAAGGTGCCTTACTACACCCGAAAGGCACTCATCCAGAAGAAGGCACCTTACTGCATTCAGAAGAAGGTGCCAAGTCCACAAGAAGGCGCCTTACTGCACCCGAAAGGTGCCCATCCAGAAGAAGGCACCTTACTACATCCGGAAGGCACCAAATCAAAAGATAGTGCATTCCATCCATTCAGAAGTTCTATTAAAAATATATATATATATATATATATATACATATGTATGCGCCTTCCATGGTAGGAAGGCACCTGTAGCACCCTAAAATTGGTGCAGTAAAACCTTAATAATTACAATTACTCTAGTAAATATTCAAATTCAAATTTCAACCTCCAAAACCGCTCCCAAACCATCGTTTAACCCGTTTCCTCCTTTTCCGCACCATTTTTAGAGTTTGTTTTGTCCGTTTGACGATATCGTCTCCGATAAGACGATATTGCCTCAGATCGGATGATTTCGTCTGGCATAGGATGTCCAGACGATCTCGTCCCAAACTGATTTGTGCATAGTTGGACTCTATTTCAACGGTGTCTCTAATATACGTAGAAGCGTGTCTGCACCGTTAGAGACCTCCCCTATTGGAGATCTCCCAAATTGGGATGATATCCAACCTCCCAATCTCTATCCTAAGCCTATTTAATCCTAGGCCCTCCCCTTAGCATCCCCCTGGCTGAAATTCCCTGTAACTCAAATTCTACACGCACTAGACCATCTTAAATCAATGTTTGCATTTGTATTTTTCTAAGTTTGTTTGTAGGAACTTCATTGTTTTTTAGCTGGAGCAAGCTCAATTCGTCTCAGACGATCTCGTACAATCTCGGATGATCTCGACCCAATTCGAGATGATTTCGACTACAGTATACATTGGGGGCAATCAGTGCCCAGAGTTTGCATTTTATCCACTCTTTTTTGCTGCATTATTCTGCATTTAGTTAATTCTATGGTTATTCTTTATTATCCTACATCTTGGAGTTCACCCATGTAGCTTTAATGCATAATAAAAGCATAAATTGTCATTAGATCATTATAATGCATTCGTGTCTTATTTTGATATTATCATTTTAATGTTCTTACTGCCATTTTACATCATTACCCTCTGTTATCATAGTTGCATTCTCTATATTTTGCATCTGTTTCTTTGTTTGTAGGTCTCTGACGAATTCTTCTGACGGATTCGTCAGATCTCAGACGATCCTGTCAGATAGGAGACGATCCTATCAAATTCCAGATGATCTTGACTACTTCAAAAATCAGAACCTTCATCAGACATCCGAATCAGGTATGGGTCTTTAATCCATCTTGTTCTTTCTATTTTTTTGTCCAAATCTATTTTTGTCTTTATTTAATATGCATTTCATATAGAATAGCTTAGACGCATTTTGGCCAAACCTAGGACTTGGATTATTAAGGCTAAAACTGAACACATTAAACACATTCCCAACCTAGGTGTGGAAACTGCCATTAAAAAATTTCTTGGTGAACCCACCATCCGTTGAAAAATCACCATAATACACCTCCCCCGAGAGGCGGGACCTTCGCAAGGCCTCTCAGTATGAGGTACCGCACCATCCTTTTCACATCCCCATTTTGGGCACGAATCCTATAGCCTGAAGGTAAGGGTGTGAAAAATTTGGAGCGATACATTTTGGTGAACCCGACATGAAACTAAAACCTTTTGAAAACAAAAACAACCAAAACATAGATGCATTTCAAATCATCTAAAACTAATAAGTTGCATATCATGTTTAGATGGTAGCTCCTAAGAAAATATTAGCAGTTACTATAAATGTTGAAAACCAATTGGCATCCATAGAAATCAATTCTGTGCTTAGCGTGCCTGAAACAGATAGAAATCAACTTTTGTGGGACGAACTTGATAGAAGACTAAGTGTCATTTCATCTAGGTCAACAAAACTTAAACAAATCAAGAGGCTTGTCCTAGATAGAATTCTAGATCCTCATCAACTCGTATTTTATCATGAACTTCAGAGAGCCTGCCATAGATGGTTAGCTTATAGGAGAGCTCTTGTGTCTTCAAAATTTTTCACTTTCAAGGAATACCTCAAGAACACAGCTGTGGTACGCCAATTTCTAGTTCATATAGAATCCCAAGAAACTAATCTTATGATTAGAATAATATGGAACAGAACTCCTAGAGCTATGTTGTATCGTGAATATTGTTGTGAGAATTATTATTATCAACCAGAATCTGAAATACATGGTATTTCTATAGCCCTTTTCATTAAATTTTTGAAAGAAAATTTTCAATTTGAAGAAGAACACTTCATGACTCCTAAAGAACTTGAGCCCATTAATGATATTTATAAATTGTTTATAGAAAACTAGATCATTACTTTCAGTATTACTTCTTGCATTTATTGTGTTGTTTGTTATCTTTACAATATTATTACAAAAAAAAGAAAAACTAAAAAAATATATATATAACAAAAACCAAAAACTTTCATTTTAAATATTGTAGTAGGTATATAATTAATATATACCTCTTAAGATTGTTGCATATATATATAAATATATATATATATATTTGCTTAAATCTAAATTAAGCAATGCCTAAACTTAGGAATGGTAAACAAACTGAAGGAGAAGAAGAAGATTGGTTAGAAGATAAAACTAGAAACCCAAATGTCCTTCCTGAAGATCCAATTTCGGAAGGAGAAACTCTAGATCAACCAAAATATGACCTAGGTGAAGACAATGAACAAGAATAAAATGTTAAAGAGGATGGATCCTCATCCCCTAGAGTAGCTCCAGATGGAACTATTGCTTTTGACAACTTAGATCATTTCTGGAATTTTTTCAATAATAACATTGGCGCTCTTAATATGGCAATTCGTATTGATAAAGGGCAAATTAGTGACACTCAAGTAGCCATGGAACATATGTTTGATGTGCACACTAATCCCTTGTCTTTCATTGATCAAGACAGTGATAATGCTGGACCATCCAATAGAGATATGGTCACTATGATTCAGAACATGCCAAAACAACAGGTTACCCAACCTCCTAAGGAACTTGTTATTGAGCCTAAAATCATACCCACACAAAAGAAAACTTCCTTCACTGCTTTACTTCACCAAACAATTGATCAATATGCTTCAAGTAAACAAAAACCTAAAATGAAGCCAAACACCAATTTTCAACAATCTGGAATACAACATAATACAAATTCAAAATTCTTTCATAACATCTTTCCTACCAACAATTTACACAATAGCAACATAGCATCTAATCTTCATGTCCCTCCATCATATGCTCACAAATCCCATATCAATGCCCTACCAAACCAATATGGTGGGCAAACTAGTAATATGGAAGCCATGGTGAAACAGTTAGCTTCGCGTATGGACCAGATAGATCCTTACCATCCCTCGTACAATTATCGAGAGATATGTAGTCAACCTTTGGATCCCATAGTTGTAGCACAACCATAACCTAAGCATTTTCCCATGCCCATATTGCTTATATATAAAGGAACCGAAGATCCCATAGAGCATATTCGCATGTTTAGGATAGCATGTCATGATATATCACATGATGACTTGCTATTACTAAAAATGTTCCCAAAAAGTTTAGGTGGAATGGCATTAGAGTGGTACTATCAATTGCCCACTCATTCTTTGAGAAACTTCGAAGAAACAACTGAATATTTTGTCCATCAATTTAGTGCCTACATCGAGAGGCATGTAACCATTAAATATTTATACAATTTAAAACAAGACAAGGATGAATGTTTTGCTGATTTCTTAGCTAGATGGAGGCAGTTGATAGGAAAACTGCACTTTGTGCTACCTTATAGGGAAATGTTGGACATTTTTATTAATAATTTACAAGAACAAATATCTTATGAGCTATCAACTGCTACTTTAACTACCTTTGATCAGGCTATAGATTTATCTCGAAGAGTATAAGATGCCCTCATTATGAGAGGCCAAATTAGGAAGAAGGATGATGAGAAAAAATCCAGAAATCAGTATAAAAACAAACAAGTTGTAGGTGACGGAGTCACTGATGTAGAAAATGTTGCTAATATCAATGCAACGAAAACAATAGAAAAATTTATATTGAAACCGCCTGATAAACCTCATCGAGAATTTACTAGATTGAATCAACCATTATCAACTATTTTACCTCAATTACTCGAAAGAGGTTTGATCCAATTACCAGCTATCCGAGAACCTAATCCAACTATACTTGGATACAGAGCCGACTTACACTGTGATTTCCATAGAGGGCCTAGACACTCTACCAATGCTTGTAAAAGGTTGAAAAATAAAATATAGGATCTTATTGATAATAATGAAATGGAGGTGCAAGCCTTCCAACCTAAACAAAATGCTCCTAATAATCCTCAAAAGAACATTCCCCAAAATCAAAATCAAAATGCTAATCAATCATTAGACATATTTCAACACCCTTTACCAACACATGGTAAAGAGGTGGCAAATCAAATCGAACATCATAATGTTCCTCCTCCTACTCGATATGTAGGAACTATTAGCGGACTTTTACCTAATCATGATTTACAAAAATTTGACACAAATTTATCCGTGGTCACAACCAGGCCCCTACATAATATTCAAACTCCAGATCCTAGTGATATAGAATCAGATATTGAAAGTGAAATAGACATCACTTCAAACCAATAAAATAGTTCTAAAAATGAATCAGATCCTATTCAACCCATCACAAATGCTATGGTTCCAGAAGAACCATTTCCTAGAAGAGTTACTACTTGACCCTCTTCTAATCAATTCCTCCCAAATGAACAAGCCATAAACGCTCAACCGATACCAGTTCAGCGTCTTCAATATAACATTGTAGGTACCATTGGAGTCGTTACTCGACAACAGGCTCAAAATTCTAAACAAGAACCAAACCAGAATGATGGATCAGCTCCATTTGTTTTGAAAAATCCCAATAAATGGAATCATGCTTCCAATGTTCAACTTAAACCCCCTTACAATATTAATGAGCAATTATCCAATACTACAACTAGAATTTCCCTTTTGGATTTATTAAGATCTTCTCCTACCCATAGGGATGATTTGATGCTTACATTAAGCCAAATGATGGTACCTCAAAATATTCAACCTGAAACCATGGCCAATACTATCATCACTCAAGAAGTTGATTGTATTGACTTTCAGGATAAAGATATCCCACAACACAGTTTACATAAGGATAATCCCTTATATATTACTGATCTAATTGGAGATGTAGTCGTTAAACGAGTCCTGATTGATAATGGTTCATCTCTAAACATTTGTAATTTTGACTTCTACCAACGATTTGGCTTTAGAAGTGATGAAATGAAGAAAACTGACATGATTATCAAAGATTTCAATGACGAAACACAAGAAACGTGTGGAGTTATTACCATACCATTGCAAGTTGGTCCTTGAACTCTAGATACCACCATGTTTATTGTACATTGCCCCGCATCGTACAATATACTCTTGGGTCATCCTTGGATCAATGAAATGCGGGCTGTCCCATCAACTTTACACTAATGTGTTAAATTTGAATTTAAAAATTAGTTGGTCACTATCCACAGTGATCCTAGACCCTTTGATATGTGTGCTTTGGCAGAACCTGTTGGAGTGTAATTTTGCCCTGCTCTGTCATCCACACATCCTAATTCTTATTTTTCATCTAAAACTGTGAAACACACACCCATAGCTTCACCTATTTCCCCTCCATTCATTTCACCCTCATATATAGATCAACAATCTTCTAAACAAACCACTCTAGAACCTCAAAAAGATCTTCAATCCATGACCAATCCTTCATGTTCCATCCCCATAATTTCAAAACCTATAGACCCATCTCTTAACACTTCCACATTATCAACATCTATCATACCTTCCACATCTAAAGATATAGGGAATGATCCTTCTACATCTTATGCTCTTTCTGATGAACTTTTACCAGATTTATCCACAATATTAATATCAGAAAAAACAAATGCTTTCATGCAAGATTCAATTCTTTTAAATAACTTGCCGCCATCTCCTCATACTTTGGGCCTCCCACAACCTATGGGAAGTACTTACCAAGTTAGGAGTTGTGCCTTCATTTATAAAGGATATGACTGGGGAAGAATCCCTCGGAATATCAAAACTCATCATGAGGGATATGCTCGATGTTATTTTACCAATGAATATATTAAACCTAAACCCATAATGCTTAAAATGGGATATAAAGGGAAAGGCTTGGGACCTTTCCAAAATGGCATGAAAGAACCTTTCGAGGTAGAACCGTGGCCTGTCCGCTATGGTGTGGGCCTATTTCCTAGTAAGGGTCAACCCTTTCCTTTTGAATATGATGATCAACTCATATGTTATCAAGATTATTTGGATAGGCATGATTATTTGCCTCTAAAATTATTTCCATTTACATGTAACATGCTATCCATAGCTTACCCTGAAATGATTGCTGACTCCAATGAGGAATTGGAAGGAGATATCTTCCACGATGTCTCCATTGAAGAGATGTTACACAATGGATTTTATTTTGATGGTTCTATACCAACTATAGCCCAACTTGAGACCAATAATCCTCAAGATGAATTATCCAACTTAACCTTACAAGAATTACAAGAATTGGGCGTTTCACCCGCCCCACCTAATTTTGAAAGATATCTACACATGGAGGTAGAAAACGTCCTTAAAATTAATATTGGAACTGAGGTTAGTCCTCACATAATCAATATTGGATCAAAATTAAGTCAATAAAAACAAGAGCAATACATTGCATTCCTTAAAGAATATGAAGATGTCTTCGCTTGGACATATGAAGATATTCTAGGTCTAGACCCTTCTGTAGTCATGCATCACCTAGTGGTACATCCGGATGCTAAACCTGCTAAACAAAAACTTAGAAAAATGCATCCCAAAGTGGCTTTGCTAGTCAAAGGGGAGTTAGAAAAACTCCTGAATGTTGTTTTTATACAAGCTATTGATTATGTTGAATGGATCTCAAATGTAGTTCCAGTTACCAAGAAAGAAGCCACCAAAGTTAGGGTTTGCACAGATTTTAGAGATATTAACATTGCATGCCCTAAAGATGATTTTCCTCTTCCAAACATGGATCAAATAATTTACTTTACTTTTGGGAGTGGGATGATGTCCTTAATGGATGGATTCTCTGGTTATAATCAGATCAGGATAGCTCCTAAAGATCAGGCTAAAATAGCCTTTACTACCCCCTGGGGTACCTTTTGTTGGAAAGTGATGCCATTTGGCTTAAAGAACGCAGGTGCAACCTATCAACAAGCTATGACTTATATTTTTCATGATATAATGCATGATATACTACATGATTATGTAGATGATATTATAGCTCGCTCTATTAATGAAGATAATCATTTAGATGATTTGAGAAAAGTTTTTAATCGATTACGAGAATATCTTATTCGATTAAATCCTGCCAAATGCATATTCGAAGTTAAGTCCGATAAACTATTAGGGGTTTTAGTTTCTTTACGTGGTATCGAAATTGAACCTCTCAATATTGCAGCTATCACTGATATGCCCACACCTACTAATATATCTGAGTTACGAAGTTTACAAGGTAAGCTTCAAGCCATCCGTCGCTTCATCGATAAGCTGGTAGACAAAATTGGTCCCTTTCTTAAACTTCTTAAGAAGGATGTCCCTTTTAATTGCGACAATGAATGTAAAGAATCTTTTGAACTTCTCAAACAATACCTCCTTAACCCACCTGTGCTTTCATCGCCTAAACCTGATCGCCCATTTCTCCTGTATATTTCAGCTTCAGATTCTTCCTTAGGAGCTATGTTAGCTCAGCTTGATGATGCGAAGAGAGAACGTGCTAATTATTATATTAGTCAAACCTTCATTAGTTATGAAACTCGCTACACAACATTAGAAAAACTATGTCTAGCAGTCATGTTTTCTATGCAAAAATTACACCATTATATGCTTAATCAGAAAACTTATGTCATTGCTAAATATGATCCCTTGAGGTATCTCATGAGTCGACCTTATTTATCGGGTCACACATCCAAGTGGGTTCTTTCTCTAAGTGAGTTTGACCTCACATTCATAGGACAGAAGTCTGTTAAGGGTCAAATCATAGCAGATCAATTAGCTACTACACCCTTAGAGTCTACTCATCCCCTCATCATTGAGTTTCTTGATGAATGCCTTCAATTAGAGGCAGACCATATTAAACAATGGTCCTTATACTTTGATGGAGCCCGATGCATGAGTGGGGCTGGTGCGGGTATTATTTTAATATCCCCGCCAAAAACATCTTATTCCTCTGTCCTTCAAATTAACATTTGCTTGCACCAACAATACTACTGAATATGAAGCTCTAATCCTTGGATTACGAGCTGCCTTGGCGCTAAAAATTAAACATCTGTTAGTTTTTGGTCATTCTCAACTTGTTATAAACCAAATTAATGAAGTTTATCAGACAAAAGATGATAAACTACACCCATATAAAGCCTATGTTTTACAATTAATGTCTCTATTTGATCAAGTTACCTTGGAAGCTATTCCTCGAACTAGCAATCGTGCAGCTGATGTTATGGCCACAGTTGCATCTCTCCTGCCATTGGAGTTAGATGACGAATATGCCACTATAATTATTCGTCGAATCTAGGAACCCACTTCAAATAAGTCATGATTAGAACCTTTGGATGTGTTTCTAATCAATGAAACTACTCCTGAACCTTGGTATACGGATATATTTGATTTTCTCCAAAATGGGACTTTCGCTGCCAATTCTAATAAAAACCAGCGTCGATTATTACGTCGATGAGCAAGTCGATTTGTAATAATTGGCAATACTTTATATAGGAGATATTTTGAAGGTATCCTATTAGAAGAATCCCAATCAGCCTTGATTGAAGCCCATAATGGATCTTGTGGAGGACACTTCAGTGGTAGTGTAAAGCTCCTTAGGATAGGATACTTTTGGCCTACCATGGAAAATGATGCACATGAGTATGTGTGCCATTGCGACAAGTGCCAAAAACATGCTGACCTTGTCCATGCGCTTGCATAAGAACTACAGGCTATTTCATCTCCTTGGCCCTTTTCAAAATGGGGTTTAGATATTATTGGCAAAATCAATCCCGTGTCATCTGATGGAAACAAATTCATCATAATTGCCACTGAGTATTTCATGAAGTGGGTTGAAGCTATGCCTTTAGCTTCCTGCACTGGCACACAAGTTTCTAAATTTATTTTTAATAAAATCATTTGTAGGTTCGGAATTCTTGCAAATCTCATCTCTGATAATGGAACTTGTTTCAAAAATAAATATGTCAAGAAATTATGCCAAAAATATAAGATTCAACATCGCTGGTCCACTCCCTATTATCCTCAGGGTAATGGTCAAGCAAAAGCATCTAACAAAACCTTAATCAAAATCCTTAAAATATTGGTCAATAAATCTGGCCATGATTGGCACATTCAACTATACCTAGCTTTGTGGGCCTACCGAACTAGTGTGCGTATTCCCATAGGTACTTCACCTTTTGTCTTGGTTTATGGCGCTGAAGCCATTTTTCCCTTTGAATTAGAAGTTCCTTCTTTGGCTCTACTACTTCAAGATACCGAAGTAGGAGATGAATATCGAGCTGGCAGACTCAGTCAGCTAGAAATCCTAGATGAAAAACGCATCAATGCTTTGGAGCATCTCTGTGCCTACCAAAACAAGCTTAAAATATCATATGCTAAAAAATTTCTTCATCGATCCTTTGAGATTGACGACCTTGTTTTAAAAGAAAATAAAAAAAATACTAATGCAACTAAAGACCTTAAAGGTAAATTTGAGCCCAACTGGCTTGGACCATACATTATCACTGCTAAATTTGAATCGGGAGCATACAAATTATCTACCTTAGATGGTAAAGAACTTAAATAACCCATGAACATTTTGCATCTTAAACGTTACTATGTATAAATTTGGTCATTTCATCCTTGTATATATTTGTTTAAAATATTTCAAAATCACTATCTTGTATTTCTTTCAATTTATAAATTCAAAAACACCAAAAACATTCATAATCATCAAAATATTCAAAACTACTTATTGTATTTATTTATGGCACTTGTTAATTCTTTCAAAAACAAATAATAAAAATAAAGAACACCAATATTCTTGACTCTTTCGAAACAAAAACAACATAAAGAAGAAAGAGAGAGTCAACATTCTCAAAACTTCTCAAAAAGTATTTATATATATCTTCTTACAAATGTTGCAATTATATGTTTCAAATTATTTTGGATAAATTAGCATTTATTTGGAATCCCTCACTTTCACAAACACAAAATAAATATCTTGATTTTTATCTGACATGATTACTAATCTCTCTTATATCAAAGTTCAAAAAATTCAATTAAATAAAGTTTGAGCACAGAGAATTGATCTTGTTATTTACTTAAACCAAGCATATCCTTTCACAATAAAATGATTATATTTGTAATTTCCATGCTATGCTACATAGTAGAAGTGGTTTCTTGAGCGAAAAGTTTCCCCTGCTATCCTATCATGCACATGGTCTAGAATATTTGAGAATTGGCAAAAGGACAAGCTCACCCCTACCCAGAATAAAAATCCCTTGCTCTACAGCTAATCCGAGCAAGTATCCCTAGCATAAAAAAGAAAAAAAAAAAAAAAAAGCAAAGTTCAAGAAAAAGAGAAAAAAAAAATGTTATTTTGTATTATTTTAGCATTATCTCAAATATCAAGCAAGAAAAACAAAAAGAGAAAAGAAAGCAAAAGAAGAAAGCAAAAGCAAAAGCAATAAAATCCCTTTCCCTACCCTTTGAAAAGAAAAGAAGGGTTGATGAGCTTGAATCCCTAGAATTCTCAATTATTCGAAAACTGTGAGGTAAGCCCCATAACAGGTGGTTTGTGCCCAACCTGCTTGGCCTTGGGTAACTCCTAGTGTGGCGATATGTCTGTCACATTAGCGACCTTCTTTTGTATAGACCTATGTCTCGCTTATGGATTAGCTAGCTCTTGATAATCCGACTTACATAGTAGTCTAGTATGGTTATATGCATCTACATCATGGTTAATGAACACTTATTTGGTTCATTCAAATCACTTGTATCATATTATCTTTCTCAAAACTGGTAAACGAACATAGCAATTGCACACACATTTTGTATTTGAGATATTTTGTGTATCATTATGATAAATCAAGATTGGAAATGAACTCACATATGCACATGGGATTCCTTATAAATCTAACTTTTGTCTTTAAGATACTTTGAAATATTTTTTGCAAATTGTCTGGAATAATTCATTTTTTTTTTAAAGTACAGTTGTTTAGTATAAATACAACTACATACATAATAGAAAAAATCAAAATTTCTTTCCAAACCATACAATCAAAACACACACACACACACACACACACACACACACACACACACACACACATATATATATATATATATATATATATATATATATATATATATATATATATATATATATATATATATATCATCGAATTTCACGACGATGGTATAGTTCCAAAACCAAAATTGGAATTTTATGCCTAGCACAAATCCTCATCTTCATATTTTCAAAAATTAAAAATCAACCATGCAATAAAACAATCTATTTTCTTCTTTGATTTTTGCGATGATGGTATAAGTCTATACCTACATATTCTATGCCTAGCGCAAACCATTGTACCAATTTTTATTCTCCATTTATTTCAAATCAAATCATAAAAAAACATATGACTTAAATCATTATGTTACACAATTATGCTTTCAAAAGCATGCACATTATCACTATTTCATGTCATTATGTCAACCTTCAATTTTGCAATGATGGTATAATTCCTAGGGAATTATCCAAAAAAATTATTACACTTAGGAATTTATGCCTAGCAAAAAAAATCATTTTAACATTATTTCATGCATACTATTTTTATGAAACTCTGAAAACAAACCATCATCATCATCATTTACACCATTGCACCAAAGTCTTAAGACAGTCTCTTAAGCACTCTTTTACTTTTTTAACAATATTTCTATACTGGGATTAGCTTGACGACCGAGTGAGTGATGACTCCATGAGTAGTCTATAATAGTGACAATGTCCTTTGAAATTATTGTTAAAAGTCCCTTTTTTTATCAAATCATCACATCACAAACAACCAATTTGTTCTATCAGATTATTTCATTTAAATTTTTCAAGCATGACATTTCAACCATAATATTTCCAAACGACATAATTACATGAATCATCAAATCAATCAATCAAAACACTAAAAGAATTATAAAAATACATAAGACACAAGTCATATGATAAAAAAAATCTCATCTATATCTGTATCAACCATAATATACATCATATCAAAACCGAATCGGTATGCCACAATATGTACCTCGACATACTCAATCCTCTATCAAAAATAGTAAATACTATATATCAATCTGTGCAATGCAATTTGTAGTAGCTAGCCTCGAGAGCCCCTCAAGCTCTCAGCCTCATCTCCTCCCTTGCCCTAAGGTGGACGAGGTGTCCCCATCGTAGTATGTGTGGTACTACGAGTCCTAGTCATGGATTGGGACGAAGTCCTTGATGACCCAATCTTGATCGAATCCGTGATGGTAGTCGGCAGTGGTAATCTCTCCTCCTCTAGCACCATCTGGTGGTATAGTGTCTGATAAAATATGATCTGGGCAATAGCCCGTGCTAGCTCTCGAGTGCTCGCTCCTCCACCCCATACTCTAAGGCATGCAATCTCATATCTGAGCTGTGTCACCTTAGCTCGATTGCATGTAGCCTTATCCTGTAATGTATGCACCTGTGCCTAGAGATAGACTGTCTCTGCTTGGAGAGTCACTGTCTTGTTGCTCTCCCTAGTATCAACACCCTTGCCCTTATCGGGTGATGGTGGCCTCTCTCTCTGTGGAGAAGGGGGTCTCTCCTTCCTCCTCTCCCACTACCACAGTCTCTGCTATGCCTGTGGTCTCCTCTGCTCTCTCCCACCGTGACCCTGGGCCACCTCAATGGTCACCTGGCACCACCTCCCCATCCGACGCACAACTGCATGAATCGAACCCTGAGCCCTCATCATCCGACCAGGGTAGATGCCTGCATACCAGGCATCATAGTCGTTAGCTACCCCAGCATCATCCCCATCCACTAGCTAAATGGGGGCATCATCTGCATCCTGACTCCAGAAGTGCTACATATTTGAAGCCCCGCTAACTGTAGTGTTATCCCAGACAGTTTGAGAAAACTCATAATCCCTGAGAGATGGGATCCCTTGTTGTAGACCGAACTGTCGTAAAACTCGGTCATATCGATGGAGATCCACCTCTCCCCTCTCCATCCTCAGCCAACAGACTCACTTGATGCGAGCCAGATCTTGTCCATCCTCGGCCCACCCTGGATGATCCCTCCAAGGCCTCTAAGTGATCTGGTCGAATACAAGGTCATCAAGTAGTCTTCGGGACATCGATAGATCTATCCGCCATTGTGACCCTCTCCAAAGCCACCAGTAGAAAGCTCGGGGCCTCTCCCCATCAACCCCTATCAAAGGAATCCCTACCGGCCTTCACACTGCAATGTGCTCCCAGCACTAAACCTGTAGAAACGATGTCATAACCAGACATCGACTACCCTTGTACACGACCCCATGCAGGATCCTGTACAATTGGCATAGAACAAAGCTACCCCAAGAAAACCTGTAGCCATGGTCTCTCATGTCATAGACCACATCTGCCAGTACCCATGATACCCTGCATCCACTCTAGTGGCACAGCAGAAGTCCACCTACCACTCCAGAAAAAACCCGTGTGAGTCTCGATGCCCTAGGCATCTAACGCAGCGACTCGATGTTCACTTCGCCCTTCTCCAAGGCGAAGCTCGGATTGCCACATAGTCGCATCATCACGTGGCCCTTATTGGCCATAGGAGTGATCATTCATCCTTGTATGGGGATCCTCAAAATCCTCCATACATCCTCTAGTGTGGGAGTCATCTCCCCTATCAATAACCAAAAATAGGAAGAACCCGGATACCACCTCTTTGCCAGGGCTGTCAGTAGCCCCATGTCTGTAGAAACCTGTGGCATATCTGCCACATGCTGTAAGCCAACCTGTGCCAGCTGATCTCACTCTGCCTAAGATAGAGCGACCAAGTCATCTCTCAACCCGCCATATTTCCATTCTCTGCTCTTCAGTAATCCTCTCTGCAACATAAACAACATAATAAAAAATCATTAATAAAAACTCAGTAATTATTAATGCAAGTAAAATTAGTTCAATTTTATATAAATGATGATATCATCCACTATTGGACGATATCGTCCAAAATTTGAGCAAAATCGTCTCCAATTTTGCAAGTCGAAATCATCCCTAATTTGATGAAATCATCCCCATTTTGCCTATTTCACCCTTAGACAAAATCGATGAACTTGAGACGATTTCATCGAAATCGGGACGATTTCATCGAAATCGGGACGATTTCGTCCCGACGACGTCGACGGCCCAAAAATGGCCGCGATGCTAAAAAATTGCTCAAAATTCACCTAAAAATCATGTAAATTCAACTTAAATCATTCTAAACTAAGTTTAGACTCTTACCCGTAACCCGTGTCGGACCTCTGTCGATCTGTGCGCTGTCTCGACCATTTTTCTTGTAGAGCTCTAAAAACCAGAAAAATGAACAGTAATAATGAATTAGGGTTTTACCCTATTTTTCTTAATTTTATTCAAAACACAATTAAAAACATTTTAAAATTTTGCTTTTTCGTGTTTTTACCTCAAACGTTCGATTTGGGTAAAAACACGGAGGGGGCACCATAGTAAGTTGTCGTACGATTCGACCAAGAATCGTCACCTAAAAATGGGAATAATTTTTGCTTTCTCGTAGATCGAGAAGAACTCATATTTAATGCATTTTCTTCAGAAAATTCGCTAAAGAGGGGGCAAAATGTAGCACCCTAAAATTGGCGTAGTAAAACCTTAATAATTACAATTACTCTAGTAAATATTCAAATTCAAATTTCAACCTCCAAAACCGCTCCCAAATCGTCGTTTAACCCGTTTCCTCCTTTCTTGCACCATTTTTAGAGTTTTTTTTGTCCGTTTGATGATATCGTCTCCGATAAGATGATATCACCTCAGATCAGATGATTTTGTCTGGCGTAGGACGTCCAGACGATCTCATCCCAAACTAATTTGTGCATAGTTGGACTCTATTCCAATGGCATCTCTAATCCGGGCAGAAGCATGTCTATGCCGTTAGAGACCTCCCCCGTTGGAGATCTCCCAAATTGGGATGATCTCCAACCTCCCAATATCTATCCTAAGCCTATTTAATCCTAGGCCCTCCCTTTAGCATCCCCCTGGCTGAAATTCCCTGTAACTCGAATTCTACATGCACTAGATCATCTTAAATCAATGTTTGCATTTGTATTTTTCTAAGTTTGTTTGTAGGAACTTCATTGTTTTTCAGTCGAAGCAAGCTCAATTCGTCTCAGATGATCTCATACAATCTCGGACGATCTTGACCCAATTCGAGACGATTTCGACTGTAGTCCACATTGGGGGCAATCAGTGCCCAGAGTTTGCATTTTCTCCACTCTTTTTCGCTACATTATTCTGCATTTAGTTAATTCTATGGTTATTCTTTATTATCCTGCATCTTGGAGTTCACCCATGTAGCTTTAATGCATATTAAAAGCATAAATTGTCATTAAATTGTTATAGTGCATTCGTGTCTTATTTTGATATTATCATTTTAATGTTCTTACTGTCATTTTACATCATTACCCTCTGTTATCATAGTTGCATTCTCTGTATTTTGCATCTGTTTCTTTGTTTGCAGGTCTCTGATGAATTCATCTGACGAATTCATCAGATCTCAGATGATCCTATCAGATATGAGATGATCCTGTCGAATTCCAGACGATCCTGACTACTTCAAAAATTAGAACCTTCATCAGACATCCGGATCAGGTATGGGTCTTTAATCCATCTTGTTCTTTCTATTTTTCTGTCCAAATCTATTTTTGTCTTCATTTAAATCTGCATTTCATATATAATAGCTTAGACGCATTTTGGCCAAACCTAGGACTTGGATGATTAAGTCTAAAACTGAACACATTAAACACATTCCCAACCTAGGCATGGAAACTGCCATTCAAACATTTCCTGGTGAACCCACCATCCGTCGAAAAATAACCATAATACACCTCCCCCGAGAGGCGGGACCTTTGCAAGGCCTCTCAGTCCGAGGTATCATGCCATCCTTTTCACATCCCACTTTCGGGCACAGATCCTATAGCCTGAAGGTAAGGGTGTGAAAATTTTGGAGCGATACAACACCAAGTCTTAAAAAAAAAAAAGCCAGCCGAATACGCCTTCCAACATCAAGAAGGCACATTCATCCAGTCGAGACGCCTTCCAACATCAAGAAGGTGCATTCATCTAGCCGAGACACCTTCCAACATCAGGAAGGTGCATTCATCCAACCAAGATGCCTTCCAACATCAAGAAGGCGCATTCATCCAACCGAGATGCCTTCCAACATCAAGGATGCACATTCATCTAGTCGAGACGCCTTCCAACATCAGGAAGGCGCATTCATCTAGTCGAATACACCTTCCAACATTAGGAAGGCACATTTATCAAGACAAACGCCTTCCAACATCGATAAAGCATGAACCAGAAGGAGGCACCTCCCACATTGGGAAAATGCATGTAGGCATAAGCACCTCCCACTAATCAGAGGCACCTCGTAGCACTGAAAGGTGCATTCGTTCAAAGAAGACCATCGACAACATCAAAAAGGTGCTACAAGGACACCATCCACATGGGAAAGGTACCAAAGAATGCCTCCTACGTGCAACATTTACATCTATCAAATGCCTCGAGTAGAACAAAGCATTGCACAAATGAGCGGCATCAAAGGACCATACCCCTCCCTCGTGTCACAAGTCAACAAATCAGTGGCTACCATGACAACTGGAATGATGAATCAGGTACACACATACTAAATCAAATCATTTATATAACTATTTATAAATACATAGTACCGAAAAATATATCACCATCATAGAGATCATATCCCCCCATAGCCAAAATCATGTGCCAATGATAGGGCGTCTTCCATAACTGCTAGGGTTAGGCGTCTTTTCTATAAGAAGGCACCTTCCTAAAGAAGGAAGGACAAAAAAAAATATATAGCAGTAGAAGGCACCATGGGAGGAAGGTCCAAGAACCACGCGATCAAGAAGAATGAACCCAGTGATACTGATGGGATCAGAGTGGCAGTGAAGACACAATTTGAAGTCGAGGGGTGGATCGAATACTGCACCCTGGTCAGTCAGGGCCAAGACGTGGAGGTAGCTAGAGAATTCACTGCCTCTTTGAGGGGCAATGCGGACCAAGTATGAGGGGTGGAAATTCTAGTCACCCCTGAGTTCATCTCATAGGCGACTGGATTGCCTCTCATGGGGGAATGTACATCCAAGGGCAGAGTGTTAAAACTATATGCCAAAATACTACTGCCAGGAGGAAATGTGCAGATAGAAAGGGAGGGGTTACTCAAAAATAGTCTCCCCATGAATATGTGGAAGGTGTTTGAGCAGATTTCTCTATTTTTCACATGCATAGGAAAGTATACCCATCTGCACATTAATCATGTGCACTTCATCAATCACCTAGTGCATGGGAGGAAATTAAACATACCTTTCTACCTGACAAATGCTCTGAAATATGAAGCAGCTCGGTACCAGAAGGGAGCACCATCCACCTTAGCCCACCATGGGTTGATATCAGCATTGGTCCACCATGTAGAAGCACAAGGACAGAACCACGATGCAGAGGGAGATGGCGGCCAAATAGAGCAACACAATGTGGTTGCTGAATTAGGGAAAGATGAAGCATCCCTTATAGAGGAGACAACAAACATCGAGCAATTGGCGTTGCCCTATTTTCTAGGAGGAGCAGAGCAGTCACTAGTGCCTGAAGACATAGAGGACAGAGGGCATTCCCCAGTGCCTGATTATGAGGAGGAAGGAGCACCACTTGCTAGTGGTAAGGACGAACCAATCCCAAGGAGGAAACATCTGTAGTGATTCCTCTCAATAGAGGAAGGACATAGTGACCCAAAGATAGACGTTGCCACCCAAACCCTCTGATAATTAATGAACCAGAGCCCATGGAATGAAGGAACTTTTGGGAGTAACAACCAGATCGATGTGGCCTTGGAGGAGGTGCTCGAATGGCAAACAAATTATTGAATGGCACAACATATTCTGGAATATTGCTAGAACCAACATAAAATGGAATTGGAGGAAAGAGATAGGTGAATTGCTCAGCTCGAGCAGCTGGTCTGGCAGTTGCAGGAGGAAAATCAAATGCTCCAAGATAGAGGAACAACAATATAAGATGCATCCACTCAGACTGATTTGGCAGAAGAAGTGCCGACGAACTCTCCCACATCCACCGAATGAGTATTCTCTTTGGGGGAGATTCGATCAAACGCCTGACAGAGCAGCTCAAAGGCAGGGGAGGATTCCTCTATTTTTAGGGGTGAAAAGAAAAGAAGTCCTACCATGCCCCCTATCATTGTCCTGAGTGACACAGAGTAGGATGAAGGTCTCCAACAATAGATAATACCAGAGGATAAGGAGGACCTCCCCAGGCCTAAAGAAGGAGAAGAGCCTGAGGGGTTGACACAAGGTAGACAGGCAAACGAAGGATCACCCCAGGAGATAGCAGCACAGTCGATCCTTCAGAGCAAGGAGAAGTCCCTGAAGGAGAAAGGAGAGACCCCTATCCAAGCCATCGATGAAATTTTAGAGGGCTACCTACAGCTTGGATGCCACGAGGGCATGGCATATGTTAGGCGTGGGGGGATGATGAGCACCAGAAATGCTTATATTTTGTACATATTTCTTTGATCAATATGCGGTTGTATAATAAGGATTGTGTACTTTTATGAATGATTATATAGATATTTGATATAATTATGCGTGTTATCTAATTTGTGTATTTTTAGTATGTTTTTTGGAATTGCAGTTGATTTAGTTAGATTTGGAACGATCGAGGTCCTTTTGATGGACCTGGCACTTTATTTCATCGAGGGTTAATGAAGAGAATACAAGTGCCTCCCTACAGTCGAAAGGCATCAACTGAATATCAGTGCCTCCCTACAGTCGAAAGGCACCAACTAAATATGAGTGCCTCCCTACAGTCGAAAGGCGCCAATTGAATACGAGCGCCTCCCTGTAGTCGGAAGGCACCAACTAAATACGAGCACCTCCCTACAGTCGAAAGGTGCCAACCGAAGATGAGCACCTCCCTGCAACTAAAATGTGCCAACCAAAGAGAAGTACCTCCCCATAGTAAAAAGGCGCTAGCAAAAGGCAAGCGCCTCCCCACAACCAGAAGGCACCACTGATTCTTTGCCTATTGACCAGATTTGAACGATGTGGATGACAGTGGATGGTGCAGTTCCAGCTCTGCATCATGTAGAGCTAAATTAGAGATTGCACCAATGTATCAAAATGTCTTACTGATGCTAGGAAAAGCACGAACCAAATAACGAACACTCTACCATTAGAACAGAATGCCAGATGTCGATTGCATTTACCAGACTGTCTTGATTTAGTCTGGGACAGATCGACTGTTGTAACTACTTCTGTAACAAAATTTCTGCAGGTGTGTTATATAAACACATGCAGATCGTTCTAAGAAATATATAGAAATAAAATAAAGATCCATTTAGATGTACAGAGATAAATTCTAGTGTGTTGATGAATATATTAAATTTCCAGAAGTTCTAAGTGCGTGTTCGATCGGGAAGAAGCTGTTGGAGCCTGGGCCCACTCCAAGCCAGCATTTCTTCCCCATTTCCTTTTCGTTTATTAATTTTAATTAGTTTATTGATTTCATAAGAATGTTTTTTAGTTTATTAGTTCTAGTATTTGCAGTAGATTTATTTTCAAGAATGCGTACATGATTTATTTTTTGTAGGTTTAATTATGTTCTTCTTACGTAAATCATTGAGGAGTGCGAGAATGATTGACAAACCGTTTCAAGAACACCCCCCCAAAACGTATGATTAGCAGATTCACCTCCAGTGGTATTGTAGTAACCTAATTATGACTCTTCGCAAGTTTACGAAGCTCCCTAGGTTGATAATTAAATGCACGAGAATGTGACAAAAATAGGAAACCATTCACCTTGTTTGGCCCACAACACTAGGTAGGCAACAACACTTAGAAAGTGTCTATGACTACCTATGGGTATTTGGTTGTGAAAAAATGGCTTATGGATGCCTGATGCCTTTGGAGAATTTAAGGTTGACCTAGATGATCATAGATAGTCTAGGGACTTTTTTATGTGACCTAGATGATAAAAAACTGCTAGGAGCCTTTAGGGTGCCCTAGGCGGGTAACAACACTTAGAAAGTGTCTAAAACTGCCTAAGGGAATTTGGTTGTGACCAAAGGGCTTATGGATACCTTTGGAGCATTTAGGGTTGACCTAGATGATCGTATATAGTCTAGGGGATTTATTATGTGACCTAGATGATCAAAAACTTCTAGGAGCCTTAAGGGTGACCTAGGCGGGCAATGACACGTAGAAAGAGTCTACAACTTCCTAGGGGTATTTGGTTGTGATAAAAGGGGTTATGGATGCCTTTGGAGCATTTAAGGTTTACCTAGATGATCGTATATAATCTAGGATATTTTTTATGTGACCTAGATGGTTAAAAACTGCTAGGATCCTTTAGAGTGACCTAGACGGGCAATGACACTTAGAAAGTTTCTACAACTTCCTAGGGGTATTTTATTGGTTCTTTAAGTATGAAATGGTCACAAATGACTTATATTCATGGGTTCAGACTCTTCATTTCCTTTTATGGATTCTAGGCGATAAGTTCTAGGTCAAATCTCATGTGTAATAATGAATGGACCTAGCCAGTTTGCTACAAATTTGTCTCACAAATTAGAGGGAAAATTTGAGTTTTGCTAGTTTTATTTTAGAACCAAATCACCTACTTGAAAGTCTCTTTGATGTACTTTCAAGTTGTAAGCTCTTGCTAAACATGTAGATGCTCGAGGGAATTCACACATCGTTCATCAAGCAACATTAACTGATCTAACTGAGCTTGCCTAGCTATATCATCATCGATGAATTCTTGCATGGAAATATGCAGTGATGGAATATCTAACTCCAGAGGCATGATGGCTTCAGCACCATACGCTAGTGAAAATAGAGTTTCCCCAGTGGGCATTCGAATACTAGTGCGATAGGCCCAAAGGGCAAGAGGTAATTGATTATGCCAATCTTTATGATTTTCCTTAATTGTTTTCTTCAAGATGGCTACTACTATTTTATTTGATGCCTCTACTTGCAAATTGGCCTATGGATAATAGGGCATGGAAAAGCTATGATTTATGTTATAATTTTTTGTTAATGCATGCACATCCTTATTTTTAAAGGGTGTTCCATTATTTGATACTATTTTGGATGGAATACCAAAATGACATATAATGTTATGTAGTATGAACTACATAATGCAAGGTCCAGTCGTTGTGGTAAGGGGAATTGCTTCCACCCATGTTTTTAAATATTCGGTTGTCGTTATGATAAATGTGAGACAACTCAATGAGGCAAGTGAGATTTTTACAATTAAATAAAACCCCCATTGTGCAAATGGCCATACCGATTGAATCGGTTGTAAGGCCTATGAAGGTATGTGTGTTGAATTTACATGGTGTTGAAACTTCACGTACTTCTTAACATAAGAACAACAATATTTCTCTAAATTTGGCCAATAATAGCCCATGTGAAGAATACACTTGGCGATGGCCATTCCACTAAAGTGGCCATTGCATGTACCATCGTGCTTGGGTGATGGCCCAAGTTGACTCATGTGAGTCTAAGAAGTTAAGGAGGATACCTTCATAACTTTGATGATACATTATATCTCCTATTAAGACATATTTTTCCACATTTTTCTTGAATGCTCGCTTTGCGACGTGTGGCAATCCAGGTGAAATATTACCCAGTTTAAGATAATATTTAATCTGGATGGCCCAATTTTACTTTGAAGAAGCCTCAATATTATGAATCATGTTATCCCTTTTATGGTTGTCTCGTGCGAACAGTGATTGAGAGTGAACTTGGAGATATAACATTGTGCTAGTATCAAAATGATTATGATGGAATAAAGTCCCCCGGTTAACATTATTCAAATATTGGTGTAGTTGAGAGAACCTTTCATGAGAAGGCTCAATCTGAATCATGTGAACAACTGGTATAGCCTTATGCTCTTCATGCTCAGTCGTAGCTTGTGCTATCATTTTTACTTGGATAGTTGTGATATCATCTGAAGGGTCATGCAGGATTAGTGACCCTAAGGAAGCCATTGTATCCACAAAATGATTATATGAATGAGGGAGTGCCTCTATATCATACCATTCAAATTTGACCAGAAGTTTGTCCACTAGGGCTTTGTAGGCTTGCAAGATGGGATATCAACACTAGAAAATCCCTTTTACCTAATTAACTATGAGCAAGGAATCATTGAAAATGTTTAAATTTGTTATTTTCATGGCAATTGCCATCTAAAATCCTATGATGAGAGCTTCATAATCGACGTTGTTGTTGGTATAAGGAAAATTGAGTTTAAACAAAAGAGGTATGGGAGCCCCTTGCGGTGTGAAAAAAATGATACCTGCACCACAACCTCACTCGCACTTGGAACCATCGAAGAATAGATTTATGTCCGCATGTGACTCAGGCTCTGTAGAATCAGGTGATTCTAAAAATTGAAATACTCCATCATTGATAAGTTTTATATATAGAGGTTGATCAACCTATAGAGGAGCCTCTACTATTTGATCGGTTATGACCTATCCTTTGATAGATTTTTGTCCAATTAACTCTAGGTCAAACTCCATCAACAAAATTATCCACTTTGCTGTATGACTATTATGATATGTTCTACTCATCATGTAGTGCAATGGATTTTATTTAGATACAACATATGTGGTGTGATTTAACATATAATGGCATAGATTTTTGGTGGCAAAGACCATTGGTAAGCATAGCTTCTCAACATATGTGTATCTAATATCATAGCTTACCAGTGTGTGGCTAATGTAATAGGTAGCCTGTTATTTGTGAAATTCGTTCTTTTGGAACAACATGGTTCCCAAAGCTAACTCAGTAGCTGAGATATACAAATAAAACAAAACTCCTGGTCATGGTGGAGCTAATACAAGTGGCAAAGCCAACTATTGTTTTATCTCATCAAAGGAATTTTGATATTCCTCATCCCAATGAAATGAGACCCGCTTGTGTAGCAATTTATTTATGGTTCGAAACTTATTTGAAAACTATGCTATGAAACATTTTATGGATGTGACCTTTCCTCGCAAACTGCGTAGTTGCTTAATGGTTTTTGGGGGAGGCATTTCTAATATTTCCTTGACCTTGTTGGGATCTACCTCTATGCCTCTCTTAGAGACTATGAATCCCAAAATTTTACCATATGTGACACCAAAGACACACTTTTTGGGATTAAGTCTAACATTGTGCTCTATGAGGCGATCTAGGATCTTACACAGTACATCGAGATGTTCATGGTATAATAAATATTTTGCCAATAAATCATCCATGTAATATTCCAAAATATTGTGCATGTAGTCATGGAATATATATGTCATGGCTCATTGGTAGGTAGCACCAGTGTTCTTAAGTCCAAAAGGCATGACCTTGTAACAGAATTCCCCCAAGGTGTTGTGAACACCATTTTGATTTGGTCTTCTAGATTAATACAAATCTGATTATATCTAGAAAATTCATTCATTAGGGATAGCATTTCATGTCTTATTTTTGCATCTACCAATGCATCAATATTAGGTAAATGAAATTCATCCTTAGGACTCACATTGTTAAGATCTCGAAAGTCAGTACAATACGAATCTTCCCATCAAGATTTTTTATGGGAACCATGTTTGAAACCCATGGTGGATAATCTACTGAGATGATGATATCAGTATCCAACAACTCTTGTAATTTATATTTCACCATTAAGGCTACTGTTGGATGCATTTTTTGTAACTTTTTCTTAACAGGTTTGATCTTGGGGTCTAATGTAATATTATGTGTGACTATATTTGGGTCTAGTCCTGGGATATCTTTATACAACCAAGCAAAATATTTAATCCTTGCTTTCAATGTAGCTATGAAATCATCTTGTTCACTTAGGGAGAGGCCTTCACCTAATTTAATGGTATGAGGATTATTGAGATCTTTACCGACATCCTTGTCAATTGTTGGCTCAATCAACATGTGAGACCCATCCTCCAACTGACGTGGGGTGGGAATTAAGTGAATGTCATCAGCTAGGTTTGCTTCTTCCATAGGAAATTTAGGGTCAACCTCATCTTGAAAAACATCCTAAGTAGTTCTTGAAGAAAAGTTAAATGGTTGTAACATTTCCTCACAAAGCCAATACTCTGAGGGTGATGGAGAAGAATCTCCTGAATAAAAGTCAATTGCCTCTAAATCAAGATGCAATTGCTTGGATGGGTTATTCAGATTCACCAATGGTGTCATTAAATATATGGAAATAATTTTTATGGATAAATGATCTCCTACTCTAGGGTAAGTGGTTCTAGATACCTGATGTTGTCTCATAACTCACAAGTGTGGCTCAGGTGGAAGTGGGATAACTGGCAGTGGCTTGTGCAAAAGAGAGTGAACTTTCTCTTCACAAGGCAACAATTGGCATCAGATGGGTTATTGAACATGGAATAACATACAAATAAAATATTCATCCTTATTTTCCAAATGGAACACGCTCTCATATTCATCATCTAAGCTATGGTGGTTAATGGGTGTGACACCATAATCATCTTTGTCATCACTCATCCATTCGTGAGGAGGACCTTGGTCTTGTTCCTCACTGTCATATTGCAAGGTATGTGAGCTCTCCCCCACTTCATGGGGTTGGGTGATATCACTAGAAAGACCCTGATCTATCATGTCTATGGGGAAATAATAAACCAAGGAATGAATGTGATTCAAATTAGTATATGGATCACGGGTGAGCTTAGCCTGATGTCTTAGGCATAGGTGTTCAAGACTCTTGGTGAGGACATCCAACGGTACTAGTTTATTGTTTTCCAACCTGGATATATCATACAGAAGTTGATATTGGGGTTGACATGGAATATAGTTACCATGCTCATACAGGCCAAGACCAAACCCATTCCAATTATAGCGGTTTAGGTATTTCAATGCATAGTCTATATTTGACAAATAATTTACATCCTTAGAAAAGGGTTCATTGTCATCTTTTGTCTTAGGAATGGGCAGAGCTCCATACTCTATACCTCCATATATGAAATTCATTTTATTAGGAGGTATACCAAGAGGTACAATGCTACCTATGGGAATATGATATCTTCCCATGTCTTGCACTGTCTCTAGTGATGGGACTATTGTGATATTTCTCACCAAGTATTCTCCTAACCTTTTGCTAGACATCTGTACTGTGACCTGGGATGGCAAAGCTGGATGAGATGGAATGGAGGTTTGAGGTGATTTAATTTTTACCTCTGGAGGTAATTCCTCATTAATGACACAAGGAACCTCCTTCGTTGATATGGTAGAAACTAATGGTGGGATCTCATCAATAGGACTCTTCGACGTGTTCCTCGATGGAGGGTTTGATGATGTCGAAGCTTTATCTGAAGGTGGTGATGATGAGTATGGAGTAGATGATGATGAAGGTGGTGGAATGGGTAGACTCTGATCAGGTGTATTTAATCATAATTCTATGTGAGTCGAAGGTAATGTTGACTCTGGCATCTACTGCAATATGTTACAGTATTTGAAGGGCTCTATATCGGTAGATACTACATGTACTTGCCCTTAATGATTGTATTTAATACATTGATGTGCGATGGAGAGGATACACTTCATATCCCATATAAAAGGTATTCAAAGAAAATTTTTGTAAGCCATATCACCCTCTAGAATATGGCACAAGATTGGTATAATATTTTTTCCCACCTGAATGGGTAAAACTATGGTATCGACAGTAGAGCATATTGTGTCATTGAAAGCATGAAGAGTGTAAGTTGATGCCACAACATGAGATACTAGAAATTTAAGATGCTTTAGTGCTTTAGTTGTTATGATATTACTTGAGGACCTAATGTCTATAAGAACTCTCTTGTATGGTATCTCATTTATACATGCAATGATGTGTAAAGAAGGATCTACCACATCGTTGGCTATTTCTTTTAGTTCATGCTCATAAAATTGTATGACTAGTTATTTGCCCTATTACACATGTCCCACAAAATATATGGAGTTGGACTCCTATAGTTGCAACTCTATGGATTTTAAAATATCCATCAAGTCATCCCGATGTGGAGGTGATTGTTGGATCAACTCATATATGGACAATCATGCTGATGTGGTCCTCAAGCTTTGTGCAAGCTTGCTCTTAATTGTCACTGTTGGCCTAGAAGGAAGGCATTGTACTATAGGTGGTGTAGTTTACAATGTATTTGGAACATCATTTGAAGCCACAGGCTATGCGACTTGACTTGGATATCTCTTGTTCATGGTCAAAATACTCACCATACCAACATACCCTTGAACAGGGTGTTTTTGGTTCACCTCATTCATTGGTTTAGTAGGCAATGCTTGTACCTCATGAGTTGGTAAAGGGTTTTTAAAAATACCCATTTATTGATTGGTAGGAGCTACTGGAGCATCTACTATAAGATCATTACTCTCAATCATGTCTTGTACTATATTTTTAAAACCATAGCACGATTATAAATCATGGCCACCTTACCTATGAAACTTACAATACTGATCCTCTTGGTGTTCCATAAGCTTGGGTTTACTTGTTTTTAGATTTTTGGGTTTGATATATGGTAAATTAACCATATTTGCAGCCCATAATCGATTGAAAAGAGAATCCATGGATTCAGTGATGGGAGTAAATTATCGCTTAGGGCGATGTTTTTGTCCCTGGTTCATTGTACCATTACCGTTATAATTCATAGGAGGAGGTTGAGCCTGATAGTTTATCTTTTAGGGAGGCATAACTTGAGGAGGCATAGAAATATTTATGGCCACTTGATTTACTATAGCTGGCTTTGCAGGTGCCAAGCTATTCTTAGGATTATTTTTCCACTCCTTGTGAAATTTTGTTATTTCTCCCTCTTGGATTTTGATTTCTTCTATGTTTCTAGCCTATGCTAGAGCTTATTCCAAGGTAGGGTATTGTTGTAATTGCAATGTCAAATATATGGTTTTCAAGCAACTCTTTGAGAACAAACGAGTTAATTCAGTCATTAGAAATAGATAGGGTAGCTCAGCCAAAATAATTTGCCACACATTTCCATAGTTAGCAATTACCTCATCCTCAATTTGTTTTATTCCTATGAGGTTGGTTAATGTCACATTTATTTTGGTTTTAAATGTAAAATGTTCCAAAAATGCATCAAAAAATTGTTCAAATGTGTAGATGCTATGTTTTGGAAGTTGGTTGAACCACTCAATGGCAGGACCAATGAGGGTACTTAAGAAATTTCTTAGGAGCAATGCATCATTGTCCTATATGTTGAAGCACGGATTTAGAAATCTAGTAACATGCTCTTGAGCATCTTCTTCGCCCTTGAATCTATCAAATTTGGGTATTTTGAAATGCTCAGGATAGTCTAAGGAAGGAATGGATGGGTGTAATGGTTGGTTCTTTAGCTGATGCAAAGTAGGCTTTTGAAGCCCATTGCCAGCTGTCCTACCTTCTATAGTTTCTAAGCGTGTGAGCAGATCTTGATATGCATCCAAGGATTTAATCTCATCTTCCTTACTTGAAATCGTAGAGGTAGATGAGGAATATTAAGCCTAGGTTGGGGTGGTTGATTGACATCAGCCACACCTATAGAAGGTGCTTCTACATAATCCTCATCTTGTTCCAAATCATCGTAAGCCCCATAAGGTGTTTTAGGTATAGGCCTACAAGGAGGAACTAACATCTGTTGAAGGTGATCTATGTTTGGCCTATCATATGCATTCTATTCAGGACTACGAGGTCTAGGAGGCAACATAGGATTAGGTCTAGGAGATCTATCTTGTTGTAAATTTTGTTGCATTGGGTGAGCATCTTGTCTACACATACTTGGAGTGACAGATCCATGATGCAAAGTTTCTTGAATTTTTTGTTCAAGCTTTTCTTTCTCTATTTGCTGTCATTGCTCTAAGAGATCTAAGCAATGTTTATCCGACCTAAGTTGATTAAACTCAGCTTGGTGTTCAGCATATCTCTAGACCAAATTATTAATTTGATTAGTTGTATTAGGTCTACGTAACTTAGCATGATTGCCTTGTTTTCTATCCTATTCATGAGGCTCTGTGAGATCAATTACATGCTTCCCTCGATTGAGGGTAGTCACATTAACTTGAGGTTATCTCCTAAACAAATATTTTTGAAAGAATACTAGTGTAGAGGCACAATGTGCTTTTTTTGACACATTTTCATGAGGATAATATCGATGTTCCTCAGGTCTTCCCTCGTAAACAAGGTAAGTTAAGGTGGAATAAGGTTGCCTAATTTTACGAGTATCATACTTGTGATTTTGATACCTTGGAGTAGGGTGAATTGAAATCTTGATATGATCGTTCAACCCTACTCGAGGTGTGAGATCTTGCTCTTGTATATAATCAGGAGTAGAGGATCGAGCAGGCATGCGAACACATGGTATTGCTCTATGTGGAGGCACCTCATTATGTAGTGACTCTTCTCGAAAGAAGGTGTTTGTATAAAATGAATTAGGGAGATACTTTTCCAAACTAGGACTATGACTTGTAGGAGTACCCTGCAAAGGGGTCCCCTATAAGCTAGATCCTCTAGTTGACTCTCTAGGAGTAACGATCCACTCATCATTCGATCTACAACTGGGAAGAGTAGCTAATTTCCAAGGAGGAATAATCCTATCCCTAGGCTCAACATGAGGACATTATACATCCTCTTATCTATTGTCCATAGCTTCTACCCTTGAATTGGCTTAGCTACAGGTACGTACCATAGCTATAAACTCTAACTACTATGTGTTTATCTTCTTTATAATTTATATGAATTTGAAATAAAAAAACAATAGAGACACACAAGTATAAAAGTGATTATCTCATTTTAAATTTTTTAGATGTGAATCCTAATCTTTTTGTTGTGTTTCAAGATGTGGTGCTTTGTAAATAAAATACTTTTATTGTATTTGATATTTTTTTCAATGATATTCTCAAATTTTAAGTGGTTTTCACTTATATACTTGTAGCTCAACAATCGAGAGTGAAATTCTGGTCATGTGAACCAACCAAAGTATGGAAATGAAATCCATACCCGATCAAGGAGCATAGGTCCTACCGATCCTCACCCAGTATCACATGTACAACAATACATCCCTCCTAAGAGGAATGTGTGATATTTTGCATGGTTAGGATAGATCTTGGAGTCGATATTGGCCAATAAAACAAGGTTCATAGGATTTGAGTCAATGGATGGAGATGAAACCCATCGTAATTGAACTCTATCAGTGGTTGGGAATGAAGTCCAACTCACCAACGTTTAAGTGGATCATGGTGTGTGCGTGTTCCTTTTAAAATATTTCAAAGAAAACAATAAAGCACTCAATGATTTTTGACTAAATGCATAAAAGTGCATTTTTCTTTTAGAAATATTAGTAGCATAAAAAGGAAAGCACAAAACTTAAAAGCCTATATGAACATAACCTTTTTGGCAAGTTTCCATCAAGCAAACCAAACAAAAAGTAGCAAATTCTACTATATTTTCCTTTTGTTTTTCTCTAAGCTAATTAATGCATGATTTTGGAAAGAATAATATAACCTTTATATGCATAGAACAAGCAATAAAAACTTGAAATTTATCAAATTTTGATAGTAAAAGTTCAAATTGATAGCATAGAGGGGTGTAAAAATGAACCTAAAAATTGCTATTTCTGCAAATTGTTGTAGAAACCTTCTGGTTTTATGGCCGTACCAGGTAGGGATGGTCACATATTGGGGGTCATCCCACCCAGTGCCATGGAGCTGGCAGTCTCACCCAGTGCCATGGAGCAGCAAAGAGGTTGTTTCTGCTCAGACTGGTTTGTACCTGCAACAGAAAAATCTAGAAAAAGAAGTTCAAATTAGTATCATCCAGAGGGGGAGACTTAAAAATATCAAATGCCATAATTTCCACTAAAGATACAAAATTTACTACACCACCTTAAGGGCATTTCATTGCAATGTAAAACAATTAAAAGCATTCAAGAAGGAAAAGCATATAAACTTGTAACCTATGAAAATGAAGCAAAGAGTATAATAAAATGGTGGATTTATCCTCTTATTAATTCACTAGTGGCTTCAAATGTGATATTACAACATCCCCTTGAGGTCCTTTTACAGATTGATAGATTCAAAATTACAAAGTTTCAAGGGATCTAGTGCCTTGAAAGGGACCTCAAAGCGGTGTAAACTATGTTTGGTCTTTGTAAATATCGCATCCCATGATTGAGATATATACTTCAACCTATTCTTCTGGTCTTCTTAGCTCCTTCCTTCTATGTATAACACTTGCACCTACACACAAGGGACTACAATGGGGTTAATAGCACATGTTTCATAGAATGACGATAGCGTAAGAAACATAGTAAAATATGCAAACGCTACAACCAAACGAGATGATATACATGCATAAAAATTGATCTAAACTAATCATATGCATATTATAATATTGTATAAATACAAATAAATGGATTTTAAATTAATTTGTAAGGTGAAACTATGATAAAATGTTGGTCGTTCTAGGGTGAGCCATGTAGACCTGCAACATTGGGGATCACCAAACCTGGATCAAAACTCCTCCAAACTACCTCAAATTTGGACCAGAGGTCCTTATAAAAATTTTAAATGGTAATATGGAGGAATTTATCTAAAATTCCACCTTATTTTATGGTTGTCTTGGGGTGTGCCATGGGTAGATTGCTAGTCATCCCCAGGTGGGACGGTTACAAAAATACCTAAGTTTTTTCACCTATGGCCTTGGTAATTGGTCCAAAATAGGGTGAGGGTGTTGTTGATATATGGGGCCAAAATTTTCTTTAATTTGGCTGGTTTTTTTTCAACGGATTGATCCCAGTTGCCCCTAAAATTGCCTTCCAATAAAAAGATGTTTCAAGGCCAAGGTAAGGTATGTGTTTAGGAAAGGTTTGGGAAAGATTCAATTTGGCAACACTTAGTTGCTCCAAATGCTAGTCTAATAATTTTTTGGAATGAGGGGTTAGGCCTCCTTTTATATCCCAAAAGTACATCTAGGGCCAAATGGCATCTTTGCCATGCAAGGCAAGTGATGCCACTTGTCCTAATCGCATCATGGATTGAGGAGGGGAAGGTTACCCCTTTGGGGCTCCCAATATACTACCCTGCACTCCATTAGTAGGTCCCCAATAAATATAGGTTGATTGTACATGCTAATGGTAGTCTTGGATTGTAATTTAGCACATCCTTTGATTTTTTCAAGGGTCTAGTTAGGGGCCGTACCACCCAGGGACAGTTTTTGATGGCTATCCCTAGATGGGACGATCGCCAAAACCCTCCAAAAGGCTCCTAAACCCTCCAAAACTTATTTTGGAAGGTTCCTAACAGTCTAAGGCAGTTTTGGGGCCCCTACTAGTGATCATCCCACCTAGGTACGGTCACCAACTATGACCGTACATAGGTAGGACGGTCACCAATAGGGGCCCCAAAACTACCCAAGACTGCTAGGAACCTTCCAAAATAATTTTTGAAAGGTTTTGGAAGCCTTTTTCTAGCCTAGAGGGGTGCCTAATAAGGCCATATGTTGTTGATAAGAGGGCATATGTAATGCACTGATAGTATTATCCGATTTACACAATTTAGGTGTCTACACTATCTATCTATGATCTCATACAACAATCCCCAAAACACATGGAGACTTTTATAGAGATTTTAAGATCAATTGATATCCAACCACAAGATCCAAATGCATTCACTTATTTTGTTGGAAAAATAAAATAATTTTGAGAACCTGTAATCTAATTTTATGATCATGATATTAAGATAGTGCCTACTACCTTATCAGACCCTCCAATGCACATTGTTGCAGCAGTTAATGATTTACCTTTTAAGTAGGTATTTATCAATACAGGTTCATCAATCAACATCATCACAAAAATAGCAATAGAAAACCTTAGTATCCCCAAGTAAAATATCATTATGAGAGCCTACACATTAAGAGCTTTCAATTATGCTTTATGTAATACTATGGGAACGATAGTCCTACCCATAAATATGGGTCATAAGACCATACCTATAATATTTCATGTCTTGGAATGGGTCATGCAATATAACATCCTCCTAGGGTGCCCTTGGATAAGAGATATGAAGTGTGTTCCTTCAATTTTACACCAATGTGTCAAGTACATGCATGATGACAAATTCTATGTGGTGTTGGCTAATGAAAAGCCATTCAAATATGTCCATTAGGTGTATTTTCTAGGATAATTTGTGATTCCTTCTACCCACCTATATGTAGGACCTTCATCTCCAACTACACAACTAAATGACAAAGACAAAGGAGTACGAAAAGACCCATCCACATTAGCACCTCATCTTGCATCTAAAATGACTAATGCTTCTAAGAGACCATCAACGTCTAAGATAAAAGACAATCATAAGCTAAAGGTGCCTTTAGTTGAGGAAGGAAATCCCAAGGAAGTGCTAGCCATAACCATTGAGAAAATTCCAAGTCCCATGGAATAAGAAGATCTCCAAGATCTAGAACCTGCTTCACCAGTGTTTTTTGTAGGATCATCCACATAACATGCAATAATACACTTGGAAAGTATAGGGATAGGAGAGTATCTTGTGCAGAACATAAAATTCATACCCATCATAGAGTTTACATAGGACATGGGATGGCCAAAAGATATAAGACCATCAATGGAAATAGTGGTTCCGCTTGGAATCCCTCCCAACCAAACCAACTTTGTCTATGCTGGCCTAGATTGCACCCATAAGTCTATAGACATAGAAGAGGACAATGATGAAATATTCATTGTTAATGTTTGTTACCTCTCTAATCCTAAGTTTTCTCTAAATTACTTTGAATATTATCATTGGCATGGCTATGGTCTTGGTATATATGAGTAGGGGTGTAGGAAGCCATTCGAGCTGCAATACCAACTTCACTCTGATAGGTTTGGGTTAGGATATCACATCAGAGGTTGATATGAATCTCTAGAAGAAGCCTTGGACATATTAAGCTTGGGGTTAGGAGAAGACATCAATTTTATTCCTTATCACCCACCAATCACAAAACATATGATCAATAGACAAGTGGTTATGGTAAACATACCAACACCTGAGACTTATCATCCAAGCTTCACAATTGATGCTATCCCAATAGGTTGCAACTTGTGGGATGAAAAGTGAGAAGAAAATAGATATGAGGTAAGTGATGATGAAGCATAGGTAATCTTAGCCTATCATGGGCCTCACTATTTACAATGCCTTGCCTGGTATAGCCACAATTAGATGAAAGTGGCTATGAGTTAGAGGACTTAATAGAGAGAGCCTACCTAGGGGTAAAGTAGTGGCCCCATAACTTGGGGTAACATACTAATGCAAATGGCATCTTCATAAGTGATGAAGAATATGAGTATGAAACAGATATGGCCTACTTGAGGCCAAGATACGTGCCCCTTGTTATGGGGCCACATATCAATGATAATAGTTTTTGGATAAGTGATGATGACTTTGATGACAAGACTGATATGGCTTATCTTGGGCCTTGCCACTTGTAGTAAGCCAACATGATGGTAGGAAGATAAGTGGTATTTCATGCCATAGACCTTGGCTTACAGTTTCTAGGAAGACCTATCGACTTAGTTGCAATTCACCATGCAATAAATCCCCCTCCACCTACATTCAAGAGCTCTTAGAATCTAATGATCCTATTATCAGTCCTACTCATGGGCCAGATCCAAATATTCCTTTTCCTCTAGAGCCTCATAACGAGTGTGGAGGGGAAACCTTTGAGATAATGTTTCACCCATGTGGTCCTAGATATTTCATTCCATCCATAAATACAATCTCCATTTATTTGGCCACTCCAATTCATAACCTAGAATATCCTACTAAATTACTATGTCTTGATACAAAGGCTATTGATTGGGATCACGTTGATTCACCCATAAATCTTGAGGACCTTTTCCCTAACAAAGAGGTGTCACAACTACTTCATTTTGCATCAGGATGTGCATATGACGTATTCCATGTTGTTTTGGATCCTGAGTCAGTAGGACCTATAAATCCCATCGATGAAATTCATTTGATACCCATGCCTCACCAATTGGAGAATGGGTCACATATGGCTATAGAAGTGACTTTAAATATGGACATCAGTGATGATTCTACTCAACCAAATAAAGTCAATTTCGAATAAAGTCTATCTCTAGAGGAAAAAGCCATCATAATTCATCTCTTTAAAGAGAGGTGAAATATTTTTTCCTAGAATACAAAGACATGCTAGGGATTTATCCAAAGTTAGTTGTTCACAACCTTTCATTGGATCCCATGAAGAATCCAATCAAGCAAAAATTGAGGAAAATGCATCCAACCATCACTTTTATGGTGAAGAACAAGTTACAAAAATTGTTGGATGTGATTTTCATAGTTATCATTGACTATCCTGAATGGGTCTCAAACATGGTGCCTATGAGAAAACTAGATGGAAGAGTCTGGATTTGCATAGATTTCAGAGACTTGAATATGGCAAATCCAAAGGATTCATTCTTGTTGCAAAACATAGATGCTCTTTTTTATGCCACTGCAGGTCATGAGATGCTCTCTCTAATGCATGGGTTTTTTGGATACAATCAAATATAAAATCAAACCTGAAGACCAACATAAGACCACTTTCATTACTCCATGGGGGATATTCTGTTACAAATTTATGCCATTTGGTCTAAAGAATGCTGGTGTTATGTATCAGTGGGCCATGACATACATCTTTCATGACTATATGTACACAATATTAGAAGACTACATGGATGACTTGTTGGCCAAGTCTTTAGCACGACAAGAGCATGTTAAAATCCTTGAGAAAGTCTTCGATCACCTCATTGAGTACAACATTAAATTAAACCCTAAGAAGTGCATGTTTAGCATAACTTATGGTAAGCTCATAAGTTTCATCATTTCTAAGAGAGGCATTGAAGTCGATATTGCAAAGGTAAAGGCTATAATGGAAATGGCCACCCCTACCAACATTAGGGAGTTAAGAAGCATACAAGGCAAGGTAGCATCCATAAAATGGTTTATTTCTCAATTATCAAACAAGTGTTGACCCATGAATTAGTTACTACACAAGGATGGCCCATTTCATGTGAGACAAGCAAAGTCTCCCCAAGATCGAAGAATGTTGCACAAGATCAATCATACACAAAAGAGGAAAACCCACAACACCAATATTAAGTGGTAAAACTCTACTTCAAATTAAGAAGAGAAACATCCACTATAAAGCTCACTATATTACTCAATGATTCAATAATACAAGAATGCTTCAATGTTATGCAACAATATGCATCAACATGATATGACAATATGTAGTAGACAACACCCCTATTTAAAGAGAAGCTTTTCTACTACAACCCTAAAATTACCCTAATCTTATCACAATATTATCTTGAGATGTGTGACAAGTGGCATCTATAAAATATTAAAAAGTGATTGGTTACTTTTTAATATTTGCTAGAAAATGGAAAATAACTTTTTCCCACAAATTAAATATTCCTAGCACCCTTATTTTATTTATTAATTGAGTGGAAATATTTTTACATAAAATAGAATTATTTTCTAATTCAAATATTATTCTTTAGACTTTATATTTTAGTCTAATAATAATTTACACATTGTCGCATTACATATTCCAACACTCCCCCTTAATGCAATATTGAAGAAAGGAATTATGAAACAAAGAAACATTCTCCCCCTAAATATAAAAATAGGGATGAGAATAAAATGAGTAATATAGTTACAATGAGCTTCTATGACCAAGAATGGTCTACAATAAGGCACCAATACAAAATGGGCCAAAATGAGACTGCAAGCCCCCAACGGAGTAGCTTCAGATACAAGCAACTTATAAAGCCATCCATAAACCACAAGAGATTGCAAATTACAAGAAGAAAATATCACAAGGGTGTCTTCAGTAGCCTGTAAAACCTCAAACAGAAGTACCTGCAAGCTACAAGTAGCTCAACCTAAGATCAGTTAGATACATCATCATAAATATATTCACCACAACATATATGAATATCCAAAGATGATAAAAAAACTGATCTAACAAATAGCGAACTATAAGTCATCACAAAAAGATGCCAAGCCATACTTATAGTCACGTGCTATATAGTTGATCAAAAAATATCATATACAAAGTTACATAAAGCAAAAAAAGATTACCATGATAATGCAGACTCTAAAGTACCATGTAAAAAAGTATCACAAGGCTAACAAAAAAGTACCATGTATAAGAGTTGCAAAAGGTATATGAAATAATAAAGTGTGCACACCGGTTGCATAAAGCCAACCATACAATATCATGTACAAAAGTAGCATAAATGCTAATAAGAAAGTACCATGATAAACCAATTGCATAATGTCAACTACATAAAAACATGTACAAAGTTGCACAAGAAAACAAGAAAGTACCATGTAAAAGAGTCGCATAAAGGAATTGCATCATATACCATAATTGCACAATGCCATCTACAAATTAACACTTACAAAAGTTGCACAAGGCAAATAAGAAAGTACCATGTTCAAAAGAGATGCAAAAAGCAATTATACCACCAAATATCAACTCATATATATAGCACAAAACACCTCATAAGTATGAATTTATCATCACACAAGTGTAACTACACTTCATTCCCTCTTGAGGATAACTTCACCAAACCAAGTGAGTCCCTTAGCTTACAAAACTGCTCCTTGGGAAGAGGTTTGGTGAAAAAATCAATAGAATTAGAAGATGATGGGAAATACTCCAACTGAATAGTCCCATATGATGCGTAGTTGTTATACCATCATTAATTCTCAATGAATTTGTCAATCTAGGGCAGTGTACAAGGCTATCTGTAGAAGAAGTGAAACAACTATAACTTAGGTCAATCTAGATAAATAGGTCTTATTGGTGGAAACGGTTGCGTGGGGGATTTTGGGACATTCATATCTCTAAATTTCATGAATTAAACCTTAATCTAAGTTGTAGAATTGTAAACTAATCATTAACTACAGAAATAAAGTCCTAATTACAATTGCAGAATGAGACCTAATTATATTGCAGAAATAACAGTTGCAGAATTGAAAGTCTGATCCTAATTGTAGAAAGGAAATCTAATTACTTTTGTAGCAATGAAAGTCTAATTCTAACATGGAAATGAAAACTGTCAAGGCTCTGTAACAGAAGGTTGTCAATATTCTATGTAGGGTTTGACAACAAAATATAAAATGCAGGAAATTACTGAAAACAAAAAATTCTAGAAATAACAGTCTGAATTAAAATGGAAGCTTTGCTGAAAGTAGAGATTACAACTAAAACATTAAGCACAAGTTTAATCTAAACATAAATAAACTAAGATCACAAATATTATCAACTGTTTACAAGCAATTGAAATAACAAGTTCTACAACTCATTCTACTGCAGCAAAATCAGAATAAAAACTTGCTTGTTAGTCCCCCTCCTAGGTCTGGAAGTGGCCAGCCTCCTTGTCCAGAAGAAGGTATAAGTCTCTATCTCTCTCTCTAGATATTAATCACACTCATTTACAAGCAATATGAAATATAACTGGTGCACTTTATTGATTAAAGAACATGATTACAATAATTCTGCTGAAAATATATTACAGGACTGTAACAGTCAAATTCTACCTATTTTTTGCTTCTTCTTAGCTTCCTTACTTTCTACTTTCTGCTGCTACTATTTCCTTACCTAGCTCAACATAAACGGGAGCACTATTTATAGATGTTTTAAGGTCTTATTACAAACAAATAATATCTCAAAAGATCTAATCCTACAATGCTGCAACAAATTCTAGTTTTATCCTAGAAGAAGATTAAAACTTGATATTTCCCTTAATGATGGCTTTGGTTGGCAATGACGGCAAATACAGATGGAAGATCTTTTCCTTTACCTTTTCCAACCTTTATTTCCCTTTTTATGGCTTCAAAAATCAGTCAAAAAGTCAAAAAGCACATTCTGTTTTCATTTTGAAGATAAGTGGCTTCATTTCAAAGACAATGCAATTATCATTCCAAAGATACTACAATTCTCATTCCGAAGATACTGCAATCCTTCATTTCAAAGATACTGCAATCCTTCATTCTGAAGATACTACAATCCTTCATTCCGAAGATAATGCATTCTTCATTCCGAAGATCTGCTCATTCCGAAGACGTTGTGTTCTCTCATTCCAAAGATATCTGTTCATTCCGAAGATACTTCAGAATGAACAAATGTGTGCTTTTCTAGTGATTTCTTCTACATATCTCAGGTGGGTTATCTCCTAAGATCAAATTCCAATGGTCTTCATATTTTTCCACATGTGAATTCCAAGCCTTGCTATTTATGGACAGCTGGCTGGAATTTACATGGGAAAGACCAGTTTTTGTTGCACAACAATAGTTTGCTTGCACTGTTGCCAGATTTCGGTGAAATAATTGCTTGAGACAAATCAAAACTTGATTAGTGAAATTTTGCTATTATTCTAAGAATATCCCATTTTAGAAAATCATAGCAAAAAGAACACAAAACTATGCAAAAAGTTGTAAAATCAGCATATAATATTCCAAATACATTGATTATGCAAAATGGTTAATATACAGCATATTGAATCAACTTAACTAACATATCAGAAAAAACATAAGAGTTTATAGGCATTTTTAGTGTTCAAAACATGTTATGATTGAGGCATTTCTAGGCCTCATCATTTTCCCCCCAACTTATATTAATGCATGCCCTCATGCATTCTGTTGGGCTATGGAATCACATATGTCCATGTTTAGATTCCATGACCTGTAGAATAATTTCTTGCCTATATAATACCCCCTATTTTCCTGAATGTTTCTGAGCCAGTATTCAAATTGTTCATCAGGTTGGGCATCTTCCTCAAAGTAGAATGGAACTGGAGTAATGGTGGTTAGAGGCCTAAACCTGAGACCTATCCAGTTATGTTGCATTATTTGAATCAGCTAGATTACACCTTCTACTCTTCTTCTGGACCATTCTAAGTTGATGGGGGAGATGGGTTCTCTTTTCCTTAAAGACATGGAAAGTTTAGTCCATCTGTCTCTGCACACTGACAATGCTGGGAAAAAATTATGATCACAAAAATTATTGAACCTAGCCACACAGTCCCTTAAGTTGTTCAAGTACATCCTCTTTATATCATCCGTGTTCATCATTGAGAAGTGCTTCCTGGTGATAACTAGGTGATTTGGTTGGATTGCTCTGACTAACAACTCAATCCTTGTTTCAATTTCTTTGTTCTACTTTTTCTCTTGATCCTAGTAAATCTAATTTTGCAAAGTAGACATAAATGCTCTCAACTGAACATCTCCAATGTAGATTTGAGGATGAGACTCAACTTCCTCTGGAATGAAGAAATTGTGTAAAAATAGTTCACACAGGAGATTTTTCTGCTCAAAAGGATTGTCAAAGTATGCTTCCAGGAAATCTATAGTTGTGTCCAATTTATATGGGAGGTTTGAACTAATCCTCATGACCTGCCATCTGAGGTATTTTTCCTTCAAAATAAGGCTGTAAAATCTGGCTGGTCGTCTAAATTGGACTAAAAATTCAGCAATTTGGCATAATTCAAACACCTTTTATTTCAATGCCTGAATTTCTGTTTCCTTGGCTTCTAGCTGTTTTTCTTCCAATTTAAACTTTTCAATTTTAGTGGCAAGCTGCTCATATCTAATCATCTAGCTAGCTATGTCTGCATTGTACTTCTCTAGAGACATAGTATTAGGTGGTCTGACTACAGGTGGAATCCTAGGTAGCAGATCAACTTGAAATCCTTTTTCTGCCACTTCTACTGGTTGATCATCTATCAATAATTCTACATGTACCTCCTTAATTGCTATTTCTATGGGGTTGTCATCAGATAGTATTTCTACTTGTACCCCCTTATCTGTTGTTTCTACTAAAAGTGTAATAGTTTGGAATGCAGGGACCTCAATAGGAGTACTTACTTGAACTTTTTCTTGCTACTGGGACTGTTCCTGTGTTGGTGGCTCATTTTCAACATCCTCTGCTATGCTCTTTACCATTTCTAAAGCATCTCCAGAATAAGAAGGCAATGCTTCAAAATGAGATGGTGCTGCTTCAGAATGGACAGGAACTTCTTCAGAATGAATGAGTGCTACTTCAGAATGAATACCCATGTTTGTCTCAACAGAGTCATCTGCCCTTGATAGACCTAGAAGCAATTGAGCCAAATTGTTTTCATCAATGGACATAGCTGGCTGTTTTTTAGATTGTGACAACATTTTTCTCAATTCTACCACTTTCTGCTGAAGCTATGCAATTTTTCTTTCTTGTATCTCAATGATGCTTTCTTTCTCCTCAATCCACTTGGTTTGTGTTATAACAACACTTCTTGCTACTTTTAGCTACTCTGTGATGTCTTCCACTTCTGTTTCTTCTTTAGAAGCTGATGCAGACAAATCAGTTGTAGTTGGCTGCTCAACCAATATCTCTTCTTCTGCAACAATTTTTTCTTATTCAGGAGGCTTTATAAAACTATCTATAAGGGTATCTACCATATTTGTAGCCTGATGAATTGTAGCCTCCTCCAAACCATTTTGCTCAGTTTCTGTCTCAGCTATCTATTCAAGGAATTTTGAAAAGTTTTCAGAGGCTAGTTGTATCTCTGTGACATATGGGCTGCTTGGTCTATCTCCTTCCTCCATAACCTGTTCTACTATTTCTTTCAAATGGATTCTTGTAGACCTCCTAGTTCCAGATGCAAACTTCTTATTTTTGTTCTATTTTTTGGTGATAGCAGGGGTTATTGGGTCAGTTTCAAATGCCTCTATTTCCCTTGTTGTTTCTGCCTCTATTTGGTTAAGTGCTTCACTTCTCTGTTATGTCAAATTAGTGGTCACTCTAGAAAAACAAACCTTCTTTTATTTTTCTGCTCTGCTACTAGTTCCATATCTTCTTCTCTTTTGTTTCTTGGTTCGTGAATTTGAGGGTTCAGGAGCAAGGTTTTTTGTTGCTGCTGTTGGGTGTGGTTCTGTAACAGCTTTAGGGGCACCTTCTACAGTTTCCTTTGCAGCATCTTCTACAAAATTTTCTACAGTAGCTATTTTTTCTTCTACAGCAACATTAGTAGTATCTGGCTCTTCTTCTTCCTCATATTCATCCCTAAAAATGACATCATTTAGGGTAGAGTAAAACCTATAAAAAATCCTAGGGTTTCCTCTAAAATGGTGTTGGCAAACTAGTTTGATGAGGCCATGATGGCGAAGGCTTCCTTTGCCCTCCTGATATCTCTTTGCCATGTTTTTTAATTCTTGATACAGATACAGGGGAAGATTTACCCTAACTTATGGTTGCTGCTCACCATGTCTGAGATGGTTCAAAATTCGTAGATGATGCCCTGATAATAGCACATACTGCCCTTCACAGCTTAGGAATTTTACTACCCAAGTGGCTACTTCATCCCAAGGTTCCTGTAAGCTGGCCCTTTTTAACCCTTTGCATGTGTTGTTATGGGTTAAATACTCTGGCTCTCTATCATTTTCTTCTACAAACTGATTAACTACATTTGCCAATGTATTCTTGCCAGATATAGAAATTGAAATCCCTTCTAATGGCAGCTTAGTAATCTGACTTAAAATTTTAGGGGTTACCTCAATAGTCATGTTGTTTACATGTGCTCGGTTGTTTTTGAATGTATGGGCGAACATGCCAGCCAAATATTTAGAAGACCCATTAAACTTATCCAAAAATGGCATAAACCCTCCATCTTCAAAAATATGCATGACTGTCAGATTTTCTCAGAGGTAGGTGGTATCTACAGGTTCTATTCTGATATTTCACTCCATCTTTTCTATTCACTACTGCTGCTATTTCTCTGCTGGATCTCTGGTTTTTTTTTTATGTTGCAGATTTGCAGAGTTTTTAGTTTGAAACCTTCGTTGCCCTGTTTCTCATCTGCTTCTTCAAAATGAACCGTAACCTGAGCACTGTACTTTGCAAACACGTCTTCAAAAAGAAATGTGGCACACATTTCTACTGTTGCACCGAACACCTGTCCGTCAATGATTGCTTAGACGTCCTTGCCATCAGATCCACCTCATTTGGTTTTAATTTTTTTGTTTAGTCCGTAGATTCTCACGTGCATGTTTATTGGCATTAAAAATTGGTGGCATATGGTTGGTCACGTCCTCCGTAATTCTGGTACTTTCCAATGGGTGCAAAAACAAACCATGTGCTGACTGACATGTGTTCCTTTATCATATGCAACTTAAATAGTTTGATTTTGTTGTACCTTGTCTTCTTGGATGCCACGTGGAAATTCTCTTTCCGAAGATTATAACTTATTGCGCAAACAAAACTTCATTCCAAATATTATGACTTCATTCCGAAGACAAGTCTTCATTCCAAAGAAAAATCCTCATTCCAAAGATTATAACTTCATTCCGAAGACAGGTCTTCATTCCGAAGACAAATCCTCTTTGCAATTTTAAATCTTTATTCCGAAGATTAATCCTCATTCCGAATATCAATCCTCATTCCGAATATCATGCTGTATTACGAAGGTAAATTGTCATTCCGAAGACAGATCTTCATTCCAAAGACAGATCTTCATTTCGAAGATGATGCAACAAGTCGTCATTTCGAAGATCAAGTTTCATTCTGAAGACAAATTGTCATTCCGAAGACAAAGTTTCTTTCTGAAGACAAAGTGCAACATTCATTTTTCTGTCATTCCGAAGACAATTTCAATCCGAAGATAATACAATGAGACACTGTTTTTGGCATTCTTGTTCTGAATATTAGGCAGAAATCAATATTTTCATTCTCAAAACATGTTTTAAGTATGCCAAATTTTATGAATACCTTTTATGCTAATGGTTAATTTTCATATACTATATACAAATCATTTTACAATGAAGAAATGTAAGAAATATATACCTGATAAAAATAGTTAATGCCAGTTTTGAAGAATGACTGCCTTTGTTGATATTCTGATGAGATTTTCTGCAACATTTCAAAACAAGTGCACTTGGTGAATTTGTACAATGATGGTTTAGAAATTTCTCAAGGTTATGCATGCCAGAAAACTGGTTTTCATGCATACCAACCCAGTAGTGCCTTAAGAAAAGGTTTTCACTACTGAGTTATTCATTTTTCTCTCTTCTTTTTTCTTGATTTTCCCTTTTTTTTTTCACCTCTCCTTTTCTCTCTTTTTTTTTTTCTTGATCCTGACTATGCCCATGAAGGAATTTCATGATTTCCCCTAAAACCATGCCCATGAAGGAATTCATACTCAAAATTTATTCATATTTTTGTTTTCTATTTTTTTCTGATTTTTTTGTATTTTCTATTTTTTCTTGAAATCCATGATCATGCTGATTGTTTTGAAGTGGAATATGGAATCTCTTCCACCTGTTGTGTATCCAAACTATCAAGTTGTTGCAAGAATTCATCTTTAGTCAGGGGTGTATGGTACACCCTAAGGTGATGTCCATTCACTACCAACTTTCTTTGTGATCCATCAATAGGGGATAGACGAGCTGCTCCATTGTCAAATAGCTCCTTAATCTAGTAAGGTCCCAACCATCTAGTTCTCAATTTTCCAGGGAAGTCTTCATAGCGAGAATCAAAAAATAAATCCCAATCTCCTTGTTGAAGTTTCCTCTGTTGAATGTGACTGTCATGCCACAGCTTCCTCTGCTCTTGAATTACCTTAGTTTGGTGCAAAGCATCCAATCTAAGTTCATCCAATGCATTCAGCTACAAAATCTTGTTTGTCTATGCCTGTGACAATTCAATTCCAATTTCCAGTGTTGTGCATAATGTTAGTAGCTCAAATTCAATAGGCAAGAGAGGCTTTTTACCAAAGACTAGTTCATAAGGTGTGAATCCAGTAATGGACTTCCAAGTAGTATTGTAGGCCCAAACTGCTTTAGGTAATTTATCTAGCCAATTTCTCCTATGAAAAGCTACTATTTTTGTCAAGATGCGTTCTAGTTCCCTATTTGTTACCTCAACCTGGCCATTTGCTTATGGGTGGTAAGGTGATGATTTCCTATGTTTGATTTCATACAATTTTGTAAATGCCTTTATGACTTTGGATGCAAATTGGGGTCCTTGGTCTGTGGTGATAGACCGTGGAGCTCCAAATCTCTAAAAAATCTAAGTATACAAGAAATCAGTGACCTTCTCTTCACGAGCATGTTTGAAAGCACGCACCTCTACCCACTTTGTCAGGTAATCAATGCATACTAGAATATGCACCTTTCCTTGAGAAGGTGGATCAATAGGTCCTACAAAATCAAGCCCCCACCTCTCAAATGGTTCTAAAACCAATTGAGGCTGTAGTGGCATCTCATTTGTATGAGTGGGTTTCCCCATTCTTTGGCATGCATCACAATGCCTGATGTACTTTTTCACATCCTTGTGAAGAGATGGCCAATAATATCCTATCCCTAGGACTGTGCTTTTTACAGAATAGTGTCCACCTGAGGGTTCATCATGACAAGCTCTAAGGATATCATACACTTCATCATTTTGGATGCACCTACGTAACACATGGTCAAGACTGCACTTAAAAAGCATACCCTTAATCCATTCAAAAGAAGAACTTGGTTTGATCAATTGTTTTTTTTGTTTTGAAGTGAAATGTGGAGGAACTTTCCTTGTGACCAAATAATTGGCTATATCTACAAACCAAGGTGATTGAACTGATATAGCAAATATTTTTTCATCAGGAAAAGTGTCATCAACTAATTCCCCTTCATCTGTGTTCTGCAACCTAGACAAGAAATCTACCACAACATTAGCTTTTCCTGGTTTGTTGATTATAGTGATATCAAATTCTTGTAGCAACAACAACCAACAAATAATTCTTGCACTTACCATAGGTTTATTTATCAAATACTTAATGGTTGTATGACCTATGTGAATAAATATTTGATAACCTGTGATATAATGCCTAAATTTGTAGATGGCATATATTACTTCTAGGAATTCCTTCTCAGTGGTTGTATAATTTTTCTCGGCTCCTATCAAGTTCTTTCTAATGTTGTAGATGGTATAGTGTTCACCATTGTCAATTTGTCCTAATTCTACTCCAATTGTTGTATTTGAGGCATCAGTTTGTATGTGAAATGGTAATGTCCAATTAGGTCCTCTAAGCACAGGTGGAGTTATCAATTTATCTTTTAGAGCTTCAAATGCTTCCTGACACTTTGCAGTCCAGGAGAATTTAGAATCTTTAGTCAATAGGGCAAACATAGGACTGGCTATTGTACTAAAGTTGGGAATAAACTTGCGGTAAAAACCAATGTGTCCTAGGAAGCTTTTGACATTAGTCTGAGTTTTAGGAGGAAGGAGATTCTTGATAATTTCCACCTTCTTTGGATCAACTTGGATCCCTTCAGGAGAGATGTGATGACCAAGAACTATCCCTTCCTTCATCATCATGAAGCATTTTTCTGGATTCAAGGATAACTGGTATGTTTCACAGCGAGTTAAGACTTTATCAAGATTTTCCAATGTAAAATCAAAAGTTTGTCCACATACTATGAAATCATCCATGTATATTTCAACACTTTTGGTTGTCAGATCAGCAAAAATTGCTAGGACTGCTCACTGAAAAGTTGTTGGGGAATTACACAAACCAAAAGGTAAAACCCTATAGGCAAATGTTCCCCATGGACATGTAAAAGTTTTTTTCTCTTGATCTTCAGGTGCAATCTGAATTTTATTATATCCACTAAATCCATTAAGAAAACAAAAGTATCTTTTTCCAGCAAGAGTATCTAACACTTGATCTATGAAAGGTAATGGAAAATGGTCTTTGTATGTCACCTTATTCAACTCTCTATAGTCTACACATACTCTCATTTTTCCATTTTTCTTAGGAACTATAACCAATGGAGAGACCCATTGGCTATCAAAAATTGGGTAAATGAATCCTACTTCCAAAAGTTTTTCAATTTCTTCTTTCACAATATCTCTTAAGGCAAGATTCAATATCCTCTGGGGTTGTCTAACTGGCTTGACTTCTTTAGTATAGATTTTGTGGGTACATATATTAGGATGGACTCCTGACATATCTTTGTAGTTCCAAGCAAAAGCATGAACATGCTTCTACAAGACAACTATCAATTTTTCTTCCTCTTCCCTAGAAAGCTGGTTGTAAATGTTCAAAAATTTGCCTGGTTGGACTTCTATTTGTTTTGTATTTAGAAGGACTGAATTCACTCCTTCATACCTAGTTATTAAGGTATTAAGAGGACATTGCTGAGATGGGAGAAAAGAAGCAGTTTCTATTTTATTGCTGCTTGAGGGAAGCATATCTTGTATGGAACAGTGAGAAGGAAAAATTAGATGATGGTGCCATCCATGTGGTAGTGAAACAAAGTTTCCCTATGATAGTACAGATGGTTCATCTTCAGATTTTTTATTCTCCTCATTACTTAACTGTTGGATATTTGTTGCTTCCCCTTCTAAACCTTGTTCATGTAGAACATTCATCAGGGTTGTTTCATTTTCTAAATTTTCTATATCACTGAGGTCTTCTATGTGTTCTCTTACTACTAAGGTAGCTAGTGTAGAAATGACCTCTTTTGGTTCTTCCTCTAAGTCAGAAAACCATAACTGACCTAAAAATTTGCTAGATGATTTTGCAAGAGGATATAAAGAAATCTGTTTCGAGATCAATACCATTTGAAATAGTCATATTTCCAAATCTACAGTCTATGAAGGCTACTGCAGTTGCAAGCCAAGGTCTTCCCAAAATAATGGGATATCCATGTGCTGAATTTATTGGCTGTAAAACCAAAAAATTTGTAGCAAATTCCCAAGAAGAAACTTCTATAGGGACATCTTCAATGATACCTTCAGGTTTTGCAACTGGCCTATTAGCCATTTCTAAAACTGTAAATGTGGGGCTGAGATGTTTGATGTAATTGTTCCATTGTATCCTTGGTCATGACATTTATTGCAGCTCCTAGATCTACTAAGACATTTGATATTGGTATTGAACCTATGGTGATTGTGATAATCGGGCTTCCTAGATCACTATACTTTGGAGGTACTAGTTTTCCAGATAAGAGAATAGCTATCTTCCCTTCAACCTGCACAGTTTTGGGAAATGCCTTCTTTTTTCTTCCTAATATTTTAATACATAAATTTTAGACAGTACTATTAATCTCTGGTATTTCCTTAATAACTTGCAATAAGGGCAATGATATAGTCAAATTTTTGAGTTCTTTGACCATTTATGACTTAGAATTTTCTGGTATTGCATTGAATCTTTCAAGATATGGAATTATCCTTGGTAATTGTTTTGCCTGTGATTTTGTCTCTTTCTCTATTGTTGGTTGGATTTTCTCTGGTTCCAATTTTTCTTCTATCTCCATTATTGGTTGGACTTTCTCTGCTTCCAATGATTCTTGCTCTTCATTTTCTTTTATTTCATTTGAAACTGGTTCAGGTACAACTTTTACTGAACGAAGTTGGATGTTACTACAATAAAGAACATTAATTTCAACATTTTCTTCGACTTTGGCCACATAGACAGGAGGTGTCTGTCTCACACTGTTTGGATTAGTGACTGGTTGAGCTGGCAATTGAGGTTGTTTCACTTGTTGTGTTTGCTATTATTTTTCTTGAAAATTTTGATTAGGTGTAGGCAACAAATGCTGAGTTTGACCTTGATTCCTTTGCTGCCTTGGATAGGACTGGTATTACTGATTCCACTATGGTTGGTTTTGCATCCAATGTGGATTAGTCTAATTTTTATTCTAGGTTGGATTGTTTTGATTCCAATATGGGTTGTTTTGATTCCATGAGGGGTTGTTTTGATTCTAATTTTAGGCTATAGGTTACTCCAATTTGCTTGTGGCCATTCTTGGAAATTTGTCCATTGAGAATAATTCCAAGGACGTTGGAGTGGTTCTGATTATCCCCAAGGCATAGTACCAAGATTATGCCCCCAATTTATAGGAAAACGAGGGGTATTTTTGTATTGAGAAAAATTTCCCCCTTGTTTTGGTCCAATGTAGTTGAGTTCCTCAGTCTGGTTTTCTAACACAGTTTTGAGTTGTGGTAGTAGGTGGCATTGATCAGTTGAATGCCTTTTTGAACAGATACTACAAATGGCTGAGATAGATGTTTTATTCAAAGGAAATTCCTACAAAGCATGTTTATTTCTACATCTTGGGCAATAAATTGCCAAAGGTTCTATGTTTTTTGCTTTTGCAGAAATTTCCCCCAAAGTAGTGTTTAGGTGCACTAGAATATCAGTTTTAAAATTTGCAAGTTCCTCTATCAGGTCCTTCACATCAGTACCATTTGTGCGGATTTTTCTTCTTCTCTATTTAGTGCAAGAGTAATTCCTATAGAGATCCACAATTTCATCATTACTAAGAGTGGTTACATCCCCTTTTCTCATCAAATCCAGAACTTCTCTGGATTCATCTTGCAATCCTCTTAAAAATATGGTTTTACATAATTCTAGTTCTACAAGTCCACATCTCCTTTGAACAAAGGATAACCTATCAAGATAATCTTCCAATGTCTCATCATCTTCCTGCTTGATTCTGAATAACTCATCTTTCCTATTCCTTACATGATAATATTCCTGATATTTGTCTAAAAAGACAGTTTTCATTTGATCCCAGGTTCTTATGGAATTAGGCTCTAAGCTCATGAACCAATGTAATGCTGAATCCTTGAGTGTTGAGGGAAAAACCTTAAGTTTTTGATTGTCATTTATATAATCATAGGTCTGACACACTACCTTGAATTCAAACAAAAATTGATCAGGATCTTCAGATACAACACTTCGAAAGGTTGGAAGTACTGAAGGTGAAATGGTCTTCATGGGAGAGTTTTGTGTTGGATTCATACGAATAGTATATTCAAATGTTCTGGAAGGTTGGGGCATATCCTGATCATCTCCTTCATTATGGACATAGCCATGTTGGCCATCTATATTGCATCCCTCTGCCATAGTTTCCTGTTTGTTGGGAGAAGTTAAACCTTTCCAAATTGTCTTCTCAAGAGGTCCAAGACCCTCTATTGATAATGAGTTTGATGAATTTTCTTCCTTACGATATTCTGATGATGATAAAATTGGTGATTTTTCTTTCTCAAAATGTTCTAATGATGATGAGACCGGTGATTTTTCTATCAATATTTCTGGTAGTTCAAACACAGGTGATTCACCCCTTAGGCATGAAGATCTCCTTAATGGAACAAGCCAGGGATCCTTTGGGGTAGTTCTACCTTTTTCATCCCTAGACTTACTCATTTATGTTTACTCTTAAATGACATAAATTAAGTCAATAGTTGTTATCTTCCTCAATTGTTGTATTCAGATTTTAACCTAAATTTTCATAGCTTAGTCTGATTACAGCTATTAGACTATTTTTTTTCTTCTGGAAACACTATTCCTCGACAACGGTGCCAAAATGATGCATAGTTGTTATACCATCATTAATTATCAATGAATTTGTCAATCCAGGGTAGTGTACAAGGTTATCTACGAAAGAAGAAGTGAAACAACTATAACTTAGGTCAATCTAGAGCAACAGGTCTTATTGGTGGAACCGGTTGTGTGGGGGGTTTTGGGACATTCCTAGCTCTAAATTGCATGAATTAAACCTTAATATAAGTTTCAGAATTGGAAACTAATCATTAACTACAGAAATAAAGTCCTAATTACAATTGCAGAATGAGACCTAATTATATTGCAGAAATAATAGTTGTAGAATTGAAAGTCTGATCCTAATTATAGAAAGGAAATCTAATTACTTTTGCAGCAATGAAAGTCTAATTCTAACATGGAAATGAAAACTGTCAAGGCTCTATAATAGAAGGTTGTCAATCTTCTGTGCAGGGTTTGACAACAAAACATAAAATGCAAGAAATTGCTAAAAACAAAAAATTCTGGAAATAACAGTCTGAATTAAAATTGAAGCTTTGCTGAAAGTAGAGATTACAACTAAAAAATTAAGCACAAGTTGAATCTAAACATAAATAAACTAAGATCACAAATATTGTCAGTTGTTTACAAGCAATTGAAATAACAAGTTCTACAACTCATTCTGCTGCAGCAAAATCAAAATAAAAACTTACTTGTTAGTCCCCCTCTTAGGTCTGGAAGTGGCTAGCCTCCTTTTCCAGAAGAAGGTATAAGTCTCTCTCTCTCTCTAGATCTTAATCACACTCATTTACAAGCAATATGAAATAGAATTGGTGCACTTTATTGATTAAAGAACATGATTACAATAATTCTATTGAAAACCTGTTACAGGACTGTAACAGTCAAATTCTACCTATTTTTTGCTTCTTCCTAGCTTCCTTACTTTCTAAAAACGCGAGATTCTGGAAACAAAAAGGATAAACTAAAAATGCAATATAAAGAAACTAAAATAATGCTTAAACCCTATGTTATTGAAAAATGCATAAAATAAAGAACATGAACACAAGATATCAAAGCAATATAAAAAGAACGACCCTTTTATTGATATTCTTTACAAATTCATGTTACAATGCGTCTCCTTCCTTTTTATGGGATAGGAGCATTAAATGTTGGTCTTTTACAACTTGTTTCAGAATTCCTTCTTCCGCGTGCCCACATATAAGATGGGTGAACCAAAACGTTGTCGTCGCTTGCGTTGGTAAAGGTAGATTCCTCACTGCTCCTCTAATGCTGCAAATCTACGTTCAAAGAAACAAACAAAGAATTAGTAGCACCTGTGTATGAAAAATAAAAGATAAATCTAACGATGGTTAAAATGAGTCTAAATAAACTGAAAACTTAACAAAAGCATAAACATGAAACTAGCTAAATACTACAAAAGAAATAGTCACCAAAAGCAATAAGGTAGGGGGTGCCCGAAGGCAAACCACCCGCGGGTGAAACTTTGCTTCGACACCAATCCACTTGGGATGGATCCGAAACCTGATGTGATGTGTTGTTGAAAAATTGGTAGGATATTGTGGTCAAAAAATTGAATTTTGGTTCTTTGATTCGTGCCTTCAAAAGTCACCCAATAACCTGTCTTTCGATTAAGATATTATGGATGTTGAAAACACAAATCAAAAGTAAGTGAATTAGCAGAACTTCGTCGTTCAAAATGCTCCTTCTCTGTCTATATTTTGGGTGAGGAAACTCACCATTTTATAGACCCAAGGGGTCTCTTTGAATTAACATGCAAAAATGTTTCTTTGCATGAATGCTTTTTGTGTGAAGAGAAGACATCAAGGGCTTCTTAACTGCCTCTATGCATGTCTTTGTATGTTTAGAAAAGCTCACTCGCACTCCCATGCAATGAAGGGATAGCTAAGTGGTAAATCTGAGTTGTCTTAAAAAACTCACTCTCATTCCCATGTAGTGAAGGGAGAGTCAATTGGAAGATATGAGTTGTCAAAAGAACTCACTCGCACTCCTATGCCATGCAGGAAAAGCTAAGTGGTAGTTCTAAGTTGTCATGTGCCAAGATCTGACTTTTTATTGATCAAACCTGGCATTCGTCCCACCTCGAAGCGAGCACTGGTAATCATCTCTGGGTGAGACAAGTATCAATTCGCACTCGTCCCTGGGTGAGATGAGTACTAATCCGCACTCATACTTGGGTGGAGCGAATAAGTAAAAAAGTGTCTAAAAGGTGCCAAATTGATCCCTAAATTGTAAAACTACTATGTGAGTGGTTAGAACCATTGTTTAACCTCTGGGGGCTGCCTTGGGTGTTGTGTGTGTTAGTGCGATCAGTGCTTGTTGTCATGTAATCAGATTGGTGCTATTTTGGTGTCTACACTTTCTACTTCCTGCTGCTACTATTTCCTTACCTAGCTCAACCTGAACGGGAGCACTATTTATAGATGTCCTAAGGTCTGATTACAAACAAAGAATATCTCAAAATATCTAATCCTACAATGCTGCAACAAATTCTGGTTTTATCCTAGAAGAAGATTAAAACTTGATCTTTCCCTTAATGATGTCTTTGGTCGGCAATGACGACAAAAACAGATGGAAGATCTTTTCCTTTACCTTTTCCAACCTTTATTTTCCTTTTTTTGGCTTCAAAAATCAGTCAACAAGTCAAAAAGCACATTTTGTTTTCATTTCGAAGATAAGTGGCTTCATTCCGAAGACACTACAATTCTCATTCCGAAGATCACTCATTCCGAAGATACTGCAATTCTCATTCTGAAGATACTACAATCCTTCATTCCGAAGATACTGCAATCCTTCATTTCAAAGATACTACAATCCTTCATTTCGAAGATAATGCATTCTTCATTCCGAAGATCCGCTCATTCCGAAGACGCTATGTTCTCTCATTCTGAAGATATCTGTTCATTCTAAAGATACTTCAGAATGAACAAATGTGTGCTTTTCCAGTGATTTATTCTACATCTCTTAGGTGGGTTATCTCCTAAGATCAAATTCTAATGGTCTTCATATTTTTCCACATGTGAATTCCAAGCCTTGCTATTTATGGACAGCTGGCTGGAATTTACATGGGAAAGACCAGTTTTTTCTGCACAACAATAGTTTTCTTGCACTGTTGCCAGATTTCAGTGAAATAATTGCTTGAGACAAATAAAAACATGATTAGTGAAATGCTACTATTATTCTAAGCATATCCCATTTTAGCAAATCATAGAAAAAAGAACACAAAACTATGCAAAAAGTCGTAAAATCAGCATATAATATTCCAAATACATTGATCATGCAAAATGGTTAATATACAACATATTGAATCAACTTAACTAACATATCAGATAAAACATAAGAGTTTATAGGCATTTTTAGTGTTTAAAACATATTATTGAGGCATTTCCAGGCATCATCACCATCCAATACCTTCTCTCTGATAAAGTGGGCTTGGATTTCAACATGCTTTGTACTTTGATGCATTATAGGATTTTTAGCCAAGGTAATAGCTTATTAATTATCGAAGAGCAAATGTGAAGTACCAAATTACCCAAAGCCAATTTCCTTCATGAGGGTACAAAGCCAAACCGATTCTTGTGTAGCTATTGTCATAGCCTTATACTCCGCTTCCATTTTAGAAAGAGAAATTGTATCTTGCTTATTGGAAGACCAAGATATAGTTTTAGTTTCAATACTAAAAACATATTTTGTGGTAGACTTTATGTCTATTGTATCCCCTCCAAAATTAGAATCAGCATAGCTAGAAAGAGCAAAGGAAGAAAGCCTAGAATACTTGAGTGCAAAATCTCTAGTACTTGAAAGGTACTTTAGAATATTATTGGTAGCTTATAAGTGCTAAATATACAGTTTTTCCATGAACCTAGCCATCATACCAACTGTAAAATCAATATATGGCCTTGTTATGGTAACATAAAGAAGATTACCAATGAGTTGCCTATACAATGTAGCATCGGCCAACTGATATTTTGTACTTACTTCTAACTTAACCCTTGTAGAAATAGGAATGGAAGTAGGATTGCCATCGTCCAAATCAAACCTCTTAAGAAGATATTCAATATACTTGGATTGAATAAAAAAGGTACAATCCTCATGCTGATAAAATTGCATGCCAAGATAGTAGTGTAGAAAACCAAGGTCAGTCATTTCATACTCTGACTTTAATTTGGAGATGAAATAAAAAATGACCTCATTCTCATTTCTAGTCATAACAAGGTCATAAAAAATATAGCAGTTAAAATGACCAAGTTATCCTTCCTAAGCACATAGAGATATGTATCTGAATAGCATTTATCAAAACCAAGAGACAAGAAGTAACCTAAAATCTTCATGTACCATGCTCTAGGTGCTTGCTTCAGACCGTATAAGTTTTCTTTAGTTTACACACAAGTGTTTTCTTACCTTGTACAACAAATAATTATGGTTGACTCATGTAGATATCCACATCCAAATCACCATTTAGAAAGGCACTTTTCACATCAAGATAAAAAATCTACCAACTTTGAGTAGCAGCAATAGCAATGAGAAGTCGAATGGTGGGCATTTTGGCAACTGGTGTAAAAGTTATATCTTATTCAATGCCATGTTTTTGAGCATAACCCTTAGCAACCAATATAGCCTTATAATTTTCTATCTCTCCATTAGAATTGTACTTGATTATATAGACCCACTTATTCCCAATAACATTTCTCTTATTAGGATAAGGCACTAGATCCCAAGTTTTATTCTTTAGAAGATAATCCATCTCAAACTTCATGGCATCAAACCAACAAGAGTTTTGTGAAGCTTCTTATTAAGAAGTAGTCTTATGATCATTCTCTATATTAGCTAGAAGAGATATGTTAAGGGTCATACTTCTAGTTATCCTTTGGCTAACTAAATTTTGCTCTTTAGGACCCCTAGAATGATCCAACCACTTGGTCCTTTTGACACAAGGCCCACCCTTTTCTAACTCAATAAGGTCTTCATTGAATTTGACATCTCTTGAAACAAATACAATGCATGAAGAAGGTGAGTATAACCTGTAGCCACTATGTTCTGCATCATAGCCAACAAAGATGCATTTTTGAGACTTTTTGTCCAATTTCTTCCTCTTTTCTAAAGGAATATATGAAAATGCATCACATCCAAACACTCTTAAGTGTGACAAATTTGGCTTATTACCATTCCAAACCTCATAAGGAGTCTTCCCCTCAACTTATTTTGAAGGACACCTGTTAAGAATGTATATTGTTGTACTGGATGCTTCACCCCAAAGAAATTGAGGTAAGTGGTCACCAAGCATGCATCTTACCATCTCCATGATTGTCCTATTTTTCCTCTCTGCAACACCATTTTGTTGAGGAGTGTATGGATAAGTAAACTACTTTTTGATCCCATGAGAAGAACAAAACTCATTGAAATAATTATTGTTGTACTCCCCTCCATTGTCACTTCTAATCATTTTTATATTTGGTCCCTTTTGATTTTCTACCAAAGATTTGAACTCCTTGAATATCTCAAAACAATCTAATTTATTCTTAAGTAGATACCCAAATATCATTCTTGAATAATCATCTATAAAGGTGAGAATATAGGATACACCACCAAGTGATCTAATATGTAATGGACCCATAATATCTGTATGAATGAGTTGAAGAATTTGTGTGGCCCTTGTTGACTTGTCCTTTGCAAACTTTTGTTTGCTCATCTTGCCTAATATGCATGTTTCACACAAACCATGAATAGGTGAAATGTTAGGCAAGCCTTAAACCAATTTTTTTGACTTAATCATTTGAATATTTTGATAGTTTGTATGTCCTAACCTTAAGTGCCAAAGCTTGCTACTAGGAGAGATATTAGTTTCTAAACACACTTTAGGAGGAGCATCACCTAACACATAAATATTATTCTCCACATAACCTGTAATGATTGGTAGCATGCCTTTCCTAATGCTCCATGAAGTTGCATTGAACTCAATAGTGTGACCACTTCTAGCAAATTGCAAAACTGAAATTAAATTTCTCCTAAGGTTAGGCACATATAGGAAATTATCAAGTAAATTCCCTTCAATTACAACATTGCCAACACCTTCTACTTGAATTCTAGTATTATCACCAATGAAAACTGAATCTGAAGAGTGCTTATGAAAGTCCACAAACTTATACTTTTCAAAAAATATATGGTTAGTGCATCCAGAATCTAACATCCATTCATTAGAAGTAGATGAGTCAATGGAGTAGAAGGCACAAACAAAGGCATTTTTATTAGAATTTTGCTTTACATTATTCTTTTTCTTTCCCTTGCAAAACCATTTCTTAGGTCCTTTTCCCTTAGCCTTTTCTTGCTCTTCCTTTTCTACAATATTCTTCTTCTTGAAACAATTTTGTTTCTTGTGGCCTTTCTTGCCACAAAAGTTGCAAGTGAAATCAAATCTAGGCTTGTTGGGTTGGAAATTTTTATGTTTCCTTCCCTTGTATTTCTTCTTAAATGAAGCTTTAGTGGCACGTAAGGAAACATTATTCTCCTTGACAACTTGACCATTCACTTTGTCTCTATTAAGAGACTCTTCATGTTGAATCAATAATTGTGAAAGAGTGTTGAGAGGAATGCCATCCTCTTCTTGCTCTAGCCTAGTCTCAATAATGGTGATAAAATTCTTGAACTTGCTTGACAAGTTCCTAAAAATGATAAAGCTTAAGATCTTCTCACTTATCCAATCACAATTACAAGCCAATAGTTGAGTTCTCATGTCTTTCATCTTTGAGAGGAAGATCAAAGCACTTTCTTCTTCACATTGCATAGTGCTAAGAATTTTGGACAATAAAGTGAATTTCCTTGATGTGTTGGACCCTATATGGACTTTTTTTAGCAAATCCCATGCATCTTTAGCATACTCACAATGGATTATAGTGAGCAATATCTCATCACTCACACTATTGATAATCATGGAAAGTGCAAGGTGACTCTTTTTTTTGTATGTCTCAAGTACCCTTTCCTGGGTTGGGATTGCTTCATATCCATTCACAATGGGCCATAAATTTATTGCTTAAAATTCATCCCTCATCCTTGGTTCCCATATTCCAAAATTTTATCCATAACGGATGTGCTTAGGTGTGAAGGAGATTCCATGGTCAACCATTCTAGAAAGTGAACATAATCAAAACATAATATGCATTGACAAAGGAAATAAATGATGCAATAAGAAAGTAGATAAACATACTTGCATATATATAAAAAATATAACTTTCAAGTAATCTACTTTTCAATCATCAAATATAATCATCATGAAATATAAACATCATGAAATATAATCAAAATTAAGCATCATCAAGAGAGATAAGCATCATCATGAAAGATAATCAACATCATCATGAAATACTATAACCATATTGCAATAAACAACTATAACCATATTGTAATTGAATAAAGGAAATAAACCAAGATCAACTTGCAATAAGAAGGTAACTAACCATAACAATCATCTTGCAACAAAATAAACTAACTTGAATTGAACCATAAAACATTTGTTAAATGTTAGATAGTCAATAATTTAGTAATTTAGTGTTCATTTTAAGGTTTTTATATAGCCTAATGAATTGCCAATTCATATCACCTAAGGTCAACCAAGCTACCCAAAAGGGTACGGGTACGAGGACCTGAAAAGGACTTGCTACTGATAAAGAGGACTCTTTTGGATTCAATAGGTGTTTAGAAAATATAAAATGTGTTGCAAGATTAAGTAAATTTTAATCAAATACTAAAGTTGTGGTTAGTAAGTTGATTCATTTTTAACCTTCTTGATTAATATGAAAATTAGTAAATTGCAAGTTATTTGGTTAGTAGATATTTTAGTAGCAAGTTAGTAAGTTAGTAGTTAGATTAGTTGAGATGCAAAATAGGCAAAACACAAATACTCTCTCTCTCTCTCTCTCTCTCTCTCTCTCTCTCTCTCTCTCTCTCTCTCTCACTTTCATTCTCTTTTACTTTCATTATGAGAGATACAAGTTACATTAATTTACATTATGCTTCAAGAAAATGCTTGAGAGAGATTAGAAGAAATTAATAAAAATAGGGGGAAGAGAGTGAAAAAGTTGATCCGAAATTGCCTTGTATACTCCAAAATATACTTGGATAACCTTGCAAAACAAACAAACTCACAAACAACCAATGTTAATGTGAGAAAAAAAAATGGCTATAAGGTCTAAATTATTTAACAATTTGACTAAAAAATTGCCAAAAATTGCATAAAAGGATTCTAGTTGCTTTATACAATAATAAAAAATGCATTTCAATTTATGCAAAAAAAATGACTATTAGGTCTTAAAATAAAATAAATGACTATTTTTTTTATTAAAAAATAGAATAATAAATGACTATTTTTTTATTAAAAAACAAAATAATAAAAATGACTGCTTTTTTTATTAAATTATTGTTTTTTTTATTATTCTTAAAAAACAGAATAATAAAAAAAAAACCATTTTTTTATTAAATGACTGTTTTTTTATTAAATGACTATTTTTTTTTATTAAAAAATAGAATAATAAAAAAAATTCAGACTGTACAACAAAATGGGTGGGGGGCCATTTGGCCCCCAAATAAAAAAAAAAATGTCTCAGATTTATTTTTCACCAAAATAGGGTAAATAATATATGGAAATAGGGTTTTTGGGCCTTCCGGACGCAACCATGGGGTTCGTTTGGCTCCAAAACCCTTATAGCAAAAGCTCAATGCCAAAAATTTATAGATTTAAAATAAAAACACCATTTGAAAAAGATCTAACAACTAGATAAAAAAAAACACAATAAATCTATAAACCCTAATGGTAAATTTGCAAAATAAGTTTGCCCAAATATCAAATGCATGCATTAAAACAATATATATATATATATATATATATATATATATATATATATATATATATATATATACTTTAATGGGTTTTTCATCTCAAAGGATTGAAAACACTTGATGGAGATCCCAATCACTCTGATACCAAATGTGATTTAAGCAAAGTCTCCCCAAGATCAAAGAATGCTCCACAAGATCAATCACACACAAAAGAGAAAAATCCACAACACCAATATTAAGTGGTAAAACCCTACTTCAAATGAATAAGGGAAACATCCACTATGAAGCTCACTATATTACTCAATGATTCAATAATACAAGAATGTTTTAATGTTATGCGACAATATGCATCATAATGATATGACAAGATGTAGTAGACAACACCCCTATTTAAAGAGAATCTTTTCTGCTACAAACCTAAAATTGCCCTAATATTATCACAATATTATCTTGAGATGTGTGACAAGTGGCATCTATCAAATATTAAAAAGTGTTTGGTTACTTTTTAATATTTGCTAGAAAATGGAAAATAACTTTTTTCCACAAATTAAATATTCCTAGCACCCTTATTTTATTTATTAATTGGGTGGGAATATTTTAATATAAAATAAAATTATTTTCTAATTCAAATATTATTCTTTAGATTTTATATTTTAGTCTAAGAATAATTTACACAATGTTGTATTACATATTCCAACATTTCATTGGGATGAAGAGTGCCAACAAACCTTTGTAGAGATCAAAACTTACCTAGAAACACTATCTATATTGGCTCCACCAAGGATAGAAGTACCATTTTTACTATACATATCAGCTACTGATTTCACTTTAGGCACCATGTTGGCCCAAAAGAATGCACAAGATAAAGAGCAAGCCATATATTACATCAATCACACCTTGGTGAGTTATGAGCTAGGATATGCATATGTAGAAAAGTTGTGTTTAGCAGTGGTATTTGCAACCAAAAATTTGTGACACTACATGTTGATCCATATGACCTACATTATATCAAAACAAAATCCTTTGTAGTACATGATGAATAAGACCTATCACAATACACGTATCGCGAAGTGGATCATGCTATTGACATAATTTTATCTAGATTTTATAAGCTAGAATTCCATTAAGGGACAATTCATAGTAGATCAATTAGTAGAGGCACCTCTTTTGGATAGCAAGCTTCTCACCATAGAATTACCTGATGATGTGGTATTTGTATTATCAGATCTACCTGAACCCAAGGAACCTAATAAAAAAAGAGACATGGCATTATTCTTTGATGGTTCAAAGTGTGATCAAGGGGGAAGATTAGGGATAGTATTTATCACATCGTAGGGTGCTCCATTACCCTTATTATTCAATATAGACTTCCCTTTCATAAATAATAACACAAAGTATGAGACCCTAATATTGGGACTCCAAACAGTCATTGCAATAGGCATTAAAATATTGAATATCTATGGTGACTCTTTGCTCATAGTTAATCAAGTCAAAGGATTATTCCAATGGAGGTGACCACTCTTGAAAGCTTACAAGGAGCTTGTTGAAACTTACCTAGCTTGACTGGAATGGTATGACATCGAGGCAATCCCTCGTATGTAAAATAGATTTGAAGACAACATGGTATCTTTGCGATACTTAAACTATTATAATTCATCCACTAATTTCACAACCATTCACGTTAAAGTACTCACAAACTTAGCAATACAATGTGAGGCTATTGACAATCAAGAGTTAGTCAACATGATTCAGATCAAACCAAATCAGGATTGGTCCTTTAGAGCTAGAGTTTTATTGCAAATAACACCTTGGGAATCGTTGATCTCTCATGGTCCTATAGAGTGTGGTATTACCATCCACAATAGGGTTGTTTCTCAATCTATGTTCACAAATTCTAGATCATAGGAGGAACATATCATTTTATCCATAGAAGTTATGGCTTATTAGGATTGGCTTTCCCAATTGTAGGATTTCTTGAAACTTGGAATGATACCACAAGGTCTATCACATGCTGAAATATGATCATTTAAATAGAATATGATGAGGTATATCTTTCTAGGAGATATCCTTTATAGACAATGCTACGAGGGAATGCTACTTCATTGTCTTGAGCCCCAAGAAGCATCCAAGGCAGTCTCACAAGCTCATGATGGTATGTGTGGAGGTCACTTCAGTGGCATGGCCATCGTTAAGTGCATCTTAAGAATGGGTTACTATTGGACCACTATGGAAAAATACTATTGCGAGTATGTCAAGAAATATTTTAAGTGCCAGCATCATGCAAACCTCACTCACTTGCCATCACAAGCCTTGCAACCCATCCAGGTAGCATGGTCCTTCTCATAGTGGGTACTAGACTTAGTGGGGAAGATATCACCCCCATCCTCAGGTTGACATACGTTCATCATAATGGCCACTGAGTACTTTACCAAATGGGTCAAAGTGATCCCCTTGACATCAAAAATTGGGCTAAGGATTGCAGATTTTATACTCCATAATATCATAAGTCATTTTGGGGTCCCTTAAAAAATAATATCGGATAATGGGCCATCTTTCAAGAACAAAAATGTGTGTGCTTTAATAAACAAATACCATATTCAGCACAATATTTCATAAGAAAATGGACAAGTAGAAGCCTCAAAAAAACAATAGTCTCCATCTTGAGGAAGATAGTGAAAGATAATCATAAGGACTAGCATTTGCAATTACCTTTGGCATTGTGGGCATATAGGACTAGTGTGCGGATGCCCACTGGGGCAACATCGTTTTCACTTGTATATGGCACTGAGGCCATCATGCCCCTAGAGTTGGAAATTCCAACCCTATGCATAGCATCAAAGGACTTCATAGATGATGACACCGCACGAACAGGCCACCTTGATCAGTTAATGCTTCTTGATGAACGCAGAGTCAATGCCTTGGAATATATCCGTGTTTATTAGGATCACCTTGCACGAGCTTACAATAGTAAAGTATACTTAAGATAATTTAAAGTTGGGGATCTTGTGCTCAAAGAAAACCAACATAACTAAAATCTATCGCCACACTTATGAGATAAATTCATGGTAAATTGGATAGGCCCCTACATGATTTCAAAAAGGTTTGGGCCTGGAGCATATCACCTCACATCATTGGATGGTTTTGAAGAGATTGAGCCTCTCAATATCATTCATTTGAAGGTATTTTATACATAAAATACAAAAAAAATCAAATATGCATAAAATACAAAAACATCCAAATATAAAGCATAAAAAATACAAAAAAATTCAAAATTCAATAAAAAATTCTTCGAGGATATCTTCACACCGCTTGGTCACCTAAATTCAAAATGCTCCAAGGGTACACAAGTCACTTGGTCAAATTCAAAATGCTCCAAGGGTATTCAAGTCACTTGGTCAAATTCAATCAAAAAAATTTCCAAGGGTATTCAATCCGCTTGGTCAAATTCAAAATGTTCCAAGGGTATTCAAGCCACTTGGTAAAATTCAATAAAAAATGCTCCAAGGGTATTCAATCCGCTTGGTCAAATTCAATCAAAAACACTCCAAGGATATTCAAGACATTTGGTCAAATTCAATCAAAAATTCTCCAAGGGTATGCAAGCCACTTGGTAAAATTCAATAAAAAATGCTCCAAGGGTGGCTTCAAGCCACTTGGTCAAACCCTAAAATCCCCAAATACACAATAAGCCCTTTGGTCAAAATAAAATAAAAAATACAAAAACAATGCAAAAATAAAAAAATACAAAAGACATTTGCATCTTACATCTACATCCATATAGTTGCATTACATCAAACATACACATCCATTGCATTTGCATATGCTATGATCACATTATTGTAAATGATGCCACAGTTTGTATCACAACCAAAAATACTCAAATCTATATTCATCCATTCATCCATGTGTGTAACTATGTTTTTCAACACAATCATTTCATGTTGCTATAAGGAATAGGCTAAGATTTTTTGGTCATTCAACCATATATAGTGGTCCTATCAGTTTTTGTGGGAATCCATATTGATTAGTAGAGGTTAAGGTCTAGTTGTGATAATGCCTTAGATATTCAGTATCCCATCACTAATTGAAACACTAAAATCCTAGCTGATACAAGGGAAAGATGAAAGTTGCAAAAGTGGTCTAGGTTACCTTAAGCGAAAAGGATCTTCCTTGCTTATCCCCCCATACAATCGGTTCAAAGGTGTTGACAATTGGCAAAAGGAAAAGCTCCACCCTACCCAATTAAATCCCTTACTTAAATCAAAACGAGCAAAAATATTGAAACAAAGAACAAATTCAAAATTCCAGTTTCCAAAGTCATAGTTCAAAGTACCAAAAAGCACAAAAATAAAGCAAATAGTGATTATCATCACTACATGAATCGCTTGCTCAAAATAAAAATCAATTAAAAATAAATTATGATTTTCATCACTAAGCATGAGCAAGTATCCCAAATGAAATGAAGAAAAGAAAGGAATGAAGCTTGAGTCCTTGGAATTCTCAGCATTGTACAAAACTAAAAGGTGATCCCCATTACAAATTGGTGTACAACCATACCTGGCAATGGTGATACCCTTTCGCATGATGATATGTCTATCACAATAGCATATTACATTTGTGTAGACCAATTTTTGCATGTGGATGAGCTAGCTTTATGTAACCCAATGCTACCTAGTGGTATAGTCCAACTAAGTCCAACACAGGATAAGATGAACAATTGAGGATCCATGATCTTAGAAATGGGCTGAAAGAATCTTGCCTGACATCGGAGGAAATGCTTGAGTTCTATCTAAATATATTCATTTGCACACATAGGGATAATGAATCTCTAGGTCCATTATGAAAGCCTTGATTTTCAAAAGTCTTGTGTGGTTAGTACATAACTGTTGATAGAGTAACTAGAGTGTTTGACTCTTAGGAAAAACATCTAAACTTCTTACATAGCAATAAATCATATCATCAATCACATCATCAATTTTATTTATGAAGTTTGTAAATTAAGGGGCATTAAAAAAGTAGGCTAGATACCGTATAGATGTAAAAAATAATATCTACATGGCCACTGACTATTTTGAATCTTTTAAATAACATAAGCTTTATCAAGAAAATACATACATTCTACACCAGTACATTTCACATATGAATGCCTAAATAATTAGTTCTTATGATAAGAATGTTTATTTACATTCATGATTGTTATACTTTCTGTGGTATCACCCATTTAGATTGTTGAAATCATATCATATGCACTCCTTATGTTTTAAGTTATTAAAGCATACAGGTTCATTCACATGAGATTAAACATCATATAGACAATGCATGACACATTGCATTTACTATATCATAACATAAGTATATGCATACAATTAAATCAAAATTAAACATGCATATAATAAAAATATTGCATCCATAAACACATAATCTCATAGATCATCCATCTACATCTAAGATCACATAACAAGCCACCTATGCATAGAATAATAAATCCATTATCAAATCAACTCTTGATACATCACATCATGTCACAATAATCAAATCATATAAATATTTGCATAAGCACCCATCTAAATATCCATATCATCATAAATATAACCTATCATCTAACACATATATCAACCCATCATAATGCCATCATCACATCACATAAGTAAAACAAAAACATAAGCAATAAATGACACAAATAATGAAGCATAATGTAAAGATATCATATAAATGTATGTATCAAAAAGTATCTCAAAATGAGTATCTCAAGTGCATGGATGTACAAAAATGCCTGAAGGCTACAGTTATATAGGTCAACTAACCTCAAAAATATAAGCCTAATACATCATAAATCAAAAACTAGGTATGTGCCCCCTGTAGCATCACCTCCTATGGTCGGATCTCGGGTGGAGCGATGTGAACCTGCTGGCCTCTTTGTAAGAGTCTAGGTCATCTAACTAGGCTAGATGGAATACTACCCTAAGGTGGAGAGCTCGCTAGTCTATGATCCACCTGCACCTGTACTCTCCCTAGGAGTGGATCCTAGCCTCCTAATATGCATCTAGAGATAAGCAATGTGGCCTACATAATCAGCAACATTTTCCTGATACTCATCTAGAAAATTCTACATCTGCCTAATATCTACCCTTGAATCTACCCCTGTAGAACCCTGAGGTGTGGGAGGATCAACAAAACCTCCATCCTGGTAGCACCGTACCCGATAGTAGCCTACAAGGCTTATATATAATTCATAAGCTTCTCTATAGTAGCATATAATTGTACTATAGTAGCATCCCACTAGGCTATAATAGTTGAAGAAGCAAATTTCATGATATTGCCTTAAGGGCCTTTACTTGCAGTATATGTCACTTTTAAAGCATGCATTCAAAAGGAAGTGTGAAATAAGTAATCTATGTGAAATGAAATGAAATATATAATAAAAACATGGATTTATCCTTGCATTTATTGATTCATAGCTTCAAATTAAGATTACAAAACATCCCCTTGAGGTATTTACAAATGTGATACATTCAACTTTTACAATTTCACAATGGATCTAGTCCCTTGGAATGAAGCCTTTAAGGCAATTTTAACACAAGTTGTGAAACTTGTTTCCCATGCCCAAGAGCCAATATTGTATTTATCTTGAATTTTTTCCTTAGCTCCTTAGCTCCTCAGCTCCTTACCTCTATTGAGAATACCTAAACATACACACATGATATTTCAAGAGAGTCAGTAGCACCTGCATATCATAGAGAAGAGCCTTGGAAACATAAAAAAAAGTGGGGGTCAATATCTCAATATAAAAGTGATTTATATGCATAAAAACTGATATATAGTAAGAATGAACATCTTATAATATAATATAAATAATAATAACAATATTTGGAAGCATAATTTAATGTAAAACTAAGCAGAAATAGTAGCCACTCTGCGGTGAGCCATGTAGACCTGCAACATTGGGGACTCCAAATCCAAAACCAAAACTCCTCCAAATGACCTAAAATTTGGACCATAGGTTAATATAGAAATCCTAAGGAGGTCTATGAAGGAATTTATTCAAAATTATCTACTATTTTTGGGCCGTCCCTATGAGGGACGAGGGCAGACTACTGACCGTCCCCAGGTGGGGTGGTTACAAAACTAGTTTAGTTTTGCCACCAATCCTTGAGGGTATTGGTCCAAAAATGGTTTGGGAGTGTTTTCAATAGATGGGGCCAAGTTTTACTCAATTTTGGATGGTTTTGGATTGATAAATTAGGTCCTATTGCCCCTGAAAGTGCCTTCAAATGAAGAGGGATTCAATATCGAGAGGTAGGCAAGATTAGGTTTCAATTTGGTTTATGAGGGCGTGGTTTCAAATGAGCAGCACTTCGTTGCTCCAAATGCTATTCTCCTATTCCTTGGAATGAGGTTTTAGGCCTCCTTTTATAGCCTAAAATGGTATCTAGGTCAAAATGGTATATTTTCCATGCGAGGCAAGTGATGCCACTTGTCCTAATTGCATCATTGATTGAGGAGGGGAAGGTTACCCCTTTGGGGCTCCCAATCTACTACCTTGCAATCCATTAGTAGGTCCCCAATCAATTTGGGGTGATTTTACACACTAATGGTAGTATTGGATTGCCATTTAGCACATCCTTTGACTTTTTCAAGGGTCCAGTTAGGGGCCATCCCACCCAGGGACGGTTGCTGATGGACATACCTAGGTGGGATGGTCACCAATGATGACCATCCCTGGGTGGGACGGTCACCAGTAGGGGCCCCAAAACTACCCCAGACTACTATGAACCCTCAAAAATAAGTTTTGGAGGGTTTTGGAAGCCTTTTTGTAGCCTATATGGGTGCCTAATAAGGCCATATGTTGTCGATAAGAGGGCATATGTAATGCACTGGTAGTATTATCCAATTTACGTGATTTAGGTGTCTACAGATGCCCCATTTTTTGGATGTGAGATGTGAAACAAAGCGTTGAGAAAAAATAGATCACTAAATAATTGAATGATCAAGGTTTTTCATTAACCTAATCAACTTTGGATGCCTTCATTGTGGAAAATCATACATTCTTGGAATCCTTTCTATTGACATAGTCGAAGGATCGATTGCAGGTATACCTTTCAGTTGTGCTGTAGTAACAGTCTTATGGGGATTAGGGTATACTAGGTTTTGGTGCCTTGTATTCTTGTAAACCTTCACATGGGTAAATTTTCAAGGTTTCAAGGAGGTAAATCCTATTTAATTTGCTTCTTATTCTGATTATTTGCCCCAACATGGGCTTGAAAATTTATCTTTAGCAAAGATTCTTTTAAATGCATGGAATTTTACACTTCTGAGTGTTTAAATGTTGATTTAATTTTTGAGTTTATTATGATTACTACCCCATAAAGTGATTATTTTATGAGGGCATGAAAAATTCTAAAGTGATGAGTCACTTAACACATATGAATTAATTAGGGTAACTCTTTATTTTACCCATGGTACTATATACCTGTTTGGAGGTGATTTTTGACTATTTTGATGAATAGTTTTGGAAGCAAAAGGCCCAATATATCATTACCATAATGTGGTACATCCATGGAGGCCTCCTTTAGTACTAAAATAGAGTCTTTTTATGCATCCAAAATTATTATAGGTTCAGTCTAGATCCCTCTCATTTTCTTGCCCAATCTACCTTGTTTTTGGTGGGTTTTTGGCCCATTTTTTGATATTTTTGATGTTTTTAAGTGTAATTTTATTATTACCATCCTAAGGTGGTACAAGGGTAGTATTTATTAATTTATCATGGTGGTACATCCAGAAAAAAGTGCACTCATCCCACCCAGGAGCGGTCATCTTCTTTTGGAGCTATAAAAGGCCAAAGAGGGTCATTTTGGCTCATTTGTGCAAATTTCTTGGAGAATTTGGAGAGGATATGAGGTAGGAGAGAGTTTTATGAAGTATAGTTATACTAAAATATCAACCCACAACATGATCCAACCATTGGATGCATCGGGTGGTGGAGCCAGTGCGAAATGGGTATGGATTACATGCTTTTCTCTGCCCTATTTTATTGAATTTTTGTAATTTCTGCTCTAATTACATTACTACAGCCACACCCATGATTTAATAAACTTAGGAGTACTTAAATACATAAAATTTAACCTTAGGCATGCTTTATTTACAAAAAAATAGGGTTAAAAATCAATGTTTTTATGTTTTTTAAGGTTTTTAGGGCATTTTAAAGGGTCAAATTGCCCCTATTTTACCCCTATTTCGGGACCATCCCTGTGATGGAAGGTTATTGGTGGCCATAACTTGGTGGTATGGCTACAAAATTATGGGCCGTACCTTTGTGGGACAACCAAAAACTAGCCCAAAAAAGGCCCTTTTTAATGTGTTTTTTTTTTATGTTTTTAATAGCAAAAACTTACATTTTTAGGGTCTGTTTTACACCCTGATTTGCATGAGTAGATACTTAGGAGTAGGTACAGGGTACCAATTCTATTTTAGGTCACTAGAGATTGTTTTAATACTACATAATGGTTTTGTATCGATGCCATCGATCTGAAGCAAGTTACGCGGTTAGATCCTATGGTGGGAGACCGTGCCTATCTAACTCCTTTGATAGACCTATGGGACCCTCACATGAATACTTTCCATTTAGATACAAGGGAGATGATGTGACACTAGAGGACATATATCGAATACTATGTATTCTGATAGAGGGGTACTATATAGTATATTCTTTGATGGAGCAACAGGAGGTCACAATGCAGAGGCACTTTGACACGTGCTGGGAGGATGTCCTGAATGATATGATTAATGGAGGGATTTTAGTGTCTAGATGGTACCAGGAGGGTGCACTTGGCATTAGGCACACTCTTTTGATGACCTTTATTAGTAACATGATACTACCTAACTCTTTAGGAGCTAGGTTCCCATGGAACCTAATAGAGCTGGTCTTTACTTTAGTTGAGTGTACATAGGAGGAGCCGATAGTGATGGCTTGGGGTCCTAATTTATTGGAACAGTTATACAATGAGCTATATAAGATCTGATCTCATGGATAGAAGGGTTTGGGCTACATATTTCTACTACAGTCTTAGGCTTGGCAGCATATTGAAGTGAAGATACCACATGAACTACCATGGACCACTCGAGTAGAGCTACCAGATAGGGAGATTGGCTATGGAGAGCTATGGACAAGGTCACATGAGTTAGGGTGTAGCCAAAATTATGCTATGGATGTAGAGCACTATGTAGAGGCTTTTGCATGGCTCAAGGTAGCGAATATTTAGTGGAGACCCTATAGGTATTGTCCTACCTGGGATGAGGCTTCGACACATCTACACCGAGTTTAGCGAGGTAGGTAGTTTATAGGGTGACATTTCATTGAGTGAGAGTACTTCTATTATGATCATGTGCTATGATAGTTTGGGCTATGCCAGGGATTTCTCAATGAGCCAATTTTCTATCATCATCATGAGGATGAGAGGAATCTAGCATGGACTATGGTAGAGGAGTTGGGAGATGAGTCAAATTTTTACGTGGCAGTCTCAGACTCAGATGATGTGGGCACTATAGAGGATTATGATGCATGGTGGGTCATGTGGTAGTGGCAAGGAAAGGGACCACTAGGAGGGGATGTAGCTATAATGATAGCAGATGCCACTAGGGGTTCTCTAGATGAGGAGTGTTTTGGTGAATCTCTAGATGATGAGGAGGTAGATACAAGTGAGTGAGTTGTGCATCAACATGTGTCAATGGATAGGATAGAGCTGATATATGTTTAGGATCTAGTAGGATTTAATGAGGGATACTTGGGAGATCAGGGTCTGTAGGCATAGTTAGCAGCATGAGATACTAGGATCCTAGAGTTATAGAGTGATCAAGATTTAATACAGGCATAATTGTAGAGTGCACAAGAGGATATGGAGAGGCAGGTAGCAGTGATAGCTACATTTTAGGCACATGTCGGTATACAGGGTCCTAGCCATGGGGTGTCCAGCAATGGTGAGCTAGCCAGGATGCAAGAGGAGATATCATATCTCTAGGGTTTGGTAGTGACCTATCAGACTAGGTGTTAAGAGGAGCATGCCTACATGGATATGATGCATAATGAGATAGTGAACTGTAAGGGGCGCATACCAGATCAAGCATTAGCTATTGGATCACATCGTAGCTAGGGTAGTGGGATGGGACACTCATTTTCTCGGATGAGGGATCCAAGTACTTCTTGTAGGATGGAGGTATTTGTAGGTAGCAAATCAGGGGGAGCAGGTCAGGAAGCTCATAGTGGACTCATACTAAGAGCAGAGGAGAGAGTCAAGGTACCAGTCCTACGTGACCATGGTCAGTGGACTCTAATGGTTCTTTTTGGTTTTTGGGATTGCGAAGTCGGATGACTCACTTTTATTGTAGCCTATGGATAGTTTATGGACTATGATGTTGCTTTAGACTTTTATATATATGGACATACATATATATATATATGAATTAGCTTTGATCATTATGTCATTTGGCTAATTTATGTTATGAATGTGATTTTATATTTACTATATGATGTTATGATAGATTTATAACATGTATGCATGTATTTATCTGATGATGTGATTTTATGATATGTAGATGTGGATGTTTCATTTTATATGCTTTTCTAAATTAAGAGGTATGCATAATATAGTCAATGGCCGTATAAATAATATTGCTAATATTTAACCGGTATCTATCCTAGATCATGAATACCACTTAATAAAAAAAAGTTTTAAATGTGTATGATTGAAAGTAATGATTTTATTAGATTTAATTTTTGTATCATGGATTTAAAATGATTATTTTACGCATTATATGCTAGCACCATAGAATATATAAAATGTATTTTGATTATTTTCATGTTATTATAACACTTTATTTGATGGACATTGTAATTTTGGCAAAAATGTGACAACATGATGTAACATGGAATGGATAATGTGATGTTATATGATTGTATTCGATAGTTTTTAAGAGACTCAAACACTCTAGTTACCTAATCAAAAGTCATATACTAACTATACAATATCTTTGGAAAAAGTATGCACCTACTAAGGTAACCAAAATAATCAACATCCATGTGTGTGCAGATGAGTTCATTACCATGATAACACATAAGATTACCCTAGTGCAAATGGGATTTATTTAGACCATCGACACTAGAGATCATTCTATGAGTCTCATTATCTTGAGTTTTGTACTTATTTAGATTAGACCACTAGCTAACCTAGGTTACAACAAGCTATCTCATCCACATTCAAACATTGGTCTATACCTAAACAAGTTGCTTAAGTGATATACATATCGTCATGTGGGAGGCTACCACCATTGACAAGTAGGCTATCCACAAAAATTGTAATGAGGGTCACCTTATGGTTCTCTGATGCTGAAAATTTTAGGGATTCAAGTTCTGGAGTCCCTACCTTTCTTTGACTTTCTCAAGGGAATTTGCTCATTTTGATTTGTTGAGCAAGGGATTTTGATAGTGATGAGAACCACTATTTCTTTCTTTGTTTTTCCTAGTGATAATAATCATTGTTTCTTTATGCCTATTTGGGAGTGATAATAATCACTATTTTCTTTGGAATATTTCTTTGATATCCTTGCCCTAGTGTAGGGCAATGTATATTTTCAATATTGGGGGGGGTAATAATAATTACTGATTTTCTTTCTTTGGGATACTTACCCTAGTGTAGGGTAAGGGATTTTAGTATAAGGAGGAACTTGTAATTTTTTCAATTCTTAGAATATTTGAACGATTCACATAGGAGGATGAGCAATATAACCTTTTCGCTTGAAAGTAACCTAGACTAATTCATAGTTTTCATCTTTCCTTGCACTAAACTTGGATTTATAATGTGAAAATTATGTTGGGATTTTGATGTATACCAAGCATTATATAAGTAGGATTATACCTTCTAAAAATCATACTATCTTTATACAAAATCTAAGAAGACAACTAGATATGGCTGAGTGACTGAAAACTTAACTATGTGTTACTAACAATGGCTAAGTGACGTAAAATAGACATATAATGTAACTGGTATATGTAATATAAACTGGTGGTATAACTGACATATGATAACAATGAATTTTTACCAGATGCCTAATGTACAGACCTGGTGCTAGACATATATGATAAATTTGGAATGATGCATAATGCAATAATGAGTATACCTAATGCAACTATGATTATAATGCAAGTTATGAGAAACGCAATACAATGCAATATTTTTGTATTTTGATGGTTTTCATGATTTTTTTTTATAATTTTGATATATATATATATGTGTATAAGTTTACCAGTGGGATTAATTAATTCCATTGGAGCTTTTTGGGTGACCAAAGGGCTTATAGACACCTTTGGAGCATTTAGGTTTGCCCTAGATAGTTGTAAACTACCTAGGAGTGTTTTAGCTTGACCTACATGATCATAGACCACCTAGGGGCATTTTGGGTTGACCTAAATAATCATGGAATTCCTAAGACAATTTTAAGGTGACCAAAGGGCTTATAGATGCCTTTGGAACTTTTTAGATTGACCTAGATTATTATAGATAGTCTAGGAATATTTTTATTTGACCTAGATGGAGAAAAACTGCTAGGGGTATTTTGGGTGACCTAGGTGGGCAACGACACTTATAAAGTGTCTACGACTACCTAGGGGTATTTGGTTGTGACCAAAGGGCTTATGGATGCCTTTGGAGATTTTAGAGTTGACCTATATGATCTTAGATAGTCTAGGATCTTTTTTATGTGACCTAGACGGTCAAAACCGCTAGGAGCCTTTAGGGTGACCTAGGTGGGCAACAAAACTTAGAAAGTGTCTATGATTGCCTAGGGGAATTTGGTTGTGACCAATGTGCTTATGGATGCCTTTGGAGAATTTAAGGTTGACCTAGATGATCGTAGATAGTCTAGGAGCTTTTTTATGTGACCTAGATGGTCAAAAACTATTAGGAGCCTTTAGGGTGACCTAGGCGGGCAACAATACTTAGAAAGTGTCTACACATACCTAGCGGTATTTGGTTGTGACAAAAGGGCTTATGGATGCCTTTGGAGCATTTAAGGTTGACCTAGATGATCGTAGATAGTCTAGGAGATTTTTTATGTGACCTAGATGGTCAAAGACCTCTAGGAGCCTTTAGGGTGACCTAGGCGGGCAACGATACTTAGAAAGTGTCTATGACTGCCTAGGGGTATTTGGTTGTGACCAAAGGGCTTATGGATGCCATTTGAGCATTTAGGATTGACCTAGATGATCATAGATAGTCTAGGGGATTTTTTATGTGACCTAGATGGTCAAAAATTGCTAGGAGCCTTTAGGGTGACCTAGGCGGGTAACGACACTTAGAAAGTGTCTACGACTACCTAGGGGTATTTGGTTGTGACCAAAGGGCTTTTTGGTTCAGATTTCATACACACCCCATGAAGAATGAGCATAAAATACCAATAACACTTATACGGGATAAATCCCACTCACTTTAGGATCTTTTTGGTTATCCAAGGTGTGAGTTACAGAGTTGGGTCGAATGTCTATTCACTCTTTTTCGCTTCTGGAATAGTTTCAAGTGGACTGTATGTTACCTTACAATGGGCTCAAGCTTCATTCAATAATGTTTTAGAGGTTGTTATATTTGTTGACAATCAGATTTACGATGAGTTCTTTGATATAGCTCTTTATGTTTTAGCAGATTAAATAAAAGACAATTTTGAAAGAAAATAAAAATGGATCATTTAACAGTAGAACAAAGAGAGTAGGGTAGGGAAGAAAAGAGAAGCTTATCTAAGTTAGTTGCAGAATCAAAACTATCAATTTCAATTACACTATTTAGCTTCACAATAGAACCAATCAAAGAGGAAGGTGTCCAACTTTCTAAGATCACCTTCTACTAAGAGCATAAGACGGAGATAACATAGATCTGAAAGAAAATCATAAATAGAAGGGAAGTCGGTGTTAACTGGTATCTCTCACAAGTAGTCTAGCTCGCGCAGTGAGGAAAGAGCAATTAGAATAGACCAGAACCTTAAATATTTAATTTTCCCTAGCATATAACAAACAGAGTGAAGCCTAGTAGCATATTCAATCTTGATAACATAGATTTACAACTAAAATAAATAGAACTTTAGTGAGACAAAAATAGAAGAAGGTGCACTTATCAAAATCTGAAAGATATTAGGCTCCTAGCCATGCTATCATAGAAGAATGATTTCACACCAACCCCAGGTCCAGAACAAAGCATTCAAACAAGATTTGCAGGAAATTGCTAGAATGTCTTTTATTCCAAGTTTTCACATCTGGACTTTACATTCAAGAGAAGTATATATAGACTCAGGACAGACCCTGATCTTTTCAAAATATCTTCTTCAAAATATCTAGATCTTATCATAAAAATCCCATCACCGAAGCTTTACAATATAAGGTATTTTTATATAGAGTTTCGATAAACCCTAATCACTCTAAAAATCTTCGTGTGGATCTTGCCATAAATGGAGAAGATAAGATTTGGTTTTATCCTCGTCAAATGGGCACTGCGTGTAAATGTATCTTTATCTTTTGGTAAGCTGTCAGAGCATCTCATTAATTCTTCTACAAAATTTGGATGAGTCACTGACTTCCAAGGCCTTCCATCCTCGCACAACTGCCTTTGTTTGGTTCGAGTCGAGATTCTCTCCCCGCCATTACTTTTGCCATAAATTTTCCCAGCAAATGTATCCACCGGAAAATTCCTTAAAGTCTGTATTTGCGGCCAGATCTACAAAATCTGGATGAGTCACTGATTTCTCGGCATCTCTTATCTTTATCTTTCGGCAAGCTGTCAGAGCATCTCATTAATTCCTCGCTTGATTTGTGCCAAAATTTAGGTTTGTCTGTCTTTCTCGCCATTACTTCTGCCATGAATGTAACTGTCGAATTACTTTTTGCAAAAGAAAAGCAAAGATTAGAATTAATTAATTTTCCCATTTAAATATTTCTAGGGTTTGGACTATGTCGAAAAGCTTTCACTTCCTTTGGATGGGTGATGAAAAATTTAAAGAATGGCCAAATTTTGCAAAATGAATATAAATCCAAACATGTCGCGATATCGTGACATTTTCTTCAAGTTACTTCTTCCTTGCTTGTGCCTTCATGAAAATGGAACATGTCGCGATATCGCGACATTTCCTTCACTTCATGTCTTTTAAGCTTTTGTCTTCACGAAAATGGAACATGTCACGATATCGCGACATTTCCTCCACTTAGTCTCTTCCAAGCATTGGCCCTCATGAAAATGGAACATGTCACGAAATCATGACATTTCCTCCACTTAATATCTTCCAAGCATTGGCCCTCACGAAAATGGAACATGTCACGAAATCGTGACATTTCCTCCACTTTGTGTTTTTCAGGCTTTCTTCCTCACAAAAATGGAACATGTCACGAAATCGTGACATTTCCTTCACTTTGCTTCTTTCAGCTTTCGCCCTCGCGAAAATGGAACATGTCACGAAATCGTGACATTTCCTCCACTTTGTCTCTTCCAAGCATTGGCCCTCATGAAAATGGAACATGTCACAAAATCGTGACATTTCCTCCACTTTGTCTCTTCCAAGCATTTGCCCTCACGAAAATGGAACATGTCGTGATATCGCGACATTTCCTTCAAGTCATTACTTCTAAGCTTCCACCCTCATGAAAATGGAACATGTCATGAAATCACGACATTTCCTTCACTTCATCCTTCTAAGATTTTGCTCTCCGAAAATGGAACATGTCGCGATATCGTGACATCGAACTTTAAAATATTTTAGGATACAATTAAATTTGAGCGAAAGTCCGACAAGTCCGAAAATGGAACATGTCACGATATCACGACATTTCCCTCAAGTCATTCTTCCAAGCTTTTGCCTTCATGAAAATGGAACATGTCACGATATCGCGACATTTCCCTCAAGCTATTATTTCCAAGCTTTTGCCCTCGCAAAAATGAGACATGTCCGAAAATGGAACATGTCGCGATATCGCGACATCGGACTTTAAAAGATTTTAGGATACAATTAAATTTGAGTGAAAATCTGACAAGTTTGAAAATGGAACATGTCACGATATCGCGACATTTCCCTCAAGTCATTCTTCCAAAATTTTTCTCTCGCGAAAATGAGACAGGTCCGAAAATGGAACATGTCGCGATATCGCGACATTTCCCTCAAGCTTTTCTTCCACTTTGCAAATTCTCCAAAAATTGTAGGTTGACTCCAGTGACTTTGTCCATCTGTATTTGGCATTTTTGCATATTGGTGAAGGATCTTCCTTACTCATAAATAATTTTAACATTTGAAAAATGAATTTTAAATTGCTCGAGAATGATCAGCTTCACATGGTGTAGAAAAAATGATGAAAAACTCAAAGTGCCCAGAATTTGATGAAACTTTACAAGCATCTAAAAAGGCCCAAAGGGTATCCAAATTTGCAAATGGAACTTTAAAATTCATCACGGATTAAGGGAAAATGCATTTAGAAGTTTGCTGGCCAAAAATAGAAACTGCTATTGAAATCAATGCCATATGCAAGTCTACTTGGACACTTTGATGTAGGCGAAGTTTGAAAAAGGGTGCAAGCAAAATTTGGAATTAAAACCCAAAAAAATCAAGAGGGTCCTTGTGGAAAAATGAAAATTAAATATTTTCAAAGGATGGAATTTCATTTTTTAGTGGGGGTGTGTTGCTTCTCAACAAATGGCGATATCTGCAGGGAAAATAGTAGCACTATTTAGAATCCAGAACTCTAGTTTCAAAACAATTTAGACTATGTACCATGCTTTGCCACAAATATTTTCTAAAATGACTTAACTACTATCTGCTAGCTGTTAAAGTTTCCCAAGGACATACTAGGTTGAACCACTTAAGGAAGATTATGATGTGCGATTACAAGTGTATAAACCTTCCTTCAAGGATGACCGGGGCTTCGAATGCTTACTATGGATTGATAAACTATTTAGATTGTGTAGAGGAAACCGAGTAGAGCTCTGTTTACTAGTTTAGCCTTTTACAGCCCCGACAGAGTTACTCTTTAGATTTTCATGACCCTGATCACAACTATGAGGTGGCATCTATAGCTTGGTGAACATGTTTGAGATGTATCCTTTGGGAGCCTTGGCTATGTGTAGAAAAGAGTGCCAGTTTTATGTTGGCTTGCCCAACTTTCACCTTCTCTCTCTTTTTCTTTTGAAAGATACCGATTACTGGAGTGCCTTGCTGCTTCTTTTTTTTTATTCATCGAGCAATTGATCAACTAACTGTTTCAGCCCAGGTACCAACAACCTCCTTGGACACTTTAATGTAATTTTATGAATTGGATTCCCCTCTCATGACCAACTTTTCTTGGATTCCCTGGGAGTTCTTCAGCCAAATAGTATAGTAATTTCTTTATAATAAAAATAATTATGGCAAGCAAAATACAAAATCCAATTATCTTTCTATTATTGTTCTAAATAACAAGTAGTCCCACTTTTTAGCCCTAGCAGACTATCTCTTAACAAAATAAAATAGAATGAAAACCCACTACTTCAACCTTAAAATAAAACAAAATAAAAACACACTAGTGCCAATTTTAAATGTTGATTTGTGTTTTGTTGCTTAGGCAAAAGCTTCAAACAAACCAGATTTTAAAAGCTAAAGAGGAGAAAAAGGGCCACTAGTAAAGGATAAATTTGCACAGACCTCAAAAGATAAAATACCGAACTTCAAACTTTTAAATAAAACAAAAATAAAAATGTACTACTTCAAACTTCATTTATAATATATACATATACACAAAATCTTTGCAATTATTCAAATGATGTAGTGGATGGAATAGCTGAGAAATAATGCTTCAGATATTGACCATTGATAGGAAGGTTCAAAAAATTACCTTCCAGGTCCTGTAGGCGAAATGCATTATTACCTAGGATTTCGGCAATTTGGTATGGCCCTATCCATAGAGGTTGCAACTTGGTGTGTTTACCTTTCTTTTCATGGGCTTTGTCCCATAGAAGCACCAGGTCTGCAAGTCTGAAGGCTTTTACTCTGGCTCTTTTGTCAAACCAGTGCTTGACTGTCTCTTGGTGTCGGCTAAAATGCTCCAAGGCTTGAAGTCGTTCATCTTGCAAATTAATTAAGTCCAATATACGAGCTTCTGCATCTGCATGATCATCAAAGTAATCTAAAGCAAATTGATAAGTGGGCAATTTTAGAGAGATAGGAACTATGGGTTGGGTACCATACAACAAAGCAAATGGGGAAGTCTTAAGAGCTTCTTTATGTCTTATCTTGTCAGCCCAAAGTGCATACTTCAATAGTGTGTGCCATTGTCTAGGTTTGTCTATAGCAGACTTCTTGATGGCATTCATCAAATTCTTATTTGTGGACTCAGCTAGTCCATTACCTTGGGGATAATAATTGGATGAAAACTTGATGACTATCCCCCTCTGGTATGCCCACTCTGCAAATTCGAATTACTGAAAGGCCGGTCCGTTGTCGCACACCAAATTCAAAGGAACTCCAAACCTGGTTATGATATTTGACTCTAAAAATCCAATCACCTCATGGGTTGTACTTTTCATGGTGGTTGTTGCTTCAACCCATCTTGTACAATAGTCAGTGGCTATTAAAACATACTTGTGCCCTGCTGATGAATTCGGGTTTATCACACCTATGAAGTCAAGTCCCCATTGCATAAAAGGTTTTTCTATTATAACAGGTTGTAATGGTAGAGCTCGATTAACCTGCTTGGATGCAAAGATCTGACACTGTTGGCAAGTTCTCACATGCTGATGTGCATATTTAAACAATGTAGGCCAGTAATAGCCTACTCTCAATATCTTGTGTGCAGTAGCAGAACCTAAGGAATGCCCTGCTCCTAACTTTTCATGAAAACTAGACATCACCTCGTTCACTTCATTATGAGAAATGCATCTTAAGAATATGCCAGCATAGTTTTCTCTATACAAGTTGCCTCCTTTGAGTAGAAAATGAGCATATTTTAGCTTCAGTGCTCTTCTTTGAGTTCTATTAAGGTGAGGTGGACAAATTCCAAACCTTAGCAGATGAATGACATCTCCATACCAATCATCCACCCCAAAATCTAGCTGATTAATTTTTGCCTCTACAGGTATTTCAGCAATATGTCGAGACAAACCAAGTCCTCTGATTAATTTTGTAGGCCAAATTTCTAAGTCGTATTCCTATAGTCTCATGGCCCAATTACCTCTTAGCTCACCCAATTCATCCTGGCTTAATAAATATTTGATAGCTGGATCAAGAACTATAGCATGGACTTTGCTCCTCAATATGTAATGCCTGAATTGCTTGACTGCTCTCACCAAGGCATAGGCTTGCTTATCCAAGCGAGAGTATTTTAGCTCAGCACCCTTTAAGTTGGTACTTTTGAAAGCAATCGGGTGCTCCCCTATTTCCCTTCATTGGGTTAAAACTACTGCAAGTGTGTGTTCAAAAGAAAAAGAGTACAAGTAAAAATCTACACTAAAATCTGGGCTCACCAGAACTGGAGCTTGCTTGATTGCAGATTTGATCTCTTGGAATGTTGCTTTGGATTCTATTATCTAGGCAATCTTAGCAGTTTCCTTCAACATGTTATTTAGCGGCTTGACTATTTTTGCAAAACCAGAGATGAATTTTTTGACAAAATTAATTTTCCCAAAAAATGATCTTAACTCTTTCTTAGAGTTGGGAAAAGGTATCCCCGATATGGCTTCAACTCTCTCTAGATCCATGGAAATGCCATATTTGGTGATTAAGTGTCCAAGGAGTTTTCCTTTAGTTACACCAAAAACACACTTCTTTGGGTTTAAAGAAATGCCAAACTCTCTGCATTTGTTGAAGATAGATTCCAAGTGCTTTACATGGTCAAACCGGGATTTAGAAAAAACTGTCAAGTCATCCATGTAGACAATGATGCACTTACCCATGAGACCTTTGAAGGCATGATCCATTGCACACTGAAAGGTAGCTCCAACATTTATCAATCCAAATGGCATTCTCTTGTAAGCAAAGGTTCCCCACTTGGTCGTGAAGGCAGTTTTCATCCTATCTTCCCTTTCAACCAGTATCTGGTTGTACCCCAAAAATCCATCTAAGAAAGACATCATTTTTGAACCATTCACAATTTGTAGCACATCATCCATGGAAGGAAAAGGATAATTATCCTTTTTAGAAGCCTTGTTCAAGTTTCTAAAATCCACGCACAAGCGGATTTCCCCATTCTTTTTTCTAACCGATACTAAATTGGCTACCCAAGTAGAATGTCTGATGGGAAAGATAATGGTAGAACTCAATAATTTCTCCACCTCCTTCTTGATGAGGGGTTCCAACAAAGCGTTGACATGCCTCTGTTTCTATCGAAAGGGTTTGCAGAACTCCTTTAAAGGTATTATATGGGTGTAAACTTTTGGATCAAAAACCTTTAGGTCTTTATAAGACCAGGCCATAACATCCTTGGACCTGTGAAGGAATTCAATCATATTATTTTTAATTTTAGGGTCACAAGCTTTAGCTAACTTAAGGTGTCCGGGATCTTCTTCAGTCCCCACATTCAGTTTTTTAGTCTCATCGCTTTGCTACACCAATAGAATTTCCAAAACTTCCTCTTTGTTTAATTTGGTCAACATCAAACAGTCGCTCAAGTTCTACCATTCCTTTCGAAATTCTATTATCTTTCAAACTCATTATCCCCCTTTCATCATCAAACTATTCCAACATAGTATCCTTTTGACCATCATCAATTATAGCATTTTCAAATGCATTGGTATTCTGTAAAAAGTCTATAATTTGCTGGTCGTCAGAAAAGACTTGAAAATTGTCTACGTTATCTAGAACCGAAGGACAAGGGATTAATTCAATTGAAAATTTCTTCCATTTGAACTCCTCCAATGGCTTCATATTTGTGGCTGATGAAGCTAAGACATCTGCAAGTGAATTCTCCTCTCTAGGAATGTGTGTCAAATTAAAAGCATCAAAATCCTCCATGAGATCCCACGCTCGGTGTTTATATCTTTTTAGGTAAGATGCCTTGCACTGAAATTTACCTCTAACCTGATTAGCCACCAACTCTGAGTCTATGAAAACCTAGATATTTTTCACACCTTTATCTAAAGCAAATTTCAATCCCAGCACTAGTGCTTCATATTCTGCCAAATTATTTGTGCAAGGAAACTGCAAGCGATAAGACATAAAATAAGTCTGATATTTAGGTCCTTTAAGAACTTCCCCTGTACCATAACCTTGTTTGGACTTAGATCCATTGACATGAAGCATCCAAACTTCATTATCATGATAAATATGAGCTTTAACAGGTTTCCCCTTTTGTGCAGTTGTCAGATTATAAACCCCGATATCTACATCAACAATATTAACAGTCTCATTCTTGGCATTATACTCAGTGATCACGTGTTTATATCTAGGTTCTCTTTCGATTCTCAACTGATTTGCAACACCTTTCCAAGGTAACCACATATGTGAGAAATCAGTCACCAAGTACCCATTCAAAGACTTTGACCAGTCTCTGCTCAGAAGCATTCCGTATCCCACGGGAATATCTACCACCTGAATGTCAATTTTGTGTTGTGCTCTCGGCTCAGATGCTAGTTGGATGTGTATATTCTGAAGTTCACCTACCACCTTAACCTCAGTTTTATCCAATTGGATGACTCTTCTCTCGGACTTCATAGGGGTTAAACCCAACTATTGATAGATGGCTAGAGGCATGACATTGGCTGAAGCACCAAAATCCACCAGATAGTTGTGTAGATTCTTCCCAAATATACATACAGTTAGAAGGAAAGGCGGAACTTCTATCCTTTATTTATACATGGCCAAGTTTGCATTCGCTATCTTCTTCCCCTTTTCTAGAGGTTTGGCGGTAGGCTCAGAGTATGTCTTAATCAAATTATCCCTTTGTTTAGTAATTTGAGCCAACTCATGAAGAGTGATGTTAGCCTTGATCTTCTTCATATCCTCCACTATATTGTATCCCTTATTGAGTGAAGCAAAAAATCCACTTGGTACTCTTGGATCTCCTCCCTTGGGTGGAGGTGGGTTATTATTTGAAGATGGATCCGGAGGAACATTATGGGAGTTGTCTGGAGGTGTAGATGTAGTATTAGGCTCCATATTTTTGTTCCTGAGGTTATAGTTGTCCCTTCTATACTATTGAAAGGCTTGCACTTCATCCATAGGCATCTCCACAACATTCTCTAACTCATCTAGAAAAGTGAAAGAATCTAACACCATAGTTGCACTATGTTTGGATGAACCTAGACCATCAACATTTCTTTGGTTTTTAGGAAAAACCAACTCACCAGATAAAGCTTCAAAGGCATTGCAAAACTCCAAACAATCTAATTCCCCGTGCTGAGATGTTTCGTGTATCCTGCACCAGTTGGGCAAAGCCAAGTCACAAATATTCACTTCATGCCCCTTACCTTTATAATCCTTATTGGGTTCATAGGGTGGTCTAGTGAATCTATTCTATTGATAAGGAAATCTATTTGAGTTGTCCCCGGTGGACACCTACCTTTTGAAACTCAAAAAGTCATTTGCCAACTTTTGGACCATCTTTGAGACTTCCTCAACTCTTGTTGTATCAAATTCTTTCTTTGTATTCTGTACATGTTCAACATGTGTTACAGCCAATGGATTTCCTATTGGTGGAGTTTGGCCTGATGGCAACATCATTTGATGTGGGATAGGATTCAAAATAGGGGTATTTTGTGTAACAAAGGGAATTAGAGGAGCGTTCAAAGGTTGAGGTCCTAATTGTCTTTCAAGAACCAAAGCTTCTCTATATGCCTCTATTAGATTACTAATATTAGCATCTCTCTTCAAGAAAATAGAGGTCACTGGATCTAGGGAATTCCTGAAAATTTCCAATGCTAGGTCTGTAGTTGGCACATAATGACCCATCAATCTACCATAAGCTTTTTGAAACCTGACATTGAAAGATATGATAGTCTCATTGATTCCTCTCTTAATGCTGGAAAAATGTTGATATAACACACTGGGGTCAATCACTTCCCAAAATTGTGATACAAAAACTTTCTCTAGGTCATTCCAACTAGTAATAGAATCATTAGTTAGATTCAAAAACTAGTCATATGCTCCCTCCTGGAGAGTGAATGGGAATAACCTACAAGCCACATCTTCATGCTATACATTTAACAACTTTAGAGCATTTTTATATGCCACTAGATGTTCTTATGTTGTTCTAATTCCATCATGTTTATAGGTAGGGAGATACTTCTCAAGATTTCTGGGCAAATCATGTGCTGCACCAGGAATATTCAAAGTAGTGGAACCCAACCAATTTGCCATTACTACCTGATTAACGATGATATTTTGAGTTGCAGTTGGAGGAACTACAAGTGGTGACAAAACTATGTTAGACAAAGACTTGGCTCTTTTGAGGCTGCTTCTCCTTGGGGTTTCTAACTCAGGCACAAGGAGCTCTCCAGCTCTGGAGTGGGACCTGGTTACTCTGTAGGTAGAATCTAGCTTTTCACAAACAACTTACAATCCTTAACAAATACTGAACGGAGTTCAGTAGGCCCTCCTTCTAGTGCCAATTTTAAATGTTGGTTCAGCTTTCATACACACCCCATGAAGAATGAGCATAAAATACCAATAACACTTATACGGGATAAATCCCACTTACTTTAGGATCTTGCTGGTTATCCAAGGTGTGAGTTACAGAGTTGGGTCGAATGTCTATTCACTCTTTTTTGCTTCTGGAATAGTTTCAAGTGGACTGTCTGTTACCTTACAATGGGCTCGACCTTCATTCAATAATGTTTTAGAGGTTGTTATCTTTGTTGACAATCAGATTTATGATGAGTTCTTTGATATAGCTCTTTATGTTTTAGCAGATTAAATAAAAGACAAATTTGAAAGAAAATAAAAATGGATCATTTAACAATAGAACAAAGAGAGTAGGGTAGGGCAGAAAAGATAAGCTTATCTAAGTTAGTTGTAGAATCAAAACTATCAATTTCAATTACACTATTTAGCTTCACAATAGAACCAATCAAAGAGGAAGGTGTCCAGCTTTCTAAGATCACCTTCTACTAAGAGCATAAGATGGAGATAACATAGATCTGAAAGAAAATCATAAATAGAAGGGAAGTCGGTGTTAACTGGTATCTCTCACAAGCATTCTAGCTTGCGTAGTGAGGACAGAGCAATTAGAATAGACCAGAACCTTAAATCTTTAATTTTCCCTAGCATATAACAAACAGAGTGAAGCCTAGCAGCATATTCAATCTTGATAACACAAATTTACAGCTAAAATAAATAGAACTTTAGTGAGACAAAAATAGAAGAAGGTGCACTTATCAAAATCTGAAAGATATTAGGCTCCTGGCCATGCTATCACAGAAGAATGATTTCACACCAACCCTAGGTCCAGAACAAAGCATTCAAACAAGATTTGCAAGAAATTGCTAGAATGTCTTTTATTCCAAGTTTTTGCATCTGGACTTTACATTCAAGAGAAGTATATATAGACTCAGGACAGACCCTGATCTTTTCAAAATATCTTCTTCAAAATATCTAGATCTTATCATAAAAATCCCACCACCGAAGCTTTACAATATAAGGTATTTTTATATAGAGTTTCGATAAACCCTATTCACTCTGAAAATCTTCGTGTGGATCTTGCCATAAATGGAGAAGATAAGATTTGGTTTTATCCTCATAAAATGGGCACTGCGTGTAAATGTATCTTTATCTTTCGGTAAGCTATCAGAGCATCTCATTAATTCTTCTACAAAATTTGAATGAGTCACTAACTTTCGAGGCCTTCCATCCTCGCACAATTGCCTTTGTTTGGTTCGAGTTGAGATTCTCTACCCGCCATTACTTTTGCCATAAATTTTCCTGGAAAATGTATCCATCGGAAAATTCCTTAAAGTCTATATTTACGACCAGACCTACAAAATCTGGATGAGTCACTGATTTCCTAGCATCTCTTATCTTTATCTTTCGGTAAGCTCATCAGAGCATCTCATTAATTCCTCGCTTGATTTATGCCAAAATTCAGATTTGTCTGTCTTTCTCGCCATTACTTCTACCATGAATGTAACTGTCGAATCACTTTTTGCAAAAGAAAAACAAAGATTAGAACTTTTTAATTAATTAATTTTCCCATTTAAATATTTCTAGGGTTTGGACTGTGTTGAAAAGCTTTCACTTCCTTTGGATGGGTGATGAAAATTTTAAAGAATGGCCAAATTTTGCAAAATGAATATATATCCAAACATGTCACGATATCGCGACATTTTCTTCAAGTTACTTCTTCCTTGCTTGTGCCTTCAGGAAAATGGAACATGTCGCAATATCACGACATTTCCTTCACTTCATGTCTTTTAAGCTTTTGTCTTCACAAAAATGGAACATGTCACGATATCGTGACATTTCCTTGACTTAATCTCTTCCAAGTCTTGGCCCTCACGAAAATGGAACATGTCACGAAATCGCGACATTTCCTCCACTTAATCTCTTCCAAGCATTGGCCCTCATGAAAATGGAACATGTCACGAAATCATGACATTTCCTTGACTTCATATTTTTTAGGCTTTCTTCCTCGTGAAAATGGAACATGTCACGAAATCGTGACATTTCCTCCACTTTGTGTTTTTTAGGCTTTCTTCCTCGCGAAAATGGAACATGTCACGAAATCGTGACATTTCCTTCACTTCGCTTCTTTCAGCTTCCACCCTCGTGAAAATGGAACATGTCATGAAATAATGACATTTCCTCCACTTTGTCTCTTCCAAGCATTGGCCCTCACGAAAATGGAACATGTCACGATATCGCGACATTTCCTTCAAGTCATTACTTCCAAGCTCTTGCCTTCACGAAAATGGAACATGTCATGATATCGCGACATTTCCTTCACTTCATGTCTTTTAAGCTTACACCCTCAAAAAAATGGAACATGTCATGAAATCATGACATTTCTTTCACTTCATCCTTCTAAGCTTTTGCTCTTCAAAAATGGAACATGTCGCGATATCACGACATCGGACTTTAAAATATTTTAGGATACAATTAAATTTGAGCGAAAGTTCGACAAGTCCGAAAATGGAACATGTCGCGATATCGTGACATTTCCCTCAAGTCATTCTTCCAAGATTTTGCCTTCATGAAAATGGAACATGTCGCGATATCGCAACATTTCCCTCAAGCTATTATTTCCAAGATTTTGCCCTCACAAAAATGAGACATGTCCGAAAATGGAACATGTCGCGATATCGCGACATCGGACTTTAAAATATTTTAGGATACAATTAAATTTGAGTGAAAGTCTGACAAGTCCAAAAATGGAACATGTCGTGATATCGTGACATTTCCCTCAATTCATTCTTTCAAACCTTTTCTCTCGTGAAAATGAGACAGGTCCGAAAATGGAACATGTCGCGATATCGCGACATTTCCCTCAAGCTTTTCTTCCACTTTGCAAATTCTCCAAAAATTGTAGGTTGACTCCAGTGACTTTGTCCATCTGTATTTGGCATTTTTGCATATTGGTGAAGGATCTTCCTTACTCATAAATAATTTTAACATTTAAAAAATGAATTTTAAATTGCTCGAGAATGATCAGCTTCACATGGTGTAGAAAAAATGATGAAAAACTCAAAGTGCCTAGAATTTGATGAAACTTTACAAGCATCTAAAAAGGCCCAAAGGGTATCCAAATTTGCAAATGGAACTTTAAAATTCATCATGGATTAAGGGAAAATGCATTTAGAAGTTTGTTGGCCAAAAATAGAAACTACTATTTCTAAACTGAAATCAATGCCATATGCAAGTCTACTTGGACACTTTGTTGTAGGCGAAGTTTGAAAAAGGGATGCAAGAAAAATTTGGAATTAAAACCCAAAAAAACTCAAGAGGGTCCCTGCAGAAAAATGAAAATTAAATATTTTCAAAGGATGGAATTTCATTTTTTAGTGGGGGTGTGTTGCTTCTCAACAGGGCTTATGGATGCCATTGGAGAATTTAAGGTTGACCTAGATGATTGTAGATATTCTAGGAGCTTTTTTATGTGACCTAGACAGTCAAAAAATGCTAGGAGCCTTTAGGGTGACCTAGGTGGGCAATGACACTTAAAAAGTGTCTACGATTACCTAGGGGTATTTTATTTGTGATCTAAGCATGAAATGGTTGCAAATGAATTATATTCATGGGTTTAGGTTCTTCATTTCCTTCTATGGATGCTAGGTGATAATTTCTAGGTCCAATATGATGTGTAATGATGAATGGACCTAGCCAGTTTCCTGCAAATTTGTCTCACAAATTGGAGGGCAACTTTGAGTTTTGTTGGTTTTCATTTAGAACTAAATCACCTACTTGAAAGTCTCTCTGATGTAATTTCAAGTTGTAAGCTCTCTTAATATTCTCTTGATAAAAACGTAGATGCTCGAGGACATTCACACATCGTTCATCAAGCAATGTTAATTTATCTAACTGAGCTTGCCTAGATGTATCATCATTGATGAATTCTTGCATGGAAATGCGCAACAACGAAATATCTAACTCCAGAGGCATGATGGCTTCAGCACCATACACTAGTGAAAATGGAGTTACCCCAGAGGGCGTCCGAATGCTAGTGTGATAGGCCCAAAGGGCAAGAGGTAATTTATTATACCAATATTTATGATTTTCTTGAATGGGTTTCTTCAAGATGGCTATTACTATTTTATTTGATGCCTCTACTAGCCTATTGGCTTGAAAATAATAGGGTGTAGAAAAGCTATGATTTATGTTATACTTTGTTGTTAATGCATGCAAATCCTTATTTTTAAAGGGTGTTCCATTATTCGATACTATTTTGGATGGAATAGCAAAACAATAAACGTGTGATGGCCAATGAGGTAGGTGAGATTTTTCCAATTAAATCAAACCCCCATTGTGCAAATGGCCAGTCTTATTGAATCAGTTGTAAGGCCTATGAAGATATGTGTGCTAAATTTGCATGGTGTTGACACTTCACACACTTCTTAACATAAGCACAACAATATTACTCTAAAGTTGGCCAATAATAGCCCATGTGAAGAATGCGCTTGGTGATGGCCATGCCGCTAAAGTGGCCATCGCATGTACCATCGTGTGCTTGGGTGATGGCCCAAGATGACTCCTGTGAGTCTAAGTAGTGAAGGAGGATACCTTCATAACTTCGATGATACATTATCTCCTATTAAGACATATTTTTCCACCTTTTGTTTGAATGCTCGCTTTGTAGAATGTGACAATCTAGGTGGAATATTACCCAGTTTAAGATAATATATAATCTAGATGGCCCAATATTGCTTTGAAGAAGCCTCAATATTATGAATCATACTATTCTTTTGATGTATGTCTCGTACGAATACTAATTGAAAGCGAACTTGGAGATATAGCATTGTTCTAGTATCAAAATTGGTGTATTTGAGAGAACCTTTCATGAGAAGGCTCAATATGAATCATGTGAACAACTAGCATAGCCTTATTCTCTTCACGCTCAGTTGTAGCTTGTGCTAGTATTTTTGCTTGGATAGTTGTGATATCATCTAAAGGGTCATGTGGGATACCCTAAGGAAGCCATTGTATTCACAAAATGATTAGATGAACGAGGGAGTGCCTTTATATCATACCATTCAAATTTTACTAGGAGTTTGTCCACTAGGGATTTTTAGGCTTGCAATATGGGATATCAACACTAGAAAATCCCTTTTACCTGATTAACTATGAGCAAGGAATCACCAAAAATGTTTAACTTTGTTATTTTCATGGCGATTGTCGTTTGAAGTCCTATGATGAGAGCTTTATACTCGGCATTTTTTTTGGTACAAGGAAAATTGAGTTTAAAAAAAAGAGGTATGTGAGCCCCTTTATGGTGTGAAAAAAAGGATACCTACACCACCACATTGCTCACACTTGGAACCATCGAATAATAGAGTTATGTCTGCCTATGACTCAGGCTCTGTAGAATTAGGTGATTCTAAAATTTGAAATACTCCATCATTAGGAAGTTCTATATTTAGAGGTTGATCCTCCTATAGAGGAGCCTCTTCTAGCTGATCGGCTATGACCTATCCTTTTATGGATTTCTGTCCAATGAACTCTAGGTCAAATTCCATCAACAACATTATCAACTTCACCGTGCGACTATTATGATATGTTCTACTCATCATGTAGTGCAATGGATTTTCTTTAGGTACAACATGTGGTGTGATTTAATGTATAATGGCATAGATTTTTGGTGGCAAAGACCACTACTAAGCATAGCTTCTTAACATATGCATATCTAACTTCATAGCTGACTAGTGTGTATCTGATGTAACAGGTAGCATGTTCTTTGTGAAATTCATTCTTTTGGGATAGCATGGTGCCCAAAGATAACTCAGTAGCTGAGATATATAAATAGAATGACACTCCTGGTCATAGTGGAGCCAATACAGGTGACAAAGCCAAGTATTTTTTTATATCATCAAAGGTATTTTGACATTCCTTGTCCCAATGAAATGAGACCCCCTTGTGTAGCAACTTATTCATGGGTCAACACTTATCCGATAACTATGCTATGAAGCATTTTATGGATGTGATATTTCCTTGCAAACTATGTAGTTTCTTAATGGTTGTTGGGGGAGGCATTTATAATATTGCCTTGACCTTTTTGGGATCTACCTCTATGCCTCTCTTGGAGACTATGAATCCCAAAAGTTTACCAGATGTGACACCGAAGAAACACTTTTTAGGATTAAGTCTAACATTGTGCTCTATGAGGCAATATAGGATATTATAGAGTACATCGAGATGTTCATGGCATAATAAATATTTTGCCAATAAATCATCCATGTAATCTTCCAAAATCTTGTGCATGTAGTCATGGAAGATATATGTCATGGCTCGTTGGTAGGTAGCACCAGCGTTCTTAAGGCCAAAAGGTATGACCTTGTAATAGAATGTCCCTCAAGGCATTGTGAATGCCATTTTTATTTGGTCTTCTGGATTAATACGAATCTGATTATATCTAGAAAATCCATCCATTAGGGATAGAATTTCATGTCCTGTTGTTGCATATACCAACATGTCGATGTTAGGTAAGGGAAATTCATCCTTAGGACTCACTTTGTTAAGATATTGAAAGTCGATGCAAATGTGAATCCTCCCATTAGGATTTTTTATGGGAACCATGTTTGAAACCCATGGCATATAATCTACTGAGATGATGATATCAGTGTCCAACAACTTTTGTAATTTATCTTTTACAATTAAGGCTATTGTTGGGTGCATTTTTCTTAACTTTTGCTTAACAGGTTTGATCTTGGGGTCTAATGTAATATTATGCATGACTATATTTGGGTCTAGTCCTGGCATATCTTTATACGACCAATCAAAAGCTTTAATTATTTCTTTCAATGCAGCTATGAAATCATATTGTTCACTTAGGGAGAGGCCTTCCCCTAATTTAATGGTATGAGTATTATCGGGATATGTACCGATATCCTTATCAATTGTTGGCTCAATCGACATGTGAGATCCATCCTCCAACTGGTGTGGGATGGGAATTAAGTGAATGTCATCAGCTAGGTTTGCTTCTTCCATAGGAGATTTAGGGTGAACCTTAGCTTGAAAAACATCTTGAGTAGTTCTTGAAGAAAAGTTAAAAGGTTGTAACATTTCCTCATAAGGCCAATACTCTAAGGGCGATGGAGAAGAATATCCCCGATCAAAGTCAATTGCCTCTAAATTTCTAGGATGGGTCATTCAGATTTACCAATGGTGTCATTAAATATATGGAAATCATATTGATGGATCCATGATTTCCTACTCTAGGGAGAGTGGGTCTAGAGTCCTGATGTTGTCTCATAACTCATGGGTGTGGCTCGGGTGGAAATGGAATAACTGGCGATGGCCTGTGTGGAAGAGGATGAGCCTACTATTCACAAGGTAACAACTAGCGTCAGATGGGTTCTTAGATGGGGAATAAATACAAAGAAAATATTCATCCTCATCATCCAAAGGGAACACATGCTCGTATTCATCATAGGAGCTATGGTAGTTAATAGGTGTGACACCATAATCATCTTTTTCATCACTCTTCCATTTATAAGGAGGACCTTGGTCTTGTTCCTCACTATCAGATTGCAATGTGTGTGAGCTCTCCTCCACTTCATGGGGTTGGACGACATAACTACAAAGACCCTGATCTATCATGTCTATGGGGAAATGATCTCCCAAGGAATGAACATGATTCAGATTAGTATATGGATCATGGGTGAGCTTAGCCTGATGGTTTAGGCATAGGTGTTCAATAATCTCGATGAGGACATCTAACAGTACCTTTTTATTGTTTCTCAACTTGGATATATCATACAGAAGTTGATATTGGAGATGACATGGAATGCGGTTACCTTGATCATATAGGCCAAGACCAAACCCATGCCAATTACAATAGTTTAGGTATTTTAATGCATAGTCTAGATTTGACAAATAATTTACATCCTCAAAAAAGGGTTCATCGTCATATTTCATCTCAAGAATGGGCAGATCTCCATACTCTATACCTCCATATATGAAATTTGTTTGATTAGGAGGTATAGCAAGAGGTACAATGCTACCTATGGGAAGATGAGGTCTTCCCATATCTTGAACTATCTCCACTGATGGAACTGTCATGATATTTATCACCAAGTATTCTCCTATCCCTGTGCTAGACATCTGGACTATGACCTGGGATGGCGAAGCTAGATGAGATGGAATGGAGATTTGAGGTGATTCAATGTTCACCTCTGGAGGTAATTCCTCATTAATAACACAAGGAACCTCGTCCATGGATATGTTATAAACTAATGGTGGGCTCTCATCAATAGGCCTCTTCGACGTGTTCCTCAATGGAGGGTTTGACGATGTCGAAACCTTCTTTGAAGGTGGTGATGATGAGGATGGAGTAGATGATGATGAAGGTTGTGGAATGGGTAGATTTTGATCAGGTGTATTTAATTTAAATTCTACGTGACTTGAAGGTAATATCAACTCTGGCATCTACTACAACATGTTGTAGTATTTGAAGGGCTCTAGATCAGCAGATACTACATGTACTTTCCCTTTGTGAGTGTATTTAAGACATTGATGCGCGATGGAGGGGACACACTTCATATCCCATATCCAAGGTATTCCAAGAAAAATGTTGTAGGCCATCTCACCCTCTAGCACATGGCACAATGTCAGTATAATCTTTTATCCCACATGAATGGGTAAAACTATGGTACTAATAGTAGAGCATATTGTGTTATTGAAAGCACGAAGAGTGTAAGTTGATGCCACAACATAAGATGCTAGAAATTTAAGATTATTTGTTATGATGTTACTTGAGGACCTAGTTTCTATAAGCACTCTCTTGTATGGTATCTCATTTATACATGCAATGATGTGTAAAGGAGGGTCTACCACATTTTTGGCTATTTTTTTTAGCTCATGCTCATGAAATTTTATGATTGGTTCTTTGCACTGTTGCACATGTCCCACAAAATATATGAAGGAGTTGGATTCTTGCGGTTGCAACTCTATGGATTTTAAAATATCCATCAAAGCATCCTGATATGGAGGTTATTGTTGGATCAACTCATAGATGGACAGTCGTGTTGATGTGATCCTCAAGCTTTGTGCAAGCTTGCTCTTAATTGTCATTGTTGGCCTAGAAGGAAGGCCATGTACTATAGGTGGTGTATTTTGTGACGTATTTGGAACATAATTTGAAGCCCCTGGCTGTACGACTTGAATTGAATATCTCTTTTTCCTGGTCACAATACTCACCATTCCAACATACCCTTGAATAGGGTGTTTTTGGTTCACCTCATTCATTGGTTTAGCAGGCATTGCCTGTACCTCATGAGTTGGTAAAGGGTATTTGAAAATACCCATTTGTTTATTGGTAGGAGCTAATGGAGCATCTACTATAAGCTCATTCCTCTCAATCATGTCTTGTCCTACATGTTTAAAACCATAGCATGATTGTAAATCATGGCCACCTTGCCCATGAAACTTATAATACTAATCCTCTCGGCATCCCATAAGCTTGGGTTTTCCTATTTTTAGATCATTGGGTTTGATATCTGGTAAATTAACCATATTTGCAGCCCATAATCGATCAAAAAGAGAATCCATGGATTCAATGATGGGAGTAAATTATCGCTGAGGGTGACACTATTTTTTTCCCTGGTTCGTTGTACCATTATTGTTATAATTTGTAGGAGGAGGTTGAGCCTGATAGTTCACCTTTTGGGGAGGCGTAACTTAAGGATTCATAGGGATATTTATGGTCATTTGATTGATCATAGCTAGCTTTGCAGGTTCTGAGCTATTCTTAGGATTCTTTGTCCACTCCTTCTTGCGAGGTTTTATTATTTATCCCTCTTGGATTTTGATTTCTTCTATGTTTCTAGCCTGTGCTAGAGCTTCTTCTAAGGTAGGGTATTGTTGTAATTGCAATGTCAAAGATATGGATTTCAAGAAACTCTTTGAGAACAAATGAGTTAATTCATTTATTAGCAATAGATAGGGTAGCTTAGCCAAAATCATGTGCCACCTATTTTCATAGTCAGTGATCGTCTCATCCTTAATTTATTTTATTCTTGTGAGGTTGGTTAATGTCACCTTTATTTTGGTGTTAAAGGCAAATTTTTTTAAAAATGCATCAGTAAATTATTCAAATGTGTATATTCTATGTTTTGGAAGTCGGTTGAACCACTCAATGGCAGGACCAGTGAGGGTACTCAAGAAATTTCTTAGGAGCAATGCATCATTGTCCTGTATGTTGAAGCACAAATTTAAAAATCTAGTAACGTGCTCTTGAGCATCTTCTTCACCCTTGAATCTATCAAATTTGGGCATTTTGAAATGCTCAGGATAGACCAGGGAAGGAATGGATGGGTGTAATATTTGGTTCTTTAACTGATGCAAAGTAGGCTTTTGAATCCCATTGCCAACTGTCCTACCTTCTACAGTTTCTAAGTGATACACATCCAAGGATTTAATATCCTCTTCCTTGTTGTGAACTCATATACATGGACGAGGAATATTAAGCCTAGGTTGGGGTGGTTTATTGACATCATCCATGCCTCCATAAGGTGCTTCTACATAATCCTCATCTTGTTCCAAATCATTGTAAGCCCCATAAGGTGTTTCAGGTATGGGCCTACAAGGAGGAACAAACACCTGTTGAAGGTGATCTATGTTTGGCCTATCATATGCATTCTGTTTAGGCCTATGAGGTCTAGGAGGTAAAATAGGATTAGTTCTAGGAGAAATATCTTGTTGGAAATATGGTTTCCTCGAATGAGCCTCTTTTCTAAATGTACTTGGAGTGACAGCTCCATGACACAATTTTTTTTGAATTTGTCGTTCAAATTTTTCTTTGTCTATTTGATGTCATTGCTCTAAGATATCTAAGCGATGTTTATCTAACCTAAGTTGATTAAACTTAGTTTGGTGGTCAGCATATCTCTAGACCAAATTATTAATTTTATTAGCTGTATTAGATCTATGTAACTTAGCATGATTGCCTTGTTGTCTATCCTATTTAGGAGGCTCTGTGAGATCAATTACATGCTTCCCTCGATCGAGGGTAGTAGTATTGACTTGAGGTTATATCCTAAATAAATATTTTTGAAATAGTACTAACATAGAGGCACAATGTGCTTTTGTTGACACATTTTCATGAGGATAATATGGATGTTCCTTAGGTCTTCCCTTGTAAACAAGGTAAGGTAAGGTGGAATAAGGTCACCTAATTTGATGAGTATCATACTCGTTGTGATTTTTATACCTTGGAGTAGGGTGACTTAAAATCTTGAGATGATTGTTCAATCCTACTTGAGGTGTGAGCTCTTACTCCTGTATATGATCAGGAGTAGAGGATCGAGCAGGCACACAAATGCATGGTATTGCTCTATGTGGAGGCACCTCATTACGTGGTGACTCTTCTTGAAATAATGTGTTTGTAGCATATGAATTAGGGAGATACTTTTCCAAACTAGGACTATGACCTACAGGAGTACCCTACGAAGGGGTCCCCTGTAAGCTAGATCCTCTAGTTGACTTTCTAGGAGTAACCATCCACTCATCAGTCGGTCTATGATTAGGAAGAGTAGTTGATTTCCATGGAGGAATAATTCTATCTCTAGGTTCAAAATGGGGACATTCTATATCCTATTCTCTATTGCTCATAGCCTCTGCCCTTGAATGGGATTGGCTATGTGTACGTACCATAGCTATATACTCTAACTACTATGTGTTTATCTTCTTTACAATTTATATGAATTTGAAACAAACAAACAATAGAGACACACAAGCATAAAAGTGATTAGCTCATTTTAAATTTTTTAGATGTGAATCCTAAATTGTTTTTTGTGTTTCAATATGTGTTGCTTTGTAAAGAAAATAATTTTCTCATGTTTGATATTTCATTGAATGATATTATCAAAGTTTAAAGGATTTCACCTATATACTCACACAAGTCAAATATGGGGATGAAATCCATATCCAACGAGGTAGCATAGGTACTACCAACCCTCACCCAACACCTCGTGCATAGCGATACACCCCTCTAAAGAGGAATGCGTGCTATTTTTCATGGTTAGGACAGATCTTGGGTCAGCCTTGGCCATGGATGGGTCCCGATAATACTTTTCACAAGCCAATTGAGTGGTAATTACATACACTATTGGTATCGATAAATGGGTTGGATGTCAAAGTCCAACTCCATTGATGTTAAAATAAAAACTTGGTGTGTGGGGTTCCTTTTAAAATATTGAAAGAAAATAAAGTAGCACTCAATGATTTTTGACTAAATGCATGAATGTGCGTTTTACTTTTAGAATTGTCAATAGCATAAAAGGAAACCAAAAATGCACACCTATATGAACTTAACCCCTTTTTGGGCAAGTGGCAAGCAGTCAAACCAGACAAAAAGCAGAAAGTCTACTATTATTTTCCTTATTTCTTGTGATCTAATTAATGCACAAATTGGGAAAGAGGATATCTAACCTTTCTATGCATAGAGAAAACAAGAAAATGTAAAATATGACTATTTTGGATAGTAAATATGCAAATTGACAGTGAAAAGGGGTGTAAATTAGGACCTTAGACTTGTTGTTTTTGCAAATTTTTGCAGAAACCCTCTGGTTTTGTGGCCATCCCAGTAAGGGATGATAATATATTATGGACCATATCACCTAGTTCCATGGAGTTAATTGTCTCACCCAGTGCCATGGAGCAGTAAATAGACCATTTCTTCTTAGAATGGTCAGCACCTACAATAGAGAAAACCAAAAAATGAGGTCCAAATTAGCATCATTGAAAGGAGATATTGAAAAAAATCAAATATCGTGATTGCAACTGAAGAAGAAAATTTCACGATATTGCCTTAAGGGCCTTTACTTGCAGTATATGTCACTTTTAAAGCATGCATTCAAAGGGAAGTGTGCAATAAGTAATCTATGTGAAATGAAGTGAAGTATATAATAAAAATGTGGATTTATCCTTGCATTTATTGATTCATAGCTTCAAATTCATATTACAAAACATCCCCTTGAGGGCTTTACAAATGTGATACATTCAAGTTTTACAATTTCACAATAGATCTAGTCCCTTGGAATGAAGCCTTTAAGGTGATTTTAACACAAGTTGTGAAAATTTTTTCCCATGCCCAAGAGCTAATATTGGGTTTGTATTGAAGTTTTTCCTTAGCTCCTTCCCTCTGTTGATAATACCTGCACCTACACACATGATATTTCAAGAGAGTCAGTAGCACCTGCATATCATAGAGAAAAGCCTTAGAAACATGAAAAAAGTGGGGGTCAATATCATAATATAAAAGTGATCTATGTGCATAAAAAATGATCTAAAGCAAGTATGAACATCTTAAAATATAATATAAATAATAACAACCAGATTTGGAAGCAATATTTAATGTAAAACTAAGCAGAAATAGTAGCCGCTCCAGGGTGATCCATGTAGACCTGCAACATTGGGGAATCCAAATTCCAAACCAAAACTCCTCCAAATGACATAAAATTTGGACCAGAGGTTCATCTAGACATCCTAAGGAGGTCTATGGAGGAATTTATCCAAAATTATTTACTATTTTTGGGTCTCCCCTATGAGGGATGAGGGCAAATTGTTGACCGTCCCCAGGTGAGGCGGTTACAAAACTGGTTTAGTTTTGCCACCAATCCTCAAGGGTATTGGTCCAAAAATGGTTTGGGAGTGTTTTCGATAGATGGGGCCAAGTTTTCCTATAATTTTTCTAGTTTTGGATTGGTAAATCAGGTCCTATTGCCCCTGAAAGTGCCTTCAAATGAAAAGGATTTCAAGGTTAAGAGGTAGGCAACATTAGGTTTCAATTTGGTTTGTGAGGGTGTGGTTTCAAATGAGCAGCACTTCGTTGCTCCAAATGCTATTCTCCTCTTCCTTGGAATAAGGTTTTAGGCCTCATTTTATAGCCTAGAAGGGTATCTAGGGCCAAATGGCATCTTTTCCATTCGAGGCAAGTGATGCCACTTGTCCTAATTGCATCATTGATTGGGGAGGGGAAGGTTGCCTCTTTAGAACTCCCAATATACTAATATACAGTCCATTAGTAGGTACCCAATCAATCTGGGGTGATTGGATGTGCTAATGGTAGTCTTGTATTACCATTTAGTGCATCCTTTGACTTTTTCAAGGGTCCAGTTAGGGGCCATACCACCCAGGGACAGTTGCTGATGGTCGTCCTTGGGTGGGACAGTCACCAATTACGACCATACCTAGGTGGTATGATCACTAGTAGGGGCCCAAAAAATACCCTAGACTACTAGGAACCATCCAAACTAAGCTTTAGAGGTTTTGGAAGCCTTTTTCTAGCCTAGAGGGGTGCTTAATAAGGCCATATATTCTCTATAAGATGGAATATGTAATGCATAGATAGTTTTATCTGATTTACATAATTTAGGTGTCTACAATAGCATATCACTGTTGTACCTATATCTTGATCGACTGGAGCTTGAACTCTACCTCATGTAGTTATGCTCTTACAGGAAAATCTCTCTCCTCAAGATCCAAGTCCTCCTCATCCTCCTCAGGAGCCTCCTACTCCTCCACTACCACCTACTCTACTAGATGGTCCCATTCCTCAGTATTAGCTTGGACTCTGTGCCATGCTAGATCTATACCACCATCTCCACCATCATCCTCATAGATTAGATTTCCATCACCATGCCATATCAGATCACCTCTCCACTACACAAATGCATTCATGACTCCCCTAATGACTCCTAGGTCAACTCTTGGGGTATCCTCCTCATAACCCAACTCTATAATGCATGGGGGAGGGAGGTATCTCTCTACTCCAATGCACCTATACAAGAATGGTACAAGTGGCACATCCTACTGCAATCCATACTAATGAAGAACTTAGGAGTAGAAGAAATACTCCCTGATGCTAAACTTGTAGCCAACAAGCCACCATTCATGTCGCATCTTAGTGGTAAAATTGGGTGGATCATCCCAACCTGGGCACTCATGATATGGGTGCCACATGATGTCTCCAGCTTGTATCCCAGTGAAAGTAGAAGTATAATGGGGGATCTCCCCCGCATTAGGGTGGATCTTGCACTCCTCATGCTCTCGAGACCATATGGTAGAATAACACTGCATCCTAGCATCAATAACTATAATCCTATAAGGGAGCCCTCTGGTACAATACATTCTAATATGCTCCCATCCCCATACCTTAAGAAGCAAGCTGCAAGCAATGCTTATGCAACCCCACTGGCGAAAGTGATACAAATCATCATAGTATTGTGCTAGCAAATACCTCACCCATGCATATATGATAGACTTTGTGCTATCCATAAAGTCCTAAACCATCACAAGGAGGTTCCATAGGAACCTCAAGCCTGAGAAATCCAAGATTAGAATGTTGTTGATGACCATCAGCAACACCGCATGCCTCTTTTAGAAGACATGCTCCTTGTATTAGTGTAGAATAGATACACCTCCAGACTTGGTGTCCTTGAAGTCAATCGTATCATACCTCTTGAACACTCGAAGAAAGACTACATTACGATCATTAGTAGCTGAAGAGATGATGGCCACTCTATAAAAAAGGATCCAAAAAATCATGTACACATCCTTCGATGTGATAGTCATATCACCGATAGGAATATGGAAGGTGTTCATTCGAGGGTCCCATCAGTTAACTAGGACTATGAGGTAGGCCTGATCGACATGATCTATAGTAGCCTGGTAACATATTGTAGTATGTGGGCCTTAAGCCAAGCCCATTCCATATCATCCATGAGTGGGAGGAGGTCAATTAGGAGCTTTGAGTCCCAAGAACGAGTAGTGATAATATAAGGATAGAAATCTCAGGCATAACTACAATGCATATAAGACATAAATTAAAATAAAACATGAAAAATAGTGCAAATAATGATAAACTATCCTAATTTTGATTGAAAGAGTAGTAAATTCACCTAATCATGCAACAAGTTTTAGAAAAATGATTCAAAAATTTAGATAAATCAATTGGTCACCTTGAGATAAATCAAGAAAAATCATAAAATTTGCCTAGGGATCCTGGCCACTATCACCTACAATGACCATAAACTGGCCATTGAGGCTAGCAGTGGCCCATCCCCAATGGTCAAATTTCTAACCATTGGGATTCAAAACCGACCACTCTGAGTGACAACAGCCAATCGATAGGCTAAAACGATCGCTTTGAGCGGCAGTGGTCAATGGGTGACATGAAAAAAATGTATGCCCTAGGCCAAAAATACCAAAAAAATTGAAAACAATGTAAAATGGGGTGAGCCCACCAAAACAAAACCTAAGATAAACCTATCTGCATATTCGGTTCATTTTTAACGAGTTTAATGAGATTAATTTACCGGTTACTTAGTGAGGTTCAATTTTATTGAAAAGGAAAGTAGGATTAGGTTTGAGATAATACCCGAGAAGCTCCAACTCCTCTGCTCACTGATGTCTCACCCTATGCAACCATAGTATCCAACCCAAAAACACTCCAAGTCATAAATGTCACTTTCTCTCTAGAGCTCTATAAAGCAAATCACCAACTGGAATAATGATAAGTCAAAATCCTAGATCACTTTTTGTACTTCTCAAGTTATGCCTCAACCACTGCTGACATCAACAGCCCAAAATTATGGGTGCTTAGGGTGAGAGCGGCCACAAGTATGCAATTAGAAGTTGTTGGATCTAACAATGACTGGCTGCACAAGAAAAATTAGAAATATTCCTTCCTGAAAGAATAGAAAAATAATCAAATAAACACATTTTTATGGTCCTTGATCATCCTAATGATCAAAAAAAAAATTACATAAAAATAAATATCAAGTAAGCTTCATATTCAGTTACTTACTCTATCAACTCAGTGGTTGCAACTATTTGCACTCCATGCAAATTGGTGAGATGAGTAAGTTACCATAGATCTACTTGGGGAAAATTATTCATTTTGGAATTATGATGTATCACCTCAACCCCAAAGAATATCGAGACAATCAGACTACTCCACGGGTGTGTTGGAATCATCCTAATTCTCATATGATGTAAAAATACTAAACCAAGTGATGCAATACAAGCATAAATAGAATCACTCATCCTAACTCCCTAAGAAGGCTATTTGTGGCTAGACCGCTCCCTAGGATAGGGATGAATGATCATCATAAACAATTGGAATCACACTTGGATGGGGGTTTTCCATTAAAATAACAAACACTAGAAAGGATCCAAAACTAGTCAAATTGGTCAAGTGACTTGTTGCTTCATTCATTTCCCTTACCTCACCAATTCATTGTGTGAGGGGGTAGTTCAAATATTCAAATAATAATAATCAAAGTCAACCAAATATCACTCGATCATATCAAAATTTTATTTGTCCTATGAATCATTGCATACAACTCTTAAAAAACTTTCCCCATTTGCTGGGTTCATAAGAAAATATAACATCTTTAGTTTGTATCTCTCCTCTGGCCAGTTCTGTTGTAGCAACATAAGCTACCTGATTGCATTTGAGGAATGAGTGCAATTAAACATGTGCAATACCTGTGCTAAATTAAGCCTTCAATTAGGTTTAAGCAATTATTCAAGGATGTGTGCCATCTTACATGATTGGGACATCCAGCATTGATCATATCAATGATTATCATACACCCTACAAACATAGCATTCTATGTTTTTTCTCAATGTTGTGTTTTCCACACAACGCATCACAAAAAGGGGCATCTATAGACACCTAAAATATGTCATGTTTAGGAAGACTACTTACATGGGCACATTCATAGATCATGTGACTAAACATTGGGATCTTCCAAGTATCAAAAGTGGTTTTCACCACTCATTTGGGGTATTCTTAGCCCATCCAAACCTGGTCACTATGGACCAGAGTAGCTGGATCCTATCCTCTACAGCTCAGACTGGCCAAACATTAGCCATTGTAGATGATAATGACTAAAACTTAAAATGCATTTTGCCATAAATCTAGCCTAATATCAAGTGGAAGTGGTAGTCTGCATGCAATAATGCTGAGTGGGGACAACTTTGCATTCCTCCTTACAACCAGTATACATGAAAGACTCAAGTCCAAATTTAGACATCAGTTAACTGCCCCTCAAAGACTCAATTTCTCATGCTAACATCCAATGCACATGATGGATTTAGTACTAGGGTTTGAACATTGACCTAGGGTTTCAAACACTTTATAAGGTGTAAATCTAATAGCACCAAAGGGATCATCAGATATCATATATCAAAATTTTGAACAGGTTGGATCATTGAGGAGAGCTTTTGGAGACTTGGAGAGCTTCCCTTAGAGATCATTTTATAGCGAAGCCCTATCATATTGGAGATCATATCTAACCACCCTTGAGGAGCAATGAAGTGCTAGCCAATTGAGAGATGATCATCTGTGCACATACAATAATCATTTTAGCACTAGTAGAAAATGTAAGCCCATAGCCTTTGGATCAATAGATATAGATTTCATATTAGCGATCACTATCATGGATAGTGGCCCATAAACCTAGTCTAGGTTTAGGTGTTAGTTTCTTTTATTCTACTTTCTCCATGTTTTCATATCATTAGCATAAGATCTACTTCATTTATTTGCATTAATAGCACTAGTTTCATTGCATTTTTTTTCATTAAGCATATTCATTGCTAACAAACTCATCTAGGGAGGCAATCTTAGATATCTAAGTGTGTATTATTATTTTATTGCTTATAGGGTTACAGGTTCATCCAAAAAATACACAACATACGAAAGCAAGAGGATCCCTCTAGGAATCAGACCTGGAGAAGGAGGCATTTGTAATCCCTCATACAATTCTGTGTGCATCACCAGGAAACCTATAAAAGTGCATTGCCCCTTTCAAGGGGATATTTTATACATCTGCTACCCTCTTTGCATAAAATCATGTATCAAATGAAGGGTATCCTATAGAGGGATTTATAGGTAACCGAATCTTGTAAATATCAATACAAAACATTCATTCATTTATTTATTCATACTTCAGCTATGCCTCTCTTCTATGCTTGTTCATTTAATGCATGTTAAACATTAAAATATTCAATAATAATCACAAATAGAGTAATTGGATGGTGCACCAATTCCCCGAGTTCACTACACTAGTGAGTTGGAAGTCATATCCAACCACTAGTAGGGTTCAATGACAGTGGCATTTATTTCCATCTGTTGGCCCAACTCCCTCGATACTTGTTACTAGACCAATATCAACTCCAAGAACTAACATAGCCCATGGAAACTTTGCATGTATCTCTCTTCGAAGAGGTATATCCATGAATATGGGTAAACAAGGTGAGGACTGGGAGGACCTATGCTCCCTTCCTATATGTGGACTTCACTACCACACATTATAGGTTGGCTTACATGATCGTGAATTTCATTGTCGGTTGTCGAGCTACAAGTATATAGGTGAAAGCCTTAAACTATTGAGTATATCATTAATAATTTCAAACATGATGACAGTAGTTTATATTTTTCAAAAAATCTCAAATACTTCAAACCATTTAGGGCTCACAAACAAAATTTTTTAAGAAATAATCATCATTTTTTGCTTTAAAATTTACATACAAGATAATATAATATCATGGTTAGAACATGAAGAGGTTGATCTCAACACAGATCCAAGGTCAAGAATGAAGCTCCACCTAATTTATAACACAACACAGAGAACCATCAATCACAAGATCCTCCTGAATGACGTTTTATGAGCATTAGAGGGGATAACTCTATGTGCATGGGTTCTCATCAAAATACCCCACTTAGAGGAGGCAATGCACATGCCTCATGAGATAGATCCAAGTATGGAATATCCCAACATGGGTCCTTCAAACATGGAAGCATTTATCATGATTTTACACCTCATGGATCCACTAGATATATTTAAGAGTACATCATTGAGGAGGGAACAATAAACAGGTTGGTTCCCATCTGTACTCAAGATAAGGGTGGCTCAAGGCTCCTCTTAGTTCAAAATAGATAATTAGAAAATACATCTAGTTAAGGGTATGAAGAAAGGGTTGTTTCAAAGCATAGGCTTGTAAAAACTCCAAACAACAATGAACCTGGAAAGTTCATATTTGATATGTCTAATATTGGAGTCAACAGTACGCCACCACATGAGTCATGGTGCACTAGGAAATTGGATGGTCTATATAAATTCTTAGGGCATCTAGAACATAAACCCTCATTTGCACATTCTCATTCTATGAGTTATCATAGTGGGAGCACACATCGGACCATTAGAGATCCTGGATAATATTGTAAGCATCCTTGTATTATGCTTACCCCATCGATCCAAGAGGGCATAGAGCATAGACAACACTGAAACATGAATTCCATATACACAAACAAGGGCAAGAACATGGTAAACAAGTCTATCGAAGGTCATACTGATAAAGCTATTAGAATAAAATGAACACACCAAAGACCACATATGGTCAATATTATAGATCGATCATAGAGATTGGTGTTAGAAAAATAACAGCAAATTCTTCAATATCAATTGGAGTATGTCCACATAGAGCATGAGCACCTCAAAAATAAGGATACTTAGAGATAGAGGTTGCATATGCAATGTATTTTTGATAAACACATGCACATGCAATGCATCCTTGATAAAAAGGAGCATGCTGAGTGAGAGGATCGATTGGATAAGGTCAATTTACCCCCATAATGAATATAGGGAGCACACTCATATATGAGCTACTTCATAGCCCTATTTGCACTCTAAACACATTGAAACTCGTAATCACCACACAACCCAAAATACAATGCAATACCAAGCACTAAAACATCAAGGGTATACATAGTATGAAGAAGAAGCGGGATTTGATCAAGAACAAGAATACCCTGAGATCTCCCTGGTATATGTGGAGGATGATCCCATTCCCCCACCTTGTCCAAAGAAATATTTACCTCCAATGGCTCCTCGTGGACCTCTAAGAGAAGAGTAAATCCTATTTTTGAAGGCCTATCAGGCCTTGGTAGACAAGGTTCGAGCTATAGAGAAGTAAGAGATGACTTATAAAAAGACTACCTTGAACAAGATTCACAATGAACCTCTATGCCTGTCAGTACCAATTATAGTGTATCTTGAGCATTTTGATATGCCAAAGCTGGAGAAGTTTTAAGGTGAGGAAGATGCTTAGGAACATGTTACAAGATTTATCAACATGTACTTTCAGATCAAAATCAATGATGCTCTCTTGCTAAGAACATTAATCACAACCCTTTTAGACCCTACCCGAGAGTGGTTTAATCAACTTAAGAGGCACAACATAACCAACTTCAAACAACTGGCTAATACATTTCTTGAATGTTTCTCCTTTGGCATCAAGAAGAAGGTGAACCTATATGATCTGGCTACTTTAATGCAACATGATGATGAGCTGATCATGGATTATGGTAAAATATGGAGAAATATAATGGTGAAGTTTCCATTCTCCATTCCAAACACTGAACTGACTCGGATGTTTACCAAGAGTTGTGCAAAGCACATCTCATTACTGTTATAGTTGTAATAGTACCAAACATTTGAGGAGGCCTTGGTGCAAGGCAAGGTAATAGAGGACATCAAGTTATAGGAGGGTAACTTAAAGCTCCAAAACAAGAAGGAATGAAACAAAAAGAACACCCACAATCAGAAGGAACAGGCCAAGCCAACCCATGTCAACCAAGTTGTGTTAAATCTCTAGAAATGGGATAAGGGGTAATAACAAAATTATCAGGGCCAAATTCCTCTTGCGTGATATGATCAGTGCAAAAATAATAGGAAAGGTAAGAATAAGGAACAACACCCACCTCATTAGTTCACACCTTTGTCAGAATCGATGATGTCGATATTCCATAAACTTTGTGAGGAAAAATCTCTCAAATTACCAGATATCAAGCTAATAGACCCTAATCATCCCAAGACAAAGGGGTATAGGGATGATTTGTATTACACTTTCCATAAGGTGAAAGGACATGAAATCAAAGGATTTTGGAGTGTAACCACCAGAAAGGGTCACACCCGATTACGGCTCCTGTTGTGATAAATGGTAAAGATATAAAATGCATACAAGTAAACAAAATTGACAACAAATGAAACAAGAAAGGAAACACTTTATTCCATTATATTTGAAGTCAAAATCCAATTACAAGTACATCCCTCTTAGGGATATTCATTTTGATACAATATTACAATAGGAGTGCTCAATTGTTTTCCCTCTTAAGGGTAGGTGTGATTTCCAAATGTATCTTAGAATGGCACGAACTGCTCTAGGGTGGAGGTTCCCTCTTCTTCACAATGGAGAAGGTATTTTATGGTTTACTCTCCTTTGGAACTATTCCCTATGGTAAAGAAACAACAAAAATGTCAAAAATATAGGCAGCCTCTCATGATGAGGCCCTTTTAGGTAAAATGCATAATGACACCATTAACATGCATAATCAAGAAAACATAAAGAAAGCTGCTAAACTATGCAAATCAAATCAAGATTCATACAATAGCATAAATAAAGACAACAACTACTCTATGCATGGATCAGATATATGAAATAAGGCATGAAAGCACATAAAGAACTAATTAATGTCCTAATTGAGGCAAAAACATTAAAAAGTTATACTAACCTAAATCTACGGTCAGAAGTCTTCTAAAATGTATTTTAATCATGCAAAAAACTAATCTAACCTAATTAACTACACATAAATAAAATTAGGAAGGTAGTTATACCTTTGCTACAAACCACAACTCTGGTTCATGGTCTGCACTGTAAACCATGACTGACAACCGCAGTTAGCACTTTGATAGGCTTACCCTCAATTCCAAGGGTAATGGGCTTCACCTCCTTGTCCAATTGATGTTCAAGAGTCATCTTCAATGTCCTTCTAACATATTTGGTAGTCAAATCATTGTAATGGGCCTTCGTTCACCTGGATTTGTGTTTCTTGGCTCTCCTATACTCCTAGGGCATCCATAATGTAATTCATCATGAATCTTGGCAAGTATATAGGGGATAAGTGTAATAGCTTTCTCTTAGTATACTCGATTGAGTGTACAATTTGATAGGGCTTTGTTGCTCAAATATCCAATGCTCTCTTTGATAGTTTACCCTAATTTTAAGGGGTACTTATAGGACTACCCAAGGGCTAGGGGTGGATTCCTAGAGAAGCCAAGATCAAGAAGGGGTGGTTAGGACAATTGGAGTGGAAGCTTCTGCCCTCTAACCACATTCTTCTAGATCCAATGGTTGTTTCAACCAATTTGGCTTATATTGAAGGCCAACTAAACTTTAGTTAAGATCATAGGTCACAACTATGATTTAGATTGGAAACTGCAGGTATCAGCCATCGTTCAACTATAAACTATAGGTTTGGGCTATGGTTCAGACTAATTAGGCCAAGGAGCCCAAATTGAGTGGTTAGAACCACTGCTCTATCTTGGAGTCTATCCAAGATATTCCATATGGTCTTGTAGCATGTCCATATGAGTAGTCGCCCTCGAAATGATGTGTTTTAGGTGTCTACAAATAACCCTTTTGAGATGCATTAGGAGATCAAACAGTGCTGAGAAAAAATATACCTCCTAAAATGATGTCAAAGGTTCTATCATGATCATTAGTTAGATCAAAATTAGATGCCCCAGGTCCATCAAAAGGACGTGCATCTTGGAATCATTGCTCCCAACTCTTTTGAGGCTTAAACTTGAAAAACTTGTGCCCTTCTCATCTCATTCGGTGTATCTGTGCATTCCATAGGTATATTATGACCCATAGATCCAAAAGACAAAGAACAACAAGCAACATCATATTTGTTATTTGCCCCAAGAAAAAGGGGTAAGCTTATGATAGTTGTTTACAATGATTCACAAGGATGAACACAATTTTGATAGGATCAAGGGATCTACAATATTCGAGATATTCTACTAATTTTGATTATGATTTGATATTATGACTACCCCTCAAGTGACGAGTCGATGAGGGCAATGACAATGTATGAAATGAAGATGTCGCTTGACCACCATGGTGTGAGACAAGCAAAGTCTCCCCAAGATCGAAGAATGCTCCACAAGATCAATCACACATAAAAAAGGAAAAACCACAACACAAATATTGAGTGGTAAAACCCTACTTCAAATGAAGAAGGGAAACATCCACTATGAAGCTCACTATATTACTCAATGATTCAATAGTACAAGAATGCTTCAATGTTATGCAACAATATGCATCAACATAACCTACAACACAAGTCAATATGACAAGATACGATAAGATATGATAAGATATGATGATATGTAGTAGAAAACACCCCTATTTAAAGAGAAGTTTTTCTACTACAACCCTTTATCACAATCCAATCTTATCATAATCTATCAAATATTAGAAAGTGCTTTAGTTACTTTCTAATTTTATCACAATCTAATCTTTGAGATATGTGATAAGTGGCATCTATCAAATATTAGAAAGTGATTAGTTACTTTCTAATATTTGCTAGAAAAAGGGGAATAACTTTTTTCCATAAATTAAATATTCCTAGCACCCTTATTTTATTTATTAATTGGGTGGGAATATTTTTACATAAGATAGAATTATATTCTAATTCAAATATTATTCTTTAGACTTTATATTTTAGTCTAAGAATAATTTACACAATGTTGCATTACATATTCCAACACTCCCCCTTAATGCAATATTGGGAAAAGGAATTATGAGACAAAGAAACATTCTCCCCCTAAAGATACAAACGGGGATGAGAATCAAATGAGTAATATAGTTACAATGAGCTTCTATGACCAAGAATGGTCTATAATAAGGCACCAATACAAAATGGGCCAAAATGAGACTACAAGCCCCCAACGGAGTAGCTTCAGATACAAGAAGCTTACAAAGCCATCCATCAACCACAAGTGGTTGCAAATGACAAGAAGAAAACATCACAAGGGTGTCTTCAGTAAGCCTACAAAACCCCAAATGGAAGTACCTACAAGCTACAAGCAGCTCAACATAAGATCTGTTAGATACATCATCATAAATATATTCACCACAACATATATGAATATCCAAAGATGATAACAAAACTGATCTAACAAATAGTGAACTATAAGTCATCACAAAAATATGCCAAGCCATACTTATAGTCATGTGCTATATAGTTGATCAAAAAATATCATGTACAAAGTTGCATAAAGCAAACAAGGAGTACCATGATAATGCAAACTCTAAAGTACCATGTACAAAAGTAGCACAAGGCTAACAAAAAAGTACCATGTACAAGAGTTGCATAAGGTATATGAAAATAATAAAGTGTGCACACCGGTTGCATAAAGCCAACCATAAAATATCATGTACAAAAGTAGCATAAATGCTAACAAGAAAGTACCATGATAAACCAATTGCATAATGCCAACTACATAAAAAAACATGTACAAAGTTGCACAAGGCAACAAGAAAGTACCATGTAAAAGAGTCGCATAAAGCAATTGCATCATATACCATAATTGCACAATGCCATCTACAAAGTAACATGTACAAAAGTTGCACAAGGCAAACAAGAAAGTACCATGTTCAAAAGAGATGCAAAAAGCAATTATACCACCAAATATCAACTCATATATAGCACAAAACACCTCATAAGGATGAAGTTGTCATCACACAAGTGTAACTACACTTCATTCCCCCTTGAGGACAACTTCACCAAACCAAGTGAGTCCCTCAACTTACAAAAATGCTCCTTGGGAAGAGGTTTGGTGAACAAATCAATAGAATTAGAAGATGATGGGCAATACTCCAACTGAATAGTCCCATCCAATACCTTCTCTCTGATAAAATGGGCTTGGATTTCAACATGCTTTGTCCTTTGATGCATTACAAGATTTTTAGCCAAGGCAATAGCTGATTGATCATCATGAAAGATAATCATGAACTACTATAACCATCTTGCAATAAACAACTATAACCATATTGCAATTGAATAAACCAAGATCAACTTGCAATAGATTAACTTGTAATAAGAAGGTAACTAACCATAACAATCATCTTGCAATAAAATAAACTAACTTGAATTGAACCATAAAACATTTGTTAAATGTTAGATAGTCAATAAGTTAGTAAGTTAGTGTTCATTTTAAGGTTTTGCTATAGCCTAATGAATTGCCAATTCATCTCACCCAAGGTCAACCAAGCTACCCAAAAAGGTACGAGTACGAGGACCCAAAAAGGACTTGCTACCGATAGAGCGGATTCTTTTGGATTCAATAGGTGTTTAGCAAATATAAACTGTGTTGCAAGATTAAGTAAATTTTAATCAAATACTAAAGTTGTGGTTAGGAAGTTGATTCATTTTTAACCTTCTTGATTAATATGAAAATTAGTAAATTGCAAGTTAGTTGGTTAGTAGATTGTTTAGTAGCAAGTTAGTAGTTAGATTAGTTGAGATGCAAAATATAAGAAAGATGAACAAGAGATAATGGAGACACAAATACACAGACACACTCTCTCCCTCTCTCTCTTCTCTCTCTCTCACTCTCACTTTCATTCTCTTTTACTTTCATAATGAGAGATACAAGTTACATTAATTTACAATATGCTTCAAGCAAATACTAGAGAGAGATTAGAAGAAATTAATAAAAATAGGGGAAGAGAGTGAAAAAATTGATCCGAAATTGCCTTGTATACTCCAAAACATACTTGGATAACCTTGCAAAACAAGCAAACTCACAAACAACCATTGTTAATGTGAGACAAAAAAATATTGCATTTTAAGGAGAAATAATAATAATTTTTAATACAAAAAATTACTTAAAAAAATGCAATTAAATTAATAAAATTTATTTTATTAATAAAAAATGGCATGAAAAAGTTTAAATATTTTTATAAAGCAAAACTTTTTCAAAAAAAAAAAAAGCAAAACTGTTTTTTTTTTTATAAAGCAAATTTGTTATATATATATATATATATAGCCGATTGTTTAAATAAAAAAAATGACTATATATGGAAATAAGGTTTTTGGGTCTTTCGGACGCAACCATGGGGTCCGTTTGGCTCCAAAACCCTTCCATAAAAAGCTTAATGCCAAAAACAAATTATAGATTTAAAATGAAAATATTGTTTGCAAAAGATCTAACAACTAGATCTAAAAACATAATAAATCTATAAACCCTAATGGCAGATTTGCAAAATAAGTTTACATAAAATACCCAAATATCAAATGCATGCAAAAAATATATACCTTAATGGGTTTTTCACCTCAAAGGATTGAAGACACTTGATGGAGATCCCAACCGCTTTGATACCAAATGTGAGACAAGCAAAGTCTCCCCAAGATCGAAGAATGCTCCACAAGATCAATCACACATAAAAGAGGAAAAAACCACAACACAAATATTGAGTGGTAAAACCCTACTTCAAATGAAGAAGGGAAACATCCACTATGAAGCTCACTATATTACTCAATGATTCAATAGTACAAGAATGCTTCAATGTTATGCAACAATATGCATCAACATAACCTACAACACAAGTCAATATGACAAGATACATTGATAAGATATGATATTGTAGTAGAAAACACCCCTATTTAAAGAGAAGCTTTTCTACTACAACCCTAAATCTTATCACATCCAATCTTATCACAATCTATCAAATATTAGAAAGTGCTTTAGTTACTTTCTAATTTTATCACAATCTAATCTTTGAGATATGTGATAAGTGGCATCTATCAAATATTAGAAAGTGATTAGTTACTTTCTAATATTTGCTAGAAAAAAGGGAAATAACTTTTTTTCATAAATTAAATATTCCTAGCACCCTTAATTTATTTATTAATTGGGTGGGAATATTTTACATAAGATAGAATTATATTCTAATTCAAATATTATTCTTTAGACTTTATATTTTAGTCTAAGAATAATTTACACAATGTTGCATTACATATTCCAACACTCCCCCTTAATGCAATATTGGGGAAAGGAATTATGAGACAAAGAAACATTCTCCCCCTAAAGATACAAACGGGGATGAGAATCAAATGAGTAATATAGTTACAATGAGCTTCTATGACCAAGAATGGTCTACAATAAGGCACCAATACAAAATGGGCCAAAATGAGACTACAAGCCCCCAACGGAGTAGCTTTAGATACAAGCAGCTTACAAAGCCATCCATCAACCACAAGTGGTTGCAAATGACAAGAAGAAAACATCACAAGGGTGTCTTCAGTAAGCCTGCAAAACCCCAAATGGAAGTACCTACAAGCTACAAGCAGCTCAACATAAGATCTATTAGATACATCATCATAAATATATTCACCACAACATATATGAATATCCAAAGATGATAACAAAACTGATCTAACAAATAGTGAACTATAAGTCATCACAAAAAGATGCCAAGCCATACTTATAGTCACGTGCTATATAGTTGATCAAAAAATATCATGTACAAAGTTGCATAAAGCAAACAAGGAGTACCATGATAATGCAAACTCTAAAGTACCATGTACAAAAGTAGCACAAGGCTAACAAAAAAGTACCATGTACAAGAGTTGCATAAGGTATATGAAAATAATAAAGTGTGCACACCGGTTGCATAAAGCCAACCATAAAATATCATGTACAAAAGTAGCATAAATGCTAACAAGAAAGTACCATGATAAACCAATTGCATAATGCCAACTACATAAAAAACATGTACAAAGTTGCACAAGGCAACAAGAAAGTACCATGTAAAAGAGTCGCATAAAGCAATTGCATCATATACCATAATTGCACAATGCCATCTACAAAGTAACATGTACAAAAGTTGCACAAGGCAAACAAGAAAGTACCATGTTCAAAAGAGATGCAAAAAGCAATTATACCACCAAATATCAACTCATATATAGCACAAAACACCTCATAAGGATGAAGTTGTCATCACACAAGTGTAACTACACTTCATTCCCCCTTGAGGACAACTTCACCAAACCAAGTGAGTCCCTCAGCTTACAAAAATGCTCCTTGGGAAGAGGTTTGGTGAACAAATCAGCAGAATTAGAAGATGATGGGCAATACTCCAACTGAATAGTCCCATCCAATACCTTCTCTCTAATAAAATGGGCTTGGATTTCAACATGCTTTGTCCTTTGATGCATTACAAGATTTTTAGCCAAGGCAATAGCTGATTGATCATCATGAAAGATAATCATGAACTACTATAACCATCTTGCAATAAACAACTATAACCATATTGCAATTGAATAAACCAAGATCAACTTGCAATAGATTAACTTGCAATAAGAAGGTAACTAACCATAACAATCATCTTGCAACAAAATAAACTAACTTGAATTGAACCATAAAACATTTGTTAAATGTTAGATAGTCAATAAGTTAGTAAGTTAGTGTTCATTTTAGGTTTTGCTATAGCCTAATGAATTGCCAATTCATCTCACCCAAGGTCAACCAAGCTACCCAAAAGGGTACGGGTATGAGGACCCGAAAAGGACTTGCTACCGATAGAGTGGATTCTTTTGGATTCAATAGGTGTTTAGCAAATATAAACTGTGTTGCAAGATTAAGTAAATTTTAATCAAATACTAAAGTTGTGGTTAGGAAGTTGATTCATTTTTAACCTTCTTGATTAATATGAAAATTAGTAAATTGTAAGTTAGTTGGTTAGTAGATTGTTTAGTAGCAAGTTAGTAGTTAGATTAGTTGAGATGCAAAATGTAAGAAAGATGAACAAGAGATAGTGGAGACACAAATACACACACTCTCTCTCTCTCTCTCTCTCTCTCTCTCTCTCTCACTCTCACTTTCATTCTCTTTTACTTTCATAATGAGAGATACAAGTTACATTAATTTACAATATGCTTCAAGCAAATACTGGAGAGAGATTAGAAGAAATTAATAAAAATAGGGGAAGAGAGTGAAAAAATTGATCCAAAATTGCCTTGTATACTCCAAAACATACTTGGATAACCTTGCAAAACAAGCAAACTCACAAACAACCATTGTTAATGTGAGACAAAAAAATATTGCATTTTAAGGAGAATAATAATAATTTTTAATACAAAAAATTACTAAAAAAATGCAATTAAATTAATAAAATTTATTTTATTAATAAAAAAAAATGGCATGAAAAAGTTTAAAGATTTTTATAAAGCAAAACTTTTTCAAAAAAACAAAACTGTTTTTTTTTTTTATAAAGCAAAATTGTTATTTATTTATTTATTTTTAAAACAAAACTATTTTTTTATAAAGCAAAACTTAAAAAAACAAAACTGTTTTTTTTTTATAAAGCAAAATTGTTATTTATATATATATATATATATAGCCGATTGTTTTTTTTTTTAATAAATAAAAAAAATGACTATATATGGAAATAAAGGTTTTTGGGTCTTCCGAACACAACCATGGGGTCCGTTTAGCTCCAAAACCCTTCCATAAAAAGCTTAATGCCAAATTTTTTTTATAGATTTAAAATGAAAATATTGTTTGCAAAAGATCTAACAACTAGATCTAAAAACATAATAAATCTATAAACCCTAATGGCAGATTTGCAAAATAAGTTTACATAAAATACCCAAATATCAAATGCATGCAAAAAATATATATACCTTAATGGGTTTTTCACCTCAAAGGATTGAAGACACTTGATGGAGATCCCAACCGCTCTGATACCAAATGTGAGACAAGCAAAGTCTCCCCAAGATCGAAGAATGCTCCACAAGATCAATCACACATAAAAAAGGAAAAACCACAACACAAATATTGAGTGGTAAAACCCTACTTCAAATGAAGAAGGGAAACATCCACTATGAAGCTCACTATATTACTCAATGATTCAATAGTACAAGAATGCTTCAATGTTATGCAACAATATGCATCAACATAACCTACAACACAAGTCAATATGACAAGATACGATAAGATTTGATAAGATATGATGATTTGTAGTAGAAAACACCCCTATTTAAAGAGAAGCTTTTCTACTACAACCCTAAATCTTATCACAATCTAATCTTATCACAATCTATCAAATATTAGAAAGTGCTTTAGTTACTTTCTAATTTTATCACAATCTAATCTTTGAGATATGTGATAAGTGGCATCTATCAAATATTAGAAAGTTATTAGTTACTTTCTAATATTTGCTAAAAAAGGGAAATAACTTTTTCCAAGAAATTAAATATTCCTAGCACCCTTAATTTATTTATTAATTGGGTGAGAATATTTTACATAAGATAGAATTATATTCTAATTCAAATATTATTCTTTAGACTTTATATTTTAGTCTAAGAATAATTTACACAATGTTGCATTACAACAGGGAACCCCTTTTAATATTTGGGGAAAAAATTTTTAAAAAAAAAAATTCCCAAAATAAACGGGATGAGAATCAAATGAGTAATATAGTTACAATGTGCTTACTATGACCAAGAATGGTCTACAATAAGGCACCAATACAAAATGGGCCAAAATGAGACTACAAGCCCCCAACGGAGTAGCTTCAGATACAAGCAGCTTACAAAGCCATCCATCAACCACAAGTGGTTGCAAATGACAAGAAGAAAACATCACAAGGGTGTCTTCAGTAAGCCTACAAAACCCCAAATGGAAGTACCTACAAGCTACAAGCAGCTCAACATAAGATCTATTAGATACATCATCATAAATATATTCACCACAACATATATGAATATCCAAAGATGATAACAAAACTGATCTAACAAATAGTGAACTATAAGTCATCACAAAAAGATGCCAAGCCATACTTATAGTCACGTGCTATATAGTTGATCAAAAAAATATCATGTACAAAGTTGCATAAAGCAAACAAGGAGTACCATGATAATGCAAACTCTAAAGTACCATGTACAAAAGTAGCACAAGGCTAACAAAAAAGTACCATGTACAAGAGTTGCATAAGGTATATGAAAATAATAAAGTGTGCACACCGGTTGCATAAAGCCAACCATAAAATATCATGTACAAAAGTAGCATAAATGCTAACAAGAAAGTACCATGATAAACCAATTGCATAATGCCAACTACATAAAAAAACATGTACAAAGTTGCACAAGGCAACAAGAAAGTACCATGTAAAAGAGTCGCATAAAGCAATTGCATCATATACCATAATTGCACAATGCCATCTACAAAGTAACATGTACAAAAGTTGCACAAGGCAAACAAGAAAGTACCATGTTCAAAAGAGATGCAAAAAGCAATTATACCACCAAAGATCAACTCATATATAGCACAAAACACCTCATAAGGATGAAGTTGTCATCACACAAGTGTAACTACACTTCATTCCCCCTTGAGGACAACTTCACCAAACCAAGTGAGTCCCTCAGCTTACAAAACTGCTCCTTGGGAAGAGGTTTGGTGAACAAATCAGTAGAATTAGAAGATGATGGGCAATACTCCAACTGAATAGTCCCATCCAATACCTTCTCTCTAATAAAATGGGCTTGGATTTCAACATGCTTTGTCCTTTGATGCATTACAAGATTTTTAGCCAAGGCAATAGCTGATTGATCATCATGAAAGATAATCATGAACTACTATAACCATCTTGCAATAAACAACTATAACCATATTGCAATTGAATAAACCAAGATCAACTTGCAATAGATTAACTTGCAATAAGAAGGTAACTAACCATAACAATCATCTTGCAACAAAATAAACTAACTTGAATTGAACCATAAAACATTTGTTAAATGTTAGATAGTCAATAAGTTAGTAAGTTAGTGTTCATTTTAAGGTTTTGCTATAGCCTAATGAATTGCCAATTCATCTCACCCAAGGTCAACCAAGCTACCCAAAAGGGTACGGGTACGAGGACCCAAAAAGGACTTGCTACCGATAGAGTGGATTCTTTTGGATTCAATAGGTGTTTAGCAAATATAAACTGTGTTGCAAGATTAAGTAAATTTTAATCAAATACTAAAGTTGTGGTTAGGAAGTTGATTCATTTTTAACCTTCTTGATTAATATGAAAATTAGTAAATTGTAAGTTAGTTGGTTAGTAGATTGTTTAGTAGCAAGTTAGTAGTTAGATTAGTTGAGATGCAAAATGTAAGAAAGATGAACAAGAGATAGTGGAGACACAAATACACACACACACTCTCTCTCTCTCTCTCTCTCTCTCTCTCTCACTCTCACTTTCATTCTCTTTTACTTTCATAATGAGAGATACAAGTTACATTAATTTACAGTATGCTTCAAGCAAATACTGGAGAGAGATTAGAAGAAATTAATAAAAATAGGGGAAGAGAGTGAAAAAATTGATCCGAAATTGCCTTGTATACTCCAAAACATACTTGGATAACCTTGCAAAACAAGCAAACTCACAAACAACCATTGTTAATGTGAGACAAAAAAATATTGCATTTTAAGGAGAATAATAATAATTTTTAATACAAAAAATTGCTTAAAAAAATGCAATTAAATTAATAAAATTTATTTTATTAATAAAAAAAATGGCATGAAAAAGTTTAAATATTTTTATAAAGCAAAACTTTTTCAAAAAAAAAACTGTTTTTTTTTATAAAGCAAAATTGTTTTTATTTTTTTTTTTAAAACAAAACTATTTTTTTATAAAGCAAACTTAAAAAAAACAAAACTGTTTTTTTTTATAAAGCAAAATATATATATATATATATAGCCGACTGTTTTTTTTTTAAATAAATAAAAAAAATGACTATATATGGAAATAAGGGTTTTTGGGTCTTTCGGACGCAACCATGGGGTCCGTTTGGCTCCAAAACCCTTTCAGAAAAATCTTAATGCCAAAAAAAAATTATAGATTTAAAATGAAAATATTGTTTGCAAAAGATCTAACAACTAGATCTAAAAACATAATAAATCTATAAACCCTAATGGCAGATTTGCAAAATAAGTTTACATAAAATACCCAAATATCAAATGAATGCAAAAAATATATATACCTTAATGGGTTTTTCACCTCAAAGGATTGAAGACACTTGATGGAGATCCCAACCGCTCTGATACCAAATGTGAGACAAGAAAAGTCTCCCCAAGATCGAAGAATGCTCCACAAGATCAATCACACATAAAAGAGGAAAAAACCACAACACAAATATTGAGTGGTAAAACCCTACTTCAAATGAAGAAGGGAAACATCCACTATGAAGCTCACTATATTACTCAATGATTCAACAATACAAGAATGCTTCAATGTTATGCAACAATATGCATCAACATAACCTACAACACAAGTCAATATGACAAGATATGATAATATGTAGTAGAAAACACCCCTATTTAAAGAGAAGCTTTTCTACTACAACCCTTTATCACAATCCAATCTTATCACAATCTATCAAATATTAGAAAGTGCTTTAGTTACTTTCTAATTTTATCACAATCTAATCTTTGAGATATGTGATAAGTGACATCTATCAAATATTAGAAAGTGATTAGTTACTTTCTAATATTTTCTAGAAAATGGGGAATAACTTTTTTTTCATAAATTAAATATTCCTAGCACCCTTATTTTATTTATTAATTGGGTGGGAATATTTTACATAAGATAGAATTATATTCTAATTCAAATATTATTCTTTAGACTTTATATTTTAGTCTAAGAATAATTTACACAATGTTGCATTACATATTCCAACATCCACTATGTTGCCTTATTTATATGTGATAGGATCGAGGGATCTACGATATCCGAGATCTTCTACTGATTTTGATTATGATTTGATATTATGACTACCCCTCAAGCGATGAGTCGATGAGGGTAATGACAATGTATGAAGCGACGATGTCGCTTGACCACCATGGATGATCTAAACAAATTTAGATTTGAGCAAATTAATGCCTTGGCTAGGACTAGTTTAGCTTTTTATTCCAACTGTTAATAGTATTTGCACGTTTCTATCCAATGGAACAATCAGGCTACAATAGTCATCTTAGGGAATCGAATTGACACAAATCCCATCAAATTTGTGTTGAATCAAATTATCGATGATTTGCTGAAAAAGAGGTCATAGAAGAAATGGCATGCAATGCCTCATTTTCGTGGAGCAGTCCGGCCATGAATGCCTTCTTAGGGATTGAAGAGAAGCATATCAAATTGACGATGATAATTTTTTTCCCAAATGTCCTTATGGTAATTTAATCATATTGTCGGATTGCATGGATCGCAAGTCACTACAACTACCAAGTGTATAGGGTAAATTACTGAATATGAGGTACATTTGGTGTTTTAATTATTTGATTTTTTTTTTTGAATTATGCATTGAGCTTATTTATTTGGCTGGGAGGTGTGTCACTCCATGAAAGGATTTTTGTAGCGATGACCTCGGTTGAATGTACTTTATAATCTCAGCTAGATTTTTAAATTTTTTTTTATTAGATCTTGGTGCTTGATTATCACCAAGTTTCCAAATTAGCTTATTTTTATTGTATTTTGACCCAATGGGAGGTATTAATTGATATTTTTGGCCCTTCCCATGGTGGGGTTTTCTAAAATTGTCTTCCAGTTACAAACCATAGCTAGGGTTTGTGGTTCCCATTTGGAAAATTGGGAACCACAACTAGGTCCTGCATTCTATGCTAACTATGAGAAGTCTATAAAATTTCTAAATTTCAAATATCTCTCATTATTCTTTGATAGTGACCTACAAACTGGAGCTCTGACAATGATAGCTGACTAAAATTACCTACAACTAAGCATATTTTGCATGCATACCGACTCACAACACGATGGCAGGGCATGGGCAAGTGTCTTCTAGCCACAGAGGAAGAGGGGAGAGCAATGTAACTCAAAAACCAAGACCTCACATCCATTACCAATAAAATTAATCCAATTAAGAAATTGGTAAATAAATCTCACTAAATTATTGGCAATGAACCTCATTTTAGGCTAGGATAGCTTAGGTTATTAATTTTTTTGTATTTTTTGGCCGCGGTATCGCACTCAACTGGAATTCGAACGGAGACTGTAGGTACCAGTTGTGGTTCCCAATTGGTCAATTGGGGACCATAGCTGCCAGCTGCGATCAACATTCAAACTTCTAATAGTCAAATTTTAACCGCATGCAGACCATAGGGTTGATCCTCAGTTCACTGATTTTAGGAAAAATTTGAAATTTTTTTTATTTTTTTATTTTTTAGAGGCAATTAATATCATTTAATGCATTTTGACCTATTTTATTGAAAATTTTGATTTGTAGGCCTGCATGATGACATGTTTTTGCAATTTTATTAGTTTTTACTATTTTTGATGATTTTTAGATCAATTTTTAAATGTTTTAGTTAGCTTTTTCTTTATTTTATGCTATTTATTCCAAATATTGACTTATAGAGTGCGGGAGCCTGACATTCTAAAGACTCTCTGTGGATATCTCACTGATGGTGAGCGAGAGTGGTTTGGAGCTGTTGGCTTTGGCTACATTCTGGATCTACCCACCATTAGGGTAGATCAATCCTATATGAATGCATTGGCCCATCGTTGGAATATGTGGATGAACACATTTCACCTACCTATAGGTGAGATGACAGTCACACTAGAGGACATCTACAAGATATTTAGGATCCCCATTGATGGTGAGGCTATCATATCTTTGACTTCTAGTGTTAAGGAGTTCGTATTTGATGCCATATTTAGCGCTCAAAGTGAGGAGGCTCAGCATGCTATTGACCATGGAGGGGTCCACATCAGTTATTCGTAGGGGAAGAATGTATTCTCCATGTGCGAGGCCATATTCATGCACTTGGTGGTGCAATATGTGCTTCTAGACTCCTTGGGCATGAGGATTCCCTGGAACCTTCTAGCTACTATACCAGAGCTCTATCCAGTAGCCACTACTCCTAGCCTGGAGGAGCACACTATTAGCTCAGCTCTATCGAGAGCTATATTAGATTACTAAGAGTATCCGTAAGGGCATCAACTACAGTATAATTTTGTAGATCTAGGGCTAGTAGAATATCATATTAGACAATCCTAGGGAGCTACCCTTACCCATTATAGATATTTATGATGCACATCAGTGCTATAATGCCTACTAGCCTTAGGAGGAGGAGGGCTTTCAAAGTAGGACTCATGCTGGCGAGACCCAATATTACATCACTCAATTTGCAACACTTGGGCCAGATGATATCCAGTGGTAGCCCTACATGGATTGTCTTGATTGGCTTGAGGTCAGCGAGAGGCTTCGACGAGCTCATTGGGAAAGATAGCTACTCGATTGAAATGTTGAGATTCAAGATTTTTAGTTCTTCTCTCATGTATTACATCAGTTCATCATGGTGTAGGGTATCTCAAATATTCCATTCACCTCCAGGTGCCTAGTTTTGGAGAGGGATCTATCGTGGATCCAGCCTCCAACACTAGGTGATGCTCCAAATGAATTCTAGGAGACTAGGGTTGACATAGTAGTGACCACTACAAAGTATGATGGATGGTGGTATCTATTCTGCTAGTATGGAACAAGGCCTCTAGGCCACAGTGCATATCATGCAGGAGTAGAGGTGGATCCTAATGGGCGTAGGGTGTGCCAGCATATAGAGGGTGACTGGGGCACAAAGGCTACCACTAAGGAGGCTCTCGATATTGATCCTAAGGAGGAGTCTCTAGAGGAGGGCGAGGTCCCTCATGATAGTGTCGAGGGGCTACTCTTGGCATAGGTGGATGACTTACAGAGTCAACTCGATCGATTCCAAATGCAGTAGAGGGAGCATGACACTACTATCGCTACTCTATAGGCATAGCTAATAGAGAGAGATTATCTACTGACACAAGTAGACCAATAGCTTGCTAGCATGGTTGTTCATAATACTATAGTAGAGACCCAGGTTGGTGAGCTCACTCATGCTCATGACTTGGTAGAGGCATAGAGGGATGCGATCATAGTAGAGTGGGATCTACTCAGGGCATAGATGGTGGGTCCTCCATCCTATCAATTGATTATGGGATCTCTAACGACACCACCAGCAGTACTACCAGGTGGTCAAGATCCTATGGTAAAGGTAAAACACCTACAAGTTTTACTTATGAGTGACAATGAGAGTCACACATCCAGGGTTGCTCGAGTAGACTAGCTGGTGGGCTACATTTAGATGCTGGGTGCAGAGCTTCTTAAGGATCCTTATGTTGTAAGGTCCCAACGGACTAGATCTTGGACCACAGGATAGTCCACTACTAGCTCAAGCCATCACACTCATCAAAGTGAGAGGACACATAGGTCCTCCAGTACACATGGTGGAAACAGTCATATCAGGACTAGGGAGGCAAGGCAATCTACTATAACATATAGTCATAGGTCCCGTTGGACAGAGGTACCCATCTCTCATGGGGTAGTTGGACGAGTAATAGGCCTCTTTGAGCTAGGTAGTACTTAGGGTGCTCATCATGATCCATAGCAGTCAGTAGGGCAATAGGTAGAGCAGTCTCCTGTGCATAACACTAAGGGAGGAGGTGAGAGCTCTGGTACAGGGGTAGCAGATTAGAGCTAGAGCTGTAGATTTTAAGACACATTTTGATGTATCTCATTTTTTGTGTAAGGTCAAGGACCTACACGTTTGTAGCCTGTGGGTATTTTTGTACTCCTTATGTACTCTAAGACACACATTATATATATGATATGATCATTATTATGGCTCATTTTTGTGTAATCATTTATTTTTAATTTTATGTTTATATTATGCACATGGATGCAATGCTTATGTTATTCTAATTCTATATGATGTGATGTATGGATGACATGCACTAGATAGCTATTTGATTTATGATGATGATATGCAGTGATCTTATATGCTTAGATGTGCTTTTTGATGGATGCATATGGATGCGATGTTTTTCTCTTAACACATATTTGATATTTCTTTCTTTTTATGCATTAATATATGTGACACATTATTTACGTGATGCTAATCTAATGTAAATGAACCTGTATGCTTTAATCACTTAAAACATAAGGAATGAATGCATTTATTTTTATCAATATAATGGATGATGCCACAGAATGTATAAAAATCATGAATATAATTGAAAATCCTTAATATAAGAATGTAATAAATTAATCTCCCATATATGAAATGCAATGGTATGCAATGTTTTATGATGTGAATGATATAATGTGCCATTCGATTTTCTTTTTGCAAATTTGAAAAATGTGCACGATATAGTCAGTGGTCATCTAAATATTATTGCTAATATCCATCTGATATCTATCATATATGTTGATTGTGCTTTTTATAATGATGTATCATGGGTTTAATACTTTGCAATTTGGAGATTTATATGGTTGCCATTTTTGACACTTTGTTGCTATGGGAGAATTTTTTGAGGTTTTCCATGAGACTCAAACACCCTAATAAACTTATCAAAAGTTGCATACTAACCACACTAGACTTCTGAGATAAAAGGCTTTTGCTAGGATATACCCTAACTATTCATTATCCCTGTGTGTGCAAATGAATATTTTAACATAAGACACGAGCATTCCTCGATGTCAGGCAGGATTATTTCAGCCCATTGCTAAGATAGGGGTTCCACAAATGTCTTATCCAATATCAATTTTAGATTTTAGTTGGACTAAGCCACTAAGCAATGTAGGACACCTAAATATAGCTCTTCCACATTCAAACATTGGTCTTGTTCATAAGCAAGATGCTAATGCATTAGGCATATCATCATACATAAGGTATAGTAGTGCTGACAATTCCAAGAATTTAGGCTCATTCCTTTCTATCCTTCAATTTTTGAGATACTTGATCATATGTGGTGAAGCAAGGGAGTCGATTCCATATTCTTTTTGAACTATCTTTGGATCTTCATTTTATCTCTCTTCGAACTAGATTTTGGATCTTCATTTGATCTTCGCTCAAAATTTTGATTTATGATCTTAATTTGATCTTTAATTTGAACTTTGATTTAAGTCTATTTTCAGATCTTCACTTGATCTTTACTTTTTAGCATTTACATTTGATACTCTTCTTCAGAAAATTTCCTTTGGGGAGATTTACTTGGAAAAACTATTTCTAGTATATCGATTGAGAATATCGATCTTATGATATCAATATGGGATATCACTCTATGGAGTCAAGCTATGATATCAATCTAGGGGCTCAATCTTGAGGATTGATATGGGATATCACTCTGGTATATTGCTAATTTTATTGTAAGAAAGGTATTATGAATAGGGAACTAACTTGTCCTTTTGCCAACTGCCAACATTTCCCATACCATTTGCACAGAGGGATAAGCAAGAATAACTCTTTTCGCTTTAGGATACCCAGTCCTGCTTCAGGCTTTCATCTTCCCATAGTCCTTGTTAGGATTGTTTAAATTTTTTGATTAGTTATAGGCTTCTGATATGCTAAGGGCTATACTAACTAAACCTTAGCTACAAAAGCAAATCAAGATTTCTACCAACTCTTGATAAGACTACTAGGTATGACTGAGTGATCGAAAAACCTAGTATATCTCCATAGCAACATTATAGGTTGTGTTGAAAAACACAATTACTCACATGAATGATGGATCATGATAAATGCAGAGATGCATTATTTAAACACAAATGCCTTCTATTACGAAATGCAACAGAAGATGAATACCTATATCCAATGTAGTAATGTGGTGGATGCATGAGTGAATGCAAAATGAAAATGCAAATGCAAATGTTTTTGGATTATATGCTTTACCAATTTTTTTGGATTTTATTGATTTTGTAATTTTTATGAGTTTTGAGCCTCATAATTGACCAAACGGTGAGTACATGCTTTTGGAGCCTTTATATTGACCAAGTGATTTTTAGGAATCCTTGGAGATTTTAGGATTTACCAAAGGGATTATGGGTACCTTTGGGGTATTTTGGGATGACCAAGCGATTTTGAGAATCCTTGAAGCCTTTGGGTTTGACCAAGTAGTTTTTTAGAAACTCCTAGTGCATTTTGCATTTGACCAAAGGGCTTACAGATGCCTTTGGAGCTTTTGGGTTGACCAAGTAATTTTTTAAAAAAAAATCTTGGTGCCTTTTTGAGTTTGACCAAAGGGCTACAGATGCCTTTAGAGATTTTTAGGATGACAGAGCGATTACAAGCAAATACTTGGAGCTTTTGAATGACATGACCAAGCAGTTTTAGGGAACCTTAGAGCCTTTTGGGATGACCAAGTGGTTTTGACCAAACCCTCAGGGCTTTTAAGGTTGACCAAAGGGCTTATAGATGCCTTTGGAGCTTTTTGACTTGACCAAACCACTAATGAAAGTGTTTGGAGCCTTTTAGGATGATCGAGAAGTTACCAGCAACTCTCGAAGCCTTTTATTATGCTCTTTAAGCATAAAATTCCTTAATATGGATGATGTTGAGAGGTTCAGGCTCTTCAACACCCCCTAGTGATGTTAGGTGATAGGTACTTGGACCAATATTTTTAGATATGATGTAAGGTCCTAGCCAATTAGTCGCAAATTTGTCATGCATATCTGGCGGTAAATTAGAGTTATGTTGGTTTTATTTCAATACAAGATCCCCAATTTCAAAGTCTCTCTTATGGACTTTGACATTGTAAGCTTGTTTTAGTCACTCTTGATAAATGTGGAGATGCTCCAGGTCATTCACGTGATGTTCATCAAGTAACATCAATTGATCCAGTCAAGCTTGCCACATAGTTTCATCATCGATGAACTCTTTCAATGCGATGTGTAGTGTTGGAATTTCTAATTCCAAGGCTATAATAGCCTTAGCACCATATACTAGTGAGAATGGTGTTGCCCCAGTGGGTGTCCGAATACTAGTCCTGTAAGCCCAAAGCGCAAGTGGTAGCTAGATGTGCCAGTATTTATGGTTTTATTGTACCATATTTTTCAATATGGCTACCACTGTATTATTTGAAGCTTTAGCCTACCCATTGGCTTGCAGATAGTATGGGGTCACAAAACTATGTTTGATTCTATATTTAGACGTCAAAGCTCTCACATTTTTGTTCTTGAAAGATGTTCCATTATCCGATATTATTTTGGATGGAATCTCAAAAAGACTTATGATATGCTCCAATATAAACTCTGTTATACGAGCTCTAGTTGTCATTGTTAAGGGTATTGCTTCCACCCACTTTGTAAAATACTCAGTAGCTATGATTATGAATGTATGTCGACCTGATTATGGAGGAGAGATATTGCCTATAAGATCCAATCCCCACTAATAAATGTCCAAGCCGCTTGAATGGGTTGGAAGGCTTGTGATGGCAAGTGCATGAGATTAGCATGATGCTAGAATTTAATGCATTTCTTGATATATGCATTGCACTCCTTCTCGATAGTGTTCCAATAGTAACCCATTCAAAGGATGTGCTTGACGATGGCCATACCGCTGAAATGGCCACCACACGTACCATCATGGGATTGTAAAATTGCCCATGATGCCTCTTGGGGCTCTAAGCAACGAAGAAGAACTCCAACATAACTTCTTCGGTACAAGATGTCTCCTATTAAGACATATTTGGCTGCTTTATTTTTAAATATGTGCTTCATGGCACATGGCAATCCCTCTAGGATTATACTAAGATTTAAGAAGTCTTTAATTTTTGACATCCAATTTTGATAAATCTCAGCTTCGACTACCAAGACAACTTGCTCCCCCTGCATATTTACTTTTGCAAATGTAGACTCAAAAACAACCCTATGGTGAATGGTAGTACCACTCCCCATGGGAATTTGGGAGTTTAATGACCCCCAGGGTGCCTTATTAATAAAGTATTAAACTCTACAGAACCATTTAGCTTATGGTTCTATACTGATCATGTTGACTGATTCTTTGTTATCATAGGTTGCACGCTCTGCTACTGGATGAGAGAGCATCTTGACATGGATGGTAGTGAAATTAGTAGATGGATTATGAGGGATTAAGGATCCCAAAGAATCCATGGTATCTTCAAACCTATTTGATGATCAAGGGATTGCCTCGATGTCATACCATTCCAATTTGGCCAAATATGTATCAACTAGATCTTTATAGGCTTTTAGTATGGGACACCGACACTGAAAAATCCCTTTGACTTGATTTACTATGAGCAAGGAATCATCGAAGATGTTCATTATCTTAATATTCATAGTGACATCTATGTGGAGGCCCAGTAGTAGGGATTTGTATTCAACATTGTTGTTGGTGCACGAAAAATCCAACTTGAACAACAAGGGCATTGGAGCTCCTTGCAGGATGAAGAACACTATTATGGCACCATGCCCTTGTTCACACTTCAAACCATCAAAGAACAAAATCATATCAGAATTGTTCTCTGGTTCTTTAGGTTCAGGAGCTTTAGATACGATGAAGACTACATCAAAAAGCTCAATTGTTAGAGACCTACTATTTTATAGTGGCACCTTAGCTAATTGATTTGCTATGACCTATCCCTTAATGGAATTTTGGCTTATGAATTCCAGATCTAATTCCATCAAAAGCATGGTCAACTTTGTAGTACATGTATTGTGATAAGTCTTACTCATCATGTATTGCAAAGGATTTTTTTTGGATATAACATATGTTGTATGACTTAACATATAGTGTCACAATTTCTTGGTAGTGAACACTACTGATAAACATAATTTTTCCACGTATCCATACCCGAGCTCATACCTCATCAAATTTCAACTAATGTAATATATGGCCTGCTTCTTTGCCTTGCACATTATTTTGGGCCAACATGGTTCCCAATGCAAAGTTAGTTGTCAATATATAGTAGAAAATGTACCTCTAGCCTTGGTGGAGCTAGCAATGGCGGTGTCACCAAATATTGCTTTATCTCAGCAAATGGTGCCTTGTAGTCTTCATTCCAACTAAATGGGACACCCTTATGTAGAAATTGATTCATGGGTCGATATTTATCCGATATTTGGGAAATAAATCTCTTTATCGAGGCTACCTTGCCCTAAAGGCTCCTTAATTCCTTAATATTGGTGGGAGGAAACATTTCCAAAATGACCTTGACCTTCACTAGGTCTACTTTGATGCCTCTCTTGGAGATGATGAACCTTAGTAATTTTCTAGAAGTTACGCCAAATATGCACTTCTAAGGATTCAACCTGATGTTGTGCTCTATCAGATGATCAAATACTTTCCTTAAGACCTCCACATGCTCTTCTCGTAGCAATGACTTGGCTAGTAAATCATCAATATAATATTCAATAATTTTGTGCATATAGTCATGAAAAATGTATGTCATGGCCCACTAGTATGTGGCACCAACATTTTTGAGGCACCACTGTGATCGCCTATGTAACCAAAAAAAAGGTTCACACCCGATTACGGCTCCTATTGTGATAAATGGTAAAGATATAACATGCATGCAAGTAAACAAAATTGACAATAAATGAAGCAAGAAAGGAAACACTTTATTCCATTATATTTGAAGTCAAAATCTAATTACAAGTACGTCCCTCTTAGGGATATTCATTTTGATACAATATTACAATAGGAGTGCTTAATTTTTTTCCCTATTAAGGGTAGGTGTGATTTCCAAATGCCTCTCAGAATGGCACGAACTGCTCTAGGGTGGAGGTACCATATTCTTCACAATGGGGAAGGGATTTGATGGTTTACTCTCCTTTGTAACTATTCCCTGTGGTCAAGAAACAACAATAATATCAAAAATATAGGTAGCCTCTCATGATGAGGCCCTTTTAGGTAAAATGCATAATTACACCATTAACATGCATAATTAAGAAAGCATAAAGAAAGCTGCTAAACTATGCAAATTGAATCAAGATTCATATAATAGCGTAAAGAAAGATAGTAGCTACTCTATGCATGGATAAAATATATGAAATAAGGCATGAAAGTGCATAAAGAACTTATTAATGTCCTAATTGAGGCATAAACATAAAAAATCTATACTAACCTAAATCTACAATCATAAGTCTTCTAAAATGTATTTTAACCATGCAAACAACTAATCTAACCTAATTAACTAGACATAAATGAAATTAGGAAGGTGGTTATACCTCTACTATAAAACATAGCTCTAGTGCATGGTCTACACTATAAACCATGGTTGATAGCCATGGTTAACACTCTGATAGGCTTGCCCTCAATTCCAAGGGTAGCGAGCTTCACCTCCTTGTCCAATTGATGTTCAAAGGTCATCTTTGATGTCCTTCTGATAGATTTGGTGGTCAAATCACTGTAATGGGCCTTCATTCATCTAAATTTATGTTTCTTGGCTCTCCTAGGATCCTAGGGCATCCACAATGCAATTCATCATGAATCTTAGCAAGTAGATAGGGTATAAGTGCAATAGCTCTCTCTTAGTATACTCGGTTGAGTGTACAATTTGACAGGGCTCTGTTGCTCAAATATCTAATGCTCTCTCTAATAGTTTACCCTAATTCTAATGGGTACTTATAGGACTACCCAAGGGCTAGGGGTGGCTTCCTAGAGAAGCCAATATCAAGAAGGGGTGGTTAGGATAGTTGGAATGGAAGCTTCCACCCTCTAACCACCTTCTTCTAGATCCAATGGTTGTTTCAACTAATTTGGCTTGGATTGAAGGCCAACTAAACTTTAGTTAAAACCATAGGTCATAGCTATGGTTTAGACTATGAACCCTAGGTCTTAGTCATGGTTCAGTTTTAAATCATAGGTCTAGGCTACGATTCATACTGATTAGGCCAAGGAACCCAAATTGAGTGGTTAGAACCACTGCTCTATCTTGGAGTCTATCCAATATCTTCCATATGGTCTTGTAGCATGTCCATATGAGTAGTTGCCCTCGACATGACATGTTTTAGGTGTCTACATGGAGTTTCAAAAACATAGTAGAAAACATGACCAAAAGAGGTGAGCTCACTATGGACAACCCTTAGGCTCCAAACAACTAGAATATGGGGATCTTCAAGAATACCTTACAAAATAATGAGCCATAAAGGAACAATACTAGACATGTGAATAAGGTGTTGGTTGAAATGCAAACTCAAGGATTCATTGGTATGGTTAATATTATCATGAGACAAGGAAGGTATGAAAGACCGAATTCACCTCCAAATCCCATTACACTACATGTTGCACCTTAGAAAAGGCCAGCTCAAAATTTTCTAGGACCACCTACAAGACCGGTGGTGACCATTAGGAGTAGGCTAGTTCAAAGCCTATTGACAACTCCAATGAAGTTGTTAATATATGAGCTGATTCAATAGTATCCTAAGTACAGGGAGATGCTCATGGATATTCTAACATCAATCAAATTTTAGTCCTAGGACCCTAAAGCATTTATGAACTTCATGGGACATGTGCAGCAGTGCAGTGAACTAGTCATCCAATTTAGTGATCACAAGATTAATACAGTCTCCACTACCATAGCTGATCCATCACTACATATAATTGTGATCACAATATTAATAATGGGTTTTGATCGATACAGGGTCATAAATTAACATAATTACAACCAATGCATTAACATAATTATAAACAACGCATAACATATCTAAAGTTGCCAAAGTCACACATTGTACCTTCCACTTTCACCTTGAGAGCCTTCAATGATGTGTTATGCTCAATGATAGGTACCATAGTTCTTCCAATTTAGGTTGGACTTAATACCATCCCTGTGATGTGTCATGTAATCGAAGGTGCCATGCAATATAACATACTTTTGGGGAGGCCTTGGATTAGAGAAATGCATTGCATTCCCTCGATCTTACATCAGTGTATAAAATATATACATGAGGGACAAGTTCACATGGTACCTTATGATGAAGAGCCATTTAAATACGTGAACTTAGAAAATTTGCTGAGGGATTTCATTCTCCCTTCAACACATCTGGATATATGGCCAACATCACATATTATACATATATAATGCAAAATAAAAGGAGTGTGTGTGGGACCATCCATAGAATCCCCATAACCATTAGAGCACACTATAACAACTTTAACCAAACCTACGACATCCAAAATACCTAGGAATGATAAGAAGATTAAGATAGTTATGGGCAACAAAGAGTCAAAGCAAAAGCCCAAAGAAGCAACTATCGAGGGTCCCACTCCCATGGACAAAGAGGACACTCAAAATAAATTCTAGGAGGCACCTCAACATACCTTACCTACATATTCAATAGGGTCATATGCACTGTAGGTGACCATACATTTGGTTAATCCCAGACTAGTAGAATATATCATGTAGAACGTGATGTTCATGCTATTTTTCAAAACTGCACAAGACATGGGCTAATCTCAAGCCCATCACTTTACTATGGGAATGGTGGTATCACTAGGGGTGTCACCCAACAAAACAAACTTCATATATGGAGGGCTAGAAAAATTATAAAATCACACGCCCATAGATTAATATGATGATGAACCACTCATGGTGAATGTTCATTATCTGTCTAACCCTAAATTTGAATTGCACTATTTTGAATGTTACCATTGGCATGGTTATGGTTTAGGCTTATTCAAGTAAGGGAATTTAGTAACCATTAAACCATAGTATCAACTACCAAATTATAGGTTTGGGTTAATCTATCATATCCGAGGATGATACGAGCTCCTAATAGCATCTTTAGATCATCTAAACCTCACTTTGGGGGATGATGTGGATTGTAACCTGTATCACCCTAATAATTCTTATATACAAGGGATTAATAGGCTAGTAACCTATGTATTAGAAGCACCATGAGAGATCTATCATGAAAACATCACGGTAGAGGTAGATCAAGGATATAATCCAAGAGCTAACTTGGATACTGAAAGCTATGAAGCTGCCAATGACATAGGCATGTAGATACAAAATTTGATCATAGTAGAGTCCATTATCGAAAGTGATGGACCAAATTGCAATTTTAGAATAGATGATGATGATATATCCTCACACAATGAAAAATACAAGGATGAAACTAAGCTAGCCTACTCAAGACCTCTAAATTATATTATTTATTACCCAAGGAACAAATGGGTGAGACTGAAGAATACTACATGGTCGATAGTGATTATGAGGATGAAACAGAGCAAGCCTATCTTAGGCCTCATCTTTCTAATCATCCAATACCATTGGGTAGGGTCGAAGGACTCATATATGACAACAATGATGAGGATGAGACCAAGAGATCTTATCTTAGGCCTTATTATCTATGACATCATCATGAGCTAGTTGACATTGATGAGATGTATCAATGAGTCTATCGTGATCCATGCCTTAGAGGAAGACAACCTAATTTGGATATGATTTATCATATAGTCTTCTCTAATCCTCCAATGTACATGGAGCTCCTTGAGCCCAATGATCTCACTTTCAAGTCTATTCATAGACTAGATCTGAATATCCCTATACCCCGAGAGGCACATCTTGGGTATATGAACAACACAAATAAGGTAGAGTCACACATACATGGTTTTGGATATCTAACCCATTCCATAAATATGATATCTATTTATTTGACCACTCCACTTCACAATCCAGCTGACCCCTCCAAACCATTGTGTATGAACATAGATGTTATTGATTGGGACTGCACTAATTCACCACTAGAGCCTAAATATTTCTTCCGTAATGAATAAATGTTGCAACATTTTGTAGTGAACCCAATAGAGAAAGATTGATTATAATGCTAGAATAATAAAAAGGAATCGTTGTTGTATTGTATGGGGAACCCAACAATTAATTAATAATTATATTCTTCGATGCCTCAACTATACCAAATGAAATGCCTATTTCTATGAGTGTGAAGGTGTGATCAAAGGTCACAACCTTTGTGAAAGAGAGAGTGATTAAATAATTAACTAATAATGTGATTAGTATGGTGGTTAGGAGTAGAATCCTAACATGCCACATTCCTTAAAAAGAGCTTTGTCCTCAAAGATCAAAGTAAGGAGCTTCATTGCTTTTTTTCCTAAAGTTCTTGTACTATTTTAATGTCACTTTTTCGAAGCCAAGGATATATTGAAGGTTGAAGTATTAGTGGGAGGTTGCTAGAAAGAATAGTAGAATATTCCTTAGGAGAATTGTGATGACAGTAGGATTTCGCTTTAGCCGATTCTTCCTGTGTAGAATGAAGGGAAAATAAAGGTGCACTCACTCTTTTGCCTCCTTTCTGAATCAGGCTACCTATACGATGAGAACTCACTATTGGTGATGAACTTGTGTGTAGTTATTTGAGAGTGTATGTCTTGCCTTCATTGTTTACTGCATGGATGTCTACCTCATCTTTTCATGGTGGATCAAGCACTTCTGGCACATCGACCTCATTTACTTCATTATTATGATTAGGTGCTTTGGTCATGTCATGCACATCTTCCTTGCCTTCTTCCTCTATGGAGTGACAGGGATCAACTATATTCAATAAATACAATGTTTGTGTAGTGCAACAATGAAGGGGACCAAATTTCTCATCACAAGTATAGCAGAGGTCATTCGCTCGTCGCTCCTCCATTTCTTGTAGGCTAAGGTACTTAACTGGCAAGGGTTTGTGTTTTGGAATAGTGTGTGTGAATGTTGATTTATCAATAGGTTGCTCCCCATGTTGATGTTGAACATTGAATGTATCATCGGCTAACAAGACTAATCCAATGGCTTCCTGTAGGGTGCGAGGAGTGTACATCATGATATTCACTCTAATTTCTTCTTTCAATCCATTGATGAACCCACTTATGAGGACTGATTCATCATATACCCTCACTAATGTGATTTGACGTAGGTGGGCAATATTAAGTAGCAAAAGTAGGTTGGGGTCATGATATCTTCTTCCATCGGCCATTTCTTGCATCACTTCTTTCATTTCTTTTGAAACCTCTTTCGAGACTTATTTCGCAATATCCTTTGCCACTTCTTGTGACCTTTGTCCTTTCTTTGATGCCAAAGTTTTCCAGTGACATGAACCATAGCCACCGGTGGGTAAAATTTATTTTAAACCTTAAGTTTATACTCTAATTTTATACAATTCCACCGTTAACCTGTGTCTTTGCTGGAAAACTCTGCAAGCGACCAATTTTTTTGTGATTTATTCAGATTTGATGTATATATATATATATATATTTTAATTTGCGCTTGGTCGAATCACTCTACTAGTCTTCAACAGCCATACTTCCAAATTTTTTATAACTTCTCACTTTTATTTTCTATCGGATTGGGTTATTGTTTTGTCCTTTTGGTGAGGTAGACGCCGAAGAGACTATGATAGCCTGTTCGTTCACTGTAAAAAAAATTTCTAGAGTTTATGTTCGCTTATTGCACTATTGCTGCATCAGAACTCATAACTGATGTCGGCAATTTATATTATGGTGGAGCTCTATTTTGTATTCCGTTGTCGATCTGTGTTATCATAGAGTAATACGGTGTTGTGAGGCAGACCCGTACTCACTTATGACAAGGTGGCACGTAAAGTAGAGACGGTGGCTTTGTGGGGAAATTTTTTTGGATTGAACTAGCTCTGATCCAGATGTACTGAACCCAATAGAGAAAGATTGATTATAATGCTATAATAATAAAAAGGAATCACTTTTATTAAGGAATCGTTGTTGTATTGTATGGGAAAGCCAACAATTAATAAATAATTATATTCTTCGATGCCTCAACTATACCAAATGAAATGCCTATTTCTATGAGTGTGAAGGTGTGATCAAAGGTCACAACCTTTGTGAAAGAGAGAGTGATTAAATAATTAACTAATAATGTGATTAGTATGGTGGTTATGAGTAGAATCCTAACACATTGTTATTTTACACTAGGTTGTGCACATGATGTTTATCACATTGAGGTAAATTATGATGTGGAACCTTTAAACCTAGATGATGACATCCACTTTATTCCTATGCTTCACTAGCTTTAGGAGGGATCACATATGTTAGTGGAGGAGACATTCTATGTGGATATTAGTAATGATCCACTAATCCTAAGAAGGTCAAATTTGGAGAGAGTCTATCTCCTAATGAGTGTGCCATACTCATCCCTATACTGAAATAGAGACCTAAAATTTTCACTTGGACATACAAGGATATGTTGGGACTAGATCCAAAATTGGTTACTCATAACTTTTTGCTAGATCCTACTAAGAAATTAGTCAAGCAAAAGCTCAAGAAGATGCATCCAACAGTCATTTTAATGGTTAAATATGAGTTGCATAAGTTGTTGGATGTAGAGTTCATTATCTCCATTGACTATCTAGAATGGGTATCAAACATGGTACCTATAGGAAAACCTAATGGAAGGATATGTATCTATACAAATTTTAGAGACCTCAACAAGGCAACACCAAAGGATTCATTCCTATTGCCCAACATAGATGCTCTTGTAGATGCAATTGTGGGTCATGAGATGCTCTCCCTTATGTATGGTTTTTCTAGTTATAATAAATTTTGGATTAAATCCAAGGACTAGCACAAAACCACATTTACAACCCCATGGGGAACATTCTGTTATAAATTTATGCCATTCAGCCTTAAAAATACTAGTGCCACATATCAGCGAGCCATGACATATATTTTTCATGACTACATGCATAAGATCTTGGAATATTATATTGATGACTTATTGGTAAAGTCATTGCTACATTCTGAGCATGTTGAGATCTAGAGGAAGGTCTTCTATCACCTGATAGAGCATAATGTCAAGTTGAATTCCAAGAAGTGCGTATTTGGTGTAACTTTAGGAAATATCTTGGGATTCATCATTTCAAAATGAGGCATTGAAGTTGACCCAATGAAGATCAGGGCCATATTAGAGATGCATCCTCCCACAAATATCAAGGATTTAAGAAGCCTTCAAGGCAAATTAGCATCCATAAAGTGATTTATCACATAACTATTGAATAAATATCAACCCATTAATTGACTGCTACACAAGGGGGTCCCATTTAATTGGGATAATAATTGTCAAGCGGTCTTCACTGAAATCAAGCAATACCTAGTAATGCTACCAGTGCTAGCTCCACCAATACCAGATGTGCATTTTCTTCTATATATATTGGTGACTGAATTTACATTAGGAACCATGTTAGCCCAAAATAATGTGTAAGGTAAATATCAAGCCATATATTACATCAGTCATACCTTGGTGAGTTATGAACTTGGGTATGCGTACATGAAGAAGTTGTGTTTAGTAGTAGTGTTTGCAATGAAGAAGTTGCATCATTATCTACAAATTCATACGATATACATGATATCTAAACAAAATCCTTTGTAGTATATGATGAGCAATACATATCATAATACACGTACTATGAAGTAGATCATGCTATTGATAGAATTCAATTTGGAATTTATTAGAGAAAAGTCCATCAAGGTATAAGTTATAGCTGATCAACTGGAAGATGTGCCTCTCAAAAATAGTGGACCTCTCACCATAGAGCTTCCTGATGATGCGGTCTTCGCATTATCAGAAGCACCCAAACCCAAATAACTAGATAAAAAAGTTGATATGACTATGTTCTTTGATGGTTCAAAGTGTGAGCAAGGGGGTGGTGCAGGAATTATATTTTTCACACCACAATGTGCTCCAATGCCCTTGTTTAAACTATATTTTCCTTATACCAACAACAATGTTGAATACGGAGCCCTGATATTAGGCCTCCAAACAACTATCACCATGAAGATTAAATGATTAAAAATATTTGGTGATTCTCTTCTCATAGTCAATCAAGTGAAGGGACTTTTTCAATGTAGGTGTCCCATATTGAAAGCTTACAAGGATCTTGCTGACACTAATCTATCCCAGCTATAGTGGTATGACATTGAGGAAATCCCACGTTCATTGAACATATTCATAGACACTTTGGTATCTTTGGGATCCTTAATCCCTTAGAATCCATCTACTAACTTTACTACAATTCATGTAAATATGCTATCGCATGCCACGATGTAGTGTGTGGATTTTAATAACAAGGAATCAATCAACATGATTCATATAGAACCAAACCAATATTGGTTCTATAGAGCCAAATAATTTCTCAAGAAGGTATCCTAGGGGTATTTTATCTCGCAGGGTCCTATGAGGAATGACACCACCATTCACCATAATGTTGTATCCCAGTATACATTCACGCATAGTGAAATGCCATGGGAACAAGTCATCTTGATAGTTGAGGTAGAAGCTTATCAGGACTATATGTCATAATTACATGACTTCCTCAAGATTGGTTTAATCCCATAGGGATTATCGCATGCCATGAAGTACACATTCAGATAAAAATGGACAAATTATGTATTTCTTGGAAACATCTTGTATTGTCGAAGCTACTTTAGAATTCTCCTTCATTATCTTGTGCCCTAAGAATCAGCTTGGGCAATTTTTCAAGCTCAAGATGGTACATGTAGTGGCAATTTTAGCAGTATGGCCATTGTCAAGTGCATCCTTCGAATGGGTTATTATTGGCCTAATATGGATAAGTATTGCACCATGTATGTCAATAAATACATCAAATGTCAACATCATGCTAATATTATGCACTTTCCATCATAGGCCTTACAACCCATTCAAGCAGCTTGATCATTTTATTAGTGGATTCTAGATCTAATTGGTAATATTTCTCCCTCGTCATCGAGCTAGCATACATTTATTATAACTACTATTGGGTATTTTACAAAGTGGGTGGAAACAATCCCTTTAACAATGACAACTAGAGCACGTATTGTGGAGTTTATACTTCACAATATCATTATTCATTTTGGGATACCATCCAAGATAATATTGGATAATGGAATATCATTTAAGAATAAAAATATAAGGGCTTTGACATCCAAGTACAATATATAGCATAATTTTGTAACTCCATATTATTCGTAGGCAAACAAGCAAGCTGAGGCTTCAAATAAGATAGTGGTAACCATATTGGAAAATATGGTATAATAAAACCATAAATATGGGCACATCCAACTACCCCTTGCATTATGGGCTTAAAGGACTAGAATTTAGATACCCACTGGGGCAACCCCATTTTCACTAGTATATGGTGTTGAGACCATTATGCCCCTAGAGTTGGAGATTCCAATGCTACGCATTGCATTGAAATAGTTCAATGCTACACATTGCATTGAAATAGTTCATCAATGATGACACTACATGGTAAGATCACCTTGATCAATTAATTATTCTTTATGAACATCGCATGAATGCCCTTGAGCATCTCCATATTTACCAAGAGCACTTAAAATGAGCTTACAATAGTAAATTTCACTTGATATATTTCAAGGTTGGTGATCTTGTGCTGAAAGAGAACCATTAGAACTCAAACCTGTCGTCGCACTTGCAAGATAAATTTATGACTAACTAGTTAGGTCCTTACACCATCTCAAAGTAGATTAGGCTTAGAATGTATAGCTTGACATCACTTGAAGGTTTTGAAGAGCCTGAACCTCTCAACACCCTTCATTTTAAAGTGTTCCACACATAATAATTCAAAAAAAAATTAAAAATATGGAAAGTTTCAAAATCCATAAAAATAAAAAAGTAATAAAATCTAAAAACATTGAATTTCATTTGCATCATGCATTTCATTTTGCACATGCATTTCAGTTAATTGCATTTCATTAGTCATTTCCATCCATTGCACTTGCATTAGGATAGGTTGTGTTTGCAATCTTGCAAATGATACAACATTTGTATTTCAATCATGCATCTATGCATTATCATCAGCATATATCACCCTTGTGAGTAATTGTGTTTCTAAACACAACCCCTCCTATTGCTATAAAAAATATAATAGGATTTTCTGGTCACTCATCCATACCTAGTGGTCTTCAAGAGTTTGTAGAAATATTACTTTGATTTTGAGGATAATGTCTAGTTTTGATAGCACTTAGCATATCATAATACCATCACTAATAAAAATAAAAAATAAATCCTCATTAGGACAAGGGAATATAAACATTACAAAGTGGTTCTAGCCACTGTAAGTGAAAGGTTTTATTACTTGCTCATCTGTGAGGAACAGTGGTCTAGAGTAGAGGTCATTGGAAAAAATACAAGTTCCTCCCCTACCCAAAGAGATCCCTTGCTTACATAAAAAGGAGAAAAATACTAGAGCCAAATCCTATCCATTTCTCTTTAAAAAAAAAAAAAGAGAAAAAAAATATTACAAAATAAACAGTGATTTTTATTACTATTTATGAGCAATTATCCCAATAAATTGAAGAAAAGAAGGGGTGAATTTGAATCCCTGGAATGGTCAATAATAAAAGCCATGGAGTGATCTCCCATACAAAAATGGGCTAAATGAATCCCGCCTGACATTGGGGTAGGTCTATAAAATTACAGATGAGCTAGCTTTAGGTGCCCTGTATTACCTAGTAGTCTAGTCCAACTAAAATCCAAATCTAGGATCGGGTGAGCATGTGGTGATCCTCATTATAGAAATGGGCTAAATGAAATCCACTTGGAAATTAGGTAGTCTTATGTCTCGTCAAAAATATTCATTTGCACACATAGAGGTAATGAATAGTTGGGTCTATCATAGCAAAAACTTTATCTTTTAGAAGTCTAGTATAGTCATTATACAACTTTTGATATTCAACTAGGATGTTTGAGTCTCATGGAAAATCTCAAAAATTCCCAAATATCAACTCATCTCAATCAATCAATTATCAATTTCCTTTTATGAGAGTTTGCTTGTTAACGAGTGTTCATAACATAGGTTAGATACCAGATGGAAATCTGCAATAATATTCACATGTCCACTGAATATATTGTACATACTCTATTAACTTACAAAAACTTACATTTTATAGCACATATGGATGTTTAATTTATTAATTTTTATGACAAGACATATCAATTACATTTCATGATTATCATACTCTGTGGTGTCATCCATTAGATTGTTAACTCATACTATATTCATATATTATGTTTTAAGTGATTAAAACATACATTTTCATTTACATTAGATCATCATCATGTAGATAATGCAATTACATACATTGCATTTGTCATGCCATAACATCAAAAATTAAATTCATACAAATAAATCAAATTAAACATGCATTCAACATCAAAATAGTCCATCCATATGCATACATCATAGTAGTCCATATACACATATAGATCACAATATCTAGTCATAAATCCATCATTTAGCTAGTGCATGTCATCCATACATCACTGTAGCACCTCAAATTTGACCCATTTGCATGAGAACATAAATAAAATTGTAAAAATATAATATTTGCATATATTACCTCAAAATTTGTGCCTATTTGATGATATCATACTACAACCTCCTAAATCATAGTATGACCTCCAAAATCATAGCATGATTTCCATATTACAATGCTTGCGATCGACATACGATATTGTTGATCGTAATACGATCTTGTTCAAAAACAAAAAATTCAAAAAAGGAAAATGACAAAAATCAATTGAACAATTTTTGTCCCTGCCTATGTAACTGTGCAAGAAATATGAGATCGGATCTTTTCGACCTCTCCTATCTTAGAAGAAGTTATAACAATTCAACCTCCTTATTCTAGACACTCCTCCCAACTTATTTTACCAGACCCCTCCCTCTAAAATTCTCCTGGATCCATGCACTTTAGAAAACTTTGCATAAGTTTGCATCCTAGCTCTAGTTATTTTATTTTCTTATAGGATCAGAGGACATTATCATAGATCAGAGGAATTTGTTGCAGATCAGAGGATATGATATTATGATTGTAGTACGACTTTGCAATTTTGGGATACGATCTTGCTCAAAAGGCTATGATCTCACCTACATTTGGCTTGGGGGCAACCTCAAACTCTGGTTTACATATTCTACTATTTATTTAGTTAATCTACATTGCATTTAGCATTATTCATCACATAAAACATTAGATTTAATAATTTACATTCCTGGAGTTCACCTAATTTCATATAATTGCACATTTCATATATTGTAATACATTAATTCATCAATGCATATCATTATGACTATATAAGTGTATGCATTTAATCATAGTTAAGCTTATAATCATAAGTAAATCTCTAGACTTTCTATTTTATATACTCTATCTATGAATATGTTGTTGTCAGTCAAAATTGGATCTGCCTGTCACCATTCGTAATATGATCTCGTAGATCGTAATATGATCCTATGATTTGTAGTACGATTTCGACCTACTACGTATGATCTAGACTGCATGCAAAAATCAAAATCTTTAGCAAACATCTGGATAAAAGTAAGATTTTTAAATCATTTTTTTTAGTATCGTACTGTATTTTACATTATATTTTCTATTGTTTGTTGTCTGCATTTGAATTAAAATTGCATATAGGTTATATTAATTGCATATTGTCAAAACTTAGGTGTATGCATAATTTTATCAAAACAAACACATCAAAATAAATCCCAAACCTAGGGTCGAAAACTACCACAAAAGGTTTCCTGGCGAACCCAACCCATTCATAAAAAAATAACCATAAGAGGGTACAAAATCAAGTACCTCTCCTTTGAGGTGTAGGCCATCCATTCTTCCATTCCCCTCGAAGGCATGGATCCATCAGCCTTGAGGAAAGGAGTACGAGAATTTTTGGGCTACATTCTTTGGTGAACCCAATGTGAAACACATAATACCATTTTGATTCATAAAAAAAATCAAAAAAATCAAAGTCATTAGTTACACAATTGCATATCATCATAGATGGTAGATTACAACAGAATAAGAGCCATTCTAATTAATTTTAGTACATCATTAACAATCCAAGAAATCTCTTCAATATTTGGGAGTCCTAACTTAACACCTCAAGAACATTAGAACGAACTTGATAGAAGATTAGATATCATAGAATCCAAAAAATCTGAACTTAAACAAATCATAAGGGTTGATATATCTAGAATATTATATCCTGATAGATTATTCTTTTATAATGACATTAGAAGAGCTTGTGAGAGATGGTTAGCAGATAAGAGATATGTTATTTCCCCAGGCCTATATTATTTTGAATACTATCTTGAGAATGCAATTGTAGTACATAATTTCTTGTCTCACGTAGAGGATCAAGAAGCTATCTTAGAAGATAAAAGAAGATTTAATAGAGTCCCTAGAGTTGTGCTCTATCGTGAATATTGTAATGAGATATAATTTTGTATGCTTGATTATGAAGTTGACTGTATCACCATATCTCACTTTATAAAGTTATTGAAAACAAATTTTCAATTTGAAGAAGAAAACTATATGACACCTAGAGAGTTGGAACCTATTAATGATATTCATAAACTTTTTCAAGAAATATCTACACTATACTATTTTCTATTATGTTTTTCTTTAGTTTTTGAAATTTAAAACTATAAAAACCCAAAAACAATATCATAATAATTAGGTATATATAAAATATATACCCCCAAAATTTGAACGCATATATATATATATATATATATATATATATATATATATATATATATATATAAAACATATATATTTACAAAAACCTAATCTATCAAAATACATAGAATTTTAAAGAATAGTAAATAAATAGAAGATGAGTTTATGCAAGAACCACCCTAGGAATAGCCCGCTTAGGGTGATCCTGATAGACCAATTGTTGAATATTATGTAACTTCAGAATCATATAAGGAAAATATAAATAAATAATAAGGACAATACAATATTCAACCTCAAATGGATGAGGAAGGTAATATCATCTTTAAATATACACAAAATTTTATCGAATTCATAAAATATAAAATAGAAGTCATCAATCAAGTAATAGAAATAGAAGGTCAACTTCCCCCTAGAGATTACTCTATGGAGGCTACTTTAGAAGCTACTCTCCAATTGGCTGGTAGATCGATGCCATACATAAAACATAGTCAAGTTGGCCCATCTCAAAATGTGAATCAAAATCCAACTCAAAAAATCAATCGATCAGTCCTACAACAAATCCAAATCCTCAACATAAATTATAGATTTCTGCTACAAATAAAAATACTTCTATACCAAGAAAGGTTAGGAAAATACCAAATCCTAACAAGAATCAACAAAAGGTTCAACATAACACAGTTCCATATTATAACACTATTACTACAAGCAATTTATATAATAGTATTTCAATTGGAAATCCTTATGTAACACAATATTATCTTCAAAGACCTAATAATATGATGCAATAGAATAAAAATTTTGGACAACCACATGGCCTTGAAGCTATGGTTAAATAGTTAGCTTCTTGCCTAGACTAGATAGATCTCTATCATCCCTCATACAATTATTGATAGATGTGTAGCCAACCCTTGGATCCTATGGTGGTTGCACAACCATACCCTAAACACTTCCCTATGCCTATTCTCCTAATATATAAAGGAACTAAATATCCTATTGAGCATATTCGTATGTTTAGGATAGCTTTTCATGATATCTCATATGATGACTTTTTGTTGCTAAAGAAGTTCCTAAAAAATCTTGGAGGCATGGAATTAGAGTGGTACTATCAGTTGCCCATAATTTCTTTGAGAAAATTTGAAGAGATAGCGGAAATTTTTGTCCATAAATTTAGTGCTTACATAGAGAGGTACGTGAATATTAAGGATTTATACAACTTGAAATAGGGCAAATATTAGAGCTTTGCTAAATTCTTGACTAAGTGGAGATAATTTTTGGGAATATTACATTTTGCATTACCTCATTGTGAGATGTTGGACATTTTTATTGACAATTTGCAAGAGAAATTGTCTTATGAACTTTCTACAGCTACAATAACCACCTTTGATCAAGCTATAGATTTAGCAAGGAGAGTTGAAGATTATCTTCTCATAAGAGATCAGTTTAATAAGAAATATGAAGATAAGTCTTCCAAAAATCAATACACGAATAAAAATATGGTAGGTGATGGAGTCACTGATAGTAGAAATACCGCACTTATCAACACTATAAAATACATGAATAAATTTGTATTGAAAATTCTAGATAAACCTCCAAGAGAGTTTACAAAGTTAAATCAACCTTTAATCATAATTTTACCTCAATTTTTGGAACAAGGTTTAATTCAGTTGCCCAACATATGGCAACCAGATACAACTACAGCTAGATTTAGAGCTGATTTACATTGCAATTTCCATAGAGTGGATGGACACTCAACCAATTCTTGTAAGCGGTTGAAACATATGATACAATATTTGATTGATAATAACAAAATGTCAGTGGAAAGTTTCCCACAAAAATAGGATGTTCAAAATAATGCTAAGAATAATACACAACAAAATCAAATTTTGAATGTAAATCAGACCTTGGAAATTTTCCAACATCCCTTACCTAAGCATGGTAAAGAAGTGGTAAATCAGGTGGAACATCATAATGTTCCTCCTCCAACTAGGTATGTTGGAACTATTAGTGGTTTTATACCTAATCAACATTTAGAAACACCATTTGGAACTACAGTATCTATAGTCACAAGTAGACCCATGCATAACATACAGCTTCCATGTCTAGATGATACAGAGAGTGAAACAGAAAGTGATTTGGATATTACATTCAACAAATAAAATAGCTCTAAAGATGAATCAGAGGCTATTACTCCTATCATAGACTTGATGATCCCAAAAGAACCATTTCCTAGGAGGGTCACAACATGACCTTCTTTCCAAAAATTTCTCCCTAATGAGAAATTAGTGAATTCTAGACCTCAACCCATATATTATGGACATAATAATGTTGTAGGTACCATAAGAGCTGTTACTAGACAACAAGCACAAAATTCTCAAATACAAGATCAAAATCAAAATGATAAATCAGCTCCATTCATATTAAAAACTCCTAAAAAATGGAATAATACATCAAGTACACAACCAAACCCTCCTTATGATATTAATGAGCAGCTTATTAAATACATTACAGCAAGGATTTCTCTCTTGTATCTTTTAAGGAATTCTTCTATACATAGAGAAGAATGGATGCATACATTGAGTAAAATGATGGTACCACAAGATATGCAACCTAAGGCTATTATAAATATTGTTATCTCTCATGAAATAGATTGTATTAATTTTTGAAACAGATATATTACTCTTCATAGTATGCATAAAGACAATCCTTTATATATTACAACATTTATTGGATATGTAGCAGTCAAAAAAGTTCTAATTGATAATGGTTCATCCCTAAATATTTACACTTTTTATTTCTACCAAATATTTGGATTTAGAAGTGATGAAATGAAGAGAACTAATATGATCATAAAATCCTTTAATGATGAGACACAAGAAACATGTGGAGTTATATCAATTCCATTGTAGGTTGGTCCAAGAACTTTGGATATGACTATGTTTGTTGTACATTGCCCTGCATTGTACAACATACTATTAGGTTGTCCTTGGATCCATGCAATGAGAGTTGTACCATTCACATTACACCAATGTGTTAAATTTGAATTTAAAAATCAATTGGTCACCATTCATGGTGATCCTAGACCATTTGACATGTGCACTTTGGCAGAACTGATTGGGGTTCAATTTTGCCCCACTTTGTCTTCCACTCACCCTAATTTAGTTGCATCTTATAAACATGCAAAAGTCTCACCTAAACCATTATCATATTCACCTCCATTAATTATATCTCCTTATTTACCACCTACATCTCTAACACATCCATATTATACACTTCCTACACCTCCATCTAGTTCTACATCCATATCCTCTGAACCTACATATTCTTCATCTACATCAAAATATCTTCCATATACATCTACACAATTTATATTTATAGCATCTAAAACTATAGAAGATATTCCTTCTACTTCATATTCTCTTATAGATGAATATTTACCTGATTTATCCATAATTCTCACAACATCAAGAGAGAAAAAATTCTCCACGTAAGATTCTCTTGCCTTAACTCAATTACCACCATATCCTTAGACATTGGGCTTGCCACAACCTATGGGAAGCATATATCATATTGGGAGTTGTGTGTTTATTTATAAGGGATATGATTGGGATGGAATAAGACCCATGACTATCATAATTGATCATGATGGATTTCCAGGTGCTATTTTTCTGATAAATATGATTAAATCAAAACCTATGATGCTTAAACTAGGATATAAAGGTAAAGGTTTAGGACCTTTCCAAAATGGTATAAAATAACCCTTAGAGATAGAAGAATGACCTGCCAGATGTGGAATAGGCCTTTTTCTTAGGAAGTGTCAACCATTTCTATTCGAGGATGATGATCATTTAATCCCATATCAAGACTACCTAGATCAACATGAATACCTTAAATCTATGGGTAGTATGTTCTCTTGTAATATTTTATCCATAACTTATACCAAAATTATTGCTAAAACAGATGAAAAATTGGAAGGATATATCTTCCATGATATTTTTGTTGAAGAAATCTTACATAATGGGTTCTATTTTTATGTATCTATACCACGTATATTCCATCTTGATGCTATAACCCCTCAAGAAGAATTATCCAATTTAACCTTGGAAGAATTACTAGAAATGGATGTTTCACCCACTCCACCTAATTTTGAAAAGGATCTAAATATTGAAGTGGAAAATGTTTTGGAAGTCAATATTGGTATGGAAGAGAATCCTCACATAGTCAAGATTGGATCAGAATTAAGTGAAGAAAAACAAAAATAGTACGTTGCATTTCTCATAGAATACAGTGATGCATTTCTTGCATGGGAGCTCAATTTTCCAAATTCATTCTTAATCAAATAATTTGTAGATTTGGAATCCCATCAAATCTTATTTCAGACAATGGAACTTGTTTTAAGAACAAATATGTTAAAAATTATGTCAAAATATAAAATTCAACATCGTTGGTCTACTCCCTATTATCCACAGGGTAATGGCCAAGCTGAAGCATCTAATAAAAATATAATTAAAATCCTTAAAATATTGGTTAATAAATTAGGCTGTGACTGGCATGTACAATTGTATCCTACCTTGTGGGCTTATCGAACTAGTATTCGTACTCCCACTGGTACTACACCTTTTGTCTTGGTTTATGACGTTGAAGCTATTTTCCCATTCGAGATAAAAGTTCCTTCTTTATCCCTTTTACTTCAAGATGTTGAATTAGGAGATGAATATTGCACTAGAAAACTTAGTTAGTTGGAACTTCTAGATGAAAAATGTATTCATGCTTTAGAGCACCTTCGTGCCTATCAAGAAAAACTTAAAAGAGCATATTCAAAGAAAGTTCATAATCGATCTTTTAGAAATTGGTGATCTAGTATTAAAAGAAAATAAAAAAAATACAAATGCAATAAAAGACCTTAAAGGTAAATTTAAGCCTAATTGGCTTGGATTATATATCATCACTGCTAAATTTTGATTAGGTGCATACCGATTGGCGACCTTGGATGGAAAATATCTCAAGGAACCCATGAATATTATGCATCTCAAAAGATATTATGCCTAAAATCAAAATTTTCATCACTGTATATAATTGTATATAATTTTCACATTTTAGCAATTTAAATTTTCAAAATCAATTAAAAATAAAAAAGTATTAACATATCCAAAAATATTTTAATTAATATGCATTGTCATTTCTCAAAATTTTGAAGCTATATTTTCCTTTATTTCGGATAAATTCAGAAGTTATCTTGAACCATGCACTTAATTTCACATAATTATTATTTTTATTTTATCGCTATGATAATAAATCTCTCTTGTATCAAATATCACTATTATTTCATTAAATAACATTTTAAGTTTTGGGAAATGATCCTCCTACTTCTTGAACCAAGTACACACTTTCACATATTAAAATGATTTGTTGCAAATTTGAAAAATGATACTACATAGTAGTCTTAGTCTCTTAAGAAAAATGTTTCTCCTGCTATCCTATCATGCACATGGTCTAGAATTTCTAAGAATTGGCAAAAGGACAAGCTCACCCCTGCCCGAATAAAATCCCTTGCTCTATGCCTAATCTGAGCAAGTACCCCAAAAAAAAAGAAAAGAAATAAAAAGAAGAGAGAAAATCAAGAAAAGTGTCCCATTACAAAGCAATAAAATCCCCTTGTTCAAAACACAAAATGAACAAAATCCCTACCCCTTAAAAGTTAAGAAAATAAGGGTGAATGAGCTTGAATCCCTAGAATTCTTCGTTATTCAAAAATCATGAGGTAAGCCCCATAACAAGTGATTTGTGCCCAACTTGCTTGGCCTTGGGTAATTCCTTTTCGCGTGGTGATATGTCTATCACATTAGCGACCTTATTTTGTATATACCTATGTCCACTTGTGGATTAGCTAGATTTTGGTGACTTGAATCACATAGTAGTCTGGTATGGTCTCATGCACAAAAATCATGGTTAATGAACCCTACATTTGCACACACATTGGTTCATTCAAGTTTGCTTGCATCACTACCTTACTCAAAATTGGTAAATGAACATTACAAAGCACACACATTTGATCCTTGAGATATTTTGTGTCATTATGATATATCAAAATGGATAACAAACTCACATATGCACACACTGGGTTCTTGATAAATTTGAATTTGTCTTTGAAATAAATTAAAATATTTCTTTGAAATATTTGTTAGAAACATTAATCATTCATATATTAAGAAATTTTATTTTCAAAATCATATATAATAATGCATTTTTATTTTGACTTCATGATGATGGTATAATTCATAAGTAATTATTATTACAAATTTCACACTTAGGAACATTATGCCTAGCGCAAGTTATCTTCATAAATTTTTATGCTTAATTTCAGTTCATCAAAAATATTCCAAAAAACATGCAATAAAACTATTATAAATTTTCATTTGATTTTCGTGATGATGGTATGATTCCTAAGTAATTATTATTCAACCTTCACACTTAGGAATTCCATGCCTAGCGCAAGTCATCCTTCTAAATTTTTCATGTCCAAAATTATTACATAAAAATAAAAATTTCATAATCTTTTAAAAAAATAAAACGTAATCATTTTCTCTTACAAATTGCATTTTAAAAATAATAAACAAATTTCATCTCATCATGCATTTCATTTTAATTTTCACGATGATGGTATAATTCCTAAGTAATTATTTTTTTGCAAATTCACACTTAGGAATTCTATGCCTAGCGCAAGTCATCCTTCCAAATTTTCATGCTTAAAATAATTTCAAATCCTGTTCCAAAGCAGCTTGAAATATCATCTTTATCATCATAACAAAAACCTTAAGAATTATTCTTAAGCAACCAACCATTTTAGCAATATTAATTTTCTTCACAACAGGATCAAAAGCTTCATGACCTAGCGAGAATTCACCTCCACCAATGGTCATATAACAACACAACATCCTTGGAGATACATATTGCTAATATTTTTTCAAATATCTTATCACACAAAATCCAATTCCCTTTTCACATACATTCTATCATTCCATCTATTTTTAAGCATGATAAAAGCAAAATATTTATACAAAGCATGATTACTTGAAATATAAAAGCCTTATTAAAATGTAAATTTATCACATAACTACACAAAGTCACATCAATAGAAATATCATAAATAATATATCATCCAATATATACATCATAAAAATCGACTAGTATGCCACAATATCTAACATCGGAATACTTAGTAACCAAAAATAAAATCTAGGGTTCATCCATAAATCCCCCTAGAGCATCTAGAGCTCTAAGCATCATCGCCTCCACCAGGTTATAGTGGTGGTCAAAACTGTCCTGCTACTATATGTGTCCGAGAGGATGTCACTCTAGAAGTTTAGAGAGATGAATATTCTACTCGAATTGGACCTATGATATTTGTAGGCATATCCTATCTCTGACTAGCTAGTATGACCACAAAATACAAAGTTTGATAAAATTTAGTATGATGAATAGATCACACCAGCTCATCCCCTGATTCGCTTCTCCTTGAGTGAGTCATCTTTGAAGGTGTCAGAGTGGAAACCACCACTACATGAGTCCTTGCTGCTTGGCTCAACTAAGCCATGGTCTATGTTAACTCAGCCTCGAGGGACTCGATCTTGGTATTTTGGGAAGAATTCTCTGCCCTCAACCATGTAATATTGACATCCTACTCTGTAGTGCTGCTAATCTCTCCTACCTCCAAAATCCTCTTGCCCTTCTTGGGTAACTCTGATCCCTTTGCCTGTTGATTAGGTGCTCCTCCCTCCTATGGGGGTGATCCTCTCCTCTCCTATATACCCCTGTGGCCCCGCTGCCCCTGTATTAAGTGGTTGCCCTGTGTGCAAGGATGGCATCTCCCTGAGACCACCTGTGGATTAGTCTGGTTCTAATGGAAGACTCAGTCAGATGCCTAATAAATTATGCTCCTCTACACTATCAACCTGGTAGGCCTAATTATATCATACCACTAATGGTATCTATCCATCACCCCTACATCATATCCTACCACCATCTCCATTGGAGCATCATCTAGCTCTGGATCCAAAAATTTAGTCAAATTGGGAGCCCCACTAAAGGTGGTAGGATCTCGAGTAGACTAAGCAAAAAAGACATTCCTATACTATGGAATGTCCTATTGTAGACCAAATTGGTATTGCACCCGATAAAAATGGTGCAACTCCACCTCTCCCTCATGCATTTGGACCCAAATGGTCCATCTGATCCATGCCAACTCATAGGCATCCTCCTACCACCCTAGAATCTCTCTCCATGGCTGCCATGTGATGTCGTCTGCCAATAAATCATCCATGAGCTACCTTATAACAAGAATGCTAGCCCATCTATCCCTTCCTCCTTGAAGAGGTCAATAGAACACCCTTGGCCTATCGTCTACCATGCCAGGCTCACATATTTCACTCTAACCAATGGAATCCTTGTAGGCCATTGGATGGCTATGTGCTCCTAGCACCAAACCTATAGGAATGAAGTCAAAATGAGGCCCTTCCCCTTCTTGTAGATGACTCTATGTAAAAATATATAGATCCGACACAAGAGGAAGGGACCCCAAGCAAAATGGACCCTCTGGTCCCTCATATCGCACACCACCTTTGCCAGTGTCCATGGTAGATGTACTCCACTAAGATGACATAGAATCAAACCACCCACCATGCCACTCAACAATACTATAAGTTGAGAGACCCCCTCTGTCCTACTGAGTCTCTCCAATGGAACTCCCCCCTTCCTTAAAAGGAAGCTCGGATCTCCCATAAATCTTCGTAAATCTTGGCCTTGGTTACCAGATGCGGTAACCCAAATACCCCGCAGTGGCAACCTCAAGATCCACCAGACATCCTCTAATGTCGGAGCCATATCTCCTATGGGTAGCCAAAAACAAGAAGACTCTGGATACCATCTCTCAGCCAACGTTGTAAGAAGTCTCATATCAATCCCAATCTATGGCATTTCCACCACATGTTTGAGGCCCACCACCTCTAAAGTAGCCAACTCATCATCCGTGAGGGCATCTCGGTCTACCTGCAATGTAGCATACCTCCACTCCCTATTCTTCAGTTCTGCCATCTATCAAAAATAAAACACAAAATCAAAATTAGTGATCGGATTAAAAAATACAAAATTGGATAAATACAGTGCAAAATTGTACTAAAATAGACAATATCGTATCAATTTCACGATCTCGTAACATTCGATATCGCTGAAATCAATATGATTTTGGCAATATCATACCAATTTCATCAATATCGTATGAAATCGATACGATATTGTGAAATTGATACGATTTTGCGAAATTGTTACGATTTCGCAACTAGGGCTACGCGATGACAATCATGCCCTAAAATTGCCAAATTAAATCTAAATTCAACAAATAATAATAATAATAATAATAATAATAATAATAATAATAATAATATACCCTAAATAAGTTAGAAATGCATACCCGGAGTGATCCATCTCTAGCCCGGACCAAATCGGCGCGATGTGAAGCTCCTGCCATATTTTTCTCCAAAGCTCTAAAAGGTAAAAAGGTAAAAAAGCAAATGAATTACTTTTTCATTTTATTTTTCTTATTTATTCATTTTACTCCTAATTTTTTGAGTTTTTACCCAAACATTAAATTTGGTATAAAAACTTGAAGGGGGTACCATAAACATCATATCTCGAAACAATTTGCATAAAAACTCAAAATCATCAATAAAATTTACAATAAAAATTTTTCTTTCTCGTAAAGTGTGTTGCAATTTTCTTTAATGCAATTTCTTCCAAAATTGCACTAATGAGGGGGCAAAATGTAGCATCTCAAATTTGACCCATTTGCATGAGAACATAAAAAATTGTAAAAATGTCATATTTGCATTTATCACCTCAATATTTGTGCATATTTGATGAGATCGTACTACGACCTCCTAAATCGTAGTACAACCTCTAAAATCATAGCATGACTTTTTTCTTATGATCCTTGCGATCGGCGTACGATATCGTCGATCGTAATACGATCTTTCCTAGAAACATAAAATTCAAACAATAAAAATGACAAAAATCAATTGAACGTTTTTTTTCCCTGCCTGTGTAACTGTGCGGGAAATGAGAGATCAGATCCATTCGACCTTGACCAACTTAGAAGAAGTTATAACAATTTAAAATCCTCCTTATTCTGGACACTCCTCCCTAATTATTTAACCAAAACCATCCCTCTAAAATTCTCTTGGCTCCATGCACTTTAGAAAACTTCACATAATTTTGCATCCTAGCTCTGGTTATTTTATTTGCTTACAGGATCGGAGGACATTATCGTAGATCGGAGGACTTTGTTGTAGATCGGAGGATATGATATTGCAATCATAGTATGACTTTGTGAGTTTGGGATATGATCTCGCTCAGAAGGCTATGATCTCACCTGAAGTTGGCTTGGGGTAACCTCAAGCTCTGGTTTGCATATTTTGTTATTTATTTAGTTAATCTACATTGCATTTAGCATTCTTCATCACATAAAGCATTAGATTTAATCATTTGCATTCCTAGAGTTCACCTAATTTCATATAATTGCACATTTCATATATTGTAATACATTAATTCATCAATGCATATCATTATAACTATTTAAGTGTATTCATTTAATCATAGTTAAGCTTGCAATCATAAGTAAATCTCTAGACTTTCTATTTTATATACTCTATCCATGAATCTGCTTTTGTCAGTCAAAATCGAATATTTTTATCCCTATTAGTAATACAATCTCGCAGATCATAATATGATCCTACGGTTTATAGTATGATATCGACCTACTACGTACGATCTGGACTGCATACAAAAATTAGAATCTTCAACAAACATTTGAATACAAGTAAGAGTTTAAAAACATTGGTTTTAGTAACATACTATATTTTACATTATGTTTTCTATTGTTTACTATCTACATTTAAATTAAAATTGTATATAGGTTAGATTAATTGCATATTTTCCAAACTTAGGTGTATGTGTGATTTGATCAAAACAAACACATCAAAACAAATCCCAAACCTAGACTCAAAAACTACCACAAAATATTTCCTGGTGAACCCAACCCATTCATCGAAAAATCACCATAATAGGGTACAAATTAAAGTACCTCTCCTCTGAGGTGTAGGTCATCTATTATACAATTCCCCTCTAAGGTGTGGATCCATAAGCCTTGAGGAAAGGAGTGCAAGAATTTTGGGCTACAATCACATCATATAGAATCAAATCAACATACAATATAAGCATTGCATCCATATGCATCTCATAAATATAAAACAAATAAACCTACACATATAATGATTCATAAATTAATATATAATCATATATATATGTGTGTGTGTGTGTCAAAAAATAGAGTACATAAGGCATATTTCCAAAATGCATGTAGGCTACAACTGTGTAGGTCCTCGAACTTACACTAAAAAATGGTACTATATCTATCAAGATCTATGCTATGCAGCACCTATGTACCCAATCCATGAGGCTCCTCCATCACCTCCACCCTCTCGATGAGTTTGCAAAATTAAAAATATCTAATGGGTCAAAATCCTTAAAATTTTCAAAATAATAGAAAATATTCAAATAATTCAAATTTCAAATGCACCTCATATCCAGTTATTTACCCTATACACTTGGTAGTTGTAGCGACTTGTGATCCATGTAATCCGAAAATATGAGTAAATTACCATAAGGTCATTTGGGGTAAACTAGTCATCATGGAATTGATATGCTTCACTTCAATCCCTAAGAAGGCCTCGATGGCCGGACTACTCCATGGGAATGAGGTATTCATCTCAATGCTTCTATCACATTTTCAATAGATCATTGAATATTATGATTCAACATAAGCCTAATTGGAATTGCTATCATCTTGATTCCATAAGAAGGCCTAAATGAACGAACTACTCCAAGAGATAGAGATGTACAATTACTATTAATAGTTGTAATCATGGCTAAGTTAAGCCTTGTCAAGTATATCAAAGTGCTAAAAATTTTAACTGTTCAAATCACTTATTTTGTTCAAGTGACTCATCGCTTCATTTTATTATCCTACTCTCATCGACTCGTCACTTGAGAGGGTAGTCATTATATTAATTATCATAATAAAATTCAATAGGATATAAGTTGATCTTGTCAAATTGCATTCATATTATGAATCATTGCCAAATACTATCATAATATTACCCTTTTCTAGGACAAAAAGCAACTATGATAGTTAAGTTAGTAGCTATCCACCTATCAGTACTATTGTAGCATTGAAGCTACCCGGTCACCACTGGAGCTTGCAAAAGCTTTTTCAAATTTAAGCCTTCCCTCAGTTGGAAGCAATGATTCTAATATATGTGTCCTTTGGTAGGACTGGGTATATAATTTTGATCTTATCGAAGATCATCATTCAACCTATGACACTATTTTAGGAGGTCTATTTTTTTCATCGTTGTTCATTCTCAAAATGCATCTCAAAAGGGGCATCTGTAGACACCTAAAATATGTCATGTTGAGGTGACTACTCATATGGGATATGCAAACAAACCATATGAATGATCTTTGATAGCTCCAAGGCGAAGTAATGGTTTTAACCACTCAATTTGGGTAGAGTTGGCTAACTTACTTTGGCTTGGGCAATGAATATTCAAACGGTTTTGGGAGGAGAAGCATCGAGAAGGTTCCCTCCAACTGATACAACTACAAGTTTCTTGTTCTTGGCTTCTCCATGAAGCTAGACCAAATATTTGAGAATGCTATAAGACCCTCCTAAAAATTAGGGATAAGTATAGAGTCTTCAAGAGTTAAAAATCAGTTAAGCACTACCGAATTGTTGACTCAATTGTAACCTTTTGGAGAGAGCTAACTTGGTAATTATGAATGTATTTGAAATAATGGAGGTGTCAAAAGACTAAGGAGATCAATAATCTATAATTGAGCCTCTTCCACCATGAATCTAGTGAATTCAACCACCAAATATATTATAGGATACTGAGGCAACCCTTGACCATCAATTCAAAAAGGAGAATTGGAGATCCAAGCCTAGATTTGGAGACCAAAAAGGTTTTAATCTCAGCTACGACTAATAGTGCCAACTGCGCTAGATACTCATGATGAGGGTTTGATCCTTGTTTCTCCCTATTTTAGCCTTATATTTATAGTTTTATGCTTTCATTTTGATATATTAACCATAGATTAATCTCATTTGACACATTTGCATGGTTAAATTAGGGATTTAGGAGCAGATTTCCTTTATTTCCTTGTTTACATCATTTAGACTAGTTTTCTTGTTATTTCATGCAATTCAAGTTTCTAATGGTTAATTAGGATATTTTATAATTAGATTCATATATTTATTTATATTATTTACTGCAATTTAATAATTTCTTGCATAGTTTCATAGATTACATGCTTCATTTGCTTTCATTAGCATTCTTTATGTGAGATTCCTCCAAAAGCCTCATCAAGAGAGGCCACCTTTGCTTGTAATCATTTCTTATTGTTTCTTGAATGCAGGGTTTACAATATCCATCCATTTGTAAGGCATTAAAGGTATCATATACCTATAATTTTGTATAAGAAGGTCACCATTTATCTTGAGCAGTTCGTGTCCTATTGGAAAGTCTGTGAATTACACCACCCCCTCATTTAGAGGGTTTACAAGACTGTATTAATTGTATCAATATTAAGTATCCCTAAGAGGGATTTATATGTAATTGGATTTGATAAATTTTAATAAAAGGAAACCCAATTTCTTGTTGAATTTTTTATTATTAATATGTCATGCTTTAATTTTTTATATCAGTTGATGCATTAGTTAGGTGTATGCTTTCTACATGGGCACATAATTGAACCTAAAAAACAACCTAAGCTAAAATAAAAGCCTAAATAAGCTTATGTGTGGAAAGAGAAACTCAAATTATATTTTCAAACAAGTATTGGAACAAGGAAGGAGGACTTAGTTGGAATCCTATGTGGATGTTGCAAATATGCACCTTTTAGAATGAAATCGTCTCTGCACAAACGATATAGAAATGTAAGACCGTATCTACCAAGGTGATCTCAAAATTTTCCTTCAAAACAATAGAAAACAACAATAGTTAGCAAAATATGTAACAATAGTTGAAAGTAGGAGCAAAATTGCATAAAATAAACCTACACTTTATCCCTATAACTAGTATAAATTGAAACTCAACAAGGGTAAAGTGAAGGTCAAGGGAAGGGTCCCACTGGGTGTGCCATTTTGTAGAAAGGAGAAACCACCATAAACAAGTGAAATGTGAGACAAATAGGGGATATATATAATGTATTCTATTACAAATATGATGATTTTATAATACAAAATAAATCTCTTTGTCTTTTACAAGTACAAAGAAGCCTCTAATGGCTTTTACAATGAAGATGGTGTTTGTGCTTCTCTCCCACAACCAAATGTGATTAGGAGATATCAAATGTATGCATGTTTGCAAGTGGGGACTTCCAAGGGCTACTAAATATGGGATGTAACACTTACACATAGCCAACAAAGAAGGTATTAAAAGATCAATAGGCCCACCTAAGTTGGGGCTTAGTTCAAGCAAGATATAAAACTATAGTAAGTAACAAAGTAACTATTGCTATGTAAACCAAAATGTAAAAGGATACTCTTATTACAACTCTTGCAGAATGATAGTATGTTCTCCTAGCTTCCTCCTTTCATTCCTTCATTCCTTCATTAATTCCTCCTCATTAAGGGAATGTGGAGGCTATTTATAGAATTTTAGAAGAGAGGGAGGTGAGGATGATATGGCATATGAGTTGACATAGTGGGGGACAAGACTAGGTAGGTGAAGAATATTAAATGTTGAATGTGTTGGCATAGAAGACTTTTGGGTGGGTGAGAGAATATAAAATTGTTAAGTGGATTGGTAAGGGAAGACTTAGGATGAGTGGAGGAATATAAAATTGTTAAGTGGGTTGGTAAGGAAAGACTTAGGGAGAGTGAAAGAATATAAAATTGTTAAGTGGGTTAGTAAGGAAGAAATAATACTTGACTTGGGTATGCAGGAGTGGCGGTGGGTGTATAAAATGTGGAATAGGACTATTCTAGAACCCTTGACTTGAGCACAAGCACATAAGGAGGTGGGTGTAGAAAATTTGGAATAGGACTAATATAGAATTATTTACTTGAGCACAAGCATGTGAGGAGGTGGATGTAGATAATGTGGAATAGGACTAATATAGAACCCTTGACTTGAGCACAAGCATGTGAGGAGGTAGGTGTAGAAAATATGGAATAGGACTAATCTATAACCCTTGACTTGAGCACAAGAATGTGAGGAGGTGGGTGTATATAATGTTGAGTGGGTGGTTCTAGAATATAGATTCATTGAATTGAGCTTATGTGGATTAGGTATTAAAAATGGATTTAGAAAATATTAAATTTGTGAATAGTGAACAGTAAATAGTGAACAGTGAATTGTGAATAGTGAATAGTGAACAGTGAATCATGAATAGTGAACAGTGAACAATGAATAGTGAATAGTGAATCATGAAAAGTGAACTATGAACAGTAAAATTAGAAAGGAATTAGAGAGAATTTATATGAATTTGAAGATATTAGAAAATTTGGATAAATTAGATGGGAATTGGGAGACATCAAAAATTGGATATAAAATAATATATTTTTAGTGTCTATAGTTTCCAGTCCTCTGGTCTCATTTGGGAAGCTACCTTCTTGGCCTTTGGATGCATAGTAAAATTTATTATTTTCCCCTTAATTGGGTCTAATGTGTCATAAGTCATGATGATTACTTCCTCCTCCTTTTATTGTATCTACTCTTTGTTGCGGGCCAAACAAGGTGAATGGTTTCCTATTTTTGTCACATGCCCGTGCATTTAATTATCAACCCAGGGAGCTTCGTAAACTTGCAAAGAGTCAGAATTAGGTTACTACAATACCACTGGAGGTGAATCTGCTAATCCTACATTTGGGGGGTGTTCTTGAAATGGTTTTCAATCATTCTCGCACTCCTCAATAAATTACGTAAGAACAAAATTAAATCTACAGAAATAAATTATGTACACATTCTTGAAGATAAACCTACTGCAAATACTAGAACTAGCAAACTAATGAACGTTCCTATAAAAGCAATAAACTAATTAAAATAAATAAACAAAAAGGAAATGAGGAAGAAATACTAGCTTGGAGTGGGCCCAGGCTCCAACAGCTTCTTTCCGATCAAACACGTGCTTTAGAACTTCTAGAACTGGAATATATTTATCAATGTATTACAATATATCTTCTGCAACTCTAAATGGATCTTTATTAATTATTTCTATATATCTTTTAGAATGATCTGTGTGTGTTTATATAACACACCCGTAGAACTTCTGTTACATAAGTGGTTACAATAGTCGATTCTTCCTAGACTAAATTAGAACAGTTTGGCGAATGCAATCGATGTCTAGCATTCTGTTTTGATGGCGGCATGTTTGTTTCGGTTCGTGCTTTTCCTGGCATCAGTAAGACGTTTTGATACATTGGTGCTATATCCAATTTAGCTTGGCATGATGCAAAGCTAGAACTGCACTAGCAACTACTGTCCATGTCATTCGAATCTGGTCAACGACAAAGAATCAGTGGCGCCTTACTTATGAGGAAGGTACCTTGTTATTGTGGTGCCTTCTGGTTGTAGGGAGGCGCTTGCCTTATATTAGCACCTTATGACTATGGGGAGGCACTTGCCTTCTATTAGCACCTTTCGACTGTGGGGAGGTGCTTGCCTTTTATCGACACCTTTCGATTGTAGGGAGGCGCTTGTATTTGGTTGGTGCCTTTCGGTTGTAGGGAGGCGCTCGCATTCATTTGGTGCCTTCCAACTACAGGGAGGTGCTCACATTCAGTTGGTGCCTTCCAACTATAGGGAGGTGCTTGCATTTATTTGGTGCCTTCTAACTGTAGGGAGGTTCTCATATTCAATTGGCACCTTTTGACTATAGGGAAGCACTCGTATTCAGTTGGCGCCTTTCGACTATAGGGAGGTGCTCATATTCAGTTGGTGCCTTTCGACTGTAGGGAGGTTCTCATATTTGGTTTGGCACCTTTCGATTGCAGGGAGGCACTTGTTCCCTTGGCGCCTTCCGATTGCAGGGAGGCGCCTATGTTCTCTACATTGACCCCCAATGAAATAAAGTTCCAGGTCCATCAAAAGACCTCGACTGTTCCAAATCTAACTAAATCAACTGCAATTCCAAAAAACATACTAAAAACACACAAATTAGATAACATGCATAATTATATCAAATATCTATATAATCATTCATAAAAGTACGCAATACTTATTATACAACCACATATTGATTAAAGAAATATGTACAAAATATGAGCATTTCTGGTGCTCATCATCCCCCCACGCCTATCATATGCCATGTCATCATGGCATCCAAGCTGCAGGTAGCCCTATGACTTTTCATTGTCACCATATCTTGGAGGATTTTGTTGCCCCTACAGCTCGAGTCTGTCTTTTCATGTCGGCATTTGAAGGTGTGGTTCCCCTTTTCCTATGGGAAACTATGGCTATCAATTGTCCTCTTCTTTTTCTGGCCGCTACTGGTGGTTGTCTAGCCAGCGTTGTTCCTGCCAATTGAAATGTAGTTTCGGTAGCTTGCCAGAGGTTGACGTCTGGGGGTTTGACCACTGCCAGAGGGATATCTGAGTTATCCCCTCTGGAAGGCACTACTTGGGCCTTTTATAATCCGTTCACTTTAGGGGTAAGCCCTGTATTCTCCTTTGCAATCACATCGGCCTCCAATTATGAGCCATATACTCCCCACTGTTCCAAGTACCTCCTCATCATGGAAGGCTACCCTCGGGATGAACCATAGATGTCCCAAAACTGGCTGTATTCTTCCAGATTGATGCAGATGCCATAATCTCCTTTTATCCTTGAGGATGCCTTCCTGACCTCCTTGGCTGCTTTCATTTTGTTGCACAACTGCTCAAAATATTTTTTCCTTTCGACGAATAGCTGCATGTCCCATTCATCCTCCTCTGACTCGACGAAGGTCACTTTCGCCTTCTGTCGAGCTATCCAGGGCCTCTTTGCCTTGGCCTCTGCAAAAAAAATTGTGGCTCGGACCGGGGTCTCTTCTTTCTCCTTTGGGGACTTCTCTTTACTTCGAAGGATCGACTGTGCTACTATCTTCGGGGGTGATCCTTCATTATTATATCTACCTGGTGTCGACCCCTCAGGCTCTTCTCCTTCTTCAGGCCTGGGGAGGTCCTCCTTATCCTCTGGTCCTATCTGTTGTAGGAGACCTTCATCCTACTCTGTGTCACTCAGGACAATGACAGGGGGCATCATAGGACTTCTTTCCTTTTCACCCCTAAAAAAAGAGGAATCCTCTCCTGCCTTCGAGCTACTCTATCGGGCATCTGATAGAATCTCCCTTGAAGAGAATACTCATTCTGTGGATGTGGGAGAGTTCATCAGCACTTCTTCTACCCAAGCAATCTGAGTGGATGCCTCCTGTCTTGTTGTTCCTCTATCCTGAAGTATTTGATTTTCCTCCTGCAACTGCCAAACCAGCTGCTCAAGCTGAACAATTCGTCTATCCCTTTCCTCCAATTCCCTTTTATTCTAGTTCTAGCAATCTTCTAGAGTCTGATATGCCATCCAGCAATCAATTTTCCATTCGAGCACTTCCTTCAAGGCTGCATCGATCTAGTCGTTACTCCTAGAAGTTCCTTCTTTCTATGGGCTTCGGTTTGTTAATTCTTAGAGGGTTTGGGCAAAAATTTCTATCTCTGGGTCACTCTGTCCTTCCTCTATCAAGAGGAATCACCGCAGACGTTTCCTCTTGGGTATTGGTTCATCCTCACCACCAACGAGTGGCACTCCTTCCTCCTCATACTCGGGCACTGGGGAGTGCCCTCTGTCCTCTATGTCTTCGGGCACTGGTGACTGATCTGCTCCTCCTGGAAAGTAGGGCAATGCTAATTGCCTGATGTTTGTTATCTCATTTGCAGGGGATGCTTCTTCTTGCCCTAATTCAGCAATCGCATTGTGTTGCTCTATTTGGATGCCATCTCCCTCTGTGTTGCGATTTTGTCCATGTGCTTCTATGTGGCGGACCAATGTCGATATCATCCCATGGTGTGCTAAGGCGGACGGTGCCCCTTTATAGTACCGAGCCACTTCATCTTTCAGAGTAGTTGCCAGGTAGAAAGGTATATTTATTTTCCTCCCATGCACTAGGTGATTGAGGAAGTGCACATGATTAATGTACAGATGGGTATAATTCCCTGTGCATGTGAAGAATCGAGCAATCTGCTTGAACATCTTTAGCATATTCATGGGGAGACTATTTTTGAGTAACCCCTCCCTATCTATCTACACATTTTCTCCCGACAGTAGTATTTTGACATATAGTTTTAACACTTCGCCCTTATATGTACATTCCCCCATGAGAGGCAATCTAGTCGCCTGCGAGATGAACTCAGGGGTGACTAGAATTTCCATCCCTCGTACTTGGGCCGCATCGCCCCTCAAAGAGGTGGTGAATTCTCTAGTTTCCTCCATGTCCTGGCCCTGACTGACCAGGGTGCAATATTCGAGCCACCCCTCGGCTTCGAATTGGGTCTTCACTGCCCCTCTGATCCCATCAATATCATTGGGTTCATTCTTCTTGATCGCGTGGTTCTTGGACCTTCCTCCCATGGTGCCTTCTACTGCTATATTTTTTTTGTCCTTCCTTCTTCAAGAAGGCGATTTCTTATAGAAAATATGCGTAACCCTAGTAGTTATGGAAGACGCCCTATCATTGGCACATGTTTCCAGATTTGGGGGGATATGATCTCTATGACGACAGTATTTTTTTTGATACTGCGTATTTATAAATAATTATATAAATGATTTTATTTAGTATGCGCGTACCTGATTCAACGTTCCAGTTTTCATGGTAGCCGTTGATTTGCTGACTTGTGACACGAGGGAGGGGTATGGTCATTTGATGTCACTTATTCGTGTGATGCTTCATTCCACTCGAGGCATCCGGTAGATGTAAATGTTGCACATGAAAGGCATTCTTTGGTACCTTCCCCATGTGGATGGTGCCCTTGTAGCACCTTTCCAACGTTGTCAGTGCTCTTCGTCGAATGAATGCGCCTTTCTACTGTAGGAAGTGCCTCTGATTGGCTATCATCTGGCGATGGAAGGTGTTTTTTGTTTGCAAGCGTCTTCCCAATGTGGGAGGCACCTCCTTCTGGTTCATGCCTTCCCGATGTTGGAAGGCATTCGTCTTGATGAATGTGCCTTCCTGATGTTGGAAGGTGTATTCGGCTAGATGAATGTGCCTTCCTGATGTTGGAAGGCGTATTCGGCTGGATTTTTTTTTTTTGATTTGGTGCCTTCCTACCACGGAAGGTGCCTACATATGTATATATATTTATTTATTTATTTTTTCTTTTTTTGATTTGGTGCCTTCCTGCCACAGAAGGCACCTACATATGTATATATATATATATATATATATTTATTTATTTTTCATTTTTTTTTTTGAACTTCTGGAACTAGATAGAAGGTGTTGTCTTTTGATTTGGCGCCTTCCGAATGCAGTAAGGTGACTTCTTTTGGATGGGCACCTTTCAGGTGCAGTAAGGTGCCTTCTTCTAAGGTGCCTTCTTGTGGACTTGGTGCCTTCTTTTGGATGCAGTAAGGTGCCTTCTTCTGTATGGGTGCCTTTCGGGTGTAGTAAGGCGTCTTCTTCTAGTCTTGGCACCTTCTTTTGGATGTAGTAGGGTGCCTTATTATGGACTTGGCACCTTCTGGATGTAGTAAGGCGCCTTCTTCTGGATGGCGATTTGACTAGAAAAAGGGTGATCAAGCCTTCCTAGTTTTTCATGCTGCCCAGATTATACCTATGAGCCGGTGTCAGAATGCTAAGCCGAATCAGGCCTGGTTTCCCAGATACCTGTCCCTCATGCTGTTAGGTCCTCCACCTAAAAAAAGCAACCAAAAAAGAAAGGAAAATAAATGCAGTTAGAGGTGTTCCATGCCTGTTAGCCCTAGATTAGGATGCCTGTAGCTTGCATGCGGGCGTCGTCCCTGTAAAAACACACATTACAAAAAAACTAATTTATCTAAAAAATTTGGGTGAGCACTTTCGTGCCCACCATTTCACCTGTGAGAGTTCAGTCCAGATCTAGCAATATGGGGTCTCCCCCACGCCTACTCTAGATTCCACCTATAATGGTTTTGACATATTATAGGGGTGTAGTCAATGGCCATTGACTGTGAACATGGTGTTGTCGTCAATTGTCTTAACGTGCACTGCACCATTCCTAATGATCTCTGCCACCTCATACGGCCCCATACACCTCTGCATAATTTTTCCCTTCCTTTATTGGAACCGAGAATCATACAATCGTACCCATTCCCCTACCTGGAATTTCTTCAGCTTGATGTGGTTATCATGCCACTTCTTTCTCTGCTTCTATATAATCTCTATCCTCTGCAAAGCATGCAGTCGGATTTCGTCCAGCTGATCTAGCTGGAAAATCATCTATGTTTGAGCTTCATCCAAGATCAAATTTAATTCTGAAGCCGTCCTCAGAGTTTTGATTTTGAACTCGATGGGCATCATCACATTTTTCCCATAGACCATTTGGAAAGGTGTGCATCCTGTGGTGGATTTCCACGTGGTGTTGTATGCCTAAACTACCTTTGGCAACCGTGTGGCCCAATATTTCTTGTGTTGCTACATGTTTTTGGTTAGGATGTTTTCTATCTCCCTATTTTCCACTTCTACTTGCCCGTTCACCTACAGATGGTAGGGCATGGTTTTATTGTGCCGAAATCTATACTGCTCCATCAGCTCCTCAATCAATTTGGAGGTGAATTTGGGCCCTTGGTCTATTGTTATCTCTCGAGGAACCCCAAATCATGTGAAAATATGGGCAAATAAGAAATAGACGACTGTTATTTCCTTTTATTCCCTTAATGCCTGCACTTCAACCCTTTTGGTGACGTAATCCGTGCAGACCATAATAAACCTCCTTCCCATTGAAGGTGGATTAAATGGTCCCATGAAGTCCATGCCCCATTTATCAAAAGGTTCTAGGTGTACCTGGGGCTGCAGGGGCATTTCATCTTGATGGGTTGGTATACCAATCCTCTAGCACTCATCACACTTGCTGGTATATGCTGTCACGTCCTTGAACAGAGTGGGCCAAAAATACCCAGCCTGTAGGATTTTGTAGGCAGTTCATTTCCCTACAAAGTGTCCTCTGCATGGCTCATCATGACATGCCTTGAGCACTTTTGAAAACTCCTATTATGCCACACATCTTCTTATAATTTGGTCCCATCCTATTTTAAATAGAAGACCATCCATCCAAAGGAATGATGTGCTCTTCTCTATGACCGCCTGCTTTTCTCGATAGGAGAGAGCAGGTGAGTTCCTTCTTGTGGCCAAGTAATTGGCTATGTCTGCATACCATGGGGTTTGTTCACTAATAGCGAACAGATGTTCGTCTGAAAACTGATCTTCCACTGCTTGATGATCTGTTGGTATCAATATGGATAGAAAATCTACCACAATGTTGTCCTTGCTCGATTTATTGACTATAGTGATGTCAAATTACTGCAATAGCAACAACCATATAAAAATTCTACCACCAATGGCTGGCTTGCTCATCAGATACCTGATAGCCGCATGGTCCGTATGGACGAAGACCTTGTATCCCATTATATAGTGGCAGAATTTTTTTATTACATGGACAACTGCGAGGAATTCTTTTTTTTTCACTGTATAGTTGAGCTCTGCTTTCGCCAAGTTTTTACTGACATAATAGATGGTGTAAAATTCTTCGTCATCTTTCTATCCGAGGAATGCTCTGATCGCACTGTTAGATGCATTGCAGTAAATATGGAATGGTATGGCCCAATTCGGTCCTATCAAGACCGGTGTAGATATCAATTTTTCTTTTAGCAATTGGAATGCTTCTTCACAATCTCCCATCCAATTGAACTCTACATCCTTAGAAAGTAGGGTGTGTAGTGGTTTGGAAATCTTACTAAATTTAGCGATAAATCGTTGGTAGTACCCGACTAATCCAAGGAAACTTCTTACCTCCTTATGTGTTCTAGGGCTAGGTAGGTCTCTGATGACCTCGATCTTCCTCTTGTCTACTTTTATTCCTTCCGTAGAGAGGTGGTGTCCCAACATGATGCCTTCCTGCATCATCATAAAACATTTTTCATTACTTAGGGACAAATAATTTTCCTTGCTCCTATCGAGCACTCTTTCCAGATTTGTCATTGCCTCCTCGAAGGTTTCTCCATAGGCGGTGAAGTCGTCCATGTATACTTCCACACCGTCTCCTATCATATCAGAGAATATGCTAAGCACCACCCTTTTAAAGGTGGCCGATGTGTTGCATAGTCTAAAAGGCAATACCTTATAGGCAAACATTCCCCATGAACAGGTGAACTTTGTTTTATCTTGATCTTCTTCCCCTATCTGAATCTTGAAGAACACAAGCTTATACTTGAGAGGGGGGGGTGAATAGTATAAGACCTCTTTTTAATTTTTCCTTTATATTACAAAATAGTAAAGCAATATACCCACAGCAATATCAAAACAATGCACAATATCATCCACAAAGTGACACCAATTTTTACATGGTTCACCTAGAAAATTTGGGCTACATCCATAAAAATTTTCTCTAAAAGTTATCTCAAAGTTCTTTGGGAATCCTTCCCAATTACAATGTTTATGAGCCTCGGCCCAAAGAAGATACCTTCCCCCAAACAAAATTTATGAGCCTCTGCTCAAAGGAGATACCTTCCCCCAATCTAAATTTATGAGCCTCTGCTCAAAGGATATACCTTCCCCTATGCTCTGGAAATGATCCCTCAGAAGATCAACTGTCTCTACCTCTTTCCAGCATGTGGAACTCCTTTCCATCAGATACCTCCTATCCTCAATGCTTAGCCTAAGAGACCTTTGCCTTCTATGATCACATTCACAGCAGCTCAGTAACCTATACTAAACATAGTCAGTCGGTCTAGCACAATTCTTCCTCTATCTGTCAAATCTATCCAACACTTGAACATATCAATCCTCTGCACACAAGCCTTCTCAAAGACTTACCAAATCTGTCCTCAGGTTCTTCTTAGAGAACCAATGCACCTCTGTCCTTAAGCAGCAGCACTCCGCATTCGTCTTTGCCCTTGTGCTATCTACACCCTCTGCTCTCTTTACGTAATCATAGCCACACTTTATTGAACTTCAACCTTTGCACCTCTGCGCAATCACAGCGGTATCGTCTTCACACACTCTGCTTCCTTTGCGATCTTTCACACTTGGAATGATTCGACAAAATGCACTCTGCACACTATGATCAAATTTTGCACTCTGCTCTTGGTGATCAAGCTTCTTGCTCTGCACACTATCTGTGAACGTCGCACTCCAACCATGCATTCATTCACCACTCCTCAACTCTCCAAACAACCTTCCTTTTATAACAAAATTTTCATTATGAAAACTTTAATCTTAGTCGGCTGTTATAACAAAAACAAACCCTAATCTTCGTCGACTGCAAGCCCTAATCTTTGTCGGCTAAATTTTGACTTTGTCGGATTCACTGCCTTTGTAACTCTTCTGTAGCTTTTGCCGTGAAACTACAACATGTCACGATATCGTGACACCTTTGCAACCGTACACTTCCTTTTGGATTTTGTCGTGATATCGCGACACTTTAGCCTTTGACGACTTCAACTAAGCTCTTGTTGCGATATCACGACACTTTTGTCTTTGTCAGCATCAACTTTTCTTTTGTCGTGATATCACGACACTTCTCCCTTCGTCGACCTCCTTTCTACTTTTGTCACGAAATCATGACACTTTCCACCTTGCTCTCTTTCTCTGCCAACATGTCACGAAATTGTGATAGTTTTTTCACTTGCCTTTTTCTCTGCCAACATGTCATGAAATCGCGATAGTTTTTCCTGCTTCTTCTCTCTCTTCCAACATGTCACGAAATCGTGACAGTTTTCCTTTCTTCTTCTCTCTCTTCTAACATGTCGTGAAATCATGACAGTTTTTCCAACTATTTCTCTCTCCTCTAACATGTCGTGAAATTGTGACTATTTTTTTTGCCTGTTGTATATGTCGTGATATCGCGACACTTTTCTTACTTGTCATTTTATTTGATCTTTTGCAAAAGGGCTACTATGGTCTTCTTGGAAAATCACTGTCCATGCTCTGAATAACCTTTGAACTTGTCATGTCGTAACCTTCATCAAAACAAATTATTTGACATTAAATCAAATTCCTTCAAGAGCTTTTTGACATCAATGACAACTTATACATTTGAGCAAAGGCAATGTACCCAAAGTATCCAAAATTACCAACAATCTCCCCCTTTGTCATTGATGGCAAACCTTTACTGAAAACACTTCTCAAGAGCCAAAACTGAAACCAACTATGCTAACAACTGAGAAACTGTTCCCAAAACTGAGAATCTTCCTTTGAAGTTTTGCTTCCCCTGACTTGAAGCTTTCCTCTTCACTTTGAAGCTCTCCCCCTTACTCATATCTCTCCCCCTTTGTCATCAATGGAAAAGGGTCACCTTTGGGGCTCGAGACTAAGAATGAGCCTCTTAGCTTAGTCCCTCCCCCACCTCCTGATGAGGTGATTAATTCTGGGGTGGGAGTAAAACTCCCATTAGGCACTGATCATCATCTGCATCTATAATTTCCTTGTCAGGCCTTCTCTTGAACTCTTTGCTCGTATTCCTATTCTTGTCATTGTTCTTGTTCTTGTTCTTATCCATGTTCTTGTTCATGCCTTGATCCTTGGACCTGATCATGCCACTGTTCCTGTTCCTGTATTCTAGAATTTTAGCTCTACACTGTCTAATTGTGTGACCTTCATTGTTGCATTTTTAACAAGTAACAATTTTATTTCTTTTAGGCATACCTATTCTTTGAATCTGCCTGTTCTGACTAACCCTATTCCTGTTATTAGCCATGCATAAAATTGCCTTATTCCCAAACTGTTTACAAGAGTAGCAATACCCTTGAAAGAAATTACCACCTCTGAAACTGTCATTTACCTTCCTTACTTGAGTCATGCAATGCGAAGACATGTGACCAAACCTGTGACACGCAAAACATCTGCCTTGAAATTTTAATTTATTTGACCTCTTGTGTCCTGAAAACTTCTTCTTCTCATCCTGAATTCTGTTTTCTGTTTCTGCGCATCTATCATTCAAGAACTCATGATCTGAAATACTTTCCTCATCAGAACTCTCTTCCTTTTGGAGTCTCTTACTAGACTCTCCAGCTTGTTCCTTGTGTGGCTTAACAAAACCAAGGCCTATTTTATCTGTTGTCTTTCTTTGACCTTTGATGAGTGACTTAACCTTTTTGGAGCTATCTTGAAACCTGTAAAGCTTATCCTTGTACTCTTTAGTTTTTTCTTTCAAAGAAGCCATTTTCTATTCTAACTCACTATACTCAAGAACCTTAGACTCTAACTCATCCTTGAGTTCTTGTGTCTTAGCCATAGAGAAGTCAAGACTTCCTATAAGATCATCTCTCTCCATACAACATTCATCTAACTTATCCTTGAGTCTAGCATTCTTCTTTATTTCCTTTTTCAAAGCACTAAGAGCGTTAGTAAGTTTACTTTCAAGATCCTTTATTTGTTTGCTTTCTGAATCATCAAAGCCTTTTTCAGATTTCTTATCACTAGAGGTGCTACCTTTTTCAAAAACCATACAAGCATCTTCCTTATAGTTTTATGAAGCATCCTCATACATACTAGAATCAAATCATTATTTTTACAATCATCCTCAAGGTGACCAAAATTTCCACATCTAAGACATTTCATGATAATGAATCTATGTTTCGGTTCTTCCTCTTTTTTTGATATGAACAACATCTCATTTTCATTATCACTTGAAGAACTTTCACTATCACTACTAGAACACTTACTTGCTTTGTATAGGTAGAAAATCTTCTTGTGCTTGTGAGAATACCTCTTTCCTTGATTGTTGTGCTCATATTTGTTTTTCCTATGATGCTTGTGCTTTTCAGAATCCTTGCTCTTAGAATCCTATTTATCTTTATCACTTTCATTCTTGGGAATAGTACAGTCAGTAGCATAATGACCAAACTTTCCATAATTGAAACATATTATATTTTTCATGCTTTTGTGCTTTCTAGAGAACTTGCCTTTCTTGTTGTAGTATGCCTCTTCATCACTAGAAGACTCATCACTCTCTTGAAGTTGTTTACCCTTGGATTTCTTGGTAGCCTTGAAAGTCGCCTCTTTCTTGACATCAACCTTCACTTGAGTTCTCAACTCAAATGCTGCAAGTATACTATGGAGCTCATCATTTTTTAACTTATCCAAATCTTTAGATTCCTCAATAGCAGAAATATTTTCACTAAATCTATTCGGAAGAGATCTTAAAATCTTATCACAAACATCATTTTCAGCAAGCTCAAGACCTAAGTCTTTCATGGAGTTAACAACCTCATCCATACAAAGCATGTAGTCACTAATCTTTTCATCATAATTCATCTTGAGTTGTTCAAACATACCTTTGAAGTGTCTCAACTTGGCCTTTCTGACATTTGTATCACCTGTATGAACCACCTGCAACTGTTTCCACATTTCACTAGCTGTCTTGCAGTGAATCACTTTGGTGAGATCTACTTTCTGTAAGCCTTTTAGGATTGCATTCATTACTTTTGAATTTCTGTGATGTAGGAGCCTTTCTTCTTTAGTATTTGGACCATGTACAAGAATAGTGTACTCATCCTCAATTACTTCCCATACCTCATTACCAAGTGCCATTAGATGAACCTTCATCCTTGCACTCCAAAGACCAAAATATGACCCATCAAGAATAGGTGTTGCATTGCCATTTTAATAATCCATTGTGTTCTTTACTAGCTTTTCCTTCAAGCTATTAAACTTTTCGAAGGTACCCACTCTGATACCAATTGAAGAACAAAAGCTTATCCTAAGAGGGGGGGTGAAAAGTATAAGACCTCTTTTTACTTTTTCCTTTATATTACAAAATAGTAAAGTAATATATCCACAACAATATCAAAACAATGCACAATATCATCCACAAAGTGACACCAATTTTTACGTGGTTCACCCAGAAAGGTTGGGCTACGTCCAAAAAACTTTTCTCTAAAATTTTTCTCAAAGTTCTTTGGGAATCCTTCCCAATTACAATGTTTATGAGCCTCGGCCCAAAGGAGATACCTTCCCCCAAATAGAATTTATGAGCCTCTGCTCAAATGAGATACCTTCTTCCAATATGAATTTATGAGCCTCTGCTCAAAGGAGATACCTTCCCCTCTACTCTAGAAATGATCCCTCAAAAGATCAACTGTCTCTACCTCTTGCCAGCATGTGGAACTCCTTTCCATTGAAGACCTCCTATCCTCAATGCTTAGCCTAAGAGACCTTTGCCTTCTATGATCATGTTCATAGCAGCTCAGCAACCTATACTAAACACAGTTAGTCAGTCTAGCACAAGTCTTCCTATGTCTATCAGATCTTTCCAACACTTGAACAGATCAATCCTCTACACATAAGCCTTCTCAAATACTTCCCAAATCTATCCTCAGGTTCTTCTCAAAGAACCAATACACCTCTGTCCTTAAGCAGTAGCACTCCGCATTCGTATTTGCCCTTATGCTCTCTATGCCCTCTACTCTCTTTGTGCAATCACAGTTGCACTTGATAAAACTTCAACCTTTGCACCTCTGCGCAATCATAGCGGCACCATCTTCACACACTCTACTTCCTTTGTGATCTTTCACACTTGGAATGATTCGACAAAATGAAATCTGCACACTATGATTGAATTTCGCACTCTACTCTTGGCGATCGAACTTCTTGCTCTGTGCACTATCTGTGAACATCGCACTCCAACCACACATTCATTCACCACTCCTCAACTCTCCAAACAACCTTCATTTTATAACAGAATTTTCATGATGAAAACTTTAATCTTAGTCGGCTGTTATAACAAAAAAAAACCCTAATATTTATTGGCTATAAGCCCTAATCTTCGTCGACTAAAATTTGGCTTTGTCAGCTTCACTGCCTCTGTAACTCTTCTGTAGCTTCTACCGTGAAACTACAACATGTCGCGATATCGCGACACCTTTGCAACCATATACTTCCTTTTGGATTTTGTCGTGATATCGTGACATTTTAGCCTTTGATGACTTCAACTAAGCTCTTGTCGCGATATCACGACACTTTTGTCTTTGTCAGCATCAACTTTTTTTTTGTCACGATATCATGACATTTCTCCCTTCGTCAACCTCCTTTCTGCTTTTGTCATGAAATCGTGACACTTTCCACCTTGCTCTCTTTCTCTGCCAACATGTCATGAAATCGTGACAGTTTTTCCACTTGCCTTTTTCTCTACCAACATGTCACAAAATCGTGACAATTTTTCCTGCTTCTTCTCTCTCTTCCAACATGTCACGAAATCGTGACAGTTTTCCCTGCTTCTTCACTCTCTTCTAACATGTTGTGAAATCACGATAGTTTTTCCAGCTCTTTCTCTCTCCTCTAACATGTCGCGAAATCGTGACTATTTTTCTTGCCTGCTGTATATGTCGCGATATCGCGACACTTTTCTTACTTGTCGTTTTCTTTGATCTTTTACAAAAGGGCTACTATGGTCTTATTGGAAACTCACTGTCCATGCTCTGAATAACCTTTGAAATTTTCATGCCGTAACCTTCATCAAAACAAATTATTTGACATTAAATCAAATTCCTTCAAGAGCTTCTTGACATCAATGACAACTTATACATTTGAGCAAAGGCAATGTAACCAAAGTACCCAAAATTGCCAACAAATCTGGTTGTAACCACTGAAACCATCCAAAAGGAGAAGTATTTTCTTCCTGAGAGTGTGTCCAGGACCTGATCGATGAACGGGAGCGAGAAGTGGTCTTTCTTAGTTGCCTTGTTCAATGCTCGGTAGTCCATGTAGATTTGCCATTTCCCATTCTTTTTTAGGACCACCACTAATGGTGATATCCATTCACTGTCAGAAATCAGATATATGAATTTGGCAGCCAGAAGTTTGTGTAGTTCTTCTCTGACAATGTCTTTCATTGTTGGGTTCATCCTTCTCTGTGGCTGCCGACTAGGAGTTGCCTGGTCATCTAAATAAATCCGATGGGTACATATTTCTGGGCTGATGTCGTGCATATCTGCGTAGTCCCATGCAAATGCTTGCTATTGTTTTACTAGAATCTCTTCCTATTTTTCTAGCTATGTGGGCGTCAACCTGCTATTGACGTTTAATATCCTCCCTGACCCAACGTGTATTTGTCAGATGTGCTGATATTGGGTGCCAGTCAACGGTGATCCAAGTGTGGGGGTGGATGATTCTCCATGGAGAAACTCCATGATAGCACCATCCTCATCCTATTTTGCCACCTCCTCCAAGGTCATCACCAGCTGGATTATGGACAACTCTGTAGTTCCATGCTCGGTGATCCTGGGTTCTTCTATCGAGTCCATAGACTGAGATGGCAGTGAAATGGTCAGCCTTTTGACATTTTACCCATTGGAGATGGTCATTAGTCCATACTAGCAGCTGATGTAAGCGTCAACTGTTGCCAGCCATGGCCTCCCCAAAATGAGTAGGTAACCGCCTAGCCTGGTCTTGGTTTGCAAAACTAAAAAATCGGCTGGATATTCCCATGCACTAACTGTTATGATCACATCTTCCAGCATCCCTTCCAATGACACGATTGATCGATCAACTAACTGTAGCACTGTCATGGTTGGCTTCAGGTTCGTGAGTTGTAGCCTCTGCATGGTCTCTTGAGGCATCACATTGATGGCTGCCCCGAGGTCAACCAATGTGTTGGACAAGGAATGTCCTCCAATTTTTATGGTCAGCACTGGGTTGCCTGGATCTGCATACTTCGGATGATGTGTTCTACCCATCATTAGATATGCCAGTTTACCCATGACGTTGATATTTTTGGTAGCTTTTCATCTTGGTCTCCTTAGAAACATTTCTCTAATTGCCTTGGTGTAAATGGGGACATCTCAAATTGTTTGAAATAATGGGATTGTCACCGTGAGATTCTTCAAGCTCGACAAGATGTCAAATTTTTGCTATGTTGTTTTTCTTTGTTCCTACAGTCGGCTAGAAAATGGAGCCTCCACTCTCTTAAGTGCTTTTCCCTCTTCTATCATAGGTTTCTCCTCTATTTCTTCCTCCTCTTCTACTAGTGGAGGTGTCTCTACTATTTCTTCCTCCTCTTCTACCAGAGGCGGTGTCTCTACTCCTAGTTGCCTACTTGATCTAAGCTGAATATTGTACATATGATACATCTCACCTTCTATGTTGTATGTCGGTTGATTTACTCTATTGTTCAGGTTTGCTATTAGTTGTGCTAGTAGCTATGAAAGTCTCACTACTGGAAATGCTGGTAAGTTTTGTTGGATGTGAGTAGGCGCTGCACTCTATGGAGTCTGATTCCATGCATTGTGGCCTCTCCACTGCTGCCCAAGATATGGATATGGCATCCATGGCTGTTGATTCAGAAATGCTGCTAGGGGTGCATTAGTCTAGGGTGATGGTCCCCACCACCCCATATTAGGTGGTTGAGGGGGTCCTTGGTGCATGTATGACCCTCCCCCATATGATGGCATTTCGGTTGGTATATTCCCCACGGGGGCTATGGCCAACTCTTCCTATTGCCTATGAAGTAGGTCTCCATGCTCTCAGTTGCTTCTTGGTTACTGTGCAGTTGTGGGAACAATCAAGTTTTATGATTTAGCCTACAAACTGCACATAATTTGACCTTGTTTTTTGGACATGCATTCTTTACATGCCTTCCTCTGCATTTTGGGCAGAAATAGGCTAATACTGCATCATTTTCTTTTTTCTTCTTTTCTAACAGTAGTGTATCCCTCTATAGTGCTAGAGATGAGAGCATTTCGCTCTTCAAATCCTCCAGCATGTTGCCTATTTTTGTTTTGGTGACTGAAGCAGTCGCCTTCATGGTCCTAGTGGTGATTTTGCCTCGCCTTCTTGATTAGTTCCAGCATAATTGCCGGATGTCATCCATAGCATGCTGATAGAAATCACCTCCAGAGATCATGTTGAGAGCCTCCAGTGACTCATTGGTAAGTCCCCTCAAGAAGATGCTTTTGAGGGACTTATCAGATAGCTTCGAGTGAGGGGACCATTAAAGATTAAAGTTGAATCTCTCCCAATACTCCTTGAGAGACTCATCTTCTCTTTATGTCATGCTCAGGACCTCCTCCCTAGAGTCTCTTGCTCTCCTAAAATCTTGATATTGCTCTAGAAAGAGCTTCTTCATCTGGTCCCAGGTGGTGATGTGTTTGTCTCCCAGACCGATGAACCATCGTAGAGCTACATCGTCTAATGTAGAAGGAAATAATTTCAACTTTTGCATGTTTGATTTGTAATCCATAGACCTGTACAAAACATCAAACTTGAATAAAAATAGGTCAGGGTCCTCAGTCGGGTGTCCTCTGAAGGACGAAAGGTGGGTAGGGGATATATTTTTCATTTTGGTATCTCCTACTCCCTCCTCTATTTGGAAACTAAATCCAGATGAGACTTCATCGTTATCTTCCATTTTTTGGGAAATGTGGTTTCTAATGCAGCGTTTATGGCCTTTCGGTCATTTAAAAAATTTTGAGTCAATGCTCTAAGGTTGTCTGGCGAGATCATCTGATCCTCCACAGCCTTCCACAATAGGGCTTCCTCTAGAGGATTCCTATTAAACAGGGTATTTATGATGATTCGTTCATCCCCTTGTTGATGGGATGAGGCGGCACTTTGCACAAAATGTGGTTCCTCACTCCAATGGACTGCGGGTAGGTCGGGCAAGTCTAACTCAAATCCAAGATGCTCAGCTAACTCAGGTCCTGATGGATTAGTTCTTATAAAGTGACCATCAGGTCCTCTTTTTCTCGAAGAACTCATACAAGTTCATATGGAATATTTTAGTGTATTGTAAGTAATCTAATTAAGACACTTCCTCAGCAACAGTGCTAAAATGTTGCGGGCCAAACAAGGTGAATGGTTTCTTATTTTTGTCACATGCCCGTGCATTTAATTATCAACCCAGGGAGCTTTGTAAACTTGTGAAGAGTTAGAATTAGGTTACTACAATACCACTGGAGGTGAATCTACTAATCCTACATTTTGGGGGTGTTCTTGAAATGGTTGTCAATCATTCTCGCACTCCTCAATAAATTACGTAAGAAGAACAAAATTAAATCTACAAAAATAAATTATGTACACATTCTTGAAGATAAACCTACTGCAAATATTGGAACTAGCAAACTAATGAAATTTCCTATAAAAGCAATAAACTAATTAAAATAAATAAATGAAAAGGAAATGGGGAAGAAATACTGGCTTGGAGTGGGCCCAGGCTCCAGCAGCTTCTTCCCGATCGAACACACGCTTTAGAACTTCTGGAACTGGAATATATTTATCAACGTATTACAATATATCTTCTACAACTCTAAATGGATCTTTATTAATTATTTCTATATATCTTTCAGAATGATCTATGTGTGTTTATATAACACACCCATAGAACTTCTGTTACAGTGGTTACAACAGTCAATTCTTCCCAGACTAAATTAGAATAGTCTGGCGAATGCAATCGACGTCTGGCATTCTATTTTGATGGTGGCATGTTCATTTTAGTTCATTCTTTGCTTGGAATTAGTAAGAGATTTTGATACATTAGTTTTATCTCCAATTTAGCTTTGCATGATGCAGAGCTAGAACTGCACCAGCTACTGCTGTCCATGTCGTTCGAATCTAGTCAACGACAAAGAATCAGCGACGCCTTCCTTATGAGGAAGGTACCTTGTTATCATGGTGCCTTCTAGTTGTAGGGAGGTGCTTGCCTTCTATTAGCACCTTCTGTATGTGGGGAGGCACTTGCCTTATATTAGCACCTTCCAGCTATGGGGAGGCGCTTGCCTTCTATCAACACCTTCTGACTGCGAGGAGGCGCTTGTCTTTGGTCGGCACCTTTCGGTTGTAGGGAGGTGCTCGTATTCAGTTGGTGCCTTCTGACTACAGGGAGGTGCTTGCATTCATTTGGTGCCTTTCGACTACAGGGAGGTGCTTGCATTCATTTGGCACCTTTCGACTATAGGGAGGAGTTCATATTCAGCTAGTGCCTTTCGACTGCAGGGAGACACTCGTATTTAGTTTGTGCCTTCCGACTGCAGGGAGGCGCTCGTATTCAGTTGGCACCTTCTGACTACAGGGAGGCACTCATATTTGGTTTGGCACCTTCTAATTGCAAGGAGGTGCTTGTTCCCTTGGTGCCTTCCAGTTGTAGGGAGGCACCTATGTTCTCTACATTGACCCCCGATGAAATAAAGTGCCAGGTCCATCAAAAGACCTCGACTGTTCCAAATCTAACTAAATCAACTGCAATTCCACAAAACATACTAAAAACACACAAATTAGATAACACACATAATTATATCAAATATCTATATAATCATTCATAAAAGTATGCAATCCTTATTATACAGCCGCATATTGATCAAAGAAATATGTACAAAATATGAGCATTTCTGGTGCTCATCACTCTTGTTTCTCTTCTTGCCTCCACTTCCATTGGTTATCTTCTATAGTTTGGATGGTGGAAAATACTTCTAGGAGTGGTTCTTCAATAGTAAGGGGAAGTGTGGAGGTAGAAATAAATGTAGGTAAGGAAGTAATAGGGTAAGGAATCCTTACCTTTGTAAGGGTGATGCTTTTTAGCAATTCTTAGAACTTTAAGCTTGTGGATGATAGAGTGAATTATGGAGGGTGTAATGATGATTCTTGTGGAATGAATGATTGAGTTGGTGGATTGAATGAAGGGAATGGTGGAATAGGTGATGAGATACATGCTTCTGATAGAAGCACTAAAATAGCAGGGATTATTTCTAATGATGGATGATTTTGAGGGAATGGAGAGGCTAGAATATCTATTAATGAGGGACTTTGAGGAGATGGTGAGGAGGGTTTAGAGAATGTATCTTGCTCTTGTGCTTCCCACTTTGTCTCCTCTATATATATGATTTTGAAATATTTTTCCTACTCAACTTATTCTAATGCATCTACTACTTCACATATTTGTACATCTTGCCATAACTCATTCCTTTTACATATATCTCTCTCTATTTCTTATTGCACTCATTGTATTTTGGTTGTGACCTTTTTTATGTCTAAAATTACAATATTTGGATGGTATTTTTGTTTCCTCCTTGATTTAGAGTTTTTTTTAGAGCATTTGGACTGCACCTATGATGATACTTCAAGTGCTTTAGGAGTACTTGAACTCCTGGTGGAGATAGATAGTGACACCTCCTCAACACCTATAGCATGTTGTTTTAACAACTGCTAAATGTAGACACCTAAAATGCATTCTTTTAAGGAGAATCACCAAAAAGCCTTCTTACTACCCCCATAGCCCACCTTGGATAGCCCTAGGGCTAACTTAATGGTTTTTACCAATTTTAGGAAACTTCTCCATAAGTTTCTTAACCGTATCGACCTAAGAGGATCTCTAGACCATGATCATATTGATCCAAGATGGTCGTAGAAAGTTAAAATTAAAAATAGCAATTGGTAGTTCAAACTGACTGTTAGTGTCGCACATGATATTGCACCAATTTTAGATGTCTTTTATTGAGAATATTTCAAATTATCTTTATACAATCAGCTATTATGGGGCATGCATCTATTTTTCCAATGTGAACTGCCCCTTTGCTTTTTCATGTAGAGTGCCCTAGATTTGATCAAGAAATATATAAAATGGCACTCACCCCTCAATTTTAAAGATCTTGAAGCTTTTGAATTTGTGCAATGAAGTGCTACTAAATTAAATCCCCAATTCCTAAGCAATGAAGTGCTACCAAAAATTCATTAGGCTTTCCTACTGCTAATACTATGTTGTTGGACTACCACAAAGGATTTGAAGCCTCAATTTTGTTATTCACATAATCCATCCCCTCACTATGGTGATTTTTTGAGTTCCTTAAACTCACGTTCCTAGAGTGAAAATGCACTAACACTACTCTCCAGGTCAGTCCAAATGTATCTTGGGCTTGGTGATAAATAAAAGCAGGTTTGATACAACAATTGTCTCAACCCGAGATGGTCTACAGATGAAACTATATCAACTGAAGATAGTTTTGGTAAGATTACAAGTTTTCTATTTTTCTTATTATATTAGATTAGATTTGCTTATTTTACTACTTTGCATCAGTTTACATTTTTGTTATCTCATACACACATATGCTATTTCATTCATTTCATTTATCTTCATATTCAACACAGTTCCTAATTTGGTGGGCCCCGTACATGCTATCGATCTATTGCTATTTCATTATGTGTAGGTTATATGTATAAGGATAAAAAAATACTTCATATAAAACCCTCATGTAATAGTTTAGAAACCTTCTCCCCTATGAATTGTGTTGGCACAAAAATTCTTCTACGACACCAAGAGACCTTAATCGTGATATTATGTATCATTGTATTGATTTGGTAGCATCTCTTAAGAGGGCATTTTTATTGTAACACCATTGAAAGAAAATAAAAATAAATAAAAAGGGATCTACCTTATTTTATTTTGTTTTATCAGTGTGCTCATTCATTACTAATTTGTATTACTTTATTTGGTGAAAATATTTGGCTTACATATAGCGATCATGGTGGGACTTAGTCCCTACCTTTAGACACCAAAATCACATAAATAAGATAATACTATTAGTGCATCACATGTTCCACTCTTATCGACATCATATGGTCCCATTGGCCAGCCCTCTAGGGCAACACAGGGCTCCAAAGCATATTTGGGAAGGTTCCCATATGTTTTGGGTTATTTAGGGGTATATCCTTATGATCGTACCACCCTGGGATAGTCACAGATGGTGATCGTTCCACCCAGGGATGGTCACTCATAACCGTCCCTAGGTGGGATGGTCCCTAAATAGACACCCCAAAAGTAAAAGGGGTGGAGAAATGGTAATAAAATTACTACCATATTCTCTACCCAATCAACAAAAAATGATTGGGATCCTATCATGGAGACCAGGAACTCCCAATTAGAGGCCCAAAATGGGTAACCTATTCTATCTAATCGTGGCAATGGTTTTGACAAGTGGCGAAACTTGCCTCACATGTCAAGACTTACCCATTTGCCCTAGATGCCCTATTTGGGCTATTAAAAGAGGTGTATTCACCCATTTTTAGAGATGTAGTTGAAGCATTTTTGCAATAAAGTTCTGCCCAATTACACCATCACCTTTTACAACCTTAATTTACCCTCACCTTGCCTTGAAACCCTCTTCATATGAATGCACTTTTACGAGAAATAGAGAATGATCCAAACCATTCCAAACTAGAAAAATTGGAGAGAAATATGACCCCATCTATCGACACAATCTTTAGATCAATTTTGAACTAGATCGCCCTAGGATTGATGGAAAATCTAAGCCAATTTGTAACCATCCCACCTGGGGATGGTTAGCAGCATCTAGATGCACCTGTTAAGGATAGTTATAAAATAGTAGATAATCTTGATCTAATTCCACCATAGACCTTCTAGAAATGTTTAGATTAGCCTATGGTTCAATTTTGGTGATATTTGGAGTTGTTTTGATAGGGTAATTAGAAGTTTTATGATTGCATGTCTGTTTGGCTCACCCAGGGATGGTCATAGTTTTGCTAACAATTTCCCTTTCATTCATGCTTAGATATTTACAAAATCATTTTATTTATTCAATACTATAGTTAGGAATCATTTTTGAAGCATTTTGGTTTATTAGAAATAAGTTTTGGTGTTTCTATATACATGCTTTCTATGTTTTCCCTCCACAAACACATATGCTATTAACCCCTTTTCAATCCCTTGTGTGTAGGTGTGGGCATTCTAGATATATGGTATGAGCTAAAGAGGCAAGAAATAGAAGCCCAAGACTATCTCTCAAGTGTGGGAATGCAAGATGAACATCAGTGCATGCCATTGAGAATATTTCAAGGGATTAGATTCTTGTGTGTAATGTTGAGATGTATCATTTTGAGCAACCCTAAACGGGAGTGCATTTGTAACCCTTTGAAATGATTTATTCATGAATACAAAGAAGGATTAAACCCCTTTCATTATTGCTATTTAATATTCATTTCATTAGTTTACATGTTATGCTTGATTCTTCCCCTTTTGCAAAGTTTGCTTAAATCATAGATTACATCTCACTAACAAATGCCTTAAGGCATGCTGTAAATTTTGGAAGAAGCAAAATTTATGGAATGCCTTAAGGCATTTTTTAGTGAGCTATAATATATGATTTAAGCTAACTTTGCAAAAGGGGAAGAATCAAGCATAACATGTAAACTAATGAAATGAATATTAAATAGAAATAATGAAAGGGGTTTAATCCTTCTTTGTATTCATGAAATAAATAATTTCAAAGGGTTAAAAATACACTCCCATTTAGGGTTTCTCAAAATGATACATCTCAAAATTACACACATAAGGATCTAATCCCTTGAAAGGTTCTCAATGGCATACATTGATGTTCATCTTCTATTCTTACACTTGAGAACTAGTCTTGGGCTTATATTTCTTGCCTCTTTAGCTCCTCTCTTCTATCTAGAATACCTGCACCTACACACAAGGGATTGAAAAGGGGTTAATAGCATATGCATTTGTGAAGGGAAACATAGAAAGCATGTATATAGAAACACCAAAACTTATTCCTAATAAACCAAAATGCATTAAAAATGATTCCTAACTATATTATTGAATAAATAACATGATTTTGTAAATATCTGAGCATGAATGAAAGGGAAATTGTTAGCAAAACTATGACCATACCTAGGTGATCCAGACAGACTTGCAATCACAAAACTTCTAATTACCCTATCAAAATAACTCAAAATATCACCAAAATTGAACCATAGGCTAATATAAACATTTCTAGGTCTCTGGTGGAATCAAATCAATATTCTCTACTATTTTCTAACCATACCTAACAGGTGCATATATCTATTGATAACTTTCCCTAGGTGGGATAGTTACAAATTGGCTTAGATTTTACCACCAATCCTAGGGGGATCTGGTTCAAACTGGTATAAAGGTTGTATCGGTAAATGGGGTCAAATTTCTCTCCAATTTGGCTAGTTTGTAATGGTTTGGATTTTTCTCTATTACCCCTAAAATCACCTTCAGATGAAGAGGATTTCAAGGTAAGGTGAGGGAAAACTAAGGTCGTAAAAGGTGATGGTATAATTGGGTAGAACTTCATTGCAAAAATGCTTCAACTATCCTCTCTGAGAATGGGTTAACACACCTCTTTTTATAGCCCAAATAGGGAATCTAGGGTAAAGGGGCAAGTCTTGGCATGTGAGGCAAGTTCCACCACTTGTCAAAACCCTTGCCATGATTAGGTAGAAGAGGTTACCCATTTTGGGCCTCTAATTGGGAGTTCCTCATCTCCATTATAGGCTCCCAATCAATTTTGGTTGATTGGATAGAAAATATGGTAGTAATTGATTGCCATTTCTCCATACCTTTGAATTTTGGGGTGTTTATTTAGGGACTATCCCACCCAGGTATGGTTAGGAGTGACCATCCCTGGGTGTTATGGTCACCATATGTGATCATCCTAGGGTGGGATGATCATAAGGATATGCCCCTAAACCACCCAAAATAGCTGTGAACCTTCCCAAATATGCTCTAGATCCCTATGTTTCCCTAGAGGGCTGCCCAATGGGGCCATATGATATCAATAAGAGTGGAACATGTGATGCACAAATAGTTTTATCTGATTCACATGATTTTGGTGTCTACACTACCTTTCTAAAGTAAGTTTTCTAATTGATTAATTTACTATTTTTTGTGATTTATAGGTACACAGGTGTAACACTCTCAGTTCAATATGATCCCTATTTCATAGCCATATCAGGATGATATGATCTCTGATTAGAAGCTAAATAGTAACAAATCTGCATAACTCCATCAAATTTATGGCTTTCAAGGTTAGCTCTCTGTCATTTTATTTTTTATTTCTATAAAGAAAGGTAGAAAGATATTTTTTTATAGCATACTTGAAAAGCTATTAATTTTTAAGTTAGTCAGACAACAACTATCTTAGGTCAAGATAGTCTTTTTTTATGACTATTTCAATGTGATATGATCCCCTATTAGCAACCATATCAGTGAGACATGGTATCTATCTCTATTTTTTTTTTAGCATATGTTGCTACCTACTAAAAGATTCATCATTATCTAGGAAATACTACATTGTAGGGTTTAAAATTTTCATTAGTAAAATATCATCGATTGCTATTTGGTTTCATTTCTACAAAAAATAAAAGGAACCTACACACACACTCATGGGATATATAAAATTTTGGCTAGTTGTATTTCATCACCAATGACTGATAGTAATCATGTGATGTGGGCATTCATCTCCCACCATGAATTGGCCCCTTATACACCTTAGTAGTCCCTGCAAGTCACTTTTTAAATTTCATCATTGAAAATTCCCCTACTTTTGGGTGTGTCCCAAAGTAGGAAGGTTTATATGCCCTTCATTACTAGGGTTTAATAATTTGCAAAATCATAGCTATAATTTATACCCAATATCACATGATGGTGAAGTGAAATCCTAGATTAGTTGGTAGTAAGGCACTAGACAAAGTGGCCCCTTTCAGGGGTATTTTTTCCATAAGGTTACCATAAGCCACATCCATTTAGAAATCCATTATCAATTATTGTTGTATTGCTTCTTGTCAAATGGGTGGACATCAAAACACTCTGTTAGTTTGCACTCTAGCATTCCATTTCTAGTTCTATATTTAGAAAAATAATTAAAACACACAAAACCAAAAATAAAAAATAAAAAACAAAAGAAAAACCAAAAATATTAAAAATAAAAATAATATATCAAAAATATAATAACTTGTTTAATTTGTTTACATTACTTGTGTAGCTTATAATATGTTATTTGTATAACTAACGGTAGAGACATGAATTCGAGCTCACTCACAAGCTAATACTACTAGATCAACACAAGGAAATATGGATTGCTTTCAAGTTGATACACAAGACCTCATAATACCTGAATGACAATGAGACCCCCAAGGATCGAATATTACTAATCATCCTATCGATCATGGCATATTGGGTATCCTTGATCAGGATCAATATGTAGGTCATAAATATGATTAGGATATAGATCATATCAATCAAGAAACCTTGCATGCCATGTACAAGGATAACAAATTCCAAGTAAAAACATCTAGGAAGTCCCTACCATATATTAGAATCTCGACTAGGCCTAAAAATCCCTTAGATTAGGACTAGGAGCATATTTCCCAATGAGACATGGATGATCAAGCCAATCCAACTGGTCACCCATGGATGAGTTATATATACAATTTCCTAGATATATACTCCACTGAGGGTCATCACAAAGCTACCATATTGGCTCATGCATTTTTAATGACAACTTGTGGGCCCAAGTAGGGTGAACTTCTTACTCCTATTACAGCTTATGATAAGTAGTATGGGCAAGGATTATGTGCTTCGACACATCTTGATTGCTCTTCGGTGCCCTCTGATTACATAGAGCCTATATTAAGATATCCATATTAAGTTAATACCACTTCTCAAGATCATGGAAATCAAGTCATTGACCTTTCCAAATATAGAGAGCAATCCACACATTTTTGCACCACCAATGCACATGCTTACATAGTGGAAAAATTGAATACATATTATCAAGTACTTAGGCCAAATCATAAGTACCAACAATGGTTGTAAAGGGTGATGCACCAAATATTACCAATGCCTACACATAAAAGGAAACAAATTCAACATCATCTAGATTACCAAAATCAATATATAATATTCCTCCCTGGAAAAATTAGAACCTTCCCCCTCATCCATGCCAAAATCATGTTCAATATGAAAGGCCACCACCTATTTATCACCAAGAACCTCATACTCCTCAATAGTACCAATATCAACAGGAGGAGGGATTGTAGAACTCCAATAGGAATATCAACAACATGTTGATACCTACCTTAAATTAGCTTATGGTGAGGTACCTAATGATCATACTTATTTCCCACCATGTCAATATAAAAATCCACCACCTATAACTAATCAAGGGTGGAGGCTACCAAATCATACAATTTCACCAGAGGCATACAAAGTTCTAACTAATTGGATAAAATCCTTAGAAAAAAACTCAAAAATCATGTTACCAAAAACTCACCCTAAGGTAGCTTAGCAATCAACCTCTACATCCATCACTGCCATCACTTCCATACCCACTATATTTCAAGATGACTAAACTCAAAAATTTTAAATGTGAGGAAGATGTGCAAGAGCACATGATAAGCTTCATAAATATGTGCTTTTTTCTTCAAGATAATGAACCCTTTATGTTAAGGAAATTCCTTATTATATTGTTTGGGGGTGATTTGGAATGGTATAATCATATACCATAGCACAACATATACACCTTTGAGCAACTAGTGGATGCATTTTTGGAGTTCTTTGCCTTTAGCATTAGGAAAAGGTAAACTTGAATGAGTTATCTAGCCTTCATAAATTTGATGATGAGCCAGTCATGGACTATGGGAATAGGTGGAGAATGGTTGTCTAAATTACCTTTCACCTTACCCATCATAGATATTACTTGGATGTTCAATGGAAGTTGCTCAAAATAGATATCACTTTTATTAACTCCAATAATATAGGACTTTCGAGGAAGCCCTAGCCTAGGCCAAAGTAATTGAGGATGTTAAGATTCAAGGAGAAATTAAGATCTAAAAGAAAGAATGGTTTGGTAAAAATACTAAAGGGGCCTAAAACCAAACCCAAAAACAAGTGGCTCTATTAAACCAAATCATTTTGAGTGTCCTTGGGCCCTCAAATCAAAACCAGCCTTAACCATAGAATTATTAGGTGCAACTACCACCCACACAATATCATACCTAACAAGCACAATAGCCTCCACAAAAACAACAACCCGCTTATTAGAGGCATCCCACATGTCACTATACACCATTTCAAAAACCTTTGGCAATAATATTTCATCGATTGTGTGGGGTACAAGCAATAACCCTTCTTGATATTCACTCATTGAATTCAAATCATCCTAGATCTAAATATTTTAGGGAGGATAAATACTGCATCTACCATAGTAAAAAAGGGTATGGCATTCAATCATGCTACAAATTTAAAAATCTAGTGTAAGACATGATTAATAGGTACAAAATTAAAATAGACAATCCTCTTGCCACAAATAATCAAAACATGGGGGTATATCAAGACCCGCTACCTTAATATGAATAAAAAATAGCATTGGTCACTGTTGATAAGCAACACACCCCCACTGAAAAATGAGATTCCATCCTTAGAAAATTCTGAACTTTCATTTTTTTGCAGCAGGGACCCTCTTGATCTTTTCGGGTTTTAAATCCAAATTTGCTTGCCTCCTTTTTAAAGTTGTGCTTTTTCTTGCATTCTAGCTGTGTTATCCAAGAATTCACTTTTTACATGCTAGAATCATTCATGCACAAGCAAAATCTTGCACCGGTACCGAGAAAATCCCGAAAACAGTTGCATAAATTCACTGAAAAATCAAACTTTCCATTTTTGGTAGTGTCGCGATATCGCGACACTTCCATTTTCGGAAATGTCGCGATATCGCGACAGGTAAGTCAAAATGCGGCTAAGTGCCAGAAAGGTCGCGATTTCGCGACATGTCGCGAAATCGCGACAGTTTTTAGGAGAGAGACGCAAGCTGTACGGATGGCGCGATTTTGCGACATGTCGCGAAATCGCGACATGTCGCATTTTCGCGGCAGGAGAGAGAAAATGGGCTGCAGGATGAAAAATCGGTTAAGTCAGAAACATGTTCCAAAATCGCGGTCAACGCGGTCAACGCATGCAGGTAAGGGAACTGTCGCGATATCGCGACGTGTTCTAAAATCGCGGCTGAAAATCAAGAAAGTTGCCGATGCGCTGGAAGGGTCGCGATTTCGCGACATGTCGCGAAATCGCGACATGTCGCGTTTTCGCGGCCGACGAGGGAGGAAGTTGCCGATGAGCTGGCAGGGTCGCGATTTCGCGACATGTCGCGAAATCGCGACATGTCGCAGAATCGCGGCAGGAGAGAGAAAGTCATATTTGACCTGAAAGTGCATTCCGGCGGGAAACAGAAGGCTTCCTGGGGTAGCGACACGTGTCAAAGCGTGAATGGGACAAACAGAAGCCGACATGCAAGCTTATTTTGCGGATTTAATCTGTTTTTAATGTTTTAAGCTTCGATTTAATTAAAATGCTAATCTAATGCATCTTTTTGTATTTCATGCGAGGATTCCACCGGCACTTGCGGGACAACCGGGAAAGACCATAAAGGCAAAGATAAAGTGCGGGTTTAGTCAAGGACCGCCATGCTAGGAGAGAAGCTGCCGGTGAGAGCATTCAACAACAAATTTATTGCGAGACTTGATAGCATGAAGACCATTTCAACTTCGGGATGGATTTGCGGAGATCGAATTGATGGAGAAGTGGTGACTCATCCGGCTCACCGGCGGAATTAACGGAAGCATTTATTTGCAGCTGCGAATGAATGCAAGTTGCATTTTATTTTATCTTCTCCATTTATGGCAGTGTTGCGCATGATTTGCCGAAGGGTTAAGTTCTATCCGGACTTTGATTTTTAAATGGATTTTTATTGTAAAACCGGGTCCTAGGGTTTAAGTGCGATAAGATTTAGGGTTTGAGCAAGATATTTTGGAAAAGATCAGGGTCTGTCCTGAGTCTATAAATACAAATTCTAAATGTAATCGCAGGAGGCGGAGACTTAGAAATAAAGGCTTATAAGCAATTTCTTGCAAATTTTGTGAAATCCTTTGTTTATGGACTTGGAGTTGATGTGCTTTAGCTTTTACGTGATAGCATGGCCGGGAGCCTAATCTTTTGCAGAGTGTGATAAGTGTATTTTCTTTTGTTATCCGTTCCATTTAAAGTTTGTTAGATATATCTTTGTAAATCTGCCATTGTCAAGATTAAATATCTTTGTTAGGCTTCAGTTGTTCTATTGTCTGCTAGGGGAAATTACAGATTTCAGGTGTAAGTTTGTTCTAATTGCTCTGTCTTCACTGTGCGAGCTAGGCTGCCGGTGAAAGATACCAGTTTTAACCAGTTGCCCCTTGGATTTATAATTTTCCGCTAGATCCGTTTCACTCTGCCTTGTGCTCTTAGTTGAAAGTGATCTTAGGCTGAGTGGACACTTTCTTACGGGATTTGTTCTGTTGTGAAGCTGATAGCATAGATAAGATTGATAGTTTAGAGCTTTACAGTTTAAAGTCTGATAAACTTCTCTTTTCTGCCTTACCCTACCCTCTCTTTGCTTTCCGTGAATGATCCATTTTTATTTTCTTTATTTGCCTTTTATTTAAATCTGCTGACCCATGAGAGCTAGATCTAGAATTCAAGTTAAATCTGATTGTCAACAACTTTTGCAACTACTGAACAAGTTCAGGAACCCCCTGTAAGGTAACAGAGCGATCCATATCGAAATCTATTCCGAAGTGGAAAAGAGTGAATTGCCATTCGACCCAACTCTGTAACTCGCACCTTGGATAACCAGCTAGATCCTAAAGATGAGTGGGATCAGTCCCGTGGGTGTCTCCGGAGCTTTTCTTTGCCTTCATCCCTTTTTTTCCCGGGGTGTGCATGAAAGCCGGACCAACACCTAATTGGCGCTAGAAGGAGGGCCAGAACATCTGTTCTTAGTGCACTTGTGTTGAGAAATCCAATGTGTATGTGGAACTGTAAAACTGTATTTTATCCAAAGTCTGGTAGCCAATTTTCCCCTCCTCCTCAGCCAACACCTAATTGGCGCTAGAAGGAGGGCCGAACTCAGTTCAAGTATTGTAAGGGCATAACAGCAACATTTGAAGGACCCACAGTGAACTCCGGACAGTTTTATAAATTGTCAGTACAGTTTTATAAATTGTCAGTACAGTTTTATAAATTGTCAGTACAGTGTTTTAAATTTCCAAATGCAGAACCTGTTAAGAACTGTAAAGTTGTATGTACTGTATTTTATCCAGAGTCTGGCATTTTAACATTTAAAAGTGGCTCAGTTTCATAAGTTGTCGATGCGGTTTTTAAATTGTCGGTGCGGTTTTTAAATTGTCGGTGCGGTTTTGTAAATTGTGCGATTTTGAAAGTTGTCGGTGCGGTTTTTGAAATTGCCAGAGAAGGCCTTAAGTTCAGTGGTTTGTTAAGAACAGTTCTATCATCACTTGCAGTTATCCAATTACAAATCAGAACATCACTGTCAGCCAAGTAATAATGGCAAATTGGTTGGGCCCCACCGCTTTGAACATTCCGGGTATAGCCCATGACTTGCCCAGAAGTCCAGAAAGATATCTCCCTAGGTACAAACATGATGGGACAAGAAGCTGAGAAGAACATCTGCTAGCTTTTAAAAATGCTTTAAAATTGTTAAATATACAGCATGAAGATGTTGCCTGCAGATTGTTCCCGTTCACTCTCCAGGAGGGAGCTTATGACTGGTTTTTAAACCTCACCAGCAATTCCATTACTAGTTGGGATGATCTAGAGAAAGCTTTTATATCACAGTTCGGTGAAGTGATAGATCCCAGCATTTTATATCAGCAATTTTCCAGCATCAAGAAAGAGTCGGGAGAAACTGTCAGGTCTTTCAATATGAGGTTCCAAAGAGCTTACGGTAGAATGACTGGCCATTACATCCCAAATGCAAATTTTGCCTTAGAAATCTACAAGAATGCATTGGATTCGGTGACCTCTATTTTCCTCAAGAGAGACATTAATATTACAACCCTGGCGAGAGGCTTATAAAGAAGCCTTAATTCTTGAAAGACAGCTTAGGGCCTCAAATTTTGAGCAGTCCTTTGATATCCTATGTTACACAGAACATGCCTGTTCCAGACCCCATTCCACATCATGAGTTAATGCCAACATGTCATGCTCTACCCAAGGAGACTACGTTAACTGTCACATCCACTCAGCATGTGCAAAATACAGAGAAAAGTTTTGACAAATTCAAAGTGCAGGTGCTTGAACTGAACAGTTGTGATCTGGCACCACCCAAATCTGAAGTTTTTCCTGGTGAGTTAAATTTTCCTGGAGATCAAAGAAATATTGATATTTCTAGTTCACCCAAAAATAGTACAACCGGGGTTTCAAATTCTGTCACTTTTCCCGAAGAGACGAGAAAGTCTTATCCGAGACTCCGTGGATGAAATGCAAGATTTTCAACGAGTTCAAAATGGACGAGTTATGACTTGAAATGTGAGAGTCCAGAACTTAACAATGATCCTTCCTCATCAGAGGATGATGAAAGTGAGATTCAATCTCACTATGCAGAAGTAACTGAAGAGGATAACATCATTGAGGATATGAGGGAACTTAAATCTGACATCACCCTCTATGAGCCGCCTCGGATTGTTGGACAAAACATTAACTTGATTGAGGCTTACTTTGGACCACCTGTTGAATTTCAAGAAAAGGAGGAAAAGGTAGTAAATATGAATGTGGTCGACCAACTTGGAATTGATGAACTTGTCTCAACATAAGCCTGCAACTTCGAACATAATGTCAAAGAGGAGGCTATAAAGCGTGTTGATGCGAGATATTGGAGTTTATGATTTGGCAACTGAAAAGGTGGAAACAATTATAGCCCTAATCAATCACAACAATGATGTTTGGACATTGCACATTGATGAGGTTAAATCTAAGCAAGGCTCAGGTGAAAAGGAAAATTGTAAGCATTCTGCTAGAGGGATAAAAATTGAAGTCCTGGATATTGAAGCAAGTGCGAGCAACCACAAAATGTTCAAGTTGTTAAGAACCAGGGCATACGAGATAAAACATGATTTCTTTCGGTTGTCACATCAATTTGAAAATGTGGTGGTCTAGGTCTGTCAAGGTTTTAAAGTATTTGATCCTCGGGGTTTTTTACATTCAGTCCTTTTGAAAGAACTCTGCAAACCCTTTAATTAGAAGCATAAACATGTTATCATATGATTTGTTATTATATGATTTGTTTAATTTGAAGGAGTTGCAGATTTGTTTTTCAAATGGGACGGGGAAGACGATAAACCCAAGTCTTTCCCCGGATAGCAAATTTTTGAAGCACAGTCCGGAGTGCATTTCGTCAACGGGGACTCGAAAGGTAATTTTTTTTAAATTACTTGCATGGTCAAAATTTTTTAAAGCACCATTTCTCTGCTTTCCCAGCTGCTGCATTTTTTGAGTATGAAGGGAAGTTGTAACATATGTATGCATTGTAAATAAGCTTTGAAGTTTTTCAGTTTTATTTCTTTGTCAGTGCAGTTTTATTTTTAAATGTCTGTACAGTTGCAGTTTTTCAGTTTTCTTTAGTTGTTTTTCAGTTTTAGCTTGTGCAGTTTATTTCTTTTTATTTTAGCTTGCTTTTATTTTAGTCTGTACAGTCTTTTCTTTATTGCATTTCTTTTTCTTTGTTTGTCTGTACGATTTACGATTTAATTTATTTCGATTTGCGTTTTATTTTTTATTTTTGCTTCGGTTCTTTTAGTTTATTTCTTTTATTGCTGTACGGTTTTTATTTTCTTCCTCGCTTTTCCTTTTCTTTGTTGTCTGTTCAGTTTATTTGTTTTTCCCTTGCCTGTACAGTTCTGTGCTTTAGTCTGTACAGTTTTGATTCTGTTTTGCTTTAGAAGCCTGTGCCTGTCCTTGGAAGCCTGTACAAAGTCCTTTGGCTTCTAAAAATCTATTTTTTAACCTCTGCCTGAGCAATCAATGAAAAGTCAGCCTGCTAAAAAAATTGTTTATTCTAAGCTGATAAATCCTCAATCCAGTGCCTCCCCATTCTGCTCATTATTCTAATTGAGATAGTCTGCTTGCACTAAACTGTGGAACTATTTTGTTATCCAGGATGAAGGTAGAGAGATGATTGGATCTTGTGTCTTACTTGCCACGATTGTTTTAATGATAAAAAAGTTGTTATGCTGTTTAGTTGGAGGAACTCCCGGGGAATCCAATAAAAGCTGGTTATAAGAGGGGACTATGGTTCATGCAATTATTTGGGTGTCACCGAGAGGCTATCAATGCCTAGGCCGAAACGGTTCCAGATTGATCAAATATTAAAAGAAAATTGTAATTTCTCTAAGGTCTTCCAGATAGTGATATATTTCAAAAAGAAGAGAGATAAAAAAAAGAGAGATAAGAAAAGAAAAAAAAAAGAAAAAAAAAGAGTTATATGATTAAAAGAGGCAGCCAATATTAGATTCTGCCCTACAGTTGTAAATTGGGTCGTGTAAATCTAAAGGGTAACTCTGTCTAGGCTGTAAAAAGCTAAACTAGTAAACAGAGCTCTACTCGGTTTCCCCTTTTACAATCTAGAAAAGTTGATTAATCCAAGTTTATCATTCAATTCAGTCATCCTTGAAGAAAGTTCTATACCTTTGTAATTGCACATCAGAAATCTTCCTTGAAGTAATCCAGCCCAGTATGTCCTTGGGAAATTTTAACAGCTGGCAGTTGGCAGTCAATTTATTGTGAAGAATGCCTGTGGCAAGGCATGATGCATGGTCTTTTTGTTTTGAAACCAGAGTCTTGGGTTCTAAAATAGTGCTACTATTTTACCCGCAGATATCGCCATTTGTTGATAAGCAACACACCCCCACTGAAAAATGAGATTCCATCCTTAGAAAATTCTGAACTTTCATTTTTTGCAGCAGGGACCCTCTTGATCTTTTCAGGTTTTAAATCCAAATTTGCTTGCCTCCTTTTTAAAGTTGTGCTTTTTCTTGCATTCTAGCTGTGTTATCCAAGAATTCACTTTTTACATGCTAGAATCATTCATGCACAAGCAAAATCTTGCACCGGTACCGAGAAAATCCAGAAAACAGTTGCATAAATTCACTGAAAAATCAAACTTTCCATTTTTGGTAGTGTCGCGATATCGCGACACTTCCATTTTCGGAAATGTCGCGATATCGCGACAGGTAAGTCAAAATGCGGCTAAGTGCCAGAAAGGTCGCGATTTCGCGACATGTCGCGAAATCGCGACAGTTTTTAGGAGAGAGACGCAAGCTGTACGGATGGCGCGATTTTGCGACATGTCGCGAAATCGCGACATGTCGCATTTTCGCGGCAGGAGAGAGAAAATGGGCTGCAGGATGAAAAATCGGTTAAGTCAGAAACATGTTCCAAAATCGCGGTCAACACGGTCAACGCATGCAGGTAAGGGAACTGTCGCGATATCGCGACGTGTTCTAAAATCGCGGCTGAAAATCAAGAAAGTTGCCGATGCGCTGGAAGGGTCGCGATTTCGCGACATGTCGCGAAATCGCGACATGTCGCGTTTTCGCGGCCGACGAGGGAGGAATTTGCCGATGAGCTGGCAGGGTCGCGATTTCGCGACATGTCGCGAAATCGCGACATGTCGCAGAATCGCGGAAGGAGAGAGAAAGTCATAGTTGACCTGAAAGTGCATTCCGGCGGGAAACGAGGAAGGCTTCCTGGGGTAGCGACACGTGTCAAAGCGTGAATGGGACAAACAGAAGCCGACATGCAAGCTTATTTTGCGGATTTAATCTGTTTTTAATGTTTTAAGCTTCGATTTAATTAAAATGCTAATCTAATGCATCTTTTTGTATTTCATGCGGGATTCCACCGGCACTTACGGGACAACCGGGAAAGACCATAAAGGCAAAGATAAAGTGCGGATTTAGTCAAGGACCGCCATGCTAGGAGAGAAGCTGCCGGTGAGAGCATTCAACAACAAATTTATTGCAGACTTGATAGCATGAAGACCATTTCAACTTCGGGATGGATTTGCGGAGATCGAATTGATGGAGAAGTGGTGACTCATCCGGCTCACCGGCGAGAATTAACGGAAGCATTTATTTGCAGCTGCGAATGAATGCAAGTTGCATTTTATTTTATCTTCTCCATTTATGGCGGTGATCGCATGATTTGCAGAAGGGTTAAGTTCTATCCGGACTTTGATTTTTAAATGGATTTTTATTGTAAAACCCGGGTCCTAGGGTTTAAGTGCGATAAGATTTAGGGTTTGAGCAAGATATTTTGGAAAAGATCAGGGTCTGTCCCGAGTCTATAAATACAAATTCTAAATGTAATCGCGGGGAGGCGGAGACTTAGAAATAAAGGCTTATAAGCAATTTCTTGCAAATTTTGTGAAATCCTTTGTTTTCGGACTTGGAGTTGATGTGCTTTAGCTTTTACGTGATAGCATGGCCGGGGAGCCTAATCTTTTGCGAGTGTGATAAGTGTATTTTCTTTTGTTATCCGTTCCATTTAAAGTTTGTTAGATATATCTTGTAAATCTGCCATTGTCAAGATTAAATATCTTTGTTAGGCTTCGGTTGTTCTATTGTCTGCTAGGGGAAATTACTGATTTCGGGTGTAAGTTTGTTCTAATTGCTCTGTCTTCATTTGTGCGAGCTAGGTTGCACGGTGAAAGATACCGATTTTAACCAATTGCCCCTTGGATTTATAATTTTCCGCTAGATCCGTTTCACTCTGCCTTGTGCTCTTAGTTGAAAGTGATCTTAGGTCGATTGGACACTTTCTTACGGGATTTGTTCCGTTGTGAAGTCGATAGCATAGATAAGATTGATAGTTTAGAGCTTTACGGTTTAAAGTCCGATAAACTTCTCTTTTACGCCCTACCCTACCCTCTCTTTGCTTTCCAGTGAATGATCCATTTTTATTTTCTTTATTTGCCTTTTATTTAAATCTGTTGACCCATGAGAGCTAGATCTAGAATTCAAGTTAAATCTGATTGTCAACAACTTTTGCAACTACTGAACAAGTTCGAGAACCCCCTGTAAGGTAACAGAGCAGTCCATATCGAAATCTATTCCCGAAGTGGAAAAGAGTGAATTGCCATTCGACCCAACTCCGTAACTCGCACCTTGGATAACCGACTAGATCCTAAAGATGAGTGGGATCAGTCCCGTGGGTGTCTCCGGAGCTTTTCTTTGCCTTCATCCCTTTTTTCCCGGGGTGTGCATGAAAGCCGGACCAACAGTCACTATAGTGGAGCAACTAAAACTAGTCAATCAAATCAATGTTGCCCCACCAACCAAGGTTTTGTAAGGATTATTAGCATATTGACGAGAAATATAAGGTTCCCAATGCAACCCATACAAACTATGGGTCCCTCCAATGTGCCTTCAACATTTCAAGAACCACTACAACCAACACCAATCATACCTCATCCACCTCACTCGGTGCTTACATTACAAAGTAGACTGAACCAAAGTCTAAAAATTGCATTGATGAAACTATCCATATACAAGCTTATACAACATTCAAGCTCACATCGGGAAGCTCTGATGAAGATTTTAAAATTTATTGAACTACAACCCCAAGATCCCAATTATTTCATCAAATTTGTGGGGCATGTTCAAATGTGCATGGAGCTCATGATTACATTACATGATCATAAACTAAAGATGATAATTATCAACATACCTGATCCACCATTACATATCATCACTAGTGTGGATAAGATACTATACAAATTTATCTTGATAGATACAAGCTCCTAATTTAATATCATTACCACTATAGCACTAAAACATATCAATCTGCCACCATCACACATTACATCTTCTACTTTTACCATTCACACCTTTAATTATGTGTTGTGTTCTACCTGTAGACACCTAAAATGTGTCATGCTTAGGAGAATACCCATATGGACACATTCATAGACCATATGAATCCTCTTGGATCTCTCAAAGATAAATTAGTGGTCCTAACCACTCAAAAAGGGTAGTTCTAGCCCATCTAGGCTTGGATGCTCTCAAGAAGAGCGACCACCACACCTAGCCGCTGAAGACTACAATGGCCACACCTAGTCACTGAACCTGATAACAACTAGCACCATGTATAGTCTGGCCATGAATACGGGCCCAAATCACATAGGATGACTACACCTTTGCATTTTTTATGGGTGGATTATGGTGAGGAACTACCTAAGTTCCTCCTAACTACCCCTTCAATACCATTTTGTAACTGATGATTTCCACCCAGGATGGTCAGTCATATGATATTTGGATTTAATCTTCTCCAAGAAGCCAAGGTCTAGATCTAGAAGAGAGAGAAGTCTACATATGGACTCTCCCACAAAAATCAAGAGATCCATGATTTTCATAGTTTATGCAGTGAAGCCCTGTTATATTGGAGAGCAAATCTATGCACCCTTGAAGAGCAACAAAGTACTATCTGGTTGAGGGGAGACTATGCATATGCTATTCACATCCATTATTATTCACCACCATTCCATGTATTTGACACATTTGGTGATCCTTGAACATCAATTTTAGTAGAGAACCTGGTTCTACAGCCCTTGGATCATGAGGAGGAAGGCCTATTTTGTAGTTGCTATCTCATAAAGTGGCCTGTAGGTATAACCTAGGGTTTTGACATTAGTTTCTTTTACTCTAGCATTAGATTCAATTGCTTTCCATTTCAGCATTTACTTCTAGCATAGATCTAGTTTATTGTATGCATTTACATTATTGCTTTCCGAGATATGCCTACATTTTTCATTAGTATTACTACATTTAGTCATATTATGCTTATTTACCTTGCTTATTAGGTTTTGTACTAACAACCTCATTTTAGGAGGCAGTCTAGAATACTAAGCATGCTTTGTTGTTTTTTGTATGCAAATATATAGGTTTATAGGACCAGACCAAGACATTCAAAGCACAAGATCCCTACTAGATGAGATAAGGAGAAGGAGGCATATGTAAGCCCTCTAACAATTTTATGTGTGGAATCAAGAAGCCTACATAAGTGCACCACCCATTTGCAAGGGGATTTATCCACCATTTATGTTCATCTTATAACTAATTATATCAAAAAATGGGTATACCTTAGAGGGATGAATATGTAATTAGATTCATTATTGAAATTAATAAAAATAGGACCTTTCATTATTATTTTTATTTATGATTTATGCATATTACTTTATCCATTTTTCCATTTTATATTACAATTATTTCATTGCAAGTGGGGCTGTAGTGCACACTCCCTAAGGTTACACAGATGATGATCATGGTGGGACCCCCACAAAATTTTTATTTTTGGTCATTTTACTAATGTTTTGGGTGTTTTTCTATGTGCAATTTTGGCTGCTCTGGTCGAAAGCAACCAATAGAGCTTAGCTACTCTTGCAGTCAGTGGCCAACAATAGCTACTCTGGTTGATAGTGGCTAGGATAAAAGTGCCACAAAGGTCATATTGGGCTTCATAAAACATGGATTTTAGGTTGGGGAAAATCTTTGATTTTTTGTCCTTATCTGTTTGTGTTTTTCTATCAAAATAGAGTGGGGAAAACTTACATTTAATTAAGAAAACATAGAAAAGTATAAAAAGAAAATGCATTTTATGTTTCTTAATATTTTCTTTAGTTTTCTCTAGGTGCTTCTAGGAATAGCTAGCCTCTACTTTTAAGGTCTTCCCTAGTCTCCAATGTTCTAGGCTTCTATGTGTTTAGTTTTCTTGCATGTGGCCCATCCAGTGGCCATTAATTCATGATGTAGAATGCATTCTCTAAAGTTCATATAAGTTGAATACATGCATCTTTCTGAAATGAAACATATTTTATCTTAGGCTTATAGGAAATATCATGTTTGCTTAGTGATGCATTTTGTTTACATGTAAGGTTAAAAAGAACCCCACACACTTGCACATATTACAATAATATTGGTAAGGTTGGATTTCATCACCAACCCCCAATTCAGACCGATGACATTGGAATTCACCTCCTTCCACCGGCTTGCCCCCTAGATATCCTTAGATAGAATAGGGAACTCCTTTAAGTTGGTGTAGGTCACTTGTGTTCAAATTGTCTCCCATTTTTGGAGCAATTATTGATTTAGAGTGGAAGAGCTAGGTGAACCCTCCACTAGGTTTTAAGTGGTGTACCCTACACTCTTTTGAGAAATCATGTTTGGCACTGGTGTTCCTAGTCACCACTATGGTTGAGTTCCATAATTATAATTACAAAACATAAACAAGAAATCAAGATAAACAACACATCTGAAATACACTAAAACCAGTTTTAGGACACACATCTAATCTATAAAAGAGATAATCATATTGTCTACTTGGTGTGTTTCTTTATTGGTTGGGTAATCACCCTAAGATCCTTGATCTAGGACCAAATAATAACCCTAATTTTTCAAGGAAATTTATTGAAAATTTTTTACTTTTTTATTCTACATCCAATGGATCAAGAATCATGCATATCAGAGGTGTAACAAAAAAGTTATTTTGGTTTTATGATTACTCTATTTTTGAAGTCGAAAATAGGGAAAAACTACACTAAAATAATCATAAAATTAGCTATATGACTCCAAAATTTGCCAAATTTTTTTTGTTGCCTTAGTTAGACTCTTTTGCACCTCTCACATAAATTTTGAGTCCTAACTCTTCATGCTTCAAATTTTGCTAAAAATTCCTAAAAGTGGGCATTTCCCCACGAACCCCGGTTGGCCAATTATTTCAAAAATACAAAATTTTGACCCAAAAGTCTATTTTTGGAGTCATAGCCCATTGTGATCAGATTTATGCATTTATAATTTTGGTATATAGCACCCATAACATTTTTGGAATTCAAAATATCTTAGTGTTGGTTTCCTTTAGGGTTTGCCTAGTCAACAAATCATGTCAACTAGTTGGGCTGAAGCATGAGTCGATGAAGTAGAGAACTTATGGAGAGGCCTTGAACATCTTACATATTCTCTTGAGGATCTCATAATTCCTACACAATGCCTTGATAGTCATCACAAAGCTCATCCATATGAGGATCATACCATTCCCACACGATGTCTTTTTAGTTGTCGCAAATCCACTTCCTCGCATAGGGGATCTACCCATCGAAGTGATAGAGATGCCACATACATGGTAGGATCTAATATAGTTTAAACCCCATATGGCAATATGGAAATATATTGGCCTTACACAATGGATCACCTAGATCAATTGACTGGGCTGGGGGACTTGCATTATGTGGGAAAATTTTTAGAACATCCCCACAGTAGTTACACTACTTCCACTCATGGAAGTATAGAGCATAGATCCTTACACACTTATGATGCCACCTTTATATATAAAGGCAAAAATATAGCAAGGGCATCTACCAAGACCCTTACCATCAGGACTTCTCGCATGGAGTTACAAAGTCACAGACCTTCAGTGGCAGAACAATATGACTGCATACGTTGCTTAGAGGAAGAACTATGCATAAGGAAAGAGCACCTATATGCCTTCAAATAAGTGGTAAAATAGAGGTGGCATTGATGCTATTATGAATAATACCTAAAGGAAAAACATACCTTGGAATAAAGGGAACGCAAAGAACAAATGTGTGGGGTATGTCCTAAATAGGTATCCACGTCTAGCACACAGGCAAGAAATCAATGTAAAATGCATTGTGCATCATCAAGAGTTGCCTCCTAAATAGACAGACAAACCCCCTACTATAAATCATCAACAAAATGTTATATCCAAAGACTCTTTACCTAGTATTGAGGCCAAGGAGTATCAAACACAACAGATGAATGAGGTGTGTATATCCTCACCTAATGAGAAGATTATTATCATCGTTAGTGTCACAACATGGAGTGAGGAATCCCTTGACTAGTATGCACCATCATTGAACCAAATGAACACCAATAATACATCACACTCCTCACAAAAATTTATTTCTATTACATCATGCGAGGACCCTATGATTACATTTCATAAATAGGAAATTAGACAAATCCCTAATGGAGAACCTGATCCACCATTGCACATTATAGCTTGTATTAATCAGATTTAATACAAGCAAGTCTTAGTGGATACTAGTTCATCCATCAACATCATCACCACCACTGCATTGAAACATCTCAACATTCTACCTTCCCATATTAGAGCATCTACCTTCATTTTGCAAGCCTTTAATGATGTGGAATCTCCTATAGTAGGCATGATAGTCCTCCTCATTGATGTGGGATAAAATATTATTCCTATATTTTGCTACATCTTAGAGGGTCCAAGATAGTATAACATACTTCTAGGAAGGTCTTGGATAAGAGCCATGGAGTGTGTACCATTCGTAATGCATTCGTGCATTAAGTACATTCATGAAAATAAGGTCCATGTAGTGGAGGTTGACACAGATCCCTTTAAGTATTATAAACCAAAATATCATCCATAGGGGCCTATAATGTCACCCCTGTATTTGAAAATTAAACCTAGTGATGCTGTCCAAAGTTTGGATGCAACCCCGTGGTTTACTATGAAGTTTCCCTCATCGCCGCCATTTCCTGTGGTTTTGCCCAATACACTTCCATCCTCGCTCTCTCCAATCAATGAGAATTTAGTGAAGGCAACCACAAATATGCTTGTAGCTATCTCAAACATGTCATTAGAGGACTCTCTTACTCCTATCAAAGGGGAAGAGCCTAGTGTGGTTACGGATGGATCAAGTCATATCATATCATCTTCATCCACCACATCATAGGCTATAGGTAGCTCGAACAAAACTAAGGTCAAAGAGCATATAGAGGCAAACACTATGTTTACACCTATTAGTGAGTCCATTGAGGATTTAGGTCGACCACATATCGAGTCGTTACCCATTGATATCATTCCTGATTTTTCACTTAAACATGATAAAAGACCAGTTGCCACACTGGAAATAAAAAACTTCAACAAGTTGATAATTCATCCACAATTCATCCAAATACTAAAGTGTCTTTTCCTGAGTTTGTAGGGATGATTGACATTAAGTCAACTCTAAGATAGATAAAATAATATATGGTACAACTCAAATATTCCATATCATAGGGGTCAAAACCATTGGCATTAGTAACCCTTGACTCACTTCTCATGGTTCCTCCTCAAGAGAAAAAATAAGTGTTCCCCCCACATCAAAGTGGAGATTCTCAAGATGGCATAGGTCAAAACTACAAAGTGTAACAAAAACATGAATTGAGTCACAAATATGAGCATGTGAATGCCACTAATTAAGTGGATAATCCAGAAGCATCCACCTCATCTCACATGAAATAAATTGGTGATTTACATATACTTGGGGTGCTATAGACCCCAATATTTCACCTCCTTTAGGTGATGACAATGGTATTTTGAACCAATTTCTAGAAATACACATGACATCCTTGTCAATATTGCAATCCATCCTAAGTCGTATAGATAGAATGGAGTACCAAATGGATGAGCAAAATGAGGTGTTGCACTTTATCATGAACTAGCTTGAGAACCTAGAATTATAGAAGTAACCTTCATCTAATGTCAAAATATCCCCTGTGAAGCCACAAGAAAAGCCATGACTAGAGCAAACACAAACTTGGCTGTCTCAACAACCTAGCAAGCATCCTTCATTTCCTAAGCCTATGGTATTAGTTTTCAATTGATTGTGTGTTTTGGATGCCATAACCATACCTGAGGTGTACCAGTTGAATCTGAATCATCCAAAACCCTAAGGGTATGAGTAAGAGCTACACTATCTATATCACAAAAAAAATGGCCATGATATTCAATCATATCAAATATTTCGATCCATAGTATATAACATGCTAGAAAAGAAGCAGCTTTGGATTGTCAACCAATAGATGGTCTTATGCTACAATCCATACTTTGGATGTAATATGCAAGGGGATCCCCCTAAGCAAACAAATGACATACCTAGGGCTCAACCTAGTCCTCAAAATAGGCCAATGCATGATGCATGCTAAAAACATTCATAGTGCATTTTGATGCCTTTAAATGAGCCTATGTCTATAATCTTCCAGAAGCTGCAAGAAGCTAATGTATTAACCTTACCTGACATAAAACTTCTAGACCCAAATAGAGCTAAAACTAAGGGTTATACAGAGGACCATTATTGTCTCTACCATCGGATAGAGGGCCATGGCATTCGCAATTGCAATGAATTTAGGAATGTGGTTAAAAATATTATAGATAGTGGGGCTTTTCCCACAAAATATTCACCCACACCAGAAAACCAAGGAAAGTCACCTAAGAAAATTATTGATACACTCGTATCTTAGCCATCGCATCATCCTCATCAAGAGAATAATCAATGCATTTGGATACCTTTAACTGAATTTATGACCACCATCATTCATAAGATACAAGAAATAAAGATAATCATGTTGCCAGATGTACCTTCGTACAACCCATATAGGCCTAGGTCTAGAACCTACAAGAGGGAATATGCTTACCTTTATCACTAAATGAGAGGTCATGATATTAGTGATTGTCATGTCTTTAAGCATATAGTACAGGACCTTATCTATGGGAAGACCATACTCATAGATGGGTCATTTATATTACCCCTTCAAGACACTGATAGTGCATAAAGATTCATACCCCAATTAGGAGAGGTGATTTCTATCAATCTTCCTATGCAAGCTGACTACATTGGACAACATGCACATTGGGGGTCTTAAAGGTAATGCACCTTACCCATCACCCACATCAAGTTCAATGAAGTAAAGTGAGACTTCTAAAGGTATCACACCTTCCTCACTTTAAGTGAGTAGAACACATTTACATGATGCATTCCACTTTACATCCATGTAGTTGCATTACATTTAGGCAATTCCATCCGTTGCATTTGCATTAGAGTAAAGTGTGTTTACAATATTACAAATGACACCATGTTTGTATGCCAATAATGCATATTTTCATCATCATCATCCATTCACCCATGTGTGTAACTATGTTTTTCAACACAACTCCTCTTGTTGCTATAAGGAATGTACTAGGGTTTTTTGGTTACTCAACCATACCTAGTGGTTTTATCAAACTTTGTAGAAAGTCATATTTGCTTTTAATAGATGAGGTTTGGTTTTGATAGCACCTGGTATATTTCAAAATCTTATCACTAATCAAAACACTAAAATCCTAGTTGGAATAAGGGAAATATGAACACTGTGAAGTGATATTAGGTATCCTAAGGTGAAAATTTATCTTGCTCATCCCCCTGTGCAACCGGTTCTAAAATTTTGAGAATTGGCAAAAGGACAAGATCATCCCTACCCAAAGAAATCCCTTGCTTTGATAAAAAAAAGCAAAAATTCCAAAAAAAGAAAAAAATCAAAAACAAAATAAACAGTGATTATCATCACTACATAAATCCCTTTCTTAAAAGGAAAACAAAAATTCAAAATAAATAGTGATTTTCATAACTAAGCATGAGCAAGTATCCCAAATAAATATGAAGAAAATAAGGGAGTATTGAACATGAATCCTTGGAATTCTCATCGTGAACGAGCTGTAAGGTATCCTTACACACGATGATATGTTTATCACATTAGCACTTTTGCATAGACTAATATTTACATGTGGAAGAGCTAGCTTTAGGTGTCTTGTACCGCCTAGTGGTCTAATCCAACTGAGTCCAAATTAGGATCAAGATAAACATTTGAGGATCCCCAATATAGTAATGGGTTGAATGAATCCTTCTTGGCACTAGGGTATGCTTATGTTTTATCTAAAATATTCATTTGCACACAAGTATAATGAGTATCTAGGTCTTCATAACATAACTTTATCCTTCAAAAACTTTATATGATTAGTATACAACTTTTGATGGAGCAACTAGGGTGTTTGAGTCTCATGGAAAACCTCAAAAACCCCCTCATAGCAACAAATCATTCCATCAGTCAAATAATCAACTTTCTTTATGAGGTTTTGCTCATTAAAGGGTTTTCATGAAATAGGATAGATACTTGATGAATGTTAGCAATAATATTTAGATGGCCATTGAATTTTTTTGTGCATATCTTTAATTTATAGAAGCTCATCAAGAAAGCACATACACATCACATCATCTCATATCACATTTGGATGCTTAAATAATTAATTCTTATGCTAAGAATTATTATTTACATTCATGATTGCTATACATTCTGTGGTGTTGCCCATTAGATTGTTAAACTCATATCACATGCATACCTTATGTTTTAAGTGATTAAAGCATATAGGTTCATTTACATTAGATCACCATCATAATGCATTGCACACATTTCATTTATCATATCATAATAATATAAGTTAGATGCACACAAAAAAATCAAAATTAAACATGCATTTAATAATAAGAATCACATCCATGTAAGCATCTATCATCATAATGCATCTATACATCTAGATCATACCATATAAAGCATACATATATCATCTATATAGTGCATGTCACTAGTACATTGCATACATATAGCATAATAAAATCATTATCTAGGCATAGCATCCATAATTGCATCCATAACATAAAATCAAAACAAAAATATTTTCTAAACATCAACTGGGGCATTATTGGTATCATACCTCCCCTAATTAGCAATCAAACAGTTAAGAAATCAAATATAAAATGCCCCAAAGGTATCCATAAACCCTTTGGTCACCCAAAATGCCCCAAAGGTATCCATAAAACCTTTGGTCACCCAATATGTTCCAAAGGTATCGATAAACCCTTTGGTCAACCCAAAATATTTCAAAGGTATCCATAAACCCTTTGGTCAACCCAAAATGTTCCAAAGGTATTCGAAAACCCTTTGGTCAAACCAAAAGGTCCCAAAGGCATCACAAGCCCTTTGGTAAAAAAATAAAAGCTCCAAACGTAGCATAAGACCTTTAGTCAAAAACAAAAAGCACCAAAGGTAGCATAAGTCGTTTGGTCAACTCAAAAGAGGCTCCAAAGGCATCACAAGCCCTTTGGTCAAAATAAAAAATTCCAAAAGGTAGCATAAGCCCTTTGGTAAACTCACAAAAGGTCCCAAAGGAAGCATAAGCCCTTTGGTCAACTCACAAAAGGCCCCAAAGGCATCACAAGCCCTTTGGTAAAAAAAAAAGCTCCAAAGATAGCATAAGCCCTTTGGTAAAAAACAAAAACTCCAAAGGTAGCATAAGCCCTTTGGTCAACTCACAAAAGGTACCAAAGGCATCACAAGCCCTTTTTTCAAAAACAAAAATGTCCAAAGGTAGCATAAGCCCTTTGGTCAACTCACAAAAAGCCCCAAAGGTAGCATAAACCCTTTGGTCAACTCACAAAAATCCCCAAAGGTAGCATAAACCTTTGGTAAACTTAAAAAAAGTCTCAAAGGTAGCATAATCCCTTTGGTCAACTCATAAAAGGCCCAAAGGTAGCATAAGCCCTTTGGTCAACTCACAAAAGGTCCCAAAGGCATCACTCGCCCTTTGGTTAAAAACAAAAATTCCCAAAGGTAACATAAGCTCTTTGGTAAAAAAAAAAGCCCCAAAGGTAGCATAAGCCTTTTGGTCAACTCACAAAAGGCCCCAAAGGTGTCACAATTCCTTTGGTCAAAAAACAAAACCAAAATGCAGCATAAGCCCTTTGGTCAACTCACAAAAATCCCCAAAGGTAGCATAAACCCTTTGGTCAACTCACAAAATGCCCCAAAGGTAGCATAAATCCTTTGGTCAACTCACAAAAAGGCCCAAAGGTAGAATAAGCCCTTTGGTAAAAAAAAAATCCCCAAAGGTAGCATAAGCCCTTTGATCCAAAACAAAAAGCCCCAAAGGTATCATAAGGCCTTTGGTCAACTCAAAAAAGACCCCAAAGGTAGCATAATCCCTTTGGTCAACTCACAAAATGCCCCAAAGGCATCACAAGCCCTTTGGTAAACTCACAAAAAGCCCCAAAGGTATCCATAAACCCTTTTGGTCAACCCAAAAATCCCCAAAGGTATCCATAAACCCTTTGGTCAACCCAAAATGTTCCAAAGGTATCCATAAACCCTTTGGTCAACTCAAAAGGCTCCAAAGATATCCATAAACCCTTTGGTCAACCCAAAAGGCTCCAAAGGTAGCCATAAACCCTTTGGTCAACCCAAAATGTTCCAAAGGTATCCATAAACCCTTTGGTCAACTCAAAAGGCTCCAAAGGCATCTTAAAGCCCTTTGGTCAAAAACAAAACACAAAAAAAAAACAATTTAAAAATAAAAACTCCAAAAACACTTGAAAATATCAAAATCCAAAAACGTCATAAAATTTAAACTAACACAAAAGACAAAAAAATCATATAAACAAAATCTCAATTATTTTCTCTATACACTTGGCGATTGCAGCGACTAGCGTTCCATGCAATTCGGTAAGATGAGTAAACTACCATAAGTCCACTTGGGGTAAAATAGTTAAGGTAGAATTTAGACGCTTCACTTCAAACCCAAAGAAGGCTATGACAGCCAGACCACCCCATAGGAGTGAGGATCCATCTCATTTCTCTTATAAAAAATAGTGATTCAACACAAGCTACAATAGAATTGCTATCACCCTGATTCCCTAAGAAGGCCATTATAGCTAGACTACCCCATGCGATAGAGATGTATAATTACCAAAAATGGTTGAAATCACACCTGGATGGGAACAACCCTATAAAAACAAAAGCAACCCTCTAAGGATGTCCAAATCATTCATTTCTGTCAAGCGAAAGTAGAAGCTTAGAAAGATGCATCCAATAGTAGCCTTAATGGTGAAATATAAATTACAAAAGCTATTGGACGTAGAGTTTGTTATCTCCATTGACTATCCAGAATGGGTATCTAATATGGTACCTATAGGAAACCTAATGGAAGTATCTATATTTTTATGGATTTCAGAGACCTAAATAAGGCAACACTAAAGGATTCATTTCCCTTGTCGAATATTGATGCTCTTGTAGATGCAACCACAGGTCACGAGATGCTCTCCTTAATGGACAATTTTTTTGGTTATAATAAAATTTAGATTAAGCCTGAAGACCAGCATAAAACTACATTTATAATGCCATGGAGGATATTAAGCTATAAATTTATGCCATTTGGCCTTAAAAATGCTAGTGCCTCATATCAGCAGGCCATGCCATATATATTTCATGACTACATGCACAATATCCTAGATGATTATATCGATGACTTGTTGGCTAAGTCATTACTACATTCTGCGTATGATGAGATCCTGAAAAAGGTCTTCGATCACCTGATAGAGCATAATGTCATGTTGAATCCTAAGAAGTGTGTATTTGGTGTAACTTCAAGAAAAATTTTAGGATTCATCATTTCAAAATGAGGCATCGAAGTTGATCTAGCAAAGGTCAAGGTTATTCTATAGATGCATCCTCTCGCAAGCATCAAAGAATTAAGAAGCCTTCAAGGCAAAGTAGCATCCATAATGTGATTTATCGCTCAATTATCAGATAAATTTTGACCCTTGAATTGACTACTACACAAGGAGATACCATTCAATTGGGACGAGGACTATCGAGCAACCTTTTCTGAAATTAATCAATACCTGGTGACGTCACCAGTGCTAGCTCCACCAAGGCTAGATGTGTCATTTCTGCTATATATATTAGCAACTGACTTTGCATTAGGGACCATGTTAGCCCAAAATAATGTGCAAGGTATAGATCAAGCCATATATTATATTAGCCAAACCTTGGTAAGTTATGAGCTAGGCTATGCATATTGGAGAAGTTGTATTTAGCAGTAGTGTTCACTACAAAGAAATTGAAGCACTACATGCTAAGTCATATGACATATGTACTATTAAAAAAATCCTTTGCAATATATGATGAGCAAGACATATCATAATACACGTACTGTAAAGTGGGTCATGCTACTAATGGAATTCGATCTATAATTCGTACGCCAAAATTCTATTAAGGGATAAGTCATAGATGATTAGCTGGCTAAGGCACCACTATCAAACAGTAGACCTCTGACCATTGAGATTCTGGATGATGTGGTATTTGTCACATCTGAAGCTCCTAAATCTAAAGAACAAGAAAATAATGCTAATATGACCTTGTTATTTTATGGTCCTAAGTGCAAGCAAGGAGGTGGTGCTGGAATAGTGTTTATCATACCGCAAGGAGCTCCAATGCCCTTGTCATTCAAATTATACTTTCCATGCACCAATAACAATGTTGAATATGAGGCCCTACTATTGGGCCTCCATACAACCATCACCATGAACATTAAAATATTAAACATCTTTGGTGACTCCTTTATCATAGTCAACCAAGTTAAGGGGCTCTTTCAATGTCGATGTCCCATGTTAAATCTTATAAATATCTTGTTGTTGCATATTTGGCTAAATTATAATGGTATGACATCGAGGTAATCCCTTGTTCATAAAATAGATTTGTAGACACCATGGCATATTTGGGATCCTTAATCCTTCAGAATCCATCTGCCAATTTTACTACCATTCATGTTAAAATGCTCTCACATCCTACAGTGGAGCATGAAGACTTTGATAATAAAAATTCAATCAACATGATTAGTGTGGATCCAAAATCTGAATGGTTCTAAAAAGTTGAAGACTTTTTGAAGAAGGCACCTTGGTGGTCATTAACCTCTCAGAGTTTGATGGGGAGTGGTACTACCATTCTCCATAAGGTTGTTTCCCAGTCTGCATTTGTACATGTAGATACACAAGGAGAGCAAGTCATATTGGCAGTTGAAGCTAAGGCTTACTAGAGTTGGATGTCACAATTCCAAGACTTCTTAAAACTTGGTCTAATCCTAGAGGGATTATTGTGTGTCACAAAATGCACATTCAAGTAGAAAGTGACTAAATATGTCTTTCTAGGAGACATTTTGTACCAACGAGGCTACGATGGAGTTCTCCTTCATTGTCTAGAGCCCCAAGAGGTATCTTGGGTGATTTCACAAGCTCATGATGGTACATGTGATGGCCATTTCAGTGGCATGGCCATCATCAAGTGCATCCTTCAAATGGGTTACTATTGGCCCACTATGGAGAAGGATTACAATGTGTATGTCAAGAAATGTATCAAATGTCAGCATCATGCTAATCTTACGCACCTGCCATCATAGGCCTTAAAACTCATCCAAGCGGCTTGGCCATTTGCTCAGTGGGGATTAGATATTATCAGTAATATCTCTCCTCTATAATCAGGCTGACATACTTTTATTATTATTACTATTGAGTACTTTAGCAAATGGGTGGAAGCAATACCCTTAACAATTACGACTAGAGCTCGCATAGGATATTTTATACTCGAGCATATCATATGTCATTTTGGGATTCCATCCAAGATAATTTTGGATAATGGAATGTCATTTAAGAACAAAATTGTGAGAGCTTTGACATATAAGTTTAGAATTAAACACAATTTTATGACTCCATATTATACATAGGAAATGGGCAAGTTGAGGCCTCAAACAAGACAGTGGTGGCTATCTTAAAAAATATGGTCCATGAAAACCACAAATATTGGCATATCTAGCTACCCCTTGCATTATGGGCTTACAGTACTAGCATTCGAATGCCCACCAGGGCAACGTCATTTTAACTAGTATATGGCACTAAGGCCATTATGCCCTTAGAGTTGAACATTCTAATGTTGTGCATTTCATTAGAAGAGTCCATCAATGATGACATCACACGATAAACTCACATAGATCAATTGATATTGCTTTATGAACATCACATGAATGCCCTTGAGCATCTCCACATTTATCAGGAGCGATTAAAACGAGCTTATAATAACAAATTCCATCAAAGAGACTTTGAAGTTGGGGATCTTATGTTGAAAGAGAACCAACAGAACTCTAATTTGCCGCCTGATATGTGAGACAAATTCATGTCTAATTGGATAGGGCCTTATATCATATCTAAAAATATTGGTCTGGGTACCTATCACCTAATGTCGCTAGGGGGTGTTGAAGAGCTTGAACCTCTCAACATCATCCATATTAAGGAATTCTATGCTTGATATCATAGAAAAAGGCACCAAGGGTTCCTAAAACTACTTGGTCATGTCAGTTAAAGGCCCCGAGGGTTTGCTTAAAATCACTCGGTTAGTCCCAAAAGGCTTTGAGGGTTTGCTTAAAACTACTCAGTCATCCTAAAAGGCTCCAAGGATTCCTAAGAATCGCTTGGTCATCCCTAAAATCTCCAAAGGTGCTCATAATCCTTTTGGTCAACCTAAAATCCCTAAGGATTTTCTTGAAACTGCTTGGTCAAATCTAAAAGGCTCCAAAGGCATGTACTCACCGTTTGGTCAAATATAAAGGCTCAAAATCCATAAAAATTAAAAAATCAATAAAATCCAAAAAAAAAATGGTAAAGCATAAAATCCAAAAACATTTGCATTTGTATTATGTATTTTCATTTACACTTGCATTCACTTCATTGCATTGCATGTAGGCTTTCTTCATCCATTACATTCTATAGTAGAATGGACTGTGTTTATCAGTATTGCAAATGATGCCATGTTTGTATTCAATCATGCACCTCTACATTTATCATAATCCATCATTCATGTGAGTAATTGTGTTTTTCAACACAACCCATAATGTTTCTATAAAGAATATACTAGGGTTTTCTAGTCATTCAACCATACCTAGAGGTATTCTAAAGAGTTAATAGAAAGCTTACTTTGCTTTTGTAGTTAAGGTGTAGTTAGTATAGCCCTTAGCATATCATAATCCTATCGCTAATAAACAAATTAAGCAATCCTAATAAGGATTAGGGGAAGATGAAAGCCACGAAGTAGGACCAAGTATCCTGAGGTGAAAAGAGTTATGCTTTATTATCCCCCTATGCGGACGATATGGTAAATGTTGATAATTGGTAAAAGGACAAGTTAGTTCCCTACCCAAAATCCTTTACTTATGATAAAATGAGTAATATCCCAGAATGATATCCCACATCAATCCTCAAGATTGATACCCCTGATAGATATCATAGATTGACATCCCATATTGATATCCCATATTGATATCATAGATCGATATCCTAAAATTGATATCCCAGAAATAGTTCCCCAAAATAAAATACCCAAAAGAAATTTTTGAAGAAAATTATCAAATGTAAATCCCAAAAAGTCAAGTCAAATGAATATGAATTGTACAAAGGAAGACAAATCAGTATCAAATCCCTTGCTCAAGAAAAAGAAAAAAAATTACAAAATAAACAGTGATTATTGTCACTAAAGTACAAAAAAAAACAATGTTTTTAATCACTTTATATGAGCAAGTATCCCAAAAATTGAAGAAAATAAGGGAGTGAACTTGAATCCATGGAATTTCTAGCACTACTGTACCTTATGCATGACAATATGTTTGATGCATTAGCACCTCGCTTATGTACAGACCAATGTTTGAATGTGGAAGAGTTAGCTTTAGGTGTCCTGTATCACCTAGTGGTCTAGTCCAAATGAGATCTAAACCTAGGATTGGATAAACATATGAGTATCCCCTATCTTAGCAATGGGCTAAAATAATCCTACCTGACATCAGGGTATACTTATGTTTTATATTAATATACTCATTTGCACACACAGGGATAATGAACAGTTAGGGCCTATCCTAGCAAAAGCCTTACATTTTAGAAGTCTAGTTTGGTAAGTATATAACTTTTGATAAGTTTACTAGGGTGTTTGAGTCTCATGGAAAACCTCAAAAATTTCTCTAATAGCAACAAATACTAAATATCACAAACCATCAAAAATAAAAGTCATTCAATCATCAAAATGCAAAGTATCGAATTTGTGATACATCATTACATTGAGCACAATCAAGATATAGGATAGATACCATATGGATATCAGAAATGATATTTAGATGGCCACTGACTATATTGTGCATATTTTTCAAATTTCAAAAGGAATATAGAGTGAAACATTATATCATTCACATCATACCGCTTCATATCATTGCATTTCATATATGGGTGATTAATTTATTAAATTCTTGTAATGAGGTTTTTTCAATTATATTCATGATTTTTACACATTCTATGGTGTCGTCCATTATATTATTAAACACATATCGCATTAATTCCTTATGTTTTAAGTGATTAAAGCATACAAGTTCATTTACATTAGATTACCATCATATAAATAATGCATTACATTCAGTGCACCAACATATCATGACATCATCATAAATTAAACGCATACAATACAACAAAATTAAATGTGTTTAAAAGTAAACATCACATCCATATGCATCCATCATAAATAGGACATTTAAACATATAGATAACTGCATAATATCATCATCATAAAATTAAATAGCTATCTAGTGCATGTCATCCATACATCACATCATATAAGCATAGCATCAATATGAACATCTACATCCATGTGCATAACATAAACATAAAATAAAAAATAAACAAGTACACATAATGAGCCAAAATGATCAATCTCATATGTATATAAGTGTCCAAAAATAGTGCATCATGGGTATATCAAAAATGTCCACAGGCTACAATTGTGTAGGTCCTCGACCTTACACTCAAAAATAGTACAACAAAGTATCTCTGAGACTTGTACTAAATAGGGCCTGTTCCCCCAGTCTATGATGCACCTTCATTGCCTCTGCCACCCTTGTGAGTCCTCTAATATCTAGCACCTTGAGTGCTCGAAGACCTATGAGTCCTCTCGGTCTTGTGCATCTTGTATCCCTGGTCCTAGTATGGGATCCGCTCCTGTGGGTCCCTGTGGTGCGAGTTTCCTCTGGTACCTCCAAACCACTCAATCAGATGTAGCCCTCTAGCTAGGAAATGCGAGCTACATACCCATCCTACTGATAATTTCCCTCCTTCATGAGGAAATGAAGCCTTTGGATCTCATCCATAGGGTCACGACCTACTATAAGTAGAGAAGATGGTGTTGTAGGAGGTGCCATGATAGTCTATGTAGATGAGGGATCTGCCCTCATAGTGGAAGTCCCCCCTGTCTCTGAGCTACTATAATTTGTACCTACAGTTGTTGCATAACCTTAAGGTAGGGAAACACCAATAATAATCCTTAAGGAAGGAATAACTCCATAAGATCTCCCAAGGTGAGAGGCCACTTTGTGGGCATGACGATTACATAATATTATTCTTAAATTGATGATATGAATAATTACAATAACAAATATCTCTTCTTTATATATCCATATTCTTATTCTACTTTGGGGAGCCTACTACTAATATAATATTATATTATAATATAATATAATATTATAATACAATCAACCTTGGGTTATGTGTGGCCCATGCCAAACCTTATACAATATAATAATATATGCCAAAATATCTATTCCTAGGTACCCTACCATGCCACCCTCCTTACAAGTGTTTCATCCTCAAAACATATGAAGAAACATGATAATATGATTTGCTAAGCAATGTTAGCAACTGGTACCAATCTCGATCATCCATCCATCCAAGTGAAACACATTGATGTTGGTATGCCATTTTGTTACTTGAGTATCCAAATCTACTTCATTGGCTCCATGCTTATGTTGTTGTATTTTGATAACTTGAATGATGGGTCCACTTGTTCCTTGATGCTGATGAACCATGTTGAAAACCATTATCACTATGCTTTCTTTCCCAAACACTACCATAGTTGGTGCCCTTATGATTCCATGTAGAACCTTAATATTGTTGCCTTGAACCATGCCTCCAATATTTTTTTCGCTCATGGTGGTGTGGATGGCGATATGGTGCAACCTTTACTTTATGTTCTACCTTCTTTTACTTTTCAACCTTTGGCTCCATTGTTTTAAATTTAGCTACATAGTGTTCTTTCATGTTCTCTTTGTTTGGTGTGTCCTTGTGCTCTTATATCAAAGCTTTCTTGGACTTTGTTACTGTTATTTCCCCTAAATCAAATGTTGCTACTTCTTCCATGGACTCTGTTGCTGCTACTTCCTTCTTGGATTCTATTTTAACTTCTTCAATTTGTTCTTCTACAACCACTTCTTGATTTTACTTGTATCCTTGAGAAATATCCTGCAATGTTATCTTCTTTTTCCTGTACCATAACTTCATAAACTTCTTTTACACATTAATGTTAATATTACCCAAAGAATATAACCAAGGATAACCAATAACAATATCCTTATCATCTATCTCAATAGCATAGAAATATAAATGTAAAACATATTTATCCATGGTGATCTTCAAATATTCAAAAATCTGAATATGCTCATCCTCTAGCTGTGTATCCTTAATTTTTGTTGCTTGAACTTGCAACTTCTTAGAAAAAGAAATATTAATAAAATTATATCTACTACTAGGGTCAATGGAAATAATAACCTGTTCTTTTTTAATGCTTCCATGAACCTTTAAAATAGACTTTTGAGATTCAAACAAATTCCTTTGTCCATTTTTTAATTTATCTTCTACCAAAGGTATGGTTTCCTCCATCTACATACTAACATATTTTTTATCTTCCTTGACCTTTTCCTCTTTCTTCTTGAGTAATTTAATTTATTTTTCATAGTCTTCATTTTATTTCTTGAAAATTTCCCATTCTACTTTTAATTCATTCCTCTCATTTTGAATTCCCTGTAGTTTCTTTTCAAGGTCTTTGAAGAAATCCAACATGTTATCTATATTTTTATCCATTCCTTCAAGTTTTATCTTAAAAATGTCTAAATTTCTTTGTAATTGAATAGGTACCCATGTTCTCTAGAATATTGGTTCAATGTGATCCCATTTGCACAAGCCTTTACCACATTTAAACTCTTTTATCCATTGTAAAGCTTTCCCCATAAACAAGGTATGACAACCATATTGTAACCTTTTTCCACTAACTTGAGATTTTACTATTTTCAACCACTCTCTCACATCAATATCATTTTATCCATTAAACATTTCCACTCTCACATCAATATCATTTTCTCCATTAAACTTTTTCAATGACATAGTTGATGCCCTAATGCAACTAGGGTTTTTTGACAATAAATATCATGCCCTAATGCAAACTAGGATTTTATGGAAATAAATATCTTCCCACCGAGTTGAAGCTAAAAATATACATACACAACTAGACCTGCATTTTTTCTTCCCAAAAAAATAAAGTGCAACTGATTTGCTTACCCAAACTAAACAAATTTCATCTTTTGAAATTCACGATTTGAAAATTTGTGACTACCCTTGTTCTAGATGGCTAACTTCAGAAGGTCGTATCTCTCTCAATACCACTCATATTCCTTCATATAACCACTCATTTTAAATATATTCAAATTTTGCACAAAATTATCCATGAATCGCCTGAATCAGATAAAATCTCGCAAAAATATGGCTTCTGAAAGATGAAACATTTTTCCAGAAAAAATCTATGAAATTCGTCACTATCTTTATTTCGGGTGACTAACTTCAAAAGGTCGTATCACACTCAATACTACTCAGATTCCTTCATATGACCACTCATTTTAAATCTCTTCAAATTATGCACAATTTGATCCAAGAATCACCTGAATCGGATAAACTTACGCAGATATATGGCTCCTGAAAGATGAGACATTTTTCCAAAAAAATTGCCCTAATTCTAGGGTTTCACACAAAAATCCCCACTTTGCCAAAATCGTTGCTCTGATACCACTTTTTGCATAACCTTAAGGTAGGGAAACACCAATAATAATCCTTAAGGAAGGAATAACTCAACACGATCTCCCAAGGTGAGAGGCCACTTCGTGGGCACAACGATTACATAAGATTATTCTTCAATTGATGATATGAATAATTACAATAACAAATATCTCTTCTTTATATATCTATATTATTATTCTACTTTGGGGAGCCTACTACTAATATAATATTATATTATAATATAATATAATATTATAATACAATAAAACTTGGGTTATGTGTGGCCCATGCCAATCCTTTACAATATAATAATATATCCCCAAATATCTATTCCTAGGTACCCTACCAAGAACATAGCAATATTTGTATCCCTCTAGCATAGTTGGCTCCTCAAAGTGCCAATCTAAGTTTGTAAGCTCACCACTTGATCCAGTAACTACCCAACCTTGCTATTAGGAAGTACCTCACCCTCCTCAGTTGTGTCCTCCTATACCTCATCCTAAGGAGCCTCACCTATAGTGGCCTTTATGCCCCATCCATCCTTAGTATGTTGGCACACATTGTGCCCATATTGATCAGCCTCTGCTCTATCATCTATTCGATTGAGGGACGTCTCTCCCTAGCATAGTAGGAGTTACCACCAAGTTTCATACTCTACAATGGTGCCAACTAGATCCATGCCTAACTCCTATAAGTCATCAGCCTCATCCCCTAGTGGTGTCGACTGGACCCACTGTAGATATCTCTCCAGAACTAGGTGCCTATAGATAGTACAAAGCATCAAAATATCTTGAACTAGACAAAAATGGTGGAGGATGAACTGGTACTCATGAATCTCAACCTTGTGGCCAAGTAACCACCTATCCCTCCTCGCCTAGTGCAACTACTCACCAGCCCCCTACCATGTGGGGCAATCCATATATGAGTGCCACTCTATGTTATTCACTTAGAGCTATGCAAATCTAGAAATGTAATGGTCTAGGTCCCCAGCATGAGACATACTTTGAAATTCCTCCTCCTCATGAGGCCATCATGTCGCATAACACTGGCATGTAGTAGGAATAGTAGTAATGCAGAGTGGTAAGTCTTTGGGCTACTCAATTAGAATGTGCTACCAACCCCAGATCTGAAGCAACAGGCTATAGCTAATGCCAACCCAACTCCTATGGGTAACCTAATATAACTCATGGTATAGCTTGGCTAATAGTGTACTACCTCAAGCTAAGAGTAGTAGCTACCACATAGAGCTTTGAGTAACTCTCCTAATGATGGCCAGGAGGTTCTAAGGGATCCTAACACCTGAGGAGTTTGGAAGTGCAATTTGAATAACTAAGTGTATAAATACTGCCTCTCAGATCGAGAAGATGCCATTCTCCTACCAATATTCGATGTGGACACCTCCATGGTCAATCCTACCTTGCTAAAATCACCAAATATGGCATAAAAAATAGCTCCTCTATTGGTATATGGAGTGGAGGTGATGGTCTCCCCATCGATCAAGATCTTGAAAATTCGGTAGATGTCCTCCAGTGTCATGGTCATTTCACTTGTGGGTAGGTGAAATGTGTTGGTCAATGCATCCCAACGCCAGGACAATGCAGTCATGTAGGCCTGGTCTACCCTGATCATGGGCATATCACACACATATCCAAAACCAACTACACTAAACCACTCCCGCTCCTGGCTAGTGAATTGTTTATGGAGGGTGTAGAGGAGATCCGGCTCCCAGGCTCTAGAGGTCAATTTCTGAATAGAAGTAGTGCATAAGGGAAAAAGATAACTAAAAATAATCTAAAAATTGCTAAAAATACAAAAACATGCTAAAAATGATCAAAAATTCCAAAAATGCATTTCAGAAGTGCAATAAATGGCATTAATTACCAAGAAAAATAAAAAAATCAAATAAAATTGAAATTGTTTCAAAAATTGCGGAACCACGGGTCAAATCTACAGTTCGCATAACGGTAAAATTTTTGACCATTGGGATTTGAATCCTGCTATGGCTGATATTCATGGTCCTTAATTTGAAAATTGGGCACTATGTCTGCTAGCTGTGGTCTAGGCATGTAATCCTAAAAGGGTCACTTCCTAGCCTGGTACCTAAATAATTAAAATCGTAATCTAGCCTAAACTAATGTGAGGTTCTTTACTAGTAGTTTAGTGAGATTAATTGGACCCATTACTTAATGTGGTTCATTTTAAATGGGTAAGGGGTGTAATGACTTAGTTTCAAGTTACCTTTCTTGCACTGATACCTCAGCTAGTTGAAGGTTGCGTAGGGTCTTCCATCGGGATGTGCGTGAGGTTGTAGAAAGTTGTTTCAATAGCATTTTGTGTCAATTTTGCTTCCTCACATCTTAGAGCTCTCTAGTTGAAATCGTTTTCAAGGAATAATACTAAAATTTTCAAATGGTAAAAATTTATATACTTTTCCTAATTTTGTCGGACTGTAGCTAATAATCGCGGTCCCAAAATTAGTGTTTGCCGACCATAGCTCTAAGCTACGGTTCCTAAAATTTGAAATTTCTAACTGTAGCCTGTGAGTGTGGTTCATAACTAGCATTAAATGCACAAAAATCCCACCATGGGAAGGTTTTAAAAGACAAATTAATGATTCCTAATAGATTAGAGTCTCAATAAGAGCAATCAATTTAACAAATTTGGTAATTTTCAAGCACCAGGATCAATTAAAAACTCAAAAAGTAAAAAAAAAAATTATAAAACAAGTCAAAAGCCAAATGCACCTCGTATTCAATTATTTACCCTATACACTCAGTAGTTGTAGTGACTGATGCTCCATGCAATATGATGAGATCAGTAAATAACCATAATGACATTTGGGGTAAAATTGTCATCGTTGATTTGATATGCTTCTTTTCAATCCCGAAGAAGGCCTTCAAGGTCATACCACTCCATGGGAACAAGGAGTTTCATGTCATTTCTCCTATGACATATTTTTAGCAGATCATCGATAAATTGATTCAATATAAGTATAATTGGAATTGTAGTATTTTGATTCCCTAAGAAGGCTATTGCAGCCAGACCGCTCCATGGGATAAAAATGTGCAATTACTATTAACAATTGCAATCATAAGTTGAACTAAGCCTATACAAGTACTTAAATGCTAAATTTTAAGTTTTTTTAGATCATTCATAGTGGTCAAGTGACCTCGTTGCTTCATTCATTCTTATTACCCTCATCGACTAGTCACTTGAGGGGGTAATCGTAATATCATAATCATAATCAAAATCATTAAAATATCCCTTTATCTTGTTAAATTGTGTTCGTCCTTGCAAATCATTGTCAATAACTATCATAAGATTATCCCTTTTCTTGGGGTAAATAGCATATATGAAATTTAGTTTGTAGCTCTCCTCCTTTCGGTTATATATGCCTAACTCCTATTGTAGCACCAAAGCTACCCGAATGCTTGATGATGAGTGCAAACTATTTCAAAATTTAAGCCTTTCATCCAGTTGGAAGCAATGATTCCAGGATGCACGTCCTTTTGTAGGACCTAGGGCATCTAATATTTATCAGACTAATGATCATCATGTAACCTTTGACATCATTTTAGGTGGTGTATTTTTTCTCACATGTTCAATCTCATAAAGCATCTTAAAAGGGGTATTTATAGACACCTAAAACACATCATGTCGATGGTGACTACTCATGGGATATGCTACAAGACCATATGGAAGATCTTGGAAATATTCCAAGATAGAGTAGTGGTTTTAACCACTCAATTTATGATCTTTGGCCTAATCAATCTAAACTGCAATTGAGACCTGTGGTCTACATTCTGAATCGTAGTTGTCACTCGCAGTCTAGAACTAAAGTTCAATTGGCCTTTATCTGAGCCAAATCAGTTTGAACGACCATTTGTTCTAGAAGAGGGTAGTTGGAGGATGAAATATTCTAGAGGCTTCCAATTCAACTGTTCCAATTATCTCTTATTTTTCTTGGCTTCTCCATGAAGCCACCCGTAGCCCTTGGGTAATCCTATAAGTATCCCTTAGAATTAGGGCAAAAGAAAGAAGTAAGCATTGGAGATTAGAGTAGTGAATCCCTATCAAATTGTAGACTCACTAGAGTGCATTGAGAGAGCTTTGTTGCCATTTCACTTGCCAATTCATCAAGCATCATGTCAATTTGTGCCATGGATGCCCTAAGGAGCTATAATGCCAAGAAATGATAATTTAGGCAAACAGAGGCCCAATTGTGCAATTCAATCACCAAACCAGTCAAAGGACATCAAGGCAACCCTTGATCATCAATTGGACAAGGAGGATCAAGCCCACAACCTTGTATTTGGAGGGCAAAGCTATTCAGTTGCTCATCACAACTAACAACCATGGTGTACAATGCAGACCGCTAATCTAAGCTATGGTTTGTAATCGGTGAAATATCTCCTTACTATTCTTTTTACATTATATTTCACTAGGTTATATTACGTATATTAGTGGTTTAATTGACATTTTAGAGACTCTGACTAGCCAAATTAAGGATTTCATTATGTTTACTTCATTATGGCAAGTAGGATATAATTAGCTTATTTTCATGTTATCATGCTTCATTTCATGTAATCAATTTTCTAGATAGATAGTTATGCTTTCTATTTACATATTTCCATTAATATTTTCAATAATTGCATAGGTTTAACATGCTTTAGTTACTTTCTTGATTTCATTAGTGTTATGGCATATTTATGTTCATATTCTTTAAACGACCTCATCATGAGAGGTTTCCTATGCTTTTAATGCTTTTATGTTGTTTCTTGACCATAGGAAATCAGATTCAAAGGAGATTCAACCATCCAATTCCTTCCTCAATGCAAAGAAGAGGGTCAACTCCACTTTAGAGTAGTTCGTGTCACCCCGAAGGGCCTAAAACTCACATTTACCCTTAAGAGGGAATATTGCTTTTTTTCTACTGTAATAAGAGTATCAAAATGGTATCCCTAAGAGGGACGTAACTGTAACCGAGATTGACTTCTTTATATAATGGAATAAAAGTATTTTTCTTCTTCCCATTTATTGTTAGTTTCGCATGTGTCCATTTTGTTTCTTTTTTTTCATTTACATAGTAGGAAGCATAGGTGTGAGGCCATTTTTGTGGTCACACTTTTATTTTGAATTTTTGTTTTCTTTTGAGCCAGGGATTTTTGTAGTGATGATAATCACTGTTTATTTTGCTTTTGATTTTTGCTTTGTTATGGGATTTTTTATTGTTTTGATGAAAGCAAGGGATTTATTTGCGTAGGAGGGAGCTTGTACTTTTGCCAATTATCAAAACCCTAGATCGTTTGCATCATAAAATGATTAGGTGGTGACCTTTCACTTAGGATGCTTAGCACCACTTTATAGCGTTCATATTTCCCTTGTTCCAACAAGTATTTTAGTGCTTTGATTAGTGATAGGATTTTGATATATGCTAGGCACTATCACAACTAGACCTCATATTCTACTAGTGAAGACAACTTTCTACAAAATTTTGATAAAATCACTAGGTATGGTTCAGTGACCGAAAAACCCTAGTATATTCCTTATAACAATAGGAAGTGTTGTGTTGAAAAACATAGTTACTCGTATGGGTTATGGATGATGGATTTTGAAGATGCATGATTGAGGTACACACGTGATGTTATTTATGAGATTGCAAATACAACCTATCCTAATGCAAGTGCAATGGATGGACATGCCTAAATGCAATGCAACTAATGGATGCAAATGCCACATGCAAATGTTTTTGTATTTTTAATGTTTTCAATTGTTTGTGAATTTTGATTATTCTAAATGTTTTTTGAACTTTTTGATTTTAAACTATTTTTATGCTTTTGTGTTTTGTTTTTTACCAAAGGGATTAAGGTGCCTTTGGGGCCTTTTGTGATTTTACCAAAGGAATTTAATATGCCTTTGGGGATTTTTGTGGTTTGACCAAAGGGCTTATGATACCTTTGGAGCATTTTGTGATGTGACCAAAGGGCTTTAAGATACCTTTGGAGTATTTTGTGATTTGACCAAAAGGCTTTAAGATGCCTTTGGGACCTTTTGTGAGTTGACCAAAGGTGCAATGCTGCCTTTGGTGCCTTTTTTATTTTACCAAAGGGCTTTAATATTCCTTTAGAGCCTTTTTTTATTTTATGAAAGGGTTTATTATGCTTTTGGAGCCTTTTGTGATTTGACCAAAGGTGTAATGCTGCATTTGGAGCCTTTTGTGATTTGACCAAAGGTGCAATGCTACATTTGGAGCCTTTTGTGATTTGACAAAAGGGATTTAATATGCCTTTGGGTCCTTTTGTGATTTGACCAAAGGGCTTAAAGATGCCTTTGGTGAATTTTATTTTTGTATTTTTCTATTATTTTTGTAATTTTGAAAATTTTGAATGTTTTTGATATTTTTGATATTTTGTTGTGCTCATGTGTAAAATGCCCTTAGATAAATAATTTTGAGAGGCTCTGGCTCCTCAAAACCTTCCAATGATGTTAGGCCATATGCCCCAGGTCAAATATTCTTAGAGTGATATAAGGACCTATCCAATTTTTCATAAATTTGTCTCGTAGATGCGATGATAGGTTTGAATTCTATTGGTTTTCTTTGAGTACAAGATTTCCAACTTTAAAGTCTCTCAGGTGGAATTTATTGTTATAATATTGTGTTAGATGATCCTGGTAAATATGAATATGCTTGAGAGCATTTATGTGATGTTCATCAAGAAGGGTCAACTGATCCAGACGAGCTTGCTATGTAGTGTCATCATTGATGAACTCTTTCAACGCAACACACAATATTGGAATTTCCAAATCTAAGGGCATAATGGCATCAGTGCCATATACAAGTGAAAATGGTGTTGCCTCAATGGGTGTCCACATGCTAGTCCTGTAAGCCCATAATGTAAAGTACAATTACAGATACCAATCCTTATGATTTTCTTTCATCATCTTCTTTAAGATTGCTACTATTATCTTGTTTGAGGCCTATGCTTGCCCATTTGCCTATGGATAATATGGTGTCATAAAACTATGTTTAATATTGTATTTGGATGTTAAAGCCTGCATATTTTTGTTCTTGAATGATGGACCATTATCCAAGATTAATTTTTATGGTACCCCAAAGTGATAGATGATATTGTGAAGTATGAACTCTGCAATGTGAGGTCCTATTATCGATGTTAAAGGGACCGCTTCCACCCACTTGGTGAAGTGATCCATGGCCATTAAGATAAACATGTATTAGCCTGATAATGGGAGAGATATATTTCCAATCAAATTGAAACCCCACTGATAAAATGGCCAAGATACCTAAATGGGTTGTAAGGCCTGAGATAGTAGGTTAATCAAATTTGCATGATATTGGAATTTAATACATTTCCTGACATACTCGCAATAATACTTCTCCATTGTGGGCCAATAATAACCCATTTAAAGAATGTGATTTACAATGGCCATTCCACTAAAGTGGCCACCACATGTACCATCGTGAGCTTACAAAATTTCCCAAGCTTATTCTTGGGACTCTAGGAAATGAAGGAGGACTCCATCGTAGCTTCGACGATACAATATGCCTCCTAGTAAGACATATCTTGTTGCTTTCTATTTGAATGCTCATTTTTTGGCATGCAACAATATCTATGGGACAAATACAAGTTTTAGAAAATCTTGTAATTGGGATAGCCAATCCTAGTAAGCTACAACCTCAAAAGACAAGATGACTTGTTCCTCCTGCAATTCGATGTGCACAAATGCAAATTGAAAAATAACTTTGTGGTGAATGATAGTACCATTATCCATAGGACCCTATGAGATAAAGGACCCCCAAGGCACCTTCTTTAGAAAGTATTTGGCTTTATAGAACCACTTATGATCTGGTTATATATGAATCATGCTGACCAATTATTTGTTATCAAAAGCTTCACACTGCATCATTGGGTGTGAGAGCATTTTCACATGAATGATAGTAAAATCAATAGATGAATTTTGAGGGATTAAGGATTCCAAGGGTGTCATAGTGTCTATGAATCTATTTTATGAACAAGGGATTTTATCGATGTTGTACCATTCTAGTTGGGCTAGATAAGTGTCAACAAGCTCTTTGTAAAATTTCAAGATTGGATCCCTACATTGAAATAGTCCCTTGACTTGGTTGACTATGAGGAGGGAGTCACAAAAGATATTTAACCTTTTTATATTCATAACAATGGCTATTTGGAGATCCAAGGTTAAGGCCTCATATTAGGTGTTGTTATTCATGCAAGGGAAGTCAAGCTTAAATGACAAGGTTATTGGAGCACCTTGCAACATGAAAAACATAATCCTTGCACCACATCATTGCTCACACTTTGAACCATCAAAGAACAAATTCATGTCATATTTACTTTCAGGTTCTTCAAGTTTGAGTGCTTCTAATAATGCAAAGACTGCATCATCGGGAATTTCTATGGTGAGAGGCCTATTGTTCTAAAGAGGTGCCTCTACTAGTTGATCAGCTATGACTTATCCCTTGATGGACTTTTAGCTTATGAATTCCAGGTCGAATTCTATCAATAGCATGATCCACTTCATAGTATGTGTATTATGATACATCTTTCTCATCATATACTACAAAGGATTTTGTTTAGATATTACATTCAATGTATGGCTCAGCATGTAGTGGTGCAATTTCTTGGTCGTAAAGACCACTGCTAAGCACAACTTTTCTACATATGCATATCCTATCTCATAGCTCACCAAGGTGCATCTGATGTAATATATCGCTTATTTTTTATCTTACATGTTATTTTGAGCCAACATGGTGCCCAAAGCAAAATTTAAAGTGGATATTTATAGTAGGAATGGCACATTTGATCTTGGTGGATATAATACTAGTGGTGTTGCTAGGTACTTCTTGATTTTAGAAAAGACTTACTGATATTCTTTGTCCTAATGGAATGGGACCCCCATGTGTAGCAATCAATTCATGGGTTGACATTTATTTGATAGTTGTCTGATGAATCATTTTATGGATGCTACTTTGACCTGTAAGATTCTTATCTCTTTGATGTTAGTGGGCGAGGCCATTTCTAAGATAGCCTTTACATTTACTGGGTCTACTTTGATACCTCATTTAGAAATGATGAATCCCAAGATTTTTTTAGAAGTTACACCAAAGATGCATTTCTTGGGATTCAACCTGACATTGTGCTCAATCAACCAATCGAAGACCTTTCTAAGGATCTTGGCATGCTCTTCATGCAACAATGACTTGGCTAGTAAGTCATTGATATAGTCTTCTAAGATCTTGTGCATGTAGTCATAGAAAATGTATGTCATAGCCCACTGATATGTGGCACCAAATTTTTTAATACCAAATGATATTACTTTGTAGCAAACTGTCCTCCATGGAGTGGTGAACATGGTTTTACGTTGGTCTTCAGGTTTAATCTGAATCTAATTGTAACCATAAAAATCATCCATTAGGGAGAGCATATCATAAACCTATAATTGCATCTATAAGAGCAACTATTTTGGGCAATGAGAATGAATCCTTTGGTGTTGCCTTATTGAGATCTCTAAAATCTGTGCAAATGTGGATTCTTCCATCAGGTTTTCCTATGGTCACCATTTTTGATACCCATTATAGATAGTCAATGGATACAATAAAGACTACATCCAATAGTTTTTGCAATTCATTATTTACCATCAAGGTGAATATTGGATGCATCTTTCTAAGCTTTTGCTTGACCAATTTCTTCATGAGATATATTGAAAGGTTATGGAAAATCAATTTTGAATCTAGTACCAGCATATCTTTGTAGGTCTAAGCAAAGAGAATTGGTCTCTATTTCAATAGAGGAATAATGATGGCCTATTCTTCTTCAGATAAGATTTCTTTAAACTTGACTTTATTTAGATTAGAAGAATCATCATTGATGTCCACTTTGAAATTCTCCTCTATTCCCATATGTGACACCTCCTTAAGCTGGTGAGGAGTGGGGATTAAATGGATGTCATCTGATGGGTTTAAAAGTTCCACTAAATCATGATCAAAACTAGCATGATAGACATCATGTGCACAACCTATTGAAAAATAGAATGATTGTAGCATCTCTTCATTATGGAAGAAATCTTCAGTATCTAGGGGTAAATCAGTGTGACCCTAATCAATAGCATCTAAATTAAGACACAATGGTTTTGAAGGATCTATTGGGTTATGGAGTGGAGTGGTCAAATCAATGGATATCATGTTGATGGATGGGATGAAATCTCTAAGACCACATTGGTGAAACTCTACATTGGTATTTTGCCTTTTATACCCAATATGAGGCTATGGGGGTATGGGTATCTTAGGATCTAGTATATGGATAGACAATATGATGGGATTTTTAGGTTGAAGTAACTCTCTAAATGTAGGTGGATCTTATTTGACCATATGATGAATAACATCTATATTTACTGGTCTTCCCATGAAGAGAAGGTCAGGATATATGGTGTAGAGTATCGCCTCTCTTTCAATAAGTAGATTGAATTGATGTAAGTGATGAGGTCCAAGATAATACATCTTAGTCTTGTCCTCATAGTCACTATCATCTATGAAGAAACCCTCATTCTTGCCCTAGAATTTGGTGCTGACCTAAATGTTGATACCCAAGATAGGCCATTTCAATCTCATATTCATAGTCATTGTCATCTATGAAGAATCTATTATCCATTTACATTGGCACTACAATATGGTATGCATGTCTAGGCCAAAGGTAGGCCATCTTAGTTGAGTCTTCTAAATCGTAAACAATTTCATTCAATATGTATCCACTCTCTGTGTTACTTGTAGACACCTAAAACATGTCACGTCGATGGAGACTACTCATATGGGACATGCTATAAGACCATATGGAAGACCTTTGCACAAATGCAAGGTATAGCAGTGGTTTTTACCACTCAATTAGGCATATTTGCCTTTTCAGTTCTAGCTATGGCTGACACCCATGGTTAGAAGTGCTAATCATGACTGACACTTGCAGTCCCCAATATGCCAATTAGGGACATAGCTGACACCTATGGTTAGCAAAAGCTTGCATGCTAGCCACAAATGAGACCTACAGTTAGCACTGTAACAAACTCGAGTGACCAGAGCTGAGTAAAACTAGTTGCAATGGCCATTTTCAATGGTTTTCAAAGTGGTTCAAGCTCGAAAGCATCCAGAAGCTTTATCCCAACTACCAAATATTGTTCTTGGCTTTTCCATGAAGCTAGAGCAAGGATTTTGGGAGTCTACTTAAGACCCCAATTTTAGAGAGCAAAAAATAATGAAGAATAGATCAATTGCATAGCAGAGCCCTATCATATTGGAGAGCAATTTCACATCCCCTTGAGGAGTAATGAAGTATTTTCCAATTAACCAAAGACAACTATGCATGCATCAATGGAGATCTCAAGAGCTTGAGGAGTAAGCTTGAAAATTGACATACTTCCATTGCCAATTCCACCTAATGTGCCACCAATTCAGTGTTCCAAGACATAGGTGACCCTTGATCATCAATTCCTTGGAGGATTTGAGATTTGCTAGCCCTGGTTTCGAGAGAAAGGATTATTTCATCTTAACCATAGCTTTCAGTCGTGGTTAACAGTGCTCACCACACCTTAGACCTGTGGCTAGTGTTTGATGCTCTCTTTCCTCCATTTTAGCATTAGATTTCTATTTCTAGTCATGCATTTAGCTTGATATAGCATAAATCCACATTTTAGAAGACATTTGACCATTTAATTTAGGAATTAGAGGTATATTTGCTTCATATTTCCTTGCATTTGTTAATCTAGACTAGTTTCATTATTTTCAAGTTACTAATTCTTAGTTAGAGTGCTTCATAGATAGATCTATGCTTCTTTTACACGCTTTATTACATTTTCCTCATTTCTTGCATAGATTGATAGTTTTACATGCTTTCTTGATTTTATGTCATTCATTATGCAAGATTCCTCCAAAATCCTCATCAAGAGAGGCCTCCTTTGTTACTAATTGCTTATTTTTGTTTCTTTATCACAAGGAATAGGATTTGAAGGAGAGATAAAGCATCTAATTCCTTCCTCAACATGAAGAAGAGGGTCATCAACACCCTAGAGTAGTTCATGTCACCCTAAGGGGCATTTTGATCACACCTACCCTTGATAGGGATTAGACACTATTGTAATTGATGTATCAAATGGGTATCCCTAAGAGGGATGAATCTGTAATTTGACTCCATTGAAATTAATAAAGAATTCCTTGTATTCATTTTATTTCTTGTTATCAATTTATGCATGCCTATTTTTGTATCTTTCTTCAATTACAATAGTTAGATCGGGTGTGAGCCTTTTTGGTGATTACATTACCTACCTAAGTGAGGTTTTGCAAATATTGAGGCCTGTAATAGGCCAATAGACTTCATCCTCAGACTCACTTGTGACATTCTCATTATCTTCTTGCTTATAACCATGACTTGGCTTGTCATACCATAGGAAGATTATTGATGGGTGTGCTTTGAGAGATAAATTAGGGTGGTACTCAAGTTTGATATTGACCATAGCCACCCATCCATAACCCAAGTAGTTGTTGTTTGGGGTTTGATAGGGATTATAGTCAATGTCTTCCCTGAACCCCAGGTTCAGCCTATCTAGGGCTACTACTAATGAATAATCATGGATTTTGATATGGTATCCTAGACCAAACCTATCATTAGGCAGCTAGTATTGTGATTGGAATGGAAGTCGATGCCCTTTATTGTATAGCCGTAATCCATAGCCATGCCAATGGCATAATTCAAAGTACCTTAGAGAAAACTCAGGATTTTACAAGTAATGAACATTCATGGTGAATGGTTCATCCTCATCCTCTTTAATATCAAAAGTATTATGGGCATAGTCTAAACTAACATATATGAAGTTGGTTTGGTTAGGGAAAATCCCTAATGGAACCACTATCCCTATTGGAAATTTTGGGACTCTTGGCCATCCCATGTCTTGCACAGACTCAATAATAGGTGTGAAAGTCACATTCTACACAATATATTCACCTAATCCTATTTTGGCTAAGTGAACTATAACTTGCGGTGTAGATGACACTATTGATGAAGCAGCTGAGGCATTTTGAGGTATCTCCTCGGCTATATCTTGGAAATATTCCTCCTCCATGGGATTTAGAATTTCCATAGTTGCTATAGTTGGAAGTTCTTTAGGTCCTTCCTCCACTAGGGGTTATTTTAACTTTTGAGAGTCCTTAACCTTGGATTTTATGGATTTTTTAGAAGTGCCAGTAGCTTTAGATGTAGGATGTGGTGTCGATGTCGATGGGTCACCTCGCAATGATTTAGACTTAATTTTTGGTTGTGCAGTGGGGAATGAAGGTCTAATGTATAGGTGTATTGAAGGAAGGATGAAGTTACCCGATAAGTCAACCTGATGTATGTATTTAAATGGATTTTTATTTGATGAAACCACATGCACTTGTCCCTTGTGCACATACTTTATGCATTAGTGCAATATTAAGGGAATGCACTACATATCCCTTATCCAAGGATGCCCTAAGAGGATCTTGTACTGCATTGCCCCATACAATACATGAAATGTCATGGGAATGGTCTTTTATATTACCTTTACAAGCACAAAAACTATATCCTCTATGGAGCACAATGCATCATTGAAATCTCTTAATGTATAGGAGGTTGGGCAATGTTGGACCTAGGTATTTTTAGATGCCCTATAGCATTTGTTGTGATGATATTAATTGATGAGCCTGTGTAGATTATAACCTTCTTGAAGGGTATGTCATTTATGGACATGATGATATGTAGATGTGAGTCTGCTATGGTAGTAGGAACTACCTTGATTTTGTAATCGTAGAAATGGATCACAGGCTCTTGATACTGCTAGACTTATCCCACAAAGTTTATGAACACATCAAGGTTATGGGGTTGAAGCTTAATTGATCTTAATATTTCTATTAAAGTTTCCTTGTATCTTGGGGACTATTGAATGAGCTCATAGATTGATAACTTAACTGGTGTCATTTGGAGATTTTTCTCTAGTCTTCTCTAGACAGTTACCACAGGCCACATTGATGGACCTGGAGGATTATTTTATACCTACCAAGCAGTAAAGATATGAATAGGAGCTGTCGGAGGCTCTATTTGGTTATATCACAGAATTTTGGTTTCCATGTTGACTATTTCAACCATTCTAATACATCCTTGAGTGGGAGGTTTGACTTAGACCTGGTTTACTTGAGTACTCTAATCTCTAGGGGCCTCATGATTAGGCAAATTTTTTCTAAATATACCCATATATCTATTATCAAGTGCTAATTAGTTGTAAAATTTTAGCTCACCCTTATCAATCATGTTTTGCACAACATTATTGAATTTGATACATGTCTCGATATCATGCCCATGTATTATATGATATGGGCAATATTGATCTTCCCTACATCCCTTGGGATTTGGATGGTTAGGGTCAAGAAGTTGCATCTTAGGTAGCCTAAGTATTTATGCCTCGCTTAGCTAGTTGAATATAGATTGCATTGACTCCGATAAAGGTGTGTAATAGTGAGGTGGATGATGTTCCTTACTTTAGACCTATTTGTTCTTTGGGTTGTAATTGGTGAGTGGGGGCTGAGCCTGATAGTTCTATGATTGTTGGCTATTGCCTACCTTTGGCATGCTTAACACAACTTGGTTGACTTGGGTAGGCTTAACCTACTTTTATTGATTCTTTTTTTGGTTGTTATTCTTACAATCCTTTTTGTTTCAGAGCTTAAGGTCTCCTTCATCAACCTTTATGTCTTCTATTAGCTTGGTTTGAGCCAAGGCTTCCTTGAATGTTTCACATTGTTGCAATTGCAGTAGCAATGAGATGTGCTTTGCACAAATCTTGGTAAACATCTAGGTGAGCTCTATAGTGGGAACAACAAATGGTAATTTTACCATTATTTTCCTCCATCTATTCCCATAGTCCATAACTGGCTCATCATCGTATTGCTTCAAGTTTTCCAGATCATACAAGTTTGCTTTCTTATTGATACCAAAAGAAAAATTTTCAATAAATGCATTCACCAGTTACTTAAAGCTGATGATGTTGTGCTTAGGTAGTTGGTTGAACCATTTGGTTGATGCACCCGATAACGTCATGATGAATGTTCTCAATATTAGGGAATAATTATGTTCAATTTGGAAGTGCACGTTCATAAATTTTGTGACATGTTCTTGTGCATATTCCTCTCCTTTGAACCTGTCTAACCTAGGCATATCAAAGTGCCTAGGATATACAAGACCCTGTACTAAAGGGTACAATGGTTGGTTGTGTATTTTACTCAGGGTTGACTTTTGTCCAACTATGTCCTATTTATTGAGATATTTGACTCTCTTAGTGAGTATTTGGCATACCTTTAAAGAAATGATCTTATTTTCTCAAAGGCTTACTCACAGTGGCTAGGGAGTTAATCCTACGTCTACCCAATTAGGGCATTTGTATTCATCCCCCATGACCATGGATGGAGGTTCAAGATATGTCTACTATTGATCTTCTATCCTTGCTTGTTCTTCATTAAGTTGTGTTTGTTTTGGATCTAGGTGTGTTGATGCTATGGGGCTTGGTGAGCATGCTCATATATTTATCTGATGCATCTCTCATGTTGATAATCATCATGTCTATCATGTTCGTATTGCTCACATCCTATGTGCAAGTTAGCTCGAGAAAGCCCGTTGGCTTGTTCTTCACACTCTATATGTTCCTCCCTCAAGCATTGCTCGTGTAGGCACAAATACCTCTTTCTTCATGCTTCTTACTCAAGGGTTTCTAAGTGTTCTTTCTCTATGTATAGTGCTTCTTCTAACCTATGTACATGGTTAGACTGATCTACCACTGAAGGTTCATGATCCTACAACTTTGTGCAATGAGTCTTAATAGATAAGACTCTTGGACAGGCTCCTACTATACTCTTGATATTTTTTATTAGTTTGACATTGTATGTGTAGAGTGATCTATATTTTGTACCCCCATGGTCGAAGGTAGTGCACATGCTATGGGGATGCTTTGAAGCTTCCCCTAGCTTATTGGTGTACCTTGTAGTTATGCTATAAAAACTTTCTAAAATAGAATGTGCAATAGAAATGCTCCTTTGAGATGGTATTGAGAGAACTTGATCCAAATAATCAAGCTATCTGGTCTTCCATGGATGATCTCATGTAGTCCTGTTGAGTGGTATTTTCACCCAATTGTGAAAGTACACTCTTCCTTAGGATTTGGGTTCCAAATACCCTCTTGCAAAGAAGTTAAACAAACAACTTCTCCAAGGTCTCCGCTATATTAGCATTTGCATATGTGTATTAGTAATCTCAAATAAAGATATTCAATTTAAATGCTTGGAACACCTTAGTGATTGCAAGTAACTGTAAACAAGGGGCAATGTTGGTTTATTTTACCATGAAACTTTAGTGATTGTTCATTGGACCAAAATAAAGCAAATGTGAGTTGGCCCTCATATGACAACGATGTAGTGCCATAATTCCTTTTATATTGAGGGTTTTAAAATAGATTTTATCTTTTTTATTAAGTCCAAATATGGCTTCTTATCATGAATATGAAGATAGCTTTCAATATGATAGATAAACTATCCCTCTTTGATGAAATTGGTTTTCACAAAGAAGCAATAATTTATGGCCTTAAAGTAAGGGCTTTAAATGTCACCTTAACTTATCCCTCTTAAATGAAATCAACTTTTCATTTAATATGAACGATTAAGTGCCTTGAAAAAAAGACCTTCAATGTAATACTCAAATTACCCCTCTTTCGTAAAATTAGAATTTTTATGAAGAGGATAATTTTAGGCTCAAAATGGAAATTTGTGAAAATGCCATAAAACATAACTCCTTCAATGAAATTGGAATTTTTATGAAGGGAATGTCATCATAGGCTCATGAGCGTAAAAAAAAACTGAAAAAATGAAATTTGACCTTAAAATGGAAATTTTCTATTTTCGGATTTTTTAAAATCTGCAATAAAAAAGCAACTTCGATGAATTTTTAAAAATACTAAACAACTTCGAAAATGAAATTTCAAAGTGTGTATTGGAATTCTGAAGTATAACCTACGTGATGGTGAAATTATTTTTTGATTTTGAAAATTTTTAAATGTTTATTTTAATGCCTGAAAATTAAAAAAAAATTAAAATTTCTGGAAAATAAAATGCAGAAAAAGTTGAAAGAAAATGCAGAAAACTGAAAAATAAAATGCATTCAGTATGATGTTATCCTATTTCGACAAAACCAAATATGTGAGGTTTCCATGCATGCAACCTAACCTATTGGACTTGCAAAACAAGCACAATCCCCATAGACTAAGTGTTGGTTCCTAGGGTTTAAAATAAATTACAGGTTCAAGCATTCACATGAAGAAACCAAGCAAAATTGCATTAACTCCATATACAAACTCAAAATATAAAAAAGAAAAGAAAAATACATTAAATCCATAGCATGCAAAGAGAATCTCCTTCTTTATTGCCCACAAGATGCAAATTTCTGAAAACTCCTGCATTAAAAATGTGTCATTTTACAATAGCAGAATTTATGGTTTTCCCAAACTAGTCCATGGAAGAAAAATAGCCCCAAACAAGTCCATAATAGCCCTCTTGCCTTCAAATCTACAACTTTGCTTGCAGCAATTTCCAACCCTTGTGCATGCCTTTGCTTCCCCTCTTAAAATTTCTGGTTTGAATCTCCGTTTTGTGGCCCTTCGTTTCATTTTCCCTTCTTGCATGACTTTTCATCTCATGTTCAAGCGTCTCTTTTCCACAACTGTATTTCATTTGGCTCTCTTTGTTTTGGTTTATTTCACTAAAAATAAAAATTTCATTATTGCCATAGCACTCTCCAATGTGTTCTTTATTTAACACATTCCTTTATCCCGTGAACATGACCTTAACCTTTATTAATAAAAAATAATTTTTTTTTGGTTTTATGTAACTGTGCCTAAAGTTACACATTTTTTATATTGATAAGCATATGTATTTCTAATATAGGCTCCATGTGGACGTTACTACATTCACCCCGCTTCCCGTAGCAATGCTTTCATTACCTTATGATTCGTCAAAATAACCGTCATCCAAAAACTGCCATGTCACCATTATTATCAGGTTACTGTGTTTGTGCATTCCTCATCATTCATCTAAATCTAATATCCATTATACATCGGGTCCTTGTAGATGATCCACGTCCCATTGTGACCCCTTCAGCATACAGACAATCACTCACTCCAATTGTCGTATTTATCAATGCTTTCAACTCCGTTTACATAAGACTCTCGGTTGGCTGTAAATTTTTGTTTTCAACATCATTGATGAGATTCAACTACTTGCTCTGGTATCTTTCCTCCGTCGTTGCATTGTTTTCACCCTCATTACGTGGCGTCAACACCTCCTCGAAACCGCTTAGTCCTAGTCCCATGTCATCCATCGATGGCTTCCATATCCTCCACGCTTTCATCGACAATAAGATTCGTCGGTTACATGCCGTGTTCTATCCGTCTTCAACGTGTCCCCTGTGGTCGTAGACATTGACGTTTCTGTTTAGTCCTCTACTCTCGGTAGTAACACCTCCTATAAATTCTCATTGTTATGATATCGGGCTGCTCGCACTGTTTAACGCTGCCAATGATGGGTACCTAAAAATTGTTGGCCTGTTCGTCCCATTCTCTGCCCGGCTACGTTGTATAACCATCTACTATCGCCGCATATGCCACATTGTTGTCCAAAGTAAGCCTGTCATACTGTACTGGGCTTTTTCATCATGTGTTCGGGTTCGCCTTCTACCCTCACTGCTCATCATGGCACGATATCCGCTCAATACTATCGTGAAACCCTCACTCGAAACTGCCACACAAAGGGCATCTGCCTGAGTCATCACCGGTCTTCAACGGTTATCGTGATGAGGGGCGCCATAGCATCTCCATGACCATTGGTGGTAGTAGAGTTCTTTGCGCCATCCTCGAACTTGCCATTCTATTTCCACCATGTTTCTAAACTTGTCTAGCTATCTGCATCAGCACTGCCAAGTCATGTCTTCAACTACAGATAGTCCATGTCGTTGTAGCTTTGTCTTTGTCTGCCATGTTGTCATGTCTTCATTTCTGGCCGAGGTGCCCTGGTGTCCACATTCGTTGATATACACAATCATAGTTTTTGCCTAAGAAATAGGACACCCGAATCTCTGTTATCAGCTCATCTTACATGTCGACCATATATTCCACTTTGGAAACCCTCATTGCTTGTTGCTAATAGGTCCACCTCATCACCTTTCGAGCCTTTGTTGTATTCGATGCCATACTTCTGATTCGTCGTCATGAATGTCATTTTGAATAATGCCAAATTTATTGGCCACGTCCACGCACCTGGGTGCCGTGAAACCGCCATCAAGCATGCTTTCATTTTGACCTAAGCCATGACCTCGGGTGTAATAGATATGTCTTCAATTATATCCTTGTGGACTGGGTCTATAATAGCAAGGTCTATGGTAACACTTGCGGTGATTATGACGTGGCCAAGGCTATGTCCACGTAATTGCTCATCGATGTGTACCATTGGTCTTCATCTACACCTGGTTCAACTCCTTACCCAGAATGGTCCACGTAGGCTCCAAAATCTGCACATTAGAAAAAATTTAAACCTTTAGTTTTAGTAAAATATTATGAATATATAACAAGAAGAAAGGTAAAGCATTTCATTTAAAAAAAGTACCTTTTATTATGAAAGGTGAAAGCATATCCCTATGCTTGTTTTATATATTTTCATTTTTTTTTTTAATTCTTTTCATTGTAAATAAATATTAATGCTGTCTTTTTTTTATTAATATATTATTATTATTATTTATAAAATGTATAATAGTAATAATAATATATATATATATATTTTTATCCTTTTTAATTTTATTTTATTTTATTTATATACATAATATATTAAACATATTACATATATAAATGATTGAATTTTTATGTTTTATTTAAAAATACTCAACTTTAATGTCTTATTAAACTCCACACCCAATAATGACAATTAAAAATTGTCAACAATAAATTGACGATAAAAAATCGTCGACAAGAAAAAGGTCATCGACAATAAAATATCGTCGACAAGAAAAAGTCATCGACAATAAAATATCATCGACAAGAAAAAGTCATCGACAATAAAATATCATCGACAAGAAAAAGTCATCGACAATAAAATATCATCGACAAGAAAATATTATTGACAAAAACTAATGATAAATGCAAATTCAAAACAAATCGAGCATTAGACACTCGAAACCAACATGCAAACACCCAAATACCAAAAATAAAAAGGTGGGTCCCCAATTTTGGGGTACGTTGTGGAGCAGCCACAACAAATGGCGACTCTTCTGGGAAATGCTCCTGAGCATTTCGGTGAGAACCCAACCTGAAAAACCTCAAAACTCAAACACAAGCATCAACAAATATCCAAAGAATGAAACTAGATGAGAAATACATGAAGCATTAGAATTATTAAGCATCAACTCGGTGTGTGCAGGTGTGCTTCATTCCCTATCGTTTGAAACTCGCTCAATTTTCCATTGTTAGTTTTACCTGAAATGCATATGCGAGGTTATGGATGATTTGTGCAGGATTTAATGTATGGTGAAGATGCTAGAGATATAACAACCTGCTTTGCAAAGGCTCAAACTTTCTAGTACCATGAACAAACATATTAAAACTGTCAAACCCTCTTAGGACCAAATATGTGTATATTGAATTAATTTACTAGATCCCAAAGTTGGTTATGTGTCACTACCATCTTGAACCCATGTGCAAGTGTAAGTGAAATCAGAGCTTTGGGGAATAGGATTCCCAACCTAAGCGAGATGGGAATTTAACCCTATCCTTACTACTCCGATCTGGAGTTCATTACCTCATCTTGAACAAAATGATTTAACCTGTTATGGATGAAACTGTCAGGCTAGCTTGTCCGTTTGAGCGATCAGTGGTCTTGCTTTTAGACAAGACATGTTGCCACGCATGAGCATACTCCACTCGCCAATCGAGCGTCTATAGCCCCGGTGGAGATTAACCCCATAATCCAGGATTTGGCTTTACTTTTGATTTCTTGAACCTTGGGGATGACTACCCATCCTTGCAAGGGACATGTAGTACGATCCTTCCAATCCAATATTAATGATGAAATGAAAGTAGAATGAAAAATATTTGCTTTGGAATTTCAAGTTCTTGAGTGGGCAAAATAGAAGCTTTGGGGAATCGGATTCTCAACCTAAGCGAGATGAGAATTAGACCCTATCCTTACTACTCCATGAAGGTCAAATCGGAGCTTTGGGGAGTTGGATCCTCAACCTAAGTTCGATGGGGATTTAACCCTATCCTTACTACTCCAATTTTAGGCTTTAAGCACTATGGGAGTGGTAAAAACCACTGTTTTAAGGATTATGTTGCATGATAGGACAGGACACGAAATACTCCTTTCGCCTCACCTTTTCTTCCAAGTATGGTTTTGACCATTTTGCTCAAGATCCTCTTTAATATGTGTAGAACGTGCTTGGTTCAAGATAGTTCGGGCATCGGTTCCCAACCTTAGGATCCTTTTAATATATGTTATGTAATAACCCTAAGAGGATTCGACACCTTTTCAATGATTGTATTTGAAATGTAGATGCAACTGAGATGAAATGTATATGCAATGTGGAATGTAACATGAGATATGGATGAATGCATTGCTCTTTTTTGAAATGCGGATGGAGTATACCACCTACTTTGCCATAATTTGTAAAACTGACAACTTCATGCATCACAAGTTCCAAACGATATTCTTTAATGTGTTTGCGATACTCGTGGAGCTTTCTGCAATACAATTCCGATGTTTCATATTCTCTTAGTCTTAGTCAACATTCATAAGGACATAAGTTGACATCTCGCTTTTCTTTTTTTTTTTTTTTTTTTTTTTTCAAGACAAACCAAAAGTGTCCAAAGGACCAACACACAAAACTTAAAACCAAACCCAAAATGCAATCCCAAAAATGAAACTTGAAAACACAAACCAAAACCAAAAACCAAAGTCTATATACAAATGTACAATATGGTACAATATGATGCACAGTTTGAACTATCACTTCCCTGGATCCCAAACATGATTTGAGCATTCCAAAAGACATATAATGTGATACACATGCCAAATGTGGAAGGAATCAAACAAAAACAAGACTAGACCAAACAATGCAACCAACTTCAACTTTCCTCTCTCACCCCACCAATTAGATTTAGTTCCATTAGTATTCTCATAGGTGAGATTCAAATTACCAAATTGATTAGACAATGGTTGATTTTCAATTCTTTCTTGTCTATTCTTTAAGGTGTAAATTTCATAATTCCATTCATGATTTAGAACTAGGCTTTCTTTATTCAAAATGAAATTTTGTAAGCAAGAGCCTATTTCTAAAAATTTCAAAGCTAATTCATTTTCCATGTTCTTAGGCCAATCAAAATTGTGCAACAATTTACAAGCATCTAGGATATTTACTAAATGGGGATCATTAGAAGTTTTTATCCTAGGTTCAAGAATTAATTGTTGATGAATTTGATTTAGCAATTTAAGTGCATCAAGCTCCTTTTCATTCATTAAAGTAATGTTATCAAAGGTGTGGTTAGAAATTAATTCTTGTTCTTCATTCACCTTCAATGGCATTTCATCATAAATATCATTTGAATTATACAAATCTTCACCTAAATCTTGGATGTTTGGACACAAAGGTTTAGATTTTACCTTTTTCACATTTTCATTTACCAAAACTTGGTGAGGATTTGCAATTCCCTCTTTTACCTCATGGTCTTCATATTCTTCATTGATTACTTGTTCATCAAACATACCAAAATTGGGCACCCAATTGAAAACATGCCCATCCTTTTCAACCCTCAAATATTTTTGGTCAAAGTGTATGTCAAGTAACTCATCTTCATGATCAATCACTTGCGTTGCTTCTAATAGATCAACCACTTTGTCATTTAATTCCAACTCTTTGTTCACTATCCATGGTATCTCTTCATTTGAATCCTCAAAATAATCATGCAAACTTGTATCCGAATCTTCAATGAATTTATATTCAACATGATCGAATTTTGTAACCTTCTCAAATCTTGTGAATGTGAGATCTTCGTATGAAGTAGAAGTTTCAACGTCCTGCATATAAATTGGAATAGAGGCTTCATCAATAGGGGTGTGAGGAAATAACACATCTTCATATCTTCCCCAACCATTGTAAAAATTATCTTCCAAATTTGTGGGATGAAACTCCATGGTATTTGTGACATGATCTTTTGATTCATTTATCAATTCTTTTTCTTCTTTGTCCTTGGTAGTAGGATCATTATAATCTTCCAAAATTTGATGAGATTTGAAACCCTCTTCCAAAACATCCTCAAATTGTACAGGAGTTGTAATATCTTCCTTTGAGTAGGCGATTATGTTGTCCTGTATATCAATTGGCACACAAGTTTCATTAGCAGTTTTGGAGTGAGTGTAGTCTTCCCACTTCTTCCAAGCATCATAATAATCATCTTCCAAAGTCAAGTGGTGACGTTCAACTACTTCTTCAACATCTTCCAATTCATCAATGTGTTTCTCATCAAATTCACCTTCACCTTCCTTAGATGGTTCAATTATTTCCAAAAGTGGGTCATTTTTTGAATTCAAATTTGTAAGGCTATCATAGTCCAACTTGGTAACCCATGATTTCGTTTCATCACAATTTGGAGGGTGAAGAATTTCTTGGTCGTTAATTTCAAACATCTCATCAATAGTATCTTCCAAGAACAAGTGGTGAAACTCTATCATATCTTCAAATTCATTTATTGGTTTTCTTCCAATTTCACTTTCAACCACTTCATCCAATTCTATGGTAGGTTCCGTCCTATCACATATTTCAAACATTGTTGAATTTAGAACCCCTTCATCTAAATAATCATGTATCTCTATGAATGAGATCATCTCTGCATAATCCTCACTGGTGGATGTCGACTTAGCAATTTGCACCTCCTCTTGGACTACATCTAAGGTGGTTGTAACATTTGGACCTTCAAATTCATCCCCTTGATCATTTACCTTAGGTATCATTGGAGTGGAGGGTGCTATATTTGATGGTTGGTGTAGGTTGGCATCACTAACTCCAAAAGAACAATCTCTCATGTGAACATGTTGTGCCTTTTCTTCTTCCAAAACTTGTTCTACCTTTTCCAAGATCTCATAGATTGTCTCTAGAGACAGGTCATCCAAGTTTTTCTTTAAAGATGTAGCAAGTTTGGGGTGTATGGCTCCCATGTATACTTGAATAGCTTCCTCTTCTGATGTGTTAAAATTTTCCCACATTTGGGAGTGCAACTCACGAAATCTTCCATTGAATTGACTCAAGGATTCATTAGGCTCATTACGTATGGAGGTAAACTGATTTTTCAACATCTCTAAGTCAACCTGATTACCAAAATGATAAATATAGGTTGCTTCTAGTTGTATCCAAGAAGTCCTAACCTCCATGGGTAGTTGGCCATACCAAAAGAATGGTCTATCATCCAAAATGTATGCAAATAACTTACAAGCCACCTCCTCATAGAAAATTTGGAATTGACATAATGTATTCTTGTAGACATACAATTTTTGCAAGTATCCTAGTGGCACCTCTTGATTAAAACATCGTAGAAACTCCAATAACATTTTAGGAATTTGATAGGGTATCCCATGTATAGACAAACCCTTATAATGATCCTCCATCGTAGATACCATTCTTTCTCTTAGAGATGCTACTTCAGCTCTTATATCGTATGTCGTCATTAGTAAAACTCAAAATATAACTTCAAAACCAATTTGTTAGTCATGAATAAAAGAAGGAACCATGACAAAGCAATATTCTAAAAATGTAAATTAGTTTCTGATTCACCAGATCGCATATGCGCAAGTGAAGAGCATACTCCTAGTGTTGTAGGCTTTCCGATTCACAAGATCGCATTACACGCAAGTGAAGAGCATAATACCGACAACAAATACATTTTAGACAAAATAATTCCTTACAAATAAGCATGAAATGACTAGCAAATATCAAACATGTAACGTATGAATAATCATGTTAGCATCAACCAAGAGATGTATCCATTAAAATCAAATGAAAGTAATTGCATGGAGACAACCTCGTTAGTCAAGACCAAAATTTTTCAAAATCAAATCAAAACACATTATTCCTGTATGAACAATCAAAAGCGTTAGAACAATGCATAGCAATTCATGTCCTCCTTTTAACACTACAAGGTTGTATTGTTAAAAGAGGGCTAAAGATAATAATCAATAGGGCATGAAATATTCAAAATTTAAATCCCTATAGCATTTAAATCACACTGAAATAAACCAATTCGAGGCCCTCCTTCTAGCGCCAATATGTTGAGTGGTATTTTCACCCAATTGTGAAAGTACACTCTTCCTTAGGATTTGGGTTCCAAATCCCCTCTTGCAAAGAAGTTAAACAAACAACTTCTCCAAGGTCTCCGCTATATTAGCATTTGCATATGTGTATTAGTAATCTCAAATAAATATATTCAATTTAAATGCTTGGAACACCTTAGTGATTGCAAGTAACTGTAAACAAGGGGCAATGTTGGTTTATTTTACCATGAAACTTTAGTGATTGTTCATTGAACCAAAATAAAGCAAATGTGAGTTGGCCCTCATATGACCACGATGTAGTGCCTTAATTCCTTTTATCTTGAGGGTTTTAAGGTAGATTTTATCTTCTTTATTAAGTCCAAATATGGCTTCTTATCATGAAGATGAAGATAGCTTTCAATATGATCGATAAACTATCCCTCTTTGGTGAAATAGGTTTTCACAAAGAAGCAATAATTTATGGCCTTAAAGTAAGGGCTTTAAATGTCACTTTAACTTATCCCTCTTAAATGAAATCAAATTTTCATCAAGATGAACAATTAAGTGCTTTGAAGAAAAGACCTTCAATGTAATACTCAAATTACCCCTCTTTCGTAAAATTAGAATTTTTATGAAGAGAGGGTAATTTTAGGCTCAAAATGGAAATTTGTGAAAATGCCATAAAACATAACTCCTTCAATGAAATTGGAATTTTCATGAAGGGAATGTCATCATAGGCTCATGAGTGCAAAACAAAACTGAAAAAATGAAATTTGACCTTAAAATGGAAATTTTCTATTTTCGGATTTTTTAAAATCTGCAATAAAACAACAACTTCGATGAATTTTTAAAAATACTAAACAACTCCGAAAATGAAATTTCAAAGTGCGTATTGGAAGTCTGAAGTATAACCTACGCAATGGTGAAATTATTTTTGGATTTTGAAATTTTTTAAATGTTTATTTTAATGCCTGAAAATTAAAAAAAAAGTTAAAATTTCTGGAAAAATAAAATGCAGAAAAAGTTGAAAGAAAATGCAGAAAACTGAAAAATAAAATGCATTCAGTATGATGCTATCCTATTTCGACAAAACCGAAGATGTGAGGTTTCCATGCATGCAACCTAACCTATTGGACTTGCAAAACAAGCACAATCCCCATAGACTAAGTGTTGGCTCCTAGGGTTTAAAATAAATTTCAGGTTCAAGCATTCACATGAAGCAACCAAGCAAACTTGCATTAACTCCATCTACAAACTCGAAATCTGAAAAAGAAAAGAAAAATAGACATTAAATCCATAGCATGCAAAGAGAATCTCCTTCTTTCTTGCCCACAAGATGCAAATTTCTGAAAACTCCTGCATTAAAAATGTGTCATTTTACAATAGCAGAATTTCTGGTTTTCTCAAACCAATCCATGGAAGAAAAATAGCCCCAAACAAGTCCAAAATAGCCCTATTGCCTTCAAATATGCAACTTTGCTTGCAGTAGTTTCCAACCCTTGTGCATGCCTTTGCTTCCCCTCTTAAAATTTCTGGTTTGACTCTCCGTTTTGTGGCCCTTCATTTCATTTTCCCTTCTTGCATGACTTTTCGTCTCATGTTCAAGCGTCTCTTTTCCACAACTGTATTTTTTTTGGCTCTCTTTGTTTTGGTTTATTTCACTAAAAATAAAAATTTCATTATTGCCATAGCACTCTCCAATGTGTTCTTTATTTAACACGTTCCTTCATCTCGTGAACATGACCTTAACCTTTATTAATAAAATTTTTTTTTTTTGGTTTTATGTAACTGTGCCTAAAGTTACACATTTTTTATATTGATAAGCATATGTATTTCTAATATAGGCTCCATGTGGACGTTACTACATTCACCCCACTTCCCGTAGCAATGCTTTCATTACCTTATGATTCCTCAAAATAACCATCATCCAACAACTGTCGTGTCACCATTATTATCAGGTTACTGTGTTTGCACACTCCTCGTCATTCATCTAAAACTCATATCCATTAGACATTAGGTCCTTGTAGATGATCCACGCCCCATTGTGACCCCTTCAGCATACAGACAATCACTCACTCCAATTGTCGTATTTATCAATGCTTTCAACTCCATTTACATAAGACTCTCGGTTGGCTGTAAATTTTTGTTTTCAACATCATTGATGAGATTCAACTACCTGCTCTGGCAGCTTTCCTCCATCACTGCATTGTATTCACCCTCATTACGTGGCATCAACACCTCCTCGAAACTGCCCGGTCCTCGTCCCATGTCATCCGTCAATGGCTTCCATATCCTCTGCGCTTTCATCGGCAGTAAGATTCGTCGGTTACATGCCGTGTTCCATCCGTCTTCAACGCGTCCACTATGGTCGTAGACGTCGACGTTTCTGTTCAGTCCTCTACTCTCGACAGTAACACCTGTAAATTCTCATTGTTATGATATCGGGCTGCTCGCACTGTTTAACGCTGCCAATGATGGGTACCTAAAAATTGTTGGCCTGTTCATCCCATTCTCTGCCCGGCTACGTTGTATAACCATATACTATCACCACATATGCCACATTTGTCCAAAGTAAGTATGTCATACTATATTGGTATTTTTCATCATGTGTTCGGGTTTGCCTTCTACCCTCACTGCTCATCACGACACGATATCTGCTCAATACTATTGCAAAACCCTCGCTCAAAACCACCACGCAAAGGGCATCTTCTTGAGTGATCACCGGTCTTCAACGGTTACCATGATGAGGGGCACCACAACATCTCCATGACCATTGGTGGTAGTAGAGTTCTCTACGACATCCTCGAACTTGCCATTCTATTTCCACCATGTTTCTAAACTTGTCTAGCTGTCTGCATAAGCACTGCCAAGTCATGTCTTCAACTACAGATAGTCCATGTCATTGTAGCTTTGTCCTTGTCTGCCATGTTTTCATGTCTTTTTTGCTGGCCGAGGTGCCCTGGTGTCCACATCCGTTGATATCTATACACAATCATAGTTTTCGCCCGAGAAATAGGACACCCGAATCTCTGTTATCAGCTCATCTTATGTGTCGACCATATATTCCACTTCAGAAACCCTCATTGTTTGCTGCTGATAGGTCCACCTCATCACCTGTAGAGCCTTTGTTGTATTCGATGCCATACTCCTAATTTGTCATCGTGAATGTCCTTTTGAATAATGCCAACTTTGTTGGCCACGTCCACGCACCCGAGTGCCGTGAAACTGCCATCAAGCATGCTTTCGTTTTGACCTAAGCCGTGACCTCAGTGTAATAGATATATCTTCAATTATATCCTTGTGGACTGGGTCTATAAGAGCAAGGTCTATGGTAACACTTGCGGTGATTATGACGCGACCAAGGCTATGTCCACGTAATCGCTCGTCGGTGTGTACCATTGGTCTTCATCTACACCCGGTTCAACTCCTTACCCAGCATGGTCCACGTAGGCTCCAAAATCTGCACATTAGACAAACTTTAAACCTTTAGTTTTAGTAAAATCTTATGCATATATAACAAGCAGAAAGGTAAAGCCTTTCATTTAAAAAAAGTACCTTTTATTATGAAAAGTGAAAGCATATCCCTATGCTTATTTTATATATTTTCATTTTTTTTTTTTTTTTTTTTCATTGTATATAAATATTAATGTTGTCTTTTTTTTATTAATATATTATTATTATTATTATTATGTATAAAATATATAATAGTAATAATAATATATATTTTTGTTTTTATCCTTTTTAATTTATTTTATTTTATTTATATACATAATATATTAAAACATATTACATATATAAATGATTGAATTTTTATGTTTTATTTAAAAATACTCAACTTTAATGTCTTATTAAACTCCACACCCGACAATGACGTTTAAAAATTATCAACAATAAATTGACTACAAAATTCATCGACAAGAAAAGGTCATCGACAATAAAATATCGTCGACAAGAAAAAGTCGTCGACAATAAAATATAGTTGACAAGAAAAAGTCATCGACAAGAAAAAGTCATCGACAATAAAATATCATCGACAACAAAACATTACTGACAAAAACTAATGACAAATGCAAATTCAAAACAAACCGATCATTAGACACTCGAAACCAACACACAAACACCCAAACACAAATAAAAAGGTGGGTCCCCAGTTTTGGGGTATGTTGTGGAGCAGCCACAACAAGTCCCATTAGCCTCAATGAGATCATGATCTAGTGGTATCCTCCCATATTTCAAGATACTAGGAGGTACTCTAGGTCTATGACTGGGTGTAGCCCTTGTGTTCTGCCCCTAAGTGGGATGACCTGACCTAAGTTTATCCTATGAATATTGGGGCCTTGTAGCCCCATCATGTCTATGTGAATATTGGGTCCTTGAAGCCTCCTTATGCCTATGTATATATTGGGGTCTTGAAGCCCCATCATGCCTATGATATGATGGAGGTCATGAGGCATTTGCATGTCTATGTGATGATAGAGGTGTTGAGGATTTTGCATGTTTGTGTTATGATGGAGGCCTTGAGGACTCCTCATGTTTGTGTGATGATGGAGGTTTTGAGGCCTCTACATATCTATGTGATGATGGAGGCCCTTAGGCCTCTATATATCTATGTGATGAGGGAGGTCTTAAGGCCTCCTCATGTCTATGTGAATATTGGGGCCTTGATGCCCCCTCATGCCTATTGTGAGAGGAACCAAGATATAGTTATCTAGCTAGGGTTTATCGAGGAGTCCTCCCATGGGTTGAGGTATCACCCCTAAGACTCACTAAACTTTGTTTAGGGACATGATGTATGGGAATCTCAATGTCATTGTGATTGTGAGTGTGTAGAGCATAATTTTCTACCTTGGTGTTGGATCGAGGGTGGTTGCTCCATGTGTAGACCATGACACTTGTGAATTATCTTCTTAAGTAAATTTCAAAGCACACAAGCAAAGCAAACAAGTGTTTATCTCATTTAAGGATTAATGTGTGTTCCCTAAGCTATTTTGTGTGTTTTGATGCATTTTTTGTAAAGAAGACCTTGTATCACGTGTTTTGCTCTTGTTGGATGGTATTCTTGTGTTTAAATGGATTTCACCTATATACTCGTAGCTCAACAACCTAGTGATGAAGTCTAGGTCATGTAATCCAACCTATAATATGTGGTAATGAAGCCCACACATAGTCAGGGATCATAGGTCCTATCAGTCCTCATAAAATTCACCTGTAGTCAATGATATACCTCTTTTAATAGAGATAAATGCTATTTCCCATGGGTTATGATAGATATTGGAGCCAGTATTGGCCAATAATAATAGGTACGTGAGATTTGAGATAGTGGGTGGAGATGAAAGCCACCTCACTAAACTCTACTAGTGGTTGGTCATGACTTCCAACTCACTAGAATTTAAGTGATTCATGGTGTGTGGGTGTTCTTTTTATATTTTTGCATAAGGAAAACAATGCATCAATGAGCACTCAAGATTTATCTCCTACATGCCTAAGAAAAGAATATTTAAAAAAAATGCATGTCTAAATATTTCAATGACTTTCAGAGAATGCATTTTACTATTTCATGACATAATAGCCACTAGCTACGCCTCATGAAAGTAAGCTTAATAAACAAAATCCCAGAACACTAGAGACTAGGATAGACCTTGAAAATAGAGGTCCATTGTTCCTAGCAGTGACTAGAAGAAAACTAAGAAAACTAGAAAGATTCAATGTATTTTTCCATTAGTATTTCTCTATGTTTTCTTAATTAAATGAAAATTTCCCTACTATATTTTGATAGAAAAATATAGGTAGAGAAATACAAAAAAGTAGAGAGTTACCCCAACCTAAAATACATATTTGATGAAGCACAAGCTAACCTCTGTGGCACTTTTTCTCCTGGTCGTTGTCGGCCAGAGTGGATGCTACTGGCCACTAACTTAAGTGGTTTCTATATGTTGGCCACTATCAATCAGAGTGGCTAAACCTACACTCAAAAAAACCATGAAAACATCAACAAAATAGTCAAAAATAGAAAACCAGGTGGGGGTCCCATTGTGATCACCATATGTACGACCCTAGGAAGTTGTGCCCCTTAGTCTACTTGCATAATAACATCAAAATAAAAGACCATAAAAGCATAAATAACACATAAGTGATAAATGCAATAAATATATTTTATTTATTCATGTGAAACTCCTGTTACATATGAGTCCCTCTTAGGGATACCCAGTTTGATACAATGAAATACAAGAAGTAATGGTGTCCCCTGTAAGAGGATGGTGCACTTTGTAGGCCTCCCAAGATCGCACACAAACTTGTATAAGAGCTTATAGATGCCTTCTTCTCCTTCTTGTCTAGAGGTATTTGATGTTTTGGACACTTTGGCTTATCCCTATAACTTGTATCTTACGTGCAAGAAATAAAAATAGAATATCAGTAGCACGAGTAGCCTCTCGTAATGAGGTTTTATTATAAAATCTGTGAAGCATGATATATAAGCATAATAAGATGAAAATATAGTAAAATTGAGTGATAAATGCATGGACAACTTAGGAAATAATAGTGCAAATGCATTAAGGGAACTAGATCTATACTAAAAATAATTAACAAAGCAAAATGCAATGATAGATCTAATCTAAAACTTGGAAAATAATTTCTAAAAACCTAGGGTATGCATGTAGGCCACTATCAACGACAACGACCATGAAATAAATCCTTCTTTCTCATGGACCAGGGGTTGTAACACTAGATTACTCATCGGAATTAATGTCCAAGGGTCACCTTTTGTGCCCGTACACTAGTTGGCAGTAAAAAAAAATTGATCTGAATGGTTGTATGGTTGGAAAACATCACTAAATTAGGTAGAGTTATGCCACTCCTCAAAGGGGATATAGAATCTCTCTCTAATATTCTAGAGCTTCACTACACAAAATTTTGATATTCGCTAGGTCATTTGCCCATATGTAGACCTCTCATATTCAGACCTGGATCTAGATATTGGTTTCTTGGAGAAGCCAATATCCAGATCTGCATGCAACTGACCATCCTAGGGGGAAGGATCAATCATAAATTTACATTGAAGGGATAATTAGGAGGATCTCTAGGAGTTCCACATTGAAAACCACTCATAAGTAATGCAAGTGCAGTCAAACTATATGATCTGGGCTCGTTTTCACGACCATATTGTGTTTTGATGTTAGTCATTGTCTAGAGCAACGGCTAGGTGTGGCTACTCTCAGCTTCAACGACTAGTGTTTGTGGCCACTCTTCTTAATAGCAGCTAAGCCTGAATGGGCTAGAACTATCCTTTTTGAGTGGTTAGGACCACTGCTAGCTCTTGGAAAGGTCCAATATTATTCATATGGTCTTTGGATATGCCCATATGAGTAGTCTCCTAAACATGACACATTTTAGGTGTCTACACAAACAAGAATGGAAAATATTTTTGCATGTCCTCCATTTTTTTCCAAGTGGTATTTCATTCAAAAAAATAATTCCATTGGACCTTACATTGTTCTAGAGTCCAATTCCACATAGTCTTAGAACACAACTCAAGAATATTTATTGGCATCACTTCAATAGCCTATTGGTTTACCATTTGCAATTTAGAAATATTCCATACATGTTCAGGGTTAAAAACATATTTCCTAAGCAAAGATATGTGGAAAGTGTCATGGAGTTTTGATAATATAGGCATTAAGGCAAGAAAATATGCAATCAAGCTGATATTCTTAGTGATCTCAAAGGGTCCTACAAACAAAGAATTAAACTTCAAGTATTTGATAGAACTTTTCATCGATTTTACCCTTAATAAAACTTTATCTCCTATAGAATACTCCCTTAGAGTTCTCTTCAGATCAGTTTACCTTTTCTATCGATCGGTGGCTTCCTTCAATCTTTGCCTAATCACCTTTAGCTACTCTTCCATTTATCTAACCATATTTGGATCAATGACAACTCAATATTCTATATTGTCCTAAGATAATGGTGTTCTATACTTCTGGCCATACAAGGCATTGAAAGGAGCCATCACCAAAGAAGAGTGATGTCCATTATTGTAGGTGAACTCTACAAGGTGTGGGTAGTCTTCCCAATGAGACTTGTGATCCATTTATTACATGTGAAGCATGTCTTCTAGTACTTGATTTACCCTTTCTATTTTACCATCTATTTTAGGGTGGTATGCTAAGCTCATATTTAATGTGCCTACTACATGTTGTAGGGATTTCCATAATTTAGAAGTGAATTTGGAATCTCTATTTGAAATGATTATTTTAGGAAATCCATACAATGAAAAACCTCCTTGGAAAATCTATTGGCCACTACCTGAGCATAATCCTTGATGTTTTTTGGTATGAAGTGTGTAATCTTAGTCAATTTATCAACTACTACAAGGATTACATCATGTTGATACTTGTTCTTGGGTAAACCTACTACAAATTCCATAGATATGAGCTATAATTTTTGTGTAGGTATATCATATGGATACAATTGTTGCAGGATGCTTGCATTCAACCTTAATCTTCTAATATTCAAGACATTGAATGATAAAATTAGTAATATCCCTCTTCATTCCTATCTAGAAGAAGGTTATTTTCATATTTTCTCTCATTTTGGCCCCTCTAGGGTGAGCAAACTAAGGGTATCTATGGGCTTCTTGCATTATTAGATTCCTTAAATTACCCATTTTTGGTATGATGATCCTACCTTGATAGCACAGAAGATCATCATTCATGCTGAAATCATTATTACCCTTAGGATCCTTACTCATTTTTTTCCAAATTTCCTTGCAATACTCATCTTGAGATTGTTCCTTCCTTATATGATCTATCAGACCCATATGCCTCCTAGTTATGTTTGCTCTATTCTTCCTCCTATTTAAGGCATCAACAACCTTATTCTCTTTCCCTTTGATATACTCAATTTCAAAGTCATATTCAATGAGAAACTCAATCCATATTATTTTTCTTGCATTGAGTATAGGTTGGGTAAATATGTACCTCAAACTTTAATGGTCAATTTTTAGCTCAAAGGTCCTTCCTACCAAGTAATTATGCCAGAATTTTAGAGCGTGCACCACTATAACTAGATCTAAATCATGCATAACATAATTAATCTCATGCTTCTTAAGATTCCATGAAATGTATGCTACTACTAAATCATCTTGGGAGAGTACTCATCTTAACCCTTCTAGTGATGCATAATTGCATACTAAGAAGTTCCCTTCAGGGTATAGGATATTTAACTTTGGTGTCATAGTGAGTTTATGCTTTAGCAACACAAAGGTAGTTTCACACTGTTTTGACCACTTGAATTCTTTTCCCTTTCTTTGAAGGTTAGTTATTGTTGCTGCAATATTAGAGTAACCTTTATATAATGTCTATAATAGCCTATCATCCCTATGAAGCTTTGCACTTCTATTACATTAGTAGGGGTGGCCAACTTAAAATGGATTCAATTTTCTTTGGATCTATGATAATTTATTTTTCAAATACGATGTACCCTAGATATCATACCTTTGATGTATAAAAATATATATTTTCCTATATTTCTATAGAGTTGGTTCTCCCTTAACAAATCTAACATTATTTTGAGATGTTTATCATGCTCCTCCTTGTCTCAAGAGTATATTAAGATATCATATAAAAATACAAGGACAAACTGATCTAGATACCTCTTGAACACACTGTTCATTAGATTCATAAATGTAGTTGGGGAATTAGTTAGTCCAAAGGGTAGGAATATAAACTCATAATTCCCATACCTAGTTTTAAATGCCATTTTATGAGTGTCCTCCTCATGTATTCTTAATTGATGGTACCATTATTTTAAATCAATATTTGTGAATACTATGGCATATTTCAATTGGTTGAAAAAATCTTCAATTCTAGGTAAAGGGTATCAATTTTTTATTGTAGCCATGTTAAGCATTCTGTAGTCATTACATAATCTTAATGAACTATCCTTTTTAATAAATAGCACCAATGCACCCCATGGCAACACACTCAACTTTATCAATCCTTTTTCTAATAGCCCTTCTAGTTATACTTCTAATTCGTGCATCTTAATAGGATTCATCCTATATGGATATCTATGGATAGGTTCTACTCTTACCATAAGTTCAATGGTAAAATAAAATTATCACATAGGAGGAATTCTTGGTAAATATTCAAGAAACACATATTTAAAGTCCTATAAAATTGGGTATTTTTCCAACACCTCTTGTAGAAACCTAAAACATGTCATGTTTAGGAAGACTACTCACATGGGCACATTCATAGATCATGTGACTCAACCTTGGGACATTACAAGTATCAAAAGGGGTTTTTACCACTAATTTGGGGAATTCTTAGCCCATACAAGCCTGGCTGGTATGCACAAGAGCAACTGGATCTTGGCCGCTACAGCTCAAAGTGGACAAACCTTAGCCACTATAGATGATAGTGGCTAAAACTTAAAATGCATTTTACCATCAATATAGCCTAATATTGGGTGTAAGTTGAAATTTGCATGCAATAATACCAACCGGGAACAACTTTGCATTCCTCCTCATAACCATTCTACATGAAAGACTCAAGTCTGTATTTAGACATCAGGTAACTACCCCTCAATAGTAGATAAAGACTCAATTTATCATGCTAACATCTAGTGCACATTAGATATTCAGTACTAGGGTTTGAACATTGACCTAGGGCTTCAAACACTTTATAAGGTGTAAACCTAAGAGCACCAAAAAGGGATCATCAGATATCATATATCAAAATTTTGAATAAGTTGGATCATTGAGGAGAGCTTTTGGAGACTTGGAGAGCTTTCCTTGGAGATCATTTTATAGGGAAGCCCTGTCATATTGGAGAGCATATATGAGCACCCTTGAGGAGAAATTAAGTACTAGCCAACTAAGAGGTGATCATTCATGAACATACATTAATCATTTTAACACTAGTAGCAAAATTAAGCCCATAGCCTTTGGATAAATAGAGACAAATTTCATCTTAGAAACCATTGTCCTGGACGGTGGACCATAAACCTAGTCTAGGTTTTAGGTGTTAGTTTCTTTTATTATGATTTCTTCATGTTTTCATGTCATTATCATAAGATCTACTTCATTTATTTGCATTCATAGCACTAGTTTCATTGCATTTGTTTTTATTAATCATATTCATTGCTAATAGCCTCATCCAGGGAGGTAATCTCAGACATATAAGCGTGCATTGTTGTTTCATTTATTATAGGGCTATAGGTTCATCGGACAAATCCATAACATACAAAAGCAAGAGGATCCCTCTAGGAATCAAACCTAGAGAAGGAGGCATCTGTAAGCCCTCATACAGTTCCGTGTGCATCATCGAGAAGCCTGTAAAAGTGCATCACCCCTTGTAAGGGGATATTTTATACATCTGCTACCATCTTTGTGTAAAATTATGTATCAAATGAAGGGTATCCCGTAGAGGGATTTATATGTAACCGAATCTTGGAAATATCAATACAAAGCATTCATTCATTTATTTCTTCATACTTTGGCTATGCCTCTCTTTTATGCTTTTTCATTTAATGCATGTTAAACGTTAAAAGATTCAATAATAATCACAAATAGATTAAGTGAATGGTGCATTGCTTCCCCAGGGTTGCTAAATATGGTGATCATGGTGGGACCCCCACCAAGTTTTTATTTTTTTTTGCTTTATTGATCTGTGTTTTTGTGTGCTCTGGTCAATAGTGGCTGGAATTGGAGTGTAGCAGAGGACAAAATATTGGTTCTCTAAGATAGATTTGAGTTTGGTACAACTTTTTTTATGATTTATGGTTCTCTATATACTTTTATTTTTCTAAAATAGTGAAATTAAGACACATTTTGATTTAGAAACTAAGGAATGAAAAGGAAAGAACTTGCATCTTATGCATCTTAGAGCTTTTTAGATTTCCACTAGGCATTGCTAGGAACAGCGGCTTATGCTTGTAAATTCCACCCTAGAATCTAGCGTGCTAGAAATCATGTGTTGGTTTTTTTATTTTGAGGCCCTACTAGAGGCCATATTTGCACAAAATAGAGTGCATCCATGAATCTCACACTAGTTATGCATCTTTCTAAAAAGTGAAACATCATTCATATCAGACATATGGAAAAGATTCATTGTTGTTGTATGATGCATTTTACTTTATGTAAACTTAAAATGAACCCCCCACACGCACACATGTTTTAAACATTAGGGAGTTGGATTTCATCACCAACCTTCAATTAAGTCCGATGACATTGGTATTCATCTCCTTCCACCGGCTTGCCCCCTATATCTTCTTAGAACAAAATTGGAAACTTCTTTATAGTGGTACTAAGTTACTCATGTTCAAACTGTCTCCCACTATTAGAATAATTAGTTCAGATTGTAAGATCTAGGTGAACCCCCCACTGGTACTTCAATGGTGTACCCTAGTCTCTTTTTGAGAAAATCATGTTTGTCATGGGTATTATTGATTCCCACTATGGATGACTCTCCTTATTCTAAATCCAAAACAAGAGAAAGAAACAAGAATAACAACAAATTAAAAACATAGCAAACAACTTAGGGCACACATAAATTGGTAATCAAGATAAACACTTGCTTGATATTATTTGGCTATCTTTAATTACAATACAAAAGACCAATTCATAAAAAACAATGGTCAAAACCAGAAGTAAACATCCTCAGTCCAATATCGAGGGAGAATCTAAAGCTACACATGCCCATAGGAAAAGTCGTAGTAACATTGAACCGCATGCTCATAATACCATGATACATAGTTCCATGAGTCTAAAGGATGATAATTCAACCCTTGGGGGCTCTCCTCGAGAAACCCCAAATAGGGAGTCACATCATGGAACTAAATCACAAAAAAACAATGAGGCTTCATGACCATCATCATAAATGAGACACAAGGAAGCCTCAAGGCCTTCCTCTAAACACACAGAAACTTCTCAAAGACATGAGGAGGCTTCAAGAGCTTCCTCCCCACATGGATATAAGCAAGGTTCTAGACACCATTATTTGCATAGGTATGATGAGGTTTCTCCATATCCATCCTCATGGAGGGTAGATAGGACCACAAATCCCTCATCACCAAAAAGACACACAAGAGTCACAACCTCTCAAACTTAATATGAGACATTGATAATAGGTCTGCCCACTGAAGGACAAGAAACTAGAGCTACATCTAGTCATAGACATCAAATAGAAGATATCCTTCACACAAGAGGAAGGATTCCAATAGATTATGACCTCATTAGATTAAATGGCACCCTAAGGTATCAACCATGTAAAACAAGGTGGTTATATGAGTTGGAACAGTTGTATCCAAGGCCACCTCCCAGAACCATAACCAAAGAGAATTTTGCATCTGGAAGTTCACAAACTATTACTTCTAAGTGCACCTCTCAACCTGGGGATGCTTCAGAGTGACTCTGCAAGTCTCATGTAGAGTCTAACCATAGAGACACTTATCAACACACATAACAAATTATAGTAGCTAGCAAGAGCAAAGAAATATCAGAGACCTCTTCAAGGAATATGTGAATCAAAACCACAAGAACAAAATTAGACAAACATGAGTCCTATTCAAAAATGCAATCTGACCACATGAGATGGTTAGAAAATGCATTGCACAAAGAGCGAGATCTATTGGAAGCTCTTGATCATGAAAAATAAAGAGAAAGGCTTTTGTTCCAACATGAGCAGTGTATAAGAGAACAAGCTGAGAAACTAGCTCGTATCAATTTACAAGCCAATGGAAATGATAATCAAAGAGATAAATGCACTGACTCAATAACATAAGGGCACACCAAACAAGAAGAAATCCCACAACAAAACCACCACTCAAATCATGAGCAATTTCAAATTTGTGGAGAAAGGGTAAACATGATAAATCAGGATAAAACACATCTTGAATCCCCTCATATAAGGGAAGAGAATAGAACAAGTTAATTGCACATAGAGTTACCTCCATTACCATTGTGATGGGGCCTACAAGAAGAGGAATTCCTCACCTAAAAGGCATTCCAGGAACTCACTAAAAATATGAAGTTCTTTAATAAACTAGAGACGGAAGGAAATCAACCAAAATTAAGTAAAATACACAACTAGCCATTATACCCATCAGTCCCTAGCCATGCATATCCTAAGGATTTTGATATGCCTAGGTTAGAAAATTTTAAGGGTGAAGAGGATGCACAAGAGCATGTTACCAATTTCATCAATGCATGTTTTCATATTGAAGACAATGATGCTCTTATTGTAAGTACTTTCATTATGATATTTTTGGGCACTGCCACTCAATGGTTCAACCAACTGCCCAAACACAACATATCCAATTTTGAACAACTAGTAAATGCATTCTTGAAGCGTTTCTCCTTTGGTGCTAAAATAAAGGTGAATATTTTAGACCTGGACAACCTAAAAAATTATGATGATGATCCAGTAATGGAGTATGGGGATAGATGGAGAAAATTCATGGTAAAGTTATCATTCTCTGTCCCCATAGAAGAAATTATCCGCATGTTCACCAAGAGTTGTTCTAAACACATCTCCCTCTTGCTACAACTTCAAAAATATCATCTTGTACTTCAATAATTCAGCAAGTCTGGGAAGATCATATTTCCCTATGTACCTCTTGTAGATCCCAACCATCCTAAGCCAAAAGGATATAGGGAAGATCAATTTTACCCTTATCACAGGATATCGAGGTATAATATTGAAGTTTGCATTGGTTTCAAACACCAGGTGCAAAACATGATTGAGGTAGGAGAACTTAAAGTTGACAACCCATTGGCTCCTAATAATAGAGATATGGGCATATACAAAAAATTACTACCCAACCATGAGGTCCCTAGAGGGCAAGGTGCCCAAGTCAATCAGGCTCGAATTGATACACCTACCCATGGGTGCATTGGGATGGTTGAAATTATCAATATAGCTACCAGGACTAGATGATATGGTCAGCCTCCTATGGCTTACATTGATGTTTTGGCTACACCTAGGCAGAGGCAAGGGTAGAACAACCTTCTAGGGCCACCAACCTGACCTGTGGTAACTATTCAGAGTAGACTAGAGTAAAATTTACAAATGACTCTAGAAAACCTGTCTATATATGAGCTCATACAACAATCCCTAAAGAATAAGGAGACTTTTATGGATATTTTGATATCAATTGAGATACAACCACAAGATCCAAATTCATTCACTTATTTTGTGGGACAAGTACAATAATGCCAAGAACCTGTAAACCAATTTTATGATCATGAGATTAATACAGTGGCTACTGCCTTACCAAACCCTATGTTGCATATTATTGTGTTAGTCAATTATTTACATTTTAATCAGGTCTTGATCGATATATGTTCATCAATTAACATCATCACAACAACAACAATAAAACACCTTAAGATCACCAAGTCAAATATCGTTCTAGGAGCCTACACATTAAGAGCTTTCAATGATGCTTTATGCAATACTGTGGGAACGATAGTCTTACCCATAAAGGTGGGGCATAAGACCATCCCTATGATGTGTCATGTATTGGAAGGGTCCATGCAATAAAAATACTCCTAGGGCACCCTTTGATAAGAGATATGAAATGTGTTCCTTCAATTTTACACCAATGTGTCAAGTACATGCATGATGACAAATTCTATGTGGTTCTGGATGATGAAGAGCCATTCAAATATGTCCATAAAGTGGATTTTCTAGGATAATTTATGATTCCTTCTACCCACCTGTATGTAGGACCTTCATCTCCAACTATGCAACTAGATGATAGAGACAAAGGGGTATGAAAAGATCCATCCACGTCAGCACCTCATATTGCACCCAAAATGACTAATGCTTCTAAGAGACCAGCAACATCTAAGACAAAAGACAATCAGAAGCTAAAGGTACCTTTAGTTGAGGAAGGAAAGCACAAGGAAGTGCTAACCATAGCCATTGAGAAAATTCCAAGTCCCGTGGAAGAAGAAGATCTCCAATATCAAGCTGAGGAGATACTAGAACCCGCTTCGCCAGTGTCTTATGTAGGATCATTCACATCACATGTGACAATACACTTGGAAAGTACATGGATATGAGAGTATATTGTGTAGAACATAACATTCACATCCATCATAGAGTTTGCATAGGAAATGGGATGTCCAAAATACCTAAGACCACTAGTGGGAACAGTGGTTCTTCTTGGAATCCCTCCCAACCAAACCAACTTTGTCTATACTGGCTTGGACTGCACCCATAAGTTTACATACATAGAAAAGGACAATGATGAACTATTCACTATTAATTTTTGTTACCTCTCTAATCTTGAGTTTGCTCTAAGTTACTTTGAATGTTACCATTGGCATGGCTACGATCTTGGTATATATGAGCAGGGACGTAGGCAACCATTCGAGCCACAATACCAGCTTCCCTCTGATAGGTTTGGGTTAGGCTATCACATCAGAGGTTGAGATGACTCTCTAGTAGTAGCCTTGGATAGATTAAACTTGGGATTATGAGAAGACATCAATTTTATTCCTTATCACCCACCAAGTACAAAACATCTGATCAACATATAAGTGGTTGTGGTAAAAATAACATCACCCGAGACTTATCATCCAAGCTTCACAATTGATGCCATCCCAATAGGTTGCAACTTATGGGATGAAGAGTGAGAATAAAATGGATACAAGGAAAGCGATGATGAAGCACAGGAAAGCTTAGCCTATCATGGGACTTACTATTTACAAAGCCTTTCCTGGTCCAACCACAATGAGAGTGGATACATATCAGACAAAAGTGGCTATGATTCAGAGGACTAAATAGAGAGAGCCTATCTAGGGCAAAGGTAGTGGCCCCATAACTTGGGGCAAATTACTATTTCAAATGGCATCTTCATAAATGATGAAGAATATGAGGATGAAATAGAAATGGCCTACTTGAGGCCAAGACATGCACCCCTTGTTCTGGGACCACATATCAATGCTAATGGTTTTTGGATAAGTGATTATGACTTCAATGATGATACTGAGATGGATTATATAGGGCCTCACCACTTTTAGCAATCCAACATGCTGGTAGGAAGAGAAGCGGAACTTCATGCTATAGACCCTGGCTTATGGTTTTTAGGAAGACCTATTGACTTAGTTGCCATTCACCGTGTGGTCAATACCCCTCTGCATACATTCAAGGATCTCTTAGAACCTAATGATCCTATTATCTAGCCTACTCATGGGCCAGATCCAAAGATTCCTTTTCCTCTAGAGCCTCATCATGAGTGTGGAGAGGAAACCTCTGAGACAATGTTTCACCCATGTGGTCCTAGAGATTTCATTCAATCAATAAATACAATCTCCATTAATTTAGACACTCTATTTAATAACCCATCAGATCCTACTAAATCATTGTGTCTTTATACAAAGGCTATTGATTAGGATCATGTTGATTCTCCCATAGATCCTAAGGACATTTTCCCTAACAAAGAGGTATCACAACCACTTCATTTTGCATTAGGCTATGCATATGATGTATTCCATGTCGGTTTGGATCCTGAGTCAGTAGGACCTATAAATCCCACTGATGAAATTCATTTGATACCCACACCTCACTAATTGGAGTATGGGTCACATATGGCTATAGAAGTGAATTTTGATATGGACATCAGTGATGATCCTACTCAACCAAATAAAGTCAAGTTCGAAGAAATTTTATCTCTAGAGGAACAAGCCATCATAATTCCTCTCCTTAAAGAGAGACCAAATTGTTTTTCTTGGACTTACAAAGACATGCCAAGGATTGATCTAAAGTTAGTTGTTCACAACCTTTCATTGGATCCCATGAAGAATCCAATCAAGCAAAATTTGAGGAAAATGCATCCAACCGTCGCTTTGATGGTGAAGAATGAGTTACAAAAATTGTTGGATGAAATTTTCATAGTTTCCATTGACTATCCCGAATGGGTATTGAATATGGTGCCCATGGGAAAACTAGATGGAAGAGTCCACATTTGCACATATTTCAGAGACTTGAATAAGGAAACTCCAAAGGATTCATTCCTGTTGCCAAACAGATGCTCTTATTGACGCAACTACAGGTCATGAGATGCTCTCCCTAATGGATGGTTTTTTTAGATACAATCAAATCTGAATCAAACTTGAATATCAACATAAGTTCACTTTCATTAATACATGGGGGGCATTCTGTTACAAGGTGATGCCATTTATCCTAAATAATGTTGGTGCTACGTATTAGTGGGACATGACATACATATTTCATGACTATATGCACACAATATTAGAAGACTACATGGATTACTTGCTATCCAAGTATTTAGCATGACAAGAGCACGTTGAAATCCTTGAGAAAGTATTTTATCACCTCATTGAGCACAACGTCGGATTGAACCCTAAGAAGTGTATTTTTGGTGTGACTTTTGGTAAGCTCTTAGGTTTCATCATTTATAATAGAGGCATTGAAGTTGATCTTAAAAAGGTAAATTCTATAATGGAAATGGCTGCCCCTACCAACATTAGGGAGTTAAGAAGCCTACAAGGCAAGGTAGAATCCATAAAATGGTTCATTTCTCAATTATCAGATAAGTTTCGACCCATGAATCAGTTGCTACACAAGGATGTCCCATTTAATTAGGATGAAGAGTGCCAATAATATTTTGTAAAGATCAAAACTTACCTGGAAATACTGCCTATATTGGCTCCACCAAGGCCAAACATACCATTTTTACTATACATATCGGCCACTAATTTCACTTTAAGCACCATGTTGGCCCAAAAGAATGCACAAGACAAAGAGCAAGCCATATATTACATCATTCGGACCTTGGTGAGTTATGAGCTAGAATATGCGTATGTAGAAAAGTTGTGTTTAGCAGTGGTATTTGCAACTAGAAAGTTGTGACACTACATGTTGAGCCATACGACCTACGTTATATCACAATAAAATCCTTTGTAGTAAATTATGAATAAGACCTATCACAATACACATACTACAAAGTGGATCCTATTATTGACAAAATTTGATCTAGATTTCATAAGACCAAATTCCATTAAGGGAAAAGTCATAGTAGATCAATTAGCAGAGGCACCTCTTCTAGATGGAAAGCCTCTCACTATAGAATTTCTTGATGATGCAGTCTTCACATTATCAGATCCACTCGAACCTGAGGAACCTAAGAAAGAAAGAGATATGGCATTTTTCTTCAATGGTTTAAAGTACGAGCAAGGGGGTGGAGCAGGGATATTATTTATCACACTACAAGGCACTCCATTGCCCTTATCATTCAAGCTAGACTTCCCTTGCACAAACAATAACATAGAGTATGAGACCCTGATATTGGGACTCCAAAAAACCATTGCAATGGGCATTAAAATATTGAATATCTTTGGTGACTCTTTGATCATAGTTAATCAAGTCAAAGGATTGTTCCAATGCAGGTGCCCACTCCTGAAAGCTTAAAAGGAGATTTTTGATACTTACCTAGCCCGAATGGAATGGTATGACATCGAGGTAATACCTTGTATGTGAAATAGATTTGCAGACACCATGGCATCTTGGGGATCCTTAATACCTTAGAATCCATATTATGATTTCACAACCATTCACATTAAAGTGTTAACACACTCAAAAATACAACGTGATGCTATTGACAATCAAGAGTCAGTCAACATGATTGAGACCAAACCAAATTAGGATTGGTCCTTTAGAGCTAGAGCTTTCTTAAAAATGGCACCTTGGGAATTGTTGATCTCTCAAGGTCCTATGGAGTGTGTTACGACCATCCACCATAGGGTTATTTCTCAAATCGTGTTCACAAATTGTGGATCATAGGAGGAACATGCCATTTTATCCATAGAAGTTATGGCTTATCAGGATTGGCTTTCCCAATTGTGGGATTTCTTGAAACTTGGAATGATACCACAAGTCCTATCACATGTTGAGAATTTAAAAAAAAATATGATGAGGTATATATTTCTAGGAGAGATCATTTATATACGAGGCTATGAAGGAATGATCCTTCATTGTTTTGAGCCCCAAGAAGCATCCTAGGCAATCTCACGAGCTCACGATGGTACGTGTGGTGGTCACTTCAGTGGCATGGCCATCATTAAATGCATCTTGAGAATGGGTTACTATTGGCCCACTATGGAAAAATACTATTGTGAGTATGTCAAGAAATACATGAAGTGCCAACATCATGCAGACATCACTCACTTGCCATCACAAGCCTTGCAACCCATCTAGGTAGCCTGGCCCTTCTCGTAGTGGGAACTAGACTTAGTGGGGAAGATCTCACCCCCATCCTCAGGTCGACACACATTCATCATAATGGCCATTGAGTACTTTACCAAATGGGTCAAAGCGATCCCCTTGACATTGACAATTGGACCAAGGATTGCGGAGTTTATACTCTATAATATCATAAGTTATTTTGGGGTCCCTTAGAAAATAATATCGGATAATGGGACATATTTCAAGAACAAAAATGTGCATGCTTTAATGAAAAAATACCATATTTATAATAGTTTTTCAACACCCTATTATTCGAAAGAAAATGGGTAAGCATAAGCATCAAACAAAACAATAGTCTCCATCTTGAGGAGGACAGTGACATATAATCATAAGGACTGGAATTTGCAATTACCTTTGGCATTGTGGGCATATAGGACTAGTGTGTAGATGCCCATTAGGGAAACACCATTTTAACTTGTATATGGTACTAAGGTCGTCATTCCCCTAGAGTTGGAAATTCCAACCCTACGCATAGCATTTAAGGACTTCATAGATGATGACACCACACAACAAGGCTGCCTGATCAGTTAACACTTCTTGATGAATACCAATTCAATACCTTAGGACATCTCCATGTTTATCAGGATCACCTTGCATGAGCTTACAATAGTAAATTCCACTTGAGATAATTCAAAGTTGGGGACCTTGTGCTCAAAGAAAACCAATAGAACTCAAATATTCCGCTGCACCTACGAGACAAATTTGTGGTAAATTGGATAGACCCCTACATTATTTTAGAAAGGGTTGGAATTGGATCATATCACCTCACATCATTGGATGGTGTTGAAGAGCTTGAGCCTCTCAATATCATTCATTTGAAGGTATTTTATACATAAAATACAAAAACATTCAAATATGCATAAAATACAAAAACATCCAAATATAAAGCATCAAAAATACAAACAAATTCAAAAAACATAAAAATTTAAAATTCAATCAAAAATACTCCTATGGTATCTTCACGTTGCTTGGTCATCTAAATTCAAAATGCTCTAAGGATACACAAGTTTCTTGGTCAAATTCAAAATGCTCCAAGGGTATCAAGTCGCTTGGTCAAATTCAATAAAAAATGCTCCAAGGGTATTCAAGCCACTTGGTCAAATTCAAAATGCTCCAAGGGTATTCAAGCCACTTGGTCAAATTCAATCAAAATTTCTCCAAGGGTATTCAAGTTGCTTGGTCAAATTCAATTATGCTCAAAGGGTACACAAGTCCTTGTAAATTGCCCTTGATTCGAGTGATATTTTGACTCATTCTTATTTAGTTAAATGGATCTCCATAGTGATATCTATAAACACATCCCATTGTTGAATATGCCTATTAATTAGCTTAATGGAACTACCTTATCCATTAAGTTTTAGGTTTAATTTATCTACATCTTGCATATCTTGAAGCGCTCTATTTGCGCTCGGGTAGTCACAGATATGAAGACCATATTGGCCTTCCTATACTTTTATTCCACATCCAGGATGTGGTAGATATTATACACCTTAAAAGAGAGTGATATCTCTTGTCTACTTGACCATCACTAGAGAGTCATGGAGCACCATTGAGTTAGGCATATCTTGCATTGTTTAGTGATTGTATGATAAATGGTGCGTTGTCATATAGCCTATGATAGTTGTTTATTTGTTGATATGCTTGCCATGTGGACTTATATGATTTGACCACCTATGGGTGGATTGCCTAGTGTTTTTACCATTTAGGGATATGCAAGCATATCCCACATGGGGATTCATATATTGGAGAATCATTCAATTGTTAGGTTTCCTTTGATTCGTAGGTTGATTTGCCTAATTCCCACCTAAAATATGTGTTCTCATATAACCTCCTATTATATGGGTCAAACACATGTATGTGTCTACCCAATTGGCTTAGTGGTTATGTGTTGGACATTTTGAGGAATGTTGTTGTCATTGATGTCAAAAGAATTTTTGAGCAATGCTCATTTTTTAGGACATTAGGAGAGCTCAGAAAATGAAGATCTAAGAAGGATAAGTCAAATTAAATAATAATATTTTATTATTATTTTTGGATTTAAGATCAAGTTAAAGGAGATCAAGGACAAAGTTGAAAAGACCCACATGTTAATTTAAATTAAAATATTTTAATCCTTGATTAAAATTTTAATTTAAATATTGATAAGTGCTAAGGTTAATTTAAATATTTATTTAATATTTAAAATTAACTTTAATAGAGATCTAGTTTAAATTAAATTATTTTAATTATTTATTAAAAATTTAATTTATTAATATTGGGTGCTAAAGTTAAGTTAAATATTTATTTAATATTTAGTTTTAACTTTCCAAATCAAATTCAAATTTAAAATTTGAAATGTGCTGATGTTGAAGGAAGTAAAGTTTAGGTATATATATGCCAAAATATTGGCATTTGAATTATCCATGCGACTTATGGTTGGCTCATGAAAAGAGAAGGGAATTTCGCATGTGAAAATCGAGCAAGGGAAAAATACAAGAGTTTGGCATCCTCCAAAAAAGACACGAAGTGCTTGCATCTTAGTTGGCATCCAAGGGCTACATAAGATGCCTATGGGATAGTTAAGGTAGGTTCAAAACCCATGCATGCCAATTTTAGGAAGAAGTTCTATGTTTGTCTTTTGCATCGAACGTGGGGAGAAGGTAAAGACACTGAAGTACCTTTTGAATCTTTTGGAGCCATGCAGCCCAAGCGATGGGTGCTAGCACTACAAAAGCACTTGGGTGAGAACCAACGAGGATTAAAATCCCACCAAGGACCTTTTGATGCATTGAGGAATGTGATTTAATTTGGTTGTATTGGCCTACGAAAAGTTAAAGGGAAAAATAATGTTTATATTTTCTAAAGTAATTTTAATTAAAGTACTTTGCATGTTATTTGGTGTGTAAGTTATTAAGGTAGTTAAAACGAAGTGCAAAGCTTTAATTTATGAGTTGGAATTTTAGATACTAAGGATTTATAATGAAGGTTGAATTTTATATTTTGAAATTGAATAATGTTGAGTATTATTTATTTCAAGTTGGAGATTATAAAGAGTAATTAAGCACTAACTTTTGTATTGAAGAAAAGTTTTGAAGAAGAGTTAGAATGATGTTTTTATCATCTAATCTTGGTGTTTGGTAAGGAAAGTGGTTATACTTAAGATAGATTTTAAAGACTATTCTTTATCAAGAAAAAGGTATGGGCACATTCTTCATTGGCTGAAATAATTGATTGATTGAGTTTTTCTGAAAACAAGTTTGGAGTGAAAAGGAATTGGTTAATGTTTCCTTTGTGAGTTTTGGTTGAGACTTATTGATGAAGGTTTTTCTGAAAGAGTGTTAATGCTATAAGAGATCTTGTTTGATTAGCATTGTTGAGAGTGGTTTTCTGGAATAAAGAGTTTTTGTTAAAACCTTGTTTGATAAGCATTATTTTTGAAGCCATTGATTAAGTGAAGAACTTGAACTAGGGTTTGAAAAGAACATGAGTATTATTGTTATGTGAAATTAGTTGATAAGCATTGCTAGAAAAATTTTCAGTGAGTTTTCATATGCTTGGAATAGGGTTTGTAAGCAAGAATTGTTTCATTGAGTGATTGGTTGAGTAGAGTTGGTTGAGCCTAGTCAAGTGGATATGTAAAGTGATAGCTCAAGTTCTATAAAATAAATTATTCTATATTCTGAATTGATTTGATAAAAAGGTTGAGAATTGATGAGTGTGAAACATATTGAGTCTCTAACAATTATCTATATGTTTATATGATAAAAGAGTGAGTGAAAGTGTTTGAGCATTGAAGTGAATGTGAAGCATATTGAGTCTCTAAAAATTCTCTATATGTTTCTAAGAGAGTGATTGAAAGTGATTAAGCATTGTGATGTGTGTAGAGCATATTGAGTCTTTAACAATTCTATTTATGTTTTTATGATATTGGACAAGTTCTAGCATAGACTTGTTGAGCATATTTGTATCACCCAAATTTTTTGCACCATTACCTTCAGGCTAAAGGATCCGTGCCCGGAAGGGGGATGCGAGAAGGATGGGATAATACCTCGAACGGAGAGGCCCTTTGAAGGTTGCGCCTCTTGAGGGAGGGGTATAAGGGTGAATTTTTGATGGATGGTGGGGTTCACCAAGAAAATTTGAGTGGAAGTTTCCACACCTAGGTTGAGAATGGGTTTGATGTATTCATTTTATGTTCAATCATTCAGATTCCTAGGTTGGCCAAAATGAATCTAAGCTATTCTATATGAAATTTTTGGTTTATATGAAGACAACAAACATAAATGAATCCTAAATACAGAAAATATCTAAAATGGAGAAGAGTGCACCTGATTTTTGATGTCTGATGAATATTCTGAAGCTTGTAGGAGTCCAGATCATCCTGGATATGACAGGATCGTCTATAATTGTATAGAATCATACAGATCATAGGAGATTGTCTAATATCAGCCAATATCATCAGCAACCTGATGAATTCGTCAGACGAATTTGTTTGAAACCTGCAATCATGAAAATAGACACCAAAAACCAAAAATACAATTGCAAGAATGATATAAAATGATAGAAATAAGAATATAAATGCTTAAATGATAAATCCAGCTATCAAATCAAATGGGATGCAATGTTTTAATAATTTATTTTGAATTTTATCATGTAAATATGCTAAATGAGGTGAACTCCAAGATGCAAAACATAAGTGAATTAATATAATGCACAATTAAATAAGAAAAAGAGATAGAGAATGCAAACTCAGGGCTTTGATTGCTCCCAATCTAAACTATAGTCAAAATCATCTGTAATCATACAAGATCATCGTCGATCTCGATAGGATCATCCAAAATTGTGGTTGAATCACCTACGATGATTCGAGCTTCCTCCAGCTGAAACACAGTGAGATCCTACAATAAAACTTGAAAACACAAGTGCAAATGATGGGGGATAGGATGTTCTAACACAACAAAAACTAAAGTTGCAGGGAAATGATCAGCCAGGGGGATAAACTAGGAAAATCCCAAGTTTATATAGGATTAGGGGGAGGTTATGAGGTTGGGGATCATCCCAATATGGGATATCTCCAACATAGGAATCTCCAACCACACAGACACGCTTTTGCTCGAGTTGGAGAGGTTGTTGAAACATAAGCTAATTATGAAAATTTAGTTTTGGGATGAAATCGTCTAGACGTTCTGTTCTAGATGAATTCGTTCGATTTGGGACGATATCGTCAGATCAACGACGATATTGTCCAATGATCAAAACAACTTCTAAAAATGGCACAAAAAATGAGGTGAGCGGTTAACGAGCGGTTTTAGGGTTAAAATTCAATTTTTTTTATCTTTTACTGATGGTTTAACTACGCCAATTTTAGGGTGCTACATTTTGCCCCCTCTTTAGCATATTTTTTGAAGAAAATATGTTAAATACGAGTTCTTCATGCTTTATGAGAAAGCAAAAATTTATTCCATTTTTTAGACGACTATTCTAGGTTGAATCATACAAATTTTTGCTATGGTGCCCCCTCCGATTTTTTACCCAAATCAAATGTTTGAGGTAAAAGCGCGAAAAAGAAAAAATTAAAAAAATGTTGTTTTTAAATAAAAATAATAAAAATAGGGTAAAACCCTAATTCATTTTTACTGTTCACTTTTGTTGTTTCAGAGCTCTATAGGCGAAATGGTGGAAACGACACACAGATCAACAGAGGTCCAGCGCGGGTTGTGGGTAAGGATCTAAACCTAGTGTAATATGTTTTTATCTTGATTTGTTTAATTTTTTACTTGAATTTTAATTATTTTTGGGCATCGCGGCCGTTTTTAGGCCGTCGATGACGTCGGGATGAAATCGTCCCAATTTCGCCGAAATTGTCCCTATATCATCGATTTGGTCTGAGGGCGAAAATCAGAGAAATAGGGGCGATCCCTATTAAGGAAAATTTAACTAAATTTGGTACGATATCATCCAATAATGGGTGATATCATTTTTTATGAGATGAAATTGATTTTAATTGATTTTAATGATTAGGTATTAATGATTTTTGTTGTTTTATTATTTATTTTGCAGAGGAGATTGCTAAAGAGTCAAGAGTGGAAATACGGGGGTCTCAAGGATGACTTAGCTACACTCAATTAGGTCAAGCAAGACAGATTAGAAGAGATTGAACTACAATATGTGGTAGAGATGCCACAAATTCCTATAGACATGGGGCTACTGATAGCCCTAGCAGAGAGATGGTATTTGGAGTCGTCCTGCTTTCGGCTATCGATAGGGGAGATGACTCCCACTCTAGAGGATGTATGGAGGATCTTGAGGATCCCCATACATGGGCGGTTCATGACTCCTTCGGCAAATCAGGGCCATGCCATGATGATATTATGTAGTGACCCAAGCTTCACCTTGGAGAAGGGCAGAGTGAACATCGAGGCTTTGAGGCAGATGCCTAGGGCATCTTGATTGACCTAGGTTTTGGTAGGGGTGGTGGGTGGCCTTCTTCTATGCCACCAGAGTGGATGCAGGTTACCATGGCTCCTCTCAAATGTGGTCTACGATATGAGAGACCACAAATATAGGTTTTCTTGGGGTAGCTTTGTATTATGCCACTTGTATAGGATCCTTTACGGGGTCGTATACAAGGGAGGTAAATTTTTGGTGCTGACATCACTGCTACAGGTTTGGTGCTGGGAGCACATTGCGGTGCGAAGGTCGGTAGGGCTTCCACTGATAGGAGTTGACCAAGAAAGACCCCGAGTTTTCTATTGGTGGCTCCAAAGAGGGTCACAATGGTGGATAGATCTATCGATGTCCTAGAGGTTTCTAGATGACCTCACCCAAAATCATATCACCTAGAGACCATGGAGAGAGCATCCAAGGTGGGTAGAGGATGGACAAGAGTTGGCTCGCATTAGGCAAGTCATCTGGTTGAGGACAGAGCAAGGAGAGGTAGAGCTCCATCGTTATGACCAAGTTTTGAGGTAGTTCGGTCTATAGTAGGGGATCCCTTCTCTTAGGGATTATGAGTACTCCTAGACTATGTGAGATAATACCACATTGAGTGGGGTTCTAGACATGCAGTGGTTCTAGAGTCAGGACGCTGATGATGCCCCCATTTAGCCAGTGGATAGGGATGATGTGGGGGTAGCAAACGGGTATGATTCTTAGTATGTAGGCATCTGCCCTCCTCAAATGATGAGGGCATAAGGTTCTATGCATGCTATAGTGTAATGGACGGAGAGGTGGTTCCAGACTACCATCGATGCAACGAGGGGTCACAGAGGTAGGGATCAGTGATGGCATCTTTAGGAGAGAAACTAGAGAGTACCACAAGCTCCAGAGAGACAACAGTAGCCAGAGAGGAGGGAAAGACTCCCTTATTAGTAGAGGGATAGGCCACCATCGCCTGATAAGGGCAATGATGTCGAGGTGGGAGATAGCAGCAAGATGGTGGCTCTCCGAGCGGAGAATGCCTGCCTACGAGCTCAGGTGCAGACTCTTCAGGATGAGGCGACACGGCTCAAGGCTCAGAGCATAGGGGTGAGCATTCTAGAGCTATCATGGGCTATTGCATAGAATGCATTCTACTAGGGGTTGTACTATCATGTGGTTCTATAGGAGTAGAGGATACCACTACCAGCTAGCATTGCGAAGCCGATCAGGATGGGGTCATCGAGGACATCATCATGATCGACGTCAAGGATCTATGATATAGCATGGAATTCGATGGGACCACCTCCTACACCTTAGGGTGAGAGAGGAGATGAGGTTGAGAGCTTGAGGGCTTCTCAAGACTAATTGCTCATTGTACATAGACCATATATTTTTGAGAGGATTGAGTATGCCAGGGTATAGATTGTGGAATATCAATATGTTTTGATATGATGTATAGACTTCTTGATATATATATATGTTCTTTTTGTGATATGACTTGTGCATATGTTTTATGATGCTTTAATATTTGTTGTTTGACTATTCATGTAATTATGTCATTGAAAATATTATAATTTTATGTCATGCTATAAAATTAAATGAAATAATATGATGTAAACAAATTGGTTGTTGTGGTATGATTTGATGAAAAATAAAGTGACTTCTAACAATAATTTCAAAGGAAATTGTCATTGTTACATGACCATTTCATGGATTCATCGCTCGCTAGGTCATCAAGCTAATCCCGGTATGAGAGAAATATTGCTAAAAGTAAAAGGGTGCTTAAGAGACTTTCTTAAGACTTTGTGTTGTGATGATTAAAAATGATGATGGTGATGATTTGTTTTCAGATTTCCATGAAAATATTATGCATGAAATATTAAAAATATGATTTTTTCTAGGCATAAAATTCCTAAGTGTGATAGAAATTTGAACAATTGCCTAGGAATTATACCATCGTCACAAAACTGAATGTTGACATAATGAAATGAAATAGAAAAGTTTTCGTTCTTTTTAAAGCACAATTGTGTAACATAATGATTTAAGCCATATGCTTTTATGGATTAAATAAATGGGAGATAAAATTAGAATGATGGCTTGCGCTAGGCATAGAATTTTAGGTATAGACTTATACCATAATCGTGAAATCCAAAGAAGAAATTGACATATTAGTTTTATTACGTAGTTGATTTTTGATTTTGAGATAAAAAATATAAAAATGAGGACTTGCACTAGGCATAAATTTCAATTTAGGTTTAGGAACTATACCATCGTTGCAAAATTTTAAAATATATAAATGTGACTTTATTGCTAGATTTTTTAACATGCTTTGAAAGAAATTTTGGATTTTTGAAAAAATGTATTTAATTGTTTTTACGCTAAGCCAATATTCTCAAGTAAGAAAATCAAATTATTCCAAAAGATTTGCATAAATATTTTAAATTATCTCAAAGACAAAATTTAGATTTATAAGGAACCCCATGTGCATATGTGAGTTCATTGCTAATCTTGATCTATCATAATGATACAAAATCTCTGAAACACAAATGTGTGTGCAATTGTATTTTTCATTTACCAATTTTGAGCAAGATAATTTGATACAAGTAATTTTAATTAACCAAATGAGTGTTCGTTGACCATGATTTATATGCATATAACCATACCAGACTACTATGTAATTTGGGTCATCAAGAGCTAGCTGATCCATGAGCGGACATAGGTCTGTACAAAAGAAGTTCGCTAATGTGACAGACATATCACCACGCTAGGAGTTACCCAAGGCCAAGCGGGTTGGGCACAAACCACCTATTATGGGGCTTACCTCATAGTTTTTGAATAATTGAGAATTCTAGGGATTCAAGCTCATTCACCCTTATTTTATTTCAAAGGGTAGGGGAAGGGATTTATTGCTTTTTTATTTTTCTTTTCTTTTTCTCTTTTTTTTTTTTTGTATTTTTGCTTGACACTGAGATAATGTTGAAATATTGCTGAGGTGGTACAAAATGATACTAAAACAATGCTTCTTTTTCTCATGATTTTTCTTGACTTTCCTTTTTTTTTTTCTTCTTTCTATACTAGGGATACTTTCTTGGATTGGTTGTAGAGCAAGGGATTTTTATTATGGGCAGGGGTGAGCTTGTCCTTTTGTCAATTCTCAAATATTATAGACCATGTGCATGATAGGATAGTAGGGGAGACTTTTCACTCAAGAGACCACTTCTACTGTGTAGCATCGCTTTGAATTTGCAATGAAATCATTTTAATGTGAAAAGGTATACTTGGTTCAAGTAAATAACAATATCAGTTCTCTATGCTCAAAATTTTATTTAATTCAACTATGGACTTCGATATAAGAGAGATTAATAATCATACCAAATAAGATCAAGATATTTATTCTTGTGAGTGTGAAAGTGAGGGATTCCAAATAAATGCTAATTTATCCAAAATAACTGAAAATATAACTGCAATACTTCAATAGATGATAGGTGCAAAAATAGAAAATGTTTTTGAAGATTTTGATGTTTGTTATATTTTGGTTTTAATTTATGAATTAAGATAATACATAATATTACTGTTTTTGAACTTTTTATATGAATTACTAAAATAATACAATATGTATAATATATACAATGATGAAATTACCATATTTATGCATAATAATGCTTAAGATGCATAATGTTCATAAGTTCTTTAAGATATTTACCATATAAGGTAGCTAATATGTATGCTCCAGATCCAAATTTAGCAGTGATAATATATGGCCCAAGCCAGTTAGGCTCAAATTTACCTTTAAGGTCTTTAGTTGCATTGGTATTTTTTTTATTTTCTTTTAAGATGAGGTCGCCGATCTCAAAGGATCGATTATGAACTTTCTTGACATATGCTCATTTGAGCTTGTTCTGGTAGGCACGAAGATGCTCCAAAGCATTAATGTGCTTCTCATCTAGGAGTTCCAACTGACTAAATCTACCAAAGACGATATTCATCTCCTACTTTAGTATCTTAAAGTAGCAAATCCAAAGAAGGAACTTCTAATTCAAAGGGAAAAATAGCTTCAGTGCCATAAACCAAAACAAAAGGTGAAGTACCCATGGGAGTACGAATGCTAGTTCAATAAGCCCACAAAGCAAGATATAATTGAATGTGCCAATCACGGCCATATTTATTGACCAGTATTTTGAGGATTTTAATTAATGTTTTATTAGATGCTTTTGCTTGGCCATTACCCTGAGGATAATAGGGAGTGGACCAACGATGTTGAATTTTATATTTTTGACATAGTTTCTTTACATATTTATTTTTGAAACAAGTTCCATTATCTGAGATGAGATTTGCAGGAATTCTAAACCTACAAATAATTTGATTAAAAATAAATTTGGAAACTTGAGTTCCAGTGCAAGAAGCTAAGGGCATAGCTTCAACCCACTTCATAAAATACTCGATGGCAGTTATGATGAATTTGCATCCATCAGATGACACAAGATTGATTTTTTTGATGATTTCTAAGCCCCATTTTGAAAAGGGCCAAGGAGATGAAATAGCCTACAGTTCTTGTGTAGGCACATGGACAAGGTCAACATGTTTTTGGCACTTGTCGCAATGGCACACATAATCATGTGCATCATTCTCCATGGTAGGCCAAAAATATCCTATCCTAAGGAGTTTCTTAGCAATGGCGCTACCACTAAAGTGTCCCCCACAAGATCCATCGTGGGATTCACTCAAAGCTGATATAGACTCTTCTAGATTCAAACATCTCAGTAGGATACCTTCAAAAGATCTCCTATGTAAGGTATTTCCAATTATGATGAAGTGACTTGCTTTTCTATGTAAAAACCAGCACTGGTTTCTATTAAAACCTTCACGAAAGGTCCCATTTTGAAGAAAATTGAGGATATCAGTGTACCAAAGTTTAGGAGTAGTTTTGTTGATTAGAAACACGTCCAAAGGTTCCAAGCATGATTTAATTGAAGTGGGTTCCTAGAGTCGATGAATAATGATGGTAGCATATTCGTCATCTAACTCCAAGGGTAAAAGAGATGCAGCTGTGGCCATGGTGTCAATCGCATGATTGCTAGTTCTAGGAATAGCTTCCAAGGTAATTTGATCAAATAAAGATATTAATTATAATACATATGCTTTATATGGGTGCAATTTATCATCTCTAGTTTGATAAACATTTTTAATTTGATTTATAACAAGTTGAGAATCATCAAAAACTAATAGATTTTTAATTTTTAGTGCCAGGGCTGCTCATAATCCAAGGATGAGAGCCTCATATTCAGCAGTGTTATTAGTATAGGAAAATGTTAATTTAAAGGATAGATGTATGAGATGTTTCTATGGAGATATAAAAATAATACCTGCACCAGCCCCCCTCATGCATCGGGCTTTGTCAAAGTATAATGACCATTGCTTTGAATAATCTACCTCTAGTTTAACGCATTCGTTAGGACACTCAATGACTAGGGGATGGGTGGATTCTAAGGGTGCAACAGCTAATTGATCTGCTATGATTTGACCCTTAAAATACTTATGTCCTATAAACATGAGTTCAAACTCACTTAGCACAAGAACCCACTTTGTTGTGCGCCAGATAAATAAGGTCGACTGATGAGATATCGCAAGGGATCGGATTTAGCAATAACGTATGTTTTTTGACTGAGCATATAATGGCATAGTTTCTATGTAGAAAATATGATTGCTAGAAATAACTTCTCTAATGTTGTGTAGCGGGTTTCATAACTAATTAATGTTCTGCTAATGTAATAATTAGCACGCTCTCTTTTCTCATCATCAAGTTGAGCTAACATAGCTCCTAAAGCAAAATTTGAAGCAAAAATATACAAGATAAATGGGCGATCAGGTTTAGGTGGTGAAAGTACAGGTGGGTTAAGAAGATATTGTTTGAGGAGTTCAAATGCTTCCTGACATTCATTGTCCCAATGGAAAGAGACATCCTTCTTAAAAATCTGAAGAAAGGGTCTAGTTTTATCTGCCAACTTATCGATGAAGCGACGAATAGCTTGAAGCTTACCTTGTAGACTCCATAATTTAGATATATTTGTAAGTGCGGGCATATCAGTGATAGCCATAATATTGGGAGGGTCAATTTCGATGCCACGTAAAGAAACTATAACCCCCAATAATTTACCTGACTTAACTCTGAATATACATTTGGCTAGATTCAATCGGATAAGATATTCCCTTAACCGATCAAATACTTTTCTCAAGTCATCTAAATGGTCATCTTCTTCAATAGAACGAGCTATAATGTCATCTACATAATCGTGTAGTATATCATGCATCATATCATGAAAGATATAAGTCATGGCTCGTTGATAGGTTGCACCTACATTCTTCAACCCGAATGGCATCACTTTCTAGCAGAAAGTCCCCCAAGGGGTAATAAAGGTTGTTTTAGCCTGATCTTCAGGAGCTATCCTAATCTGATTATAACCAAAAAATCCATCCATTAAGGATATCATTCCACTCCCAGTAGTAAAATCAATGATTTGATCCATATTGGGAAGGGGAAAATTGTATTTAGGGCATGCAACATTAATATCTCTAAAGTCTGTACAAAACCTTACCTTAGTAGTTTCTTTCTTAGTTACTGGAACTACATTCGAGATCCATTCAGCATAATCAATGGCTTGTATAAAAATAACATTCAAGAGTTTTTCTAACTCCCCTTTGACTAGTAAGGCCACTTTAGGATGCATTTTTCTAAGTTTTTGTTTAACAGGTTTAGCATCCGGGTGCACTACTAGGTGATGCATAACTATAGAAGGGTCTAATCCTGGCATATCTTCATATGTCCAAGCAAATACATCTTCATATTCTTTAAGAAATGTAATGTATTTATCCTATTTTTCTTGACTCAATTATGATCCAATGTTGATTATATGGGGGTTATCCTCAGTTCCAATGTTAATTTTATGACATTTTCTACTTCCATGTGTAGATATCTCTCAAAATTAGGTGGGGTGGGTGAAATGCCCAATTCTTGTAATTCTTCCAAGGTTAGCTTGGATAATTCATCTTGATGAGTCATGGCCTCAAGCTGGGCTATACTAGGTATAGAGCCATCAAAATAAATCCATTATGTAATAATTCCTCAACGGAGACATCATGAAACATATCTCCATCCAACTCATCGTTGGATTCAACAATCATCTTAGGATAAGATATAAATAGCATATTACATGTGAATGTCTTATTTATTAAACACAAGATATCACATGCATCTAAATAATCTTGGTAACATATAAGTTGGTCATCATCCTCAAATGGGAATGGCTGAACCTTACTAGGAAATAGGCCCACACCACATCGGGCGGGCCACGCTTCTACCTCAAAAGGTTCTTTCATACCATTTAGGAAAGGTCCCAAACCTTTACCTTTATATCCCAATTTAAGAATTATAGTTTTGGCTTTAATATATTCATTAGTAAAATAACATCGAGCATATCCATCATAATGAGTTCTAATGTTTCTGGGTATTCTACCCCAGTCATATCCCTTATAAATAAAGGCACAGCTCCCAAATTGGTAAATACTTCCCATAGGCTGTGGGAGGCCCAAGGTACAAGGAGATGGTGGCAAATTATTTAAAATAAGGGAATCTTGCATAGAAGCATTCGTTTCTTCTGATATAAGGATTTTATATAGATCGGGTAAGATCTCGTCAGTGAGAGCATAAGAGGTAGAAGGAAAATTCCCTACATATTTTGATGTGGAAAATATAAATTTGGTGGATGTAGACGGTGTAGAGGAGTCAATATATGGGTCTATTAAAGGTATGGAAGTTATAGGAGTATAACAAGAGACATTGGTTGTGGTATTAGGATATTTCTTAGGTCCTAATGGAGTTTGTTCATAAGATGGTTGAACTATATGTGGAGGTGCAACTGATGGAGAAGAAGTAGATGACATTATGGGTGTGAGTTTTGCACATTTAGATGGATAATGAGAATTAGGATGTGTGGATGACAGAGCAGGGCAAAATTGAACTCCAATAGGTTCTGCCAAAGCACACATATCAAAGGGTCTTGGATCACCATGAATGGTAACCAACTTATTCTTAAATTTAAACTTAACACATTGATGTAAGGTTGAGGGAACAACTCGCATTGCATTGATCCAAAGATGACCCAAGAGTATATTGTATGATGCAGGGCAATGTATAATGAACACAATCATATCCAAGGTTCTCGGACCAACCTACAATGGAATGGTAATAAATCCACACATTTCTTGTGTTTCGTCATTGAAATATTTTATGATCATATCAGTTCTTTTTATTTCCTCACTTCTAAACCCAACTTTGGTAGAAGTCAAAAGTGCAAATATTTAAAGATGAACCATTATCAATAAAAACTCGTTTGACTGCTACATCTCCAATTAAAGCAGTAATATACAAGGGGTTATCTTTATGTAAACTATGTTGAGGTATATCTCTATCCCGGAAGTCAATACAATCAACTTCATGAGTTATTATAGTATTGGCCATGGCTTGAGGTTGAATGTCTTGTGGTACCATCATCTGGCTTAATGTGAGCATTAATTCATCTCTATGTGTAGGAGAAGATATTAAAAGGTCCAAGAGGGAAATTCTAGCTATAATATTTGATAATTTTTCATTAATATTATAAGGAAGTTTAGGTTGAACATTAGGTGCATGATTTTCTTTATTAGGAACCTTCAAAACAAATGGAGTTGATCCACCATTCTAAATTTGATATTGTTGATAATTTTGAGCCTGTTGTATAGTAACAGCTTCGATGGTACCCACAATATTATTTTGTGGATGATGAATGGGTCTTGGTCTAGCATTTATAGCTAGCTCATTAGAATGTAATCTATGATACGATGGTCTAGTATTGACTCTTCTTGGAAATGGTTCTTATGGAACCATATAAATTGTGATAGGGTGAATAGTATCTGATTCATCTTCAGAACTATTCGATTGATTTGATGTGATTTCTATCACTCTCAATCTCGTATTTTGTATCACTAAGATCAGGTATCTGAATATTATATAGAGGCTTGGTTGTAACCATGGATAAAGTTGTGTCGAATATTTCTAGATCATGAGCAGGTAAATGCCCACTAATAGTTCCTACATATCGGGCGGGGAGGAGGGACATTATGATGTTCAATTTGATTAGCCACCTCCTTACCATTTTTTGGTAAGGGATTTTGAAAGATGTCTAATGACTGATTGGTGTTCTGATTCTGGTTTTGTGGGGTGTTCTTTTGAACATTATTAGGAGGATTTTGCTTAGGTTGAAAGGCTTGCACCTCCATCTCATTGTTATCAATCAAGTCCTGTATTTTATGTTTTAATATTTTACAAGAGTTGGTAGTGTGTCCAGGTCCTCTATGGAAGTCACAGTGTAAATTTGCTTTGTATCTAGGTATAGTTGGATCAAGTTCCTAGATATTTGGTAATTGAATCAAACCTCATTCTAATAATTGTGGTAGAATAGTTGATAAAGTTTGATTTAACCTAGTAAATTCTTAAGGAGGTCTATCTGGAGGTTTCAGTACAAAATTCTTTGTTGTCTTTGTAGTATTAACATTAGCAATATTTTTTCTATCGGTGACTCCATCACCCACAACTTGTTTATTCTTATATTTATTTTTGGATGTTTTCTTATCGTCTTTCTTTTTAAGCTGGCCTCTCCTAATGAGAGCATATTCCACTCTTCAGGATAAGTCTATATCCTGATCGAAGGTGGTCAAGGCAGCAATTGATAAATTGTAAGATAGTTGCTCTTGCAAATTATTAATAAAGATGTCCAACATCTCCCTATAAGGTAACACAAAGTACAATTTTCCTATCAACTATCTCCACCTAGCTAGGAAATCAGTAAAGCATTCATCTTTGTCCTATTTTAAGTTATACAAATATTTAATGGTCACATGTATTTTGATGTAGGCACTAAATTGATGAACAAAAGACTCGGAAGTTTCTTTGAAATTCCTCAAATAATTAGTGGGTAATTGATAATACCACTCTAATGCCATTCCTCCCAAGATTTTCGGGAACATTTTTAGTAATAACAAGTCATCATGTGATATATCATGACATGCTATCCTAAACATACGAAGATGCTCTATGGGATCTTCGGTTCCTTTATATATGGGAAGAACAGACATAGGAAAATTTTTATGATATAGCTATGATACGACTATAGGATCTAAAGGCTGACTACACATCTCTCGATAGTTGTACGAGGTACGGTAGGGATCTATCTGGTCCATGCGAAAAACTAGTTGTTTCACCATGGTTTCAAGATTACTAGTTTGTCCACCATATTGGTTCGGTGGGACATAGGTATGGGATCTATGAGTGTATTATGGTGTGACATAAGGATTAGATTCTATATTGATATTATGCAAAGTGTTAGTAGGAAGAGTATTATGAAGGGGATTTGTAATAGTATTATGTTGTACCCTAGATTGTTGGTAATTGGTGTTTGGTTTTGTTTTGGGTTTTTGTTTATTTGAGGTATGTTGATCAAGAGCTTGGTGAAATAGAGCAGTAAATGATGGTTTATTTTATGTGGGAATGACCCTAGGCTTGTTAACAGGCACTTTAGATGGTTGGGTAACCTGTTGTTGTTGTATGTTCTGAATCACAGCTGCCATATCCAAATTGGATGGTCCAGCTTGATCACTCTCTTGATCAATAAAGGACAAGGGATTAGTGCATGTTTGAAATACTTCTTCTAGAGTTTCTTGAGTGTCACTAATTCGATCCTTGTCCATATGGGCTACTTTATTAAAAACACCAATATTAGTGTTAATGAACTTCTGAAATTGTTCCATGTTTTCAAAAGTGATAGCTCCTCCCAAAGACAATTTAGGGGATGAGGATCCTTACTCTCTAAAAATTTCTTCTTGTTCATTTCCTACAACAAGTTCTTCTTCTTGTTGGTCTAGGGTTCCTTATTCTGGGACTTGGTCCTCAGGAGGGACATTTTGGTCAGTTAATGGTATTCCTAACCAGTCTTCATCTTCTTCAGTTTGTTTTTCGTTCCTAAGTCTAGGCATTGTGCTAAACTTAGGTTTTAGCATATATATATACTTATATATATGCATTAGGGTTGAGAGGTATGTATTTTAACTATATACATACTATAATACTTTAAAAGGAAAATGTTTTGTTTTTGTTTTTTTTGTTTTGTGTGATTATATTATTATTTTGTGAGAATAAAAATAACAAACAAAGATGCTAGTTGCAAGAAATAACAATAGTAAAAAGAATGACTTAGTTTTCTATGAATACTTTATGGATATCATTGATAGGGTCAAGTTCATCAGGAGTCATGAAATGCTCCTCTTCCAATTGGAAGTGGTTTTTCAAGAATTTGACAAAGTGTGCTATGGTAACATGATCTATTTCAAACCCTGACATGTAAAAATAAAGTTCATGGCAATACTCTTGATACAACACAACTCTAGGAACTCTATTCCATATTTTTCTATCCATAAGAATGACTTCTTGATCCTCTATACGAGATAGAAATTTATGTACTACAACTACGTTCTCAAGGTATTCCTCAAAGGTGTATAATTTAGAAGACACAAGTGCTCTTTTATCTGCTAACCACCTATGTCAAGCTCTTTGAAGTTCATGATACAAATTCACCTGATCAGGATCCATGATTCTATCTAGGACAAACCTCTTAATTTGCCTAAGTTCTACAAATCTGGATTCAATAATACCCAATCTCCTATCAAGTTCATCCCACAAATATTGGGCTCTATTTGTTTGAGGTACTCTAAGCACAGAAGTAATCTCTATGGCCATTAATTGATTTTCAACATTTATGGTGACAACTCGTCTTTTATTATAATCTACCATCTAAGTATGATATGCAAATTTAAAGGTTGTCTAATGATTCTAGATGTTCTTAATAATGTGTTTTTTTTTTTTTAATTGTTTTCAAAAGGTGTTTTAGTTTCACGTCGGGTTCACCAAAATGTATCGCCCAAATTTTATGCACCCTTACCTTCAGGCTAAAGGATTCGTTCCCAAAAGGGGGATGCGAGAAGGATGGGACAATACCTCGGATGGAGAGGCCCTTTGAAGGTCGTGCCTCTTAGGGGAGGGGTATAAGGGTGAATTTTTGACGGATGGTGGGGTTCACCAGGAAACTTTGAGTGGCAGTTTCCATGCCTAGGTTGAGAATGGGTTTGATGTGCTCATTTTATGTTCAATCATTCAGATTCCTAGGTTGGCCAAAATGAATCTAAGCTATTCTATATAAAATTTTTGGTTTCTATGAAGACAACAAACATAAATGAATCCTAAATACAAAAAATATCTAAAATGGAGAAGAGTGCACCTGATTTCTGATGTCTGATGAAGATTATGAAGCTTGTAGGAGTCCAGATCGTCCTAGATATGACAGGATTGTCTATAATTGTACAGAATCATCAAGATCACAAGAGATCATCTAAGATCATCCAAGAACCTACAATCATGAAAATAGACACCAAAAACCAAAAATACAATTGCAAGAATGATACAAAATGATAGAAATAATAATATAAATGCTTAAATGATAAATCCAAATATCAAATCAAATGGGATGTAATTTTTTAATAATTTATTTTGAATTTTATCATGCAAATATGCTAAATGAGGTGAACTCCAAGATGCATAACATAAGTGAATTAGTCTAATGCATAATTAAATAAGAAAAAGAGATAAAGAATGCAAAGTGAGGGCTCTTATTTCCCCCAATATGAACTACAATCAAAATCGTCTGCAATCATACGAGATCATCGTCGATCTTGACAGGATCATCCAAAATTGTGGTTGAATCACCTGCGATGATCTAAGATTCCTCCGACTAAAATACAGTGAGATCCTGCAATAAAACTTGAAAACACAAGTGCAAATGATGGGGGATAGGATGTTCTAACATAGCAAAAACTAAAGTTGTAGGGAAATGATCAGCCAGGGGGATAAACTGGGAAAATCCCAAGTTTATATAGGATTAGGGGGAGGTTAGGAGGTTGGGGATCATCCCTATCTGGGAGATCTCCAACATAGGAATCTCCAACCGTGCAAACACGCTTTTGCTCGAGTTGGAGAGGTTGTTGAAATAGAATCTAATTATGAAAATGTAGTCTTGGGATGAAATCTTCTGGACATTCTGTTCCAAATGAATTCGTCCTATGGGATTATATCGTCATATCAGCGATGATATCATCCAATGATCAAAACAACTTCTAAAAATGGTGCAAAAAATGATGTGAGCGGTTAACGGGAAGTTTCAAGGTTAAAATTCAATTTTTTTATCTTTTATTGATGGTTTAACTATGCCAATTTTAGGGTGCTACAATATTTGAGGTAATTCTTTGAGAAGACATGTGGACGGATTTATGTAAGCTTTTGAGAAAGCTTAAAATACAGATTAAGAGTAGATTTGTATAAGTTCTAATGAGGAATTATTGAGCAGATTGGACAAGTTGTAGAGAGGACTTGTGTATATATTGGTGTGAGATTTTGTGGAAGCTTACAAGGTAGATTTGATTTAATTATTTGAGTAGACTAGTGAGCAGAATTGATTGATGATTTGTTCAAACCTTGAGTTAAGGTTTGGGGTATATCCAGTATAGTTGATTTGAGATTGAGTCAAGCTTTGAGTTAAGTCTTGAGGATAGATTTGTGCTAGAGTAAAGGACTGTGTTTAGTACATATTCAAGGATATATTTTGGTGCAGATTTGAGGACAAGTTTATGTCAGACTAGAGATAAATATTAAATATAAATTTGTGCTAGATCGAAGGACTGTGTTTAGTGTAGATTTGAGACAGAGCTTTAGAGGTGAAAGAGTTGAGTACAAAATTCTCCAACCAAATTAGGGAGGACAAGTGTATTATGTAGATATATTTCCACTTGATAAGGGTAGTAGAGGAAGAGGTCTTCTAGAGGATCACCAACCAGAGTAGAGTTAGGAGATTGGTATCTCTTATGGATAGATATCCACTAACTTGATTAGGGGATTGGTGTCTCCTTTGGATAGATGTCCATAAATATTTTAATAGGGAAAGGATTCCAAAGAGATTGATTGAGAAAGTTTTTAGTAAAATATTTTCTCCATGGAGTAGCCCACATTGGGTGAACCACGTAAATTTGGTGTCTCTATTGTGTGTGATGATTTGTGCATTGCTTTGGTTATTTCTATTAATATTGCCATTGATTATATTGGATAATACTATTTGGTAAAGAAAAGTAAAAATTGATCTTATATTGTTCACCCCCCTCTTAGTATAATCTTGTGTTCTTGAATTGGTATCAGAGCTGGTTCCTTCAAAAAAGGTTTAAAAGCTTGAAGGAAGATCTTACAAGAACACAAATGGCAAAGAAAGGCAAAGGCATAACCATGAGATACAAGAAGAAAAGAACACACATGGTCATGAAAGAAAAATAAGATGAATTTGATATTTTTGTTTTGGGAGGAAGAATGGAAATAGATTCAAGATATGAATAAAGTAGTGGAGAGTTAACCAGATTAATAAATTTTTGTACCAGATGTAGGAATATAGGTCACCTTGTAGTTCATTGTTCACAAGAAGGTGAAGAATATTTTGTTTGTGGATAAATTGGTCATGATGCAGGTTATTGCAATGGTTTTAGTAGTGGTGAAGATGAAGATGGTTCAAAAAAGGATAACAGGGACAACCAAAATATGTATGAAGAAGAAACTCTACTTTGGACAATAGAAGAAATTGAAGACCAAAGGAAAGAGAAAAATTTAGAAAGAGAAAAGAAGGAAGTCACTCTTAAGGAACTTGTTGAGTTAAAAAGGGAGAACTTAGAATTAAAGGCTAAAAACAAAATCATGATAAATGTAAGACAAAGCTTCTACAATATCTCTCTGACTTGAAAGTTAAGGTTGAAAAGGTAAGGAAAGCTGAAAAATATATGGTAGAACAATAAAACATAAAATAGAAATAATGTAAAATACTTAGTGTTGATCTCAAAGAATTAAAAATGGAGAACTCATGATTAAGGGTTCAATATCAAGAATATGAGAAATCAAAAGCAAAGTTTCTACAGGAACTCACCAACTTTAAAATCAAGGTTGAAGAGGCAAGAAAAATTGAAGAAGGTATGGCCAAAAAATTAAAGACAAAATATCTAGAGTGTGAAATATTAGAACATGAGATAGTTTCACTAAGGTTGGAAGTAAAAATCTCCAAGGAAAAGCTACATAAGGTTGAGAAAAATTCAAAGACTTTGGATAATATTATCAATGCACAAAGATCATCAGTCACCAAAATAGGACTTCATTTTGAAGAAGAACAAGGGAAATAGGAAGCAAAAAAGGAGATTCAAGCTCAAGCACCAGAGAAGAAGAAGCATCAAAAGAAGTAATTAAAAAAGAGATAGAGAATTCTAAGGATAAGTTGGTAAATAGAAATATCAACAAGGAAAGAAACAATACACAAGTAAGGAATAGATGTAATTGGAAATAGGATAGAGTAGAAGAGACTAAGAGACCAATAGGATCTAGGAAAGGAAATTTCAATGGACGATGTTTATCATGTCACAGATTTGGGCACATGGATTCACAGTGTAGGACACATGAAAGACAAGAAAATGGTAATTTTAGAAACAGACAACTTTTCCATAAGTATTGCTACTCATGTAATCAGTTTGGTCACAAGGCAATAAATTGCAATGTTGTTGATAGGAACATATATGGCTTCATCAGGAGAAATACCAAGATATTTGTACCTCCAAGGAATAATAACATTAAGTGTCATAAGTGCAATAATGATGGACATATAGCAAAGTGGTGTAGAGCCAACATTCCAAAATCAAGCATGAACATGAACAGGAATATGGACATGGAAAGGAACAGGAACATGAATATGAATATGAATATAAATAGAAATATGGACATGGATAGGGATAGGAACAAGAATAGTCAAAGGTATCAGAAAGATCAAATGAGAAGGAAAGAGGATAAAAGTAAATATTAGTGCTTTTTGGGAGTAGAAATACTTCCACCCTAGAACTAACCACATCAAGAGGAGGTGGGGGAGGGGCTAAGCTAAGAAACTCATTCTTAGCCCCAAGCCCCAAAGGTGACCCTTTGCCATTGATGTCAAAGGGGAGAAATTTGAGTAAGAGGAAGAGATTTAGTATTTGAGTAAAGAGGAGATATTTGAAAAGAACATTAAACCAGGGGGAGCAATGTCCCAGGTGGAGTAGAACAAGAAAAAGGTTAAATTTTTGGTTAAAATATTTTGGGTTGCCATCAATGACAAAGGGAGAGATTGTTGGACATTTTGAGGAATGTTATTGTCATTGATGTCAAAATAATTGTTGAGCAATGTTCATAATTTTTGAGGACATTAGGAGAGATCAGAAAATGAAGATCTAAGAAGAAGAAGTCAAATTAAATAATAATATTTTATTATTATTTTTGGCTCCAATATCAAGTTAAAGGAGATCAAGGACAAAGTTGAAAAGACCCACATGTTAATTTAAATTAAAATATTTTAATCCCTGATTAAAATTTTAATTTAAATATTGATAAGTGCTAAGGTTAATTTAAATATTTATTTAATATTTAAAATTAACTTTACTACAGATCTAGTTTAAATTAAAGTATTTTAATTATTGATTAAAAATTTAATTTATTAATGTTGGGTGCTAAAGTTAAGTTAAATATTTATTTAATATTTAATTTTAACTTTCCAAATCAAATTCAAATTTGAAATTCAAAATGTGCCGACGTTGAAGGAAGCAAACCTTAGGTATATATATGCCAAAATATTGGCATTCGAATTATCCATGCGACTTATGGTTGGCTTGTGAAAAGAGAAGGGAATTTTGCATGTGAAAATTGAGCAAGGAAAAAAGACAAGAGTTTGGCATCCTCTAAAAAAGACACGAAGTGCTTAGAGCTTAGTTGGCAGCCAAGGGCTACATAAGACACCAGTGGGATAGTTAAGGTAGGTTCAAAACCCATGCACACCTATTTTTGGGAAGAAGCTCTATGTTTGTATTTTATTCCAAACATGGGGAGAAGGTAAAGGCATTGAAGTACCTTTTGGATCATGTGGAGCCACGCAGCCCAAGCGATGGGTGCTAGTGCTATTAAAGCACTTGGGGGAGAACCAACAAGGGTTCAAATCCCACCAAGGCCCTTTTGGGTTCATTGAGGTATGTGATCAAATTTGGTTGTCTTGGCCTACGAAAAGTTAAAGGGAAAAATAATATTTTTATTTTTCTATATTAATTTTAATTAAAGTACTTTGCATGTTATTTGGTGTGTAATTTATTAGGGGAGTTAAAAGGAAGTGCAAAGATTTAATTTCTAAGTTGGAATTTTAGAGGCTAAGGAATTATAAGGAAGTTTGAATTTTATATTTTGAAATTTAAGAATGTTGAATATTATTTATTTCAATTTGGAGAAAATTTAAGAGTAATTAAGCGCTAACTTTTGTATTGAAGAAAATTTTTGAATAAGATTTAGAATGATGTTTTTGTCATATAATCTTGGTGTTTGGTAAGGAAAGTGGTTATACTTGAGGCATGTTTTAAAGACTATTATTCATAAATAAAAAGGTATAGGCACATTCTTCATTGGCTGAAATAATTGATTGATTGAGTTTTTCTGAAAATAAGTTTGGAGTGAAAAGAAATTGGTTAAGTTTTCCTTTGTGAGTTTTGGTTGAGACTTATTGATGAAGGTTTTTTTGAAAGAGTGTTAATGCTATAAGAGATCTTGTTTTATTAGCATTGTTGAGAGTGGTTTTTTGGAATAAAGAGTTGTTGTTAAAACCTTGTTTGATAAGCATTGTTGTTGAAGCCATTGGTTAAGTGAAGAACTTGAACTAGGGTTTGAAAAGAACATGAGTATCATTGTTATGTGAAATTGGTTGATAAGCATTATTGGAAACATTTTGAGGGAGTGTTCATATGATTGGACTAGGGTTTGTAAGAAAGGATTGTTTCATTGAGTGATTGGTTGCATAGAGTTGGTTGAGCCTAGTCAAGTGGATATGTGAAGTGATAGCTCAAGTTCTATAAAAAAATATTCTGTATTCTGAATTGATTTGATAAAAAGGTTGAGATTTGACGAGTGTGAAACATATTGAGTCTCTAACAATTCTCTATATGTTTCTATGATAAAATAGAAAGTGAAAGTGTGAGCATTGAAGTGAATGTGAAGTATATTGAGTCTCTAATAATTCTCTAAATGTTTCTAAGAGAGTGATTGAAAGTGATTAAGAATTGTGATGTGTGTAGAGCAAATTGAGTCTCTAAAAATTCTCTTTATGTTTCTATGAGATTGGAAAAGTTCTAGTGTAGACTTGTTGAGCAGATTTGAGGTAAGTATTTGAGAATACTTGTGGACAGATTTGTGTAAGCTTTTATTAAAGCTTATAATACAGATTGAGAGCAGATTTGGATAATTTCTAGTGAGGACTTATTGAGAATATTGGACAAGTTCTAGAGAGGACTTGTGGATATATTTGTGTGAGCTTTTGTGTAATATTACAAGGTAGATTTGAGTCAAGTATTTGAGTATACTTGTGAGTAGATTTGATTGATGATTTGTTCAAATATTGAGTTAAGGTTTGGGGAAAGTCCAATAGAGTTGATTTGAGATTGAGTCAAGCTTTGAGTTAAGGCTTGAGGATAGAGATTGAGGATAGATTTATGCTAGATAGATGGATTGTGTTTAGTATAGATTCAAGGATAGAGTTTGGTGCAGATTTGAGGACAGATTTGTGTTAGACTAGAGATAGATATTAAAGATATATTTGTGCTAGACTGAAGGACTATGTTTAGTGTAGATTTTATATAGATATTTGGAGGTGATATAGTTGAGGATAGAAGTCTCCAACCATAGTAGGAAGGATAGGTGTCTTATGTGGATAGAATTCCACTTGCTAAGGGTAGTAGAGGTAGAGATATTCTAGAGGATCACCATCCAGAGTAGAGTTAGGAGATTGGTGTCTCCTATAGATAGAGATCCACTAACTTGATTAGGGGATTGGTGTCTCCTTTGGAAAAATGTCCATAAACATTGTAATAGGGAAATTATTCCCAAGATATTGATTGAGAAATTTTTTAGTAAAATATTTTCTCTATGGAGTAGCCCACATTGGGTGAACCACATAAATTTGGTGTCTCTATTGTGTGTGATGATTTGTGCATTGCTTTTGTTATTGCTATTGATATTTACAATGATTATATTGGATAATATTGTTTAGAAAAGAAAAGTAAAAAGTGGTCTTATACTGTTCGCCCTCCTCTTAGCATAAGCTTGTGTTCTTCATTATGTATTTATCGTAGCTAGTTTTCATTGGTTAACCATCGATAGATTTGACTATGTAAAATCTATTAAAAATGATGTAAAACCTATATACCACATGCTCCTCATGGGAGCATGGGGTAGCTTTAATAATGTGAAAGACTTACCTAATTATGTGACTATGGGTTAGTGGTCATCTTAACTAAGGATCTAGGGCATTATAACTTAGCTAATGAAAGTTGATTGCAAATGTTTTATCAATTAATAAAGGTTAAATTTAGTGGTTGACCATTGATATTTATCCGAGGTAGAATATGAATTAATTGACTTTGAAATTTTGTTGAAGTTATCACCAATATTTTTGGATAAACAAACATTTACTATGCTTTGGTTTAATCAAACTAAGCTCTGTCTAATTAAGTTAAATATACATATACATTGAGGAAAATTATATATATACTTTTGAGGACAAGTATTATAGACCCAATTTGATTTGAGCCAAATTGGGGGAATTGTATATAATTTTGAAAATTAATATATTAATTTTTTGAGAGAAAAATTTATTAAATCTTGGGGAAATTTGTTAATAATTTTAGGAACACATGAATTTTATCTAAATATCAATTCTAGTGGTAAATCGATTATTTTATGAGGATCAAATTTTGATAGAAGAAATGATGGTAAACCTAGTTACAAAATTATAAAAAATTAGTACAAAGTTGTAGACAATTTTATTATAAATCTTGTTATCAATATTTTGAGAAGAATGAGTAAAAACAGGTTTACATAGAAACACTCTTTGGTAAACAATGTGTAGCTAGAGAAATAATGAGTGTGGAATTCATTTTTTAAGGAAAATATGGGGTTTCCTCACTGTGTTCAATCATACAATTAATGATCCTATATAACCTTTTTTCTAGTTATGATTTCTAGGATTTATGGTCTGGTGAAATTAGTATGATCTTAATATTGTAAGAATAGATTAGATGATTAATTCTTGAGATGAGTTTTAGAATCTTCCTCAGCCATAGACTCTAAAATGAAAAGTCAAAGAAAATAATAGATAGGGCTCTATTTTTGATTTAGCATATATGGAGTAATTACCACCATACTTGGATTGAATTCTTAATGTGGTTGCAATGGGAATGGATGGAAGATCCATTCTTGAGGAAATTATAAGATTTACTCCTCATATGCTTAATAAGGTTACTTATTGTACTTATGAAGGATTGATTGCATATCAATCTTGGGGAATGAATTTAGAATTCATTCTCGAGGGAATTATGGGGTTCTCTCTTTGATAAATGTTGAGTTATCTCCTTAATATGAATCCAATGATTATTTCATAAATATGAGGATATAAGAATTTGTGATATTCTTATGTATTGTATTGATGGATTGGAAAAAGAAATGTGGAATTCCTTATGTACATCATGATTTGAAAAATGAACAATTTGATTCCTTTAATTGTATAATTGATTTAGATAAAGGATCCGTGGGATGCCTTTCTATACTTGTAATTATGACAACTTAAATTTATGAAATGAGAGGAGAAACATATTTTGGAGGTTAGGTTTATTCCTTGTGAGGGTTCTAAGGATATATGTTGTGTATCTCTATTTTGTGGTTTGCAACTGATGTTATACATGGATGTTATATTTACCTTCTATTATGATGTTAATTAGATAGATTGTGGATGTTGCATGAGATGGAATTTAAATATTATTTACTTTCCAATGAGATGATGCATTTACATTTTCATAATATGATTACTAAAGTGTTATATGATTTTTTTTAACAAGCAATGTTCAATAAGTAATAATGGTTTATATTTTCACTTGAGGTTTATTAGATCTAATAATGGATGTTGCACTTACTTTTTCAATGAATGGCTCTTTTAATAAGATGCAATAATTTATGCTTTGATTCAAGTAATAGTCTTGATATGAGTGAAGCAACCTTTATGTATTGTTTAATAATACATGTATGGTATATCACTAAAAAAGAATATAATTATAAATTAATTATTAGATTGAAATTACATTCAATTAGTTAAGTAATTAAACTTCCTAATAAAATGAGAGATAGAAATAATTAAATAAAGAAATGAATAAGCATCATGAAGGAACATAAGGTTATATAGGAGTTGGTCACTCCTATCATAAGAGTTGACACTGACCATGTCATAATTATCTTGGTTACTTGCTATCCCGAATGATGTTGGTTTAAAAAAAAATATCTCTTGAGATGGTTGGAAATTGGGTTTCTATAGTTGGTATCAAAGCTCAAGCTAGCTAGTGGATTCTAAAGTTGGGTCTAGGATAGCAAAAGTATTGGGCATTATTAAATTTCTAACCTTAAACTTTCCTATATGAACTCTAAACTAATAAATATTTTGTAAGGGAGGAATAAGTGCTTGGATGCTCCTGATATGCAAGTATTTTTATCCCATTCCTAAATTCACTAGTGAATTAATATGGAAGAGTGAAGGGAACCCTCCACAACTTATGGATCTTAAGTACCTAATATATCATTGAGAAATGATACTTGGTATTGTATTTTTGAGCTAAGTCTCTTCCTTGCTAAAGTATTATATGATGAAAAAATTCAAGAATGATCAAGTGGGGAAAAACTTAGATCTTATGTCTAATCATGGAGGTTAAGGATGAATTGAGAGAGTAAGGTATATGATAGACACAAGGTGTCTATGTGGATCTATTTTATTATCACCTTAACAAACCATTATGCATAATGGGGATGGGTTAAGCATTGCATTTGATTGATATTCTATCTTCATGGAAGAATAATTAATCTTCAAGGCATACACCTAATGTACGGGTTGAAAGAGACCTAACATAATGCTAGCTTAATGTTTGATTTAAGCTAGAAGGGAAAATGGTGTTCCTATTATAAGATAGGATAATTATCAAAATATGGTATAAACATTTACCACTAGTTTTATTATAGGAGTTTTGGCCATAATGATGCCAAAATATAGATACTAACCACATTGATTATTGTGAAGTGCAAGCCTTGGACTTAATTGGAAGTTCATATTAAGAGAACCACATGGAGAGTTTTCTAAAATTAACCCCTTTATCATAAACTTAACTATTTGAGTTATAAAATTCTCTAAGAATATTTGGTATTGGAAGTGATCTATGTGTAGACACCTAAAAGTTGCACATTGCTATACCTACATACTTGTAGATCCTTTCAAACACTTGTAGGTTCACATAGGCCATCCTAGGTACCCCTAGGCTATTATATACCAATGTAAAATATGGTAGATCATTCTAGACATGCGTGGATTACTTTATTAATGTGTAGTCATGTGTAGATGGTCGTAGTCATGCATAGTCATGTGTAGATCACCGTAGATTATCATAGCATTATGTAGACTTCCACATACCACTTTGCTAGTTCTTAGGTAAACAACCCTAATAAGCTAGCATAATCACATCACAAACATTTCCCATGCATAGAGATACCTTCCATAAGCTTCCCAAGGTGATACAAAGCCTATTTGCACTCAATTGAGGCCCCCACGAGCTATTAATTGGCAAAAGCAATTATCAAGTCAATTCCTAAAATCTAATTTAATGTTGACTTCACTTAAGTCACCTCTTTAGGGTAAAATTGATTAATTAAACTCGTAATCCCTAATTAACACTAATTTCACCCTCCCACATGTGTGTAATTAGGGTTAGCTAGGATATTTTCTTAAGAAACCTAATCAAGCCCTTATTTGACTTAAGACCTCCTAATCCTGATTAGACCTAATCCTTCCTCACACATATGTGAGGATAGGATATTTCCTATGGGGAATATGAGGCTTCCACCTCACAAACCTTAACCAAAATCTGGTCAAAATTTAGCCTAGGGTTAGTTTGCTTAACTCTGCCCCCTACAACTTGCCATTTTCTATATATAGTAGGCCTAAAACCCTCATTTAGATATCTCTCCACTTATGTCCAAAGTACATAAACTCTTCAAAAATGTATATAGAAGCATATAAATAACAATATGAACCTACACAATAGTATTACAGTACCTGAAGAACATTTCCACTGAAGGGTTTTTGTAGAACAACACTTAGATTCCAATCTGGCACCAGTTTACACCTCGAGGGGTGAAGTGGGTCTACAGGTCCCAAATCAACTTATATTTGGGACGTAAGCTTCATTTTACAATTTCATGACCTTCTGCATAATTTATTTTAGTTTTTATCATGTTTTTATAGTCGATTTGTTTTTCTAAATATGGATCTTGAGTAAGGAAAACCCCCCAATGAACTAACCCCTTTTTGTAGGTTTGGCCTAAAATCAAGGATGGAAAAAAACTACAAACTATAACCCCGTGGTGGTACACAAGCCCATATACACTTAGGAACACAAAATGATGATATCAGACCTATTGTATCATTTATGAAAAGAAAGGATAAATGGGAATTTACCCCTATTGTAACCTATGCACTCTTTACATGAATAAAAATACATTTTCCTAAATAATGTGTTATTAATATGTTGTTAGATAAAATGCTATATTTTTTCCATTTCATTTTGGCATGCCTGGTGGGACTACCACAATGGATAGTGTTAGGTTAACTATTTTTTAAAAATCTAATATTATCTTATGTTTCTATGTTTTGTAGGTACTAAATTTGACTATCACAGAGATCTCCAAATCCTTGGGAACTGTAGACACCTAAATCATGTCATGCTTATGGGAGTTGCTCACATAGACACACTCATAAGATCATAAGACATAATCTTGGACTTTCCAAACATCAACAATGGTTCTCACCACTCATTTTGGGTCTTTTAAAGCCATCCAAACTTGGCTACTCAAACCAAGAGTGGCTAGATCCTAGCCGCTCAAGCCTAAAGTGTCTAGATCTTAGCCATTGTAGACGATAGCAGCTAGATATTAGCTACTATAGATGATAGTGTCTAATCCATAAGAAGCATTTTGCCTATAAACATGCCCAATATCAGGTGGAAGTGGAAATCTGCATGCAATAAAGGTGAATGAGAGTTACTTTGCATTCCTTTTCATGACCAGTTCACATGGGAGGTTTGAGTTTGTATTTATACTTAAGTTAACTGACCTCTAAGCATAAAAAAAGGACAAAATATTCTCATGCTAATGACCAGTTCACATAGAAGACTCAAGTGGGAAGTTATATTTTAGTTAACTAGACTTCGAATATAGACAATGGACAAAAGCTTCTCATGCTAACTTGCACTACACATGAGAAATTAATTCCTAGGGCTTGGACATAGACCTAGGGTTTCAAATTATAAAAGGTGTAAGCCTAAGAGCACAAAAGGGGGGATATTTTATCACATCAGGGGATAGAGATATTCTTTTGAGGAGATCTTTCGAGACTTGGAGAGTTCTATTTGATATCACATGTACAATGGATCTCTAACAAATTGAGGAGCATAAAACCTACTATTTCAATATCAGATTACCATATTTGACCCATAGCTTTGGGGGAAAGAGGGAAAGGTCTACTTTAGCAGCCGCTATCTTGGACAGTGGCCCGCAGGATTAGCTTAGATAGACATAGCTTATTTTATTCTTTTTCTTCATGTTTTCATGTCATTAGCATAGATTTACATGATATTATGGTATAGTTTTATCATATTTATGTTACACTCTTTGATTACTAACAACCTCATCCGGGAGGGAATCTCGAAAACCTAAATATGTGTTATCATTTCATTGCTTGTAGGGCCATAGGTACATCGGACGAAGATTGCAACATACAAGAGCAAAAAGGGATCCCTCTAGGAAATAGACCTGGAGAAGGAGGTATATGTAAGCCCTCATACATTTCTGTGTGCAAAACCGATAAGCTTTTATAAGTGCACCACCTCTTCGTAGAAGTGGAACTCCTTTCCTATTTGTAATTTATAGTATCAAAATGGGTATCCCTAAGAGGGTTCAACATGTAACCGAGATTCAATATCAATAAAGAGATTCATCTTTTGTTATTTCATGTTGTATGCTTTTTTCTCCTGTCTTTCCATTTTATATTTGGTATTTTAAATAACATTGCAAGTAGGTTTGAGAAAAAGGGACCGATGTGTGCATTCTTGGGGTCACTACATATGGCGATCATGGTGAGACCACCACTAATATTTCATTTTTTTCTAGAATACTAAATTAATTTTGTGTGCAGGTCTAGCCACTCTGAGCTATAGTGACCAATAGAGCTTAGTCGCTTTGAGCTACAGTGGCCAAGAACCAACCACTCTGGTCAATAGGGGCTAGGACTGGAGTGTAGCAGAGGTCAAAATATAGACTCTCTAAGCTATATCAAAGGTTGGTATACCTTCTCTGATATTTTACAGCTTTATATCTAATTTTGTGTGTTTAAAACAGAGAACTTAAAGCAGATTTATGTTTAGAAATTGAAGGAATAAAAGAAGAAAGAATTAAGCGTTGCACATATCTTAGATCTCCTTTTAAATTTTTGACTAAACATTGCTAGGAACATCGGCTTATGCCTAAAAATCTCATCCTAGAATTCAACGTGCTAGAAATTGTATGTTGTTGCTTGCTTTGAGGCCCTTCTAGAGGCCATATTTGCATGAGATAAAGTGCACTCATACAAATCATAATAGTTCATGCATATTTCTGAATATTGAAATGTATTTTTGCACTTAGGCATATAGGAAATATTCATTGCTGCTATATGATGCACTTTATGTTATGTAAGCTTAAAATGAACACCACACACACACATCTCATTTAAACATTGGAGAGTTGGATTTCATCATCAACCTTCAATTTAGTCCAATGATGTTGGAATTCATCTCCTTCCACTGGTTTTCCCCCTGGAGCTTCCTATAAATGGATTGAGAAACTTACTTATAGTGACACTAAGTTACTTGTGTTCAAACTATCTCCCACTGTTGGAACAATCATTGGTTTAGAGTGCAAGAGCTAGGTGAACCCTAGCTTCACCATTAGGTCTTCAGCGGTGTACCCTAGCTTCTTTTGATAAAATCATGTTTGGCATGAGTGTACTTGATTGTAAATATGGATGAGTCTTCTCATTCTTAATCCAATAACAAGAGCAAAGAAATTGAAAGAACAACACATCAAACAGTTTAGGGCACACTCAAATAGGTAATCAAGATAAAAAATTATTTGGTATTGTGTGGTCATTCCTAAATTGAAACTCAAAATATCAAATTATAAGAAAACATGGTCAAAATAAGAATTAAGAACCCTCGGTCTGATACCGAGGGAGAGAGAATAAATTCATACCCATAGGTGAAGTCATAGTAACATTGAATGACCTACCCATAGGACCATGAGACGTAGCTCCGTGAGCCTAAGGGGTGATAACTCAACCCTTGGGGATATCCTAAAGAAAACCCAAGTAAGGAACCACATCATGGAACAAAGTCACATAAACAAAAAGAGGATTCACAGTCATCCTAATCAAGGAGACATGAGGAGACCTCAAGGGCCTCCTCTAAACACACAAAAACATCTCAAAGATGCGAGGAAGCTTCAAGGGCTTCCTCATAACATGGAAATAAATAAGGTTCTAAAAGCCATTGTTCACATGGGGATAACAATACTGCTACATCTCCATCCACATGGAGAAAACATATTACCACCAAGCCCTCTTCATCAAGAAGGCAAACAAGAATTGCAACACCTTAAGACTCACAAGAAACATATGAAATAGGTATGCCCACTGAAGGGTAGGAAACTAGAGCTACATCTAGTCATGGGAATCGTATATAAGAAACTCTTCACTTAAAAGAAAATATTCCTATAGACTATGAACTCATAGGAGTAAATGGCACCCCATAGGACTAGCCATGGAAAATAAGATAGCTAGATGGGTTGGATCGATTTCCTACTCAACCAACTCAAAGAACCGTAGCTACTAAGAACTCTGCATATGGAATCTCATGAACTGTGACTTATAAATATACCTCCTAGTCTAGGGGTACCTAAGAGTGACCCCATAGAATATGCATGGATTTTTATCATAGGGATACTAAATAGTACATTGAACAAGTCACATTAACTAGCAAGAGTACAAATACAATAGAAACCCCCTCGAGAAATCTGTGAATCAAGACAACAAGAATAGAATCAGATAAACATGAGTCTTCTATGACAACACAAACTGACCAAATGAGGTAGTTATAAATGCATTACATAAGGAGAGAGAGCTAGTAGAAGCTCTCGAAAAAGAGAAACAAAGAGAAAGACTCTTGCACCAACATGAGTAGCGCTTAAGAGAGCAATATGAGCAACTAGCTCTTAATAATTTATAGGCAAATGGTGGTGACCAAACAAGAACAAGACACACTGACTCACCTAAGGAGAGTTGCAATAGACAAGATAGCCCACAATGAAACCCCCCACCAAATCATGAATGAAATCCAACTAATGAAGGGAAAATATAGCAAACCAGGATCATAATCCTAGGTCCCCTCATAGGAGAGAGGAAAATGGAATAAATCAAATGGATAGAGAGTTACCTCCATTTCCAATGCAAATAGGATTACAAGAGGAGGAAATTTGTGCATCAAAGGCATTTCAGGAGCTTGCTAAAAATATGAAAACCTTTTAGAAACAAGAGACAGCTAGGAAATCACCAACATTGACCAAAATACACAATCAACCATTGTGTCCATCAATCCCTAGCATTCCATATCCTAAGAACTTTGATATGCCTAGGTTAGAGAAGTTTAAAGGTGAAGATGGTGCACAAGAACATGTCACAAATTTTATCAATACATGTTTTCATCTTGAATATAGTGACACTCTCATGCTAAGAATATTCATAATGATATTTTTAGGCGCTGCCACTCAATGGTTCAACCAACTACCTAAGCATAGAATAACCAAATTTGAACAACTAGTAAATGCATTCTTAAAGTATTTCTCCTTTGGTTCTAAGAAGAAGGTGAACCTTTCAAACCTAACCAACTTGAAATAGTATGATGATGATCCAGTAATGGATTATGATAATAGATGGAGAAAAGTCATGGCAAAATTATCATTCTTTGTTCCCACATAAGAGATCATTTGCATGTTCATAAAAAGTTGTTCTAAACATATATCCCTCTTGCTACAACTCCAATAGTATCCTTCATTTGAAGAAGCTCTGGCACATGCCAAGATCATCAAAGAGATAAAATTAGATGAGGGAACCATTAAGCTTCAAAACAAAAAGGAGTGGAACAAGAATGGTAAGAATGACAAGTATAAGCTAAAGTAGGGAAATCCTACTCTAGTTAATAAAGTCGTATTGGCTACACCCAAGGATGGGGTGCAAAAAAACCATAGACCTATCAAGCACATCCCTTGCCAGCCAACTACGACCAAAAGAACAATTAGGGAAGAAACCGAGAATGCAAGCCACCTCGTTATTTCATGCCTCTGATAGATTCAATGTAATCAATATTTAATCAGCTGAGCAAGACTAGGAGGATCAGATTTCTTGATATACCTCTTATAGATCCCAACCATCCTAAGCCAAAAGGATATAGGGAAGATAAATTTTACCCTTATCACAGGATATCAGGGCATGACATTGTGGCTTGCGTTGGGTTTAAGCACCAAGTGCAAAACATGATTGAGGTAGGAGAACTTGAAGTTGACAATCCATTGGCTCTCGATAACAGATACATGGGCATATATAGAAACCCATTGCCCAATCATGAGGCCCCTCAAGAGCAATGGGCCCAAGTCAATCAGGTTCGATCTGACATACCTACCCACGAATGCATAGGGATGGTTGATATTATTAACATAACAACAAGGACTAGGTAGTATGGTCAACCACAACCACCTACAGCTCCCATGAACATCCTAGCTGCCCCTAGGCAAAGGCAAGACAACCTTCTAGGTCCACCAACGTGACCTGTGGTAACTATTCGGAGTAGATTGGAGAAAAACCTACAGATGACTCCAACTAAGTTATCCATATATGAGCTCAAAAAATAGTCTCCAAAGCATAGGGATACTCTAATGGATATTTTAATAACAATTGAGCTTCAACCGCAAGATGCGAATGCATTCACTCACTTTGTGGGACAAGTGCAAGAATGCCAGGAACCTGTAATCTGATTCTATGATCATGACATTAAGATAGTTTCTACTACCTTACCAGACCCTTCGTTAAACATTGTAGTGACCATCAATGACTACATTTCAAGAGGGTTTTGGTCAATACAGGTTCATCTATTAACATCATTACAACAAATGCAATAGAGCACCTCAAGATACCCAAGACCAATATTGTTCTAGGAGCTTACACATTGAGAGCTTTTAATGATGCTTTATGCAATACTATGGGAATGATAGTCCTAACCATCAAGGTGGAGAACAAGACCATCCCCATGATGTGTCATCTCTTGGAATGAGCTATGCAATATAACATCCTCTTAGGGCATCCTTGGATAAGGGCCATGAAGTGTGTGCCTTCGATCTTGCACCAGTGTGTCAAGTATGTGCACAAAAATAAAGTCTATGTGGTTTTGGCCGATGAAAAGCCTTTTAAATACATCAATCAGGTGGACATTCTGGGAGAATTCATGATCCCTTCTACTCACCTATACGTGGCACCTTCATCCCCAACCACACAAGGGGATCACAAAGACAAAGGGGTAAGAAAAGACCCATGCACATCAACACATCCTAATGGACTCAAGATAGTCAATGATTCTACAGTACCATCAATGTCAAAACAAAAAGACAATCAGAAGCTAAAGTCACCCTTAGTTCAAGAATAAAGACCCAAAGAAGTGCCAACTATAGCCATTGCTAAAATACCAAGTCCTATGGAAGAGGAATATCCTCAAGATCAATATGAAGATAGTTATTATCACCCTACTTTGCCAATATCATTTGTGAGGTCATCCATATCATATGCATCAATACACTTGGCAAGTATAGGCATAGGTTAGTACCTTGTGCAGAACATTATCTTTGCACCTATCATTGAGTCTGCACAAGACATAGGAAGGCCTAAATACTTGAGGCTGCTAGTAGGAATAGTGGTTCCACTTGCAATCCCTCCCAACCAAACCAAGTTTATCTATATTGGCCTAGAATGCGCTCATAAGTCTTCAGATATAGCAGATGATGGTGATGAATTATTTACAGTCAATGCTTGTTACCTCTTTAATCCTGAGTTTGATTTAAACTACTTTGAGCATTTCCATTGACATGGCTATGGCCTTGGAATATATGAGCAGGGGCGTAGGCAGCCCTACAAGACACTATATCAGCTTCCCATCGATATATTTGGCTTAGGTTATTATAGCAGAGATCGAGATGATTCTCTTGTAGTAGAATTGGAAATATTAAGCATAGGGTTGGGATAAGACATTAATTTAACTCCTTATCACCCCTTAAAAATATAAAATTTGAGCATTATACAAGTGGCCATGGTAAACATACCACCTCCATAAACTTATCATCCAAACACCTCAATTGATTCCACACCAATAGGGTACAACTCGTGGGATAAGGAGAATGGATATGAGGCAAGTGATGATGAGGCACAACTTAGCTTAGCCTATCAGGGGCCTCACTATTTTCAAATATTCACATGGTCCATTGACAATGAGAGTGGATATACATCAGATTAAAGTGACTATGAATCATAAGACTCAACATAAAGAACTTACTTAGGCCTAATCCATCAACCCCTAACTTTGGGGCAAGAGAAAAATGCAAATGGATTCTTCATAAGTGACGAAGAATATGAAGATGAAATAGAGATGGCCTACTTGGGGCCAAGACATGACCCCATTGTATTAGGGTTTCATACCAATGCTAACAATTTTGGATAAGTGATGATGACTTTGAGGATGAGACCGAGATGGCTTATATTGGACCTCACCACTTGCGGTAAGTCAACGATCTAGTAGAGAAAGAGGTGGCACTTCGTACCATAGACCCTAATCTCCAATTTTTGGGGAGACTTATTGACCTAGATGCCATTCATCGGATGGTCAATCCCCATTTGCCTACATTCAGAGAGCGATTAGAGCCCAATGATCCTATTGTCTACCCTACTCATGGGCCAGATCCAAAAATTCCCATTCCTCTAGAACCTCATCACGAGTATGGAAGGGAGACCCTTAAGACAAGATCGCACCCATTTGGTCCTGGAGATTTCATCCCATCCATCAACATGATCTCCATTGATTTGACCACTCCACTTCAAAATCTAGCAGATCCTACAAAATAATTGCATCTTGATGTAGAGGCTATTTATTGGGATTGTGCTAGTTCACCCATAAATCTAGAAGACCTCTTCACCAATGAAGAGATTTTCCAACCATTCCATTTTGCATCAGGTTGTACGTATGATGTCTTCCATGTTGGTTTGGAACCTAAGTCACTAGGTCATTTAAATCCCATCGATGACATTCATTTGATACCCATGCCTCATCAGCTATAGGATGGGTCACATATGGCTATAGAAGTGACTTTCAAGGTGGACATCAGCGATGATCCTAACCAACCAAGGAGAGTCAAGTTCGGAGAAATTCTATCTCTAGAGGAACAAGCCATCCTAATTCCTCTCCTCAAATAGAGACCAAATATTTTTTCTTGGACTTACAAATATATGCTAGGGATAGATCCAAAGTTAGTCATTCACAACCTTTCATTGGATCCCATGAAGAAGCCAATCAAGCAAAAACTGAGGAAAATGCATCCAACCGTCACTTTGATGGTGAAGAATGAATTGCAAAAACTAATAGATGCAGTATTCATAGTTCCTATCAACTAACCTCAGTGGGTGTCGAACATGGTACCCATAGGGAAACCTAATGGAAGAGTTCGTATCTGCAAGGGTTTCAGGTATTTAAATAGGGCAACACCAAAGGATTCATTCTCATTGCCAAACATAGATGCTCTTGTAGATGCAACCATAGGTCATGAAATGCTCTCCCTAATGGATGGTTTTTATGGATACAACCAAATCTAGATTAAGCCTAAAGATCAACATAAAACTACTTTCATTACTCCATGGGGAACATTCTATTACAAAGTGATGCCATTCGGTCTAAAAAATGCTAGTGCCACATATCAGCAGGCCATGACATACATATTCCATGACTATATGCATAAGATCTTGGAATATTACATGGATAACTTACTATCCAAGTCCCTATTGTGGCAAGAGCATGCTGAAGTCCTTAGAAAAGTCTTCGATCACCTCATAGAACACAATTTTCGATTGAATCATAAGAAGTGCATATTTGGCATAACTTCTAGCAATATTTTGGGATTCATCATATCCAAGAGAGGCATCAAATTAGATCTTGCAAAGGTAAATGCTATACTGGTAATGGCCGCCCCTACCAACATTAGGGAGTTGAGGAGCCTACAAGGCAAGATAGCATCCATAAAATGTTGGCAATTTTGGGTATGTTTCCTAGCTTCATGTTTGTGAGTTGTCATTTATGTCAAAAGGAGTTTGTGTTGATGTCAAAAGGAGTTTGTGTTGATGTCAAAAAGAGTTTGGTGACAAAAAGATCTTGAAATTTCCATGATGTTTGTTTATGGGTTTTTTTAAAACCATGGTGACAAGGTTAAAGGTTTTTCTTAAAACCATCTGGACTCATTAAGGGTTTTTATTAAAACCATCTTGGCTTAATGAAAAGGTTTTTGATCCTTGAAAAAACCTTAAAAGTCCATTTTGATTATTAATAAATTAATTAACTCAAACATTTGAAAAGGTTTTAAGTTAAGTTTATTATTAATAAAATAATAATTATTAATTTAATAATTATTATTTAAAGGGTTTCTAAACCCTTAACGATGCTCATGTGGAATACTTACAACATCTACGTCAACTTGCATGGGATGCAAAAGACTATTAAAGGGAATTAATTCCTAAGGTTAAATACACCTCCTATTTGAGTGATTACCTTCGAATTCGTATTGCTCTATGACCTTTGATTTTGTATTGCTCTATGACCTTTGATTTTAGATTGCTCTATGATTTTTGAGTTTCATATTGCTCTGTGTTTAAGTTATAATTTTGTACGCCTATGAGGAAGAAAAATCTATTTATATTTAATTTCTACGAGCAAAGGGAAGGTAAAATAATGATTGGTGCTTGAAATTTATGTTGGGCACTTGTGCTCCAATGACAGAGGTAGTGGAGGGAAGACACTCGCTAGGTAGAGGTGTCGAGATCAATTTGCATTGGGCATGTTTCATTTTTGGTTGTGGATTATTGTGCACGTGGTACAACAGTTGCCTTGGGCCATGATTTTGGAGGAGGAAGCACTTTGGTGCTTATGTTGGTGTCTCCACACTTATCCTAAGGTTGGATAATTGATTTTTGTCTAAGGTAGATCTTTTGTTGATAATGTGGAATATTTGATTTGACTTGGCAAATTATTGTTGGTAATTGGATGGAGGTATAAGGTTAAATAGAAATATTGCTTTAACATTGTTATTATTGATGCTTAATGTTTATGTGGTAAATGCATTTAGAAGTAAATGTATTTTAGGAGTTATAAGGGTTTAAGGAATAATTGTGCTTAATGTCATATTGGGGTTAGAAAGCCTTTGGATTTATTGAGTGGATATTCTCTTGTAATTATTTTTGAAGTTTAATTTATTTTGTGATATATTAAGTAGGAGTTATAAGGTGTAAAGGAATATTGTTGATATATATATTTGTGAGTTTTGATTATTGATGAGTTGGAGTGATAAGGTGTTATTAGGACTATTATCATTGTGCATTATTCCATTGTTGCTAACTCTAATTTGTGGCAAATTGAGAGTTAGTGTTGTGAAAATTTTTAAGTTACCCTTCTTCATCAAATTAAAGGTATGGGCACATTCTTCAATGGTTATTATTCATTGATGGTTTTCTAAAAATAAGTTTGGAGTGAAAAGGATTAAGTTAAGTTTTCTTATTTGGAGTGGATCTTATTTTCTGAAAGTGGAAGTATTGATTATACATTATGAGATCATGATGAGTTTATGAGTTATTGCATAATTCTGGTTTATGATATTGGAGGCATTTGAAGTTTGCTTTAGGGTTTTTGAGTGAGAAGCTTATGCCATTGCTATAAGTTTTTGAAACCCTAATTGAGTTGTTTGGTTGTTGAGAGTTTGGTTTTGAGATTGCTTCCATTGAGATTGAGTTGATCAAGTTATGCTTTACTTGATACATGAGTTGGGCTTGCTCCTTTGAGATTTGATTTTATCAAGTTGTACTTTGATTGATAAACTTGGTTGTGTGGTTAAGTTGAGCATTCCCATTTGAGAGAAGTTATAAATATCTTGAACCCCTTTTTGATGCTTAGAGATAGATTGCTTTGAGTTCTTGAAAACTAACTTGGCTAGGGTTTGATAGCAAGTTATGGTTCTATGTTGGAGGAGTTGATTCCTTGATATTGCATTATTGACAATTTTTGGGTCATGGTTCAAGATCTTGTGAAATTATACTACTTCTATATTTATTCTAATTTGAGAAATAGTTTTTTTTTTAGTTGAAGGATAGAACATATTGAGTCTCTAACAATTCTCTTTATGCTCCTATGAGATTGATTTGAGTTGAGATTGAAATTTGAAGGATAGAACATATTGAGTCTCTAAAAATTCTCTTTATGCTTCTATGAGATTGATTTGAGTTGAGTTTGAGAGTTGAAGGATAGAACATATTGTGTCTCTAAAAATTCTCTTTATGCTTCTATGAGATTGATTTGAGTTGAGATTGAAAGTTTAAGGATATAACATATTGAGTTTAACAATTCTATTTATTCTTATATGAGATTTATTTGATATGATTGGATGAAACACATTGGGTCTCTAACAATTCTCTTTGTGTGTCCACATTGGGTAAGTTTCTTGGTAAACTTGCTTGAGCTGATTTGGGCAAGTTCTTGGTGAGCTTGCTAGGACAGATTTGGATAGGTTCTTGTGGAGAACTTGTGGACTGATTTGGAAAAGTTCTTGTGGAGAACTTGTGGACTAATTTGGATAGGTTCTTGTTGAAGAACTTGTGGATAGATTTGATGAAGTCTTGGTGAAGACTTGTGAGCAGTTGTGATTGATTTTTTCAAGATTTTGGCTTAAGCTTGGGATACATCTAAAAAATATTTGAGAGCAGATTTGTGTTGGACTAGAGGACTATGTTTGGTCTAGATTTATGATAGATTTTGAGAGGACTTGTGCTAGACCGACTGACTGCGTTTAGTATAGGTTTTGATGAGCAGCTGTGGAGGTGATAAGTTATGATAGAAGTCTCTAGAGCCAGAGCAAGGAGGACAGGACGTCTTCTATGGAAAGGAGTTCCACCTGCTAGCATTAGAAGAGGCAGTGATCTTTTGAAGTATCATTTCTATATATTTGGGGGATAGTACATATCCTTTGGGTAGGAGGCTCATAAATACTTCTTCAGGGGATAAGACATCTCCTTTGGGCATGAGGCTCATAAATATTTGATTAGGGGAAGGATTCTCCTTTGGACAGGAAGTCCATAAACATTGTAATTGGGAAGGATTCCCAAAGGATTTGATTGAGAAAATTTAGTGAAATATTTTCTTTGTGGAGTAGACCACCTTGGGTGAACCATGTTATATTGGTGTCTCAATTGTGTGATGACTTGTACACTGGTTTGATTACTGCTTTGATTTTGCTATTGGTTCATTGCATTGCTTTCTGAAGTAAAAGGAAAAAGTTAAAAAGTGGTCTTATACTGTTCACCCCCACTCTCAGTATAAGCTTGTGTTATTCAATTGGTATCAGAGTAGGTTCCTTTGGAAGAGTTTCACAGCTTGAAGGAAAAACTTGAAAAGAACACAATGGATTTTACAAGTGGTAATTCAACACCTATTCTTGATGGGACAAATTTTGGTCTATGGAGCATAAAGATGAAGGTTCATATAATGGCTCTTGGAAATGAAGTTTGGGAAGTAGTTGAGTTTGGGTACACTATTCCAAATCTTCCTCCTACTACAACAGATGAGAAACTTCTACATCACAACAATTCAAGGGCAATGAATATAATTTTGAAAGGTCTACAAAAGGTAGATCTTACAAAGGTGATTCATTATAATACAACAAAGGAAATGTGGGATCAATTGCAAGAGGTTCATACAGGTGATGCAAATGTTAGAAAATAAAAATTGAGATATTACAAAGGTATGTTTGAACAACTCAAGATGAATTATGAAGAAAATATTAGTGACTATATGCTTCGTATGGATAAGATTGTTAATTCCATGAAGGAACTAGGTCTTGAGCTTGCTAAAAATGATGTTTGTAATAAAATTTTGAGGTCTCTTCCAAATAGATTTAGTGAAAATATTTTAGCTATTGAGGAAGCCAAGGATTTGGATAAATTGAAAATGGATGAGCTTCATAGTATACTTTCAGCTTTTGAGTTAAGAACTAAAGTGGTACCTGATCCTAAGAAGGAGGCAACTTTCAAAGCTACCAATAAGTCCAAGGGTAAACAACAAGAAGACAGTGATGAGTCTTCTAGTGATGAAGAAGCAAAATACAACGGGAAAGGCAAGTTCTCAAGAAAGCACAAAGGTATGAAATCTGTTAAATGTTTCAATTATGGAAATTTTGGTCACTATGCTACTGACTGTCCATAACCCAAGGATGATTGTGATGAAGAAAAATAGGATTATAATAATAGGGAATCTAAGAAGTACAGGTATCAAGGGAAGGACATAAATGAGTAAAATAGTCAAGGGAAGAGGTACTTCCAAAAACATAAGAAAAGTTTCTACATATACAAAGCAAGTAAGTGTTCTAGTAGTGATGATGGAAGTTCTTCAAGTGATGATAGAAATGAGATGTTTTTTCTAATAGAAAAGGAAGGAAAAGAAAAGAGGAATAGATTGGTTGTGCTTAAGTGCTTTAGATGTGGAAATTTAGGTCACCTTGAGGATTATTGTACAAATGATGGTTTGAATTCTGGTAATACTATGTATGAGGATGCTTCAGAAAATTATGAGGAAGATCTTCTTATGGCTTTAGATGAAGGTAGCACCTCTAGTGGTAAGAAATCAGAAAAGGATATTGATGTTTCAAAAGGCAAACAAATAGAGGATGTTTCATAAAAGGGAGAAGTATATCTTGAGGCTGAACTTGTTAATGCTCTTGATGTGTTAAAGAAAGAAAGAAAGAAATATGCTAGACTCATTGATAGGTTTGATGAATACCATTATGAAAGATATGAGCTTATAGGGAATCTTGATATCTCTATAGCAAAGACACATGAACTCAAATAAGAGTTGGTAGCTAGGTCTCTTGAGTGTAAAGAGTTAAAACATGAAGTAGCTTCCTTGAAAAAAGGAAATTAAAGAGTACAAGGAGAAGCTTTATAGGTTTGAAGAAAGTTCCAAGAAGGTAAAATCAATCATCAAGGATCAAATAAGGACAACAGATAAAACAAGTCTTGGTTTTGGAAAGAAACAAAAGGAACAGGTTGAGGAATCTAGTAGGAGCTCCCAAGAAGAATATGGTTCAGATGAAGAGAGTACTTAAGAGAGTAAATTTTCAGATGGTAATTTAGATAGCACAGATTCGGAAAATAGGAATCAACATAAGGGGAGAAATACTAAAGGACCTATGAGGTCAAGGCAAGGAAAGTTCAATGGAAGATGTTTTGCATGTCACATGTTTGGACACATGGCTTCATAGTGCAGGGCTCAAGCAAGACATGTTAATGGAAATTTTAGAAATGGTAATTTCTTTCAAGGATATTGCTACTCTTGTAATCAGTTTGGGAACAAGGTAGTTAATTGTAGGGTTAACAACAGGAACATGTTTGGTCCAATAGAGAGGATTTAGAAAATAGGTACATATCAAAGGAATAACATTTTCAAATGTTATAAGTGCAATAATGAAGGACATACAGCCATATGGTGTAGAGTAGAAGTTCCAAGGTACATATTCAAGGCTATGAACAAGAACAAGAATAATGGTAGGAATAGGAATAATGATAGGAATAGGAATAATGTCTTGGATAGAATAGGGATGAGAAAATGAATAGGAACAGGGTTTTGAATAGGAAAAAGAACAAGGATATGAACAAGAACAGGAACAGGAACATGGACAAGGATATCAGGAAAAATCATGGAAAGGCAGCTATGGAAACTGATGATGATCAGTGCCTAATGGGAGTTTTACTCCCACCCCAAAATGAATCACCTCAATAGGAGGTGGGGGATGGGATAAGCTAAGAGTCTCATTCTTAGCCCTGAGCCCCAAAGGTGACCCTTTTCCATTTATGACAAAGGGGGAGAGATTTGAGTAAGGGAGAGAGCCTTGATTTAGGGGGAGAAAATATTTAGAGGATGGTTTTTAGTTGGTTTCAGTTTTGATAGTTGGCAATGGTTTCAGTAGTGGTTTGACATCAATGACAAAGGGGGAGATTGTTAGAAATTTTGGGTATGTTGCCTAGCTTCATGTTTGTGAGTTGTCATTAATGTCAAAATGAGTTTGTGTTGATGTCAAAAGGAATTTGTGTTGATGTCAAAAAGAGTTTGGTGACAAAAAGATCTTGAAAGTTCCATGATGTTTGTTTATGGGTTTTTTTAAACCATGGTGACAAGGTTAAAGGTTTTTATTAAAACAATTTGGACTCATTAAGGGTTTTATTAAAATCATATTGGCTTAATGAAAAGGTTTTTGATCCTTGAAAAAACCTTAAAAGTCCATTTTTATTATTAATAAATAAATTAACTCAAACCTTTGAAAAGGTTTTAAGTTAAGTTTATTATTAATAAAATAATAATTATTAATTTAATAATTATTATTGAAAGGGTTTCTAAACCCTTAGTGGCACTCATGTGGAAGACTTACAACGTCGACGTCAACTTGCATGGGATGCAAAAGACTATTAAAGGACATTAATTCCTAAGGTTCAATACACCTCCGATTTGTGTGATTACCTTCAAATTCATATTGCTCTATGACCTTCGATTTTGTATTACTTTGTGACCTTCGATTTCAGATTGCTCTATGATTTTTGAGTTTCTTATTGCTCTATGTTTAAGTTCTAATTTTGTACGCCTGTGAGGAAGACAAATATGTTTGTCTTTAAATTCTGTAAGCAAAGGGAAGGTAAAATGATGAGTGGCACTTGATATTTTTGTTGGGCACTTGTGCTCCAATGACGGAGGTAGTGGAACGAAGGTGCTCGCCAGGTAGAGGTGTTGAGATCGATTCTCATCAGATGTGTTTTGTTTTTGGTCATGGATTATTGTGCACGTGGTACAGCTGTTGCCTTGGGCCATGAGTTTGGAGGAGGAAGCACTTTGGTGCTTATGTTGGTGTCTCCAAACTTCTCCTAAGGTTGGAGAATTGATTTTTGGCCAAGGTAGATCTTTTGTTGATAATGTGGAATATTTGATTTGACTTGGTAAATTATTGTTGGTAATTGGATGAAGGTATAAGGTTAAATAGAAATTTTACTTTGACATTGTTATTATTGATGCTTAATGTTTATGTGGTAAATACATTTAGAAGTAAATGCATTTTAGGAGTTATAAGGGTTTAATGAATAATTGTGCTTAGTGTCATATTGGGGTTAGAAATCCTTTGGAGTTATTGAGTGGATATTCTCTTGTAATTATTTTTGAATTTTAAGTTATTTTGTGATATATTAAGTAGGATTTATAAGGTGTAAAGGAATATTGTTGATATGTATATTTGCGAGTTTTTATTATTGATGAGTTGGAGTTATAAGGTGTTATTAGGACTCTTATCATTGTGCATTATTCCATTGTTGCTAACTCTAATTTTTGGCAAATTGAGAGTTAGTGTTGTGATAGATTTTGAGTTCTCCTTCTTCATCAAAGTAAAGGTATGGGCACATTATTCCATGGTTATTATTCATTGATGGTTTTTTGAAAATAAGTTTGAAGTGAAAAGGATTAAGTTAAGTTTCCTTATTTGGAGTGGATATTATTTTTTGAAAGTGGAAGTATTGATTATGCATTATGATATCATGATGATTTTATGATTTATTGCATAATTTTGGTTTATGAGAGTGGAAGCATTTGAATTTTGCTTTAGGGTTTTTGAGTGATAAGCTTATGCCATTGCTATAAATTATTGAAACCCTAATTGAGTTGTTTAGTTTTTGAGAGTTCAGTTTTAAGATTTCTTCCATTGAGATTGAGTTGATCAAGTTATGCTTTATTTGATACATGAGTTGGGCTTGATCCTTTGAGATTTGATTTTATAAATTTGTATTTTGATTGATAAACTTGGTTGTGTGGTTAAGTTGAGCATTCCCATTTGAGAGAAGTTGGAAATATCTTGAAATCCTTTTTTATGCTTAGAGAGAGATTGCTTTGAGTTCTTGAAAACTAACTTGGATAGGGTTTGATAGCAATTTATGGTTCTATGTTGGAGGATTTGATTCCTTGATATTGCATTATTGACAATTTTTGGGTCATGGTTCAAGATCTTGTGAAATTATACTACTTCTATCTTTATTCTGATTTGAGAAAGAGTTTGTTTTTGAGTTGAAGGATAGAACACATTGAGTCTCTAAAAATTCTCTTTATGCTCCTATGAGATTGATTTGAGTTGAGATTGAAAGTTGAAGGATAGAACATATTGAGTCTCTAACAATTATCTTTATGCTTCTATGAGATTGATTTTAGTTGAGATTGAAAGTTGAAGGATAGAATATATTGAATCTCTAACAATTATCTTTATTCTTCTATGATATTGATTTGATATGACTGGATGAAACACATTGGGTCTCTAACAATTCTATTTGTGTGTTCACATTGGGCAAGTTTCTTGGTAAACTTGCTTGAGATGATTTGGGCAAGTTCTTGGTGAGCTTGCTAGGACATATTTGGATAGGTTCTTGTGGAGAACTTGTGGACTTATTTGGATAGGTTCTTGTGGAGAACTTGTGGACTGATTTGGACAGGTTCTTATGGAGAACTTGTGGACTGATTTGGACAGGTTCTTATTGAAGAACTTGTGGACATATTTGATGAAGTCTTGGTGAAGAATTGTGAGTAGTTGTGATTGATTTGTTAAAGATTTTGGCTTAAGCTTGGGATATATTTGACAGATATTTGAGAGCATATTTGTGCTGGACCAGAGGACCGAGTTTGGTGTAGATTTGTGACAGAGTTTGAGAGGACTTGTTCTGGACCGACTGACTATTTTTAGTGTAAGTTTTTATGAGTAGCTGTGGAGGTGATCAGTGAGGATAGAAGTCTCTAGAGCCATATCAAGTAGGACATGACGTCTTCTATGGAAAGGAGTTCCACCTACTAGCGGTAGAAGAGGCAGTGATCTTCTGAAGTATAATTTCTAGAGATTTATGGGATAGGACATATCCTTTGGGTAGGAGGCTCATAAATACTTTTTTGGGGGATAGGGCATCTCCTTTGGGAAGGAGGATCATAAATATTTTATTAGGGGAAGGATTGTCCTTTGGATAGGAAGTCCATGAATATTGTAATTTGGGAGGATTCCCAAAGGATTTGATTGAGAAAATTTAGTGAAATATTTTCTCTGTGGAGTAGCCCACCTTGGGTGAACCACGTTATATTGGTGTCTCAATTGTGTGATGACTTATACACTATTTTGATTACTGCTTTGATTTTGCTATTGGTTCATTGCATTGCTTTCTGAAGTAAAAGGAAAAAGTTAAAAAGTGGTCTTATACTATTCACCCCCCTCTTAGTATAAGCTTGTGTTCCTCATAAAAATATTCATTGTACAATTATAAAACAAATGTAGACTTATGAACGGGTTGCTACGTAAGAAAGTCCCCTTTCATTGGGATGAAGAATGCCATCAATTCTTTGTAGAGGTAAAAACTTATCTGGAAACACCACCAATATTGGATCCACCAAGTCCAGACATACCATTTTTACTATATATATTGGCTACTTATTTCACACTGGGCACCATGTTAGCCTAAAAGAATGCATAAGACAAACAGCAAGCCATATATTACATTAGTTTCACCTTGGTGAGTTATGATCTAGGATATGTGTATGTTAAAAAGTTTTGTTTAGCATTAGTATTTGCAACTCGAAATTTATGATACTACATGTTGAGCCATACAACCTACATCATATCAAAACAAAATCCTTTGTAGTACATGATGAGCAAGACATATCATAATACACGTACCACAAAGTGGATCATGCTATTGACATAATTTGATCTAGAGTTCGTAAGCCAAAAGTCCATCAAGGGACAAGTAATAGTAGATCAATTAGCAGAGGTGCCTCTTCTGGATAACAAGCCTCTCACCATAGAATTTCTTGATGATGTGATCTTTGCATTATCAGATCCGCTAGAACTCGAATAACCTAAGAAAGAAAAATACATGTCATTATTATTTGATGGTTCAAAGTGTGAATAGGGAGGTGGAGCAGGGATTGTCTTTATCACACTACAGTACATTCCATTGCCCTTATCATTTAAACTAGACTTCTCATGCACAAACAACAATACAAAATATGAAGCATTGATCCTGGGAATCCAAATAGCTGTAACAATGAGCATTAAAATATTGAATATATTTGGTGACTCCTTGATCATATTAAACCAAGTCAAAGGATTATTCCAATGTAGGTGCCCACTCTTGAAGACTTAAAAGGAACTTGTTGACACCTATTTAACCTGACTAGAATTGTACGACATCGAGGCAATCCCTCGTACATCGAATACATTTGTAGACACCATGGCCTCTTTAGGATCCTTAATCCCTCAGAATCCATCCACTGATTTTACAACCATCCATGTAAAAGTGCTTTCGCACTTAGCAGTATATTGTGAGGTTTTTGACAATCAAGAATCAGTCAACATGATCAACATCAAACCAAATCAGGATTGGTCCTTTGTAGCCAAATATTTCTTACAAATAGCACCTTGGGGGTATTTGACCTCTGAAGGACTTGTAGAGTGTGGTGCAACCATATACCATAGAGTTGTTCCTCAATCTATGTTCACTACCTCATAAATGTAGGAAGAGCAAGCTATCTATTCTATAGAAGCTATGACCTATCAGGATTGACTTTCCCAATTACAGGACTTCCTGAAGCTTGGAATAATGCCTCAAGGTTTACCACATACTAAAATGCAAACGTTCAAGCAGAGAGCAACAAGATACATTTTGCTAGTATAAATCCTCTACAGATGAGGATATGATGGAGTATAGCTTCATTGTATTGAGCCCTAGGAAACATCTGGGTTAGTTTTGCAAGCTCACGATGGAACATGTGGAGGCTATTTCAGTGGCATGGCCATAATTAAGTGCATTTTGAGAATGGGTTACTATTGTCCCACCATGGAAAAGGACTACTATGAGTATGTCAAGAAATATAGTAAGTGTCAGCATCATGCAAACCTAACACACTTACCATCGCAAGCTTTGTAGCCCATCCAGGCATCATGGCCATTCTCACAATGGGGACTAGACTTGATTGGGAAAATATCACTCCCATCCTCAGGCTGACACACATTCATAATAATGGCCATAAAATATGTCACTAAATGAGTAGAAACGATCCCCTTAACATCAACAACTGGACCAAGGATTGCGGAGTTTATACTCCATAATATCATAAGTCGTTTTGGGGTCCCTTCTAAGATAATAATATTTCAAGAACAAAAATGTGCATGCTTTAATGAACAAATACCATATTCAACACAATTTTTCAATGCCTTATTATACACAAGCAAACAGAAAAGTATAAGCCTCAAACAAAACAATAGTCTCCATTTTAAGGAATATAGTGCAAGAAAATCACAAGGATTGGTACATGTATTTGCCTCTTGCACTATGGGCATACAAGACTAGTATACGGATGCCCACTAGGGCAACATCATTTTTGCTAGTATATGGTACTGAGGCCATCATGCCTCTAGAGTTGGAAATCTTGACTCTATGTGTAGCATTAAAGGACTTCATAGATGATGAAGTTGCATGGCAAGGTCACCTTGATCAGTTGATGCTTCTTTATGAACATCGAGTCAATGCTTTAGAGCATCTCCATGTTTACCAATATTGCCTTGCATGAGCTTACAATAGTAAAGTCCACCTAAGGGAATTCAAGGTTGGAGATCTAGTGCTCAAAGAAAACCAGCAGAACGTGAATTTGTCTTCGTATCTATGAGATAAGTTCACGGTAAACTAGATAGGTCCATATATAATTTCAATGAGATTTGGGCCTAGAGCATATCACCTTATATCATTATATGGTGTTGAAGATCCTGAACCTCTCAATATCATTCACTTAAAGGTATTTTACACAAAACACAAAAACATTCAAATATGTCATAAAACACAAAAACATTCAAATATGTTGTAAAACACAAAAACATTCAAATATGTCATAAAACACAAAAATATTCAAATATGTCATGAAACACAAAAAAAAATCAAATATGTCAAAAACACAAACAAATCATAAAAACATAAAATTCCAAAAATACAATCAAAGGCTCCAAGGGTAATTCATACCGCTTGGTCAAAATCAAATCAAAGGCTCCAAGGGTAATTCATACCGCTTGGTCAAACATCAATTCAAAAGGCTCCAAGGGTAATTCATACCACTTGGTCAAAATCAATTCAAAACGCTCCAAGGGCATTCAAGCCGCTTGGTCAAAAATCAATTCAAAGGCTCCAAGGGTAATTCAAACCGCTTGGTCAAATCCAATAAATCAAAGGCTCCAAGGGTAATTCATACAGCTTGGTCAAACATCAATTCAAAAGACCCAAGGGTATTCAAATTGCTTGGTCATAATCAATACCAAAAGCCCCAAAGGCATAATAAGCCCTTTGGTCAAATTAATCAAAAAATACAAAAACAATTGCACTTCACATTTTGCATCCACATCATTGCATTACATTTTCACATACATTACAATTGTATATGTCATGAGAGCCTTAAAAGTGATACCATAGTTTGTCACACAAGTCATTCATATCCATACCTCCATCCACATATGTGTAATTATGTTTTTCAAACACAACCATTATTTGTTGTTATACATAATAAAATAAGGCTTTTTGGTTAGTCAACCACACATAGTAATCTTATCAACTTTTGAGGAAAACAACTTTGATTAGTAGAAGGTAATGCCTAGCTGTGATAAAGCCTTAGGTATTTAAGATCCCATCACTAATTGAAACACTAAAATCCTAGCTGGTACAAGGAAAAGATGAAAGCTACAAAGTGGTCTAGGTTACCTTAGGCAAAAAGGATCTTCCTTGCTTATCCCCTTGTGCAACCGGTTTAAAGGTGCTGAGAATTGGCAAAAGGACAAGATTTACCCTATCAAAATCCCTTGCTTAAATAAAAATAAGCAAAAATCCCAAAGCAAAGTACATATTCAAAAGGCCAAGCATACAGTCCATATTTCAAAGCAATAATCCGATACACAAATCAAAATCCAAAAAAAAAAATTCAAGCTCAAAAATTCAATAAAAAATAAATAGTTATTTTCATCACTACGTATGAGCAAAATAAACAGTGATTATCATCACTAAAAAAATTTATCCGCTCAAAGAAAAAATCAAATCAAAATAAACAGTGATTTTCACCACTACATATGAGCAAAAATCCAAAGCCAAAAAGAAGCCAAAAAGAAGAGAATAAATCTTGAATCCCTAGAATTCTCAGCATTGTACAAAACTGGAAGGAGAAATCCTTATGCATGATGATATGTCTACCACAACTACTTCATGCATTTGTGTAGACCAATGTTTGAATGTGGATGAGCTAGCTTAGGTAACCCAATATTTCCTAGTGGTATAGTCCAACTAAGTCCAACATAAGGATGAGATGAACACTTGAGGATCCTTGATCTTAGCAATGGGCTGAAAGAATCCCACCTGACATTGGAGGAAATGCTTGAGTTCTATCTCAAAATATACAATCACATGCACACACAGACATCATGAAAAACTAGGTCCATGGTAAAATCCTTACTTTTCAAAAGTCTAAGTGGTAATTAGGCAGCTATTGATAGGGGAACTAGAGTGATTGAATCTATGAAAGCCCCAAAAATTATTACATAGCAACAAATCATAACATCATTCACACCATCATATTATTTATAAGATCCTATAAATTAGGTGGTATCAACATAGTAGGATAGATACTGCATATATATTAGAAATAGTATATAGATGTCCATTGACTACTTTGTATCTTTTAATTTACAGAAACTTATTAAGAAAACATATTACACACAATTACATCTCATATATGAATACTTAATCAATTCTTATGATAGGAATGATTATTTAAATTCATGATTATTTTTTTACTTTCTATGGTATCACCCATTAAGATTATCAATGTTATATGCATTCCGTATGTTTTAAGTGATTAGAGCATATAGGTTCATTTATACCATTCCATCACATAAGTTAGATGCATATAATTAAAGAAAAAATTAAATATGCATTTAAAAATAACATTTGCATCCACAAAAACAAGTCATTAATCATCCATAAACCACATCATAAAACATATAGGCAATATCCATTTGCATACCAAATAAAAAATTCATCATTCACCATCAAAATACATCGCATCATATCATAAAACAAAATAATAACAAAAACATAAAGTAATAAATGATACACATAATGAGTCATAAAAAGCAAATCTATCATAAAAGTATGTGTGTCAAGTCCAATGGATATACAAAAATACCTGTGGGCTACAGTCATCTAGGTTAGTCAAACTCAAAAATGAATCAAGGACCAAGTAGAGCATCATTCAAGTACCAGGACTAAGCCCCCATGCATCACCTCCTCTAGTGCTACCTCCTCCTATGGCGGTATCATGAGTCAAGTGATGTGAGCCTTTAGGTCTCTTTGTTTGAGTTCGGGTCTACTGGCTAAGACGAGTGGAAGACTACCTCGAGGTGGAGCACCCACTGACCTACGAACCACCCGTACCTACTATATCCTTAGGGACAATCCCATGTCTTCTAAGCTACATATGAAGAAGGTTAACATGATCCACAAGTCCTCAGATACACTTCTCATGCTCATCCAATAAATATTGGAGATGTCCCACATCTACCCTTGAACCTACTACTAGAGCCTCTTGTGGTGTAGGAGGAACAACAAACTGCATCCTGACATTACTGTCCCTAATAATAGCCTATAGAGCATGATTATGTGTTGAGAGCTACTCAATGGTAGCATCTCACTACTATACCTAGATATTAGTGGCCTGAAGCTCAACCTCAACCTCATGCAAATGTGCTCTCAAAGGAGAGTCTCTCTCCTCGAGCTCTAAATCCTCCTCCTCGGGAACATCAAGATCCTCCACTACCACCTGCTTTGTTGGTTAGTCCCATACCTTAGTCCTGGATCAGACTCTACATCATGTTAGATCTACACCATCACTCCTGCCATCATCCTTGCACCCTAGGCTATCGATGCTATGCCACATCCGATCACCCCACCACTGAGAGTAGGCCTCTATAACTCCCCCAACCACTATAGGGTCTACAATTGGGGCATCCTCCTCATATAAAATCTATCTGATATATTGTGGAGGTAGATCCTTCTCTATTGTGAGTTGCCTATACAAGAACGATATCAAGGGCACATCCTACTGCAATTCGTACTAATGAAGAACTCGAAAGTAGAATAAATACTCCCAGATGGCAATTTTATGACCAATGAGCCATCACTTGCACCGTGTCCTAGTAGTAAAACTAGTTGGATCATCCCAAGAAGGACACTCATAGTAAGGCCACCACACGATATCTTCGACCAACAGTCTAGTGAAAGCATCAATATAGTGGGATAGATCCCCTATAAAAGTATGGCTCTTATGCTACTCGTGCTCTCGAGCCCATATGGCAACATAGCACTATGTCTGAGCATCGACTGCTATGATCATGACTAGGATCCCCTTAGGGCAATCTACTATAATGTGCTCCCATCCCCAAACCTATAGGAGTAAGCTACAGGCAATGCTAGCACGTCCCCACTAACGGATGTGGTACAATTAATCATAGCACTAAGCCAATAGTGATATATCCCATGCATAGATGATAGGCTCCTCACTATCTAATAGGTCCTGCACCATCACCAGAAGGTTCCATAGGAACCTCAAACCCGAGCAGTCCGGGATAATAACATTGTTGATCACCATCAGCAATACGACATGTCTCACGGTAAAGATACCCTCCCCATTCCAACAACTGATAGACCCTCCTCCAAACTTGGTGTCCTTGAGAGCATCCGTAGAGTGCCATCTAAACACCCGAGTGAAGACAACCACCTAATCATTAGTGTCCGAGGAGGTAATGGCCACCCCATCAAAAGGAATCCGAAAGATCCTATACACATCCTTCGACGTGATGGTCATCTCGTCGGTCGAGAGGTGGAAGGTATTAGTCTATAGGTCCCATTAGTGGGTCAGATTCATAAGGTAGGTCATATATGCCATGATGTAAGGTAGCCTGATGACATACTACAACCCACGGGCCTTGAACCAAGCCCAGTCTGTGTCATCAAAGCTAGGAAGCAAGTCAAGTAGGAGCTTCGGGTCCTGAGCCCGAGTAGTGAGGATCTAAACAAAGTAGAAGAAAGACAAAATATAACTACAGTGCATCTAAGGCATAATTCACAATAAACATGAAAATGATGCAAAAGAGTATGATTTACTCTAAATATAAGCAAAAGAAGAATAAATTATACCTAATAAAGCAAAGCAAAATTCAAAAAGCATAAAAAATTCAACAAAATACGTAAAAAAAATAAAAAACAAGGCTTAAGATTTAGCTGCTATCACCTACAATGGTCGAAACTTGGCCACTAGCGGCAGCAGTGAATAAGACCCAATGGTCATGTTGAGTGGTGTTTTCACCCAATTGTGAAAGCACACTCTCCGGTAGGATCTGAGTCCCAAAATCCTCTGCTTGCAAAGAAAGTAATTTCTCCAAGGTTCCTCTTATGTTGATTCTAAAACACCAATGATTTTGCTCACTTGTAAATGCGGGGAATACCTTAGGGTTGCAAGTGGATGTTAACAAGGGGCACTGTAGTTCACTTTAATTTGGATTTGCAATGGACTCTGAGCTTTGATGGGTTTTCAATTATTTATTTAAATGACTGTAATTAAAATACAGAAAATAAATACGGGTTTAAAAATAAAAATAAATGCAAATGAATATGCAACTAAGCTACGTCCAGAGTACTACCATCTTGATTGATAAAACCGAAGACAATGAGGTTTTTGCATGCAACCCAACCTACTGAACCTGCAAATTCGCACAATTCAGATAAGCCAGGTGCGGGTTTCTAGGGTTTCTACTGTAGTTTCAGATTTAGGCATTCGCATGAAGCAACCAAGAACACTTGCATTCAACTTCACCTATAAGCCTAGAAATCTGAAAGGGAAAGATAACACATTGAATCATGCATGCAAAAATGACTCCTTCTTTCTCATCAATGAAATGCCAACTCTCTGTATTTCTGCATTAAAATGATGTATCAATTACAATTACAGAATGTTCCAGGTTTTACAAATCCAGAACAAATGAAGGAAATTGCCCAAGTGCAGGCCTAGAATGGCATGAAGCCCTTGTCTCTGCAACTCTGCAAGCGACAATTTCCAACCCTCGTATCAATCCGTGCTTCAGATTTTATACTAACTGAAACGTCTCTTCGGTTCTCCCTGTGTTGCTTCGTTTCACCTTCCATCCTATGACTTTTCAAATTCTCGCCTTTTCGATGCTTTTATTTCATGCTCGATTCTGAAACGCTCAAAATCTACCGCTGCATGTAACGCCTCTGCAACTCTGACACCTGTATGCCACGTGTCTCATGTTTTCTGCGCCTTCTGTAACGTCTTCCCGTGCAAAACGCGACAAAACAGCATGCAGCCCGTTCACCTTCCTGGCCACGAAAATGAGACATGTCGCGATATCATGACGTTTTCGACCAACAACATCGTTTCTCCTCCTGCACAGCGAAAATGAGACATGTCGCGATATCGTGACATTTTTCTGCTTCGGGCCATCTCCTCACCACCTGTCATGAAATCGTGACACTTTTCCGTTTCGTACCCTCTCGCTGTTACTTGTCATGAAATCGTGACGCCTTTTCGTTTCGAGCTGTAATGCTGCCTTCTGTCGTGAAATCGTGACGTTTCTCTTCTCCGTACACCTTCGCTGCATGCTGTCGTGAAATCGTGACATTTTTTACTTAAATGCCTCACGATTTCGTGACCATTTCGTGCTTCATGTCCTCCTGTCGATTCTGTCGTGATTTCGCTACCATTTTACTCTTTCGTACATTTGCCAATTTTTCGTCGTGAAATCGCTACGCTACCTCTGTCCGTACTACTTCACTGCTTCGAAGCCGCAAAACCGCAACCTGTCACGATTTCGCTACGTCTTTCTTGCTTGCACTACCTTCCTGCTTTCTGTCATGAAATCGCTACCATTTTTGTTCCGTACACCTTTGGCTACTTGGAGTCACGAAAATGCGACATGTCGCGATATCGCGACGATTTCTCGTTTCATGCCTTCCACCTGCAATCTGTCATGATTTCATGATGTTTTTCACTCGGCACCTCTTTGCTCAATGTTGTCATGATTTCGCGACGTTTCTCTTCTCCGTACGCCATGCTATTTTCCTGTCATGAAATCATGACCATTTTCTATTCCGTACACCTTCGGCTGCACCCTGTCGCGAAATCATGACGTTTCTCTCGCTTCGGCGTGCTTTGTAGCTTTCTATCGTGATATCGCGATGCTTTTCTCGCTTGGCACCTTCTTCCTGCTTCCTGTCATGAAATCGCTACCGTTTTCATTCCGTACACCTTTCGCAGTAACACGTCGCGAAATCATGACACTTCTCATTTCCAAGCAGTGGCAGCTCCATACGTCGCGAAATCATGACGATTTTCATTCTTGCCTTTCTCTCTCCTGCCTGGGCCATGACGGAGCAACATGTCGCGATTTCGTGACACCTTTTCATTTTTTCCAGCGACATGTCGCGATATCGCGACAACTTTTCATTTTTGCCAGCGACATGTCGCGATTTCGCGACACCTTTTCTTTTTTTTCCAGCGACGGAGCGACATGTCGCGATATCGCGACGTTTTTCTATTTTTCGGCAGCGATGGCGCGACAGGTCGCGATTTCGTGACATGTCGCGATTTCGCGACACTTCCAACACTTAGGCATTTTTTTCTCTTTTCTTCATTTTTAGCATCTGGGTCACCGGGATTTCATCCGCAAGCTTGCAAAAAAGGTGGGTCCCCAATTTTGGGGTGTGTTGTGGATTAGCCACAACAAATGGCGACTCTGCTGTAAAATGCTCTTGAGCATTTTTAGTAAGAACCCAACCTGAAACATATCACAAACTCGAAAACATGTGTTAGCACATAAGCAATACAAACAAATGCCCAAAGATCAGAAGTACATGAATCATTAGAATCATCAAGTATTAGCTCAGTGTGTGCAATGGATTTCTTTTCCTATCGTTTGAAATTGATCCACACTCCATTGTCAGTTTTGCATGAATGCATATGTGAGATGGTGAATGATTTGTGTACCCTAATGAATATGCTAAGAGATTTTGCTTTCGTAAAAGGCATAGTCATTCTTCTATTATTATGTACAAGCATTCAAGATTGCCAAACCCTCTTAGGATCCACTAATTCATTACCTTATTGTATCCCAAAGTTGGTTATGAGTCCCTACTATCTGGAACCCATGTGCAAGTGAATGTGAAATCAGAACTTTGGGGAATCAGACTCCCAACCAACCGAGATGAGAGTTTAACCCTATCCTTACTATTCTGATTTAGAGTTCATTACCTCACTTTAAGCAAAATAATTAAACCAATTATGGAAGAAATGGTCATGCTAGTCTAACCCTCTAGACAATCGGTGGTCTTGTTTTTGAGGCAAGACATGATGCCATGCATGGGCATATCTAACCCCACAATCCAAAACTTATCCTCATTTCTTTGGACCTTGGGGATGACTACCCATCCTTTGCAGAGGACAAGTAGTACAATCCTTACAATCCAATATAAATATGAGATGGGAAAAATTTATTTTTTTACTTCTTGGACCTTGGGGATGACTACCCATCCTGGCTAGGGACATGTAGTACGATCCTTACAATCCAAACTTTAGATGAAAAATATTAATTTTGTTGCTTAGACCTTGGGGATGACTACCCATCCTTTGCGAGAGGACAAGTAGTACGATCCTTGCAATCCAAGTTTAGATGTAGATGGAAAATATTAATTTTGTTGCTTAGACCTTGGGGATGACTACCCATCCTTTGCGAGAGGACAAATAGTACGATCCTTACAATCCAAGATTTATTGTGAAATGAGACATAAGAGCTTTGGGGAATTGGATCCTCAACCTAAGCGAGATGAGAATTTATGCCCTATCCTTACTACTCCATGTAGGTCAAATCAAAGCTTTGGGGAATTGGATCCTCAACCTAAGTTCGATGAGGATTTAACCCTATCCTTACTACTATGATTTTAGGCTTTAAGCTCTATGGAAATGGTCAAAACCACTTGTTTTAAGGATCATGTTGCATAATAGGATAGACATGAAAAACCTCTTTCGCCCAACCTTTTCTTCCAAGTTAGGTCATGATCATTTTGCTCAAGATCCTTTTTAATGTATGAGACGTGCTTGGTTCTAGATATCTCAAGACTCAGTTCCCAACCTTAGGATGCCTCTTACATTTATGTTATAACACAACCCTAAGAGGGATTGACACACTTAAATGATATGTACCTAAGATGCATATGCAACTAAGATGAAATGTATGTAAAGTGAGATGGAACATGAATGCATTATCTCTTGAATTGCAAATGAAAATGATTTGTCATGCAAAACTGACTCTTTCATGCATCACAAAATCAAACAATATAACTTAAGATGCTTGTGGTACTTGTGGAGATTTTACGGGATAATTCCAATATTTCATATTCTCCTAACCTTAAGCATAAGTTGACATCTCATTTTTTTATTATTATTATATATATATATTTATTTATATTTTTATTATTTATTATTTATTTTTTATTTTTTATCAGAATAAACAAAACATGTCAATTGAAATCAAATCCACAACCAAAATCCTAGCTAAACTAACAATCCTAAACAATAAAAACAAAAACTGAAAACTCCCACCAAAACCGAAAGAATAATATCAAAAATCTCACAACCTAAGGGCTAAAATAATGCTTTAAAATCTGCCCATTAACCGGTAGCATAAAATCTCTCCCTTCTAAAGTTTTTAGCCTGAAGGTATTCTTCCCAAGAATCTCTGAAATCTGATATGGGCCTAACCAAAGACAATCAAACTTTTGATGATTCCCTTTTTCCTCATGTCTTTTGTCCCATAGTAATACCAAATCTGAAATTCTGAATGATTTAACTTTGGCCCTTATGTCAAACCATCTTTTGATAACTTCCTGGTGTTTATTCATGTGATTCATGGCCTCTTCTCTCTTTTCATCAAGGTGCAGCAAATGACTTGACCTGGCTTCAACTTGATCATCTGTCCCCAAGTACTCTTGTATGAAATGTAAGGTCTGCAACTTCAAATTTGCAGGAAATATTGGGTCTTGCCCATAGACCAAATGATAGGGAGTATTCCCTATGGACTCTTTCACTCTGGTCCTATCTGCCCAAAGGGCAAACTTCAATTGGTTGTGCCAGTCCCGAGGGTTCTTTTCCAGCAACTTCTTAATGGTATTCAACAAATTCTTATTTGAAGATTCGGCCAACCCATTTCCTTGAGGATAATAATTGGATGCAAACTTTAAGCTCACTTTGTTATCATATGCCCAATCTGCAAATTGCGTAGAAATAAACGCTTTACCATTGTCACTGACAATAGAATTGGGCATTCCAAATCTTGTTATAATATGGTCCTCAAGGAATTTAATTACAACGTCTGTGGTGGCATGTTTAGTAGGAATCGCTTCTGTCCACCTTGTACAATAATCTATAGCTGTCAATATGAATTTATGAGAATCAGAAGAATTTGGGTTAATAACCCCAATGAAATCTAGTCCCCATTGTGCAAATGGTCTCATTTCAACTACAGGTTGTAACGGCATGGCTGCATTTCTTTCTCTACTGGCAGCCACTTGACAGATATGACAAGATCGTACATGGGCATGTGCATCTTTGAAAATATGGGGCCAGTAGTATCCTGCTCTCAGGATTTGATGTGCTGTAGCGTTGGCCGCACCGTGACCAGTTCCATGTTTCCCATGAAATTCTTGCAACACCCTGGCGGCTTCTTCTTTGTTCAAGCACCTCAGGTAGATACCTTCATGATTCTTCCTGTAAAGCACACCAGATTTCATCAGATAATTGACAGACTTAAGCCTTAAAGCTCTTCTCTGTGTTGAATTCAGATTAGAAGGACACTTACCGAGTCAATAAAAATTACACAATATCAACATACTAGTCATCCTTAGCAATGTATTATGTATTCGAGCATTGGCCTGTTATTTGCGGATTATTTTCTGCGATCGCCTTCGCCAGTCCCTGTCCTCGAACTAGTTTCATAGGTTGGATTTCGAGATCAAATTCTTGGATGGTGGAAATCCATTTCCCTCTTTTCTCACCTAGTTCATTTTGTAAAAACATGGTCTTGACAGCAGAGTCGGGCACGATAGCAATAACTCTGCTGTGTACAATGTAGTGCCTAAATTTTTTCACCGTTTTAAAAAGTGCGTACATTTGCTTATCAAGGATCGAATACCTTAATTGAGCATCTTTCAGGGGGCACTTAAAAATGCTATGGGTTTTTGGCACTATCCTCGCCTTTTTGGGTTAAGACACTCGCGAAGGAGTGTTACGATGCAAAAGCATAAATATAGAAAGGCTTGGAGTAGTCCGGGCTTATAAGGACGGGGGCTCTGGAAATGGCATCTTTGATGTTCTGGAAGGCCACTCTACTTTCCTCGTTCCATTTTACATCCACATCTTTCTTGAGCATCTTGTTCAGAGGCTTGGCTATCTCAGCAAAGCTAGAGATAAACTTCCTCACAAAATTAACTTTGCCCAAAGAAAGATCTCAATTCTTTTTTACTACTCGGGAGAGGTAGGTTTTGGATAGCTTGTATCCTTTCTGGGTCGATGGATATGCCCTCTTTTGAAATAATGTGACCCAGTAATTTTCCTTCTGTTACTCCGAAAATGCACTTTTTGGGATTTAAGGAAATTCCATGTTCTCTGCATCTTTGAAGCACTTTCTTTAAATCTTTGACATGTTCCTCTCTCTTCTTCGAGAAGACTGGGATATCATCCACATACACGATAATGCATTTGCCTATGAGCCCTTTGAATGCATAATCCATGGCGCGTTGAAAAGTTGCACCAGCATTTAACAGTCCGAACGACATTCTCTTATATGCAAATGTCCCCCACTTGGTAGTGAAGGCTGTTTTCATCCTGTCATATGGATGTATAAGAATCTGGTTGTACCCAGAATACCCATCGAGAAAGGACATCATCTCAGATCCATTTACCATTTGTAGAATTTCATCGATTGATGGCGGTGGATAATTATCTTTTTGAGAGGCTTTATTAAGATTTCGAAAATCTATGCACGACCTAATCTCTCCACTCTTTTTTCTCTCTGGAACGAGGTTAGCCACCCGGGTTGAGTGCCTAACGGGGAAAAATGATTTTCGCTTCCAATAATATTTTAACCTCCTTTTCGATCAAAGGCTCCAATAGCGGGTTAACAACTCGTTGTCTTTGCCTAAAAGGCTTGGAGTCTGGCTTCAAAGGGATGGTATGTGTGATAATGTTTTGGTTGTATGTCTTCAGCTCATTGTAGTTCCAAGCAATACAATCTATGTAATGTTTCAATGCTTGCATTATATTGCTCCTTTCTTCCTCTGTACATGCCTTTGCTATGTACACCTCCTTTGGATTGTCTGCACTCCCTAGATTAATTGAATCACATGCATCTTTAGGGAGTGGGACTCTTTTTCCTTTCTTGGTCTTGCATCCCATGTCGAACATCTTTTCCAATGAAACCACGTCTTTAGGAATTTTGTTGGATTGATACGCAGTTTCAATTTCATTTTTTGTTTCATCCTGCCACCTTTGCTCCTCATCAATCACCTGATTTTCAAAAATACCCGAGTTCGTGACAAATTTGAAAATATGTCTGTCACTTTCAAAAACCTGGAAATTCTTTACATTATCGGGTATTGATGGACAAGGAACCAATTCAATAGAAAACTTTTTACATCTTTTTATATCAACCGGGTTTAACATGCCCGCGGTGACTGCAAGAGAGTCTGCTATTCGATTTCCTTTCCTAGAAATAAGGGCTATATTGAATGCGTCGAATTCCTCAATGAGGTCCATAACCCTAGTTCTATAAAGGCTCAGTCTTCTGTCGTGGCATGTATACTGTCCTTTGATTTGCTTGACTACCAACTCAGAATCTCCCAAAACCTTCAAGCATTTAACATGTTTGCTCAATGCTAGACGTAAACCAAAGATCAATGCTTCGTATTCTGCCACATTGTTCGTGCAAGGAAATTGCAGTCTGTAAGCAGCTAATAATGGTTTACCTCCTGGGCCAGTGAGCTCGACTCCAGCTCTTGCTCCCTGTCTAGATTTTGATCCATCGAACCTGAGCAACCACGTGTAATCATTTTCATCAGAAGAGCTACCATGACATGCCTCCTCTTTAGGTTCTTCAGTAGCTTCCTCAACATCAAGTGCATAAACTCCTAGTTCTGGCTCGGAAAATTGAACTTCATTCGGCTTGTTAAAATATGTTATAATCTCCTTAAGCCTCGGTTCATTTTCCACTCTGATTTGGTTTGCAATTCCCTTCCATGGTAGCCACATATGTGAGCAGTCTGTTGAAAAATAGCCATTCAGAGTTTTCATCCAATCCCTCGCAAGTAACATTCCATACCTACTTGGGATATTAACCACCAGAATGTCCACAACCTGCTGAACCCTGGGTTCAGAATTCAATTGAATCTTGACATCATATAGAGTCCCCACTACATTTACCTCTGATCTGTCCAGTTGCAGGACTGTACATTTGGATGAAACAGGTTGCAGGCCTAGCATCTTACATATTTCTGTAGGCATGAGGTTGCTCGTGGCACCTGTGTCCACCAAACAGTTATGCAAATTCTTACCCGCAATTCTCAAAGTCAGTAAGAATGGCGGGACATCCCTTCTCTCCTTTCGCAAAATGAGATGGGATTCAACTCCTTTTCCTTTCCACGTTTGATCAGGTGAGTTCAACGCTTTTATCAATGCCTCCTTTTGGCCCGGCAATCTAGTTGCGTCCAAGAACGAAAGGCTAGATTTGGACTTCTTTAGATCCTCCACTATGTCATAGTTTGGCTTTTCGAATTTGATTGTCTTCTGCACATCATTAGACATTTCTCTTCTGAGTGGAGGGGGAGGATTATTATTTGCCTTAGTATCGGGAGGAAGAATAGAGTTGTTTGGAGGTGTTGATGAAGTTTTAGGGGTTTTAGATTTACTTCTCAAATGGTATCCATGATTCCCCTTCCTAAAATCTCGAAAAGCTTGCACCTCCTATTCCAAAATTTCATCTTCTTCTTCCTCACTCTCACCTTCTTGATGATATACAGTTTCCATCACCATAATATTATCATCTTGATGTTGTGATGGACCCTCATTTGATACCAGTTCCAAATCATCAACTTGTGCTTGAAGACAATGAGTGTATCTCGCAATTTCGGGACAATTCCTCTCATTGTGTTCTTTCGTGTTGTGCAACCTGCACCCCCTTTCCCACGCCAAATCTGAAAGATTCAAAAGAGAATTGGATTGGCTAGGTCCTGCAGAAGTATCTAATTGATTAGCAATGGGAGCGGGTACTCCCCCATTGTTTGGCTTGGTGTTCCAGTGTCTCCCTCTATTGTTAAAATTTTGATTTGGGTGAGGGGCATGGGACTCATACTTCTACTGTTGAACCCTATCATTGCTCAGTTTATGAACTAATTTCTTGAGCTCTTCGACTTCTGAATAAATCTCCTTCGGTGGAATCACATTGTTGTTAACCCCCGTTGGATTCGCATAATTGATGGGGTCTTGATTCAACATTTGGGTCGGGTTATGAGGAATTTGATTCCCGTATGGATTGACACTTTGAATCGGGGTTGGATTTGGAAAAGGAACTATAGCTTGAGGATTGACTTGGCTGGTTCCTTGCATAGTTGATTGACTGTTCTGCAAAAATGCAAGGACAGGTGGAATGGATGTGATTGGTTGGATTGGAATGGGTGCATATGCCGGTGCTGGTGGATACGGCTGCTGATATGGGAAGGCGTTCATGCTTGGCATTTGTGGTGCCATGAGTTGATTTTCCAGGGGAGCTTGACCATATGGAGCATACTGTCCCATCACAGGCATCTAGGTAAACCCGTAGCCCTGTGGTGTCATTTGTTGCTCGATAGTCATGGCTTCGTTATAGGCTAAAGCCAGCGTGGTGACTTGAGGATTACGTCTTGCAAACATGGCTGTCATGGGGTCCAATGCCCCAAAATATATCTGCAAAGCCACTACGGGATCGATGGCAAAGTGCCTAATTGCTCTATTATAGCACTTTTGGAATCTCTGATTAAACATTACGATCGGTTCCCCTTGGCCCCTTTTGCATGTAATAAGCTGATTGTAAATAGTTGCGGGATCCAAGGGTGACCTAAATTGATTAACAAAGGCATTTTCCATTTGTGTCCAAGAAGTAATTGAACCAGTTGGCAAGCATATATACCATTCATATGCTATTGGATCTAAGCTCATGGGGAAAAGTCTGCAGGCCACATCTTCATATTGAACTTGCAGCCTAATTAAAACATCCCTATAGGCTTGGATATGTTCTTATGTTGTTCTTAGGCCATCTGGTTTGTATTTAGGCAGAAATATTTCAATGTTCTTGGGGATTTCATGGATATCCCCAGCAATGTTCAAAGGAGTATTATTAGCTCCATACCAAGGAGCTGCTGGAGCTTGAGCCATTTGACTCAAAATCGATGAAGACAAACCTACAATAGCAGTAGAGATATTACTGACAATAGGAACACTAGTGGCAACTGATATTACGGGCGTAGATCCACTCGATGTTCCTGGAGAAAATAGGTCTTTTGTGACTGGTGAGCTTACGACTTGCTTGGTTTTATTCTTGGGAGTACCAGTAAGGTCATGAAAAATGGTTTCCCCGGTTGTTTGGGACCTGGTTGCAATACGACGTGGTGGGTCCAGCCTGCCTGATGAAACCCTCGATTATTTCAACGAAAACCTGCAACAAAAGAAAGCAAAAGCTACAGTTTAGCTGTTTGTGAGCTTTAAGAAAATATTTCAAAATTAAATCAAAAGATATTATTCATGTATGAAAACCAAAATAAAGTAAACCGATTCGGGCCCTCCTTCTAGCGCCAATATGTTGAGTGGTGTTTTCACCCAATTGTGAAAGCACACTCTCCAGTAGGATCTGAGTCCCAAAATCCTCTGCTTGCAAAGAAAGTAATTTCTCCAAGGTTCCTCTTATGTTGATTCTAAAACACCAATGATGCTGCTCACTGTAAATGCAGGGAATACCTTAGGGTTGCAAGTGGATGTTAACAAGGGGCATTGTAGTTCACTTTAATTTGGATTTGCAATGGACTCTGAGCTTTGATGGGTTTTCAATTATTTATTTAAATGACTGTAATTAAAATACAGAAAATAAATACGGGTTTAAAAATAAAAATAAATGCAAATGAATATGCAACTAAGCTACGTCCAGAGTACTGCCATCTTGATTGATAAAACCGAAGACAATGAGGTTTCTGCATGCAACCCAACCTACTGAACCTACAAATTCACACAATTCAGATAAGCCAGGTGCGGGTTTCTAGGGTTTCTACTATAGTTTCAGATTTAGGCATTCGCATGAAGCAACCAAGAACACTTGCATTCAACTTCACCTATAAGCCTAGAAATCTGAAAGGGAAAGATAACACATTGAATCATGCATGCAAAAATGACTCCTTCTTTCTCATCAATGAAATGCCAACTCTCTGTATTTCTGCATTAAAATGATGTATCAATTACAATTACAGAATGTTCCAGGTTTTACAAATCCAGAACAAATGAAGGAAATTGCCCAAGTGCAGGCCCAGAATGGCATGAAGCCCTTGTCTCTGCAACTCTGCAAGCAGCAATTTCCAACCCCTTCGTATCAATCCGTGCTTCAGATTTTATACTAACTGAAACGTCTCTTCGGTTCTCCCTGTGTCGCTTCGTTTCACCTTCCATCCTATGACTTTTCAAATTCTTGCCTTTTCGATGCTTTTATTTCATGCTCGATTCTGAAACGCTCAAAATCTACCGTTGCATGTAACGCCTCTGCAACTCTGACACTTGTATGCCATGTGTCTCATGTTTTCTGTGCCTTCTATAACGTCTTCCCATGCAAAACGCGACAAAACAGCATGCAGCCCGTTCACCTTCCTGGCCATGAAAATGAGACATGTCGCGATATCATGACGTTTTTGACCAACAACATCGTTTCTCCTCCTGCATAGTGAAAATGAGACATGTCACGATATCATGACGTTTTTCTGCTTCGGGCCATCTCCTCACCACCTGTCGTGAAATCGTGACACTTTTCCGTTTCGTACCCTCTCGCTGTTACTTGTCACGAAATCACGACGCCTTTTCGTTTCGAGCTGTAATGCTGCCTTCTGTCATGAAATCGCGACGTTTCTCTTCTCCGTACACCTTCGCTGCATGCTGTCATGAAATCATGACATTTTCTTACTTCGTGCCTTCTCAACTTTTCAGAAATTCGTATGCCCTTTCTTTTCGTCTTGCTTTCTCTTTGTGTGATTTTGTGACCATTTCATGCTTCATGTCCTCCTGTCGATTTTGTCATGATTTTGCTACCATTTTACTCTTCCGTACATTTGCCAATTTTTCATCGTGAAATCGCTACGCTACCTCTGTCCGTACTACTTCGCTGCTTCGGAGCCATGAAACCGCAACCTGTCATGATTTCACTACGTCTTTCTTGCTCGCACTACCTTCCTGCTTTCTGTCATGAAATCGCTACCATTTTTGTTCCGTACACCTTTGGCTACTTGGAGTCACGAAAATGCGACATGTCGCGATATCGCGACGATTTCTCGTTTCATGCCTTCCACCTACAATCTGTCATGATTTCATGACGTTTTTCACTCGGCACCTCTTTGCTCAATGTTGTCATGATTTCATGACGTTTCTCTTCTCCGTACGCCATGCTATTTTCCTGTCATGAAATCGTGACCATTTTCTATTCCGTACACCTTCGGCTGCACCCTGTCGTGAAATCGCGACGTTTCTCTCGCTTCGGCGTGCTTTGTAGCTTTCTGTCACGATATCGCGACGCTTTTCTCGCTTGGCACCTTCTTCCTGCTTCCTGTCATGAAATCGCTACCATTTTCATTCCGTACACCTTTCGTAGTAACACGTCGCGAAATCGTGACACTTCTCATTTCCAAGCAGTGGCAGCTCCATACGTCACGAAATCATGACGATTTTCATTCTTGCCTTTCTCTCTCCTGCCTAGGCCGCGACGGAGCAACATGTCACGATTTCGCGACACCTTTTCATTTTTTCCAGCGACATGTCGCGATATCGTGACAACTTTTCATTTTTGCTAGCGACATGTCGCGATTTCGTGACACCTTTTTTTTTCCAGCGACGGAGCGACATGTCGCGATATCGTGACGTTTTTCTATTTTTCGGCAGCGATGGCGCGACAGGTCGCGATTTCGCGACACTTCCAACACTTAGGCATTTTTTTCTCTTTTCTTCATTTTTAGCATCTGGGTCACCGGGATTTCATCCGCAAGCCTGCAAAAAAGGTGGGTCCCCAATTTTGGGGTGTGTTGTGGATTAGCCACAACAGGTCAATTTTTTTATCATTGGGATTCAATATTGGCCACTCTGAGTGACAGCGACTCAGAGTCAGCCGCTTTGAGTGACAGCGGCCAAGGGGCGGCACGGCAAACCCATGAACCCTTGGCCAAAAAAAAAAAAAAAAAAATTCAAACTAACAAAATAATTCTAAAAATAATAATAGAGGGAGGGAAAAAAAATAGAATGTAAAGCAAATTTCCCACCCAAGCATCAAAACTAGGCTAAGTTCAAAATTCCCAAAATGGTGGCAGCAGGTAAATAACTAAAAAAATTCAAAAAACCCTAGGCTAAAGCCATTGACAGAAAGAAAAATTGGGGACTAACCCACCGTAGCAAAAGGGAACCTAAGCCTAATTACAGAGTTTGTTCATTTCCAGCAGGTTTAGTGAGGTTTATTTTGCTCATTACTTAGTGAGGTTTAGTTTTACTTAGACAAAGAAAAGAGAGCTAGGGTTTTGAAGAGAGAAATACCCGAGAAGCTTCGGTTCCTCCAACAACTAATGTCTCACCCTGCATAGCCATATCCTCAACACTATAAAGTTTCAAAGTTGCAACCATCGTTGTCGCACCAGAGATCTGAAAATAAATCTTCAATAGTGAAAATGACAGGTCAAACCTTAGAAAAACAAATTTTTATATTTACTTAATTAAACTTCTTGGCCACCCAAGGCGATAGCAACCATAGGCAGGAACTCATAGTCGACTAGACCTGACAGGAGCGAGATCCACAGAGAAAAATAAGGGATTTTCTCCTTGAGGGATCCCATAAAAATAGCAAATAAACACACTTTGGTGGTTTAGGATCATTGGAATGTTTAAAACAACAAAAAAAATCACATAAAATCATAATCTCAAGCAGGACTCATATCCAGTTACCTACTCTATCCACTCAATGATTGCATCGATTTGCACTCCATGTATTTCAGTGAGATGAGCAGATAACCATAAGGCCACTTGGGGCAAAAATAACTCATTTTGGAATTACGATATGTCACCCTTCAAACCTGAATAAGATCAAGATGGTCGGACTACTCCATGGGTGTGAAGGGGTCATTCTAATTCCCCTATGACATCAAAAACATTAAGTCAAAGTGATACAATCTAGGCATAAACAAAATCACTCATCCTAACTCCCTAAGAAGGCTATTGATAGTTGGACTGCTCCTCGGGATAGGGATGGATGATTATCATAAGAAATTGGAATCACACTTGGATGTGGGATTTCCCATTAAAAGCAACAAATGCTATAAAGGAACTATATTAGTCATATTGGTCAAGTAACTTGTCACTTCATTCATTGTCATTTCTTCACCAACTCATTATGTGAAGAGGTAGTTCAAAATTTCAACATAATCATAATCAAAATCAACAAAAGATCACTCGATCATAACAAAATTGTGTTCATCCTATGAATCATTGCATACAACAATCACAAATTTCCCTTGTTTGCTAGGAACATAAGTAGACATGACATCTTTAATTGTAGCTCTCCTACCAGTCAAAATTGTTGTAGCAACTGAAGCTACCCGATTGATTTTGAGGAATGAGTGCAATTTAACATGCAAAAGCCACTGAGCTAAGTCCTATGAACATTGAGGCAATGATTCAAGGGATGCATGTCATATTTCATTATTGGTCCATCTAGCATTGATCATACCATTGATCACCATACACCCTACAAACAGATCAGTCTACATTTTTTCTCAGCATTGTGTTTTCCACACAATGTGTCACAAAAAGGGTCATCTATAGACACATAAATCATGTCATGCTTAGGGAAGATGCTCACATAGACACACTCATAAGATCATAAGACATAATATTGGACTTTCCAAACATCAAAAATGGCTCTCACCACTCATTTGGGGCCTTTTCAAGCCATACAAGCTTGGTCACTCAAACCAAGAATGGTCAGATCCTAGCCGCTCAAGCCTAAAGCGGCAAGACCTTAACCACTGTAGATGATAGAAGCTAGATATTAGCCACTGTAGATGACAACGACTAAGCCATAAGAAGTAGTTTTCCAAAAAATAGGCCCAATATCGGGTGGAAGTGGTAGTCTACATGCAATAAAGGTGAGCGAGAGTGACTTTGCATTCCTTTTTACGACCAGTTCATATGGGAGGTTTGAGTTTGTATTTAGACTTGACCTCCAAGCATAAAAAAAGGACAAAAGCTTCTCATGCTAACAACCAGTTTGCATAGAAGACTCAAGTGGACAGTTAGATTTTAGTTAACTTGCCTTCAAATATAGACAATGGACAAAAGCTTCTCATGCTAACTTGCACTACGCATGAGAAATTCATTCCTAGGGCTTGGACATAGACCTAGGGTTTCATGCTATAAAAGGTGCAAGCCTAAGAGCACCAAAGGGGGATATTTTATCACATCAGGGGAGAGAGACATTCTTTTGAGGAGAGCTTTCGAGACTCAGAGAGTTCTCTTTGAGATCATGTGTACGACGGAGCTCTAATGAATTGAAGAGCATAACACCTACTATTTCAACATCATATTATAGTCTTTGACCCATAGCTTTGGGGAAAATAAGGCAAGGTTTACTTTAGTGGTCATTATCTTGGACAGTGGCCCGTAGGCTTAGCTTAGATAGATATAGCTTCTTTTATTCTACTTCATTTTTTCACGTCATTAGCATATATTTACATGATCTTATGGCATAGTTTTATCATATTTCCATTACACTCTTTGATTACTAACAACCTCATCCAGGGAGGCAATCTCGAAAACCTAAATGTGCATTGTCATTTCATTACTTGCAGGTCCACAGGTACATCGGATGAATATTGTAACATATGAGAGCAAAAGGGATCCCTCTAGGAAATAGACCTAGAGAAGGAGGCATTTGTAAGCCCTCATACATTTCTATGTGCGGAACTGGGAAGCTTTTATAAGTGCACCACCTCTTCACGGAAGGGGTACTCCTTGCCTATTTGTAATTTATAGTATCAAAATGGGTATCCCTAAGAGGGACCAACATGTAACCGAGCTTCAATATCAATAAAGAGATTCGTCTTTTGTTATTTTGTGTTGTATGTTTTTTCCTCCTATCTTTCCATTTTATCTTTGGTATTTTAAATAGCATTGCAAGTAGGGTTTAGAAAAGGGACTAGCATGTGCATTCATGGGGTCGCCATAGGAACTACCTCAAGCCCTAAGAACAGATATTTGGGGTCTCTAATCCCAATTCACCCCCACCCTATGAACCAGATCTCAATTCACCCCCTAGGTCATGAAGTCAAATAAATAGCCTCAAAAACCCCTAAAATTGTAGGGGTGAGAAATACAAAGCCTAACCAGACCACCCACAACATCAGAGTTTAGGTATTCCTATTTATTTGCTCTATTTTCTAATTTTTGGGTGTGTAAAATATTTACTAGTTAAAGCACAATAGCTAGTAACAAATTTCCCTCTCTTCACGTCTCCATTTAGTTTAAGTATCACTGTAATTATAAAACCTATCAAAATTCTAGAAACTTCAAATTTCAAAATCTCAAGTAAATTTTACTTTCTCTTTTTCTAATTTGCATGTATAAAGTTCTTGTGATTGTGTGTCTATACTTGTATGTATTTCCATTGCAATTACTACATGTTTTCACACACATTTAGGGTTACATAAACCCCTTATTTCACACCTTCGTATTGCATGTTTCTATGCTTTGAAAAATAGAGTCAACTTATTTTTCCTAAAAGCATCTAGGATTAGGTTCTTTGTTTACAAAAAGTATTTCATTCTAGTATTTTTCTTTTGAAAAATGTATATAAAGCTAGATTTCAATTTGAAAAGGCATTTAGCTAGATTTCCTGTTTTACATTACATAGATAGCAAAAAAAAAAAACCCACACACACACACATGGTATTGATAACAAGTGGTGAGATTGGATTTCATCCCCAATCCATCACTCGTTATTGGTGCTAGTGGATTTTTACCATCCACCAGCTCTCACCCCCTTAGAAACCTAGCATCCCCATAGGAGTGGTGTTTTGGGTCTCATCATCAAAAAACCCCCCACTTTTGAGATTGGGATTCTAGATTTCATCACCAGTGGTTACCTTCAAAGTGGGATAGGATTATATGCCTTTGTCCACAAGGCTAACATAATTAATGGATACGATAATTTTTGTTATTGAATAAGCCTATCTAAGGGTGAATAAAAAGCATGGGGTATGCCAACCATGCCTAGTAGGTCATGGACAATACCACCTCTTATCATAAGAGTATATAGAAAACTCACTTCAGCATAGTGGGTTCCCTCCCTTTTAGGATATCATTTTACTGCATCTTCCATATAGGTCACCACTTGCACATTGAGATATTGTTCTATTATATGCATATTTAGGTGTTGCAGGAGGTTCAATACCAACAAAATTCCTTATTTACTAGATTACTCACTCCACTACCTGTGATACTACCTAGGAAGTACGAATAATGAAACACACATAAACGAACAAAAAAATTTTATTTTTATAATTTAGAACTGACTTTAGTCTACCACTATTTGCATGATCACAGACTAGTTTTCAACACACCACCACATACTAGTTAGCTATACACAACACTTCATTTATTTATGCTTATATTAGGCACAGTCGAGTACACACCACATCAGGGTTATTCCTAAACTCCTTCACACACTACACATAAAATTACAAGATTTTATTCCTATGTAGTTCTAAACCCTCACTAAACTACACATGTTGTCATGCCTATTGTCACCTATAGTAAAGTGCATGAGCAAGCACACATTATAAAGGAGGTACCTACCACTTCTAGTCAAATTTCTCCCACTCATTTGATCATGAATGGGAAGACCATAGACACATTGGATTTACTCATAGGATCCAATCTACAGTTCACACACATGACACCTTAGCATGAGACATCCACCTTGAGTGAAGCCTTAGCTACTTCACTTGCAGAGGATTATCCACTCTTGTCATACCCATTCTTTCTGAATCCACCCACCAGGTTCTATGACCATGTGATCTACACAATGCCAGGATAGCCCCATCCATTATTCACTATAGATGAGGAGGTTATACCTACTTTCCCTACCTTTGCACACCCATTTTTATAGAGTCTATCTCAATCCTTTTTGAGAATGACTCCTTCCTCTTGAACCGTACCTACCCAAAGGTCATGTCATTTTCCCCTACTTTAGGAATGGTTTTTTATCCTTCCTCCTCTACCATAGGTACCTAGAGGCCAGTATTCCAAAATATACAATAACAATTACCTCTATAGGAAAAAAAAACACCCCCTCAAACATCATACCCACAATTTTCCCAATATTTTGAACCATCATCATCCTAGTAGCCATTTTTCATAATGCTTGAGGATCTAACACAAGAACCTCTTCAAACCCAAGCCAACCAAGTTCAACAATGACAACCCATATTCGAAACTCATTCAAGAGGGGACACAAGAACCACCTCTTATTCTCAAGCTCCTACTTCATAAGATTATCCCTATTTTTTCATAGCATTCCCACCTACATCTCAGGTCCCTAGAATGTGTAATGCCCAAACTGGCACCTTACCTTCATCATCACCAAACTTTAGGATACCTTCTCCTCATTTTCAAGTATCACTATCTAAATATATTCCCACCTATGAATCAAAACCCATATCTTATACGCCCACTTCCCTAGGGTAATCCACATATTTTAGCTTCACTACTGCCCATCCTTTAGAATAGAGGTAGGTCCTAGCTTTTGAATCCTTATCTCGACCATCCCTAGCACCTGTAGTACTGATACCTCCCATCCCACCTATAGGATTTACATTTTTTACACCTCATCCTTCATGGTCATCACCCCCTATAGCCCAAACATTATAGTAGGCTCCTAACTAGTAGGAACTTATGCCACAACAACACACATCCCAATCACAATATTACTATCCCCAACAAACATCCATTTTGTAGTCTAGTATCCCAGTAGCTCCTACATCGTATGCCACCCAATACCTAGCATACCAAGACCAGTTGGAAAAATTCCCTTTACAATATAGGGAAGAACAACAACAACCTCAATAATTGTTGCACTCCTAGGCTCATCCAACCCTAGCCCAATTGTCGACACCTTTAACACCTAAAATTCAACTCCTATGAGATGAATTCAAGATGTTGAACCTACGCACTGCAAGCTACGAGTTACAAAAACCATCCTATGATGAACTTTGTAATGATATGGTTCATCCATATATCCTTATCCTACCTTACCCTTACCACTTTGATATCCCAAAGTTTTATAAGTACAAAGGTAAGGAGGACCCTAGAGAGCATGTTAGTAACTATCACCCAGCTTACTACCAGCTTCATAGTAGCAACCCCCTTATGTTGTGTACCTTCTCCCTCTCCCTTGCAATACAAGCCTTATATTGGTATAACATACTACCACAACATAGTATTTATACCTTTGAACAATTAGCAAACACCTTCTTAGAAAATTTCTCAATTAACATCAAGAAGAAGATAACCTTTTCAGATGTCTATGCTTTATGATAACCTGACGATGAATCCATCATCGAGTTTGTATTTATATGGAGAGCGATCATCCATGACCTCACCCATAACCTCAATACCATAGAGCTAGTGACACTCTTTTCCAAGAGTTTCCATAAACACATCTCTACCTCTCTACAACTCCACCAAATTTGGACCTTTGAGGAAGCCATTTTATAGGTAAAGGTTATCGAAGACATTAAAGTCCAATCCAAAAAAATTAATTTAAGATCAAAACCTAACTACAAATCCAACTTCCATTTTAATAGGAATACACCTAACCAACCATATCCTCAACCTCCACAAGCCAACCAAGTGGCAATTGCTACCTTAACACCAACACCAAGCCCACCACATTATGCTCCACAACGACAAGTATTCTAGACCAATGTGCCTCCCTCACCTAAGCCTCAAAAGTCCAAGGCATGCATCCACAGGGTCCACAATGTAATATCACACCATTTTATGAACCTTTACCAACCCTTTTTCATAGGTTACAAGACAATGGACATATTATTCTACCCAAAATCTGACCATTAGATCCAAACACACCTAAGCTTTATGGATACAATAAGCAACTCTATTGCCCATACCATAGACAATACAACCATGACATTGAGTCATGTCACTCCTTCCATGCTCAAGTATAGGATATAATCAATAGGACTACAATTCAAGTATTGAACCCTTTAGCCCTGCAAAACCAAAACCTAGGAATCTTCCAGAATCCTCTTCCAAACCATAGAGGAACCAATTCCCAAAGATCTCCAACCAACCCGCCTAGACCACCTTGCCAAGTGAATAGTGTCTAATGTGATCCTCCATCATATGGAGTAGTAGGTATGATAAACCTCACCACATGGAACCAATGATACCCATAATGCTAGACCACACCTATTATATCTCCACCTACCCAATTTACATCACCATAGGTTTCCCAAACTCCTAGCATCGTACCATCTCCACCTCAAAATGTGATTACCATCTGTGGTTGCCTTAACCATAAATTATGTAATGTCACTACATGATTATCCATATTAGACCTTTTAAAACAATATCAACCCCACCATGAGGCATTGAATGAAATTTTAAGTTCTATATATTTAGAAACACATAATACTAATGCATTTATTAACTTTATAGGGAACATCCCATGATGCATTTAGCCATCCATTAGCTTCCATGACCATGAGATAACATAACTCATAGGATAAGGAGAGGATCCTCCTCTCCACATACAAGCCACTATCAATGACATCACCTAAAAATGGGTCCTTGTTGACATAGGCTCATCCATTAGCATCATATCCATAGTGGCCCTACACCATTTACATATACCTCTAGCCCATTTTGCCACACCTTTCCTTGACCTATGAGCATTCAATGGTTGTATGAGACCTACTATAGGATACATAGTATTTACTATTCAAGTAGGTATTCATACCATTTCCATATTATATCATATCATCTAAGGGGATATGCAGTACAACATCCTTATCGGTTGCCCATGAACCAGGGATATGCAATGTGTCCCTTCCACCCTACACCATTGACTCAAATACATCCACAATTGGCTTGTCCATTACATCCCAGCTGATAGGGACCCCTTTAAATTCTATAACATCATAGATCTCCCACCTGCACCTTCTTTCTTATTCATGTAACTCTTCCTAGTTTCCTCCCATCAATCAATTTAAGCATTGATATCTACTCCTACATCTATCGCACTATCCCAATCCTCATTGATAAAATGTGCTTCAGTGTTAGAACCCTTATAAACATCACCAAAAATTCCTAATCCCACTACCATATGATTCTCATTCCCATATTATGGCCACCATCACCATCCCAACTTTCATCCTCTATGCAATCACCTATGGTACCAACACCGCAACCACCATCCACATCGTTCCCTATCATTTCACCCCAAGCATATTCTTTTATGGAAGAACCTATTCTCCCTACAACATGCACACCTCCTCTTCCTTTGTTTCCACTACGTAGGTCATTCACTTACCCACGTTGTCAAATATCCACTCCACCACCTTCACAATTCCCATAGGCCAATCATCCCATACTAGCTACCACAGTTGAATGCTATGAGTGGGAACAATGAGCATCCCGCTTAGATGATCAATTGCTACACCCTTCCAGTGCTACTATTAGAGACTATCAAACTTCACAATCATTATCTGAATCAGATTCTCCATCATGTTCACCAAAATACACGACACCCTATATTTCTATTTTTATGATAAACTCAGGTCCAAAAGACTATAATGTGCATGCCACCCATGTATGCCCACCCATTATCCAATCCACCCAAGAATTTGGGCACCCTTGAGCTTCAGTCCTAACTATCAAGATAGTCATACAATTAGGATCTCTTGAGAATCATACCAACTTCGTATACGTTGGATTTGACTCCTCACTCCCACCTATCATATCTCCACCACCCCAATCCAGTGTGTGTGGTACAATCGATCACTTGGCTAATCCCTAATTTACTTTACGATACCTTCAGTGCTTCTATTGGTGTGGGTTTGGACTAGGCCATTACAAGCAAGGGTTACACACACCTATTAACCCTTATGTCCAATCCCCTAATGACAAATATGGCTTAGTTTATCACCCAACCGTCATCCATACATTAGAAGACAAGCTCCAAGACTTGTACCTACATGCTTCCTTGCTTTTGACACATAATTTGGAAGAATATATTGATATGGACATCTTATAGGACACCCCCTCACCCAAATCCACCATTACAGTCCTTGATAATTTCTTCTAAGAGCCCTCAATATCTGAAACCACCTTGTCATGTTGTTTTAATGAATTGACAAACCAACTCATTGTGCTATCCTTAAATACACACTACCCAAAGCATGATATGGTATACTTACCACCATCATCAACATACTTATCTCCATTCCTACCTATACATTGGCAACTTCAATGAGCTACCACTCAACCATGATCTCCACCAATCATTTTGCATCCTCATATAAGACTTCTAGGATGCTCATAGGTTGTTAGGATGTCATCACTAGAATATTCACCACCTACATCCCCCATAGCATCAATTAATATGGTAGAAGTAGATCTCTTATCTCCACTATGATACACACATAAACTGATACAAGATGATACACCAAACTCTAATTTCATTGATCTCACCCACATCTTGCCCATACCAGCACCCTGAGATTTCCTACTCTCACCACACGTTCTACATACTACAAATGCTCCTTTATCATATGTGCCACATCATATATCATAGGTCCACCACACGAAAATCTACCTAGATGATTAATATGAACTCACCAAGGCCATTGATGACCTACATCTTATCCCGATTCCATAACAATTGTGTGATGGTTCCCACATGCTTATTGAGGAAACCATCGATGTTGACATAGGTGACAATACTAAAAATCCTCACATAGTCAAATTAGCCACTAGCCTCTCTCTTGAGAAGCACATACTATTCACAAATTTCCTTTGTAAGTATACCTAAGTCTTCGTATGGTCATTTAAGGATATTCCAAGACTCTATCCTACCCTAGTAGTTCACAACCTTACACTCGATAAAAATGCAAAACCAGTAAGGCAAAAGTTATGATGCATGTACCCCACCATTTCATTATTAGTAAAAACTAAGCTCCAAAATATTTTGGATGTAGATTTCATAGTACCCATTGACTATCCTGAATGGGTCTCTAACATGGTCCCCATACCCAAGCCATCTGAAGAAGTTCATGTCTACACAAAATTTTGTGATCTAAATAAAGCTTTTCCCAAAGATAACTTTCCCTTACCTTACATTGAATCCCTCATTGATTCCATCATAGGCCATGAAATTATATCCCTTATGGATGGATTCTCAGGTTACAACCAAATCAAAATCAATCCTAAGGATCAACACAAGACATCATTCACAACCCCCTGGGGGACCTTCTCCTACAAGGTCATACCGTTTGGCCTTAAAAATGCTGGGGCAACCTATCAGCACGCCATCACCTACATATTCCATGATTACATGCATAAAATTGTAGATTATTATGTAGATGACCTCATTATTAAATCCAAGAAATGCTCAAAACATCTTGAGGATCTTCGTTGAATCTTTGACTACTTGTTAGAACACAACATCCGCTTCAACCCAAATAAGTGCATATTTGGTGTTACCTTAGGTAAAATACTAGGATTCATTATCACCCAATGATTCATTGAATTCAACCCTGAAAAGGTAAAATCCATCACCAAGATGCCTCCACCTACTACCCTAAAATAGTTGCATAGTCTCCAAGGCAAAATCAGCTCTATATATTGATTTATAGAACAATTATTAGACAAGTGCAAACCCTTCAACCACCTCTTACCAAAAGGGGTAAAATTTAGAAGGGATGATAACTACCAAAAAGCTTTTGATGACATCAAAACTTATCTTACTTCATCACCAACTATGTCATCCCCACACCCATAGCTACCACTCATCTTGTACATTTTTTCTACAAATTTTGTGCTAGGTACACTTCTAGCCCAAAATAATGCACTCGACAAAGAGCAATCCATTTACTACATAAGTCACACATTAGTTAGCTATGAATCTAAATACAGATACATAGAGAAACTATGTCTAGATATAGTATTTTCCACCCAAAATTTATGTCACTACATGCTTAACCATACCACCTTTGTCATCACCTACGACAATCCCCTCCATTACATAATTAACAAAAGCTACCACAACTCCCACATAGCTAAATGGATCATGCTCCTAACATAATTTGACCTTGAATTATTTTCACAAAAATCCATCAAAGAACAGGTTATAGCAGATTAACTCATAGAAGCTCCTTTATCTAATGACCAACCCCTCCTCATTCAGCTCTCGGATGACTCCATATTTCACATAATAGAAGATGAAGAATATGTGGAACTAGAAGTGATAACTGAATTAACACTATTAGCATGCTAGGGGTGCAAGCATTATATTTTTCACACCTAAAGACAAACCACTACCATTTTCATTCAAGTTGTATTTCCCTTGTATGAACAACAACATAGAATATGAAGCCATAATCCTTATATTGAAACAAGTGTATTCCATGCATGTTAAATGCCTCCACATCATAGGTAATTCCATTTTAATAGTAAACCAAGTGTAAGAGATTTGGAAATGCAATTGCCCAGTCCTCCAAAAATACAAACACATTACACAACAACTCCTCTATCGATTTGAATGGTATAACATCAAAGCTGTGCCATGATCCTCTAACCATTTTGTGGATACAATGACCTCCTTAGGATCATTAATACCACAAAACTCAACATCAACAACCACATCCGTAAAAATTCATACACTCACTCAATATGCAATATCACCTATATCTCCTAAAGATGATGGTGGTATTCATGTGGTCGATATCGAATCACATGACCCATGGTTTGCGTAGATCAAATATTGTATTAAATTAGGATTTCTACCATGCAAATTACCCCATGCTCATCATCGAGCAATCAAACAAAGAGCAATCTGCTACACATTTTTGGGGGACATCCTCTATCACTACAGTTATGATGGCATGCTCTTGCATTTCTTAAAATCACATGAATCTCAGTGGGTTGTACAAGAAACCCATGATGGTACTTGTGGTGGCCACTTTAGTGACATGGAAATCATGAAACACATCCTTCACATGGGCTACTATTGGCCAAATATGGAATATGACTATTGTGAATACGTAAAATGTTGCATCAAGTTCCAACAACACATAAACCTCACACATATTCCGTCTCAAGCACTCAAACCAATTTAATCCATGTGGCCTTTCTCCCAATAGGGCCTTGATCTTATTGGACAAATTACACCTGCTTCCTCTAGAAATCATAAGTTCATCATCACTGCTATAGAATACTTTACAAAGTGGATCAAATCCATCCCACTTGTCCAAACTATAGGAGCAAAAATAGTAGCATTCATCACAGATCATATCATTTATCACTTTGGAATCCCTTCCAAAATCATCTCTGATAATGGGAAATCCTTCAAAAAAAAAACCATCCAAGCCCTTTGTAACAAATTCAATATTCACCATAGCTTCTCTACCCCATACTACCCATAGGAAAATGGCCAGGTAGAGGCCACAAATAAAACAATTTTCTCCATATTATGCAAAATAGAAGCAGAATCACATCATGATTGGCATAACCAAATATCCCTATCCTTATGGGTATATCGTACAAGCATTCATACCCCCACTAGGGCAACTCTATTCTCACTCATCTATGGGATAGAAGCCATCATGCCCCTCAAGCTTGAAATACCTTCTCTATAGATATCCATGAAAGAATTCATAGACGAAAACATCGCTCATCAAGCTCGTTTAGATCAGCTTACACTCCTTGATGAACATCATATCCATGCCATTGAGCACACATGATTCTACCAAGGTCACCTTTGTTGTGCCTACAATATTAAGGTCCATCAATGCAAGTTCCAAATCGGTTATTTAGTCCTCAAATAAAACCAATAGATCACAAGTCAACCTCACCAACAATGTAATAAGTTTACCCCAAACTGGTTGGGACCATTCATCGTCACACACAAATACAGTTTGGGTGCCTATAATTTGGTTAATCTTGAATGTCTTGATGACCGTGAGCCCATTAACATTTTTAACCTTTGTGCATTCAATGCCTAACACAAATAGGAATTCACTATCATAAGTGATACACACCGACATGCACAAACACATCATTCACTAGGCACATCATGATAAATGCATGTCTTTTTATTTTTACTTTACATATTTTCCATGTACTTTCTACTTTATGTCATTTATATGTTGTTGGTATATGTTTTCCTTCTTACAAGATCTATACCATTTACAACTACACCATCAGCAATGAGACATGAAAACATCTATATATATCATAATGCAGGACCCTCCACTACCACAGATCGTACCAATCATACCGACTAATGTAGCTCGACCACCAGCCACTAATCACATCAGGCAGTCTTTCCATTCTTCTGATTCGGACCATAAAAATTCACCTTGATGCCTCTCACCTCACCATATAGGTTCATCTTAATCACCCCATTTGGGAGATAACCAGGTCACCCTATCCTCTTTTTATGAAAAGGAGGAAATATCCCATCCCCGAACACAAGTTTCCCCTTATCATTTATCCAAAGATACTATTTATCCTTATTCACCAACTAATTACCCCCATCAGCCTCTAGGAGCATACCACCCTCCTAATAGAGGATACACCCCCCATAAATCCTATCCTTCATACCTACTAGATCCACTCCCTAGTAGAGAATCATCTTATGCCCAATACTTGTAAACCTATGTGGCTCAACTTGCTCAAGCTAGCTGCACGAACATGCCCCCATCCCATTCATGTCGCTGACGAGAACCACCCCCTATGCCATTTTTTCTCAAAATCCCATTGTCACCACTATGAGGTCTACCTTACCAACAAGCTTACAAATCCCCAAGGCCATTCCACTCTTCCTCTCATCATCATGACCTCATATATTCTCCAATGAATACCAGGCCACTCCATACATATTGGAGTGCCGATCACCACCTTCCCTAGTATTATCACCTCCAGCTAACAACATACATCTCCTTTCTTATATTGAGGCTCTTGAGCTATAGATGAGCCATTTTCATTGTCATGTTCATCCATTCTAGCCTCCCATGGCTTGTGCATCATCACCTCCACATAGATCTATTCATCGACCTAGGATTTGATCCACATTAGATTCTCTACCTACACTTCCACTATCAAATACCCCTTCATTTACCCCCAGGTCACCTCCACCCAAACCATATATTTACCCTATGCCTATGCCATTCACACCATTATCAGAAACATTTTATCAAATCATGCATCAGGGCCTTATTGATTTACCTAATATTCAATCCATATACCCCTAGCATACTAAACCACATAACTAACATGAGAACCAATATTTTATCTATCATTACCAACCAAGTCATGACATTGAGGAATGCCAAACATTCAAAAACCTAGTCCACAACATGTTGCATGGCACTCAAACTCCATCACCTAAACGTCCCATCCAATATAGTTGACTTGTGAGTCCTCCATGCTGCATCGTCCCTAGAACATTGCCACGTTGTGAAATATTGATAGTGCCAACCTTCTACATTCACAACATCTCCAATTACACCACCTACCAAAGTCCAAGTCATACCATAACTTCACCACTTCATTCTCAACCTAGCCCACAAAACTTCATCCATCAGTAGCTCCCATATTTTCTTTCTCCTTCTATCTTCCCTTTCTTCTTATTTCCTTGCATAGTTGTATGGTCACGCTTCGAGCGACTACATACCTACGCTGATCTATCCATTTTTTCTTCTATTATCCTCTTGAATTTGGTAATCCCCTTATCTTGTTGGTTCCCAAAGACTACTTCCTCTAAGTTCTTCTAGTTGTACATTCCACCTTCATTTATTTCCTCTTTTTGACATTACTCCATACATCTAACATATCATAGTTTATTCACCTATTACACACACATCCCACATGCTGGGGTAACCATTATTATAGCATCACACTTTTTGGTCATTATGATACATGATAATCATCTGTAAATAAGTTTCCAAACTTCTCCTTCTACACGTCATGAGCTTCCTCTTATAGATATTGCATTTATCCACTTGCATTTTACATTACACCTATTGCACATATCCATATGTTTTTTATGTTAACTTCCTTTTAAGTTTGTACATTCTTCCTCCAAAAATGCGCCTTCAATAGGAATAATACATGCACTTGTTAGCATCACCACTTGTATGTCCATTCCCCCTTTTCAATATTAGGGTATACATAGGTTTCATGTTTATCTTTACCTACTTACTAGTTCAGTCAATCAAATGTCACCCCTAGTTGATAGTTTTTACATTCTTCTTATGGTTCTTTAGGCTGGTTTAACTTCTCTCACAAACCATTCACAATAGGTTACACATTAAACATATTTTGAGCCTAGGAAATATGACACCTTGATTAGATGTTACCATATAGAGAATGTTTTCCCTTGCTTGTCCTATCACTTGCATGGTCAACATACGACCTGGGAATAAACAAAGGTATAATAATAAGTAAAATTAAAATAACGGGGTACAAAACAAAAGCCAACACCCATAGAAAAGAAAAAAAAAACAAAACGAGCACCACAATAAATAGGTCAACAATAGATGAGGGAAAAAAAATGAAAGTAAAAGCCTCATGATATCACCCATGTTATGCTTCATTGCCTTTGGTCCTTAGGTTTAACATAACACCATGGGATTATTTCCATCACTAGCAATAGGCTCCAAGAGCCTACCTCCCAATGGAATAGTCTTACAAGTGGCAATATATCTATTGCATTAGCTCTCTACTTTTGTACATATCACTATTTGCATATGGATGAGCTAGCTAGTTCAACCACATATACAACAGGTTAATCCTACCTCCTTTAATATGGATAAATGAACATCACTCTTTGAAATAACCAGAAGTTGACATTTGATCTAATAACAAATAATAACACAAGTCATTCAAAAATATATGCTTTATTTATGATAAATTTGATATAGGTTACAAATAGGTTGAATTCCCCTTTTTCCTTTCATGAATACACTATAGGTCTGATGACTTCTTCTGATGTCCCTCAGTGTAGGTGGGATTATTAGTATGTAGGCCCCTATCGGATTGCTATTGGTTTGATGTTGCTTTCCCTCTTTAGATTTGTTGCATAACTTGTGATTAACCTGCAAAAGGGTGTCAGTACGATGGGGGGCTTGCATTAGTCAAGCCCCATGTTTATAAATATGAAATTACTGTAAAATCATAACAAAACATGAAATAAATTGTGCATAAAATAATAATATGATGAAAAGGAGATTACCACCCAAATTTGGAGTGATTTGGGGCCTGTAGACCCAATTCACCACCTGGGGGATGAACTGGGGCCAGATTCATGGGGTAAGGGGTGATCTAAGCTGCAATGACTCTTATACAAAATCCTTCTAGTGGGTCAACTCCTAGGAAGTTGGGGTGCCTCTGTGTACCATTGAAATCTGACTATGTGCACTAGGAAATGACTGTTCAATATTGGATTTCCATTTCAGCAGAGTAACTGTGTTTTGTTGAATTTGTGAATCAGACTTAATTAGGGGTTTGGGACCCATTATTTATAGGCAAAGGCAAGGTGCAGGGGGGGGTTAGATAGACTAAATCTAGGTTTGATTCTGACTAGGGTTAGGTTAAGAAATACAATATGGCAACATTGCATTCCTTATGAGAAATATCTCATCCTCACACATGTGTAAGGATGGATTAGGGTTAATCCTGATTAGGAGGTGCTTAAGCCAATTTAAGACATGATTAAATAAATATCTCAACAAACCCTAATTTCACACATGTGGGAGGATGTAATTAGTGCCTTTACTTAATTCACATTTTTAGGCAAAGGCAAAGGCAAGGTGCAAGGGGGGAGTTAGATAGACTAAATCTAGGTTTGATTCTAATTAGGGTTAGGTTAAGAAATACAATATGGCAACATCGCATTCCTTATGAGAAATATCTCATCCTCACACGTGTAAGGATGGATTAGGGCTAATCCTGATTAGGAGGTGCTTAAGCCAATTTACGACATGATTAAATAAATATCTCAACAAACCCTAATTTCACATGTGGAAGGATGTAATTAGTGCTAATCAAGATTAAGGATTCTTTTAATCAAATTTGCTCTAAAAAGGTGAATTAAGTAAAGTCAACATTAATTAGATTTTAGGTATTGACTTATTAATTATTTTGGTCAACTAATACTCGTGGGGGCCTTAATTGCATGTGAATAGACTATCGAATGATATCCTAATGCGTCGGATGTGATTTGGAAGGCATACAAGGGTTTAGTACCTGAAAGCCGATGGAGTGATACATGAAAGTCTACATATTACTATGGCAAATTATGGCAATCTACGTATTACTACGCATGACTACACCTAACTACGCATGACTATGATAGTCTACAATAGCCTAAGGATGTTTGGAGTCACCTATGGATATGTAGAAGTAGGAATATGCAACTTTTGGGTGTCTATATTTGCCCCTTTTTGTACTATATTGTGTAGGACATAGTTTAATACAAAAATGTGAAGGATTTGTACAGAAGAAAAAGGGATAGAAGGGGAATGGAATCCAATCAAAGGGTATGTAGCCGCTTGAAGCATGACCATACAAATTAATTAGGTATCCAGGGAAAAGAAGAGAAAGAATAGAATCTAATCGAAGGTATGTAGCCACTCGAAGCATGACCATACAACATCAACATGATGTCCATAAGGGAGGAAGAGAGGAAGGAAATAAGGAAAAGAGGAAAGAGATAAAAACAATGTTGGTAAATAAAAATAAATGATTATGAATGCAATGATGTGATTTGGTTGAGTCTATATGAAATTTATGATGTCATACCAGTTGCTTGTGAATGACAACTTTTGACTACTTTGCTTTTGCAACTAGATCAGCATGGTCTAAAAGTATGATTAGAACAAAAACCTAACTAAATATTTATTGTTGATTGATTTATGAGAACATGGTGACAAGTGTCAAACCATTTGAACTAAGTTGACATTTATCTTATTCAAACATGTCATTCATGATGTTCCATGAATGCCAGATATAAATACTCTAAATGTTGTGCCAGGATCATGCCAAATGTATCATTTATTATGTACTCGTCGTACAAGAATGCTAGATTGACTTCTCCATTATCACATATAGCTCTCTTGATGTAACCCATGTCTAATTGTGATTGATATTATTTCATATGATAATATTCAACAAAAAAATTTGTAGAAAAATGTGCTAACCACGCTTTTAGATTTTCGATGTTGTGGTTGCATGCAAAGCTGACTTTGGATATGAATACCCCCTCAAACAAGGAATCAACAATGAGGTGAATGAAGTGTGGTGAATTGATGATGCAATGATTGATAAACAAATACCAATGCATGATGATTATGATTGCAAATAAAGTTAAAATATAGGTTTGTATGGTTCCTAGGGTTTTAGGGGACAAATGCCTGCTTTCCTAGGGTTTTGGGTACATTTTGAGGTGTTTTGGTTGAATTCACCACTTGAGGAGAGATTTTGACCTAAATCACCACCTAGAGGGTGAATTGGGTTACAATTCACCCCTCGAGGGGTGAATTTGTGGATAAGGTATTTTTAAGCCTTAATTTGCATGTGGGGGGATCATTTTGATGGCGCACAATGGTGGAAAGTGACTTGTGAGGGCATTCAACGGTACAAGAGGAGCATGGGTGACTATTATGAGGGCAATTATGATGAGAGGATGCAAAGCTACTGGCAAAAGATGCAGGGATCCATCGGTAAGTGTCCTTTTACCTTGTTTTGTTTTTGTTTTATTTTTCTAAGACAATATGAATGAGGGGGGAAGGTTTTCATCCCTATTTAAAAATTTTTGCAATTTTTAATTAAAATTTAAATACAAAGTGACAAAAAAGCCAAATGGGTATCAAAAATCATGATCATTTTCTGAATTAGACTTGTTTTGATGCTAATTTGATCGGGTGAAGGGTAGAGTAGGTGTGAGGTTTGACCATAATTTTTTGGAAGTAACGGTGTATTGACATTGATATGTTTTTGTATTTTTTTTGCTAAAGTGGAAAATGGGTATCCCATTTTGTGACTATTATATTTTTTACTTCGTTTGATGTGATTTTAGAAGTTGTCTCTTTCAGGATTAATTTATCAAACCTAGACTGTTAGATTTGACATGTTAGGGGTAAAATTTTGGAAAAATGATGAAAATTTCATCGTAGACGGGCAAAATGGGTGTCCAAAAATTTTGTTTGTTTTGATGAATTACTGCATTTGGCCTAAATTTGATTTGTATGCCAAGGTATAGATTAATGTTAAACTAGAAATGAGCTATAGGGAACCTGATTTAGACTATACTCAACGTCTATTTGAACTTTTACCGCTATGTGGGCAAATGGGTATCCAAAAATATGACTATTATTTTTTAATTATGTTTTTTGATGTGTGTTCAATTTTGGTGTATTTATGATAATGTTAACTTTTAGATTTGTGTATATTGGTATGTTGTTTTTGAATTTGGTCGATACATTTGCTGATAAGTGGGAAAATGGGTATCCAAAATTGATATTTGTTTTTGTAGATGTTGTTTGGCTTATGTTTGATATGCGTGTCAATTAATAGATAGTTGTAAATTTGAACTGGGATGTTGGGAGTCCAAATGATGTTGTTTGTCACGTTAGTTTGAAATTTTACCATGAAATATCAAAATGGGTTTTCGAATGTGTGACTATTATGTTGATGTTTGTTGTCGTGTATTTTATGCGTTGTCAAACATCGAAGTGCATGTCAAACTAAATGTATTTAATTTGTAAATTTTGATTCATGTAGTTTGATTTGATTGTATTGTTATGTGAGTTATTAATGTGTGGTTTGTTATTTTTTGAACAGGTGAAGATGCTTGAGCCTCATCATCGGGTGAGGAAATTTAAGAAGGATTTTGAGAAATTGATGAATACTGAGGACGATTTACGGTGGTTAGATGACATACATTTCCAGGGTATGTGGGAATGTAAGAGTATCCACACTAATAGAGTGTATGTTTTTGCACTATGTGAGCGGTGGGATGCAGATAGGAACACTTTTCATTTTCCCACTAGGGAAATGATTGTGACTTTGGAATATGTATATTGTATTTAATGGTTTTCGATTAAGGGAGTACCTATGAGGGTCACCGTAGCTAAGAGCAAGGATGTTGTGTTGTAGAGATTCTTTGGGGCAGCGTGGAGAGATATTGATATCTCTAAGATATATTATGAGTGGCTATGGGTAAATAATATAATATAAGAGCGACAGTGTGCAATGATGATGATGATCTCGACATACACTCTACCTAATAGTTCTGAGGTGTTGTTTACCTGGAACATGTTGGATATAGTGAGTGATCTAGTGGAGAGGAAAGTTGTTTTTGCATGGGTGCCTACACTGTTGGCCCAAATGTATCGTGAGTTATACGATGTTTTTTGGGGTAGGAGGATAGGACTGAGTGTGATTCCCTTGCTATAGGTATGGGCATGGGAGCATATATCTATTAAGAGGTCATATTTGTTGCCTAACCCTATACATGTGGAGGGAAAATAGTATTGGCTTTATGCTCTTATATGGAGTACAGAGGTGGAGCAGGGCATTAAGAGGACGCATGAGGATGACCTGCTATTTTGGAGGGGTAATTTTGAGGATGCTACTCTTGAGGACATCATATGGAGACATTGGTTGGGTGGAGTAAGTTGGGATGAGGATTATGAGTAGCTATGAGCCAACAAATAGGGTATATTGTTGGTGGGGAGGTAGTCCCAGTAGACTAAATACCTTTAGTTTGACCGAGTGAGGAGGTAGTTTGGTTTGTAGTAGGATGTCCTTAGGACTCCTATAACTTACTTTAGGTGATGGGGATATATAGGAGAGTGGCCTATGGTGTCACCATGGGTTGGAAAGAGGTATCCTCCTATGGATATCCTATATTTAGGGGATTCTAGGACAACTTCAACGTTTAATGCATAGTGGGCTTGGCAGTGTTGGGTGCCTGATCGGTGTGTGATTTATCGATGGATGGCACCTAATTTTGGGGTACCTCCATCTGTAGGGATGATTGGTAGTAGATCTCAAACCAAGGATGTAGAGGAGGTTCCTTTATGGTGCTCACAATGCCACTTGTATGGTGGAGCAAGCACCCAATATGTGAGGGTGGAGTAAGTGCTCAGGGATGTTGAGGGGGAGGAGGTTTGGGTGGATGTAGATGTTGGTATAAGATAGACTACTGGGGCCAAGGTGGAGGGAGATGTTGGTACTATTATGGGTGGCGTGGATGACACCATTGACATTGATGTATTCATGGATGTAGCACAAAATATTCCTATTAATATTCGTATGACAGGGGTGTAGCGGATGAGGCATGAACACTACAAGATATATTTCATTAGTTGGAGTCTAAGGTGGAGTAGCTGAGAGCTGATGTGGTTAGGCAGGGGACTGAGATAGAGTAGTTGAGGGTCATGGTGGTGAGGCAGTCTTAGATGATTACAAGCCTAACTAGTTAGCTAGGTGTAGAGACTACCAAGAAGTTATTGTGCAAGACTTATCTATTGGTGCATGGGATTCCTCTTCCTAACTATACACAGGTGGTGTCATAGTCTAGGAAACAATCATGAGTGCAGGAACTCTCTCATCATAGTCAACGTAGTGTTGCTCCGATGGTAGAGGTTGGTGCTAGAGTTGAGGTGCAAGATCTTCCTATTATGGAGCATACTATGGTATATCCAATTCCAGAGGTCATTGTAGAGTCGAGCCAGGTAGTAGAGAGGCACGCGAGCTAGGAGGGGCGTGGGGAGACTCATGGTGATATTTAGGAGTTATATCTTTGGTTGTAGCCTATGGAAATTTTGGATATTATATGTGATGGGCATGGTCTCAGATTGTAGCCTTCAGGCATTTTTGGATGATGATATATATATATATACCTTGATTTTGGTTGTTATATATGATTTGTGATTTTGATGATTTGGAATGTATTGAGTTTATATTTAAGTAGTAGCACAATATAGTTCGTAGGTATGTATTATTAATAGATACATATGTGTGAATGGTTTATATCTATTATTGTTCTTTCATATGGATGAATTGTAGAATATTATGCATGATTATGTTTTGAATGCAGTGTGATGTGATATCGAATGTGATGTTGTTGTATATGTATGTAGGGTGAATGAAATTATGTAATTTGGTGTTGAAATTTATGTGAAATAAAATGTAAGAATGTGATTTGCTATTTTAAATGCATATAGGATGAATGCATGGTCGTAATGTAAACTAGGTGTATATGACATAGATGCATGAATGCATGTATGGACTTACTAAAATGTGCCAAGGAAGCACTTGTATCATGGCATTGACCTGTATGGATGCGATCCATTCCATGATTTTAGGGTCAATGGATAATGTAAGGCATGTGTAATGGTTTTGACTAACATAGTTATGATAATCAAATCTCAAACCCTTAGCTATACAAGTTTTGTGGCAACTTATAACATAATCGGGCTGGTTGAAAGTTTATCTTGGACTTATATGTGTGAATGTGTAAGGTTTATTTATCCATTTTGAGGGAGGTAGGATTAACCCATTGTAGATGATATCAGACTAGCTAGCTCATTCATCCACAATAGTGATCTCTACAAAAGTGAGATGTTAATGTGAGAGATGTGTTGTCACCTATAAGACTATTCCATTGGTAGGCAGGCTCTTGGATCCTATTGCTAGTGATAGGAATCATCCCATGGTGTTATGTTGAACCTAAGTACCAAATGTGATAAGCATAACATGTGTGATGTCAAGAGGTATTTTATTTTGTTTTCTACCCCTATTCTAGTGTTAACCTATCTAATTGTGGTAGTGCTCTTTTCATTTTTTTTCTTTTCTTATTTTTTTTTTCTTTTTTGTGGTGCTCTTTTTGTATGGACGATGAAGTTTGTTTTCTACCCAATCATTTATTTTTTCTTATGCTTTATCCCTTTGTTTATCACCAGGTTGTATGTTGATCATACAGGTGATAGGACAAGCAGGGGATACCGTTCGCTAGATAATGATATCTACTCAAGATGTCCTCTTTCCTAGACTCCAAATTGTTAATGTGTAATCTGTTGTGAGTGATCCATGAGAGAAGTTGAACCAGCCTAAAATACCATAAGAAGAATGTACAATACTCAGTAGCTATGGGTGACACTTGATTACCTAAACTATAGAGTAGTCAAAACTAAACAAGACACCTATGTATACCCTGATCCTAAAATGGGGGAATGGACATCTAGGTGGTGATGCTAACAAATGCATGTATTATTCACAATGAGGCACATTTTGAGGGATAATGTACAAACATGAATTAAAATTTTAACTATAAAGCATAAGAATATGTGCAATGGATGTAAATGTAAATGATGCAAGTGGAGGAATGTGATATTTACAAGAGGAAATTTATGCTATGTAGAAGGAGAATTTTATAAGAACCTATTTATATATGAGTAAAGTGTGTAATGATGAAAGCACGATGCTATGATCATGGTTGCCCCAGTGTGTGAGGTGTGTGTGTATAGTAGATTTATAAGCTGTGAGTTGTATAAGTGTATGCAATAGTCACCAAAAAAAGAAGGAATATGTGAGAGTGGAATATACAAATGGAAGAAGTGAGAATAAATAGGCTTTGGTAACCAGTCAAGAAAAGGGGATCAGTAAAATCCAACAAAGATAGGAGAGAAGAAATGAACCAATGTATGTAAGAAGTAGAGGAATGTGATAGAAGAAGGAGAGTAACTAAAACTACTATCGGGAAAAATGGTGTAGATCCGGGTGGGAGTAGGATGTTGAAGTGATGATATGGCTAGAAATGTGGCTGGAGCCATATTTGGAAATTTTATGAATGTAGCGGGTGGGCACTGTTAGGGTACTGCAGGGTGGTAAAGTATTGGGAGTGGTGCAACGTGGAGGATTAATAGGTCAGCTAAATAGAAAAGAATGCTCTGGTGATGGGTTATGCTTGTCATGCAACATTTTGTGCACCAGGGTTTTGAATGATCTGCACTCTTCAATATCATGACCTAGTTGGCGATGGTAAATGCTAAATTGATTCTCATTGTAGTTGCACATTTTAGGATGAGAAGGATCAATGGGTCGAATATCGGGTAGGTCAATAAGGCCTTGATGCATGAGATGACGAAACATTTCAAAAAATGGTGTGTGTGGAATAGGCATAGGATAAATATATGGGTCTGCTAGGGGTGAGCGAGACTTGGGTGAAGGATGATCTGGTAATGGAGACATGGGTCTAGGTTCTATCATGGGTCGATTCTGGGGTTGAATAAGGGGTCTATGTGGTGGTGAGGATGGATGGGTCATGCGATACTATCGTGGGTGAACGTGGAAATGGTAGTGGCTCATCTATAACTCCAAAGCTTCGATACGAGAGATGAGATGTATATCATGGTGTGGTGGCGATGGTATTGTGAAAGAGGGTGATCAAGATTCCAATGAGAATGGAACGGTAAAATGCATGGTATAAAATGGATGCATTTGGGATGACGATGTAGTAGAGTGGAATAACTATGGTGATTACAAGTATTGCTAGAATGATATGCCTCATAGTGGTGAAGGTGGTGTCTTGAGGACCAGTGGCATAGGTAATGGCCCTATGTGGCAACATGAATGGGAAGGAGGGATGTTTGTGAGACCATCTGGAGTAGCTTGGGTTGCATGGGATTGTAAAGCCTTCATGTGGGTAGACTTGCCATTGGTAAGAGGAGCTAGTATAAATGTAGGGAAAGGTGTATAAGGTGTATACTCCCTATTATATGGGCGGTAGGATACTATGGGATGATGGGGATGATTTGTAGGTGAATAGTGATGTCTAAGATTATAATATGGATGGGAGGATGATCCTTGTGCTTGGGGTTGGGTGGATTCCTCTTTGTCATCAAAAGAGGACATGGTGATCTGGTTGTTGTCAGAGTGTGGCAAATAAGATGAACCTCACTGGAAAGGAGAATGATGTCAAGGTGAGGTATGATGATCTGAATAGGATGAATGTGAGGAGCACCTAGTATGAAGGGTTTTTGGTGGTCGGGTGAGATTGATCAGTGTAATGGGTTTTTTATGTGGCTACGAATGGTCCTACATGGTGGTAGGTTAGGCTACTATAGATATCTCCATGTGAGTCCTAAAAAAGAAAAAAAAAAAATCCCAAGCATAAAAATGGTAGAAAGGTGAAATGTACATGTACAGAGAAATAATAAAGTAGAAATAACATATTCACACGATGATTTTCATGGTGATTTACTTCTAATACTATGTGACACTCATGATGGTGACTATGTTTATGCATCATTCATTGAATGCAAGAAGGTGCAATATGTTTATGGGTTCAGTATCATTAAGGCCTTCAATATTGTCCTGATGATATGCTCCTAAACCATATTTGTGTGTGATAATAAATGGGCCCAACTAGTTTGGGGAAAATTTATCATGCTGTTGGTGAGGTTGACTAGTGATTTGTTGGTTCTCTTTGAGAACCAAGTCACCAATCTTAAACTCACACTGATGTACCTTAATATTGTAGGCATGGCAAAGGTGATATTTATAAACTCATGTGTGCTTGATGGCATGGATCCGATGTTCATCGAGGAGTATTAGTTGATCTAGATGAGCTTGGCGAGTTGTGTTGTCGTCAATAAAATATTTCACATATATTCGTAAGGAGGGTATCTCAAGCTCAAGGGACATGATAGCTTCTACCCTATAGACAAGTGAAAAAGGTGTTTCCCTAGTAGGAGTATGGATGCTCGTATGATACACCCATAAGGCTAGGGTAATTTGATTATTCTAGTCTCGGTGAGACTATGCTATAGTTTTACAGATAATAGAACCTATGGTTTTGTTTGTGGCTTCTACCTGGCCATTTAATTGAGGGTAATATGGGGTCAAAAAGCTATGGTGTATGTGAAATATGTCACATAGGGCTCGAACAGTCTTGTTTTTAAAATATTTCCCATTATCTAAAATAATTTGGGAGGGAATTCCAAAGCAGCATATGATATGCTCCATGATGAATGCTACAATTTTGGCTCTTGTAGTTTGGACCAATGGGATGGCTTCAACCCAATTTGTAAAATATTGTATTGCTATGATGATAAATTTATAATTGCTAGAGGAGGCAGGTGCAATTTTTCCAATTAGATCTAGGCCCCATTGGGATAATGGCCACATGGACTAGATTGGTTGAAGCACTTGGGATGGTAAATGTGTTAGGTTGGCATGTTGTTGGCATTTGATGCAATGTTTGACATACTCGTAATAGTATTTCTCCATTTTAGGATAGTAGTAGCCCATACAAAGGACGCGTTTGGTAATTTCTATGCCACTGAAATGGCCACCACAAGTACCGTCATGGGTTTCTTGTACAACCCATTGTGATTCTTGTGGTTCTAAGCAATGCAAGAGTATCTGTCATAGCTACAGAGGTAAAGGATATACCCCAACAAGGTGTAGTAGATTGCTCTTTTTTTAAAGGTTTGACATTGGGCATGGTAAAAATCACATGGTAGGAAACCTAGTTTGATGTACTCTTTGATCTGTGAGAACCATGGGTCATGAGGTTCAGTGTTTACCACACACACACCATCATTTTCTGTAGGTGACTTGGGCGATATAGTATATTTTGTAAGTGTATGAATGGATACATATGTTATGTTGGACATTGGATTTTGTGGGATGAGGGACCCTAAGGAAGCCATAGTGTCTACAAAATGGTTTTATGATCGCAGAGCAGCTTTGAGGTAATACCATTCAAATTGGGATAGGAGTTGTTGGGTGATTTTCTTGTATTGTTGGAGAAATAGGCAATTGCATATCCAGAGTTCTTGCACTTGATTTACTATCATAAGTGAATCACCTATGATGTGGAGGTATTTTATGTGTATAGAGTTTGCTTATTTCAGTCCTAGGATTAGGGCTTCATATTCTATGTTGTTATTGGTACAATGGAAATCAAGTTTGAATGAAAATGTGAATGGTTATCCTTCAGGTGTGAAGAAGACAATGCCTGCACCCCCAACATGGAGACACTTGGAACCATCAAAGAACATGGTGATGTCAGCCATGAATTCTAGTTTGACGTATTCCTCATATTCGATTATGTGAAATATGGAATCATCAGGGAGTTGAATGATTAGGGGTTGATTGTTAGTTATAGGGACTTTCTCCAGTTGGTCGGCGATGACTTCTCCTTTGATAGACTTTTGAGATACAAATTCTAGGTCAAAATTAGTTAGGAGCATGATACATTTGGTTATGCATGAATTGTGCTAACTCTTGTTCATCATGTACCGAAGGGGATTATCTTGAGCGATGAAAAAATTTGTGTGGTTTAACATGTAGTGTCTTAAATTCTAGGTGGTGAATACTACTACTAGGTATAGCTTCTCCATGTATCCGTATCTTGTTTTGTAACTAACTAGTGTACGACTGATGTTGTAGATAGCCTGCTATTTTTTGAGAGCATTCTTTTGAGCTAGGAATGTACCTAGTGCAGGTTTTGTGGCTAAGATATATAGAGTCAATGGTAATTGTGGGTGCGGCAATGACATGACCGACAGTGACGTAAGGTAAGTTTTGATAGCATAGAATGCGGCTTGACAGTTATCATCCAATTTAAAGTGTACTCCATTTTGTAGGAGATGATTGAATGGTTGGCATTTGTCTGATAATTGTACTATAAATATGTGAATAGAGGTAATCTTGCCCTAGAGGCTATGAAATTGCTTTAGGGTGGTAGGAGGAGGCATATCAATGATGGCTTTCACCTTACTAGGATCTACTTCAATGCCTTTTTGGGAGACAATGTATCCTGGTATTTTTCCTGATGTAAAACCGAAAACATATTTTTTTGGATTGAGGTGCATGTTGTGTTCTAGTAGTCGATCAAAAATTTTATGAAGATCTTTGAGATGGTCGATACATTTCTTTGATTTGGCTATGATGTCATCTACATAGTCTTCCAATTTTTTGTGCATTAGATCATGAAATGTGTAGGTCATGGCTCTTTGATAGGTTGCCCCAACATGGTTAAGGCCAAATGGCATGACATTGTAGTAAAAGGTCCCCCAAGGTGTTGTGAAGGAAGTTTTGTGTTGATCGGATGGGTTATCCTAATTTGATTATATCCAAAAAATCCATCCATGAGGGAAACTATTTTTTGACCTATGATGGAGTCAATGAGGGAGTCAAATTTGGGTAAAGGGAAGTTGTCTTTGGGATAAGCTTTATTAGGTCATGAAAATTTGTGCAAATGCGAACATCACTGAATGCATTGGGGATAGGGACCATGCTAGATACCCACTTAGGATAGTCGATGGGTACTATGAAATCAATGTCTAGGAGATTTTGGAGCTTGAATTTTACTATTAATGTGATAGTTGAATGCATGCATCGCAACTTCTGTATTACTGGTTTGGCTTTGGGATCTAGTATAATATTATGCACTACTATGATAGGGTCAAGTCCTGACATGTCTTTTTAGGACCATGCGAACACTTTTATATACTTGCATAGGAAGTTCATGAAGGAAATGCATTCCTCGGGTGAGAGGCTAGCAGCTAATTTGAGGATGTGTGAATTTTTTGGATCATCATCGATATCTATGTCGATCGTGTCCATGATGACAATACGATATCCATCATGCAACTATTTAGATATAGTAATGAGATTGAATTCATCAATGGCCTAACTGAACTTGTACTCATCATCTATGTAAATGCTTGTGTGATGGACCTGAGGGGTTTGGGATGACATGGATGAGGAAGGGGCATTTGCTACCCATAAGATGTGAGGAGGGAGAATGAAGTCTCCAAGTGCTGGTATATGTGAGATGTGTGCTAGATTGATAAATTTTGTGTTTGGGGTATCATCTCAAATCCACTAGTGGCTATAACAGAGGGGAGAGCATAATTCTACCTCAAACATGTTAATCAATGTTGTAGGTGAAGTAGGTGGGGTAGAGTCTAGTGAGGGAGGTTGGATAGATTTTGCATGTCCTAAGAGGCTCAAGGGAGGTTATAGGATGACTGGTGGTGAATGGGAATGAGAGGCTACTCTCTATAACTGTCTATGTATAGGCAAGAATACAGGCAATCATATCGATGGTAGGTCAAGTGGGATTAGGTTCAGCTTTATCGATGGTGGATCAAGTGGGATTGGGTATGGCTCTATTGGTTGTGTAGCTATATATAAGGTAGCAAAGTGTTATGCCAATATATGAACATCACATAATAAATATGTATCGGTTGTAGGATATTCTTGGAATAAATCATAGGGGACGGTGATGGTTGATGTGGGTGAAGGTGTGTCTTCTAGCATGTCCATATCAATGTACTCTTCCAAGGTGTGTGTTGGACATGGAGGAGGATGTAAAGAGAGATCTTGGATCTCATATTCTAATGTATAGATGGTTTTTGGGTGATAACCTAGGCCAATTTTATTGATAGGTGATCGAATACAAGGGTTAATGGGTGTACATAGCCCTTGCTCATAACGGCCTAACCCGAACCCATGCTAATTAAATAACTGTAGGTAGCACAATGCAAATTAAGGGTTGGCTAGATGTGTAATTGCATCACCAAAGCTAGATTATGGTGGTGAAGAAGTTGATGAGGGGATCAAAGAGTCTACTCCTTCATACATAAATTTGGTGTGGTTTTTAGGACTTCCTAACTGTATGACGATTCTGATAGTCAACACTGAGGCTAAAGGATGGCCAAAATATTAGGTAGATTGGATAGGGGTGTCACATACATGAGCATCATGTATGTTATAGTATCCTAGGCCATTGTTTGTCATGAAGGTGGATATGCATGGTGTGGCACACTCTGGCAACTGGGGTGGCATATCCAAGTCAGACGAGGAAGGAGAAAGTTGGGATTCCCTGATGGTTGTAGCTAAAGGGTGTGGATATTCATCTGATCTAGGTTTTAGTTGTTTAGATTCATAATGTTTGGTTATTGTGGCTTGAATATGATGTTTTTTCTATATAAGGACTGGCATCAGTGTAGGTGCAGGGATGCATGGAGATGTGAATGTATTAGGTTTTAGTCAAAAGATAAGAGGTAGTGTTTATGGTGTAGGAAGGATAGCGGCTTCCATATGAAAGGGTGGAGGAGGTAATGTAGTTGGTTGTATGATGGGTGGCAATGGTGGTTGTGATACCATGGGTGGAAATTGAAATGGTAGATATTAGGAGGAATGTGGAGGCCATAAGAGCGATGGTGAGGAAGGCATGATATCAATTTTAGGTCCCCCAAAAGACAATGCTAATGGTGCAGATATTGAGGCTTGTGTTGTTGATGAACAATGGTATATTGGGGTGGAAATTAGGAAGGATACCGATGCTCCTACTAACTAGTGAGAGGATACAAGGAATAGTTGGTAGGATGAGAATGATTATAATCTCAATCCCAACTAGATATTTATTATATCATGATAGCTATGTGTTTCTATGGAGAAGTCAATCTACCATTCATGTATGTTGAGTACAGAACAAATAATATGTTTGACATAATCTTAGCACAACATTTAGAAAATGATTTCTAACATTCATGATGCATAATGAAAGACACGTTTGAATAATACAAATATCCCTTTAGCTCAAATGGTTTGATACTTGTTGCCATGTGCTCATCAATCAATCAACAAAAAATATTTGAATAGGCATTTGTTCTATTCATACTTTTGGACCACACTGAACTAGTCACAAAAGCAAAGCAGTTAAAAGTTACCTACCCCAAGCAACTAGTATGACATTAAAAATGTCATATGGACTTAGCAAAACCACCATGTTGCATCTGCAATCATCCATTTCCATTTATCGGTATTGTTTTCATTCCATTTTATCTCTTTCCTCTTCTCTTCTTCTTCTTTCTTCTTGGCTATCGATCAAGTTGGTATGGTCACACTTTGAGCGGCTACATACTTTTGATTGGATCCCATTATCCTTCTATCCCTTCTCTTCTATGTAAACCCTTCACATTTTTTGTGTATTAAAATATGCTTCTCACAGTATAGTACAAAAGGGGCAAAATGTAAACACCTAAAAGTCGCACATTGCTATACCTACATACTTGTAGATCCTTTTAGATACTTGTAGGTTCACATAGGCCATCCTAGGTACCCCTAGGCTATCTTAAATCAATTTAGTCTATGGTAGATCATACTATACATGCGTATATTGTTGTAGTCATGCGTAGACTATCGTAGTCATGCATAGTCATGTGTATATTGATGTAGATTATCATAGCATTGTATAGAATTCCACATACTACTTTGCTAGTTCGTAGGTCCAAAACCCTAATAAGCTAGAAAAATCACATCACAAACATTTCCCATGCATCGAGATACCTTCCATCAGCTTCCCAAGGTGATACAAATCCTATTTTCACTCAATTGAGGCCACCAGGGCTATTAATTGGCAATAGTAATTATCAAGTCAATTCCTGAAATATAATTTAATGTTGACTTCACTTAAGTCACCTTTTTAGGGTAAAATTGATTAATTAAACTCTTAATCCCTAATTAATACTAATTACACACTCCCGCATGTGTGTAATTAGGGTTAGCTAGGATATTTTCCTAAGAACCCTAATCAAGCCCTAATTTGACTTAAGACCTTCTAATCTTGATTAGACCTAATCATTCCTCACACATGTGTGAGGATGGGATATTTCCTATAAGGAATATGAGGATTCCACCTCATAAAACCTCAAACTTCAACCTAGGCTTAGTTTCCTTAACTCTCCCCCTACACCTTACCATTTTCTATATATAGTGGATCCAAAACCCTCATTTAGTGTTAGTTTCACAATGACACTGAGAGGGGGGTGAATCAGTGTGGCTCTTTAAAACTTAAAAACTTCAACTCTTAAAGCCAAAACAATGAAAACTTAAAACCACATAAAGCAAATATAACAAGAGAGCATCACACAACACAGTATGTACCGAGGTTCACTAGTTTTGGCTACTCCTCAAAAATTGACTGTTTGGACTACCATCCAAATCTAACCTTTGCAAAATATCAATTTTACAATCAATTTACCAGCACCCACTGGAAGGAGCACCAACCCCTGATTTATCTACCCCAACAGAAAGGAGCACCAACCCCTGATTTATCTATACCAATAGAAAGGAGAACCAACCCCTAATTTATCTGCACCAATAGAAAGGAGCACCAACCCCTAATTCATTTGCACCAACAGAAAGGAGCACCAACCCCTAATTCCAAGCATCAAATTGGACTGCAATTTTGAAACTATAAGATTGACATAAAAATGACTCTACTTTATACAAGACCCTGACTGGTCTATTGCTAACCCAACCTCTCTCACTATTCACCAAAACATCACACACACTTAAGGCTTTGCTTACTGCACTTTTACATCCCTCTTATAGCCCTCTTGTTGTGCTTCTTACTGCATTCTTACGAATCTCACGGCTTTGCCTAACACTCTCTTATGACACTCTTCCAACCCTCTTTTTGTAGCACTTTCACCCTATTTCCATATCTTGTAATTATCCATGCAGACCTCCTTTTATAACAAACTTCTAAATCTACTTTTAGCTTCCATATTTTTGCATACAACTTATTAATAGAAACTTCTATATGTAAATCTTTTATCTCATAGTATTCTCTCATGCATCCTATTAATAGTTATGGCTCTTTGTTTGGTCTTCGACTGATGACTTTCATTTTAACCGCCGCTCGATGCTTTCACTCTATAACTGGCCTTGTAATTGTCGTTCTGAATTCAGTTCACTTTTCTTATTTTAGCTACATGATTTTTCTTTGTAACTACACCTGTAACTGATGTACTGACTTTAGTTAACTCTTCTTATTTTAGCTGCATGATTTTCTTCTGCAACTACACCTGTAACTATCGTATAACTTCAGTTAACTATCACATATCTTATTTCAGCTGGGTTCTCTTCTTAGCTCATGCCAAAGTGACCTATCATGAAATTGTGACACTTCTACCTCTTTGTCTTCTTCTTGGTTTTCGTCCGTGAAAACACAACATGTCGCGATATCGCGACACTTTTGCCTCCTTGCTTCTTTTGTTTGCTTGTACCCACAAAAACACAACATGTCACGATATCGTGACACTTTCATCTCCTTGCTTCTTTTGTTTGCTTGTACCCGTGAAAACTCAACATGCCTCCGTACTCTTCCTCTTTACTTTTGTCGCGATATCATGACACTTCTGCCTTCTTACTTTCTCTCTCCTCCTTAAGTCATGAAAATGTGACATGTCATGAAATCATGACACTTTCTCTCCTTTGCTCTTTCTCTTGCCTTCGGTTCACGAAAACCCGACATATCACGATATCGTGACACTTTTTCTCCTTTGCTCTTTCTCTTGCTTTCGGGTCGCGAAAACCTGACATGTTACGATATCGCAAAACTTTTTTTCCTTAGCTCTTTCTCTTGCCTTCGATTCGCAAAAACCTGACATGTCGCGATATCGCAACACTTTTTCTCCTTTGCTCTTTCTATTGCCTTCAGGTTGCGAAAACCCGACATGTTGCGATATCATGACACTTTTTCTCCTTAGATATTTCTCTTGCCTTCGAGTCATGAAAACTTGACATGTCGCGATATCATGACACTTTTTCTCCTTGTAGCACCCTAAAATTGGTGCAGTAAACCTTAGAAAATAATTAAAATTACCTTAGTAATAATTCAAATTCAAATTTTAAACCCCAAAACTGCTCCCAAACCACTTGCTACCCATTTCCACATTTTTCATGCCATTTTTAGAGTTTTTTTCGTCCGTTGGATGATATCGTCTCCGATCAAACGATATCACCTTAGATCGAATGATTTTTTCTAGAGCAGAACGTCCAGCTAATTTCATCTCAAAACTAATTTTTCATAATTAGCTTTTGTTTCAATGGCATCTCTAAACTAGGTAGAAGCGTGTCTACATCGTTAGAGACCTCCCCCATTGGAGATCTCCAAAAATGGGATGATCTCCAACCTCCCAACCTCCCTCCTAAGCCTATTTAATCTTATGCCCTCCCCTTGACATCCCCCTGGCTGAAATTTATTGTAACACGAGTTCTACATGCATTAGACCGTCTTAAATCACCATTTGTTTTCATATTTTTCTAAGTTTGTTTGTAGGAACTTTTTTATTCTTCAGTCGAAGCAAGCTCAGATCGTCATAGATGATCCTATCTAATTCGATATGATTTCATACCAATCCAAGATGATTTTGACTGCAGTCAACATTGGGGGCAATTACTACCCAGAGTTTGCATTTTTCTCTTCTCATCTGTTGTTGTATTCTGCATCTAGTCAGTTTATTATTATTTTTTTCTATTCTGCATCTTGGAGTTCACCCATATAGCTTTAATGCATAATAAAATCATAAATTGTCATTAAATCATTGTAATGCACTCGTGTTTTTGTTTGTTATTATTATTTTAACATTATTACTATCATTCTACATCATTGCCCTCTATTGGCATAGCTGCATTTTCTATATTTTGTATCTATTTCTCTGATTGCAGGTCTCTGATGAATTCATCAGATTTCAGACGATCCTGTCAGATTAGAGACAATTCTGTCAAATTCCAGACAATCTTGACTGCTTCAAAAATTAGAACCTCCATCAGAAATTTGGAACCAGGTATGGATTTCTTCACTTAATTATTCTCTATGTTTTCTATCTAAATCTATTTTTTGTCTTCATTTAATTTGCATTTTCATAATAGAACAACTTAGATTCATCTGGCCAAACCTAGGACTTAGATGATTAAAGCTAAAAATGAACACATCAAACACATTCCCAACCTAGGCATGGAGACTACCACTAAATGTTTCCTGGTGAACCCACCATCCGTTGAAAATTCACCCTTATACACCTCCCCCGAGAGGTGGGACCTTCAAAGGGCCTCTCAGTCCGAGGTATTGTCCCATCCTTTTCCCATCCTCCTTCCGGGTGCGGATCCTTTAGCCTGAAGGTAAGGGTGCAAAAAATTTGGAACGATACATTTTGGTGAACCCGACATGAAACTAAAACCTTTTGAAAACAAAAAAAAAAAACATAGATGCATTTGAAATCATTAGAAAACTACTAAGTTGCATATCATGTCTAGATGGTAGCTCCTAAGAAAAGACTAGCTATCACTATAAATGTTGAAAACCAATTAGTAGCCATAGAAGTTAATTTTGTGCTTAGTGTACCTAAAACAGATAGAAACCAACTTTTATGGAAAGAACTTGATAGGAGGCTAGGTATCATTTCATCTAGATCAATACAACTTAAACAAATCAAGAGGTTTGCCCTAGATAGGATCTTGGATCCTCATCAAATCATTTTTTATCATGAACTTCATAGAGCCTGCCATAGGTGGTTAGCCTATAGGAGAGCTCTTGCGTCTTCAGAATTGTTCACCTTCAAGGAATACCTTGAGAACGCAGCTGTTATACACCAATTACTAGGTCGTGTAGAAGATCAAGAGGTCGTTCTTATGGATAGGGAAATGTGGAATAGAGTTCCTAGAGCTGTGTTATATCGAGAGTATTGCCACGAACTTTATTTCTATCAACCAAAGTCTGAGACAGATAATATCACTATAGCACTTTTTGTCAAATTTTTGAAAAAAAAAATTCAATTTGAAGAAGAACACTTCATGACTCCTGAAGAACTCGATCCCATTAATGATATTTATAAATTGTTTATAGAAGACTAGATCATTGCTTTCATTATTATTATCTCTTGCATTTAGTTTGCTGCTTGTTATCTTTATAATATTGTTACCAAAAACAAGAAAAACCAAAATATAACAAAACTAAAACATTTTATTTCAAATACTATAGTAGGTATATAATTAAAATATATACCTCTTAAGCTTGTTGCATATATATATACAAGTATATATATATTTGCTGAAATCTAAATTTAAGCACAATGCCTAGACTTAGGAATGGTAAACAAACTAAAGAAGAAGAAGAAGATTGGTTAGGAGACAAAACAAAAAACCCAAATTTCCTTCCTAAGGATTCAATTCCGGAAGGAGAAACTCTAGAACAACCAGAAGATGAGCTAGCTGAAGAAAATGAACAACAAGAAAATCTTAAAGAGGAAGGATCCTCATCCCCTAGAATGGCTCCAGATGGAACTATTGCTTTTGATAACTTAGATCATTTCTAGAAATTTTTCAATAATAACATTGGTGCTCTTAATATGGTAGTTCGTATTGATAGAGGACAAATTAGTGACACTCAAGCAGCCATGGAAGATATGTTTAACATACACACTAATCCCTTGTCCTTTGTTGATCAATAAAGTGATAAGGTTGGCCCATCCAATAGAGATATGGTCACTATGATTCAAAACATGCAAAAACAACAGGTTACCCAACCCCCTAAGGAACATGTTATTGAGCCTAAAATCATTCCCACATAAAAGAAACCTTCATTCACTACTTTATTTTGCCAAACTATTGATCAATATGCTTTAAATCGACAAAAACCTAAAATGAAGCCAAACACCAATTTTCAACAATCTGGGATACAACATAATACAACTTCAAAACTTCTTCATAACACCCTTCCTACCAACAATTTACACAATAGCAATATAGCCTCTAATCTCCACGTCCCTCCATCATATGCTCACAAATCCCATATTGATTTCCTACCAAATCAATATGGTGGGCAAACCAGTAATCTGGAAGCCATGGTGAAAAATTTAGCTTTGCGCATGGACCAGATAGATCCCTACCGTCCCTCGTACAATTATCGAGAGATATGTAGTCAACCTCTGGATCCCATAGTTGTAGCACAACCATACCCTAAACACTTTCCCATGCTCGTCCTGCCTATATATAAAGGAACTGAAGATCCCATAGAGCATCTTCGCATGTTTAGGATAACATGTCATGATATATCACATGATGACTTGCTATTACTAAAAATGTTCCCAAAAAGTTTAGGAGGAATGGCATTGGAGTGGTACTATCAATTGCCCACTCATTATTTGAGAAATTTTGAAGAAACAACTGAATCTTTTGTCCATCAATTTAGTGCTTACATCGAGAGGCATGTCACCATTAAATATTTATAAAACTTAAACAAGACAAAGGCGAATTTTTTGCTGATTTCTTAGCTAGATGGAGGTAGTTGATAGGAAAATTGCACTTTGTGCTACCTTATAGGGAAATTTTGGATATTTTTATCAATAATTTGCAAGAACAAATATCCTATGAGTTATCAACTGCTGCTTTAACCACCTTCGATCAAGCTATATACTTAGCTTGAAGAGTGGAAGATGCTCTCATTAGGAGAGGTCAGCTCAAAAAGAAATATGATGAGAAAACATCTAGAAATTAGTATAAAAACAAACAAGTTGTAGGTGACAGAGTCACTGATAGTAGAAACATTGCTAATGTTAATACTATGAAAACAACAAAAAAAATTATATTAAAACCTCCTGATAAACCTCCTCGAGAATTTACTAGACTAAACCAACCATTATCAACTATTTTACCCTAATTACTCGAAAGATGTTTGATTCAATTACCAGCTATCTGGGAACCTGATCCAACTTTACCCGGATACAGAGCTGATTTACATTGTGATTTTCATAGAAGACCTGGACATGCTACAAACTCTTGCAAAATATTGAAATATAAAATACAAGATCTGATTTATAATAATGAAATGGAGGTGCAAGCCTTCCAACATAAAAAAAATGCTCCTAATAACGCTCAAAAGACCATTCCCCAAAATCAGAATCAAAATGCTAATCAATCATTAGATATATTTCAACATCCTTTACCAAAATATGGTAAAGAAGTTGCTAATAAAATTGAACATCATAATGTTCCCCATCCTACCTGATATGTAGGGAATATTAGCAGACAATTACCTGTTCATGATCCTCAAATATTTGGCACAACTTTATCCATGGTCACGACCCGACCCCTACATAATATTCAAACTCCCGATCCTAGTGATGTAGAATTAGATACTGAAAGTGAAGTAGACATCACCTCAAATCAATCGAATAGTTCTAAAAATGAATTAGATCCTATTCAACCTATCACAAATGCTATGGTTTCATAAGAACCATTTCCTAGAAGAGTTACTACTCGACCCTCTTCTAATTAGTTCCTTCCTAATGAACAAGCCATAAATGCTCAACCAAGACCAGTTCAGCGTATTCAATATAACATTGTAGGTACCATCGGAGTCGTTACCAGACAACAGGCTCAAAACTCTCAATAGAATCAAACTCAAAATGATGGATCAGCTCCATTTGTTTTGAAAAATCCCAATAAAGGGAATCATATGTCTAATGTTCAACCAAAACCTCCTTACAATATTAATGAACAATTATCCAATACTACAGCCAAAATTTCCCTTTTGGACTTGTTAAGATCTTCTCCTACCCATAGAGATGAATTAATTCTCACATTAAGCCAAATGATGGTACCTCAAAATATTCAACCCGAAGCCATGTCCAATACTATTATCACTCGAGAGGTCGATTGTATTGAATTCCGGGATAAAGACATCCCACAACATAGTTTACATAAGGATAACCCCTTATATATTACTGCCCTAATTGGAGATGTAGTTGTTAAATGAGTCTTGATTGATAATGGTTCATCTTTAAACATATGCACTTTTGACTTCTACCAAAGATTTGGCTTTAGAAGTGATGAAATGAAAAAAATGGATATGATTATCAAAGCTTTCAATGATGAGACACATGAAACTTGTGGAGTCATTACTATACCCTTGCAATTTGGTCCTCAAACCCTAGATACAACCGTGTTTATTGTACATTGCCCAACATCGTAAAATATACTTTTGGGTCACCCTTGGATCAATGCGATGCGAGTGGTTCCCTCCACTTTACATCAGTGTGTTAAATTTGAATTTAAAAATTAGTTGGTCACTATCCATGGTGACCCTAGACCCTTTGATATGTGTGCTTTGGCAGAACCTATTGGAGTGCAATTTTGCCCCGCTCTATCATCCACACATCCTGATTCTTATTTTTCATCTAAACATGTGAAACACACACCCATAACATCATCTACACCTATACATTTACCTCAACCATCTTCTGAACAAACCACACTAGAACCTCAACAGGATCTTAAATCCATAACCAATCCTTCATGTTCCATCCCTATAATTTCAAAACCTATAGACCCATTTATTAACACCTCCACATTTTCTACATCTATCATACCTTCCACATCTAAAGATATAGGGAATGATCCTTCTACATCTTATGCTCTTTCTGATGAGCTTTTACCAGATTTATCTAAAATTTTAATATCATAAAAAACAAATGCTTTTATGCAAGATTCACTTCTTTTAAATAACTTGTTGCCATCTCCTCGTACTTTGGGCCTCCCACAACCTATGGGAAGTACTTACCAAGTCGAGAGTTGTTCTTTTATTTATAAAGGATATGGTTGGGGAAGAATACCTCGAAACATCAAGACGCATTGTGATAGATATGCTCGATGCTATTTTGCTAATGAATATATTAAAGCTAAACCTATAATGCTTAAAATGGGATATAAAGGGAAAGGCTTGGGACCTTTACAAAATGGTATGAAAGAACCTATCGAGGTAGAACCATGGCCCGCCCGATGTGGTGTGGGCCTGTTTCCTAGTAAGGGTCAACCCTTCCCTTTTGAAGGTAATGATCAACTCATATGTTATCAATATTATCTAGATAAACAAGATTATTTGTATCCAAAGAATAATCCCTTTACATGCAATATGCTATCCATAGCTTACCCTGAATTGATTGCTAAATCCGACGATGATTTGGAGGGAGATATCTTCCATGATATCTTCGTTGAAGAGTTGTTACACAATGGTTTCTATTTTGATGGTTCTATACCAACTATAGCCCATCTTGAGGCCACGACTCCTCATGATGAATTATCCAACTTAACCTTAAAATAATTACAAGAATTGGGTGTCTCACCCACCCCACCTAATTTTGAAAGAGATCTACACATGGAAGTAGAAAACGTCATTAAAGTTAACATTGGAACTGAGGATAATCCTCACCTAATCAATATTGGATCAGAATTAAGTCAAGAAAAACAAAATGAATACATTGCATTTATTAAAGATTATGAAGATGTCTTTGCCTGGACATATGAAGACATGCTAGGTCTGGACCCTTCTGTAGTCATGCATCATCTAGTAGTCCATCCGGATGCTAAACCGGTTAAACAAAAACTTAGAAAAATGCATCCCAAAGTGGCCTTGCTAGTCAAATGGGAGTTAGAAAAACTCCTGAATGTTATTTTTATACAAGCTATTGATTATACTGAATGGATCTCGAATGTAGTTCCAGTCACCAAGAAAGAAGCTACCAAAGTTAGGGTTTGCACAGAATTTAGAGATATTAACGCCGCATGCCCTAAAGATGATTTTCCTCTTCCAAACATGGATCAAATCATTGACTTTACTATCGGGAGTGGAATTATGTCCCTAATGGATGGATTTTTTGGCTATAATCAGATCAGGATAGCTCCTGAAGATCAGGCTAAAATAATCTTTATTACCCCTTGGGGTACCTTTTGTTGGAAAGTGATGCCATTTGGTTTAAAGAATGCAGGTGCAACATATCAACGAGCTATGACTTATATTTTTCATGACATGATGCATGATATCTTACATGATTATGTAGATGATATTATAGCTCGCTTTATTAATGAAGATGATCATTTAGATGATTTAAGAAAAGTATTTAATCGATTAAGAGAATACCTTATTCGATTAAATCCAGCTAAATGTATATTCGGAGTCAAGTCCGGTAAACTATTAGGGATTTTAGTTTCTTTACATGGTATCAAAATTGACCCTCTCAAGATTGCGGCTATCACTGATATGCTCGCACCTACCAATATCTCTGAGTTACGAAGTTTACAAGGTAAGCTTCAAGCCATCCGTCGCTTCATCGATAAGCTGGCGGACAAAACCGGTCCCTTTCTTAAGTTCCTTAAGAAAAATGTCCCTTTTAATTGGGACTACGAATGTAAGGAAGCTTTTAAACTTCTCAAACAATACCTCCTTAACCCACCTGTGCTTTCACCTCCTAAATTTGATTGTCCTTTTATCTTGTACATTTTTTCTTTTGATTCTGCCTTAGGAGCTATGTTAGCTCAGCTTGATAATGAGAAAAGAGAGAATGCTAATTATTACATTAGAAAAACCCTCATCAGTTATGAAACTTGCTACATAGCATTAGAAAAACTATGTCTAGCAGTCATATTCTCTACATAGAAACTATGACATTATATGCTCAGTCAAAAAATGTATGTCATTGCTAAATATGATCCCTTGCGGTATCTCATGAGTCGACCTTATTTATCGAGTCGCACAGCCAAGTGGGTTCTTGATCTAAGTGAGTTTTAACTCATGTTCATAGGATAGAAGTCTATTAAGGGTCAAATCATAGCAGATCAATTAGCTGCTGCACCCTTAGAGTCTACCCATCCCCTCATCATTGAGTTTCCTGATGAATGCCTTCAATTAGAGGCAAACCATATTGAACAATGGTCCTTATACTTTGATGGAGCCCGATGCATGAGTGGGGCTAGTGCAGGCATTATTTAAATATCTCTACAAAAACACATCATTCCTCTTTCCTTCAAATTAACATTTGCTTGCACTAATAATACTGCTGAATACGAAGCTCTAATCCTTGGATTACGAGCTGCCTTGGCGCTAAAAATTAAATACCTGCTAGTTTTTGGTGATTCTCAACTTGTTATAAACCAAATTAATGAAGTTTATCAGACCATAGATGATAAATTGTGCCCATATAAAGCATATGTTTTGTAGTTGTTGTCCTTGTTTGATAAAGTTACCTTGGAAGCTATTTCACAAACTAGCAACCGTGTAGCTGATGCTATGGCTGTAGCTGCATCTCTTCTACCCTTGGAGTTAGATGATGAATATGCCACCATCATTATTTGTCAACTCCAGGAACCTGCTTCAAATAAGTCATGCTTAGAACATTTGTATGTGTTTCTAATCAATGAAACTACTCCCGAACCTTGGTATACGATAATATTTGATTTTCTTCAAATGGGACTTTCCCTATCAATTCTAATAGAAACCAGCGTCGGTTATTATGTAAACAAGCAAGTCAATTTGTAATAATTGGAAATACTTTATATAGGAGATATTTTGAAGGTATCCTATTGAGATGTTTGAATCTAGAAGAATCTAAATCAGCTTTAAGTGAAGCCCACAATGGATCTTATGGAGGACACTTCAGTGGTAGTGTCATTGCTAAAAAGCTCCTTAGGATAGGCTACTTTTGGCCTACCATGTAAAATGATGCACATGATTATGTGCACCATTGCGACAAGTGCCAGAAACATGCTGACCTTGTCCATGCGCCTGCACAAGAGCTGCAATCTATTTCATCTCCTTGGCATTTTTCAAAATGGGGCTTAGACATTATTGGCAAAATTAATCCTGTGTCATATGATGGACACAAAATCATCATAACCGCCACTGAGTATTTCACAAAGTGGGTTGAAGCTATGCCTTTAGCTTCCTGCACTGGAACACAAGTATCTAAATTTATTTTTAATCAAATTATTTGTAGGTTCGGAATTCTTGCAAATCTCATCTCAGACAATGGAACTTGTTTCAAAAATAAATATGTTAAGAAATTATGCCAAAAATATAAGATTCAACATCGCTGGTCCACTCCCTATTATCCTTAGGGTAATGGTCAAGTAGAAGCATCTAACAAAACCTTAATCAAAATTCTTAAAATATTGGTTAATAAATCTAGCCATGACTAACACATTCAATTATATCTAGCTTTATGGGCCTATCGAACTAGTGTTCAAACTCCCATAGGTACTTCACCTTTTGTCTTGGTTTATGGTGCTGAAGCTATTTTTCCCTTTGAATTAGAAGTTCCTTCTTTGGCTCTACTACTTCAAGCTACCGAAGTAGGATATGAATATCAAGCTGGCAGGCTCAGTTAGCTGGAACTCCTAGATGAAAATCGCATCAATGCTTTGGAGCATCTTCGTGCCTACCAAAACAAGCTTAAAAGATCATATGCCAAGAAAGTTCGTCATCGATCCTTTGAGATCGGCGACCTTGTTTTAAAAGAAAATAAAAAAAATACTAATGCAACTAAAGACCTTAAAGGTAAATTTGAGCCCAAATGGCTTGGACCATATATTATCACTGCTAAATTTGAATCATGAGCATACAAATTAGCTACCTTAGATGGTAAATATTTAAAATAACCTATGAATATTATGCATCTTAAGCGATATTACGCATAAAATTTGGTCATTTCATCATTTGTACATATTTTGCATGTTGTCTCATTTTAAAAATATATATAAAACTATTTAAACAAAAACAAACAAAAAAATAAAATAAAAAGTAAAAACAACAATATTATTGACTCTTTTGAAACCAAAAAAAATAATAATAATAAAGAAGAAAGAGAGAGTCAAGATCATCAAACTCCTCAAAAATATTTGTTGTATATATTTCTTCTTCAAGTATTGCAGTTATATTTTCAAATTATTTTTGGATAAATTAGCATTTATTTGGAATCCCTCACTATCACAAACACAAAAATAAATATCTTGATTTTATCTGGCATGATTACTAATCTCTCTTATATCAAAGTCCACAAAATTTAATTAAATAAAGTTTGAGCATAGAGAATTGATCTTGTTATTTACTTAAACCAAGCACATCCTTTCACAATAAAATGATTATATTTGTAAAGTCCATGCTATGCTACATAGTAGAAGTGGTTTCTTGAGTGAAAATTTTCCCCTGCTATCCTATCATGCACATGGTCTAGAATTTTTGAGAATTGGCAAAAGGACAAGCTCACCCTACCCGAAATAAAAATCCCTTGCTCTACAGCTAATTCGAGCAAGTATCTCTAGCATAGGAAGCAAAAGAAAAAGAAAAATCAAACAAAATTATGAGCAAAAGAAGCATTATTCCAGTATCATTTTGTACTATCTCAGCACTATTTCAGCATTATCTCAAATACAAAAGCAAAAATACAAAAAGAGAAAAGAAAGAGAAAAGCAAAAGCAAAAAGCAATAAAATCCCTTTCCCTACCCATTGAAAAGAAAAGAAGGGTTGATGAGTTTGAATCCCTGGAATTCTCAATTATTCAAAAACTGTAAGGTAAGCCCCATATCAGGTGGTTTGTGCCCAACCCTCTTGGCCTTGGGTAACTCCTAGCATGGTGATATGTCTGTCACATTAGCGACCTTCTTTTGTACAGACCTATGTCTACTTATGGATTAGCTAGCTCTTGATAACCCGACCTACATAGTAGTATGGTATGGTTATATGCATCTAAATCATGGTTAATGAACACTTATTTGGTTCATTCAAATCACTTGTATCAAATTATCTTGCTCACAACTGGTAAATGAACAATGCAATTGCACACACATTTGTATTTGAGAGATTTTGTGTATCATTATGATAAATAAATATTGGTAATGAACTCACATACGCACATGGGATTCCTTATAAATCTAAATTTTGTCTTTAAGATAACATTTTTGCAAATTGTTTGGAATGAATTCATTTTCTTCTTTGAAAAATAGTTGTTTAGTATAAAGACAACTACATGCATTATCAAAAATCAAAATCATTTTCAAAAACATGCAATCAAGTTACATTTATATATAACTTTTGACTTTCGCGACGATGGTATAGTTCCAAAACCAAAATTGGAATTTTATGACTAGCGCAAGTCCTCATCTTCATATTTTCTGACTTTTTTCAAAAATTAAAAATCAACCATGCAATAAAACTATTATATTATTTTCTTCTTTGGATTTTGCAATGATGGTATAAGTCTATACCTAAATATTCTATGCCTACCGCAAACCATTGTACCCATTTTATTTTCCATTTATTTAAAATCATAAAAACATATGACTTAAATCATTATGTTACACAATTATGCTTTAAAAAAAACAAACACTTATTCTATTTCATGTCATTATGTCAAACTTCAAATTTTGCAATGATGGTATAATTCCTAGGGAATTATCCAAAAATTTTATCACACTTAAGAATTTATGCCTAGAAAAATCATTTTAAAAATATTTCATGCATAATATTTTCATGGAAATATGAAAACAAATCATCATCATCATCATCATTTGCATCATCACAACAAAGTCTTAAGACAGTCTCTTAAGCACTCTTTTACTTTTAGCAATATTTCTATACTGGGATTAGCTTGACGACCGAGTGAGCGACGACTCCATGAAATGGTCTATAATAGCGACAATGTCCTTTGAAATTATTGTTAAAAGTCCCCTTTTATTTTTATCAAATTATCCCACAAACAACCAATTTGTTTACATCAGATTATTTCATTTAAATTTTAAAAGTATGACATTCAAACCATAATATTTCCAAATGACATAATTACATTAATCATCAAATTAATCACACCAAAACATTAAAGCATCATACAAATACATAAGACAAGTCATATGATCAAAAATATCTCATATATATATATATCAACAACATCTACATCATCTCAAAACTAGATTGGTATGCCACAATCTGTACCACGGCATACTAAATCCTCTATTAAAAATAATAATAAGCACTATGTATCAATCTGTGTAGTGCAATCTGTAGCAGCTAGCCTTGAGAACCCCTCGAGATCTTAGCCTCATCTCTTCCCCTGCCTTGAGGTGGATGAGGTGGCCCCATCGTAGTCCATGTGGTGTTATGAGTCTTGGAATCTGATCGTGATGATGTCCTAAATGACCTCATCACAACAGGCTCCACAATATGGGCCGATAGCAGTAACCTCTGCCCCTCTAGCACCATATGGTGGTATAGTGTCTGATAGAATGTGACCTAGGAAATAGCTCGTGCTAGGTCCCGAGTGCTCGCCCCTCCGCTCTGTGCTTTGAGGTGTGCAACCTCATCTCTGAGCTACGTAGCCTCAGCTCGATGGCATGTAGCCTCATCCTACAAGAACTACACCTAAGCCTAGAGACGAACAATCTTTGCCCAAAGAGTAGCCATCTTGCTACTCTCTCCTACCTCGACACCCTTGCCCTTATCGGGTGATGGTGGCCTCTCTCTCCATGGAGAAGGGGGTCTCTCCTCCCTCCTCTCCTGCTACCACAATCTCTGCTAAGCCTGTGGCCTCCTCTACTCTCTCTCACCGTGACCCTGTGCTGCCTCCATGGCTACCTAGCACTGTCTTCCCATCCGATGCATAACTACATGAATCATACCCTGAGCCCTCGTCATCCGAGGAGGGCGGATGCCTGTGTACCAGGAATCATAGTCGTCGGCTACCCTAGCATCGTCCCCATCCACTAGCTGAATGGGGGCATCATCTATGTCCTGACTCTAGAAGCGCTGCATATCTAGAGCCCCACTAACTGTAGTGTTATCCCAGATGGTCCAGGAAAACTTGTAGTCTTTGAGAGATGTGATCCCCTGCTGTAGACCAAACTACCTCAAAACTTGATCGTAGTGGTGGAGCTCCACCTCTCCCCTCTCCATCCTCAGCCAACAGGTTCACCTAACGCGAGCCAGCTCCTGTCTATCCTTGGCCCACCCTGGATGATCTATCCAAGGCTTCTAGGTGATCTGGTTGGAGACAAGGTCATCAAGTAGTCTCCGGGACATTGGCAGATCTATCCGCCACTGTGACCCTCTTCGAAGCCACCAGTAGAAATCTCGGGGCCTCTCCTCGTCAATCCCTATCAGTGGGAGCCCTACCTACCTCTTCACCGTGATGTGCTTCCAAAGACCAAACCTGCAGTAGTGATGTCATAACCAGACATCGGTCGCCCTTGTATATGACCCCATGCAGGATCCTATACAATCTGCATAGTACAAAACTCCCCCAAGAAAACCTGTACCCATCGTGTCTCATGTCGTAGACCACATCTGTCAGTAGCCATGGTACTCTGCATCCACTCTAATGGTATAGCAGCAAACCACCTACAACCCTATCCAAAACTTGTGTTAGTCTAGATGCCCCAAGCATCTGGCATAGCGATTCGATGTTCACTTCGCCCTTCTCCAGGGTGAAGCTCGGATCTCCACACAGTCGCATCATCACGTGGCCTTGATTGGTTGTGGGAGTTATTAGCCATCCTTGTATGGGGATCCTCAAAATCCTCCATACATCCTTTAGTGTGGGAGTCATCTCCCCTGTCGGTAACCAGAAACAGGAAGAACCTAGATACCACCTCTTTGCTAGGGCTGTCAATAGCCCCATATCTATAGAAACTTGTGTCATATCTGCCACATGCTGTAAGTCGACTTGATTCAACTGTTATCGCTCTGCTTGAGATAGAGCAGCCAAGTCATCCCTTAGTCCGTCGTATTTCCATTCTCTGCTCTTTAATAATCCTCTCTGCAACATAAACAACAAAACAATAAAAATCATTAATAAAACAGTGATTAAAAATGCAAGTAACACAATTTTAATTTGAACAAATTTGTCTCTAATTTCATAAGCTGAAATCGTCCCTTATTTGATGAAATCATCCCCATTTCACCGATTTCACCCTTGGACGAAATTGGCAATATCGAGACGATTTTGATGAAATCGAGACGATTTTGACGAAATCGAGACGATTTCGTCTCAACGACATCGATGGCCCAAAAATGGCCGCGATGCTCAAAAATCATTTAAAATTAATCTAAAAACCATAAAAAAATCAAAATTAAAGCATTCTACATTAAGTTTGGACCCTTACCCATAGCCCGCACTGGACCTCTATCGATCTGTGCGCTGTCTTGACCATTTTGTTTGCAAGAGCTCCAAAAACCAGAAAATGAACAGTAACAATGAATTAGGGTTTTTCCCTATTTTTCTTAATTTTATTCAAAAACACTAAGCAACATTTTAAAAATTTTGCTTTTTCGCATTTTTACCTCAAACGTTCGATTTGGGTAAAAACACGAAGGGGGCACCATAGTAAGTTGTCGTATGATTCAACCAAGAATCGTCGCCTAAAAATGGGAATAATTTTTGCTTTCTTATAAATCGAGAAGAACTCACCTTTAACACATTTTCTTCATAAAATTTGCTAAAGAGGGGGTAAAATGTAGCACCCTAAAATTGGCATAGTAAACCTTAGAAAATAATTAAAATTACCTTAGTAATAATTCAAATTCAAATTTTAAACCCCAAACTGCTCCCAAACCGCCTGCTACCCGTTTTCTCATTTTCTATGACATTTTTAAAGTTTGTTTCATCCATTGGACGATATCATCTTTGATCAGACGATATCGCCTCAAATCGAACAATTTCGTCTGGAGTAGAACGTCCAACCAATTTTGTCCCAAAACTAATTTTTCATAATTAGCTTCTATTTCAATGGCATCTCTAATCTGGGCAGAAGCATGTCTGCGTCGTTAGAGACCTCCCCCATTGGAGATCTCTCAAAATGGGATGATCTCCAACCTCCCAACCTCCCTTATAAGCCTATTTAATCTTAGGCCCTCCCCTTGACATCCCCCTGGCTGAAATTTCCTATAACACGAGTTCTACATGCATTAGACCATATTAAATCACCATTTGTTTTCATATTTTTCTAAGTTTGTTTGTAGGAACTTTGTTATTCTTCAGCCGGATCAATCTCAGATCGTCGCAGATGATCCTGTCCAATTTGAGATGATTTCGTACCAATCCAAGATGATTTCGACTGCAGTCAACATTGGGGGCAATTACTGCCCAAAGTTTGCATTTTTCTCTTCTCATCTACTGTTTTATTCTGCATCTAGTTAGTTTATTATTATTTTTTGCTATTCTGCATCTTGGAGTTCACCCATATAGCTTTAATGCATAATAAAATCACAAGTTGTCATTAAATCATTGTAATGCACTTGTTTTTTTGTTTGTTATTATTATTTTAACATTATTACTGTCATTCTACATCATTACCCTCTGTTGGCATAGCTACATTTTTTGTATTTTGTATCTATTTCTCTGATTGCAGGTCTCTAACAAATTCATCAGATCTTAGATGATCCTATCAGATCGAAGATGATTCTGTTAAATTCTAGATGATCTTGACTGCTTCAAAAATCAGAACCTCCATCAGACATCTGGAACCAGGTATGGATTTCTTTACTTAATTATTCTCTATGTTTTCTGTCTAAATATGTTTTATGTCTTCATTTAATTTGCATTTTCATAATAGAACAACTTAGATTCATCTAGCCAAACCTAGGACTTGGATGATTAAAGCCAAAACTGAACACATCAAACACATTCCCAACCTAGGTGTGGATACTGCCACTAAACGTTTCCTGGTGAACCCACCATCCATCAAAAATTCACCCTTATACACCTCCCCCGAGAGGCGGGACCTTCAAAGGGCCTCTCAGTCCAAGGTATTGTCCCATACTTTTCCCATCCTCCTTCTAAGCACGGATCCTTTAGCCTGAAGGTAAGGGTGTGAAAAATTTGGAATGATACACTCCTTTGCTCTTTCTCTTGCCTTCGGGTCGTGAAAACTTGACATGTCACAATATCGTGACACTTTTTCTCCTTAGCTCTTTCTCTTGCCTTCGGGTCATGAAAACCCGACATGTCATGATATCATGACACTTTTTCTTCTGGACTCTCTCTCTTGCAATATGTCATGAAATCGTGACACTTTTTCTTTCGGAATCTCTCTCCTGCAATATGTCATGAAATCGTGACACTTTTTCTTTCGGACTCTCTCTCCTGCAACATGTCGCAAAATCGCAACACTTTTTCTTTCGGACTCTCTCTTCTACAATATGTCGCAAAATCATGACACTTTTTCTTTCAAACTCTCTCTCTTGCAATATGTCACAAAATCGTGACACTTTTTCTACCTGCCTTTCTCTCTTCCAACATGTCACAAAATCATAACAGTTTTTCTTGCTTGCACTTTCTCTCCAAACATGTCGTGAAATTGGGATAGTTTTGCTTGCTTGCTCTTTCTTTCTGAACATGTTGCAAAATCGTGATAGTTTTGCTTGCTTGCGCTTTCTCTCTAAACATGTCGCAAAATCATGATAGTTTTGCTTGCTTGCTCTTTCTTTCCGAACATGTCACGAAATCACGATAGTTTTGCTTGCTTGCGCTTTTTCTCCAAACATGTCACAAAATTGTGATAGTTTTGCTTTCTTCTCAACATGTCGCGATATCACGACAGTTTTTATTTCTTGGTCAACATGTCATGATATCGCGATAGTTTTCTTCCTTGTGATTTTCTTTTGATTTTTAGTAAATGGGCCACTTCTATCTTTTGGAAAACCATTGTACATACTCTAAAGAACCTCTTAACTCCTATCCACTACATCAATTGATCTGTCTGACTGTGTTGAAAACTATGACAATACTGTTGCTGCACCTTGCTCAACAATCTCCCCCTTTGGAATTGTTGGCAACACACGTGCAATTTCCTATAAATATTCTCCCCCTTTGACAATAATACCAAAGGGCTACTGTAGACTCCCCCTGAGTCCATGCACAACATTGTCAAGCACACATTATGACAACAAAAATTACAAATATGAGCAAAAAGATAATCAAATATATAAATGCTCCTCTTGAGAATGTGGTACCGATAGCTAGTCAGTTCTTGGGAAGCATGACCACTCCCAATTTATTGCAAAGGTATCCACTACTGACTGGTGGACCTCTCTCCAATTTTTATATTATAGAATATTTTGTCTCTCTGCTGCACTGACTGGTGGACCTCTCTCCACTTGAAGAATCCTCACTCAGATCTATCTTCAACTGTGTTGGCTACTGGATCTCTATCCATTGGGACTCTATCCTCTGTACTCTGTCAATAGGCTCACACAGAACCTGCTTAACAAGCTCACATAGAACTTGTCCAATGCTGAATAACAAGCTCACACAGAACTTGTCCAATGTTGAATAACAAGATCATACAAAACCTATCCAAATCTACTCTAGAAATCTGTCCCAACACTGTCCTCAAATATTTCCCAAAGGCCTTCTCAAAGGCTCAATCAATCATGCTCAAGTAGTACTCAAATTATTTCACAACCAATGGGCTTAAACCACTATGCTTATAACTCGTTCCCTACCTTTATCAACTTTAACATCGATAATCTCCATAATTTTCTTTAGCCTCTTGACTACCACCTCCTCCATGACTAACGACTTTGCCTCGCATTCGTTGTGCAGCTCAATGTCTCTAGTTTCTAACGGCTGCCATGAATATTTCCATCACCTATGTAGGTATTGACAGTGGACCATTACACCTAGTATTGGAACCTCAATCTACGTGCAGTCATCAACACTCGATATTCTACTTTTTGCTAGGGCATATGTTAGGGCTACTCAATGTCTTTGCCTCGCATGTGCCAATTTGCACTCTTGACCAACTGGGTGCTAGTGCCACTCTTTGATTTGACTCTGGCATCTCTTTGACAATTGCTACTTCTTTAGAGAAAATTAATGCTCTCTTATACCACACGATGTGTTGTATTTTTGGTTAAGACATGCACGCCTTCCATATCACAACATGGGTTCTATTTTATCTATAGATTGGGAATGTTACAGGCTTCAAAACCAGCACCTTCTAGCTTATTCTTCCATGACACGTTGACCTGTGCTGCATGTTCTATCTTAGATAACGCCTATCAGTTGTTGCATCAAAAACCTAGTTGTTCACCATGTTGTTCTGCTGAAGCACATCAGTTTGATACTATCTCCACAAACATCTACATGAACTGAAACACATTTTGACAACTATACGACAACTCCTCGACTACTTTCCTTTCATCCTTAGATATCCACACAATACATAGGAGCATTAAAATAAAACTTTAACATTGCTCCCCCTGAGGATGTGCTACCTATAGCTGCTTAGTGCAATAGAGGAGTAATCTCCTTCAGTCCAAGGAGACACAATTTCCTCTCTTATTTCTTTCTCCAATATTTCTTGAACTTAGGCTAAAGGTTTTCAATTGCATCTCTATTTTGACCCTTTTCATGAACTTGAACATTTCTCTTGGGTGGTTGTCTCTTGTACATCCTTGATGAATGATTATTTTCCTTTCTTTGATGCACATGATTTCTTCCCTGTCTGTGTTGCATTCTTTGCGTCTGATGAAATATATTGTCTTGCCTTAGATTAGATACAAAATTTCTTGGACAAGACCTTGCTATGTGCCCATGACCATTACATTTAAAACATTGCACATGGTGTTCAACCGAAATAATAGATGTATTTCTACTAGCATAACTCTTTGATCTATTATTCAATCCATAATACTTGCCTTGTGACCATAATGGTTGCATCTAAAACAATAGCCATTAAAAGCATTATTATGAATAAAGTGAGAGTGATAGAACCTCTTTTGTTGTGGTTGCTTTGCTGCAGATCTCCTTTGATATTTTCTTCCTTTTGAGGATTTATCTTCAAGCTTTTCTTGCTTTGATCCTTCAGCAGTGGATTTCTTCTTCTCTGCAGCTTTAGAAGATGAAGTTTGTTCAGCTTCACATCCAATACCAAGCTTACACATGGGGCTTCTTTGTTGCCTTATCATTTTATCTAGTAGCTCTGTGCTCTTCTCAAATTTAAGATTTGTATTGGCCTCTTCTAGTTGTTTCCTCAATAACACAATCTCCGCTTCTTGTTTGTACCAAACAATATCTTTCTCATTGATCTGTGACTTCAAGGCTTCTTCTAGTTTCTTGGCTTTATGAATTTGTAAGAAGAGATCTTCAATATTACCCTCATATTCTTCCAACTTCTTGGACAGTATTTTTTTCTTTTTCCTTTCTAAACCCAACTCTTCAAGTGCAGCGATCAACTCACCTTTTAGATCTACTTCAACCTCTAGGTTTTCATCACATACTTGTTCTTTTTCTATTTTTTCTTCTTTGAGTGCCATATAAAGAACTTCACCTATTTCCTCTTCAGAATCCTCACTGTAGTTGTCTTCTGATGAACTGACATTCTTGGAGATGAAACTTTTCTTCTTGAAGTTGCCTTTTCTAAAAAAAAATTTGTTCTTCTAGTCACTTCTTTCTTGGTGCGATCCTTCATAACTTATGTTCTTCTCATTAAGTGGACATTTAGCTACAATATGCCCAATGCCTCCACAATTGTGGTAACTTTCCTCTATATTTTTATTTTCCCATTTTTAGTTTTCGAACAAAGTTTGCTTTTGTTTCATCTGATGTCTCTTCTTTCTCAGATTCTTGTTTTTCTTTTATATTTGTATGTGCTTTAAAATTAGCTTCTCTGTCTGTGGGTTTAGTTTTTCCTATTCTCATCTCATATGCAGTCAAAGAACCATGCATCTCATCCATACTAAAAGTATTTAGATCTTTAGCTTCTTCTATTGCTAAAAATTTAGAGTCAAATCTTTGGGGAAAAGATCTTAGTACCTTTGTCACGACGACATCTTCCATTTCCTCGTCGAGTCCTCTAATCGCATTAATGATTCCATTAACTCTCAGCATGTATGCCTTTATGTTCTCATCGTCATTCATATTTAATGCTTTGAACTGAGTTTGATGTGTTTGTAACTTGGCCTCCTTGATCTTGTCGTCTCCTTCATGAATACTCTTTAGTTTGTCCCATATATCTTTTGCCATTTTACAACTCATAATCTTTATCAGTTCGTTGTCCATTAAACCATACATGATAGCATTCTTTACTTTAGAGTTATTCTCAAATAGTTTCTTATCGACAACATCGGTTGGAGGAGTGGTGGGTATTGTGTATCCATTGTCTACTGAATTCCAAATGTCGTATCCCAAAGCACAAAGATATGTCTGCATCCTGAGTTTCCAAAATGTGTAATTAGTTCTGTCCAACAATGGTGATTTGTTTGATGAGAAGCCTTCACCACCTGCCATTGTGTACTAATCCAAGATCACCCTAGCTGGTTAAGCTATTCAAGAACTTTGCTCTAATACCAATTGTTAGTTTCACAATGACACTAAGATGGGGGGTGAATCAGTGTGGCTCTTTAAAACTTAAAAACTTCAACTCTTAAAGCCAAAATAATGAAAACTTAAAAACACATAAAGAAATATAACAAGAGAGCAACACACAACACAAGATGTAACGAGGTTCACCAATTTTGGCTACTCCTCAAAAATTGACTTTTTGGACTTCCATCCAAATCCAGCCTTTTCAAAATATCAAATTTACAATCAATTTACCAGCACCCACTGGAAGGAGCACCAACCCCTAATTTATCTGCCCCAACAGAAAGGAGCACCAACCCCTAATTTATCTATACCAATAGAAAGGAGCACCAAATCCTAATTTATCTGCACTAATAGAAAGGAGCACCAACCCCTAATTTATCTGCACCAATAGAAAGGAGCACCAACCCCTAATTCCAAGCACCAACTTGGACTACAATTTTGAAACTATAAGATTGACATAAAAATACCTCTGCTTTATACAAGACCCTGACTGGTCTATTGCTAACCCAACCTCTGTCACTATTCACCAAAACATCACACACACTTAAGGCTCTACTTACTACACTTTTACAGCCCTCTTACAACCCTCTTGCTATGCTTCTTACTGTATTCTTATGACTCTCACAGCTCTGCCTAATGCTCTCTTACGACACTCTTCCAACCCTCTTTTTGTAGCACTTTCACCCTATTTTTGTAGCTTGTAATTCTCCACGTAGACCTCCTTTTATAACAAAGTTTTGACTCTATTTTTAGCTTCCATATTTTTGCATGCAACTTATTAATAGAAACTTCTATATGTAACTCCTTTATCTCACAGTATTCTCTCATGCATCCTATTAATAGTTACGGCTCTTTGTTTGGTCTTCAACTGATGACTTTCAGTTTAACCATCGCTCAATGCTTTCACTCCGTAACTAGCCCTGTAACTATCGTTCTGACTTTAGTTCATTGTTCTTATTTTAGTTGCATGATTTTTCTCTGTAACTACACCTATAACTGATGTACTAACTTCAGTTAACTCTTCTTATTTTAGCTACATGATTTTCTTCTACAACTACACCTGTAACTGCCATATAACTTCAGTTAACTATCACATATCTTATTTCGGCTGGGTTCTCTTCTTAGCTCGTGCCAAAGTGACCTGTCATGAAATCATGACACTTCTACCTTGTCTTCTTCTTGGCTTTCACCTATGAAAACACAACATGTCGTGATATCGTGACACTTTCACCTCCTTGCTTCTTTTGTTTGCTTGTACCCATGAAAACACATGTCGCAATATCGTGACACTTTTGCCTCCTTGCTTCTTTTGTTTGCTTGTACCTATGAAAACTCAACATGTCACAAAATCATGACACTTTCACCTCCATACTTTTTCTCTTTACTTTTATCGTGATATCGCGACACTTCTGCCTTCTTACTTTCTCTCTCCTCATTAAGTCGCAAAAATATGACATGTCGCGAAATCACAAAACTTTCTCTCCTTTGCTCTTTCTCTTGCCTTCGGTTTGTGAAAAACCCGACATGTCGCAATATCATGACACTTTTTCTCCTTTGCTCTTTCTCTTGCCTTCGGGTCACAAAACCCGACATGTCGCGATATCGTGACACTTTTTCTCCTTAGCTCTTTCTCTTGCCTTTGGGTCATGAAAACCCAACATGTCGTGATATCGTGACACTTTTTCTCCTTTGCTCTTTCTCTTGCCTTCGGGTCGTGAAAACCTGACATGTCGCAATATCGTGACACTTTTTATCCTTAGCTCTTTCTCTTGTCTTTGGGTCACAAAACCCGACATGTCGCGATATCACGACACTTTTTCTCCTTTGCTCTTTCTCTTGCCTTCGGGTCATGAAAACCCGACATGTCGCGATATCGTGACACTTTTTCTCCTTAGCTCTTTCTCTTGCCTTCGGGTCATGAAAACCTGACATGTCATGATATCGTGACACTTTTTCTCCTGGACTCTCTCTCTTGCAATATGTCATGAATCGCGACACTTTTTCTTTTAGACTCTCTCTCCTATAATATGTCGTGAAATCGCGACACTTTTTCTTTTGGACTCTCTCTCCTGCAACATGTCACGAAATCGTGACACTTTTTCTTTCGGACTCTCTCTCCTACAATATGTCATGAAATCATGACACTTTTTCTTTCGGACTCTCTCTCTTGCAATATGTCATGAAATCGTGACACTTTTTCTACTTGGCTTTCTCTCTTCCAACATGTCGTGAAATCGTGACAGTTTTGCTTACTTGCACTTTCTCTCTGAACATGTCATGAAATCGTGATAGTTTTGCTTGCTTGCTATTTCTTTCCGAACATGTCGTGAAATCATGATAGTTTTGCTTACTTGCCCTTTCTCTCCAAATATGTCATGAAATCACGACAGTTTTGCTTGCTTGCTCTTTCTTTCCGAACATGTCACGAAATCATGACAATTTTGCTTGCTTGCGCTTTCTCTTCGAACATGTCACAAAATCATGATAGTTTTTCTTTCTTCTCAACATGTCACGATATCACGATAGTTTTTATTTCTTGCTCAACATGTCGTGATATCGCGACAGTTTTTTTCCTTGTGATTTTCTTTTGATTTTTAGTATATGGGCCACTTTTATGTTTTGGAAAACCACTGTACATACACTGGAGAACCAATTAACTCCTATCCACTGCATCAATCGATCTTTCTGACTATGTTGACAACAATGATAATACTGTTGCTGCACCTTGCTCGACATTTAGATTTCTCTCCACTTAAGTCCAAAGCACAATAATTCTGCTAAAATGCATACAGAAGCATAGAAAAAATAATCTAAAATTGGAAAGTAGTAGTATAGTATCTAAAGAACCTTTCCACTGAAGGGTTTTTGTATAACAACACTCAGAGTCCAATTTGCCCCCCACCCTATGAATTCAGTACCAGTTCACCCCCCGAGGGGCCAAGTGGACCTACAGGTCCCAAATCAACTTAGATTTTTGAGGTAAGCTTCATTTTGCAATTTCATGACCTTCTGCATAATTTATTTCAATTTTTATCATGTTTTTACAGTCGATTTGTCTTTCTAAATATGGGGCCTGACTAAGGCAAGCCCCCAATGAAATAACCCCTTTTTGCAAGTTTGGTTTAGAACCAAGGAGGGAAAACAACTACAAACTACAATCCCATAGTAGTATGCAAGCCCATCTATACCGAGGAACACAAAAGGGTGGCATCAAGCCTATTGTATCATTTATGAAAAGAAATGATAAAGGGAAATTTGCCCCCATTGTAACCTATGCACTCTTTACATGAATAAAAATATATTTTCTTGAATAACATGTGTCATTAATATGTTGTTAGATCAAATGCTATCTTTTGCCCATTTCACTATGGAAAAACAATCCAAAGGGTAAGTTTTGGAAAATAGGAAGATAAATCCCATTCAGAATTGCAATAGCAATAATAACTTATGATGAGACAAGTGTATGGATAAGATCATGGGATCAAAAAATGAATTTTTTATTTATTTACATTCTTGATTAATGTTACAATACAATCATGGCCTTTGGCCAGAGCAAGGAGTTGAATATCCCAACAATGGTAATAGAAGGCAAGGACAGAGCCAATGGAATACCACCAGGATGGAGATGGAATCACCATACTAGCTCCACCTGAGGCACTCCCTCAAATAATATTTTGGTGGAAAATTACACTAGAAATACCACCAAATAGTTATGTAGTATACCACCCGATAAACCGAGTGGTGGTTGATTTTAATAAAGTGTTATGCATTATTTAAAAAATGGATGGCTCCACTACATAATGAATGTGGTATTAATACCTGTTGTGGAGTTTTATTTCTTACCCTCAGCAAATTTTTCATGTCATAGAAAATTCTGAAGATCACAACCAACATTGTGGATTCTAGCAGATCCACCTCATTAACCTAGGAATAGACTACCTTAGATATCTCTAAATCGACCAGGTTGGGTAAGGAAAACCCAAGAAGTAGGTTCATTGACTAATTCTTTATGATGCATATGCCCACTATGCCAGAAAAAAGATTATTTAGTTGTTTTTGATATTTTTAGTGACCGAACCTATCAATATTAGAACTTATAAAAACCTAGACTGACACCTTATCCATTACAAATTTATAGAAAATTTATAAATGGATTTAGATAGATTAAATCAAGAAGAACCAATTCATTTTATCCTAGTAAAATAATGTAAAGTAAACACAATTATTAAACTAGAAAAATAGAAAGAGTCATTCACAGGTTTTGATTACAAGAACACATGAATGAGCATCACACAAACCATTAACACTAGAAAATGAGCCAAGGATTGAGTTGTATTTTGTATTAATATAAATAGATTTACATAAAGCAGGATCAGCAGAGTGCTCGGGTCTTGTATGCCAATAATTTACAATAAAACCCCCCGTTGGAATGACGTAACAAAGGGGCTAATCTTCTTCATCCTAATTATAGTGACATAAGAGTCTCCAACTAAACACATTCAATAGGAAATGATCACAATGAACAAATCTCTCTAGTAATACCTAGACATGGCAAAAGTAAATATGGTAAGAAACAGACACATGAGACACAAAGAAAAATATGACTCAATATTAGATAAGGTTAATACCTAGCTTTTCTGTCTCAGGGGTTTGATAAGAAAAATGCCACTGTAGTGCTCTCCTCTATATAGTGTAGGTTGGTCGACTGTTGTAACAACCTACTTCACTGTAACAATATTGTTGTACCCAAACTCGGGATGAATTCAAAAATGGGCATGTATCCCATGTTCCCTTTCACATAGATGGTTTTTGTGTATCCCCACTGGTACTGCCTTGTGCTGGCAGCTACGATCCTCCTACTGCATGTGTGGTAGTGATGGTGGGCCCCACTCCTACCTTGTGATTTTGAACAGCTTGGTCAATGAATTACCAAGCCTCATCATGAAAGGTCAAGGAGAAGAACATCATGTTTAAATCTTGCATGGCCTCAATTATACGGTCCTTGGCCCACTACACATTATTATTGGTAAACTCACATAGACAGTCCACCATCTCCACTAGATCAGTGAAGCATTTTTATAGCCTATCACCAGATTCTAAATAAAAATCTTGGATCATTTGGAAAACAAAGGATCCAAGATTTTTATTTAGAATCTGGTGATAGGCTATATAAATGCTTCACGGATCTAGTGGTGATGGTAGAACGTCTATGTAAGTTTACCAATAATAATGTGTAGTGGGCCAAGGACCGTATAATTGAGGCCATGCAAGATTTAAACATGATGTTCTTCTCCTTGACCTTTCATGATGAGGCTTGGTAATTCATTGACCAAGTCGGCTCAAAATCACAAGGTAGGGGCCACCATCACTACCACACATGCAGTAGGAGGATCGTAGATACACAGATGGTTTTTGTGTATCCCCACTGGTACTGCCTTGTGCTGGCAGCTACGATCCTCCTACTGCATGTGTGGTAGTGATGGTGGGCCCCACTCCTACCTTGTGATTTTGAACAGCTTGGTCAATGAATTACCAAGCCTCATCGTGAAAGGTCAAGGAGAAGAAAATCAGGTTTAAATCTTGCATGGCCTCAATTATACGGTCCTTGGCCCACTACACATTATTATTGGTAAACTTACATAGACGTTCTACCATCACCACTAGATCCGTGAAGCATTTATATAGCCTATCACCAGATTCTAAATAAAAATCTTGGATCCTTTGGAAAACAAAACCTTTAATAACTAGGGCCCGCCCAAAGTCCTCAATGGAGAGCTTGTAATGCCAATTCATCATTGGCATCATACTCAAAATTTTCCATCTCCTAGTTCCATTAGAGCCAATTTTGCTCATTTTGTAAAAATGTGGATACCTTAATGTATTCTTCTACAAAGAAGCATAAAGATTCATCTGATAGGGTGACCATTAGCCCATAAATAGGCACATAGTTCTCTTGGAACCTTTTATAAATTGGCATAATTGTATCTATTCGTTGCCTCCCTTGTTGTAGGTTATTCTGGATGAGTCCCACTATGTGCCTCATAACATATATGTCTATTAGAATGGACTTCAAATTCTCTATTTTTGCTTGGATTTTTGTAGTTGGACACTATCTTGCGTAGTGCAAGGAGTGGTCATCCTTGGTTTATTAACTTTTGCCTAAAGCTGCTTGACGTTGAGCTATAATGGCCCTACCTTTATAGCCTTGGATTTCAATTCTTCAAGTTATTTCTCTATGGCTTCTACCACCTGTGCTTGAGAGGTCATCTGGGATTTCAATAGGTGCAATAGATGCTATTATGACACCCTTACATATATAGTAGCCTCCTTCATGCTAGATGGCAAAGGGATCTTGAAGGTAGTAGTATACATGTCAGTGGTTATTTTTCCAACTGTCTCCCTATGTCTGACTATCCCCTTGCTAGGGGAACTTTGTTATTCCATGTTCTAGATATGGTCCTCTTCATTAGCAGTGAATTGGTAGGTGTCAATAACCCTTGCCATTGTAAACTTCTCTACTCCTTGATCCGAGGATTTGGTCCTAGCCTTTTTGTGAGTAGGAGACCACATGGGGCTTCACACCTCATAGCCTCTTAAAATATTAGATAGCCCCCCATATTTTGCTATATTTTTCATTACCTTGGATTTTACTTGAAGTTCTTGATTTATTACCAGGGTGGTGAAATACAAGGAACGTTGATTTTCTACCAATTGACCCTGCTCCTATGGGCTTATCAAAGTTAGCATCGATGATGTGGTAGCTTGTTGATATGGACAAATTTCCAAATCCTTCCATTTGGAAGTGGCAACGGGAAAAGAAGGGACCTTGTCCTATTCATCAACTATCTTCATCATGACCTTAAAGAGGTTAGAGTCTTGCTAAATGATCTAAAGAGTGAGATATTCAAATTCTTCTAGAGGGACCACCAGGACCAGTGGGGCCATATTATCTACTAGCAAGCTTTGGTGAGTGCTATAGTCACCAAAAACCTCTAACTCACTATAAGGCCACTTATCCTTGGACATCCTTCAAACCAAATCCAAATTTTGGTTGTTTCTAAATGCTTGTTGCATTCAATATTCAAAATTGTCACCACTATGTGTGACCGCCAAGAGGGCCAACTTGCTGGTAACGTCTCTCCTATGGTGTCTATCTCGATCATAGGCCCTCCAAGTGACCTTCAATAAATAGTAGGTGTCCATATTCCAGATGGTCTATAGCATGGAAAAGTGACCAAGATAGGTGTAGTGGTCCATTGTGCAAGGAATGGGCAACCACTTTACTGGTCCCTTTTTCCTCAGATGTTTGATTTTTACTTCTTTGACCATCTGTTGAGTGATATATAGGATAGCAATGAAATTTGGGCAGTGGTATGGTAGTGCTTTTGGGGGTAGTTTTGATCCATATATCCAAATATAGGAAAATTATTCTACATAAAATTAATATCCCACTTTCTCCTTGTGTAGATATTCTCTAATCTCTATCCTGATTCTATCTGGGAAGTTTCCACACAACCTAAAATGTACCATGGGGAGGACCTTCTCAAATAAGGTTGTATATCTAGAACACCCCTCCTGGATGCATAGTATATGATCCTATATAGTGGGTGCATTCACCCCCCCCCCATCTAGGCCACTAAGGCTTTATCCAATTGTGCTACAAACACATGAATTAAAAATGAGTAGTACAAGAAAGGAGGCATCTCCCTCTTATTAGCCAATATGGCCTCCTACAGTAGTCATAGTTATTCATCCATATTATCATTGATAATATCCTCCCATTGGTAAAGAGGAGCATTTTCTGTTATGTTGCATTGGAGGATTAAAAACATCACCCCCTTAGTGATTGGCTCCAATTCCTTCACTCTTAGGGCTAGATTTATCATGTCGACATAATATTGCACCCAGGGATGGAGCATGAAATTTTTGATGGGGAAATATACTAGCCTCATCTTTCCTCTTTTCAACAGGTTATGAGGGAATGTATTATTCATCATACCAAAATTTTAAAATATACCACCTTGGAAGTAGTGGCTAGGTCGAAAACCTATCAAATTTTGTCAAATGACACCCATGCCACTACTTGACCTTTGAAATCATGAATGGTGCATGCTTTGGAGTTGTAAGATACTACAAACCATGCTATTATATCATAGGAATGGTACACCTTCGAGAAGGTTAACTAGACCAAGTTCATACTCCACTTGTTGCACATAGGAGATGGCCTGGTGCTGTCTCAATAGGTCCATTCATAAAGGTCTCTTAGGAGCATCGGGTGACACTGGTTATCCTCTTCTATGGTTTTGAATGCATAGATAGTGACCCCCTCTACCTCTTTTTGTTGCTTCTCAGTGATATCTCTATAGGTATCAGGTAAATCCTTGAATGCCTTGGGGTTTTGCATCCTTCCTGGCCTCGTGTCAATGGGCTATGACCCATTAATTTTACTAATTATTCTTTAAACGATTGATGTCTCAAGGACTGAAGAGCTGGTAGACACCATATTTTTTAAATAATAGTGAAAAATTTACCCCTCAATTGTAATATCTCCTCTATGTTCTCCACATTTCACTCTATGCTCGACCTTGTTAATGGATAACTATGCATGCACGGATGGTGCAAAATAGGGTCACCACCTTCCCTTTTAAAAAATGCACATTAAATATGGTAGATGGTGCATGCACTTTTTTTCTTTCCAGGGACTTTGAAATTGGTCGGGTGCACCACATAAACTGCCACCTTCTCATACTGATGGGTGAATTGCAGCTGTGAACAACGGTTGGGACACATGACAACATAGGATTGGCAATGATGGGGCACAGGTAGGTATGTGCTCACTTGAGGTGTGTTAGTATTAATTTTAGCACATGCAATCCATTAGGGAGTGGGGCACATGGATCTCAAGGTAGACACACAAGGTTGTGAGCTCACTCGACCTTCATGCACTCCAAGGAAGTGGAGCACACTTGACTCAATGGGGTGCATATGTTTTACATCCTTATAGACCTCACGCACTCCATCATAGTGGAGCACACACCTAGAGGTGGGAACACAACCTTGTGCATTTGACTTGGACACTTGTACACCTTGAATGTGTTAGGGTAAAATAGGTAGTATATTGCATTATAATACATAGATTATTACATTTACTTTTTACTGTATACCATGGAGATATTTATTGTTCTAAAATATCTAATGGTTAACCTAGAACCTAAAATATCCTAGGTCAGATATTTTATATTAGTTGTTTAATCATACTTCTCTACCTAGGTTAATAGTTAGCAACACGTCTCTCTCAACACATCTTGTTAGCATGATTAGAGCTAAATCAGTTTATTTGTAAACTATATAATAGCTTATTATTTCTAAGCTATGACTAATGTTGAATATTGATTATTTACATTATTGAATTCCATTTGTGTGACTTATTCACCACATTGGCATCATCATTGGGGTGGATAATACGAGCTTTGCTCATTCTACCTAGTACACCTGGTACCTACGATGGCTAGACCTACTGGATGTGCTACCTGCTTGACACTAATCCATAGGAGGGATCTCCTCTGTGGGATCTTGTTCAATATACATGGACATTGAGAGGCCCATCCAGCCTATACTCACCCTAACATGATCATACAAGTAGGACGTATTCTACTAGAAACTATGTGAGCATAGGTAGGAGCCTCACCCTAATGTGATCAGCTAGGCAATACATAGTTCATCGACGATCGAGTGTGTGCAAGCGGGACACAATTGTGTCCGCATCCCACTGATAGTGGATGACACCCCTAAAGGTTTTACACCAGGATTGAATTGAGGGTAGGAGTTCCCTCACACTCCCAGCTCTTTGATCAAGGTAGATGTGCCTCCTGGACACCTCAACTACTAGACACCTCAACACCTAGATAGCTCGACAACTAGCGACACCCGATCACGACATGTGGCATTATAATTGTTGTTGACAAGGCACTAAGTGGTAGGTGAAATGGAGGGTTATTACTGGTAGAAGGTGATAAAAATGGGAGCAATAAAATTTTATTGCTTGAAGGCAATAAAATCTCCAAGTGAGCCTTGAGGGTTTTAAACCCCTCCAACTCCCTCGATCGGCTGCATATGGGACTAAAAGTCCCTATTTTTTTCCCACCTGGCAGTGAGGAAGCCTTCAATACAAAGGACCTACCCTCACTTTCCACTGTTTAGGGTAGCCTGACTGGCTTAGACGAGCCAACCAAAGGCTAAGATCTACAGAGTCACCGGATCGATTCCCTTCGATTGCATTTTTTTTTTTCATATTTTTTTCTATAAAAAATATTGACGTTGTTTTTCAAAGATATGTATGCGGGGCTAAAAATCGCACAATTTGGTATTATTCTCATTTCCTAAATTTTTTTTAATATTTTTTATAGATTATTTTTTATATATTTTAGCACATTTTGGTTTAAATTAATCAATTTTTCAAGATTTAAGTTGATTTTTTTTCCAAAAATTGCTTTATTATATAGATTATTGATCTTTAAAACTATTTTCTACCATTTAAAACTTAGAGAATATTTAAAACAACAAGAAAACCATTTTTTTTTTGCAATACCTCCTCTTATGTTAATCTTACAATGACACTAAGAGGGGGGGGTGAATTAGTGTAGCTCTTTTAACTTAAATTAACAGCTCTTAAAACTAAAATAATGAAACCTTAAAACCAGATAAAGAAAGTATCACAAGAGAACATCACACAACACAAGATTTAAAAAGGTTCACCAATGTGGCTACTCCTCAAAAATGACTACTTGGACTACCATCCAAATCCAACCTTTACAAAGAAACAACTTTACAAACAATTTACCAAAACCCACTGGAAGGAGCACCAACCCCTGATTTATCTACACCAACAGAAAGGAGCACAAACCCTTGATTTACTAGCACCAACTAGAAGGAGCACCAACCCCTTATGCCAAGCACCAACTTGGACTTCAAATCTAAAACTAGAAGATTTATAGTAAGATACCTTTGCTTTTGCTAGACCCTGACAGGTCTTCTTCACATTTTCTTTCTCTATGCACTCTGCTTTCTATGTGCACTCTGCTTTATCTGCGCAATCACTTCGCACACTCTGCTTCGCTATAGTCAAACTTCATGATCATCTTCTCCATTTTGCACACTCTGCTCTCTTTTCAAATTTCACACTTAGCATATTTTGATACGACTTGCTCTCTGTGCTCTACGACCGAACATCACACACGTCAACAACATTTCAAATCTCCAAACAACCCTCCTTTTATAACAAAAATTTTGTGATGAAAACCCTAATTTTAGTCAGATGTAAACCCTAATCTGAGTCAGCTTTCATGACAACTGTAAACCCTAAATTTATTTGGTTGTCATCGGTCTACATCAACTTCAACTCAATTGCAAAAATACATGTCGCGATATCTCGACACTTTCACTTTCTCTCTCTTTCTCCCTGCTTTGGCCCTTGAAAATACAACATGTCACGATATCATGACACTTTTTCTTTCTCTTTCTTTCTCTTTGCATTGGACCACAAAAAATCTACATGTCACGATATCACAACACTTTTTCTCCTTGCTCTTTCTCTTTGCTTCGGACCATGAAAATACAACATGTCGCAATATCACAACACTTTTTCTCCTTGCTCTTTCTCTTAGCTTTGGCCCGTGAAAATACATGTCACGATATCGTGACACTTTCACCTCCGTATGCTTTCTCTATTCTTTTGTCATGATATCGCAACACTTCTGCTTCCATAGACTTTGACTTTGCTTTTGTCACGAAATCGTGACACTTCTGCCCTCGAAGTCTTCTTCTCTGCTTTTGTCATGAAATCGTGACACTTCTTCTTTCATACTTTACTTCTTTGCTTTTGTTGTGAAATCATGACACTTCTACCTTTGAAGTCTTCTTCTCTGCTTTTGTCATGAAATCATGACACTTCTGCTTCCATACTTTACTTCTTTTCTTTTGTCACAAAATCATGACACTTCTACCTTCAAAGTCTTCTTCTCTACTTTTGTTACGAAATTGCGACACTTTTGCTTCTGTACTTTACTTCTTGGATTTTGTCATGAAATCATGACACTTCTACTTCTAAAGTCTTGCTTTCTACTTTTGTCTTGAAATCATGACAGTTCTACTTTCGTACGCTTCCTCTCTTTCTTTTGTCATGAAAATACGACATGTCGTGAAATCGTGACACTTTTCCAACTTGCTTTCTCTCTCCTATTTGAGTCGTGAAAATGTGACATGTCATGAAATCGCAACACTTTTCCAACTTACTTTATCTCTCCTATTTTAGTCACAAAAATGCTCCATGTCACGAAATCGTGACACTTTTCCAACTTACTTTATCTCTCCTATTTTAGTTGCGAAAATGAGTCATGTCGTGAAATCGTGACACTTTTCCAACTTATTTTCTCTCTCCTATTTTAGTCGTGAAAATGCGACATGTCACGAAATCATGACACTTTTCTTACTTGTTCTCTTTCTTTGAACTTGTCACGAAATTGTGACACTTCTTCCTGCTTCCTCTTTTTTTTCCAACATGTCACGAAATCACGACAGTTTTTTCTACTTGCCTTTTTTCTTTTCCAACATGTCACGAAATCGTGACAGTTTTTCCACTTGCCTTTTTCCCTTCCAACATGTCATGAAATCGTGACAGTTTTTCCTACTTTTTCTCTCTTCCAACATGTCGCGAAATCGTGACAATTTTTCTTGCCTGCTGTATATGTCGCGATATCGCAACACTTTTCTTACTTGTATTTTTCTTTGATCTTTTGCATATGGGCCACTTCGGTCTTGTTGGAAAATCATTGTACATACTATGAGTAACCTTTGAACTCTTATCTTCTGCATCTGAATAGCTTTTGAACTTCTTGTCCACTACATCAACAGATCTATCTGACTGTGTTGACAACAATGATAATACTGTTGCTGCACCTTGCTCAACATCTTATTCCTATAGTTTTCTCCCACATTTTTGGAGATAAAGAGACATAGGAACTCCATATTATATTGCAAAACCAAAGGCCATTTCAATTTTTTGAAAAGACATAAACTTCACACTTTCATGCAAATTAAAAAAAAAATTGGGCAAGGAAAAGGGTCATTTTTTTTACAACACAACCAAAGTATTGCTTTTATTTTATCCTCAAAAGGGCATATAAGACATAACATTGCAAATTTTTTTGTTGTTAACCTTTTTTTGATCCTCATGCTCAAACTATTTTTCGAGTGTTGAAGACATAAACCAAGTCGTGTGTCGATTGGTCTGGAAGCTTTTCAAATGCGAGTCATGTGTCAACTTGTCTTGAAAGGAGTGCTTGATTCATAATTTTGTAAAAATTAAGGGGGGATAGAGGACACATTTGCGATTCTTATTTTTTGCAAAATTGTAAGACAAAGGGGGGATATTTCAAAGTAATAAGGTGTATTCTCGATTGTACTCGACACCTTTTCTTAAAATTGGTTACACTAGGTGCATATTCGGTTGCATACGACACCTACAGTGATAAAAATTTTGGTTGCTTTATTTTTTATTATTGCACTAACCATCATGTTTTTTACAATTAAACAATCATAAACATTGAAGAGCATTTCAAAAACCCAAACTTCACTAAATCGTGCTACACCTTGCACAAGTTAAACAAGTCAATTTTTTACTTTCTATCAAAGGTCATAATCCAATCACCTTGATTAAATCTCTTTTTTTGGATTAATTTCCTCAAACTTTACATCCTTATTGAAGGGTGTTTAGGCAGGAGCCATTAAATATCCTAGAGAGTAAAATTAGAAGTCTTTCAAAACCTCCCCTTTAATTTGCTCTATTTGTTTGGCTTAAATTCCTCAAACTTCTCATCCTTCTAGAAGGGTGTTAAGGCAGGAGCCATTAAATATCTTAAAGAGTAAATTAAGATCTTCCATATACTCTTTTGAGAGTATACTGCAAGATAAAGTCATCTTAGTCATTTATTTTTGAAACCTTCACCATGGCACTGATAAACAAATATCTTAATGAAATCCAATTTCTTAAAGGTTCAAATTATTCTGCTAGGAAAACTAAGATGAATGTTTTTTTAACTGTAGAGGAGATGTGGGGTATAGTGGATGACACTGATTCTAGACCCACATCACTAGGAGTAGATCAAACAGTATATGATAAAAAGGATAAAATACTTTCCTTATTGATATTGCTAGCTATTACTAATGACATCCAATCTCATATAAGTGAAGCTAAAAATGGTAAGGAGGCATGGGATTCCTTAGCAACCATATTTGAAGGAAATAATCAATCAATGATTCTTAACCTTAAAATACAGCTTCATACTCTTCATGTGAAATCTAGAGAGACAAGTAGAGCTATTCCTCTGTAGAGTGGCAGATATAAAAATAAAACTACAAGCCTTAGGAGAAAAGTGGAAGACAAAGTCCTAACCTCAATCATTTTGAGGGCTCTTCTAGACTCCTATAGAATTTTGATCACTTCCCTTCAATTCTATGGTAGGACAATGACTTTTGTAGAGTTGGTAAACATACTTCAAACTGAGGAAGCTAATAAAATCCAAATAGATGATGCATCAAACAATGCACTCTTCTCAAACAAACAAAGTGGAAAGAAAAAGTGGAATCAACAGAATGGATCTTCTTCCAACAAAAACAAGGGTAAAGGCAAATAAACTCAGAAGTAGTATTGTAAAATTTATGATAAGGACACTCATGGAACTAAGAGATGTTGGTTTAAGAAAAAACCACCCAATGAACAAGGACAAAATAAGGGCAAATGCAAACCAAAGAACAAGAACAAGTAGCAACAGGGACATATTGCTACCGCTGAAGATTCTAGTTCGGACTCTGAATGAACACACAAAGTGCTCATGACTCATATAGATTATCCTCACAAGGATATTGTGTGGTACATAGATTTAGGTACTAGTAAGCATATGACTTGTGGTAAGTCTTGGTTTGAGACATTTGAGGCACGATAAGGCATGCCAGTGACCATTGCTAATGATAAGACCTATCGAGTCCATGGAGAAGGAAATATGTTTGTCTTCCATATGGAGAATGTTAGATTCAAAAAGTTCTTTATGTACCAGGATTGGCAGATAATATTTTATCAGTTCCACAAATCCTAGAAAATCACATGAATGTCAACTTCAAAGTGGACCAAGGTAAGAAATATTGTTTTATCACTCAGAAAGGAAAACAGATAGCAACGGGTTCTTACAAACATGGTTTTTCACCTTAGATGCAATTAAATCACCACATGCTGCAATGGCAGTAACAACAAAAGAGGCCACTTTTCTATGGCATAAGATATTTTGGCATCTATGCTTAGGGTATTTACTTGAACTCAGTAAGTATCAAATGGTGGAAGGACTGCCTACTCTTTCATCTACTTTGCCAGTGTACTCATAATGCTTTGCAGGAAAGGAACACAAAGTACCTTTTGAACCTAGCTCTTTTCGAGCTAAGGTACCTTTGGAGTTAGTTCACATAGATTTGTGTAGTCCTATGTCTACCAATTGTGGAGGAAAAAGGTATTTTCAATTTTTTTTAGATGATCACTCATGAAAAATGTGGGTCTTATTCTTGCAGTTGAAGTCTGAAGCATTTGACTATTTTCAGCAGTTCAAGAAACTTGTTGAGAAAGAATTAGGATGTTTCATAAAGACCCTTTGTTCAAATCGAGGGGGGAATACACATCAAAATAATTTTCCTCATTTTTGTAGAAACATGGGATAAAAATATACTTAACAACAACCTATTCTCCTCAGTCAAATGGAGTTTCTAAGAGAAGAAATCATTCCATTATGGAAATAGTTCGATGTATGCTTAAGAGAGCCAATATTGAGCACAGTTACTAGGCTGAAGCTATAACAACTATAGTATGTATTCTAAATAGGGCACCCACATAGGCTCTTGAAGGTATGCCTCCTCAGGAAACATGGAGTGGAAGGAAACCCTTCATATCTCATCTATGAGTATTTGGGTGTAAATCTTTTATGCATATACCTAAGGAGAAAAGAAATAAGTTAGATGAGAAGACCCTACCGTGTTTTTCTTGGATATGATGAATTCTCAAAAGGCTATCAGTTGATAGATCCATACGCCAAGAAAATATACATTAGTAGAGATGTAGTGTTTTATGAAGCTTTCACATCTAACACTACATCAGTATACCTGTAAGATGAGGAGCAACAACCACCGACTCCTTCAAAATAGAAAAAGCTTCCAAAATGGTATACTAGTACTATGAGAGATTCCAAAATCACTTCACCACTAGATCTCACTCTCAATCATCCAAATACATGAAACATGTCTCGACAGAGAAAGGCAAAAGCATCTACTTAAGCTGATGATCTTTGTGCAGATTTTCAAGAGCTTTCTGTTGATAGAGAGTTAGAAAGTGGAGATGATATAGAAATTGATGAGGAGAGGGTTTACATGTCATCATATGATGAAAATGAACCTTCTACAATTTATTAAGCACTTAGACAACCTCAATGGAAGGTAAATATGGATGCTAAACATAAATCCCTCATAAATAATAAAACATGGAAGCTGGTTGATTTACCTAAAGGAAAGAAGCCCATAGGTTGCAAATGGTTTTACAAAGTCAAATATAAGGTAAATTGTACCATAGACAAGCATAAGCCCCATATTGTGGTGAAGGGATATGCTCAAAATGAAGGCCTTGATTATGAGGAAACCTTTGCACCCACTACAAGGATGACCACCATTTGAGTTCTTTGTGCTATGGTAGCACAGTTCGGATGGAAATTACATCAGATGGATGTAAAAAGTGTCTTTCTAAATGGTGACTTAAAATAAGAGGTATACATGACTCAACCTCCAATATTTTCTAAGGAAGGCCATGAGCAATAGGTTTGCAAGTTGGTAAAATTATTATATGGGCTGAAACAAGCCCCAAGAGCATGGTCTATCAAAATGGATAGTCACCTATTGCAGCATCAATTCAGGAGAGGTCCATCTAATGCAAATCTCTATATCAAGAACATAGGTTCTAAAATAGTGATTCTTGTATTATATGTAGATGATATAATAATTATCGGTAATTCAGAGAAATTGATTAACACCATGAAGTATGACTTGAAAGAGTCATTTGATATGACAAATCTTGGACTTCTCTACTACTGTCTTGGCCTTGATATAGAATAGAAGAAGAATCATCTTAGGGTGACTCAACAAAAGTATGCCAAGACTTTAGTAGAAAAATATCATATGACTAATTGTAAGCCCAAAGCAACACCGATGGAATTAGAGCTTCAGTTATCATGGTATGATGACTCACCACATATAGATGGTACACTATATCAACAGATTATTGGAAGCCTCGTCTATCTGAACAATACTAGACCAAAAATTACGTATGTTGTAAACTATCTTTCTCGGTTCATGCAAGAACCAAAGTTCTCTCGCTAGAAAGCAGCAAAGTGTGTTCTTCACTACATTCAAGATAGTGTAGAATATGGTCTAGAGTATAATAAGAATAACTCATTCTTATTACATATTTACACTGACTCTGACTACGTTGGATCTCTAGATGACAAAAAATCAACATCAGGATATGTATTTCATCTTGGATCTAGTCCTCTCTCATGGCATAGTAAAAAGCAACACGTGGTTGCTTTATCTTCAACAAATGCAGAGTATCATGCTGCACATGGAGCTATGTGTGAAGTGATATGGTTAAGTCACATCTTGGCTACCATGGGCCTACCAAAGAAACTTCCTATTCACATGTTTTGTGACAACTCAGGTGTTTTGAACTTGGTCAATAATCCAGTCCATCATGAACATACAAAGCATATTGACACAGATTGTCATTTAATTCATGATGAAGTTCCTGTTAGTCAAAAAGTGACTAACTACAAAAAAACAGCTGATGCACCTTTTTGCATATTTTCCAAGAAGACCGAAGTGGCCCATATGCTAAAGATCAAAGAAAAAGCAAAACACCGCAAGGAAAAAGTGTCGCGATATCGCGACATGTTGCATTTTCGTTTCCAAAGCAAAGAGAAAGAGCAAGGAGGAAAAAGTGTCACGATATCGCGACATGTTGCATTTTTGTGGTCCAAAGCAAAGAGAAAGAGCAAGGAGGAAAAAGTGTCGCGATATCGCGACATGTTGCATTTTCGCGGTCCAAAGCGAAGAGAAAGAGCAAGGAGGAAAAGTGTCGCGATATCGCGACATGTTGCATTTTCATGAGCAAAAGCAAAGAGAAAGAGCAAGGAGGAAAAAGTGTCATGATATCGCGACATGTTACATTGTCGCGGCCAAAAGGGAAAAAGTGTCGCGATATCGTGACATGTTGCATTGTCGCGGCCAAAAGGGAAAAAGTGTCGCGATATCGCGACATGTTGCTTTGTCATGACCAAAAGGGAAAAAATGTCGCGATATCGCGACATGTTGCATTGTCGAGGCCAAAAGAGAAAAAGTGTCACGATATCGCGACATGTTGCATTGTCACGGCCAAAAGAGAAAAAGTGTCGCGATATCGCGACATGTTGCTTTGTCGTGGCCAAAAGGGAAAAAGTGTAGCATGAAAATACAACATGTCACGATATCGTGACATGTTGTATTTTCATGGCTAAGAGCAACAAAAGGGAGCAAGGAGGCAAAAGTGTCGCGATATCGCGACATGTTGCATTTTCATGGCCAAAAGCGACAAAAGAGAACAAAGAGGCAAAAGTGTCACGATTTCGTGACATGTCGCATTTTCGTGATGCAAGAAGCAGAATCAAGCTAAAGACATAGAAATGTCACGATTTCATGACATGTCTCATTTTCACGGTGGGAGGCAGCAAAAGAGCAAAGTAAGAGACGAATGTCATGATTTCATGACATGTCTCATTTTCGTGGCTGGAAGCGGCAAAAGAGCAAAGTAAGAGACGAATGTCGCGATTTCGTGACATGTCTCATTTTCATGGTTGGAAGCGACAGAGGAGCAAAGCAAGAGACGAATGTCGTGATTTCGTGACATGTCTCATTTTCATAGCTGGAGGCGACAGAAGAGCAAAGCAAGGAAAGAATGTCATGATTTCGTGACATGTCTCATTTTCGTGGCTGGAAGCGATAGAAGAGCAAAGCAAGGAAAGAATGTCACGATTTCGTGACATGTCTCATTTTCGCGACTGGAGGTGGCAAAAGAGCAAAGCAAGGAAAGAATGTCGCGATTTCGCGACACACCAGCTATAAAGGAATAAAATGTATTTTTGGCAATCAAAGGCATGCACTGACACCAAGAAGTGATTTCTGACATGATTATCAGAAATCTAGGATAGAACAGGCTTGCCAGATGATTGAAAATGTGACAGGCTCATCTAGAATTTAATTAGCAGAGGAGATATCTAATTCATAGAAGACTTGTTGTGTATCATTAGAAACTGTAGATGATTGCTTGTAAAATAGTAAGATGTACTTAGAAAAATATACTCTTTTAGGGTATATATAGGGGTGAGCGACTCCAAAAAAAAGGTTGGCTCTTGGACGTTTACAAGACTGAATGTACGTACTTCGAATACAAGCAATAAAATCACATCTCCCATTGGCTTCTGGTTCATATCGTGCAAGTGTATGTATTAATGTTCTTTATTTCTGCTTACAATATTGAATTGTAAATTGAGTCTGTTCTTATATCTAAACTTTCATAATACATAAATCATATTTCTGGAATAAGAATCTAATATATACGCATGTTAAATGAAATATTAGAAATCATATCTAGAATTATATAATTTCTGCATGGAAATGTGTTTAAATGCTTTGGATAGAAGTAAGTAAATCTATCTTTGTTGTTGTCTAATCTGCACCATATAAAAGTTCTAGCTTAGGCTATATTTCCCTTATCTCTTGTTCCCCTTTTCTCTAAAAAACTCAAAGGAACCAACCTTCTCTGGAGACTAGACAGATGATCTCAAGCAAGATCTGTCTATTCAATGTTGGCAAAGTCTAAGGCGCAACACTATTAACCGAAGGTAGATTTTGTTCCAATAGTTTTTGGCACGCCCGGTGGGACCAACAATCCCACAGTATTGTATAAGTTTTGGTGTTTTACCTTAAGAGCCTTTTTTTTTAAAAATCTCAAGAAAAACCACCTGGCGACTCCGTTGCAATTTAGACCATAAAAGAAAGACCTTGTCTAAAAACCTTCTGGTTATATAGCCATATGATAACCAGATCCCGAGCTAGAAACTCTAAAGAACCTATCGAGTTCTTTGAACTACATCTTCGAAGCCTAAAAGCACACCCTGTGCTAGCCGCACGATCAAATCCGCCCGACACCATTAGCACCTCTTTAACACCCACTGTAGGAGCATCTACAAGCAATCCCATAGCGGTTGTAACTCCTTTAGCAATCATGGCAGCCGCCCCTGCCCTAGCGCATCTTGTGTGGAATCAAACCGGCCCTTTGAACTTGGGAACACACCACCAAATTCCACAAGCTGCACTAAAAGCATTACCGACCTTTGACGAAACAGGCAAAATAGTAGATGAGCACTGTTTAGATGTATCAGTGCTAGCGTCTATTTACAACATCACTCAGGAAGATGTAATGGTCAGATTGTTGATTATATATTTGAAAGGAAAGATGCTCTATTGGTACAGAGTGCTTCCCACTGGATCCATTACTTCTTGGGCAGTACTTGTCGGCCGTATGGTCGATGAATTTAATATACATGCGGATCCTTTCACATTGCTGAATCAATTCACTATCATTGAGAGGCATCCACAAGAAGAAATCCAAGATTTCAACATCAGATTTACCAGAACTCGTGATAGAGTACCACAAGGCCTAAAGCCCACGGAAGAACAAGCTATATGCTATTATTTAAGGGCTTTTGATTCAGATCTCGGTATGATAATAAGGCAATCCCATGTAACCACTTTTCTTGGGATCTATGTAGAGGCAACAAGGGGCGAAGCTGATCTCATCGCTACAAAAATATATCCATCAAAAATTCTATTGCCAATTTTACCAGAGCTTTCCCAAGCATCAATTTCTAAACTGCCTGTACTCCCATCAACGCAGGCCCTCCCAGCTATAGCCGCACCTCCTACATTCCTTGCATTACCAGCTACACCCCTTGCATCAGCTCCCCCCAATGATCAATACATGACCATAATTGATACAATGAAGACATTGTCAAATGAAATGGCATCCATGAAAAAGAGAGAGGCTAAAAGGAATTTTTTGCCAAGGAGGTTCCCTCAGGTAACGAGAGATGCAACACAATCAAGCAATAGGGGACAAGAGAGACCGAGCATGGTATATACAAATGAGACAGTGGAGGCCGAGGAGCCTCCCACTGATTCTAACTTTTGGTGCACTACATGTAACGATCCACATGGGGAAAGTTCATGTATGATACACCAACATTATGTACAAAGTATAGCAGTTGAAAAGAGTAAAGAAAAAATGAAAGGCCATGTAAATATAATTAGAGAGGATGACCACAACTTCATGATGCCTACAGTAGAACAGGTTTTAGTTTTGACAAGATCAGCTAAGAAACCACTGCAAGTAGACCCTAAAGAGCTTCAGCCATTGAATGTTTCCCCTGCTCCCAAGGAAGTTCCCAAAGAAACTCCTAAGGGAAGTCTCCCTCAAGAAAGAAAATATTAGTTTCCAGCCAAAAGTCAAGGGCAAGAAACACACAAAGAATTTATTCCTCGGGGGAAAATGAAACCCAAGAATAGGCTAGGGAAAGGTTGAGATTCCCCTCGCTGACAAAAAGGCAAAGAACTGAAGCTACCCAGGGATACAAAAATAAATGTGAAACTTTTGCCAAAGAAAGAGAAAGAATAGTTGATTCACCTACATTAAGTATAGTAGAGGAAATGAAAAAGACTCCTTCTAAGGCAAGTATGTATGATGCTCTTCAAATCCCAAGTCAAATCGATCTCCTACAGGAATCCCTAAGAACAATGAAAAATGGAGGTGGGACTGCATCATCTTCAAAAATGGTTCTAACAAACTTGACGTCTGCCACTGGTAAGAACAGGCCACCACCCTTTTATTTGTCCCTTCAAATGGAAGGATGGGTTGTCCACAACTGCATGATAGATTCAGGTGCTGCTACCACTGTGATACCCAAAGCAATATGTGATATTATGGGAATGGAGTACACTAGGAGCAGCGCAGGTGTCCTACAGTTAGATGGTACTCCAGTAAAAACTATAGGAGTGATAAAGGATATTCCCATATGGCTACATAAAATGCCTCAGATGACAGTCATACAAGAGGTAGTAGTCGTAGACTTGGAGCCCTATTTTGGTATGTGTCTATCCAGAGAGTTCACAGCAAAGATAGGAGGATACTTATCCTTAGATTATTCTCATTTGGAGATACCTTTCAAAGGTAGAAGGGTCAAGATTTTTAATGAGAAACCATCGACGTTTCATGTAGAAAATATTGGTGAAACTGACCGTGTAAATATGATGACTGAAGAAACAATAGAAGAAGATCTAATGGAAGAAACATTAGAAGAGCTCCAAGCTGAGGACGAGTTTTCTCTATAGAATTTTAATGCCATGATAGAAACAGAAATAGGAAACTATTCTATTGAGAAACCAAAAAGAAAATTGATACCCTCCCTAGAAGAGGATGGTTCTGTGAATCAATTGTGGAAGCTTTTCTTTGATGGGGCTAGGTGCAAGAATGGAGCTAGTGCCGGAATAGTTTTGATTTCTCCCATCGGAGAGGAAAAGGTTTTCTCTTACAGGTTGACTTGGAGTTGCTCCAATAACGTAGCAGAATATGAGGCCCTGTGCTTAGGGTTAAGAAAGGCTGAGAAATTGGGAATCAAACAGTTACTCATCTATGGAGATTCAAAACTTATTGTGAATCAAGTCACCAAAAAGGGTATAAGTAAACAAGATTATTTGAAGGCTTACAGGAACAAAGTGTGGGATCTCTTAGAGGCCTTTGAGGCCCTAAATATAAATTTTATCCCTAGAGAATAGAATACCCATGCAGATTTGTTAGCTTCAATGGGAGCTAATTTTTGTCCTGTAAGTAATGTTATTCAAAGTCTAAAACTGTTAGACTTATATACAGGCCTTCAGTGCCTGATAAAAATATTTTCTGGAAAGTTTTTGAAAATGATGAACAGATACTAGATTTCTTAATCCATGAAATGAATTGCTCAACCAACCGGGATCTGCAGGATGAAGAAGAAGAGGATATTATTCAGTTAAAAAAAAATCATATTCGTAAGGGTCTCATCACCCTTGAAGGCCTGTTTGATAACAATGATAGAGCAGTTGGCCGAAAAATCAAGGTCGATAAAAGAAGATACAAAGATGTAGAGTTGGAGCCAGGAAAAATGATTAAGGTTGGAATCAGTTGTACAAAAGAGGAAGTGAACCAGATCAGAGAATTGTGTAAAAAATTCCCTGACATCATAGCTTGGGTGTATAGTGATCTAAAAGTGTACAATAAAGATGTTATTCAACATACCATAGAATCGGAAGAAGGAGCTAAGCCTTTTAGGCAAAAGCAAAGACCAATGAATCCAAAGATAGAATCTTTGATGAAACAAGAACTGCTAAAACTCCTTCAAGCTAAAATAGTATATCCTGTTAAACACTCCACCTGGGTGGCAAACTTGGTACCAGTCAGGAAGAAAAATGGAGATATCATATTGTGTGTAGATTTCAAAAATCTGAACAGAGCATCACTCAAAGATCATTACCCGCTACCTCAGATTGACCAAATGCTACACACAGTTGCAGGAGTTATGCAGCTCTTACAGTTAGAAGAACAAAGAGAGCAATCATACAATCACAATCAGAAGCATATGGCAGATACTGAAGGATGGTTCAACAAAAAGACAACTGCCAAAAAATTTAGAGTGGGAGACTTGGTTTTGAAATGGAATGTAAAGAAAGCTAAGATAGGTAACCATGATAAATTCGATGCTTTCTGGGAGGGACCATTTGAAATTGTTTCAGAGAAATAGTTCAATGCTTTCGAGTTGAAAGATCAAGATGGATTGGTTCTTCCCATCACGGTGAATGCATTTCACCTAAAGTTATATTTCTATTGAGAAAGTAGAAAAGGAATTATATGTACAGTATAATATAAGTATATTCAGACAATATTTGTAAATATTACCATTTTTTGGCCTTAACAAAAAAAAAATTCAGTCGCAGCCAATCAGAAGTCGACATTTTTTTTTTGAATAGAGATACTAAGGTATAAAGGGAGTTTTGACGAGGTAATGTTCACGTTTCATCTAAGTGCATTTTCCTGTGTTCTTTGTCTTTCTCTGAAAGATTATTTTTACAACTGCGTTGTTGACTCCGTTTCCCAATGGATAAAGGTCTGGTTCAAAATTTTTGCAAGCAAAAAATCCCCCGGAAGGCGCCAAGAATGTTAGTCAAAAAGTGACTAACTACAGAAAAATAGCTGATGCACCTTTTTGCATATTTTCCAAGAAGACCGAAGTGGCCCATATGCTAAAGATCAAAGAAAAAGCAAAACACCGCAAGAAGGAAAAAGTGTCGCGATATCGCGACATGTTGCATTTTCGCGGTCCAAAGCAAAGAGAAAGAGCAAGGAGGAAAAAGTGTCGCGATATCGCGACATGTTGCATTTTCGTGGTCCAAAGCAAAGAGAAAGAGCAAGGAGGAAAAAGTGTCGCGATATCACGACATGTTGCATTTTCGCGGTCCAAAGCGAAGAGAAAGAGCGAGGAGGAAAAGTGTCGCGATATCGCGACATGTTGCATTTTCGCGAGCAAAAGCAAAGAGAAAGAGCAAGGAGGAAAAAGTGTCGCGATATCACGACATGTTACATTGTCACGGCCAAAAGGGAAAAAGTGTCACGATATCGCGACATGTTGCATTGTCACGGCCAAAAGGGAAAAAGTGTCGCGATATCGCGACATGTTGCTTTGTCACGGCCAAAAGGGAAAAAGTGTCGCGATATCGCGACATGTTGCATTGTCGAGGCCAAAAGAGAAAAAGTGTCGCGATATCGCGACATGTTGCATTGTCACGGCCAAAAGAGAAAAAGTGTCACGATATCGCGACATGTTGCTTTGTCACGGCCAAAAGGGAAAAAGTGTCGCGATATCGTGACATGTTGTATTTTCATGGCTAAGAGCAACAAAAGGGAGCAAGGAGGCAAAAGTGTCGCGATATCGTGACATGTTGCATTTTCGTGGCCAAAAGCGACAAAAGAGAACAAAGAGGCAGAAGTGTCACGATTTCGTGACATGTCGCATTTTCACGATGCAAGAAGCAGAATCAAGCTGAAGACATAGAAATGTCACGATTTCGTGACATGTCTCATTTTCACGACGGGAGGCAGCAAAAGAGCAAAGTAAGAGATGAATGTCACGATTTCACGACATGTCTCATTTTCATGGCTGGAAGCGGCAGAAGAGCAAAGCAAGAGACGAATGTCACGATTTCGTGACATGTCTCATTTTCACGGCTGGAAGCGACAGAGGAGCAAAACAAGAGATGAATGTCATGATTTCGTGACATGTCTCATTTTCATAGCTGGAGGCGGCAGAAGAGCAAAGCAAGGAAAGAATGTCACGATTTCATGACATGTCTCATTTTCATGGCTGGAAGCAACAGAAGAGCAAAGCAAGGAAAGAATGTCACGATTTCACGACATGTCTCATTTTTGCGGCTGGAGGCGGCAAAAGAGCAAAGGAAGGAAAGAATGTCATGATTTCGCGACATGCCGAGTTGTAAAGGAATAAAATGTATTTTTGGCAATCAAAGGCATGCACTGACACCAAGAAGTGATTTCTGACATGATTATCAGAAATCTAGGATAGAACAGGCTTGCCAGATGATTGAAAATGTGATAAGCTCGTCTAGAATTTAATTAGCGAGAGGAGATATCTAATTCATAGAAGACTTGTTGTGTATTATTAGAAACTGCAGATGATTGCTTGTAAAATAGTAAGATGTACTTAGAAAAATATACTCTTTTAGGGTATATATAGGGGTGAGCGACTCCAAAAAAATGGGTCGGCTCTTGGACGTTTACAAGACTGAATGTACGTACTTCGAATACAAGCAATAAAATCACATCTCCCATTGGCTTCTGGTTCATATCGTGCAAGTGTATGTATTAATGTTCTTTATTTCTGCTTACAATATTGAATTGTAAATTGAGTCTGTTCTTATATCTGAACTTTCGCAATACATAAATCATATTGCTGGAATAAGAATCTAATATATACGCATGTTAAACGAAATATTAGAAATCATATCTGGAATTATATAATTTCTGCATGGAAATGTGTTTAAATGCTTTGGATAGAAGTAAGTAAATCTGTCTTTGTTGTTGTCTAATCTGCACCATATAAAAGTTCTAGCTTAGGCTATATTTCCCTTATCTCTTGTTCCCCTTTTCTCTAAAAAACTCAAAGGAACCAGCCTTCTCTAGAGACTAGACAGATGATCTCAAGCAAGATCTGTCTATTCAATGTTGGCAAAGTCTAAGGCGCAACACTATTAACCGAAGGCAGATTTTGTTCCAATAGTTCCTAAATATAGGATCAAACTCCAATACATTCCCACCGATGAACAGGTTGTTGACATCTTCACAAAGGAACTTGGATATGTCAAATTTGAGTTGCTCTAAAGTAAACTTTGTATATCAAAGTAATGTAATAAAGGGGAGATGTTAGGGTAAAATAGGTAGTATATTGCATTATACTACATAGATTATTACATTTACTTTTTACTGCATACCATGGAGATATTTATTGTTCCAAAATATCTACTGGTTAACCTAGATTAATACCTAAAATATCCTAGGTCAGATATTTTAGGTTAGTTGTTTAATCATACTTCTCTACCCTAGGTTAGTAGTTAGCAACACGTCTCTCTCAACGCATCTTGTTAGCGTGATTAGAGCTAAATCGATTTATTTGTAAACTATATAATAGCTTATTATTTCTAAGCTATGACTAATGTTGAATATTGATTATTTGCATTATTGAATTCTATTTGTGTGAATTATTCACCATAGAATGGAAGGACACATCGACTCAGGATGGGGTGCATAGCCTTGTGCACCCTGATGGAGGTTGTGTGCTCCACTTTGAGAGTAGAGTGCAATGGCTAGACAAGGTATTGAGTGCACTCCATTATAATGGAGCACACATCGAGATTCAAGGTGTGCATAGAAATACATGCCCTTGGTTAGCTTTTGCATGCTCTATTTCTTAGAGCACATGGGTCGCATGACCTTGTGTGCCCTAAAGGGATGATGCACACTCCTCTCCTTGGAGCATATAGGGTACATGGCCTTGTACACCCCAAGGAACTATTGCGCACTTTGCTTCCCAGTGGAGTGCACAAGATTTTGGTGGGGCACACTACCTTGTGTGCCCCTAAGGGATGTTGTGTGCCCCATTACCTAATGGGATGCATGGGCTAGAGGCAGGCACACAACTATGTGCACCTGTAGCACCCTAAAATTGGTGCAGTCAAATTGGAATAATTACATTCATCTTAGTAAATAATTTTAAATTCAAATTTAACCTCCCAAACCATCCTTTAACCGTAGAGAAACCCGTTTCCCCTTTTTTCATGCCATTTTTAGAGGTTGTTTTGACCGTTGGACGATATCGTCGCCGATCAGACGATATCACCCCAGATTTGACGATTTCGTCTGGACTAGAATGTCCAGACAATTTTGTCGCAAAACTGAATTTGCATAGTTGGAATCCGTTCCAATGGGTCTCCAATCCGGGTAGAAGCGTGTCTGCGCCGTTGGGACCCTCCCCCGTTGGAGATCTCCCAAATTGGGAAGATCTCCAACCTCCCAACAACTCTCCCTAAGCCTATTTAAACTCTAAGATTTTCCCTCCCCAACCCCTGGCTGAATTTTATCTGCAATTTGAATCCCTCTACACTAAAACACATTAATCTTATTTTTGCACTAGTCCTATAGCAGTTTTTATGTAGGTACACCATTGATTTTCAGTCGGAGCCAGCACCCATCATTGCCGACGAACCTGTCCAGATCGGAGACGATCTCATCAAATTCGAGACGATTTTGAACTGATGCAAGACGATCTTGACTACAGTCCACATCGAGGCAGTCAGTGCCTGGAGTTTGCTTTTCTCAACTTTGTCTCTATTATTTTGTTTTGCAAATTAGATAATCTATTTAGTTTTTATCCTATTTTGCATCTGGAGTTCACCCATCTAGTCTAGATTGCATGTTAAGCTCATAATCTGCCATTAAAGCACAGTAATTTGCATTAATTTCTATTCTTGAATAGTTTTCAGCATTCATATTATCATTTGGTGTAATTTGCCTCTGTTAGCATAGTGTTATTTCTTGCATTTTGCATCTATTCTCTGTTTTGCAGGTTTCTGACGAATTCGTCTGACGAATTCGTCAGATCTCAAAAGATCTTGTCTGATTGCAGGCGATTCTATAGAATTCTAGATGATCTAGACTGCATCAACCACCAGAATCTTCTTCAGACATCCAGATCAGGTATTCCCCATTTTCCTCCTATAAATTCTCTGTTTTCTGCTTTCAAAATCTATTTTCTGTATTCATTGAAAGTTGCATTTTCATATAGATTAAGTTAGATTCATTCGGCCAAACCTAGGATGAATGCTTAAAGGATAAAACAAACTCATCTAAACACATTCCAAATCCTAGGCGTGCAAACTGCCACCAAATGTTTCCTAGTGAACCCACCATCCGTCGAAAATCACCAAAATACACATCCCTTGAGAGGCGGGACCTTCGTGAAGTCCTCTCATCCGAGGTACCGCACCATCCTTTTCCCATCCTCCTTCCGGGCACGGATCCAATAGCCTGAAGGTAGGGATGCGAAAAATTTGGAGCGATACATTTTGGTGAACCCGACGTGAATGCATCATAACCTTTTGAAAACAAAAACAAAAAAATATATATGTATACAAGAAAAACAAAAACAAAATCATCATTTCATGTTTTAGATTCAATTCTAAATAGTAGATGCTAAATATTACTTTTAAAAAGTACTAAACAAACCATGAGTTTTTACTCAAATCCATATGAGCCCATCAGTAATGTTGGAAGAATTCAATCAAATACATTCGTTGATTATGACCAACCTTATCCCTATTCAACATCACCTCCATCACACTCTTCTTATTTTTCATCCATAACCCAACAAGACAATCCCTTTGCCAATCCTCTTCATAATGATATTATCTATTCTCCCATATATCCATATTATGTCTATCAATCCACATATAATCCTCCGCCACCTTTTCAAAACTCTTCTTTCAATACAACACATCCATTTCAACAAGAAAATACTTATTCTTCCAATTCTACCGTGCACTCACCTCCTACATCGCAATCTTCCTGTCATCATTCTACCCATAATAAAGAAAGTAGAGGTGAGAAACCATTAGGTCCTTTTATGACGAAATTCCTAAGGCATTTATCAAAAACCTCTCAAAAACCTTCATCACGTAAATTTACTAGGCTTAATCAACCAATGGATATAATTCTCAAGTATTTACTTGACACAAATAGGATTGAACTCCCTTCCATAAGACAACCTGATACCACATCAGATTGGTTTAAACCTGAGTTACATTGTGAATATCATAGAGTAGATGGACATATGACACAAAATTGTAAAGATTTAAAATGTGCAATTCAAGATTTGATTGATAAGGATCTTTTTAATATAAAGTAATTACAATCTACAACTGATTATAAATCTCCAGTAAACTATCAAACTCCTACACAACAAATACCAATAATCGATCAAGACATGGGGATCTCCCAAGAACTCCTATTCAATTATCAACAACAAGAAACCAATCAAATATTGCATGTTAATGAGTCCCATCATGATGATATTATTAATATTGTAAAAAAAACTACAAATGAGCAACCTCAAGTTCAACCAACTCAATCAGATAGTCAAGATATGGATTCCTCATTTGACCAACCTTCAAAACTATCTTTGACTCTAGAGAATGATACAAAATGGAATGTAAGCATAGAAAACTCATCTTTAAAATCAAAATCTCAATTTGAAATCCCCTTTGATAACCAACAACAAGTGATTAATCTTCAAGCAAAGATATCTCTTTTAGAAGTCTTACAAATTTATCACAAAGAAATTTTGTTCAAAATACCTAGCCAACAATTTGTTCCTCATCATATTTTCTCTAAGAACATAATTAATGGTATAAACCCTCTTGAGGTTAACCATATTTCATTCTATGATGAGGATATTCCTTCCTCTACTCCACAAGAAGACTCCTATATTTACATTATCGGATCTCGTAAAGAAACACTTGTTAGAACTATCATGGTAGATAATGACTCTTCTCTTAATTTATGCACTTATCAATTATTTCAAAAACACAAATTAAAGGAAGAAGATAGTAATGAATCAAATGTTATTATAAAATCTTTTAACAATGAAATTCAAGAACCTCAAGGTACTATAATTATTCCCCTTAATAGTGGATCCAAGATCTTGGATATTTTATTCTATGTAGGATATTGTCCTTCACCTTACAACCTACTTCTCCAGAGTCCTTGGATTCATACGATGTGGGTTGTCCCTTCCACTCTTCACCAATGTTTGAAGTTTGAAATTACAAATAAAATTGTTACCATACATAATGATCCAACACCATTTGAAGAATATTTAACGATTGAAACATCAAGTTCTATATATTATTTACTATCACAATTCTCTTCTATCCATCACTTTTTTTTATTATTATTTATATATGATCATCCTTGTTTACCAAATAACACTCATGCATATCTTTCACATATATTTTCTCCATCTTATCAAAACTTGGAATATAATAATAAGAATGAAGAACCTTCTTATCCTTCCTACATTTTATTGTGTAACATGATCAATTTTCCACATATAAAAGTCAAATCTTTTTCTACATTATTTTACATTATAACAAAGCATTTGTTATCGCTACCTTTTATTCATCACCTTTTGTTCTTACCTTCACCTCAACCAGATTATCCTTCAAAACCTCCTTTGATTTTGAAGCAACCTTAGACATGCTATATTCAAATAACCTTGTATAGTGTATATAGACCATCTTGTATATACCACCAATTTCAATTCATAAATTAAAATCAAAATACAAAAAAAAAAAAAAATCAAAATCCTCAAACTCTTCAAAAAATACAAATGCAACCAAAGAACTTAAAGGTAAATTTGAGCCCAACTGGCTCGGACCATACATCATTACTGCAAAATTTGAATCAAGAGCATATAAATTATCTACCTTAGATGGTAAAGAACTTAAATAACCCATGAATATTTTACATCTCAAATGTTACTATGCATAAATTTGGTCATTTCATCCATGTATATATTTGTTCAAAGTTACTCTCTTATATTTCTTTCAATTTATAAAAAAATTCAAAAACATCAAAAAAATTCATAATCATCCAAAAATCTTCAAAAACTATCTATTGCATTTATTTAAAGCACTTATTATAGTTCTTTTGGCTCAAAAACAAAAATCTAAATAAAAATCTAAAAACAGCTATATGCTTGACTCTTTCGAAACCAAAACAATAGACAGAAGAAAGAGAGTCAAAATTCTCCCAACTTCTAAAAAAATAATGTATATTTTTTCTTACAATTATTGTAGTTATATGTTTCAACTTATTTTGGATACAATTAGCATTTATTTTGCATCCCTCACTTGCACACTCACAAAAAAATAAATATCTTGCTTTTATCTGGCATGATTACTAATATCTCTTATATCAAAGTTCACAAATTTCAATTAAATAAAGTTTGAGCATAGATAATAGATCTTTTTATTTACTTAAACCAAGCACATATTTTCACAATAAAATGATTATATTTGTAATTTCCATGTTTTGCTACATAGTAGAACTGATTTCTTGGGTGAAAAGTTTCCCCTGCTATCCTATCATGCACATGGTCTAGAATATTTGAGAATTGGAAAAAGGACAAGCTCACCCCTACCCAGAATAAAAATCCCTTGCTCTACAGCTAATCTGAGCAAGTATCCCTAGCACAGAAAAAGAAAAAAAAAAAAAAAATGGTTCAAGAAAGAAAAAAGAGAAAAGAAAAATGTTATTTCAGCAATATTCCAAGCATTATCAAGCAAAAGAAATACAAAAGAAAAAGAAACAAAGTTCAAAAGAAAGCAAGAAAGCAATAAAATCCCTTTCCCTACCCTTTGAAAAGAAAAGAAGGGTTGATGAGCTTGAATCCCTAGAATTCTCAATTATTCGAAAACTGTGAGGTAAGCCCCATAACAGGTGGTTTGTGCCCAACCCGCTTGGCCTTGGGTAACTCCTAGCATGGCGATATGTCCGTCACATTAGTGACCTTCTTTTGTACAGACCTATGTCTGCTTATGGATTAGCTAGCTCTTGATAATCCGATCTACATAGTAGTCTAATATGGTTATATGCATCTACATCATGGTTAATGAACACTTATTTGGTTTCTTCAAATCACTTGTATCATAGTATCTTGCTCAAACCTGGTAAATGAACCATACAATTGCACACACATTTGTATTTGAGAGATTTTGTCTATCATTATGATAAATCAAGATTGGAAATGAATTCACATATGCACATGGGATTCCTTATAAATCTAATTTTTGTCTTCAAAATACTTTGAAATATTATTTTTGCAACTTGTTTGGAATAATCAAGTACAATTATTTTTCATAAAGACAACCATATAATAGAAAAATCACAAATTTCTTTCAAAACATATCATACATATCATATCGACTTTCGCGACGATGGTATAGTTTCAAAACCAAAATTGAAATTATATGCCTAGCGCAAGTCCTCATTTTCATATTTTTGTTCATCAAAAATCAACCATGCAATAAAACTATTTTCTTTGATTTTCGCGATGATGGTATAAGTCTATACCTACATATTCTATGCCTAGCACAAACCATTGTAACAATTTTTATTCCCCCATTTATCAAAACTCATAAAAACCATATGACTTCATTTTATTACACAAATTTTGCTTTTCAAAAGAATGCACATTTTCATTATTTCATGTCATTATGTCAACCTCCAATTTTGCAATGACGGTATAATTCCTAAGGAATTATTCAACAATTTTATCACACTTAGGAATTTATGCCTAGCAAAAATAATTTTTTACAAATATTTCATGCATAATATTTTTCATGAAAATCTGAAAACAAATTATTATCATCACCATCATTTTTCATCATTGCACCAAAGTCTTAAGACAGTCTCTTAAGCACTCCTTTTACTTTTCGCAATATTTCTATACTGGGATTAGCTTGACGACCGAGTGAGCGGCGACTCCATGAAATGGTCTATAATAGCGACAATGTCCTTTGAAATTATTGTTAGAAGTCTCTTTTTATTTTTATCACATTTTCATTACAAACAACCAAATTGTTACATCAGATTATTTCATTTAAAATTTTATAGCATGACATTCAAATTATAATATTTCCAATGACATAATTACATGAATCCTCAATGAATTATCAAATCAATCAATCAAACATAAAAGCATCATAAACATACTCAAAACATAAGTCATATGATCAAAAATATCTCCTATATATATCAAAATAATTCAATAATTTTTTGCTTTTCTGCGTTTTTACCTCAAACATTCGATTTGGGTAAAAACACGGAGGGGGCACCATAGTAAGCTGTCGTACGATTCGACCAAGAATCGTCGCCTAAAAATGGGAATAATTTTTGTTTTCTCGTAGATCGAGAAGAACTCATCTTTAATGCATTTTCTTCAGAAAATTCGCTAAAGAGGGGGCAAAATGTAGCACCCTAAAATTGGCGCAGTCAAATTGGAATAATTACATTCACCTTAGTAAATAATTTTAAATTCAAATTTAACCTCCCAAACCGTCCGTTAACCACCGAGAAACCTGTTTCCCCTTTTTCCGTGCCATTTTTAGAGGTTGTTTTGACCGTTGGACGATATTGTCGCCGATCAGACGATATCGCCCCAGATTTGACGATTTCGTCTGGACTAGAATGTCCAGACGATTTTGTCGCAAAACTGAATTTGCATAGTTGGAATCTGTTCCAACGGGTCTCCAATCCGGGTAGAAGCGTGTCTGCACTGTTGGGACCCTCCCCCGTTGGAGATCTCCCAAATTGGGAAGATCTCCAACCTCCCAACAACTCTCCCTAAGCCTATTTAAACTCTAATATTTTCCCTCCCCAACCCCTAGCTGAATTTTATCTGCAAGTTGAATCCCTCTGCACTAAAACACCTTAATCTTATTTTTGCACTAGTCCTATAGCAGTTTTTATGCAGGTACACCACTGATTTTCAGCCGGAGCCAGCACCCATCGTCACCGACGAACCTGTCCAGATCGGAGACGATCTCATCAAATTCGAGACGATTTCGTACTGATGCGAGACGATCTCGACTGCAGTCCACATCGAGGCAATCAGTGCCTGGAGTTTTCTTTTCTCAACTTTGTCTCTGTTATTTTGTTTTGCAAATTAGATAATCTATTTAGTTTTTATCCTATTTTGCATCTGGAGTTCACCCATCTAGTCTAGATTGCATGTTAAGCTCATAATCTGCCATTAAAGCACAGTAATTTGCATTAATTTCTGTTCTTGAATAGTTTTCAGCATTCATATTATCATTTGGTGTAATTTGCCTCTGTTAGCATAGTGTTATTTCTTGCATTTTGCATCTATTCTCTGTTTTGCAGGTTTCTGACGAATTCGTCTGATCTCAGATGATCTCGTATGATTACAGGCGATTATGTAGAACTCCAGACGATCCAGACTGCATCAACCGCCAGAATCTTCTTTAGACATCCGGATCAGGTATTCCCCATTTTCCTCCTATAAATTCTCTGTTTTCTGCTTTCAAAATCTGTTTTCTGTATTCATTGAAAGTTGTATTTTCATATAGATTAAGTTAGATTCATTCAGCCAAACCTAGGATGAATTCTTAAAGGATAAAACGAACTCATCTAAACACATTACAAAACCTAGGCATGGAAACTGCCGCCAAATGTTTCCTGGTGAACCCACCATCCATCAAAAAATCACCAAAATACACCTCCCTTGAGAGGCGGGACCTTTGTGAAGTCCTCTCGTCCGAGGTACTGCACCATCCTTTTCCCATCCTCCTTTCGGGCATGGATCCAATAGCCTAAAGGTAGGGATGCAAAAAATTTGGAGCGATACAGCACCCACTCTGGGTGCATTGCACTCCATTGTGTGGAGCGCACCATCCTGGTTCAGGGAATGTATGCTTTGCACCCAAGTGACTTCGAGTGTTCTCCATTGGAGTGGAGTGCGTAGGAATAATTTGGGGCACACCACCTTGTGCACCCCAAGGGTAAGTGTGAATTTGGCTCCCAAAATATGGTTAGATTTTTGGGAGTCAACATCGAATCTGATTGGGATAAGGGGGCAAATGTAAGACGTCAACTTGAGGAATCCAGACTCTCTGGGTAGACCAACACAGGACTAACACACACTTATTTTTTTTTAACCAGTGGAGCAAAAAATCTTCAGATGCTGCCCATTGAATGGTATAGGCAACTCCTATCCTTCCATGTCTTTCAACCTGTAAGTATGTTGCCCTACTATTTTAGCAATCTGGTAGGGCCCCAGCCACTTGGGCTCAAATTTTTCCTTCTCCCTAGGCTTGTCATTTTTTGGGTCCCAATATAGTACCACATCATCCAAGGTGAAGGTCTGCCCTTTAGCCTTCTTATTGAGCAATTCTGATGTTTTACCTATTTGACCGATTATTTTTTTAACAACCTCCCTCTTGTCTTCTTCCAATTTCACCAATTGGTCCATCCTTCTTTGTATTTCATCTAGTTGCTCATGATCCTGTAGTAGTAAGGAGAGAGCTGCTCTTTCTAACTAGGGTGGTTACAATGCCCTTTCTCCATAAACCAGTTTGTATGGTGACATGTTTGTAGCCCTTTTAATTGATATCCTGTCTACCCATAGAGTGTGCTTGATTTTGTTGTCCCATCCTTTCTTATTATTTCCCAATGACCACTTGATTATTGTGAGGATGTTCTTATTTTAAGATTCGGCTAGTCCATTGCCCTATGGGTATTAATTTGCAGAGTGAGCCAGATCAATACTATACTCTATAGCAACCCCAAGATGCATGCGCCGCTCTTAACTCTACTTGCGATGTTATTACTATACCAAAAATGAAGCTAAAATATTACGAGAAAACATATAACATGGAAATGACAAAGAATGGATATTTCATTAATATTGAACCCCGATTACATGTCGATCCCTCTTAGGGATACCCATCTTGATACAATGATTTAAAAATGGATGAAGAGATGTCCCATTTTACAAAAAGGTGGTGTGCTCTAAAATGCTTTCGAGTTCCACACACAGAAATGTCTGAGGGCTTACAGATGCCTCCTTAACTAGGTATGTCTCCCAGATGGATCCTCTTACTACCGTATGTCATGGATTATGTCTCATAAACCTATGGCCCTGTATGCAATTCAAACAACAATACATTTTTAGCTATCTGAGATTACCTCCTTGGATAAGTTTGTTAGTAATCAGAGAATGTAACAGAAATATGATAAAATGATACCATGGAATCAAATAAATCTAAGCTAATGACATAATAAAACAAGATAAAAGATGCTATGTCTATTTAAGCTAAGCCTACGGGCCACTATCCAAGATAGCAACCACTAAAGAAAACCTTGCTCTCCTTACCCCAAAGCTATGGGTCAAAGACTATGATCTTATTTTGAAGAAAGTAGGTGTTGTACCCCTTGATTTGTCCAAGCTCCACTGCACACGTGATCTCAAAGAGAATTCTCAAGTCTCAAAAGCTCTCAAAAATATGTCTCTCTCTCTGATGTGATAAAGGATTAAATATTAAAGATTCCCTTTTTCGTCCTTTGGTGCTCTTAGGCTTGCACCTTTTATAATGTGAAACCCTAGGTCTATGTCCAAGCCCTAGAAATGAATTTCTCATGCGTAGTGCAAGTTAGCATGAGAAGCCCTTGTCTATTATCTATATTTGAAGGCTAGTTAATTGAAATATAACTACCCACTTGAGTCTTCTATGTGAACTATTTGTTAGCATGAGAAGGTTTTGTCCTTTTTTTATGCTTAAAGGTCAGTTAACTTAAGTCTAAATGTAAACTCAAGTCTCCTATGTGAACTGGTCATGAAAATAAATTCAAATTCACTCCCGCTCACCTTTATTACATGCATACTACCACTTCCACCTGATATTGGTCCTGTTTGTTGACAAACCACTTCTTATGGCTTAGCCACTATAATTTACAATGACTAAGATCTAGCTATTATCGTCTACAGTGGCTAAGGTCTGGCCACTCTAGGCTTGAGCGGCTAGGATCTGGTCGCTCTTGGCTTGAGCATCCAATCTTGGATGGCTTGAAAAGGCCCCAAATAAGTGGTGAGAACCACTATTGATGCTTGGAAAGTCCAAGATTATGTCTTATGATCTTATGAGTGTGTCTATGACATGATTTAGGTGTCTACATACTCATTACATAAATCCACCATCTCATAGGAGGTAAAAAACTTGGCGTTGTCTGTCACTAATTTTGTAGGCACTCCAAATCTAGTTAGTATATTTTTCTCCAAGAAGTTAATGATGGCAACTATTGTTGATCTTCTCAGGGGGGCTACTTCTATCCATTTGATTAGGTAACCAGTTGCAGTGATGATCCATTTATGTCCTCCTAACGAATTGGGATTGATTTCCCCAATTATATAAATCCCTCATTAGGAAAATGGATTTTCAACAATAATTGGTTGTAGAGGCATGGCAGGTAAACTTTTCTTCCCAACAAATACTTGACACCTATAACATCTCCTAACCACTTGGTAAATGTTTATGAATAGATATGGTCAATAATACCCTACTCTCATGATTTGGTTAGCCATTGCTTTAGGTGCAAAGTGGCCACCACAAAAACCACTATGAAATTCCTTGATAATCTTGGGAATCGCCTCTTCAGTTACACACAGTAGTAGCACTCCACTAGGATGTCTCCAGTACAACCAACTTCCTTGAAGATGATATTTCTGAGACTGCTATTTGATACTTCTTATTCTTCTAGTGGTCTTCCTCGGAAAGAAGAACAATTCTTTTAGCTAGAACAATATGTCTTTATACCACTCAGAATATTCATGTTCTAACTGTGGTTCTTGCTGCTCTCCCTGAGTTAAGATAGTATTGTCTATCCACTGCTCTTCTTTGTAGGCCATATATTTTGCCAACCCTTGGCCTTTAATTATTTTTATGGCTTTGAACTCCACATCATATTGTAGCAGTTTAATCATCCACCTTGCTGAACTATCTATGGACTCAGGCTGGGTAAGAACATCTTTAATGGTGATATAGGGAATACAAGAAATCACTTCACAAGCTCCAAAGACACTCTTAAAATGTTCCAAGGTCTGTATGAGGGTGTAAGCCTGCTTTTCAATTGGATTGTATCTCATATAAGTATATTTCATCCCTGAAATCATGAATGTTATGGATCGTTCATTTTCCTGTCCATACTTCTGGGATAGTACAACTGCTATAGTGTGGTCTGAGGCAAAGGAGTATAGGTTGAAATTTTTTGAATGGTCTGGGCAAGTTAAGACAGGGGAAATAGTAATAGCATCTTTAATATGCTAGAAAGATTTGAGGTTGCCCTCCTCCCATTTAATTTTTACATCCTTTATAATCATATCATTGATAGGCTTAGAAATCTCAAAAAAATTGGGAACAAATCTCCTGACAAAATTAATTTTCCAAAAAAATACCTGACTCCCTTGAGGCTCTTGGGAGGTGGTATTTGTGTGATTGCTTTTATCCTTTGAAGATAAATATTGATTCCTTATTTTGAAACTACATGTCCTAGTAATTTATTGTGGGAAGCTCCAAATAGCTATTTATTCAAATTGAGTGAGATTCCATACTCTTTACACCTTTGGAATACTTGGGATAAGTAGGAAAAGTGGTTTGTAGGGTGCTTGGAGAATATAGTAATATCATCTAGATAGACCACCACTATTTTGAACATTAGCCCCTTGAATGAAAAATCCATAGCCCTTTGAAAAGTAGCTCTAAAATCCATCAACACAAAAGTTATCCTTTGGTATTCGAAAGTACCCCAAGGTGTGGTGAAGGCAGTTTTAAAATGATCCTTTGGATTGACTAGGATTTGGTTACTATGAAGCCATCTAACAGGGATATTTGGGAGGACCCTACCATAGCTTGCAGTAGCTAACCCATATTGGGTAGGGGATAATTATACTTGAGGGAGTTTTTATTTAAATTTTAGAAGTCAACACACAACCTTATCTCCCTATTCTTCTTACTTACTGGCACCAAGTTTTCTATCCATGAGGAGAACCTCACTTTCTTGATTATCTTAGCTACCAACAACTTTTGTACTTCATTTTTCATGATAGGGTGTAGTGTGGGGTTGAAATTTCTCTATTTTTTCCTAAAGGGATTGGCTTTTTATTTTAAGGTAATAATATGGGTCATCCCATCTGTATTGAATGTTCTTAATTCATCATACCCCCAAGAAAAACTATCCCTATTTTTTCTTAAGTATTCTATGTACTATTTATTTTGTTTGGATGGTAATGATCTATCAATTCTTACCATTCTAGGATTACCATATGTGCCCACATTGAATTCCACACCTTCTAACTCATTGGATGCGGTCTTGTGGGCTTTGTCAAAATCATCAAACAGGGATTCCAAGGCCACTAGTCCTCTAGGAATTTTATTTGTTTTCAATTGTATAACCTTAGTGGGATTACCTATAACATGTTGTAGTCTTTCTTCATCCTCTTAATAATATATTACCCCTGAAAATTGATTATGTACTATCATTAAATCTCTTATATATGCATCATCTTGAAAAACTTGCAGGTATACTACATTATCTAGGATAGAGGGATGATAAACTAAAATGGTGGAAAATCTGTCCATGAATTCAATATCAATCTTAGGATCATCCACCCTAGAAGCATTTACATCTAGTATGTTAGCCATATGATTTTTTTCCCTCAGAATATGTGAGATATTGAATGCTATAAATCTTCTTATTTCATCTAGGATAGCTTTTTTGTATAGTTTTAATATTGGATGTTTAGTTTGGTACTTCCCCCTTATCTTTTGAATGATTAATTCTACATACACATACACAGTTAGATAGTTGATCCCAAGTTCCCTTGCATTCATCAACCCTAGTAGTAAGGCTTCATATTTTGCTATATTATTGGTACAAGGAAATTCTAACCTATAGGGTACTCCCAGGTAGTTACCCTTTATGTTAGTCAAATTAATACCAACCCCATCCCCAATCTGTGACTTGGCTCCATAAAATGTTAAAGTCCACATTTTGGTGGTGAGGACCCTATCTGATTTGACATCTACAACCACTTTGAGTAAAGGATCCAATCCTTTAACATCAGATACTTCCTTGAGAAAAGTGGTATGCCAAATGGAATAAACCCCTAGTTATTTCTCTTCTATAGAGCTAACCAAATTGACTGTGGTGTTATCGGGCTTCATCAGTTCTACTAATATTTTGTTGAAGGGATATCTTCTTAATGTGGCTTGTTATTTTGAAGAAAGGGGAATTATGGCAAATGACCAATATAACTATATCAAACCTCCCAAATATTCTACCCAATGTCTAGATAACAACAAGGAGAAAAATGGATTGACGTCCACAATTGCAACATCCATGACAATCCCCTTCTTCGGATATTAGTCGAGGAAAACTAGGAGGCCCGTAATTATCCCCATGCAAGGCACTTGTCTATTATCCATGATAGAAATAGGGGGGAGTCTTTGGTGCACATCAAACCCAATTGGTCAGCCACTTGCTTTGGCATTACATTATGAGATGTCCCACTATCAAGCATATAGTTATGGATTACATATCGGTCCCCAAAACCAGATGTATACCTAAGGGAGATGTAAAATGGTCTGATAAAGGTAGGAGTTCTATTTTGTGGGTTTGAAATTGAGGCTGCCAAGACATGATTTTCCCCTTGATCGACCAACCCAAAGGCTTTACATATTTTTTCTCTGTATTTTGGTATGGTCATTAACTCCCCAAAATTAATATTGATTTTCTACTTTGCCAATTCCATTCATATGTTGAATTATACACATTTAGGCCCCACCATTGGATTAATAGGCTCTATTTTATTAGGATGAGGGGGTGTATTAGTCACTTGATTTCCTTTTTTATTTGTAGGCTCTTCCTCATTTTTCTTATTAGTTCTATCAAGGATAGTCCTATTATGTAATCGGGTGGCATGGACTCTCTCCAAGGTTTCAACTTCTTCGGCTGTGGGAGTCAATTTGCCCTGTCTAATTTTCTCAAAACAATTATTTTGGGGTCTTCTCAGAATTTTTACATCATTATTGGCAAGGGCATTGGGGTAGCTATCATGATGTGATGATTGATTTATAGCTTCTAGGATTGGTGTACTATCAGTAGTTTCTTCCCATGTCCAATGGGCATTTATTCTGATCTCTTCATTTGATTCTTCCTCCAGATTGATTTTTAAATGCAAGCTGTGAAAGAAACCACAATTAGTAGGGTGATGGGGAGCATCATAGGCTGGGTAGAAGAATGGTAAATTAGATTCTACATTGACTAAGGCCATGGGGTTAGGGACAACATCTGGATATTTGGGGTGTCTCTTCTTTTCTAGCTGTTATTCAGATTTCTACCCCCCTCGTTGTTCCAACTTCCATTAAAATTTCTTCTAAAGGGAGGTCTACTATTGTCCTGATGTTGGGATGTCTCTATATTGTCATTATTGTCCCTCTTTATTTTGGACAACCAGTTATTTATTGACAAAAAAATTTTAGTCACCTGAGAGGATAGTTTCTCAATAGATTCTGGTTCTAATTTCTTTAATATCCCAAATCCCACCTTGTTTTTTTTCTTAGTTTGGCTAGGATTGGGATCCATGGAGATAAAATTCATTTTCCCACTATCTATCATGTCTCTCTCTATCATAATGGCCCTCTCCATACATGCATCAATAGTAAGTGTTGGTTTTTGTCTTAGATCGTAGTTGAAATCTCTCGGGAAGGCATTCTTATAAAAATAGATGGATTGGTTGTTATTGGGCCTAAGGGTAGCAGGTTCCTAATCTTAGTGAATCACCTATTAAACTCATATACTATTTCATTTTCTTTTCTATTTTATGGTGGCCAGCTCAGTTAAGAGAGACTTTTCATTCTTCTTTTCTTTGTACTTCCTAAGGAAAGTGTCTTCCAGGTCATGGAAAGTCCCAATAGTGTCTACTGGGAGGCTATTAAACCATTCTCTAGAATCCCTTTCTAAAGTTTACAAAAATAGTCATAGGATGACGTCTTCATGTTACACCTCCAAAATATACATGGCATACAAAAATTCCTTCACGTGATCCTCCCCCATCATGGTATTGTCCCATAGGAACTTAGGTAAGTATTTATGAGCCTTAGGGGGTAGTGGGTTCAATAATTGAGGCAAGACAATGTGTCAATACCTATTTAATCTCTAGTTATTCAAAGGAGGATTTTCAATTGGTAGAACTGGGCCCCTTGAGATAGCAGATATAATAGGTGAAGTACTTTTTTAAGGTATTTTGAGGAATATGTGGGGGACTGTTACTACTATGACTACTAGAAGGAACAAAAATCAAAGAGTGCTTTTGCTTGTTACTTATTTTAAAAATTATCTATGAGTCTAAGAGTTTGAGGTAGATCTCCACACTGCTTTGTCTCATGGCCACCAGATCAGCTTCCCTATTTTTAGAGTCACCAGCACTGGGTGAAAAATAGAATATTCTATTCAGCTAAGATTACTCAGCCCTAAAAACCCTCACAGTAAATATAAAAAGAAATACAAATGTCGAAAGGGGTGAATCACAAAGGATATACAGATAACTTGTACTAGATCCCTCCTTGATAATGGTGCCAAAAATTGTTGTGGATTTTTTCCGCTTACCCTCAGCAGATTTGTCACATCACAAAAAACTCTAAAGATCACAACCAACACTGTGGATTCTAGCAGATACACCTCATTAACCTAGGAATAGATAACCTTAGATAGATCTAAACCGACCAGGTTGGGTAAGGAAACCCCAATCAGTGGGTTCTTTAACTAATACTTTATGATGCACATGCCCACTATGCCATACAAAATATTATTTAGTTGTTTTTTATATTTTTAGTGATAGAACCTATCAATATTAGAACTTATAAAAATCCATACTAGCACCTTATCCGTTACAAAGTCATAGCATATTTATAAATGGCTTTAGATATATTAAATCAAGAATAACCAGTTCATTTTATCGCATTCAAATAATTTAAATTAAACAAAATGATTAAACTGGTGAAACAAAAAGAGTCATTCACAGGTTTTGATTACAAGAACACATGAAGGAGCATCACACAAACCATAAACATAGAATATGATCCAGAAATTGAGTAGGATTTTGTATTAATGTAAATATATTTACATAAAGTAGCCTCAAAAGAGTGCTCGAGTCTTGTATACAAATTATTTACAATAAAACCCCCCATTCGAATGACGTAACAAAGGGGCTACTCCTCTCCATCCTAATTATAGTTACGTAAGAGTCTCCAACTCATCGTGTTCAACAAGAAATGATAACGGTGAACAATACACCCTAGTAATCCATAGATATGGTAGAAGGAAATATGGTAAGAAATATACATAGGAGACACAAAGGAAAATATGACTCAATACTGGATAAGGTTAATACCTAGCTTTTCTCTCTCAGAGGTTTGATAAGAAAAATGCCACTGCAGTGCTCTCCTTTATATAGTGTAGGTTGGATGACTGTCATAATTGTCTGCTTCAATGTAATAATCTTGTTGTACCCAAACTTGAGATGCATTAAAAAATGGGCATGTAGCCTATGTTCCCTTTCACGTATATGGTTGTTGTGTATCACACTGGTACTGCCTTGTGTTGATGGCTACGATCCTCGTGGTGCATGTGTGGCAGTGGCAGTGGGCCCCACTCCTACCTCATGATTTTGAATAGTTGGTCAATGAATTCCCAAGCCTCATCATGAAATTTCAAGGAGAATAACAACAGGTTTAAATCTTTCATGGCCTCGGTTATACGGTCCTTGTTCCATTGTACATTATTATTTGTAAACTCACATAGGCAGTCTACCATCTCCACAAAAGCCATGAAGCATTTAGGTAACCTATCACCAGATTCCAAATCAAAATCCTAGATCCTTTGGAAAATAAAACCTTTAATAACTAGGGCTCGCCCAAAGTCTTCAATGGAGAGCTTGCAATCATCCAATTCATCATTGGCCTCATACTCAGAATTTTCCACCTCCTGGTTCCATTGGAGCCAATTTTGCTCATTTTATAAAAATATGGATACCTTAATGTATTCTTCTACAATGAATCATAAATATTCATCTAATAGGGTGGATGTTAACCCAAAAATAGGCACATAGTTCTCTTGGAAGATTTTATAAATGGACATAATTGAATCTATTCGTTGGGATGTTAACCCAAAAATAGGCACATAGTTCTCTTGGAAGATTTTATAAATGGACATAATTGAATCTATTCGTTGCCTCCCTTACTTTAAGTTATTTTGTATGAGGTCCACTACATGCCTCACAACATATATGTCTATCATAATGGACTCCAAATAGCTAATTTTTTCTTGGATTTTCTCCTTCATCTCATTTTTTGAATTCATCTAGTGATCCAAGTTGGACACTAGCCTATGCAGTGCAAGGAGTGGGCATCCTCAGTTTATCAACTTCTTCCTGAAGCTGCTTGACCTTGAGTTACAATGGCCCTACATCTATAGCCTTGGATTTCAATTCTTCAAGTTCTTTATCTATGGCTTTTGCCACCTATGCCTGAGAGGCCATCTAGGATTTCATCATTTCAATAGGTGTAGCAAATGCTCTTATGACACCCTTACTTACATTGATAGCAGCCTCATTCATGCTAGGTGGGAAAGGGATCTTGAAGGTAGCAACAGACATGTCAGTGGCTATTTGTCTAGTTGTCTCCCTATGCCTTACTATCCCTTTTCTAGGGGATATTTATTATTCCATGTCTTGGATCTGGTCCTCCTCATCAGTGGTGAATTAGCAGGTGTCAGTGACACTTACCATTGTAAAATTTTCCACTCCTTGATCTAAGGATTTAGTCCTAGCCTTTTTGTGAGTAGGGGACCACATTGGGCTTCGTACCTCATAGCCTCTTAAAATATTAGACAACCCCCTAGCTTGTGCTATATTTTTCATTACCCTAGGTCATACTTGGCATTCTTATTGATTTATTACCAAGGTGGCGAAATACAAGGAATGTTGATTTTCTACCAATTGATCTAGCTCCTATGGGCTTATCAAATTTAGCACTGATGATGTGGCAGCTTGTTGATATGGACCAATGGCCAACTCATTCCATTTGGAAGTTGCAACGGGGGAGCTTGAAGAAGAAGGGAGCTTGGCCTGTTCATCAACTATCTTCATCATGACCTCAAAGATGTTAGAGTCCTGTTGAGCGATCTAAAGAGTGGGATCTTCAAATTCTTCTAGAGGGACCACTAGGACCAATGGGACCATATTATCTACTAGAAAGATTTTGAAAATTTTTAGTTGAGTTCTAGTCACCGAAAGCCTCTAATTTATTGTAAGGCTACTTATCCTTGGGAATCCTCCAAACCAAGTCCAAAGTCTGGTTGTTCTTGAATGCCTATTGCATTGCATATTTAAAATCATCACCACTATGTGTGACCACCAAGAGGGCCAACTTGTTGGTAATTTCTCTCCTATGGTGGCTATCTGGGTCATAGGCCCTCCAAGTGACCTCTAGGAAATAGTTGGTGTCCATATTCTATATGGCCTATAGCATGCAAAAATGACCAAGATAGGTATAGTGGCCCATTGTGTAAGGAATGGGCAACCACTTTATTGGTCCATTTTTTCTCATATGTCTGATTTTTACTTCTTTGACCATATATCGAGTGATCTCTAGGATAGAAATGGAAGTTGGGCAGTGGTATGGTAGTACTTTTAGTAGCAGCTTTGATCCATATATCCTAATATAGGAAAATTCTTCTACGTAGAAGTAATCTCCCACTTTATCCTTGTGTAGAAAATCTCTAACCCTTGACCCGATTCTGTCTAGGAAGTTTCCACACAACCTAAAATGTACCACAGGGAGTACCTTATCGAAGAAGGTTGTATAGCTAGAACACCCCTCCTATATGCATAGAATATGATCCTATATAGTGGATTCATTCACCCCCCCCCCATCTGGGCCATGAAGGCTTTATCCAATTGAGCTACAAACATGTGAATAAAAAATAAGTAGTACAAGAAATGAGGCATCTCTCTCTTATCAACCAATATGGCCTCCTGCAATAGTCATAGTTCTTCATCCATATTATCACTGATAATATCCTCCCATTGGTAAAGAGGAGTTTTGTCTATTCTATTGCATTAGAGGATTAAAAACATCACCTCCTTAGTGATTGAATCTGTCCTTCACTCCTAGGGCTAGATTGATCATGTTGGCATAATATTGCACCCAGGGATGGAGCATGAACTTTATGATGGGAAAATATTCTGGCCTCATATTTCCTCTTTTCAACAAGTTCTGAAGAAACTTAGTATTCATCATATAGTTGGCCTGGAGGGCCAACGTTTTAAAATCTACCACCCTGGAAGTAGTGGCTAGGCCAAAAACCTACTAAATTCTATCGGTTGAAACCCGAGCCACTACCTAACCTTTGAAATCATGAATGGTGTATGCTTTGGATTCATAAGATACTATGAGCCACACCAGCAGATCAGAGGAATGGTACACCTTTGAGTAGGTTAACCAAACCAAGTTCATACTCCACTTGTTGCACATAGGAGCTGGCCTGATGCTTTCTCAGTAGGCCCATGCATAGAGGTCTCTTAGGAGCATCGGGTGATGTTGGTTATCCTCTTTTATGGGGTGAAATTCATATATAGTGACCCCCTCTACCTATTTTTGTTGCTCCTCAATGATATCTCTACAAGTATCAAGCAAATCCTTAAATACCTTGGGGTTCAACACCCTTCATATACTCCTGTCGATGGGCCATGCCCTAGTAATTTTTCCAATTCTCCATCAAATTATTGATGTCTCAAGGGTTGAAGAGCTAGTATATGCCATATTTTTCAAATAACAGTGAAAAATTAACCACTCGATTGTAATATCTCCTCTATGTTCTCCACACTTCACTCTGTGCTCGACCTCATCGATGGATAACTCTGCATGCATGGATGGTGCAAAATAGGGTTGCCACCTTCCCTTTTAAAATATATGCATTAAATATGGTAGATGGTGCATGCACTTTTTTTCTTTCCAAGAGCTTCAATATTGGTCGGGCATGCCACGTCAACTACCACCTTCTCATACTGATGGGTGAATTGCGGATGCAGACAACAATTGGGATGCATGGCAACATAGGATTGGAAATGGTGGGGAACATGTAGGTATGCACTTGCTTGAGGTACATTAGTATTAATTTTAGTGTATGCACTCCATTGGGGATTGGGGTGCATGGCTCTCAAGGTGGGTGCATAGGGTTATGCACTTGCTCGACCTTTGTGCACTTCAAGGGAGTGGATCACACTAAACTCAATGGGGCACATAGGTTGTGCACCCTTATAGATCTCACGTGCTCTACCGTAGTGGAGTGCACAACCCAGAGGTGGGTGCACAACCTTTTGCACCTGACTTAGACACTTACACACCCCAAAGGGAGGGGTACAACAACTCGATATGGGGTGCACAACCTTGTGCACCTTGATGGAGGTTGTATGCTCTACTTTGATAGTAGAGTTCAATGGCTAGAGGGGGAGCACATGACCTATGAACTCCAAGGGATTGAGTGTACTCTATTTTAATGTAGCACACATTAGGATTTGGGGTATGCATATAAATACATGCCCTTGGTGGGATTGTGCGTGCTCTACTTCTTGGAGTGTGTGGGGCACATGACCTTGTGCACCCCAAAGGGGTGATGTACACTTTGCTCCTTGGAGCATACGGGGTGCATGGCCTTGTGTGTCCCAAGGGACTATTGTGTGCTCCATATCCCCATGGAGTGCATAATATTTTGGTGGGCCACACTACCTTGTGCACCTCTAAGGGATGTTGTGTGCCCCATTCCCTAATGGGGCACATGGGCTAGAGGCAAGTGCACAACCGTGTGCACCTACTTGGGGTGCATTGCACTCCATTGTGTGAAGCACACCATCTTGGTTTAGGGAATGCACGCTTTGTGCTCGAGTGACTTCGAGTGTGCTCCATTGGAGTGGAGTGCACAGGGCTAATTTGGGGTGCACCACCTTGTGCACCCCAAGGGTAAGTGTGAATTCAACTCCCAAAAGGTGGTTAGCTTTTTTGGAGTAAAAAATACCTACATATAAATCTTTGGTATTATCTCAAACATATTAAAATAGTAAAACAAAATTTTAAAAAGAAAACCTAAGTTAAGGGAATCCCAATACATAGCTTCTAGAAGTAACAAGTATAAATAATAGATGATGGTGGTGGTAGGTATCTCCTATCATAAATTATGCCTAAGAATGTGGTGAATCATATAAAAAGATGCTATGTGGGTAAGGTGTTAGACGCATAAAGGAGTAAGAGGGTTTTAAGTACAAAAAGTTACAATAAATACCTAAATAATTATGATAATATTGATTTAGGAGTTACAAAAAATTTGATCCTTGAAAAATTATTGATTAGATTCAAGGAAATTGAGTTATGATCAACACATCGTAAAGTTTTAGAAAACAAGTGAGCTTGGATGAATTTTACAGCAAGGAGAATCAACCTATGGAATTCAACATAGTTATACTAGTTTTAGAGTTTGCACTATTTATAGTAATCATGCTCAAGGTAAACCCCATAGTGTGCTTCTTGATTTTTCTATTTTCACTCACTGATATACTATTACACACTCTGTAAGAATATGGCCTCTAGTAATTCTATAGTGAGCCATGAAGCTAGCTCAGTAGAAATAGAGCCATTGAAGGTTATTAAAGCCCATTCTATGCTTAGGCCAATATTTAAAATATCTAGGAGTGTATTGGATGCCAATTAAGGGTAATGGTTAATTGAGATAGGTTTATTAGGAGCTACCTATTTGGAACCAGTGTTGATTGATAGGAGATACCTACCAACACTTATTGAAATATGGAATTTTGATCGAGGAAATTTCCAATTATCTATTGGAGAAATGACTATTACCCTAGAGGATGTGTATTAGATCTATCAATTACCAGTTGAAGGGTGTAAAATAAAAGCTACAAATGAAACAGAAAAAGAACTAGTTCTAGATATAGTGTTCAAATTCAAGTGGAAAGATGTTAATAGAGATAATAGTGGTATATTGTATGAACTGCTTTTCTTTTTTGGTAAACTATCACCTAGTTAAGATTTGATAATGATTCTCATAGCAAATGTCATTCTACCTACTCACTAGGTGCATGATTCCTTTGGAACATGTTAAGGGTTGTGCAAGACCTAGTGGAATATTCAATTGTGTTTTCTTGGGCACCAGCCTTATTGGATCAGGCCTATAGAGAGTTATCTATGTTTTGAACAATAAAGTGGACAAGGGTGAATTGTGGTATTTTGTTGTAGATATGGTCCTGGGAGCATGTGGCTATAAGAAGACCCTAAGGGTTACCCTATGATGTACACAAATTGATAGACCCAGAAGCCTCTTATGCATTAATATAGAAAAAGGTGAAAGAGTCATGGTTAAAGAGGCTACGAGAGGATAATTGGGAGCTCTATCGCCCTATATAGGAAAATTTGAAATTCCAAGATGTGATATGGAGACCATGGAGGATAGGTCCAATATGGGTAGAATATAGATATATAGCCCATGTGTAAAGAGCAAGGTGGATTATTGGGAGAGTAAGCACACATTATAAGTATTTCCAATATACTCGAGTATTGTGGTAGTTCATTATTAGGCAAGGAATATCAGACCCTCCTATGGTTTATACAAGGAAAGGGAGGAAAGAAGTACCACCACAAATGGAACCATTAACCTTAGAAATATATGAGGACATATGGGTTCCAAATATGGATGATGTAGGTACAACCCCAAAATACGATCGATGGTGGTCTACCCAACAAGGGCAATATGAGGAAAGTTCAAGGGAATTAGGAGAATTTCCTATGGTTCATATACACCATCAACCAGAGGCTAAAGAAAGCCCTTCCAACTATGGAGGAAATTATTGTGAGCACTGTGATATAGGTATACCACTTGAGATAGAGTCCTTAAGGCAACAAAATTTATTGTTATAGGTATAAATAGATGTTTCTAGAGTCAAAAAATATGTAATCCAAAAAGAGATAACTCAAAGGAATGGTGAAGGATCAATGATAGCCATCAAGGCTAAGAATTCACAACTTCGAAAAGCAAGGGATGAGTATATATCTACCTATTTAGCATCCTACCTTGATGCATTAGTAATTCATGGAATTATCACAATATTCCATGTGGGCATAGGAGTATTACTAGGCGAGTTAGACCTTGAACCACTTCTTTGCAAGAATTAGGTCTAACCTAGAGTGATGAAAGGACCAAAAGACAACAACTATGAAGCCTACCATATTGTATGGTTGAAAAGCTAATATTTGTGTATTATAAAGATACATATTGTATAATCTAGTAGACTACACTCATGTAGCCCATAAACATGTATTTTTATGTGTAATATAAAGCAATGTTTATATAACGGGTGATTTATATTATTATAATAATCTATTAAGAATAAATATTTTTTATTGCATTTCATTAAGAGTTGGATTTGATGATCCCAATGCTAGAGTCTTCTTGTTCTGAGTGGTGGCTCAGAAGGTTCCAAATAGTAGGTAGCTTTTGGAAGGTCCTAAGTAGGTAAGCTTGGACTAAATATCCTATCAGGCATGTCGACCACTTGAGTGTCATCTATAGTGATTAGTTCTCAAGTGAGGAATACCTTGGAAGGTAAGAAGGGATAATTTAGGATGCATATATGTGAGAGTATAATGAACTCAATGAAAATATGAATATTTTATTCTTAGTTAATATTTAAAAATTAACCTTAATGGGAAAATATTAGACATGAGAGTTCTATTCATAGTTAATATTGGAACACTCTTAGGAGGTATAGATAGGGAATCTATCCTTAAATAAGAGTGTGGGATCCTTTATTAAAATTGAAGAGATCATGTTATAATGTTTAATATAACCCCTTATCGGGAGTAAGCATGGTCATAGACACTATCAGTGGATGATAGTATGCTTGAAATAACACCTTACATTAAGTAAATGTGGTTATAAAAATTACCAACGTATGATAATATGACACCTTACGAGAGGTAAAGGAATATAATTTGATAATAATAAGACATCTTACGCATAGTAAGTATGATCATTGCTATTGCTAATAGATTTTGATACTCGGAGACTACATATGTTCAAGTTATTTTCCTCCCACTATTGAGCCACTAGTGAATCAAAGTGGAAGAGCTAAGCAAACCCTCCACATTTTATGGGTCTTAAGTGGTGTACCTTAGGATATTTTGAGGATTACACTTGAAATCTATGTCTCTTGAGGTATGACTATTTCAATAGACTTATTAAATATGTACACAAATGTACATCAAGGATGATGCACTAGTGGTGGAAAATGGATTTTTCCAAAGTAATTTTGAGATATATGGGTATCTTGAAGTGAGATTTTGTCTTTGTAGACACCTATTAATATCAGGTTACCTCATAAAAGAACTATCAAGGTATAGTGTGATACTCCTTTGTGAGATTTTTTGATGAATCTAATTAGACAGATTGTGTCTAACTTATTATGAAAACATAATTTCATGTCATCTCTATGAAAATATTTTGTAATTCTATTGTTGCAGTACTCTATTATCATTGGCTATACAATGATAGATGTTTCAATGCTTTGATTTTATGATGAAAATTATGTATTGATGATGTTTTCAATACTTATTATTGATGCAATATGGATGTTTTATTGCTTTAAGGATATGGTACTATTGATATTTTGTATTCTTGTAGGTCCAAGTACTCTCATGGATGGAAGATGTTGCTTACCATTAGGAATGAGACATTGGTGTAGATACCTAAAATATTTTATGTTGAGGAGGCTACTCATGTGGACATATTTTTAGGCTATATGACTCACCTTGGACCTTTCTAAGACCCAATACTAGTTCTAATCACTCAATCAAGGCAATATAGTCCTATTCAGCCTTCACCATTGTTTTCATCAATGATGGCCATCGCCATTATTGATATTGAGATAAACCATGGGCTAGCCACACATGTTGATAGTTGCGATAGTCTGAGCCATACCTGTTGATAGTGACTAAGTCTATAACAAACTCGAGCTACCCAGTTCAAGAAAAATTCATTACGAGCAATGGTTTCTTGAGCGGTTGCACTTGTGAAGCTTCCAAAAGCATCCATCCAACTACCCCAACCTAACCAATTCTTGATCTTGGCTTCCTAGAGAAGCTAGGATTCAAATTTGGGAAGTCTATTTAAGGCATCCCAAAATAAGAGAAAAGAATGATAATTCATGAGCAATTAATGTAAAAAAGTGCTACAAAAATATTATTAGAGAGTGAAAACCCTCAAAAGTGTCACGGTGTTGTTGAAATTGTGCTATGAAGCTATACTTTATATCCATGGATATTTGGAGATTTTAAAACCAATTTAAACCACTATTCTTCATCGATTCACCATTAATTCAAGCCAATTCAACAATCAAACTGTGTCTTGAGACACAACCAAACCTTGCACATCAATTTAATGGAGAAAATGATCATCATTAGGCCTAGAACATAGAGAATAGATTCTCTATCATATGGCTGCTATTTTTAATAGTGGCCCACAGGTGTCACCATCAACGTTGAAAATGACTAGTAGATCCCACCGATCTAATTAGAAGAAACCTCAGGATGATGTATTATTTCTTTCGTTTTAGTTAGTAGATTAGTCATTAGATGCATTTATTTGGTTTTATAACATATATTAATTGCTTTTCATTCAATATTTATGCTTTCATTCTAGTATTTCATGCATTTTTACATGTCTTTATGCATTTTCTTTCTTTATTGCACCTATCAAGAAACTAGCCTCATCTTGAGAGGCTTTCAATGCTATTAATATATCTTTAGTTTCTTTGTGTGTAGGTGATAGGTCTTTTGTAGGAGCTAAGCATCATCAAGACCACATTTCTTGATGTCATCACATGGAGGTTGTAAAGGAAACCCTCCTATAATTAGATTTGAGGAATTTTAGAAGAGTCTACTTGGAAGACATCTATTCTTGAAATATTTTGTAATATCATATCAATTTGGTATCCCTAAGAGGGATGTATTGTAACTCGATATACAATGTGTAGGCACTAAAATTAAATAAATTAGATAATATTGCAAATTTTACACTTGCTCCACTCTTATAGACACCATATGCCCCGATTGTGCAACCCTCTAGGGTAATATAGAGCTCCATAGAACTTTTAGGAAGTTTACTATCAATTTTGGGAGGTTTAGGGTCATATCCTTATGATCGTACCACCTTGGGACGGTCACATATGGTGATTGTCCCACCCAAGTATGACCACTCATAACCGTCCCTAGGTGGGAAGGTCCCTAATAGACCCTACAAAAGTCAAAGGGGCAAAGAAATGGCAATAAATTACTTTCATATTCCCCACCCAATCATTAGAAATTTATTAGGAGCCTATCATGGAGACTAGAAACTCCAAATTAGAGGCCCCAAATGGGCAACCTCTTCCACCCAATCATAGAAAAGGTTTTGACAAGTGGCAGCACTTGCCTTGCATGTCTGAACTTACCCCTTTGTCCCAAATGCCCTATTTGGGCTATAAATTGAGGTGTGCTCACCCAATTTCAAGGAGAAGAGTTGAAGCATTTTCACCATGAAGTGTTGCCCAATTCTACCCTCGCATTTTGCTAGCATATTTGCCCTCACATTTCCTTGAAACCCTCTTGATCCGAAGGTGCTTTTAGCAGCATCCCAAATCCAATAAATCCATTCCAAAACCAGTCAAATTGGAGAGTAATTTGACCATATTTTCTGACACCACATCTAGGGTAGTTTTAGACTAGATCCCTTTGGAATTGGTGACAAATTCCACTCATATTTGTAACCGTCCAACCTAGGGACGGTTAGTGTAGCGACCCTGGGGTTCACGCATCACTCTTAAATCTACTTGCGATGTTATTACTATACCAAAAATGAAGCTAAAAGATTACGAGAAAACATATAACATAGAAATGACAAAGAATAGATCTTTCATTAATATTGAACCCTGGTTACATATTGATCCCTCTTAGGGATACCCATCTTGATACAATGATTTACAAGTGGATGAAGAGATGTCCTCTTTTGCAAAAGGGTGGTACACTCTAAAATGCTTCCTGGTTCTGCACACAGAAATATCTGAGAGCTTACAGATACCTCCTTCTCCAGGTATATCTCTCGGATGGATCCTCTTGCTCTCATATGTCGTGGGTGATATCCTATGAACCTGTGGCCCTGTATGCAATTCAAACAATAATACACGTTTAGCTATCCGAGATTGCCTCCCCGGATAAGGTTGTTAGTAATCAAATAATGTAACGAAACTATGATAAAACAATGCCATGAAATCAAGTAAATCTAAGCTAATGATATAAGAAAACAAGATAACAATGTTATGTCTATTTAAGCTAAGCCTGCGGGCCACTATCCAAGACAACGACCACTAAAGTAAACCTTGCTCTCCTTTCCCCAAAGCTATGGGTCAAATACTATGATCTTATGTTGAAGAAAGTAGGTGTTGTGCACTTTGATTTTTCAAAGATCCATCACACACGTGATCCCAAAGAGAACTCTCTCTGAAATGATCTCATGTATGTGATTCGGATCTCTATATGTCATATATCGATCATGTGTCTCCTTTGGTGCTCTTAGGCATGCACCTTGTATAGTGTGAAACCCTAGGTCTATGTCCAAGCCCTAGAAATAAATTTCTCATGTGTAGTGCAAGTTAGCATAAGAATCCCTTGTATATTGTCTATATTTTAAGGTCAATTAACTGAAATCTAACTGCCCACTTGAGTCTTCTATGTGAACTATTCATTAGTATGAGAATATTTTGTCCTTTGTTTATGATTGAAGGTCATTCAACTTAATTCTAAATGCAAACTCAAGTATCCTATGTGAATTGGTCATGAAAAGGAATGCAAAGTCACTCCCGCTCACCTTTATTGCATGTAGACTACCACTTTCGCCCGAGATTGGGCCTGTTTGTCGGCAAATAGCTTCTTATGGCTCAATCGATGTCTTCTATAGTGGCTATGATATTGCCACTATCACCTATAGTTTCTAAGGTTTGGCCACTCTAGGCTTGAGCGGCTAGAATTTGGTTGCTCTTGGCTTGAGCGACCAAGCTTGGATGGCTTGAAAAGGCCCCAAATGAATGGTGAGAATCACTGTTGGTTCTTGGAAAGTCCAATATTATGTCTTATGATCTTATGAGTGGGTCTATGTAAGTAGATCCCCTAATAATGACATGATTTAGGTGTCTAAAGATGCCCCTTTTTGTGACATGTTGTGTGGAAAACACAATGCTGAGAAAAAACGTAGACTGATCCGTTTGTAGGGTGTATGGTGATCAATGGTCTGATCAACGCCGGATGGCCCAATCATATAATATGATGCACATCCCTTGAATCATTGCCTCAATGTTCAGAGGACTTAGCCTAGTGTATTTTGCATGTTAAATTGCACTCATTCCTCAAACTCAATCGGGTAGCTTCAACTGCTACAACAATTCTGATCGGTATGAGAGCTACAATTGAATATGTCATGTCTGCTTACGTTCCCAAAAAATAAGGGAAAATTGTGATTATTGTATGCAATGATTCAAAGGAAAAACATGATTTTGCTATGATCAAGTGATATTTTATTGATTTTGATTATGATTAAGTTGAATTTTTGAACTACTTCACATAATGGATTGGTGAAGAAATGACAATGAATGAAGCAATAAGTCGCTTGACCAATATGACTAATTTGGTTCCTTTCTAGCATTTGCTACTTTTAATGGGCAATCCCACATCCAAGTGTGATTCCAATTGCTTATGATAATCATCCATACCTATCTCGAGGAGTGGTCTAGCTATCAATAGCCTTCTTAGGGAGTTAGGATGAGTGATTCTATTTATGTTTAGATTGTATCACTTTGACTTAATGTTTTTGATGTCATAGGGGAATTAGAATGACCCCTTCACACCCATGGAGCAGTCCGACCATCTTGATATTCTTTGGGTTTGAAGGGTGACATATCATAATTCCAAAATAAGTTTCTTTTCCTCCAAGTGGTCTTATGGTTGCCTACTCATCTCACAGAAATACATGGAGTGCAAATTGCTGTAATCGCTGAGTGGATAGAGTAGGTAACTGGATACGAGGCCTATTTGAGATTATGATTTTATGTAAATTTTTTTTGTTGTTTTAAACATTATGATGATCCTAAACCATCAAAGTGTGATTATTTTTTGTTTTTGTTGTTCCCTCATTGAAGGAACTGCTTAAGTTTTACCTATGGGCTTGGCCACTATTAGGTCTAGCGGCCTCTAATTTCCTACTTGTGGTCATTGTGGCCTTGAGTGGTCAAGAAGCTCAGGGCACTGATGTCAGCAGTGGCCAAGGCATAATTAAGGAAATATAAAACTTGCAATTCTAGGGTTTTGACCTATCATTTTCACTGTTGAAGATTTCATTTTCAGATCTCTAGTGCAACGATGATGGTTGCAACTTCAAAACTTGTTGGTTCTGAGGACATGGATGCACAAGGTGAGACATCAGCTGCTAGAGGAGCCAGATATTCTTGGGTATTTTTATTCAAAACGCTAGTTCTCTTTTATTTGCTTAAGTAAAATTGAACTCCACTAAGAAATGAGAAAAACTAACATCAGTAAACCTGCTGGCAATGAACAAACTCTGTAATTAGGCTTAGGTTCCTTTTTGCCACTGTGGGTTGGTCCCCAATCTTGCAATATGTCAGTGTCTTTAGCCTAGGGTTTTTGAAAATTTTCCATTATTCACTTGTTGTCGCCATTTTTGGCATTCTCAAACTTAGCTTAATTTTGATTCTTGGGTAGGGGATTTGTTTTCCAATTTGTTTTCTTTCCCTCCCTTTTGTTGCTTTGCTTAATTTATTTTGTTAATTGTATTTTTTTTTCTATCCAAGGGTTCACAAGTTTTTTGTGCCGCCCCTTGGCCATTGTCACTCAAAGCGGCTGGCTCTGAGCCACTGTCGCTCAGAGTGGCTAAGCTTGAATCCCAATGGTAAAAAAATTGACCATTGGGCCTTGGCCGTTGCTACCTCCAAAGGCTAGATTTCAGCCACTATAGGCGACATCGGCTAAAGCTTGAGCCTTGTTTTTGCATTTTATGTATTGATTTTATGATTTTGTTTTTAAATTTTTGCTTTACTTAGGTGAAATTTATGTCTTTTTTGCTTAGATTTAGAGTAACTCATACTCTTTTGCACTATTTTCATGTTTATTGTGAATTATGCCTTAGATGCATTGTATTTATATTTTGTTTTTCTTCTTCTTTGTTTAGATCCTCATTGCTCAGGCTCGAGACCTGAAGCTCCTACTAGACTTGCTTCTTGGATTTGATGACACTGACTGGGAGTGGTTTAAGGCAAGTGGGCTACATTATGTTATCAGGTTGCCCCACATTATGTTTGATCAAGCTTATATTATAGCTTTAGAAAACCGTTGGCACCCATGGACCAACACCTTCCACCTTCCACCCGGTGAGATGACTATCACAGTGAAGGACATGTACAGGATATTTCAGATCCCATTCGATGGGGTGCCTATTTTTTCATCGACCACTAATGATCAGGTGGTTGTATATGATAGGGTTTTTAGGGCACGTTCTTCATAGGCTATCCAGGAGACTGGCTCTGAGGGAGTATCTATAAAGACTTGGTATGATGCTCATGTTTTCATAGTGAGGCATGTTGTGTTGCTTATGGTGATCAACAACATTCTTATCTTGGAATGCTCGGGTTTGAGGTTCCCTTGGAACCTCCTAGCGATGGTGTAGGACCTACTAGATAGTGAGGAGTCTATCATCTATGCATGGGATAGATTTCTATTGGCTAAGTGCTATGATGAGTTGTACTGCATCTGTTGATAGGGACGCATCAGCATTACTTACAGTTTGGTCTTACAGGTTTGGGTATGGGAGCACATTAAGGTAGATCACCCTAAGGGGCTCCTAGCTGAGATTACATCTATTGAGGCTTGAACACAGTGCTATGCTACCAGATGGACTCAGGAGCATGAGGAGTGTAAGAGCCACACTTTTGCAGGGGAGCTATCCCATTACACTGATGCTTTTACCAGACTATTGGTTGGAGATGTTGTGTGGCGACCATACTATGAGTGTCCAGTTTGGGATGATCTAGCTAGTTTTACTACTATGACACGACACAAGCAATGGCTCATTGACCATAATATTGCCATCTAGGAGTATTTCTTCTACTCTCGATTTCTTTGTCAATATATATTATAGCAGGATGTGCCCTTGGTACCATTCTTATACATGTGCCTCACATTAAAGAGGGACCTACCTCCATGATAGGTCATAAAGCTTACAAATGAGGAGGATGCCCCAGATATAGAACCTATAGTGGTTGGGGGAGTTACAGAGGCCTACTATCAGTGGTGGGGTGATCAAATGTGGTATGGCATCGATAGCCTAGGATGCAAGGATGATAGCAGGGGTGATGGCACAGATCCGATAGGATGTAGGTTTTGAGCCAGGACCAAGGTATGGGACTAGTTTGCATAGTAGGTGGTAGTAGAGGATCTTGATGTTCCTGAGGAGGAGGAGTTAGAGCCCTAGGAAAGAGACTCTCCTCTGAGAGCATAGTTTCATGAGATCGAGGCTGAGCTCTAGGCTACTAATATCTAGGTACAACAACGATATGCTATGATTGAGCAACTCACAACATAGATACAAGCTCTATAAGCTACTATCAGGGGTGGCAATATCAATATGTAGTTTTTTGTTCTTGCTTCTACACCAAGAGGTTCTAGTAGCAAGCTTAGGGGCAGAGGTGGTACGACTTCATTCCTTGTTGGATGAGAATGAGGCTCAAATTTGGGGTCTTACAGATCATGTTACCCTCCTTCAAATGCATCGTAGGAGCCACAAGATTGTCCCTAAGGATCCAGTAGATGTAGGTGGTTCACAGGTCAGTGAGCGCTCTACCTCGAGGAAATATTTCACTCATCCTAGCCAATGGAACCAGACTCGGATAGAGAGACCTACATGCTCACATCACTTGACTCGTGACACCACCACAGGGGGAGGTGGCACTGGAGGAGGTGATGCAGGGGGCTTAGTACCGACACTAGATTGATGTTCTACTTGGTTCTTGATCCATTTTTTAGGTTGACTGACCTATATGACTATAGCCCATGGGCATTTTTGTATATCCATTGGAATTGACACACATATTTTTATAATAGATTTGCCTTTTGTGACTCATTATGTGTATCATTTATTACTTATGTTTTTGTTGTTATTTTATTTTATGATATGATGCAATGATGATATTATGATGATTTTATGGATATGTTAGATGATAGATGATTTTTGAAGATGCTTAGATGGATGTGTAGATGCTTATATGATTTGATGACATGATGCAATGTATTTTGATGATGAATGATGAATTTATGATATGTAAATGGATATTGCCTGTATGTTTTATGATGTGGTTTAAGGATGATTAATGACTTATTTTTGTGGATGCAAATGTTATTTTTAAATGCATGTTTAATATTTTCTTTAATTATATGCATCTAACTTATATGATGGAATGGTATAAATGAACCTGTATGCTCTAATCATTAAAAACATATGGAATACATATGAAATTGAAAATATTAATGGGTGAAACCACAGAAAGTTTAAAAATGATCATGAATTTAAATAATCACTTCTATCATAAGAATTGATTAAATATTCATATATGAGATGTAATGGTGTGTAATGTATCTTCTTAATAAGTTTTTGTAAATTAAAGATATAAAGTAGTCAGTGGTCGTCTATATACTATTTCTAATATATATGCGATGTTTGTCCTACTATGTTGATACCCCCTAATTTATAGAATCTTATAAGGAATATGATGGTGTGATTGATGTTATTATTTGTTGCTATGTAAAAAAAAATTGGGGCTTTTTGGAGATTCAAACACTCTAGTTACCCTATCAATAGTTGTCTACTTACCACTTAGAATTTTGAAAAGTTATGCTTTTACCATGGACCTAGTTTTTCATGATCTCTATGTGTGCATGTGATTGTATATTTTGAGGTAGAACTCAAGCATTTCCTTCGATGTCAAGTGGGATTCTTTCATCCCATTGCTAATATCAGGGATCCTCAGGTGTTCATCTCATCCTTATGTTGGACTTAGTTGGACTATACCACTAGGCAATATTTGATTACCTAAGCTAGCTCATCCACATTCAAATATTGGTCTACACAAATGCATGAAGTAATTGTAATAGACATATCATCATGCATAAGGATTTCTCCTTCCAGTTTTGTACAATGCTGAGAATTCCAGGGATTCAAGCCTTATTCCCTTCTTTTTGGCTTCTTTTTGGCTTTGGATATTTGCTCATATGTAGTGATGAAAATCATTGTTTATTTTGATTTTAATTTTTTCTTGAGCTTTATTTTTTTGTAGTGATGATAATAACTATTTATTTTGTTCATTCTTAGTGATGAAAATCACTGTTTATTTTTTATTTTTCTTGAGCTTGATTTTTTTGTATTTTGAATATATGATTTGTGTATCGGATTTTTGCTTTTGAAATCTGGACTGTATGCTTGGCCTTTTGAATTTGTACTTTTGCTTTGGAATTTTACTTATTTTGATTTAAGCAAGCGATTTTTATAGGGTAAAGCTTGTCCTTTTGCCAATTCTCAGCACCTTTAAACCGGTTACACAAGGAGATAAGCAAGGATAATCCTTTTCGCTTAAGGTAACCTAGATCGCTTTGCAAATTTTATCTTTTCCTTGTACCATCTAGGATTTTAGTATTTAAATTAGTGATAGGATTGTGAATATCCAAGGCTACACAACTAGGCCTTACCTTCTACTAATCAAAGTTATTTTCCTCAAAAGTTGATAAGATTACTAGATTTGGTTGACTAACCGAAAAGCCTTAGTAATTATGTATAGCAACAAATGATGGTTGTGTTGAAAAAAACAATTACACACATGTATATGGAGGTATGGATATGAATGACTTGTGCAACAAACTGTGGTATCACTTTTAAGACTTTCATGACATATCTTGTAATGTATGTAAAAATGCAATGCAATGATGTGGATGCAAAATGTGAAGTGCAATTGTTTTTGTATTTTTGATTTTATGTTGTTTTTGTATTTTTGATTTTATGTTGTTTTTGTATTTTTGATTATTTTGACCAAAGGGCTTATTATGCCTTTGGGGCTTTTGTTATTGATTTTGACCAAGCGGTTTGAATTACCCTTGGAGCCTTTTTGATTTGATTTTTGACCAAGCGACGTGAATTACCCTTGGAGCCTTTTTGAATTGATGTTTGACCAAGTGGTGTGAACTACCCTTGGAGCCTTTTTGATTTTGGTTTTGACCAAGCGGTTTGAATTACCCTTGGAGCATTTGATTTTATTTTTGACCAAGCAGCTTGAATTACCCTTGGAGTATTTTATTTGAATTTTTGAATTTTATGTTTTTATGATTTGTTTGTGTTTTTGACATATTTGAATGTTTTTTATTTTTGACATATTTGAATGTTTTTGATGTTTTATGAAATATTTGAATGTTTTTTATTTTTGACATATTTGAATGTTTTTTATTTTTGACATATTTGAATGTTTTGTGTTTTTGACATATTTGAATTTTTTTTTGTGTTTTTGACATATTTGAATGTTTTTTATTTTTGACATATTTGAATGTTTTTGATGTTTTATGAAATATTTGAATTTTTTTGACATATTTGAATTTTTTTATTTTTGACATATTTGAATGTTTTTGATGTTTTATGAAATATTTGAATGTTTTTGTGTTTTTATGTGTAAAATGTCTTTAGGTGAATGATATTGAGAGGTTCAGACTCTTCAACACCATCTAATGATATAAGGCGATATGCTCTAGGCCCAACTCTCTGTGAAATCATGTATGGACCTATCCAGTTTACCACGAACTTATCTCATAGATGTGGCGACATATTTGAATTCTATTGGTTTTATTTGAGCACTAGATCTCCAAATTTGAATTCCCTTAGGTGGAATTTACTATTGTAAGCTCACGCAAGGCCATCTTGGTAAACATAGAGATGCTCTAAATAATTGACTCAGCGTTCATCAAGAAGCATCAATTGATCAAGGTGGCCTTGTCATGCAACTTCATCATCTATGAAGTATTTTAATGCTTTGCATAGAGTCGAGATTTCCAACTCTAGAGGCATGGTGGCTTCAGTGCCATATACTAGTGAAAATGGTGTTGCCCCTATGGGCATCCATATACTATTCTTGTATGCCCATAGCGCAAGAGACAATTACATGTGCCAATCTTTATGATTTTCTTGCACTGTCTTCCTCAAAATGGAGACTATTGTTTTATTTGAGGCTTATGCTTGCCCATTTGCTTGCAGATAATAAGGCATTGAAAAAATATGCTAAATATGATATTTATTCATTAAATTATGCATATTTTTCTTCTTAAAATATGGCCCATTATTTGATATTATCTTAGAAGGGATCCCAAAATGACTTATGATATTGTGGAGTATAAACTTCGCAATCCTTGATCCAGTTGTTGATGTTAAGGGGATCGCTTCTACCCACTTAGTGAAGTATTATGTGGCCGTTATGATGAATTTATGTTGGCTTTAGGATGGGGGTGAGATATTCCCAATCAAGTCTAGTCCCCATTGCAAGAATGACCATGCTGCTTGGATGGGCTACAAAGCTTGTGATGGTAAGTGCGTTAGATTTGCATGAGCTGGCACTTACTATATTTCTTGACATACTCGCAACAATCCTTTTACATTGTGGGCCAATAGTAACCCATTATCAAGATGCACTTAATGATTGCCATGCCACTAAAATGGCTTCCACATGTTTTGTCGTGAGCTTGTGAAACTACCCAAGCTGTTTCCTTGGGCTTAAGACAATGGAGCAATACTCCATCATATCCTCATCTATAAAGGATTTCTCCTAGCAAAATGTATCTTGTTGCTCTTTGTTTAAATATTCACCTTTTAGTATATGACAAACCTTAAGGTATTATTTCGAGCTTCAGGAAGTCCTACAGTTGGGAAAGCCAATCCTGATAGGGCACAACCTCTATAGAATAGAAAACTTACTCTTCCTACATTTTTTAGGTAGTGAATACGGATTGAGGAACAACTCTATGGTATATGGTCGCACCACACTTTATGGGTCCTTGGGATATCAAAGACCCCCAAGGTGTTGTTTGCAAGAAACTTCTAGCTGCGAAGGACCAATCCTGATTTGATTCGATGTTGATCATGTTGACTAATTCTTGATTGTCAAAAGCTTCATGACGTATTGCTAAGTGCAAAAGCACTTTTACATGAACCATTGTAAAATTAGTAGACATATTTTGAGGGATTAATGATCCCAAATAGGCCATAGTGTCTGTAAATCTATTCAACATATGAGATATTTCCTCGATGTCGTACCATTCTAGCTGAGCTAAGTAATTGTCAACAAGTTCCTTGTAAGTCTGTAGGAGTGGGCACCTACATTGGAAGAGCCCTTTGACCTAGTTTACTATGAGCAAGGAGTCACCAAAGATATTTAATATTTTAATACCCATCACTATGGTTGTTTGGAATCCTAGGATCAATGTTTCATATTCTATATTTTTGTTTGAGCACGGGAAGTCTATTTTGAATGATAAGGGCAATGGAGCGCCATGTGGTGTGATAAATACAATCCCTGCTCTGCCTCCTTGTTCACATTTTGAACCATCGAAGAACAATGACATGTATTTTTATTTCTTAGGTTCTTTGAGCTCTGGCAGATCTAATAATGCAAATACCGCATCATCAAGAAACTCTATCCTGAGAGGCTTATTATCCTAAAGAGTCACCTCTGCTAATTGATCTGTTATGACTTATCCCTTGATGGAATTTTGGCTTATGAAATCTAGATCAAATTCTATCAATAGCATGATCCATTTTGCGGTATGTGTATTGTGATATGTCTTGCTCATCATGTATTGCAAAGGATTTTATTTTGATATGACATAGGTCGTATGGCTCAACATGTAGTGTCACAACTTTCGAGTTGCAAAGACTACTGTTAAACACAATTTTTTGACATACACATATTCTAGCTCATAGCTCACCAAGGTGTGACTAATGTAATATATGGCTTGCTCTTTATCTTGTGTATTCTTTTGGGCTAACATGGTGCCCAGTGCAAAATTAGTAGTCGATATATATAGTAAAAATGGTATGTCTGGCCTTGGTGGAGCCAATACTGGCAGTGTTGCCTGATAAGTCTTGATCTCTGCAAAGGCTTTATAGCATTCTTCATCCCAATGAAAGGGGACTTCCTTGCATAGAAACTTATTCATAGGTCTACATTTATCTGATAATTATGTGATGAATATTTTTATGGATGCTATCTTGCCTTGTAGGCTCCTCAACTCCCTATGTTGGTAGGGGCAGCTATTTCTAGTATAGACTTTACCTTTGCAAGATCAAATTTGATTCCTCTCTTGGATATGATGAATCCTAAAATCTTGCCAAAAGTTACACTGAATACGCACTTCTTAGGATTCAATCGAACATTATGTTCTATGAGGCGATCGAAGAATTGTCTAAGGACTTCGGCATGCTCTTGCTGCAATAGGGACTTGGCTAATAAGTCATCCATGTAATCTTCTAATATCTTATGCATATAGTCATGGAATATGTATGTCATTGCCCACTAATATGTGGAACCAAAATTTTTGAGACCGAATGGCATCACTTTGTAATAGAATGTTCCCCATGGAGTAATGAAAGCAGTTTTATGTTGATCTTCAGGTTTAATCCAGATTTGGTTGTATCCAGAAAACCCATCCATTAGGGAGAGCATTTCATGACCTGCAGTTGAATCTACAAGAGCATCTATGTTTGGTAACATGAATGAATCCTTTGGTGTTGCCCTATTCAAATATCTGAAATCCATGTAGATACAGACTCTTCCATCAGGTTTCCCTATGGGTACCATGTTTGACACCCATTTAGGGTAGTCAATAGGAACTATGAATACTGCATCCAATAGTTTTTGCAATTTGTTCTTTACCATCAAAGTGACGTTTGGATGCATTTTACTCAGTTTTTGCTTGTTTGGCTTCTTCATGGGATCCAATGAAAGGTTGTGAATGACTAATTTTGGATATATCCCTAAAATGTCTTTGTAAGTCCAAGCAAAAATATTTGGCCTCTCCTTGAGGAGAGGAATCAATATGGCTTGTTCCTATGGAGATAGACTTTCTCCGAACTTGAATTTCCTTGGTTGGGTAGGATCATCATTGATGTCCACCTTAAAAGTTGCTTTTATAGCCATATGTGACCCATCCTCTAGCTGATGAGGCATGGGTATCAAATGAATGTCATCAGTGAGATTCATAGAGCCTATTGACTCAAGTTCCAAACCAACATGGAAGACATCATATGCACAACCTGATGCAAAATGGAATGACTGCAGCATCTCTTCATTTGGGAAGAGGTCTTCTGGATCTATGGGTGAACTAACATGATCCCAATAAATAGCATCTATATAAATATGCAATGATTTGGTAGGATCTACTGGATTATGAAGTGGAGTGGTCAAATCAATGGAGATCATGTTGATGGATGGGATGAAATCTCCAAGACCACATGGGTGTAATATTGTCTTAGGGATTTCTCTTCCATACTCAGGATGAGTTTTGAGAGGAATGGGAATTTTTGGATCTGGCCTATGAGCAAGGTGAACAATAGGATCATTGGGCTCTAACTGCTCTCTAAATATAGGCAGAGGGGGATTAACCATCCGATGAATGGTAGCTAGTTCGATAGGTCTCCCCAAAAATTGGAGTTGAGGGTCTATGGCATGAAGTGCTACCTCTCTCTCTACTAGATCATTGACTTGTTGTAAGTTATGAGGTTCAATATAAGCCATATCGATATCATCCTCAAAGTCATAATTACTTATCTAGAAACTGTTAGTATTGGTATGCGGTCCTAAGACAAAGGGCTCATGTCTTGGCCCTAAGTAGTGTTGAGTGGATATTTTACCCTATAACAAAATGATCATGCAACTAGAGTCTCTAGCAGGAAACTCTCTCTTGCAAAGAAATTAGCTATTTCTCCAAGGTTCTTATGAACAAAAAATCATATGCATAAATAATAATATTCAATTTAAATGCTTGGAACACCTTAGTGATTGCAAGTAACTGTAAACAAGGGGCAACATTGATTTATTTCACCATGAAACTTTAGTGATTGTTCATTGTTTTCTTTTTAGATTTTGATATTTTTTAGATGTTTATAATTTTAATGACTACAAATTAAAATAAAGTAACAACTTCTAGAAAAGTAAAGTGCAGAACAATAAAAATAAAATGCCTTCAGTATGATGCTATCCTATTTTGACAAAACCGAAGATATGAGGTTTCCATGCATGCAACCTAACCTATTGGACCTGCAAAACATGCACAATCATGATAAGCTAAGTGCTGGTTCCTAAGGATTTGAATGAGGTTTTTAGATTTAAGCATTCACATGCAGCAACCAAGAAAAACTTGTATCAACTACATTTACAAGCCTAAAATCTGAAAAGGGAAAATAGACATTTAATATTGCATGCAAAAAATGACTCCTTCTTTCTTGCCCATAAGATGCAAATTTCTAAAATATTATTTGCATTAAATATTTGTCATTTTACAATAGCAGACATCTGGTTCTCCAAAACTAGAAAAAGTGGAAGAAAAGCACTCTAAAGCAGGCCCAGAATGGCTTATCACCCTCAGCTCTGCAACCCTACTCCTAGTGGTTTTTGACCCCCTATAACTGCCTTTGGATTTTGATTTTAAACCTTCTAGTACGGTTCTTTGTTTCACCCTGTGACGCTTCACTTCATCTCCTAGGTCTCTTTGTTTCATCTTCTTGCCTCTTTGCATTATTTTTGGCTTTTGTTCAAGCGTCAAAACGTTTGATCTTCTTGCTAACTGTAATCGTTCTGTAACTCTTACACCTTTATGCCATGTTTTTAGTGCTTCCCTGCATGTTCCATAACGGCCCCCTATAAATCATGACCAAAAATAGCATGTCGCGATATCGCGACATTTTTATGTATGCAGCCTTGCTCCTCTACCTACTTCGCAAAAATGAGACATGTCACAATATCGTGACAATTTTTTGTCAATAGCCTTGTTCATCATCACGCATCACGAAAATGAGACATGTCACAATATCGTGACATTTTCCTATTCCAGAACGAGAAAATGCAACCTGTCGCAAAATCGTGACATTTTTCTTTTTTGGGCTGTGCAAGATGTAACCTGTCGTGAAATCGTGACGTTTTCTCCTTCATTGTATTTTGTTGCACTTAGCCACAAAAATGTGACATGTCATGAAATCGTGACACTTTTTCATTCTGTACCATCTTGCTGCTTTTTGTCATGAAATCATGACGCTTTTCTCTTTCGGGCTGTCTCGCTGCTTTCTGTCATGAAATCACGATGCTTTTCTCTTTTGGACTTCTCTCACTATACTTGGCCGTGAAAATGTGACATGTTGTGAAATCATGACATATTTTCCTTTTGTACCATCTCACTGCTTGGAGCCACGAAAACGTGACCTGTCGCGATATCATGACGTTTTTCCTCTACGTTCATTTTGGCTGCTTTAGGTCACGAAAACGCGACATGTCACGATATCGCGACAACTTCTGCATTGACTCTTCTCTTGCTGCCTTCGACCACGATTTCATGACAAGTCATGATATCGTGACATTTTTCATTTTGTCTTTCTCTCTCCTCTATGAACTGCGATTTCATGACATGTCGCGATATCACGACATTTTGAGTCTTCAACTTGGTTCTTTGTCTTGCATTGCGATTTCACAACATGTCATGATATCGTGACATTTTCTCTTCATGATGCATTCTGCTACTCTTAGCCACAAAAATGTGACATGTCACAAAATTGTGACAATTTTTCATTTCACTGCACTTCGCTTGTTTGAGTCGAGAAAACGTGACCTATCGCGATATCACGACACTTTATTTTTCTTAGCAGCAACACGTCACAAAATCGTGAAAATTTTTTATTTCTATCCGTGACGGAGCAACATGTCACGAAATCATGACAAATTTTCATTTCTAGCCACGACGAAGCAACATGTCACAATATCGCGACAACTTTTCATTTCTAGCCACGACGGAGCAACATGTCGCGATATCGTGACAACTTTTCATTTCTAGTCGCGACGGAGCAACATGCCGCGATATCGTGACAACTTTTCATTTCTATCCGTGACGGAGCAAAATGTCACAATATCATGACAACTTTTCATTTCTATCCACGACGGAGCAACATGTCGCGATATCGTGATAACTTTTCTCTTTTGTGAAATTTTGCTTTTTTCCTTGATTTTTTTAGCATCTGGGTCACTACGGTCTTCTTTGAAAACATGCAAAAAATGTGGGTCCCCAATTTTGGGGTGTGTTGTGGATCAGCCACAACAAATGGTGGCTCTGCTATCAAATGCTCCTGAGCATTTTGGTGAGAACCCAACCTGAAATATACAAGCTTAGATACAGGCGTTAGCACATAAAAGATAAACCAATACCGATAGATCAGAAATACATGAAACATCAGAATCATTAAGTATCATCTCGGTGTGTACAATGTGTTTTCATTCCCTATCGTTTGAACTGGATTAGCATTCCATTATCATTTTCACTTATGATTTGTATGCAAGGCTATGAATGATTTGTACAGGATTTGATGCATGATGAAGATACTAGAGATATAACAACCTACTTTACAAAGGCTTAAACCTTCTAATATCATGAACAAACATATTAAAACTGTTAAACCCTCTTAGGACCAAATATATGTATACTGAATTAATTTACTAGACCCCAAAGTTGGTTATGTGTCACTACCATCTTGAACCCATGTGTAGGTGTAAGTGAGATCAGAGCTTTGGGGAATTGGATTCTCAACCTAAGTGAGATGGGAATTTAACCCTATCCTTACTACTCTGATCTGGAATTCATTACCTCATCTTGAACAAAATGATTTAACCTATTATGGATGAAATTTTCAGGCTAGCTTGTCCATTTGAGCAATCAGTGGTCTTGTTTTTAGACAAGACATGTTGCCACGCATGAGCATAATTAACCCCATAATCCATGATTTGGCTTCATTCATTCTCTTCTTTGGACCTTTGGGATGACTACCCATCCTTGCTAGGGACATGTAGTATGATCCCTCCAATCCAATATTAAGATGAAATAGAAAATATTAATTTTATTTTTATTTCTTAGACCTTGGGGATGACTACCCATCCTTTGCAGAGGACATATAGTACGATCCTTCCAATCCAAGATGATAAAATGAAATATGGAAAATATTAATTTTATTTTTGTTTCTTGGACTTTTGAGATGACTACCCATCCTTTGTAGAGGACATGTAGTACTATCCTTCCCATCCAAGTTTTATGATAAAATGGAAGATGAAAGCTTTGGGGAATCATATTCTCAACCTAGGTGAGATGAGAATTATGCCCTATCCTTACTACTCCATGAAGGTCAAATCAGAGCTTTGGGGAATTGGATCCTCAACCTAAGTGAGATGAGGATTTAATCCTATCCTTACTACTCTGATTTTAGGCTTTAAGCATTATGGGAGTGGTGAAAACCACTGTTTTAAGGATTATGTTGCATGATAGGATAGACATGAAATATTCTTTCGCCTCACCTTTTCTTCCAAGTATGGTTTTGACCATTTTTCTCAAGATTCTCTTTAATATGCATAGAACGTGCTTAGTTCAATATAGTTCGGGCATAAACTCCCAATCTTAGGATCCTTTTAATATATGTTATGTAATAACCCTAAGAGGATTCAACACCTTCTCAATGATTGCACATGAAATGAAAATGTAACTGAGATGACATGTATATGCAATGCGGAATGTGACATGAGATATGAATGCACTGCTTCTTTTGAAATGTGGATGGAGTATTGCCATAAAAAAATATAAAACTGACTACTTCATGCATCACAAGTTTCAAACGATATTATTAAACTGTTTGTGTTTCTTGCGGAGCTTTCTACAACATAATTCCAATGTTTCATATTTTCCTGATCTTAGGCATGAGTTGACATCTCAAATTTTTATTCATTTTTTTATTTTTATTTTTTTATTTGTATACAAACCAAACATGTCCAGAGGACTAACACACAAAACTTAAAACCAAACCCAAAAAGCAACTTCTATATACAAATGTACAATATAATACAAGATGATGCAAAGCTTGGACTATCACTTTCCTAGATCCCAAACATGATTAGAACACTTCAACAAAAATATAATGTGATATGCATGCCAAGTGTTGTAGGAATCCAAAAAAAACAATATTAGACCACACCATGCACCAAATTTTAACTTCCCTTGCTCACCCCACCAATTAGATTTAATTCCATTAGTACTCTCATAGGTGAGCGTTTAAATACTAAAATGATTAGACAATAAATGATATTCAATTTTATCTTGTCTATTCTTGAAAGTATCCATTTCATAGTTTGATTCATGATTTATAACTAGGCTCTCTTTATCCAAAATGAGACTTTGTAAGCAAGAGCCTATTTCTAAAAATTTTAAATCCAAATCATTTTCCAAATTTGTAGGCCAATCAAATTTGTGTAACAGTTTGCAAGCATCTAGGATATTTACCAAATTGAGATCATTACGAGTTTTTATCCTAGGTTCAAGAATTAATTGTTGATGAATTTGATTTAGCAATTTAAATGCATCAAGCTCCTTTTCATTCATTAAAGTAATGTTATCAAAGGTGTGGTTAGAAATTAATCCTTGTTCTACATTCACCTTCAATGGCATTTCATCATAATGCAACACTTGTTCTTTCTCCATGATTTGTTTATCAAAGGCACCAAACTTAGGTACCCAATTGAACACGTGTCCATCCATTTCAAACCATAAGTCTTGTCTAGATAGGGGTGGGTTAACTAACATATTTCCATGATAAATCACTTGGGTTGCTTTGGATAACATGGGATTTTCAATTGGATCATCAATGATATCAAACCCAAATAATTTAGGTTTTGTAATTTTCTCATTTTGAAATGGCATAATCGTTGTGGCACAAGTAAGTGGATCAAGATTTTCAACTTCTTTTCCTTCAAAGGAATCTAAAGCAAGTGACTCTCTTTCTTGATTCATGATTGTAGAATCCTTATCATGCTCCAAAATTTGATGAGATTCGAATTTCTCTTCCAAAACTTTCTCAAATTGTACAGGATTTATAGTATCCTCATGTGAGGAAGCAATTGAGTTATCTTGCATATTAATTGACACAACAAGTTTGTTAGAAGATTTATATTGATAATATTCTTCCCATTTCTTCCACGAATCATAGTAATCATATTCCAAGTTCAAGTTGTGACGTTCAAGTATTTCTTCTTCATCTTCTGATTCATCAACCTGTTTCTCATCCAATTCATCTTCACCTTCCTTAGATGGTCCCGTTATTTCCAAAAGTGGGTTATTTCTTGAATTCAAATTGGTAAAGCTATCATAATCCAAATTTTTAACCCATGATTCAATTTTATCACAATTTGGAAGGTGTGGATCCTCTTGGTCATCACTTTCGAGAGCATCATCCAAAGTGTCTTTCGAGAACAAGTGGTGAAATTTGATTATGTCTTCAACTTCATTTGTTGATTTTATTTCAAATTCATTTTTAGCCACTTGTGATGACTTAGGAGCTTCTACAATGGGATCAATTTTTGAATTTTGTGTCATATAGTTGCTCCAATCCTTTGCAAGTACATCTGCCCAAATCATATCCACATAAGTTTGTTCATCCAAATACTCCTTTTTGGGTAATGATTCTGGATATTTATTTTCCAAAACAAGATGGTGATTATTTGATTCCAACTTCTTGTTACCCATCCATAGAATTTCTTCTCCAAAATATTCATGCTCTTCAAGACATTTCGAATAGGTATTCACTTCAACGTGAGTCACCTCAAAATTTCTTGTATCATTTGAAGAAGCATAACATGAAATATCATTAATATCGGCATTATGAATTTTCTTCCTAGGATGATTTGGATGCATACATTGATGTGCTCGTTTTTCTGGTGGAACATGCCTACATACCTTCTTAACCACTTTATTTTGCTCTTTTACTTTCGATACGAACTATTTGGGTTGAGTTGTAGAAGTAGTAGGATTAGTTGGATTGATATCCATAGACAATGCTTGAAAATTTGTTGCAACGGTTCCATGAGTGACCACCTGATTCTCTAATTGATGCATAGTTGGATGGATGGAAGCACTTGTATAAGCACACGTGGGAGCATAATTTGGTCTAGTAGGATAAAGTTGATTGTAGGGAAAAACATTTGATATAAAATTTTGTTGCGTCCACACTTGATTTACCATCGAGGTTTGATTTCAAGCCCCTAGTTGTCCTACCATAGTTGATTGTTCCATTCCATAACCTTGTGGCCTCAATTGTTGATCTACAATCATAGCTTCCATGTAGGCCGATGCAAGATCAGTAACCAAGGGATTCATCCTGACAAATATTGCAAACAATGGATCCAATGCTCGAAAGTATATTTGAAGAGCACCACTTTCCTCAATAGTATAGGGAGAAATTAATCTCGCATAAATTTTTCAAAACCTCATGTTGAAACTTCTCACTGGCTCATTAGGTTCTCTTTTGCAAGAAGCAAATTGTTGAAATATCGTGAGAGGATCAATGAACAACCTAAATTGATTGATAAATTCATCTTTCAATTGAGTCCAAGATGTAATAGAATCAGTGGGTAAATTGATGTACCAATCATATGCCACCTCATCAAGGGTTCCAGGAAACATTCTACATGCCAAATCCTCATGTTCGACATTCCATCTAACTAGGATATCCACATAGGCTTGAATATGCTCCTCGGCTAATGTGGGATCATTGTGTTTAAACTTGGGCAAATGCTTTTCTACGTTCTTGGGTAAATCATGAAAATCTCCACTAATGTTCAAAGGATTAGCATGTATCCCATACCACATTCCTACGAGTTGAAGCCATTAATGAAACTCGAGAGAATAATTTCAAAACCAATTTGTTAGTCATGAATAAAAGAAGGAACCATGACAAAGCAATATTCTAAAAATGTAAATTAGTTTCTGATTCACCAGACCGCATATGCACAGGTGAAGAGCATACTCCTAGTGTTGTAGGCTTTGTGATTCACAAGATCGCATTACACACAAGTGAAGAGCATAATACCGACAACCAATACATTTTAGACAAAATAATTCCTTACAAGTGAGCATGAAATGACTAGCAAATATCAAACCTGTAACGTGTTAATAATCATGTTAGCATCAACCAAGCAATGTATCCATTAAAATAAAATGAAAGTAATTGCATGGAGACAACCTCATTAGTCAAGAAATTTTTTTTTTTTTTAAATCCAATCAAGACACATTATTCTTGTATGAACAATCAAAAAGTGTTAGAACAATGCATAGCAATTCATGTCCTCATTTTAATAGTACAATTTTGTATTGTTAAAATAGGGCTAAAGATAATAACCAATAGGGCATGAAATATTCAAAATTTAAATCCCTATAGCATTTAAATCACACTAAAATAAACCCATTCAGGCCCTCCTTCTAGCACCAAAATGTTGAGTGGATATTTTGCCCTATAACAAAATGATCACGCAACTAGAGTCTCTGACAGGAAACTCTCTCTTGCAAAGAAATTAGCTATTTCTCCAAGGTTCTTATGAACAAAAATTCATATGCATAAATAATAATATTCAATTTAAATGCTTGGAACACCTTAGTGATTGCAAGTAACTGTAAACAAGGGGCAATGTTGATTTATTTCACCATGAAACTTTAGTGATTGTTCATTGTTTTTTTTTTTAGATTTTGATATTTTTTAGATGTTTATAATTTTAACAACTACAAATTAAAATAAAGTAACAACTTCTAGAAAAGTAAAGTGCAAAACAATAAAAATAAAATGCCTTCAGTATGATGCTATCCTATTTTGACAAAACCGAAGATATGAGGTTTCCATGCATGCAACCTAACCTATTGGACCTGCAAAACATGCACAATCCTGATAAGCTAAGTGCTGGTTCCTAAGGATTTGAATGAGGTTTTTAGATTTAAGCATTCACATGCAGCAACCAAGAAAAACTTGTATCAACTACATTTACAAGCCTAAAATTTGAAAAGGGAAAATAGACATTTAATCTTGCATGTAGAAAATGACTCCTTCTTTCTTGCCCATAAGATGCAAATTTTTGAAATATTATCTACATTAAATATTTGTCATTTTACAATAGCAGACATCTGGTTCTCCAAAACCAAAAAAAGTGGAAGAAAAGCACTCTAAAGCAGGCCCAGAATGGTTTATCACCCTCAGCTCTGCAACCCTGCTCCCAGCGGTTTCTGACCCCCTATAACTGCCTTTGGCTTTTTCTTTTAAACCTTCTAGTACGGTTCTCTGTTTTGCCCTGTGATGCTTCACTTCATCTCCCAGGTCTCTTCGTTTCATCTTCTTGCCTCTTTGCATTATTTTTGGCTTTTGTTCGAGCATCAAAATGTTTGATCTTCTTTCTAACTATAACCGTTATGTAACCCTTACACCTTTATGCCACGTTTTTAGTGCTTCCCTACATGTTCCATAACATCCCCCTATAAATCATGACCAAAAATAGCATGTCGCGATATCACGACATTTTTATGTATGTAGCCTTGCTCCTCTACCTACTCCGTGAAAATGAGACATGTCGTGATATCGTGACATTTTTCTGTCAGTAGCCTTGTTCGTCATCATGCATCACAAAAATGAGACATGTCGCGATATCATGACATTTTCCTATTCCAGACCGAGCAAATGCAACCTGTCACAAAATCATGACGTTTTTCTTTTTCAGGTTGTGCAGGATGCAACCTGTCATGAAATCGCAACGTTTTCTCTTTCGCTGTGTTTTGTTGCACTTAGCCGGGAAAACATGACATTTTTTGAAATCATAACACTTTTTCATTCCATACCATATTTTTGCTTTATGTCATGAAATCGTGACACTTTTCTCTTTCGAGTTGTCTCGCTGCTTTTCATCATGAAATTACGACGCTTTTCTCTTTCAGACTACTCTTTCTATTGAGTCTTCTGATTCATAGTCACTTTCATCTGATTTATATTCAATCTCATCATGGATGGACCATGTGAACCTTTTTAAATAGCGAGGCCCTTGATAGGCTAAGCCAAGTTGTGACTCATCATCACTTGCTTCATATCCATTATCCTCATCCCATGAGTTGTACTTTTGGGGTGGAATCAATTGAGGTGTTTGGATGATAAGTTTCTATAGGAGGTATGTTTACCATGGCTACTTGTCTATTACTCAAATTTGCTATTCTCAAGGGGTGATAAGGAATGAAATCAATGTCTTATCCCAACCCTATGCTTAATCTTTCAAATGCCATTGCAAGTGAGTCATCTTGACCTCTGCTATAATTGCCTAAGCCAAATATGTTGGAAGGAAGATGATATAGTGACTTGTAAGGCCTCCTGTGCCCCTGCTCATATATGCCAATGCCATAGCCATTCCAATGGCAATGCTCAAAGTATCTTGGAGCAAACTCAATATTAGAAAGGTAACGAACATTGACTATGAATAATTCATCACCATATCCTTCTATATCTAAAGACTTATGAGCATAGTCCAGGCTGACATAGAAAAAATTGGTTTGTTTGGGAGGGATTCCCAGTGGAATCACTATTCCTATCGGTAGCCTCAAGTCTTTATGTGATGCAGGAGCATTCGAGGGCAGCAAAGCAATTGAGCATCAACAAAAATTTTTGTTGATATTTTTTCCTAAGTGTTGCAAAGTTATTTTTTTTCTAAGTGTTGCAAAGAAAACTATGTGTCGCGATATCGCGACACAAAAAGTGTCGCGATATCATGACCAAAACAGAAGATAGAGAAATAGTGGACAAAAGGTCATGATATCGCGACATGTCATGATTTCACGACATTTCATGAAATCGTGACCAAAGCAGGGGAAACAAAGGTGCGGAGGACCAAAGGTCGCAAAATCGTGACATGTCACGATTTCACGACATGTCACGAAATTACGACCAAAGCAGGGGAACAAAGGCATGGAGGAACAAAGGTTGTGAAATTGTGACAAAAGTAGGGAGCAAAGGCATGGAAGAAAAAATGTCGTGAAATCACGACGTGTCACGATTTCATGACCAAAGCAGGGAGCAAAGGCGCGGAAGACAAAAGGTCGCGAAATTGCGACATGTCGCGATTTCATGACCAAAGTAGGGAGCAAAGGCATGGAAGACAAAAGGTCACGAAATCATGACATGTCATGATTTCATGACCAAAGCAGGGAGCAAAGGCGTGAAAGACAAAAGGTCATGAAATTGCGACATGTCACGATTTTGTGACCGAAACGGGAGAACGGAGGCCGATAGAAAAAATGGTGCAATATTACGACAGGTTGCGATATCGCGGCCAAAATGGAGAGAGAAGGCACAAAAAGGAAATGGTCGCGATATCATGACATGTCATGATATCATGACCAAACAGAAAAACATGCACTCCCAGATTTCATAAAGACGTCCCTTCATGCATGACAAGTTAGCAGCAGTGAAGCAGCAATTTCAAAGGAGGATTTCAACGGGCATGTTGGCCACTCGCACAAGATATCTGGAGACGCATTTATAGCAACTAATAGCAAGTAGTAGATCAAGAAGAATATTTCATTGGGTATGGTATCCAGTCGCGCACCTCACCTAGAGTCTCATCAATGCAACTTTCCAAAATTGTTCTAGGTGGCAATTACAGATCGTGGGAAGTTTGAAAGCACAGAGGATCGGGACCTCGATAAAAACCCATGGATTGTAATGAGTTGGGGTTGGAAAAATGGTAGTTTGGCTGTATATTCTTGTAAAATTCTTTCAAAGTATTGAATAAGAAATTTTGGGCTCTTGTTTGTCTGGTTTTCTGTTTTGTGCAAGATCTATTCTCCACCAAGTGGTATCAGAGCCAGTAGTTCCTGAGTGTGTAACAGATCGCCGGAGGAGAGGCAGTTACACCAAGATCTATGGAAGGGTTTGGAATTGGGTGAGAAGAATGCCTCCAAGAAGAAACCCTGTTGGTGGGAGAGGCATCGTAGTAGTGAAAGATGTTCAAGCTTTGTAGCGGCAAATGCAAGCCCTGCAAGAAGAAATGCGTAGAAGATTGGAGCCAAGAAGAGACGAGGGTAGTGAAGAGGAAGATGATGAAGAAGAAGACCAACCTAAAGAAGAAGAAGAAACAGTAGATCTTGCTTAGGCCAGACTATACAAATCCATATCCTAGATTTGGAAGAGGTCAAATATGGAGGTTTCCACATATTCCAGGAACCTTGATCCAGAGGAATTGATCGACTGGATCAACGATCTGGAAGAGTACTTTGAGTACGAGGAGGTTGAGGATCCTGATAGGGTTAGATTCACAAAGACCAAACTGAAAGGTCATGCTAGCATTTGGTGGAAGGGAGTGCAGTTGGAGTGAAATAAAAGAGGAAAATAGAGAATAACAAAGTGGGAACAGATGGCAGAAAAGCTAAAGAGGCAGTTCATACCTGGTGATTATGAGTTAGACCTGCTAAAGAAAATGCAAGGATTGAGGCAATCAAGCAAGTCTGTAAAAGAATACATAGAATAATTTCATAAAATAATTATTAGAACAGGCCACTCAGAGGCCAACAAGGAGAAGGTAGCCTATTACATTAATGGGTTACGAGCAAGTATTCAGGAAGAATTAAGTCTAGTTCGGATGACCACCATAGAGGACGCTTACAAATTCACCTTAAAGGTTGAAGAAAAGCTCAATAGGAGGTTTGAAAACAAGCAAAGAGGAAGAGGTCGTGGTGAAAGAACCGATGGAAGGAACAGTTGAAGAAGAAATGAAGATTCTTAGAAAAATGGAGAAGGTAGCAGCAATCAAGAACAAATGAGAGAAAATACAGACTGCCCCCATAATCAGAATAATGGTTATCGAGGGGGAAGAGGTAGAGCTGGACGTGGCCAAGGAAGAGGAAGATTTCGGGGGACTTGCTTCTAGTGTGGGGAAGAGGGACATCACCAATATGAGTGCCCTCAGCAATGAGAAAGAAATAATTGGAGGCTGGAAGGAAATGCCAGAGTAGCAGTCGCTAATGAAGATGCTGGATCTGAGCATTTTGAAGAAGCTGAGAGAGGAGACGTAATGATTGCAAGGAGAGTCCTGCTGAATGAAGAGGGAGCTACAGATTAGAGGAAAAGCTTATTCTGCATAAGGTGTAAATGCGTGAGTAAGATTTGTAACATTATCATTGACAACGGTAGCACATATAACCTAGTTTCAAAGGGAATGGTTACAAAGCTACAACTGGAGAGAAAAAAAACACCTGCATCCATATCGGATCATGTGGTTGCAGAAAGACGATAAGGTTTTGGTTAATGAATAGTGCCTGGTAAAATTCAGTATTGGGAATTACCGTGATGAGGTTCTGTGCAACATTCTACCCATGGATGTGTGCCATTTGCTATTGGGAAGGCCATGGCAGTTTGACAGGTGTGCGGTTCATGATGGTCGTGCCAACACCTATTTCATGACCAAGAATGGAATGCGTCATAAGCTGAAACCCTTGAAGGATGTGGAAGAAAAGGTATGTGGCAGTGCAAGAATTTTCTTGGTTGACGAAAGGAAATTTTTAGATGATTTAAAGCATGAACATATGTGTTATGCATTAATTCCTAGAGTCAGGGATACAAAATGCAAATATGCCCCAGCAGAAGTCCAAGATCTATTGAGAGAATTTCCAAATATCATATCTAATAATGTGCCTGAGGGTTTACCCCCAGTAAGGAAGATCAGTCACCATATTGATTTGGTGCCAGGATCAAGCTTGCCCAATAAATCTACACATAGAATGATGCCTGTAGAAATTGAAGAACTAAACAAGCAGGTCCAGGAGTTGCTGGAGAAGAGGCTTATTTGGGAAATCTTAAGTCCATGCGCAGTACCTACAGTGCTAGCACCAAAGAAATATGGAGAGTGGAGAATGTGCACAGACTCTCGAGCCATCAACAAGATCATAATTAAATACATATTTCCATTGCCAAGGATGGATGACATAATGGACTGTTTGAGTGGAGCCAGGTACTTCACCAAAATTGACCTCAAGAGAGGTTACCACCAGATCCGTGTCAGGGAAGGAGATGAGTGGAAGACAGCCTTCAAGACCAGATAAGGTTTGTATGAATGGCTGGTCATGCCATTTGGACTATCCAATGCATCAAGTACCTTCATGCGGCTGATGAATGAGGTACTAAAAGAGTTTTTAGGAAAAATTGTCATTGTTTATTTATATGATATATTAATATTCAGCAGAACCCTAGAGGAGCACCTGATGCATATCAGAAGGGTTTTTGAAAAGCTACGAGAGGAGCAGTTATTAATAAATCTAAAAAAGTGTAATTTTGTAAAGGAGTTAGTATACCTGGGATTTGTAATCTCAGTAGAAGGTCTGAAAATGGACCCAGAGAAGGTGATAGCTATCATCGAATGGCCTACCCCAAGAAGCACAACAGAGGTAAGATCATTTCATGGTCTAGCCAGCTTTTATAGAAAATTCATAAGAAACTTCAGCAGCATTTGTGCACCCCTCACAGAAACAATGAGAGGGGATAAGAAAGAATTCAAGTGGACCTTAGGGTCTGAAAGGAGCTTTGATGCATTAAAGAAAAGGCCACAGAATAGCCTATTTTGGCACTTCTAGACTTTAACAAAGTATTTCAGGTAGACTATGATGCCAGTGGCAATGCAATAGGGGCTGTACTGAGTCAAGAAGGTAGACCTGTTGCTTATTTTAGTGAGAAGCTCAATGATGCTCGGAAAAAGTATTCAGTTTATGACCAGGAATTTTATGCTATAGTTCAGGCTCTAAAGAAGTGGAGGCATTATTTGTTGCCAAAAGAGTTTATTCTATTTATGGATCATCAGGCATTGCAGTACATCAACAGCCAAACAAAATTGAATCAGAGGCACATGAAGTGGGTTGAGTTTCTCCAAAGCTACACCTTTGTGTTAAAGCACAGAAGTGGAAAATCAAACAGAGTTGTAGATGCCTTAAGTAGAAGGCAGAATATGTTGATTTAAATGACAGTGGAAGTGGTAGGATTCAAAGAACTGAAGGGTCTTTATCCTGAAGATCTTGATTTTGCAGAAGCCTGGGTGGCTTGCTTGGCACCTATTATTGTGGATAGGACAAAATGGTTGGATTTTCTAATCCAAGATGGAATGTTGTTTAGGGGAAGCAAATTATGCATTCCAAGGAGTTCCATGCGGAAGAACTTAATCAAGGAAAAGCACAACGGGGGACTGGTTAGAAATTTTGGTCGGGATAAGACCATTGCCCTGGCGAATGAAAATTACTACTGGCCGCAACTTCAACAAGATGTGAAAAGGTTTGTACAAAGTTGCAGAATATGCCAGATGGCAAAAGGTGTGAGGTAGAATACAGGATTATACCAGTCGTTACCTGTACCTGAGAGGCCATGGGAGGACATCAGCATGGATTTTATTCTTGGGTTGCCAAGAACACAGAGGGGAAATGACTCTATATTTATGGTGGTTGACAGATTCTCCAAGATGACACATTTTATTCCCTACCAGAAAACAAGTGATGCGGTTCACATTGCAGGGTTATTTTTCAAAGAAGTGGTACTGTATCACTCCAAATTTGTCGCATCCTTACCTTCAGACTATTGGATCCACGCTCGGAAGGAGGATGGGAAAAGGATGTCATGGTACCTCGGACTGAGAGGACTTTGCGAAGGTCCCGCCTCTCAAGGGAGGTGTATTTTGATGATTTTTTGACGGATGGTGGGTTCACCAGGAAACATTTAACGATAGCTTCCACGCCTAGATTTTGGAATGTGTTTAAATGTGTTCATTTTTAACCTTAAGCATTCATATCCTAGGTTTTGCTGAATGTATCTAGATTACTCTATATGAAAATGCAAGTTCAATGAATACAAAAAATAAATTTAAAGACAGAAAAATAGAGAGATTACAGAATATAAATGAGGAATACCTGATCTGGATGTCTGAAGAAGATTCTGATGTTGAAGCAGTCTGGATCATCTGAGATTCGACAGAATCATTTGCAATCAGACAAGTTGGTCTGAGATCTGACGAATTCGTCAGAGACCTGCAAAATCGAAAATAGATGCAAAATACAAAAGGTACTACAACACTAACAAAAGGAAATGATATAAAATGGCAGCAATGTTATCAAACTGAAACTTAAACACAGAGACAGAAATGAATCATATTAATTAGATAATAATTAGGATTTAATTATGCACTTAATCGAAATGGGTGAAATACAAATGCAAAATGACATAAAACACTGAATAGAATATTTAATTTGCAGAATAAAATGACAGAGAAAAGGTTGAGAAACGCAAATTTCGAACGCGATTGCCTTAATACGGATCGCGATCGAGATCGTCTCGCATCGCATCTGAAATTGCCTCGAATTCGACAGGTTCACCTCCGATCTGAACAGGTTCGTCGACGATGATAGGTGCTGGCTCCGACTAAAAAATAGTGATGTACCTGTAATAAAATTGGTATGGGACTAATGCAAATGGAAAATAGGGATGTTTTAACATGAATGGAGTTAACTTACAGATAATTTTCAGCCAGGGGTTGGGAAGGGAAAATCCTAGAGACTAAATAGGCTTAGGGGAGTAGTTAGGAGGTTGGTGATCATCCCAATTTGGGAGATCTCCAATGGGGGTAGGGTCCCAATGGTGTAGACACACTTCTACCCAGATTGGAGAGCCGTTGGAACAGATTCCAACTTTGCAAAATCAGTTTTGCGACAAGATCGTCTGGACGTCCTAGTCCAGATGAAATCGTCAAATCTAGGGCAATACCATCTGATCGGCGATGATATCATCAAACGGTCAAAACAACCTCTAAAAATGACACAAAAAAGGGGGAAACAGATTTCCCGACGGTTAACGGGCGGTTTGGGAGGTTAAATTTGAATTTTAAATTATTTACTAAGGTGAATGTAATTATTACAATTTCACTGCGCCAATTTTAGGGTGCTACATTTTGCCCCCTCTTTAGCGAATTTTTTGAAGAAAATGCGTTAAAGATGAGTTCTTCTTGATCTACGAGAAAGCAAAAATTATTCCCATTTTTAGGTGACGATTCTTGGTCGAATCGTACGACAGCTTACTATGGTGCCCCCTCCGTGTTTTTACCCAAATCGAACGTTTGAGGTAAAAACACGAAAAAGCAAAAAAATATTTTTGAATAAAATTAAGAAAAATAGGGTAAAACCCTAATTCATTTTTACTGTTCATTTTTTGGTTTTTGGAGCTCTGAAGCAAAAATGGTGGAGACGACGCACAGATCGACAGAGGTCCGACACGGTCTACGGGTAAGAGTCCAGACTGTTCTAGAATGCTCTAATTTAATTTTACATGCTTTTTAGGTAGATTTTAGATGATTTTTGATCATCGCAGCCGTTTTTGGGCCGTCGACATTGTCGAGACGAAATCGTCCCGATTTCGACGAAATCGTCCCGATTTCGACGAAATCGTCTCAATTTCGACAATTTTGCCCAAGGGCAAAATCATCGAAAGGGGGACGATTTCGTCAAATTAGGGACGATTTCGAACTACGAAATCGGAGATGATTATGCTCAAATTTGGGACGATATCGTCCAATAGTGGGCGATATCATCAATTGCACAAGATTAAATTTTTAACTTGCATTATTGATTTACTTGAATTATTGATTAATGATTGTTTGTTGTTTTGTTGTTTATGTTTGCAGAGAGGATTACTAAAGAGCAGGGAGTGGAAATACGATGGGTTGAGAGATGAATTGGCCGCTCTCACATAGGCAGAGTGGGATCAGCTGGCACAGGCTGGCTTACTGCATGTGGCAGAGATGCCACAAGTTTCTATGGACATGGGGCTACTGACGGCCCTAGCAGAGAGGTGGTATCCGGGCTCTTCATGTTTTTGGCTACCTACAGGGGAGATGGCTCCCACTTTGGAGGATGTATGGAGGATTCTGAGAATCCCCATACAAGGACGGCTGATTACACCTACGGCCAATCAGGGCCATGCTATGGGATGACTGTGCGGTGACCCGAGCTTCGCCCTAGAGAAGGGTGGAGTTAACATTGAGGCATTGTGCCAGATGCCTAGGGCATCTACACTCACACGGGTTATGGTTGGAGTAGTTGGTGGACTTTTGTTGTACCACCAAAGCGAGTGCAGGGTGCCGTGGATGCTCGTAGATGTGATCTATGATATGCAGGACCATAGGTACAGGTTCTCATGGGGAAATTTTGTTCTATGCCGGTTGTACAGGATCCTATATGGGGTCATGTACAAGGGCGACCGATGTCTAGTCATGACATCGCTGCTACAGGTTTGGTGCTGGGAGCACATTGTGGTGCGGAGGCCGATAGGGCTTCCTCTAATAGGGGTTGATGGGGAGAGGCCTCGAGTCTTCTACTAGTGGCTTCGAAGAGGGGCACAGCGACGGATCGACCTGTCGATGTCCCGGAGGCTACTAGATGACTTAGTCCCAGACCAGATCACCTGGAGGCCATGAAGGGAGCATCCAGGGTGGCTAGAGGACGGACAGGAGTTAGCTCGCGTTAGGCAAGTTTGTTGGCTGAGGATGGAGAGGGGAGAGGTGGAGCTCCATAGGTATGACCGAGTTTTGAGGCAGTTCGGTCTATAGTAGAGGATCCCATCCCTCAGAGATTACAAGTTTTCTCAGACTATCCGAGATAACACTACAGTTAGCAGGGCTCCAAAAATGTAGCGGTTTTGGAGCCAAGACACGGATGATGCCCCCATCCAGCCAGTGGATGGGGACGACGCAGGAGTAGCTGATGGCTACGATGCCTAGTACATAGGCATCCACCCTCCTTGGATGACAAGGGCACAGGGTCCGATCCATGCGGTTGTGCATCAGATAGGGAGGCAGTGCCAGGCGACAATGGAGGCAGCCCAGGGTCATGGCAAGAGAGAGGCGAGGAAGCCACAGGAACAGGAGTGGTCATGGCAAAGAGAGAGGGAGAGGAGGGAGGTGATACCCCCATCTCCATAGAGGCCACCATCACCCGATAAGGTCAAGGGTGTGGACACAGGAGAGAGTAGTGAGATGGCTACTCTCCGGGCAGAGAGAGATCATCTGTAGGCTCAGGTGTAGATGCTACAAGATGCGACTGCACAACATCGGGCTGATGTGTCATAGCTACGGGATGAGATTGCATGCCTTAGGGCACAAGGCAGAGGGGTGAGCTCTAGGGAGTTGACATGAGCTATCACCCAGCTGAAATTTTACCATACACTATACTTTTAGCTGGTGTCAGAGGCAGATAGACTACCTCTGCCAGCTAACATCGCAGATTCGATCAGGATTGGGTCATCGAGGACCACGTCTCGATCGAGGACGAGGACTACATATACTGCGATGGGGCCACCTCGTCCACCTCAGGGTGGGGGAGGAGATGAGGCAGAGACCTCGAGGGGCTCTCGAGGCTAGAGGGTTGGACACTGTATTTGTATTATATTTGTTTTTGTTGATAGAGGATTGAGTATGCCGAGGTTCAGATTGTGGCATACCAATCTAGTTTTGATGATGTACATATATTTGTGATATATATAGATGAGATATTTTTGATCATATGACTTGTGTCTTGTGTATGTTTATGAGGCTTTTAATGTTTGATTGATGTGATGATTGGATGTAATTATGTCGTTGGAGATATAATTTGAATATCATGCGGTGATATTTTAAATGAAATAATCTGATGTAACAAATTGATTTGTTGTAATGAAATGTAAAAATAAAAAGAGACTTCTAACAATAATTTCAAAGGACATTGTCACTATTATAGACCATTTCATGGAGTCGCTGCTCACTCGGTCGTCAAGCTAGTCCCATTTATAGAAATATTGTTAAAAAGTAAAAGAGTGCTTAAGAAACTGTCTTAAGACTTTGGTGCAATGGTGCAAATGATGATGATGATGATGGTTTGTTTTCAGATTTTTATAAAAAATATTTGTGCATGAAATAATGTTCAAATGATTTTTTTGCTAGGCATAATTTCCTAAGTGTGATAAAAATTTTGGATAATTCTTTAGGAATTATACCATCATTGCAAAAGGTTGACATAATGACATGAAATAATGAAAATGTGTTTGCTTTTGAAAAGCATAATTTGTGTAAAATAATGAATTAAGTCATATGGTTTTCATGATTTTTAATAAATGGGGAATAAAATTGTTACAATGGTTTGCGCTAGGCATAGAATATGTAGGTATAGACTTATACCATCATCGCGAAAATCCAAAAAATAGTTTTATTGCCTGATTTATTTTTGATGAACAAAAAATATGAAAAGGAGGACTTGCGCTAGGCATAAAATTTCAATTTTGGTTTTGAAACTATACCATCGTCACGAAAATCAACCAGATATATATGTTTATGTTTTTTATTTTGAAAGAAATTTTTGATTTTTGTATTATATAGTTGTCTTTGTAGTAAACGACTGTACTTGATTTATTCCAAACAAGTTGCAAAAATAATATTTCAAATTATTTTGAAGACAAAAGTTAGATTTATAAGGAATCCCATGTGCATATGTGCGTTCATTTCCAATCTTGATTTATCATAATGATACACAAAATCTCTCAAATACAAATGTGTGTGCAATTGCATTGTTCATTTACCAGTTTTGAGCAAGATAATATGATACAAGTGATTTGAAGAAACCAAATAAGTGTTCATTAACCATGATGTAGATGCATATAACCATACTAGGCTACTATGTAGGTTAGATTATCAAGAGCTAGCTAATACATAAGCAGACATAGGTCTGTACAAAATAAGGTCGCTAATGTGATAGACATATCACCACGCTAGGAGTTACCCAAGGCCAAGCGGGTTGGGCACAAACCCCTTGTTATGGGGCTTACCTCACGGTTTCGAATAATTGAGAATTCCAAGGATTCAAGCTCATCAACCCTTCTTTTCTTTTCAAAGGGTAGGGAAAGGGATTTTATTGCTTTCTTGCTTTCTTTTGAACTTTGCTTATTTTTCTGTTTGTATTTCTTTTGCTTGATAATGCTTGGAACATTGCTGAAATAACATTTTTCTTTTCTCTTTTTTTTTCTTTCTTGAACTTTTCTTCTCTTTTTTTTTTTTTTCTTTTTCTGTGCTAGGGATACTTGCTCGGATTAGCTGTAGAGCAAGGGATTTTTATTCTGGGTAGGGGTGAGCTTGTCCTTTTGCCAATTCTCAAAGATTCTAGACCATGTGCATGATAGGATAGCAGGGGAAACTTTTCGCTCAAGGAATCAGTTCTACTATGTAGCAAAACATGGAAATTACAAATATAATCATTTTATTGTGAAAATATGTGCTTGGTTTAAGTAAATAACAAGATCAATTCTCCATGCTCAAACTTTATTTAAGTGAATTTTGTGAACTTTGATATAAGAGAGATTAGTAATCATGCCAGATAAAATCAAGATATTTATTGTTGTGAGTGTGCAAGTGAGGGATGCCACATAAATGCTAATTTATCCAAAAAATAATTTAAAACATATAACTGCGATAATTGTAAGAAAATATATATGAACACTTTTGAGAAAATTTTTGAGGATGTGGACTCTCTCTTTCTTCTTTATTTTATTTGGTTTCAAGAATATAGCTATTATTATATTTGTATCATTATTTTGATTTTTGGTTTTATATTTGATTTTGAGTAGAAAAAAATTAACAAGTGCCTTAAATAAATGCAATAGATAGTTTTGAAGATTTTGGATGATTATGAATATTTTTTATGTTTTTGGATTTTTATAAATTTGAAAGAAATATATAAAAAAATTTGAAAACAAATATATACAAGGATGAAGAATGACCAAATTTATGCATAGTAACGTTTAAGATGCAAAATATTCATGGGTTCTTTAAGTTCTTTACCATCTAAGATAGATAATTTGTATGCTCCTAATTCAAATTTGGCAGTAATAATGTATGGTCCAAGCCAATTGGGCTCGAATTTACCTTTAAGTTCCTTAGTTGCATTTGTATTTTTTTTATTTTCTTTTAAAACAAGGTCGTCGATCTCAAAGGATCTGTGACGAACTTTTTTAGCATATGATCTTTTAAGCTTGTTTTGGTAAGCACGGAGATGCTCCAAAGCATTGATGCATTTTTCATCTAGGAGTTCTAGCTGACTAAGTCTGCCAGCACAATATTCATCTCCTACTTTGGTATATTGAAGTAGCAGAGCCAAAGAAGGAACTTCCAATTCAAATGGAAAAATTGCTTCAGCACCATACACCAAAACAAATGGTGAAGTTCCAGTGGGGGTTCGAACACTAGTTCGATAGGCCCACAAGGCTGGATATAATTGAATGTGCCGACCACGGCCGGTTTATTGACCAATATTTTGAGAATTTTGATTAAGGTTTTGTTAGATGCTTTTGCTTGACCATTACCCTGAGGATAATAGGGAGTGGACCAGCGATGTTGAATCTTATATTTTTGACATAATTTTTTAACGTCTTTATTTTTGAAACAAGTTCCATTGTCAGAGATGATATTGGCAGGGATTCCGAACTTGCAAATGATTTGATTAAAAATAAATTTAGAAACTTGTGTGCCAGTGCAGGAAGCTAAAGGCATAGTTTCGACCCACTTCGTGAAATACTCAGTGGCGGTTATGATGAACTTGTGTCCATCGGATGACACGAGATTGATTTTGCCAATAATATCCAAGCCCCATTTAGAAAAGGGCCATGGGGATGAAATAGCCTGCAGCTCTTGTGCAGGTGCATGGACAAGGTCAGCATGTTTTTGACACTTGTCATAATGGCACACATACTCATGTGCATCCATTTCCATGGTAGGCCAAAAGTATCCTATTCGAAGGAGCTTTTTAGCAATAACACTACCACTAAAGTGTCCTCCACAAGATCCATCGTGGGCTTCACTCAAGGATGATTTAGACTCTTCTAAGTTTAAACATCTTAATAGGATACCTTCAAAATATCTCCTATATAAAGTATTGCCAATTATTATGAATCGACTTGCTCGTCGATGTAATAACCGACGCTGGTTTCTATTAGAATTGGCAGGGAAAGTCCCATTTTGAAGAAAATCAAATATGTCTGTATACCAAGGCTCGGGAGTTGTTTCATTGATTAGAAACACATCCAAAGGCTCTAAGCATGACTTATTTGAGGCGGGTTCCTAGAGTTGACGAATAATGATAGTGGCATATTCGTAATTTAACTCCAAGGGCAAGAGAGATGCAGCTGCGGCCATAGCATCAGCTGCACGGTTGCTAGTTCGAGGAATGGCTTCCAAGGTAACTTGATCAAATAAAGACATTAATTGTAAAACATAGGCATTATATGGGCACATTTTATCATCTCGAGTTTGATAAACTTCATTAATTTGGTTTATAACCAGTTGGGAATCACCAAAAACTAAAAGGTGTTTAATTTTTAGCGCTAGGGCAGCTCGTAATCCAAGGATTAGAGCTTCATACTCAGCAGTATTGTTGGTGCAAGCAAATGTCAATTTGAAGGACAGAGGAATAAGATGTTTTTGTGAAGAGATTAAAATAATACCCGCACCAGCCCCACTCATGCATCGGGCTCCATCAAAGTATAAGGACCATTGTTCAGGATGGTCTGCCTCTAATTGAAGGCATTCATCTGGAAACTCGATGATGAGGGGATGGGTAGACTCTAAGGGTGTAGCAGCTAATTGATCTACTATGATTTGACCCTTAACATACTTTTGTCCTATGAATGTGAGATCGAACTCACTTAGAGCAAGAATCCACTTGGCTGTGCGACCTGATAAATAAGGTCGACTCATGAGATACCTTAAGGGATCATATTTAGCGATGACATAAGTTTTTTGACTAAGCATATAATGTCATAATTTTTGCGTAGCAAATACGACTGCTAGACATATTTTTTCCAACACTGTGTAATGGGTTTCATAACTGATGAAGGTTCGGCTAATATAATAATTAGCACGTTCTCGCTTTTCATCATCAAGTTGAGCTAACATAGCCCCTAATGCAGAATCTAAAGCAAAAATATAGAGGAGAAATGGGCAATCAGATTTAGGTGGTGAAAGAACAGGTGGATTAAGGAGGTATTGTTTGAGAAGTGCAAAATCTTCTCTACATTTTGTATCCCAATTAAAGGGGACGTCCTTCTTAAGGAGTTTAAGAAAGGGACCGGTTTTATCTGCCAGCTTATCGATGAAGCGACGAATAGCTTGAAGTTTACCTTGTAAACTTCGTAACTCAGAGATATTAGTAGGGCATATCAATGATGGCCACAAACTTGAGAGGGTCAATTTCAATACCACATAAAGAAACTAAAACCCCTAATAGTTTTCCGGATTTAACTCCGAATATGCATTTTGTTGGATTTAATCGAATGAGATATTCTCGTAATCGATTAAAGACTTTCCTTAAATCATCTAAATGATTATTTTCAATAATAGAGCGAGCTATAATATCGTCCACATAATCATGTAGGATATCATGCATCATATCATGAAAAATGTAGGTCATAGCTCATTGATAAGTTGCACCGACATTCTTTAAGCCAAATGGCATCACTTTCCAGCAAAAGGTACCCTAGGGGGTAATAAAGGTTGTTTTAGCCTGGTCTTCAGGAGCTATCCTGATCTGATTATAACTAGAGAATCCATCCATTAAGGACATCATCCCACTTCTGGTAGTGAAGTCAATGATTTGGTCCATGTTTGGAAGAGGAAAGTCATCTTTAGGGCATGCAACTTTAATATCTCTAAAATCTGTGCACCCTAACTTTGGTAGCTTCTTTCTTGGTGACTGGAACTACGTTTGAGATCCATTCAGCATAATCAATAGCTTGTATAAAGATAACATTCAGGAGTTTTTCTAACTCCCCTTTGACTAGCAGAGCCACTTTGGGATGCATTTTTCTAAGTTTTTGTTTAACAGGTTTAGCATCCGGATGGACCACTAGATGATGCATGACTACAGAAGGGTCTAGACCTGGCATATCTTCGTATGTCCAAGCGAAGACATCTTCATAATCTTTAAGGAATGCAATGTATTTTTCTTGTTTTTCTTGGCTTAATTTTGATCCAATATTGATTATGTGTGGATTATCCTTAGTTCCAATGTTAATTTTAATGACGTTTTCTACCTCCATATGTAGATCTCTTTCAAAGTTAGGTGGGGCGGGTGAAACACCCAATTATTGTAATTCTTGTAAGGTTAATTTAGATAATTCATTCTGAGGATCAGTGGCCTCAAGTTGGGCTATAGTTGGTATAGAACCATCAAAATAAAATCCATTGTGTAACATCTCTTCAACAGATACATCATGGAAGATATCTCCTTCCAATTCTTCATCGGGGTCAGCAATCATTTCAGGGTATGCTATGGATAGCATGTTGCATGAAAACAACTGATTTTTAATATGCAAATCAACATGCCTATCCAAATAATCTTGATAGCATATGAGATGATCATCATCCTCAAAAGGAAAGGGTTGACCCTTACTAGGAAATAGTCCCACACCACAGCAGGCAGGCCACGGTTCTACCTTGAAAGGTTCTTTCATGCCATTTTGGGAAGGTCCCAAGCCTTTCCCTTCATATCCCATTTTAAGCATCATGGGTTTAGCTTTAATATAATCATTGGTAAAATAACACCGAGCATATCCTTCATGATGAGTTTTGATATTCCGAGGGATTCTTCCCAGTCATATCCTTTATAAATGAAGGCACAACTCCCGACTTGGTAAGTACTTCCCATAGGTTTTGGGAGGCCCAAAGTACGAGGATATGGCGGTAAGTTATTTAAAAGGTTTGAATATTGCATGAAAGCATTCATTTTTTTTTATATTAAGGTTGTAGATAAATCTGGTAAGAGTTCATCAGAAAGGGCATAAGATGTAGAAGGCTTATTACCTATGTCTTTAGCTATGGAAGGTATGATAGATGTGTCTATAGGTTTTGAATTTATAGGGATAGAACTTGAAGGATTGGTTGTAGATTTAAAATATTTTTGAGGTTCTAAAATGATTTTTTTAGAGGGTTGTTGGTCTATATAGGAGGATGAAATTAAAGGAAGGGAAATAGGTGAAGTTATGGGTTTATGTTTCACAGTTTTGGATGAAAAAGAAGAACTAGGATGTGTGGATGACAGAGCAGGGCAAAATTGCACTCCAACGGGTTCTGCCAAAGCACACATATCAAAGGGTCTAGGGTCACCATGGATAGTGACCAACTAATTTTTAAACTCAAATTTAACACATTGGTGTAAAGTTGAGGGGACCGCTCGCATGGCGTTGATCCAAGGGCGACCCAAAAGTATATTGTACGATGCTTGGACAATGTACAATAAACACGGTTGTTTCTAGGGTTCTAGGGCCAACTTGCAATGGGAGGGTAATAACTCCACACGTTTCTTGTGTTTCGTCATTAAAAGCTTTGATAATCATATCAATTTTCTTCATTTCATCACTTCTAAAGCCAAATCATTGGTAGAAGTCAAAGGTGCAAATGTTTAGAGATGAGCCATTATCAATCAAAACTCTTTTGACGGCTACATCTCCAATTAAAGCAGTAATGTATAAGGGATTGTCCTTATGTAAATTGTGTTGTGGGATATCTTTATCCCGAAAGTCAATACAATCAATCTCTCAAGTGATGATAGTATTGGCCATAGCTTCAGGTTGAATGTTTTGAGGTACCATCATTTGGCTCAATGTAAGCATCAAATCATCCCTATGGGTGGGAGAGGATCTTAATAAATCTAAGAGGGAAATTCTGGCCGTAGTATTGGACAATTGCTCATTAATATTGTAAGGGGGTTTAGATGGAACAGTAGGAACATGATTCCCTTTATTGGGATTTTTCAAAATGAATGGAGCTGATCCATCATTCTGATTTGGTTCTTGTTGAGAGTTTTGAGCTTGTTGTCGAGTAACGAATCCAATGGTACCTACAATGTTATAGTGAAGATGTTGAATTGGTCTCGGTTGAGCATTAATGGCTTCTTCATTAGAAAGGAATATATTGGAAGAAGGTTGAGTAGTGACTCTTCTAGGAAATGGTTCTTCTGGAACCTAGCATCTGTGACGGGTTGAATAGGATCTGATTCATTTTCAGAACTATTCGATTGGTTTGAAGTAATGTCTAGTTCACTTTCACTATCTGAGTCTATATCACTAGAATCGAAGTTTGAAAATTATGTAAGGGCCTGGTCGTAACCAGGGATAAGGTCGTGTCAAATATTTGAGGATCCTGAATAGGTAATTGTCCGCTAATGGTTCCTACATATCGGGTAGGAGGGGGAACATTATGATGTTCGATTTGATTGGCTACCTCTTTACCATGTCTTGGTAAAGGGTGTTGAAATATGTCTAGAGTTTGATTGGCATTTTGATTTTGATTTTGGGGAATGGTATTTTGAGTATTATTAGGAGGGTTTTGTTTAGGTTGGAAGGCTTGCACTTCCATTTCATTATTGTCAATCAAATCTTGTATTTTATGTTTTAACCTTTTACAAGCGTTGGTAGAATGTCCAGGTCCTCTATAGAAATCATAGTGCAAGTCAGCTCTATATCCGGGTATAGTTGGGTCAGGTTCCCGGATAGCTGGTAATTGGATCAAACCTCTTTCGAGTAATTGAGGTAAAATAGTTGATAAGGGTTGGTTTAATCTAGTGAATTCTTGAGGAGGCTTGTCAGGAGGTTTCAATATGAATTTTTCTGTTGTCTTCGTTGCATTGATATTAGCAACGTTTCTGTCAGTGACTCCGTCACCGACAAATTGTTTGTTTTTATATTGATTTTTGGATGTTTTCTCATCATCCTTCTTCCTAAGTTGGCCTCTCCTAATGAGGGCATCTTCTACTCTTTGAGCTAAATCTATAGCTTGATCGAAGGTAGTTAAAGTAGCAGTCGATAGCTCATAAGATATCTATTCTTGTAAATTGTTGATGAAAATATCCAACATTTCCCTATAAGGCAGCACAAAGTGTAGTTTTCCTATCAATTGCATCCATATAGCTAAGAAATCGACAAAGCATTCATCCTTGTCTTGTTTTAAATTGTATAGGTCTTTAATAGTTACATTCCTCTCGATGTAAGCACTAAATTTATGGACAAATGATTCAATTGTTTCTTCGAATTTTCTCAAAGAATGAGTGGGCAATTGATAGTACCACTCTAATGCCATTCCACCTAAACTTTTGGGGAACATTTTTAGTAATAGCAAGTCGTCATGCGATATGTCGTGACATGCTATCCTAAACATGCGAAGATTCTCTATGGGATCTTCGGTTCCTTTATATATAGGCAGGACGGGCATGGGAAAATGCTTAGGGTATGGTTGAGCTACAACTATGGGGTCCAAAGGTTGACTATAGATCTCTCAATAATTATACGAGGGACGGTAGGGATCTATTTGGTCCATACGTGAAGCTAATTGTTTCACCATGGCTTCCAGATTACTAGTTTGCCCCCCATATTGGTTTGGTAGGGCATTGACATGAGTGTTATGGGCATATGATGGAGGAACATGAAGATTAGATGCCATGTTACTATTGTGTAAAGTATTGGTAGGAAAATTATTATGGAGGAATTTTGAAGTTGGATTATGTTGTATTCCGGATTGTTGAAAGTTTGTATTTGGCTTTGTTTTAGGTTTTTGTTTACTTGAAGCATATTGCTCAATAGTTTGGCGGAATAAAGTAGTGAAGGAAGGTTTCTTTTGTATGGGAGTGATTTTAGGTTGAATAACAGGCTCCTTAGGAGGTTGGGTGACCTGTTTTTTTGACATGTTTTGAGCCATAGTGACCATATCCGTATTGGATGGCCTAGCCTTGTCACTTTCTTGATCAATGAAATACAAGGGATTAGTGCGCATATTGCAAATATATTCCATGGCTGCTTGAGTGTTACTAATTTGCCCTTTATCAATGTGAATTGCCACATTAAGGTCATCAATGTTATCCATGAGAAATTTCTTGAAATTCTCTACATTGTCAAAGGCAATAGTTCCATTTGGAGCTACTCTAGGGGATGAGGATCCATCCTCTTTAACACTTCCTTCTTGTTCCTTATCTTCACCTAAGTCTTCTTCTGATTGACCTAGAGTTTCTCCTTCTGGATTTGTATCTAATAGAAGGACATTTTGGTTTCTAGTTGTGTCTTGTAACCAATCTTCTCCTTCTCCTAAAGTTTCTTTACCATTCCTAAGTTTAGGCATGGTGCTAAGTTTTGATTTCAGCAAATATATATATATATTTATATATATATATATATATATATATATATATATATATATATATATATATGCAACAAATTAAGAGGTATATATTTACTATATACCTACTACAATATTTGAAAATGAAATGTTTAAGTTTTTGCTAAGTTTTTTTATTTTTTTAGTTTTTCTTTGTTGTTTTTGAAACAATATAATAAAGACAACAAATAACACAATAAATGCAAGAAATAATACTGAAATAATAATCTAGTTTTCTATAAACAATTTATGAATATCATTAATAGGTTCGAGTTGTTCAGGAGTCATGAAGTGTTCTTCTTCAAATTGAAAGTTTTCTTTTAAAAATTTGATGAAAAGAGCTATAGTGATGTTGTCTGTTTCAGATGTTGGTTGATAAAAGTAAAGCTCATGGCAATACTCTCGATATAACACAGCTCGTGGAACTCTATTCCATCTTTCCCTATCTGTAAGAACAACCTCTTGGTCTTCTACACAACCTAGGAACTGGTGCACAATGGCTGTGTTCTCGAGGTATTCCTCGAAGGTGAACAACTCTGAAGATACTAAAGCTCTCCTATAGGCTAACCATCTATGGCAGGCTCTTTGAAGTTCATGATAAAAAACTAATTGATGAGGATCCAGGATTCTATCTAGGACTAGCCTCTTGATTTTCTTAAGTTGTGTGGACCTAGATGAGATGAGACTAAGTCTTCTATCAAGTTCGTTCCACAAGAATTGATTTCTACTTGTTTCAGGCACACTAAGGACAGAATTAACTTCTATAGCTGCCAATTGATTTTCTACGTTTATAGTAACCGCTAACCTTTTCTTAGGAGCTACCATCTAAACATGTTTTCAAACTTTAATGTTTTAAAATGCATCTATGTTTTAGTTGTTCTATAGATGTTTTTTTTTTTTTTTTTGTTTTTCAAAAGGTTATGATGCATTCACGTCGGGTTCACCAAAATGTATCGCTCCAAATTTTTTGCATCCCTACCTTCAGGCTATTGGATCCGCGCCCGAAAGGAGGATGGGAAAAGGATGTCATGGTACCTCGGACTGAGAGGACTTTGTGAAGGTCCCGCCTCTCAAGGGAGGTGTATTTTGATGATTTTTTGACGGATGGTGGGTTCACCAGGAAACATTTAACGATAGCTTCCATGCCTAGGTTTTGGAATGTGTTTAAATGTGTTCATTTTTAACCTTAAGCATTCATATCCTAGGTTTGGCTGAATGTATCTAGATTACTCTATATGAAAATGCAAGTTCAATGAATACAAAAAATAAATTTAAAGACAGAAAAATAGAGAGATTATAGAATACAAATGAGGAATACCTGATCCGGATGTCTGAAGAAGATTCTAATGTTGAAGCAGTCTGGATCGTCTGAGATTCGACAAAATCATCTACAATCAGACAAGATCATCTGAGATCTGACGAATTCATCAGAGACCTGCAAAACCGAAAATAGATGCAAAATACAAAAGGTACTACAACGCTAATAGAAGGAAATGATATAAAATGGCAGCAATGTTATCAAATTGAAACTTAAACACAGAGATAGAAATGAATCGTGCTAATTATATAATAATTAGGATTTAATTATGCACTTAATAGAAATGGGTGAACTCCAAATGCAAAATGACATAAAACACTGAATAGACTATTTAATTTGCAGAATAAAATGATAGAGAAAAGGTTGAGAAATGCAAACTTCAGGCACTGATTGCCTTAATACGGACTGCAGTTGAGATCATCTCGCATCAGTATGAAATCACCTCGAATTCGATAGGTTCACCTCCGATCTGAACAGGTTCATCGACGACGATAGGTGCTAGCTCCGACTGAAAAACAGTGATGTACCTGCAATAAAATTGGTATGGGACCAGTGCAAATGGAAAATAGGGATGTTTTAATGTGAATGGAGTTAACTTGCAGATAATTTTTAGCCAGGGGTTGGGAAGGGAAAATCCTAGAGACTAAATAGGCTTAGGGGAGTAGTTAGGAGGTTGGAGATCATCCCAATTTGGGAGATCTCCAACGAGGGGAGGGTCCCAACGGCGTAGACACGCTTTTGCCTAGATTGGAGACCCGTTGGAACAGATTCCAACTTTGCAAAAATAGTTTTGCGACAAGATCATCTGGACGTCCTAGTCCAGACGAAATCGTCAAATCTGGGGCGATATCGTCTGATCGGCGACGATATCGTCAAACGGTCAAAACAACCTCTAAAAATGGCATGGAAAAGGGGGAAACGGATTTCTCGATGGTTAACGGGCGGTTTGGGAGGTTAAATTTGAATTTTAAATTATTTACTAAGGTGAATGTAATTATTACAATTTTACTACGCCAATTTTAGGGTGCTACAGGTACGACTTCACGGTCTACCAAAAAGCATAGTTTCTGACAAAGATACAAAGTTTGTTGGGTATTTCTGGAGAACATTATGGAAGAAGCTGAAGACAGATCTGAAGTTCAGTTTTGCATACCACCCACAGACCGATGGACAGACAGAGGTGGTAAATAGAAGTCTGGGTAATTTATTAATATGCTTGATAGTAGATAAACCCAAGGGATGGGATTTGGTTTTGCCATAGGCAGAATTTGCATACAATAATTCTGTCAATAAAAGTACAAACAAATATCCATTCCAAATCATATATGGAAATAGTCCAAGAAATGTTTTTGAGCTGAGGAAATTAGATAAAGGAGAAAAGTGCAGTGCAGAGGCTGAGGAATTTGCGAAACAGATGAAAAGCCTGCATGAAGAAGTGAAGAAACAAATTACAAAAATGAATACTCAGTATAAAGCAAGAGTAGACCAAAAGTGACGGTTCAAAGAGTTCGAAGTGGGAGATGAATTCATGGTCCATCTCAGAAAAGAAATATTTCCAACCAAAACTTATAACAAGTTGAAGATGAAGAAGTTTGGGCCATGCAGAATACTAGAAAAACGAGATTTAGGCAATGCATATGAAGTGGAATTGCCAAGTGGGCTTGACATTTCACATGTTTTTAACATATCAAATTTAGTGGAATACCATGAAGGAGATAGTATAGAGGCACCAAGCATAGAATTGTGGAGCATTCCAGCGTCTAACCCAACCAAAGACGAGATCGAGGAAATATTAGATACTCATGAAGGCAGAAGCACAAGGAACAAACAATATTCTTAGTATTTGATCAAGTGGAAGGGCAGACCTGTAGAAGATGCAACTTGGTTGTCGAAAATAGAGGTTGACCACCTGGGTCTTCCTCTCAAATATCAAAATTGAGGATCACTTCTCAATCCACCCCGGGTGTCTGATGCAGGAGCATCCGAGGGCAGCAAAGCAATCGAGCATCAATGAAACTTTTTGTTGTTATTTTTTCCTAAGTGTTGCAAAGTTTTTTTTTTTCTAAGTGTTGCAAAGAAAAATATGTGTCGCGATATCATTACACAAAAAGTTTCGCGATATCACAACCAAAATAGGAGATAGATAAATGGCAGACAAAAGGTCACGATATCGTGACATGTCACGATTTCGCGACATGTCGCAAAATTGCGACCAAAGCAGGGGAAACAAAGGTGCGGAGGACCAAAGGTCATGAAATCACGACCAAAGCAGGGGAACAAAGGCATGGAGGAACAAAGGTCATGAAATCACGACCAAAGCAGGGAGCAAAGGCACGAAAGACAAAAGGTCACGAAATCATGACGTGTCATGATTTTGCGACCAAAGCAGGGAGCAAAGGCATGGAAGACAAAAGGTCATGAAATCACGACATGTCACGATTTTGTGACCAAAGTAGGGAGCAAAGGCACGAAAGACAAAAGGTCATGAAATCGTGACATGTCACGATTTTGTGACTGAAGCAGGGAGCAAAGGCGCAAAAGACAAAAGGTTACGAAATCGCGACATGTCACGATTTTGCGACCAAAACGGGAGAACAAAGGCTGATAGAAAAAATGGTGCGATATCATGATAGGTCGCGATATCGTGGCCAAAATGGAGAGAGAAGGTGCAAATAGAAAAACACGCACTCCCAGATTTCATAAAAATGTCCCTTCATGCATAGCAAGTTAGCAGCAGTGAAGCAACAGTTTCAAAGGAGGATTTCAACAAGCATGTTGGCCACTCACACAGGATATCTAGAGACGTGTTTATAGCAACTAATAGCAAGCAGTAGATCGAGAAGAAGATTCCATTGGGTATGGCAGCTAGTCACGCACCTCACCTAGAGTCTCATCAATGCAACTTTCTAGAATTGTTCCAGGTGGCAATTGTAGATCGTGGGAAGTTTGAAAGCATAGAGGATCGGGACCTCGATAAAAACCCATGGATTATAATGAGTTGGGGTTGGAAAAATGGCAGTTTGGTTGTATATTCTTGTAAAATTCTTCTGAAGTATTGAATAAGAAATTTTGGGCTCTTGTTTTTCTGGTTTTTTATTTTGTGCAAGATCTGTTCTCCACCATTAGGCCTCCCTATATCCTGTGTAGTCTCAATTATGTGTAAAGGTGATGTTCTACACAAGGTATTCCCCTATGCCTGTACTTGTCAAGTGTATTTATGCATACGATGTGGATGACCCCACGAATGATACTAGTAAAGCAAGGTGATAATCACTATCTTCATCTTGATCTTGAGGATCTTCTTTTTCCATAGGACTTGGAATTTTAGCAATGGCTATAGTTGGCACTTCTTTGGGCCTCTCTTCCTTAATGAAAGGGGCCTTTAGCTTTTGATTTTATTTTGGTTTTGACGTTGGTGGTACTTTAGAAGCATTGATTATATGTGGTTGGGAATGAAGGTGCCACGTATAGGTGAGTAGAAGGGATCATGACTTATCCTATAATATCCACCTGATTAACATATTTAAAAGTCTCTTCATCAGCTAGAACCACATAGAATTTACTTTCGTGCATATACTTGACACACTGGTGCAAGATCGAAGGCACGCACTTCATGGCCCTTATCCAAGGGTACCCTAAGAGGATGTTATACTGCATAGCACCTTCAAATACATGATATATTATGGGGATGGTATTGTGCCCCACCTTGATGGGTAGGACTATCATTCCCATAGTATTGCATAAAGCATCATTAAAAACTCTCAATGTGTAACTTTTTGGAATGATATTGGTCTTGGGTATCTTGAGGTGCTTTATTGTAGTTGTTGTGATGATGTTTATTGATGAACCTGTATAAAAAAAAAAACCCATTGAAAGGTAAGTCATTTATGGCTGCTATAATATTTAGCGGAGGGTCTAGTAAGGTAGCAAAAACTGTCTTAATCTCATGATCATAGAATCGGATTACAGGTTCCTGGTATTCTTGCACTTGTCCCATAAAGTGAGTGAATGCATTCGCATCTTGTGGTTGAAGCTCAATTGTTATTAAAATCTCCATTAGATTCTCCCTATGATTTGGGGACTATTGTATGAGCTCATAGATAGATAACTTAGCTGGAGTTATCTGTAGGTTTTTCTCCAATATACTCTAAATAGTTACCACAGGTCATGTTGGTGGACCTGGAAGGTTGTATTACCTTTTCCTAGGAGCAGTTGGGATGTTCATGGGAGCTACAGGTGGTTGTGGTTGACCATACCACCTGGTCCTTGTTGCTATGTTAATGATATCAATCATCCCAATGCATCCATGGGTAGGTATGTCAACTCAAACTAGATTGAATTGGGCCCCTTGCTCTTGAGGGGCTTCATGATTGGGCAATGGGTTTTTGTATATGCCCATGTCTCTATTATCGAGAGCTAGTGGGTTTTCAACTTTGAGTTCTCCTACCTCAATAATGTTTTGCACTTGATGCTTAAACCCAACACAAGCTTCAATGTCATGTCTTGTAAACCTGTGATAAGGGGAAAATTGATCTTCCCTATATCATTTTGGATTAGGATGCTTGGGATCTATAAGAGGTATATCAAGAAATTAGATACTCCTAGCCTCACTCAATTTATTAAAGATTGATTGCATTGATTCTGTCAAAGGCATGAAATAATGAGGTGGCTTACGTTCTCAATTTCTTCCTTGATTGTTCTTTTGGTCATAATTGGCTAGTGGAGGATGTGCTTGATAGTTATGTGGTTTTTGTGCACCCCCATCCTTTGGTTTAGCCAATATAAATTGATTGACTAGAGCAGGGTTGCCCTGCTTCTGCTTGTACTTGTCATTCTTACCATTATTTTTCCACTCCTTTTTGTTTTGGAGCCTAAATGGTTCCCTCATCTACTTTTATCTCTTTGATGAGCTTGGTTTGTGCCAAAGATTCCTTAAATGAAGGATACTATTAGAGTTGTAGCAAGAGGGAGATATTTTTAGAAAAACTTTGGGTAAACATACAAATAATATCTTCTATGGGAACAAAGAATGATAATTTTGCCATTATTTTTCTCCACCTATTCCCATAATACATTACTGGCTCATCATCATACTATTTCAGGTTTTCCAGGTCTAAAAGGTTCACCTTCTTCTTAGCACCAAAGGAGAAATGCTTCAAGAAAATGTTTACTAGTTGTTCAAATTTGGTTATGCTATGCTTAGGTAGTTTGTTGAACCATTGAGTGGCAGCACCTGAAAATGTCATTATGAATGTTCTTAGCATGAGAGTGTCATTGTCTTCAATATGAAAACAAGCATTGATAAAATTGGTGACATGCTCTTGTGCATCCTCTTCACCTTTAAAATTCTCTAACCTAGGCATATCAAAGTGCTTAGGATATGGAGGGCTAGGTATTGATGGGCACAATGGTTGATTGTGTATCTTGCTCAATTTTTGTGAGTTCCCAGCTGCCTCTTGTTTCTCAAAGGTTTTCATCTTTTCAGCAAGCTCTTGAAATGCCTTTGATGCACAGATTTCCTCTTCATGTAAGCCTATTCGCATTGGCAATGGAGGTAACTCTCTATTCATTTGATTTGTTCTATTTTCCTCTATCCTACAAGGGGAATTAGGATTGTGATATTGATTTGTTATGTTTGCCCTCCCCCCATTAGTTGGATTTTGTTCATGATTTGGTGGGGGGTTTCATTGTGGGATATCTTGTCTAGTGTGCCTTTCCTTAGGTGAGTCAGCGTATCTTTTTCTTTGGTGGTCACCACCATTTATCTATAAATTGTTAAGAGCTAGCTATTCATATTGCTCTCTTAAATGTTGCTCATGTTGGCGCAAGAGTCTTTCTATTTGTTTCTCTTATTTGAGAGCTTCCACTAGCTCTCGCTCTTTGCGTAATGCATTTTGTAACCACCTCATTCGGTTAGTTGGTGTTGTTGTAGAAGACTCATGTTTATCTGACTCTGTTCTTGTAGTCTTGACTCATAGATTCCTTGAAGGAGTTTTTGCTATATCTATACTCTTGCTAGTTAATGTGACTTGTTTAGTGTACTGTTGAATATCCCTATGATCAGACTCCACACGTATTTTGTGGGATCACTTTGAGGTACCCCTAGATTGGGAGGTATTTTTAGAAGTTAGAATTTGTGAACTTCCAGATGCAGAGTTCTCAGTAGCTATAGTTATTTGAGTTGGTTGAGTAGGAAATAGATCCAACCTATCTAGTTGTCTCGTTCTCCATGGTTGGTCCTGTGGGGTGCCATTTAATCCTATGAGGTCATAATCTATGGGAATATTTCCTTTTGTGTGAATGGTTTCTTCTATATGATTCCCATGACTATATGTAGCTCTAGTTTCCTGCCCTTTAGTGGGCATACCTGTTTCATATGTTTCTTGTGAGTCTTGAGGTGTTGCAATTCTTGTTTGCCTTCTTTATGAAGAGGGCTTGGTGGTGACATGTTTTCTCCATGTGGATGGAGATGTGGCAGTCTCGTCAACCCTATGTGAAGAATGAGTCTTAGAACCTTCTTTATATCCATATAAGGAGGAAGATCTTGAAGTTTCCTTATGTCTTTGAGATGTGTTTGTGTGTTTAGAGGAGGCCCTTGAGGTCTCCTCATGTCTCCTTTATGAGGATGGCTATGAAGCCTCTTTTTGTTTATGTGACTTTGTTCCATGATGTGGTTCCTTTCTTGGGGTTTCTCAAGGAGATCCCCCAAGAGTTGAGTTATCACACCTTAGGCTTGTGGAGCTACATCTCACGGTATTATAGGTAGGTCATTCAATATTACTATGACTCCACCTATGGGTATGAATTGCTTATGTCTCTCCCTCGGCATAAGACCGAGGGTGTTTACTTCTTGTTTTGACCATGTTTTTTTATGACTTGATCTTTTGAGTTTGCTATTTAGGAATGACCACACAATTCCAAACAAATTTTTATCTTGATTACCAATTTAAGTGTGCCCTAAACTATTTGTTGTATTTTGATGTGTTGTTCTCTTGATTTATTTGCTCTTGTTCTTGGATTAATAATGAGAAGACTCATCCATAGTGAAAATCAAGTACACTCATGCCAAACATGATTTTCTCAAAATAAGCTAGGGTACACCACTGAAGACACAATGAGGGGTTCACCTAGCTCCTCCACTCTAAACCAATGATTATTCCAATAGTGGGAGATAGTTTGAATACAAGTAACTTAGTATCAATATAAGTAAGTTTCCCAATCCATTTCTAGGAAGCTCTAGGGGGTAAACTAGTGGAAGGAGATGAATTCCAATATCACTGGACTAAATTGAATGTTGGTGATGAAATCCAACTCTCCAATGTTTAAATGAGATGTGCGTGTGTGGTGTTAATTTTAATCTTGCATAACATAAAGTGCATCATATAGAAACAATGAGTCTTTCCTATATGCCTAAGTGCAAAAATACATTTCAATATTCAGAAAGATGCATGAACTACTATGATTTGTATGAGTGCACTTTATCTCGTGCAACTATGGCCTCTAGTAGGGCCTCAAAGCAAGCAAACAACATACAATATCTAGCATGTTGGATTCTAGGGTAAAATTTTCAAGCATAAGCCACTGTTCCTAGCAACACCTAGTGGAAAATTTAAAAGAAGATCTAAAATATGCAAAATGCTTAATTTTTTCTTCTTTATTCTTTCAATTTCCAAACATAAATGTGCTTTAATTTCTCTATTTTAAACACGCAGAAGTAGATAGAAAGCTATAAAATATTAGAAAATTTATACCAACCTTTTATCTACCTCAGAGAGTCAATATTTTGACCTTTACTGCACTCCAGTCCTGGCCGCTATTGACCAGAGTGACTGGTTCTTGGCTGCTATAGCTCAGAGCGGCTAGTTTCTAGCTGTTATAGATCAAAGCAAATTTTTTTTGGCCACTGTAGCTTATATCGGCTAGACCTGCACACAAAATTAAATTATTTTTCTAGTAGAAAATGAAAAATTAGTGGTATTCCCACCATGATCACCATTTTTAGCGACCTCAAGGTGCACACACCGCTCTTAACTCTACTTGTGATGTTATTACTATACCAAAAATGAAGCTAAAATATTACGAGAAAACATATAACATGAAAATGACAAAGAATGGATCTTTCATTAATATTGAACCTCGGTTACATGTCAGCCCCTCTTAGGGATACCCATATTGATACAATGATTTACAAGTGGATGAAGAGATGTCCCATTTTGCAAAAGGGTGGCACGCTCTAAAATTCTTCCCAGTTTTGCACACAAAAATGTCTGAGGGCTTACAGATACCTCCTTCTCTAGGTATGTCTCCCAGATGGATCCTATTGCTCTTGTATGTCATGGATTATGTCATGTGAACCTATGGCCCTGTATGCAATTCAAACAACAATACACGTTTAGCTGTCTGAGATTGCCTCCCCGGATAAGGTTGTTAGTAATCAAAGAAAGTAATGAAACTATGATAAAACAATGCCATGAAATAAAGTAAATCTAAGCTAATGATATAATAGAACAATATAATGATGCTATGTCAATCTAAGCTAAGCCTGCAGGCCACTGTCCAAGATAGCAACCACTAAAGTAAACCTTGCTCTCCTTGCCCCAAATCTATGCGTCAAAGACTATGATCTGATGTTGAAGAAAGTAGGTGTTGTGCCCTTTGTCAAAGATCCATCATACATGTGATCCCAAAGAGAAATTTCTCTAAAATTATCTCTTGTATGTGATTCGGGTCTCTATATGTCATATATCGATCATGTGTCTCCTTTGGTGCTCTTAGGCTTGCACCTTTTATAGTGTGAAACCCTAGGTCTATGTCTAAGCCCTAGAAATGAATTTATCATGCATAGTGCAAGTTAGCATAAGAAGCCCTTGTCTATTATCTATATTTGAAGGTCAATTAACTAAAATCTAACTGCCCACTTGAGTATTCTATGTGAACTATTCATTAGCATGATAAGCTTTTGTCCTTTGTTTATGCTTAAATATTAGTTAACTTAAGTCTAAATGAAAACTCAAGTCTCCTATGTGAATTTGTCATGAAAATGAATGCAAAGTCACTCCCGCTCACCTTTATTGCATGAATACTGCCACTTACACTTGATATTGTGCATGTTTGTTGGCAAACCACTTCTTATGGCTCAACTATCGTCATCTACAGTGACTATGATCTGGTCGCTATCGCCAGTAGCGACTAAGGTTTGGCCACTCTAGGCTTGAGCGGCTAGAATATGGTTGCTCTTGGCTTGAGTGGCCAATATTGGATGGCTTTAAAAGGCCCCAAATGAGTGGTTAGAACCACTGTTGGTGCTTGGAAACTCCAATATTATGTCATATGATCTTATGAGTGTGTCTATGTAAGTAGCTCCCCTAAGCATGACATAATTTAGGTGTCTACAGTTAGTAGTGGGTAGTTGTACCTATTAGGGATAGTTAGAAAACAATAGATAAATTTGATTCAATTCCACCATAGGTCATTTAAGAATGTCTATATTAGTCTTCCATCCAAATTTGGTGATATTTTGATGGTCCAATTAGAGGTTTCATTGTTGCAGGTCTAGTTGTCTCTATCAGGGACAGTCACAGTTTTTGCTAATAATTTCCATTATATTTATGCTCATATCTTCCCAAAACCATATAGATATTGTAGACACCTAAATTATTTCATGCTTATGGGATTTTATCACATATACACATTCATAATATCATAAGAAATAATCTTGGACTTTCCAAGCATCAATAGTGGTTCTCACCACTCATTTGGGACATTTTCAAGCCATCCAAGCCTAGCTTCTCAAGACTAGAGTGGATAGACCTTATTTTCTATAGACGATAGTGGCCAGATCTTAGTTGCTGCAGACAACAGTGACTAAACCCTAAAAGTAGTTTTATCAACAAACAGGCCTAATCATGGGTGGAAGTGGTAGTATGCATGCAATAAAGGTGAGTGGGAGTAACTTTGCATTCCTTTTCATGACCAATTCACATAGGAGACTTGAGTTTGCATTTAGACTTGAGTTAACTAACCTCCAAACATAAACAAAGGGACAAAAAGCTTCTCATGCTAATGACCAGTTCGCATAGGAGACTCAAGTTGGCAGTTATATTTCATATAACTAACCTCTAAACATAAAAAAGACATAAATATTCTCATGCTAACTCACACTAAGCATGAGAAATTCATTTCTAGGGCTTGTACATAGACCTAGGGTTTCACACTATAAAAGGTGCAAGCCTAAGAGCACCAAAATACATCTTTTATCGAGGGGTCAAAAATACACATCTTTTATCAATCTTGGTCATTGAGGAGAGCTTTCAAGACTTGGAGAGTTCCCTTGGAGATCAAGTGTGTGGTGAAGCCCTAAAATATTGGATAGCATAACAACCATTATTTCAACATCGGATACAAGCTTTGATCCATAGCTTTGGAGCAAAGAGGATGAAAATCACTTTAGAGATCACTATCTTGGATAGTCGCCCGTAGGCTTAGCTTAGGGGTTTAGACATTAGATTCATTATTTTAGCATATCATTAGCATAGCATCATTTCATTAATTTGCATTCATAGCATTAGTCTAATTTGCACTTGCTTTCATTTGTTATATTTAGTACTAACAACCTCATCCGGGGAGGCATTCTCGGACATCTAAGTGTGTGTTGTTTTTTCATTGCTTATAGGGCCACAAGTTGATCGGATGAAATCTGCAACATATGAGAGCAAAAGAGATCCCTCTAGGAAATAGACCTAGAGAAAGAGGCATCTATAAGCCCTCATACATTTCCATGTGTAGAAAATGGAAGCTCTTTGAAAGTGCACCACCTCTTCATGAAAGGGACACTCTGCCTATTTGTAACCTTATTTTCTTGAATTGGGTATCCCTAAGAGGGATCAACATGTAACCGAATTTCAATACGAATAAAGAGATCCATCTTTGTTATTTTTGTGTTATATGCTTTTTTTATTGTCTTCCATTTCACATTGGGTTTTTAATAACATTGCAAGTAGAGTAAAGAGCAGTGTGTGCATCCTGGGGTCACTAAAAATGGCAATCATGGTGGTAAATCCACTAATTTTTCATTTGTTGCCAAAATACTAACTTAATTTTATGTGTAGGTCTAGCTGCTCTGAGCTATAGTGGCCAAAAATTAGCCACCCTGAGCTACAGCGACCAATACAGCTTTAGCCGCTCTGAGCTATAGCATCCCAAAACTAGATGCTCTGGTCAACAACAGCCAGAACTGGAGTGTATCAAAGGTCAAAACACCAAATCTCTAAGCTGGATCAAAGGTTGGTATAACTTCTCTAATATTTTACATCTTTCTATATGCTTCTATGTGTCTAAAATAGAGAACTTAAAGCACATTTATGTTTGGAAATTGAAAGAATAAAAGAAGAAAGAATTAAGCATCTTACATAGATTAGGTCTTCTTTTAATTTTCCATTAGATGTTGCTAGTAACAATGGCTCATGCCTAAAAATTTCACCCTAGAATCCAACGTGATAAGAATTGTATGTTGTTTGCTTGCTTTAAGGCCCTGCTAGAGGCCATAGTTGCATGAAATAAAGTGCGCTCATACAAATCATAGTAGTTCATGCATATTTCTAATTATTGAAATATATTTTTGCACTTAGGCATATAGGAAATATTCATTGTTGTTATATGATGCACTTTATGTTACACAAGCTTAAAATGAACACCACACACACACATCTCATTTAAACATTGGGGAGTTGGATTTCATCACCAACCTTCAATTCAATCCAGTGATGTTGGAATTCATCTCCTTCCACTGGTTTTCCCCCTAGAGCTTCCTAGAAATGGATTGAGAAACTTAATTATAGTGATACTAAGTTACTTGTTCTCAAACTATCTCCCACTGTTGGAACAATCATTGGTTCATAGTGGAATAGCTAGGAAAACCCCCCATTGGGTCTTCAGTGGTATACCCTAGCTTCTTTTGAGAAAATAATGTTTGGCATGGGTGTACTTTATTTTTACTATGGATGAGTCTTATCATTCTTAATACAAGAGCAAGAGCAAGAAATAAAAATAACAACACATCAAAACACACCAAACAGTTTAGGGCACACTTAAATCAATAATAAAGATAAATATTTGTTTGGTATTGTGTGGCTATTCCTAAATTGCAACTCAAAATATCAATTCATAGACAACCTGGTCAAAACAAGAAGTAAGAACCCTCGATCTGACACCAAGGGAGAGACTAAAGCAACTCATACCCATAGGTAGAGTCATAGTAACATTGAATGACCTAACCATAAGACCATGAGATATAGCTCCACGAGCCTAAGGGGTGATAACTCAACCCTTTGGGGATATCCTAAAGAAAAACCAAGTAAGGAACCACATCATGGAACAAATTCACATAAACAAAAGAGGCTTAACAACCATCCTCATCAATGAGACACGAGGAGACCTCAAGGGCCTCCTCTAAACACATAGAAACATCTCAAAGATGTGAGGGAGCTTCAAGGGCTTCCTCCTCACATGGAAATAAAGAAGGTTCTAAGACTCATTATTTACATAGGTATTCTGAGACCGCTACATCTCCATATACATGGAGAAAACATGTCACAAATCCCTCTTCATCAAGAAGGCAAACAATAATTGCAACACCCCAAGATTCACAAGAAACATATGAAATAGGTTTGCGCATTGAAGGGTAGGAAACTAGAGCTACATCTAGTCATGGGAATCATATAGAAGAAACCCTTCACACAAAAGGAAATATTCCTATAGACTATGAACTCATAGGAGTGAATGGCACCCCATGGGACCAGCCATGGAAAACAAGACAACTAGACGGGTTGGATTGGTTTCCTACACGACCAACTCAAATAACTCTAGCTACTAAGAACTCTGCATCTGGAAGCTCATGAACTGTGACTTCTAAACACATATATCAACCTAGGGGTACCTTAGAGCAACCTCATAGTAGACACCTAGAGTCTTATTGTAGGGATACTCAATAGTACACTGAACAAGTCACCTTAGCTAGCAAGAGTACAAATATAGCAGAAACCTCCTCGAGGAACCTATGAGTCAAGACAACAAGAACAAAGTCAGATAAACATGATTCTTCTATAATAGTGAAAACTTATTGAATGTGGTGGTTAAGAAATGGATTACATAAGGAGTGAGAGCTAGTGGAAGCTCTTGAACAGGATAAACAAAGATAAAGACTCTTACGCCAACATGAGCAACATTTAAGAGAGCAGGCTAAGTAGATAGCTCTTAAAAATTTATAGACAAATGGTGGTGACCACCAAAGAACAAAATGCACTAACTCACCTAAGGAGAGGCACACTAGATAATATAGCCCACAATGAAATCCCCCACCAAATCATGAAAAAATTCAACTAGCGGGGGAAGGAAAAACATAACAAACCAGGATTGTAATCTTGAGTCCCCTCATAGGATGGAGGAAAATGGAATGAATCAAATGGATAGAGAGTTATATCCATTTCCACTATAGGTAGACCTAAAAGAGGAGGAAATCCATGCATAAAATACATTTCAATAGCTTCCTAAAAATATGAAAACCTTTGAGAAACAAGAGGCAGTTGGAAACTCACCAACACTGAGAAAAATACACAACCAACCATTGTGCCCATCAATCCCTAGCCCTCCATATCCTAAGCACTTTGATATGCCTAGGTTAGAAAATTTTAAGGGTGAAGAGGATGCACAAGAGCATGTCACCAATTTTATCAACACTTGTTTTCATCTTGAAGACAATGACGCTCTCATGCTAAGAACATTCATAATGACATTTTCAGGTGCTACCACTCAATGGTTCAACCAACTACCTAAGCATAGCATAACCAATTTTGAACAACTAGTAAAAGCATTATTAAAGTGTTTCTCCTTTGGTGCTAAAAATAAGGTAAACCTTTTAGACCTGACCAACTTGAAATATTATGATGATGAGTCAATAATGGATTATGGGAATAGATGGAGAAAAATCATGGCCAAATTATCATTCTCCATTCCCATAGAAGATATCATTCACATGTTCACCAAAAGTTTCTCTAAACACATATCCCTCTTACTAAAAATTCAGTAGTATCCTTCATTTGAGGAAGCTTTGACATAGGCCAAGCTCATAAAAGAAATAAAAGTAGATGAGGGAACCATTAAAATATGAAACAAAAATGAGTGGAACAAGAACGGTAAGAATGACAAGTACAAGCAAAAGTAGGACAACTGTGCTTCAGTCAATCAATTCATATTGGCTACACCCAAGGATGGGGGTGCACAACAACCCCAGAACTATCAAGCACATCCCCCACCATCCAATTACGACCAAAAGAACAATCAGGAAAGAAATAGAGAACACAAACCACCTCGTTATTTCATGCCCATGATAGAATCAATGCAATCAATATTTAATCAGTTGAGCGAGGCCAAGAGGATCAGATTTCTTGATATACCTCTTATAGATACCAACCATACTAAGCAAAAAGGATATAGGGAAGATCAATTTTGCCCTTATCATAGGATACTGGGGCATGACATTGAGGCTTGCATTGGTTTTAAGCATCAAGTGCAAAACATGATTGATGTGGGAGAACTCAAAGTTGACAACTCACTGGCTCCTGATAACAAAGACATGGGCATATATAGAAACCCATTTCCCAATCATGAGGCCCCTTGAGCGCAAGGGGCCCAAGTCAATCAGGCTCAACTTGACATACCTATCCATAGATGCATTGGGATGGTTGAGATTATTAACATAGCAACAAGTACTATGCAGTATGGTCAAATGCAACCACCTGTAGCTCCCATGAACATCCCAGCCACTCCTAGGAAAATGCAAGACAACCTTCCAGGTCCACCAAGCAACCTATGGTGACTATTCAGAGTAAACTGGAGCAAAACCTACATATGACTCTAGCTAAGTTATCCATTTATGAGATCATACAATAGTCCCAAAAGCATAGGTATAATCTAATGGAGATTTTAAAGATAATTGAGCTCCCACCGCAAGACGTGAATGCATTCACTCACTTTGTGGGACAAGTACAAGAATGCCAAGAACCTATAATTTGATTCTATGATCATGAGATTAAGACAATATCTACTGCCTTACCAAACCCTCCGCTAAACATTGTAGTGGCAATCAACAAATTACCTTTCAAGAGGGTCTTGGTCGATACAGGTTCATTGATAAACATCATTACAACAATTACAATAGAGCACCTCAAGATCCCCAAGTCCAATATCATTCCAGGAGCTTACACATTGAGAGCTTTCAATGATGCTTTATGCAATACTATGGGAACAATAGTCCTACCCATAAAATTAGGGCATAAGACCATCCATGTGATGTTTCATGTCTTGGAAGGAGCTATGTAGTACAACATCCTCTTAGGACATCCTTGGATAAGTTCCATGAAGTGTGTGCCTTCGATCTTGCACCAGTGTGTCAAGTATGTGCACGAAAACAAAGTCTATGTAGTTCTGGATGATGAAGAGCCTTTTAAATACATCAATCAGGTGGACATTCTAGGATAATTTGTAATACCTTATACCCATATGTATGTAGCACCTTCATCCCCAACCACACAAGTGGATAATTAATACAAAGGGGTAAGAAAAGACCCATGCACTTCAACACCTCCTGGTGCATTCAAAGTAGTCAATGCTTCTAAAGTACCATCAACATCAAAAACAAAAGACAATCAGAAGCTAAAGGCACCATTAGTTAAGGAAGAAAGGCCCAAGGAAGTGCCAACTATAGCCATTTCTGAAATGTTAATTCCTATTGAAGAAGAATATCTTCAAGATCAAGATGAATATAGTTATTATCACCCCGCTTCACCAATATCATCCGTAGGGTCATCCACGTCACATGCATCAATACACTTGGCAAGCATAGGCATAGGGGAGTACCTTATGTAGAACATTACCTTTATGCCTATCATTGAGTCTACACAAAACATGGTAAGGCCTAAGTACTTGAGGCTACCAGTAGGAATAGTGGTTCCACTTGGAATCCCTCCCATCCAAACCAATTTTGTCTATGTTGGCCTCGACTACACCCATAAGCCTTTAGACATAGAAGAGGATAGTGATAACTTATTCATGGTCAATGTTCATTACCTATCTAACCATGAGTTTTCTCTAATATACTTTTATCATTACCATTTGCATGGCTATGGCCTTGGCATATATGATCAGGGATGCAGGTGTCCATACGAGCCACAATATCAGCTTCCCTCTGATAGATTTGGGTTAGGCTATTATATCGGAGGTCGATATGACTCTCTCATAGCAGCATTTTATATATTAAGCTTAGGGCTAGGATAATATGTTGATTTCATTCCTTATCACCCCTTAAGAATAGGAAATTTTAGAAATATACAAGTGGCCATGGTAAACTAAAGAAGCAAATTTCACGATATCGCCTTAAGGGCCTTTACTAGCAATATATGTCACTTTTAAAGCATGCATTCAAAGGGAAGTTTGCAATAAGTAATATATGTAAAATGAAGCAAAGTATATAATAAAAGGGTGGATTTATCCTTGCATTTATTGATTCATGGCTTCAAATTCAGATTACAAAACATCCCCTTAAGGGCTTTATAAATGTGATACATTCAACTTTTACAATTTCCCAATGGATCTAGTCCCTTGGAATGAAGCCTTTAAGGAGATTTTAATATAAGTTGTGAAACTTGTTTCCCATGCCCAAGAGCCAATATTGGGTTTGTCTTGAAGTTTTTCCTTAGCTCCTTAGCTATTTTCCTCTATTGAGAATACCTACATATACACACATGAGATTTCAAGAGAATCAGTAGCACCTGCATATCATAGAGAAAATCCTTAGAAACATGAAGAAATGGGGGGTCAATATACCAATATAAAAGTGATCTATGTGCATAAAAACTGATCTACAGTAAGCATGAACATCTTATAATATAATATAAATAATAATAACTAGATTTAGAAGCAATATTTAATGCAAAACTATGCTAAACTACTGGCCGCTCCGGGGTGAGCCATGTAGACCTGCAACATTGGGGACTCCAAATCCTGAACCAAAACTCCTCCAAATGACCTCAAATTTGGACTAGAGGTTCATATAGACATCCTAAGGAGGTCTATGAAGGAATTTATCCAAAATTATCTATTGTTTTTGGACCGTCCCTATGAGTGACATGGGATAACTACTAGTCATCCCCAGGTGGGACGATTGCAAAAATACCTTAGTTTTGTCACCTATGGCCTTGGGAATTGGTCCACGATAGGGTGAAGGTGTTGTAAACATATGGGGCCAAGTTGTCCTTCAATTTGGCCAGTTTTGGATTAGTAAATCAGGTCCTATTTCCCATGAAAGCACCTTCGAATGAAGAGGGTTTCAAGATCCAGAGGTAGGCAAGATTAAGTTTCAATTTGGTTTGTGAGGGTGTGGTTTCAAATGAGCAGCACTTCATTGCTCAAAATGCTATTCTCCTCCCTTTTGGAATGAGGTTTTAGGCCTCCTTTTATAGCCCAAAAGGGCATCTAGGGCCAAATGGCATCTTTGCCATGCGAGGCAAGTGATGCCACTTGTCTTAATTGTGTCATTTGATTGAGGAGGGGAAGGTTTCCCCTTTAGGGGTCCCAATATACCACCCTGTAGTCCATTAGTAGGTCCCCAATCAATCTGGAGTGATTGGATGTGCTAATGAAAGTCTTGGATTTCCATTTAGCATGTCCTTTAACTTTTAAAGGGTCTAGTTAGGGGTCATACCACCCAAGGATGATTATTGATGGTCATCCCTGGGTGGGATGGTCACCAACTATGGCCATCCATGGGTCAAACACTCACTAGTAGAGGCCCCAAAACTAACCTAGACTGCTAGGAACCCTCCAAAATGAGTTTTTGAGGATTTTGGAAGCCTTTTTCTGGCCTATAGGGGTGCCTAATAAGGCCATACGTTATCGATAATAGGGCATATGTAATGCACTGATAGTCTTATCCGATTTATACGGTTTAGGTGTCTATAGATGCCCAATTTTTGGGATGCATGATGTGAAACAAAGTGTTGAGAAAAAATAGATCACTAAATCATTAAATGATCAAGGTTGTTCATTAATATAATAAACTATGGATGCCTTAATTATGGAAAAGCATACATTATTGGAATCCTTTCTATTGACATAGTCAAAGGATCGATTGCACGTATACCTTTTAGTTGTGTTATAGTAACAGTCTTATGGGGCTTAGGGCATACTAGGTCTTGGTGCCTTGTATTATTTTAAACCTTCACATGGGTAAATTCTTGAGGTTTCAAGGAGGTCAAGCATATTTAATTTTATTCTTATGCTAATTATTTGCCCCAGCATGGGCTTGAAAATTTATCTTTAGTCAAGATTCTTTTGAATGTATGGAATTTTACACTTATGAGTATTTAAATATTGATTCAATTTTTGAGTTCATTATGATGACTACCCCCTCAAGCTATGATTCAATGAGAGCATGAAAAATACTAAAGTGATGAGTCACTTGAAACATATGACTTAATTAGGGTAACTCTTTATTTTACCCATGGTACTATATACCTGTTCAGAGGTGATTTTTGACTGTTTTGATGAATAGTTTTGGAAGCAAAAGGCCCAATATTTCATTCTTGTGGGGTGGTCCATACATGGAGGAATTATTTAAGACTAAAATGGATTCATTTTATGCATCCAAAATTATTATAGGTTCATTCTATATCCCTCTCATTTTCTTGCCTAATATGCCTTGTTTTTTGTGGGTTTTTGGCCCATTTTTTTGATATTTTTGATGTTTTTAAATGCAATTTTCTTATGAAAATCCTAGGTGGGGAAAATGGAAGTATTTATGAACATACCATGGTGGTAAATCCATACAAAAGTGCACTCGTACCACCCAGGAGTGGTCATCTTCTTTTGGAGCTATAAAAGGCCAAAAAGGGCCATTTTAGCTCATTTGTGAAACTTGCTTGGAGAATTTGGAGAGGAGGTGAAGTGGGAGAGAGTATTATGAAGTTTATTTATGCTAAAATATCATACCACAACATTATCCAACCAATGAACACATCGGGTGGTGGAACCAGTGCGCAACGGGTATGGATTACATGCTTTTCTCTGCCATATTTTATTGAATTTTTGCAATTTCTGGTCTAATTTCATGACTACAGGAACACCCATGATTTAAGAAACTTGTTAGTACTTAATAACATAAAATTTAACCTTATTAATTCTTTATTTGCAAAAAATATGGGTTTAAAATATATTTTTTAGTGTTTTTTAGTGTTTTTAGGGTATTTTTAAGGGTCAAATTGACCCTATTTTACCCCTGTTTGGTGACCTTCCCTATGAGGGATGGTTACTTGTGGCTATCCCTTTGTAGGAAATCTACCAAATTAGGGGCCGTACCTAGGTGGAAAGGCCAAAAACTAGGCCAAAAAATTCCCTTTTTATGTGTTTTTTTTAGTGTTTTTATAGCAAAATTTTGCATTTTTAAGGCCTATTTGACACCTTGATTTGCATAAGCAGATAGTTAGGAGTCGGTATAGGGTACCGAGTATCGTTCAGGTCACTAGAAACCATTTGAATACTAAAAATTGGTTTTGGCTTGATGTCATCGGTCTGAAGCAAGTTACATAGTCAGATCCTGTGGTGGGAGATCGTGCCTATCTGACTGCTTTGATAGACCTATGGGACCCTCACACTAATACTTTCCATTTAGCTATGGGAGAGATGATAGTGACACTAGAGGTAATCTATCATATACTATGTATTTTTATAGAGGGGCACCAGATAGTATCTTCTCTGATAGAGCGATGGGAGGTCATAGTGCGGAGGTACTTCAACACGTGTTGGAAGGATGTCTTGATTGATATGATTAGTGGAGGGATTATAGTGTCTAGATGGTATTAGGAGGGTGTGCTTGGCATTAGGCACACTTTTTTTATGACCTTAATTAGAAAAATTCTGCTACTTGAATCTTCAAGATCTAGGTTCACATGAAACCTAATAGAGATGGTCTTTACTCTAGTTGACTGCATAGAGGAGGAGCCGATAGTGATGGATTGGGGTCCTAATTTATTGGCATAGTTATACAGTGAGATATATGAGATCTATTATCATGGCCAGAAGGTTTTGGGCTACAAATTTCTACTACATTATTGGTCTTGGAAACATATTGCAGTGGAGAGACCATAGGGACTATCGTGGACCACTCCAACAAAGCTATCGAATAGGGATATTGGCTATGGAGAGCTATGGATGAGGTTGCATGAGTTAGGGTGTAGCTGACACTATGCTATGGAGGTAGAGCACTATGCAAAGTATTTTGCATTTCTCAAGGTAGTGGATATTGAGTGGAGACCCTACAGGTATTTTCCTTCCTAGGATGAGGCTTCGACACATCTACGTCGAGTTCGGTGAGGTAGGTGGTTGATAGGGTGATATGGCATAGATTGAGAGTACTTCTCTTATGATCATGTGCTACGATAGTTCAAGCTACACCAAGGATTTCCCAATGAGACAATGGTCTATCATCATCATGAGGATGAGAGGACTCTAGCATGGCCTGTGGTAGATGAGTTGGGAGATGAGTCAAATTCTAAGGTGACAGTCACAGACTCAGATGATGCAGGCACTATAGAGGAGTATGATGCATGGTGGATCATGCAGCAGTGGAGAGGGGAGTGACCACTATGAGAGGATGTAGTTTTGAGGACAATAGATGTCGCTATGGGTGCTCTAGATGAGGATGGTTTTGGTGAGTCTCTAGATGATGAAGATGTAGACACAAGTGAGTGGGTTGTATGTCAACGTGTATCAATGGATAGGGTGAAGCTGATAGACGTATAGGATCTAGTTGGCTTTGATGAGGGAGACTTGGGAGATCAAGGTCTACAGGCAGAGTTAGCAACATGATATGCTAATATTATAGCTATAGAGTGATTGAGCTTTACTATAGGTACAAGTGTAGAGTGCACAAGAGGATATGGAGAGGTAGGCAGTAGTGATAGCTACATTTTAGGCACAGGTCGATAGACATGGACCTAGCCATGGGGATTCCAAAAGTTGTGATCTAGCCAAGATGTAGGAGGAGATAGCACATCTCTAAGTTTTGGTAGTGACCTATCAAACTAGGTGTTGATATGAGTGTGCCTACATGGATATGGTGGAGGATGAGATAGTGTGTTGTAATGGGCATATACCAGATCGGGCATTAGCTATTGGATCACAACATAGCCAGGGGAGCGGGACAGGACACTCATCTACTCGAATGAGGGTTCTAAGTACTTCTTGAAGGATGGAGGTATCTAGAGGTAGCATATAAGGGGGGATCAAGTTGGGAAGCTCATAACGAACTCATACTGTGAGCAGAGGAGAGAGTTGAGGTACCAGTCCTGCGTGACCATGGTCAGCGGACTCTGATGGTGCTTTTTGGTTTTTTTGGATTGTGAATTTGGATGACTCACTTTTATTGTAGCCTATGGGTATTTTATGGACTATGATGTAGCTTTCAGATTTTACATATATGGACATATATATATATGACTTATATTTTGATCATTATGTCATTTTACTGCTTTATGATATGAATGCAATTTTTGTATTTGCTATATGATGTTATGATGGATGTCTAACATGGATTCATGTATTTATCCGATGATGTGATTTGATGATATGTAGATGTGGATGCTTCATTTATATGCTTTTGTAAATCAAAATGTATGCATAATATATTCAGTGGCCATCTAAATATTATTTCTAATATTTAACTAGTATCTATCCTAGATCATGAATACCACTTAATAAACGAAAGTTCTAAATGTGTATGATTGAAAGTAATGATTTGATTAGATTTAATTTTTATATGATGGATTTACAATGACTATTTGACGCATTATATGCTTGCACCATAGACTATACAAAATGTATCTTAATTATTTTCATGTTATTATAACACTTTATTTGATGGATACTGTAATTATGACAAACATGTGATAGCATGATGTAAAATGGAATGGATAATGTGATATGATATGATTGTATTTGATAGTTTTTAAGAGACTCAAACACTCTAGTTAGCTAATCAAAAGTCATATACTAACTATAAAATATCTTTTGACAAAGTATGCACCTACTAAGATAACCAAGATAATAAATATCCATGTGTGTGTATGTGAGTTCATTGCCATGGTAACACATAATATTACCCTAGTGTAAATAGGATTCATTCAGCCCATCAACATTATAGATCAGTCAGCGAGTCTCATTATCCTGAGTTTCGTATTTAGTTGGATTAGACCACTATATAACCTAGGTTACAACAAGCTACCTCATTGGTCTATACCTAAAAAATTTGCTTAAGTGATAGACATATCGTCATGCGGGAGGCTACCACCATTGAAAAGTAGGCTATCCACCAAAATTGTAATGAGGATCACCTTATGGTTCTCTAATGCTGAAAATTCTAGGGATTCATGTTTCGAAGTCCCTACCTTTATTTGACTTTCTCAAGGAAATTTTCTCATTTGATTTGTTGAGCAAGGGATTTTAATAGTGGTGAGAACCACTATTTCTTTTTGTTTTTCCTAGTGAAAATAATCATTGTTTCCTTATGCATATTTGGGAGTGATAATAATCACTATTTTATTTGGAATATTTCTTTGAGATACTTGGCCCAGTGTAGGGCAATGTATGTTTTCAATAATGGGGGGGATAATAATCATTACTGATTGTATTTCTTTGGGATACTTACCCTAGTGTAGGATAAGGGATTTTAGGTAGGGAGGAACTTGTCCTTTTGTCAATTCTCAATATATTTGAACCATTCACATAGCGAGATGAGCAAGATAACATTTTCCATTGAATGTAACCTATACTACTTCATAGTTTTCATCTTTCCTTAGGCTAAACTTGGATTTATTAATGTGAAAATTGTGTTGGGATTTTTATGTATACCAAGCATTATCTAAGTAGGATTCTACCTTCTAAAAATCATGATATATTTCTACAAAATCTGAGAAGACAACTAGATATGGCTAAGTGACCGAAAACTTAATTATGTGTTACTAACAATGGCTAAGTGACAGGAAACAGACATATAATGTAAATGGTATATGTAATGTAAATAGGTGGTATGACTTATCATATGATAACAATGAATTTTTACTAGATGCCTAATGTATAGACCTAGCACTAGACATATATGATCAATTTGGAATGATGCATAATGCAATTATGAGTATGCCTAATGCAACTATGATTATAATGCAAGTGATGAGAAATGCAATACAATGCAATATTTTTGTATTTTGATGATTTTCATGATGATTTTTTTTTGTTATTTTTGAGATATGTGTATATATGTACAAGTTGACCAATGGGATTAATGAATACCATTGGAGCTTTTTGGGTGACCAAAGGACTTATAAATGCCTTTGGAGCATTTAGGTTTGACCTAGATAGTCGTAGACTACCTAGGAACATTTTAGCTTGACCTAGACGGTCATAGACCACGTAGGGGTATTTTGGGTTGACCTAAAAAATCATGGACTACCTAGGAGCATTTTAAGGTGAACAAAGGGCTTATATATGCCTTTGGAGATTTTTGGATTGACCTAGATGATTGTAGAAAGTCTAGGAGATTTTTATGTAACCTAGCTAATCAAAAACCATGAGGAGCCTTTAAGGTGACCTAGGTGGGCAACGACACTTATAAAGTGTCTACGACTACCTAGGGACATTTGGTGGTGACCAAAGGTCTTATGGATGCCTTTGGATCATTTAAGGTTGACCTAGACAATCGTAGATAGTCTAGGAGCATTTTTATGTGACCTATATGGTCAAAAACCGCAAGGAGCATTTAGGGTGACCTAAGTGAGCAACGACACTTAGAAAGTGTCTACGACTACCTAGGGATATTTGGTTGTGACAAAAGGGCTTATGGATGCCTTTGGAGCATTTAAGGTTGACCTATATGATCCTGGATAGTCTAGGAGCTTTTTTTATGTGACCTAGACTGTCAAAGACCGCTAAGAGCCTTTAGGGTGACCTAGGCGGGCAATGACACTTAGAAAGTGTCTACGACTACCTAGGGGAATTTTATTGGTTCTCTAAGCATGAAATGGTCATAAATGACTTATATTCATGGATTTAGGCTCTTCATTTCCTTGGATTCTAGGCGATAAGTTCCAGGTCCAATATAATATGTAATGCTGAATGGACCTAGCCAGTTTACTATAAATTTGTCTTACAAATGGTAGGGAAAATTTGAGTTTTGTTGGTTTTCTTTTAGAACTAAATCACCTACTTGGAAGACTCTCTGATGTACTTTCAAGTTTTAAGATCTCTTAATATGCTCTTGATAAACACATAGATTCTTGAGGGCATTCATATTTTGATCATCAAGCAACGTTAACTAATCTAACCTAGCTTGCCTAGTTGTATCATCGTCGATGAATTCCTACATGGAAATTCACAATTATGGAATATATAACTCCAGAGACATGATGGCTTCAGCACAATACACTATTTAAAATAGATTTTTCCTAGTGGGCATCTGAATACTAGTGCAATAGGCCCAAAGATCAAGAGGTAATTGATTATGCCAATATTTATGCTTTTCCTAAACAATTTTATTCAAGATGGCTACTACTATTTTATTTGATGCCTCTACTTACCCATTGGCCTGTGGATAATAGGGCATGGAAAAGCTATTCTTTATGTTATACTTTTTTTTTAACGCACGCACATACTTATTTTTAAAGGGTGTTCCATTATTCGATACTAGTTTGGATGGAATACCAAAATGACATATAATGTTATGTAGTATGAACTCTGCAATGCAAGGTCCAGTCATTGTGGTAAGGATAATTGCTTCCACCCATTTTGTGAAATATTCGGTTGTTGTTATGATAAACGTGTGACGACCTTATGAGGTAGGTGAGGTTTTCCCAATTAAATCAAACCCCCATTGTGCAAATGGCGACATTGATTGAATCAACTGTAAGGCCTATGAAGGTACATGTGTTAAATTTGCATGGTGTTGACACTTCACATACTTCTTAACAGAAGCACAGTAATCTTGCTCTAAATTTGGCTAATAATAGCCCATGTGAAGAATGCGCTTGGTGATGGCCATGCCGCTAAAGTGGCCATCGTATGTACCGTTGTGTGCTTGGATGATGGTCCAAGCTGACTCTTATGAGTCTAAGCAGTGAAGGAGGATACCTTCATAACTCCGACGATACATTATGTCTCCTATGAAGACATATTTTTCCACCTTTTTCTTGAATGCTTTCTTTATGGCATGTGATAATCCAGGTGGAATATTACCCAGTTTAAGATAATATTTAATCTGGATGGCCCAATATTGCTTTAAATAAGCCTCAATATTATGAATTGTGTTATCCCTTTGATGGTTGTCTCATGTGAACACTGATTGAGAGTGAACTTGGAGATATAGCATTGTGCTAGTATCAAAGTATTACGAGGGAAAAAAGTCCCCCAGTTAACATTATTCAAATATTGGTGTAGTTGAGAGAATCTTTCATGAGAAGGCTCAATATGAATCATGTGAACAACTGGTATAGCCTTATGCTCTTCACACTTAGTCACAACTTGTGCTAGCATTTTTACTTGGATAGTTGTGATATCATTTGAAGGGTCATGCAGGATTAGCGACCCTAAGGAAGCCATTGTATCCGCAAAATGATTAGATGAACGAGGGAGTGCCTCTATATCATACCATTCAAATTTGACCAAGAGTTTGTCCACTAGGTCTTTGTAGGCTTGCAATATGGGACATCAACATTGGAAAATCCCTTTTACCTGATTAACTATAAGAAAGGAATCACCAAAAATGTTTAACTTTGTTATTTTCATGGTGATTGTCATCTGAAGTCCTATGATGAGAGTTTCATACTCGGTATTATTATTGGTACAAGGAAAATCAAGTTTAAAAAAAATAGGTATGGTAGCCCCTTGCAGTGTGAAAAACACGATACCTACACCACCACCTCACTCACACTTAGAACCATCAAAAAATAGAGTTATGTCCACCTGTGACTCAGGCTCTGCAAAATTAGGTGATTCTAAAATTTGAAATACTCCATCATTGAGAAGTTCTATATTTAGAGGTTGATCATATTGTAGAGAAGCCTTAGCTATTTGATTGGCAATGACCTATCCTTTGATAGATTTATGTCCAATGAACTCTAGGTCAAATTTTGTCAACAACATTATCCACTTCGTCGTGCGACTATTATGATATGTTCTGCTCATCATGTAGCACAATGTATTTTCTTTAGATACAACATATGTGGTGTGATTTAACATATAATGGCATATATTTTTAGTAGCAAAGACCACTGCTAAGCATAGCTTCTCAACATATGCATATCTAACTTCATAGCTGAACAGTGTGTATTTGATGTAATAGGTAGCCTATTCTTTGTGAAATTCATTCTTTTGGGATAGCATGGTACCCAAAGCTAACTCAGTAGCTGAGATATATAAATAGAATAGCACTCTTAGTCATGGTGGAGCTAATACAGGTGACGAATCCAAGTATTGTTTTATCTTGTCAAAGGCATTTTGACATTCCTCATCCCAATGAAATGATACCCCTTGTGTAGCAACTTATTCATGGGTCGACACTTATCTGATAACTACGTTATGAAGCATTTTATGGATGTGACCTTTCCTTGCAAATTGCATAGTTGCTTAATGGTTTTTGGGGGAGTCATTTCTAATATTGCCTTAACCTTGTTGGGATCTACCTCTATGCCTCTCTTGGAGACTATGAATCCCAAAATTTTAACAGATGTGACATCGAATACACACTTTTTAGGATTAAGTCTAACATTGTGCTCTATGAGGTGATCTAGGATCTTACACAGTACATCAAGATGTTCATGGCGTAATAAAAATTTTGCCAATAAATCATCCATGTAATCTTCCAAAATCTTGTGCATGTAGTCATGGAAGATATATGTCATGGCTTGTTGGTAGGTAGCACCAACGTTCTTAAGGCCAAAAGGCATGACCTTGTAATAGAATATCCCCTAAGGCATTGTGAACGCCATTTTTATTTGGTCTTCTATATTAATACAAATTTGATTATATCTAGAAAATCCATCCATTAGGGATAGCATTTCATTTCCTTTTGTTGCATCTACCAACACATCAATGTTCGGTAAGATAAATTCATCCTTAGGACTCGCTTTGTTAAGATCTCTAAATTCAGTGTAAATACGAATCCTCCCATCAAGATTTTTTATGGGAACCATGTTTGAAAACCATGGTATATAATCTACTAAGATGATGATATTAGTGTCCAAAAGCTTTTGTAATTCATATTTCACCATTAAGGCTACTGTTGGGTTTATTTTTCTAAACTTTTTCTTAACAGGTTTGATCTTGGGGTATAATGTAAGATTATGCGTGACTATATTTGGGTCTAGTCTTAGCATATCTTTATACGACCAAGCAAAAGCTTTAATCCTTGCTTTTAATGCAGCTATGAAATCATCTTGTTCACTTAGGGAGAGGTCTTCCCCTAATTTAATGGTATGGGGATTATCAGGATCTATACCGATATCCTTGTCAATTATTGGCTCAATCGACATGTGAGCTGCATCCTCCAACTTATGTGAGGTGGGAATTAAGTAAATGTCATCAGCTAGGTTTACTTCTTCCATAGGAAATTTAGGGTCAAACTCAACTTGAAAAACATCCTGAGTAGTTCTTGGAGAAAAGTTAAATGGTTGTAACATTTCCCCACAAGGCCAATAATCCAAGGATGATGGTAAAGAATCTACCTGATCAAAGTCAATTGCTTCTAAATCAAGATGCAATTGCTTGTATGGATTATTCAGTTTCACCAATGATGTCGTTAAATCTATGGAAATCATGTTGATGGATACATGATATATTTATATAGGGTGAGTGGGTCTAGATACCTAATGTTGTCTCATAACTTGTGGGTGTGGCTTGGGTGGAAATAAAATAACTAGTGGTGGCCTGTGTGGAAGAGGGTGAGCTTGCTCTTCATAAGACAACAACTGGTGTCAGATGGGTTCTTGTACAAGGAATAACATATGAATAAAATATTCATCCTCATCATCCAAAGGGAACACATGCTTGTATTCATCATCTAAGATATGGCAATTAATGGGTGTGACACCATAATCATCTTTGTCATCACTCATCCATTCATGAGGAGGACCTTGGTCTTGTTCCATACTGTCAGATTACAAGGTGTGTGAGCTATCCCCCACTTCATGGGGTTGGGTGACATCACTGGAAAGACCCTGATCTATCATATCTATGGGGAAATAATATCCTAAGGAATGAATGTGATTCAAATTAGCATATGGATCACGTGCGAGCTTAGCCTGATATCTTAGGCATAGATGCTCAAGACTCTCGATGAGGACATCCAACGGTATCGGTTTATTGTTTCCCAACATGGATCTATCATATGAAAGTTGATATTGGGTTGACATGGAACATGGTTACCCTTATCATACAGGTCAATACCAAACCCATGACAATTATAGCGATTTAGATATTTTAATGCATAGTATGGATTTGACAAAAAAATTACATCCTCATAAAAGGGTTCATCGTCATCTTTTGTCTAAGGAATGGGTAGCGCTCCATACTCTATATCTCCATATATGAAATTCATTTTATTAGTAGGTATACCAAGATGTACAATGCTACCTATGGTAAGATGAGGTCTTCCCATGTCTTTCACTGTCTCCACTGATGGAATTATCATGATATTTCTCACCAAGTATTCTCCTAACCCTATGCTATACATCTGGACTATGGCCTGGGATGGCGAAGCTGGATGATATGTAATGGAGGTTTGAGGTGATTCAATGTTCACCTCTAGAGGTAATTCCTCATTAATTACACAATGAACCTCCTCCATGGATATGGTAGAAACTAATGGTGGGCTCTCATCAATAGGCCTCTTTGATGTGTTCCTTAATGGAGGGTTTGACTATGTTGAAGCCTTATCTAAAGGTGGTGATGATGAGGATGGAGTAGATGATGATGAAGGTGGTGGAATGGGTAGACTATGATCAGGTGTATTTAATTGGAATTCTACGTGAGTCAAAGGTAATGTTGACTCTGGCATCTACTGTAACATGTTGCAGTATTTTAAGGGCTCTAGATCAGCAGATACTACATGTACTTGCCCTTCATGAGTGTATTTAAGACATTGATGCGTAATATAGGGGACACACTTCATATCCCATATCCAAGGTCTTCCAAGAAAAATGTTGTAGGAAATCTCACCCTATAGCATATGGCACAATATCGGTATAATATTTTGTCCCACTTGAATGGGTAAAACTATGGTACCAATAGTAGAGTATATTGTGTCATTAAAAGCATGAAGAGTGTAAGTTGATGCCACAACATGAGATGCTGGCAATTTAAGATGCTTTAGTTCTTTAGTTTTTATGATGTTACTTGAGGACCCAGTGTCTATAAGCACTCTCTTTTATGGCATCTCATTTATACATGCAATTATGTGTAAAGGAGGGTCTACCACATCGCTGGCTATTGCTTTTAGCTCATGCTCATGAAATTGTATGACTAGTTCTTTACACTGTTGCACATGTCCCACAAAATATATGAAGGAGTTGGAATCCTACGGTTGCAAATCTATGGATTTTAAAATATCCATCAAGGAATCCCAATGTGGAGGTTATTATTAGATCAATTCATAGATGGAAAATCGTGTTGATGTGGTCCTCAAGCTTTGTGTAAGCTTACTATTAATTGTCACTATTGGCCTAGAAGGAAGGCCATGTACTATAGGTGGTGTAGTTTGCAACATAGTTGGAACATCATTTGAAGTTGCAGGCTATGCGACTTGAATTGGATATCTCTTGTTCTTGGTGTTTTTGGTTCACCTCATTTATTGGTTTAGCAGGCACTACTTGTACCTCATGAGTTGGTAAAGGGTATTTGAAAATACCCATTTTTTGATTGGTAGGAGCTATTGGAGCATCTACTATAAGCTCATTCCTCTCAATCATGTCTTGTACTATGTGTTTAAAACCATAGCATGATTGTAAATCATGGCCACCTTGCCGATGAAACTTACAATACTTATCCTCTCAGCATCCCATAAGCTTGGGTTTGCCTATTTTTGGATCGTTGGGTTTGATATCTGGTAAATTAACCATATTTGTAGCCCATAATAGATCAAAAAGAGAATCCATGGATTCAGTGATGGGAGTAAATTGTTGCTGACGGTGATATTGTTTTTATCCTTGGTTCACTATACTATTATTGTTATAATTTACAAGAGGAGGTTGAGCCTGATAGTTCACATTTTGGGGAGGCATAACTTGAAGAGGTGTAGGGACATTTATGGCCACTTGATTGACCATAGCTAGCTTTGTAGGTACTGAGATATTCTTGGAATTCTTTGTCCACTCTTTCTTGCAAGATTTTTTTATTTATCCCTCTTGGATTTTGATTTCTTCTATGTTTATATCCTATGCTAGAGCTTCTTCCAAGGTAGGGTATTACTGTAATTGCAATGTAAAAGATATGGGTTTCAAGCAACTCTATGAGAACAAACGAGTTAATTTAGTCACTAGAAATAGATAGGGTAGCTTAGCCAAAAGTGTTTGCCACCTATTTCCATATTCAGTGATCATCTCATCCTCAGTTTGTTTCATTCCTGTGAGGTCAGTTAATGTTGCCTTTATTTTGGTGTTAAATAAAAACATTCCAAAAATGCATCAGCAAATTGTTTAAATGTGTAGATGCTATGTTTTGGAAGTTGGTTAAAAACTCAATTGCAGGACCAGTGAGGGTACTAAAGAAATTTCTTAGGAGCAATGCATTATTGTCCTATATGTTGAAGTATAGGATTAGAAATATAGTAACATGCTATTGAGCATCTTCTTCACCATTGAAACTATCAAATTTAGGCATTTTGAAATACTTAGGATAGACCGGGGAAGGAATGGATGGGTGTAACAGTTGGTTGTTTAGTTGATGCAAAGTAGGCTTTTGAAGCCCATTGCCAGCTATCCTACCTTCTATAGTTTCTAAGCGTGCAAGTAAAGCTTGATATGCATCTGAGGATTTAATCTCCTCTTCCTTATTTTGAACTCATAGATGTGGATGAGGAATATTAATCCTAGGTTGGGGTGGTGGATTTACATCAACCACACCTCCATAAGGTGCTTATACATAATCCTCATCTTGTTCCAAATCATCGTAAGCCCCATAAGGTGTTTCAAGTATGGGCTTACAAGGAGGAAATAATGCCTGTTGAAGGTGATCTATGTTTGGCCTATCATATGCATTCTATTCAGGCCTATGAGGTCTAGGAGGCAACATAGAATTAGGTATAGGGGACCTATCTTATTGGAAATTTGGTTGCCTTGGGTGAGCCTCTTGTCTATTCGTAATTGGACTGACAACTCCATGACATAAATTTTCTTTAATTTGTTGCTCAATATTTTCTTTCTCTATTTTATGTCATTCCTATAAGATATCTAAGCGATGTTTATCCAACCTAATTTGATTAAACTCAGCTTGGTGATTAGCATATCTCTAGACCAAATTATTAATTTGATCAGCTATATTAAATCTATGTAACTTAGCATGATTTACTATATATATGCTACTAATTTTGCATTGGGCACCATGTTAGCCTAAAATAATGCACAAGACAAAGAGCAAGCCATATATTACATTAGTCGCACCTTGGTGAGTTATGATCTAGGATATGCGTATGTTGAGAAATTGTGTTTAGCAGTGGTCTTTGTAACTCAAAAGTTGCAACACTACATATTGAGCCATACAACCTACATCATATCAAAACAAAATAATTTGTAGTACATGATGAGCAAGACATCATAATACACGTACGACAAAGTGGATCATGTTATTGATATAATTTGATCTAGAGTTCATAAGCTAGAATTCCATCAAGGGACAAGTCATAGCAGATCAATTAGCATAGGTGCCTCTTCAGGATAACAAGCCTATCACCATAGAGTTACCTGATGATGCAGTCTTTGCATTATCAGATCCACCATAACTTGAATAACCTAAGAAAGAAAGATACATGTCATTGTTCTTCAAAGTTTCAAAGTGTGAACAAGGGGGCAGAGTAGGGATTGTATTTATCACACCACAGGGCGCTCCATTACCCTTATCATTCAAACTAGACTTCCCATGCACAAATAATAATACAGAATATGAATCATTGATCCTAAGACTCCAAAAAACCATAGCAATGGGCATTAAGAGACTGAATATCTTTTGTGACTCATTGCTCATAATAAACCAGGTCAAAGGACTATTCCAATGTAGGTGCCCACTCCTAAAAACTTACAAGGAACTTGTTGAAACCTACCTATCCTGGCTAGAATGGTACAACATCAATGCAATCCCTCATACATTAAATATATTTATAGACACCATGGCATATTTGGTATCCTTAATTCCTCATAATCCATCTACTAATTTTACAACCATTCATGTGAAAATGCTTTCACACTCAGTAATATGCCGTGAAGCTTTTGACAATCAAGACTCATTCAACATGATCAACATCGAGCCAAATTAGGATTGGTCCATCACAACCAGAGATTTCTTGCAAACAGAACCTTGGGGATCTTTGATCTCCCAATGACCTATGGAGTGTGGTGCAACCATACACCATAGAGTTGTTCCTCAATCCATGTTCACCAGCTCAGAAATATAGGAAAAGCAAGCCATATTTTCTATAAAAGTTTTGGCTTATTAGGATTGGCTTTCCCAACTGCGAGACTTCCTGAAGCTTGGAATAGTACCTCAAGATTTATCGTATTCTAAAAGGCAAGTGTTCAAATAGAAAGCAACAAGATACATCTTTCTAGGAGAAATCCTCTATAGACGAGGATATTATGGAGTATTACTCCATTGTCTTGAGCCCCAAGAAGCATCTTGGGTAATTTTTCAAACTCACAATGACACATGTGGAGGGCATTTCAATGACATTGTCATCGTTAAGCACATCTTGATAATGGGTTACTATTGGCCCATAATAGAAAAGGATTTCTATTAGTATTTCAATAAATACAGTAAGTTCCAGCATCATAAAAATTTAATGCACTTGCCATCACAAGCCTTGCAACCCATCCAGGCAGCATGGCCATTCTCCCAGTGGGGACTAGAATTGATTGGGAAGATCTCACCCCCATCCTCAAGCCAACACACATTCATCATAATAGCCATAGAGTACTTCACTAAATGGGTAGAAGTGATCCCCTTAACATCAACAACTAGACCAAGGATTATGGAGTTTATACTCCATAATATCATAAGTCATTTTGGGGTCCCTTCTAAGATAATATCGGATAATGGGCCATATTTCAAAAACAAAAATGTGTGTGCTTTAATGAAAAAATACCATATTCAACATATTTTTTCAACACCTTATTATCCACAAGCAAATGGGCAAGTAGAAGCCTAAAAAAAAAAAAACAATAGTCTCCATTTTGAAGAAGACGGTGCAAGACAATCACAAGGATTGGCACATGCAATTGCCTCTTGCACTATGGGCATACAAGACTAGTATACAGACGCCCACTAGGGCAACACCCTTTTCACTAGTATATGGCACTGAGGCCATCATGCCACTAGAGTTGGAAATTTTTACTCTATGCATAACATTAAAGGACTTCATAGATGATGATGTCGCATGACAAGGCCACCTTGATCAGTTGATGCTTCTTGATGAACACTGAGTCAATGCTTTAGAGCATATTTGTGTTTACTAAGATCACCTTGTGCAATATTACAATAGTAAAGTCCACCTAATGGAATTCAAGGTTGGGGATCTAGTGCTCAAAGAAAACCAACAAAATTTGAATCTACTGCTACACCTGCGAGATAAGTTCATGGCAAATTGGATAGGCCCATACATGATTTCACAAAGATTTGGACCTAGATCATATTGCCTTATATCATTAGATGGTGTTGAGGAGCCTGAGCCTCTCAATATCATTCACTTAAAGGCATTCTACACATAAAATACAAAAACATTCAAATATTTCATAAAGTACAAAAATATTCAAATATTTCATAAAATACAAAAATTCAAATATATCAAAAACGCAAAAAAAAACATGAAAACATAAAATCTCAAAATACATTCAAAGGCTCCAAGGGTAATTCATCCTGCTTGGTCAAAATCAATCCAAAACATTGTAATGGTATTCAAACCACTTGGCCAACTTCAATCAAAATGCTCCAAGGGTACTTCATGCCACTTGGTCAAAATCAAAATCTCCAAGGATACTTCATGCTACTTGATAAAAAATCAAAAATTCCCAAAGGCAAAATAAGCCCTTTGGTAAAAATTAAACAAAAGTACAAAACAAAATATAAATTAAAAATACAAAAACAATTGCATATCACATCTTGCATCCACATCATTGCATTGCATTTTCATATCCACTAAAATTTCATATGTCATGAGAGCCTTAAAAGTGATACCATAATTTGTCGCACAAATCATTCAAATCCATACCTCCATCAACACATGTGTGTAATTGTGTTTTTCAACACAACCATTATTTGTTGCTATACATAATATACTAAGGTTTTTTAGTTAATCAACCACACCTAGTGATCTTATCAACTTTTATGGAAAACAATTGTGATTAGTAGAAGGTAAGGTCTAGCTATGATAATTCCTTGGATATTCAAGATCCTATCACTAATTGAAACACTAAAATCCTAGCTAGTACAAGGAAAATATGAAAGCTACAAAGCGGTCTAAGTTACCTTAAGTGAAAAGGATTTTCCTTGCTTATCCCCCTATGCAACTAGTTTAAAGCTGCTAAGAATTGGCAAAAGGACAAGCTTTGACCTATCAAAATCCCTTGCTTAAATCAAAATAAGCAAAATCCTGAAGAAAAGTGTAAATTCAAAAATCCAAGCATACAATCCAGATTTCAAAGCAATAATCCGATACACAAAATCATAAAACTCAAAGAAACATCACTCAAAAATCAATAAAAAATAAATAGTGATTTTCATCACTACATATGAGCAAATAAATAGTGATTATCATCACTTCAAAAATTCTCACTTAAAAAAAATAAAAATCAAAATAAACAATGATTTTCATCACTACATATGAGAAAATATCCAAAACCAAAAAGAATCCAAATGGGAATAAAGCTTGAATCCCTGGAATTCTCGACATTGTACAAAATGGGAAGGAGAAATCCTTACATATGATGATATTTCTATTACAATTGCTTCATGCATTTTTGTAGACCAATTTTTGAATGTGGATGAGCTAGCTTAGGTAACCCAGTATTGCTTAGTGGTATAGTCCAACTAAGTCCAACATAAGGATGAGATGAACACTTGAGGATACCTGATCTTAGCAATGGGCTGAAATAATCCCGCCTGACATCGGAGGAAATTCTTGAATTCTATCTCAAAATATACAATCACTTGCACACACAGAGATCATGAAAAACTAGGTCCATGGTAAAAGCCTTACTTTTCAAAAGTCTAAGTGGTCAGTAGACAACTATTGATAGGGTAACTAGAGTGTTTGAACCTCCTAAAAGCCCCAAAAATTCTTACATAGGAACAAATCATAACATCATTCACACCCATCACTTTATTTATAAGATTATATAAATTAGGGGGTATCAACATAGTAGGACATATACCGCATATATATTAGAAATAGCATATAGACAACCACTGACTACTTTATATCTTTTAATTTATAGAAACTTATTAAGAAAACATATTACACACCATTACATCTCATATATGAATACTTAATAAATTCTTATGATAAGAGTGATTATTTAAATTCATGATTATTTTTTTACTTTCTATGGTATCACCCATTAATATTGTCAATATCATATGCATTTCGTATGTTTTAAGTGATTAGAGAATACAGGTTCGTTTACACCATCCCATCACAAAAGTTAGATGCATACAATTAAAGCAAAGTTAAAACATGCATTTAGCAATAACATCGCATCCACAAACACAATTCATTAATCGTTCATCATCACATCATAAAGCACATCATAAAACATATAGGCAATATCAATTTGCATACAATCATGAATTCATCATTCTTCATCAAAGTACATCACATCACATCATAAAATCATATAAGAATCTACACATCCATATAAGCATATTAAATATCATCTATCATCTAACATATACATCAAATCATCATAATGCCATCATCGCATCACATCATAAAACAAAATAACAACAAAAACATGAGCAATAAACGATACACATAATGAGTCATAATGAAAATATATCACAAAATTATCTATGTCAAGTCCATGGATGTACAAAATGCCCATGGATGATATTCATATAGGTTAGCCAGACCTAAAAAAAGAATAAAAACCAAGAGTATCATCAATCATATACTAGGTCTACATCCCCTACAACACTGCCCCCTATGGATGGATCTCTGAGAGAATGGTGTGATTTGGACCTCGTTGGTATCTTTGTACAAGGTCAGGCCCCATGACCAGGTCATATGGAAGACTACCCTACTATGGAACTCCTACTAACCTGTGACCCACCTGTGGCTCCCCTCACCCTAGGGATGGCATCTAGCCTAATGATCTACCTCAAGAGAGCAGTAATATAGTCTACGTTCGTAGCAATCTATACATCACTCGCATCTAGAAAACCTTGTAAATGACTAATCTCACCCTCAAGAGATGCCCTCGAAGGACCCTAGAGATTAGGAGGAGCAACAACCTTCATTTGGGTAGCTCCTCCTAAAGCGGCCTACAAAGCCTGTATCTAGTCTAATATCTGAGCTATAGTAGCATCCCTCTATGCTATGGTGGCATCGTGTTGCTATACCTATATCTTATCTAACTGGAACTCAGCCTCCACATAATGTAGCTATACCCTGAGAGGATAATCTCTCTCCTCAAGCTCCATCTCCTCCTCTACCTCCTCAGTAGCCTCCTGCTCCTTCCCTACCACCTACTCTACCTATTGGTCCCACACCATAATCCTAGTGTGAACCCTGTGCCCTTCTAGGTCTACCCCATCTCCTCCATCATCCTCTCAGTCTAGACTACCCTCACCATACCACATCAAGTCACCCCACCATTGTGCAAATGCCTCTGTGACTCCACCAGCTACTCTAGGATCAACAGCTAGGGCATCCTCCTCATTATCCAGCTCTATAACCTATCAAGGATAGAGATCTCTCTCTACTCTGATGCATCTATATGAAAATAGTACTAGTGGCACATCCTACTCTAACCCATACTGACAAAGAACTCGAGAGTAGAAGAAATGCTCCCATATGTTGACCTTGTGGCCAATGAACCATCACTCGTGTCACATCCTAGCAGTAAAGCTGTTAGGTTCATCCCAAGAAGGACACTCATGATAAGGGCACCATATGATGTCTCCATCCTGGAGTCCAGTGAAAGTGTTAGTGTAATGATTCATCTCCTTGATAAATATGTGGCTCTTGTGCTCCTTGCTCTCTTTGGCCCATCTAGTACCATAACACTGCATCCTCCCATCCATAACCATGATCTCAATAGGAAGCCCCTTAGGGTGATCTACCCAAATGTGCTCCCATCCCTAGACCTATAGAATCCAACTATAGGTGATGCTGGCATGACCTCTCCGATGGATGTGGTACAACTTGTCATAACACTGAGCCAATAGAGATTCACCCCATGCATATGTGATAGACTCCTTGTTGTCCATCAGGTCTTGAACCATCACAAGGAGGTTCCAAGGGAACGTCAAGGCTGAGCAATCTGGGATGAGAACATTTCTAATGACCATCAACAACACTATGTGCCTCATTATGTGAAAGTCGAATGCAGAGTGATGACGTACCAGATTATGATGCAAATGAAATTGATATAAGGTAGATGCTAAATCCTACGAATGCGATGAACAAATGCATGTAGGAAATAAAGCAAAAATGAAATGAGATGTAATAAAAATAAAGTGGGGCCTCTTTTATTAATGTTGCTTTCAATATGGTTACAATACATCTCCCCCTCTAGGGCTCAAAACATTTGATACATTTTGTTACATCAATGGATGGTATGCTTCTAGTGTCCTCTACATGCCCACATTCAAAATGGGCGGGCCAAAAATTGCCACCGCTTGCATCTATGTGTTCATAATTCCTTTTTATCCCTCTAGTGTTCCTGGCAGTGAGACCCTATGCTCAGCGAAACAACAAATAGTTAATAGCATATGCGGATGTAGGAAAACATGCAATCCCCAAGGCCGCTAGCTAGTTAATGTAAAAAATAATGAAACGATGGTCAAAACATGTCATAATGAACCCAACATTTGATAGAATCATCCAGACATCATCAGGGGCCCATTGCAAAAATAACAGTCAAGAAATCATGCATGGATTTCTAATCGCTCTGAGGTGGGACGATTAGGACTGTCACAAAACGTGCAAGAGTGACCTTGTAAATGTCCTGCCCAGAGGCCTCCAAAACTCTTGCAAACTTGGGGTTAGGCTAAAAGGGGAATTTTGGGACAACCCAGAAGGTCATATTTGGCAGATTCTACCCAGATTATCCTGTATTTGAAGGTGCTCCCTGTATGTTAGTAAACGCATAAAATGATAAAAACAAGGTCAAATCAAGTCAGAATGCAATGAAACTTGAACAGCAGCATAAGTGAATTAGATACAACATAATGCAAAAATAACAATAGAGAAATCAAGCATATATTTCTAATCACTTCGGGGTGGGGCGATTAGGACTGCAGCAGTGCGAGGGGCGCCTCGGGGTAGGACACCCACCGTTTGGGGCTTGTTTTTGGCACCAATCCAAGTGGGATGGGTCCAAAACCTCCTAGGGGGTTGTGTCAACAAGTTTGGTGTGGGATTGTGGCTGATTGCTCAGGTTTTGGGTCTAGATTGCATTCCTAGTGTTCACCCGATAACCTCCCTTCCTAAAGAGAGATTAGGGATGTAGGAAGCACAAAAGAGGAATGGGGATATAATTTGGTAGCACTCCATTTCTCCAAATGCTCCCGCTCTCTTTTTCTTTGGGGTGAGGAGGCTCACATTTTTATAGACCTAGGGGTCTCCTTTGCATGTGCATGCGAGGGTGCCACTTGGCTCACTATGCCCTTTTGGGGGAGAGAAGATTCCTCCCTGATTTAGGGCCTCCATGATCAAGGCATGCTTGACTAAAGTCCCTCTCTGATTTGAAACCATTCCTCACAATTGCATGCCTTGGAGGTGAAGTTGAGTGGTGGATATAGGTTGCCATTTATCAAGGCTTGAATTTTTTCCAGTCAAACCTACTAATTGTCCCACCCTGGAGTGATTGCTGCTAATCGTCCCGGGGTGGGGTGAATAGGATTCTAATCGTCCCAGGGTGGGACGAATAGGGAGCAAAGTGCTTAAAAGGTGCCAAATTGACCTTTGACCTTCCAAAACTGATTTGGGAGTGGTTAGGACCACTATTTAACCTCTAGATGCTTCCCTAGGGGGTATGTATGCTAATTTGGTCAGTGCTTGTAGTCACATAATTGGATTGGTGTTGTTTTGGTGTCTATAGATGCCCCTTTTTGGGATGCACTGTGTGTGGCATAGTGCTGAGCAAAAATAGATGACCAAAGCACTTAATGATTAGGGTTTCTTAGTAACCTAACCAAATTTTGATGCCCTAAGTATGGAAAGGGCATGCATTCTTGAATCCTTGCTTTTGACGAGCTAAGGAGCTTAACTCAAGTGTAACCCTTTTCAGTGAGGTGTACTTGATCTTGGTCATTGTTCAGTCATGAAATAGGCAAAGGGTGCAACCTTTTGTCTGAGGAACCTTGTCTTCATGGTTCCAGAATGCCAAGTGTTTGTTTAGCTTGTGATTATTTCTTGTTTGCTATCCCAAGTAGGAGAGTGATTGTCTTTGTCAATGATTCTTTGAATGCATGCCATTTCCTTGATTAGGTGTGTATTTGTTGATTTTGTGACTAAGTGTGACTACCCCCTCAAGTGATGAATCGATGAGGGAATGAACAAAATGAGAAAAGTGATGAGTCACTTGACCCAAGATGACATTTTTGAGGGTGCCTGTAGTTGTTTTTGTTGAGCGCATATGCATATTTCCATCAATCGGACCTATTTTTGGTGGGTTTTGACCCTTTTTGTGATGCCAATTGGGGTAGAAATTATAAAAAATCCTCCTTCTCATGGAGAGGTCCGGCTATGCTAGCCTTCTTAGGGAGTAGGATAGTGATTATTTTGTGACCCCAATGGTGGTTTTTCATGCCATGAATGTCTGGTGGAATGACATCTTTATTTAGCAGTTTTATTGTTGTTTTTGGTGCATTTTTTTTTATGCAATTTTTGTTGCTTTATTTCTTGCTCTGTAATCGTCCCAAGGTGGGATGAATACCAATTTGGTAATCATCCTAGGGTGGGACAAGAACTAGACTTCTCCTAGGGTGGAACGATTACAGGCCTAAAAACCTATAAAAGGACCAAAACTAGGTTTTGGGCTCATTTGCAAAAAAAAATTCTTGGCGATTTGGAGCAGTGAGGAGGAGTGCGAGTTTGCATAGTGGAGCGCTGCCAAAATTTCATGGACATCATGAGTGCAAGAACCGGATCTTCAAGTGGAGGAGCTGAGGTGAGGCCGGTATGATGTTCCTTCTCCATTCCTGTTATTCATTTGTGCTTTATATGAAGTTAAAAACTTGCACATAATTGTTTTTATTTTGCGTTAATACTAAGGTTGAAACCCTAGTATTAATTTTTATATTTTATATTGTTTGTGTTTTATTTTGTTCACATTAAGGCTAAAACCCTAGGACGATTTTTTGTTTGATTTCATTTTTTTTTTCATACTAAGGTTGAAACCCTAGGATGAATTTGTTTTTGTTTTGTGTTGTTTGTTCATACTAAGGTTTAAACCCTAGGATGATTTTTTGTTTTATTATGTTTTTTGTTCACACTAAGGTTGAAACCCTAGGATGAATTTGTTTTTGTTTTGTGTTGTTTGTTCATACTAAGGTTTAAACCCTAGGATGATTTTTTTGTTTTATTATATTTTTTGTTCACACTAAGGTTGAAACCCTAGGATGAATTTGTTTTTGTTTTGTGTTGTTTGTTCATTTTTTTGGTTTTTTTTTGTTTTTTTTGTTCACACTAAGGTTGAAACCCTAGGATGATTTTTTTTTTTTGTGTTTTGTTTTTTGTTTTTGTACAATTATTTTTATGTCTATGATCATTGCTGTACAATTTGTTTTGAATGTTTCTATACTTTTGTCGTACTTTTGTTTTTCTGTACTTTGTTTTTCTTCTGTATAGTTTTATTGTATTGTTTTTGTTGATATGAAGTATGTACTTAATATCGTTTGCTTTTTTTATTGTTTTTTAGGTTGTGAAGAGTCGGTACCGCCAGCCGACTATTTTCTTTGATGCCCAAGAGGCCTTGACAATTGGGGATTGGGAGTGGCTTGATGCCCTTGGGCTCAAGCAGGTGACGCATTTGGAGCCTATTGTTGGGGATCGGGTATATTTGACTACCCTAATCAATCTATGGGATCCCCGCACCAATACTTTTCATCTCCCAACAAAGGAGATGACTGTGACTCTAGAGGATGTGTATCAGATTATACAAATTTTGATAGATGGGCTTCCTATCCGGATGACCCACCAGGACCAACAGATAGTAGTACTAACATGGTGTTTTGGTTAGGCGGTGGAGATGGGGGTGGAGAGGAATGTGGAGAGGGTAGAGGTTGACTACCAGATAGGTAGTATTCTAGTGTGGTGGTGGTTGGAGAAGGGTGTATTGGGGGTGAGGCATGCTTTACTCATGGCCCTTATTTCCAATATGCTACTTCTGGGCTGCTCAGGTGTGAGGTTCCCTTGGAACCTACTGGAGTTGATTTTCACTTTGGTGGAGTGTTTGACATCAGCTCCACTAATTATGAGGTGGGGTCAAACGTTGTTGGCATAGCTGTACGATGAGTTGTACGACGTCCACTACAAGATGTATAAGGGGATCGGGTGTAGCTATCTCTTGCAGTGTTGGGGGTGGCAGCACATAGCTATGGAGCAGTTACAGGGTTTTCCTTGGACCACCCGAGGTGAGATGGTGGATCGGGAGATTGGGTATGCCAATCTATGGCAGCGGTCAGAGGAGCATGGATAGAGTTGGCAATGGGCAGGTGATGTAGGTCACTATACTGATGCCTTCTCTCATCTAATGCTAGGGTAGGTGTTTTGGTGACCACACCGGGACTATCCATCCTATCTTGATGCTAGAGAGTGGCTCTGGCAGGCACACAGGGGTAGGTGGTTGATTGGGAGGCATGGGACAGAGTAGGAGTACTTCCTGTATGTTTGGGTGACATGGTAGTTTGGGGTGCACCAGGGATTACTCGGTGATCCCTTGATCTATCGGTAGCATGGGGACAAGAGGACCCTAGTCTGGCCAATCATTGAGCCATTGGGTGAGGGGTCTGATGCAATTATTGATGTACCCAACATGGACGATGTCGGGGTAACTACAGAGTATGACCGATGGTGGACTATGCGACGATGGCGGGGTGAGGGGTCTATGGGAGGTACAGATATGGAAAAAGTTGGAGGTGGGGGTATAGAGGCATCGATAGAGGGTTAGGGGGCTCCACTTAATGATGCCAAAATGGTGGAGGTCAATGACTTCACTGGCGATGGAGATGATGCGAGGGTTCTAGACTAGTCAGATGTACAAGACATCCCAAAGTAGTGGGTGTCAGAGCAGCCTGCCATCTTGGAGGTGCCCATGCCTCAGGCAGTATCAAGGGATGTGGAGGCTGGGTTTTGTGCTAAGATAGCACGATTGGAGGATCTCTTATAGAGATAGGATGAAGAGCTTAGAGACATTTTGCAAGAGAGGGATCCCCTATGGGCTTAGTTGGCATAATGGGATAATGTATTAGCTATTTATCACTAACAATATGTGGAGTGGGGGTAGTACCAGGTAGAGTTAGAGACAGAGGTTGTTTGCCTTGGTGGATAGTTGCCTGAGCGTAATGGAGGTAACTCGTCATGTCGTACGAGAGGTAGTGAGATTGAGCAGTCTACATCTTCTTGTCATATGCATCTAGATGAGGGTAGCATTGGTGGTCAGGGTGTGAGGGTTGGCAGCAGCCACCCTGAGAGGTCCCATAGGACCCATACTACTAAGGGTAGTTCCAGTCACACCGATCCTATGTGATCTTGGTGGCTGACTCCCTAGGCATTGGGGATTTTGAGTTTTTGGTTTTTTGTGAGGTCAAAGGACCTTCTTATTGTAGCTTGAGGGCATTTTGACTCGATATATATACATGACTCATTTTTGGTTTGATGATATGCTTGTCATGGTTTATTGTTTCTTTTATGCACATTTATTTATGTTGATGTATGCATATGCTATTATGATTGCAGATGATGTTAGCTAGATGATATAGATGTATGTATATGGAATGAATGGAATGATTTGTTGGTATATAGATGATGGCACCATAGATTGTACAGGATTTACTGGCTTTCTGTACTATGTGATTGCTTGATGGAATAACTTTGCATTTGTAATTTTTGTTTTGTATTTTTTGATGGTGATGTAAGTAATGAAATGTACAACAATTGTTTTTAGAATGTAGTTAAGGTTTTTCTGGGACTTAGATGCTTTGACTAACTAATCAAGACTATACATTATCTTCCAAGACTTTTGAATAAGGTATGAATCAGACTTGAGTTTGACCAAGTTATTTCACATCCTTGTGTGTGCGATTGAGTTCGTTTATGTGGTATTCGTAAGGATACCGCCAGTGTCAGGTAGGCTGTCCACCAAACCTGTACTGAGGATCACCTAATTAGCTCCACTAACTCCTTTGCTGTATTTAGTAAGATTAATCTATGATGCAATATAGGATACCATAAGCTAGCTTATCCACATGCAAACATTGGTCTACACACATGAAAATCTAATGTGATAGACATATCATCATGCATTTAGGATACCGCCATTGCCAGGTAGGTTGTACACCAAACCCATAATGAGGATCACCTAAATGATTTTTCAAATGCTAAGAATTCTAGGGATTCAAGCTCAGGCATATTTCGGTTGCTCAACTTGTTGGGATACTTGCTCTCATACATAGTGATGAAAATCACTATTTATTTTTCTCTCTTTTTTTTTCTTGAGCAAGGGGTTTGAGTAGTGGTGATAACCACTGTTATTTTTTATTGTTGCCTTTTGAGGATTTAGATTTGGAATTTTGATTTCCATGTTGAGCTCGTGGGTTTTTGGCTTGTGAATGGCATTTATCCTTTTGGCCTTGGGGATGACTACCCATCCTATTCAGGGACATGTAGTACAAATCCTTACGACTTTGGGAATCAAATGTGGTTGGGAATTTTTCTTTGGAATGGCATTGATATTTTAGGCCTTGGGGATGACTACCCATCCTTCTCAGGGGCATGTAGTACGAATCCTTACAAATTTGGGGATCAAAGGTGTTTTGGGATTTTTTATGGTGGAATTTTGGGATTTTTCTTGTGAATGGCATTGATCCTTTTAGGCCTTGGGGATGACTACCCATCCTTCTCAGGGATGTGTAGTACGAATCCTTATGACTTTGGGGACCAAAGGTGTTTGGAATTTTTGACAGTGGTGAAAACCACTATTTATTGTGGGGAATTGGATGGGGAAGAGCTTGTCCTTTTGTCAATTCTCAGCATTCTTGAACCATTCACACAGGGGGATGAGCAGGATAATGTTTCACTTATGGTACCCTAGACTGCTTTGTAGGTTTCGTCTTGCGTTCACACAACTTGGGAATTTTTATGTGTTTTAAGCTTGTGTTGGGATGCTATGTAACAAGGTGTGATTCAAGTAAAACTCTACCTTGTAAAAATCAGTCTGACTTTGTACAATAGTTGACTAGAAATCTAAATATAGCTAAATGATGAAAAACCCTAAAGACATTAGCAGACAACTGACTATGATATGGCAAAAATGCGAAGGGCGTTATTCTTGATGGATATTTTTACAAAATGGACTGAATTTGGAAAATTATGGAATTGTCGAGTAATTACAGTCTATGGTGCTTTTGACATGTATGACTAGAAAATATGCAATGTATGTATGCAATGCCTAATGCAGTTTTTCTTTTCTTTTTTTTTCTTTTGTGTTTTGATTTTTAAGAATATGCATGAAAGTGAGATGCAAATTTTTTTGTTATTTTTAATTATTTGTTTTTTTTTAATATTCGTTATGGTGGTTTAACCCGAATGGGCATGGACCAAGTGATTCTTACGTATCCTTGGAGGTTTTGACCAAAGGGATTATAGATACCTTTGGGGCATTTTGGGTGACCAAGTGATTGTGGGAACCCTTGGAGCTTTTGGTTTGACCAAAGGGATTATGGATACCTTTGGGGCATTTTTTAGGGTTGACTAAGCGATTGTGGGAACCCTTGGAGCTTTTTGTTTGACCAAAGGGATTATAGACACCTTTGGGGTGTTTTAGGTGGACCAAGTGATTGCAGGAATCCTTGGGGATTTTGGTTTTGACCAAAGGAATTATGGATACCTTCGGGGCATTTTGGGTTTGACCAAGCGATTACGGGAATCCTTGGGGCTTTTGGTTTGACCAAAGGGATTATGGATACCTTTGGGGCATTTTGGGTTTGACCAAGTGATTACGGGGAATCCTTGGGGCTTGTGGATTGACCAAAGGGATTATGGATACCTTTGGGGTGTTTTAGGTCGACCAAGCGATTGCTAGAATCCTTGGGGCTTTTGGTTTGACCAAAGGGATTATGGATACCTTTGGGGCATTTTAGGTTGACCAAGCGATTGCTGGAATCCTTGGAGCTTTTGGGGTGGGCTATGGCTCTCTAAATGTTGAATGGCCTCAAATTATTGATGTTCAAGGGTTCTAGTTCCTTGATTCCTTCAAGAGAGGTGAGTCGGTATGTTCCAGGTCCTATTTTACTATCGATTACATAAGGACCTAACTAATTTGCCATGAACTTGTCCCTTAAATGGGGCGACAAGTTAGAATTTTATTGGTTCTCTTTGAAGACCAGGTCACCAACCTGAAAGTCCCTCAGGTGAAATTTCATGTTGTATGCTTTCTTAAGTCACTCTTGATAGATACGTAAATTCTCGAGAGCATTGACGCGTCATTCATCGAGTAACACGTCGTTCATCAAGTAACGTAAGCTGGTCTAGCTGGGCCTACCATGCAATGTCATCATTGATGAACTCTTGCATTGATATACATAGGGAGGGTATTTCCAACTCGAGAGGCATGACTGCCTCGGAGCCATACACTAGCAAAAATGGAGTTGCCCTAGTGGGCGTCCGAATGCTAGTGCGATAAGCCCATAGGGCAAGTGGTATTTGGATGTGCCAATCCTTATGATTATCTATGACCATATTTTTAAGGATGGTAACTAGCATTTTGTTTGACGCCTCTGCTTGCCCATTTGCCTGTGGATAATAAGGTGTCAAAAAATTGTGCTAAATTTTGTACTTTGTTGTCAAAGCACACACATATTTGTTCTTAAATGACGTCCCATTATCCGAGATGATCTTGGATGGAATACCAAAATGACATATGATGTTATGTAAAATGAACTCTACAATGTGGGGTCCAATCCTAGAGGTAAGCAGAATTACTTCCACCCACTTAGTGAAGTACTCTATGGTCGTTATGATAAACATGTGATGACCTGACGATGTAGGGGAGATATTTCCAATGAGATCTAAGCCCCACTACAAAAATGGCCAAGCCGATTGGATCGGTTGCAAGGCCTAAGAAGGTACGTGTGTCAAGTTAGCATGGTGTTGACACTTCATGCACTTCCACACATATGCACAACAATCTCGCTCTAAAGATGGCCAATAATAGCCCATGCAAAGAATGCACTTAGTGATGGCCATACCATTGAAGTGGCCACCACACATACCATCGTGCGCTTGGGTGATCACCCAAGTGGACTCTTGCTAGTCCAAGCAACAGAGGAGGATCCCTTCGTAGCTTCGATGGTACAGAATTTCTCCTAGCAAGACATGTTTTTCCGCTTTCTGCTTGAATGATCTTTTCACGATGTGCAACAATCCAAGTGGGAGGCTACCTAACTTGAGATAGTCTCTTATGGGTGTGTACCAATCCTGATGATCAGAAACCTCAATGGTATGAATGGTCGATCCCTCTTGAAGTTCATCCCTAGCAAAATCTGAGCGGCAAATAACTTGTAGGAATAGCATTATGTTGCTATTAAGAGTGGTTGGGGAGAACAAAGACCCCTAGTTGGCATGATTTAGATAATCATGGATTTGAAAGAACCTATCCTGATATGGTTCAATCTAGATCTGGTGGATTCCTGGCATTATGTCATAGCTTGCACGCTCCATCATGGATTACGATAATTTTTTGACTTGAATGGTTGTCATTTCACCATAAGGGTCTTGCAGGATTAGTGATCCCAAGGAGGCCATAGTGTTCGCAAAATGATTCGATGATCGAGGGAGTGCCTCGATGTCGTACCATTCAAGCTTCACCAGGAATTTATCCACAAGGGCTTTATAAGCCTGCAAAACTAGGCATTTGCATTGGAATACCCCTTTCACTTGGTTGACAATTAACAACGAATCACCAAAGATATTCAAGCATTTGATGTTCATGGTGATGGTTGTCTGAAGACCTATGAGTAAGGCTTCGTATTCAGCATTGTTATTGGTGCACATGAAATCAAGTTTAAATGATAAAGGCATTGGAGCCCCTTACGGTGGGAAAAACATAATTCCTATGCCACCCCCTTGCTCACATTTAGAACCATCAAAAAATAAGGTTATGTCGGCCTGTGACTCAGGCTCATCAAAATCTAGAAATTCTGAGACATGGAAGACCCCATAATTGGGTAGCTCTACGGTCAGAGGCTGATCATCTTCGACAGGAGCCTCTGCTAGTTGATCGATGATGACTTGACCTTTGATGGACTTTTGTCCAATGAATTCGATGTCAAACTCCATCAACAACATGATCCATTTTACCGTGTGACTACTATGATAAGTATGACTCATCATGTACTGTAATGGATTCTCCTTAGACACAACATATGTCATATTGCTCAACATGTAATGGCATAGCTTTTTGGTGGCAAATACCACTGCTAAGCATAGCTTCTCAATGTATGTATAGTTAATTTCAAAACTGACCAGGGTGCGGCTAAGATAATAATTAGCCTATTCTTTATGTAATTCATTTTTCTAGGCTAGCATGGTGCCCAGTGCCACCTCAATAGCTGAGATGTATAAGTAGAACGACACTTCTGGTCTAGGTGGTGCTAATACTGGTAGTGAAGCCAAGTATTGTTTGATGTTGTCGAAGGCTAACTGGCACTCATCATCCCAATGAAATGCTACCCCCTTGTGCAATAATTTATTCATGGGTTGGAACTTGTCAGATAACTGTGTTATGAAGCGCTTGATTGACGTGACCTTACCCTACAATCTTTTGAGCTGCATGATGGTGGTTGGGGGAAGCATTTCAAGGATTGCCTTGACTTTATTTGAATCTACCTCGATGCCTCATTTTGAGACTATGAAACCCAATATTTTTCTAGATGTGACACCAAATACACACTTCTTGGGGTTTAGCCTAACCTTGTGTTTGATGAGGTGATCAAGGATCTTGCGTAAGTCATCAAGATGATTTTGGCACAAAAGAGATTTTGCCAACAAATCATCCATATAATCTTCCAAAGTTTTATGCATGTGATCATGGAATATGTATGTCATAGCACATTGGTAGGTGGCACCAGCATTTTTAAGGCCAAAGGGCATGACCTTATAACAAAATGTCCCCTAAGGCGTCATGGATGTTGTTTTTAGTTGATCTTCAGGATTGATACAAACCTAGTTGTATCCCGAGAAACCATCCATGAGGGAAAGCATTTTGTGGCCTGTTGTAGCGTCTACCAATGCGTTGATGCTAGGCAAGGGGAAATTGTCCTTGGGACTCACTTTGTTTAAATCTCAAAAATTGGTGCATATGCGAATCCTCCCATCTAGCTATTTGATGGGTACCATGTTGGATAGCCATGGTGGGTAATCCACACATATGACAAACTATGCATCCAACAACTTTTGTAGCTCATATTTGACCATTAAGGCCACTATTGGGTGCATATTATGTCGGATCAAGTGTTAGATTATGCATGACTAGCTGTGGGTCTAGCCCCGACATGTATTTGTAGGACCATGCAAAAAACTCCTTCTTCTCTTTGAGAAGGGCAATGTAATCAGCTTGCTCTTCAAGGAATAGACTTACCCCCAACTTGATGGCTTGTGGATTCATTGGATCAGAACCAATGTTTGCGTCAATCGTCTCTTTGACTGACATGTAGGATCCATCCTCTAACTAGTGTGGAGTCGAGATCAGGTGGATATCATTTGCTGAATTTAGATCTGTGTTGAGAATTTCAGGTTCCTCTTCAATATGGAAGATATCCTAAGTCTATCTTGGGGTGAAATGAAACATCTCACCGCAAGGCCAATACTTTGATGGGGATGGTGGTGAGTCAACATGATCCCAGTCTATGGCATCTAGGTCTAGATACAATGGTCATGTTGGATCAGCTGGATTGTGGATGGGGGTGGTTAAATCAATGGAGATCATATTTATGGAATGAATTTGGTCTCCATTACCATGCGGGTGTTGATTCAAACATTCTTGGTGATCCTCGTGCCTCGAATATGGCTCTATGGGTACTAGCACAAAAGGATCGGCCTTATGTGTGGATAGAAGGATGGAGTATACCCTTGGCACTAGTGGCCCTATAGGGTCTCTAGGTGGGAGGTGTTCTCTATATGCCCGAAGTGGTGGATGAAGCACTTGGTTTAGCTGTACTTGGTTCAAATGCCACCTATGCCTTGGTCCCATATTTAGATGCTTGAACATACCATCGATGTCTATGGGGTATTCCTATTGCCTCATATGGTTGAGATATGCCATCTCAGTCTCATCCTCATAGTCGCTATCAGAGATCCATAGGCCTTCATTGGCTCTGACAACTGTGTGCCCCTCTAGCTGGTATAGCCTCCCACTAGGTTTTTCTTGATCACTTGGCCTTATTTTCAGTATGGGAGGCTCGTTTTGTTCGACCATGTTGATTTGGCCCCTTCTAGGTTGTTTCGCTCTTTGTGGGAGGGCTAGATTCTCTTGATGTGGCAATTGTCTGATTAGAACATTAAAGGGGAACATTGCCATGAAGTTCTCCTGATAATCGTCGATGTGCGTCACCTATGAGTGATTGCTATCAGAATCAAATGGGTCCCAAGGTGCTACCTCATAATATAAATCATATTCTAAATATCTCCCTTTATTCTGTTCATATCTCTCTTGGAGGTCATTTCTTGAACTTTCCCCTTCCTTGATCCAAGGGGAGGGGTTGTCGAGGTCGACAAGGTTTGTTGTTACCAATGGGAAATAATTCCCTAACGTGTATGTAGTGTTGGGATTGGCATATGGATTTTGTGCTAACCCATCCCTATTGCCTAGACCTAAGCCTTGCATGGTTTCTACCAAGATTTCAAGGGACAAAGTGTGGTTGAACCCTACTCCTAATTTATCATATGGCATTTGGTACCTTGGTTGACAAAGAGTGCGCATTCTTTGTTCGTATTTGTGCAATCCATATCCATGCCAATTACATTGGTCTAGGTATTTCAAGGCAAATTTTGGGTTGGACAGATAATCAACATTCTCATAAAATGGCTCTTCATCCTCTTCCTCTTGTAGGTAGGGTTCCAGGCCATTCTCGAGGCCCCCATATACAAAGTTGGTCTGATTTTGCGGGTAGCCTAAATGGACTATAGTGACAATGGGGAAGTGAGGTCTCCCCATGTATTGCATGGATTCGATCATGGGTGTTACCACAATGTTCTATACTAGGTAATCCCCTAGGCCCGTATTGGCTATTTCAATGGTAATCATTGGCGGTTGAGGGGGAGGGAATGGGAGTTCTCCCTGAGTCCACTCCATGTTGGGTGAATCAGGTGTCTCGACTTCCATTCTACTGGGCACCTCCTCGATAGATATGGTTGAGACTAATGGTGGTGCCTCCTCTAGGATCTTCTTCATGTTGTCCTTCGGTGTGGCCACCATAGGTGGCATTGTAGGTGGGCCAGATCATTTAGTTGAGGGACTTAACAATGGGGATGTAGGTAGAATCGGACCCTATGTGGACGGATTCAATTGAAAGTCCAAATTTGTCAATGGGAGGGTTGATTGTGGCATCATCTGCATCGCATTACAAAACTTAAAGGGCTCTAAGTCTGCTAGGACTACATGTACTTGCCCTTCGTATGTGTACTTGAGGCATTGATGGGATATCGAAGGGACACACTTCATGTCCCTGATCCAAGGCCGGCCTAGCAAGATATTGTAGGCCATCTCACCCTCAAGGATGTGGCACAACGTAGGAATGGTCTTTTGTCCTACTTGAATGGGTAGGACAACTGTGCCAACCATCGAGCATAATGCATCATTGAATGGTCGAAGAGTAAGTGGACACCACAATGTGGGATGTCGGCAACTTAAGATGTTTTAATGTCATTATCATGATTATGTTGCTGGACGAGCTAGTATCCACCAACCCTCTTGAATGGAATCCTGTTGACCCACGTAATGACATGCAGGGGTGGATCCACCATATCACCAATCACCAATTTTAGTTCATATTCCCTAAAGGTTATGACTGGTTCTGTGCATTGTCTCACATGTCCCACAAATTTGTTGAAATAATTGGGTTTGTGGGGCTGCAGCTCAATGGCTTTGAGTATCTCCATCAGAGCCTCCCAATGGGGCGATGATTGTTGGATGACCTCATATATGGAGAGCCTAGCCGACGTGGTCCTTAAACTTTGAGTAAGCTTAGTCTGAATAATGGACACTGGTCTAGGTGGGAGAGGTTGTGTAGGGTGTTGTGGGGGTTGTGACGTTGATGGAACATTTTTTGTATCTGTAGGGGGTGCAACCGTGTTTGGGTATCTTTTGTTTTGTGTCATGATGCTTATCATCCCTATGTATCCTTGCATGGGGTAGTTTTGTGTTACCTCATTCACTTGTAAAGTCTTTGCCTGCGCATCATGGGTAGGAAGGGGGTATTTGAAGACTTCCATATGTTGGTTCCTCAGTGCTACAAGATTATCTATTATGAGCGTTTTTTTGTCTATCAAGTCCTGCACTAAGTTCTTGAATTTCCAACAAGTGAAGATGTCATGTCCTTTCTATCGATTAAATATACAATACAATTCTTCCCTATAGCCCTTGTATTTTGGCACGTTGGGGTCTATGGGTCGACTTTTTGGCAAGTTTATCAGGTTTGCTATGAACAAGCGGTCAAACAAAGAGTCTCTAGACTCTGTGAATTGTGTGAATTGTCACTTAGGGTGACGCTGCTAATTTTGTTGTTGTTTGTGGTTTTCCTTTTCATAGTTAGCAAGAGGAACTACCTAATAATTAGCCTTTTGGGGCTATGTCATTTGTGCAGGCTTTGGTATAGTTATGGCAACCTAATTGACCATGATGGGTTTCGATTGCGTGGGCCCAGTTTTAGCATTTTTGGTCCACTCTTTCTTGTGTGGCTTGGCAATATCGTCGTCTTGTATTTTTATCTCCTCAATTATCCTAGCTTGTGCCAAGGCTTCTTCGAGGGTGGCATATTGCTACAGCTACAATAGCATGGATATCGACCTTATGCAACTCTTTGAAAACATCTGAGTCATGTCGGCCATGGGAGGGAGGTAAGGTAGCTTTGAAAGCAATGTCCTCCACCGATTCCCATAAGCGGCTATGGTCTCATCATCATACTTCTTAATGCCAGCTAGGTCACTTAAGGATGCCTTCTTCTTGGTGTTGAGGGAAAAATGTTCAAGGAACACGTCCACTAGCTGGTCTAGATTGTTGATGCTATGCTTTGGTAACTGGGTAAACCAATCCGAGGTAGGGCCTACGAACGTGGTTATGAACATTCTCAAAAGCAATGCATCATTGTCCTGAATGCCAAAGCATTGACTCAGAAACCTTGTTATGTGCTCTTGGGCATCCTCATCCCTTCTAAAAATTGCTAATTGAGGCATTTTGAAGTGGTTAGGGTATGGGGGTGCCAAAACTGAAGGATGCACAGGGTGACTGCGGAGTTGGCGTAATGTGGGATTTTGGGGCCCTGAAGTCTTGGTATCCATAGACTCTAAGTGCTCTAGCAGTGCTTTGTATGCATCGGAGGATTTGATTTCCTCTTCTTTGGTTTGTTCCCGTTGTGAATTACGAGGAACTTGAGGCCTATGGAGGGGTATCCGAATAGTGCCCCCCTACCTTGGTAGGGCATTTCAGCCCGCTCTTCTTCTCGATAAAATTCCTCATAGGCCTCTTAAGGAATTTTTGGGTGTGACCTATAAACATGGATGGGTGCCTGAGGAAGGCACCCATTATTGGTTCTAGGGGTGTCCTCCCGCTCAGGTCTAGGAGGTCTTGGAGGCAACACTTGGTAAGGTCATGGAGACCTATCTCGCACTAAGGGGTTGTGCCTCTCATAAATTTCTATCCTATGCATGCGAGGGGTTGGAATCCTCTCATGCATAGTGTTCTAGAGCAATTCATCTATCTAGCACTGAATGCACTCTTTGTTAAGATGATACAATTGTTCTAACTACTATTGATCTTGCCTAAGATACATGATTTGCGCTTGGCGGGTAGCATGTTTGGCAAATACCAAGTCAATTTGTTTCATTGGCTTAGGTCTAGGAGGCCTAGATGCATCCCCTACATATCTATCTCGATCGTGGTGATCCGAGATCTCTATAGGTCACTTTCCTCTATTGAGGTTAGCAGCATTCACCCGAGGCTCTGGCCTCAATAGGTGATCTTGATAGTTAGCAGGTGCAGAGGCGCATTGCTCCCATGCGGTGTATTGCTCTTTAGGAGTATACTAGTTTTCCTTGTGCCCCCTTTCGTACATGTGAAAGGGGCAGGTAGAGTTGGCTCACCCTGTCTGAAGAGCCTTGTGCTCTAGATTTGGCCTATTATTTCTAACAATAATGAGGGGTGGAGGAGGGATGATATAATCATGTGGTCCCTCCTTATGAACCCTATGCTACTCTAGCACTTCATCACACAGTGGCCACTCATAATGAGTGTCTAAGGGGGCCTTCCCATGTGTGTAATCCTACTGAGAGGGTTTATGTTGAATGGTAGTTCCCCTTAAAGGGGTGCCTCTATAGTCATTTTCTATGGTGGCATAATGTGGACTACGTTGTGGGTTAGGCTACCAAGGTGGTATAACCAACTCCTTGGGGCTATACCAGAGGTGACTTGTGCATCCTTGTATACTTTTCATAGATTCTTCTCATGATTGGGCTTGGTTATGGGTATACACCATGGTGGTGGTCTTTCTAGAAATGTATGTATATTTTTATCTCCTTTACAATTTTTATGCTATACCAAACAAAATGGGACCACACAAGTAAAGAAATGATTATTTCATTTACAGATTAAATGTGTGCCCTATATCTGGTCTAATGTGTTTGATTTTTGTTGTGTGAATATTATAAAAGGAAATTTTGTTATACATGCAAAATGAGGGCTCTTGTATCTTCAAAATGGTCACCCCTTCAATATACCATTGCCAGGATTTTATACCATACCTCTCAATATACCCGCCCTTATGTGAGAGAAACTATTGGTACGTGAGAGCATAACAGTACGTAGAACATAGGCGGTACGAAAGGGGGATCGCTCTATTTTTGACACCTACCATAGAAGACTTATCCTCATGCACAGGAATCACCCCCGTTACACTTGATCAGATTTCATCAGGATTTACGTCTAGAAAAAGTTGTGATTAGGGTAAATGTATGCAAAATCCAAGCCAAGGTGGTGATGAAATCCACCGTTGGTCTTGATCAAGTGTTGGGGTATTAATACCAACTCCTTGATGTTAATTTTATTATGTGGCATGTGTGTGGTTCCTTTTAATCATGTAAAGAAAGAAAACATACAACAAAAGATGATTTTCACTAATGCAATGCTTTAAAGTATGTTTTATCTTTCAGAAACAATTAGTAGCAAGAAGGAAATCACAAAACCTACCTAGAACCGACACCTATGATGAGGACTTGCCATTGGTGCACGTATCATGTAAGCAAACCAAAGAATAATGCATTCCTAATTAGGTTTCTTCCATGTAATTTACTCTATGTTTTTATTTTCTTTTTCTTATTATAATAAGGAAAACAAACTACTTAACTTTTCTATGCAAGCAAAAAAAACAAAAAATTGCAGAAACAGAAAACTAAAAACACATAGGATGTTCAAAAAACCTACCTCTTCTTTGTTCAAACTATATGCCTCTAATTTTTTGATCAAAAAATGCACAGAGCTCTAATTTTCCTAGGGTGGGATGAATAACAGGTCTGTATTCATCATAGGGTGGGGCGAATACATATTCATCCCAGGGTGGGACGAATAGCAGGTCTGTATTCGTCACAGGGTGGCACGAGTAGCAGTACAACACCCGAAGGATTAACACCTGCAAGAAAAACCACAAAAACTTGGATCAAAAACTTGATATTAATAGCAGGGGATAGGGTCCCATCATGATCACCACCGAAAGTCGAATGCAGAGTGATGGCGTACCAGATTATGATGCAAACGAAATTGATATAAGGTAGATGCTAAATCCTACAAATGCAATGAACAAATGCATGTAGGAAATAAAGCAAAAATAAAATAAGATGTAAGCAAAACAAAGCGGGGCCTATTTTATTAATGTTGCTTTCAATATTGTTACAATACGTCTCCCCCTCTAGGGCTCAAAATGTTTGATACAGTTCGTTACATCAATGGATAGTACGCTTCTAGTGTCCTCTACATGCCCACATTCAAAATGGGTGGGCCAAATGTTGCCACCACTTGTGTCCATGTGTATCGCTCCAAATTTTTCGCATCCTTACCTTCAGGCTATAGGATCCATGCCCGAAAGGAGGATGGGAAAAGGATGGGACAATACCTCAGATTGAGAGGCCCTTTGACGGTCCCACCTCTCGGGGGAGGGGTATTAAGGTGATTTTTTGACGGATGGTGGGGTTCACCAGGAAACGTTTAGTGGCAGTTTCCACGCCTAGGTTGGGAATGAGTTTAATGTGTTCAATTTTAGCTTTAAACATCCAAGTCCTAGGTTTGGCCAAATGAATCTAAGTTGTTCTATTATGAAAATGCAAATTAAATGAATACAGGAAACAGATTTGAACAGAAAATAGAGAGAATAAGCTAGATTAAAGAGCCATACCTGATCCAGATGTCTGATGGAGGTTCTGATTTTTGAAGCAGTCAAGATCATCTAGAATTTGATAGAATCATCTCCGATCTGACAGGATCGTCTGAGATCTAATGAATTTGTCAGACGAATTCGTCAGAGACCTACAATCAGAGAAATAGAGACAAACTACAGAAAATGCAGCTATGCCAACAGAGGGCAATGATGTAGAATGATATCAATAATATTAAACTGATAATTATAGACAAAAATATGAGTGCGTTACAATGATTTAATGACTAATCATGATTTTATGATGCATACAAGCTACATGGGTGAACTCCAAGATGCAGAATAATAAGGAATAACCATAAGATTAACTAAATGCAGAATAATGCAGCAGAAAAGAGTGAAGAAATGCAAACTCTGGGCACTGATTGCCCCCAATGTTGACTGCAATCGAAATCGTCTCGGATTGGTACGAAATCGTCTCAAATTGGACAGGATCATCTGCGACGATATGAGCTTGCTCCGGCTTAAGAATAACAAAGTTCCTGCAAGAAAATTCGAAAAGGGACAAAGGCAAACAATAGTCTAGGATATTCTAATGCATGTAAAACTCGAAGTGAAGAAAAATTCAGCCAGGGGGATGTCAAGGGGAGGGCCTAAGATTAAATAGGCATAGGAAAGAGGTTGGGAGGTTGGAGATCATCCCAATTTGGGAGATCTCCAATGGGGGAAGTCTCTAACGGCACAAACACGCTTTTGCCCCGGTTAGAGACGCCATTGAAACAGAAGCTAATTATGAAAAATTAGTTTTGGGACGAAATCGGTTGGACGTTCTGCTCCAGATGAAATCGTCCAATCTGAGGCGATATCATCTGATCGGAGACGATATCGTCCAACGGATGAAACAAACTCTAAAAATGGCACGAAAAATGAGGAAACGGGTAGCAGGAAGTTTTGGAGCGGTTTTGGAGCGGTTTTGGGGTTAAAATTTGAATTTGAATTATTACTAAGGTAATTTTAATTATTTGCTAAGGTTTACTGCACCAATTTTAGGGTGCTACATTTTGCCCCCTCTTTAGCGAATTTTTTGAGGAAAATGCGTTAAAGATGAGTTCTTCTCGATCTATGAGAAAGCAAAAATTTATTCCCATTTTAGGCGATGATTCTTGGTCGAATCGTACGACAACTTACTATGGTGCCCCCTCCGTGTTTTTACCCAAATCGAACGTTTGAGGTAAAAACGTGAAAAAGCAAAATTTTTTAAAATGTTGTTAATTGTTTTTGAATAAAATTAAGAAAAATAGGGAAAAACCCTAATTCATTTTTACTATTCATTTTTTTCTGGTTAAACTGATATTTTTGATGATATGACTTGTGCATATGTTTTGTATGATGCTTTAATGTTTTGGTTTGATTGATTTGATGATTCATGTAATTATGTCGTTTGGAAATATTATGGTTTGAATGTCATGTTTTTTAAAATTTAAATGAAATAATCTGATGTAAACAAATTGGTTGTTTGTGATGTGATAATTTGATAAAAATAAAAGGGGACTTTTAACAATAATTTCAAAGGACATTGTCGCTATTATAGACCATTTCATGGAGTCGCCGCTCACTCGGTCGTCAAGCTAATCCCATTTATAGAAATATTGTTAAAAAGTAAAAGAGTGCTTAAGAGATTGTCTTAAGACTTTGTTGTGAGGATGCAAGTGATGATGATGATGATGATGATTTGTTTTCAGATTTCCATGAAAATATTATGCATGAAATATTTTAAAATGATTTTTGCTAGGCATAAATTCCTAAGAGTGATAAAATTGTTGAATAATTCCCTAGGAATTATACCATCATTGAATTTTGACATAATGACATAAAATAGAATAAGTGTTTGTTTGTTTTAAAGCATAATTGTGTAACATAATGATTTAAGTCATATGTTTTGATGTTTTTAAATAAATGGGAAATAAAATTAGTGCAATGGTTTGCGCTAGGCATAGAATATTTAGGTATAGACTTATACCATCATCGCGAGATCCAAAGAAGAAAATAATATAATAGTTTTATTGCATGGTTGATCTTTAATTTTTGAAAATAGTCGAAAAATATGAAGATGAGGACTTGCGCTAGGCATAAAATTCCAATTTTGGTTTTGGAACTATACCATCATCGCGAAAGTCAAAAGTTATATATAAATGTAACTTTATTGCATGTTTTTGAAAATGATTTTGATTGTAGTTGTCTTTATACTAAACAACTGTTCTTCAAAGAAAAAAATGAATTTATTCCAAACAATTTGCAAAAATATTTCAAAGTATCTTAAAGACAAAAGTTAGATTTATAAGGAATCCCATGTGCATATGTGAGTTCATTACCAATCTTGATTTATCATAATGATACACAAAATCTCTCAAATACAAATGTGTGTGCAATTGCATTGTTCATTTACCAGTTTTGAGCAAGATAATTTGATACAAGTGATTTGAATGAACCAAATAAGTGTTCATTAACCATGACTTAGATGCATATAACCATACCAAACTACTATGTAGGTCGGGTTATCAAGAGCTAGCTAATCCATAAGCAGATGCAGGTGCTGTACAAAAGAAGGTCGCTAATGTGACGGACATATCACCATGCTAGGAGTTACCCAAGGCCAAGCGGGTTGGGCACAAACCACCTGTTATGGGGCTTACCTCACAGTTTTCGAATAATTGAGAATTCCAAGGATTCAAGCTCATCAACCCTTCTTTTCTTTTCAATGGGTAGGGAAAGGGATTTTATTGCTTTTGCTTTTGCTTTCTTTGCTGTCTTTTTTTTTTTTTGTACTTTTGTATTTTAGCTTGATATTTGAGATAATGCGGAAATGACTTTTTTCTTTTTCTCTTTTTCTTGAACTTTGCTTTTCTTCCTATGCTAGGGATACTTGCTCGGATTAGCTGTAGAGCAAGGGATTTTTATTCCGGGTAGGGGTGAGCTTGTCCTTTTGTCAATTCTCAAAGATTCTAGACCATGTGCATGATAGGATAGCAGGGGAAACTTTTCGCTCAAGAACCACTGCTACTATGTAGCGTAGCATGGAAATTACAAATATAATCATTTTATTGTGAAAGGATGTGCTTGGTTTAAGTAAATAACAAGATCAATTCTCTATGCTCAAACTTTATTTAATTGAATTTTGTGGACTTTGATATGAGAGAGATTAGTAATCATGCCAGATAAAATCAAGATATTTATTTTTGTGTTTGTGATAGTGAGGGATTCCAAATAAATGCTAATTTATCCAAAATAACTTGAAAATATAACTGCAATACTTTAAGAAGAAATATATACAACAAATATTTTTGAGGAATTTGATAATTTTGATGTTTTTGTATTTTGATCTTAATTGAGGAATTGAAAGAAATACAATGTGATTGTTTTTTTTTTTAAGCTGTTTATATAAGATACAAAAAAGGAAATAATATACAAAACAAATATATACAATGATAGAATAACCAAATTTTATGCGTAATATCGCTTAAGATGCATAATATTCATAGGTTCTTTTAAATATTTACCATCTAAGGTAGCTAATTTGTATGCTCCCAATTCAAATTTAGCAGTGATAATATATGGTCCAAGCCAATTGGGCTCAAATTTACCTTTAAGGTCTTTAGTTGCATTAGTGTTTTTTTTATTTTCCTTTAAAACAAGGTCGCCGATCTCAAAGGATCGATGACGAACTTTCTTGGCATATGATCTTTTAAGCTTGTTTTGGTAGGCACGAAGATGCTCCAAAGCATTGATGCGCTTTTCATCTAGGAGTTCCAGTTGACTGAGTCTGCCAGCTCGATATTCATCTCCTACTTCGGTATCTTGAAGTAGTAGAGCCAAAGAAGGAACTTCTAATTCAAAGGGAAAAACAGCTTCAGCGCCATAAACCAAGACAAAAGGTGAAGTACCTGTGGGAGTTCGAACACTAGTTCGATAGGCCCACAAAGTTGGATATAATTGAATGTGCCAGTCATGGCAGATTTATTGACCAATATTTTAAGAATTTTGATTAAAGTTTTGTTAGATGCTTACGCTTGACCATTACCCTGAGGATAATAGGGAGTGGACCAGCGATGTTGAATCTTATATTTTTGGCATAATTTCTTAACATCTTTATTTTTGAAACAAGTTCCATTGTTGGAGATGAGATTTGCAAGAATTCCAAACCTACAAATGATTTGATTAAAAATAAATTTAGAGACTTGTGTTCCAGTGCAAGAAGCTAAAGGCATAGCTTCGACCCACTTCATGAAATACTCAGTGGCGGTTATGATGAATTTGTGTCCATCAGATGACACAGGATTAATTTTGCCAATAATGTCTAAGCCCCATTTTGAAAAGGGCCAAGGAGATGAAATAGCCTACAGCTCTTGTGCAGGCACATGGACAAGGTCAGCATGTTTTTGGCACTTGTCGCAATGGTGCACATAATCATGTGCATCATTTTCCATGGTAGGCCAAAAGTAGCCTATCCTAAGGAGTTTTTTAGCAATGACACTACCACTGAAGTGTCCTCCACAAGATCCATCGTGGGCTTCACTTAAAGCTGATTTGGATTCTTCTAGATTCAAACATCTCAATAGGATACCTTCAAAAGATCTCCTATATAAAGTATTGCCAATTATTACAAATCGACTTGCTCGTCTACGTAATAACCGATGCTAGTTTCTATTAGAATTGACAGGGAAAGTCCCATTTTGAAGAAAATCAAATATTTTCGTATACCAAGGTTCAGGAGTAGTTTCATTGATTAGAAACACATCCAAAGGTTCTAAACATGACTGATTTGAAGCGGGTTCCTGGAGTCGACGAATAATGATGGTGGCATATTCGTCATCTAACTCCAAGGGCAGAAGGGATGCATCTGTGGCCATAGCATTAGCTGCACGGTTGCTAGTTCGAGGAATAGCTTCCAAAGTGACTTTATCAAACAAGGATAACAATTGCAAAACATATGCTTTATATGGGCACAATTTATCATCTCTGGTCTGATAAACTTCATTAATTTGGTTTATAACAAGTTGAGAATCACCAAAAACTAGCAGATGTTTGATTTTTAATGCCAAGGCAGCTCGTAATCCAAGGATTAGAGCTTCATATTCGGCAGTGTTATTGGTGCAAGCAAATGTTAATTTGAAGGACAAAGGTATAAGATGTTTTTGCGGGGATATTAAAATAATACCCGCACCATCCCCACTCATGCATCGGGCTCCATCAAAGTATAAGGACCATTGTTCAATATGGTCGGCCTCTAATTGAAGGCATTCATCAGGAAACTCAATGATGAGGGGATGAGTAGACTCTAAGGGTGCAGCAACTAATTGATCTACTATGATTTGACCCTTAACAGACTTATGTCCTATGAACGTGAGTTCAAACTCGCTTAGAGCAAGAACCCACTTGGTTGTACGACCCGATAAATAAGGTCGACTCATAAGATACCGCAAGGGATCATATTTAGCAATGACATACATTTTTTGACTGAGCATATAATGGCATAATTTTTGTGTAGAAAATACGACTGCTAGACATAGTTTTTCTAATGTTGTGTAACGGGTTTCATAATTGATTAAAGTTTGGCTAATATAATAATTAGCACGCTCTCTCTTCTCATCATCAAGCTGAGCTAACATAGCTCCTAAGGCAGAATCTGAAGCTAAAATATATAGGATAAACGGGCGATCAGGTCTAGGCGGTGAAAGCACGGGTGGGTTAAGGAGGTATTGTTTGAGAAGTTCAAAAGCTTCTTTACATTCGTCATCCCAATTAAAAGGGACATCCTTCTTAAGCAGCTTAAGAAAGGGACCTATTTTTTCTGCCAGCTTATCGATGAAGCGATGGATGGCTTGAAGTTTACCTTGTAAACTTCGTAACTTAGATATATTGGTAGGTGCGGGCATATCAGTGATAGCCACAATCTTGAGAGGGTCGATTTCGATACCACGTAAAGAAACTAAAACCCCTAATAGTTTATCGGACTTAACTTCGAATATGCATTTGGCTAGATTTAATCGAATAAGGTATTCTCTTAACCGATTAAATACTTTTCTCAAATCATCTAAATGATCATCTTCTTTAATAGAGCGAGCTATAATATCATCTACATAATCATGTAGGATATCATGCATCATATCATGAAAGATATAAGTCATGGCTCGTTGATATGTTGCACCCGCATTCTTTAAACCAAATGGCATCACTTTCCAACAAAAGGTACCCCAAGGGGTAATAAAGGTTGTTTTAGCCTGATCTTCGGAGCTATCCTGATCTGATTATAGCCAAAAAATCCATCCATTAGGGACATCATTCCACTCCTGGTAGTAAATTCAATAATTTGATCCATGTTTGGAAGAGGAAAATCATCTTTAGGGCATGCGGCGTTAATATCTCTAAAGTCTATGCAAACCCTAACTTTGGTAGCTTCTTTCTTGGTGACTGGAACTACATTTGAGATCCATTCAGCATAATCAATAGCTTGTATAAAAACAACATTCAAGAGTTTTTCTAACTCCCCTTTGACTAGCAAGGCCACTTTGGGATGCATTTTTCTAAGTTTTTGTTTAACGAGGTTTAGCATCCGGATGGACTACTAGATGATGCATGACTACGAAGGGTCCGGACATGGCATATCTTCATATGTCCAAGCGAAGACATCTTCATATTCTTTAAGAAATGCAATGTATTCATTTTGTTTTTCTTGACTTAATTCTGATCCAATATTGATTATGTGAGGATTATCCTCAGTTCCAATGTTAACTTTAATGACGTTTTCTACTTCCATGTGTAGATCTCTTTCAAAATTAGGTGGGGTGGGTGAAACGCCCAATTCTTGTAATTATTTTAAGGTTAACTTGGAGAATTCATCTTGAGGAGTCGTGACCTCAAGCTGGGCTATAGTAGGTATAGAACCATCAAAATAAAAACCATTGTATAACAACTCTTCAATGGAGACATCATGGAAAATATCTCCTTCCAACTCATCGTCGGATTCAACAATCAATTCAGGGTAAGCTATGGATAGCATATTGCATGTAAAGAGATTATTCTTTGGACACAAAGAATCTTGTTTATCTAGATAATCTTGATAACATATGAGTTGATCATCATCTTCAAAAGGGAAGGGTTGACCCTTACTAGGAAACAGGCCTACACCACATCGGGCAGGCCATGGTTCTACCTCGATAGGTTCTTTCATACCATTTTGGAAAGGTCCCAAGCCTTTCCCTTTATATCCCATTTTAAGCATTATAGGTTTAGCTTTAATATATTCATTAGCAAAATAACATCGGGCATATCCCTCATGATGAGTTTTGATGTTTCTGGGTATTCTTCCCCAATCATATCCTTTATAAATAAAAGCACAACTCCCAACTTGGTAAGTACTTCCCATAGGTTGTGGGAGGCCCAAAGTATGAGGAGATGGTGGCAAGTTATTAAAAAGAATTGAATCTTGCATAAAAGCATTTGTTTTTTCTGATATTAAGATTTTAGATAAATCCGATAAAAGTTCATCAGAAAGAGCATACGATGTAGAAGGATCATTCCCTATATCTTTAGATGTGGAAGGTATGATAGATGTAGATAATGTGGAGGTGTTAATAAATGGGTCTATAGGTTTTGAAATTATAGGGATAGAACATGAAGGATTGGTTGTAGATCTAAGATCTTTTTGAGGTTCTAGTGTGGTTTGTTCAGAAGATGGTTGAGTTAAATGTATAGGTGTAGTTGATGGAGTAGATGATGTTATGGGTGTGTGTTTCACACGTTTAGATGAAAAATAAGAATTAGGATGTGTGGATGATAGAGCAGGGCAAAATTGTACTCCAATAGGTTCTGCCAAAGCACACATATCAAAGGGTCTAGGGTCACCATGAATAGTGACCAACTGATTTTTAAATTCAAATTTAACACATTGGTGTAAAGTTGATGGGACAGCTCGCATCGCATTGATCCAAGGGCAACCCAAAAGTATATTGTACGATGCTGGGCAATGTACAATAAACACGGTTGTATCTAGGGTTCTAGGACCAACTTGCAAGGGTATAGTAATGACTCCACATGTTTCTTGTGTCTCGTCATTGAAGGCTTTGATAATCATATCCGTTTTTTTCATTTCATCACTTCTAAAGCCAAATCTTTGGTAGAAGTCAAAAGTGCATATGTTTAAAGATGAACCATTATCAATCAAGACTCTTTTAACAGCTACATCTCCAATTAGGGCAGTAATATATAAGGGGTTATCCTTATGTAAACTATGTTGTGGGATATCTTTATCCCGAAAATCAATACAATCGACTTCTCGAGTGATGATAGTATTGGACATGGCTTCGGGTTGAATATTTTGTGGCACCATCATTTGGCTTAATGTAAGCATTAACTCATCCCTATGGGTAGGAGAAGATCTTAACAAGTCCAAAAGGGAAATTCTGGCTATAGTATTGGATAATTGTTCATTAATATTGTAAGGAGGCTTAGGTTGAACATTAGACATATGATTCCCTTTATTGGGATTTTTCAAAATAAATGGAGCTGATCCATCATTCTGAGTTTGATCCTGTTGAGATTTTTGAGCCTGTTGTCTGGTAACAACTCCGATGGTACCTACAATGTTATATTGAAGATGTTGAACTGGTCTCGGTTGAGCGTTTATGGCTTGTTCATTAGGAAGGAACTGATTAGAAGAGGGTCGAGTAGTAACTCTTCTAGGAAATGGTTCTTCTGGAACCATAGCATCTGTGATAGGTTGAATAGGATCTGATTCATTTTTAGAGCTATTCGATTGGTTTGAGGTGATGTCTACTTCACTTTTAGTATCCGATTCTACATCACTAGGATCCAGAGTTTGAATATTATGTAGGGGCCTGGTCGTGACTATGGATAAAGTTGTACCAAATATTTGAGGATCCTAAACAGGTAATTGTCCGCTAATAGTCCCTACATATCGGGTAGGAGGGGGAACATTATGATGTTCAATTTGATTAGCCACCTCTTTACCATGGTTTGGTAAAGGATGTTGAAATATGTCTAATGATTGATTAGCATTTTGATTCTGATTCTGGGGAATGGTCTTTTGAGCGTTATTAGGAGCATTTTGTTTAGGTTGGAAGGCTTGCACCTCCATTTCATTATTATCAATCAAGTCTTGTATTTTATGTTTCAATATTTTGCAAGAGTTTGTAGCATGTCTAGGTCCTCTATGAAAATCACAATGTAAATCAGCTCTGTATCCGGGTATAGTTGGATCAGGTTCCTGGATAGCTGGTAATTGAATCAAGCCTCGTGCTAGTAATTGAGGTAGAATGGTTGATAAAGGTTGGTTCAATCTAGTAAATTCTCGAGGAGGTTTATCAAGAGGTTTTAATATAAATTTTTCTGTTGTCTTTGTTGTATTGATATTAGCAACGTTTCTACTATCAGTGACTCCGTCACCTACAACTTGTTTGTTTTTATACTGATTTTTGGATGTTTTCTCATCATCTTTCTTTTTGAGCTGACCTCTTCTAATGAGAGCATCTTCTACCCTTCGAGCTAAGTCTATAGCTTGATCGAAGGTGGTTAAGGTAGCAGTTGATAACTCATAAGATATTTGTTCTTGCAAATTATTGATAAAAATATCCAACATTTCCCTATAAGGTAGCACAAAGTGCAGTTTTCCTATCAACTACCTCCATCTGGCTAAGAAATCAGCAAAACATTCATCTTTGTCTTGTTTTAAGTTGTATAAATCTTTAATGGTGACATGCCTCTCGATGTAGGCACTAAATTGATGGACAAAATATTCAGTTGTTTCTTCAAAGTTTCTCAAAGAATGAGTGGGCAATTGATAGTACCACTCTAATGCCATTCCTCCTAAACTTTTCGGGAACATTTTTAGTAATAGCAAGTCATCATGTGATATATCATGACATGCTATCCTAAACATGCGAAGATGCTCTATGGGATCTTTAGTTCCTTTATATATAGGCGAGACGGGCATGGGAAAGTGTTTAGGGTATGGTTGTGCTACAACTATGGGATCCAAAGGCTAACTACACATCTCTCGATAATTGTACGAGGGACGGTAGGGATCTATCTGGTCCATACGTGAAGCTAACTATTTCACCATGGTGATGCGTAGTAATTATACCATCATTAATTCTCAATTAATTTGTCAATCTAGGGCAGTGTACAAGGCTATATGTAGGAGAAGTAAAATAGCTATAACTTAGGTCAATCTAGAGAAACATGTCTTATTGGTGGAACTAGTTGTGTGGGGGGTTTTGGAACATTCCTAACTCTAAATTGCATGAATTTAATCTTAATCTAAGTTGTATAATTGGAAACTAATCATTAACTACAGAAATGAAGTCCTAATTACAATTGCAGAATGAGACCTAATTATATTGCAGAATTAACAGTTGCAAAATTGAAAGTCTGATCCTAATTGCAAAAAAAAAATCTAATTACTTTTGTAGTAATGAAAGACTAGATATAATGTGGAAATAAAAACTATCAAAATTCTGTAACAGAAGATTGTCAATCTTCTGTTCAGATTTTGATAGCAAAACACAAAATGCAAAAAATTGCTGAAAAACAGTAAATTCTAAAAATAACAGTCTGAAAATAAAGTGGAAGCTTTGCTGAAAGTAAGATTGCAACTAAAACTTTAAGCACAAGATTAATATAAGCATAAATAAACTAATACTGCAAATATTTTCAACTATTTACAAGCAATTGAAATAACAAGTTCTACAACTCATTCTGTTGCAACAAAATCAGAATAAAAACCTACTTTGTTAGTCCTCCTCCTAGGTCTGGAAGTGGCCAGCCTATTTGTCCAGAAGAAGGTGTAAGTCTCTCTCTTTTTCTAAATCTTAATCACACTCATTTACAAGCATTTTGAAATAGAACTGGTGCACTTTATTGATCAAAATACATGATTACAAGAATTCTATTGAAAAACTATTACAGGACTGTAACAGTCAATTTCTAGTTATACTCTGTATTTTTTGCTAGCTTCTTTACTCTATTTTCTACCTCCTTTTCTACTTACTAGGCTCAACCTAAATGAGAGCAATATTTATAGCTATCCTATGATCTGATTACAAACAAAGAATATCTTAAAAGATCTAATCCTACAATGCTGCAACAAATTCTGGTTTTATCCTAGAAGAGGATTAAAACTTGATCTTTCCCTTAATGATGGCTTTGGTCAACAATGACAGCAAACACAGATGGAAGATATTTCTATTTACTTTTTCCAAACTTTATTTCCCTTTTTCTAGCTTCAAAAATCGGTCAACAGGTCAAAAACACATTATGTTCTTCATTCCAAAGATAAGTGGCTTCATTCCGAAGACAATGCAGTTCTCATTCCGAAGATCACTCATTCTAAAGACACTGCATTCTCATTTCAAAGATCGCTCATTTCAAAGATACTGCATGCTTCATTCTGAAGATTCGCTCATTCTGAAGATGTTGCATTCTTCATTCCGAAGATCCGCTCATTTCGAAGATACTGTGTTCCTTCATTTCGAAGATATCTGTTCATTTCGAAGATATCTCAAAATGAACAAATGTATGCTTTTCCAGTGATTTCTTCTGCATCTCTAAAGTGGGTTATCTCCTAAGATCAAATTCTAATGATCTTCATCCCTTTCCTCATGTGAATTCCATGCCTTGCTATTTATGGACAGCTGGCTGGAATTTACATGGGAAAGACCATTTTTTGCTACACAGCAACAGTTTGCTTGCACTGTTGCAGATTTAGGTGAAGTAAATTCTTGAGACAAATAAAAATATGATTAGTGAAATGCTGCTATTATTCTAAGCATATCCCATTGTAGCAAATCATAGCAAAAAGAACACAAAACTATGCAAAAAGTTGTAAAATCAGCATATAATATTTCAAATACATTGATCATGCAAAATGGGTAATATACAACATATTGAATCAACTTAACTAACATATCAGATAAAACATAAGAGTTTATAGGCATTTTTAGTGTACAAAACATGTTATGATTGAGGCATTTCCAGGCCTCATAATTTTCCCCCCAACTTATATTAATGCATGCCCTCATGCATTCTGTTGGGCTATGGAATCACATATGTCAATGTTTAGATTCCATGACCTGTAGAATAATTTCTTGCCTATGTAATACCCCATGTTTTCCTGAATGTTTCTGAGCCAATATTCAAATTTTTCATCAGGTTGGGCATCTTCCTCAAAGTAGAATGGAACTAGAGTAATGATGGTTGGAGGCCTGAACCTGAGACCTATCCAGTTATGTTGCATGATCTGAATCAGTTGGACTACACCTTCTGCTCTTCTTCTAGACCATTCTAAATTGATGGGGGAGATAGGTTCTCTTTTCCTCAAAGACATGGAAAGTTCATTCCATCTGTCTCTGCATACTGACAATGCTGGGAAGAAATTATGATCACATAAATTGTTAAATCTGGCCACACAGTCCCTTAAATTGTTCAAGTACATTCTCTTTATATCATCCCTATTCATCATTGAAAAGTGTTGTTGGGTGATAACTAGGTGATTTGGATGGATTGCTCTGACTAACAACTCAGCCCTTGTTTTAATCACTTTATTCTACCTTTTCTCTTTATCCCAATAAAGCTGATTTTGCAAAGTAGACATAAATGCTCTCAACTGAACATCTCTAGTGTAGATTTGAGGATGAGATTCAACTTCCTCTAGAATGAAGAAACTGTGTAAAAATAGTTCACATAGGAGATTTTTTTGCTCAAAAGGACTGTTAAAATATGCTTCCAAAAAATCTTCAATAGTGTCCAATTTATATGGAATATTTGAAGTAATCCTCATGACCTGCCATCTGAGGTATTTTTCCTTCAAAATAAGGCTGTAAAACCTGGCTGGTCATCTAAATTAGACTAAAAATTCAGCAATTTGGCATAATTCAGACACCTTTTCTTTCAATGCCTAAATTTTTGTGTCCTTGGCTTTTAGCTGTTTTGCTTTCAATTTGAATTTTTTAGTTTTATTAGCAAGCTGTTCATATCTAAGCATCCAGCTAGCTATGTCTGCATTGTACTGCTCTAGAGACATAGTATTAGGTGGTCTTACTACAGGGGGGATCCTAGGCAACAGATTTATCTGAACTCCTTTTTCTGCCACTTCCATTGGCTATTCATCTATTAATAACTCTACTTGCACCCCCTTATTTCCTATTTCTATGGGGTTGTCATCAGATAATATTTCTACTTGTACCCCCTTATCTACTGTTTCTATTGGAAGTGTAACAAGTTGAAATGCAGGGACCTCAGTAGGAGTACTTACTTGAAAATTTTCTTGTTGTTGGGACTGTTCCTATGTTGGTGGCTCATTTTCAACATCCTCTGTAATATTCCTCACCATTTCTGAAGCATCTTCAGAACAAGAAGGCAAGGCTTCAGAATAAGATGGTGCTACTTCAGAATGAACAGGCACTTCTTCAGAATGAAGGAGTGTTGTTTTAGGATGAACTCCCATGTCTACTTCAACAGAGTCATCTTATCTTGATAAACCCAGAAGAAATTGAGCCAAATTATCTTCATCATGGGATATAGCTGGCTGTTTTTCAGATTGTGACAATAATTTTCTCAGTTTTGCTACTTCCTACTGAAGCTCTGCAATTTTTCTTTCTTGCATCTCAATGATTCTTTCTTTCTCTGTGATCCATCTGGTCTATGTTTTGACAACACTTCTTGCTGCCCTCAGCTACTCTATGATGTCTTCCACTTCTGTTTCTACTTTAGAAGTTGATGCAGACAAATCAGTTGCAGTTGGCTATTCAACCAATATTTCCTCTTCTTCTGCAATAGTTTGTTCTTGTTCAAGAGGCTCTATGAGACTGTATATAAGGATATCTACCATATCTATAGCCTGTTGAACTGTAGCCTCCTCCAAACCATCCTGCTCAGTTTCTACCTCAGCTATCTATTTAGGAAATTCTAGAAATTTTTTAGATGCTGGTTGTATCTCTGTGACATCTGGGCTGCTTGGTATATCTTCTTCCTCCATGACCTGTTCTACAGTTTCTTTCAAATGGATTCTTGTAGACCTCCTAGTTCCAGATGCAAACTTCTTCTTTTTGCTCTATTTTCTTGTGACAGCATGGGTCATGGGGTCAGTTTCAGATGCCTCTATTTCCCTTGTTTCACTTCTCTATTTTGACAAATCAGTTGCAGCTTCAGCAAACCGAACTTTCTTTTGTTTTTTTGCTCTACTGCTAGTTCCAGATCCTCTTCTCTTTTGTCTCTTAGCTCATGAATTTGAGGGTTCAGGAGCAAGGTTTTCTGCTACTACTGTGGGGTGTAGTTTTGTAACAGCTTCAGGGGCACCTTCTGCAATTTCTTCTGTAGCATCTTCTGCAACATTTTCTGTAGCAGTTGTTTCCTCTTTTGTAGCAACATCAGCAACATTTTCTACAATAGCTGTTTCCTCTTCTACAACAACATCAGTAGTATTTTGTTCTTCTTCTTCCTCACTTTCATCCCCAAAAATGACATCATTTAGGGTAGAGTAAAACCTGTCAAAACTCCTAGGGTTTCCTTTAAAATGGTGTTGGCAAACTAATTTGATGAGGCCATGATGGCGAAGGCTTCCTTTACCCTCCTGATATCTTTTTTCCATGTTCTTTAACTCTTGATATAGATACAAGGGAAGATTTACCCTAACTTTTGGTTGTTTTCCACCATGTCTGAGATGGTTCAAAATTCAAAGATGATGCCCTGACAATAGCACATACTGCCCTTCACAGGTTAAAAACTTAATTACCCAGGTGGCTACTTCATCCCAGGGTTCCTGCAGGCGGCCCTTTTTAACCCTTTGCATGTGTTGTTATGGGTTAAGTACTCTAGTTTTCTATCATTTTCTTCTACAAACTGATTAACTACATTTGCCAATGTGTTTTTTCTAGATCTAGTAATTGAAATCCCTTCTAATGGCAGCTTTATAATCTGACTTAAAATTTTAGGGCTTACCTCAATAGACATGTCGTTAACATGTGCTCGATTGTTTCTGAATGTATGGGCGAACATGCCAGCTAAATCTTTAGAAGACCCATTGAATTTATCCAAAAATGTCATAAACCCTCTGTCTTCAAAAATCTACACAACTTTCGGATTTGCTCGGAGGTAAGTGGTATCTTTAGGCTCTGTTCTGATCTTTCACCCCATTTTTTTGTTTAAAAATTGTATACTACGGCTGCTGTTCTACTGCTAGATCTCTGGCTATTTTATATTGCAAATTTGTAGAGTTTTAGATTTGAAACCTTTGTTGCCCTGTTTCTCATCTTCTTCTTCAGAATGAACTGTATCTTGTGCACTGTACTTCGCAACATGTCTTTAGAAAGAAATATGGCACACATTTCTACTTTTGCACTGTACACCTGTTTTTTGATAATTGCATGGATGTCCTTGCCATAAGGTCCACCTCATTAGTTTTGTAGATTCTCACGTGCATGTTAATTGACATTAAAAACTGGTGGCATATGGTTGGTCATGTTCTCTGTATTTCCAATGAGTGCAAAAACAAACCATGTACTGATTGACACGTGTCCCTTCGTCGCATGCAACTAAAAAAATCTTGATTTTGTCGTACCTTGTTTTCTTGAATGCCACGTGGAAATGCTCTTTTCGAAGATTATAACTTATTGCGCAAACAAAATTTCATTCCGAAGATTATGACCTCATTTCGAAGACAAGTCTTCATTTCGAAGACAAATCCTCATTCCGAAGATTATGACCTCATTTCGAAGATAGGTCTTCATTCCGAAGACAAATATTCTTTGCAAAATTTTCATTCTGAAGACAGATATTCATTTCGAAGATCAATCCTCATTCTGAAGATCAGGTTGTATTTTGAAGGTAAATCATCATTTTGAAGACAGATCTTCATTCCGAAGATAGATCTTCATTCCGAAGACAAATCTTCATTCCAAAGATGATGCAGCAAGTCGTCATTCCGAAGACCAAGTTTCATTCTGAAAACAAATTTCTTTCTGAAGACAAAGTGCAACATTCATTTTGCTGTCATTCTGAAGACAATTTCATTCCAAATATAATATAGCAGGCACTGTTTTTGGCATTCTTGTTTCAAAGATTAGGCAAAAATCAATATTTTCATTCTCAAAACATGTTTTTAAGTATACCAACTCTTATGAATAGCTTTTATGCTAATGGTTAATTGTCACATACTATATACCAATCATTTTACAATGAAGAAATGTAAGAAATATATACCTGATAAAACAGTTAATGCCAATTTTTGAAGAATGACTGCTTTTGTTGATATTCTGCTGAGATTTTCTGCAACATTTCAAAACAAGTGCACTAGGTGAATTTGTACAATGATGGTTCAAAAATTTCTCAAGGTTATGCATGCCAGAAAACTGGTTTTCATGCACACCAACTCAGTAGTGCCTTAAGAAAATGTTTTCACTACTGAGTTATTCATTTTTCTCTTTTTTTCTTTTTTTTTTCTTGATTTTCCCCCTTTTTTTTATTTTTACCTCTCCTTTTCTCTCTTTTTTTTTTTTGATCCTGACTATGCCCATGAAGGAATTTCATGATTTCCCCTAAAACCATGCCCATGAAGGAATTCATACTCAGAATTTATTCATCTTTTTGTTTTCTATTTTTTTGATCTTTTTGTATTTTCTATTTTTCTTGAAATCCACTAATCATGTTGATTGTTTTGAAGTGGAAGAAGGAATCTCTTCCACTTGCTGTGTATCCAAACTATCAAGTTGCTACAAGAATTCTTCTTTAGTCAAAGGTGTATGGTATACCCTGAGGCAATGTCCATTCACTACCAACTTTCTTCGTGACCCATCAATAGGGGATAAACGAGCTACTTCGTTGTTAAATACCTCTTCAATCCAGTAAGTTCCCAACCATGTAGTTCTCAGTTTTCTAGGGAAGTCTTCATATTGAGAATTAAAAAGTAAAGCCCAATCTCCTTGTTGAAGTTTCCTTTGCTAAATGTGACTGTCATGCCACAGATTCCTCTACTCCTGAATCACCTCATTTTGGTGCAGAGCATCCAATATAAGTTCATCCAATGCATTCAGCTGTAGAATCCTGTCTGTCTGTGCCTGCGACAATTCAATTCCAATTTCTAGTGTTGTGCGCAATGTTAGTAGCTCAAATTCAATAGGTAAGAGAGGCTTTTTACCAAAGACTAGTTCATAAGGTGTGAATCCAGTAGTGGACTTCCAAGTAGTATTGTAGGCCCAAACTACTTCAGGTAATTTATCTAGCCAATTTCTCCTATGAAAAGCTACTATTTTTGTTAAGATGCGTTCTAGTTCCCTGTTTGTTACTTCAACCTAGCCATTTGCTTGTGGGTGGTAACGTGATGATTTCCTATGTTTGATTTCATATAGTTTTGTAAATGCTTTTATGACTTTGGATGCAAATTAGGGTCCTTGGTCTGTGGTGATAGACCGTGGAGCTCCAAATCTCTAAAAATTTTGAGTATACAAGAAATCGATGACCTTCTCTTCACGAGCATGTTTGAAAGCATGCACCTCTACCCACTTTGTCAGGTAATCAATGCATACTAGAATATGCACCTTTCCTTGAGAAGGTGGATCAATAGGTCCTACAAAATCAAGCCCCCACCTCTCAAATGGTTCTAATTTTAGGCTATAGTGGCATCTCATTTGTATGAGTGGGCTTCCCCATTCTTTGGCATGCATCACAATGCCTGATGTACTTTTTTCACATCCTTGTGAAGAGATGGCCAATAATATCCTGTCCCTAGGATTTTCCTAACTGTGCTTTTTATAGAATAGTGTCCACACGAGGGTTCATCATGACAAGCTCTAAGGATATCATACACTTCATCCTTTCGGATGCACCTACGTAACACATGGTCAGGACTGCACTTAAAAAGCATACCCTTAATCCATTCGAAAGAAGAACTCTGTTTGATCAATTGTTTTTTCTGTTTTGAAGTAAAATGTGGAGGAACTTTCCCTGTGACCAAATAATTGGCTATATCTACAAACCAAGGTGATTGGACTGATATAGCAAATAATTTTTCATCAGGAAAAGTGTCATCAACTAATTCCCCTTCATCTGTGTTCTGCAACCTGGACAAGAAATCTGCCACAAAATTAGCTTTTCCTGGTTTATTGATTATGGTGATATCAAATTCTTGTAGCAACAACAACCAACGAATAATTCTTGCACTTACCATAGGTTTATTCATCAAATACTTAATGGTTGTATGATCTGTGTGAATAAATATTTGATAACTTGTGATATAATGCCTGAATTTGTTGATGGCATAAATTACTGCTAGGAATTCCTTCTTAGTTGTATAATTTTTCTCTGCTCTTGTCAAGTTCTTGCTAATGTTGTAGATGGTATAATGTTCACCATTATCAATTTGTCCTAATTCTGCTACAATTGCTATATTGGAGGCATCAGTCTGAATGTGAAATGGTAATGTCCAATTAGGTCCTCTGAGCATAGGTGGAGTTATCAATTTCTCTTTCAGAGCTTCAAATGCTTCTTGACACTTTGCAGTCCAGGAGAATTTAGAATCTTTAGTCAATAAGGCAAACATAGGACTGGCTATTGTACTAAAGTTGGGAATAAACCTGCGGTAAAAACCAGTGTCCTAGGAAGCTTCTTACATTAGTCTGAGTTTTAGGATGAAGGAGATTCTTGATAATTTCAACCTTCTTTGGATCAACTTGGATCCCTTCAGGAGAGATGTGATGACCAAGAACTATCCCTTCCTTCATCATCATGAAGAATTTATTTGGATTTAAGGATAAGTGGTATGTTTCACAACGAGTTAAGACTTTTTCAAGACTTTCCAATGTAAAATCAAAAGTTTGTCCACATATTGTGAAATCATCCATGTAAATTTCAACACTTTTGGTGGTCAGATCAGCAAAAATTGCTAGGACTGCTCATTGAAAAGTTGTTGGGGCATTACACAAACCAAAAGGTAAAACCCTATAGGCAAATTTTCCCCATGGACATGTAAAAGTTGTCTTTTCTTGATCTTCAGGTGCAATCTAAATTTGATTATATCCACTAAATCCATCAAGAAAATAAAAGTATCTTTTTCTACAAGAGTATCTAACACTTGATCTATGAAAGGTAATGGAAAATGGTCTTTGTATGTCACCTTATTCAACTCTCTATAGTCTACACATACTCTCATTTTTCCATTTTTCTTAGGAACTATTACCAATGGAGAAACCCATTGGCTATCAAAAATTGGGTAAATGAATCCTACTTCCAGGAGTTTTTCAATTTCTTCTTTCACAATATCTCTTAAGGCAGGATTCAATCTTCTTTGAGGTTGTCTGACTGGCTTGACTTCTTTAGTATATATTCTATGGGTACATATATCAGGATGAACTCCTGACATATCTTTGTAGTTCCAAGCAAAAGCATGAACATGCTTCTGCAAAATAACTATCAATTTTTCTTCCTCTTCCCTAGTAAGCTGGTTGTAGATGTTTAGAAATTTGCATTGCTGGACTTCTATTTGTTTTGTATTTAGAAGGACTGAATTCACTCCTTCATACTTGGTGATTAAGGGATTAAGAGGACATTGCTAATATGGGAGAAAAGAAGCAGTTTCTATTTTATTGCTTCTTGAGGGAAGCATATCTTGTATGGAATAGTGAGAAGAAAAAATCAGATGATGGTGCCATCCATGTGGTAGTGAAACAGAGTTTCCCTGTGATAGCATAGATGATTCATATTTAGATTTTTGATTATCCTCATTACTTATCAACTGTTGGATATTTTTTGCTTCCCCTTCTAAACCTTGTTCATGCAGAACATTCATCAGGATTGTTTCATTTTCTAAGTTTTCTGTGTCACTGAGGTCTTCCGTGTGTTCTCTTACTACTAAGGTAGCTAGTGTAGAAATGACCTCTTCCGGTTCCTCATCCGAGTCGAGAAAACCATAACTCGACCTAAAAATTTGCTAGATGGTTTTGTAGGAGGATATAAAGAAATCTGTTTTAGATCAATACCATTTGAAATAGTCATATTTCCAGATCTACAGTCTATGAAGGCTGCTGCAGCTGCAAGCCAAGGTCTTCCCAAAATAATGGGATATCCATGTGCTGAATTTCTTGGCTATAAAACTAGAAAATATACAGGGAATTCCCAAGAAGAAACTTCTATAGGAACATCTTCAATGATTCCTTCAGGTTTTGCAACTGACCTATCAGCCATTTCTAAAACTATAAATGTGGGGTTGAGATGTTTGAGCTGTAATTGTTCCATTGTATCTTTAGTCATGACATTTATTGTAGCTCCTAGATCCACTAAAACATTTGATATTGGTACTGAACCTATGGTGACTATGATAACTGGGCTTCCTGGATCACTATACTTTGGAGGTAGTAGTTTTCCAGATAAGAGATTAGCTATCTTCCCTTCAACCTGTACAGTCTTGGGGAATGCTTTCTTCTTTCTTCCTACTCTTTTAATGCACAAATTTTGGATAGTACTGTTAATTTTTGGTATTTCCTTAATGGCCTACAATAAGGGCAATGAGATAGTCAACTTTTTGAGTTCTTTGACCAATTCTGACTCAGAATTTGTTGGTATTTCATTAAGTATTTCAGGATATGGAATTATCCTTGGTAATTGTTCTGCTTGTGTCTCTTTTTCTATTGTTGGTTCCAATTTTTCTATTTCTATTGTTGGTTGGATTATCTCTGGTTCTGATGATTATTGCTTTTCATTATCTTTGATTTCCATTAAAACTGGTTCAGGTACAACTTTCCCTGAACAGAGTTGGATGTCACTACAATCAAGAACATTAATTTCAATATTTTCTTCAGCTTCAGCCACATAGACAGGAGGTGTCTATCTTACACTATTTGGATTAGTGATCGGCTAAGTCGGCAATTGAGGTTGTTTCACTTGTCTGTGTTTGCTATTGTTTTTCTTGAAAATTCTGATTAGGTGCAGGCAACAAATGCTGAGTTTGACCTTGATTCCTTTGCTGCCTTGGATAGGACTGGTATTGCTAATTCCACTATGGTTGGTTTTGCACCCAATGTGGATTAGTATGATTTTGATTCCAATCTGGATTGTTTTGATTCCATGAGGGTTTGTTTTGATTCTGATTCTAGGCTGGGTTACTCCAATTTGATTGTGGCCATTCTTGGGAATTTGTCCATTAAGGATAATTCCAAGGACGTTGGGGTGGTTCTGATTGTCCCTAAGGCATAGTACCAAGATTATGCCCCCAATTTGTAGAAAAACGAGGGGGATTTTGATATTGAGAGAAATTTCCCCCTTGTTTTGGTCTAATATAGTTGAGTTCCTCAGTCTAGTTTTCTAACATAGTTTTGAGTTGTGGTAGCAGGTGGCATTGATCAGTTGAATGCCTTTTTGAATAGATACTACAAATGGCTGAGATAGATGTTTTATTCAAAGGACATTCCTGCAAATCATGTTTAATTCTACATCTTGGGCAATAAATTGCCAAAGGTTCTGTGTTTTTAGCTTTTGCAAAGATTTCCCCTAAAGTAGTTTTTAGATGCACTAGGATATCAGTTTTGAAATTTTCAAGTTCCTCTATCAGGTCCTTTACATCAGTGCCATTTGTGCGGATTTTTCTTCTTCTCTGTTTAGTGTGAGAGTAATTCCTGCAAAGATCCATAATTTCCTCATTACTGAGAGTGGTTACATCCCCTTTTCCCATCAAATCTAGAACTTCTTTGGATTCATCTTGCAATCCTCTCAAAAAGATGGTTTTACATAATTTTGGTTCTACTAGTCCACATCTCCTTTGAACAAAGGAGAACCTATCAAGATAATCTTCCAAGGTCTCATCATCTTCCTGCTTGATTCTAAATAACTCATTTTTTCTATTTCTTACATGGCAGTATTCTTGATATTTGTCTAAAAAGACAGTCTCCATTTGATCCCAGGTTCTTATGGAATTTGGCTCTAAGCTCATGAACCAGCGTAATGCTGAATCCTTGAGAGTTGAGGGAAAAACCTTAAGTTTTTGATTGTCATTTATATAATCATAGGTCTGACACACTACCTTGAATTCAAACAAAAACTGGTCAGGATCTTCAGATACAACACCTTGGAAGGTTGGAAGTACTGAAGGTGAAATGGTCTTCATGGGAGAGTTTTGTGTTGGATTTGGATGAATAGGATATTAAAATGTTCTGGACGGTTGGAGTATATCCTAATCATCCCCTTCATTATGAACATAGCCATGCTGGCCATCTACATTGCCTCCCTCTGCCATAGTTTCTCATTTCCTAGGAGAAGTTAAAGCTTTCCAAATTGTTCTCTCAAGAGGTCCAAGCCTTTCTGTTGATGAGTCTGATGAATTATCTTCCTTAAGATATTTTGTTGATAAAATTGGTGATTTTACTTTCTCAAAATGTTCTATTGATTGTGAGACTGGTGATTTTTCTATCAATATTTCAGGTAGTTCAAACACAAGTGATTCACCCCTGAAGTGTGAAGATCTCCTTAATGGGACAAGCCAAGGATCCTTTGGGGTATCCCTAGACTTACTCATTCATGTTTACTCCTAAATGACATAAATTAAGTCAATAGTTGTTATCTTACTCTACTGTTATATTCAGATTTTAACCTGAATGTTCACAGTTTAGTCTGATTACAGCTATTGGACTATTTTTTTTCTTTTGACAACACTATTCCTCGACAACAACACCAAAATGATGTGTAGTCATTATACCATCATTAATTCTTAATGAATCTGTCAATCCAGGGCAGTGTACAAGGCTATCTACGAGAGAAGAAGTAAAACAGCTATAACTTAGGTCAATCTAGAGCAATAGGTCTTATTGGTGGAACTGGTTGTGTGGGGGGTTTTGGAACATTCCTAACTCTAAATTACATGAATTTAATCTTAATCTAAGTTGCAGAATTGGAAACTAATCATTAACTATAGAAATGAAGTCCTAATTACAATTGCAGAATGAGACCTAATTATATTATAGAATTAACAGTTGCAGAATTGAAATTCTGATCCTAATTGCAGAAAGGAAATATAATTACTTTTGCAATAATTAAAGTCTAGATCTAATGTGGAAATAAAAACTATCAAAATTCTGTAACAGAAGGTTGTCAATCTTCTATTCAGATTTTGACAGCAAAACATAAAATGCAAGAAATTGCTGAAAAATAGTAAATTCTGGAAATAACAGTCTAAAAATAAAGTGGAAGCTTTGCTAAAAGTAATATTGCAACTAAACATTTAAGCACAAGATTAATCTAAGCATAAATAAACTAATACTGCAAATATTGTCAACTATTTACAAGCAATTGAAATAACAAGTTCTACAACTCATTCTACTGTAGCAAAATCAGAATAAAAACCTGCTTTGTTAGTCCTCCTCCTAGGTCTGGAAGTGGCCAGCCTCTTTGTCCAGAAGAAGGTGTAAGTATCTCTCTTTTTCTAAATCTTGATCACACTCATTTACAAGCATTTTGAAATAGAACTGGTGCACTTTATTGATCAAAATACATGATTACAAGAATTCTGCTGAAAAACTGTTATAGGACTGTAACAGTCAATTTCTAGTTATACTCTATTTTTTTTGCTAGCTTCTTTACTCTATTTTATACCTCCTTTTCTACTTACTAGGCTCAACCTGAATGGGAGCAATATTTATAGCTATCCTATGATCTGATTACAAACAAATAATATCTCAAAAGATCTAATCCTACAATGCTACAACAAATTCTGGTTTTATCCTAGAAGAGGACTAAAACTTGATCTTTCCCTTAATGATGGCTTTGGTCGGCAATGACGGAAAAGACAGATGGAAGATATTTCTATTTACTTTTTCCAACCTTTATTTCCCTTTTTTCGGCTTCAAAAATCGGTCAACAGGTCAAAAACACATTTTGTTCTTCATTTCGAAGATAAGTGGCTTCATTCCGAAGACAATGCAGTTCTCATTTCGAAGATCGCTCATTTCGAAGATACTGCATTCTCATTCTGAAGATCACTCATTTTTAAGATACTGCATGCTTCATTCTGAAGATCTGCTCATTTCAAAAATGCTACATTCTTCATTCCGAAGATCCGCTCATTCTGAAGATACTGTGTTCCTTCATTCCGAAGATATCTGTTCATTCTGAATATATCTCGGAATGAACAAATGTATGCTTTTCCAGTGATTTCTTTTGCATATCTCATGTGGTTTATATCCTAAGATAAAATTCTAATGATCTTCATCCCTTTCCTCATGTGAATTCCATGTCTTGCTATTTATGGACAGCTGGCTGGAATTTACATGGGAAAGACCAGTTTTTGCTGCATAGCAATAGTTTGCTTGCATTGTTGCCAGATTTAGGTGAATTAAATGCTTGAGACAAATCAAAATATGATTAGTGAAATGCTTCTATTATTCTAAGCATATCCCATTGTAGCAAATCATAGCAAAAAGAACACAAAACTATGCAAAAAGCTATAAAATCAGCATATAATATTTCAAATACATTGATCATGCAAAATGGGTAATATACAGCATATTGAATCAACTTAACTAACATATCAAATAAAACATAAGAGTTTATAGGCATTTTTAGTGTACAAAATATGTTATGATTGAGGCATTTCCAGGCCTCATCACATGGCTTCTAGATTACTGGTTTGCCCACCATATTGGTTCGGTAGAGCATTAATATAGGATTTGTGAGCATATGATGGAGGGACATGAAGATTAAATGCTATATTGCTATTGTGTAAATTGTTTGTAGGAAGAGTGTTATGAAGAAGTTTTGAAGTTGTATTATGTTGTATCCCAGATTGTTGAAAATTGATGTTTGGCTTAGTTTTGGATTTTTGTCGATTTGAAGCATATTTATCAATAGTTTGGCGAAATAAAGTAGTGAATGAAGGTTTCTTTTGTGTGGAAATGATTTGAGGCTTAATAACAGGTTCCTTAGGGGGTTGGGTAACCTGTTGTTTTTGCATGTTTTGAATCATAGTGACCATATCTCTATTGGATGGTCTAGCCTTATCACTTTCTTGATCAACAAAGGACAAGGGATTAGTGTGTATGTTAAACATATCTTCCATGGCTACTTGAGTGTCACTAATTTGTCCTCTATCAATACAAACTACCATATTAAGAGCACCAATGTTATTATTGAAAATTTTCAAGAAATGATCTAAGTTATCAAAAGCAATAGTTTCGTCTGGAGCTATTCTAGGGGATGAGGATCCTTCCTCTTTAATATTTTCTTGTTGTTCATTTTCTTCAGCCAACTCATCTTCTGGCTGTTCTAGAGTTTCTCCTTCTAGAATTGAACCCTCAGGAAGGACATTTGGGTTTTTTGTTTTGTCTCCTAACCAATCTTCTTCTTCTTCTTTAGTTTGTTTACCATTCCTAAGTCTAGGCATTGTGCTTAAATTTAGATTTCAGCAAATATATATATATATATATATATATATATATATATATATATATATATATATATATGCAACAAGCTTAAGAGGTATATATTTTAATTATATACCTACTATAGTATTTGAAATAAAATGTTTTTGGTTTTGTTATGTTTTTGGTTTTTCTTGTTTTTGTAACAATATTATAAAGATAACAAACAACACACTAAATGCAAGAAATAATAATAATGAAAGCAATGATCTAGTTTTCTATAAACAATTTATAAATATCATTAATTGGCTCGAGTTCTTTAGGAGTCATGAAGTTTTCTTCAAATTGAAAGTTTTCTTTCAAGAATTTAACAAAAATTGCTATAGTGATATTATCTGTCTCAGATTCTAGTTGGTAGAAGTAAATCTCGTGGCAATACTCTCGATATAACACAGCCCTAGGAACTCTATTCCATATTTCCCTATCCATAAGAACGACCTCTTGATCTTCTACATGACCTAGGAATTGGTGTATAATAGCTATGTTCTCGAGGTATTCCTCGAAGGTGAACAATTCTGAAGACACAAGAGCTCTCCTATAAGCTAACCACCTATGGCAGGCTCTCTGAAGTTCATGATAAAAAATGAGTTGATGAGGATCCAGGATCCTATCTAGGGCAAACCTCTTGATTTGTCTAAGTTCGGTTGATCTAGATGAAATGATACCTAGTCTCCTATCAAGTTCTTTCCACAAAAGTTGGTTTCTATCTGTTTCAGGCACACTAAGCACAAAATTAACTTCTATGGCTACTAATTGGTTTTCAACATTTATAGTGATAGCTAATATTTTCTTAGGAGCTACCATCTAGACATGATATGCAACTTAGTAGTTTTCTAATGATTTTAAATGCATCTATGTTTTTGTTTTTTTTTTTTTCAAAAGGTTTTAGTTTCACGTCGGATTCACCAAAATGTATCGCTCCAAATTTTTTGCATCCTTACCTTCAGGCTATAGGATCCGTGCTCGGAAGGAGGATGGGAAAAGTATGGGACAATACCTCGGACTGAGAGGCCCTTTGACGGTCCCACCTCTCGGGGGAGGGGTATTAAGGTGATTTTTTGATGGATGGTGGGGTTCACCAGGAAACATTTAGTGGCAGTTTCCACGCCTAGGTTGGGAATGAGTTTAATGTGTTCAATTTTAGCTTTAAACATCCAAGTCCTAGGTTTGGCCAAATGAATCTAAGTTTTTCTATTATGAAAATACAAATTAAATGAATACAGGAAATATATTTGAACATAAAATAGAGAGAATAAGCTAGATTAAAGAGCCATACCTGATCTAGATGTCTGATGGAGGTTCTAATTTTTGAAGCAGTCAAGATCATCTGGAATTTGACAGAATCATCTCTGATCTAACAGGATCGTCTGAGATCTGACAAATTCGTCAAAGACCTACAATCAGAGAAATAGAGACAAACTACAAAAAATACAACTATGCCAATAGAGGGCAATGATGTAGAATGATATCAATAATATTAAACTAATAATTATAGACAAAAATATGAGTGCATTACAATGATTTAATGACTAATCATGATTTTATGATGCATAAAAGCTACATGGGTGAACTCCAAGATGCAGAATAATAAGGAATAACCATAAGATTAACTAAATGCAAAATAATGTAGCAGAAAAGAGTGAAGAAATGCAAACTTTGGGCACTGATTGCCCCCAATGTTGACTGCAATCGAAATCATATCAGATTGGTATGAAATCATCTCGAATTGGATAGGATCATCTATGATGATCTGAGCTTGATCCTACTAAATAATAACAAAGTTCCTGCAAGAAAATTTGAAAAGGGACAAAGGCAAACAATAGTCTAGGATATTCTAATGCATGTAAAACTCGAAGTGCAGAAAAATTCAGCCAAGGGGATGTCAAGGGAAGGGCCTAAGATTAAATAGGCATAGGAAAGAGGTTGGGAGGTTGGATATCATCCCAATTTGGGATATATCCAATGGGGTAAGTCTCTAACGGTGCAGACATGCTTTTTACCCGGTTAGAGATGTCGTTGAAATAGAAGCTAATTATGAAAAATCAATTTTGGGACAAAATCGGCTGGACATTCTGCTCTAGACGAATTCGTCCAATCTAAGGCGATATCATCTAATAGAAGATGATATCATCCAATGGATGAAAAAAACTCTAAAAATGGCATAGAAAATGAGGAAATGGGCAGCAGGTAGTTTTGGAGTGGTTTTGGGGTTAAAATTTGAATTTGAATTATTACTAAGGTAATTTTAATTATTTGCTAAGGTTTATTGCATCAATTTTAGGGTGCTACACCATGTATTCATAATTCATTGCTACCCCTCTAGTGTTCTTGGTGGTGAGACCCTGTGCTTAGAGAAACAACAAATAGTTAATAGCATATGCAGATGTAGAAAAATATGCAATCCCCAAGGCCTCTGATTAGTTAATGTAAAAAATAATGAAATGATGGTCAAAACACGTCATAATGAACCCAAAATTTGAAATAAGCATCTAGACATCATCAAGGACCCATTGTAAAAATAATATTCAAGAAATCATGCATGGATTTCTAATCACTCCGAGGTGGGATGATTAGGACTGTCACAAAATGTGCAAGAGTGACCTTGCAAATGTCCTGCCCATATGCCTCCAAAACTCCTGCAAACTTGGTGTTAGGCTAAAATAGGCATTTTAGGATGACCCAGAAGGTCATATTTGGTAGATTCTACCCATATTATCTTGTATCTGAAGGCACTCCCTGTATGTTAGTAAACACATAAAATGATAAAAACAAGGTCAAATCAAGTCAGAATGCAATGAAACTTGAACAACAACATAAGTGAATCAGATAAAACATAATGCAAAAATAACAGTAGAGAAATCAAGCATATATTTCTAATCGCTTCGAGGTGGGGCGATTAGGACTGTAGTAGTATGGGGGGCACCCAGGGGCAGGAATGGGGCTTGGTTTTGGCACCAATCCAAGTGGGATGGGTCCAAAACCTCCTAGGGGGTTGTTTCAATAAGTTTGGTGTGGGATTGTGGCCGATTGCTCAAGTTTTGGGTCTATATTGTGTTCCTAGTGTTCACCCGATAACCTCCCTTCCTAAAGAGAGATTAGGGATGTAGGAAGTGCAAAAGAGGAATGGGGATATAATTTGGTAGCACTCCATTGCTCCAAATTCTCCTGTTCTCTTTTTATTGGGGGTGATGAGGCTCACATTTTTATAGACCTAGGGGTCTCCTTTGCATGTGCATGCGAGGGTGCCACTTGGCTCACTATGCCCTTTCGGGGGAGAGAAGATTCCTCCTTGATTTAGGGTCTCCATGATCAAGGCATGCTTGAATGAAGTCCCTATCTTTGATTTGAAACCATTCCTCACAATTGCATGCCTTGAAGGTGAAGTTGAGTGGTGGATCTGGGTTTCCATTTGTTAAGGCTTGAATTTTTGCCAGTCAAACCTGCTAATCGTCCCACCTTGGAGTGATTGCTACTAATCATCTCGGGGGGGGGTGAATAGGATTCTAATCATCCTAGGGTGGGACGAATAGGGAGAAAAGTTCTTAAAATGTGCCAAATTGACCTCTGACCTTCCAAAACTAATTTGGGAGTGGTTAGGACCACTTTTTAACCTCTAAAGGTTGCCCTAGGGGGTATGTATGCCAATTCGATTAGTGCTTGTAGTCACATAATCAGATTGGTGTTGTTTTGGTGTATACACTATGAAAACCTACTCTTGATACCAACACATGATAGATACTCCCCCAGACCTGGTTTCCTTGAGAGCATTCTAAGAATACCTCTTGATCACTCGAGTGAAGATGTCCATCGGATCATTAGTGGCCAAAGAAATAATAGCCACCCCATCAAAAGGGATCTAGAAGATCTTATACACATCCTTCGAAGTAATGGTCATATCATCGATTAGGAGGTGGAAGGTATTAGTTTGAGGGTCCCAACGATGGGCCAAAGTCATAAGATAATCCTGGTCTGACATGAGGTGAGGTAATCTGGTGATATACTAAAGCCCACGAGCCTTGAGCCATGCCAAGTTCATGTCGTCCAAGCAAGGAAGAAGGTCAAGCAAGAGCTTTGGGTCCTGAGCCTAAGTAGTAAGGATATAAGCAAAGCAAAAGAAATATGAAACATAACTACAATGCATCTAAGGCATAATTCACAATAAACATGAAAACGGTGCAAAATAGGATGGGCTATTCTAAGTCTAAGAAAAAGGACAAGATTGCACCTAATCAAACAAATCAAAAATTCAAAAAAAAAAAAAAAATGTCATAAAAATCCAAAAACTAGCAAAAAAATGCAAAGAAAATGGCTAAGGGATTTAGCTGCTATCGTCTACAGCTGTCAAAAACTGACCACTAGAGACAACAATGACCAAGACCCAACGGTTAAAATTTTGATTGTTGGGGTTCAAACTTGTCCGCTCTGAGCGACAACAACCAAGGGGTGACACAGAAAACCCGTGAACCCTTGGCTAGAAAAACACAAAAAAAATCAAAATATTGCAAAATAACATAAATAGATCAAAAGAGAGAGGGGAAAAAAAAAATTAAAGACAAATTCCCACTCACGCATAAAAAAAAGCTAAGTTCAAATATGCTTATAATGGTAGTAGTAGGTAAATAACAAAAATTTTAGAAAACCCTAGGCTAAAGCCACTAGCAAAAAAACAAAATCAAAATTTGGGACTAACCCACCAAAGCAAAAAGTAAGCTAAACCTAGCTACGAGTTTTGATTCATTGCCAAACAGGTTTAGTGAGGTTCATTTACCAATTACTTAGCGAGGTTCAGTTTTACCCAAAAAAAAGAAAAGAGAGCTAGGGTTTAGAAAAAGAGAAATACCTAAGAAGCTTCGGCTCCTCCCGCAGCTGATGTCTCACCCTATGCAGCCATGTCCTCAATGTAGGTAGCTTCAGAAGTTGCAACCGATGCTATCACACCAAAGCTCTAAAAAGTGAATCTTCAACAGTGAAAATGAAAGGTCAAACCCTATAAAATGAAAATTTTATATTTCTTTAATTATGCCTTGGCTGCTACTGACATCAGTGGCCCAAACTTTGTGGCCACTCAAGGTGACAACAACCACAAATAGGAACTCAGAGGCCACTGGACCTGACAACACCCAGATCCACAGATTAAAATAAAAGGTTTCCTCCTTGAGAGATCACACAAAAATAGTAAATATACACACTTTGATGGTTTAAGATCATCATAATGTTCAAAATAACAAAAAAATTACATAAAAGCATAATATCAGGTAGGCCTCATATTCAGTCACCTACTCTATCAACTCGACGATTGCAGTGATTCACACTCCATGTATTTTGGTGAGATGAGTAGATAACCATAAGGTCACTTGGGGCAAAAACAACTCATTTTGGAATTACGATGTGCCACCCTTCAATCCTAAAGAAGACCAAGATGGTCATACTGCTCCATGGGTGTGAAAGGATCATCCTAATTCCCCTATGACATCAAAAATATTAAGCCAAAGTGATACAATCTAAACATAAATTGATCACTCATACTAACCCCCTAAGAAAGCTATTGATAGCTGGACCACTCCTCGGGATAAGGATGGATGATTATCATAAACAATTGGAATCACACTTGGATGTGGGAATGCCCATTAAAAGCAATAAATGCTAGAAAGGAACCAGAATAGTCATATTGGTCAAGCGACTTGTTGCTTCATTCATTGTCATTTCTTAACCAATTCATTGTGTGAAGTAGTTCAAAAATTCAACATAATCATAATCAAAATCAACAAAATATAACTCGATCATAATAAAATTATGTTTGTCCTACAAATCATTGCATACAACAATCACAAGTTTCCCTTTTTTGCTGGAAATGTAAGTAGACATGACATCTTCAATTGTAGCTCTCCTACTGGTCAGAATTGTTGTAGCAGATGAAGCTACCTGATTCTGTTTGAGGAATGAGTGCAATTTAACCTACCCAAGCCACTGAGCTAAGTCCTCCAAATGTTGAGGTAATGATTCAAGGGATGCGCACCATCTTGCATGATTGGGCCATCCAACGTTGATCAGACCATTGATCACCATACACCCTACAAACAAATTAGTCTACATTTTTGCTCAGTGTTGTGTTTTCCACACAACATATCGCAAAAAGGGGTATCTGTAGACACCTAAATCGTGTCATAGTTAGGGGAGCTTCTCACATAGACACATTCATAAGATCATAAAACATAATCTTGGACTTTCCAAGAATCAACAGTGGTTCTCACCACTCATTTGGGGCCTCTTCAAGCCATCCAAGCCTAGCCACTCGAGCCAAGAGTGGCCAGATCCTAGCCGCTCAATCCTAGAGTGGCTAAACCTTATCCATTGCAGATGATAACAACTATATCTTAGTCACTACATATGACAATGACTAAACCCTAAAAGTATATTTACCAAAAAATAGGCCTAATCATGGGTGGAAGTGGTAGTCTGCATGCAATAAATGTGAGAGGGAGTAACTTTACATTCCTTTTCATGACCAATTCACATAGGAGACTTTATTTTGCATTTATAATTGAGTTAACTGACCTCCAAACATAAACAAAGGGACAAAAATCTTCTCATTCTAATGACCAGTTTGCATAGGAGACTCAAGTTGGCAGTTATATTTTAGATAACTGACCTCCAAAAATAGAAGAGACATAAAAATTTTCATACTAACTCACACTACACATGAGAAATTCATTTCTAGGGCTTTGACATAGACCTAGGGTTTCACACTATAAAATGTGCAAGCCTAAGAGCACCAAAGTACATATTTTATCGAGGGGTCAAAGATTCACATCTTTTATCAATCTTGGTCATTGAGGAGAGCTTTCAAGACTTGGAGAGTTACCTTGGAGATCACATGTGCGGTGAAGCCCTGATATATTGGAGAGCATAGCAACCATTAATTCAACATTGGATACAAGATTTTATCCATAGCTTTGGAGCAAAGAGGATGAGAATCACTTTAGTGGCCGCTATCTTAGACAGTGGCATGCAAGCTTAGCTTAGGGTTTTAGACATTAGATTCATTATTTTAGCATATCATTAGCATAGAATCATTTCATTCATTCGCATTCATAGAATTAGTCTAATTTGCACTTGCTTTAATTTGTTATATTTAGTACTAAAAAACTCATCCAGGAAGGCATTCTCAAAAATCTAAGCGTGTGTTGTTATTTCATTGCTTACAGGGCCACAGGTTGATCAGACAAAATTTGCAACATACAAGAGCAAAAGGGATCCCTCTAGGAAATAGACTTGGAGAAGGAGGCATTTGTAAGCCCTCATACATTTCTATGTGTGGAACTGGGAAGCTCTTTGAAAGCACACCACCTCTTCGCAAAAGGGGAACTCTTTACCTATTTGTAACCTTATTGTATCGAAATGGGTATCCCTAAGAGGTACTGACATGTAACCGAATTTCAATATGAATAAATAGATCCATCTTTGTTATTTTTGTGTTATATGTTTTTTTCATTGTCTTCCATTTCATATTGGGTTTTTAATAACATTGCAAGTAGAGTAAAGAGCGATACGTGTATCCTGGGGTCATTACAGATATCATCATGCTTAAATTATAGATCATTTGGAGTTGTTTTGATTTACTGCAAATAAGTTTTGTTATTTCTAGATTTATGCTTTCTATGTTTTCAAGGTTTTCTATCAATAAACGCATATGCTATTAACCATTTTCAATCTCTTGTGTGTAGGTATAGATATGCTAGACATGAGGGAGGAGCTAAGAGGCACATAAGGATAGGCCCAAGACTAGCTCTCGAGTGTGGGATGTGAAAGGAACATTGGAGCACACCATTAAACCTTTGAAGGGATTAGATCCCTTGTATCTTGTAGTATTGAAATGTATCAAAGAAAAGCCCTCAAAGGGGTATGTGTAGATACCTAAAACATGTCATTTTTAGGATAACTACTCATATGGTCATCCATAGACCATGTGACTAAACCTTGTGACCTTCCAAGTGCCAAAAGTGGTTTTCACCACTCATCTGGGGTAGTATTAGCCCGTCCAAGCCTGGCCATTATAAACCAAAGTGGTTGAATCTTGGTTGCTGAAGCTCAGAGTGGTCAAACCTTAGCCATTGTTGATGACAATGGTTAATATTTAAAATGCAATTTTCTACCAAAATAGCCTAATATCAGGTAGAAGTGGCAGTTTGCATGCAATAATGCTGAGCGAGGATAACATTGCATCCCTCCTCATATCCAATTTACATGAGAGACTCAATTCTAGGTTTAGAAATTAGTTTAACTGGCATTTAAACATAAAAAAAGACAAAAATTCTCATGCTAACCTCTAGTGTGCATGCAAAATTTAGTCCTAGGGTTGGACATTGACCTAGGGTTTCAAATATATTATAAGGTGCAAACCTAAGAGTGTCTAAAAGGAGAGATTTAGAGACTTTTTTAAGAGATACAACTGAGGAGATATTTTTGATACTTGGAGAGCTTTTCTTGTAGCAAAGCCCTATCAGATCAAAGAGCAAATTGGATTACCTTTTAGGAGAAATGAAGTGTTGGCCGACTAAGGGGTTATCATCTACATGATATTCAATACATCAGACAAAACAAAAATTATTTCAACATCAAAAACAAGTCTAGATCCATATCCTTGGAGCATTAGAGACAGGTTTTCATATTAGTGGCCACTATCTCGAACAGTGGCCTATAGGCCTATTCTAGTGTTGTTAGCGTTAGTTTCTTTCATTTAGCTTATTACATGTTTCATGCCATTAGCATAGATCTGATTTATTGCATTCATAGCATTAGTTTTTATTATCATTGGACATCTTCATATTTATCGTTAGCGTATTTGCTAACAACCTCATTTGGGGAGGTAATCTCAGATATCTGAGTGTTTGTTGTTGTTTTCATACTTGTAGGACTACAGGTTCACTGGATAGGTCATCAACATATGAAATTAAGAGGATCCCTCTAGGATCCATACCTGGATAAGGAGGTATATGTAAGACCTCATATAGTTTCATGTGCATCACCGGGAAGCCTTCAAAAGTGCACTGCCCCTTGGAAGGGGATATTATACATCTACTACCCCTATTTGTAAAATATATATCAAATGAAGAGAATCCCTCAGAGGGATATATATGTAACTACACTTGAGAAAAATCAATAAAAATCATTGTCTATTCATTTATTCATATTTTGGTTGTATCTTTCATTTAATACATGATTAAGTTAATATTATTTGCAAATAAAGTAGTGGACGGTGCGCCACTTCCCCGAGGTCACTACAGATGGTGATCACGATGGGACCCGAACCCAATTTTTTTTAATTTTTGCCACTTTATTGATCCATTTTTGTGTGTGTAGGTTTAGCTACTCTGGTCTACAGTGGCTAGAAATCAGCCGCTTTGGTCTACAACATCCAAAAATCAGCCACTCCTGCTAACAGCGGCCAGAAATCAACTGCTCTGGTCGACAGTGATCGAAATTGGAGTGTAGTAGAGGACTAAATATTGGTTCTCTAAGCTGGATTTAAGGTTGGTACAAATTTTATGATGATTTATGGCTCTCTATCTGCTTCTATTTTCCTAAAATAGTGAAATTAAGACACATTTTTAATTGGAAACTAAGGAAAGAACTTGCATCTTGCGCATCTTAGGGTTTTTTAGATTTCCACTAGGCATTGCTAGGAATAGCATCTTCTGCTTGTAAAGTCTGCCCTAGAATCCAGTGTGCTAGAAATTTTGTGTTGGTTTACTTGCTTTGAGGTCCTGATAGAGGCCATATTTGCAAAAAATAGAGTGCATCCATGAAACTCATACTAATTATGCATATTTCTAAAAAGTGAAATGTCATTTATATAAGTCATATAGGAAAGAGTCATTATTGTTGTATGATGCATTTTACTTTATGTAAACTTAAAATGAACCCCACACATGCACACATATTTTAAACATTGGGAAGTTGGATTTCATCACCAACCCTTAATTCAATCCAGTGATGTTGGCATTCATATTCTTCCACTAGCTTACCCCTTAGATATTTCTAGAATGGAATAAGGAACTTCTTTATAGTGGTACTAAGTTACTCATATTCAAACTATCCCCCACTGTTGGAACAATCATTGGTTTAGAGTGGAAGAGCTAGGCAAATCCTCCACTGGGACTTCAATTGTGTACCCTAATTTATTTTGAGAAAATTATGTTTGGCATGGGTGTTCTTGATTTCCACTATGGATGAGTCTCCTCATTCCAATTCCAAAACAAGAGCAAGAAAACAATAACAACAACACATCAAAATGCAGCAAATCGTTTAGGGCACACAAAAATTGGTAATCAAGATAAAAACTTGCTTGATATTGTTTGGATATCTCCAATTTCAACATAAAATACTAATTCACAAGTGCAATGGTCAAAACTAGAAGTAAACATCCTCGATCCAACATCGAGGCAAAATATGAAGCAACACATACCCATAGGCAAAGTCTTAGTAACATTGAAACACCTACTCATAATACCATGGGACGTAGTTACGTGAGCCTAAGAGGTGATAACTCAACCCTTGGAGGTTCTTCCCAAGACCCCACCTAGGGAGTCACATCATGGAACTAAATCACAAAAACACAAAGAGGCTTCATGACCACCATCATAAAGAAGACACAGAGAGGCATCAAGGCCCTCCTCTCAACACACAAAAAATTCTCAAATACATGAGGAGGCTTCAAGAGCTTCCTTCCCACATGGACATAAAGGGGGTTCTAGAACCAAATTTTCACATAAGTATGATGAGGTTTCTCCACCTCCATCCTCATGGATAAAAGGTGGGTCCACAAAACCCTCATCACCAAAAAGACACGCAAGAGTCACAACATCTCAAATTTCACATGAGACATTGAGAATAGGTCTGCCCACTGAAGGGTAATAAACTAGAGCTACATATAGTCATAGACATCAAACATAATATATCCATTACACAAGAGGAAGGATTCCAATAGATCATGATCTCATTGGAGTAAATGGCACCCCAAAGGATCAACCATGCAAAACAAGATAGATGATTTAGATCGGTTCCATTTGAGAACAACTTCCAAAACTATAGCCACAAAAAATTTTGCATCTAGAAGTTCACAAAGTGTAACTTTTAAACACACCACTCAATATAGGGATGCTTCAAAGTGACCTCATAGTACACATATAGAGTCTGGTCATAGAGGCACTTATAAACACACTAAAAAAGTTACATTAACTAGCAAGAGCAAAGAAACAATGGAAACCCCTTAGAGGAACATGTGAGTCATAACCATAAGAACAGAATCAGATAAACATGAATCTTATTTGATGATGCAATCTGATCGCATGTGATGGTTATAAAATAAGTTGCATAAAGAGCAAGAGCTAGTGGAAGCTCTTGAGCATGATAAAAAAGGAGAAAGGCTTTTGTACCAACATGAGCAACATTTAATGGAACAAGATGAGCAGTTAGCTCATATAAACCTACAAGAAAATGGTAGTGATCACCCAAGAAAAGAACATGTTGACTCACAACAAGAAGGGTGCATTAGACAAGAAGACAACCCATAATGAAACCACCAATCAAATAATGAGCAAAACCAAACTGGTGGATAAAGGGTAAACATGATAAATCAATATCAAACACATCCTAAATCCCCTCGTAGGAGGGAGGAGAATAGAATAAGTTAAGTGGATAAAGGTTTATCTCCATTACCACCATGAATAGGCCTGAAGGAATAGGAACTCCTTGCCTCATAGGTATTCCAAGCACTCACTAAAAAAATGAAATCCTTTTAGAAGCAAGATACAACTAGGAACCAACCAACATTGAGTAAAATACACAACCAACCATTGTGCTCATCAGTTCCTAGCCTTGCATATCCTAAGCACTTTGAGATGCCTAGGTTAGAAAAATTCAAGGGTGAAGAGGATGCACAAGATCATATTACCAAATTCATCAATGCATGTTTTCATATTAAAGACAATGATGCTCTTATGCTGAGAAATTTCATAATGATATTTTTTAGGGCTGCCACCCAATGGTTCAACCAGCTTCCAAACCACAACATATCCACTTTTGAAAAACTAGTAAACACTTTCCTAAAGCATTTCTCCTTTGGTTCCAAGAATAAGGTAAACCTTTCAGACCTGGCCAACTTAAAACATTATGATGATGAGCTATTAATATAGTATGGGGATAGATGGAGAAAAGTCATGGTAAAGTTATCATTCTCTGTCCCTATAGAAGAGATTATCTGCATGTTTACCAAGATTTTTTCTAAACATATTTCCCTCTTGCTACAAATTCAACAATATCCTTCATTTGAGGAAGCCTTAGCACAGGCTAAACTCATTGAGGACATAAAGGTATATGAGGGAACCATTAAGCTCCAAGACAAGAATAAGTGGAACAAGAATGGAAATAATGACAAATACAAGCAGAAGCAGGGCAACCCTACTCTAGTAAATCAAGTTGTATTGGTTACACCTAAGTAGGGGGCTCCACAACAACCCCATAATTATCAAGCATAGCCCCCACCAGTAAATTATGATTAAAAGAATAATCAAGGGTGAAACAGAGAACATAAGCCATCTTGCTACTTTACACCTTTATCAGAATCAATGCAATCAATTTTCAACCAGTTGAGCGAGGCTGGGAAGATCAGATTCCCTAATGTACCTCTTTTAGATCCCAACCATCCTAAGCCAAAATGATATAGGGAAGATCATTTTTGCCCTTATCACAAAATACCAAGGCATGAAATTGAAGTATTCATGGGTTTTAAGGACCAAGTGTAAAATATGACTGAGGCATGAGAACTTAAGGTTGATAACCCATTGGATCCTGATAACAGAGATATGGGCATATACAAAAACCTATTGCTAAACCATGAGGCCCTTAGAGGGCAAGGTACCTAGGTAATTCAGGTCTAAATCGATACACCTACCCATGGATGCATTGGGATGGTTGAAATTGTCAATATATCCACTAGGACTAGATGATATGGTTAACCACAACCTCCTGTGGCTTCCATTAATGTCCTAGCTACACCTGGGTAGAGGTAGGGGTAAAAAAACCTTCCAGGTCTACCAACCTGACCTATGGTAACTGTTTGGAGTAGACTAGAAAAAAACTTAGAAATGACTTTGACCAAGTTATCTATCTATGAGCTCATACAATAGTCCCTAAAGCACAGGGAGACTTTGATGGATATTTTGAGATCAATTGAGCTCCAACCAGAAGACCCCAATGCACTCATGCATTTTGTGGGACAAGTATAGCAATGCTAGGAACCTATAATTCGATTTTATGATCATGATATTAAGATAGTGTCTACTGCATTTACAGACCCTCCGCTGCACATTGATGCATCAGTCAATAATTTACCTTTTAAGTGGTTCTTGATCAATACAGGTTCATCAATCAACATCATCACAAAAATAGCAATAGGACACCTTAAGATACCCAAATCCAATATCGTTCTATGGGCCTACACGTTGAGAGCTTTCAATGATGCTTTATGGTCTATTGTGGGAATGATAGTCCTACCCATTAGGGTGGGGCATAAGACCATCCCTATGATGTTTCATGTCTTGGAAGGGTCTATGCAATACAACCTCCTAGGGCATCCCTAGATAAGAGATATGAAGTGTGTTCCTTTGATTTTATACAAATGTTTTAAGTATGTGCATGATGACAAATTTTATGTAGTGTTGGCTGATGAAGATCCATTTAAATATATCCATCAGGTGGATCTTCCAAGATATTTTGTGATTTCTTCCACCCACCTATATGTAAGACCTTTATCTCCAACTACGTAACTAGATGACATAAACAAAGGGGTACAAAAAGACCCATCCACATTAGCACCTCCTTTTGTACCCAAAACAACTAACACTTCTAAGAGACCATAAACGTTAAATTATAAAGATAATAAGAAGCTAAAGGCACCCTTAAGGAATAAAAGCCCAAGTAATTGCTAACTATAGCCATTACAAAAATTCCAAGTCCCATGGAAGAAGAATATTTCCATAATCAAGTCGAGGAAATATTAGAACCTACTTTTCCAGTGTCTTTTGTAGGGTCATACACATCATATGTGATGATACACTTAGAAATTATAGGGCTATGAGAGTACCTTATATAGAACATAACATTCACACCCATCATTGAGTCTACATAAGACATGGGACAACCAAAAGACCTGAAACCACCAATGGGAATAGTGGTACCACTTGGGATCCCTCCCAACAAGACCTACTTTATCTATACTGGCCTAGAATTTGCCCATAAGTCTTTAGAAATAGAAGAGGACAATTATGAACTATTCACCATTAATTTTTGTTACCTCTCCAATCCCAAGTTTGCTCTAATCTACTTTGAACGTTGTCATTGCCATGACTATAATCTTGGTATATATGAGCAGGGGTATAGGCATTCATGCAAGCCACAATACCAGCTTACCACTGACAAGTTTGGGTTAGGCTACCACATCAGAGGGAAAAATGACTCTCTAGCAACATCCTTGGATAGATTAAGCTTAAGGTTAGGAGAAGACATTGATTTTATTCCTTATCACCCACCAAGTACAAGACATCTGATCAAAAAAAGTTGCCATGGTAAACATACCACCACAAGAGATTTATCATCTAAATTTCTCAATTTATGCCACCCCTATAGGTTGCACATTGTGGGATGAAGAGTGAGAAGAAAGTGGATATGGAGTAAGTAATTATGAAGTATAGAAAATCTTAGCCTATCATGGGCCTCACTATTTACAAATCCTTGCCTGGTCCAACCACAATGAGAGGGTATATATCAGATGAAAGTGGCTATGATTTATAGGACTCAATATAAATAGCCTACCTAGGGCCAAGGCCACTCCCCAGAACTTGGGGCAAGATAATAATGCAAATGGCATCTTCATATGTGATGAAGAATATGAGGATGAAATAGATATGGCCTACCTAGGGCCAAGACACATGCCCCTTGTATTGGGGCCACATATCAATGCTAGTGGTTTCTAGATAAGTGATTATGACTTTGAATATGAGATCAGGATGGCTTATCTTTGGCCACACCACTTGCAACAAATTAACATGCTGGTAGAAATAGAAGCAATATTTCATGCCATAGACCCTAGCTTGCAGTTTTTGGGGAGACCTATCGAATTAAATTCCATAAACCATGTAATCAATCCCTATCTACCTACGTTTAGGGAGCTCTTAGAACAAATTGATCCTATTATCTAGCCTACTCATGATCCAAATCCATAGATTCCTTTTCCTCCAGATCCTCATCATGAGAATGAGGGAGAAAATTATGAGACAAGATTTCATCCATGTGGTCCTAGAGATTTCATCCCATCCATCAATATAATCTCCATTGATTTGACCACTCAACTTCATAATACAGTAAATCCTACCAAACCATTATATGTTGATATAGGTGCTATTGATTGGAATCATGATGATTCGCCTATAGAGCCTGAGGATATTTTCCCTAGCGAAGAGATATTACAACTATTTCATTTTGCATCAGGCTATGCATATGATATATTCCATGATGGTTTGGATCCTGAGTTAGTAGGATCTATAAATCTTGTCAATGACATTCATTTGATACCTACACCTCACCAGCTAGAGTATGGGTTGCATATGGCTATAGAAGTGACTTTCAAGGTGGACATCAATGATGATCCTACCCAACTAAATAAATTTAAGTTTGGAGAAATTCTATCTCCAAAGGAACAAGCCATCATAATCCCTCTCCTCAAGGAGAGGCCAAACCTTTTCACTTGGATGTACAAAGACATGCCAAGGCTTGATCCAAAGTTAGTTTTTCACAACATTTCATTGGATCCCATGAAGAAGCCAGTCAAGCAAAAGCTAAGGAAAATGCATCCAACCATCAATTTTATGGTGAAGAACATGTTACAAAAACTAGTGGATGTGAGTTTTATCATTCCCATTGACTATCCTGAATGGGTCTCAAACATGGTGCCCATGGGAAAACCCGATGGAATAGTCCATATTTGCACATAATTATAAGACTTGAATAGGGCAACTCCAAAGGACTCATTCCTGTTTCCTAACATATATCCTCTTTTTGATTCCACTATAGGTCATGAGATGCTCTCCCTAATGGATGGTTTTTTTTGGTACAATCAAATTAGATTTAAACCTGAATACCAGCACAAAACCACTTTTATTACTCCATGGGGAATGTTTTGTTACAAGGTGATGCCATTCGGCCTTAAAAATGGTGGTGCCATATATCAGTAGACCATGAAATACATATTTCATGACTACATGCATAAAATATTAGAGGACTACATGGATGACTTACTAGCTAAGTCTTTACTGCAGCAAGAGCACACTAAGATCCTTAAAAAAATCTTAAATCGCCTCATTGAGCACAACATCAGGTTGAATACTAAGAAGTGTGCATTTGGCATAACTTCTAGTAAACTCTTGGGGTTCATAATTTCTAAGAGAGGCATTGAAGTCGATTTTGCAAAGGTAAAAGCTATATTGGAAATGGCCACCCCTACTAACATTAGGGAGTTGAGAAGCCTACAAGGCAAGGTAGAATACATCAAATGATTCATTTCTCAATTATCAGACAAATATCGATCCATGAATCATCTGCTATGCAAAGGAGTCCTTTTCCATTGGGATGAAGAGTTCCAACAAGCCTTTGTAGAGATCAAAAATTACCTAGAAACACCACCAGTATTGGCTTTGCCAAGGCCAGATGTACCATTTTTACTATACATATCGACTATTGATTTTGCTTTGTGCACCATGTTGGCCCAAAATAATGCACAAGACAAAGAGCAAGTCGTATATTACATCAGTTGCACCTTGGTGAGTTATGAGTTGGGGTACACGTATGTAGAAAATTGTGTTTAGAAGTGGTCTTTACAACCAAAAAGTTGTGACACTACATATTTATCCATATGACCTATGTTATATCAAAACAAAATCCTTTGTAGTACATGATGAACAAGACCTATCACAGTACATGTACTACAAAGTAGATCATGATATTGATAGAGTTTTATCTAGAGTTCATAATCCAAAATTCCATAAAGGGATAATTCATAGCTAATGAATTAGCAGAGTCACCTCTTCAGGATAGCAAGCCTCTCACCATAGAATTGCTTGATGATGTAGTCTATGCATTATTAGATCTTCCAAAACTTGAATAGCCTAATAAATAAAGAGACATGGAATTTTTCTTCGATGTTTCAAATTGTGAGTAAGGGGGTAGAACAGGGATTGTCTTTATCACACCACAGGGCACTCCATTACCCTTATCATTTAAACTAGACTTCCCTTGCATAAATAATAACACTGAGTACGAGATCCTGATATTAGGACTCCAAAAAACCATCACAATGGGCATTAGAATATTGAACATATTTGGTGACTCCTTGCTCATGGTTAATCAAGTCAAAGGATTGTTCCAATGTAGGTACCCAATCCTGAAAGCTTACAAGGAGCTTTTTGATACCTACCTATCCCGACTAGAATGGTATGACATCGAGGCAATCCCTCATATGTCAAATAGATTTTTAGACACCATGGAATATTTGGGATCCTTAATCCCTTATAATCCATATACATATTTCACAACCATTTATGTAAAGTGCTCTTACACTCAGTGATACAGCATGAGGCTTTCGATAATCAAGAATCAGTCAACATGATCAATATCAAACCAAATTAGGATTGGTCCTTCAGAGCTAAATATTTCTTGTGAACAACACCTTGGGGGTTTTTGATCTCTCAAGGTCCTATGGAGTGTGGTACAACCATTCACCATAGGATTGTTTCTCAATTTGTATTCATGAGTTTCAGGAATCAGGAGGAACAGACCATATTTTCTATAAAAATTATGGCTTATCAAGATTGTATTTTGCAAGTGTGGGATTTCTTGAAGCTTGGAATGGTATTGCAAGGCCTATCACATGTTGAAAAATGAACATTTAAATATAAGGAAACAAGGTACATCTTATTGGGAGAGATCCTTTATAGATGAGGTTATTATGGAATGCTCCTTCATTGTCTTGAGCTGTAGGAAGCATCTTGGTAAAATTTGTAGGCTCACAACGGTACATGTGGTGGTCACTTCAGTGGCATGGTCATCGTTAAGAACATCTTGAGAATGGGTTACTATTGGCCCACTATGGAAAAATATTGTTGTGAGTATTTCAAGAAATGTGTTAAATGCTAGCATCACATGAACCTCACACATCTACCATAACAAGACTTGCAACCCATCCAGGCAACATAGTCATTATCGCAATGGAGATTAGACTTAGTCGAGAAGATATCACCTCCATCCTTAGGCCAATACACATTCATCATAATAGCCACTAATTATTTCACCAAATGGGTCAAAGCAATCCCCTTGACATCGATAACTAGACCAAGGATTGCGAAGTTTATACTCCATAATGTCATAAGTCATTTTGGGGTCCCGTCAAAAATTATATCGAATAATGGGCCATCTTTCAAAAAAAATAATGTGCATGATTTTATGAATAAATACCATGTTCAACATAGTTTTTAAACACCCTATTATCCACAATCAAATGGGAAATCAGAAGCCTCAAACAAAACAATAGTCTCCATATTGAGGAATACAGTGAAAGATAATCATAAGGACTAGCATTTGTAATTACCTCTTGCATTATGGGTATACAAGAATAGTGTGTAGATGCCCACTAGGACAAAACCATTTTCACTTGTATATGGCACTGAGGCCATCATGGCCCTAGAGTTGCAAATTCCAACCCTGAGCATAGCATTGGAGGACTTCATAGATGATGACACCGCATGGCAAGCCCACCTTGATCAATTAATGCTTCTTGATGAACGTCGAGTCAATGCCTTGGAGAATCTCCATGTTTATCAGGATCACCTTGTGTGAGCCTAAAATAGTAAAGTCCACTTAAGAGAATTTAAGGTTGGAGATCTTGTTCTAAAAGAAAACAAAAAAAACTCAAATCTATCACCGCACCTACAAGGCAAATTTGTGGTAAATTGGATAGGTCCATACATAATATCGAAAAGGATTGGTCCTGGAGTATATCGCCTCACATCATTGGATGGTTTTGAAGAGCTCTAACCTCTCAATATCATCGATTTGAAGGAATTCTATACATAAAATACAAAAACATTCAAATATACATAAAATACAAAAACAAATCAAATATACATAAAATACAAAATCATTCAAATATGTCATAAAATTACAAACAAATCATATAAACATAAAATATTCAAAATCAAAAATGCTCCAAGGATGTCTTCACGTCGCTTGGTCAAATTCAATCAAAATTCTCCAAGGGTATCTTCATACCACTTGGTCACCTCAATCAAAAATGCTCTAAGGGTGTCTTCACACCACTTGGTCAAATTCTATCAAAATGCTCCAAGGGTATATTCATACTACTTGGTCACCTCAATTAAAAATTCTCCAAGAGTATCTTCACGTCGCTTGGTAAAATTCAATCAAAAATACTCCAAGGGTATCTTCACACCACTTGGTCACCTCAATCAAAAATGCTCCAAGGGTATCCACATGTCATTTGGTCAACCCCTAAAAGCCTCAAAGGTACAATAAGCCCTTTGGTCAAAATAGATCAAAAATACAAAAACAATACAAAATAATCGAAAATACAAAAATATTTACATCTTACATTTACATCCACATAGCTGCATAATATTCATATCCATTGTATTTGCACATGTTATGATCACAATATTGTAAATGATGCCACAGTTTGTATCACAACCACAAATACTCAAATACATCTTCATCCACTCATCCATGTGTGTAACTATGTTTTTCAACACAACTTTTCTTGTTGCTATAAAGAATAGGCTAAGGTTTTCTAGGCATTCAACCATATCCAGTGGTCTTATCGGATTTTGTGGAAAGCCATCTTGATTAGTAGAGGGTAAGGTCTAGTTGTGATAATGCCTCAGATATTTAGGATCCCATCACTAATTAAAAACACTAATATCCTAGTTGGTACAAGGGAAATATGAAAGCTACAAAAGTGGTATAGGTCACCTTGAGTGAAAAAGGGTCTTCCTCTCTTATCCCCCTATGCGAACGGTTTAAATATGCTGATAATTGGAAAAAGGAAAAGTTTAGCCCTACCCAGAAACAAGTGATTATCATCACTACATAAATCCCTCGATTTCACCAAAACAAGCCAAAAATCTAGAATTAAGCAAAATTTAAAGTCAAAACAAACAAGTGATTTTCGTTCCTACGTAAGTCCCTTGCTCAAAAGAAACACAAAATTCTAAATTCTAAAAAAATAAATAAAAAATAAACAGTGATTTTCATCACTAAGCATGAGCAAGTATCCCAAATAAAATGAGTAAAATAAGGGAATGGAACTTGAATTCATGGAATTCTTAGCATTTGTACAAAATTAGAAAAGGATCCCCATTACAGGTTTGGTGTATAGCCATGTTTGGCAATGGTGATACCATTACTCATGATGATATGTCTATCACAATAGCATATTGCATTTTTCTAGACCAATGTTTGCATGTGGATGAGCTAGCTTTGGGTAACCCAATACTGCCTAGTTGTATAGTCCAACGAAGTCCAACATAGGATCATATGAAAATTTGAGGATCCTCGATCTTAACAATGGGTTGAAATAATATCACCTAACATCGAAGGAAATGCTTGAGTTCTATATAAATATATTAATTTGTATATATAGATATAATGAATCTCTAGGTCTATGATGAAAGCCTTCCTTTTTAAAAGTCTTGTATGGTCAGTACATAGCTATTGATAGGGTAACTAGAGTTTTTGAGTCTTAGGAAAGCCTCAAAAATTCCTACATGGAAATAAATCATATCATAAATCTCATCATCACTTTTATTTATGAGATTTTATGAATTAAAGGGTAGTAAAAAAGTAGGCTAGGTATTGGATGGATGTCAGAAATGATGTTTAGATGGCCACTGGCTATTTTGTATCTTTTAAATTATAGAAGCTTATCAAGAAACTACACACATTCCATGCCATTACATTTCACATATGGATGTTTAAACAATTAGTTCTTGTAATAAGAATGATTGTTTACATTCATAACTAATATACTTTCTATGGTGTCATCCATTAGATCATTAAAATCATATCATATGCATTCCTTATGTTTTAAGTTATTAAAGCATATAGGTTTATTTACATTAGATCAAAATCTATGTAGATAATACATTTCACACATTGAATTTACCACATCATAACATAAGTTAGATGCATACAACTAAAATCAAAATTAAACATGCGTTTAAAAAATAAAGTTACATCCATAAATACATAGATCATCAATCATCCATCTACACCTAAAATCAGATAATTGCATCCACATACATTACATCATATAGCCATAATCAAAGCATGTAAATTTGTATTAGTATCCATATATGCATACATCATAAACCCACCATGAATTCAATTCATAATACATCACATAATGTCATAGTAATCATAAACATCTACATAAGCACCCATTTAAAACATCTGCATTATCATAAATATCACCTATCATCTAACACATACATCAACTCATCATAATGCTATCATCACATCTCATAAAAAAAACATAAAAATAAGCAATAAAGGATACACATTATGAATAATAATGAAAATATCTCATATAAATGTGTTTACCAAGTACATGGATGTACAAAAATACCCGTGGGCTATAGTCATATAGGTCAGCTGACCTCAAAAATAAAATTCAAGGTGCATCATGAATCAAACTAGGCTTGCACCTCATGTAGCATTGCCCCCTTTGGTAGGATCCTTGGGAGAGTGGTGTGAGCTAGATCCTATTGGTCTCTCTGTATGATTTTGAGTCCTCTTCCTAGGCTAAACAAAATACTACCCTAATGCAGAGCACCTATTAACCTATGATCCATTGACACCTGACCTCTCCCTAGGAGTGGCTCCTAGACTCCTAATATGCATCTAGAGAGTGGTAATGTATATTGCATCATCAAAAATATTTACCTCATACTCATCTAGCAAGGCCTGCATCTGCCTAGTCTTTGTCCCTAGATCTATCCCTGTAGGAACCTATGGTGTAGGAGTATCAACAACAATCTGAATCCTAGTAGCACCTCCCTCGATAGCAGCTTGCAACACCTATATCTATACAGTGAGCTATGATATAGTGGTATCTCACTATGATATAGTGGCATCTCACTATACTATAAATGCATTATGTTGTACCTATATATTGGTTGACTGAAGCTCAGCCTCTACCTCATGTAGCTACACCTTGAGAGGAGAATCTCTCTCCTTAGGATCCAACTCCTCCTGCTACTCCTCCATTGCCACCTACTATGTCGATTGGTCCCATCCCTCAGTCCTAGCTTATACTTTGCATCCCATTGTATCTATACCTCCATCACCATCATAATCCTCATAGCCCAGGATACCATCACCATGCCACATTCGATCCCCCCACTGCTACATTAAGGATGCAAGAGTAGAATAAATAGTCTCTGATGCTGACCTTTTGGATAATGATCCATCGCTCGTGTTGCATCCTAGCTATAAATTTTACTGGATCATCCCATGCCAGATAGTCATGATATGGGTGCCATATGATATCTCCAGTCTACAACCCAGTGAAAGTAGCAATGTAATGGGGGAGCTCCCCCACATGAGGGTGACTCTTGCGCTTCTCACGCTATCGATACCATCTGGTAGCATAGCACTACATCCAACCATCTATATTCATAATCTCCATGAGGAGACCTCTAGGATGATCTACACAAATTTTCTCCCATCCCCATATCTACAAGAGAAAGCTACATGCGATGTTGACACGATCCCATCAGTGGATGTGATACAACTCATTGTAGAACTACACTAGCAAAGATCTCTCTCGTGCATAGATGATAGGCTACTCACTATCCACCAAATATTGAACCATTGTAATGAGGTTCCACGAGAACCTCAATCCTGAGTAGTATGGGATAAGAACATTGATTACAACCATCAACAATATTGCATGCCTTGTAGAGAAGACCTCCTCCATGTACCATCACAAAATAGGTACACCACTAGATTTGGTGTCCTGGAAGTTAGCTGCAACATGTCTCCTGAACACCCTAACAAAGACTACCTCATGGTCATTAGTGGCTGAAGAGACGATGGCCACTCCATTAAAAGGAATTCATAATATCCTATATATGTCCTCTGGTATGATAGTCATCTCACCGGTAGGAAGGTGGAAGTTATTAGTCCAAGGATCCCATCAATGAGCTAAGGTCGTGAGGTAGGCCAGATACAACATAATCTAGGGAAGTCTGGTCATGTACTATAGTCTATAGGTCTTAAACCATGCCTAGTTTGTATCATACATGCAAGGTAGGAGGTCAAGCAAGATCTTTGAATCCTGAGCTTGAGCAATAAGAATATAAGGGCAAGAAGCAAGGAATAACTACAGTGCATTTAAGGTATAAAACATAGTAAAACATGGAAAATGGTGCAAATAATGAAATACTATCCTAAGTCTAAGTAAAATAGGAATAAATGCACTTAATAATGTAGCAAATTTTATAAAAGCAACACAAAATTTCAAAAAAATCAATTAACCATCTCAAAAATAAAAAAAAATCAAAAAATATCCTAAGGTTTTCTGGCCACTCTCACCTACAGGGGCTAAAAATCAACTGTCGAGACTGGCAGTGACCAAATCCCAATGGTCATAATTTTGACTGTTGAGTTGGTGAATTAGAGCCTTGTGATGAGGAATTACCCCATTTTTGTCAAGGAAAATAGGATGCTTTGGTGACTGAAGTTGTCCACATTCAAGAGAGTGAGGAAGAGGAGGACAATGAGGTCTTAGGAGAAGAATATGGTGAAACTTTGGAAGTCCAAGCCATTAGACATTTTGGGAAAGGAAATCATGGGTATTACACAAGAAGTTATAAGGATCCAAAAACTTCCTCTACTCCTCCAAACAACTCCTTACTTCCTCCTAAAGCAAAAGGTGACATCAATCGACCTCTGCCTCCTATTTTTGAAGTATCCAAACCAATGCAAAAGATTCCAAATTCTGAAAAGTCTACTTACAACTTAGAAGAGGATATGAAAAATACTAAGGCTAATATCTCGATGTTTGAGGTCACTAAACTTTTGGTACAAGAGAAGTTCTTGGGGAAAATACAAAATCCACCTAGTCAAATTCACGAAATCAAAGGAACCGATCCCCAATTAGTGTTGAGAAAATAAAAATGAGAAGTGCCTCCTTTTCTCATAACCATTAGAATTGTAGGAAAAAACCTACACAATTGTCTGATAGATTTAGGTGCTTCAACTAACATCATGCCCCTTGAGATTTACCAAAATTTAGGATTCACACCAATCCCTTCTAAGAGTAAGGTGGTACAATTGGATAGATCGATGATGGATGCGGTTGGAAGTCTAAATGATGTCCTTATTTAGATTAACTCAGAACCTAGGGTTCAACATCATGTGGACATATTGGTACTTAATATCCCCACCAAATATGGCATGGTATTGGGAAGAGATTGGAGTAAAAACCTGAATGGATATATCGTAACAGATTCTTCCCATATGTGGTTGCCTTGGAGAGGAGTAGCAAATCAAATTTGGGTGGATAGTGAGCCAAGAATCAAAGATATGATAACATAATACAATAGGTCCAATGAAATCCAATTTGCTAAAACTGAGTTAGGGATCTACAACTTGGACATAGAAGAAGCTATCAAAGAACCTCAAAAATAGAATATTTCTTATAACACTTTAGAAGAGGATAATTTGGTTTGGACTCTAATATATTATGGATCTAAGACAAAATAAGGTGCTAGAGTTGGTATTGAACTTATATGTCCTGGTAGTAATCCTATATTTACTGCCTATAGATTACAATTTATAGCCACCAATAATGTGGCAGAATATGAAGCGCTGATTTTTGGACTTCAAATAGCCCTGAGAAAGAAAGATAAGTGCCTTAAAGTGTTGGGAGATTCATAGTTTGTGGTTAAACAAGTTAAATGGAAATATACTTGTTGGGATAAAATATTAAGCCTTTACAAAACTAGAGTTAGGGATTTGGTAGATGAGTTTGATGCCTTCAATATATCCCTTATCTCTAGGAAAAAAAATCAAATGGCAGATTATTTAGCCGTAGCCGCAATCATACTCAAACCTGTGGACCATAAGAAATATAATAAATTTTCAATCAAACTAGTGCCTTGCCCCTCGATACCAGACAATGTTACCAATTTCCAAGTATTTTATAGTGACAGACATGTTTTCAACTTCGTCACTAATTATGGTATTTTTGAAAATTAGGTGATAGATGAAGATAAGAGAGGGCAAGAAGAAACATAATTGCAATGTGAAGCAACCCAAGTGAGGAATAATATGCCAAATGATATGGCTTCTCTAGAAAATATATTTGATATCGGATATCAAGAAAAAAGAGGTAAAAAGGTACCACCCCCTAAGGAAGCATGTGATCTAATCAATTTAGGGAGTGTAGAAAATCTATGAGAGGTGTTCATTGTTAAGGCATGTACAAGACAAGAAATAGAGTCTATAGCTAATGCATTAAAATAATATATTGATTGCATAACATGGAGTTATAAGGATTTGAAAACTTATGATAAAAATGTGATAATGCATACGCTTCCATTAAAACCTGACTGCAAGACTTTCAGACAGAGACAAAGAACGGTCAACCTAATTTTAGAACCCTTAATAGAGAAAGAGGTGAAGAGATTGCTAGAAGTAAAAATCATCTTTCCTATTAGAAATTCCACATGGGTTGCCAATATTATCCTGGTAATAAATAAGAATGGAGATATAAATTTGTGTATAGATTTCAAAAATTTAAACAAGGCTTGCCAAAAGTATAATTACCCATTGCCTACTATTGATGAGATTCTTTGAAAGGTTAATGGGTTAGAAATGATGTCATTTCTGGATGGTTATTTTGGGTATAATTAGATTCTTATCCATCTAAATTACAGAATGAATATGGACTTCATAATGAAATGGGGTACGTTCATGTATAGAAGAATGCCTTTAAGCTTATTGATGTAGGTGTCACTTTCCAATGAGCCATGGATTTCACATTCAAAGGGCTCGTTGGTAAGTGTATTATTGTTTATGTTGATGATATTCTTGTTTTCTCTAAGAATAGGGAAGATCTTGTCAGGGATTTGAGGAAAGTACTCCAGAGATGTAGAGAACATGGGATCTCCCTTAATTCAAAAAAATGTATTATGAAAGGTAAGTTATTGGGCCATGTCATTTCAAAGTATGGGATTTCTATTGATCCAGAAATAATCATAGCTATACTAGGCATTCCTCCATCCAATAGCAAGAAAGAGTTAAGATCCTTTTTCGTTAAAATCAATTTTGTAAGGAAATTTATTTTAGGATTTGCTGAGATTGCCAAGCCCTTGAATGACATGTTAAATAAGGATGTGCAAATCAAATGGATAAATTAAAATAGGGAACATTTCAAAAGCATTAAGGATGTTATCTCTAGGGCCCTTGTTTTAATTAGCCTAGACTATTCAAAGCCTTTTTATGTCTATACATTTGCTTCAGATCATTATTTTGTGAGTGTACTAACCCAAAAGAGTGAGGGTAACATTACAAATCCCATTGCTTTCTTGAGTGCTCCTTTGAAGGATGCTAAACTAAGATATTCTATTTTGGATAAACAAATGTATGCACTATTCAATACCATAAAGAAACTCAAACATTACATAGTTCACAATAAGTTCTTTGTTGTAATCCCAAACCCTGTTGTTAAGTCTATATTTTTGCAAAATGAACTAGGTGAAATATGGAGAAAATGGATTTCAACTCTCCAATTTGATTTGGAAATCCAACCTATGAAAATAGTTCATGGACAAGGTTTGGTCAAGTCAATCGTAGAAATAGATCCATTGATATCATGTCAACATTATGAGGTAGATGACATAACCAAATATGAGTGGTATGTTGATATTGTATATTTCTTGTTTCATGGTAAGTGCACATCACACCTCAATTCCACTCAATGCAAAGTTTTGCATTTGAAATATACAAATTTTTTGATTAATTCTGGTGTCTTGTACAGGAGGAACCACAAAGGGATTGACCTTTGTTGTGTTGATCAAGAAGAGGTGACCCAAGTACTAAAGTATTTCCATGGTAAGTATGGAATTGGACATGGGTCAACTAATGCTATGTCTGATCAAATCCTTAGGGCCAGATAGTATTGGCCCCATTTTTTCAAAGATGCACATGCTCATGTGAGATCATGCCACACATGTCAAGTGGCGGCCAACAGAGAAATAAATGTTTCAATGCCATTACATTCTATGGTAGAGGTAAGGCCTTTTGCACAATGGGGATTGGATTTTTTTGGGATCATCAATCCTAACTCATATGATTCTCATAAATATATCCTTACTTCCATAGATTACTACACAAGGTGGACCTAAGCCATTCCCACTAAGCATGCTACTTCAGAAGTTGTTATTAAGTTCTTAGAGGATAATATTGTGACTCGTTTCGTAATGCCCAATGTGATTGTAAGTGATAACGACTCTACCTTTTATTATTTGGGATTTACAACTTGGGCATATGATAATATGGTAAGCTTTAAATTCTCCTCAAATTATTACCCAAAAGGTAATGGTTTAGTGAAATCTTCTAATAAGAACTTGCTATGTGTAATAAAAAAATTACTTGAAAAGAACCCTAGGGATTGGCATAGTAAACTAAATTTTGCCCATTGGGCTGATAGGATCATAACCAAATAATCAATAGGAACATCTCTGTATCATTTAGTTTATGGGTAGGATCCCATATTTTCCATAAATTTATGATTACAAACATTGCATTTCATGAAGGAATTTATTGGAACTAATGATAAAATTGAAACTAGGTTAACATAGTTAATGCATCTTGATGAGAAGAGGGATGAGAATATGTTTCATTTCAGCAAACATCAAGATGTAGTGAAGATATGGTTCGACAAGAGGTCTAAAATAAATAAAATTAAAGTTTCAGACCTAATTTTATTGTGGGATAAAAGACATGAAAAGAAAGGAGATCATGAAAAATTTGATCGTTTGTGGTTAGGTCCGTACCAAGTGACTGAAATCCTAGGTGAGAACAGTTTTAGACTAAAAACCTTGTATGGGAATTATTTGGCTTTTCCCATTAATGGCCTACATTTAAAGCACTACGTACAGGTCTGAAAAAGATGAAGTCATGTATTATATGTAAATATGTCATGTTTTGATGTTTGCAAGTTTGATTTGTGTGTTTTGTATTCATTTGCTTCCAAGCTTCCATTGATTTTTAGCATTGTAGAGTGTGTTTCAGATATTTTGGTGTTGGATTTTTCTTCATATTTGGGTGTTTGTTTTTAGTTTTTGTGTTTGGATTTCAGGTTGGCTTTTTGCATTGGATGTTGGTATTTTGGCCCATTTTGGTTTGTTTTGAAAAAAAAAAAAAAAAGAAAAGTGAGATGTCAGTTTATATCCTCATGAATGTTAACTAAGACAAGGAGAATATGAAACGTTGGAATTGTATTGCAGAAGGCTCCATGAGTACCACAAATACATTAAATAATATCATTTGAAACTAGGGATGCATGAAGTTGTCAATTTTACAAATTAGGGTAAAATATTTTGTATACTCCATATACATTTCAATATGCATTCATCCGCATTTCATGGTACATCTCACTTGCATCCACAATTCAAATATAATCATCGAAAAACATGTCAAATTCTCTTAATATTATTGCACAAAATACACTAATAAGATCTTGAGATTGGGAACTGATGCCGAAACTAACTTGAACCAAACATTATTTGCACATATTAAAAACATCTTGGGAAAAATGGTCAAAACCATCATTGGGAGAAAATGTGAGGCAAAAAGGGTCATTCTTGTCAGTCCTATCATGCAACATAGTCCATAAAATAGTGGTTTTCACCACTTTCATAGTACTTGAAACCCAAAATCAGAGTAGTAAGGATAGGGTAAAATTCTCATCATACTTAGATTGAGAATCCAATTCCCCAAATCTCTAAATCTGTTTCCATCATACCACTGACCATTGGGTTGTAAGGATCATACCACATGTCCCTCAGCAGAATGGGTAGTCATACCCAAGATTCAAGAAATCTAAAGTAAAATGTTCACCACTCCACTTCCATCACCCCACTAACTATTGGGTTGTAAGGATTGTACTACATGTACTCTCAAAAGGATAGGTAGTCATCCCAAGATTTAATAAATCAAAATTTAAATCATGGACTATGAGGCTAACCTCCACTAGGGCTATAGATGCTTGACTAGAAATGGAGTATGCTCATGTGTGGCGACATGTCTCATTTAATAGTGAGACCTATGACCACTCAAATAGATAGGCTAGCCTTATGGTTTCATCCATAACAGGTTTAACCATTTTAGTCAAAATGAGGTAATAAACTCAATCAGAGTAGTAAGGATAGGGTCAAACTCTCATCATACTTAGGTTGAGAATCTGATTCCCCAAAGTTTTGATTCCATTTACACACATACTAGTTTTGGATTGTAGTGGTTCATAACTGAGCTCTTGATCTGGTAAATGAATTCATTGCACACACATTTAGTCCTACGAGGGTTAGACAGTTATAATGTGCTTGTTTATGTTACTAGAATGTTTGAGCCTCTGTAAAATAGTCCAATCCTACATAAATCATTCATAACATATCATATGTATAAATCATGAAAATATAAACATCCATGTGAAACTGACAATGGAATGTTGAATGGGTTTCAGATGATAAGGAAAAATCACTTTGCACACATTGAGTTTATGTTGAATGATTCTGATGGTTCATGTATTTTTGGTCTATTTTCATGCTTTGGTTAAATTCTAATGTTTGTAATTCTAATAGTGGGATTTGGTGTGTTTCAGAGTTTGGATTCTTATCAAAATGCTCAAGAGCATTTCCTAGCAGAGTCATCGTTTGTTGTGGCTGCTCCACAACTAGCCCCAAATCTTGGGGACCCACTTTTAAAATTTTGGTTGTCTTTGGGCAAGCATGTTAATGAAACCCTAATCATGGGCTCACCATGGGAACTTTGAGGTTCCTTATTCTTTGGGTGTCTTCATGTTTCTTGTAAAAATATTGCCCATTTGTGTTCCTCTATTGAAATATTTATGGAGTGTTTTGGGTATCTTTTGGACTCTAGTGTCTTCTTTTGGAGTGTCGATTGGTTTGCGTATGTCCATCTCACCTTCTTGGTTTCATTTAAGAGGATTTGTTTTGGGTTGTCTTATTGTTTTGATCTTGTTGTAAACATTTGGTTGATTTTAAAGTTTAAATTAAATTAAATCCAAAGATCGAATTATTTCAATCCCAAATAAGCATAAAAATATATATTAATATATATATATATATATATATATATATATATATATATTTTTTTTTTTTTTTTTTACTTATGTATATATATTAATTTAAAAAAAAATAAAAATAAAAATAAAATAAAATATTATTATACACATATATACTTTATATATGTGCATATAATAATAAATATATAAAAGTATGTGTACATGGTTATTATATATTTTAAATATATAAGTCATATATATCAAAATAAAATAAAAATTTTATAATATATATATATATATATATATAATAAAAGAAAGAAGCTTTGATTAGTTTTTTTATTAAAGGGGTTTGTCTTTCTAAAGTTTTATGTTTATGATGTTAATTTTGGGACGTTCATTATGTCGCAGGTGTGAGAGACCATTGCATTGGGACTAGGATGATCCTAATGGAACCCTACAGGAGGCCACAATGGATGATAGATGATCTCATGCGGCGGTCATCCTATTTTGAGAAGGCTTGATGGACGACGAGGAATAACGACTCCCTGATGTGGATGTGTGAGACCTCTAGAATTCCAATGATGAAGATATCTAGACGGTAGTGTTTAAATGGGATACCAATGTACAGCGACTAAGAATGATGATGATTTGGGTGGCACTATTGGAGGACATGATGATGTTGGACAATGACCCCATGAAGGAGAACCAACACTGTTACAAGGCGAACGTCGAGATATAGTTTTGCACTGGGTGACTCGATGGTGTAGATGTAGATGGGAGGTCCCTGTGGAAACCCCCATGATGGAATGCATGTGAACACCATGAATAGCACATGGAATACCACCTAATAGGTTTTGACCCTGACATCTCTGATGTGGACGAGTCTTAAAATTAACAAACTCAGCCACGTAACAAGTGCATAGGTATCTTTGGAGGCTGATTTCCCAATAGAGAATTGTGCAACATTTAGACAACATTAAGTGTGCACATGGCACGCAGGTAGACCCAGTGACCAAGGTTTTTTTTTTTAAATGATAGTGTTGAGAAGCAACACACCCCCACTGAAAAATAAATTTCCACCCTTTGAAAATTTTGAACTTTCATTTTTGCAGTTGGGACCCTCTTGATGTTTTTCAGGTTTTAATTCCAAATTTGCTTGCCTCCTTTTTAAAGTTGTGCTTTTATTTGCATCTGACTTTGATTTAGTTCAGAATTCATTTTTCAGATGTTAGGATCATTGTTGAGTAAAGAAAATCTTTCACTGATATGAGAAAATGCAGAGAACAGATAAATAAATTCATTAGAAACCAAAACTTTCCATTTTTGGAAGTGTCACGATATCGCGACACTTCCATTTTTGGAAATGTCGCGATATCGCGACGGGTTTTGGAAAATCCGCCAAGTCGGAAAAACGTAGCGAAATCGCGACACTTCCATTTTTGGAAATGTCGCGATATCGCGACACTTTCCATTTTTGGAAATGTCACGAAATCGCGACGGGTCTGGAGAGAGAAAGCCAGAGTGTACGAAACGACGCGATTTCGCGACATGTCGCGAAATCGCGACATGTCGCATTTTCGCTGCTGCAGGAGGCAAAAGGAAGCTAAGGCATGAAAGAGGGCACGATTTCGTGACACGTCACGAAATCGCGACATGTCGCATTTTCACGGCTGCAAGAGAGAAAAAATGACTAAGGCACAGAAAGGGCACGATTTCGTGAAATCCGACGTCGCGAAATCGCGACGTTTTGGAGAGAAAGAGCCAAGTTTCGAGAGGGGGCGCGATTTCGCGACATGTCACATTTTCGCGGCTGGATGGAAAGAAAAGAGCTAAGTCCTGGAAATGTCACGAAATCGTGACAGGAAGGAGCAAAAAGGAACAAGGCATGAAAAGCGGTGCGATTTCGTGACATGTCGCAGTTTCGCGGTAGGAGGAGCCAAAAGAAGCGAAGAGCGAAGAAGGGTCGCGATTTCGCGACATGTCACGAAATCGTGACATGTCACATTTTCGTGGCTGCCAGGGCAAGAAAACGGTTAAGGCAAGAACATGTCATGAAATCGTGACGTTTTTCAGAGAAACGCCCAAGGCCAGGACACGTCGCGAAATCGCGACACAGTTGACAAAGAGAACAAAGCGAGCAAGAGGAATTAAATGAGAAAATGGCTAAGGCATAAAAGAGGCACGATTTCATGACATGTCGCGAAATCGCGACATGTCGCGTTTTCGTGGCCCAATTCAGAGAAAAGTAAAAAGGCCAGAAGGTGTCACGAAATTGTGACGTCGTGATTTTGTGACATCGTGAAATCGTGACACAACGCCAGAAAAGACGCCAAGGCAAGGACGCGTCGTGAAATCGCGACGTCGCGATTTTGCGACGTCACGAAATCGTGACGTGGTCTAGAGAAAGAGGTAAGTGCCAAGGGCCGTCAAAAACAAAGGGAGAACAGCAAGTGTGGAGGTGTCACGAAATCGTGACACAATCGGAGAAAGCAGCCGAAGAGCGAAGGAGGGTCGCGATTTCGTGACATGTCGCATTTTCATGATAGAGACAGCAAAGGGCCCGAAATGAAAGGTTGTAGGAAGCGCCACGTTTCAGTGACACGTGTCAAATAAGCAAGCCACGTGTGAGATAAATCAGAGTCGACATGCAAATGAACTTTAGGGCTTCATTTTAATATTTAAGGTTTTGATTTAATAATTTTAAAATGCTAATCCTTGTTTGTCTTTCATGCAGGAAGCCATCTGGCACTTACATGATAACGGAGAAATGGCCATAAAGACAAAGTTAAGTGCAAATTAATCGAAGACAGCCATATTGAAATGAGAGGTGCCGAAAATTGCTGTTTCATCCAAATTTTATAGATCTGGCCGCAAAGAGACTTTACGGTGACTAAGCAGCTGCCCATTTAATGGAGTGTGTCGAGAATTGGCTAGAAAATGAAAATATCTACACTCAGTTACCGAAATTTGTCGATGGATGCATTTAATGAAAATTTATGGCAGAATTAATGGCTTGCAGGCATTTTCAACTCAGGGATGGCTCTACGGAGATGAAATGTCAGAGAAGTGGTGATTCATCCAAATTACCCAAGGGAATTAATGAGGGCATTTACTCACAGTTGCGGGTGAATGCAAGTGGCATTCGAATTCTGTTTTCTCCATTTATGGCAAGTAACTGCACTGAGTTGCAGAATGGTTAAGTTTTATCAAGACTTTGTTTTAAATGGCTTTATATTGTAAAACCCGGGTACTAGGGTTTAAGATGATAAGATTTACGGTTTGAGAAGAAGATATTTCTAAAAATATCAGGGTCTGTCCTGAGTCTATAAATACTTCTTCTAAATGTAATCGCAAGGAGGCGGAGACTTAGAAATAAAAGGCTATTGAAGCAATTTCTTGCAAATCTTGTTAAATACTTTATTTCTGGACTTGGAGTTGATGTGCTTTTGTTTTCTGTGATAGCATGGCCAGGAGCCTAATATTTTGCAGATTGTGATAAGTTCATCTTCTTTTGTTATCCGTTTCTTTAAAGTTTATTAAATATATGCTGTAAATCTGTGTTATCAAGATTAAATATGCTGTTGGGCTTCATTTGTTCTATTGTATGCTAGGGAAAATCATGGATTTAAGGTTCAAGTTTGTTCTAATTGCTCTGTCCTCACTGTGTGAGCTATGCTACTGGTGAGAAATACCAATTTTAACGGACTTCCCTTTTGTTTATGATTTTCTTTCAGATCTGTTCCATCTCTGCCTTATGCTCTTAGTAGAAAGTGATCTTAGAAAGTTGGACACTTTCTTCTTTGATTTGTTCTGTTGTGAAGTTGATAGTATAAATAAAATTGGTAGTTTTGTTTTACAGCTAAGTTTGATAGACTTCTCTTTCTGCCTTACCCTACCCTCTTTGTTTTACCGTGAAATGATCCATTTTTATTTTCTTTTAAATTTGTCTTTTATTTAAATCTGTTGACCCATAAGAGCTAGATCAAAGAACTAATTTTAAATCTGATTGTCAACAAGTGACAACTTCTAAACATTACTGAACAAGTTCAAGAACCCGTTGTAAGGTAACAGACAGTCCATATTGAAAACTATTCCAGAAGCGAAAAAGAGTGAATAGACATTCGACCCAACTCTGTAACTCACACCTTGGATAACCAGCAAGATCCTAAAGTGAGTGGGATTTATCCCGTATAAGTGTTATCAGAGTTTCATGCTCATTCTTCACAGGGTGTGTATAAAAGTCGGACCAACATTTAAAAATGGCGCTAGAAGGAGGGCCCACTGAACTCCGGTCAGTATTGTAAATTGTCAGTACAATATTTAAAATTGCCAGAAAAGAAGACCTCAAGTTCAGTACTCTGTTAAGGATTGTAAGTTTGTAAGTGCTTGTGAAAAGCTGGATTCTACATACAGGGTAACAAGGTCCCACCCCAGAGCTGGAGAGCTCCTTGTGCCTGAATTAGAAACTCCGAGAAGAAGTAGCCTCAGAAGGGCCAAGTCTCTGTCTCAAACAGTTTTATCACCACTGGTAGTTACTCCAACTACAACTCAGAATATCACCGTCAACCAAGTAGTAATGGCAAATTGGTTGGGTTCCACTGCTTTGAATATTCCGGGTATAGCCCATGACCTGCCCAAAAATCTGGAAAGATATCTCCCCAGATATAAACATGATGGGACAAGGACAGCAGAAGAACACCTGGTAGCTTTCAAGAATGCTTTGAAATTATTAAATGTACAGCATGAAGATGTTGCTTGCAGATTGTTCCCGTTCACTCTCCAGGAGGGAGCTTATGACTGGTTTCTAAATCTTACTAATGATTCTGTCACCAACTGGAATGACTTAGAAAAGGTTTTTGTGTCACAGTTCGGTGAAGTGATAGATCCTAGTATATTATACCAGCAGTTTTCTGGTATCAAAAGAGAATTAAGTGAATCTATCAGATCTTACAATGTCAGATTCCAGAAAGCTTATGGTAGACTTACTGGCTATTATGTACCGAATGCAGACCTGGCATTAGAGATCTTTAGAAATTCCCTAGATCCAATGACTTCAGTTTTCTTGAAAAGAGATCCCTCTGTTACTAATTTAACAGAGGCTTATAAAGAAGCTTTGATTCTGGAAAGACAGTTGGGACCCCAACCTTTAAATGCTCAGCAAATTCCTCTGGTCACACAAGCTCCCCCTGTGTTCAATCCCATACCACATCAGATGATGTTGCCAGTATGTCAGACTCTACCATCAGCAAATCCATTGGCTGTAACACCTGTTGAGAATGTACAGAACCCAGGCAAAGAGGCTGACAATGCAAGAGTTGAAGAAGTCTCAAAAATAGTTCAGAAGCTGGCCAATGATTTTTTGAGTTTTAAAAGGCAAGTTTCTACTGGGGACAACTCAAACAGGTATTCATATCAACCGAACAGATTCAACCGGCCCCCATATGAACCTAATAAAGATTACAAAGGTAAGGGTCATGATGTGAATATTTGCGATTTAGCTCTGCCTAACTGGTGCAGAATACATGCTACTTCTCAGCACGGGGAGTTGGATTGCTTGGAATTTTGTAATGCATTTGAAGCTTTGTCTGGGGATTTGATTTCTCCTAAAAATCAAAGAACTACGGATGGCCCAAGTTCATCCAACCACAGTGCAGCTATGGTCTTGGATTCTTTCACTTTCTCGGATGAATCTGAGAATGTAGTTGAAATGCCTATGGATGAGGTGCAGGCTTTCCAACAGTACAGGAGGGATAACTACAACCTGAGAAACAGAAATCCGGAGCCTAACACTACATCAACCCCTCCGGACAACTCTCACAATGTTCCTCCAGATCCATCTCCAAGTAATAATCCATCTCCACCCAAGGGAGGAAATCTGAGAGGACCAGATGCTTTTGTCCCTCCACTTAATAAGGGATATAACATAGTGGAGGATATGAAAAAGATCAAGGCCAACATTACTCTTCATGAGTTGGCCCAGATTTCAGAACAGAGAGACAACCTGATAAAAACATACTCTGGGCATACTACAAAATCTTTGGACAAGGGGAAGAAAATAGCAAATGCGAATGTAGCCATGTACAAAGAGAAAACTGAAGTTCCCCCCTTTTTACTGACTGTTCGTATTTTTGGGAAGAACTTACACAATTGTTTGGTAGATTCGGGTGCATCTGCTAATGTTATGCCTTTGGCCATTTGTCAGCAGTTGGGTCTAACCCCAATGAAGTCTGAAAGGAGAGTTGTCCAATTAGACAAATCAGAGGTTAAAGTAGTGGGAGAACTTCAAAATATTCATATCCAATTAGCATCTGAGCCAAGGGCTCAACATAAAATTGAAATTCAGGTTGTGGATATCCCCGTGGGGTACGGGATGCTTTTGAGCAGGGATTGGTCGAGATCTCTGAACGGATACTTGGCAACAGACTTTTCACACATGTGGTTGCCGTGGAAGGGAGTGGCAAATCAATTACGGGTTGAAAGAGAACCCAGGTACAAGCATACAATCACGGAGTACAATGCAGAGAATGAGACTATAAATATTACGGAGGTAGATATTGGAGTTTACAATTTAACAACGGGACAAAATGAGAAGTTTAATAAAGCCCATCCTGTTCATAGTAATGAAGTCTGGACGCTTCATGTGGATGGGGCTAGGTCTAAATAGGGTTCTGGTACGGGGGAAGTCCTTAAAGGGCCTGAAAGTCAGACATATTTTATGTCTTATCGCCTACAGTTCCCTTGTACAAATAATTTAGCAGAGTATGAAGCTCTGGTATTAGGTTTGAAATTTGCTTTGGACAGAAGTGTAAAAAATATCCGAGTTTTTACGGATTCAAAATTGGTGGCTAATCAAGTCAAAGGTAAATTCCAGTGTAAAGCATCTTATTTAAAAGGATACAAACACCGGGCTTGGGATCTTGTAGAAGATTTTGATGCATTTAATCTGACACACATACCCGGAGAGCAGAATTCACGTGCAGATGTCTTGGCTTCTTCAGCCGCAAGTTTAAAACCACTGGAAGAATTTAAATGGAACAAGTTTTCAATTGAGTTAGTCCCTTGTCCTTCGAGTCCCAAATAATATAGATAATTTTCAGGTTTTCTCCGATGATCAACAGATTGTAAACTTTTTGCAGAGTACTAACACATTTGAAAATGCTATAATCGATGAGGGCCAAAGGGATACTCTGCTGGAACAGTTAGATGATGACAGGGGAATAATAAGGTTGAAAGACAACAGAATTCCAAAAGGGATGGTGGAACTAGAGCGGCTCTTTGATGTTGACCAAATCAGGCAAAAAGTGAATTCTGAGGATTCTATGGGTGCAAAAGACAGTGAGACTGAGAACCTGAACGTAGGGACTGAAGAAGATCCCAGGCACATCAAGTTGGCTAAGAACTGTGATCCAAAAATAAAAGGGAATATGATTGATTTTCTTCACAGGTCCAAGGATGTTATGGCCTGGTCTTACAAAGACTTAAAGGTATTTGATCCGAAAGTTTACACTCATATTATACCTTTAAAAGAATTCTGCAAACCTTTCCGACAAAAATAGAGGCATGTCAACGCTCTGTTAGAGCCCCTCATCCAGAAAGAGGTAGAAAAACTATTGAGTGCCGCCATTATTTTTCCCATCAGGCATTCTACTTGGGTGGCCAATTTGGTGCCAATCAGAAAGAAAAATGGAGAGATCCGCCTGTGTGTGGATTTTAGAAATTTGAACAAGGCATCTGAGAAAGATAATTATCCTCTGCCTTCTATGGATGAGGTGTTACAGATTGTCAATGGTTCGGAGATGATGTCTTTCCTGGACGGTTTCTCAGGGTATAATCAGATATTGGTTGAGAAGGAAGACAGAATGAAAACTGCTTTCACAACTAAGTGGGGAACTTTTGCTTACAAGAGGATGCCATTTGGATTAATAAATGTCGGAGCTACATTTCAACGAGCAATGGATCATGCCTTCAAGGGCCTTATGGGTAAATGTATTGTTGTTTACATGGATGATTTAACAGTCTTCTCTAAATCTCGGTTTGACCATGTAAAACACTTGGAGTCTGTGTTTAACAAATGCAGGGAGTTCGACATTTCTTTGAATCCGAAGAAGTGCATTTTTGGTGTAACGGAAGGAAAGCTCCTTGGGCACTTGGTCACAAAATATGGCATTTCCATGGATCCAGACAGAGTTGAAGCCATATCCGGCATACCATTTCCCAACTCCAAGAAAGAGTTGAGGTCCTTCTTTGGAAAAATTAACTTTGTCAGGAAGTTCATCTCCGGTTTTGCAGAGATAGTCAAGCCACTGAATGACATGCTAAAGCAAACTGCTCAGATTGTCTGGACCACGAAGCTAAAACAACGTTCCAAGAAATCAAGACCGCCATCAAACAAGCACCAGTTTCGGTAAGCCCAGATTTCAGTGCAGATTTTTATCTGTACACCTTTTCTTCTGAACACACACTTGCTGCAGTTTTGACCCAACGGAGAGAAACCGGAGAACATCCAATTGCTTTCAAGAGTACCAATTTAAAGGGGGCTGAGCTGAAATATTCTCGTTTAGACAAACAAGCTTATGCCTTGGTGAGAGCAGTTAAGCAGTTCAGGCACTACATACTAAGAAGCAGAGTTCATGCTATAGTTTCGGACCCAGCTGTTAAATACCTATTAAGTCAGAATGAGTTGGGTGAACTAAGAGGTAATTGGGTTACAAGGCTGCAAGAATATGACTTAGAAATTCGGCCTGCAAAATTGATCAGAGGACTTGGTTTGTCCCGACACATTGCCGAAATACCTGTACGGGAAGAAGTTAATCAGTTAAATTCTGAATCTGATGACTGGTATGGAGATATTATTCATCTGCTGCAATTTGGAGTCTGCCCGTCTCACTTGAACAGAACCCAAAGGAGAGCATTAAAACTGAAAGCTGCTCATTATCTCCTCAAAGCAGGTAATTTGTTCAGAGAAAATTATGCTGGCATTTTCTTAAGATGCATTTCTCGGGGTGAAGTCAATGAAGTCATGTCCAGTTTTCATGAAAAGTTAGGGGCAGGGCATTCATCAGGATCTGCCACTACGCATAAAATATTGAGAGCAGGCTATTATTGGCCTACGCTATTTAAAGATGCACATCAGCATGTAAGAACCTGCCATCAGTGCCAAACTTTTGCAGCCAAAGAGGCCAACCGGGCTCTACCATTGCAACCTGTTGTAATAAATAAACCTTTTATGCAATGGGGACTTGATTTTGTGGGAGTGATTAATCCAAATTCTTTAGCAGGGCATAAGTATGTTCTAACAGCTACTGATTACTGCACAAGATGGGTCGAAGCAGCAGCCACCACAAGAAGTACAGCTCATGAAGTGATCGAATTTCTAGAGTCAAATGTCATAACCAGGTTTGGGGTTCCTCTGAATTTGGTGTGTGATAATGGACCAGCCTTCCAATCATTGGAGTTTGCAGAATGGGCATACCAGATGGGGATAGTTATCAGATTTTCATCCAACTATTATCCCCAAGGCAATGGACTGGCTGAGTCCACAAATAAGAATTTAATGAATGCCATTAAGAAATCTGCAGCAGACAAACCCAAGCAATGGCATACATTATTGAAATATGCACTTTGGGCTGACCGGATAAAATATAAAGTGGCTCTTAAGACTTCCCCTTTTGCTTTGCTTGTATGGTACCCAGCCAATTGTTCCCATCTCTCTGAAATTACCTACTTACCAATTTGTCTTAGACTATTTTGAGGATCAAGCTAATGCAGAGGCTCGTGTTTTGGATCTGACTAATTTGCAGGATGAAAGACTCCAAGCCTTGGAACATTTCAATCGGCACCAAGAAACCGTCAAGCGCTGGTTTGACAAGAGGGCCAAAGTGAAAGCTTTCAGATTGGCAGACCTGGTGCTTCTATGGGACAAGGCCCATGAAAAGAAGGGTAAGCATACAAAGTTGCAGCCACTGTGGATAGGCCCGTACCAAATTGCTGAGATTTCGGGTAATAATGCATTTCGTTTACAAGACCTTGATGGTAATTTTTTGGACCTCCTTGTTAATGGTCAATACTTAAAGCATTATTTCTCGGTTGTTCCATCCAATATATCATTTGAATGAGTCACAAAGAAGTTGTAACATGTGTATACATTGTAAATAACTCTGCAGTTTTATTTTATTTTATTTCCTTTCCATGTCTGTGCAGTGTTGTTTTATTTTATTTGATCTTAATTGTCTGTGCAGTTTTATTTTGTTTGTTGTTTAAGGTCTGTACACTCTGTGTCTTTCCCTTTCAGGTCTGTACAGTTTTAGTTTAGTTTAAAGTTCTATATTTTTATTTGATTTTGTTTTAAAAGGTCTGTGCAGTTTTATTTCCTTTGCTGTCTGTACAGTTTTATTTTATTTCCTTTGGTGTCTGTACAGTTTTATTTTATTTCCTTTGGTGTTTGTACAGTTTTATTTTATTTCCTTTGGTGCCTGTATAGTTTTATTTTATTTTATTTGATTTTGTTTTATTTTGAAGTCTGTGCAGTTTTATTTTTATTTTGTTCTTAAAGGCCTGTGTTTATCCTTGGAAGTCTGTACAAAGTTCTTTAGCTTTTAAAATTTTGTTTTTGAGTTTTGCCTGAGCATCAATAAAAAAAGTCAGCCTTCTAAAGATTGTTTCATTCTGAGTCCAGAATCCAGTGTTCGTTATCATAATTGTGAGATAGTCTGCTTTAACTGAACAGTGGAACTATTTTTTTAGTCAGAACAACAGTGGAAGGATGATTGGATTTTGTGTCTTGCTTGCCACAGTTGTTTTAATTATAAAGAAACTGCTATGCTGTTTGGCTGGAGAAACTCCTAGGGAATCCAAGAAAAGTTGGTCATAAGAGGGGACTATGATTCATGTAATTATTTGAGTATCCACAGAGGCTATCAGTGCCCAGGCTGAAGCAGTTCCAGATTGATGAAATATTAAAAGAAAATTGTTATTCTTTCTAAGGCTTTTCAGATGTTGATATATTTCAAGAGAGAGAGAGAAGATGAAAGTTGAGCAAGACAGCATGAAATTGGCACTTTGTTATTTCCAATATATATATATAAAAAAAAAAAAAGAGTTATATAATCAAAGAGACAGCCAAGACTTCAAAAGATGTTTTACTTCTACCAAGTTGTAGATTCTACCTTACAGTTGTGAATTTGGGTCGTGTAAATCTAAAGGGTAACTCTGTCGGGGCTGTAAAAGGCTAAACTAGTAAACAGAGCTCTACTCGGTTTCCCCTTTTTTACAATCTAGAAAAGCTGATCAATCCAGAGTTCAACATTCGAAGGCCCAGTCATTCTTGAAGAAAGTTTTATACGCTTGTAATTGCACATCAGAAATCTTCCTTAAATGATTCAGCCTAGTATGTCCTTGGGAAATTTTAACAACTATCAGTTAGTAGTCAATTTATTTTGAAGAATATCTGTGGCAAGGCTTGATGCATGGTCTATGTTGTTTTGAAACTAGAGTCCTGGGTTCTAAAATAATGCTACTATTTTACCCGCAGATATCGCCATTTGTTGAGAAGCAACACACCCCCACTGAAAAATAAATTTCCACCCTTTGAAAATTTTGAACTTTCATTTTTGCAGTTGGGACCCTCTTGATGTTTTTCAGGTTTTAATTCCAAATTTGCTTGCCTCCTTTTTAAAGTTGTGCTTTTATTTGCATCTGACTTTGATTTAGTTCAAAATTCATTTTTCAGATGTTAGGATCATTGCTGAGTAAAGAAAATCTTTCACTGATATGAGAAAATGCAGAGAACAGATAGATAAATTCATTAGAAACCAAAACTTTCCATTTTTGGAAGTGTCGCGATATCGCGACACTTCCATTTTTGGAAATGTCACGATATCGCGACGGGTTTTGGAAAATCTGCTAAGTCAGAAAAACGTAGCGAAATCGCGACACTTCCATTTTTGGAAATGTCACGATATCGCGACACTTTCCATTTTTGGAAATGTCACGAAATCGCGACGGGTCTGGAGAGAGAAAGCCAAAGTGTACGGAATGTCACGATTTCGCGACATGTCATGAAATCGTGACATGTCACATTTTCACTGTTGTAGGAGGCAAAAGGAAGCTAAGGCATGAAAGAGGCGCATGATTTCGTGACACGTCACGAAATCGTGACATGTCACATTTTCGTGACTGCAAGAGAGAAAAAATGACTAAGGCATAGAAAGGGCGCGATTTCACGACATGTCACGAAATCATGACGTTTTGGAGAGAAAGAGCCAAGTTTCGAGAGGGGGCGCGATTTCGCGACATGTCGCGAAATCGCGACATGTCGCATTTTCGCGGCTGGATGGAAAGAAAAGAGCTAAGTCCTAGAAATGTCGTGAAATCATGACAGGAAGGAGCAAAAAGGAACAAGGCATGAAAAGCGGCACGATTTCGTGACATGTCGCGAAATCGTGACATGTCGCAGTTTCGCGACAGGAGGAGCCAAAAGAAGCGAAGAGCGAAGAAGGGTCACGATTTCGCGACATGTCGCGAAATCATGACATGTCGCATTTTCGCGGCTGCAAGGGCAAGAAAATGGTTAAGGCAAGAACATGTCATGAAATCGTGACATTTTTCAGAGAAACGCCCAAGGCCAAGACACATCACGAAATCGTGACACAGTTGACAAAGAGAACAAAGCGAGCAAGAGGAATTAAATGAGAAAATGGCTAAGGCATAAAAGAGGCGCGATTTCGTGACATGTCGCGAAATCGTGACATGTCGCGTTTTCACGACCCAGTTAAGAGAAAAGTAAAAATGCCAGAAGGTGTCGCGAAATCGCGATGTTGTGATTTCGCGACGTCGCGAAATCGCGACACAACGCCAGAAAAGATGCCAAGGCAAGGACGCATCGCGAAATCACGACGTCGTAATTTCGCGACGTCACGAAATCGTGACATGGTCCAGAGAAAGAGGTAAGTGCCAAGGGCCACCGAAAAACAAAGGGAGAACAGCAAGTGTGGAGGTGTCACGAAATCGCGACGTCGTGATTTCGTGACGTTGCAAAATCGTGACACAATCGGAGAAAGCAGCCGAAGAGCGAAGGAGGGTCACGATTTCGTGACATGTCGCGAAATCGTGACATGTCGCATTTTCGCGGCAGAGACAGCAAAGGGCCCGAAATGAAAGGCTGCAGGAAGCACCACGTTTCAGTGACACGTGTCAAATAAGCAGGCCACGTGTGAGATAAATCAGAGCCGACATGCAAATGAACTTTAGGGCTTCATTTTAATATTTAAGGTTTTGATTTAATAATTTTAAAATGCTAATCCTTGTTTGTCTTTCATGCAGGAAGCCATCTGGCACTTACATGATAACGGAGAAATGGCCATAAAGACAAAGTTAAGTGCAAATTAATCGAAGACAGACCATATTGAAAAGAAAGGTGCCGAGAATTGTTGTTTCATCCAAATTTTACAGATCTGGCCGCAAAGAGACTTTACGGTGACTAAGCAACTGCCCATTTAATGGAGTATGTCGAGAATTGGCTGAAAAATGAAAATATCTACACTCGTTATCGAAATTTGCCGATGGATGCATTTAATGAAAATTTATGGCAGAATTGATGGCTTGCAGGCATTTCAACTCAGGGATGGCTCTGCGGAGATGAAATGTCGGAGAAGTGGTGATTCATCCAAATTACCCGAGGGAATTAATGAGGGCATTTACTCACGAGTTACGGGTGAATGCAAGTGGCATTCGAATTCTGTCTTCTCCATTTATGGCAAGTAATTGCACTGAGTTGCAGAATGGTTAAGTTTTATCAAGACTTTGTTTTAAATGGCTTTATATTGTAAAACCCGGGTACTAGGGTTTAAGATGATAAGATTTAGGGTTTGAGAAGAAGATATTTCTAAAAATATCAGGGTCTATCTTGAGTCTATAAATACTTCTTCTAAATGTAATCGCAAGGAGGCGAAGACTTAGAAATAAAAGGCTATTGAAGCAATTTCTTGCAAATCTTGTTAAATACTTTATTTCTGGACTTGGAGTTGATGTGCTTTTGTTTTCTGTGATAGCATGGCCAGGAGCCTAATCTTTTGCAGATTGTGATAAGTTCATCTTCTTTTGTTATCCGTTTCTTTAAAGTTTATTAAATATATGTTGTAAATCTATGTTATCAAGATTAAATATGCTGTTGGGCTTCATTTGTTCTATTGTATGCTAGGGAAAATCATAGATTTAAGGTTCAAGTTTGTTCTAATTGCTCTGTCCTCACTGTGTGAGCTATGCTGCTAGTGAGAAATACCAATTTTAACGGACTTCCCTTTTGTTTATGATTTTCTTTCAGATCTGTTCCATCTCTGCCTTATGCTCTTAGTAGAAAGTGATCTTAGAAAGTTGGACACTTTCTTCTTTGATTTGTTCTGTTGTGAAGCTGATAGTATAAATAAAATTGGTAGTTTTGTTTTACAGCTAAGTTTGATAGACTTCTCTTTCTGCCTTACCCTACCCTCTTTGTTTTACCGTGAAATGATCCATTTTTATTTTCTTTTAAATTTGTCTTTTATTTAAATCTGCTGACCCATAAGAGCTAGATCAAAGAACTAATTTTAAATCTGATTGTCAACAAGTGACAACTTCTAAACATTATTGAACAAGTTCAAGAACCCGTTGTAAGGTAACAGACAGTCCATATTGAAAACTATTCCAGAAGCGGAAAAGAGTGAATAGACATTCGACCCAACTCTGTAACTCACACCTTGGATAACCAGCAAGATCCTAAAGTGAGTGGGATTTATCCCGTATAAGTGTTATCAGAGTTTCATGCTCATTCTTCACAGGGTGTGTATAAAAGTCAGACCAACAGATAGCATGAGTTCAATTGACAACCCAAAAACAAGAGGGATATTAACCAATCCCACTGGAGATAGGGTTACACCAGTAATCTAGTGGTGATGTTTACGGCATGTACTACAAGTATAATGTTGGTACAAATGTAACATGATCAATCTTAGTTTGATTCATCATATGGTAGCAGTAACATTTGGGTGAGGTTTGATTCTCTCGATGAACAAAATAGGCCAAATCAATGGATGTCGAGTGGATGTTATCCATAGTTATGGACAAAGATCGGGGTCGAGATACCTGGCATTGTAGTGAGGATAATATGGTGCTTATCATAGTTGGCAAAGATTATTGGTATAGGAAATTAAGACATCGTGGACCATCCAACATGGAGGATACTCATAAGATAGTGGGATTACATTTGCTTTGGCAAATAAAAAATGCAAAAATTACTAGCGAGAGTTTGTGGGTATTTCAGCTAGTGAAGAGGCTATAATATGTGATGTTAGCTAAATAGTGGACGTCGGTCATGGTGTCAACAAAGAAATGAAGGAAATTCATGGTCGTAGTAGGTAATATGAATAGAAAATGAATTATGCAGCACTATTGAAAGTGTCGAAGCTAGGGAGTCGGCAACGGTAGACCTTATTTAGATAGCGGTATCCAGTAGTGTTTGATTGTGCTGAACATAGGATATTACATAGAGGATGTGAAGAAAATCATACATAAATTTAGACATTTGGTAATGTGTAGTGGTAGGCTAAATTTTGGTCATGGTTTATTTGGCAGAGGAGACAGAACATTAACAAAGACAGGTTCTTGGTCAGGGATTTGACGATGATTTCTTAGCAATTTTTGATAGTGGGTGAATTGAAAGGCCCTACCGAATGTAATGAAATTGTGATATGGTGAAATCATGCAATTTGGATAGAATCACAGTGGACATAGTGCCAAAATGGCATCTTAAAGCACTAGACAAAGCATCAGGGCTGAGAGAGCCACCATGCATCAAAGCCCGCATCCACGCGGTAGACTCATGCAGTGGTTTTGAAGATCAACGGTGGACTTTGATGCCAAGGATAATATTAAGATAGATTTAGAGGTCACAATGGATTAAACTAGAGGAAAGCATGGGCAAAAGTAGAGTTTGGTGTGGAGCAGATCTGTAGAATGGATCATCATGTGATTACGAGTAGTGATGCTATGGAGTATAATTGAAATCCATGCCAATTGGGATGAAACACTAGGACTATTAAACCTGAAATACAATGGTGAGATAGCATAAATAAAATGTGGCACGAGGATGTGATAGACATTGTAGGTAAAGTAGACACGTGCAAACTTACTCATGAAATTCCCACATGGCAGATGTGGTCAGAGGTGAGTCAGCATGCAGTGATAATAGCGTAATAGGCCAAATTTAACAGGGCCATTGTCAAAATTACTGCTCAAGTTTGGTAAGGTATCAGTGAAAGAGCAACGTCAAATGGAGCATTGTTCATGGAGGCAGTACACAGGTGGGAATGATAGACCTGGCGATGCTATACGTGAGTAGTTATGTTTTATTGTAGGTGTGACAGGCGACCACATAACAACTTGAAGAAACCCTAAACCTAAGAATTACCCATATAAGCTCAACAAGTGATATGGATGATTTTATTTCTTCGATTGTGGGGTACAGGATCATAAGTCGGGAGGTGGATTTTATGAGCTTCCATGGTGACATTACAAGCTAGACGTTGGGAGCAGAATAACTATAAATAATATAGAGTATAAGGTGAAAGCAAATATGGGAGTCCTAAGGTTTCATTAACATAGAGCTTCATTGCATGTATTTTTTTTTTGGTTTGATTTAATGCATGCCCAGGAGTAATGATGAATCGTGGTTTTTTTTTTGGTTTAAATTCTTTACTTTTCTTTATTATGTCATATGCTATATGGGAGGTATAAGGGTGTTTATAATTTTGAGTCATTTTATTTTCATTGCAAGTTTTTGCGTTATTATTTTCATCTTTATATATTATGATATAGTAGCTTGGGAGTTATAAGGAGATTGAAGGTTCGAAAAAATAAATAAATAAATAATTTTTATTTTATTGATGTCAAAGGGATGTAGAAGGAAATAAAATAATGGGATTTTATTATTTTTTTGATTTGTATGTTATGCTAACATCATAAGTATGATGAAAATACCTTAAATATCCAATGAGGCTATTGTAAGAGGGCTGGAATTTTGTGTAACCAAGAGCACATTTGAAGAAATAAATGCATTTTTTTTGGCAAAGGCAAACCTTGTGAGCAAAACCAAAAGGAGATTTTGTCTAAAGCTATTGTTCTTATTGTCTATTTTTATTGCATTTCAATTTTGATTTGTATCTATGTATTAATGTCATTGAGGGTTATACTAGGTGAATGTCAAGATAAAATGCAAATGTTTTTTTCCTTAGAGTCTTGCACTTGATCTAACTGGATTGTGTTTTCTGCAGGTCTTTTAGATCAAGTTGCTTCTAGATTTGTCTCATAACTTGGGGTTTTGCAGGGAAGGGATTGTTAACCAAAATTTGATGTCATTTTCTATTTTTCCAGCTAACCTTGTAGATAGTTTTCTATTGTTTATTTTTTACACTTAGATTAGTTGCGTGTTCATTTCAGATTGTTATTTTCTGATTCTGGTCATCTCCAAAATTTTTGCTTTTCATTTTTACATTCTGGTCATTTCCAGAATTTCTACACATAAGTTTTGCTTTCCATTCTGGTCATTTCCAGAATTTCTATTTTTAGTTCTTTCTATTCTGGTCCCTCTAGAATTTTTGCATTTAATTTTAGTTTTTATTCTGGTCCATTTTCCAGAATTTCATTTTTGCATTTCTTGTTCATTTACTTTTATTTCGGTCCTTATCCAAAAATTTTGCATCTCCATATTGCATTAATCTAATCTATAGATAAAATCCAATTATGAGGGGTTACTAATACCAAATTCACACTAAGGTAGATAAAGCAAATGAAAACTGATATTATAACTTGCTAAATTTTACTAACACTTGTAGTGACCCCGGGACGCACGCACCGCTTTACTCTACTTGCAATATTATACCCAAAATGAAATGAAAGACCATGAAAAGCATATAACATGGAAAGTAACAAAGATAGATCTCTTTATTTGTATTGAAACCCAGTTACATGTCGGTCCCTCTTAGGGATACCCATTTTGATACAATGAATTACAAATGAGGAAGATGTCCCCTAGCAAGGGGTGGTGCGCTTTCACAAGCTTCCTAGTTCCACACACAAAAATGTATGAGGGCTTACAGATGCCTCCTTCTCTAGGTCTGTTTCCTAGAGGGATCCTCTTGCTCTCGTATGTTGTAGATGCACTTGTGGCCCTGTAAGCAATGAAACAACAACACACGCTTAGATGTCCGAGATTGCCTCCCCGGATGAGGTTGTTAGCAATGAATGAGCTCAATAAATGCAATGAAACTAGTACTATGCAAGCGAATAACTGAAATAAAGCTTATGCTAATGAAATGAAAGAGAAAGTAGAATAAAAGAAACTAGCACCTAAAACCCTAGACTAGGTTGCGGGCCACTATCTAGGACAACGGCCGCTAAGGTGAAATCTCTCTCTATTGATCCAATGGCTATGGGCTCAAGTATGCTACTAATGTTAAAATGATTACCTTATGTGTTCATATTTGCCCTCCAATCCGATAGGGCTCCGCTACAAGAATCGATCTCCAAGGGAAGCTCTCCAAGTCTCTAGAAGCTCTCCTCAATGATCCAACCTGTTCAAAGTTCCGATGTATGATGTTCCCTCTCTCTCTTGATTGAAATAAGGTCTCAGAAAGTCCCCTTAATTGATTCAAGAAGGTCCCCTAGTGCTTTTAGGTTTGCTCCTTATAAAGTGTGAAACCCTAGGTCTATGTTCAAAACCCTAGGATTGAATTCCTCATGCGTAGTGGATGTTAGCATGAGAAGCTTTTATCTTTTCTATGTTTAAAGACCAGTTAACTAAAGTCTAAATTCAGACTCAAGTCCTCCATGTGAACTGGTCATGAAGGGGAATGCAAAGTTACTCCCGCTCACCTTTATTGCATGCAGACTGCCACTTCCACCCTTGATTAGGCCTGTTTGTCGATAAAATGCTTTTTATGGCTTAGCCGTTGTCATCTGTAGTGACTAAGATTTGGCCATTGTCATCTATAGTGGCTAAGGTCTAGCCACTCTGAGCTTGAGCGGCCAAGGTCCAACCACCCTGGTTTACAATGGCTAAGCTTGAATGGGCCTAGAATGCCCTAGATGAGTGGTGAGGACCACTTTTGATACTTGGAAAGTCCAAGGTTTAGTCATATGGCCTATGAATGTGCCTATGTAAGTAGTTCTCCTAAACATGACATGTTTTAGGTGTCTACAGATGCCCCTTTTTGTGATGCACTGTGTGGAAAACACAATGCTGAGCAAAAATGTAGACTGATCTGTATGTAGGGTGTATGATGATCAGTAGTCTGATCAATGTTGGATGGCCCAATCATGCAAGATGGTGCACATCCTTTGAATCATTGCTTCAATATTTGGAAGGCTTAACTTAGCATAGGGCTTTGCACATGTTCAATTGCACTCATTCCTCAAACTCAATCGGGTAGCTTCAGCTGCTACAATCAGTTTCGATCGGTAGGAGAGCTACAAATTGATAATGTCATAGTTTGCTTATGACCCCAACAAACAAAGGGAAACTTTGTAATTGTTGTATGCAATGATTCGTAGGATGAACACGATTTTGATATGATCAAGTGATCTTTTGTTGATTTTGACTATGATTATTTTGAAGATTTGAACTACCTCCTCACACAATGAATTGGTGAGGAAATGACAATGAATAAAGCGACAAGTCGCTTGACCAATATGACTAATTTGGTCCCTTTCTAGCATTTGCTCTTTTAATGGGCGAGACCCCCATCCAAGTGTGATTCCAATTGTTTATGACAATCATCCATCCCTATCCCGAGGAGCGGTCCGACTATCAATAGCCTTCTTAGGGAGTTAGGAGGAATGATCCTATTTATGCTTATATTGTATCACTTTGGCTCAGTATTTTTGATGTCATAAGGGAATTAGGATGATTCTATCACACCCGTGGAGCAGTCCGACCATCTTGGTCTTCTTCGGGATTGAAGGAGGCCCATCGTAATTCCTAAATGAATGTTTTACCCCGAGTAATCTTATGGTAACTTACTCATCTCATCGAATTGCATGGAGTGCAAGTCGCTACAATCGTTGAGTCGATAGAGTAAGTAACTGAATACGAGGCTTACTCAAGAATTTGCTTTTATGTGAATTTTTTGTTATTTTGATCATTATGATGATTATGAACCATCATAATGTGCTTATTTGATGTTTTTGTTGCTTCCCATGGAGAGAATTCTACTTGTTTTTTCCTAGGATCTTGGCCGTTGTCAGGTCCAATGACCCCCAAATGCTTGGTCATGGCCGCTCTCATCTTGAGCGGCCAAGAAATGTGGGCCTATGATAGCAGTGGCCAAGGCAAAATTAGGGTAATATAAAAATGACCTAGGGTTTTGACTTTTCACTTTTGTCAACTATCAGTTTTGCTTTTCAGAGCTTTTGGAGTGAAAGTGACCTCTGCAACTTGGAGTGCTTCTATGACTTGGAGAATCATGGTTGCGTAGGGTGAGGCATCGTCGAGCGGAGGAGTCGGAGCTTCTCGGGTACTCTCCTAAACCTTAACCTTGCTTGTTTTTTTTTGGTAAAAATGAACCTCATTAAGCTCATTGGTAATAAATTAAACCTGTAGTTAGGCTTAGCTTAGAATTTTATGTGGTGGGTTAGCCACCTTTTTGCTTGTTTTCAATTTTTTGTTATTTTTGGCCTAGGGTAGATGCTTTTTCGTCGCCCATCCGCTGTGCTATCGGCCTCCAGCACTCTGCTCGATTGTCACTCGAGTGCTAGAGTTTGAATTCCAATGGTCAAAATTTTGACCATTGGGGCTTGGCCGCTCTCAGCTTCCAGACGATTTTTGGCCATTGTAGGCGATAGCGGCCAAGAACCCTTAGTAAAATTTTGAATTTTCTTGCATGATTAAGTGATTTTTTTTATATTTTTTTTCTTGGACTTAGAGTAGCCCATCATTATTTGCACCATTTTGATGTTTTATTATGATTTATGCCTTAGATGCATTGTAGTTATGCTTTGCTTTCTCTTTTGCTCTTAGATTCTCGATGCTCGGGCTCATGACCCAAAGCTCATGAATGACCTTCTACCCCTCTTGGATGACATAGACTGGGCCTGGCTCAAGGCTCGTGGGCTCTAGTATATCACTAGGCTACCTCACCTCATGTCAGATCAGGCCTACCTTATGACTTTGGTCCATCGGTGGGACCCTCGGACCAACACCTTCCACCTTCCTATCGATGAGATGACTATTACATCGGAGGATGTGTATAGGATCTTTCGCTTCCTTTTGATGGAGTGGCCATTACCTCATCGACCACTAATGATCGTGAAGTTGTATTTCTTTGAGTGTTCGGAGGGCACTCTATGGAGGCCTTTAGGGACACCAAGTCTGGGGGAGTGTCTATCTCATAGTGGTATGAGGAGGAGGTCTTCATAGTGAGGCATGCAGTGTTGTTGATGGTTATCAACAACATCTTGATTCTAGACTGCTCAGGTTTGAGGTTCTCGTGGAACCTCCTTGTGATGGTTTAGGACCTGATGGATAGTGAGGCACCCATCATCTATGCATGGGGGAGGTCACTATTGGCCTAGTGCTATGATGAGTTGTACCATATCCATCGATGAGGTCACATCGACATTGCTTGTAGTTTGCTCTTATAGGTTTGGGGATGGGAGCACATCAAGGTAGATCACCCTAGAGGGCTTCTAGCTGAGATTATAGTCATAGAGGAGTGGATGCAGTGCTATGCTTCTAGATGGGCTCGATGGCATGAGGGGCAAGAGTCATCCTCATGTAGGGGAGCTTTCCCACTATACTGATACTTTCACTAGGTTATAGGTCGGAGATGTCATCTGGTGGCCATATCATGAGTGCCCTACTTGGGATGATCCTGCTAGTTTCATAGCTAGGACGTAGTGTGAGCGGTGGCTCATCGACCGTAAGGTTGGCATTCGGGAGTATTTCTTCTACTCCTGAGTTCTTCATCAGTATGGGTTGCAATAGGATGTGCTCTTGTTCCATTTGTATATAGGTGCCTCACAATAGAGGGAGATCTCCCTCCATCATGGATCATAGAGTTTTCATATGAGGAGGATGCCCCAATGGTTGCCCTAAGAGTTGTTGGGGGAGTTACAGAGGTGTTTTCTCAGTGGTGGGGGGATCGGATATGGCATGGTGGTGGCAGCTTAGGTCATGAGGATGATGGTAGAGGTGATGGTGCAGATCCAGGTGCAGAGTTTGAGCCAGGACTGAGGCATGGGGCCACCCAGTAGAGTAGGTGGTAGTAGAGGAGTAGGAGGCTCTTAGGAGGATGAGGAGGAGCTGGAGCCTGAGGAGAGAGATTCTCCTCTGAGAGCATAGTTGCACGAGGTCAAGGTTGAGCTCCAGTCGACCAAGATCTAGGTACAATAGCGAGATGCTACCATAGCACAATGGGATGCCACCATAGAGCAGCTCACGCTATAGATCCAGGCTTTGTAGGCTACTATCGGGGTGGTGCTGCTAGGATGCAGTTTGTTGTTCCTCCTACTCCATAGGGTGATACCAGGGTAGATCCAGGGATAGGCTCAGGGGCAGAGATTCTACGCTTGCAGGCATTGCTAGATGAGTATGAGGGGTGGATCCAGGGATAGGTTGGTCACATCACCTCTCTCCAGATGCAGCTCAGGAGGCATGGGATTGTCCCTAGGGAGGCACTAATAGGTCAGTGGATGCTCCACCTCAGGGTAGTCTTTCATCCATCCTAGCCAGAGGACTCGGACTCACACAGAGAGACCAAGGGTCACATCACTCTACGCATGACACGACCATAGGGGGTGATGCTGGGGGCACAAGCCCTGTGTTTGATTGATGATGCACTTTGATTTATCATTTTTGAGGTCTTCCTGACCTATATGACTGTAGCCTATGGGCAATTTTGTACATCCATATTTTTGACACACATATTTATATGACCCCCTTTATGTTCTGACTCATTATGTGTATCATTTATTGCTTATGTTTTTGTTGTTATTTGTTTTATGATGAGATGTGATGATGGCATTATGATGATTTGATGTATATGATAGATGATAGATGATATTTATGATGATGTGGATGTTTAGATGGGTGTTTATGTAGATGAGATATGATCTAACTATTGTGATATGATGTGATGTATCATGTAGTGATCTAATGATGGATTTTATGATTTTTGGATATGCATATTATGATGTGATTTTTAGATGTGAATGGATGAGTTATGATTTATGTATTTATGAATGCGATGTCTATTGTTAAATGCATGTTTGATTTTGATTTTATTGTGTGCATCTAACTTATGTGATGATATGGTGCATGTAATACGTAATGCGTTATGTATGTGATGTATGCAATGTGTAATCTAATGTGAATGAACTTGTATGTTTTAATCACTTAAAACACAAGGAATGCATATGCTATGATTTTGACAATCTAATGGGTGATACCACAGAAAGTATAACGACCATGAATGTTAAATAATCATTCTAATAATAAGAATTAATTATTTTAAACCATCCATATGTGCGATGTAGTGATGTGGAATGAATGTATTTTCTGGATAAGCTTCTGTAATTTAAAAGATATAAAATAATCAATGGCCATCTAAATATCATTTCTGACATATGATCGGTTTTTAGTTTATTTTATTAATACCCCCTAATTTATAGAAGCTTATAAAGAAATTTGATGATGTGGTTTATGATATGTTTCATTGCTATGTAGGAATTTTTGAGGTTTCTCTCCTGAGACTTCAAACACTCTAGTTACCCTATCAGCAGTTGTGTACTGACCATACAAGACTTTTGAAAATAAGGCTTTTCACCATGTACTTGGATATTCATTCTCTCTGTGTGTGCACATGAATATATTTAGATAGAGCTCAGGCATTTCCTCCGATGTCAGGTAGGATTCTTTCAGCCCATTTCTAAGATCGAGGATCCTCGAGAGTTCATCTTATCCTTATGTTGGACTTAGTTGGATTATACCACTAGGCAGTATTGGGTTACCTAAGCTAGCTCATCCACATTCAAACATTGGTCTACACAAATGCCATAAGCTTATGTAATAGACATATCATCATGCGTAAGGATTTCTCCTTCCAGTTTTGTATGATGTTGAGAATTCCAGGGATTCAAGCTCCATTCCCTTATTTTCTTCATTTCATTTGGGGTACTTGCTTATGTGTAGTGATGAGAATCACTGTTTATTTTGATTGATTTTTTTTTTTGAGCAAGGGACTTATGTAGTGATGATAATCACTATTTGCTTTGAACTATGACTTTGAAAACTGGGTTTTGAATTTGTGCTTTGGGTTTAGATTTGTTTTGTTGATATGAAAGCAAGGGATTTATGTTATGTTGATGATAATCACTTATTTTTGGGTAGGGTGAAACTTGTCCTTTTGCCAATTCTCAGCACCTTTAAACCGGTTGCATAGGGGGATAAGCAAGGAAGATCCTTTTTTCTTAAGGTAACCTAGACCACTTTTGCAGTTTTCATCTTTCCCTTGTACCAACTAGGATTTTAGTGTTTCAATTAGTGATGGGATCCTGAATATCCAAGGTTTTACCACAATTAGGCCTTACTCTCTACTGATCAAGGTGGCTTTCTACAAAAGCTGATAAGACCACTAGATATGGTTGAATGACTAGGAAACCTCAGTATGTTTCTTATAGCAACATGAAATGGTTGTGTTGAGAAACATAGTTACTCACATGGATGCATGGATGAAGGTGGATTTGATTATTGTGATTGAGATACAAACTGTGGCATCGTTTGTAAGAATGTGATCGTAACATATGCAAAATGCAATGGATATGTATGTTATAATGAAATGCAACTATGTGAATGCGGATGTAAGATGCAAATGTTTTTGTATTTTTTATTTTTGCATTGTTTTTGTATTTTGTTATTTGACCAAAGGGCTTAAAGATGCCTTTGGAGCCTTTTATGATTTGACCAAAGGGCTTAAAGATGCCTTTGGAGCTTTTTATGATTTGACCAAAGGGCTTAAAGATGCCTTTGGAGCTTTTATGATTTAAAAGGTTAAAGATTTTGAGTTTTATGATTTGACCAAAGGGCTTAAAGATGCCTTTGGAGCCTTTTTATGATTTGACCAAAGGGCTTAAAGATGCCTTTGGAGCTTTTTTAGATTTGACCAAAGGGCTTAAAGATGCCTTTGGAGCCTTTTATTGATTTGACCAAAGGGCTTAAAGATGCCTTTGGAGCTTTTATGATTTGACCAAAGGGCTTAAAGATGCCTTTGGAGCCTTTTATGATTTAAGTGACCATGTTTTTGATTTTATGAATATTTGAATGTTTTTGATTTTATGAATATTTGAATGTTTTTGATTTTATGAATATTTGAATGTTTTTGATTTTATGTGTGAAATGCCTTCAAATGAATGATGTTGAGAGGTTCAGGCTCTTCAACCCCATCCAATGATGTAAGGCGATATGCTCCAGGTCCAACCCTTTCTGAAATTATGTAGGGGCCTATCCAGTTTATCATAAATTTGTCTCGCAAGTGCGGTGGTAGGTTTGAGTTCTGTTGGTTTTCTTTGAGCACAAGATCTCCAACTTTGAATTCCCTCAGATGGACTTTACTATTGTATGCTCATGCAAGGTGGTTCTGATAAATGTGGAGATGCTCCAAGGCATTGACTCGACGTTCATCGAGAAGCGTTAGCTGATCAAGGCGGCCTTGTCGTGCGGTGTCATCATCTATGAAATATTTCAAGGCTACTCTCAATGTTGGAATTTCCAATTCTAAGGGCATGATGGCCTCAGTGCCATATACAAGTGAAAATGGTGTTGCCCTAGTGGGCGTCCGCACACTAGTCCTGTATGCCCATAATGCGAGAGGCAATTGTAAGTGCCAATCCTTATGATTATCCTTCATTGTCTTCCTCAAGATGGAGACAATGGTCTTGTTTGAGGCTTCTGCTTGCCCATTTGCTTGCGGATAATATGGTGTTGAAAAATTGTGCTGAATATGGTATTTGTTCATTAAAGCATGCACATTTTTGTTCTTGAAATATGGTCCATTATCCGATATTATCTTTGAAGGGACCCCAAAATGACTTATGATATTGTGGAGTATAAACTCCACAATCCTTGGTCCAGTTGTTGATGTTAAGGGGATCACTTCGACCCATTTGGTGAAATACTCTGTGGCCATTATGATGAATGTGTGTCAGCCTGAATATGGGGGAGAGATTTTCCCAATCAAGTCTAGTCCCCACTACGAGAAGGGCCATGCTTCCTGGATGGGTTGCAAGGCTTGTGATGGCAAGTGTGTGAGATTTGCATGATGTTGACACTTGACACATCTCTTGACATACTCACAACAATATTTTTCCATAGTGGGCCAATAGTAACCCATTCTCAAGATGCGCTTAATGATGGCCATGCCACTGAAGTGGCCACCACACGTACCATCATGAGCTTGCAAAATTGCCCAGGATGCTTCTTGGGGCTCAAGACAATGAAGGAGCACTCCATCATAGCCTCGTCTATAAAGGATCTCTCCTAGAAAAATGTACTTTGTCACCTTCTATTTAAATGTTCATCTTTCGACATGCGACAAGCCTTGCGGTACCATTCCAAGCTTCAGGAAGTCCCACAATTGGGATAGCCAATCCTGATAAGCCACAACTTCTATGGATAAAATGACATGTTCTTCTTATGGTCCAACATTTGTGAACACAGATTGAGAAACAATCCTGTGATGAATGGTTGTTCCACACTCCGTAGGACCTTGGGATATCAAATATTCCCAAGGGGCCATTTGCAAGAAAGCTCTAACTTTGAAGGACCAATCCTGATTTGGTTCATTCTGGATCATGTTGACTGACTCTAGGTTGTCAATAACCTCATGTTGTATTGCTGAAAATATGAGCACTTTCACATGAATGGTTGTGAAGTCAACAGATGGATTTTGAGGGATTAAGGATCCCAATGATGCCATGGTGTCTACGAATCTATTCGATGTATGAGGGATTGCCTCGATGTCATACCATTCTAGTCGGGCTAGGTAGGTGTCAACAAGTTCCTTATAAGATTTTAGGAGTGGGCACCTACATTGGAATAGGCCTTTGACTTGGTTTACTATGAGCAAGGAGTCACCAAAGATGTTCAATATTTTAATGCCCATTGCTATGGTTGTCTGAAGTCCCAAGATCAGGGCCTCATACTCTGTGTTGTTGTTTGTGCAAGGGAAGTCTAGTTTGAATGATAAGGGCAATGGAGCACCCTATGGTGTGATAAATACTATCCCTACTCCACCCCCTTGCTCACATTTTGAACCATCAAAGAACAATGCCATGTCTCTTTCTTTCTTAGGTTCTTCGAGTTTTAGTGGGTCTGATAATGCGAAGACTGCATCATCAGGTAGCTCTATGGTGAGAGGCTTGCTATCCTGAAGAGGTGCCTCTGCTAATTGATCCGCTATGACTTGTCCCTTGATGGACTTTTGGCTTATGAACTCTAGATCAAATTCTATCAATAGCATGATCCACTTTGTCGTACGTGTATTGTGATATGTCTTGTTCATCATGTACTACAAAGGATTTTGTTTGGATATAACGTAGGTCGTATGGCTCAACATGTAGTGTCACAACTTTTTGGTTGCAAAGACCACTGCTAAGCATAAATTTTCTATGTATGCATATCCTAGCTCGTAACTCACCAAGGTGCGACTAATGTAATATATGGCTTGCTCTTTGTTTTGCATATTCTTTTGGGCTAACATGGTGCCCAAAGAAAAATTAGTAGCTGATATGTATAGCAAGAATGGTATGTCTGGCCTTGGTGGAGCTAATACTGGTGGTGTTGCTAGGTATGTTTTGATCTCTACAAAGGCTTGTTGGCACTCTTCATCCCAATGAAATGGGACATCCTTGCATAGCAATTGGTTCATGGGTCGACACTTGTCTGATAATTGAGCGATGAACCATTTGATTGATGCTACCTTGCCTTGTAGGCTTCTCAACTCCCTAATGTTGGTAGGGGCGGCCATTTCTAGTATAGCCTTTACTTTTGTAGGATCGACTTTGATGCCTCTCTTTGAAATGATGAATCCTAAGAGCTTACCAAAAGTTACGCCAAACACGCACTTCTTAGGATTCAATCTGACATTGTGTTCTATGAGGCGATCGAAGACCTTTGTAAGGACTTGAGCATGTTCTTGTCATAATAAATATTTGGCTAGCAAGTCATCCATGTAGTCTTCCAAGATTGTGTGCATGTAATCATGGAATATGTATGTCATGGCCCACTGGTATGTGGCACCAACATTCTTAAGACCAAATGGCATCACTTTGTAATAGAAAGTTCCCCATGGAGTAATGAAAGCAGTCTTGTGTTGGTCTTCAGGTTTAATCCAGATTTGATTGTATCCAGAAAAACCATCCATTAAGGAGAGCATCTCATGACCTACGGTGGCATCAACAAGAGCATCTATGTTTGGAAATGGGAATGAATCCTTTGGAGTTGCCCTATTCAAGTCTCTAAAATCTATGCAAATGCGCACTCTTCCATCTGGTTTTCCCATGGGCACCATGTTTGAGACCCATTCAGGATAGTCGATGGGAACTATGAAAATCACCTCCAATAGTTTTTGCAATTCGTTCTTCACCATCAAAGCGATGGTTGGATGCATTTTTCTCAATTTTTGCTTGATTGGCTTCTTTAGGGGATCCAATGAGAGGTTGTGGACCACTAACTTTGGATCAATTCCTGGCATGTCTTTGTAAGTCCAAGAAAAAATATTTGGCCTCTCTTTAAGGAGAGGGATTATGATGGCTTGTTCCTCTGGAGATAGACTTTCTCCGAACTTGAATTTCTTTGGTTGAGTAGGATCATCACTGATGTCCACCTCGAAAGTCATTTCTATAGCCATATGTGACCCATCCTCCAACTGGTGGGGCATGGGTATCAAGTGAATGTCATCGATGAGATTTATAGGTCCTACTGACTCAGGATCCAAACTAGCATGGAACACATCGTATGCACAACCTACTACAAAATGGAATGGTTGTAACATCTCTTCATTAGAGAAAAGATCCTCAGGCTCTATGGGTGAATCAACATGATCCCAATCAATAGCCTCCGTATCAATACACAATGGTTTTGTGGGATCAGCTGGGTTATGAAGTGGAGTGGTCAAATCGATGGAGATTGTATTGATGGATGGAATGAAATCTCCAGGACCACATGGGTGGAATCTTGCCTCAGAGGTTTCCCTTCCATACTCATGATGAGGCTCTAGAGGAAAAGGAATCTCTGGATTTGACCTATGAGTAGGCCGGATAATAGGATCATTGGGCTCTAACCGCTCTCTGAATGTAGGTAGAGGGGGATTGACCATCTGATGAATGGTAGCTAAGTCAATAGGTCTCCCTAAAAACCACAAATGAGGGTCTATGGCATGAAGTGCCACCTCTCTCTCGACTAATGCATTGACTTGCTACAAATGGTGAGGCCCAAGATAGGCCATCTCGGTTTCATCCTCAAAGTCATCATCACTTATCCAAAAACCATTAGCATTGGTATGTGGCCCCAAGATAAGAGGCTCATGTCTTGGCCCTAAGTAGGCCATCTCTATCTCATCTTCATATTCTTCGTCACTTATGAAGAAGCCATTTGCATTAGTCTCTTACCCCAAGATTTGGGGCCAATACCTTGATCCTAGATAGGCTCTCTCTATTGAGTCTTCTGACTCATAGCCACTCTCATCCGATATGTATCCACTCTCATTGTGGATGGACCAAGTAAAGTTGTGTAAATAGTGAGGCCCATGATAGGCCAAGCCCTCTTGTGCTTCATCATCACTTGCCACATATCTATTTTCTTCTTGCTCATCATCCCATGAGTTGTAACCTATTGGGGTGGCATCAATTGTGGGGCTTGGATGATAAATTTTGGGTGGTGGTATGCTTACCATGACCACTTGCCTGTTGCTCATAAGTCTTGCACTTAGTGGGTGATAAGGAATAAAATTGATGTCTTCTCCTAACCCCAAGCTCAATCTATCCAAGGCTACTGCTAGAGAGTCATCTCGACCTCTGATGTGATAGCCTAACCCAAACCTATCAGTGGGAAGTTGGTATTATGGCTCGTATGGCCACCTTCGCCCCTGCTCATATATACCAAGACCGTAACCATGCCAATGGCAATGTTCAAAGTAGCTTAGAGAAAACTCTGGATTAGAGAGGTAATGAACATTAATAGTGAATAATTCATCATTGTCCTCTTCTGCATCGGTAGACTTATGGGCGTAGTCTAGTCCAGCATAGACAAAGTTTGTCTGGTTGGGAGGGATTCCAAGTGGAACCACTATCCCCACTGGTGGTCTTAAGTCTTTTGGTCATCCCATGTCTTGTGCAGACTCTATGATGGGCATGAATGCTATGTTCTGCACAAGGTATTCTCCTATCCCTGTACTTGCCAAGTGTATAGTTGCATGCGAGGTGGATGACCCCATGGATGACACTAGCGAAGCGGGGTGGTAGTCATCATCTTCGACTTGATCTTGGAGATCTTCTTCTTCCATGGGATTTGGACCTTTCTCAATGGCTATGGTTAGCACTTCCTTGAGCTTCCTTTCCTCCCCCATGGGTGCTTTTAGCTTCTGATTGTCTTTTGGCTTAGACATTGATGGTTTCTTAGAAGCATTAGTCATGTTGGGCGCTAAATGAGGTGTTGATGTAGATGGGTCTTTTTGCACCCCTTTGTCTTTGTCATTTAGTTGCATAGCTAGAGATGAAGGTCCAACGTACAAGTGGGTAGAGGGAATCACAAATTCTCCTAGACAATCCACCTGATGGACATATTTGAATGGCTCCTCATCAGCCAACACCATGTAGACTTTGTTATCATGCACATACTTAACACATTGATGTAAGATCGAAGGAACACACTTCATGTCCCTTATCCAAGGTCACCCTAAGAGGATGTTGTATTGCATGGCCCCTTCCAAGACATGACACATCACGGGGATGGTCTTATGCCCCACCTTGATAGGTAAGACTATCATTCCCATAGTATTGCATAAGGCATCATTGAAAGCCCTCAATGTGTAGGCTCTTAGAATGATATGAGACTTGGGGATCTTGAGGTGCTCTATTGTTGTTGTTGTGATGATGTTGATTGATGAACCTATATCGATCAAGACCCTTTTGAAAGGTAAATCATTGAATGATGCCACAATGTGCAGTAGAGGGTCTGGTAAGGTAGTGGGCACTGTCTTAATCTCGTAATCATAGAATCAGATTATAGGTTCTTGGAATTCTTGTACTTGTCCCACAAAATGGGTGAATGCATTTGGATCTTGTGGTTGGAGCTCAATCGACCTTAAAATCTCCATCAAGGTCTCCCTGTGCTTTGGGGACTATTGTATGAGCTCATAGATGGATAGCTTAGCTAGAGTCATTTGTAAGTTTTGCTCAAGTCTACTCTGAATAGTCACCATAGGTCGGGTTGGTGGACTTGGAAGGTTGTTTTGTCCCTACCTCTACCTAGGTGTAGTTGGGGCATTAATGGGAGTTGCAGGAGGTTGTGGTTGACCATACCGTCTACTCTTGGTTGCTATATTGACAATCTCGACCATCCCAACACACCCGTGGGTAGGTATATCCACTCGGACCTGATTGACTTGGGCCCCTTGCCCTCTAGGGGCCTCATGATTTGGTAATGGGTTTTTGTAAATGCCCATATCTCTATTGTTGGGAGCTAATGGGTTGTCAACTTTGAGCTCTCCCACCTCAATCATGTTTTGCACTTGATGCTTAAAACCAATGCAAACCTCAATATTATGCCCTGGTATCCTGTGATAAGGGTAAAATTGATCTTCCCTATATCCTTTTGGCTTAGGATGGTTGGGATCTATAAGAGGTATATCATGGAATCTGATCTTTCCCACCTCACTCAATTGGTTGAAGATTGATTGCATTGATTCTGTTAATGGTGTAAAATAGCGAGGGGGTTTGCACTCTCTATTTCTCCCCTGATTATTCTTTTGATCATAATTGGCTGGTGGTGGATGTGCTTGATAATTCTATGGTTGTTGTGCAGCCCCATCCTTAGGTGCAACCAATACCACTTGATTAACTAGGGTAGGGTTTGCCTGCTTCTACTTATTTTTGCTATTTTTATCATTTTTGTTCCACTCCTTGGTTCAGAGTTTTATGGTTCCCTCATCTACTTTTATGTCCTCAATGAGTTTGGCTTGTGCCAAAGCTTCCTCAAATGAGGGGTATTTTTGTAGTTGTAGTAAGAGGGAAATGTGTTTGGAACAACTCTTGGTGAACATCCGGATGATCTCTTCTGTGGGAATGGAGAATGATAATTTTACCATGACTTTTCTCCATCTATTCCCATAGTCCATTACTGGCTCATCATCATAATGTCTCAAATTGGCTAGGTCTAAAAGGTTCACCTTTCTCTTAGTACCAAAAGAGAAATGCTTCAGGAAAGCATTCACTAGTTGTTCAAAGTTGGATATGCTATGCTTGGGCAGCTGGTTGAACCATTGAGTGGTTGTGCCTAAAAATGTCATTATGAATGTCCTTAGCATAAGAGCATCATTGTCTTCGAGATGAAAACATGCATTGATAAAGTTGGTAACATGCTCTTGTGCATCCTCTTCACCCTTAAACTTCTCTAGCCTAGGCATCTCAAAGTGCTTAGGATAGGTAGGGCTAGGAACTGATGGGCACAATGGTTGGTTGTGTATTTTTCTCAATGTTGGTTGGTTCCCAACCATCTCTTGTTTCTCAAAGGACTTCATATTTTTAGCAAGTTCTTGGAATGCCTTTGAGGTGAGGAGTTCCTCTTCTTGTAGGCCCCCTCATGGTGGCAATGGAGGTAGCCCTCTATCCACTTGATTTGCTCTATTTTCGTCCCTCCTACGAGGGGATTCAGGATGTGTCTGATCTTGATCTATTAGGTTTACCCTTTCCCCACTAGTTGGATTTCGCTCATGATTTGGTGGGTGGTTTTGTTGTGGGTTTCCTTCTTGCCTAGTGCACCCCTCTCTTGGTGAGTCAGCGCATTGATCTCTTTGATGATCATTACCATTTACTTGTTGGTTATCATGAGCTAGCTGCTCAGCTTGCTCTCTTAACCATTGCTCATGTTGGTGCAACAACCGTTCTCTTTGTTTATCATGCTCGAGAGCTTCTACAAGCTCTCACTCTTTGTACAAGGCATTCTCTAACCATCGCATGTGGTTAATTTGCATTGTCATGGAAGACTCATGCTTGTCTGACCCTGTTCTTGTGGTCTTGACTCACAGATTCCTCGAAGAGGTTTCCTTGTGTCGTTGCTCTTGCTAGCTAGTGTAACTTGTTCAGTGTATTGTTGAGTGTCTTCATGATTAGACTCTGTATGTTTACTATGGGGTCACCCTGAGGCACCCCTAGTCTGAGAAGTGGGCTTAGAAGTCATGGTTCATGAGCTTCCAGATGCAGAATTTTCCGTAGCTATGGTTTTGGGAGGTGGCCTCGAATAAATTCGATCCAACTCATCTAACTATCTTGTTTTCCATGGCTGATCCCGTGGGGTGCCATTTATCCCAATGAGGTCATAGTCTATTGGAATCCTTCCTCTTGTGTGAAGGATATCATCTGTTTGATGTCTATGACTGGATGTATCTCTAGTTTCCTGCCCCTCAGTGGGCTGATCTATTCTAAGTGTTTCATGTGAATGTTGGGATGTTGTAACCCCTACATGTCCTTTTGATGATGAAGGCTTTGTGGTCACCTTATTTCTCCAAGAATATGGAGGCATGGAATCCTCATCATCCCTATGTGAAGAATGGGTTTTAGACCCTCCCTTATGTCCATGTGGGGAGGAAGCTCTTGAGGCCTCCTCATGTCTTTGAGAGGTTTCTATGTGTTTAGAGGAGGCCTTTGAGGTCTCCTCATGCCTCCTTGATGAGGATGGTCATGAAGCCTCTTTGTCCTTATGTGATGTAGTTCTATGATGTTGCTCCCTATTTGGGGTTTCTTGAGGAGATCCCCCAAGGGTTGAGTTATCACCCCTTAGACTCGTAGAACTGCGTCTCACGGTCTTACGGGTAGGTCTTTCAATGTTACTATGACTTCGCCTAAGGGTGTGAGTTGCTTCAGATTCCCCTTCGGTATCAGACCGAGGGTGTTTACTTCTTGTTTTGACCATTTCATTTTAGGACTTTAGTTTTGTGTTGCACTTAAATATAACCAAACAATATCAAGCAAATGTTTATCTTGATTATCAATTTAAGTGTGCCCTAAACTGTTTGTTGTATCTTGATGATTTGTTGTTTCTTTGATTTCTTGTTTTGCTTTGGATTGAGAATGAGGAGACTCATCCATAGTGATAATCAAGCACACTTATGCCAAACATGATTTCTCAAAAGAGACTAGGGTACACCACTTAAATCCCAGTGGGGGGTTCGCCTAGCTCTTCCACTCTGAACCAATGATTCCAATAGTGGGAGATAGTTTGAACACAAATAACTTAGTACCACTATAAGCAAGTTCCTCAATCCATTTCTAGGAAGCTCTAGGGGGTAAACCGGTGGAAGGAGATGAATGCCAATGTCATCGGACTGAATTGAGGGTTGGTGATGAAATCCAACTCCCCAATGTTTAAATGATGCGTGTGTGTGTGGTGTTCATTTTAAGTTTGCATGAATAAGAATGCATCATACAACAACAATGACTCTTTCCTATATGCCTAATGCAAAATGCATTTCAATTTTAGAAAGGTGCATAGCTACTATGAGATTAATGAATGCACTCTATTAGGTGCAAGTATGGCCTTTAGAAAGGTCCCAAAGCAAGCAAACAACACACAGTGTCTAGCACATTGGATTCTAGGGTGAAATTTATAGATAAAAGTCATTGTTCCTAGCAATGCCTAGTGAAAAATCTAAAAGAAACCTAAGATGTGCGAGATGCAAGTTCATTCTTCTTTCATTCTTTCAGTTTTCCAAATTGAAATATGTCTTAATTATCACTATTTTTAAGAAAATAGAAATAAATAGAAAACCATAGAGTGTTAGAAGAGTTGTACCAACCTTTAATCCAGCTCAGAGAATCAATGTTTTGACCTCTTCTGCACTCTAGTTCTGGTCATTGTTGACTAGAGCGACTAATTTTTAGCCATTGTAGAATAGAGTGGCTGACTCTTGGCCATTGTAGACTAGAGTGGCTAACTGATGGCCATTGTAGATCAGAGTGGCTAAACTTGCACACAAAACTAAGTTAGTATTTAGGCCAAGAATGAAAAATTAGTGGAAGTCCCATCGTGATCACCATCTGTAGCGACCCCGAGATGCATGCACCACTTTCCTCTACTTGCAATATTAATTGAATCTAATAATGTTTTAAATTAAAGAATGTAAAATAATATAACATAGAAATTAATAAATGAATATATATTTATTTGTATTGATATTTCCTAGTTACATATAAGTCCCTCTTAGGGATACCCTTGTTTGATACAATGATTTTACACAAGGAGGGCAGAGATGTATAAGATATCCCCCTCGCAAGGGGTGGTGCATCTTATAAAATCTTCTCATTGATACACATAAAAATGTATGAGGGCTTATAGATGCCTCCTTCTCTAGGTCTATTTCCCAGAGGGATCCTCTTGCTTCGTATGTTGTAGATGCACCTGTGGCCCTATAAGCAATGAAACAACAACACACGCTTAGATGTCCGAGATTGCCTCCCTAGATGAGGTTGTTAGCAATGAATAAGCTCAATAAATGCAATGAAACTAGTACTATGCAAGCGAATAACTGAAATAAAGCTTATGCTAATGAAATGAAAGAGAAAGCAGAATAAAAGAAACTAGCACCTAAAACCCTAGACTAGGTTGCGGGCCACTGTCTAGGACAACGGCCGCTAAGGTGAAATCTCTCTCTATTGATCCAATGGCTATGGGCTCAAGTATGCTACTAATGTTAAAATGATTACCTTATGTGTTCAGATTTGCCCTCCAATCCGATAGGGCTCCGCTACAAGAATCGATCTCCAAGGGAAGCTCTCCAAGTCTCTAGAAGCTCTCCTCAATGATCCAACCTGTTCAAAGTTTCGATGTATGATGTTCCCTCTCTCTCTGATTGAAAGAAGGTCTCAGAAAGTCCCCTTTAATTGATCAAAGAAGGTCCCCTAGTGCTTTTAGGTTTGCTCCTTATAAAGTGTGAAACCCTAGGTCTATGTTCAAAACCCTAGGATTGAATTCCTCATGCGTAGTGGATGTTAGCATGAGAAGCTTTTGTCTTTTCTATGTTTAAAGACCAGTTAACTGAAGTCTAAATTTAGACTCAAGTCCTCCATGTGAACTGGTCATGAAGGGGAATGCAAAGTTACTCCCGCTCACCTTTATTGCATGCAGACTACCACTTCCACCCCTGATTAGGCCTGTTTGTCGGCAAAATGCTTTTTATGGCTTAGCCATTGTCATCTACAGTGACTAAGATTTGGCCGCTGTCATCTGCAGTGGCTAAGGTCTGGCCACTCTGAGCTTGAGCGGCCAAGGTCCAACCACCCTGGTTTATAGCGGCTAAGCTTGAATGGGCCTAGAATGCCCCAGATGAGTGGTGAGGACCACTTTTGATACTTGGAAAGTCCAAGGTTTAGTCATATGGCCTATGAATGTGCCTATGTAAGTAGTTCTCCTAAACATGACATGTTTTAGGTGTCTACAACACCAAATTCGAACGTAGTGATAGTGGAATACCTATAATGAAGATAAAATGAATCCACTAACTGTAAAATGAACCTCACATTAAAGGCATGGAACTTAAAATGAAGTGGACTATTCCACGCACTTTTGCATTTGGAACCTTTTAATTTGAAGATAAAAGGAGCTTACTGACTGGGATTCAGGGTAAGTCAGATTAATATCAAGAGCACTAAAAGGAACCAATAATTTGCACTTTGAAGGTTTAAGGATCATGATTGCTCAGTATTTTTTGAACTATTAAGGCCCCTTGTTAACTGTCACTTGCAGGTTTGAGTTTATTCTAGTATACATTTGTTTTTATTTCAATCTTCATTGATTATATATGCACAAATATTATCTTACCATAACCTTGGAGAAATGGGTGATTTCATATAATTTCTTTGCAAGAGAGATTTTTCAATTTAATACTCTATTTATGGTGATCATTTTGTAATAGGGCAAAATATTCACTCAACAAGGATATAGGGAAGATGATTTTTGCCCTTATCACAAAATATTGGGGTATGACATTGAAGTATGCATGGGTTTCAAGAACTAGGTGCAAAATATTATTAAGGTGGGAGAAATTAAGGTTGAAAACCCATTGGCTCTCGATAACAAATATATGGGCATATACAAAACCCACTACCAAACCATGAGGCCCCTAGAGGGCAAGGTTCCTAGGTAAATTAGGTCTGAATCGATACACCTACCTATGGATACATTGGGATGGTTGAAATTATCAATATAGCCACCAAGACTAGATGATATGGTTAACCACAACCTCCTGTGGCTCTCATTAATGTTCCAGATAAACCTAGGTAGAGGTAGGGATAAAACAACCTTCCAGGTCCACCAACCTGACATGTGGTGACTGTTCGAAGTAGACTCAAACAAAAATTACAAATGACTCCAGTCAAGTTATCTATATATGAGCTCATACAATAGTCCCCAAAGCATAAGGAGACTTTGATGGAGATTTTGATATCAATTTATCTCCAACCATAAGATCCCAATGCATTCACATATTTTGTAGGACAAGGATAGAAATACCAAGAACCTGTAATCCTATTTTATGATCATGAAATTAAGACAATACCTACTACCTTACCAGACCCTCTGCTGCACATTTTTGCTTTAGTAAATGATTTATCTTTCAAGTAGGTTTTGATTGATATAGGTTCATCAATCAACATCATCACAAAAATAGCAATAGGGCATCTTAAGATCCCCAAATCCAATATCGTACCAGGGGCCTACATGTTGAGAGCTTTAAATGATGCTTTATGCTCTACTATGGGAACAATAGTCCTACCCATTAAAGTGGGGCATAATACCATCCTTGTGATATGTCATGTCTTGGAAGGAGCTATGCAATACAAAATCCTCCTACGGTGTCCCTGGATAAGAGATATGAAGTGTGTTCCTTCAATTTAAAACCGTGTCAAGTATGTGCACAATGACAAAGTCTATGTAGTGTTGGCTGATGAAGAGCCATTTAAATATGTCCATCAGGTGGATCTTCGAGGATATTTTGTTATTCCTTCCACCCACATGTATGTAAGACCTTCATATCCAACTACACAACTAGATGACATAAACAAAGGGGTATTAAAAGACCCATCCACATCAACACCTCCTTTTGCACCCAAAACAACTGATGCTTCTAAGATACCATCAACATTAAAATCTAAAGACAATCATAAGCTAAAGGCACCCTTAATAAAGGAAGAAAATACCAAGGAATTGCCAACTATAGCCATTATAAAAATACCAATTCCCATGGAAGAAGAGGATTTCCATAATCAAGCCGAGGAAATAATAGAACCCACTTTGCCAGTGTCGTCTGTAGGATCATCTACATCATATGCAATAATACACTTGGCAAGTACAAATAGGAGAGTACCTTATATAGAATATAACATTCACACCATTCATTGAGTTTAAATGATACATGGGACAACCAAAATATCTAAGACCACCAATGGAAATAGTGGTTCTTCTTGGAATCCCTCCCAACTAGACCAAATTTATCTATGCTAGTCTAGATTGTGCCCATAAGTCTTCAGACATAGAAGAGGACAATGATGAACTATTCACTATTAATGTTTGTTACCTCTCCAATCCTGATTTTTCTCTAAGTTACTTTGAACATTGTCATTGGCATAGCTATGATCTTGGTATATATGAGCAAGGGTGTAGGTGTCCATGCGAGCCGTAATACCAGCTTCCCACTAACAAGTGTGGGTTAGGCTACCACATAAGAGTTCAATATGACTATCTAGTAGCATCCTTGGATAGATTAAGGTTGGGATTAGGAGAGGATATTTATTGTATTCCTTACCACCCACCAAGTACAAGATAATTTATCAATAGACAAGTGGTAGTGGTAAACATACCACCACCAGAGATTTATCATCCGAATTTCTCAATTAATGCCACCCCTATAAGTTGCACCTTGTGGGATGAAGAGCGAGAAGAAAGCAGATATTGGGTAAGCAATGATAAAGTATATACAAGATTAGCCTATCATAGGCCTCACTATTTACAAAGCCTTGCCTAGTCCAACCACAATGAGAGTGGGTACATATCATACAAAAGTGGCTGAGTTAGAGGACTCAATAGAGAGAGCCTACCTAGGGCCAAGATAGTGGCCCCAAATATTGGGGCAATACACTAATGCAAATGGCATATTCATAAGTGATGAATAATATGAGGATGAAACAAAGATGGCCTACCTAGTACCAAGACATGTGCCCCTTATCTTGGGGCCACATACCAATGCTAATGGTTTCTGGATAAGTGATGATGAATTTGAAGACCAAACTAAGATGGCTTATCTTGGGCCCCACCACTTGTGGTAATTCAACATGCTGGTAGAAATAGAAGCTAAATTTTGTGCCATAGACCTTGGCTTGTGGTTATTGGGGAGACTTTTTACCTTAAATTCCATTTATCGTATAATAAATCCCCCTTTGCCTATGTTTAGGGAGCTCTTGGAACCCAACGATCCTATTATTTAGCTTGATCATGGGCTAGATCCAGATATTCCTTTTCCTCCATAGCATCATCATGAGTATGAGGGAGAAAATTATGAGATAAGATTTTACCCATGTGGTCCTAGAGATTTCATTCCATCCATCAATACAATATCCATTGATTTGACCACTCCACTTCATAACCCAGTATATCCTACCAAACCATTATATCTTTATATAGGTTCTATTGATTGGGATTGCGTTGATTCACCTGTAGAGCTTGAGGATATTTTTCCTAGTGAAGAGATGTTACAACCATTTAATTCTACATCAGGTTGTGCATATGATGTATTCCATGCTGGTTTGGATCATGAGTAAGTAAGACCTATAAATCCTATACCCACACCTCACTAGCTAGAGGATGGGTCACATATGGCTATAGAAGTGACTTTCAAGGTGGATATCAACAATGATTCTACTCAACCAAAGAAAGTCAAGTTTAGATAAAGTCTATCTCTAGATGAATAAGCCATCATAATTCCTCTCCTCAAGGAGAGACCAAACCTTTTTGCTTGGACTTACAAAGACATGTTAGGGCTAGATCCAAAGTTAGTTGTTCACAACCTTTTATTGGACCCCATGAAGAATCCAGTCAAGTAAAAGTTGAGTAAAATGCATCCAACCATAACTTTGATGGTGAAGAATGAGTCACAAAAACTATTGGATGTGATTTTTATCATTCCTATTGACTATCTCGAATGGATCTTGAACATAGTGCCCATGGGAAAACTTGATAGAAGATTCTATATTTGCACAAAATTTTGATACTTGAATAGGGCAACTCCAAAGGACTCATTCTCATTGCCTAACATAGATGCTCTTGTTGATTCCACCACAGGTCATGATATGATCTCCCTAATGGATGGTTTTTTGGTACAATCAAATCAGAATTAAACCTGAAGACCAACACAAAAACACTTTTATTACTCCATGGAGAATTTTTTGTTACAAGGTGATGCCATTTGGCCTTAAAAATGCTGGTGCCACATATCAACGGGCCATGACATACATATTTCATGACTATATGCATAAAATATTAGAGGACTACATGGAAAACTTACTGGCTGAGTATTTAGTGCGACAAGAGCATGTTGATATCCTTACAAAAGTCTTCAATTGCCTCATTGAGAACAATGTCATATTGAATCATAAGAAGTGCATGTTTTGTGTAACTTCTGGTAAACTCTCAGGGTTCATCGTCTCTAAGAGAGGCATTTAAGTTGATCCTGCAAAGGTAAATATTATATTGGAGATGGCTTCCCCTACCAACATTAGAGAATTGAGAAGCCTACAAGGCAAGATAGCATCCATAAAATGATTCATTGCTCAATTTTTAGATACATGTCGATCCATGAATTGGATGCTATGCAAAGGATTTATCTTTCATTGGGATGAAGAGTGCCAACAAGCCTTTGCAGAGATCAAAACTTACCCAACAACACCATCAGTATTGGCTTTGCCAAGGTCAGACGTATCATTTTTACTATACATATTGGGTACTGATTTCAATTTGGACACCATGTTGACCTAAAATAATGTACAAGATAAAGAGCAAGTTGTATATTAAATTAGTCGCACCTTGGTGAGTTATGAGCTAGGGCATGCATATGTAGAAAAGCTATGTTTAGAAGTGGTCTTTGCAACCAGAAAGTTGTGATACTACATGTTGAGCCATACGACCTACGTTATATCAAAACAAAATCCTTTGCAGTACATGATGAACAAGACCTATCATAGTACACATATTGCAAAGTGTATCATGCTATTGATAAAGTTCAATCTAGAGTTCATAATCCAAAATTCCATCAAGGGATAAGTCATAGCTGATAAATTAGCAGAGTTACCTCTTTAGGATAGCAAGCCTCTCACCATAGAATTTCCTGATGATGCAGTCTTTGCATTATCAGATCTTTTAGAACTTGAAGAACCCAAGAAAGAAAGAGACATGGCATTGTTTTTCAATTGTTTGAAGTGCGAGCAAGGGTGCATAGTAGGGATTGCATTTATCATAGTGCAGGGTGCTCCATTGCCCTTATCATTCAAACTAGACTTCCCTTGCACAAATAATAACACTGAGTATGAGACCCTAATATTAGGACTCCAAACAGCCATCACAATGGGCATTAGAATATTAAACATATTTGGTGGCTCCTTTCTCATAGTTAATCAATTCAAGGGTTTGTTCCAATGCCTATACCTGATCCTGAAAGCTTACAAGGATCTTGTTAACACTTACCTAGCCCGATTGGAATGGTATGACATTGAGGCAATCCCTTGTACGTAAAATAGATTTGCAAACACCATGGCATATTTGGGATCCTTAATACCTTATAATCCATCTACTGATTTCACAACCATTCATGTTAAAGTGCTCTCACACTCAGCAATGCAACATGAGGCTATTAATAATCAATATTCAGTCATCATGATCAATATTGAACCAAATCAAGATTGGTCCTTCAGATCTAGATATTTCTTATGAATGACACCTTGGGGGTCTTTGATCTCTCAAGGTCCTATAGAGTGTGGTACAACCGTTCACCATAGGGTTTTTTCTCAATCTGTATTCACGAGTTCCAGGAGGTAGGAGGAATAGGCTATATTTTCTATAGAAGATGTGGCTTATCAAGATTGACTTTCCCAAGTGTGGGATTTCCTAAATCTTATAATGGTACCATAAGGCCTATCACATGTTGAAAGATGAATATTTAAATAGAAGGTAATAAGGTACATCTTATTGGGAGAGATCCTTTATAGACAATGTTATGATGGAATGCTCTTTTGTTGTCTTGAGCCGTAGAAAGAATCTTGGACAATTTCATAGGCTCACAATGGTACGTGTTGTGGTCACTTTAGTGGCATGGCCATAATTAAGTGAATCTTAAGAATGGGTTACTATTGGCCCACTATGGAAAAATACTATTGTAATTATGTCAAGAAATGTGTTAAATATCAGCATCATGTGAACCTCACACACCTACCATCACAATCCTTACAATCCATCTAGGAAGCATGGTCCTTATCACAGTGGGGACTAGACTTATTCAGGAAGATATCAACCCCATACTCAGGCTGACACACATTCATCATAATTGCAACTAAGTATTTTACCAAATGGGTCAAAGCGATCCCCATGACATCGACAACTGGACCAAGGATTGCGGAGTTTATCCTCCATAATATCATACGTTATTTTGGGATCCCTTCGAAAATAATATGGAATAATGGGTCATCTTTAAAAACTAAGAATGTGCATGCTCTGATGAGCTAACCTATCCAAAAATTAATGCACCTATCTACTACATCAATCAGAATCAACATAAAATCATACAATAATGAACAATATTGCACATACCAATAAAATGGATGTTTCTTTTATTAATATTGGAAGAAAATATCGATTACAATCATGCCCCTCTTAGGGTCACCCAAATGTTGATACAATTAGTAAAATTCCAAAGCCCTCAATGGGGTAGGCACAATACTAAGGCTCTCCAAATAGACACAAACAACTCTAAGGTGGATTTGACCCTCTTCTTTGCATTAAGGAAGGAATTAGATGATTGAATCTCCTTTGAATCTGTTCCCTACGATCAAGAAACAATACAAAAGCATTAAATGAATAGGTAGCCTCTCATGATGAGGCCCCTTGATGAAAAATGCATAAATATACCATAACAACTATGAAATCAAGAAGATGGATAAAACATATTAAACTTGTGCAAGATTCATAAATATTGTTAGAAACATGAAATTATAAAGTGCAACTATCTATCTACTTAATCAATTGCATGGAATGAAACAAGATAGCATGAAATTAATCCATTAATGTCCTACTTACTATAATAAAAATAATATTGATTAAATCCTAAATATATCGGTCATATTATCTCTAAACATAAATTAACCCACTAAAATGACTAATCTAACCTAATTAGGCATACTGAACAGAAACAGTAAGGATATTTGTCACCTATTATAAACTATAGCTCTGATGAGTGGTCTACACTGTACACCATGGATTTTGGCCATGACAAGCAATTAAGTATCTTTGCCCTCCAATTCTAGGGTTTTGGGCTTGATCCTCCTTGTCAAATTGATGATCAAGAGTCACCTCAGTGTCCTCTAATAGGTTTGGTGGTTGAATTGCTCGACAGGGCCTCTATTTGCCCAAATTAGCATTTCTTGGTGTTCTAGATCCTTAGGGCATCCATGGAATGAATTTACATGATGCTTGACTAGTTGAAAATTTAATAACAACACTCTCTCTCAATGCACTCAAGTGATTCCAAAATTCAGCAGGGCTTTGCTACTTTGATCTCCAACGCTTGATCTCTTATTTGCCCTAATTTTGAGGGGTATTTATAGGAATTCCAAAGGGCTAGGTGTGGATTCATGGAGAAGCCAAGATCAAGAAGAGGTAGTTGGGACATTTGGATTGGAAGCCTTTGGAATATTTCATCCTTCAAATACCTTCTTCTAGATCAAATGGTCATTCCAACTGATTTGGCTTGGATGAAGGCCAACTGATCTTCAGTTTAGACCATAGGTCACAACTATGGCCTAGACTATAAACCATAGGTCTTAACCATAGTTTATACTATAGACCGTAGGTCTCTACTATGGTTCAGATTAATTAGGCCAAGGATCCCAAATTGAGTGGTTAGAACCACTACTCTATCTTGGATTTTTTCCAAGATATTCCATATGGTCTTGTAGCATGTCCCATATGAGTATTCACCTTAGACATGATGCATTTTGGATGTCTACAGATGTCCCTTTTAATATGCATTATGATATCAAACAATGTTGAGCAAAAATAGACCTCCTAAATGATGTCGAAGGTTCTATGATGATCATTGATCAGATCAACATTATATACCCCAGGTCCTGCAAAAGGATGTGAATCCTACAATCATTACTTCCAACTAGGTGAAAGGCTTAAATATGAAGATCTTGTACCCATATTATCTCATTTGGTGTAGCTTTACATTCCATAGGTATCTTCTGACCCATATAGTTGAAAGGTATTTAACAACAAACAAAACTGTCATATTTGCTATTTACCCCAAGCAAAGGGGTAAGTTTATGATAGCTATTAACAATGATTCGTAAGATGAACATAATTTTAACAAGATCAAGGGATCTACAATTTTAGGGATATTCTATTGATTTTGATTATGATTATGATAATATGACTACCCCCTCAAGTGACAATTCAATGAGGGTAATGATAATGAATAAAACGATGATGTCACTTGACCACAATGAATGATCTGCACAAACTTAGATTTCAACATTTAATTACTTGGCTATGCTTAGTTTAGCTTATGATTTCAAATATTAATAGTAATTGCACATTTCTATCTATAGACACTAAAATATTGTTAACCCGATTAAGCATCCATAAACAATGATCAAATTGACATCATATGGCCCCTTGGGCAGCCCTTAGAAGGCTCATAGTGGTTCTAGCCACTCTGAAAGAGGTTTTGGAGGCTTCTAGCCTAATTTTGGGAGGTTTTGACCCAAAATTCACCACCATCCCACCTTGGGATGGTGGCATATTCTCACCATCCTACCTTGGGATGGTGGTGAGCCATAATCCTAGGGTGGGACGGTGAGCAAGTTTGACCAAGAAAAATTCAAATTTGGGACAAATGGCACCTGAAAACTACCATTTACCCAGCAAATTGAAGCATGCGGGTTAGAGGTCACTGAATCCTTATGACATGCTTCATAATGGAGGCTAAAATGGGATATTCTCTTCCCCATCCAATGCATGCCTCCTTTTTGACAAATGGTGCCTCTTGCCATGCATGCCCTTGCATGCCTTTTTGCACATAAGCCCCTTTGGGCTATAAAATAGATTCAATATCCACACAAAAATATAGAGATGAGTTATAGGATATGCAACAAAGTGCTACTAATATTTCCCCTCACTTTATTGTGCTCTCTTTCTCTTAGAATATCTTCTTTTCAAGGGAGGTTATCGGGTGACTTTAAGAGGGTCTTTTGGGAATAACTTTACCATCCAACTGAATTTCTTCACCAAATTTGATTAAAATACCCTTTAGAGTGTTTAGGACCCTTCTCGGGTGGTATTGGTAGCAAAAGGCATGCATAATTGGTGGGTATCCCCTCCTAGGGTGCCCTCAAATTAGTTGTAGTCACCACCATCCCCCAGGGATGAGGAAAATTTTGTGCACAATTTATTAACTATTTTTTAGTGTTATTCTAGACAATCATTGGATTCTACAGTTCAAATTTCTTGCAATTTGGAGTTAAATTGGTCGAGATATCACATTTTTAAGTTTTTGTAGGTTCGTAGGGCCCATCCGGGCACCCCAGTTGCATGTAGGTGGATATGCACCTTAATTTGAAAATATAACAATATGGATTGTCTTAAAATGTTTATTTATGTATTATTTCCATGTTTCATGATTTTTGGACATGTTTAGGGGTGGGAATTGCTTGTCTTGGTCTTCGTAGATTACATACAGGTGATGCAAAATCGAGGGGACTACAGATGCAATTTCAGATCTATTTTTGGTGATATAACTTCAAAACCTCCTATTTAACATCCCCATAAATTTTCAAGTCATTATGAGTTGATTTGATATATTTTTAATATATGCCCTTTCGTGCTTGTGTGGATTGCATGTTTTCCTTCACATGCACTTGCTATTTGACCATTTTTGCTTCCTTGTGTGTAGGTGCAGGTTCCTAGAAGGCATTGGGAAGGAAGATAAGATTTAAAATATTAGAGATACCAGTAGTTGTGATATTGGCCCTCCCACTTTTATTATGGGTACGATGAAAGATGCTAGATGTGCACCCATATTTCTTGAAGGATTTGATCCTTGGGCACCCAAAATTTGTAATAATTGTATCACATTTGAGCCCTCAAATGGACTACTGTGTAACCTTGGATATGATCCACCAAATTAATAATAAGGATACTTGTTTCATTTCATATCTTGTTGTTTGGTTTTTGCTTCCATTTTACATGCATGCTTCCGTTTGATGCTCATACGCTATATGGGATAGATACATATATGTTTTCTCATAATTATGTCCATTTTTTTCCCTACTTTATTGGCAATCATGATAGGACCCTTGTCCTTTGTGCTTTGTGTGAAAATATGACCTTATTTTTGTAATTTTTGCCCTTTTTTGTGTTGCAGGTGCTCCCCTCTCCACCCTAGAACAGTGGTAGAACCTTTATCTGGCTCACCCTGGGATGGTGGATTCACCATCCCACCCTAGGATAGTGTTAGGGCTTCTAATCATTCCACCCTGGAGTGTTGAAGAACTAGAGAAATTTTTGCTCAAAAATCCAGAATTTGGAGGTCTCAAAATTGGTAAGGTGAGTGCTTAAACCCTTTGTTTTTCTGCTACATTTTTTAGAGATTGTAAAAATTGTTTTTTCTTGCATCATTTGTTTGCATAGAAATGTTAAAATTCATATTTTTACTTTTTTTATAACATAAAGCAACAAAATGAAGAAGAAAAATTGAAAGAAATTTGAAGTAGCAATGCATCTTTCTGAATTGATTGCTTGAGGCTTACCCAATGGGTAAGTTAGCATTTATAATTTGCATTCATAAGTTACATTTGTAGGTTATTTATCCTAAATTTTGAAAGTAAAATGCACTTATTTACATGCATTTAGTGAATTATCATCGAATGCTTCTTTGCTTACTTTCTTGGATTAAAATAACCACACACACCATGATCCACTTAAAATGCTAATGAGTTGGACTTCATCCCCAACCATTGGTAGAGCGCAAGTGATAGTGGGTTTCATCTCCATCCACTTGGCTCAAATCCCATGAACCTGATCCATCTTTCCAAGGCCAATTCCAATATCCATCATAGCCCATGGGTTATAGCATGCATCACCTTTCGAGGAGGTGTGTCATAGATTACGGGTGAACTGGGTGAGGAACTGGTAGGACATGTGCTCCCTGGTCATGTGTGGACCTCATCACCACATATTATAAGTGGGATAATGCAACCTGGAGTTCATAGCTAGGTTGACGATCTATGAGTATACAAGTGAAAGCCAATTAAAATTTGAGTACATCATCCAAAAACATTTCAAATACATGACACAAGGTCGTTATTTACAAATAACACATATGAAACACACAAAATAGTTTAGGGACTCAAAACTAAAACTTAAATAAGATAATAATCTATCTGTTGGATTTTTCCTTTTTTGTTTGATGTTTCATTAAAAATTTGCAAAGGAGATAATCACTTGGGGTATTGATAAAGGAGCACAATGGTGCACACCTATAGCTAAGCCCAAACATAGGCAAAAGCTATGGAGAGTGGATTAGGAGACATGAATCGTATTTGATATAGCCCTAGGGACTTGGTTATACCTCCTTGGTAAGATTCTACTCCACCTAACCCCAAGATAGTAGGGCATGAGCCTCATCTTTGAAGGGATCCTCTACGAGACACCCTAAGGGATGATGAGCATTACTTGGGAGAGTGTTCTCGGTATGTATATATTTCATAGGCCTTCCTTGGTGAAAGGCAACTGTGTGCCAAGGTGCTAATAGATAGAGTGGTGCCACACATCCACGTACCTATCAAGGATAACACGCCTAATCATAGGTAGGAGCATGACTTCACACACTGGTCAGAGCAAGTTGATACGACTTTACCTCCATGATGCCTTGATAGGATACAACAACTCATGCATCCCGATGGAAATGACACTTGTCAGTCAGGACTAGCCAATTTTTCCCTCCCTTTCCTTGTCCAAGAGGGAATACATGAGGAGATCCTAGATTTTCCTCAAGAACAATATTATATGCATGCTCGATGTGCATCAGTGCTAGCTGAGTATAATGAACATATGTTCCAACCCGAACCTCGAGTCCATGCAATGAACCTTGATAGAGACAAGCACCCTATGTAGACCACAGAGTATCTTGAATGAGGTCAGCCCCAGGGTGAGATTCCTAGGCCCTCTAGGCCTCACACTATAGATCAAATTAGGCAAGTGGTTTCAATATATATAGAACACCAAGCTTAGTTCAAGTAGATTCGATGAGACAAAGAGCAATTAGACTACTTGCACCAACTTGAGAAAGAAAGGATTCAACGACAGACCAACATGCTATTCTAGAAGACTTTACAAGAGAGGGTCCCTACCCCTAAGACACATAAGTAAGAAGTCCATCCGAGGAAACCCATGCTCATTCAAGAGAGGTCCCCGAGACCTTATCCAATATTGCCTCCATGACCTCCTAGGCCAGATCGAGAGATGCCTCCCAGGCCAAACATAGGGCACCCACCATGGGTGGATACCCCCATTTATAGATCGACTCTAGAGATGCCTTACGAGGCCTATACTGAGCATGAGCCAGAAGTAGAGTATGTGAAGATGCATTACCAAGGTAAGGGGGTGATTTACCACTGCCCTGCAATAGGTTGGAGGACCCTAGACCTCCATCGCAAGATGTGAACAAGGATGAGTAGATTAAGTCCTCAATCCTGTATAAAGCATTGCTAGAATGCCTGGAGTTAGTTGAGAACAAGACCTCTGGGTCAATATCTCAAAAGCCCACTATGCGCTAGTTGCATAGTCAACCCATCCATCCTTCATTACCTGTGCCTCCCTATCTAGAGCAATTTAATTTACCTCAATTGGCCACCTTCAAGGGAGAAGAGGATGCACAAGAACATGTCACTAGGTTCTTAGGCCAATGATTTGTTATTCATGATGATGATGCTTTAATTTTTAGAACATTTGTGACTACCCTCATCAGTCCCACCTTTGAGTGGTTTTACCAACTCCCTAAGAATAGCATCCATAGTCTATATCAACTTGCGGATGCTTTCCTAGAGTGCTTTGCATTTAATACCAAGAGGAAGGCAATGTTGGCTGATGTAGCTAGGTTGAAACAGTATGATGATGAGTCACTAACAAATTATGGCAATAGATGGTGAACCCTGCTTGCCAATTTTCCTTATTTTCTTCCCATTTCGGAGTTGACTCAGATGTTCTCCAAAAGTTACTTGAATCCAATATCCTTATTGTTATAGTTGTAGCAATACCCTACTCTTGAATATGCCTTAGCACAGGCTAGGATCATTGAAGAAATCAAGATTCAAGAGGGTAATATTGCAAAGCCTTGCAAGTAGGAATGTAATAAGAATGCTAAAAACACCCTAGTGCAACTGATGTTAGCAGCAGTAAATCAGGTTGTAATTAGTGTCCCAGGGCCAGCGTAAGTTGTGCCACCTCAAAAGCCTAATTATCAATCCACTCCTAGGAACTATGCCAAGGATAACCAGAATGTTCAAGGACAAAATCAACAACGTCGCCCAAAGCGATAATTCACACCCATTTCAAAATCTATGGACTCGTTGATTAACCACCTCGTAGTGGCCAATGTGATCCATCTACCTAAGAGTTGACCTATCGACCCAAATGCACTGAAGCCCAAAGGATATAAAGAAGACCTATATTTCAAGTTTCATAGGCAAAAATGGCATGATGTGCAAATGTACTACAAATTCAAACACTTAGTGAAAGACCTAATTGATAGGAATTCCCTCTAGCTAGACAACCCTATCACACCAAACAACCAATAGATGGAGGTCTTCAAGCACCCCTTGCTTGCCCACACGAAGCAATCCAAACTAGTGCCCTAGGTGAATGAGGTTCACCATGCCCTTCCTAAGCAAGGATATGTTGGCATGGTTAGTATTGTGACAATAAATAGATGGTATCCAAGTCCAACCACACCACCTATGGTTTAGAATGATATCCCTTCGACATCACAACATATACCACCTCAAGCCGAGCCTCCCACCTAAGCCTATAGTTACCATTAAGAGTAAGATCGCTCAGGGCTTAAGAACAACATCTACCTGGCTCTCCATCTATGAGCTCATCCAACAATCACAACCTCATAGAGAAGCCTTTATGGAGATCTTGAAGGCAATTGAGCTTTAGCACCAGGAGTCTGACTCCTTCAACAACTTTTTGGGGCATGTGCGACAATGCACAAAATCAATGATTACCTTTTGATAAGATGAACTTAAACCAGTTCCGCATGATATGGTGGATCCCCCTTTGCACATCATCATATGTGTGAATGGAACACCTTATAATAGAGTGTTGATAGACACTAGATCTTCAAGTAATATCATAACTACAACAGCTCTCAAGAACTTGAAGCTCCCAACATCTCACATTGTCACATCTATCTACACCCTTCGAGCATTCAATGATGCCATATGTTCAATGGTTGGTACAATCATCCTTCCTATCCAAGTAGGAGAAAATATCATCCCTACAATGTGCCACATCATAGAGGGTGAGATGGTGTGCAATATCTTATTAGGAATACCATGGATCAGGGACATGAAGTGTGTTCCCTCCATCGCTCATCAGTGCCTCAAGTACACTCATGAAGGGTAAGTTCATGTCATCCCTGTATACCTACAGCCCTTCAAGTATTACAATATGGTTCAATAGTTACCTGAGTTGACCTTACCATCAACACATCTAGATTTTTAGCCGAATAAATCCAACTAAGGTTCGACCCCACCACTATCGAATCCCCTGCCATCCTCATTATCGGTTCCACCTTGAATGTCTAGTACACCAGTGGATCCTTTGCCTAGGAACCTAGAGAAGTAGCCCATTGATGAGGTCCAACTGACCATATCCACTATCTCTATAGAGGATATACCTAGCCTAGATTATGAAGAGACACCACATAAGGCAAACGATGAGCCATATCAAGTCTCATTCTCATCCCTCTTCTATCCATAGCCCCAGGTCATAGTGCACCTAGCTTCTACCGGATTGGGAGAAAATATGGTTAGGAATTTAACCACTACTCCTGCTATAGAGTCAGTGCAAGACATGGGTAGACCTTTTTCTTCCCATAGGTACTATCGTGCCTCTTGGTATTCCTCCTAATAAAATGAATTTTATCTATGGGGGCCTTGAATATGGCATCGAACCTTACCAATAGTAGGAGTAGGATGATGGGAAGGCACAAGAATCCCTTATCAACCACAATATCAAATGCCCTATGACAAATCAGGAGTGGGACACAATAATCCCTTGCCTCTAGATGTCCTCATGGATGGCCTAGATCACTTAAGTATAGGCTATAAGGACAGGTTGGCTCAAGACCCTTATGCCAAACCCAATACATTCTACTCCATGGGGGACTACTTCCCACTACGATATGGGAACCCTATGATTCTCAGTGACATCCTTCCCCATTTTGAGAGAGGGGAAGGTTCGTGAAGTTGTACCCATGTTTGTGATGAATCAGATCAAGGCACCTCATATGAATGGACCTCAGATGATGAGACGGGTTACGAGGTGGCACCATATGACCCTTTTGATTTGGATAGTGATAATTCACAAGTTGTTCCTATTGATGACCAACAAGAGGACCTCTTGCATATTTTTCCTTTCCATGATCCTATTTGGCGGTAGCTCCTTCCTCCTAAAGAGTCGATTCACCCATAAGAAGCTAGATCTCCCAAGAAGGGCGTAATTAATTTACTTGAGCAGCTGGATCCTCGTGAGCTTGAGGCACTATGAGGTGAGAATTAAGAAGTCCTCATCTATAACAATAATTATGAGAAATGAGCATATATGGGACCACACTTACCTGATCGCCCAATCCCAAGAGGTAACAATGATATTCCTATATACGAAAGTGACTATGAGGATGAAACTATTGAGAAAGGTGCAGAAACAGTATTGTCATTGTTGTCAACACAATCATACAGATCGGTTGATGCAGTGGATAGGAGTTAAGAGGTTATTCAGAGTAGTGGTTTTCCAAAAGATAGAAGTGGCCCATATGCTAAAAATCAAAAGAAAATCACAAGGAAGAAAACTGTCGCAATATCGCGACATGTTGGCAAGAAAGAAAAACTGTCACGATATCGTGACATGTTTGAAGAAAAAGAGGAGAGAGAAAAAGGTGTCGTGATTTCGTGACATGTTCCATTTTCGTGGGCCAAAGCAAAGAGGAGAGGAGAGAAAAAAAGGTGTCACGATTTCACAACATGTTCCATTTTTGCAGGCCAAAGCAAAGAGAAATATGAGAGAGAAAAAGGTGTCATGATTTCACGACATGTTGCATTTTCATGGTCCGAAATGAAGAGAAAAGGCAAGTAGAAAAAGTGTTGCGATTTCGTGACATATTGCAAGGAAGGTTGTACAAAAGAAAATTTGTCGCGATTTCACGACATATTATAGGAGAGAGAGTCTGAAAGAAAAAGTATCGTGATTTCGTGACATATTGCAGGAGAGAGAGTCCGAGAGAAAAAGTGTCGTGATATCACGACATGTCAGGTTTTCATGACCCGAAGGCAAGAGAAAGCGCTAAGGAGAAAAAGTGTCACGATATCGTGACATGTCGGGCTTTTGCGACCCGAAGGCAAGAGAAAGCGCTAAGGAGAAAAAGTGTCACGATATCACATGTCAGGTTTTCACGACCCGAAGGCAAGAGAAAGCACTAAGGAGAAAAAGTGTCATGATATCATGACATGTAGGGTTTTCGTGACCCGAAGGCAAGAGGAAGCGCTAAGGAGAAAAAGTGTCACGATATCATAACATGTCGGGTTTTCACGACCCAAAGGAAATAGAAAGCGCTAAGGAGAAAAAGTGTCGTGATATCACGACATGTTGGGTTTTCACGACCCGAAGGCAAGTGAAAGAGAAAAGGAGAGAAAGTGTCGCGATATCGCGACATGTCGCATTTTCACGACTAAAGGAGGAGAGAGAAAGCAAGAAGGCAAAAGTGTCACGATATCGCGACATGTTGTGTTTTCACTGGTTGAAGCCGAGAAGAGTAGCAAGGAGGTGAAAGTGTCGCGATATCATGACATGTGTTTTCACTGGTTGAAGCCGAGAGGAAGAGCAAGGAGGTGAAAGTGTCATGATATCATGACATGTTGTGTTTTCATGGGTGAAAGTCGAGAAGAGAACAAAGAGGTAGAAGTGTCACGATTTCATGACAGGTCACGTTGGTGCGAGCAAGAAGAGAACCCAGCCGAAATAAGATATGTGATAGTTAACTGAAGTTCCATGACAGTTACAGGGGCAATTGTAGAAGAAATACATGTAGCTAAAATAAGAAGAGTTAACTAAAGTTATACAATAGTTACAAGTGCATTTATAGAGAAAAATCATGCAGCTAAAATAAGAACAGTGAACTGGAGTTAGAACGACAATTACAAGGTCAGTTACGGAGTGAATGCATCGTGCGGCAGTTAAAATGAAATTCATCAGTCGAATACCAAACAAAGAACCGTAACTATTTATAGGATGCATGAAAGAATACTGTGAGATAAAGGAAGTTGAATATAGAATTTTCTATTAATAAGCTGCATGTGAAAATATGAAAGCTAAAAATAGAATCAAAATTCTTTTATAAAAGGAGGTCTATGTGGAGAATTAAATGGCTGCTGAAAGAGAGAAAAGTGTTGTAAGAAGAGGGTTGGAAGAGTGCCGCAAAAGAGAGTTGATCAAAGCTGTGAGAGCCGTAAAAGTGTAGCAAGCAGAGCCTTTAGTGTGAGGTATTTTGGTGAATAGTGAGAGAGGTTGGGTTAGCAATAGACCAATCAGGGTCTTGAATAAGTGAAGGCATTTTTATGTCAATCTTATAGCTTCATATTTGCAGACCAAGTTGGTGCTTGGAATTAGGGGTTGGTGCTCCTTTTTGTGGGTGCAGATAAATTAGGGGTTGGTGCTCCTTCTAGTTGGTGCTGGTAAAGTGATTATAAAATTGGTGTTTTGCAAATACTGGATTTGGATGGTAATCCAAGAAATCATTTTTGAGGAGTAGCCAAATTGGTGAACCTCGTTACATCATGTGTTGTGGAATGCTCTCTTGTGATATTTGTATTATCTGATTTAAATCTTCATTGTTTCAGTATTAAGATTTGTAGATTTGAATTTAAATAGCTACACTGATTTACCCCCCACTCTCAGTGTCATTATGAGACTAAAAATTGGTATCAGAGCCAAGTTCTTGAACAATTTTAATCGGCTAAGGTGATCTTGGAAGTAAGAAAATGGTAGGTGGTGAAGGATTCTCTTCAAACAAAGCACCATTGTTTGATAGAAAAAATTACTCATTTTGGAGACTTAGGATGTAGACAATATTTGTGTGCTTTGGGATTCGACATTTGGGAGTCAGTAGAAAGTGGATACACAATACCCACCACTCCTCCAACCGATGCTATTGGTAAGAAATTGTTTGAGAATAACTCTAAAGCCAAAAATGCTATCATGTGTGGTTTAGTGGATAGCGAACTGATAAATATTATGAGTTGCAAAATGGCAAAGGACATGTGGGACAAACTAAAGAGCATTCATGAAGGAGACGACAAGATCAAGGAGGCCAAGCTACAAACACATCGAGCTCAGTTCGAAGCATTAAATATGAATTACGTTGAGAACATTGAGGCATACATGCTGAGAGTTAATGGAATCATTAATGCGATTAGAGGACTCGGCGAGGAAATGGAAGATGTTGTCATCATGAAAAAGGTACTAAGATCTCTTCCCTAAAGATTTGATTCTAAAGTTTCAATAATAGAAGAAGCTAAAGATCTAAATACTTTTAGTATGGATGAGATGCATGGTTCTTTGACTACATATGAGATGAGAATAGGAAAAACTAAACCCACAGACAGAGAAGCTACTTTTAAAGCACATAAAAATGTAAAAGCAAAGCAAGAATCTGAGGAAGAAGAGAATCAGATGAAATAGAAGCAAACTTTGTTCAGAAACTAATAAGGGGAAAAGGAAAATACAGAGGAAAGCTACCATTTAAGTGTTTCAACTATGGAGGCGTTGGACACTTTGCAGCTTAATATCCACTTAATGAGAAAAGCAAAAGTGATGAAGGTTCACATCAAGAAAGAAGTGACTGGAAGAAAAAACTAAATTTTAGAAAAGGAAACTACAAGAAGAAAATTTTCATATCCAAGAATGTCAGTTCTTCAGAAGACAACTCTGATGAGGATTCTGAAGAAGAAACAGGTGAAGCTCTTTTCATGGCATTCAAAGAAGAAAGAATAGAAGAAAAATAGGAAGGTGATAAAAAATTTGAGGCTGAGGCTGAAGTAGATCTGGAAGGTGAGTTGGTCATTGCACTTCAAGAGCTAATTATAGAAAGGAAAAAGAATAAGAAAACTTCAAGAAAGCTTGAGGATGCCAATGAAATCATAACCAGCTTAAAAGTAAAAATAGACAAATTTAAGAAAATATCTAAAGATATCAAAGTACAATTAACCATGAAAATAGATGAGTGCAGCAAGCTAGAAGAAGATATTGTTGGTTTAAAGATACAACTAGAAGAGATGAATCAAAAAATGACTTGCTATCACAAACTTGAAGGAAGTTACGTGAAGCTGGATGAGATTTTAAATAACCAAAGGTCTATAGGCATCAAATTTGGGTTAGGCTTTGTCGAAGGAGAATCATCAACTGGATCAAAGGCCATAACTATAGAACCCATAAAGAATGAATACAATATTAGGGTTAATCAAGAAAAAATGAATCATTCAAAAGAAAGCAATAATGTCAGGCAAGAGAGGAGTATTTACAATGATGGATTCACCAAAGTCACTCATTAGAGGAGAAGAAGATTTATGGCTCCCACTACAAAATGGCAAATACCATCACCCAGGTTCACTCATTCCTTTTCTGGTGTATCTTACCATAAATGGAGAAGATAAAATCTGATCTTATCTCTATTAAACAATGATTGTGTATAGATATTTTACTTGCAGACGCATTTCATTAAATGAGCACTCCTTCGACCATGCCTCATCAAGTCTTTGTTTATGTCAAGCTCTACAAAATTTGGGTGGATTATTAACTTCCTGCATATTCTACCTCTTTCTACCTCTGCACAGCCGCATTCGCCCACTTTTACATTGAATTTTTATGTCTGCCATCACATTTGCCATTACTACCATTGCCAGCAAATTTCTTGCCAAAATTAAAAAAGCAAAGGTTAAAAATTTAATAGTATTATTTAATTATTATTACCTTTTTTTTTGTTTTCCTAAGGTTTGCTCTTTTAATTTTAGGGCAAAATTTGTATTCCAAAATCAATTCTAATGCCTTTCTTTTTCAATCGTGAAATGGAGAATGGAGCGAAAAAATGAGTGGAACGAAATGGAGTAAAAAAATGTGAAAGAATGAATGGAGTGAAATGGAGTGGATAAATTCGGGAGAATGAATGGAGTGAAATGGAGAAATTAAACCCTTGCAAAAATCCACGACTTTACCTTGGTTCCAAATAAACTTGATTTTCTTTGTTAAAATCTACAACTTAATTTTTCGAAAAGCAAGGAGCGGAATGAAAATGAGCGGAAAAATGAATGGAGAAATGAAGTGAGCCAAAAAATTATTATTTTTTTAAATGCAATAGTTATGGACATAATATTTCTGATTGCAAGTATAAAGTAGGACAAAGGAACTTTTCCAATAGAAATGTTATTTCACCATTAATGGATTATGTAGTTGAATGTTATAACTGTCATAATTATGGGCACATTGCGAGAAATTGTCGAAGTACATTTGTAGCAAATAAACATCAAGGAAGAAAATTTCAACCAAACGGTTGGAAACAAAATAGAAAATTTCCCGAAAAATAGGCACAGGCTACTGACAAAGAAAAGTCAAAACAAGTGACCAAAGCTGCAATCAAATTAGAGTGGAAACAAAAGGAGCAACCTAAGGAAGAAAAGGAATCCTTGATTGTACAGACAACATTTAAAGCATAGAACAAATATACACCTTGGATACTTGATAGTGGATGCTCCAGTCATATGATAGGGGACAAAAAAAAATTTGAAAAGCTACAGAATTATGAAGGTGGTTCTGTAAAATTTGGAAATAATGATGGAGCTAAGATAGTTGGAAAAGGATCAGTTAAGATTAGTGATGGAAAAATCAAGTCGAAAGAAGTCTTGTTTGTGATTGGTCTGAAGCATAACTTATTAAGCGTAAGTCAGGTTTGTGACAGAGGTCATGAAGTAATTTTCAAGAAGCATGGTTGTGAAGTTAGAACAACAAACTATGGAAAGTTGATAGCAACTAGATCAAGGACATCTGGAAACCTATATACTCTCTTAGAGACTTTAGAAAGAGCATGCTTGATTAGATAGGAAGAAGAAAATTGGCTATGGCACAAGAGGCTCGGTCATATTGGCTTTGACAATCTAGTAAGAATCAGCTCAAAAAAGGCAGTGAGAGATATTCCCACCATTGGTAAACCTTTAAATAGCATTTTTACTTCATGCCAAAAGGGGAAGCAAACTAGAGCCACATTTAAAACAAAAGAATACTTCACAAGTAAACCTCTAGAACTAATACATACTAATTTATGTGGACCCATGAGAACGCAAAGCATAAATGGTGATAAATACTTTATGTTGTGCATAGATGACTATTCCAAGATGACATGGGTACTATTTTTGAAGCTTAAATCAGATGCCTTTGAAATGTTTAATATTTTCAAAAACCAAGTTGATAATCAAACATGAAAAAGGATTAAATGCTTAATATCATACAGAGGAGGAGAGTTCATTTCAGAAGAGTTTACAGAGTACTGTGAAAAATATGGGATTAGGAGATAGTTTTCAGTAGCAAGGACACCTCAGCAGAATGGAGTGGTAGAAAGAAAGAACAGGTCAGTGCAAGAAATGGCATGGACTATGTTGACTGAGAGCAAAATAGCAGACAGATTTTGGAAAGAGGCAGTCCATACTATGGTTTACATCCAAAATAGGTGCATGTTGAGGACACATGAAAGCAAAACTCCATATGAACTATGGTTCGGTAAGAAGGCAACAAAAAAATACTTTAAAGTCTTTGGAAGCAAGTGTTATATCAAAAGAACTGAAGATAATCTTGGAAAATTTGAAGATAGAGCTAATGAAGGTATTTTTCTAGGCTATTCGACAAAAAGCAAAGCCTACACTTGCTACAACAAGAAGCTAAAGAAAATTGTGGAGAGTGCCGATGTTAAAGTAGATGAAGGTAGGGAACAAGAAAGAAGCTATAAAGAAAACTACCCAATATATGAAGAAGTTATTGAAGGAGATGATGAAAAGGAAACCGAACAGAAACAAAAAATAGACTCAGATGATTTAAGTCGTGATTCAAAAGAGGAAGAAAACAAGAAATTCAAAACAGGCAGCTGGCAGAAGAATCATCCTAGAGAGCAAATAATTGGAGACCCCACAGTTGGTGTTTATACAAGAATAAGAGTAGTAAGTAACTACTCTCTATTATCCAGCATTGAGCCCAAAAATGTTGCTAAAGCAAGCAAAGATGAAAGTTGGATGACAGCAATAAATGAAGAATTAGATCAGATCGAGAAAAACAAAACCTGGGAGTTAGTACCAAGACCTACAAATAAAAATATAATTGGTACTAAATGGATTTTTTGAAACAAATTGAATGAGGATGGATAGGTAGTAAGGAATAAAGCAATATTGGTCTGTAAAGGCTATGCATAAGTTGAAGGTATTGAATTTGAGGAAACCTTTGCACCAGTGGCCAGACTAGAGGCAATAAGAATGTTTCTAGCTTTAGCAGTTCACAAGAACTTCAAATTTTATCAAATGGACGTAAAATTAGCATTTTTGAATGGAAAACTTGAAGAAGAGGTCTATATTGAATAGCCAGATGGTTTCCAAATCAGTGATAATCCCAATTTCATTTGCAAGTTGAAGAAAGCATTGTATGGCTTGAAACAGGCACCCAAAGCATGGTATGCAATACTAGACAACTATCTTGCTCAACAAGGGTTTAAAAAAGGTATGGTGGATAGTAATTTGTATGTCAAAATAGCAAATGGCCATCTCATTGTCCTTGTTGTATATGTATATGATATCATCTTTGGCAGAAGCAATGATAATCCGTGCAAAGATTTAGCGATTAAGATGCAGAAAGAATTTGAAATGTCAATGATTGGTGAACTTTCATATTTTCTCGGACTGCAAGTTAATCAAAATGAGAAGGGCATATTCATTTCTCAAGTCAAATATGTGAAAGAGATGCTAAAAATTTCACAATGGAGGATTGTAAGCCTGTTAGCACTCCCATGATGACAGGTTTCAAGTTGAGCAAGGATGACAAATCTCTAGATGTTGATCAAACCATGTACAGATCTATGATTGGGAGCCTATTGTATTTGACAGCTACCAGACCAGATATATTGTAGGCAGTTTGCATGGTAGCATGATTTTAGGTGAGTCCCAAGGAGACTCATGTGACAGCAGTGAAGAGGATTCTTCGATATTTGAAGGGTACTATGGAGTATGGGTTATGGTATCTAAAAGGTAAGGACTTCACCCTTATTGCGTATTCAGATGCAGATTGGGTAGGATGTGTCGATGACAGAAAGAGTACCAGTGGAGGGGCATTTTATCTTGGATACATGTTGGTTGCATGGCACAGTAAGAAACAAGAGTCAGTCTCTTTATCCACAGTTGAGGCAGAGTATATTGCAGCAACTATGAGTTGTACACAGGTCTTATGGATGAAACAAACCCTGAAAGATCTTGGCATTAACTTCAGTGAGCCAATTTTAGTTAAGTGTGATAACACCAGTGCCATTAACATCTCAAAGAATCCGGTTATGGATTCTCGCACAAAACATATTGCTATCCGATATCACTTTCTGAAGGATAAAGTTGCGGAAGGTGAGGTAAAGTTGGATTTTGTTCCAACTACAGAGCAAGTAGTGGATATCTTCACAAAATCGTTGCCCAAAGAAATTTTTGAGTACCTTCGCAATAAATTGGGAGTGGTTATGCTTCCCAAGAACTGACTAGCTATCGAAACCACATTCTCAAGGGGAGCATTTATATATTTGATTATATTTTTGCTCATATTTGTAATTTTTGCTAATTGTCATAACGTGTTCCTGAGAATGATGTGCAAGGACTCAGGGGGAGTCTGCAGTAGCCCTTTGGTATTATTGTCAAAGGGGGAGAAGTATTATAGGAAATTGCATGTGTTTCCAACAATTCCAAAGGGGGAGATTGTTGAGCAAGGTGCAGAAATAGTATTGTCATTGTTGTCAACACAGTCAGAAAGATCAGTTGATGCAGTGGACAGGAGTTAATAGGTTCTTCAAAGCAGTGGTTTTCCAAAAGATAGAAGTGGCCCATATGCTAAAAATCAAAAGAAAATCACAAGGAAGAAAACTGTCGCGATATCACGACATGTTGGCAAGAAAGAAAAACTGTTGCGATATCGTGACATGTTTGAAGAAAAATAGGAGAGAGAAAAAGGTGTCACGATTTTGTGACATGTTCCATTTTCACGGGCCAAAGCAAAGAGGAGAGGAGAGAGAAAAAGGTGTCACAATTTTGCGACATGTTCCATTTTCACGGGCCAAAGCAAAGAGAAAGAGGAGAGAGAAAAAGGTGTCGCGATTTCGCGACATGTTGCATTTTCACGGTCCGAAGCGAAGAGAAAAGGCAAGTATGAAAAGTGTCGTGATTTCATGACATATTGCAAGGAATGTTGTATGGACAAAAAAGTGTCACGATTTCATGACATATTGTAGGAGAGATATTTTGAAAGAAAAAGTGTCGTGATTTCGTGACATATTGCAGGAGAGAGAGTCCGAGAGAAAAAGTGTCGCGATATCGCGACATGTTAGGTTTTCATGACCCGAAGGCAAGAGAAAGTGCTAAGGAGAAAAAGTGTCACGATATCACGACATGTCGGGTTTTTGTGACCCGAAGGCAAGATAAAGTGCTAAGGATAAAAAATGTCGTGATATCGCGACATGTCAGGTTTTCACAACCCGAAGGCAAGAGAAAGCGCTAAGGAGAAAAAGTGTCACGATATCATGACATGTCGGGTTTTCATGACCCGAAGGCAAGAGAAAGCGCTAAGGAGAAAAAGTGTCATGATATCGTGACATGTCAGGTTTTCACAACCCGAAGGCAAGAGAAAGCGCTAAGGAGAAAAAGTGTCGCGATATCGTGACATGTCGGGTTTTCGTGACTCGAAGGCAAGAGAAAGTGCTAAGGAGAAAAAGTGTTGCGATATCATGACATGTCAGGTTTTCGTGACCCGAAAGCAATTGAAAGATCAAAGGAGAGAAAGTGTCACGATATCGCAACATGTCACATTTTCATGACTAAAGGAGAGAGAAAGCAAGAAGGCGAAAGTGTCGCGATATCGTGACATGTTGTGTTTTTGTTGGTTGAAGCCGAGAAGAGTAGCAAGGAGGCGAAAGTGTCGCGATATCGTGACATGTTGTGTTTTCACTAGTTGAAGCCAAGATGAAGAGCAAGGAGGCGAAAGTGTCACGATATTGCGACATGTGTTTTCATGAGTGAAAGTTGAGAAGAGAACAAAAATGTAGAAGTGTCATGATTTTGTGACAGGTCACGTTGGTGCGAGCAAGAAGAGAACCCATCCAAAATAAGATATGTGACAGTTAACTGAAGTTCCATGATAGTTACATGGGTAATTGAAGAATAAATACATGCAGCTAAAATAAGAAGAGTTAACTAAAGTTATACAATAGTTACAAGTGAATTTACAGATAAAAATCATGCAGCTAAAATAAGAACAGTGAACTGGAGTTAGAATGATAGTTACAAGGTCAGTTACGGAGTGAATGCATCGAGCGACGGTTAAACTGAAAGTCATCAGTCGAAGACCAAACAAAGAACCGTAACTATTTATAAGATGCATGAAAGAATACTGTGAGATAAAGGAAGTTGAATATAGAATTTTCTATTAATAAGCTACATGTGAAAATATGGAAGCTAAAAATAGAATCAAAATTTTGTTATAAAAGGAGGTCTACGTGGAGAATTAAATTGCTACTGAAAGAGAGAAAAAGTGTTATAAGAAGAGGGTTGGAAGAGTGCCACAAGAGAGAGTTGAGCAGAGCCATGAGATCCATAAAAGTGCACCAAGCAGAGCCTTCAGTGTGAGGTATTTTGGTGAATAGTGAGAGAGGTTGGGTTAGCAATAGACCAGTCATGGTCTTGAATAAGTGAAGGCATTTTTATGTCAATCTTATAGCTTCATATTTACAGACCAATTTGGTGCTTGTAATTAGGGGTTGGTGCTCCTTTCTATGGGTGTAGATAAATTATGGGTTGGTGCTCCTTTCTATGGGTGCAGATAGATTAGGGGTTGGTGCTCCTTCCAGTTGGTGCTGGTAAAGTGATTGTAAAATTGGTGTTTTGCAAAGACTGGATTTGGACGATAATACAAGTAGTCATTTTTGAGGAGTAGCCAAATTGGTGAACCTCGTTACATCATGTGTTGTGGAATGCTCTCTTGTGATATTTGCATTATCTGATTTAAATCTTCATTGTTTCAATATTAAGAGTTGTAGATTTGAATTTAAATAGCTACACTGATTCACCCCCCCTCTTAGTGTCATTATAAGACTAACAGAAATAGAGAGGGCATACGTTAGTCCTCATTACTTGCACCATAATCATGAGTCCTCATTACTTGCACCGTTGTCATGAGCCCATAAACATAGAAGAAGTCTATGTTCAGTTGCACATTGGCCCATGCTTAAGGGCAAGGCCTATCAATTTAGGCCAGATTCACCATAAGGTCTTCCCAGACCCACCCACACACATGGACCTCCTTGAGCCTAATGATACCATCCTATAGTCTATTTCGATATAAGATCCGATGATTCCCATTCCCCTAGAATCACATTTGGGGGTGGGAGATGATATCAATATAAAGTCACATGCCCATGGTCCTGGAGAGCAGACACATTCCATCAATATGATCTCTATTTATTTGACCACACCACTTCATAACCCAGCCAATCCTTCTAAGCCATGCCATCTAGATCTCGATGTTATTGATTGGGATTGCGTTGATTCACCCCCATCACCCTCTGAGTATTGAACTTGTGGTGGGTTGTTTCACTTATCCACTAGGCCAACTCATCATTTCTTCCATTATGAGGAGGAACCCAAAGTTCCCATTGATTATTTAAATCTCGCTTATGATATTCATTTGATCCCTACTCCCCACCAGTTGGAATAGGGGTTGCATTTGTCGATCGAGCCTATGGTTGACAAATATATTGGCTCAGAACTTGAAAACCCATAATGTATAAAGCTAGGGGAAAGCCTATCCCCTAAAGAGCAAGCTAATTACATAGCCCTTCTCACAAATAAGAAGGTAGCTTTTGCATGTTCTTACAAAGACATGCCTAGACTAGATCCCAATCTGGTCACCCACAATATAACACTTGACCCCAAATCCAAGCCTGTCAAGCAAAATTTGAGAAATATGCACCCAACAGTGGCCTTGATGGTCAAATATGAGCTATAGAAACTATTGGATGCCAATTTTGTCATTTCTATAGACTATACACCATGGTTGTCCAAAATGGTCCCCGTAAAGAAGCTTGACGGGAGGATTCACATTTACACTAATTTTTAAGACCTAAAAAAAGTGAGTCCTAAGGATTATTTTCTTTTACCAAGCATCGATGCCCTAGTAGATGCCACTGTAGGCCACCAAATGCTCTCCCTTATGGATGGATTCCATGGATATAATCATATTTGTATCAAACCTGAAGACCAACTCAAAATGATGTTCATAATGCCCTGGGGAACATTTTGTTACAAGGTCATGCCCTTTGGACTTAAAAATACTAGCACCACCTACCAACATACCATGACATATATCTTCCATGACTACATGCACAATATTTTGGAAGATTACATGGATGACTTAATGACTAAATATTTATTATGTCATGAGCACCTAGATGTCTTGCGCAAAGTCCTCAATCGCCTTATTAATCACAATGTGAGATTGAACCCCAAGAAGTGCATCTTTGGCATCACATTTGGAAAGCTCTTGGGATTTATAGTTTCCAAATGAGGCATCGAAGTGGACCCTAACAAGGTCAAGGCAATCCTTGAAATGCCTCCCCTAACTACCATCAAGTAGCTTAGTAGCTTGTAGGGGATGATTGCCTCCATAAAATGCTTCATAGCATAATTGTCGGACAAGTGTCGACCCATGAACAAACTCTTGCATAAGGGGATCGCATTCCACTGGGACGATGAGTGTCAGGATACCTTTGATGCAATTAAACAATACCTAGCTTCACCACTAGTGTTAGCTCCACCTAGACTAAGGGTATCATTTTTATTATATATCTCAGATACTAAGACTGCATTGGGTGCCATGTTAGCCCAAAACAATGAATTGCACAAGGAACAAGCCACATACTATCTCAGTCGCACCCTGGTTAGCTATGAGATCAAGTACACATACATTGAAAAGTTATGTCTAGCGGTGGTTTTTTCTACCAAGAAGCTATGACACTATATGCTCAACCACACTACGTATGTTGGATCTAAAGAGAATCCATTGTGATACATGATGAGTTGTACTTATCATATTAGTCACATGACAAAATGGATCATGTTGTTGATAGAATTTGACTTGGAATTCATTGGACAAAAGTAAATCAAGGGCCAGGTCATTATTGATCAACTTGCAGAGGCTCCTCTCTAGGATGATCAACCTCCTAGCATGGAGCTTCTTGATAATGGAATCTTCCAAATATCATAATCACTTTATTCTAACGAGCTAGAGTCACAGGCAGATATGACTCTTTTCTTCGATGGCTCCAAATGCAAGCAAGGGGGTGACACAAATATCATGTTTTCACACTACATGGGGATCCCATACCCCTATCATTTAAACTTGATTTTCCATGTACCAATAAAAATGTTGACTACAAAGCCTTGCTAATAGGTCTTCAAATGGCAATCACCATGAAGATAAATAAAATCAATATCTTTGGCCACTCCTTGCTTATAGTGAACCAGGTCAAGGGAATTTACTAGTGCAAGTGCCTAGTTTTGCAAGCCTATAAAGCCCTTGTGGATAAACTCCTAGAAAATTTTGAATGGTATGATATCGATGCACTCCCTCAATCATATAATAATTTTGTAGATACAATGTTCTTCTTAGGATCCTTGATCCTGCAAGACCCCACAAACGATATGACAACCATTCAAGTCAATATGCTATTGCAATTAGTGGTTGAGCATGAGAGCACTCAAGCCACACTAGAAATCCACATCAAAGGAGATTCTCACACATTCACGAGTGCTTGAATAATACCGCTTGGGGGACTTTGTTTCCCCAAACCCCTTTTAATAGTAGCATAGTGCTATTCTTACAAGTTCTATCCCAATAAGCATTTGCTTAGGATGAACTTCATGAGGGATAGATAATTCATGCAATCAAGGCTTCCACATAGTAGGACTGGTCCACTCAAATTAGAGAGTACCTAAAGCTTAGTAATCTCCCTCATGGATTATTGCACATTACAAAAAGGAAATTTAAATGGAAGGAAGCAAAATTTGTCTTGTTAGGATACATCCTATACCATCAGAGCTATGAAGGAATCCTCCTTCATTTCTTAGAGTATCAAGAATCGAATTGGGCAATGGCCCAAGCACATGATGGTACTTGTGGTGGCAATTTCAATGGCATGGCCATCGCAAAGCACATTATTTACATGGGCTATTATTGGCCAACTTTAGAGTAAGATTGTTGTGCATATGTGAGGAAGTGCGTGAAATGTCAACACCATGCTAACTTGACACATGTACCCTCTCAAGCCTTATAACCAATCCAATAAGCTTGGCCATTTTCACAATAGGTATTAGATTTAATCAATAAAATCTCTCTTCATCCTCAGGCTATCACACATTTATCATTATGGCTATTGAGTATTTCACAAAGTGGGTGGAAGCAATCCCTCTTACCACTATGATAGGACCCCACATAGCAGAGTTCATACTACAAATATCATTTGTTGTTTTGGTATTCCATCCAATATCATCTTAGATAATGGGACATCATTCAAGAATAAATATATGCATGCTTTGATAGCAAAATATAATATCCAGCACAACTTTTCACCACCATCAAACAAGACATTAATTACCATATTGAAGAAAACAATCAAAGAAAATCATACCGATTGGCACACACAAATACCGCTTGCCCTATGGGATTACCGCACTAGCATTCGGATGCCCACTGGAGCAACCTCATTTTAACTAGTGTATGGCACTGAGGTAGTCATACCTCTAGAGCTAGAAATCCCATCACTACACATATCCATGCAGGAGTTTATCGATGATGATACTGCATGACAAGCTCACCTAGATCAGCTTACATTGTTGGATGAACATCACATTAATGTTCTTGAGCATCTAGGTGTGTATCAAGAGTGGATCAAAAGATCCTACAATATGAAATTCCATATTAAAGACTTTCAATTTGGTGATCTCATTCTAAAATAGAACCAACAGAACTCTAGCTTGCCGCCCCACCTATGAGATAAATTTAAGGTAAACTGGTTAGGTCCCTTTGTCATCACTAGTCAAATTAGACCCAAAACTTATCACCTAGACTCCCTTGAAGGTGTCAAGGATCTTGAACCCTTGAACATCCTTCACTTGTGGCTATTTCATGCTTAGAGAGCACCACAAAAAGGCTCCTAGCAGTTCTTCACCATCTAGGTGAAATAAAAACACTCCTGAACTATCTACGATCATCTAGGTCAACCCTAAAAGACCCAAAGGCATTCATAAGCCCTTTGGTCACAACCAAATGCCCCTAGGTAGTTGTAGACACTTTTTAAGTGCCACTAACCATCTAGGTCACCCAAAAGGCTCCTAGTGGTTCTTCACTATCTAGGTCAAATAAAAATGCTCCTAGACTATCTACGATCATCTAGGTCAACCTTAAAATCCCCAAAGGTATCCATAAGCCCTTTGGTCACAACCAAATACCCCTAGGTAGTTTTATACACTTTTTAAGTACTACTGACCGTATAGGTCACCCAAAAGGCTCCTAGTAGTTCTTCACCGTCTAGATCAAATAAAAATGCTCCTGGACTATCTACGATCATCTAGGTCAACCTTAAAATCTCCAAATGTATCCATAAGCCCTTTGGTCACAACCAAATACCCCTAGGTAGTCGTTGATGCTTTTTAAGTGTCATTGACCATCTAGGTCACCCAAAAGGCTCCTAGCGGTTCTTCACCATATAGGTCAAATAAAAATACTCATGGACTATCTATGATCATCTTGGTCAACCTTAAAAGCCCCAAAGGCATCCATAAGCCATTTTGTCACAACCAAATACCCCTAGGTAGTTGTAGACAATTTTTAAGTGTCGTTAACCATCTAGGTCACCTAAAAGGCTCCTAGCAGTTCTTCACCATCTAGGTCAAATAAAAATGCTCCTGCACTATCTACGATCATCTAGGTCAACCTTAAAATCCCCAAAGGCATCTAGAAGCCCTTTGGTCACAACCAAATTCCCCTAGGTAGTCATAGATACTTTTTAAGTGTCATTGACCTTCTAGGTCACCCAAAAGGCTCCTGGGGGTTCTTCATCATCTAGGTCAAATAAAAATGGTCCTAGAATATCTACGATCGTCTAGGTTAAACTTAAAAGGCCCAAAAGAATCTATAAGCTCTTTGGTCACAACCAAACACCTCTAGGTATTCCGTAACACTTTATGAGTGTCATTGACCGTCTAGGTCACCTAAAACACTCCTAGGTGGTCAATAATTGTCTAGGTAAAAAAAATGCTCCAAGGGTGTCTACAACCTGCTTGGTCAACCTAAAACACCCCTAGACTATCCACAACCATCTAGGTCAACCCTAAAGGCTCCAAGGGTATCTACATATCGCTTGGTCAACCTAGAAGGCTCCTAGGTGGTCTAGAACCATCTAGGTCACCCCAAAATGCTCCAAGGGTGCCTATATCCCTCTTGGTCAACCTAAATGCTCCTATATGGTTTAGAACCATCTAGGTCAACCAAAAATCCCCAAAGGCATACATAATTCCTTTGGTACCCATAAACGCCCCAATGACCCCCAAATAAGCCCATTGGTAACATGTGTATACATATCAATCAAAAACTCAAAAACATTGTTAAAGCATAAAATTACAAAAATATTGCACTCCCATCAAGTTGCATATCATTGCATTATCACTTTCGTTAGGCATATTCTTCATCACACATTGAATTTTTTAGAATTGATCATACATGTCTAGCACTAATATTGTACACTAGTCATAATTCACAACCAATGTTGTCAAGGCCATCACTCACCTCATTCCATAGTTACGTATCATTTCCATATACATTTCCTACACTTCCATAGTCGTTTCTATTCCCTTAACTTAGCCATTTGTTTTAGAATGTCAGTAGGGTTTTCAATCACTCAGCCATATCCAGTCTCTACTCATATTTTGTAGAAGGCTAGCATGATTTTTAGGAGGTAGAATATTGCTTATATTATGCCTTGTGTACATCATATCCCAAACACAATTAATCATTAACAATCCAAGTTTTTCACAAAGAAAGATGAAATCCATGAAGTGGTCTAGGTTATCTTATGCTAAAATGTCATCCTGCTCATCCCCCTGTGTGAATGATTCAAGAATAAAAAGGACAATTTCTCCCCTACCCAATTCCCCCCACAACAATAAGTGGTTTTCCCCCCTTTTTTGTCGTCAAAATCCCACATTTTCACATATTTGCAATAGTCTAAATTTGGAAACCCCCCCCAAAAAAATTCAAAGTACAAAAATACAAAAATCAAAAAGTGCACACATCAAAAGGCATAAGAAAAAGTGATCCCCATCACTCAAAACTCAAATCCCTTGCTCAAGAGAAAAATAAAAAACTCAAAATAAATAGTGATTATTATCAGTAAAAAAAGAAAAATAAATAGTGATTCTTATCACTCTATATGAGAGCAATTATCCCAATAAAATTGAATAAAGTAGGGAGTCGAACTTGAATCCCTGGACTCTCAGCGTTTGGAAAACCATTAGGTGATCCTCATTATGGGTTTTGTGGATAGCCTATCTGTCAATGGCGATAGCCTCCCACATGATGATATGTCTGCCACATTAGCTTTTGGGCATATGTGTAGACCAATGTTTGCATGTGGATGAGCTAGCTTTGGTAACCTATATTGCCTAGTGGTCTAGTCATACTTAGTATGAAATTTAGGATGGTGGTATTCATTGGGTGATCCTCAGTATAGTTTTGGTTGAGAGCCTACTTTGACCTGGTGGTATCTTTATGCATCTCACAGGAATGAACTCACTTGCACACACATGGATATGAAGTACCTTGGTCATCCTAGAAAACTCATACCTCGTCAAAAAGTCCTACATGGTTTGTATACAAATTTTGAACAGTTGACTAGAGTGTTTGAGCCTCATGAAAACCTCATGGGAATTCTCTAAACATCATGTCATTCATATTACTTCACCTCATCCATTTCAGTTACACTATTCACAAATCCATTATATAAGTGTCATGACAACATTACATATGAGTTGGTGTAATATACATCGTATATGGTGCTAGCATAATATGTCATATAGTCTACACATTTCATCCTCTAAATAAATAAATCATCCATTGTTGCGGGCCAAACAAGGTGAATGGTTTCCTATTTTTGTCACACGCCCGTGCATTTAATTATCAACCCAGGGAGCTTCGTAAACTTTCGAAGAGTCGGAATTAGGTTACTACAATACCACTGGAGGGTGAATATGTTAATCCTACATTGGGGGGTGTTCTTGATATGGTTGTCAATCATTCCCGCACTCCTCAATAAATTACGTAAGAAGAATAGAAATAAATCTATAGAAATAAATCATGTATATATGCCTAAAAATAAACCTACTGCAAAATACAGGAACTAGTAAATTAATGACCGTTTTTATGAAAGCAATAAACTGATAAATAAACAAAAAGGAAATGGGGAAGAAATACTGGCTTGGATTGGGCCCAGGCTCTAGCAGATTCCTCCCGATCGAACACATGCTTAGAACTTCTGGAACTAGAATATATTTATCAACGTATTACAATCTATCTTCTGCAATTAAAAATAGCTCTTTATTAATTATTTCTATATATCTCTCTATATATTTTTAGAATTATCTATGTGTGTTTATATAACACACCCATAGAACTTCTGTTACAATAGTCGATTCTTCCCAGACTAAATTAGAATAGTCTAGCGAATGCAATCAACGTCTGGCATTCTGTTCTGAAGGCGACGTGTTTGTTCGGTTCGTGCTTTGCCTGGCATCGGTAAGACATTTGAATCCATTAGGTGCTATCTCCAATTTAGCTCTACATGACGCAGAGCTGGAACTGCACCAGCCACTGCCATCCACATCATTCAACTCTAGTCAACGGTCAAAGAATCAGTGGTGCCTTCTGGTTGTAGGGAGGCGCCTACCTCTATTAGCACCTTCCAGTTGTAGGGAGGCACTTACCCTCTATTAGAACCTTTTGGATGTGGATATGCACTTGCCTTTGGTTGGTGCCTTTCAGTTTTAGGGAGGTGCTTGCATTCAGACGGTGCCTTCTGACTGTAGGGAGGCGCCTATGTTCAATCGACACCTTTCGACTGTAGGGAGGCGCTTGTATTCACTTGGCACCTTTCGACTGTAGGGAGGCGCCTATGTTCAATTGGCACCTTCCGACTGCAGGGAGGTGCTTGTATTCACTTGGTGCCTTCTGACTGTAGGGAGGTGCCTATGTTCAATTGGCACCTTTCGACTGCAGGGAGGCACTTGTATTCACTTGGCACCTTTCGACTGCAGGGAGGTGCCTATGTTCAATTGGCACCTTCCGATTGCAAGGAGGCGCCTATGTTCTCTTCATTGACTCTCGATGAAATGAAGTGCCAGGTCCATCGAAAGGACCTCGACTATTCCAAATCTAACTAAATCAACTGCAATTCCACAAAACATACTAAAAGCACACAAATTAGATAACACGCATAATTATATCAAATATCTATATAATCATTTATAAAAGTATGCAATCCTTATTATATAGCCGCATATTGATCCAAGAAATATGTACAAAATATGAGCATTTTTGGTGCTCATCATCCATCTCACCATACATCCATCCATGTACAAAAATCAAATCAAATCGCATTACAACATATGCATACAGGGTAGACATCCATCATCATCTCATAAATCAAATTGTATACATTTACATACATTTCATAAAACAATAAACACATGATGATAAACCACATAAAAAGCTCATATATATATATATATATATATATATATATATATATATATATATATATATATATATATATATGTGTGTGTGTGTGTGTGTGTGTGTGTGTGTGTGTGTGTGTATAAGACAAAAAGATACATCATGTTACCCGTAGGCTACAATAAAAGGAGTCCTCAAACTTCACATTTCTAAAACATACAAAAACACAAAAAGAGTCATGCGAGCCACTACCATGGTCATGCAGGACTAGTACTACGACTCGCACTCCCACCTACAATTGGAGTCCTCTGTGAACTCCCATACCTACTACCACCTACCCTGTCAGCCCTTTGCTTAGACCCTGGTACCTCCAGCCTAGAGGAGGACTGCCCTGTCCTACTATGGTGACTCTGGTATGACCCATTGGTAGCTACATCATCCTATAGATGCCCTCCAAGGTGCACTACCTCTATCTCTAGCTCATCTGCATAGGCATGCCCCCATAGGCACCATGCCTGGTAACTCTCCACCATAGAATGGAGTCATGTCACCTCTACCTATAGCCTAGCCACATCCCCATTACTATAACCCTCCTATGTAGGGCTCCAATATTACAACTATACCTAAAAATATGTTATCTCAACGTGAGCCACCTGTATCTTGGCTTGCTATGCTGCTAGCTCCACCTGTACATCATGCACCTATGTCCATAGGAGATCTCTCTCCTACCTAACCCATAGTAGCTCATCCCATAGCTCTACCTCTGTATCACCATGTGCCATCGGTGGTGCCTACACTTCTTCATTCCTGATAGCATCATACCCAAAGTCACCTTGATCTCCTAAATCTAGGAGAACCACCTACTCCCCTACCATGTGTCTCAACCAATCACCTACCTCACCTTGGTCCTCATCATAAACCTCCTGAAGTACCCCTCAAGCACTACACATCTCTGGTCTTGTGGCATTGTAAGAATAATCCACCCTTATATTATAATCTAAAGAATATTATAAACATCCTCAAGCATCACCATCATCTCCCCCATGGATAGGTGAAATGTATTGGTGCACGGATATCACAGATCAATCAGGGCAGTAAAATATGCATGGTCTCCTATCATAGGCTCTAACTATGTCACCTGCATGAGGTTGATGGCATCCAAACATTTCAAATACTCTATGGTCAAGGTATCCCTCACATAATCAAAGAGATTAGGTACTCGATACCAATTCCTCACCACCTAAAAAGGATAAGCAACTCAATAATACAACTCCAAAATGACCTCAAATGGCCCCAAAAAAATTCAAAAGAAAAGACTCAAAATGGCCCCTCTTTGAGGCTGGTTGTGGCCATTGCCCCTAGGTATGTCCCCCCAATCCTAGTACCATCCCACCAAGGGAATTCCCATGATTAACCCACACTAGCCATACCACCTAGGGATCACTCCAACAAATTGGGCTCAAAAAAGCCTTTTAGGCCATCAAAAATAGCAAAAACAAGGTAAAATTGGACTCATAAAATGCAATTTAATTGCACAAAAACATGGATAAAACACAAAATTTGGTACATATCTCATAAATTAGGTATAATTACCTAAAATATAGTGTTATATGCTTCCAAAACAAAAACATGCCATAAAAGAAAAAAAATCAACTCCTAACATTAATAAAATGCAATAAGAAAAACTTGGCATACCCGTCTAGCATAGGCTCCTCCACTGTATGAGTCCTCCCACTGGCTCATGGTGAATTTGGGATGAATTTTATAGTGCTTCGCTACTCAATTTCACTCTCCTACTCCTCACCTCTCAAAGTACAAAAATAGGCATGCACAAATGAGCCTAGCCCTCATATTTTGGGTTTATATAGAGATACAGGGGTCACCACCATCCTAGGGTGGTATGAGCACACATTTGGCCAACCATCCCACCTTGGGATAGTTTTATAACATGCCATCATCCCATCCTAGGATGGTAGCAGCAAAAATAGGCCTAAATAGCCCAAAATGACCCAAAATAGGTCCAAAACTGCATCAAAATAGCTCAAATTGGGTCTAAATTTCACATGAATAAAAATGCAATCATGAGGATCCTAGGAGATATGTAAAATTTGTTAACTCAGCCCCTAATAATTCCATTGTGGCTGCACCACCCCCCGAGCATACAATTTTCAACTCTTTTCCTCTAGGAAAACTCAACAAAGTCACCAAAATCCTCTCCAAAATTGCCCTATTTTTCATAGGATAAAACTAAAGGTAAGCATAACACAAGTCAATTGGGTCAAGTGACTCATAACTTTTCTCACTGGTCATTCCCCCATCGACTCATCACTGGAGGGGGTAGTCATACTCAGTCAAAATCAGCAAGCATACACTCAATTATGCAAATTGCGATCGTTCAATGAATCTTTGAGAAATACAATCATGCCCTTGCTTGGGGCAGCAAACAAGCACACAATATAACATCATAATGCTTGAAATTACTGGCATAATGAATTCATGGGACCTGTCCCTTCATGATAAACAATGTCTAAGTTTAGGTAATCTTGTTTAGCATGTTAGAAACAAGGACTTAAGAATGCACACCTTTTCCATGATTAGGGCATCTAAAGTTGGTTAGGTTATCAAGTAACCTTAATAATTCAATATTTTAGTCATCTATTTTTGCTCAACATTGTACTACAAACAACACATCTCAAAAATAGGCATTTTTAGACACTAAAATATAGTAAACCTGATTAAGCATCCATAAAAAATGATCAAATTGACATCATATGGCCCCTTGGGCAGCCCTTAGAAGGCTCACTGTGGTTCTAGCCACTCTAGAAGAGGTTTTGGAGGCTTCTGGCCCAATTTTGGGAGTTTTTGGCTCAAAATTTACCACCATCCCACCCTAGGATGGTGGTAGATTCCCATCGTCCCACCCTAGTATGGTGGTGAGCCATCATCCAAGGGTGGGATGGTGAACAAGTTTGACCAAGAAAAAGTTAAATTTGGGACAAATGGCACCCAAACACTACCATTTACCCCACCAATTGAAGCATGTAGGTCAGAGGGCACTGAATCCTTATGACATGCTTCATAATGGAGGCTAAAAGGGGATATTCTCTTCCCCATCCAATGCATGCCTCCTTTTTGAAAAATGGGGCCTCCTGCCATGCATGCCCTTGCATGCATTTTTGCATATAATCCCCTTTTGGGCTATAAAATGAATTCAATATCCACACAAAAGATATATAGGAGTTCTAGGATATGCAACGGAGTGCTACCAAGATTTCCCCTCACTTTATTGTGCTCTCTTTCCCTTAGAATCTCTTCTTAGCGAGGGAGGTTACAGGGTGACCTAAAGAGGGTATTTTGGGCATAACTTTACCATACGGGTGAATTTCTGATGAAAAATACCCTTTAGAGTGTTTAGTACCATTCCCTAGTGGGATTGGTAGAAAAATGTGTGCAAAATTGGTGGGTATCCCCTCCCAGGGTGCCATCCAATTAGTTGTAGTCACCACCATCCCCCCTAGGACAAGTACGAATATGTGCATAATTTCTTTACTATTTTTTTAGTATTATTCTAGACTATCATAGGATGCTACATTTAAAATTTCAATCAATTTGGAGTTAAATTGGTTGAGATATTATATTTTTAAGTTTTTATAGGTTCGTAGGGCCCATCTGGATACCCCAATTGCATGCAGGTGGATATGTGCCTAATTTTTAAAATCTAACCATATGGGTTGTCTTAAAATGTTTATTTATGTATTCTTTCCAAGTTTCATGAGTTGTAGATATTTTTAGGGGCAAGAATTGCTTGTCTTGGTCTTCGTAGGTTGTAGATGAGCGATGCAAAATTGAGGGGCCTACGAATGCAATTTCAGATATTTTTTTAGTGATATCCCTTCAAAACCTCCTATTTAACATCCCCATAAAGTTTCAAGTCATTATGAGTTTATTTAATATATTTTTAATATATATGCCATTTTGTGACTGTGGGGATTGCATGTTTTCCTTCACACGCACTTGCTATTTGACCCTTTTTGTTTCCTTGTGTGTAGGTGTAGGTTCCTAGAAGGTATTGTTAAGGAATATCATACATAAAATATCATAGATACTAGCAGCTGCGGCATTGGCCAACCCACTTTGATTGTGGGTATGAGGAAAGACACTAGATGTGCACCCGAATTTCTTGAAGGATTTGATCCTTGGGAACCCAAACCTTGTAAAAATTGTATCACCTTTGATACCTCAAAGGAATTTTTGTGTAACATTGTATCTGATCCACAAAATTAATAAGGATACTTGTTTCATTTCATATCTTGTTGTTTGGTTTTTGCTTCCATTTTACATGCATGTTTTTGTTTGATGCTCATATGCTATATGGGATAGATACATATATTGTTGCTCAGAATTAGGTGCACCATTTTTCCCTACTTCACTAGCCCATGGAGAATTAAAGCTACAAAATCCTTCTTTGGTAATCAAAATGATACAATTCCAATTAGATTTGTGTTGAATCAATTTGTCAATGATCTGTTGAAAAGATGTCATAAGAGAAATGACATGAAATGCCTCATTCTCATGGAGCGGTCCAGCCTTGAAGGCCTTCTTCAGGATTGAAAAATAAGCATATCAAATTAGTGATGATAATTTTTCCCCAAATGTCCTTATGGTTATTTACTCATTTTGTCGTATTGCATGGATTGTCAGTCGCTGCAACCACCAAGTGTCTAGGGGAAATAACTGAATACGAGATGCATTTGGATTTTGATTTGTTTAATTATTTTTTTTTACTTTTTGAATTTTTTTATTGATCCTGGTGCTTGTAAATCACCAATTTTGTTAAATTTATTTCTCTTATTGATATTTTGATCTGTTACGAGTCATTAATTTGTCAGTAAGACCTTCCCACAATGGGATTTTAGTGCATTTATTATGATTTGTAAACAGTTCTCATGGGCTATAGTTAGAAATTTCAAATTTTGGAACCATGGATCATACCTACAGTTGAAAAACCCTAATTTTGGAACCACGATTGTCAGTTGTGGTCTGCAAAAATTAGGAAAAGTATATATAATTTTCCTATTTGAAAATTTCATTATCACTCTTGCAAGCAACTGAAACTGAGAGAGCTCTGAGAGGTTAGGAAGTAAATTTGATGTGAAGTGCTGCTGAAACTACAACCTAACACCTCCACACATCCCGATGGTAGACCTTGGGTAACCTTCTACTAGCAGAGGCCTCAGAGCAGGTAAGGTAACTTGAAACGGAGACCTCACACTCTCTACCAACTTAAAATGAACCACATTAATTAATGGATTAAATCAATCTCACTAAACTATTGGAAATGAACCTCATCTTAGACTAGGCTAGATTTAGGATTTAATTTTTGTTCTACTAGGCTAGGAAGTGATCTAGAAAAGATCACATTCCTAGACCGCAGCTGGCAGATGTGGTTCCCAATTAACAGATTGGGAACCGCAACTGTCAGCCGTGGAGGGATTCAAATCCCAATGATCAAATTTTGACCGCATGAGGATCGTAGTGCTGACCTGCGGTTAGCATATTTTGAAAAAAACATCAATTTTTTTTAATTTTTCTAAGTTTTTCTGGCATCGAATGTCATTTATTGCACTTTTGAAGTACATGTTTGTTTTTTTTGTGAAAATATTTTGATCACTTTTTGCATGTTTTTGTATTTTTAGCAATTTTTAGATTTGTTTGACATTTTTAGGTCATTTTTAGCTATTTTTGGTTGTTTTTAATTATAGTTTCCCTTATACACTATTTATTTTTAGAAATTGACTTCTAGATATAGAGAGTTGGATTTCTTGTGCACCCTTTGTAGGTAGTTGACTGACCTAGAGCTGCAGTGGTTTGGTGTCATTGGCTTTGGCTATGTTTTGGATCTACATACTATTAGGGTAGATCAAGCCTACATGACTATGTTGACCCTATGCTATAATGTGTAGACCAACACCTTTCACCTACCAATAGGTGAAATGGCTATCACTCTAGAGGATGTCTACTGGATCTTTAGGATTCCTATTGATGGTGAGTCTATCACCTCTTCCTCCTTTCGAAGCAAGGAAGAGATTTTTTATTCTATTTTTAGCGATCGAAGCTAGTATGCCTAGGGAAATATTGATCACAAAGGCATCTACATCAAGCTGATAGGTGGGGAGATTCTAGAGGACATGTACTCTATTGGGACCTAGAGGAGCAGCTCTAGGACCAGGACCAGGGAGACAAGGCAGTCCTCTGCTAGCTCTAGTAATAGGTCCCATAGGACTAAGAGGACACACAGGTCCTCTAGAACTCATGAAGCAAGCTCGCAAAGGGGCCATAGGGATGGTGGAGGTGACATATGTGCCTCACAGTCTGGGGATGCAGGCCCTTAGTACAGATTGTAGATATTTTTTTGTTGTACTATTTTTGAGTGTAAGGTCGAGGACCTACACAGTTGTAGCCTGTGGGATTTTTTTGTGTACCATGATGTACTCATTTTTGGACACACAAATATATATATGAGATATTGATCATTTTGGATCATTATGTGTACCTATGTATTTTTAATTTTATGTTTATGTTATGCACATGGATGCAGATGTTTATATTGATACTTTGCTTATGTAATGTGATGTATGCATGACATGCACTAGATAGTTATTTAATTTATGATGATGATGGTATGCAGTGCTCTAGATGCTTAGATATGCTATTTATGATGTATGCATATGGATGCGATGTTTACTTTTAAATGCCTATTTAATTTTACTTTATTGTATGCATTTAATTTATGATGATGTCACAATATGTTGATGCAATGTATGTAATGCATTATTTACATGATGGTAATCTAATGTAAATGAACATGTATGCTTTAATCACTTAAAACATAAGAAATGAATGTGATATGTGTTGAACAATCTAATGGATGACACCATAGAATGTGTAAAAATTATGAATGTAATTGAAAATCCTCATTACAAGAATTTAATCAATTAATCACCCATATATGACATGTAATAACATGAAGCAGTATGATGCGAATGATATGATGTCACTCTATTTTCTTTTTACAATTTAAAAAAATATGCACAATATAGTCAATGGTCGTCTAGATATCATTTCTGATATCCATCCGGTATCTATCCTATATCTTGATTGTGCTTTATGTAATGATGTATCATAGATTCGATACTTTGTAGTTTGATTATTTGAATGACTTTATTTTATATGGTTTGTGATATTTGGTATTTTGTTGCTATTAGAGAAATTTTTGAGGTTTTCCATGAGACTCAAACACCCTAGTAGACTTCTCAAACATCACATACTAATTGTACAATGCTTTTGTTGGACAAGGCTTTCATCACAAATGATCCAACTGATCATTATCCCTGTGTGTGCATGTGAGTATTTTTAGATAGACCATAGGCATACCCAAGATGTCAATCGAGACTCTTCCAACCCATATGTGAGATCAGGTTCCTCCTATATTCATATAATCCTTGTTTAAGACTTGATTGGACTATACTGCTAGAAACCCCAGGCACCTAGAGCTAGCTCATCTCACAAATTGATCAGGACTACCCCTCCAAAGATAGTCAAGAATCTTTCAACCCATTGCTGTAATTAGGGATCACCCAATAGAACTACTACTCTAAAAGCAGGAGGGACTCTTTCAACCCATTGATGCAATCGGGGTTCATTTTATGGCTTTGAATAGTGAATAATCCAGGGATTCAAGTTATCACCCCATTTTTTATATTTTCTCATATGTAGTGATAAAAATCACTATTTTCACGTTTTAATCTTAGTGATAAAAATCACTGTTTATTCTTGTTTTTCTTGAGCAAGGGATTTGTATAGTGCTTTTGATTCACTATATCATTTTAGATTTGAACTTTGAACTTTAGGTTTAAAATTTAAACTTTGTATCTATGTACGAGTAGGGGAAATTCTTGTCCTTTTGCCAAGGTTCACCACTCTAGACCGAACTATTTTCAAGATAAGCAGGCAATAAAATCTTCTCTCTAAATACCCAGGACCACTTTCATAGCTTTCATCTTCCCTTATCTTAGTAGGATTTTAAATGTTTCAATTAGTGATAGGATCCTGATATGCCAAGCACTATCACAACTAGTGACCTCATCTACAAAAGCAAAAGAAGCTTTCTACGATATCTGAGAAACCCACTAGGTATGGCTGAGTGACTAGAAAACTTTGGTATATATAGATACATATAGCAACAGGTGTTGTGTATGAATGCAGCAAATTATGATAAATGCAAAGTTGTATGATTAAAACAAAAATTTGGTATCATTTGTAAGATTGACAAACACACTTCATCCTACTACGGAATGCAATGGATGATGAATACCTATATGCAATGCAATTATGAAATGAATGCATGTGTGAATGAAAATGCATAATACAAATGCAAATGTTTTTAGATTTTATGCTTTACCAATTTTTTTGGATTTTATTGATTTTATAATTTTTATTGATTTTGAGCCTTTATATTTGACCAAACGACGAGTATATGCCTTTGAAGCCTTTAAATTGACCAAGCAATTTTTTAGAAAATTCTTGGAGATTTTTTTAGGATGACTGAGCGGTTTTAAACAAACATTCAGAGTCTTTTGGGGTTGACCAATGGCTTGAAATACCTTTGGAGCTTTTTTATTGACCAAACTACTCACAAGAGATCTTGGAGCCTTTTAGGATGACCGAGCGGTTTTAAGCAAACCCTCGGGGCCTTTTATTGGAATGACAAAGTGGTTTTAGGAACCCTTGGTACATATCTCATAAATTAGGTATAATTACCTACAATCCAGTGTGATATGCTTCCAAACCAAAAACATGCCATAAAAGCAAAAAAAAATCAACTCCTAACATTAATAAAATGCAATAAGAAAGACTTGGCATACCCGTCTCGCACCGGCTCCTCCACTAGATAAGTGCACCCACTACATCATGGTGACTATGGGATGAATTTTACAATGCTCCATTACTCAGAATCACTCTCCTACTCCTCACCTCTCAAACTACAAAAAGAAGCATGCACAAATGAGCCTAGCCCTCATATTTTGGGTTTATATAGAGATACAGGGGTCACCACCATCCCAATGTGGGATGAGCACACATTTGGTTGACCATATCACCCTGGGATAGTGGTATAACATGCCATCATCCCACCCTGGCATGGTTGCAGCAAAAATAGGCCAAAATAGCCCAAAATGACCCAAAACATGTCCAAAACTGCACCCAAACAGCTCAAATTGGTTCCAAATTTCACATGAATTAAAATTCAATCATGAGGATCCTAGGAGAGATGGAAAATTTGTTAACTCAGGCCCTAATAAGTCCATTGTGGCTGTACCAGCCCCTGAGCATATAGTTTTCAGCTCCTTTCCTCCAAGAAAACTCAACAAAGTCACCAAAATCCTCTCCAAAATTGCCTTATTTTTCATAGGACAAAACTCAAGGTAAGAATAACACAAGTAAATTGGTTCAAGTGACTCATTGATTTTCTCACTGGTCATTCTCTCATCCACTCATAACTTGAGGGGGTAGTCATACTCAATCCAAATCAGCAAGCACACACTCAATTATGCAAATTGTGATCTTTCAACGAATCTTTGAGAAAGACAATCATGCACCTGCTTGGGGAAGCAAACAATCACACATTATCACATCATAACACTTGACATTACTAGCATCATGAATTCATAGGCCCTGTACCTTCATGACAGACAATGTCTAAATTTAGGTAAGCTCATTTAGTGTGTTAGAAATAAGGACTAAAGAACGCATGCCCTTTCCATGATTGGGGCATCTAAAGTTGGTTAGGTTATCAAGTAACCTTAATCATTCAACATTTTAGTCATCTATTTTTGCTTAGCATTGTTCTACACACAACACATATCAAAAAGAGGCATTTTTAGACACTAAAATATGGTTAACCTGATTAAGCATCCACAAACAATGATCAAATTGACATCATATGGCCTCTTGGGCAGCCCTTAGAAGGCTCATTGTGGTTCTAGCCACTCCAAAAGAGGTTTTGGAGGCTTCTGGACCAATTTTGGGAGGTTTTGGCCAAAAATTCACCACCATCCCACCCTGGGATGGTGGTATATTCCCACCATCCCACCCTAGGATGGTGGTGAGCAATCATCCCAAGGTGGGATGGTGAGCAAGTTTGACCAAAAAAAAGTTAAATCTGGGACAAATAGCACCCAAAAACTACCATTTACCCCACCAATTGAAGCATGCAAGTTAGAGGGTACTAAATCCTTATGACATGCTTCATAATGGAGGCTAAAAGGGGATATTCTCTTCCCCATCCAATGCATACCTCTTTTTTGACAAATGGTGCCTCCTGCCATGCATGCCCTTGCATGCCTTTTTGCACATAAGCCCCTTTGGGATATAAAATGGATTCGATATCCACACAAAAAGATAGAGAGGAGTTCTAGAATATGCAAAGGAGTGCTTCTAATATTTCCCATCACTTTATTGTGCTCTCTTTCCCTTGAAATCTCTTCTTAGCGAGGGAGGTTATCGGGTGACTTCAAGAGGGTCTTTTGGGCATAAATTTACCATCCAAGTGAATTTCTTCACCAAATTCGATGATAATACCCTTTAGAGTGTTTAGTACCATTCCCCAGTGGTATTGGTAGCAAAAGGTGTGCAGAATGGGTGGGTATCCCCTCCTAGGGTGCCCTCCAATTAGTTGCAGTCACCACCGTCCCCCCAAGACTAGGAAAAATCTATGCATAATGTTTTTACTTTTTTTGAGTATTATTCTAGACTATCATAGGATGCTATAGTTCAAATTTCATGCAATTTGGAGTTAAATTGGTCAATATATCGCATTTTTAAGTTTTTATAGGTTCGTAGGGCCCATATGGGCACCCCAGTTGCATGCAGGTGGATTTGCATCTCATTTTTAAAATATAACCATATGGGTTGTCTTAAAATGTTGACTTATATAATCTATCCAATTTTCATGAGTTTTGGATATTTTTAGAGGCAGGAATTGCTTGCCTTGGTCTTCGTAGGTTGTAGACGAGTGGCGCACAATCGATGGGACTAAAAATGCAATTTCAGATCTATTTTTGGTTATATCCCTTCAAAACTGCCTATTCAACATCCCCATAAAGTTTCAAGTCATTCTAAGTTGATTTGATATATTTTTAATATATATGCCCTTTTGTGCCTATGGGGATTACATGTTTTCCTTAACATGCACTTGCTATTTGACCATTTTTGATTCCTTGTGTGTAGGTGCAGGTTCCTAGAAGGCATTGTGAAGGAATATAAGATATCAAATATTAGAGATACCAGTAGTGGCGATATTGGCCCTCCCACTTTTATTATGGGTACGAGGAAAGATGCTAGATGTGCACCCATATTTCTTGAAGGATTTGATCCTTGGGAACCCAAAATTTGTAATAATTGTATCACATTTGAGCCCTCAAATGGACTACTATGTAACCTTTGATCTAATCCACAAAATTAATAATAAGGATACTGGTTTCATTTCATATCTTGTTGTTTGGTTTTTTCTTCTATTTTACATGCATGCTTCCGTTTGATGCTCATACGCTATATGGGATATATACATATATTGTTGCTCATAATTAGGTGCACCATTTTCCCTACTTCACTATCCCATGGAGCATTTAGGATACAAAATCCTTCTTGGGAAATCAAAATGATACAATGCCAATTAGATTTGTGTTGAATCAATTTGTCAATGATCTACTGAAAAGATGTCATAAGAGAAATGACATGAAATGCCTCATTCCCGTGGACCGGTCCAGCCTTGAAGGCCTTCTTCGGGATTGAAAAAGCAGCATATAAAATCAATGATGATAATTTTTCCCCAAATTTCCTTATGTTTATTTACTCATATTGCCATATTGCATGGATTTTCAGTCGTTGCAACCGCCAAGTGTCTAGGGGAAATAACTGAATACGAGGTGCATTTGGATTTGGATTTGTTTAATTCTTTTTTTTGACTTTTTGAATTTTTTTATTGATCCCGATGCTTGTAAATCACCAATTTTGTTAAATTTATTGCTCTTATTTATATTTTGATCCATTATGAGTCATTAATTTGTTAGTTAATACCTTACCACAATGGGATTTTAGTGCATTTATTGCCAGTTGCAAACCGTGCTCATGGGCTACAGTTAGCAATTTCAAATTTAGGAATCACAGATCAGACCTGCAGTCGAAAAACCCTAATTTTAGGACCACGATTGTTAGTTGTGGTCCACCAAAATTAGGAAAAGTATATATAATTTTCCTATTTGAAAATTTCATTATCACTCCTACAAGCAACTAAAATTGAGAGAGCTTTGAGAGATTAGAAAGTAAATTTGATGCAAAGTGCTACTGAAAATACAAACTAACACCTCCACACATCTCGATGGCAGACCTTGGGCAACCTTCTACTAGTAGAGGCCTTAGATCGGGCAAGGTAACTCAAAAATGAGACCTCACACTCTCTACCAACTTAAAATGAACCACATTAATTAATGGGTTAAATAAATCTCACTAAACTGTTGGCAATGAACCTCACCTTAGACTAGGCTAGATTTAGGATTTAATTTTTGGTCTACCAGGCTAGGAAGTGACCCAGAAAAGGTCACATTCCTAGACTGCAACTGGTAGATGTGGTTCCCAATTGACATATTGGGAACTGCAACTGTCAGCCACGGTGGGATTCAAATACCAACGGTTAATTTTGATCGCATGCAGACCGCAGTTCTAACCCGCGGTTAGCATCTTTTGAAAAAAAAATCAATTTTTTTAATTTTTCTAAGGTTTTATGGTATTTAATATCATTTATTGCACTTTTGAAGTACATGTTTGGTTATTTTGTGAAAAAAATTTGATCACTTTTTGCATGTTTTTGTGTTTTTAGCAATTTTTAGATTTGTTTGACGTTTTTAAGGTCATTTTTAGCTATTTTTGGTTGTTTTTAATCATCTTTTCCCTTATACACTGTTTCTTTTTAGAAATTGACTTATAGATCTAGAGATATGAATATCCCGCACACCCCCTATAGGCAACTGACTAACCTAGAGCGGCAGTGGTTTAGTGCCATTGGCTTTGGCTATGTTTTGGATCTACCTACTATCAGGGTAAATCAGGCCTACATGACTACGTTGGACCAATGCTCGCGAACCAAAACCTTTCACCTATCGACAGGTGAAATGACTATCACTCTAGAGGACATCTAACGGATCTTTAGGATACCTATTGATGGTGATCCCATCACCTCTTCCTCCTTCCAGAGCAAGGAAGATATTTTTTATTCTATTTTTGGCGATCAAAGCTAGGATGCCTAGGGCAAGATTGATCGTGGAGGCATCCACATTAGGTTGATAGGTGGGGAGGTTCAAGAGGACATGTACTCTATCGAGACCTATAGGAGTGGCTCTAGGACCAGGACCAAGGAGACAGTGTAGTCCTCTGCCAGCTCTAGTGACAGGATCCATAGGACTGAGAGGACACACAGGTCCTCTAGAACTCATAGAGCCAGCTTCCAAAGGGTCCATAGATATGGTGGAGGTGATAGAGGTACCTCAAAGGATAGGGGTGCAGGTCCTTAGTACATATTGCAAATATTTTTTTGTTGTACTATTTTTAAGTGTAAGGTCAAGGACCTACTCAGTTGTAGCCTACGGGTATTTTTTATGTACCCTTGATGTACTTATTTTTGGACACATATATATAAGATATTGATCATTTTGGCTCATTATGTGTACCTGTGTATTTTTAATTTTATGTTTATGTTATGCACATGGATGCAGATGTTTATATTGATGCTATGCTTATGTAATGTGATGTATGGATGACATGCACTAGATAGCTATTTAATTTATGATGATGATGGTAGGCAGTGCTCTAGATGCTTAGATATGTTATTTATGATGTATGCATATGGATGCGATGTTTACTTTTAAATGCCTATTTAATTTTACTTTATTGTATGAATTTAATTTATGACGATGTCACAATATGCTAATGCAATGTATGTAATGCATTATTTACATGATGGTAATATAATGTAAATGAACCTATATGCATTAATCACTTAAAACATAAGAAATGAATATGATATTTGTTGAACAATCTAATGGATGACACCACAAAATGTGTAAAAATCATGAATGTAATTGAAAATTCTCATTACAAGAATTTAATCAATTAATCACCCATATATGACATCGAAAGCAGAAAAAAATGGCGTACCGATATGATGCAAACAAAAATAGATATAGATGCTAAGTCCTACAAATGCGATGAGCAATGCATGAAGGAAATGACGCAAAAATGATATGTGAGAAAACAAAGTGGGGCCTTCTTTATTGATATTGCTTTTAATATGATTACAATACATCCCCCCTCTAGGGATTAGAACATTTGATACAATTTTTTACATTAATGGATGCCCTAAAGAAGCCGTGCTTCCAATATCGGACGGTACGCTTCCAGCGTCTTCCGCGTACCCACACTCAAAGTGGACGGGCTAAAAGTTGCCATCACTTGTGTCCATGTGTTCGTCATTCATTGCTACCCCTCTAGTATTCCTTGCGGTGAGATCCTATGCACAGAAATACAACAAATTGTTAATAGCATATGCGTATCTAGAAAAACATGCAATCCCCAAGGCCTCTAGCGGGCGCTTAGAATATATTAGTGATAATATTGATAAGTAGATTACAAAATGATATGGAAATATAAAGGACAATGTCTAGAATTGGTATCACCTTATTTTGCGTCGAAGCGGCATCGGACGGCCCCGTTATGCTCGTTTGCCCGTCGAGGGCCTCTCCAAAGTGAGCACTCCAATGTCCCACCTATGATTATCCAAATCACCTAAAACTCATGAGTTAGGCATTATATGTAATTCTAAGACTACCCAGATGCTCGAAATTTGCATATCCTACCTAGATTCTCCTGTATGTGACAAGGGTGCCTTGCGAGCTAGTTAATACATAAAATAATAAAATGATCATCAAGTCATGTCAAAATCAGTTCAAACTTTAATAGAGGCATTAGGAAATCATCTGGGACATATTTAAAAAGTAATAATAAATAAATCATGCACATATTTCTAATCTCTCTGGGGTGGTACGCTAGGGACTGTTGCAAAACTTGCAAAAAGTGACCTTGCAAATGTCTTGCCCAAAGGCCTCCAAAACTCCTGCAAACTTGTGGTTAGACTAAAAACAGCATTTTGAGATGACCCAAAAGGTCATATTTGGCATATTCTACCCAGGTTATCTTGTATCCAAAGGCACTCCCTATAGGTTAGTAGACGCATAAAATGATAGAAACCAGGTCAAATCATGTCAGAAAGCAATGAAATTTGGACAACAGCATAAGTACATTAGATATAAAATAATGCAAAAATAATAGTAACAAAACCATTCATAGATTTGTAATCACTTTGGGGTGGGGTAATTAGGACTGCAACAGTTTGGGGGGCACCCGGGGGTGGGACGCCCACCGTTTAGGGCCTAGTTTTGACACCAATCCAAGTGGGATGGGTCCAAAACCTCCTAGGGGGTTGTGTCGACGAGTTTGGGGTGGGATTGTGGCCGATTTCTTGGGTTTTTGGATCTGGATTGTGTTTCTAGTGTTCACCCGATAACCTCTCTTCCAGAAGAGAGATATTAGGGATGTAGGAAGCACAAAGAGGAGTGGGGGTATAGTTTGGCAGCACTTCATTGCTTCAAATGCTCCAGCTCTATTTTTTGGGGTGAGGAGGCTCACCTTTTTATAGACCTAAGGGTCTCCTTTGAATGCACATGAGATGGCACCACTTGGCTCATTATGTCTTTTTTGGGGAGAGAATATTCCTCCCTGATTAGGGCCCCCTTGATTGAGGCCTCCATGATCAGGGCAATTTTGATTGAAGCCTCTCTAATTTGAAACCTTCCCTCGCAATCCCATGCCTTGAAGGCAAAGTTAGGTGGCGGATTTGGGCTGCCATTTTTCAAGGTTTGACTTTTTTCTAGTCAAACCTGCTAATCGTCCCACCCTGGAGTGATTGCTGCTAATCGTCCCGGGGTGGGACGAATAGGATTCTAATCATCCCAGGGTGGGACGAATAGGGAGAAAAGTGCTTAAAAGGTGCAAAACTGACCTCTAACTTTCCAAAACTGATTTGGGAGTGGTTAGAACCACTTTTTAACCTCTGGAGGCTACCCTAGGTGGTATGTATGCCAATTCGGTCAGTGCTTGTAGTCACATAATCGGATTGGTGTTGTTTTGGTGTCTACAAATGCCCCTTTTTGGGATGCGCTGTGTGCAGCGCAATGCTGAGCAAAAATAAATGACCAAAGCACTTAATTATTAGGGTTTCTCAGTAACCTAACCATATTTTGATGCCCTAAGTATGGAAAGGGCACGCATTCTTGAATCCTTGCTTCTGACGAGCTAAGGAGCTTAACTCAAGTCTAACCTTTTCAGTGAGGTGTACTTGATCTTGGACATTATTCAGACATGAATATGGAAAGGGCACAACCTTTTGTCTGAGAAACCTTTTCTTCATGCTTCCATAATTTCAAGTGTTTGTTTAGCCTATGATTATTGCTTATTTTCTGCCCCAATCAGGAGTGTGATTGTCTTTGTCAATGATTCTTTGAATGCATGCCATTTCCTTGATTGGGTGTGTATTTGTTGATTGGTGACTAAGTTTGACTACCCCCTCAAGCGACGAATTGATGAGGGAATGACAAAAAATTAGAAAAGCGATGAGTCACTTGACCCAAGATGACATTTGTAAGGGTGCCTTCAGTTTTTTTTGTTGAACGCTTATTACAGTTTTCCAACCATCGGACCTATTTTTGGTGGGTTTTGACACTTTTTTTATTTTTGATGCCTATTGGGGTAGAAATTATTGAAAATACTCCTTCTTGTGGAGTTTTCCACCTATGATAGCCTTCTTAGGGAGTAGTATAGTGAGTATTTGTGACCTCGATGGTGGTTTTTCATGCCATGAATGTCAGGTGCAAAGGCACCTTTGTTCGGCAGATTTATTGTTGTTTTTGGTGCATTTTTTGGATGTAGTTTTTGTTGCTTTATTTATTGCTCTGTAATTGTCCCAGGGTGGTACAAATACCAAATTTGTAATCATACCAGGGTGGTACAAGCGCTAACTAGAGCATTCATCCCAGGGTGGAACGATTACAGGCCTAACAGCCTATATAAGGACCAAAACTAGGTTTTGGGCTCATTTGCAATATTTTTTTCTTGGCAAGTTGGAGCAGTGAGGAGGAGTGCAGGTGTGTGTAGCGGAGCACTACTAAAATTTTGTGGACATCATGAGTGCGAGAACCGGATCTTGGAGTGGAGGAGTTGAGGTGAGACCGGTATGATGTTCCTTCTCTCTGCCTATTATTCGTACGTGTTTTATATGAAGTTTAAAACTCACATATAAAATGTTTGTTCGCTTTATTTTGTTTTTAAGGTTTTAAAAACCTAATTTTTTTGTGTGTTGGTTTGATTTTATTCATATATCAAGTTGAAAACCTAATATAGGAACTTTATTTGCTTTTTTTTTTTTTTTATTAGGTTAAAATAACCCAACATGTTTTTGTGCTCTGTTATTTTGTTGTTTTTGTTCATATTATGGTTGAAACCCTAATATGTTTTATTTCATTTTTGTTTTTACCATATTAAGGTTGAAACCCTAATTTTTTTTTTTTTTTTTTTGCATTCACATTAAGGTTGAAACCCTAATATGATTTTTGTTGTTTTTTGTTGATTGTAAAGTTATTTTCATGTATGTTATCGTTGTTGTATAGTTTTATTTTAATAATTCTGTACTTTCACTGTACATTTGTTTTACTGTACTTCTTATGCTGTACTTTTGCTATACAATTGTAAATTGTAGTCTGTACTTCTGCTATAATTTTTTTTAATTTTTTTTGTTTATATTAAGTATGTACTTAATATGTTTTTTTATTTTATTTTGTTGTTTCAGGTTGTGAAGAGTCAGAATCGCCAGTCGACTATTTTCTCTAATTCCTAGGATGCCCTGACAGTTGTGGATTGGGAGTGTCTTGATGCCCTTGGGCTCAAGCATGTGATGCATCTAGATCCTATGGTGGGGGATCGAGCATATTTGACTACCTTGATCAATCTGTGGGATCCCCACACCAACACTTTTCATCTCCCAATAGGGGAGATGACTATTACTCTAGAGGATGTGTATCAAATTCTATGGATTCTGATAGATGAACTGCCTATCCGAACGACCCACCGTGACCAACAAACAATGGTATTGACATGATGTTTTAGTTCGGTGGTGGAGAGAAGGGTGGATAGGGCTATGGAGAGGGTAGAGGCTGACTACTAGATAGGTGATATTCTGGTGTGGTGGTGGCTAGAGAAGGGCATATTAGGGGAGAGGCATGCTTTTATCATGACCCTCATCTCCAATATGCTACTTCTTGACTACTCAGGTGTGAGGTTCCCTTGGAACCTGCTTGAGTTGGTTTTCACTTTGGTGGAGTGTCCTACATCATCTCCACTTATTATGAGATGGGGTCAAACGTTATTGGTGTAGTTGTACGATGAGTTGTAGGAGGTCCGCTATTGGAAGTGGAATGGGATCGAGTGCAGCTATCTCTTTCAATGCTAGGGGTGGTAGCACATAGTTGTAGAGTGGCCATAGGGTTTGCCTTAGACCACCCGAGGTGATATGGTGGATCAGGAAATTGGATATGTTGATTTATGGCAGAGGTTAGAGGAGCATGGATAGATTCGATGGTGGGTAGGTGACGTAGGTCACTATACGAATGCCTTCTCTCATCTAGTGCCAGGTCAGGTGTTCTAGTAGCCATATCGGGACTGTCCAGCCTGGCCTGAGGCTGGAGAGTGGATCTAAAATGTGCGTACAGGTAGATGGTTGATTGGACAGCACAAGATAAATCAGGAGTACTTCCTATATGTTTGGGTGACATGACAGTTTGGGGCATGCCAGGGATTACCTGGTGATCCCTTGATCTATCGGTGTCACAGTGATGAGAAGACTCTAGTCTGGCCTACCATTGAGTAGCTAGGTGAGGGGTTTGATGTAGTTATTGATGTACCCAATGTGGATGATGTCGAGGTGACTGCAGAGTATGATCGATGGTGGATTATGCAATGATGATAGAGTGAGAGGCCTCTAGGAGACATGGATACTATAGTAGTAGGAGGTGGGGGTGTAGAGGCACCGATGGAGGGTTGGGGGACTCCACTTGATGATGTTGACATGGTGGAGGTCAATGAATTCATCGATTATGGAGATGATTTGGGGGTTCCAGAGCAACTGAATGTACAGGATGTCCCAGAGCATTGGGTGCCTGAGTAGTAGGCCATCTCAGAGGTGCCCATGCCTTAGGCTATCTCAAGGGATGTGGAAGCTGGGCTTGGTGCTGAGATAGTATAATTGGAGGGTCTCCTATGGAGATGGGAGGAGGAGCATAGAGATGCTTTGGAGGAGGTAACACAGGAGAGGGATCTCCTATGGACTCAGTTGGCACAGCGGGATAGTGCATTGGTTGTGTATCACCAACAAGATATGGAGTGGGGTCAGTATCGAATATAGTTAGAGATAGAGCTTATCCGCCTTGATGGGCAGTTGCCTATGCTTGATGGAGGTGGTTCATCACTTCGTATGAGAGGCAGTGAGACTAAGCAGTATGCATCATCTCATCGTAGGTGGCTAGGTGAGGGTAGTGTTGGTGGGCAGGGTGCGAGGGTTGGCAGCAACCACCCTGAGAGGTCCTATAGGACCCATACTACTGGAGGTAGTTCCAATCACACCGATCCTACATGATCATGGTGGCTGAATCCCTAGGCTTTGGGGATTTTGAGTTTTTGGTTTTTGTGAGGTCAGAGGACCTTCTTATTGTAGCCTGAGGGCATTTTGTCTTGATATATATACATGAATCTTTTGGTTTGATTATATACTTGTCATGGTTTATTGTTCTTTATGCACATTTATTTATGTTGATGTATGCATATGCTATTATGACTACGGATGAGTTTAACTATATGATATAGATGTATGCATATGGAATGGATAGAATGATTCATTTGGTGTACAAGCAATGGCACCATAGACTGTACAAGATTTACTGGATTTTTGTACTATGTGATTGCTTTATGGAATAAATTTGCATTTGTAATTTTTATTTTTTATTTTCTGATGGTGATGTAAGTAATGAAATGTACAACAATTGTTTTAGAATGTAGTTAAGGTTTTTCTGAGACTCAGATGCTTTAACTAACTAGTCAATACTATACATTATCTTACAAGACTTTTGAACAAGGTACGAATTAGACTTGAGTTTGACCAAGTTATTTCACATCCTTGTGTGTGTGATTGAGTTCATTTATGTGGTATTCGTAAGGATACCGTCAATGCCAGGTAGGCTATCCACCAAACCTGTACTGAGGATCACCTAATTAGCTCCATTAACTCCTCTATTACATTTAGTAGGATTAATCTACGATGTAGTCTAGGCTATCATAAGCTAGCTCATCCACATGCAAACATTGATATGTACATATGCCCAATAGTTAATGCAACAGATATATCATCATGCGAGAGGTTTTCCACCAGTGACCAGCAGGCTATCCACCAAACCGAGACTGAGGATCACCTCATGACCTTTCGAATGCTGAGAATTCTAGGGATTCAATAGTTACTCCCTCTCTTTTAGTGGGATATTTTCTTAGTAGTGATGATAATCACTATTTATTTTGTTTGAGCTTGGGATTTTGATCAGTGATTAGAATCACTGTGTTCTTGTGCTTTTTGATTTGTGCACTTTTGAGATTGATGTTTGGAGTTTGAATTCTTTGTAGTGGTGAAAACCACTGTTTATTTTGGGGAATTGAAGGAATTTTTCTTGTCCTTTTCCCAATTCTCAGCATTCTTAGGGTCATTCGCACAGGGGGATGAGCGAGATAACATTTCACTTATGGCATCCTAGACCGCTATGTAGGTTTCGTATTTCGTTCACAGAACTTGGGAATTTTTATGTATTTTAAGCTTGTGTTGGGATGCTATGTAACAAGGCGTGATCCAAGTAAAACTCTACCTTGTAAAAATCGGTCTGACTTTATACAGCATTTGACTAGAAATATAAAGACAACTAAATGATGAAAACCCTAAAGACATTAGAAGACAACTTACTATGATATGGCAAAAATGTGAATGGCGTTATTCTTGATGGATCATTTACAAAATGGACTGAATGTGGAAAATGATGGAATTGCCGAGTAATTATAGTCTATGGTGTGTTTTACATGTATGACCAGCAAATATGCAATGTATGTATGCGATGCCTACTGCAGCTTTTTTTTATTTTATTTTTTTTGTGTTTTGATTTTTAAGATTATGCATGAAAGTGAGATGCGATTTTTTATTTTATTTTTGATTATCTATTGTTTTTGAATATTCGTTATGGATGGTTTAACCCAAATGGGTATGGACCAAGTGATTCTTATGGATCCTTGGAGGTTTTGACCAAAGGGATTATAGATACCTTTGGGGCATTTTGGGTGACAAAGCGATGGCGAGAATCCTTGGAGCTTTTGGTTTGACCAAAAGGATTATAGATACCTTTGGGGCATTTTTGGTTGACCAAGCGATTGCGGGAACCCTTGGAGCTTTTGGTTTGACCAAAGAGATTATAGATGCCTTTGGGGTGTTTTTGGTTGACCGAGTGATTGTGGGAACCCTTGGAACTTTTGGTTTGACCAAAGGGATTATAGATACCTTTGGGGCATTTTGGGTGACCAAGCAATGGCAAGAACCCTTGGGGATTTTGGTTTGACCAAAGGGATTATAGATACCTTTGGGGTGTTTTTGGTTGACCAAATGATTGTGGGAACCCTTGGAGCTTTTAGTTTGACCAAAGAGATTATGGATACCTTTGGGGCATTTTGGGTGACCAAGCGGTGGTGAGAACCCTTAGGGCTTTTGGTTTGACCAAAGGGATTATAGATACCTTTGGGGTGTTTTTGGTTGACCAAGCGATTGCAGGAACCCTTGGGGCTTTTGGTTTGACCAAAGGGATTATAAATACCTTTGGGGCATTTTAGGTTGACCAAGTGATTGTGGGAATCCTTGGAGCTTTTGGTTTGACCAAAGGGATTATAGATACCTTTGGGTATTTTGGTTGACCAAGTGATTGTAGGAATCCTTGGAGCTTTTAGTTTGACCAAAGGAATTATAGATACCTTTGGGGCATTTTAGGTTGACCAAGTGATTGCAGGAATCCTTGGAGCTTTTGGTTTGACCAAAGGGATTATAGATACCTTTGGGGCATTTGGTTGACCAAGCAATTGTGGGAATCCTTGAGCTTTTGGTTTGACCAAAGGGATTATGGATACCTTTGGGGCATTTTGGTTTGACCAATCGATGGCTAGAACCCTTGGGGATTTTGGTTTGACCAAAGGGATTATAGATACCTTTGGGGTGTTTTTGGTTGACCAAGTGATTGTGGGAACCCTTGGAGCTTTTGGTTTGACCAGAGGGATTATGGATACCTTTGGGGCATTTTGGGTGACCAAGCGGTCGTGAGAACCCTTGGGGCTTTTGGTTTGACCAAAGAGATTATAGATACCTTTGGAGTGTTTTTGGTTGACCAAGCGATTGCGGGAACCCTTGGAGCTTTTGGTTTGACCAAAGGGATTATAGATACCTTTGGGGCATTTTAGGTTGACCAAGTGATTGCAAGAATCCTTGGAGCTTTTGGTTTGACCAAAGGGATTATAGATACCTTTGGAATGTTTGGTTGACCAAATGATTGCAGGAATCCTTGGAGCTTTAGGTTTGACCAAAGGGATTATAGATACCTATGGGGCATTTTAGGTTGACCAAGTGATTGCGGGAATCCTTGGAGCTTTTGGTTTTACCAAAGGTATTATAGATACCTTTGGGGCATTTGGTTAACCAAGCGATTGCGGGAATCCTTGGAGCTTTTGGTTTGACCAAAGGGATTATAGATACCTTTGGGGCGTTTGGTTGACCAAGTGATTACGGGAATCCTTGGAGCTTTTGGGGTGGGCCATGGCTCTTTAAATGTTGAATGGCCTCAAATGATTGATGTTCAAGGGTTCTAGTTCCTTGATTCCTTCAAAAGAGGCGAGCCGGTATGTTCCAGGTCCTATTTTACTATCGATTACATACGAACCTAACCAATTTTCCGCAAACTTGTCCCTTAAATGGGGCGGCAAGTTAGAATTTTTTTGGTTCTCTTTTAAGACCAGGTCACTGACCTGAAAGTCCCTCAGGTGAACTTTTATGTTGTATGCTTTCTTAAATTGTTCTTGATAGATATGTAAATGCTCGAGAGCATTGACACATCGTCCGTCGAGTAATGTAAGCTGGTCTAATTGGGCCTACCGTGCAGTGTCATCATCGATGAACTCTTGCATTAATATGCATAGGGAGGGTATTTCCAACTCAAGAGGCATTACTGCCTCAAAGCCATACACTAGCAAAAATAGGGTTGCCCCTGTGGGCATCCGAATGCTAGTGTGATAAGCCCATAGGGCAAGTGGTATTTGAATGTGCCAATCCTTATGACTATTTGTGACCGTCTTTTTAAGGATGGCAACTAGCATTTTGTTTGACGCCTCTACTTGCCCATTTGCCTATGGATAATAAGGTGTCAAAAAACTATGCTAAATTTTGTACTTTGTTGTCAAAGCATGCATATATTTGTTTTTAAATGACGTCCCATTATTCGAGATGATCTTGGATGGAATACCAAAATGACATATGATGTTATGTAAAATAAACTCCACAATGTGGGGCCCAGTCATAGAGGTAAGCGAAATTGCTTCCACCCACTTAGGGAAGTACTATGTGGCCATTATGATAAATGTGTGATGACTTGATGACATAGGGGAGATCTTTCCAATGATATCTAAGCCCCACTACAAAAATATCCAAGCCAATTGGATCGGCTGCAAGTCCTGAATAGGTACGTGTGTCAAGTTAGCATGGTGTTGACACTTCATGCACTTTCGCACATATGTGCAATAATCTCACTCTAAATATGGTCAATAATAGCCCATGCAAAGAATGTTCTTTGTGATGGCCATACCGCTAAAGTGGCCATCACATGTACCATCGTGCGCTTGGGTGATCACCCAAGTGGACTCCTGCTGGTCCAAGCAACAGATGAGGATTCCTTTGTAGCTTCGACGGTATAAAATGTCTCCTAGCAAGACATGTTTTGCAACTTTCTATTTGAATGATAGTTTTGAAATGTGCGACAATCCAAGTGGGAGGCTACCTAACTTGAGATAGCCTCTTATGGGTGTGTACAAATCCTACTGATCAGAAACCTTGATGGTATGAATGGTCGATTCCTCTTAAAGTTCATCCCTAGCAAAAGTTGAGCAAGAAATAACTTGTAAAATAGCACTATGTTGCTATTAAGAGGGATTGGAGAGAACAAATACCCCTAGTTGGCATGATTTAGATTATCATGGATTTGAGAGAATCTATCCTGAGATGGTTCAATCTGGATCAGGTGGATTCCTAGTGTTATGTCAAAGCTTGCATGCTCCATCGCATATTGCGATAACATTTTGACTTGAATGGTTGTCATCTCATCAAAAATATCTTGTGGTATTAGTGACCCCAAGGAGGCCATAGTGTCTACAAAATTATTTGATGATCGAGGGAGTGCCTCGATGTCGTACCATTCAATTTTTTCCAAGAATTTATCCACAAGGGCTTTGTAGTCCTGCAGAACTAGGCATTTGCATTGGAATACCCCTTTCACTTGGTTGACAATTAACGGTGAATCACCAAATATATTCAAGTGTTTGATGTTCATGGTGAAGGCTGTCTGAAGACCTATGATCAAGGCTTCATATTCAACATTGTTATTGGTGCACAGGAAATCAAGTTTAAATGATAAAGGCATTTGAGCCCCTTACTGTGTGAAAAACATGATTCCCGTACCACCCCCTTGCTCACATTTAAAACCATCAAAAAATAAGGTTATGTCGGCCTATGACTCAGGCTCATCAGAATCTGGCGATTCTGAGACATTGAAGACCCCATCATTGGGCAGCTCTATGGTCATAGGCTAATCATCTTTGAGAGGAGCCTCTTCTAGTTGATCGGCAATGAATTGACCTTGGATGGACTTTTGTCCAATTAATTCATTGTCAAACTCCATCAACAACATGATCCATTTTGCCATGCAACTACTGTGAGAAGTACAACTCATCATGTACTGTAATGGATTCTCCTTAAACACAACATACGTCATATTTCTCAACATGTAATGGCATATATTTTTGATGGAAAATACCACCACCAAGCATAGCTTCTCAATGTATGCATAGTTAAGTTCATAACTGACTAGGGTGTGGCTAAGATAATAATTAGCCTATTATTTATGTAATTCATTTTTTTGGGCTAGCATGGCGTCCAGTGCCACCTTAGTAGCTGAGATGTATAAATAGAATGACACTCCTAGTCTAGGTGGTGCCAATACTAGCAACGAAGCCAAGTATTTTTTGATGTCATCGAAGGCTGACTAGCACTCATCATCCCAATGAAATGCTACCCCCTTGTGTAATAATTTATTCATGGGTCGGCACTTATCAGATAACTGTGCTATGAACCGCTTGATTGACATGACCTTACCCTACAAGCTTTTGAGCTACCTAATGGTGGTTGGGGGAAGCATTTCAAGGATTACCTTGACTTTATTTGGATCTACCTTGATGCCTCATTTTGAGACTATGAAACCCAAGAGTTTTCCATATGTGATGCCAAATACGCACTTCTTGGGGTTTAGCCTAACCTTGTGTTTGATGAGGCGATCAAGGATCTTGCATAAGTCATCAAGACAATTTTGATGCAAAAGAGATTTGGCCAACAAATCATCCATATAATCTTCCAAATTTTTACGCATGTGATCGTGGAAGATGTATGTCATAGCGCATTGGTAAGTGGTGCCAATGTTTTTAAGGCCAAAGGGCATGACCTTATAAAAAAATGTCCCCCAAGGCATCGTGAACACCATTTTTAGTTGATCATCGAGATTGATATGAATCTAGTTGTATCCTGAGAAACCATCCATGAGGGAAAGCATTTCAGGCCTACCATAGCATCTACCAATGCATTGATGCTAGGCAAGGGGAAATCGTCCTTGGGAATAGCTTTGTTTAAATCTTAAAAATTGGTGCATATGCAAATCCTCTCGTCAGGATTTTTGACGGGTACCATGTTGGACAGCCATGGTGGGTAATCTATGCAGATGACAAACTGTGCATCCAACAACTTTTGTATCTCATCTTTGACCATTAAGGCCACTATTGGGTGCATATTACGTAGCTTTTGCTTGACTATCTTGACTGTCGGATTAAGTGTTAGATTATGCGTGACTAGTTGCGGGTCTAGCCCCGACATGTCTTTGTAGGACCATGCAAAAACCTCATTCTTCTCTTTGAGAAGGGCAATGTAATCGACTTGCTCTTCGAGGGATAAACTTACCCCCAGCTTGATGATTTACAGATTCATTGGATCAAAACCGATGTCTATGTCAATCGTCTCTTTGACTGACATGTGGGATCCATCCTCCAACTGGTGTGGAGTTGGGATCAGGTGGATATCATTTGCTAAATTTAGACCTATGTTGGAAATGTCAGGTTCATCTTCAGCATGGAATATATCCTGAGTCTATCCTGGGGTGAAATGAAATATCTCATCGCAAGGCCAGTACTCTGATGGGGATGATGGTGAGTCAGTGTGATCCCAGTCTATGGCATCTAGGTCTAGATACAATGGTCGTTATGGATCGGCTAGATTAGGTATGGGGGTAGTTAAATCAATGGAGATCATGTTGATGGAATAAATTTGGTCTCTATTTCCACATGGGTGTTGATTCAGACATCCTTGGTGATCCTTGTACCCTGAATCTAGCTCTGTGGATACTGGAACAAAAGGATCAGCCCTATGTGTGGATAGAAGGATAGGCTTTGCCCTTGGCACTGATGACCCTATAGGGTCTCTAGGTGGGATTTGCTCCTTGTATGCCCGAAGTGGTGGGTGAAGCACTTGGTTTAACTATACTTGGTCTAAATGCCACCTATGCCTTGGTCCCATATTTAGATGTTCAAACATATCATCAATGTCTATGGGGTATTCATGTTGCCTCATATGGTTGAGATATGCCATCTCAGTCTCATCCTCATAGTTGCTATCAAATATCCATAGGCCTTCATTGACTCTAAAAACTATGTGCCCCTCTAGATGGTATAGCCTCCCACTAGGCATTTCTTGATCACTATCCTCACTCTCTATGAAAATCAAAAATCTAGAACACAGGTAGTCGATGTTGAAGAATATATTTGGATCTTCTTCCTCCGGTGGATCACTTGGCCTTATGGCCAGCATGGGAGGCTCGTTTTGTTTGAGCAAGTTGATTTGGTACCTTCTGGGTTGTTCCGCTCTCTGTAATAGGGCTGGATTCTCTGGAGGTAGCAATTGCTTGATCAAAACATTAAAGGGGAACATTACCATGAAGTTCTCATGATAGTCGTTAATGGGTGTCACTTATGAGTGATTGCTATCGGACTCAAAAGGGTCCCAAGGTGCTACCTCATAATCTAACTCATATTTAGAAGACCCCCCTTGATCTTGTTCATATCCATCTTGGAGGTTACTTCTTGAACTTTCCCCTTCATCGATCAAAAGGGAGGGGTTGTTGAGGTCAACAAGGTTTGTTGTTAACAATGAGAGATAATCTCCTAATGTGTATGTTGTGTTGGGATTGGTATATGGATCTTGTGCCAACCCATCCCTATTGCCTAGACGTAGGCCTTGCATGGTTTCTACCAAGATGTTGAGGGGCAAAGGGTGGTTGAACCCTACGCCTAATTTATCATATCGCATCTAGTATCTCGGTTGACAAAGAATGTGCATTCCTTGTTTATATCTGCCCAATCCATATCCATGTGAATTACATTGGTCTAGGTATTTCAAGACAAAGTTCGAGTTGGACAGATAGTCAACATTCTCAGCAAACTACTCTTCATCATATTCCTCTTATAGGTAGGGTTCAATTCCATTCTCGAGGCCCCCATTTACAAAATTGGTCTGATTTGGTAGGTAGCCTAAAGGGATGATAGTGTCGATGGGGAGGCAAGGTCTCCCCATGTCTTGCATGGATTTGAGCGTGGGTGTTGCCACAATGTTCTGCATAAGGTACTCCCCCAGGCCTGTATTGGCCTTATCAATGGTAATCATCGATGGTTGATGGGGAGGGAATGGGAGTTCTCCCTGAGTCCACTCCATGTTTGGTGAACCAGGTGTCTCGAATTCCATTCAGTTGGGCTCCTCTTCGGTAGATATGGTTGATACTAATGGTGGTACCTCCTCTAGGGGCTTCTTCCCGTTGTCCTTCGATGTGGCCACCATATGTGGCATCATTGGTGAAGGAACATGTGATGAAGATGGGCCAGGTTGGTGAGTTGAGGGACTCAAAAGTGAGGATGTAGGTGGAATCAGGCCCTATGTGGATGGATTCAATTGAAATTCCAAATGTGTCAATGGGAGGGTTGATTATGGCATCAGTTGCACCGCATTGCAAAACTTAAAGGGCTCTAAGTCCACTGGGACTACATGTACTTACCCTTCATATGTGTATTTGAGGCATTGATGGGCTATCGAAGGGACACACTTCATGTCCCTGATCCAAGGCTGACCTAGCAAGATATTGTAGGCCATCTCACCCTCAAGGATGTGACACAATGTAGGAATGGTCTTTTGTCCTCCTTGTATGGGTAGGACAATTGTGCCAACCGTCGAGCATAACGCGTCGTTGAATTCTCAAAGAGTGTAAGTGGATGCCACAATGTGAGATGCTAGAAGAGGTGTTTTAATGCCACTGTCATGATTATGTTGTTGGATGAGCCAGTGTCCAACAACACCCTCTTGAATGGAATCCCATTGACCCATGCAATGACGTGCAGGGGTGGATCCACCATATCACCAGTCACTAGTTTTAGTTCATCTTCCATGAAGGTTATGACTGGTTCTATGCATTATCTCACATGTCCCATAAAATTGTTGAAAGAATTGGCTTCATGGGGTTGTAGCTCAATGGATTTGAGTATCTCCATCATATCCTCCCGATGGGGCGATGATTGTTAGATGAGCTCATAAATGGAGAGCCTAGCTGACATGGTCCTTAAACTTTGAGTAAGTTTAGTTCGAATCATGGCCACTGGTCTAGGCAATGGAGGTTGCGTAGGGTGTTGTGGAGGTTGTGACGTTGACGAAACATCTCCTGTAGCTGCATTGGGTGCAACCGTGTTTGGGTATCTTTTGTTTCGTGTCATGATGCTTATCATCCCTACATATCCTTGCATGGGGTAGTTTTGTGTTACCTCGTTCACTTGTAAAGTCTTTACCTGCGCATCATGAGTAGGAAGGAGGTCTTTGAATAATTCCATCTGTTGGTTGCTCAGCACTACGAGACTATCTACCATGAGCGTTTTGTTGTCTATCAAGTCCTGCACTAAGTGTTTGAATTTCCAACAAGTGGATATTTCATGTCATTTCTGCCGATGAAATCTACAATATAAGTCTTCCCTATAGCCCTTGGGTTTTGGCATGTTGGGGTCTATGGATCGACTTTCTAGCAAGTTTATCAAGTTTTTCATGAACAAGCGATCAAACAAGGAGTCTCTAGACTCCATGAATTGTGTGAATTGTTGCCTAGGGCGACACTACTAATTTTGCTCTTGTTTATGATTTTTATTTTCATAGTTATCAAGAGGAACTGCCTGATAATTAGCCTTTAAAGGCTGTGTCATTTTTGCAAGCTTTGGTATAGCTATGGCAACGTGATTGACCGTGGCGGGTTTTGGTTGTGTGGGCCCAATTTTAGCATTTTTGGGCCACTCTTTCTTGCGCAACTTGGAAATCTCATCGTCTTGTATTTTGATCTCCTTAATTATCCTAGATTGCACCAGGGCTTCTTCGAGGGTGGCATATTACTGCAGCTGCAATAGCACGGAGATCGACCTTAAGCAACTCTTTGAAAACATTTGATTCATGTCGGCCATGGGAGGGAGGTAAGGTAGCTTTGAAAGCAATGTCCTCCATCGATTCCCATAAGCAGCCATGGTCTCATCATCATACTACTTAAGGCCAGCTAGGTCACTTAAATATGCCTTCTTATTGGTGTTGAAGGTAAAACATTCAAGGAACGCGCCCACTAGCTGGTCTAGATTATTGATGCTATGCTTCGGCAACTAGGTAAACCAATATGAGGCAGGGCCTGCGAACATGGTTATAAATTTTCTCAGAAGAAATGCATCGTTGTCCTGAATGCCAAAGTATTGACTCAAGAACCTTGTTATGTGCTCTTGGGCATCCTCATCCCCTTTAGAAATTTCCAAATGAGGCACTTTGAAGTGGTCGGGGTATGGGGGTGCCAAAACTGAAGGATGCATAGGGTGACTACGGAGCTGGCATAAGGTGGGCTTTTGGGGCCTTGAAGTCTTAGTCTCCATAGACTCTAAGCACTCTAGTAATGCTTTGTATGCATCATAGGATTTGATTTCCTCTTCTTTGGTTTGTTCCCATAGTGAATTGTAAGGAACTTGAGGCCTATGGAGGGGTAGCCGAATAGCACCCCCCATGCCTTCGTAGGGCATTTCAGCCCGCTCTTCTTCTCGCTCAAATTCTTCATAGGCCTCTTGAGAAGTTTTTTGGTTTGACCTATAAACATGGATGGGTGCTCGAGGAAAGCGCCCATAATTGGTTCTAGGAGTGGCCTCCCACTCAGGTCTAGGAGGTCTTGGAGGCAATGCTTGATAAGGTCATGGAGACCTGTCTCGTACTAAGGGGTTGTGCCTCTCATAAATTTTTTTCCTATGTGTGTGAGGGGTTGGAATCCTCTCATGCATAGTGTTCTAGAATCATCTACTATTGATCTTTCCTAAGCTGTGTAATTTGTGCTTGGAGGGTGGCATGTTTGGCAAATGCCAAGTCAATTTGTTTTGTTGTCCTAGGTCTAGGAGGCCTATATGCCTCCCCTACATATCTATATTGATCGTGGTGATCCGAGATATCTATGGGTCACTTTCCTCTGTCGAGGTTAGTAGCATTCACCCGAGACTTTGGCCTCAATAGGTGATCTTGATAATCAGTAGGTGTGGAGGTGCATTTCCCTCATGCGATGTATTGCTCTTGAGAAATATACTGGTTTTCCTCATGCTTCCTTTCATACATGTGAAAGGTATGGGCAGAGTTGGCTTGCCCTATCTGAAGAGCCTTGCGCTCTAGATTTGGCCTATTAGTTCTACCAGTAATGAGGAGTGGATGGGGAATGATATAATCATGTGGGCCCTCCTTATGAACCCTATGCTACTCTAGCACTTCATCGCACAGTGGCCACTCATAATGAGTGTCTAAGGGGGCCTTCCCATGTGTGTACTCCTCCTGAGAGGGTCTATGTTGAATGGGAGTGCCCTCAAAAGGGTGCCTCTATAGTCTTATTTTGTAGTGGTATAGTGTGGACTATGTTGTGGGTTAGGCTACCAAGGTGGTATAACCAAGTCCTTGGGGCTATAACGGAGGTGACTTGTGCCTCCTTGCATACTTTTCATAGCTTCTACCCATGATTGGGCTTGGCTATGGGTATACACCATGGTGGTGGTTTTTCTAAAAGGATATGTATATTTTTATCTCCTTTACAATTTTTATGCTATACCAAACAAAAGGAGACCACACAAAAAAAGAAATTATTATCTTGTTTACAGATTAAATGTGTTTCCTAGATCTGGTTCAGTGTGTTTGATTTTTGTTATTTAAATCTTGTAAAGAAAACTTTTTTATACATGCATAATAAGGGCTCTTGTATCTCCAAAATGGTCGCCCCTTCAATATACCATTGCCAGGCTATTATACCGAACCTCCCAATAAACCCGCCCTTATGTGAGGGAAACTATTGGTATATGTATGCAAAATCCAATTCAAGGTGGTGATGAAACCCATTGTTGGTCTTGATCAAGTGTTGGGGTATTAAGACCAACTCTTTGATGTTAATTTTATTAGGTGGTGTGTGTGGTTCCTTTTAATTGTGTAAAGAAAGAAAACATATAGCAAAAGATGATTTTCACTAATGTAATGCTTTAAAGTACGTTTTATATTTTAGAGACAATTAGTAGCAAAAATGAAATCACAAAACCTAACTAGAACTGAAACCTATAATGAGGACTTGCCATTTGTGCAAGTATCATGAAAGAAAACCATAGAAACATGCATTCCTAATCAAGTTCCTTCCATTTAATTTACTCTATGTTTTTTTTTTCTTTATTGCAAGAAAGGAAAACAAAATACTTATTCTTTCTATGCAAGTGTCTGAAAATAAAGCAAAGAAAACAAAAAATTGCAGAAACATAAAGTAGAAAAACACAGAGGATGTTCAGAAGGCCTACCTCTTCTCTGTCTAAAATAGATGCCTTTGAGTTTCTTCTCAAAAAATGCACAAAGCTCTAATCATCCTAGGGTGGTATGAATAGCAGGTCTGCATTCATCATAGGGTGGGATGAATACGTATTCGTCCTAGGGTGGCACGAGTAGCAGTCTAGTGCCTGAATGAGTAACACCTGCAAAGAAAAACCACAAAATTTGGATCAAAAACTTGATCCTAACAGTAGGGGACAGGGTCCCACCATGATCACCACTGAAAGCAGCAAAAAAATGGTGTACCGATATGATGCAAACAAAAATAGATATAGATGCTAAGTCCTACGAATGTGATGAGCAATGCATGAAGGAAATGACGCAGAAACGAGATGTGAGCAAACAAAGTGGGGCCTCCTTTATTGATATTGCTTTTAATATAATTACAATACATCCCCCCTCTAGGACTCAGAACATTTGATACAATTTTTTACATTAATGGATGCCCGAAAGAAGCCATGTTTTCAAGATTGGACGATACGCTTCTAGCGTCTTTCGCATGCCCACACTCAAAGTGGGTAGGATAAAAGTTGCTACCACTTGTGTCCATGTGTTCATAATTCCTTTCTACCCCTATAGTATTCTTGGTGGTGAGATCCTATGCATAGAAAGACAACAAATCATTAATAACATATGCGTATCTAGAAAAACATGCAATCCCAAAGGCCTCCAGCGGGCACTTAGAATATATCAGTGATAATATTGATAAGTAGATTACATAATAATATAGAAATGTAAAGGACAATTTCTAGAATTTGTATCACCTAATTTTTCATCGAAGCTGTGTCGGACAACCCCATTATGCTCGTTTGCCCGTCGAGGGCCTCTCCAAAGTGAGCACTCTAATGTCCCACCTATACTTATCCAAATCACCTGAAACTAATGGGTTAGGAATTATATGTAATTATAAGACTACCCAGATGCTTGAAATTTGCATATCCTACCCAGATTCTCGTATATGTGACAGGGGCGCCTTATAAGCTAGTTAATACATAAAATAATAAAATGATTGTAAAATCATGTCAGAATGAGTTTAAACTTTAATAGAGGTATTATGATATAATATGGGACATATTGAAAAAGGAAAAGTAATTAAATCATGCACATATTTCTAATTTCCTTGGGGTGGGACGCTGGGGACTGTCGTAAAACCTACAAAAAGTGACCTTACAAATGTCCTGCCCAAAGGCCTCCAAAACTCCTGCAAACTTGTGGTTAGACTAAAAAAAATATTTTGAGATGACCTAGAAGGTCATATTTTGCAGATTATGCCCAGGTTATATTGTATCCGAAGGCGCTCCCTGTAGGTTAGTAGACGCATAAAATGACAGAAACTAGGTCAAATCATGTCAGAAAGCAATGAAATTTGGACAACAACATAAGTACATTAGATATAAAATAATGCAAAAATAATAGTAACAAAACCATGCAAATATTTCTAATTGCTCTAGGGTGGGGTGATTAGGACTGTAGCAGTTTTGGGGGCACCCGAGGGTGGTACGCCCACCGTTTAGGGCCTAGTTTTGACACCAATCCAAGTGGTATGGGTCCAAAACTTCTTAAGGGGTTGTGTTGACAAGTTTGGGTTGGGATTGTGGCCGATTGCTTGGGTTTTTGGATCTATATTATGTTCCTAGTGTTCACCTGATAACCTCTCTTCCAGAAGAGAGATATTAAGGATGTAGGAAGCACAAAGAGGAGTGGGGTATAGTTTGGTAGCACTTCGTTGCTCCAAATGCTCCAGCTCTATTATTTTTTGGGATGAAGAGGCTCACATTTTTATATACCTAAGGATATTTAAATGCACATGCGAGGGTGCCACTTGGATCATTATGCATTTTTTGGGGAGAGAAGATTCCTCCCTGATTAGGGTCCCCTTGATTGAGGCCTCCATGATCAGGATAGGCTTGATTGAAGCCTCTCTAATTTGAAACCTTCCCTCACAATCGCATGCCTTGAAGGCAGAGTTAGGTGGTGGATTTGGGCTGCCATTTGTAAAGGTTTGACTTTTTATCAGTCAAACCTGCTAATCATCCCACCCTGGAGTGATTGCTGCTATTCATCTCAAGGTGGGATGAATAGGATTCTAATCATCCCAGGGTGGGACGAATAGGGAGCAAAGTGCTTAAAAGGTGCAAAACTGAACTCTGACCTTCCAAAACTAATTTGGGAGTGGTTAGGACCACTTTTTAACCTCTGGTGGCTGCCCTAGGGGGTATGTATGCCAATTTGATCAGTGCTTGTAGTCACATAATCGGATTGGTGCTATTTTGGTGTCTATAGACATGTAATAATATGAAGCGGTATTATGCGAATGATATAATATGTCACGCTATTTTCTTTTTAAAATTTTGAAAAATATGCACAATATAGTCAGTGGCCATCTAGATATCATTTTTGATATCCATCCGATATCTATCCTATATCTTTATTGTACTTTATGTAAGGATGTATCATAGATTCAATACTTTATAGTTTGATTATTTGCATAACTTTATTTTATATGGTTTGTGATATTTGGTATTTCTATTAGAGAAATTTTTGAGGTTTTCCATGAGACTCAAACACCCTAGTAGACTTCTCAAACATCACATACTAACTGTACAAGGCTTTTGTTGGACAAGGCTTTCGTCACGAATGACCCAATTGTTCATTATACTTGTGTGTGCATGTGAGTATTTTTAAATAGACCATAGGCATACCCTAGAGGTCAATCGAGACTCTTCCAACCCATATGTGATACCGGGTTCCTCCTATGTTCATATCATCCTTGTTTTAGACTTTATTGGACTATACTGCTAGACAACCCCATGCACCTAGAGCTACTTCATATCACAAATTGACCAGGACTACCCCTCCAAAAATAGTTAGGACTCTTTCAACCCATTGCTACAATTGGGGATCACCCAATACAACTACTAATCTAAAAGTAGGAGGGACTCTTTCAACCCATTGTTGCAATCGGGGTTCATTCTATGGATTTGAATAGTGAACAATCCAGGGATTCAAGTTCTCACCCCATTTTTTATATTTGCTCATATGTAGTGATAAAAATCATTGTTTTTCACATTTTACTCTGAGTGATAAAAATCACTGTTTATTCTCATTTTTCTTGAGCAAGGGATTTGTATAGTGCTTTTGATTAACTATATAATTTTAGATTTGAACTTTGGGTTTAAAATTTAAACTTTGTATCTATGTACGAGTAGGGGAAATTCTTTTCCTTTTGCCAAGGTTCACCACTCTAGACCCAACTATTTTCAAGATAAGCAGGTAATAAATCCTTCTCTCTAAATACCCAGGACCACTTTCGTATCTTTCATCTTCTCTTATCTTAGCAAGATTTTAAATGTGTCAATTAGTGATGGGATCCTGATATGCCAAGCACTATCACAACTAGTGACCTCATCTACAAAAGTAAAAGAAGCTTTCTACGACATCTGAGAAACCCACTAGGTATGGCTGAGTGACTAGAAAAATTTGGTATATATAGACACATATAGCAATAGGTGTTGTGTATGAACGCAGCGGATTATGATAAATGCAAAGGTGCATTATTAAAACACAAATGTGGTGTCGTTTGTAAGACTGACAAACACACTCCATCCTACTATGGAATGCAATGGATGACGAATGCCTATATGCAATGCAATGATGAAATGAATGCATGTGTAAATAAAAATGCATAATGCAAATGCAAATGTTTTTGGATTTTATGCTTTACCAATTTTTTTTGGATTTTATTGATTTTATAATTTTTATTGATTTTGAGCCTTTATATTTGACCAAACAGCGAGTACATGCCTTTAGAGCCTTTAAATTGACCAAGCAATTTTTCAAAAAATCCTTGGAGATTTTTTTAGGATGACCGAGCAGTTTTAAGCAAACCCTCAGAGCCTTTTGGGGTTGACCAATAGTTTGAAATACCTTTGGAGCTTTTTTATTGACCAAACTACTCATAAGAGAGCTTAGAGCCTTTTAGGATGACCGAGCAATTTTAAGCAAACCCTCGGGGCCTTTTACTAGCATGACCAAGTGGTTTTAGGAACCCTTGGTACATACCTCATAAATTAGGTATAATTACCTACAATCCAGTGTGATATGTTTCCAAACCAAAAACATGCCATAAAAGCAAAAAAAAATCAACTCCTAACATTAATAAAATGCAATAAGAAAGACTTGGCATTCCTATCTCGCACCGGCTCCTCCACTGTCTGAGTCTATCCACTATCTCATGGTGACTATTGGATTAATTTTATAGTGCTCCACTACTCATAATCACTCTCCTACTCCTCACCTCTCAAACTACAAAAAGAAGCATGCACAAATGAGCCTAGCCCTCATATTTTGGGTTTATATAGAGATATAGGGGTCACCACCATCCCAGGGTGGTACAAGCACACATTTGGCTGACTTTCCCACCTTGGGATAGTGGTATAACATGCCATCATCCCACATTGGGACTATGGAAGGAAAAATAGGCCAAAATAACCCAAAATGACCCAAAACAGGTCCAAAACTGCACCAAAACAGCTCAAATTGGGTCCAAATTTCACATGAATCAAAATGCAATCATGAGGATCCTAGAAGAGATGGAAATTTTTTTAAATAAGTCCCTAATAAGGCTGTTGTGACTGGACCACCCCTTGAGCATACATTTTTTAGCTCCTTTCCTCCAGGAAAACTCAACAAAGTCACCAAAATCCTCTCCAAAATTGTCCTATTTTTCATAGGATAAAACTAAAGGTAAGCATAACACAAGTCAATTGGGTCAAGCGACTCATCACTTTTCTCACTGGTAATTCCATAATCAACTCATAATTTTAGGGGGTAGTCATACTCAGTCCAAATAAGAAAGCACACACTCAATTATGCAAATTATGGTCGTTCAATGAATCTTTGAGAAAGACAATCATGCCCCTACTTGGGGCAGCAAACAAGCACATAATATCACATCATAATGCTTGAAATTACTGGCATCATGAATTCATGGTCCCTATACTTTCATGATAGACAATGTCTAAGTTTAGGCAATCTCATTTAGCATGTTAGAAATAAGTACTCAAGGACGCATGACCTTTCCATGATTGGGGCATCTAAAGTTGGTTAGGTTATCAAGTAACCTTAATAATTCAAAATTTTATTCATCTATTTTTGCTCAACACTGTGCTACACACAATGCATCTCAAAAATGGGCATCTGTAGACACTAAAATGTGGTTAACCCGATTAATCATCCACAAACAATGATCAAATTGACATCATATGGCCCCTTAGGCAGCCCTTAGAAGACTCATAGTGGTTCTAGCCACTTCAAAAGAGGTTTTGGAGGATTTTGGCCCAATTTTGGGAGGTTTTGGCCCAAAATTCACCATCGTCCCACCCTGGGATGGTGATAGATTCCCACCATCCCACCCTAGTATGGTGGTGAGCCATCATCGTAGGGTGGGACGGTGAGCAAGTTTGATAAAGAAAAAGTTAAATCTGGGACAAATGGCACCCAAAAACTACCATTTATCCCACCAATTGAAGCATGCAGGTTAGAGGGCATTGAATCCTTATGACATGCTTCATAATGGAGGCTAAAATGGGAGATTCTCTTCCCCATCCAATGCATGCCTCCTTTTTGACAAATGGCGCATCTTGCCATGCATGCCTTTTTGCACATAAGCCCATTTGGGCTATAAAATGGATTCAATATCCACACAAAAATATAGAGAGGAGTTCTAGGATATGAAATAGAGTGTTGTTGATATTTCCCCTCATTTTATTGTGCTCTCTTTCCCTTAGAATCTCTTCTTAGCAAGGGAGGTTACCCGGTGACTTCAAGAGGGTCTTTTGGGCATAACTTTACCATCTGGGTGCATTTCTTCACTAAATTCAATTACAATACCCTTTAGAGTATTTAGGACCATTCCCCAATGGTATTGGTAGCAAAATATGTGCAGAATTGGTGGGTATCCCCTCCCAGGGTGCCCTCTAATTAGTTGTAGTCACCACCGTCCCCCTAGGACAAGAAAAAATATGTGCATAATTTATTTAATGTTTTTTTTAGTATTATTCAAGACTATCATAGGATGCTACAATTCAAATTTAATGCAATTTGGAGTTAAATTGGCTGAGATATCACATTTTTAAATTTTTTAGGTTCGTAGGGCCCATCCAGGCACCCTAGTTGCATGCAGGTGGATCTGCACCTCATTTTTAAAATATAACTATATGGATTGTCTTAAAATGTTGATTTATGTATTTTGTACAAGTTTTATGATTTTTGGATATTTTTAGGGGTAGGAATTGCTTGTCTTGGTCTTCGTAGGTTGTATACAGGTGACGCAAAATCAAGGGGCCTACAGATGTAATTTCAAATATTTTTTTGGTTATATCCCTTAAAAACCTCCTATTTAACATCTCCATAAAGTTTCAAGTCATTTTAAGTTGATTTGATATATTTTTAATATATATGCCCTTTCATGCCTATGGGGATTACATGTTCTCCTTCACACACACTTGCTATTTGATCATTTTTGCTTCCTTGTGTGTAGTTTCAGGTTCCTAGAAGGCATTTGGAAGGAATATCAAATATAAAATATCAAAGATACCAGTAGTGGTAGCATTTTCCTACCCAATTTTATTGTGGGTATGAGGAAAGACACTGGATGTGCACTGGATTTCTTGAAGGATTTGATCCTTGGGCACCCAAAATTTGTAACAATTGTATCACCTTTTATCCCTCAAATATGCTGCTATGTAACCTTAGATATTATCCACTAAATTAATAAGAAGGATGCTTGTTTCATTTCATATCTTGTTGTTTGATTTTTTCTTCCATTTTACATGCATGCTTCCCTTTGATGCTCATACGCTATATGGGATAGATACATATATTGTTTCTCATAATTAGGTGCACCATATTTCCCTAATTAACTATCCCATGGAGCATTCAGGCTACAAAATCCTTCTTAGGGAATCAAAATGATACAATGCCAATTAGATTTGTGTTGAATCAATTTATCAATGATCTGCTAAAAATATGTCATAAGAGAAATGACATGAAACACCTCATTCCTATGGAACGGTCCAGCCTTGAAGGCCTTCTTCAGGATTGAAAAATAAGTATATCAAATCAACAATGATAATTTTTCCCCAAATGTCCTTATGGTTATTTACTCATCTCATCATATTGCATGGATTGTCAGTTGCTGCAATCGCCAAGTGTCTAGGGAAAATAACTGAATATGAGGTGCATTTGGCTTTTGATTTGTTTAATTCTTATTTTTTGACTTTTTGAATTTTTTTATTGATCTTGGTGCTTGTAAATCACCAAATTTGTTAAATTTATTGCTCTTATTGATATTTTGATCCGTTAGGAGTCATTAATTTGTTAGTTAAGACCTTCCCATAATGGGATTTTAGTGCATTTATTGCCAGTTGCAAACCATGCTCATGCGCTATAGTTAGCAATTTTAAATTTGAGAATCACAGATCAGACCTGTAGTCAAAAAACCCTAATTTTGGGACCGCAATTTTCAGTTGTGGTCTGCCAAAATTAGGAAAAGTATATATAATTTTCCTATTTAAAATTTTCATTATCACTTCTACAAGCAACTGAAACTGAGAGAGCTTTGAGAGACTAGGAAGTAAATTTTATGCAAAGCGCTACTGAAACTACAACCTAACACCTCCACACATCCCTATGGTAGACCTTGGGAAACCTTCTACTAGTAGAGGCCTTAGAGCGGGCAAGGTAACTCAAAACCGAGACCTCACACTCTCTACCAACTTAAAATGAACCACATTAATTAATGGGTTAAATCAATCTCACTAAACTATTGGTAATGAACCTCACCTTAGACTAGGCTAAATTTAGGATTTAATTTTTGGTCTACCAAGCTAGGAAGTGACCCAAAAAATTTCATGTTCCTAGACTGCAGTTGGAAGATGTGGTTCTCAATTGACATATTGGGAACCACATCTATCAACCGTAGTGGGATTCAAATCCCAACGGTCAAATTTTGACTACATGCGGACTGCAGTTCTGACCCACGGTTAGCATATTTTGAAAAAAAAATCAATTTTTTTTATTTTTCTAAGGTTTTTTGGCAGTTAATGCCATTTATTGCAATTTTGAAGTACATGTTTGTTTTTTTGTGAAAAATGTTTGATCACTTTTTGCATGTTTTTGTGTTTATAGCAATTTTTAGATTTTTTTGATGTTATTAGATCATTTTTAGCTATTTTTGGTTGTTTTTAGTCATCATTTCCCTTATATACTATTTCTTTTCATAAATTGACTTCTAGATCTAGAGATTTGGATATCCTGTGCACCCTCCATATGTAGTTGACTGACATAGAGTGGTAGTGGTTTAGTTTCATTGGCTTTGGCTACGTTTTGGATCTACCTACTATCAGGGTAGATCAGGCCTACATGATTGCGTTGGCACGGTGCTGGAATGCATGGACCAACACCTTTCACCTGTCGATAGGTGAAATGACTATCACTCTAGAGGATGTCTACCAGATATTTAGGATCCCTATTGATGGTGAGCCCATCACCTCTTCCTCATTTCGGAGCAAGGAAGAGGTTTTTTATTCTATTTTTGGTGATCAAAGCCAGGATGCCTAGGGCAATATTGATCATGGAGGCATCCACATCAGGCTAATAGGTGGGGAGGTTCCAAAGGACATGTACTCTATCAATACCTAGAGGAGCAGCTCTAGGACCAGGACTAGGGAGACAGGGTAGTCCTCTGCTAGATCTAGTCACATGATCCATAGGACTGAGAGGACACACAGGCCCTCTATAACTCATGGAGCCAGCTCATAGAGGGGCCATAGGGATGGCGGAGGTGATAGAGGTGCCTCACAGTATGGGGGCATAGGCCCTTAGTATAGATTGAAGATATGTTTTGTTGTACTATTTTTGAGTGTAAGGTCAAGGACCTACACATTTGTAGCATACGGGCATTTTTTATTGATGTACTCATTTTTGGACACACACACATATATATGAGATATTCATCATTTTGGCTCATTATGTGTACCTATGTATTTTTAATTTTATGTTTATGTTATGCACATGGTGCAGAGTTTTATATTGATGCTATGCTTATGTAATGTGAAGTATGGATGACATGCACTAGATATCTATTTAATTTATGATGATGATGGTATGCAGTGCTCTAAACGATTAGATATGTTATTTATGATGTATGCATATGGATGCAATGCTTATTTAATTTTACTTTATTGTATGCATTTAATTTATGACGATGTCACAATATGTTGATGCAATGTATGTAATGCATTATTTACATGATGGTAATCTAATGTAAATGAACCTATATGTTTTAATCACTTAAAACATAAGAAATAAATGCAATATGTGTTGAACAATATAATGGATGACACTACAGAATGTGTAAAAATCATGAATTTAATTGAAAATCCTCATTACAATAATTTAATCAATTAATCACCCATATATTACATGTAATGAAGTTGTATGATGCGAATGATATGATATTTCACTCTATTTTATTTTTGCAATTTTTAAAAATATGCACAATATAGTTAGTGGTCGTCTAGATATCATTTTTGATATCCATCTGATATCTATCCTATATCTTGATTATGCTTTATGTAATGATGTATCATAGATTCGATACTTTGCAGTTTGATTATTTGCATGAGTTTATTTTATATGGTTTGTGATATTTGGTATTTTGTTGCTATTAGAGAGATTTTTAAGGTTTTCCATGAGACTCAAACACCCTAGTAGACTTCTCAAACGTTGCATAATAACTGTACATGACTTTTTTTGGATAAGGCTTTGTACACAACTTTTTTTGGATAAGGCTTTCATCACAAATGATCCAACTATTCATTATCCCTGTGTGTGCATGTGAGTATTTTTAGATAGACCATAGGCATACACCAGATTTCATTCGAGACTCTTCCAACCCATATGTGAGATCGGGTTCCTCCTATGTTCATATAATCCTTGTTTAAGACTTGATTGGACTATACTGCTAGACAACCCTAGGCACCTAGAGCTATCTCATCTCACAAATTGATAAGGACTACCCCTCTAAAAATAGCCAAGACTCTTTCAACCCATTGCTGCAATTGGGGATCACCCAATAGAACTACTCTAAAATCAGGTGGGACTATTTCAACCCATTGCTACAATCGGGGTTCATTTTATGGCTTTGAATAGTGAACAATCCAGGGATTCAAGTTCTCACCCCATTTTTGATATTTGCTCATATGTAGTGATAAAAATCATTGTTCTTCATGTTTTACTCTAAGTGATAAAAATCACTGTTTATTATCATTTTTCTTGAGCAAGGGATTTGTATAGTGCTTTTGATTCACTATATCATTTTAGATTTGAAATTTGGGTTTAAAATTTAAACTTTGTATCTATGTACGAGTAGGGGAAATTCTTGTCCTTTTTCCAAGGTTCACCACTCTAGACCAAACTATTTTTAAGATAAGCAAGTAATAAAACCTTATCTCTAAATACCCAGGACCACTTTCATAGCTTTAATCTTCCATTATATTAGCAGGATTTTAAATGTGTCAATTAGTGACGGGATCCTGATATGCCAAGCACTATCACAACTAATGACCTCATCTACAAAATCAAAAGAAGCTTTCTACAACATCTGAGAAACCCACTAGGTATGGCTGAGTGATTGGAAAAATTTGGTATATATAGAAACATATAGAAATAGGTGTTGTGTATGAATGCAACGGAGTATGATAAATGCAAAGGTGCATGATTAAAACACAAACATGGTGTTATTTGTAAGATTGAAAAATGCACTCCATAATAATATGGAATACAATGGATGACGAATGCCTATATGCAATGCAATGATGAAATGAATGCATGTGTAAATGAAAATTCATAATGCAAATGCAATTTTTTTTGGATTTTATGCTTTACCAATTTTTTTTTGGATTTTATTAATTTTATTGATTTTATAATTTTTATTGATTTTGAGCTTTTATATTTGACCAAACGGCGAGTACATGCCTTTGGAGCCTTTAAATTGACCAAGCAATTTTTCAAAAAATCCTTGGAGGTTATTTTAGGATGATCGAGCAGTTTTAAGTAAACCCTCGAAGACTTTTGGGGTTGACCAATGGTTTGAAATACCTTTGGAGCTTTTTGATTGACCAAACTACTCACAAGAGATCTTGGAGCATTTTAGTATGACTGAGCGATTTTAAGAAAACCCTTAGGGCCTTTTAGTGGCATGACCAAGCGATTTTAGGAACACTTGGAGCCTTTTGCTAACATGACAAAGTAATTTTTGGAACCCTTGGTGCCTTTTAGGGAGGGTATGCTACCCTATGTACCCCCAACATGCATGCTATCCACCAAAATATAATCAACTTGTTTAGGAAGAGTAACAAAAATTGACTCTCCCAACTGAGGAACGTACCTCATTAGAGTACCTATGCCTTGGCAGGGTTGCACGAGTGAACCATCCTTGCGGATCGTGTCTCATTCTACTAGGTCTTGGATGACCCTCTTAAATGATTGACAATCTCGAATGTCATGTCCATGCACTCGATGATACACACAAAAGGGACCCTTACTAGGTGATCTAGTCTTGGATACCCTTTGCTTGACTTTGGGCAATATGAATGCCTTTGCCTCATGTAACTTTTGGAACAAAGTTAGAGTAGTTATCTAAAATGAAACTATTCACTGCACTGGCTTATCGGGCTTACGAGGTGACTAACAACCTTGAGGTCGCTCTTGAGGAGGTCTGACCTCCGTTTCAACATGTTGGGGCACTATAATAGAATCATCTTCATGATAAACCCCTTATCTATCAGTTTTTGCACCACCCTCTTTAATTCATGACAATATCGAATGCCATGACCCTTTATTTGATGATAGAGACAATAGTGATGCTCCCTATAACCCATAGGATTAGCTCTATTTGGGTCTAAAGAGATGATATCATGCAAGGTGATGACCTTAGCCTCTTGCATCTTATGAAATATACCAGACTTAGACTCTTTTAAAGGAGTCCAAATGTGCTGCGACTATTTTTGGTGCTCGACCCACATTGGCTTACTCTGAGGACCTAATGGTTGGGTAGGCCGCATGGGCTCTTGCTTTTTTTGAGGTTTTTCCTATACTTACATAGGAAGTGGTTCGACCTAAGACAAGGGATGCTTTTGTGATCCCAATTTTCTAAGTTGATTCATGATAAAATGCAACACCTTATCTTTCTCATCCATTCGATGTTCCATTTGTTCTAGATGACTTAGAATGGCTCGCAATACTAACAAAGAGTTCATATGTATTTCCAATTATTGATTCAGCATACCTTTTTCTATTGAATAAAATTGAACAATAGATGCTAGAGATCCATTTGGTAATTGCAAATCACCTATTTCATTTGTTTGGGTTGATGCATATACTTCTTGATGACACACTTTGTCAATGCTATCCACATGTTCATGTACCTGACTCATTTCATGTTGTTTTTTGGATTGAAAAACTTAAACTATGTTAGATTTAGCACCCCCAGCCTGATATGGGGTACACGCTCACTCTTGTCCTTGATAATGTGGCACAAGAAATGAGTTAGGAGTGACCAATTTTAAAGTTTTGGATCCTTTCAATGTTGAAGCAATGTTTGATTATCCCATATCTTCCTCTATTAGCTCTAGAGTCACTCGATCCTCTGACCTAATGTCAACCATTCCCAAAAACCTATGAGAAAATGATTCCACCATTGCATGATTCGTAGGTGACTCGTCAACCTGTTGGGGTTGTAGCAACTCAATTACCACAAACGACTCTTCCTCATGCTCATTCAATGCATCTATGATAGGCTCAATAGGTAGATACTCGACAAGAAGCTAACCTAAATCCTCAATGGTCTCCATGATGGGTGACACCGTGGTGTCTGCCTCCATATGATATTTATACTCAACATCATCCTCATGAGGACTATCTTGTGACATGATGGATTAAGAGGGTATTCTACACTTAGATGCATCCATGATCATGCTAATTATCCCCCCTTGATAGGAGTATGAGGTTCTTCTAATGACACATCCAAGGTAGTTGTGAGTATCTTTGTGATCGAGTTCATCAACCCTTCCCTGTTAGGAAATACTGAAGATGTAGGAGTTATAGGTGACTCCACAGGTGATAGTAGTAGTGATGGTAACTCCACAATGGTTTATAAGGTTACATCTAAACATTGTATAAACTCATCATGTTTAGCATTTAGAGACGTGGGCAACCCACTAGGTTCCTATGGATGATCCCCCAATTTGTAATATTTAAAAGTATCTGGGTCAGATTCAACCACAATAACTTAATTTGCATGGGTGTACTTAATGCACTGATGCACTACGGATGGTATGAACTCCATGGCTCTTATTCACGACCTTCCAAGTAGTAGGTTATACTTTTTTTATTCCTCTAAAACATAGCACAATGTAGAAATAATATTTTGTCCCACCTCGATGGGGAGGACTATTGTGCCTACTGTAGGGGATTCCACATCATTAAAATCTTGTAGCATAAAATTTTATGCCTTGATGTGGGAAGGTGTAATTTTGATATGTTTGAATGCTAAGGTGGTAATGATATTAAATGATGATCATATATCCACCAACACTCGCTTATATGCAATATGATTTATCCTCGCTATGATATGCAATGGAGGATCAGATTCCTTGACAAGGATAGGTTTGACTTCCTATTTACAGAAAGTGATCATAGGCTCCTTTTATGGTGGAATAGACTATATATGCACCAAGTACTGACAATTTTTGAGCATTGACATTGCTCACCTATCTAACTTACCCATTCTCAACCTCATGCTTATGCATGGGATCCAATAGTTTATGGTATGTCTATGTATCTAAGAGAATGGCTATATTCATGCTTAAGAGGCAACTCTTGATGATGCATAGGGTGCATCATGTTGACTTATTGCCTAAGCACTCTAGGTATGAGATTATTTTTAGGAGTTACCTCACATGATTGTTCTTCACATAATTTCCATCGGTAAATCCTCTCTTCCCATTGTTGGAGCTCATACAACCTTTATTGATGCACTCTCTTTCTCTCTATGCACTCATGCTCTAGATGCTCATGCTCAATGCGCACCTCCTCCAATTGGTCTTGTCGTAGTCACCTCTTATGGGCTACATAAGACTTAGGTTCCCTATATGACTGACTCATGGAGTAAGATCCACAACTCTCTACCTTGCTAGGATGAGACCTAACAATGCTAGTTCTTTCCACGTGTGTGGAAACCCTATCACTTCCATGTGAGGACCCCCTACATGCTGAAGGAGTCTCGCAATGACTATCATAGTGTTGCACCAGGAGGATAATATCCTTAGGTGAATGATGAGTGTGACGCCTAACAAGGAGGTGTATGAGGTCTAAAAGATACTTAAGGGAATATCGAAGGTATTGAGGGCCTCTCCCTACATATTTTGAGTCATTAGCTTGTGAGTGAGCTCGACTATGTCTAGTTGTCATGATGTGCCAACTAGATAAGTCTTGAGAGGAAACCTCTCTTACTAAAAAAATTAGCCTCAAGGAAGGCCTTATCTTGATGAATTAAGCGATAAAGAAGCATACAATGTAAACAATGTGATTATCTCCTTTAAATTTTGAAAGTGAACCCTAAACTATTTGATGTTGTTTCAATTATTTGTTGTATTAGTAATAGAAACTCTTATCATGTTTGAAAACTTGTTGAATGATAATCTCAATTTAATTAGCTTTCACCAGTATGCTCATAGCTCGACAACCTTAGTGTAAATCCAAGATGCATAAATCCCCCATGTGTGGCAATGAAACCCCACACCCGAACAAGAGGCACAAGTCCTACCAGTCCCTCACCCATTTTCCCCCAGTCAGTGGTATACCCTCTAAAGAGAATACATGCAAATTTTCTAGGGTACAAAAGGTTCTTAGGCCCAGTCTTGGTCTAAAACAATAAGTACATGGGAGTTGGGCCAACGGATGGAAATGATTGCCACAATCATTGGACCCTACTAGTGGTTGGATGTCACTCCCAAATCACTAGCTTTTAATTGAAACATGGTGTGTGTGGTTATTTTTACTCTTTGCATAGAAAGGAAAATGCATAATACAACATGAATGATTATTTCCTACATGATATGCAAAAAGAAACGTTTCATTTTTTGAGAATGCATGCTATATCCTATATGATGTTTTGACAATGCAAATTATGATGATATGGCCTCTGATTGGACCTCAAGCATGCAAACCAACACATAATTTAAATCTAGAATGTTGGATTCTAGGGTGGACTGCACTTAGAGGTCTGTTGTTCCTAGCAGTGCCTAGCCAAACATGGAAAAAGAAACCCTAAGACCTAATTCATTTCCCTTTTAGTGTCTTAATTAGATTTTCCCTTTTCTACTTTCTAGAAAACATAGACATAATAAAAAAGTACAGAGAGTGAAAAATGGGGCCTACCTCAGTTCCTCATTCAATCAAGCTTCGGCTCCCTACTATCTATTTTGTCTACTATGAACCGTAGGTCTGATGCACGGTCTAGAATGTAGCCCACATTTTGAAGCCATGGGCCAATAATGAGACCGTAGCTAAAACCTATGGTTTGAACCTAATATCAAAAAAACATAGAGGTCAGATATCATTTGCATAAAGTATGGAGTCTCGTCATGATTGCCTTCTAACCTATCCAAAAATCAATGCACCTATCTACTGCATCAATCGAAATCAACATAAAATCATACAATAATGAACAAGATTGCACATAACAATAAAATGGATGTTTCTTTTATTAATATTGGAAGTGAATCTCAATTACAATCATGACCCTCTTAGGGTCACCCAAATGTTGATACAATTAATACAATTCCAAAGCCCCCAATAGGGTAGGCACAATACTAAGGCTCTCTAAATAATCACAAACTACTCTAGGGTTGAGTTGACCCTCTTATTCATGTTGAGGAAGGAATTAGATGATTGAATCTATTCCCTATGATTAAGAAACAACACAAAATCATTAAATGAATAGGCAACCTCTCATTATGATGCCCCTTGAGGAAACATGCATAAAAATGCCATAACAACTATGAAATCAAGAAGATGGATAAAACATATTAAACTTGTGCAAGATTCATAAATATTGTTAGAAACATGAAAGTATAAAGTGCAGCTATCTATCTACTTGATCAATTGCATGGAATGAAACAAGATAGCATGAAATTAAGCCATTAATGTCCTACTTATTATAATGAAAACAAGATTGATTAAACCCTAAATATACCGGTCAAATTATCTCTAAACATGAATTAACCCACTAAAATGACTAATCTAACCTAATTAGGCATACTAAAATAGAAACAATAAGGAGATCTATCACCTATTGCAAACCACAGCTCTGATGAGTGGTCTGCATTATACACCGTAGCTTTCAACCATGACAAGCAATTAAGTAGCTTTGCCCTCTAATTCTAGGGTTATGGGCTTGATCCTCCTTGTCAAATTGATGATCAAGGGTTGCCTTAGTATCCTCTAATAGGTTTGGTGGTTGAATTGCTCTATAGGGCCTATGTTTTCCTAAATTAGCATTTCTTGGCATTCTAGATCCTTAGGGTATCCATGGCATGAATTGACATGATGCTTGACTAGTTGACAATTGAATAACAACACTCCCTCTCAATGCACTCAAGTGAGTCCATAATTCTATAGGATTTTGTTGCTTTGATCTCCAATGCTTGCTCTCTTATTTGCCCTAATTCTTATGGGTACTTATAGGACTTACCAAGGGCTATGGGTGGCTTCATGGAGAAGCCAAGATCAAGAAGAGGTAGTTGGAACAGTTGGATTGGAAGCCTCTGGAATCTTTTGTCCTTCAACTACATTCTTTTAGATCAAATGGTTGTTCCAACTTGTTTGGCTCAGATGAAGGCCAACTAAACTTTATTTTAGACCATAGGTCATAGATGTAGCCTAGATTGTAAACTATAGATCTTAACTATGGTTCAGACTATAGACCATAGGTCTCTACTATGGTTCAAACTAATTAGACCAAGGATCCCAAATTGAGTGGTTAGAACCATTTATCCATCTTGGAGTCTATCCAAGATCTTCCATATAGTCTTGTAGCATGTTCCATATGAGTAGTCACCTTTGACATGATATTTTTTAGGTGTCTACATGAGCAAATACCATATTTAGCATAGTTTTTCAACACCCTATTATCCATAAGAAAATGGGAAAGCAGAAGCCTCAAATAAAATAATAGTCTTTATCTTAAGGAAGATGGTGAAATATAATCATAAGGACTGACATATGTAATTACCTCTTGCATTATTGGTATACAAGACTAGTGTGCGGATGCCCACTAGGGCAACACTATTTTCACTTGTATATGGCACTAAGGCCATCACGCCCCTAGAATTGGAAATTCCAACCCTGTGCATAGCATTGAAGGACTTCATATATGATGACACCGTGCGGCAAGGCCACCTGTATCAATTAATGCTTCTTTATGAACATTGATTCAATGCCTTGGAGCATATTTGTATTTATCAGGATCACCTTGCACGAGCCTACAATAGTAAATTCCACTTAAGATAATTCAAGGTTGGAGATCTTGTGCTCAAATAAAACCAACAAAACTTGAATCTGCCACCGCATCTATGAGATAAATTTATGAAAAATTGGATAGTTTCATACATAATATCAAAAAGGGTTGGGCCTAGATCATATCACCTCACATAATTGGATGGTTTTGAAGAGCTGGAACCTCTCATTATCATCCATTTAAGGGCATTTTATACATAAATTACAAAAACATTCAAATATACATAAAATACAAAAACATTCAAATATGTCATAAAATTACAAGAAAATAATAAAAACATAAAAGATTCAAAATAAAAAATTCTCCAAGGGTGTCTTCATGCCACTTGGTCAAATTCAATCAAAATTCTCCAAGGGTATCCTCATACCGCTTGGTCACCTCAATCAAAAATGCTCCACATGTATCTTCATGTCTCTTAGTAAAATTCAATCAAAAATGCTCCAAGGGTATCTTCATGCTGCTTGGTCACCTCAATAAAAAATTCTCCAAGGGTATCCACATGCCATTTTGTCAACCCCTAAAAGCCCTAAAGGCACAATAATACCTTTGGTAAAAAAAATAAATAGCACAAAAATAATGCAAAATAATCAAAAATACAAAAACATTTGCATCTTACATTTGCATCTACATAGCTGCATCACATTCATATCCGTTGTATTTGCACATGTTATGATCACAATATTGCAAATGATACCATAGTTTGTATCACAACCACAAATACTCAAATCCATCTTCATCTATTCATCCATGTGTGTAACTGTGTTTTTCAACACAATCGTTCTTGTTGCTATAAAGAATAGGCTAAGGTTTTCCAGTCATTCAACCATATCTAGTGGTCTTATTAGCTTTTATGGAAATACATATTTATTAGTAGAGGGTAAGGTCTAGTCATGATAATGCCTCATATATTCAGGATCCCATCACTATTTAAAAACATTAATATCCTAGTTGGTACAAGAGAAATATGAAAGTTTCAAAAGTGATCTAGGTCACCTTGAGCGAAAAAGGGTCTTCCTCGCTTATCCCCCTATGCAACCAGTTCAAATATGCTAAGAATTTGCAAAAGGATAAGTTCCACCCTACACAAAAATAAGTGATCATCATCACTACATAAATCCCTTGCTTTCATTAAAACAAGCAAAATCCCAAAATCAGACAAAAGTCAAAGTCAAAACAAACAAGTGATTCTCATCCCTACATAAGTCCCTTACTCAAGAGAAAAATCAATCAAAAATAAATAGTGATTTTTATCACTAAGCATGAGTAAGTATCCAAAATAAAATGAATAAAATAAGGGAATGGAGCTTGAATCCATTGAATTCTTAGCATTTATACAAAATCAAAAGGGGATCCCCATTATAGGTTTGGTGTACAACCATGCCTGGCAATGGTTATACCCTTATGCATGACGATATGTCTATCACAATAGCATCTTGCATTTTCTATACCAATGTTTGCATGTGGATGAGCTAGCTTTGGGTAACCCAATACTGCCTACTGGTATAGTCCAACTAAGTCCAACATAGGATCAGATAAATAATATAAGATCCTCGATCTTAGCAATGGGCTAAAAGAATCCCACCTGACATTGGAGGAAATTCTTGAGTTCTATATAGATATATTCATCTGCACACATAGGTATAATGAATCTCTAGGTCTATGATGAAAGCCTTGCTTTAGTCTTGTATGGTCAGTACGCAACTTTTGATAGGGTAACTAGAGTGTTTGAGTCTCAGGAAAAGCCTCAAAACTTCCTACATGGCAACAAATCATATCATCAATCTCATCATCAATTTTCTTTATGAGATTTTATGAATTAAAGGGTAGTAACAAATTAGGCTATATACCGTATGGATGTCATAAATGATGTTTATATGGCCATTGACTACTTTGTATCTTTTAAATTATAAAATATTATCAAGAAACTACACACATTCTATGCCATTACATTTTACATATGGATGTTTAAACAATTAGTTCTTGTAATAAGAACGATTGTTTACATTCATAACTAATATACTTTTTATGGTGTCACCCATTAGATCATTATAATCATATCATATACATTTCTTATGTTTTAAAATATTAAATCATACAGGTTCATTTACATTAGATCAAATACCATGTAGATAATACATTTCATACATTGAATTTGCCACATCATAACATAAGTCAGATGCATACAACTAAAAGCAAAATTAAACATGCATTTAACAAATAAAGTTGCATCCATAAATACATATATCATCAATCATCCATAAACACCTAATATCAGATCATTGCATCCACATACATTACATCATATAGCCATAATCAAAGCACATAAATCCATATTAGTATCCATATATGTATACATCATAAACCCACCATTAATTCAATTCATAATACATCACATCATGTCATAGTAATTAGAAACATCTACATAAGTAGCCATATAAAACATCTACATTATCATAAATATCACCTATCATCTAACACATACATCAACTCATCATAATGCCATCATCACATCTCATAAACAAAACATAAACATAAGCAATAAAGGATACACATTATAAATCATAATGAAAATATCTCATATAAATGTGTGTACCAAGTACATGGATGTATAAAAATGCCCATGGGCTATAGTCATATAGGTCAACTAACCTCAAAAATAAAATTTAAGGTGCATCATGAATCAAACTGGGCTTGCACCCCTTGTAGCACCACCCCCTATGGTGGGATCCCTGGGAGAGTGGTGTGAGCTAGATCCTGCTAGTCTCTTTGTATGATTCCAAGTCCTATGCCTAAGCTAGAAATAATATTGCCCTGATGTGGAGCACCTGCTAACCTATGATCCATTGAAACCTACCCTCTCCATAGGATTTTCTCCTAGCCTCCTAATCTACATTGAGAGAGTGGTAATGTAGGCTACATCATTAGAAATATTTGCCTCATACTCATCTAGCAAGGCCTATGTTTTCCTAGTCTCTACTTTGAGATCTATCCCTATAGGAATTTGTGGTGTTGGAGGATCAACAAAAATCTACATCCTAGTAGCACCTCCCCTGATAGCAACATTTAATGCCTGTATCTATGCCATAATTTGTGCTATAGTGGCATCTCGATGTGCTATAGTGGCATCTCATAGTACTATAAAGGAATCACACTATCGTTCCTAGATCTTTGCTAACTGGAGCTTAGCCTCTACCTCATGTAGCTATTCCCTAAGAAAAGAATCTCTATCCTTATGATCCAACTCCTCATCCTCCTCCTTAGGAGCCTCCTCCTCCACTGCCACCTTCTCTATCGACTAGCCCCATCCCTCAATCCTAGATCAAAATTTGCACCATGCTGGATCTACACCTCCATCACTACCATCATCCTCATAGGCTAGGATACCATCACCATGCCACATATGATCCCCCCACCACTATACAAAGTCATATGTCACTCCCCTAGTGATACCTACATCAATATTTGGGGCATCCTCCTCATCACTAAGCTCTATAATTCATGGTAGGGGAAGGTCTTTATCTACTGTAATGCGTCTATATAGAACTAGGAAAAATAGTACATCTTGATACAATTTGTACTAACAAAGGATGTGAGAGTAGAATAAATACTCTCTAATATCAACTTTATGGCCAATGATCCATTGTTCATGTCATTTCGTAGCTATAAATCTGGATGGATCATCCCATGTTGGGTAGTCATGATATGGTCACCATATGATATCTCTGACCTGTAGCCCAGTTAAAGTAGTAATGTAATGGAGGAGCTCCACTGCATGAGGGTGGCTCTTGCACTTCTTGTGCTCTCGAGCCCATATGGTACCATATCACTACATCTAACTATATATCTTTGTAATCTCCATGAGAAGCCCTATGGTATGATCTACATGGATGTACTTCCATCCCCATATCTGCAAGAGTAAGCTGCATGTAATTTTGATGCAACCTTACCAATGGATGTGATACAAATCATCGTAGCACTATGCTAGAAAAGACCTCCCCCATGTATAGATGATAGGCTTCTCATTGTCCACCAAATTTTGAACCATTGCAAGGAGGTTCCATGGGAACCTCAAGCCTGAGTAGTCTGGGATAAGAACATTGCTAAAGACCATCAGTAATACTACATGCCTCACAAAGAAGACCTCATACCTGTACCATCATAGAATAGATTTGGTGTCCTGTAAGGCAGTCGTAGCATGTCTCCTGAACACCCTAGAAAAGACTACCTCACTATCATTAATGGTCGAAGATATGATGGCCACTCCATCAAAAGGAATCCATAATATCATATATACATCCTTCGGTGTGAGTCATCTCATCAGTAGGAAGGTGGAAGGTATTAGTCCGAGGATCCCATCGGAGCCAAGGCCATGAGGTAGGTCTAATCTAACATATTTTGGGGAATCCTGGTCGCATATTGTAGTCCATGGGCCTTAAACCATGCCCAGTCTATGTCATCCATACAAGGTAAGAGGTCAAGCAAGAGCTTTGGGTCCCGATACCAAGAAGTAATAATCTAAGGACAAGAAGCAAGGCATTACTATAGTGCATATAAGGCATAAAATGCAATAAAACTTGGAAAATAGTGCAAATAATGATATACTATCCTAAGTATGAGTAAAATGGGAATAAATGCACCTAATCATGTAGCAAATTTCAGAAAAGCAACTCAAAATTTCAAAAAAATCAATTAATCACCTCAAAAATAAAAAAATCAAAAAAATTGTAAGGCTTTCTAGTTGCTTTTGTCTATAGCAACCAGGAATCGATCGATGAGGCTGCCAGTGGCTAAGCTCCAACAATCAAATTTTTGACCATTGGGATTTGAACCAACTATTGTCATCGATAGTGGCCAAGCTATGGGCATAAATGGTTGCTCTGATTGGTAGCGGTCTATAGGTGACACGACAAACGCGTATGCCCTAGGCTAAAAATACCAAAAAAAATTCACAAAACATAAAATGGGGACAAGCCCACCAAATTAAAACCTAAACTAAGGCCTATCTATGGGTTCAGTTCATTGCCAATAAGTTTAGTGAGGTTCATTTATCGGTTACTTAGTGAGGTTTATTTTTACTAAAATATAAGCGAGGTTAGAGTTTCGAAGCATACCCAAGAAGATCTGGCTCCTCCACTCATCGATGCCTCACCCTGCACAACCATAATCCTCGATGCAAAATGCTCCAAGTTGTAAACTATCACTTTCTCTCTAGAGCTCTAAAAAGTGAATCTCCAACTGGAAGAATGAAAATTCAAAACCCTAGCCTGCTTTTATATTTCCTAAGTTATGTCTTAGCCACTACCATAATTAGTAGCCTGAACTTCTTGGCCACTTAGGTAGAGAGCAGCCAGAAGCAGGCATTTAGGGGTCACTGGACCTAATAGCAGCCAGCAGCACAGCCAAAAATAAGAAAATTTCTCCCATGAGTAATAACAATAAAATAAAATAAACACATTTTGATGACCCATAAACATCATAATGCTCAAAATAACAAAAAAATCACATAGAAACAAAATCTCAAGTAAGCCTCGTATTCAGTTACTTACTCTATCAACTCGGTGGTTGCAACGATTTGCATTCCATGCAATTTGGTGAGATGAGTGAGCTACTATAAGGCTACTTGGGGTAAATTAATAATTTTGGAATTTTGATACACCCTATCAATCCCAAAGAAGACCAATATGGTTAGACTGCTCCACGGGTATGATAGAATCATCCTAATTCCTTTATGACATATAAACACTAAGCCAAGTGATTCAATAAAAATCCTAAATAGAATCACTCATCCTAACTCTCTAAGAAGGCCATTTATGGCTGGACCACTCCCAGGGATAGGAATGAATGATCATCATAAACATTTGAGATCACACTTGGATGGGGTTTACCCATTAAAATAAAAAGCACTAGAAAGGAATCAAATTAGTCATATTGGTCAAGCAACTTGTCGCTTCGTTCATTGCCCTTCCCTCATCAATTCATTGTGTGAGGGGGTAGTTAGATCTTCAAATAATCATAATCAAAGTCAACCAAATATCACTCAATCATATAAAAAAAAAATTCATCCTATGAATCATTGCAAAAAACTATTACAAAATTTCCCCCTGTTTGCTAGGTTCATAGGCAAAATATGATATTTTTAGTTGTAGCTCTACTCCAATTGGATCTCATTGTAGTGACATAAGCTAACCGATTGTGTTTTAGGAATGAGTGTGAGTGAATATGTGCAAGCCCTGTGCTAAATTAAGCCTTCTAGTATGTCAAAGCAATGATTCAAGGGTGTGTGCCATCTTGCATGATTGGGCCATCCAATGTTAATCAGAACAATGATTATCATACACCATACAAACATAATAGTCTATGTTTTTGCTTAGTGTTGTGTGTTTCCCACATAGCACATCCCAAAAAGGGGTATATTTAGACACCTACAACACATCGTGTTTAGGATAACTACTCATATGGGCATCCATAGACCATGTGACTAAACCTTGGGACCTTCCAAGTGCTAAAAGTAGTTTTCACCACTCCTTTGGGGTAGTCTTATTCCATCCAAGCCTGGCCGCTATGAAACAAAGTGGCTAAATCTTGGCTATTGAATCTCTAAGCGGCCAAACCCTAGCCACTACAGATGACAATGGCTAAGCTTTAAAATGCAATTTGCCACCAAAATAGCCTAATATCATGTGGAATTGGTAGTTTGCATGCAATAAGGTCAAGTGGCGATAACTTTGCATTCCTCCTCATAGCCAATTTACATGAGAGACTCAATTCCAAGTTTAGACATCAGTTTAACTAGACTTTAAACATAGAAAAGATAAAAATTCTCATGCTAACCTCTAGTGTGCATGAAAAATTCAGTCCTAGGGTTGGACATTGACCTAGAGTTTCAAAGATATTATAAGGTGCAAACCTAAGAGCACCGAAAGAGAATTTAGAGACTTTTTATATAGATACAACCGAGGAGAGATTTTTGAGACTTGGAGATATTTTCTTGTAGTGAAGCCCTATTGGATTAGAGAGCAAATTGGAGTACCTTTTAGGAGCAACAAAGTGCTAGCCGACCGAGGGGTTATCATCTACAAGATATTCAATACATCGAACAAAAACAACAATCATTTTAACATCAACAACAAGCCTATATCCATAGCCTTGGAGCAATAGAGACAGATTTTCATCTTAGCTGCCACTGTCTCAAATAGTGGCCCATAGGCCTAGTCTAGGATTCTCAGCATTAGTTTCTTTCATTTAGCTTATTACATATTTTTAAGCCATTAGCATAGATCTAATTTATTTCATTCATAGCATTCATTTCTATTACCATTGAGAATATTCCTATTTATCATTAGGGTATTTTCTAACAACCTCATCTGAGGAGGCAATATCAGATAGTTGATCATTTGTTGTTGTATTCATGCTTGCAAGACTACAGGTTCATTGGATAGTTTATCAACATACACAAGTAAGAGGATCCCTCTCGGAGCTAGACCTGGAGAAGGAGGCATCTGTAAGCCCTCATACAGTTCCATGTGCATCATCAGGAAGCCTGTGAGAGCGCATCTCCCCTTGCAAGGGGATATCATACATCTGCTATCCTATTTTGTAAAATATATATCAAATGGCAATAATGGTGGGACTCAACTAAGCCTCAAGTAAGCCTTGTATCCAGTTACTTACTATATCAACTTGGTGATTGCAGCGATTTGCATTCCATGCAATTTGGTGAGATGAGTGAGCTACCATAAGGCTACTTGGGGTAAATTAATCATTTTGGAATTGTGATACACCCTATCAATCCCAAAGAAGACCAGGATGGTAGGATTGCTCCACGGGTATGATAGAATCATCCTAATTCCTCTATGACATAAAAAACTGAGCCAAGTGATTCAGTAAAAATCCTAAATAGAATCACTCATCCTTACTCCCTAAGAATACCATTTATGGCTAGACCGCTCCCAGGGATAGGGATGAATGATCATCATAAACATTTGATATCACACTTGGATGGGGGTTTTCCCATTAAAATAACAAGAACTAGAAAGAAACCAAATTAGTCATATTGTTCAAGCGACTTATCGCTTCGTTCATTACCCTTCCCTTATCAATTCATTGTGTGAGGGGGTAGTTAGCTCTTCAAATAATCATAATCAAAGTCAACCAAAAATCACTCAATCATATCAAAATTGTGTTCATCCTACGAATAATTGTAGACAACTATTACAAAATTTCCTCTTGTTTTTTGGGTTCATAAGCAAAATATGACATTTTTAGTTGTAGCTCTCCTCCGATCGGATCTCATTATAGTGACATAAGCTACTTGATTGTGTTTTAGGAATGAGTGTGAGTGAATATGTGCAAGACCTATGCTAAATTAAGCCTTCTAGTATATCAAAGCAATGATTCAAGGGTACGGGTTGTCTTGCATGATTGGTCCATCCAACATTGATCATACCAATGATCATCATACACCCTACAAACATAGTAGTCTACATTTTTGCTCAGCGTTGTGTTTTTCCCACATAGTGCATCCCAAAAATGTGTATATGTAGACACCTAGAACACATTGTATTTAGGAGAACTACTCATATGGGAATCCATAGACCATGTGACTAAACCTTGGGACCTTCCAGGTGATAAAAGTGATTTTCACCACTCATATAGGGTAGTCTTAGCCCATCCAAGCCTGGCCACTATGAACCAAAGAATCAGAATCTTGGCCATTGAAGCTCATAGTGGCGAAACCCTAGCTGCTATAGACGATAGTGGCTAAGCTTTAAAATGCAATTTGCTACCAAAATAGCCTAATATTGGGTGGAAGTGGTAGTTTACATGTAATAATACTTAGCAGGGATAACTTTGCATCCCTCCTCACAGCTAGTTTACATGAGAGACTCAATTCCAGGTTTAGACATCAGTTTAACTGGCCTTCAAACATAGAAAAAACAAAAATTCTCATGCTAACCTCTATTGTGCATGTAGAATTCAGTCCTAGGATTGGAAATTGACCTAGGGTTTCAAATATATTATAAGGTGCAAACCTAAGAGCACCAAAATAGAATTCAGAGACTTTTTGTAGAGATACAATCGAGGAGATCTTTTCAATACTTGGAGAGCTTTTATTGTAGCGAAGCCCTTTCAGATTGAAGAGAAAATTGGAGTACCTTTTAGGAGCAATGAAGTGTTGGCCGATTGAGGGGTTATCATCTATAGGATATTCAATACATCAAACAAAAATGACAATAATTTCAACATCAACAACAAGCCATGGAGCAATAGAGATAGGTTTTCATCTTAGCGACCACTATCTCAGACAGTGGCCCATAGTCCTAGTCTAGGTTTCTTAGCATTATTTTCTTTCATTTAGCTTATTACATGTTTTTAAACCTGTTGTGACTGTTTCACAACTAGCCCCAAAGCTTGGGGACCCACCTTTTTTTTTTTTTTTTTGATAAATTTTGGTGTGGTTTTTGTCTTTTTCTTTTTTTATATATAGGTTTATTAAAGTGTTTATAATTCAAACATTAACTTTTGGGTTAATTCATGTTTAAAAAAATAAATAAACTAAAAAAAATGAATTAAAAAAATAAATAAATAAATAAAACAAGAAAAAAAAAAGATAAATAAATAAAAATAATATATATATATATATAAACAAATGAACATAAAATAAAAACAAAAAAAAATAAAAATAAAAAAGGGATAAGATATTATATATATATATATATATATATATTTCATGGTGGCCACGTATAACTCTTAAAGCTTTTAAAGCACTTTTTATTTAGCTTTAAGTAGTATGTAGTGGTAGGATTTTTTTTTTTTAGCTTTTTTGTTTTTTTTAAGTTTTAATTTTTAATTTTTCCATGTTAGTTTAAGTAAAGTAAAGTTTTTGTTTTTTTTTAACGTTGGTTTTAATTATTTGCAGGGTATTGCGAATGGAAGAAAGGAAGAAGGGACGCGAAAGTTAAAAATAAAGATACGCGTGGAAAAGCAAGGAAGACGAAACGAATGCGCAGATGGAGGAAATGAAACGAAACCCTACGAAAGGGAAATGAACAGCTTTTGGGGCTTTGAAATATGCATGCAAAATATGAAACGAAGGGTTTTTCTGAAGTTCTTTAAAAACAGAGACGAAATATTGAAAAAAGGGGGGACTGCACAGGGGATTGCACGTCGGATTTTTTTTTTTCTGCACATTGGATGGCTGGACTGGCTGGATCTTTTGGGAGGCCAGAAACTGGAAAAGGATGTAATATTTTAAAGAGAAATCAATAATGAGAAAACATTTTTTTTTCAGATTTTTAGCAAACTTTCTGGGCAAAATCAAAAGGAGGATTTTTATCATAAGACTAATGTTATTGTGCTTATGTTGCAGGTCCATTAATTCAGGTTGTTTTATGATTACCTCATAACTTGGGATTTTGCAGGGAGGAGCTTGCTAAACTAAATCCAGAATTTCATTTTTTGTTATTTTTATAACCCCTTTTTTGCAGAATTTTTTCTTATTTTCGGACATTAAAATAAAAATCGGAAAAAAATCAAAATCCAAAAATAACTGAACGTCTATGTAGAATGAGCATCAAAGATTCACTATATGCATTTACATTTTCATTTCGATGTCATTTCGAATTTATAAAAAATATTTAAAATTGCGGTTTTTATAAGCATTTTTTTTATAAATTCGGATTTTTATAATTTTATATTTTTGAAGGCAAATCAGATTTCGTTTTTTGCATATTTGTGTTGGCAAGCAATAAATTGACTCTCTTTTATGAAAATCATAATTTCATTAAAAGGGGCAATTTATTTTGGCATTCCACGAGCCATTACATTAAGAGCAATAAATGAACTTCCTTCATGAAAATTCTAATTTCATGAAAGGGGGTAATTTATGAGACATTTCAAGCATTTAATGAACTCTCTTTATGGAAACCAATTCCATTAAAGATAGTTATTTATAATGCAAATTAAAGGCTACTAGAGCTACAAAATTAGTCTTTTCATCATACACAATTCACATTTAAAATTAGGTTTTAATCTTCTATTTCATGTTTAGAGTAGGATTTAATGCAAGATAAAAACTTGTTTAAAATCTACTTAATTAAAGAAGATAAAATCTACCTTAAAATCATTGAAGATAAAATGAATTAAGGCTTACATCGTGGTCATATGAGGGCCAATCATATTCACATTTCCTTTCTTTTAAGGTTCATGAACAATAATAACATAACATAGTGAAATAAACTAAAACATGCCCCTTGTTTACAGTTACTTGCTATCACTAAGGTATTCCTAGCATTTGCTTGATACATATTTATAAGTACACAAGCACTCATTTAATAAAAGGAACCTTGGAGAAATTTCATTTCTTTGCAAGAGAGGGATTTCTAATAAATTCCCTAACTGTGTGTGGTATCTTTGCAATTGGGCAAAATATCCACTCAACAAAACCATTAGCATAGATATAATTTATTGCATTCATAGCATTAGTTTCTATTATCATTAAGCATCTTCCTGTTTATCATTAGGGTATTTGCTAACAACCTCATCTAGTGAGGCAATCTTGGATAGTTGAACGTTTGTTGTTGTTTTCATGCTTGCAGGACTACAGGTTCACTAGACATGTCATCAATATATGAAAGAAAGAGGATCCCTATAGGAGCTATACCTAGAGAAGGAGGTATCTGTAAGCCCTCATATAGTTTTGTGTGCGTCACTAGGAAGCCTACGAGAGCGCATCTCCCATTGCAAGGGGATATCATACATCTGCTACCCTATTTTGTAAAATTTATATCAAATTAAGGGAATCCCTAAAAGGGATCTATATGTAATCGAACTTGAGAAAAAGTAATAAAAAGCATTATCTATTCATTTCTTTGTATTTTGGTTGTATCTTTCATTTAATGTATGATTAAGTAAATATTATTTGCAAATAGAGTAGTGGACGGTGCACTGCTTCCCTGGGGTCTCTACAGGATGTATTATAACCATTGGAATCATTGAATAATAAATAAAAGAAGAAATTCATCTCTTTATTACATATTATTCTTCATTTTAGTAGATTACATCTTTATGCATATTTCCCTTTGAACATATGCTTTATGTTAGAATATATTTCAATATTTACTCTCTCTAATTAATTCGATCCTAAACAATCTTATATTGTTGGATTTGATTAATTTAGGCTAGTTGTTAGTTGTTGCAACCGCGCCTATTTTGGCCTCGGGTGGTTCCACAACCTCCGGACTAATCTTGGCTCGAATGTATTATTTATATTTCATCACATTAATGAAATCTTGTTCCGCTTCTCACATGGTATCAGAGCCACTTCTCCACTCTCTCCGCCACTCTCATTTTTAATGATCTTGTAGTAGCGGTTTTGAGAGCGAAGCTCTGGAGTCAGAGTGAAGCTTTGGAGGCAATTTGATTTTGGAGGCATTTTTTTTTAAGGTGGGAGATTATTCCAATTTTTTGGAACTCGTGCCCTTATAATTCCAAAAATTGGGCTTCGACCAACAACCGGTCGATGAGAAGGTCGACAAGTGAAAGGTCGAAGAGAAGATCGAAGGTCGACAAGCCAAAGGATCGACCAACAACCGATCGAAATCAAAATCAGGGTCGAACGACAGAAGCAAAGACAGTGACAGCGAGGCACGAGTGGCGGCAATCACAACAGCCAACTCGACGTGGGAGGAGAGCCTACGCCCTCTCGGGGGAGCATCTCCCCGAGAGGAGATACTCCTCATTGGAGGCTAAGGTTATTTAAAAACCTTAGCACCTCGATATCCCATCCATATGGGATATATGGTTTATTTTTAAAAAAAAAACTCTGCAACCTGTCACCAGCGTCGCGGGCGTCACAACAAGTAACCGGTTCAAATTTTTTGTTATCATCACAGATGGTGCATGCGAAACCCATTGCGTTTGAAGACATCTGAATGCAATTTTGTTCAATTTCACTGGTTTACTTTCTGAATTTGGCCTCATTTCTTCCCTGTTTGACCTCGTTTTTGTCCTGGCGGGCATCACAGTCAACCATGGCGAACATTTTTTTCTGGGCAAACTAATTTTTTCCAAGGTCTGAAGGGTTGCAAACTTGGTTGTGTTGAAAAATCTATGCAGAGCGCTTAGTTTTTTGGTGGAACAACACCTCAGATCGCAGTTGGAAGTGACGGTTTTTTGGTGGAAAACCACCTGGTATTCCAGAACCGCCGCCCCTTGCTACCGCCCCAAGCGCCATGCACCACCTTGCTGCCACCCCGAACCACCGCCCGAGCGCTCCCGAGCCGCGGCCGAGGTGGAAGAGCCACCGCGAGCTATCTTTTGGCTCGTGGCTAAGCTTCTTGTAAGAGGGCACCGAGATCAAGTCTCGGATCAGCCCACTGGCTCACTGGTTGTGAGCCGAGTGGTAAGGGCTCCGGGAGCCCTGAGGTCGTGGGTTCAAATCCCGCCGACCCCCCCCCCTAAGCTAAGGTATAATTTTTTTTTATTTTTCAAGTTTTTTTTTAATAATATTTTTTTTTCTAAAGTTAAAAATTATATAATTTTTACATTATTTTTTATAGTTTAAAGTTATTTTTTTTTTAAATAATTTTCTACTATATGAAATAATTTATTTTTTTTAAACTTTAGTTATAAAAAAATGTTTTAAAAATGCTTTAAAAGGAGAATTTTTTTTTTAAGGGGGGGAGTATTTTTTCAAAAATCAAGGGGGGATAGAGAGTAATTTTTTGAGAAAAAGCAAATTTTGGCATTATTGTAAAGGTGCATTTTCGGTAGCGCCCGACACCTAGTGGTTTATTTCTGTGGGCACTTTTATGTTGTATGTTGCATTTTTTCTTGCTTTGCACTACATCATTAAAAGTTAAAATCAAATTCACTCCCTAAGTCCCCAGAATAATTAAAACCCATCCGTGCAATTTATTGCACTACAACGTTCGGTATTTGTGATACCTCTGGCCAGCACTTACAGGTAAAGCTGTCGTGATTGCGCTATTGTATCCGTCGCCTAATATAGCTGCCAAAATGATGTCTGAGCTTGTTCTCTATTAATCGTCGAGGAGAAATAAGTTTGCCATTTTGCTATTTTTTTACTCCATCCACTACCCCAATCACTCTCGTGTTTAGGCTTAAATCCAGATGAAAGTTTGGATATCCAAAGTGTTTAGGGGAAGTTACGCCCCACGCATGAGGATTGAAGGCTTTCTAAGGTCGGTGCCATCAACGAGGTGATTCCCTTTCAGTACCGCCTAAGTACCACGTATCGTATAATCATTAAAATTACCTACAGTCTCCCTCACGTAAGGGCGGGTAATTTTTTTGGTTTTTCAAAATACCTATAGTCTCCCTCACGTAAGGGTGGGTATTTTGTATGGTATAACGGCCTGGCATTAAGGTATATCGAAGGGGGGACCATTTGGTGTTATAAGGAACCTTCACAATGTCTGCAAAACTAATGACTGATGCTCATCAGTTGTTGAAAGGTCCAAACTATACACCATGGAAAAACAAAATGAAGGCAATCCTAGAGATGGATGATCTTTGGGATGTTGTTTCTGGAGCAACAGTAAGACCTTCATCTGTAGCTGGAGCCACAACTCTCACTGCTGATCAGAAAAACTTTGATAAGATAGATAGCAAGGCAAAAGTGCTCATTTTGCTTGTTGTCTCTGATGAAGTTCAACCCCATATTGTTGATTGTCAAAATAGTAAAGAGGCATGGAATGCCCTTAAAACTATATATGAAGGAAAGAATGATTCCACCATTCTATTTCTTCAATCTCAATTACACAGTCTAAGCATGAAACAGGGAGAGACAGTTGAACTCTTTCTTTGCAGAGTGTCTGAGTTGAAAGGAAAATTGAATTCCTTGGCAACACCAGTTGATGATAAGCTTCTTACCTCAGTGGTAATGAGAGCATTACCTGATTCTTTTAGAGTGTTGATCACCTCACTTCATGTATCACAGAGACAAGTTACCTTTGTTGAGTTGGTAAATTTGCTTCAAGAGGAGGAGGCACGCCAACTACAACGAGATGATTCTTCTAACACTGCCCTCTACACAAAATAGAAGGGCCAGAACAAGAAGAAGGGTAATTTTTAGAAGGGAGGGAGTTCTCAAAAGGATTCAAAAGGGAAACAAAATCAACAAACTCAACAGACTAAGAGATATTGCAAGATCTGTGACAAGGAAGGTCATGATACAAACAGATGTTGGCATAAGAATAAACAACCAAAATAGAAAGGCCAGAACAAACCACAAAAGAACAAGCAACAGAAAGTGAATGTTGTTGTTGAGGAATCTGACATGGATTCTGAGCGAGCACACAAAGTGCTCATGACTACCATAGTATCCAAGCAGATGGATCCTATTTGGTATGTCGATTCTGGAGCCAGTAAGCACATGACTAGCGACAAATCATGGTTTGAGTCTTTTGAGGCCAAAGAGGGCAAACCTGTCACTATTGTCGATGATAAAACCTACAAGGTTCAGGGAGAAGGTACAGTTTATGTTACTCTTCCTGATGGCAAGTGCCAGATTGAGAAGGTTCTCTATGTTCCAGGATTGGCGAACAACTTGTTGTCAGTCACACAAATTCTGGACAAGGATATGGTTGTACACTTTAGTGTTGAGGGGGGCAAGAAGTGTTGTTCTATTACCAGGAGGGGTAAGAACATTGCAACCGCTTCATATAAGCATGGCTTATTTGCCCTAGATGCTATCTCTACTCCAGATGTAGCCATGACTGTCTCTACAAAGGAGGCAACTTCCCTATGGCACAAGAGATATGGACATATGAGTTCTGGTTACTTACTTGAGTTAAGTAAGTATGAGATGGTAAAGGGTCTTCCTTCCCTTTCTACCACATTGCCAGTTTGCTCTAACTGCTTGGCAGGAAAGCAACATAGAGTACCTTTCGAGAGGAGCTCTACAAGAGCAAAGAAACCTCTGGAGTTGGTTCACACCGATCTGTGCGGTCCTTTAACACCCAATAGTTGTGGGGGTAAGAGGTATTTTTAGTTATTCATGGATGATTACTCATGAAATATGTGGGTATTCTTTCTTCAACTAAAATCTGAAGCATTTGGCTTCTTTCAGCAATTCAAGAAATCTGTTGAAAAGGAGTCAGGGACTTCTATAAAGACCCTCCACTCAGATCGAGGGGGGAGTTCACCTCTAAAGAATTTTTTGCATTCTTGACTAAAAATGGGATCACACGATAGTTAACTACTGCTTATACTCCTCAACAAAATGGAGTTGCTGAAAGGAGGAACCGTTCCATCATGGAAATGGTTCGTTGCATGCTCACAGGAGCTAGAATTGGGCAACAATATTGGGTAGAAGTTGTCACCATAGTAGTATATCTATTGAATAGGGCACCCACTAAGGCCCTACAAGGAATGACTCCACAGGAAGCATGGAGTGGCAGGAAACCCTCCATCTCTCATCTACGCATTTTTGGTTGTAAAGCATTCATGCACATACCGAAAGAAAAAAGGAAGAAGCTAGATGAGAAAACATTGAAGTGCATTCTTCTTGGGTATGATGAGCACTCTAAGGGTTATCGATTGATTGATCCTTTGACCAAGAAAATTCACATCAGTAGAGATGTAGTTTTTGATGAGGCTTTCACATCAGAAAACACATCAGATGTATACCTAGACCTTGTGGAAACTAAGGTTGAGAAGTCTCCTTCATCAAAGGTTGGAGGTCCTTCTTCATCTTCTTCATCACCATAGAAGAAGAATCCAAAGTGGTATACAAATACAATCAGAGACTCTAAGCTATCCACTCCACCAGATTTGACATTGGATAGGCCTCGTACTCACAGCATGGCTCGACAGGAGAAAGCTGCAGTAGAGATTACTGGGGTTGATGATCTTTGTCAATATTTTGAGGAACTTTCTGTAGATCCAGAGAGAGATACAGAAGATATGGATATTGATGATGACAGGGTGTTTATGTCTTCAATAGATGAACTTGAACCTACTTCAGTGCAAGATGCTCTTAGTGAGCCTCAGTGGAAGGCCGCTATGGATGCAGAGTATAAGTCTCTGATGAAAAACAAAACTTGGAAGCTTGTCGATCTGCCATATGAAAAGAAACCCATAGGCTGCAAATGGGTGTACAAATTCAAGTACAAGGTATATGGGACAATAGATAAGCATAAGGCCCGACTTGTTGCAAAGGGCTATGCTCAAAGAGAAGGCATTGACTACGAGGAAACTTTTGCACCTACTGCTCGGATGACAACCATTCGAGTTCTTTGTGCTATGGCAGCACAAGTATGGGTGGAAAGTGCACCAAATGGATGTCAAGAGTGCCTTTCTAAATGGTGATCTCCAAGAGGAAGTCTACATGACTCAACCGGAAGGATTTGAAGTGGAAGGCCAACAACAAAAAGTTTGCAAATTGGTCAAATCCTTATATGGTTTGAAACAGGCCCCTCGGGCTTGGTATATAAAAATGGATAATCACCTACTGCAACATGGATTTAAGAGATGTCCATCGGATGCAAACCTCTATTTTAAGAAGCAAGGCTCTGAAATAGTGTTGCTTGTACTCTATGTTGATGATCTGCTCATAACAGGGAGTTCAAAAACAATGATCTCTACTATCAAACAAGATTTGAGCAAATATTTTGAAATGATAGATCTCGGACTTCTCCATTACTATCTTGGTCTAGAAGTGAACCAGAAGGAGCACTACATCAAAGTGTCCCAGAAAAAATATGCCAAGACACTACTAGATAAATATCGCATGACTGATTGCAAGCCGATGGCAACACCAATGGAATCAAGAATTCAGTTATCACGATATGACAAATCACCTCAGGTAGATGCTACTCTCTATCGTCAGCTGATTGGGAGTCTCATATATCTGACCAACACTAGGCCAGATATCGTATTTGCTATCAACTATCTTTCGAGGTTCATGCAGGAACCGAAGACTACACACTGGAAAGCAGCAAAGCGAGTTCTTCACTATGTCCGTGGCACAATGGAATATGGCCTAGAATACAAGAGGAACAACAAATTCTTCTTACAGGGATACACGGACTCCGACTATGCCGGATCATATGATGATCGTAAATCAACTTCAGGATATTTGTTTCATCTTGGATCTGGTCCTGTCTCTTGGCACAACAAGAAGCAACAGGTGGTTGCTATCTCATCAACAGAGGTAGAATATCGCACCGCACGTGAAGTTGTGTGCGAAGTGATATGGTTGCATCGCATCTTGACAAGTATGGGTCTTCCATAAAAATCTCCAATACACTTGTTCTGCGACAACATGGGTGTTTTGAACCTTGTTAAGAATCCAGTGCATCATGAAAAAACCAAGCACATTGATACACAATGCCACTTTATTCGAGATGAAGTACCAAGGCACCGAATTCAGCTTCAGTACATCTCCACCAATGCTCAAGTTGCAGACATATTCACTAAGGCACTTGCACGTGTCAAATTTGAATTGTTTCACAATTCTCTATGTATTTCAAAATAATGGGGGGATGCTAGTATAGCTAGTAGTTATATGTTTCCTCAAATATTGTAATAAGGGGGGATGTTAGAATATATTTCAATATTTACTCTCTCTAATTAATTCGATCCTAAACAATCTTATATTGTTGGATTTGATTAATTTAGGCTAGTTGTTATTTGTTGCAACCGTGCCTATTTTGGCCTCGGGTGGTTCCACAACCTCCGAACTAATCTTGGCTCGAATGTATTATTTATATTTCATCACATTAATGAAATCTTGTTCCGCTTCTCACACTTTAATCATGTTTTACATTCAATAAATAACACATAAGGTGTGCCAAACATAGATCGCCTTCAAGAGGAATTTGTTCCTCCTTGTAGGCCCATACCTTAGACACATTTTAGGGCTTACGATGACTTGGAAAAAAATGAGGATTATGTGGAAGCACCTTATAGAGACATGGATGATGTCAATCAACCACCTCAACCTATGCTTAATATTACTTTTCACCTCTAAGAGTTAAAAATAAAGAAGAGGAAATTAAATTCTTAGATGTGTATCAAGCTTTGCTTATAAACTTAGAAATTGTAGAAGGTAAGACAACTGGGAATGGGCTTCAAAAACCCACTTTGCATCAGCTAAAAATTTAACCATTACACCCATCCATTCCTTCCTTGATATACCCTGAGCATTTAAAAATGCTAAAATTGGATAGATTCAAGGGGGAAGAAGATGCTCAAGAGCTCGTTACTAGATTTTTAAATCTATGCTTTAATATACAGGACAATGATGCATTTCTCCTAAGTACCCTCTCTGGGCCTGCCATTGAGTGGTTCAACCAACTTTGAAAACATAGCGTCTACACATTTGAATAATTTGCTGACACATTTTTGGAACATTTTACCTTTAACACCAAAATGAATATGACATTAACAGACCTTATGGGGTTAAAGTAGTACGATGATGAGTTGATTATGGATTTTTATTTCCTCTATATTTCTAGCCTATGATAGAGCTTCTTCCAAGGTGAGGTATTATGGACTATGTAAATAGGTGGTAGATGATTCTAGCTAAGTTACCATATTTGTTGCCAACATCTGAATTAACTTGGTTATTTTCAAAGAGTTTATTGAAACCCATCTCTTTAATATTGCAACTGCAACAATACCTCACCTTGGAAGAAGCTCTATCATAGGCTAGAAATATAGAGGAAATAAAAATCCATGAGGGGGAAATAGCTAAGCCTCGCAAAAAGGAGTGGACAAAGAATCCTAAAAGTAGCTCAGCACCTACAAAGCCAACACTGGTCAATCAAGTGGCTATAAATATCCCTAGTCCTACACAAGTGACACCTCCTCAAAATATGAATTATCAGGCCCAACCTCCTCTAGTGAGCTATAATAGTAATGGTCAAGTGAATTAGGGACAAAACCAACAATGTCGCTCTAAGTGATAATTTACTCCCTTCGCTAAATCCATGGATTCTCTATTCGATCGATTGTGGGTTGTAAAAATGATTAATCTTCTAGATATTAAACCCATAAATCTAGATACAGACAAACCTAAGCCTATGGGATGTTGAGAGGATCAATATTGCAAATATCATCAGCAAGGTGGCCATGATTTACCAACATGTTATGGTTTTAATCACCTAGTATAGGACATGATTGAGAGGAATGAGCTACAAGTAGACACTCCAATAGCTCCTAAAAATTAGTATATGGGTATCTATATGGACCCATTACCAACTCATGAGGTACAGGTAATTCTTGCTAAACCAATGAATGAGGTGAATACAACACCCCCTTTTCAATGGTATGTTGGAATGGTGAGTATTGTGACCAGGAACAAACAATATCCAAGCCAAGTTGCACCACCTATAGCTTTGAGTGATGTTCCCACTATGTTGCAACCTATACCACCTATAGTATAGGGCCTTCCACCTAGGCCAGCATTAAAAATAAAGAACAAGATTACATAGATATTGAGGACAACATCAACACGATTGTCCATATATGAGTTAATCCAAAAATCACCTCCACATTGGGATTCTTTGATGGACATTCTAAATTCAATAGAGTTGCAACCATAGGAGTCTAACTACTTTATTGATTTTATGGATCATGTGCAATAGTGCAAGGAACCAGTAATAATATTTCATGAGCATAAGCTTAAGGAAATAGCAAGTGATATGGTAGATCCTCCTTTGCATATCATTTCATGTGTAAACGATGTACCATACAAGCAAGTGCTCATAAACACTAGTTTCTTGATTAATATCATCACAACCAAAGCATTAAAACACCTAGGATTACCAACATCTCATATTTTTTCATACACTTACACTCTTTGTGCATTCAATGATGCAATATGCTCTACCGTTGATACCATAGTATTACCCATCCAGGTGGGATGCAAGACTATATCGACATTGTGTCATGTGTTGGAAGGTGAGATGGCCTATAACATTTTTCTAGGTAGACCTTGGATATGGGATATGAAGTGTGTTCCATCCATTATGCATCAATGTCTTAAATACACTCATGAAGGGTAGGTACACATAGTCTCTATAGATCTAGAGCCCTTTAAGTACTAAAATATGGTGCATTAGATTCCAAAGTCGACATTACCTTCGAATCATGTAGAATTTTGACTGAATGCACCTATTCAGGATCTAACCATTCCACCATCACCTTCCATTTCATCATATACATCTTCATCCATGCCATCCTCATCATTGGTAGCTTTTGAGATACCTTCAACATCATCAGATCCCCCATCAAGAAACATGTCAAAAATACCAATTGATGAGAGCCCATATCTAGTTTCCACCATATCTATGGAAGATATTCCTTGTGTAGTAAATTAGGAATCACCTCTAGAGATTCACATTGAGTCACCTCAAACCTCACTTCGATATAATCCACCTTCACCATCCCAAGTCACAGTGCATATGTCTAATACAGGGATAGGATAATATCTAGTAATAAATATCATAACTATTCTATCTATAGAGATAGTGCAAGATATGGGGTGACCTCATCTTCCCATAGGTATCATCATACCTCTTGGTCTACCACATAATCAAACAAATTTCATATATGGGGGTTTAGAGTATGGAGCTATACCAATTCCTCTAAAATAAGAAGATGATGAACCTTTTTTAGAGGATGTAAACTATTTGTCGAATACAAATTATGCATTGCAGTACTTAGATCACTATAATTGGCATGTTTTTGGTTTAGGTATATATGAGTAGGGTACTTGTTTTCCATGTTAGTCCCAATAATAGTTACCTTACGATAAATATAGGTTGGGACACAATAGGCCAGTACCATTGGATGTTCTCATAGATAGTCTAGAACACTTATTGTTAGATTATTAAGATAAGATTGCATGTGATCCATATGCCAATATGAATCACATTCATTACTTGGGGTATTATTTCCCCATATATATGATAGATCAAGGGCTATCTAGTGACATGGATCAACCTCATGAAGTGGGGGAGAACTTGCATACCTTGAAATATGACAATGAGAAAGAGGATCAAGGTCCTCCTCATGAATGGATGAGTGATTATGAAGATGATTATGGCATCACACCCATAAACTATCCTAGCTCAGATTATGAATATGAGAGAGTGTTCCCCTTGGATGACAAGGATAAGTATCATCTCTGCATGTTATTCCCCATCCAAGGCCCTATCTGATGCCAACTTTTGTCGTGATAAGAGAAATCTCACCCTCTTCAACTACAACCACCATCATTCATTCCACTTCCACCAGCGCCACCCCCACAAGTTATGAGACAACATCAGGTATCTAGACCAACTCACCCTTGGATGAGATATCATGTGTCCGTAAACATGATTTCCATATATTTTACTATACCATTAATAGATCTGAATAACCCATCAAAGCCGTTGCAGCTCGAACTCTAGGTAATTGACTTTGATCAGGGATATTCTCCCCCATCTCCCTTATAGTATTGGCCTTGCGAGTAAATATTACAACCGTTTCAATTTTCTCTAAGAACTACTCAAGATGTTTTTCAGGCTAAGGTTGACCTTAAATTTCCCATGGAAGAAGCAAAACCCAGCTAATGATATTCACTTAATTCCCACTCCACACTAGTTTGAATATGGGTCTCATATGTCAATTGAGGCAACAATTGACAAGAATATTGGTATAAATCCCAATAATCCCCATATTATTAAGCTAGGAGAAGTTCTATCTCCAACTGAACAAGATGATTTCACAATAGCATTGAAAGCAAGGATAAATGCTTTTGCTTGGTCTTATAAAGATATGCTAGGACTCGACCCAAATCTAGTCACGCATAATATTACATTGGATGCAAAGATCAAACCATTCAAGCAAAAGTTACATAAGGTGCACTCAACAGTAGCCTTAATGGTGAAATATGAACTCCAAAAGTTGTTGGATGTTGATTTCATAATCTCAGTAGACTATCTTCTTCCATGGATTTAAAACATGGTACCCATTAAAAAACCTGATGGAAGGATTCGTATTTGCATTGAATTTAGATATCTCAACAAAGTGAGTCCTAAGGATAAGTTTCCCTTACCAAAAATTGATGCATTGGTAGATGCTACAGCAAGATATGAAATGCTATCCCTTATAGATGATTTCTTTGGATATAATAAAATTTGTATTAATCCATAAGACCAGATCAAAATGGTGTTTACAACACCTTGGGGGACATTCTGTTATAAGGTCATGCCTTTTGGCCTTAATAATTCTGGTGCTACCTACCAACGAGCCATGACATATATCTTCCATGACTACATGCATAAGATATTGGAAGATTACATGGATTACTTATTGGAAAAATATCTATTGCGTAATGAGCATATCAATGTATTGTACAAGGTTCTAAACTGCCTCATTGAGCATAATATTAGGATTAATCCCAATAAGTATGTCTTTGGTGTCACATCTGGTAAACTCTTGGGATTCATAGTCTTCGAGTGAGGCATAGAGGTAGATCCAAATAAGATCAAGGTAATATTAGAAATGCCTCCCCCACAACCATTAAGTAGCTATGCAGCTTACAAGGAAAGTTCGAGTCCATAAAATGCTTCATAGCACAATTATCAGATAAGTGTCGACCCATGAATAGGTTGCTACACAAGGGTGTCTCATTTCACTAGGATGAACAGTGTCAAAATACCTTTGATGAAATTAAGCAATACTTGGCGTTGCCACCCATATTGGCTCCTCAAAAACTAAGAGTGTCATTCTATTTATACATCTCAGCTACTGAGTTAGCATTGGGCACCATGTTGTCCCAAAAGAATGAATTTCATAAAGAACAGACTACATATTATATTAGCTGCACACTGGTTAGCTATGAAATAAAGTATGCATACATTGAGAAGCTATGCTTAGCAGTGGTATTTGCCACTAAAAAGCTACACCATTATATGCTCAATCGTACCACGTATGTAATACCTAAGGAAAATCCATTATGATATATGATTATTCCAACATATCACAATAGTCGTATGATGAAATGGATAATATTGTTGATAAAATTTAACCTAGAGTTCATTGGATAGAAATCAATCAAAATATATTTCATAGTCGATAAACTAGTAGAGACTCCTCTCTAAGATTACTAGCCTCTGAATGTAGAACTTCCTGATGATGGAGTGTTTCATATTTTAAAATCACCTGATTCTACAGAGCCTGAGTCACAGACAGACATAACTCTATTCTTCAATGGTTCTAAATTCAAGCAAGGGGGTGATGTAGGCACCATTTTTTTCACACTGCAAGGGGCTCCAATACCTCTTTCATTTAAACTCGATTTCTCATGTACCAACAATAATGTTGAGTATGAAGCCCTCATCATAGGACTCCAAATGGCAATCACCATGAAAATCACTAAGCTAAATATTTTTGGCAATTTCTTGCTCATAGTTAATCAAGTTAAGGGGATATTCTAGTGTAGGCATCCCATATTGGAAGCCTATAAAGCCCTAGTGGATAAAATTATGGTAAAATTTGAATGGTATGATATTGAGGCACTCCCTCATTCATCTAATCATTTTGCGGACACAATGGCTTCCTTAGGGTCACTAATCCCATAAAACCCCTTAGATGATATCATGACTATTCAAGTAAAAATTCTAGCACAATCTACGACTGAGCGTGATGAGCATAATGCCACACCAACTATTCACATGATTCAGATTGAGCCTTCACATAAATGGTTCTCTCAACTACATAATTATTTGAATAACACTAGATGGGGGAATTTGTTCCCTTACAATTATTTTGATACTAGCACAATGCCATATCTTCAAGTTCATTCTCAATCAGCATTTGTATAAGACGAACGTCAAAAGTATTGCATGATTCATAATATTGAGGCTTCTCCAAAGCAATATTGGGCCATACAGATTAAGGATTACTTAAAACTAGGAAATATTTCACTTGGATTATCGCATGCTGCAAAGCGATCATTTAAGCAAAAGGTAGCAAAGTATGTCTTATTAGGAGATATAATGTATTGTCAGAGCTATGAGGGTATTCTCCTTCATTTCTTAAACTCACAGGAGTCATCTTGGGTCATTTCCCAAGAACATGATCGTACATGTGGTGGTCACTTTAGCGGCATGTCCATTGCTAAGTGCATTATTCACCTGGGCTACTATTGGCCAATTTTAGAGCAATATTGTTGTGCTTATGTAAAGAAGTGCATAAAATGTCAACATCATGCAAATTTGACACATGTACCTTCATAGGCCTTACAACCGATTCAATCGGTTTGGCCATTTGTAAAATGGGGGTTTTATTCAATTAGGAAAATCTCACATACCTCATCAGGCCATCACAAGTTTATCATAATGGCAATTGATTACTTCACAAAATGGGTGGAAGTAATTCCCCTTACCACTAAAATTGGACCTCACATCGTAAAGTTCATACTACATAACATCATATGTCGTTTTGGTATTCCATTCAAAATAATATTGAATAATGGAACACCCTTCAAAAATAAGTATGCACGTGCATTAACAACAAAGTATAGCATAAATCATAGCTTTTCCATACCCTATTATCCATAGGCCAATGGGCAAGCAGATGCATCAAACAATACAATAGTAGCCATCTTAAAGAAAATCATTAAGGAAAATCATAAAGATTGGCATAATCAATTACCTCTTGCTCTTTGGGCCTATTGCACTAGCATTCGGATGCCCACTGGAGCAACTCTATTTTCACTAGTGTATGGTGCTGAAGCTATTATGCCTCTAGAGTTAGAGATTCCATCACTACGTATTTCCATGTATAAATTCATCGACTATGATACAACTAGGAAAGCTCACTTAGATCAACTAATGTTAATTGATGAACGATGTGTCAATGCCCTTGAGCATCTACGTGTTTATCAAGAATGCTTTAAGAGAGCTTATAACTTGAAAGTACACTAGAGAAATGTTGAGTGGTATTTTCACCCAATTGTGAAAGTACACTCTCCTTTAGGATTTGGGTTCCAAATCCCCTCTTGCAAAGAAGTTAAACAAACAACTTCTCCAAGGTCTCCTATGTATTAGCATTTGCATACATGTATTAGTAATCTCAAATAAAGATATTCAATTTAAATTCTTGGAACACCTTAGTGATTGCAAGTAACTGTAAACAATGGGAAATGTTGGTTTATTTCACCATGAAACTTTAGTGATTGTTCATTGTTTTTTTGGATTTTGAAAATTTTTAAATTTTTATTTTAATGCTTGAAAATTTAACATAAGTTAAAATTTTTGGAAAAAATAAAATGCAGAAAAATGAAAATGAAATGCAAAAAACTGAAAATAAAGTGCATTCATTATGATGCTATCCTATTTTGACAAAATCAAATATGTGAGGTTTCCATACACGCAACCTAACCTATTGGACTTTCAAAACAAGAACAATCCCCATAGACTAAGTGCTGGTTCCTAGGGTTTAAAATAAGTTTTAGGTTCAAGCATTCACATGAATCAACCAAGAAAACTTATATTAACTCCATATACAAACTCGAAATCTAAAAAAGAGAAAATAAATAGACATTTTACAATAGCAGAATTTCTAGTTTTCCTAAACCAGTCCATGGAAGAAAAATGACTCAAACAGGTCCAGAATGGCCTTCTCACCTTCAAATCTACAACTCTGCTCACAATAATTTTTGACCCTTTAAAACATCCTTTCCTGGCATATTTAAACTCTTTAGGAAGCTTTTCGTTTCATTTTCCAATGGCTATTCATTTCACCTTCCCTGCATGCATGTGTTTCAGTTTCCCTCCGTGCGTAATGACCATCTTAAATGATTTCAAATCATTAAATATTCCTTATGAAACACTTTGTATTATTCATTGGATTTTTTCCTCATGTCCATATCACTATGTAGGTCCGTTACCTTGGTGAAAATGGAACATGTCGCGATATCGCGACAATTTTGCCTCCTTGCTCTTCTTTGTTGCTTTTAGCTGCAAAAATGTAACATGTCGCGATATCGTGAAACTTAAATTTCTAGTTCTTTCTCTTCTCATTTGGCCACAAAAATGCAACATGTCGCAATATCGCGACACTTGTTCTTTCTCCTATTTTTGCCACAAAAATGCAACATGTCGCGATATCGTGACACTTTTTCTCTTTTGGCCATGACGATGCAACATGTCACGATATCGCAACACTTTTTCCCTTTTTTGCCGTGACAATGCAACATGTCACGATATCACGACACTTTTTTTATTTTTGCCACAACAATACAACAGGTCACGATATCACAACACTTTTTCTCTTTTGGCCGTGACGATGCAACATGTCGCGATATTGTGACACTTTTCTCTTTTGGCCACGACGATGCAATATGTTGCGATATCACAACACTTTTTCTCTTTTGGCTATAAAAATGCAACATATCACGATATCGCGACACTCTTTCTCTTTTGGCCATGACGATGCAACATGTCATGATATTGTGACACTTTTTCCTTTTTTGCCACGACGATGCAACATGTCATGATATCGCGACACTTTTCCTCCTTTGGCCGCGACGATGCAACATGTCGCGATATCGTGACACTTTCCTCCTTTGGCCACAACGGTGCAACATGTCGTGATATTGTGACACGTTTTCCCTTTTTTTCATGACAAAGCAACATGTCATGATATCGCGACACTTTTTCCCTTTTGGCCGTGACAATGCAACATGTCGCGATATCGCGACACTTTTTCTCTTTGCTTTGAACCGCGAAAATGCAACATGTCGTGATATCGTGACACTTTTTCTCCTTGCGGTTTTTTGCTTTTTATTTTGTCTTTAGCATATGGACCACTTCGGTCTTCTTGGAAAACATGCAAAAAGGTGGGTCCCCAATTTTGGGGTACGTTGTCGAGTAGCCACAACAAATGGCAACTTTGCTGGAAATGCTCCTGAGCATTTCGGTGAGAACTCAACCTGAAAATACACAAACTCAAATACAAGCGTCAGCAAATATCCAAAGAATGCAAATAGATCAAAAATACATGAAGCATTAGAATCATTAAGCATCATCTCAGTGTGTGTAGTGTGCTTCATTCCCTATCGTTTGAAACTCGTTCAACTTTCCATTGTCAGTTTTACCTGAATGCATATGCCAGGTTATGAATGATTTGTGCAAGATTTAATGTATGACAAATATGCTAGAGATATAAAAACCTACTTTGCAAAGGCTCAAAATTTCTAGTATCATGAACAAACATATTAAAACTATCAAACCCTCTTAGGACCAAATATATGCATACTGAATTAATTTACTAGATCCCAAAGTTGGTTATGTGTCACTACCATTTTGAACCCATGTGCAAGTGTAAGTGAAACCAGAGCTTTTGGGAATAGGATTCCCAACCTAAGTGAGACGATAATTTAACCCTATCCTTACTACTCTGATTTGGAGTTCATTACCTCATCTTGAACAAAATGATTTAACTTGTTATGGATGAAACTGTTAGGCTAGCCTTTCCATTTGAGCAGTCAGTGGTCTTGCTTTTAGACAAGACGTGTTGCCACGCATGAGCATACTCCACTACCAGCTAGGCATCTATAGCCCCGATGGAGATTAACCCCATAATCCATGGTTTGGCTTTACTTTTTATTTCTTGGACCTTGGGGATGACTACCCATCCTTGCAAGGGACATGTAGTACGATCCTTCCAGTCCAATATTAATGATAAAATGAAAAATATTTGCTTTGGAATTTCAAGCTCTTGAGTGGGTAAAATATAATCTTTGGGGAATCGAATAGAATTAGACCCTATCCTTACTACTCCATGAAGGTCAAATCAGAGCTTTGGGGAGTTGGATCCTCAACCTAATTTCGATGAGGATTTAACCCTATCCTTACTACTCTAATTTTAGACTTTAAGCACTATGGGAGTGGTAAAAACCACTATTTAAGGATTATGTTGCATGATAGGATAGACACGGAATACTCTTTTTGCCTCACATTTTCTTCCAAGTATGGTTTTGACCATTTTTCTTAAGATCCTCTTTAATATGTGTAGAACGTGCTTGGTTCAAGATACTTCGGGCATCAGTTCCCAACATTAGGATCCTTTTAATATATGTTATGTAATAACCCTAAGAGGATTCGACACATTTTCAATGATTGTACATGAAATGAAGATGCAACTGAGATGAAATGTATATGCAATGTAGAATGTACATGATATATGAATGCATTGCTCCTTTTGAAATGCGGATGAAGTATACCACCTACTTTGCCATAATTTATAAAATTGACAACTTCATGCATCACAAGTTCCAAACGATATTCTTAAATGTGTTTGCAATATTCATGGAGCTTTCTGCAATACAATTCCAATGTTTCATATTCTCCTAGTCTTAGTCAACATTCATAAGGACCTAAGTTAACATCTTGCTTCTTTTTTCTTTTTTTTTAAACAAACCAAAGGTGTCCAAAGGACCAACACACAAAACTTAAAACCAAAGTGATATCCAATCCAAAACCAAAATATGAAAACCAAAAGTATATACAAATGTACAATATAATGCAAGATGGTGCAAAAGTTTGGATTATCATTTTCCCGGATCCCAAACCTGATTGGAATTATTTAAAAGACGTATGACGTGATACGCATACCAAGTTTTGTAGGAATCCAACAAAAACAAGATCAAACCAAACAAAGAAACAAACTTCCACTTGCCCCTCTCACCATACCAATTTGATTTAGTTTCATTAATAATCCTATGGTGGAGTTTCAAGTTTTCAAATTGATTAGACAATGATTGATATTCAATTCCTTTATGTCTATTCTTTAAGATGTCCATTCCGCACTTTGAATTCATGTTGTAGAAATAATCTTTTATTTTCATTCCATAAAGCCATAACATTAATAATATTTGAATCAAACCATTCATTAGGCCAATATTCATTTGAATTTTGCATGGTGAAACCAAAAATATGAGATTTTACCTTTGGCATGTTTTCATTTGACCTTACTTGAAGAGGATTTGAAAATTCCTCTTTTCTCTCATGCCATTCATCATCATGTAGCACTTGTTCTTTATCCATGACTCGCTTATCAAAGGTACCAAACTTAGGTACCCAATTGAAAATATGCCCATCTCTTTCAAACCATAAGTCTTGTCTATCTAGGGGTGGGTTAACTAACACATTTCTATGATCAATCACTTGGGGTTGTTTTGGGTAACATGAGATTTTCAATTGGATCATCAATGATATCAAACCCAAATGATTCAGGTTTTGTAATTTTCTCATTTTGAAATGGCATAATCATTGTAGCACAAGTAAGTGGATCAAGCTTTTCAATTTATTTTCCTCCAAAGGAATCTAAAGCAAATGACTCTTTTTCTTGATTCATGGTTGTAGAATCCTTATCATGTTCCAAAATTTGATGAGATTCAAATTCCTCTTCCAAAACTTTCTCAAATTGTACAGGATTTATAGTATCCTCATGTGAGGAAGCAATTGAGTTATCCTGCATATTAATTGACACAACAAGTTTATTAGAATATTTATATTGATAATATTCTTCCCATTTCTTCCACAAATCATAGTAATCATCTTCCAAGTTCAATTTGTGACGCTTAAGTACTTCTTCTTCATCTTCTGATTCATCAACATGTTTCCCATCCCATTCATCTTCGCCTTCCTCACTCTCACTCTCTTGATGATATAGAGTTTCCACCACCAAAATTTTGTCCTCTCCTTGCTAATGTTGGGGTGGACCCTTATTTGGCACAAGTTCCAAATCATCCACTTGAGCTTGGAGACAATGGGTATACCTAGCAATTTCGGTACAATTCCTTTTATTATGCTCCTTTGTATTATGCAATCTACACCCCTTTTCCCATGCAAAATTAGAAATATTAAGAATGGAACTAGAGTTACTTGGTACTACAAAAGTATCTATCTAATTAGCAATAAGGTAAGGCACACCCCCATTGTTTGGATTTGTATTCCACTGTCTCCCTCTATTGTTGAAATTTCAATTTGGGTGAGGGGCATGGGATTCATACTTCTATTTTTGAACCAAATCATTACTCAATTTGTGAACTATATTTTTGAGCTCTTCAACCTCTGAATAAATCTCTTTTGGTTGAGCTATGTTATTGCTATTTCCAATAGGATTTGCGTAATTGGTGAGATCTTGACTTAACATTTGAGTTGGATTTTGAGCCACTTGATTTGCATAGGGATTCACACTTTAAAATGGAATTGGATTGGGTGCGTAAGTGGGTGTTGATGAATATGGTTGTTGATAAGGAAAAGCATTTATGCCTGATATTTGTGGTGCCATGATCTGATTCATCATAGGAGCTTGACCATATGGACCATATTGTCCTACCATAGGCATTTGGGAAAACCCATAACCCTGTGGTGTCATTTGTTGTTCAATGGTCATAGCTTCATTGTAGGCTAGAGAAAGCATGGTAACTTGAGGATTTCACCTTGCAAACATTGTCGTCATAGGATCCAATGCCCCAAAATATATTTGCAAAGCTACTACGGGATCAATGGAAAAATTTTGAATTGTTCTATTATAGCACTTCTGAAATCTCTAATTAAAATCTCGGATTGGCTCACCCTGGCCTCGTTTGCATGTAATGAACTGATTATAGATGATTGTGGGATCTAATGGTGACCTAAATTTGTTGACAAAAGCATCCTCCATTTGCAACCATGATGTAATGGAACCAGTAGGTAAGCATATATACCATTCGTAAGCCACTTTGTCTAGGCTCATGGGGAAGAGTCTACAAGCCACATCTTCATGTTGAACTTGCAATCTTATCAAAACATACCTATAGGCCTGAATATGTTCTTCTGTGGTCCTTAGGCCATCTGATTTGTATTTGGGAAAAAATATATCTATATTCTTAGGGATCTCGTGAATATCCCCTGCAATATTCAAAGGAATGTTATGGGCTCCGTACCAAGGAGGTGGTGGAGGTTGGGCCATTTGATTTAAAATCTATGATGATAACCCTACAAGAACCGTGGAAATGGTACTAATAATTGGTACACTAGTGGCAAATGACACCACCTATGCAAGTCCGCTAGATGCACCTGAAACAGAAGGATCTTCTATAATAAGAATATCTGGTGGGACCACAATTTGCTCGATTTTATTCCTCGGATTCCTATGAGTGAGTGAGAGGCTTTGGAATATGGTTTCCTTGATTGTATTGGACCTAGTTGCGATGCGATGCGGTGGGTCCAGCTTGTAAATGAAACTACCCTACAAAACCTGACAAAACTCTCAATACCTCAAAGAAAACCTATGACACAAAGAAAATCCTGCAATTAATGAAATTCAAAGAATAACTTCAAAATCAATTTGTTAGTCATGAATGAAAGAAGGAACCATGAAAAAGCAATATTATAAAAATGTAAATTAGTTTCTGATTCACCAGATCGCATATGCGCAAGTGAAGAGCATACTCTTAGTGTTGTAGGCTTTCTAATTCACAAGATCGCATTACACGCAAGTGAAGAGCATAATACCGATAGCAAATACATTTTAGACAAAAAATAATTCCTTACAAATAAGCATGAAATTGACTAGAAAATATCAAACATGTAACGTATTAATAATCATGTCAGCATCAACCAAGAGATGTATACATTAAAATCAAATGAAAGTAATTGCATGGAGACAACCTCATTAGTCAAGACCAAAATTTTTCAAAATCAAATCAAAACACATTATTCTTGTATGAACAATCAAAAGTGTTAGAACAATGCATAACGATTCATGTCCTTCTTTTAACACTACAAGGATATATTGTTAAAATAGGGCTAAAGATAATAATCAATAGGGCATCCCTATAGCATTTAAATCACTATGAAATAAAACAATTTAGGCCCTCCTTCTAGCGCCAATATGTTGAGTGGTATTTTCACCCAGTTGTGAAAGTACACTCTCCTTTAGGATTTGGGTTCCAAATCTCCTCTTGCAAAGAATTTAAACAAACAACTTCTCCAAGGTCTCCATTGCATTAGCATTTGCATACATGTATTAGTAATCTCAAATAAAGATATTCAATTTAAATGCTTGGAACACCTTAGTGATTGCAAGTAACTGTAAACAAGGGGTAATGTTGGTTTATTTCACCATGAAACTTTAGTGATTGTTCATTGTTTTTTTGGATTTTGAAATTTTTTAAATGTTTATTTTAATGCTTGAAAATTTAACATAAGTTAAAATTTCTGGAAAAAATAAAATGCAAAAAAATGAAAATGAAATGCAGAAAATTGAAAATAAAATGCATTCAGTATGATGCTATCCTATTTCGACAAAACTAAATATTTGAGGTTTCCATGCATGCAACCTAACCTATTAGACTTGCAAAACAAGCACAATCCCCATAGACTAAGTGTTGGTTCCTAGGGTTTAAAATAAGTTTTAGGTTCAAGAATTCACATGAAGCAACCAAGAAAACTTGCATTAACTCCATCTACAAACTCGAAATCTAAAAAAGAGAAAATAAATAGACATTAAATCCATAGTATGCAAAGATAATCTCCTTCTTTCTTGCCCACAATATGCAAATTTTTGAAAACTTCTGCATTAAAAATGTGTCATTTTACAATAGCAGAATTTTTGGTTTTCCCAAACCAGTCCATGGAAGAAAAACAACTCAAACAGGTCCAGAATGGCCTTCTTGCCTTCAAATCTGCAACTCTGCTCGCAAAATTTTTTGACCCTTTAAAACATCCTTGCCTGGTGTATTTAAACTCTTCAAGAAGCTTTTCGTTTCATTTTCCAATGGTTGTTCATTTCACCTTCCCTGCATGCATGTGTTTCGGTTTCCCTTCGTGCGTAACGACCATCTTAAATGATTTCAAATCATTAAATATTCCTTATGTAACGCTTTGTCTTATTCATTGGATTTTTTCCTCATGTCCACGTCACTATGCAGGTCCGTTACCTTGGCGAAAATGGAACATGTCGCGATATCACGACACTTTTGCCTCCTTGCTCTCCTTTGTTGCTTTTAGCCATGAAAATGTAACATGTCATGATATCACGACACTTTTCTTTCTAGTTATTTCTCTTCTCATTTGGCCGTGAAAATGCAACATGTCGCGATATCGCGACACTTTTTCTTTCTCCTATTTTGGCCACAAAAATGCAACATGTCGCGATATCGCGATACTTTTTCTCTTTTGGCCGTGACAATGCAACATGTCGTGATATCGTGACAATTTTTCCCTTTTTGGCCGTGATAGTGCAACATGTCGCGATATCATGACACTTTTTCTCTTTTGGCCGCGACAATGCAACATGTCGCAATATCGTGACACTTTTTCTCTTTTGGCAGCGACAGTGCAACATGTCACGATATCGTGACACTTTTGCCTCCTTGCTCTCCTTTGTTGCTTTTAGCCGCAAAAATGTAACATGTCACGATATCATGACACTTTTCTTTCTAGTTCTTTCTCTTCTCATTTGGATGTGAAAATGCAACATGTCGCGATATCGTGACACTTTTTCTTTCTCCTGTTTTGGCTGCAAAAATGCAACATGTTGCGATATCGCGACACTTTTTCTCTTTTGGCCTCGACGATGCAACATGTCGTGATATCGTGACACTTTTTCCCTTTTTGGCTACGACGATGCAACATGTCGTGATATCGCGACACTTTTTCTCTTTTGGCCGCAACAATGCAACATGTTGTGATATCACGACACTTTTTCTCTTTTGTCTGCGATAGTGCAATATGTCGCGATATCGCGACACTTTTCTCTTTTTGCCGCGACAATGCAACATGTCGCGATATCGTGACACTTTCTCTTTTGGCCACAAAAATGCAACATGTCACGATATCGCGACACTCTTTCTCTTTTGGCCGTGATGATGCAACATGTCGCGATATCACGACACTTTTTCCCTTTTGTCTGTGATGATGCAACATGTCATGATATTGTGACACTTTTCCTTCTTTGGTCGCGACGATGCAACATGTCACGATATCGTGACACTTTCCTCCTTTGGCCGCGATGGTGCAACATGTCACGATATTGCGACACTTTTTCCCTTTTGGTCACGACAAAGCAACATGTCGCGATATCAGGACACTTTTTCCCTTTTGTCTGCGACAATGCAACATGTCGTGATATCATGACACTTTTTCCCTTTTCTTTTTCTCTTTTCTTTGAACTATGAAAATGCAACATGTCACGATATCGCAACACTTTTTCTCCTTGTGGTGTTTTGATTTTTCTTTGGTATTTAGCATATGGGCCGCTTCGGTCTTCTTGGAAAACATGCAAAAAGGTGGGTCCCCAATTTTGGGGTACGTTGTGGAGTAGCCACAACAAGATATTTTCAAGTTGGTGATTTAGTTCTAAAAGAGAACCAAAAAAATTCCAATTTGCCACCCAATTTGCAAGACAAATTTATGGCAAACTAGTTAGGTCCATTCATCATTACAAGCCAGATTGGACCTGGAACTTATCGCTTAGCATCCATTGAAGAAATTTAAGATCTTGAACCAATGAATGTTAGTCATCTATGGACTTTCTAAGCTTAGAGCACCACAAAATACCCCTAGGAATTCTATGACCATCTAGGTCAACCTAAAATACCCCTAGGCGATCTATGACCATCTAGGTCAAAATAAAATGCTCCTAGGTAGTCTACGATTGTCTAGGTCAATCCAATAATCCCCAAAGATGTCTATAAGCCCTTTGGTCACCATAAAATATCCCTAGGCATTCTATGATTATCTAGGTCAACCTAAAACATCCCTAGGTGGTCTACAACCATCTAGGTCAAAAGCAAATGCTCCTAGGCAATCTACGATTGTCTAGGTCAACCCAAAAAGCCCCAAATGCATCTATAAGCCCTTTGGTCACCATAAAATACTCCTAGGCAATCTATGACCATCTAGGTCAAACATTAAATTCTCCTAGGTAGTCTATGACCATCTAGGTCAACCTAAAATTCCCCTAGGTGGTCTATGACCATCTAGGTCAAAATAAAACACTCCTACATAGTCTATGATTGTCTAGGTCAACCCAAAAAGCTCCAAAGGCATCTATAAGCCCTTTGGTCACCATAAAATGCCCCTAGGTGGTCTATGACCATCTAGATCAACCTAAAATACCCCTAGATAGTCTATGACCATCTAGGTCAAAATAAAATGCTCCTAGGTAGTCTACAATTGTCTAGGTCAACCCAAACAGTTCCAAAGATGTCTATAAGCCCTTTGGTCACCATAACATACCCCTACATTATTTATGACCATCTAGGTCAACCTAAAATACCCCTATATGGTCTATGACCATCTAGGTCAAAATAAAATGCTCTTAGGCAGTCTACGATTTTCTAGGTCAATCCAAAATATCTCAAAGGTATCTATAAGCCCTTTGGTCACCATAAAATACCCCTAGGTGGTCTATGATCATCTATGTCAACCTAAAATATCCCTAGGTAGTCTATCACTGTCTAGGTCAAAATAAAATGTTCCTATACCATTTATGATTGTCTATGTCAATCCAAAAATTCCCAAAGACATCTATAAGCTCTTTGGTCACCATAAAACGCCCCTAGGTGGTTTATGACCATATAGGTCACACTAAAACATTCTTAGGTAGTCTACGATTGTCTATGTCATCCCAAAATTCCCCAAAGGCATCCATAAGCCCTTTGGTCACCCAAAAAGCACTAATGGCATTTATTAAGCCCATTGGTCAACCTGTATATACATATATCAAAAATACAAAAACATCATTATAATCATCAAAAACACAAAAATATTGCTTCATTGCACTTCATATAAATTGCATTAGGCATACTCATCATTGCATTATGCATCGTTTGAAATTGATCATACATGTCTAGCACCAAGTTTGTACACTAGGCATATATTAAAATCATTGTTATTATATGTCAATATTACCACCTGTTTACATTACATCTACCATTTACATTTACACTTCATATTATATGTTTTTTTCCCATCACTTAGTCATTGTTAGTACAACATAGTTAAGGTTTTTGGTCACTCAGCCATATTTAGTTTTCTTTTAATATTTTGTAGAAAGCTATCATAATTTTTTATAAGGTAGAATATTTCTTAGATTATACCTTGTATACATAAAAATCCCAACACATTTTCACATTAATAAATCCAATTCTATCACAAGGAAAGATGAAATTACAACGTGGTCTAGGTTGCTTTAAGCAAAAAAATTATATTACTCATCCCCCTGCGTAAATGGTTCAAAAATTCTAAAAATTGACAAAAGGACAAGTTCCTTCTTACCCAAAATTCCTTTCTTCACACTGGGGCAAGTATCCCAAAGAGAAAAATAAAATAGTGATTATTATAACTTCAAAACATGCAAAAAGAAATAGTGATTGTTATCACTTCACAAAAAGCAAAAATAAACAGTGGTTCTCACCACTAACAAAATCCCTTGCTCAACAAATAAAAATGAGCAACTATCTTGAAAACTTCAAAATTCCAAGAAAATAAGGGAGTCTTGAACTTTAATCCCTAGAATTCTCAGAATTAGAGAACCATAAGGTGATCCTCATTACAGGTTTGGTGGATAGCCTACTTGTCAATGGTGGTAGCCTTACGCATGACGATATGTCTGTCACATAAGCAACTTGCTTAGGTACAAACCAATGTTTGAATGTGGATGAGCTAGCTTGTTGTAACCTATATTACCTAGTAGTCTAATCTAACTAAGTACAAAACTCAGGATAATGAGACTCGCAGGGTGATCTTTAGTACAGATGGGCTGAGTGAATCCCATTTGCACTAGGGCAACTTTATGTGTTATCATGGTAATAAAATCGCATGCACATACAGGGATGTTGATTATTGTGGTTATCTTAGTCAGTGCATACTGTACGACCAAAAAGGTGTGCAGCTAAAATGTTGTAATTGCATAAACAAGGTAAATTGCTATTCAAACACATAAATGGACAAAACACATAGAAATTACAAGAAATGCTTTTATTATTCCATTAAAATCAATGAGTTTATGATTACAATTAAGTCCCTCTTAGGGATGCTCTATTTAATATGCAATTACAATTATTTCAATCCCCCTCAAAGGTGAAATGCACTATCAAGCCCTTAAGGTGACATGAACTGCTCTAGGGTGGAGTGAAACCTCTTCTTCACATTGAGGAAGGAAATGAATGGTTGTATCTCCTTAGAAACCTATTTCCTATGATCAAGAAACAACACAAGAATGTCAAAAGCATAAGAAGCCTCTCATGATGAAGCCCTTTAAATATAAATAGCATGAAAATAGCATAATGTCATCAAATCAATAAAATGCATAAACTATGCTAAACATATGCAAATAATATCAATATTGATGGAAATATGTAAATGAAGAGTAAAACTATCAGTTTATGAAATCCATTGTTTGAAATGAAGTGTTATAACATGAAAATAAATCATTAACATCTAAACTACTATGATGAAAACAAGTTAGCAAAAACACTAGTCTATCAGTCAGAAGTCTCTAAAACTACAATTTAACTATGCAAATGACTAATCTAATCTAACTAGATGGGCATAAATGAAAATAGTAAGGTGGTGATACCTATGTTGCAAACCGCAACACTGATACATAGTATGCACTGTAAACCATGGCTGATAGCTACGATTAGCACTCAAGTGAGTTTGTCCTCAAAATCAAGGGTAGTGGGCTTGACCTCCTTGTCCAATTGATGTTCAAGGGTCACCTTCGGTGTCCTTCTGATAAGTTTGGTGGTTGAATCATTGAATAGGGCCTCTGTTTACCCAAATTAGCATTTATTGGCTCTCTTAGGTCCTTATGGAATCCATGGACTAATTTTTCATGATGTTTGACAAATTGACAATGGGGAATAGCAACAAGGCTCTCTCTATGCACTCAAGTGAGTCCATAATTTGATAGGGCTTCGCTGCTCTAAACTCCAATGCTTCATTGATAGTTTACCCTAATTTGGAGGGGGTACTTATAGGATGTCCCAGGGCTAGGGGTGGCTTCATGGAGAAGCCAAGATCAAGAATGGGTAGTTAGTACAGTTGGATTGGAAGCTTACATCCTTTAACCACCATATTCTAGAAAAAATGGTCATTCAAATCGATTTGGCTTTCATGAAGGCCAACTAAACTTCAGTTAATACCACAGGTTACAGCTATGGTCTAGACTATAAACCATAGGCCTTAGCCACAATTTAGACTATATATCATAGGTCTGGGCTGCAGTTCAGACTGATTAGGCCAAGAATCCCAAATTGAGTGGTTAGAACCACTGCTCTATCTTGGAGTCTATCCAAGATCCTCCATATAGTCTTGTAGCATGTCCATATGAGTAGTCGTCCTCGACATGACCTATTTTAGGTGTCTATAGATACCCCTTTTGATATGCGTTGTGAGATAAAACAACATTGAGTAAAAATAAACCTCCTAAAATGATGCCTGAGGTTCTATGATCATCATTAGTTAGATCAACATTAGATGTCCCAGGTCCAACAAAAGGACGTGCATCCTAGAATCATTACTTCAAACTAGATGAAAGGCTTACATTTGAAAATATTGTGCCCTTCTCATCTCATTCAGTATAGCTGTGCATTCCATAGGTATCTTTTGACCCATAGATATGAAAGGCAAAGAACAACAAGCAAAGTCGTATTTGCTATTTTCCCCAAGCAAAGGGATAAAATTATGATAGTTGTTGACAATGATTCATAAGGATGAATACAATTTTGACAAGATCAAGGGATCTACGATCTCCGGGATCTTCTATTGATGTTAATTATGATTTGATATTATGACTACCCCCTCAAGCAATGAGTCAATGAGGGTAATGAAAATGATTAAAATGATGAGGTCACTAGACCAAATGGATGGTCTAAATAAATTTAGATTTCAACATATTAATGTTGTGGCTAGGCCTAGTTTAGCTTCTAATTCCAACTATTAATAGTAATTGCACATTCCTATCCCATGGAGCAATCGAGCTACAATAGTCGTCTTAGGGAATCAAAATGAGGTAACTCCAATTAGATTTGTATTGAATCAAATTATCAATGATTTGCTGAAAATATGTCATAAGAGAAATGACATGCAATGCCTCATTCCCATGGAGTAGTCTGGTCGCAAAGGCCTTCTTAGGGATTGAAAAGAAGCATATCAGATCAACGATGACCATTTTTCCCCAAATGTCCTTATGGTAATTTACTCATCTTGCTGGATTTCATGGATCGCAAGTCGCTGCAACCACCAAGTGTATAGGGTAAATTACTAAATGCGAGGCACATTTGGTGTTTTTAATTATTTAATTTTTTGGTTGTTAATTTTGATTTATTGATCAATATTGGTGCTTTGAAAATCACCAAATTTTCAACATTGATTGCTCTTTTTGAAATTTGATCCATTAAGAGTCATCAATTTGCCTTTTTAGACCTTCCCACAATGGGTTTTTAGTCATTTAATGCTGGTTGTGAGCCACAGGTATGGCCTACGGTTCAATTTTTCAAATTTTTGGAATCATAGCTAGGGCCTATGGTTAGAAAACCCTAATTTTGGGACCGCGGGTGTTAGCTGTGGTCAATAGAAATTAGGCAAACCTCTAAATAGCCATTCCCATTTGAATTTGTCCTTATTTCCTAGAAAGCAACTACATTATTGAGACCTCTAAGAGATAGGAGACATTCCCTGATCTGGAATGCTACCAAAAACTCTACCATATACTGCACTTGATACCCTAATGGCGGATCCTGATCAACCATCGACTAGTAGAGGCCACAGAGCGAGCAAGGTAATTTGAAACCAATTCCTCATAGTTCAATACCAATTAAAATCTACCACATTAAGTAATGTGGTAAATGAACCTCACTAAACAACTAGTAATGAACCCCACTAGATTAGATTTAGTTAGTTTTAATTTTTTTAGTGAGACAGGCTAGGAAGATACCTAAAATGGGTATTCTTCCTAGATCGCATTTGGTAGCTGTGGTTCCCAATTGTTAGATTGGGGACCATATATATCAGCTGTGGTTTGCATTAAAACTCCAACGGTCATATTTTGATCGCAGGCGGACCGCAGGGTTGACCTGCAATTCACCAACTTTAGAAAATTTTTATTAAATATTTTTTTTTTTTGCATTTTCTAAAGTTAATTAGGCAATTAATGTTATTTAATGCAATTCTAACTTGCCTAACTAATATTTTTTATTTTTATGAATGCCTTGCAACATGTTTTTATATTTTTATCAATTTTTATATTTTTATCAATTTTTAAATGTTTTTGACATTTTTAAAGTCATTTTTAGTTGTTTTTTCTTATATACTATTTTTTATTTCAAAGATTAATCTCTAGGTCTTGTGAGCCCGATCTACTTAAGACTGTCCATAGGCATCTCACTGATGGTGAGTGTGCATGGTTTAGAGTCATAATATTTGGCTACGTACTAGATCTACCCACTATTAGGGTAGATCAAACTTATTTGACTATGTTGGTCTGACATTGGAATGCGCAGACCAACACCTTTCACCTACCTGTAGGTGAGATGACTGTAAATTTAGAGGACATCTATCAGATATTTACGATATCTATCGATGATGAGGCCATCACCTCTTCCTCTTCTTAGAGGAAGGAGCATGTCTTTGATGCTATCTTTGGTTATCAGAGCAAGGAGGCACAGGATAAGATCGACCATGGAGGTGTCCACATCAGATACTGGTAGGGTGAGTATATTTTCTTAGTCTACGTGATGATATTCATGATCCTTGTGTTACAAGTAGTGCTTCCAGACTCCTCGGGTGTGAGGATTACCTGGAACATCCTAGCAAGTTTCTGGTGAGTTATTCAAAGTTCTACTGCTCAGCCACTATGCCTAGCTTGGGGGAACATGTTGCTATGCCAGCTCTACATGGAGCTATATTAGATTATGAGCCAGAGCCATTGAGGTATTAGCTACAACCTGTTATTATAGATTTAGGGTTAGCAACACATCCAGATCAAGCATCCTATGGACTTACCTCTCTAGATCATAGCCATTGATGATGTGCATCAGTGCTATGCCACGTGCTAGCCACAAGAGGAGGAGGAGTTTCAGAGTAGGACCCATGCTGGAGATATAGACTATTACATTACATGATTTGGAGTGCTCAGGATAGACAATATTGAGTGGTACTCCTATATGGATTGCCCTGCTTGGACCGAGGTAGGTAAGTGGCTATGATAGGCTCATCGAGACTAGTGGCTACTTAGATATAAGGTTGATATTAGATAGTATCAATTCTTCTCTTATATCCTATTCTAGTTTGGCTTGGTGTAGGACATTCTAGAGATTCCATTTGTGTATCAACGTCTCATGCTAGAGACACACCTACCATGGATTCAGCCTATAGCTCTAGGATATGAGGTTGATGACTTCTAGGAGTCTAGGGTTGACACACCTAGGACCACCCCAACATATGACACATGGTGGTCCCTACTACAATGGTAGGGGAGAGGGCCTCTATATCAGGTAGATGACCAGGCAGAGGCAAAGGCCAATCCTGATGGGTGCAAAGTGCACTAGTAGACTGATAGTGGTTGGGGTGTAGAGGCCACCATAGAGGAGGCTCTATAGGCAAATATGGATTAGTAGAAGGGATCAGAGGAGGGTGAGGTCCCTCATAATAGTAATGTATGGGAGATCCTCACTCAAGTTGTTGACTTGTAGAGTCAGGTTGGGAGGCTACAGACTTAGTAGTTGCAGTGGGACACATCTATCACCCTTCTAGAGGCAAAGCTAGGTCACAGGGATAAACAACTTATAGAGACTCAAGCACAGATTACAGCCCTCATAGCTTGGGCTATGATAGTAGAGTCACAGGTCGGCAAGCTCACTAGTGCATGAGATGTGGCACTAGAACAATGGGGTGATGCCATAGCAAAGAGAGAGTTTCTCAAGGCACAGAGAGGGGATACGACATCCTCCCATACTATTATGGGACCTCCTATGGTACCATAAGCTATACTACCAAGAGGTAGCGATCCCATGGTAGAGGTTAGGTGGCTCACTTCCCTCGTAGAGGAGGGAAATGACCTTTGTGATGCGAGGGTAGCTTGCATATCCCAACTAGAGGGTTTCATAATATTGTAGGGATTAGAGGTGCTAGAGGACATACCTACTACTGGGTCTCAGAAGACCAAGTACAAGACTTTAGGAAAGTCCATGGTGAGCTCTACCGAGTGGATGCATAGGAAAAAGAGGACAAACATGTCCTCTAGCACACATGGAGGCAACTTGCATGAGTCATAGGGAGATAGGTACAACCTTGAGTCACAATTCTAGCCATTTAGACATACCGATATATCATGTGCTCGACCTCTTTGGGTTAGATGGTACACAGGGCCCTCAACAGGACACCCAACAAGCACTAGAGATGACTACAAAGCAGCCTCTAGAGAATAGGGCTGAGGGAGGCAATGAGATATCTAGTTTAGGAGGAGCAGGCTAGAGGTAGGGCTCTATCTAATCTAGGATACCTTTTTGCATATGTACCATTTTTGGTGTAAGGTCTAGGACCTACATTATTGTAGCCTATGGGTATTTTGTACTCATGATGTACTCTTGAGACACACACACACACACACACACACACACACACATATATATATATATATATATATATATATATATATATATATATATATATATATATATATATATATATATATATATATATGATCTGATCATTTATGACTCATTATGTGTACTTGTATATTTTTAATTTTCTACTTATTTTATGCACATGGATGCAATGCTTATGTTAATTTGATGCTATATGATGTGATGTATGGATGACGTGCACTAGATAGCTATTTAGTTTATGATGATGATGATATGCAGTGATCTAGATTCTTATATGTGCGATTTATGATGGATGCAATGTTTTATATTAACGTATATTTGATATTGCTTTATTGTATGCATTAATATATGTAATGATTTATTTACACGATGGTAATCTAATGTAAATGAACCTGTATGCTTTAATCACTTAAAACATAAGGAATGAATGCAAATATGTTTATCAATATAATGGATGACACCACAAAATGTATACAAATCATGACTGTAATTGAAAATTCTTTAGCTAAGAATTTAATAAATTAATCACCTATATATGAAATGCAATGAATACAGTTGTATGATGTGAATGATATAATGTTTCGTTCTATTTTTCTTTACAAATTTGAAAAATATGCACAATATAGTCAATGGTCGTCTAAATATTATTTCTAATATCCATTCGGTATCTATCCTATATATTGATTGTGCTCTATATGATGATATATCATGGACTCAATACTTTGCAATTTAATGTTTTATATGGTTTGTGATGTTTGATATTTTATTTCTATGAGAGATATTTTTGAGGTTTTCCATGAGACTCAAACACCCTAATAGACTTATCAAAATTTGCATACTAACCACACTAGACTTTTGAGATAAAAGGCTCTTGCTAGGATAGGCCCTAACTGTTCATTATCTCTATGTGTACACTTGATTATTTTAAGATAAGACATGAGCATTCCTCAATGTCAAGCGAGATTATTTTAGCCCTATTGGAGCCAAATTTGACTCAACTTTGAAACCCCCTAATTTAAATTTTTGTTTTCAATCAAACTACTTATACTATTGGTCATTGCTTATAGTTGTTGTGGGTAATTCAACTTTTTATTGGTTGGTTTGATAAAGTCTAACCTTATCCTTTTTAATAATGTGGGCTTCATTGTATAAATCAAAGTACCTCAAATGGTTAGGGAAGAAAATTTCAAATTAAAAACCTAAAGCCAAAGTCGACCTTCATAAATATTTCCTTGGGCCTAAAAATCGATTAATAAAGTCCTTAAATCATAATTCGGTTAAACATTCACCATGGTCTCAAAGTCTAAAAAACCTAAGGTTAAAATAAATATTAATTGATTAAAATCCTAAGGGTATGCACCCTGCTAAGCTAACTGGTGAGCACCTCAGATTTAATCCAAGGGCTACGCACGATCCAGAGAAATCGGACGATAGCGCTTTAATAAAATCAAACTGAATATAAGTCAAAAGTTAAGCGTAGTCAAGAAGTAAAAAGGTTACACCTTAGACTTAATTGGATGGAAGTGCATCACCTGAGAAAATTTTACGGATGCGCACTCATGAAAAGTTCGAAAGATAAGTCAAAGGGTCAATAAAACTTAACCTAAGATTTAAAAATCAAGCAAGTTGTCTTCAATCTAATGGTAACACTTCGTTGAGGACCAAATCCAATGGACACGTGCTCACTAAAGACTCAAAAGGTTAAAACTAAGGCTCTAATAAAGTTAAAATCCTTATACCTTTAACAATATCAATGACAATGCTTTGTCGAGGATCAAATCAATGGTCGCGTGCTATCTGAAAAGTCAAAAGTTTAAGTGCAAGTCATGATGGTCAAAGGTTTCGATTAAATAGTGAGCAAGTCTAAAGAATTAGATGACAGCACTCAATCATATTTAAAATCAATGGTTGTGCATCCTCTAAATAGTCAAAGCATTAAGAAGGTCAAAGCGGGTCAAGCCTCGAGCTAAGCAATGAGCAGGTCCGACAGATCGGACGATCATGCCCATGCGACGTCCAGATCAACGACCGTGCATGTTTCAAATTAATCACATGTTAAAATATTAATATTAAAAGAATGCACCCCTTAATTAATCGTCGGGCAGGTTACCAAGATCAAATGGTTGCACTCGATCAATTTTTAATCTAACGGTGGTGCACTAATTGAAGATGCATTAAATAGGGTTAAGGATCAAAAGAAATTAATTAAAGTTAATCATGATTAGAAAGGGTTTAATACGTCAGCTAATTTTCCCCCTTTTGCCCTAATCATAATTAATATTATAAATGCTTGATTAAACTAACATGCGGGTTGATTAGATCCAATGGCTGCACTTGTCTCCACTCATATCCGATGGCCACACCAAAATCATAGGATGGAAGGTAAAAGGCATGGGTAAGGAAAAAATTAATTGATATTAATCGTGTTTAGTAAGGGTTTAATACATTGACTAATATTCCCCCTTTTTGCCTTAATCATGATTAACAGAAAAGCAAAGGTCTATAACATCATTATCTAGCATGCATCTTGTTAGTAATTCAATGGCAACACACAAACCAAATCGATAATCAATGGATACGAAGGCCTGTAACTAGCAACAAATCTCCAAAGGCTAAATAAAGACCTTTTTATAACACACGAATCAAATGATAATGGATATTTACCACCCTTATCCAATGATGCACATGTGGGAAGATAATCAAAGGTTAATATAAGCATTAGGTCAATTAATTTAGTCGAGGTACATATGAATTTTTCCCATTTATTAAATAATACATGCATATGTATGATCCAACGATCGCGCCTCACCACCATAAGATCCAATGACGATCGCAAAAGAAAAGTAAGTGTGTTTTATGATTACCATCGATTAAGATAGGTTATTAAGGTTTAACAGTATAAGGATTAACATCGGATAAATATGACTAATTGAATACCAATAAAATATGTTATTTCAAGTGTTTACATGATAATGGGTACATTAACTATCGTACAAGTTTTTGGAAGATCAACGGATGTGCTTTATCTCAGATCAATATGACGGATGCAATTAATAATGGTTGACTTAGGAAAAAGGGACACCATAGGTAAAAACCTACACTCACACCAAGAGTCAGATATCACAAAGATCCCAAGGGAGACATAATGGATCTCGAAGATGTAGTTATCACTCGGATCTAAGATGGCACGAGGTCCAAAACATACCGTTCCACATCAGATTAAAATATCCCCATTGACGAATGAATAGAAAGCATGAATTATTGTAGGCACATGTATCAAAGGGACCCAGGCTCACAAGTTAAAAGATATCACCCATCACAAAGCATAAAACTCCAAAAAATACTGAGTTGGCACAAATCCATTGGCCAATTTTGAACAACAGTTGGTGGCATCGGGTCAATAATGAAACATGTGAATTTATCAAGTTCACTCCACCACCTTGTATATGAACTTACGAAACCAGTCAAGGCCACTCCACTGGTATACCAAGAATTTTAATTGATACATTAGAAGCACAGAAGGAAGAGAGTATTTGTTTTCTAATAACTCAAAGAAGAACTTGACCAAAAATTGTGAGGGCAATGGCATTATGGGGAGATGTGTTTGTACCTGTAGATACACAAGAAGCCATAAAATTTATCATAGATAAATCACCCTATTCTATGATTTTTGGACCACCTATTCCTGGTACCACTATGTATGATTTTTCCCAAAAATGTGGGGCAAATAAAAAACCCAACTCAGCTCAATTGTACAAGATCGACAATACCTACATTAAGAGTTTCACTTGAGTAATGGATGGCCATAATAGAATCTCATGGATAATGGTAGATTTATTCCATAAAGCTCATATCTAATAGTACAAGGGTTTCCCTAGAGACAACAGATGGAACAGTAACCTTGGAAAGCTGATATGCCCAAAAGTGCATTTCTCTTTAGATTTGATGGCTTGGCTAGCAGTGGCATATGACAAATGAACAAGGACCTTTCGAGACCACAAGAATCAAAAGGTGTTTAGTGCCAAAGTTGAATATATCCAATAAGTATTCAATATGACGAAGTATACCACATTTCTGGTGGACCAGGTAATCGAACACCAATATTGCATGTTCACTGATATGGAAATTTTTAAAAAATTGTTTGATACATATGCATAAATAGAGAAAAATTTCCCAATTAATAAAAGCACTTTTAAACCCTAGGTACAAGACTTCTATGACATGATAAACCTAGTATTGGGAGTACAGGATATGAGTAGAATAACAAAAAGAGTTTTGTATTTAGCTACACAATGTAATAGAGGATATAACACCCCTATCTAAGCCTAGGAACTGGAATTAAGCTTGCAAATACATAGAGAAATGGTATAACTAAAGAGAGCAATATTCGAACAAAGGCAGGAGATGCCTCACTTTTCATAATATTCTTTTCTCACTCACTTAATAGTAGGCCAATTGGGGGAAGAAGCCCGTAAGATATTAAAATCCATATATAGCCCCTATGTACAGAATAGCTTTTGGATACTTCATGAAGTACAAACTCACATGGACTAGTTTTGTGATCACTTCTTGGTAGAAATCCATTGGGCCTTAACTGGGCTAATTCCAAAAATATTAGGGTCAAGGGTAAGGACATTCATTAAAGAAAAAGAGATAGGATATTTCTTCTTCATAGAGGGTTTTACTTACATCAGATTATATGGAGCTAAAATCCCTCCTAAGGTGTTACCCCAGTACTTCCCACTGTCCATAGCAGCCCTAGAATTATGTAGACAAGTGGCAGAAGAAGCTAAAATGAGACTAGTTAAGAAGCATGGGAAATTCCCCTGGCTTGATGTTCCTTGCCATTTTGGAGATTATGTATTTGTTGGATATTCTTCCTTACTCAAGGGAATATTTGAACTTAACAATATGGTATTCGATGAAGTATCATGAAGGTTTTATGACCCAAAAGGAATTTATAGCAAGATGATGGAGAAGAGAGAGTATGCTCGAATCAATCACTGAGAAGATGCTTTTGAAGAGAACTTATTAGAAGCTATAGAGCAAAAATCAGTTTTACATATAGTATGGGATAATTTTCCTCCAGAAAATAGATGTAACACATAGGTTTATAAAGCCTATGACTACCCAACCAAACTAAGAAGGCTTCAGGAGATTTTAGTGGATACTATAACACCTATTATGCCAAGGATACACCCAGCAATTAAGGAAGACCCTTTGCTAGAATTGATAGAGGAGCAGGACATAGACTTAATGAAGGTCACTATTAGAATTGTTGATATAGTATAACAATAGGTTAAACTCCCAGTGAATGACCAACCTAGAATAGAGGCAGCACCAAAATAAGCTCCTCAATAAACCTATACAAATAAGGGAAAAGAAATAGTAACTTCGTCCTCTCAAAAAGCACCATCAAAAAAGTAGGTTGTAGTTCCTATACCTGTTTTAACTATGACCAGTATGAAGAAATTGGCACCCATGGTCATCCTGACTTCTATAAACATAAAGGGATAGGAGATAAAAATTCCAATAGTAATACAAGTAAAACGTGGACTGGGTGGCCTCTTTCGAAGCTACTTAGTAAAAATTCAAATAGAAATAGCTCCAGTAGAAGCTAATAAATCTAGATTATCTCTACCTATTGCCAAGGTTGTTTTGTAAATAACAAATGAATAGGCAGCCTTTACTACTATAGATGAACAATAGTTACAGTTAGTAGTAGGAATGGGAAGTATAGAAGAACAATATTCTAAAAAGGCAAAAATGGGGACAACTATGTTAGATATTGCTAAGGTTGATCTCCCTCCCCTAAAAAACCCACTAGTCTTCAGTACCAATGAGGAAACAAGAGGATCATCACTACTGGATAACGAATTTGATATGGCAAATCTTGCCAAAACTATGAGTAATCAAGTCATAGACCAATTTGTTGAAAAATTGAAACACTCAAAAAGTAATTGATTCAAGAGGAAGAAGAAAAAGCAGAATTGAAAGTTGTAATAAGTAAGCAACAAGAAGAATTAAATAAGAAAAACGCTTCAATTGCCCAACCACCTGTAGTGACCAAAGTTCAAGATCATGTATATTATTTGAATGTAATGAGGAAAGACATGTACAAACCAACAAAATCTCAAGCTAAAGGTTTTACTAAAATGTTCAGGCAAATAAGGGTGATTCAAATAAATGCTCAAGAAATCATAACCTTGATTAAGGAAAGAGAGAAATATTTTAAAATCATTCACCCAACCCTGGACTACATAGGGGATCATTTTGAAGAACTACAAGGACAAGAAATAACAACACTTGAAGGCAATAAAATTCAAATCAATTTTTTTATTTTTCAAAGCAGCCCTATTTGGATCAAACCGAGAAAAATGGATAAATTTTGTGATTGAGATGAATGATCTGATAAAATATGCTACAGATAAACTAAAAAATATTAGCCTATACTTAGATCATATCAGACATAGAAGAGATATTCAAAGAAACCCTTGAGATATTTGAATATGAACAAGGTGGTGAAGAGGAGATGATTAAACAAACTACACTCATGATGAATGTTACAGAAGCCTTACTACTTCAATATGATAGAAACATGTTTGTTATTGTTATACAAAAAAACTGAATTCTACAATAAATAGATATGTGTAGGATTACAGCCACTTTTGACATATAAATGTGGAGGTTGATCGATAAGCATATTAAAGGGTTGCAAAGGAGTTTAAAGGGAAAAAATTTCAATACCTGCACCCAGTAAAAAATGGATTTTGCACCACAGACAGCTACAAAAATAAGAGATATTTTTGGGGCAATTAAAGGATCAAGGAAAGGCAACTCAAAAGAGGCTAGTTTGGAAAGTAGTAGTTAAATGCACTAGGAAGTAGCTGAATCAGAGCAAAAGTTCTCATACTTAAATCACCAGTTGAGTGGGAATATGTTTGAACAATTCAAAGAAGAGGGCACAGTCAGTTCAGAACAAAGCCAGCTGAATAGCATCAATTTTGGAGATTCAATAAGAAGCTACCAAGTGTACATTCAGAAGTAAACCAAGAATAACAGAATCAATAACCAACAACTATAAAAGAAGGCAGGAAGGTCTAGATTCTGCATCAAGTAATTAGAGAATAGCATTTTTTCTAAGAGGTATACTTGAGTGCCCTATTAGTTGTGTTGTTGTATTTCTTTGTGTCATTTTTATTTTATTCATTCTTTCTTCTTCCCCTTGCTGTGCAGGATCGTATTATAGGAAACCATTCAAGAAGCTGAGAATATTTCTAGCCTTATTGAGCCTAGGATTCAGAGATTCTTCTATTACCATATTGGAACAAGGAGAGTTGAAGGGACCTATTACACTATTTGAATAGAGTCCTCTTCATTGTATTGATGTATTTCTTTAATAAAAATAGAGTTAAAAGACATTATGCCCACCCTGCATGTAATATTTTATGAAATCAATACAATTCTGGGTTTTATTCCTGTCATTTCTTTGTCTCGGTTTTGTGTGTATCTGTATGATGGGTTACATTATTTGAACTCATTATATACATTTCTTTCATTGGTTAAATCTTGATTTTATTACGATATTCGAATGATATTAAGAATGCCAATTTTCTTCTCCCCTTCTCTCTGTGTCATATTAAAATTGTTGTTATATTGATATAACAACCCAATGAATCTAGGCACCAGTCTACATAAGGCATAACAGTTGGTTATTTTCATGATTGGTCTTTTTAATAAGAATACTATAGTTTAATATAAATCTGGAGCATGCAAATTAGAATTTTAATTGTAGAATTGCTACTGGGGTTTCCTTACTCATTATGTCATCTTTTATAGCAATATTTGGGTTTAACAGAACATGAGGTAGGTCGACTAGAGCCTATAATAGCTCATTGGTTTCAAACGGGTTCTTGTAGCGTGACAATTGATTTCCTACGGATGCAAGAATCGGTTCCAACAATTTTTTGGCATCGTTGTCGGGGAGGACTTCTTAGAAAGATTTGATTATCTTCTTTAAAGTTTTCTTCATCAATTATTTTTAATCAATGGATGACCAGTTAAAGTAAAGAACCAGCATTTTAATTTTCACTTAGTTAGAAGTTCTTTATTTTTCATTATGTCCGTAGTTTACACCTTGAAGTAAGTTCTTTATGTTCTTGAAAATTTCTCATTTCTTGATTTTCTTGAAATTTTGGTTTCTTGATTTTCTTGATTTTCCCCAAGAACCGACTCCTGTGAGGATGAGAGATAATATCAAGCATTCTTGATAAGAGTATATGTTGTTCTTTCTACACCCCAGTGTTGGTGACTCTACTGGATGAACCCATAAGAAAAATATAAAAAGGAGAGAACATAACATGTTGGTGAATACCAGGAGAAGTAGTAAGGAGTTGTTTCCAGAACTCGAGAATCCAGAGGTATTTATACATACCCAGAAAACTCCACTTTTTAAGAATATCATTTATAATAATAGATTAAATTCTAGTGGTAAAAGGTACATGAAGAAAATCCAAAATACTATTACTACTAATATTATTGTAGATGAACGTTTAAAATCAATAGTAGAAGATATATGTGATTATCCTCATTTAAAGGTAGATAATTCATCAATCTATGTTCAAACTGCCCAGACCCATACCATCGTAGGTACTACATATGTGAAATTAAATTCAATAGTAGTTATGGCTTAGGGTAATGTTCATTTGTGGAGAACTAACATATATAGGCCTTCTGTATTACTAGTAAATTTAAATGCCTTACCTAATAAAGCTCACAAATACCTCCCTAAGTTTTTAGGAAACTATGTAGTAACTAGAGAGGATCATATCAAAAATATCTTATATGTAATGGACAGTCTGGAAGTTGAACATGAAGATGTAGTATTGAGACTGTTTCTGCAGACTTTAAAAAAATATGCTAGAGAATGGTTTAATTCCCTTCCTAACAATGATATCCCAGACTTTACCAAAATAGAAGAGGTGTTCCTAAAGAAGTATGGTGAAAGGAAAAATGAACAATAATTTTTAACTGAGATAGCCACTATGAAGAAGAAATAAAATGAGGTTGTTAGTGATTTTAATAGAAGATTTTCAAAAACAAAAAAAAAAATCCCTGCCAACCTCAGGCCTAGTGATATTTAGTCTATTTATTTTTATAAGAATGCTTTTCAAGGAGAGTTTAACTATGAATTAAGGCAAGAACAAGCCACTACCATTGATGGTTGTATGGAAAAAGCAATGGATATAGAAAGAAATATGCTTGATAGTGGTAATATGAAACCTTATTCTTTAGAGGTTAACATGCTTGAGAGAAAACCTAAGAGAGTGGATTTTGATATACAAAGAAGAATTGAAATTGATCCTATGGAGAATTTGACCAGTCAAATGATAGAAATGTTCAACAACATGAGTAATAGGCTAGCAATAATTGAAATAAATGAAAATAGCGGTGAATATTCATAGACAGAGTGACCACATGTTGATAACCGTCCCCCATTTAAGAAAAATTACAACAAGAATTGGATAAAAAATAATGGTTTTGAAGAAGGGAATAGGAATAGGGGTAATGGGAATAAACACTAGAAAAATAGATATTCTGATAGGGATCATAACAATGTCCCTAACCCAATACCATCTACCAATGTAGTTGAAGGTTTTCCCTATTTTTTCTCTACTTGTGATGCACCCCATAACCTTGATGCATGTGGAATACACCTGAGTGATCAACGTAATGTAGATATGCATGCAAAATCAAAAGAGGATATAAGAATCAATGCATGTTGATCCATTGAATATGAATACAGAGAAAGGTTATTTGAAGAAGACAGATAAATATGCTTCAAATCATCATCCTCAAATCTTAGTGACTGAAGGAACTAAAATTCTATAGAAATCACATCAATCAAGATATGATAAAATGAAGCAAGGAAAATTGATTCCCACTGCTCAAAAATTTGAAGAATTAGAGGCAACCCATGTTTTAAATTTGAGGAATAGAACAGTCCCTAAAAAAATAGAAAAATTATCTACAAATGAACCAAGAAGACAAACTTTGACCAATAAAAATTTTAGTAAAGATAAAACTGATAGGAACCCTAACAAAATTACTCTTGAGGTAATAGAATCAACAGAAGAAGTTCCCAAAGAAGAAAGTAATAAACCATTGGATATAAAGAAGATAGAATTTGATGCTGGGTTAGAACTTAGTAAGCAAAAAGTTAATATCACTTTTGGTGAACTTATGAAATTTCAAACATACAGAAAACAAGTATGCAAAGCTTTTGAATTAGTAGAGCAAAAAGAAGATCCTACTTGTCATGCTGTTAAAAAAAATCAACATGATACAATATCACCATCTTCTGTTAGACCCTTCTACGTGTCATTAAGATACAATTCAGATGAAGGGGAAATATATGTGATTCATAATTGCATGTTTGACATCAAAGCTTCACATAATATCATGCCTAAGTTAATAGCTGACCAAATGGGATTAATCTGTACTAGAGATTCTACCCCTGTTTCTGTAATGGACAATAGACAAATTCCCTATGTAGGGGTGATAACTGAATTATTAGTTTTCCTAGACCAACAACCCAAAAAGGGTATTTTCATGGATGTAGCAATAGTTTATGTTGACCCATTCTTCTCACTATTACTTAGTAGGCATTGGGAAAAACAACTAGGGGGATCAATACAACTAGACTGGTCTTATGCTACCATACCCATATCAGATAAGGAAAATATAATTTTGAGAAGGGAACCATTCAACAAACACTTTGTAGAGTTAATTCAAATAGATGAAACCATGATTAACTTAGTTAAATCTATGGAAGAAAAAGGGATGGGAGTTTATTCAATATGGCACAACCCATTCCTGATGGAAGTACTAGATGCAAAGAACATGGATCCAAAATATATGATAATAACCGATACTAAATCAAATCAAATATTAAGCCAATAAATGTGGACCATGTCATTTGATGGGGCTAAATCCCAATCTGGAGCAAGTGTAGGTGTAAATTTGATTTTTATTAAAGGAAATCGCCTTGGTATACCTTACAGATTGCAATTTCCTTGCACAAAAAATCTAGCTAAGTATGAAGATTTATTATTAGGGCTAAGGAAAGCAAAAGAGTTAGGTATTAACTACTTAACTATAATAGGGGATGTAGAACTTATTATACTACAAATAAAAGGCAAATATCAGACCAAGCATCCTAGACTTAAGCAATATAGAAATGTAGTACTAGAAGAAATTGATAAATTTTTGGCTTTCAATATTTCATATATTCCTAGAGAACAAAATCATGTTGCAAATCTCTTAGTTGTGAATGCCTCAAGTCTAGATCACCCAGAAATAACTATAGAATATATGGATAAATTTCCAACTATATCAATCTATAAACCTTCTATGCCAGATAACATAGTCAATCTTTAGGTTTTTCAAGATGATATAGATATTAAGGATTTTATGACTTTGCAAAATTAATATGTAGATGTCATCTGTGATGAAAAATATGAAGAAAAGTTAAAATATCAAATAGGAGAACCAATAAAAGTAATCCAGTTGGAAACTAATAGAATACCCAAAGGATTGGTGTCTCTTGAAAGCCTATTTGATGATTTTGATAAATCCTATAAACCTATACACAGATAAGTGATATCTGAGGATATCAATACTGGCTCAATGAAATAACCCAAAACAATGAAAGTAGACATGGCACTACCTGCTAAATAAAAATCTAGATATATCAGTTTCCTAAAAAAGAACAAAGAACATTTTGCTTGGACCTATGAAGATCTCACAACTTTAAAAATGGATGTGATGACAAGCCACTTAGACAAAAATAGAGAAAGTACAATCCAACTCTACACCCAGTAATGCAAAAAGAAGTTAAAAAATTGTTGGACTCCAAGATAATAAGTAAAGTTAGATTTTCCTCCTGGATATCCAACTTAGTACCAATTAGGAAAAATAATGGGGACATTAGACTATGTGTGGATTTTATAAATCTAAAAAATAGCTCACTAAAATACAATTACCCATTGCCTAACATGGAACAACTACTACAAGCAGTAGTAGGTTCAACTAGATTGTCCTTGTTAGATGGATTTTGAGGGTACAATCAAATTCTGATAAATCTAGAAGATAGACACAAGGCAACATTCACCACACCCTGGGGCACATTTGAATATTTAATAATGTCTTTTGGATTGATGAATGCAGGTGCTACTTTCCAAAGAGCGATGGAATTTGCTTTAAAAGGACTAATGTTAAAAATTGTAGTAGTGTACTTAGATGATATTACAGTTTTTTCTAAAAATCTAGAAGATCATCTAGAATATTTGACTGCAGTTTTAGCCCGCTGCAAGGAATTTGGAATCTCTCTAAATAAAAAAAAATGCATATTTGTAACTACACAAGGAAAATTGCTAGGTCATATAGTTTCGGAAAAGGGTATAAGCATTGATCCAGAAAGGATAGAAGCCATTTCTAAAATTTCCCCACCCAAGAATCTAAAAGGGGTAAGGTCATTATTTGGAAAAATAAATTTTATCAGAATATTTGTCCCAAATTTTTTAGAAATAACCAAACCCATAAATGATATGGTGAAAAAACTAGAAAAATAAAATGGACATTGGAAAATACGGAAGCATTTAACAAAATCAAAGAAACCATATCAACCACAATAGCCCTAAGTTGCCCTGATTATACAAATGATTTTAATATCTACTCCTATACATCTAAACATTCTATTATAGTAGTTCTTTCACAGAAAGATGAAGAAAATAATGAAAGGCCAATAGCCTTTATGAGATCAGGTCTAAATGGAGTAAATATTAAATACACCCTACTGGAAAAATATACCTATGCAGTCATCTAATATTTGGAACACTTTAAAGGTATATTTGGCTCAAACAAATTTTATTGTTGTATTCCCTTTATAGCAATAAAATATATATATTCTCAATCATAGCCATTGGGAAGACCAGCAAGATGGACGGTAAAACTTTTGAAATATGATGTTGAATTCAAAATAGTTAAAATAGTCAAAGGGTAGGGTTTAGCTAAACTGTTGGCTAACAAAGAAGAAGTAGGATCTAAAAATATTCTTACCATAGATCAGACATATGATGACAGAAGAAAACAAAATGAAGAATGCAAATGGTATGAAGAAATTTTGTCCTATCTACAAACTTTGTCATTCCCCCAAAATATGTCAATAAATAGAATGAGGTCAGTCAAACTTCAAGCTCAAAAGTACAAAATGGAGTATTCTATTGGAAACATCCCGATGGAGTATTATTAGTCTGCTTATATGAAAGAGAAGTCCCAAAAATAATTAATGAATTTCATAATGGTTTCTATGGGGGACATTTTGCTCCAAGAGCTACAACCAATAAAATCATGAGAGCAGGATAGTATTGGCCATCCCTTTTTAAGGATGTATATAAATATGTAATAAATTGTCATAAGTGCCAAGTTTTTACAGGGAAAAAGCATCTACTGGCCATGTCCCTCAGGCCAGTAATAATTGAAGCACCTTTTGCTCAATGGGATATTGACATGATTGGAGATATCAAGCCTAATTCATCTATCCAACATAAGTGGATCATAACTGCAACAGATTACTTCACCAAGTGGATGGAAGTTGCACCTTTGAGAACATCTACATTTGTTGCAGTCATCAGATTCATAGAAGAAAATATCTTGACCAGGTATGGAGTTCCTAAAAATCTTGTAACTGATAATGCTAAATATTTTGTGTCATATGAAATGGTAGAATTTTGTGCTGAATATGGAATTGAATTATCTCATTCTGCTAATTATTATCCTCAAGGAAATGGTCTAGCTGAGTCATCAAATAAAAAATGTAATAACAAGAATAAAAAGGTCATTAGGAAAAAACAAAAGGGGATGGGACAGTGAACTTAAATTTGTTTTATGGGCTGATAGGTTGTCTATTAAAATAAATATAGAAAGAACCCCCTATGAGATGGTTTATGGAGAAAAAGCCCTACTGCCCCCAAAAGTGGAAAAATGGCACTTTCCCTTTTATTGCAAGATCATGAAACCCCTGACCCCATTCAGAGAAGGCTTGAACAAATTGTCTTTTTATAAGAACAAAGAAGAGAGACCCTCAATAGAATGATGGAACAAACCTTAAAACTATAAAAAAATTTAATAAGAAAGCCAAGGGTACTCCTTTTTCTCAATGCGATATAGTGATCTATTGGGATCCTAAAAATGATAAGAATGGTGAAAAAGGTAATTTTGAACCTAAATGTATTGGACCATACCAAATTGCCCATGTTATCAATTAGAATACTTACAAGCTATAGACTTTGCATGGAGAAATAATGGCTATCCCTATTAATGGCCAACACCTCAAAATGTACAATCCCTGTTGAAGGTGTACTTTACAAAAAAAAATAGAAAAACAAAAATCCAAAAATAGAGTGGTGTATTTTTTTATTAGTTAAAACTTCCCTTTTGTTCTTGAATAATTTTTATTTTACTATATACATAATATCTTAGTTTTATGAGTATAACTATTTATTCCACCAAAAAAAATAAAAGGAAAAAGGAAATTTATTTTAGATATTGATGAGCTTAACAATTCTGTCAAAAATGAGTGTTTATGCAATAGTTGTTTGATATGAGATAAAACAGACAGAAAAAAATTTTGATTGAAATATCATGTCAAGCCTCACATTAAAAATGATACTTAAAGTGACTTCAAAGTTCCAAATAACTGAGTTATCTTTGAGAGGGTAGTTGAGCCAAAAATTATCACACTCATCTTTTATAGCTAGAAACTAATCCTCAACTCAGGCATACTTATTGCACAATTTGCTTATATATCCAAACACTTCTATCACAAGAAAGAAAAATAAAAAATAAAGTAAAATTGAGTCATTGCCTGAGATATCTTGGAAAATCTCTACCAAGGATATAGATGCTTTAATGACAATAGGGTAAAAATAATATGGGATTAGAAGCAACTCCACCGAGGCTATAGATGCCTGACTGGCAGTGAAGCCCTGCAGAATGGTGAAATTTTTTAAAGAGTGAAATCACATATTAGGCTTGGCTATTTTTCTCAGATATGGTAAAATTCTAAAATATTTAGAAATCCCAAAAAAGAATGCACAAACACACACATGGGCAAAAATATGATGAGACAAATGGTTGTGATAAAATCTGTGTAATCATATCTTATGACTTAGCTAAAACAAGCATTACTATATTTCAAAATAAAACTCATTTATTTCTAAAATTTCTAAACCTTTTTTTCCAAATTGAATGAAAAGGGATTAACAGTTTTCCATACTCTACTTGCTTTGATATCATGTTTTCAGTACATAAAAAAAATAAAAAAATGAATGATGAAAAAAAAAAAAGGAAAAGTTTTTTCTGTTATGTATTTCAAGTTTTGTTTAGCAATCAAAATTTTGTTGTTTTTTGTTAAATTTTTACACAATAAAACCAGGAGATTCTGTCGTTCTAAAGTGCTTCATGTTTTCAACACATTGTCCCATTCAGAGCCTATGTTGAAGCCAAATTTGACACAACTTTGAAACCCCCAAATTTAAATTTTTATTTTCAATAAAACTGCTTATACTGTTGGTCATTGCTTATAGATGTTGTGGGTAATTCAAATTTTTATTGGTTGGTTTGATAAAGTCTAACCTTATCCTTTTTAATAATGTGGGCTTCATTGTATAAATAAAAGTACCTCAAATGGTTAGGGAAGAAAATTTTAAATTAAAAACCTAAAGCCAAAGTCCGACCTTCATAAATCTTTCCTTGGGCCTAAAAATCGATTAATAAAGTCCTTAAATCATAATTCGGTTAAACATTCACCATGGTCTCAAATTCCAAAAAACCTAAGGTTAAAATAAATATTAATTTATTAAAATCCTAAGGGTATGCACCCCGCTAAGCTAACTGGTGAGCACCTCAGATTTAATCCAAGGGCCGCACACGATCCAGAGAAATCGGATGATAGAGCTTTAATAAAATCAAACCGAAGATAAGTCAAAATTCAAGCGTAGTCAAGAAGTAAAAAGGTTGCACCTTAGACTTAATTGGATGGAAGCGCATCACCTAAGAAAATTTTATGGATGCGCACTCATGATATAGTCTGAAATATAAGTCAAAGGGTCAATAAAACTTAACCTAAGATTTAAAAATCGAGCAAGTTGTCTTCAATCTAATGACAACGCTTCATAGAGGACCAAATCCAATGGATGCGTGCTTACTAAAGACTCAAAAGGTTAAACCTAAGGCTCTAATAAAGTTAAAATCCTTGCACCTTTAACAAGATCAACGATAGCGCTTCATCGAGAATAAAATCAATGGCCACGTGCTATCCAAAAAGTCAAAAGTTTAAGTGCAAGTCATGATGGTCAAATGTTCTAATTAAATAGTGAGCAAGTCTAAAGAATCGTACGGTAGTTCTCAATCATCTTTAAAATCAATGAGCATCCTCTAAATAGTCAAAGTATTAAGAAGGTTAAAGTGGGTCAACCCTCGAGCTAAGCAATGAGCAGATTCGATAGATTGGATGATCGCGCCCATGCGATGTCCAGATCAACGACCATGCATGTTTCAAATTAATCACCTGTTAAAATATCAATATTAAAATAATTTGCCCCTTAATTAATCGTCGGGCAGGTTACCAAGATCAAACGATTGTGCTCGATCAATTTTTAATATAACGGTGGTGCACTAATTGAAGATGCATTAAAGAGGGTTAAGGATCGGGATAAATTAATTAAATTTAATCATGATTAGCAAGGGTTTAATACGTTGGCTAATTTTACCCCTTTTTTCCTAATCATAATTAATATTATAAATGCTTGATTAAACTAACATGTAGGTTGATTAGATCCAACAGTTGCGCTTGTCTCCACTCATATCCGACGGTCGCACCAAAATCACAGGATGGAAGGTAAAAGGCATGGGTAAGGACAAAATTAATTGATATTAATCGTGTTTAGTAAGGGTTTAATACATTGACTAATATTCCCCCTTTTCACCTTAATCATGATTAATAGAAAAGCAAAGGTCTATAACATCATTATCTAGCATGCATCTTGTCAGTAATCCAATGGCAGCACACAAACCAAATCAAGAATCAACGGATGCGAAGGCCTGTAACTAGTGACAAAGCTCCAAAGGCTAAATAAAGACCTTTTTATAACACACAAATCGAATGACAATGGACATTGACCACCCAGATCCAATAGTGCACATGTGGGAAGATAATCAAAGATTAATCTAAGCATTAGGTCGATTAATTTAGTCAAGGTACGTATGAATATTTCCCATTTATTAAAGAATACATGCATATGTATGATCCAACGGTCATGCCTCACCACCATAAGATCCAACGATGATCGCAAAATAAAAGTAAGTGTATTTTATGATTACCATTGATTAAGACAGGTTATTAAGGTTTAACAGTATAAGGATTAACATCGGATAAATATGATTAATTGAAGACCAATAAAACATGTTATTTCAAGTTTTTACATGAGAACAAGTACACTAACTATTGTACAAGTTTTAGGAAGATCAACGGATGCACTTCATCTCAGATCAATCTGATGGTTGTGATTTATCACGGTTGACTTAGGAAAAAATGGACACCATAGGTAAAAACCTACACTCACACCAAGAGTCTGATATCGCGAAGACCCCAAGGGAGACATAATGGATCCCAAAGATATAGTTATCACTTGGATCTGAGATGGCACGAGGTCCAAAATATACCATTCCATGTCAGGTTAAAATATCCCCATTTATGAATGAATAGAAAGCATGAATGATTGCAGGCACACGTATCAAAGGACCCAAGATCACAAGTTAAAAGATATTTCCCATCATAAAGCACAAAAATCCAAAAAATATTGAGTTGGCATGATTCCATTGGCCAATTTTGAATAGCAGTTGGTGGCATCGGGTCGATAATGAAATGTGCGAATTTATCAAGTTCACTCCACCATCCTGTATATGAACTTACAAAACCAGTCAAGGCCACTTCACTGGTATACCAAGAATTGGAATTGATACATCAGAAGCATAGAAGGAAGAGAGTATTCATTTTATAAGAACTCGAAGAAGAACTTGACCAAAAATTGTGAGGGAAATGGTATCATGAGGAGATGTGTTCGTACATGCAGATACATGAGAAACCATAAAATTTATCATAGATAAATAACTCTATTCTGTGATTTTTGGACTGCCTGTTCCTAGTACCACTATGTATGATTTTTCCTAGAAATGTGGGGCAGATAAGAAACCCAACTCATCTCAATTGTATGAGATCGAAAATGTCTACATTAAGATTTTTGCTCAAGTAATGGAAGGTGATAATATAACCCCATTGATAATTGCAGATTTGTTCCATAAAGCTCAGAACTATCAGTACAAGGGTTTCCCCAGAGACAACAGATGGAACAGTAACCTTGAAAATTTGATATATCCAAAATTACATTTCTCCTCAGATTTTATGGCTTGGTTAGCAGTGGCATATGATGAAAGAACAAGGACCTTTCGAGACCACAAGAATCGAAAGGTGTTCAGCACAAAAGTCGAAAATATCTAGCAAGTATTCAATCTGACAAAGTATACCACATTTTTGGTGGACCAGGTAATCAAACACCAATATTGCATGTTCACTGATATGGAAATTTTTAAAAATTTGTTTGATGTACCTTTTTGAATTATATATGATATGACTTTAATTATGGCCTATCATGTGTATATTTTTGTTATATAATGATTTTTAATCGTAGATGCCTAGATGTATGATAGATGCTTATATATGTATGCTTAGATGATATATTGTATGCAATGGATGGATGCTATTGATTTTATTATGCATAGAAATAGGATGCTTGTGATGTTTAATGACTTATGAGAACTTAATTAATTCACATTATGGATGTATTAACTAAATGAACATAATGAATGATTTTATGATGTAATAACACACTAATTATATGCATTATACAAATGTATTAGAGTTACAAACCAATATGTAAACACGCTCATCCAAATTATACACTTGAATGAGAATCTAGCAAAATACGATATGCAATGAATGATGATTATGGATTCTAAACAATGAGAGGTCACAAGAGAATAATAAGGTTTTTTATGAAACTCAAACAGCCTAGTTGACCAATAAAAAGTTATGTACTAACCATGCAAGCATTTTAAAGATAATAATCTACTAGGAATACTATGATACTCAATATCCCTATGTGTACATAGTAAATTTTATTACCTCAACTTTGGACTTGGTTGGACTTAACTACTCTGAATGTAAGCCATCAACAAGCTAGCTCAACCACAAGCTGACATTGGTATGTATAAAATAAGGTCACTAATGTGATAGACATATCACCATGTGTAAGACTACTACATTACCAGGTTCGCATCTATAGCCCATTACTATAGATGGATTCATCCCATGGCTTTTGAAGAACTAAGAATTTTAGGGATTCAAGCTCTTTTTTTCTTTTATCTCCATTGGGATTTTTGGGATTTTTTCTTTTTTGTTTTTGTAAAATTTTTTGGATACTTGCTCGTTTTATGGGAGAGCAATATATTTTATTATTTTTTTTGGGGGGGTGCTTTTTGGGATACTTGCTCATTTTGAGGAACAAGGGATTTGTTTTTTTGGGGGGAAGGTAATTGCTTGTAAACTGGAGGAGCAAGGAGTTTTTTTTTTAGGAGAATGGGAGAGCTTGTCCTTTTGTCAATTCTCATATTTCTAGACCATGTGAATAAATAGGAAGTTCAAGGGAAACTTTTCTCTCTTTGAGGCAAGATATACATTGTAGTGGCATATTTCTTTATCCAAAATCATTTTTAATATTTTTAGAATGTGTTTGGGATTTTGAAATAGATAAAGTACAACCAAAGCAAGATCTTATCGTAAAACATCAATATGGTTGTACCAAAATCTAAAATATCAACTACGGATGGTTGAATGACCGAAATATCCTATTGGATGCCTTATAACTTCTACTTGGTAAAATACAAACACCAAGGAAGGGTAATGTGGATGGGAATGAATAGTGTGTTTGGGTTCTTTCCTTATGAGATTTTAAAAATTAAGAGGTGTGCATAAAATAGTTAGTGGTTGGATGAACACTAATGTTGATGGTCATGCAATATCTATCCTATCATACGTGGACCACTTAATAATCAAAAAAGCACAATAAAAGGTGTAAGCAATGATAGGAGTGGATAGGCAGATGTATAATCAATGCATTGGGGTGTATATCCCAGGTAAAATATATTACATCAAGGCAAGTGAATCTTATACAAAATATGATGCTATATGAAATGCATAATGCAAGACTAGATGTATGCATCTATATGAAAAAATTACCTAATGCAGTAGAACAATACATACAACTAGCCAAACAATGACTAAGTCCAAATCCAAAGTGTTATGTATGATGATATGCAATGCAATGATGACATGAAATGCAAAAAATAAATTTTGTTCTTTTTGTAATTTTATATTGTTTTTGTTGTTTTGTTGTTTTTTTGTATGCTTAAGATACCTACAAGTGGAGAATATTAAGTGGTTCAAGTTCCTCAACACCCTCAAGTGAAGCTAAATGATAAGTTCTAGGACCCAACTTCTATGTTATAATGAATGGGCCTAACTAGTTTGTCATGAATTTGTTGCACATATGTGGTGGTAAATTAGAATTTGTTTGGTTTTATTTTAACACAAGATCACCTACTTTGAACTCCATAGGATTAACCCTTGTATCATAGGCTCACTTAATATGATCTTGATAAATAGGAAGATTCTCAAGAGTGTTAATGCATAATTCATAAAGTGTAAGTTGATCTATGCAAGCCTATCGTGCAGTATCATCACCGATGAAATCCTGTAAGGAGATGTGCAATGAAAGAATCTCAAGATCCAAGGGCATTATGGGCTCAACACCATATATAAGTAAAAATGGATTTACCCCAGACAGTGTTTGAAGGCTAGTTTAATAAGCCCAAAGTGCAAGAGGTAATTGAAGGTGCCAATCTTTGTGATTATTGTTTACTATTTTATTAAGAATGGCAATGATTGTTTTATTTAATACCTTAGCCTGGATATTAGCCTGTGGATAATAGGGCATTGAAAAGCTATGTTGGATATTATACTTGTTGTACAAAGCTCTAACATCCTTATTTTTAAAGGGTGGCCTATTATCCGAAATAATATTGGATGGAATACCAAAATGACATATTATGTTATGGAGTATGAACTCTACAATATATGCACCTATCATAGTGTTAAGAGGAATAAATTCCACCCATATTGTGAATTACTCTATGGCCATTAAAATGAATGTGTTTCAGCCTAAATATAGGGGTAAAATTTTACCAATTAGATCAAAGCCCCACTACAAAAAAGGCTATATCGAATGTATCAATTGTAAGTCCTACGAAGGTACGTGTGATAGATTAGCATAATGTTGACACTTAATGCACCTTTTGACTTAAGAACAATAGTATTTATCCACTGTAGGCCTATAATAGCCCATTCAGAGGATGTACTTTATGATGGCCATACCGTTAAAATGGCCACCACAAGTACCATTGTGAGCTTGGGAAATTTCCCAAGTAGATTATTGGGGCTCTAAGAAATGAATGAGAATACCATCATAGATTTGACAATACAACATATCTCCTAGCAAGACATTTTTCCATATTTTTTTAAAATATTCATTTGGCAACGTGCGACAAACTCAAAGGAATATTTCCAAGATTCGAGACATCTCTAAGTTATGTGAACTAGTCTTGATATGCTTTGGTCTGGACTATATGAACTGCTTACCCCTCTCTAGACTCAAGTCATGCAAATGCAAGTTAAGAGAGCACCTTAAGATAAATGGTTGTGTTATTATCATAAGGTGCCTATGGGATTAATAATTCCCAGGAAGTAAGTTTCAAAAAGTCTTGGATTTAAGTGAACCATTCTTGGTATGATTTTATTTGTACCTTGTGGATGCTTTGCTCTTCTTGAGAATTATCTCATGATACCATAGATTACGATAGTATTTTGACATGAATAATGGTAACATCATCTAATGGGTTCTACAAGATAAAGTATCCTAAGGAGACTGTTGTATCCATAAAATTATTAAAGGAATGAGGGGCAACCTCGATGTTATACAATTTAAATTTAGTAAGAAGTTTATCCACAAAGGCCTTGTGAGATTTTAATATTGGGTATTTGTATTGATATTTTTTCTTGACTTGGTTTACGATGAGCAAGGAATCACCAAATATATTTAGCTTCTTGAAATTCATGGCAAGGAATGTTTGAAGATCCAAAAGAAGGGCTTCATATTCAACATTTTTGTTAGTGCATGGAAATCTATGCTTGAATGAAAGGGATATAGGAGCCCATTATGGTGTGAAAACACAATTCCTACACCACCCCTTTGCTCACATTTGGAACCATCAAAAAACAACATTATATCTACTTTGTTATCTGGTTCTTATGGTTCCCTTGAGTCTAATAATGCAAAAATGGCATCATAATGTAACTCAATGGTTAGAGGCTTATTTTCAATAAGAGGTGCCTCTACTAATTGATCCATAATGACTTGTCCTTTAATATATTTTTGACTTACGAATTCCAAGTCAAATTCCATCGAAAGCATGATCCACTTTATGGTATGACTATTGTGATAAGTGTGACTCATCATATACTGTAAAGGGTTTTCTTTAGATATAACATATATGGTCCATTTGATCTTGTAATGACACAATTTCTTTGTGGCAAAGACCATTGCTAAGAACAATTTCTCAATTTAATCATAGTTAATCTCATAACTAACCAAGGTGTGACTAATGTAGTAAATTGCCTACTCCTTATTTACCTCATTCTTTTGGACCAACATGGTCCCTAATGCAAATTCAGTGGCTGAAATGTACAATAAAAATGGTACACCTAGTCTAGGAGGAGCTAATACTACAAGAGAGGCCAAGTATTGTTTTATGTTCTCAAATGCCTTCTGGAATTCTTCATTCCACTTAAAGGTGACCCCCTTTTGCAGAAGATGATTCAACAGTTGATATTTATCTTAAAGTTATGCTATGAAGAACCGAATGAATTGAATTTTTGTAGTAAGATGCAAAGCTATTTAAGATTGATTGGTAGAGGCATTTCCAGGATTACCTTAACCTTTTTTGAATCTCCTTTAATGTATTTTTCAGAAATGATGTAATCTAAAAGTTTCCTAGAAGTTATGCTGAAAACACACTTTTTGGGATTTAATCATACATTATTCTCTAAGAGGTGATCAAAGACCCTACATAATACATCAAGATGCTCAATACACTACAAATATTTAGCTAACAAATCATTGACATAGTCTTCAATAATGTTGTTCATATATTCATAAAATATATATGTCATGGCCCGCTGATAAGTGGCATCAACATTTTTGAGTCCAAAGGGCATGACTTTGTAACACAATATCCTCCATGGTGTTGTAAAGGCCATTTTGGATTGATCCTCGAGATTAACATGAATTTTTTTGTAACCCAATAAACCATCCATAAGGAAAAGTATTTCATGACTAGCAATCACATCTATTAGAGCATCGATGTTTGGGAGGGGAAACTCATCCTTAGGACTTGCTTTATTGAGATCTTGAAAGTATTTGCATATGAAAATTCCCCCATTTGGTTTCTTGATAGGTACCATGTTAGACACCCATTCAAGATAGTCGATGGGTTGGATGAATCTTACATCCAAAATTTTTTGTAATTCATATTTGACCATTAGTGCTATTATTGCATGCATATTCTTGAGCTTCTTCTTGACTAGCTTGATTTTTGGATTGAGTGTTAATTTATGAACAACTAATTTGGGGTCAAGACCCAACACGTATTTGTAAGATAAAGAAAAATCTCTCTTATATTCTATCAAGAAAGTGGTGAAATTAGCACGTTTTATGGTTGAGAGACTTTACCCCAATTTTACTATTTTAGGATTATCATAATCAGTGTTAATATCCACATCAATTACTTTTTCAATTAATATATGGAATTTCTCTTCCAATTTATGAGTAGGGATCAAATGGATGTCGTCAATTAGATTAGAAGAATCAAATACATCATTATACTCTATATAATCTTGAAGAACATCTTTAGATGGACCTGAGAAAAAGTGAAATGGTTGCAAAATTTCCTCATAGGGTAGGAACTCATTAGGCAAAGGTGGACACGCAGTGCAAAAAAAATCAATGACCTCAAGGTTAAAGTGCAAAGACTTTAAAGTATATCTTGGATAATAGAGCGGTGTGGTTAAGTTAATGGATATCATATTGATGGACTAAAAATAAAGTCCATGCTTGGGTGATGACTGGTGGATGATGTCTAGGAGGTAATGACACATTGGAGGTTGCTAGGGTGGTATCAACATGATCGAATGGGCACGAGGTAGAGCAAAGATGACTAGATCCTACAGTGGAAGAAATTACCACCAAATGGGCTAATGCGTAGGTAAAATATAAAGGTAAAATTCATCTATATCCATGAGCAAGACAATGGGGTATGACTCCTTTGAACTATATAAAGTGATATTTAGAGTTTCAATAAGATTAGCTTTATGTCTCTCATCTGATGAGTCAATGATATTATTTGTGTAATCATCTTCTAACATATCAAATTGATCCATAGATAACATAGATATTTATAGATGATCACTAAGAAAATAATCATAGCTTGGAGTAGCATCGTTGTTAATGTTTATGTCCTTCCCAAATCATATGGTAATGCATTGGAGAGAATCTACAAGTAGCTCATTAGGTAATCTTACAAAGTACCCTAATCCAAATTTATCCATAGGTAGTTGATAGAATGTCTCTAAAGGGCTCTAGAGATCTTGTTCATACAAACGTAGGCCATTCCCACACCAATGGTCATGATCAAAGTATCATAAGGTGAAGGATGCATTTGAAATATAGTTGATATTCACTTAAAATGGTTCATCCTCTTCCAGTAAGAGAGGTGCATCTTTAGAAATATCAATACCCCCTTAAACAAAATTTGTTTGGTTTGGGGGAATCCCAAGGGGAAAAATGGTGCCAATAGATAATGGTATGCTATGAGGTCAATCCAAGTCTCCAACTAAATTAATAATAGGGTTAAATATGAAATTTTATACTAGATACTCATTGAGTCCTACGTTGGTTATGTGGACATTGACTTGTAGAGGAGCGGATGCTGATGAAGATGTGGGTTGTATAAAGTATTTATGATGGATGGTGGTGCTTTTTCTATAGGAGAATCATTTATGGATGTGGCATTGATTATTAATATGGAAGGTGTAGGAGGAGGTCTTTATTATTGTGATGTGGATGACAAGGTTGTATCTTGGGGTGACTTCATAGGTGCCTTTGATGGGTTCTAAATTAGGATGTCTAACTCAATGGATTGAGATGGAACTTCAAAGGAAACTAATGATGAGGGTTGGAGTGGAGGTGATGGTGATGAAATGATGGATGATGGTGGTAAATATAGAGATATGATGGGCTCATTATATTAGATATCCAAATGGATGGAAGGCAAGGTGTGGTCTTGAGAATGTTGAACCACATTGTATAACTTGAAGGACTCCAAGTCCATTGGAATACAATTAACTTGGTCTTCATGTACGCATTTTATGCATTGATGTAATATAGAAGGCACACATTTCATATCTTGAATCCAAGGCCTACCAAGTAATAGGTTGTACTACATAGCATCTTCCAAAATATAGTACAATATAGGAATAAACTTTAGTCCAACCTAAATAGGAAGGATGACTATGCCAATGGTAGAACACAATGCATCATTGAAGGTATGAAAGATAAAATTGGAAGATGTAACTTGTGATAGTGGCAAATTTAGATGTTGGAGGGTTGCATTGGTGATAATATTAATTGAGGAGCCTATATCTATCAAGATATATTTGTACAATATCCTATCCACACTAGCGATGATATGCAATGGTGGATCGAATATGTTGGTATATACCTTCTCAATTTTGTGATCATGGAATATAATCACAAGTTGTTTGTACGTTTAAACATGACTGAAAAAAATTATGAAAGAATTTGGATCTTGGGGTTGTGGTTCAATCAATTTTAAAATATCCATCAGGTATTTTCGATTTTGAGTCGATTGTTGTATAAGCTCATTTATGGAGAGTTTTACTGATGCTATTTTTAGACTTTGGGTAAGTCTACTTTTTAGTGTAAGCATCGAGTGATGTGGCCTAGGTATGATTGGTGTTGGTTGCGATGGTGCTTATGATGTTGAAGGAACATTAGAGGGACCCATAATTTATATGGGTTGCATCAGGTGCCTTTTGTTTCTTATCACTATCCTAATCATCCCCACAAAACCTTGGTTAGGTGGGGTGATATTGATTTGATTAACCAGTTTTGGTTGCTTTGTTAAAGAAATCAATGTTATATTTTATTTACATTAAAGTAGTAGATCTTGATATACCTCATGTTTTGATTATTTGTGGCAAGAGCATTATTGATTTGAATCTCCTACCTATCAATCATGTCTTACACCAAGTTTTTAAAGTTATAGCATGATTGAATGTCATACCCTTTTTACCTATGGTAGATGTAGTACTGATCCTCCTTGTAAGACTTAGATTTAGGATGATTTGGGTCCAATGGGTGAATATTAGGAAGGGTTATTACTTTTTTCCCGCACAACCAATGAAAAATTATTGCCAAATATTTTTGCAATGGTGTATAATGGCTTGGGAGATGTCTCTATTGAGTTATTCGTTGATTTTGGTAGGCTTGTTGCACCAGTTGAGTATTATATTTCACAGGTGGCAATTAGACCTGATAGTATTGTGGTTGAGGCAGGATTCAATTTGAGAGCATAGGGACACTCAAGATGATTTGATTCACTAGATTTAGTTGTTTTTTATTTCATTTTTGGCTCCCTTTGGTATTTTTACCAGACCACTCTTTTTTTTAGAGCTTAATTTCTCCTTGTATTTTAACATCCTCGATTACCTTGGCCTAGGCTAGAGCTTCATCGAAGGTCCCATACTATTGCAGTTGTAGTATAAGTAATATTTACTTCGAACAACTCCTAGTGAACATCCTGGTAAGCTCTATGATGTGTAAGGTGAAGGGTAATTTTGACATAACCATTCTTCACCTATTACCATATTCTGTGACTAACTCATCATTGAATTGAAAAGGGTTAGACAATTCAATCAAGTTCACATTTTTCTTAATGCTAAAGGTAAAGCACTCTAAAAATGCAGCTGGTAACTATTCAAAGGTGTGCATGATATGGCATGGTAAATGATTATACCATTCCAAAGCACCCCCAACCAATGTCATAATAAATTCCTTAATATTAGGGCATCATTTTCTTGAAGATGAAAGTGCATGTTGATGAATCTTGTCACGTGCTCTTGCACGTCTTTGTCATATTTAAATTTTTTGAGTTTAGGCATCTAGAAATGCGATGGGTATGGTAGTGATGGCACTGATGGATGTAGAGGCTAGTTGTTAAGCTACCTTAAAGTGGATTTTTGGTAACCCTATTGGCTCATATTCAATGCACACCTTGTGGATAGTAATTAGGAAACACAAGTAACATTTAAGTGGGAATAAATTCCCTCTCACTTTAGGATCTTTCTGTTGAGCAAGGTGCAGTAAAAGTATTGTCATTGTTGTCAACACAAATAGATAGATCAGTTGATGCAGTTGATGTAGTGGACAAGAGTTAAGAGGTCAGTCAGAACATGTACAATGAATTTCCAAGAAGACAAAAGTGGCCCAGATTCAGAAAATCAAAGAAAAAGACAAGTAAGAAAACTGTCGCGATATCGCGACATGTTTTCTGTTGCGATTTCGCGACATCTCGAAGGAGAGAGAAAATGCTATCAAAATTGTCACGATTTCATGACATCTCGAAGGAGAGAGAAAATGTGGTCAAAATTGTCATGATTTCATGACATCTTGGAGGAGAGAGAAAATGTGATCAAAATTGTCGCGATTTCATGACATATCGAAGGAGAGAGAAAATGCTAGCAAAACTGTCGTGATTTCCCGACATGTTGAAGGCAAAGAAGCCAAGTTGAAAAACTATCACGATTTCGTGACATGTTGTCAGAGAAGAAGGCAAGTAGAAAAACTGTTACAATTTTGTGGCATGGTGGAAGCAAAGAAGGCAAGTAAGAAAACTGTCACGATTTCGTGACATGTTTGGAGAGAAGGCACAGGCAAAGAAAACTGTCATGATTTCATGACAGGTTCATAGAGAAAGCACCAAGGAGAGAAAGTGTCACGATTTCATGACAGGATCGAAGAGAAAGCGCCAAGGAGAGAAAGTGTCACGATTTCGTGACAGGTTTGAAGAGAAAGCACCAAGGAGAGAAAGTGTCATGATTTCATGACAGGATCGAAGAGAAAGTGCCAAGGAGAGAAAGTGTCACGATTTCATGACAGGTTTGAAGAGAAAGCACCAAGGAGAGAAAGTGTCACAATTTCGTGACAGGTTCGAAGAGAAAGCTCCAAGGAGAAAAAGTGTCACGATTTCACGACAGGTTCGAAGAGAAAGCACCAAGGAGGAAAAGTGTCACGATTTCATGACATGTTCCATTTTCATGGGCCAAAGACAAAAAAGGCAAAAGGCAGTGAATGTGTCATGATTTTGTGACATGTGTTTTTGTGGGCCAAAGATAGAAAAGGCGCAAGGCAACGAATGTGTCACGATTTTGTGACATGTTGTGTTTTTGCGGGCCAAAGACAGAAAAGGCACAAGGCAGCGAATGTGTCACAATTTCATGACATGTTGTGTTTTCATGGGCCAAATATAGAAAAGGCACAAGGCAGCAAAAGTGTCACGATTTCGTGACATGTTTCGTTTTCACGGGCGAAAGGCAGAGAAGTGCAAGGAAGCAAAAAGTGTCACGATTTCATGACATGTTTGGTTTTCGCGGGTGCAAGACAAGAGGTGAAAAAGGAGGCAAAAAACATCATGATTTCATGACATGTTGAGTTTTTGTGGATAAGGGCGAGAAGAGCATAAAGATACAAAAGTGTCGTGATTTCACGATAGGTCGCAATAGCACGATCACTGACAGTTAACTGAAGCAGAACAACAGTTAAAGGGGCAGTTGTAGAGGAAAATCATACAGCCAAAATAAGAAGAGTTAACTGGAGTTAATGCGACAGTTATAGGAGCAAGTACAAAAGAAAATCATGTAGCTATTTTAAGAACAATCAAAGAAGAAGAAATCGAACAGTCGCATAAATAGAATCAAAAAATGCATGCATGCACAAAAAATAAGACGAACAATCATGGTAGAGGTATATGTTGCATGTAACATGTTTAACTAAATGCCCACTCTATAAATACAAAAGGAGTTACATAAAGAAGTTACAGTTGACAAGTGGCAAAAGAGAATATTAAAGGAACAGTTACGGGTTGCATGCGTAAATATGAAAGTTAAAAATAGACACTAATATGATATAAAAGGAGGTCTGCGTGAAGAATAAGGCTGCTACTGTATGTGATAAATTTCTATGAAAAGAGGGTTAGAAGAGAGCCGAGAGAGAAATAAGAAGAGTCGTGAGAGAGTGCAGAGTTTGATTAATTGTAGACCAGTTAGGGTCGTGTAAATAGCAAAGGCATTTTTATGTCATTAAGATAATTTAGAATTGCAGTCCAAGTTGGTGCTTGGCATTAGGGGTTGGTGCTCCTATCTGTTGAAGCAAAAAAATAAGGGGTTGGTGCTCCTTCCAATGGGTGCTGGTAAAGTGTTTGTAAAATTGGTGTTTTGCAAAGGCTGGATTTGGATTGGAGTCCAAGCAGTCATTTTTGAGGAGTAGACAAATTGGTGAACCTCGTTACATTATGTGTTGTGGTGTGCTCTCTTATGAAAATTGATTTACCTATTTTTAAGTTCTCTTTGCTTTAGAATTAAGTGTTGTAGATTTGAATTTTAATAGCTACACTGATTCACCCCCCCTCTCAGTGTCATTGTGAGAATATCAATTGGTATCAGAGAAAGGTTTCTGAACAAAGATTAATCAGCTAAGGTGATCTTGGAAGGAACACAATGGTAGGTAATGAAGGATTCTCATCAAACAAAGCTCCTTTGTTCAATGAAACTAATTACTCATTTTGGAGACTCAGGATGCAGACATATCTGAGTGCATTAGGATACGACATTTGAGAATCAGTAGAAAGTGGATACATAGTACCTGCTACTCCTCCAACAGATACTACTGAGAAGAATAAGTTTGAGAATAACTCCAAAGCGTAGAATGCCATAATGTGTGGGCTAGTAGACAGTGAACTAATAAGGATCATGAGCTATAAATCAGCAAAAGACATGTGGGACAAACTGAAGAGCATCCATGAAAGAGACAGCAAGATCAAGGAAGCCAAGTTGCCAACTCATCGAGCTCAGTTCGAAGCATTACAAATGAATGACGATGAGAACATAGATGCCTATATGCTGAGAGTCAATGGAATCATTAATGCAATCAGAGGACTCAACAAAAAAATCAAAGATGCAGTTGTCATGAAAAAGGTACTTAGAACTCTTCACAAAAGATTTAATTCTAAAGTTTCTACAATAGAAGAGGCTAAAGATCTAAATAATTTTAGCATGGACGAGATGCATGGTTCTTTGACTACATACGAAATGAGAATAGGACAAACTAAGCCCATAGATAGAGAAGCTACTTTTAAAGCACACAAGAATACAAAAGTTGAATAAGAATATGAGGATGAAGAGACATCGGATGAAACGGAAGCCAACTTTATTTAGAAACTTACAAAGGGAAAAGGAAAATATAGAGGAAAGTTACCGTTTAAGTGTTTCAATTGTGGAGGGGTCGGTCACTTTGCACCTAAGTGTCCAATGAATGAGAAAACCAAAAGTGATGAAGGGTCACATCAAGAAAGAAGTGACTGGAAGAAGAAACCAAATTTTAGGAAAAGCAATTTCAAAAATAAAAGTTTCATATCCAAGAATGTCAGCTCTTCTGAAGATAGCTTAGGTGAAGCTCTGTTCATGGCATTTGAAGAAGCAAAAACAGAAGAAAAATAGGAAGGTGATACAAAAAGTAAGGATGAGGCTGAAGTTTACCTGGAAGGAGAGTTGGTTGCTACACTTAAAGAGTTGAAAACAAAAAGAAAAAAGAATAAAAATGTCTCAAGAAAACTAGAGGATGTGAATGACATAATAAGCAGTTTGAAAGTACAGACAGAAGAATTTAAGAAAATGTCTAAAGAACTCGAAGTTCAATTAACCATGAAAATAGATGAGTGCTGCAAACTGGAAGAAGAGATTGTTGTCTTAAGAATGCGGCTAGAAGAAAAGAATCAAAAATTAAGTTGCTATCACAAACTTGAAGGAAGTTCTGCAAAGCTTGAAAATATTATAAATAGTTAGAGGACTACGAGCATCAAATTTGGCTTGGGCTTTGTCAAAGGAGAATCGTCAAGTGGATCAAAAGCCATAACAGTAGAACAAGTAAAGAAAGAAGATAAGATCAAGGTTGATCAAGTAAAAATGAATCAGGCAAAAGAAAGGTTGACCAATTCTCAGGTTCAATCATTCATTTTCTGGTTATTGTTTTAAATGCAATGCTTACGATCATAATATTTTAGACTGCATTCATAATATAGGACAAAGAAACTTCACCAATAAAAATGTTTTTTCACCCTTGATGGATTATGCAATAGAATGCTATAACTGTCATAACTTTGGACACATTGCAAGAAACTATAGAAGCACATATGCATCAAACAAATATCAGGGAAGAAGAACTCAACCAAACAGTTTAAGGCAAAACAAAAAATTCCTAGAAAAACATGCATAGGCTACTGACAAAGAAAAGTCTAAACAAGTAACCAAAATTGTAGCCAAACCAGAGTGGAAAGAAAAGGAGCTACCCAAGGAAGAAAAGGAATCCTTGATTGTTCAGATAGCTTTCAAAGCATAGAACAAATCTGCACCATGGATATTGGATAGTGGGTGCTCCAGTCACATGACAGGAGATAAACAAAAATTTAAAAAATTATAGAAATATGAAGGGGGCTCTGTAAATTTTGGAAATAATTATGGAGCCAAGATAGTTGGCAAAGGATCAGTCAAGATAAGTGATGGACAAATCAATTCCAAAGAAGTTTTGTTTGTGATTGGTTTGAAGCACAACTTACTGAGCGTAAGTCAAATTTGTGACAGAGGTCATGAAGTCATATTTAAGAAGCAAGGCTGTGAAGTTATAAAAGCACACAGTGGGAAGCTGATAGCTACTAGATTAAGGACTTCTGGAAATCTATATACTCTCTTAAAAACTTTAGAAGGAGCATGCTTGATTGGACAAGAAGATGAAAATTGGCTATGGCACAAGAGGCTCGGTCATATTAGCTTTGACAATCTGGTAAAAATAAGTTTAAAAAGGGCAGTAAGAGATAAACCCACCATTGGCAAACCAGTAAATAGCATCTGTGCTTCATGCCAAAAAGAAAAGCAAACTAGAGCCACATTCAAATCAAAGGAATACTTCACCAGTAAGTCTTTAGATCTAATACATACTGATTTGTGTGGAACCATGAGAACACAAAGCATAAATGGTGACAAATACTTTATGTTGTTCATATATGACTACTCTAGGATGACATGGGTACTATTGTTAAAGCTTAAATCAGATGCTTTTGAGATGTTCAAGATTTTAAAAAAAAAGGTTGAGAATCAAACTGGAAAAATAATTAAATGCCTAAGATCAGAAAGAGGAGGAGAATTTATCTCAGAAGAATTTGTAGAATACTATCAAAAATATGGGATTAGAAGACAGTTTTCAGCAGCAAGAACACCTCAGCAGAATGGTTTTGTAGAAAAGAATAATAGGATAGTGCAGGAAATGGCACAGACAATGTTGACTGAGAACAAAATAGCTGATAGATTTTGGAAAGAGGCAGTCCATACTGTGGTTTACATCCAAAACAGGTGCATGCTAAGGATGCATGAAAGCAAAACACCGTATGAGCTGTGGTTCGGCAAAAAGGCAATAGTAAGATATTTCAAAGTGTTCGGCAGCAAGTGCTACATCAAACGAACAGAAGATAATCTCAATAAATTTGAAGATAGAGCTGACGAAGGTATTTTTCTTGGTTACTCAACAAAAAGCAAAGCCTACACATGTTACAACAAGAGGCTAAAGAAAATTGTGGAGAGTGCAAATGTTAAATTTGATGAAGGTAGAGATCGAGAAACAACTTATCAAGAAAACTACCCTATTTATAAAGAAGTCATTGAAGGAGATGAAGATGGAAACAAAAGAGAATCAGAAAATTGACCAAGCTGATTTAAGAATTGACTCAGAAGAAGAAAAAAATAAGAAATTCAAAACAGGCAGCTGGAAAAAAAATCATCTCAGAGAACAGATTATTAGGGACCCAACAGTTGGTATTCAGACTAGAAGAGCAGTAGTACGAAACTACTCTCTATTATCCAGCATTGAGCCCAAAAATGTTGCTGAAGTAAGCACAGATGAAAGTTGGATGAAAGCAATTAATGAATAACTAGATCAGGTTGAGAAAAATAAAACTTGGAAGTTAGTACCGAGGCCGACAAATAAAAATGTAATCGGTACTAAATGGATTTTTCAAAATAAATTGAACGAAGATGGATAGGTTGTAAGAAATAAAGCAAGACTGGTCTATAAAGGCTATGCACAGGTTGAAGGTATTGATTTTGAGGAAACCTTTGCACCAGAGAGCTGGACTAGAGGCAATCATAATGTTTCTAGCTTTAGCAGCTCATAAAAATTTCAAGGTATATCAAATGGACGTAAAATCAGCATTTCTGAATGGAAAACTGGAAGAAGAGGTTTAAATTGAGCAACCAGATGGTTTCCAACTCGATGATAATCCCAACTTTGTTTGCAAGTTGAGGAAAGCTTTGTATGGTTTAAAATAGGCACCCAGAGCATGGTATGCAAGGCTGAATAACTATCTGATTCAACAGGGGTTCAAGAAAGGTTTGGTGGACAGCAATCTGTATGTCAAAATAGAGAAGGGCCATCTTATTGTCCTTGTTGTTTATGTAGATGATATCATTTTTGGTAGCAGCAATGATAAGTCTTGTAGTGACATAGCAAATAAAATGAAGAAAGAATTTGAGATGTCTATGATTGGTAAACTTTCTTATTTTCTTGGACTGCAATTCAATCAAAGTGAAAGGGCATTTTTATTTCTCAAATTAAATATGTGAAAAAAATGTTGAAAAAGTTCATAATGGAGGATAGTAAACCTGTTAGCACTCCCATGACAACAGGTTGCAAGTTGAGCAAGGATGAAAAATCTCCAGATGTAGATCAAACCATGTACATATCTATGATTGGAAGTCTGCTATATTTGATAGCTACCAGACCAGATATCTTACAGGCAGTATGCATGGTGGCAAGATTTTAGACTAGTCCCAAAGAGACTCATGTGATAGCCATGAAGAGGATTTTTAGGTACCTCAAGGGTACTATGGAGTATGGTTTATGGTACCCAAAAGGTAAGGACTTCACTCTTATTGCATATTCTGATGCAGATTGAGCAAGATGTATTGATGACAGAAAGAGTACCAGTGGAGGAGCATTTTATCTTGGAGACAGGCTGGGAGCATGACACAGCAAGAAACAAGAATCAGTCTCTCTATCCACAGTAGAGGTAGAATACATTGCAGCAACAACATGTTGTACACAGATATTATGGATGAGAAAAACCATGAAAGATCTTGGTATTCACTTCAAAGAACCAATTTCAGTTAAATGTGACAACACTAGTGCTATAAACATATCAAAGAATCCGGTTATGCATTATCGAACCAAACATATTGCAATTCGGTATCACTTCTTGAAGGATAAATTTGTAGAAGGTGAGGTCAAATTGGATTTTGTTTTGACTACAGAGCAAGTAGTAGATATATTCACAAAACCATTGCCAAAGGAAGTTTTTGAGTATCTTCGGAGTAAGTTGGGAGTAGTCACATTTTCCAAGAACTGACTATCAATTGGGATCACATTCTCAGGGGGAGCATTTATGCCTATGTTTATAGTTTTGCTCATATTCATGATTTTTGCTAACTATAACAATGTGTATCTGAGAATGTTGTGCATAGACTCATGGGGAGTCTGCAATAGCCCTTTGGTATTATTGTCAAAGGGGGAGAAGAATTCTAGGAGAGTGCATGAGTGTTGCCAACAATTCCAAAGGGGGAGATTGTTGAGCAAGGTGCAGCAAAAGTATTGTCATTGTTGTCAATACAAACAGATAGATCAGTTGATGCAGTTGATGCAGTGGACAAGAGTTCAGAGGTCAGTCAGAACATGTACAGTGAATTTCTAAGAAGACAAAAGTGGCCCAAATTCAGAAAAATCAAATAAAAATACGAGTAAGAAAACTATCTCGACATCGCGACATGTTTTCTGTCATGATTTCGCGACATCTCGGAGGAGAGAGAAAATGCTATCAAAATTGTCGTGATTTCACGACATCTCAAAGGAGAGAGAAAATGCGGTCAAAATTGTCATGATTTCGTGACATCTCGGAGGAGAGAGAAAATGCGGTCAAAATTGTCATGATTTCGTGACATATCGAAGGAGAGAGAAAATGCTAGCAAACTGTCGCGATTTCGTGACATGTTGAAGGCAAAGAAGCCAAGTTGAAAAACTGTCATGATTTCATGACATGTTGTCAGAGAAGAAGGCAAGTAGAAAAATTGTCGCGATTTCGTGACATGTTGGAAGCAAAGAAGGCAAGTAAGAAAACTGTCGCGATTTCGTGACATGTTTGGAGAGAAGGCACAAGCAAAGAAAATTGTCACGATTTTGCGACAGGTTCACAAAGAAAGCGCCAAGGAGAGAAAGTGTCGTGATTTCACGATAGGATCGAAGAGAAAGTGCCAAGGAGAGAAAGTGTCGTGATTTCACGATAGGATCGAAGAGAAAGCGCCAAGGAGAGAAAGTGTCGTGATTTCGTGACAGGTTCGAAGAGAAAGCACCAAGGAGAGAAAGTGTCACGATTTCGTGATAGGATCGAAGAGAAAGTGCCAAGGAGATAAAGTGTCATAATTTTGTGACAGGTTCGAAGAGAAAGCGCCAAGGAGAAAAAGTGTCACGATTTCACGACAGGTTCGAAGAGAAAGCTCCAAGGAGAAAAAGTGTCGTGATTTCATGACAGGTTCAAAGAGAAAGTGCCAAGGAGGAAAAGTGTCACGATTTCGTGACATGTTCCATTTTCATGGGCCAAATACAGAAAAGGCAAAATGCAATGAATGTGTCACGATTTCGTGACATGTTATGTTTTCACGAGCCAAAGACAAAAAAGGTGCAAGGCAGCGAATGTGTCATGATTTTGCGACATGTTGTGTTTTCACGGGCCAAAGACAGAAAAGGCAAAAGGCAGTGAATGTGTCATGATTTTGTGACATGTTGTGTTTTCATGGGCCAAAGACAGAAAAGGCACAAGGTAGCGAAAGTGTCACGATTTCACGACATGTTCCATTTTCACGGGTGAAAGGCAGAGAAGTGCAAGGAAGCGAAAAGTGTCATGATTTCACGACATGTCTGGTTTTCACGGGTGCAAGACAAGAGGTGAACAAGGAGGCAAAAAATTTCACGATTTCATGACATGTTGAGTTTTCATGAATAAAGGGTGAGAAGAGCATAAAGAGACAGAAGTGTCATGATTTCACGACAGGTCGCAACAGCACGATCACTGATAGTTAACTGAAGCAGAACAATAGTTAAAGGGGTAGTTGTAGAGGAAAAGCATACAACCAAAATAAGAAGAGTTAACTGGATTCAATGCAACAGTTATAGAAGCAAGTACAAAAGAAAAGCATATAGCCATTTTAATAACAATCGAAGAAGAAGAAATCGAGAAGTCACATAAATAGAATCAAAAAATGCATGCATGCACAGAAAAGAAGACGAACAGTCATGGTAGAGGTATATGTTGCATGTAACGTGTTTAACTAAATGCCCACTCTATAAATACAAAAGGAGTTACATAAAGAAGAAGTTATAGTTGACAAGTGGCAGAAGAGAATATTAAAGGAATAGTTACGGGTTGCATGTGTTAATATGAAAGTTAAAAATAGAGACTAATATGATATAAAAGGATGTCTGCGTGAATAATAAGGTTGCTGATGTATGTGAGAAATTACTGTGAAAAGAGGGTTAGAAGAGGGCTAAGAGATAAATAAGTAGAGTCATGAGAGAGTGCAGAGTTTGATTAATTGCAGATCAGTCAGGGTCGTGTAAACAGCGAAGGCATTTTTATGTCATTAAGATAATTTAGAATTGCAATCCAAGTTGGTGCTTGGCATTAGGGTTTGGTGCTCCTATCTGTTGAAGTAGAAAAATAAGGGGTTGGTGCTCCTTCCAGTGGGTGCTGGTAAAGTGTTTGTAAAATTGGTGTTTTGCAAAGGCTGGATTTGGATTGGAGTCTAAGCAGTCATTTTTGAGGAGTAGCCAAATTGGTGAACCTCGTTACATTGTGTATTGTGGTGTGCTCTCTTGTGAAAATTTCTTTACCTATTTTTAAGTTCTCTTTGCTTCAGCATTAAGTGTTTTAGATTTGAATTTTAATAGCTACACTGATTCACCCCCCCTCTCAGTGTAATTGTGAGAATATCACTTTCTAGATATCCAAGGTGTGATTTATAGAGTCAGGTCGAATGCCATCACTCTTTTTCAAGTGGACTATCTATATACCTCCAAGGAATTTCAACTTTCATCCATTGTTGTTTGGTTCATCAATCAAATTTATATTTTTCAATAGATCTAGCTCTTTCAGACTTCAGCAGATTAAATGAATAAAGAATTTTAAATAACATAAAAATGGATCTTCTTTAAATTACAAATAGAGAGGGTAACGTAGGGTGGAGAAGAGAGGTGAAATTATACAATTTTAACTATTAATTATTCTTTCAACTTGGCATATTGTTGTGTTCCAATTGTAACCAGTAGAATAATAAATTGTCTAGCTTTCTAAGATCAATTTATTATATAGAAAGGGGTGAAACAAGTTTATAGAATAGACAAATCTATTTAAATCATAATTTTCCTTGTAACTAATAGGATATATCTATGGATAGCACATGCTCATGCACATAAACCAGAGCTATCAGTTCCAAATCCTTAAACTATGGATTTAAACTCTCTTAGGATAGTTTAATCATTCTAAAGATTCAATATTTTTTGGATTATTTTACCAGTAGCATATTGTACACAGCAAAACTAGAGCCAGTAGGAAAAGAAATAAATTTTAGAATGATTAAACCTCAATGAAGCTCTTCACATAACATAAATAACATGCTAAAATAAATAAAACTCATAACAATTAAAAACCACAAAAAATTTAGTGAAAATAGGAATAAAGAAGAGTGCACCGTCAACACTCGAGAAGTAGATTAAACGCCTAGTCATGCCACTTTGGAGTAATAAACACCACAAAAATCCTACGTCCATAACAGAGGAGTTCAAAAAAAATAGTTTTAATAAAAACTTCTGTTATAAATTCCTGCATCTATTTTTTACATTCAATGGGAGTATTTATAGACTCGGGACATGCCCTGGTCTTTTTAGAAATATCAAGCTCCCTAGGAAATAAACTATAATATAATAAATCCTATTTTCAGATTTATGCATAATAAAACATATAATAATAGAGTTCAAGCTAACTCCAACCACCCCAAAAATCTACCTAAAAATATTGCCATAAATGGTGGAGGCACAATCTAATCTTCTCTTCACCAAATGGAGACTGCATACAGATTTTTTCACTTTCTATCCAATTGCAAGTGTATTTCATTAAATGGGCACTCCCTTGGTCATGCCTAATAAATTATTTTTTTGTGATGGGCTTTGCAAAATCTGGGTGGATCATCAATTTTATGTGTCTTCTATTTCTGCACAACTCCCTTTGTTGGGTTCGTGTTGAAATTCCAAGCCCGCCATCACTTTCGTCATTAAATGCATCCGCTAGCAAGTTTTTGCAAAAATTTAAAAAAGGGCCAAGGATAGAACATTAGAAAAATAATAAAATTTAAATCATTTAATTTCCTAAGGTTAAAACTTTAATTTTTTAGTTTTAAAATTTTTATTATTTTTCCAAATTTTCCAGCAAAAAAATTTCTAAGTCTGAGATTTTAATTTTTTAATGAATTTTTTTTATTATTATTTTAATCCCTAAGGTTGGCAATCGTGAAACTTAGGCATGTCGTGATTTCACGATATTTTTCATTTTTTTCCAATTTCGCGACTATTTTTCATTTTTCAAGCTTCTTGAGCTTGGTAATCATGAAACTTAGGCATGTCACGATTTCACAATATTTTTCATTCATTTTATCTTCTTGATCTTGTAAATTACAAAACTTAAAAATGTCATGATTTTTTGACCTCTTTCAATTGAAGCCTTCTTTAAGCCATATTGATGTTTGAACTTAGACATGTCACAATATTTTTTCATTGAAGCCTTCTTTCATTTTACCGATCATTCATTTCTCTGCCCTTTTCTTCTAACACAAATTCAATAATGGATTCCAATGATCCCACCCTTTTGTATTTTTGCACTTTAAAGGTTTGTGAAGGATCCTCGTAAAAATGAAATTAAATTACCTAAAATAAGTTCATTTCTCATGGTATGAAATTTATGGCAAAAAATAAAAAGTGCCCACAATTGAATAAAATGTTTTAGGTGCCCAAACGAGCCAAATGGGTATCCGAATATTGAGAAAAAAAACCAAAAATTCATATTGGATCAACAAATATTGCATTAATAATTCCATTGGTTGTAAATAGAAACTACTATTTATGGAAGGTAAATCACACCTGAAACCCTAAAAATTTGGTACCATTAGAAAGGTGAGCTCAAGATCTATCATCCAAAATTTGAATCACTTCAAATGGATTCCTCTATCAAAAGATATGGCAATTACAAAATTGAAGTAAACATTAGGGAAAGATGAAGATTTTAAAAGAACCTTAGAAATTGATTTTAATATTTTAGATCTTAGTAAAACCAATGAAAATTAAATTTCCTGAGACAATTAACCATAAATAATTGCAATCAAAGCATAAATATTCAAAATAATTTAATTAAAATCAATGCACTAGGCAAGCATTTTTGGCACGTTCATGCAGGATAAAATTAAGACTTGATGCAAACAAAACTTGGATTAAAAAAACCTAAAAATACTTCAAGAGGATCCCCTCAAAAAATAATGAGATTAATTATAAAAAGATCAAAATTTTATTTTCAGTGGGGGTGTGTTGCTTCTCAACAAACCCAATCCTTGAGCTTGTTTTTCCAATGAATTTATCTGATTAGTTAGTAGTTTGTATACCTCTGGTTAAATGATATGATTTGCCCACCTTCACCCTTGATAGTGGTGTATTTTTATGTTTATGTGGTGGGAAATAAGTATGATCATTATGTGCCTCACCATAGTTTGACTCAAGATAGGTGTCAACCTAATTTTGATAATACTATTGGGATTCTCCATTAAGTTTATCCTCCTATTGATATTGGTAATATTAAGGTGTACGAGGTTCTTAATAATGAACAATTGGAGGTATCTGATGTTGGATGCAAGAAGGATTCAAGCGTGGACAAAGGGGAAGGCTTTGATTTGGTTGCCATGGAGGATTATGATATTTAGTGTAAAATTCTAAAGGAGGTTGAATTTGTTGTCTTTGATGCATAGGCATTGGTAACCTTTGTTGCACCATCCTCTACAACCGTTATTGGTACTCATGGTTTGGCCTAGGTACCTGAGGAGGTCTATTTACCTGTGTTTCTATGTAAGTATGTGTATTAGTATTGTGGATAGGTGTGGCTTGCTCTTTGGTCTTGGAAAGATCAATTATTTACTTCCCATGGTATCAATGGGTAGCATTAACCTAGTATGGATGTTATAGGGTAGGCTTTGTGTAATTAGGGGGTACTCAAGCACACCATCCTTATCCATACTATCTAATGGTAGGGATAAATTTACCTTTCTCAGGCCTATGAGTTATCATAATAAATGCATGAGCCGATGTGGTAGCTTTGTGATGACCCTCAATGGAGTACTTATCCAATAAATCATACATACAACTCATCCATGAGTGATCAGCTAGAGTGGATCAATAATCCATGTCTCATTGAGTAATATACTCCTAGGATTGATCTAAGGGAGTTTCAGGTCTAGTCGAGATTCTAATGTGTGGTAGGGGCTTCCTAGATGTTTTTTCTTGGAACTGGTTATCCCTATACATGGCATGCAAGGCTTATTGATCTATATAATCTATTTCATGATCGTATTCAAAACCTCCAAGTTGATCCTAAGCAGTGATACCGGATATACCAGGGTCAGTTGGATGACTAACAATATTTGCATTCTAATGTGTGGTAGGGGCTTCCTAGATGTTTTTTATTGGAATAAGTTATCCCTATACATGGAATTCAAGGCTTCTTGATCTAGATAATCTATATCCTCATCATATTCAAGACCTCCAAGTTGATCCTAAGAAATGACATCGGATATGCCAGGGTTAGTTGGATGACTAACAATGTTTGCTTCCTAAGGGTCATATTGCCACTTAGGTATTATGAGATCTTGTGGATTCATTTGAAAGTGATCCATATCTCCTTGTTTTTATTTGGAAATTTTTTCTTGTGATTGATTTTGACCGTGTATTTCTACCATTAGCTATGCAAATAGTGTGTTTTCTCTAAACTACACAAGCAATGCAAACAAAGCAAACAAGAGGTTTTTTTTCATGCATTTTTAATGAACCTAATCCTATGACTACATATGAGGTGTAAACTAATTGGGTGTGTTGATGTCCAAATCTCTAACGAGAAGTGATACAAAAATAGTTAAAAATTAATTCCTAAACCTATCCTACTTTGAGATATACCCAAAAGTAGAGAACTTTTCGATGATGAAGTTCAAAAAACCACTCACGGGGCTACTAAGGTGTTTAAGAGGCCAATACATGGTGGTAGATGAATGCCCATGTCGTAGGATTTCTATCGATCATTGATGATAAAATCCAACTATCCAATGTTATAGATACCACGTGCATGTATTTATAGGTTCCTTTTAATTTTTTTCAAAATGAACTCAAACAGCAAGTTCTTTCACTAATGCAAATTTTAAACCCTAGAATGCAATCTATTCCTAGATAATAATTATTCTTTTAGCTGGATACAACACAAGAAAACCAATAAACTATAGATAAATACTATCCCTCACTGATTCAGTTACAAATAGGGGACTATCTCACCCTAAGATGGTCACAGACAAAGATCATCTCGACCTAATATGGTCATAAATAGAGATCTTATCAACTTGAGATGGTTGTTGTCTGACTGACTTAAAAATTGAAATGCTTGTAAATCTGCTATATTTTATCTTTTTCTATTTTTTTTTGAAAACATAAATAAAATTAATTAGTAAGTATGACAACCTAACCTTGAAAGCATTTCATTCGATGGATTTTGTAGATCTACCACTGTCCAGCTATGATCAGATACCATATCAATATAAGATAATTGTGAGGTAGTGACCATATCGTAGTGATATGGTTATGCCTATGTACCTACAAATCATAGAAACATAAAATAAATCAGCTAGAAAACTTGAATTAAATATATAGGGACTAGGTCCCACCGTGATCACCATTTATAAGCTAGAATTCACACCAAATAAAGTAATACAAAGAAGTAATGAATGAATACACAATGATAAAACAACATAAAATAAGGTGGGTCTCCTTTATATTATTTTTTATTATATTTCAAATGTGTTAAAAATAAAATACCCTCTTAGGGAATGCTACCAAATCGATACAATTATTTATAATATCATGATTAATGTCTCTTGGTGCAATAGAATAATCTCCATGCAAACACAATTCATAAGAGAGTGAGTTTTCAGATTGTTGCATGAGGGTTATATGTGAAGTCTTTCACTATACTTGTACTTTTAATCTACACACAATGAAATAACAATAAATCAATAGCATGTGTGGAGTCCACTGAAGTTGGACTCATTTTCAATATGAATATAAATGAATTGAATGAAAAAGCATGTGCACGTATAGGATAAAAAAAATGTAAATTGATGCAGAGTAGTAAAATAAACTGATCTAACCTAAGATACTATAAAAATAGTAAATTTTATCACCTGATCATGACTATATTGGGGCAATATGATCTCTTTCTGTGAACCATATCGGGGTGAGACGATCATTGTTACAGACCTAGTTTTCTTTGTCACTAAGCCTTAAAAGCATTTGGGGTGAACTAGGGAGTATTGTCGATGGATTTTCATGATGGGGAGGTGATTTTAAAGAACTCAAACAGTCACCATATCAAGGATTGGATTATGTAGATAATGAATTATAAGATTTGAATCCTTTGTGGTAGTCTAGTAGTATAGTATTAGCATCAAAAATTCCTAATGGATTTTGGGTAGTACTTCCTTGCTTGGGAATTGTGGATTAAAATCGGTAGCACTTCGTTGCACAAATTCAAATGTGTGGGATATTTAAAATTGAGGGGTGAGTACCATTTTATATATTTCTTGATCAAAGCTAGGGTACACTGCATGAAAAAGTAGAGGGATAGTTCACATTGTAAAAATAGATGCATACCCCAAAATATCTGATTGGATGAATATAATTTGAAATAATCTCATGCAAAGGCATCTAAAAATGGTGCAAAATCATGCACAACACCAACAGTTAGTTTTCAACTACAAGCTACCTTTTTTGTTATTTTTATTCATGATTTTTTGTGACCATCTTAGGGTGATACGATCATGATCTAGAGATATCTCAGGTTGAGATGATTAGGCAACTTATAGGAAAAGTTGCCCAATGTTGGTAAAAACCATCAAGTTAGCCCTAGGGCTGCCCAAGGTGGACTGTGAGGGGTAGTAAGGAGACCTTTTGGTGAGTCTCCTTAAAAGAACATATTTTAGGTATCTACAGATTCTCCAGGATAGGCATGGACAAGCATGCCATATTTTTATGTACAACTATAATCAACATAATAATGGCAAACTCATGTGAGAACGTGTTGCCTACATAATTTTATACATAAATTAATAAAAGTAAAGAAAAGATTTGATTGTGACTTGATCAAATTAAAGGCACAATAAAAGTTTGGTAAAGTAAATGAAGAATTAAATTTGAAATGAAATATGGCTATCACAAAAAAAAATCACTTAGCACTTTTCTATCTCTCTCCATATTCTCTGCAAAGTATCTCTCCATCATTAATATTTTGACTTTGTAGCCCAATGGACAAGAGCAAAATAGGACAGAATTTGTAGGGGATGCACCTAAAAATCTAACATAGCATGAGGTAAAAGTAATGAAATTTGTGTTAGCAAAATAAGCACATCATATTATATTAAGCATGATAGAAAAATGAGAAGTAACCAGAAAATATATCAGTTGATATAAGAAGATATGTTAATAGATAGTTCATGGAAGGCTAATTTTTTTTATAATATAACTTGATCAAAAGGTAGAACTTTAAATACACCAACTCTCAAGATCATAATTTATGATTTGAATCTATATAAGGCTTGTTACACAATGTAAATTGAAATAATACCTTAAAATGAATGTGAATACAAAGGTGCAAGTGTGACGAAGAGCAATCAGTAGAGAAATTTTCTAATGGTATGTGTAAAAAATAGAAAAGAGCATGAATAAGATGACTATTGGACTACAAGTGACTGGAATAGTTGCTCTTGGTTATATGTTTATTCCTAAAGCATCTCTCAGCTGCAATAGAGTATGCTCATGGAGATACTTTTCTTGGGGGTGTCCCATGGATTAGGTACCCCATTTTTACCATTTTTGGGGTAGTCCCATGATTGCCTTCCCTTTTGTTTCTTATTTTTATGTTTAAATGTCATTTATTCTTATGTTCACCCATAAATGTTCCACAAAATCCTTTATTTATCGATGCAATCATTTCCTCCCTTACCACTCAATGTAAATAAGTATTTCATACTATGTTTTTTTCCTATCCTTTTCATCCCATCCTTTTCCTATTTATAGCCCTTTCCCTCATTCATCTTGCATTAATTACCAAGTGTATCTCTCACCTTGTTTCCTCTCTCTCCCCAACTTTTTTCTAGTTTCTTTTTTGCTTTCCTCTTTCTACAAAAGTGTTAAGTTTAAAAGAAATGTCATATGAGTTCTCCATTCCCTCAAGTGAAAATGCCTCGAGATGCACCAAAAATGGAGGTCAATTTTTTTACCACATTTAAAGGACAAATAAATAGCTAGATAAATTTTAAAAAAATGACTAAGTGTTGCAAAGTTTTTGGATTGGTCCAGGACTAAAATCAGCCTAAATCTGTGGATGATAGGAGCAAACATCAACAACTATCATGCTCTTTATGGGAATGGGTGGCAAGAAAATTAGCACATCATAAATATATCCTAAATTTGGGTCCATGGGAGATTTATCGCCTAAAATGGAGCTTAAAGCCATGAAATTCTTGAAATTGGGCCTAGAGGGTCAAAGCGTGGGTGAAACTCATCACCTACCTAGAGCCATGATAGTCAAGGCACATCCAGACAAAAGGCTCAAGGTCATGCTCCCTTGAGCAATGATATCAACAAAGTCAAGGGATCCATGATGGCATGCAAAGTGAGTGAAAAATGCCTAACATAAAAAGTTGGCTCTAGGCTACACCATCCCAAGTGATGATGTCAGACTTCCCTGGGCCCATGCCTAAGTATTGAAGAAGCATAAATATCCTAAAAGTACCCAAACCTAAGACTCAAGCTCAAAACTATGACTTCTTTTAAAATGTGATATAGAAGATAATAATGGAGTTATAATTCAAGAGCATCAACCAACATTACTTTAAATATTTATCATAAGTGCTTGTGAGTTATTCCCAACCATAATATCAATAATGCAACCACTTGCAAGAATCTATTGTAGATCAAAAAGGTAAATTCAAACATAGACACGAATCAAAATTTGAACCATTTGTGCAAGCTTTTGGAACCTTCTGTACAATTGTCTACAATAATTTTTCATAACTAAATATAAAATGTTACGCTACAAGATTCAAATAAGTAGCTTATAAATATGAGTTTATACCTCATTCAAGATATCGACTCCTCGTATTAAAATGTATTTTGTGTTGATCAACAAAGTGGTAGTTTTTTTATATTCACGGTCTTTACATCTATAAGTTTTATAAGAATCATATTTCTAAGTCATTTCTGTTACACTATAGTGTTGGTTTATTCTGTTAAAGTAGTTCTATGTTTGAATTACCTATTGGATTGCTAACATTTATGGTCCTTGGAATGATTAGAAGCTTTATACATTCATTTTAAGTCATTTTTGTTACATTCCACCTTTAGTGTATTTTGTTAAAGCAATATTCTTATTGCCTATTGGATTGCTAATTGTGTGAATCCTTGGAATGATTAAGATGAGTGTAAGGGGTTGAATGAAATTGTATGTGTAATCATTAATGGTTGATCTATTAAGTGCCATGAAATGGTTCAATAGTTGATTATTTTGTGAGATCCAATGTTGTTACACTATATTCCGACCATGTTTTCACTCTTCCCTAAACCCTTTCTCTTTATTTCCCTTTACTCCTTTCCTTACCCTTTTCCTTCAAAATATATCCATAGGAGTAGGCATTATTTTAAGGTTGAAACATAGGGTAACAATGTTTAATCCAATTACTATATTTTGGCTTAAATCGATAGGCGCAACATCTTTCCATAGCAATGGCAGATTTTTATCCAATAGTAGAGTAAGTTTTTGGCATGCCTAGTGGGACAAAACTAATCATTTTGTCTCATTTTCTTGGAGGATTAAATATTTGATGGATAGTCTTGATCTCATCGGTGAAGATTGTATGTTCATCTAGTGACTCCCATTTATAAATAGAACCCAAAAAATATTAATCATTAGTTCCATAATTCACCTTGAATGGTGAGTGTAAGTGTCCATTTTTCTTTGTAAGAGGTCATAAGCTCTATACATGTTTATGAGGTAGAAAATCATTAATTTCTAGTTGACCCAAGCTTAATGGCCCAACAATATTACCCATATTGGTATGATACAGGCCCTCTCAATGTCCCAATCCTTCATGAAATACCTAAAATCGCTTTGAAAACCCTACCTACCTATGAAGGCAAAGATAAAACCACCTTCGAACATTATCAAGATATAGCCTCCCTAGTTGTTGTTCATAATATTATGTACAAAGATGTAATGATCAAGATATTGATTATTTCTTTCAAAGGTAAAGTGCTATTATGGTACAAATATTTGGAGAACAAAAGTATCTACACATGGGTTGATCTAGCTAAAGCTCTTATTAATGAGTTTGATAATATTATTGATCCTTTTTTGTTACTCACTCAATTTTCATTCATCAAGAAATCTCCCCATGAAAACATCTTTGACTTCAATGTCCATTTTAAAATAACCTAGCAAATAATTCCCCAAGAATTTCAACCCTCCCCAGATCAAGCATATATTTATTATATTCATGCATTTCATCCAGATTTGAGCATCATCATTCAAAAATCCAAAGAAAAAAGATTCCCCCATATCTTTCAAGAAGCCATACACACTAAAAATATGCTAATCATAGCAATCAAAATCCCTCCCAAAGATACCATATCTCCCTTTCATTATCGCATGAATCCTTCCCACATGTTATCCATAAGTAATATTTATTATTACTTATCTCAAGTCCCTCAAATTAATTATATTTCTATCATTTAGAAGGAACAACTTCAAACAGAATATGAGTTAAGAGCAATGATTCAAAAATTGACTAAATATGTTAAGAAAATAGAAGAACGAATCTCATAGCAAAATGGGGATGATCCTAATAATTATGAGCTTGCATTGTTGAGGCCTTGTTAGTATATCAATATTTGGCCTCATGTTAGTGTAGACAGCATTGTGAAGAATAGAATAGAGAAATATGTGAATTATGGAAGAAATAAAAGAGTGATATACTTGTCCTAGTTGATACTTCATCATATAAGGAAATCTACATTGAAGTAGAAAGTTCTAGCCAAAGAGTTTTGAAAAGACCCTCATTTCTAGACAATGTGATAGCCTTAAACACAATACCCAATCAAGAATATTGTGAAGAGATAAGTTTAAAAACTAGTCAATGGGAATATTGTGACTATGGTCATTCTCAGTTTCTAGAAGACCAATTTATAGATGAATAATATCAAGTATGCACTCAATCATTAATTCTAGAGGAAAAATATTTGAACCATAGAAGGGTTAAGTCATATGAAAAGTTGTATTTCCTAGCTATAACTTCAGGACAAATAATAAAAATGGTGAAGCAATTCCATGTCCTCTTAAAAATTATATTGCAAAAAAATGATACTTAAGAGAAGACCTACTAATGGTTAAAGAGGTAGATCCTGTGGATATTTCCATAGGGAATTCAAAAATAAATAAGGATGTACCTATAAGAAGCATATCTCTAGGATTTCCAAGGAGTCATCCTACTCCATTTTATTTATCTCTTTCTTTAAAAATATATAACACAAATGTATACTAGAATCAAAGGCTAATATTTTAATCATATCGGTAGAAATTTGTAAAACTTTAGGGTTACATGTAGATATGCTAAAACCTAAATGTCTATATTTCAAAGGGGAACTGGTAAAAATAGTAGGTATTTAAAAAATATTTATGATGATGGTATGTGGATGCCCAAACTTGGTTTCCATCCAAGATATAATGGTCATTGATGTACCCCCATTGTTCAACATGTGCTTATCTAGAGATTTCTTAAAATAGGTTGGGGGATGTCTAAACCAAATCCAATATAAAATGGTAATCCTAAGGATCAAGAAGATAATTTGCAAATAGAATTAGTACCTATATCCTTTCTACACTTATAATTATAGAGAGCAAGAAGTAAGCCTATCAAAAGAAGTTATTCATGACAAGAGAGAAAAGGCCAATAAACTACCAAAAATAGAGATAGTTTATTTTGGAAATTTTCATCTATACTCTGATGATAGTTCACACCATGATCCAGTAGCTATTTGTAATCTTTATTGGGTTAAAAAATATTTTAAATTCTACTACTTGGTAACTCATTTGACAAGAGAAAGAAATAAATAGAAGATAGAATAAAGTAGATACATGGATGAAGAAGTATACACCTAAAAGGTTAGAAGTCTCACCACCCATCTAGAGAGAATTTTGTACAAGGAAAAATGCTATAAGATTCACATGTGGCTAAAGGGTGAGATCTTAAAAAAAAACTCACAATAAGAGTATACTCCAGAGAAGCTTGAGAGTAGTTCTAAATTATCAAACAACAAACATGAATAAAAACTCAAGTTTTACATCATATGTTCTAGATATTAAAAATTAATAGGATAATATTCAATAGATTCTCTAGTCCAGGCATGTGTGAGCACATCACATTTTTATGTACATAGTCGACAAGTAAATAAAATAGTTGACTACATATATAATAAGCATAATATTTGCAAGCTCATGTGAGAATGTGTTGCCTAAATTATTTTGTACATAAAGCAATAAAAGAGATCATTGCAGTATTTGATTGCAATCAAACTAAAAGTACAACAAAAGTTTGGCAAAGTAAATGAATAATTGAATTTGAAATTAAATATGGCTACCACCAAAAAATTCACATAGCACTTTTCTCTCTCTCACCATATTATTTCCAAAGTATCTCTCCATAATTAATACTCTGACTCTGTAGACCAATTTATAAGAGTAAAACATGATAAAATTTACAAGGGATGCACCTAAAAATCTAACATAGCACAAGGTAGAACTAACATAACCCATGTGAGAAAAATAAGCATGTCATACTATATCAAGCATGATGTCAACAAAATTAGAAGTAGCCAAAAAAAAATCTTATTTGACATAAGAAGATACATGAATAGAAAGTTCATGGAAGGCCAAATTTTTTGAAAAGCTCGCTCGATCAAAAGATACAACTTTATAGACTCCAACTCTCGAGATCATCATTCATGATTTGAGTCTATATAAGTCTTGTTACACAACAAAATTGAAATAAGATCTTAAAGTGAAAGGTGCAAGCTAATATTAAAATGATGAAGATCAATCAGCAGAGAAATTTCCTTATGGTATGCATAAAAAAGAGAAAGAATTATGAAGAAGATGAATATCGGTCTACAAGTTATTGGAATAGTTGTTCTTGGAAATATGTTTTTTCTTGAAGTAGCTCTTAGTTGTAGCAGAGTATGCTCATGGAGATACTTTTCTTGGGAGTGTCACATGGATCACATACCCCTTTTCACCATTTTTATGGGGTAGTCCCATGACTACCTTCCCTTGCATTTCTTATTTTTATGTTAAAATACCTTTTCTTCTTATGTTCAGTTGTAAATGTGCCACAAACTCCTTTTTAATCGATGTAACCATTTCCTCCCTTAACACCCCATGTAAATAAGTATCTCATACTATGCTTTGTCTCTATTCTTTTCATCCATAATTTTCATCTTTACTTCCCTTTCCCTCATTTATCTTGTGATAATTACGAGTTGTATCTCACCATATTTCCTCTCTCTCCTGCAGTTTTTCTTCTAGCTTCTTTTTTACTTTCCTCTTTCTTCAAAAATGCTAAGTTTAAAATAAAGGCCATAATATTTCTCCATTATCATGAGAGAAAATGCCTCAGGAGGCACTAAACATGTGGGATAAATTTTTGACCACATTCAAAGGACAAAGAAATAGCTGCAAAAATTACAAAAAATGATTGTGTTGCACAATTGTTTAATTGGTCCAAAATTGGAATCAGCTCAAATCCATGTATGATAGGAGCAAATGTCAACAAATATCATGCTCTTCATAGGAACGAGTGTTGAGCAGATCAACACATCATGAAGATATCCTAGAGTTGAGTCATGTAGGTCAAAATGACTACATCTAGAGAAATAAGGTGATAAACCTCCAAAAAAATTGAATTTTAAAGGTTGGGTACAAAATCATGATGTGAATTGATGCCATGGTTACAAATAGCCTAAAAAATCTCAAGTGCTGAATTGTTACGATATCACAACATAACTCATAATTGCAATCATGAACAATAAAAGAGTCTCAAATTGAAGAACTAACATGATGTCACAACTTGTTGTCATGTCATGATTATGAAGACCATAAGAGGCTTGAGGAAATAAAAGTGTTACAATATCATGACATGATTATTTGTCATGTTCACTAAGGCCTAAAAAGGATCACTATTAAAAAGTCTCACGACATCATGATAGTAGAAGCTCTAGAGGCTCATGATATAAAATTAAAGTATGACACTATGACATATCTCCATTTCATAGCTATAGGAGTTTGGAAATATTCAAGGCAAGAAAAAGAGTGTGACATCATGGCATGTTCTCACATCATGGTCACCATAGCTGGAGAAGCTTCAAGGTGGAAAAATAATGTGGTATCACAACATGTCTTTGTGTCACGACCACAAAATTTATAGCAAATAGAATATTCTAAAAAAAAAAAATAGTCTATTATGGATATTACAAGATCAACAGTGATAAGCATCCTCAAAGAATGAAGGATGGACCAAATTTCAAGTTCATCACCACTACTTGTCTATGTGCAGAGAAAATTTAACCTGCAATTAGAGTTTGAGCACTTTGTTCTATTTTTGTACCAAGGGTGTTACACGATGGTCTCATAAGCTTGGTAGCATGGCATTCTATTGTAACAATTTTAATAAATATATTTTTGTATTTTTGAATATTGAACAATAAAGGTATTATAAATAAAATAAATGGCCTCTTGTTTAAGTCTTGACTCTTAGGCATTTACAAGTTGCATGTGTAAGTACTTTTGGAAGAAGCAATGCAATAGAAATCTCTATTTGGCCTTTAGTTCAACATCTTGTAGAAAACATATGTATGAATGGATGAATGTTTTTATTTAGCTAGATGAATGTGCATGACATTAATTCTGCTTTATGGATTCTTGTGAATGTTTGTTCTCTGGTTCTAGAATTGATAATATGTGGATCTAGATATTGATTAAGAGTTATTATGTATATGATAAAACTAGTTGATCTATTAAGAGGTTTTAATGGCTACTTCATTTCAATATCTTTATGTATTTTTTGCTATTGCCTAATTCATGTCATTACAAGTTCTAGTGTTGGCTATATTTACTCTCTTTTAGCACTCTTTTCTACCCCCATCATAGTTTTAGCTAGTTAGAACATCGTAGGAGCTAACCTTATCTATAAATAGACCTGGTTAAGCTCTACAACTTGCTCAGTCATTCAATTTTGGCCAAGTCTTGGGTGCAATAATCAACCATAGGTAAATTTTGAACCAATAATTTTTGGCACACCCGGTGGTACCAAATCCCATTATTCACATAGGTTAGATATTTGGTGTTTGTCTTTGCTCTATTTTAATATAAATCACCTGGTGAATCTGTTCAAAAAGATCAAACCTAGAAAATATTTATATCTATATATTTTTTAGTATTGAAATACATGATCACCTGATCAAAAGTAAAAAACTCAAATGAACCTATCAAGTTTTTAGAGTTGCACCTTGGTAGTCTTAAAGTACACCATATTCTATCTTCTACATCAGTGCCTTTGTCTACCATCACTACAAGATCAGTCAATACTATAATTCCTACACCTTTAACTCCTCTCATCATAGCCACTGGTGGATATTCAATTACATCCAACCTTACCCCTACAACTTCTATCAGTATGGTAGTAATAATGGTTGTCAACCCAAATTAGAACATCCTACCTTATCCCTCATGGAATCATTTAGGTTTCTTGAATCTAACCATTTAGAATCTCTTTCCCCCAAGAACTTTGAAGGCACTACAAATATATTATTACACAAGTAAAACTACTTATAAGCACTATCAAGATGTGGCATCATCGGTAGTCATTCATAACATTAGAGAGAAAATGTGATGATAAGGTTTTTGGTTATATCATTAAAAGGGAAGATGTTGTACTGGTATAGACCCTCCCTAATAAAACCATAACCACATGCGCAGGTTTTAATCATAAACTTGTAGAAGAATTTAATGAGTGAGAAGATCCTTTCTCCTTACATAGTTTACTATCATTCAAAAATATTCTCAAGAGGAGATAGTTGATTTTAATATCAAATTAAGTCATACATGGCAGAGAGTGCTTGATGGTCTCTGATAAATGAATGATCAAGCAATGTATTATTATCTAAGGGACTTCAAATCATATCTGGGTATGGTTATAAGGTAGTATCAGGTTTTCACCTTCCCATAAATATTTTAGGAAGCCTTGAAGGTAGAGAAAGACCTTATTACTATTGGGAGGTTACCACCTAAAATGATAATTTCTATATTCCTAAATTTCTCTCAGGTCTCTAATGCGAATACATAATATTCTACTTTTTATACCATGATAGACCTCCCAAAATGGCCTAAAATATTTACTATCCTAGCAATACAAGCTCCCCCTATATTCTCAGCTTTACCTCTAGTACCTGTAGTAACTTCTTTACCAACCCTTGATCCTCAGCTTTTAGTTCTTCTAAAAATACAGATAGCTATTAAAAACCTAACCAATGAGATCACTTTGATGAAGAGGTAGGAAGCTGAGATAAATTTCTAGTCAATAATATTCCCTCAGGTGTTAAAATAACAAGTTGCTTCAACCAACAGATGTCAAGAGAGATCAGGTATAGTGTATGCAAATTTTATATCCTCAACTAAATCTGAATATTGGTGTTCTACATGTAATGATCCATATGGTAAAATCTCATGCATGATTCACCAACACCATGTACATAAGGTGGCTATTGAAAAGATGGAAATAATAGGCAAGGGATAGGTTAATATGATTGGAGAAATGATCCATAAGTTTATGATGTTATTTGTAGAATGGATTACAATTTTGACTAGATCAGGGAATAAGCCTCTCCAATTTGATCCTAATGAACTTAATCCTTTGAAAGTACCTTCAAGAGTAAAAAATCAAACTAAAAATGGAAATATCCATGACACAGCACTTCAAAGGCCATCTCAGAGGCAGGGAGTAGAAACAAGCAAAAGTGAGGCTACATAGAAAAAAGTTGAAACTTAAGAACAAGCTAAGGATAAACTAAGATATCCTTCTTTAACCAAGTATCAAATAATAGAAGCAACTCAAGGGTATATAAATAGGTATGATCCACCTACAACAGATAAGGATAAGTAGTTTGATGCTTCTATTCTCAACATAGTGGAATAATTAAAGAAGATTCCTTCAGAGTTAAGCATGTATGATGCACTTTTACTTCCAAGTTATATTGACTTATTACAAGCATCTTTGAAATCAATAAAAAATAAACACAAGCCTCACCCTCAATTGAATCTATCTCAAACTAGTCTGATACCAGCCACATGTAATAATAGGTCTCCTCCTTTCTATTTATCCCTTCAAATGTAAGGGTGGGTGTTACATAATTGCATGATATATTTAGGTGCAACAACTAAAATGATGCTCAAAGTTGTATGTAACATTATGGGGATGGAATATACTAGAAGTAGCCCTATAGTACTATAGTTGTATGGCACTCTATTCAAGACTATAGGAATGATTAAAGATATTCCTATAGTATTGCATAGGATTCCCCAAATCATAATTATACAGGAAGTAGTCATGGTAGACCTAGAACCTTACTTCGAGATGTGCCTTTCAAGAGAATTCACAACCAATATAGAAGGATATTTATACCTTGATTATTCACACATGGAGATTCCATATAAAGGTAGAAGGGTCAATATATTCAATGAAAATCCTTCTTATTTTCATATTGAGAAGATTGAAGAGGAAAATAAATCTGCTAATAGTGTGAGTATGATTATTGAAGAAATTGAGGGGTTGGATTTGATGGATGAATTTATAGAAGAACTCCAGACTAAAGATTAGTTTTATCTGAAAGAATTTAATGCTATGATTGAAATAATGATGGGGAGCTATTCAATCATAAAATCTAAAAAGGTTGAGCTCTCCTCTTTGATAAAACAAAATGTCCCCACAAGTCAGATCTAGAAACTATTCTTTGATGGTGCTACATGTAAAAATGGGGTTGTGTTAGGTATAGTACTAATCTCACCAACTAGAGATGAGAAATTTTTCATATATATATTGGCATGGAGTTGCACGAACAATGCAGTAGAATTTAAAGCACTTTGTTTGGGCTTAACAAAGGCTAAGCAGTTAGGGTTCAAGTAGTTATATATACTGTGAATCAGGTCACAGAGAAGTGTTTTAGAAAGTAGTGTTGGGCACTAAATTGCACCAAGTTTTCACTTGATATTGTGGTTGTCTATCTTCCTCATTTTTTTCCAGGCTTACACCTGATAGCTGCATCTCAACACTCAATATTGGATGGACTAAAATAGGGTTTTCGATCCAACCTCGAGAGTAGGTTGGTTCCTTGTCAACTTAGCAAGTTGTTGACACAATTATGCTCATTTAGGGTTTGGAGTTTAGGATAAGAGAAGGTTAGGGTTAGAGAGATGTGGATAATAGTGGATGGATAGGTTAACAGCATTGCACTACCATAAAAAGCTCCCAAAAAAACATGCTAAGGACATATACTCATATCAACATTTATTCCAAAATAGATTATTTCATATATTAAAACACAATAGAGAAATATTGTAGCAAGCAATTTCAATATCCAGGGAATGATAATCCAAGTAACAAAATTCACCAAACACTTATATTTCATAGAAATATACTTCCTAACCACATAGAATGAATTCAAAAGTAGATTTCAATTACTTATAACATATAGTAATCCAAAATTCAACACAAAATAATCATCAAAGTATTTATAGAAATGCAACTTACAAATCTGAACCTCTGACATCAAGCGTGAGAACGCAAATTTTAGGAGAAGATAAATGTATTGCTCCTTTCATTTATCTCTTCAAGAATATTTACAATGGTACGGGAAAACACGCTAGATCTGACCCTTAAAAATAAGGGTTCGACCTCTACTTATAGATTTATTGTTACAATAAACATGAAAAATACCAAATATCTTGTTACAATAGCACAACAAAGATGTTTAGTTGGCATTAGATCATTGTTCTATCCTCTAGGAATTTTGTTGAAGTAAAGTCTGCCATGGCATCTTGGGGTCTCTGCAACTTGTTTATCACTTAGTGGAACTAAATTTTAGACCGTTAAAGATCATGCATCTTCGTCGATCCTTCTTAGGAGTGAATTACCATCGTAGATCTATAACTGCCTCCGGTTCAATCTTCTTGGAAAACCCTCGACACTTCATCTTCCAGCTAATTGTTATAGATTCTGATGCAACAATATATTTTAAATCACTAATATTTTGTAGCTTAACCTCCATCGTTGATTCTCTTCATCACATGATTCTATTCAATCCAGTACAAGCTAAAAGCCATTCTACTTTAAAATTGATGATGTCATATTTTAATCAGAAGAAACAAAATCTCCAATCTGGATCTCTGATATCTGAACATCGAATATGCTCCAAGATCTATTATATTCGGCAATATATTCTTCATTCTGTATTATATTCTTCAATTCGGGTCTGGATCTAGTCACAAAATTATTTCGTCATGAATTCATGCTTTCGTTATTCCACCACCCCGTCTTATCTTATTCCAAAAAGGAAAGATTTTTTCATTCCCTAGATCACCAATCCATACTTTTATGTTGTTGATGTCATCATCTCCTTGAAACTTTTGCAGATTTTGAAGGTAGCATTAATATGGAGCCAAAAACAAAAATACTTTTCTATAATAGGATATTCAATATATAAAAATACCATTCTGCACTTTTCTGCCACTGACGTCATCGTCTCTTAGGAACTTTTATGGATTTGAGATCTGCCATCATTCCAGAGCTAGAGTGAAATCACCCGAAATCGCTTCAAACCCAAAAAATTCACTAACTATTGAGCGGATTCATATCTTCTGACCCGGTTCCGCTTCAAAGTATAGTACAAGGTTTGCAAAATGATGATTTTATCACTTAGTCAAAATTATACAAAATTTTACTAAGTATGTGGCCATTTTGGGCCTAAATTTTGGTGCCTCTTGGGTGGGTTTGCTTGCAAAGCCAATCGAATCCAGAGTCTTATCCATTGGGCCTTAGGAGTCAAACAATACTTATCTTTGAAGATATGTTTTATGGAATAATTTCCATACAAACACTACCCTCTAAAAACTCAAATTTTTCCTAGAGGGTAAAGTTTCATATCGAAACCATGCAAAAAACATCATAGAACTCACTTGTTCAACTAGATATTGTATCCATAATATCAGTATTACTACTGCCTTCAAAACTATACATAACTCTACCTCCTTTATAAGGCTTCACTTCAAAAAATTCCTTCACACAAAAATGTTGCGTTGTAGACTTCATGCCTTTATTGCTTATTTTTGACAATTGTCAGAGTAAAAATAGAAATACAAAACTGATGTATAGAAACACAAAACTTATGTATATGTACAAACAAAAATGAAATGATTTAAGCGAGAGCCCCTCTTGGGCCTGTAGCTGCTCAATATTATCCTCATTATTCTATAGCCTCTTCATCCTCATATTCTCTTTCCTCTTCTCCCTGTTCTTCTAGAGCATGTACTCTCTGGTTATCTTCGCCAGAGGTGTCTCCAAAAAATTGGACCATTGATTCCAAAGACTAAAGAACCTATTTCCATGCTTCCTAAGAGGGATTTGATGTTTTAGTTTGTTGCTTATAAACATATTGAAGTTCTCCAATATCCTCATAATTAGAAGCATTCCCTTTAGTCACCAGATCCTCCATGAGATCTCTTAATCGGGTGTAATCCATAATCAGTTTGGAAGCTTGTTCTTGGGATAATGGTTCTTCCAGTGAATCAATTCTAGGATCACCCTGTAAGCTATCCTTGATGCTTTGTTGGGCTTCTTCCATAGATAAAAAGTTGTGATCCTCCTTCTAGAGTCCTTCAAAACAAACATGAATAATTTTCTTATTTATTTCAATGATGTCCTTAATTCCTCTTTCCATTCTATCAAACAACAGCCAGGCTCTCTGAACTGCCCTATGATTTTTCACCACTATTTTGGTAGCTACCCCGGCCAGATTCCATTCCCTATTATAAATTGATTTAGCAAGATCATTGAGCCTACTTCTAACCAGCTTGTACATTTTTTTTGCTAGAATCACCATAGGCTGTAACTCCCCAATTATTTGATCTAAATCCTTCTGAATAGTGGAGAGAAACTGGCTGGTATCTTTCAGGTAGTCGATTATGAGTTGAAGACCTGAACATTTTTCTTGAACTTTGGAAAGAAAATCTTGCTTTATCCTTTTCAAATCATCTTTGGAAAAACCTAAGGAATTGGCTTTCTCAATATGAAGCTGATGCTTTAAATTTTGAATTTCTTTTGTCTGATCCTCATTCAACTTCTTTTGTTCTTCTAACTGGTCTTTCCACTCATTAGCCTTTTGAAACCTTTCCTGCCAACTCTTAGCCTTTTTTCTCAGAGATTTTTCTATTTCCTTTTGATCATTAGAGGCTCCTCTTAAGCTTTTCAACTTGTTGTTTCAGCTTATCTACCTTCTCTTTAGCTATATCAATTTTCACATAAAAGGTATCTAAGTGATCCTTGGAAATCCCTAACTCATCCTCAGTAGGAATATTGTCAATATCTTGTATGATTTCCTTCACTCTATAATCTTGAGTAGTCATTTCATTTTCAGGTTTGCTCACTTGCGGAATCATAGACCTTGAAACCCTTTTCCTAGTGATAGGGTTAACATACATACATTTTCTTGTCATGACCATCCTATTGGAAGGCCAAGTAAGCTTCTCTATCCAATAGTCATTTATGCTCTGAGTGGTTGCATGTTCTTTTGATACAGTAACAAAATTTGAAAAATCAATAGCCAAAGGAGATAATGGCATAAAAACATGAGGACAAACTGACTTGTTGTTGATGGGGCTGACGATATATTGACAGCAGCCTCTGTTACAATGGTAGACTCTGTGATTACCATTACTGTAGATACAAGTAAATTTAGAGAAACAGGGACAAAATTGATTGTAGGAGGGGTGGATGAATTTAAAACATAGTGTCCCATGTATGGTGGCTGTATCGCTCCAAATTTTTCGCATCCTTACCTTCAAGCTATAAGATCCATGCCCGAAAGGGGGATGCAAGAAGGATGGGACAATACTTCAGATTGAGAGGCCCTTTAAAGGTCTTGCCTCTCGGGGGAGAGGTATAAGGGTGAATTTTCGACGGATGGTGGGTTCACCAGGAAAATTTTGAGTGGCAATTTCCACACCTAGGTTGATAGTAAGTTTGATGTATTCATTTTGCGCTTTAATCATTCAATTCCTAGGTTTGGCCAAGATGAATCTAAACTATTATATATGCCAATACAGATTTAGATGAATACAAAAAATAGGAATGAATGCTAAACACAGAGAATATGCTAACTAGAATAGTACATACCTGATTCTGGATGTCTGATGAAGATTCTAAGTTTTGTAGCAGTCCAGATTGTCTCAACTCGTACGTAATCGTCTAAGATCAGACGAGATCATCGTTAATCTGATGAATTCATTAGACGAATTCATCAAAAACTTACAATCACAGGAATAGATACAAAATACCAAAGATGCAACTACAAAAGCAAAGGATAATGATAGAAATAATAGCAAACAGGCCTAAATAATAAATTCAAATAACAAATAAGATAAATGTAGTAGATATAAAGATTGATTTTAACTTTATCATGTGGTTATACTAAATGAGGTGAACTCCAAGATGCATAAATATAATAACTAAAATAATGTATAAAGAAATACAAAAAGCAATAAAGAGATGCAAACTCTGGACTCTAATTGCCCCCAATCTGGACTACAGTCGTGATCACCTTCAATAGTACGAGATCATCTGTGCTTCTCGAAAGGATCATCTGAAATCACTTGGAATCGCTTGCGACGATCTGAGCTAGCTTCAACTAAAAAACAATAAAGTCCCTACAAGAAAACATGAAATACATAATGCAAATGATGGTGTGAGGATGCTCTAAGGTGCGTGGAAGTTTAGGGGGTTTAAGCAGAGTTTCAAATAGAGAGTCAGGGGGTTCAGGGGGATAAACTAAGAAAATCTCAGTTTATATAGGATTAGGGAGAGGTTAGGAGGTTGGAGATCATCCCAATTTGGGAGATCTCCAATGGGGGGAGACTTTAACTACACAGACATGCTTTCTGCCTAGGTTAGAGAGGCTATTGGAATAGAAGCTAAGTATGAAAATTTGGTTTTGGGACAAAGTCATCTGGACATTCTGTTCCAGACGAATTCATTAGATCTGGGACGATTTCGTCTAATCTGCGATGATATAGTCCAACAGTCAAAACAAATCCTAAAAATGGCATGAAAAACAAGGAAAGTGGGTAATGGGCGGTTTGAGGTTAAAATTTGAATTTTTATCTTTTTACTAAGGTTTAACTATGCCAATTTTAGGGTGCTACATTTTTCCCCCTCTTTAGCAAATTTTTTGAATAAAATGCGTTAAAGACGAGTTCTTCCTGTTTTACGAGAAAGAAAAAATGTACTCAATTTTTTAGATGATGATTCTTGGTCGAATCGTACGACTGCTGACTATGGTGCCCCCTCCGTGTTTTTACCCAAATCGAACGTTTGAGGTAAAAACACGAAAAAGCAAAAATTAAAAAAAAAAATTGTTTTTGAATAAAATTAAGAAAAATAGGGTAAACCCCTAATTCATTGTTACTGTTCATTATTATTATTTTTAGAGCTCTGCAAACAAAAAAATGGTGGAGACAGCACACCAATCGACAGAGGTCCGACGTGGGCTATGGGTAAGGATCTAATCCTAGTAAATTAGGTTTGAATTTAATTTGTGCAATTTTTTTGTTTTAAATTTTGACTGTTTGGGGCATCACGGCCGTTTTTAGGCCATCAACGATGTCGGGATGAAATCGTCTCGATTTCATCAAAATCATCCCTAGATCATCGATTTCATTGGAGGGAAAAATCGATGAACTAGGGGTGATCCCGTTCAACAAGGGGCGATCCCCAAGTTGCAAAATCGGAGACGATTTTGTCCTACAAAGGATGATTTTTCCCAATTTGGGATGATATCATCCAATGGTGGATGATATCATCCAATGGTGGACGATATCATCACTTGATGAAATTAAGCTTGGTTAAAATGTGTTTAATTTTATTTTAATTATTGGTTTATTAATGAATTTTTATTGTTTTATTGTTTGTTTTGCAGAGGGGATTACTAAAGATTCGAGAATGGAAATATGGGGGACTACGAGATGACAGCCATGATCAACTAGGCAGAGCATGACCGACTAGCACAGGTCATTTTGTAGCATGTGGCAGAGATGCCACAAGTACCGACGGACATGGGGCTACTGACAGCCCTAGTAGAGAGGTGGTATCCAGGGTTGTCCTACTTCTGGTTATCGATAGGGGAGATGGCTCCCACACTAGAGGACGTATGGAGGATTATGAGGATCCCCATACAAGGATGGTTGATGATGCCTACGACCAATCAAGGCCAGGTGATGATGAGATTGACCAAAGACTCGAGCTTCACCCTGGATAAGGGCAGAGTGAACATCGAGTCTCTAAGGCAGATGCCTGGGGCATCTAGGCTGACTCAAGTTTTGGCAAGGGTGGTAGGTGGATTACTGTTGTGCCACCAGAGTGGGTGCAGACTACCATGGCTCCTATCAGATGTGGTCTATGACATGAGAGACCATGGGTATAGGTTTGCATGGGGTAGCTTTGTACTATACCATTTGTATAGGATCCTGCACGAGGTCGTATACAAGGGAGGCCAATGTCTGGTTTTGACATCGCTGCTACAGGTTTGGTGCCGAGAGCACATCATGATGCGGAGGCCGGTAGGGCTCCCATATATAGGGGTTGACTGGGAGAGGCTTTGGGTTTTCTATTGGTGGCTACAGAGGGGGTCACAGTGATAGATATATCTTTTGATGTCTTGAATGTTGCTGGATGACCTCATCCTAGACCAGATCACCTTGAGGCTATGGCAAGAGCACCTAGGGTGGGCATAGGATGGGCAAGAGTTGGCTTGCATAAAGAAAGTCTACTGGCTGAGGATGGAGAAGGGAGAGGTAGAGATCCACCACTATGATCGAGTTCTATGATAGTTCGGTCTACAGTAGGGGATCCCTTCTCTCAGGGATTATGAGTACTCCTGAACTATTTAGGATAGTACCACATTGAGCGGGGCTCCAGACATGCAACGGTTTTGGAATTAGGACAAAGCTGATGCCCCCATCCAGCCATTGGATGGTGATGATGTTGGGGTTACCTATGGATATGATGCCTGGTATGTAGGCATCTACCCTCCTCGGATTATGATGGCATAGGGTCTGATGCACGCTGTTGTGCAATGGATGGAGAGGTGGTGCCAGGCTACTATTGAGGCATCACAGGGTCACAGCGGGAGAGAGCAACGATGGTCTCCACATGAGAGATGCCAGAGGATGGCACGAGCTCCACAAATACCATAGTAGACAAGGAGGAGGGATATGGGAGTCCCTTCTCAGCAGTGGAGAGACCACCATCGCACAATAAGGGCAAGGGTGTCAAGGTAGGGGAGAGTAGCAAGATAGCGGCTCTCTGAGCTGAGGTTGCTCGCCTCTGAGCTTAGGTGTAGACACTATAATATGAGGCTACATGGCTCAGAGCTCAGGGCAAAGGAGTGAGCATGCAAGAGTTGTCATGGTCTATGGCTCAGACTACGTTCTATCGGGGAGCATACTACCAGATGGTTCCAGAGAGCCAAAGGTTACAGCTACCAGCCGACATTGCGGGATCGATTAGGATGGGGTCATCGAGGACATCGTCATAATCGATGTCAAGGACCCATGACATAGGGTGCACTCCGATGGAGCCTCCTCCACCTTAGGGTGGGAGAGGAGACGAGGCTGAGAGCTCGAGGGCTTCTCGAGACTAGACACTCACTGCATAAAGATTGCATTTTTTATTATATATTTTTTGAGAGGATTGAGTATGCTAGGCTATTGATTGTGGCATACCAAACTAGTTTTGATATGATGTACATAATTTGTTGATATATATATGGTCTTTTTGATGATATGACTTTTGTATGATGCTTTAATGTTAAATTTTGCAATTGATTATTGATGATTCATGTAATTATGTCATTTTAGAAATATTATAATTCTATGTCATGTTGTAAAATTTAAATGAAATAATTTGATGTAAACAATTGGTTGTTTTGGTGTGATTTGATAAAAATAAAAGGGACTTCTAACAATAATTTCAAAGGACATTGTCGTTGTTATAGACCATTTCATGGAGTCGTCGCTCGCTCGGTCATCAAGCTAATCCCAGTATAGAAATATTGCTAAAAGTAAAAGAATGCTTAAGAGACTGTCTTAAGACTTTGTGTTGTGATGGTGATGATTTGTTTTCAGATTTTCATAAAAATATTATGCGTGAGATACTAAAAGAAATATGATTTTTCTAGGCATAAATTTCTAAGTGTGATAGAATTTTGAACAATTCCTTAGAAATTATACCATGGTTGCAAAATTGAATGTTGACATAATGACATGAAAATAGAATAAGTGTTCGTTCGTTTTAAAGCACAATTATGTAACATAATGATGTAAGCCATATGTTTTTATAAATTAAAATGAATGGGAAAATAAAATTAGAGCAATGGTTTGTGCTAGGCATAGAATTATGGATATAGACTTATACCATCATCACAAAATCCAAAGAAGAAATTGATATTTTAGTTTTATTGCATGATTTGATTTTTGATTTTGAGATAAACAGAAAATAATAATATATAACTTGACTTTATTTACTAGATTTTGTAATATGTTGTTTAAAAGAATTTTGGATTTTTGAAAACAATGTATGTAATTGTTTTTATACTAAACAGATGTTCTGAAATAAGAATAAAATTTATTCCAAAAGAGTTGCAAAAATATTTTAAATTATCTCAAAGACAAATGTAGATTTGTAAGGAACCCTCATGTGCATATGTGAGTTCATTGTCGATCTTGATTTATCATAATGATAGAGAATCTCTCAAATACAAATGTGTGTGCAATTGTATTGTTCGTTCACCAATTTTGAGCAAGATAATTTGATACAAGTAAATTGAATTAACCAAATGAATGTTCGTTGACCATGATTTTATATGCATGTAACCGTACCAGACTACTGTGTAAGTTAGGTTATCAAGAGCTAGCTAATACATAAGCCAACATAGGTCTGTACAAAAGGTCACTAATGTGACAGACATATCACCATGCTAGGGATTACCCAAGGCCAAGCGGGTTGGGCACAAACCACCTGTTATGGGGCTTACCTCACAGTTTTTGAATAATTGAGAATTCTAGGGATTCAAGCTCATTCACCCTTCTTTTATTTTCAAGGGGTAGGGAAAGGGATTTATTGCATTTTGCTTTTTTTTGTTTCTCTTTTGCTTTTTTTTTTTTTTTTTTGCTTGGAACTTGAGATAATGCAGAAATATTGCTGCGATGGTACAAAATGATATTTTTCTTTTTCTCATTTTCTTTAACTTTTATTTTTCTTCCTATGCTAGGGATACTTTCTCGGATTAGCTGTAGAGCAAGCGATTTTTATTCTGGGTAGGGGTGATCTTGTCCTTTTGTCAATTCTCAAAGATTCTAGAGCATGTGCATGATAGGATAGCAGGGGAAAATTTTTGCTCAAGAAACCACTTTTACTATGTAGCATGATATTGAATTTGCAATGAAATCATTTTAATGTGAAAAGATATATTTGATTCAAGTAAATAACAAGATCAGTTCTCTATGCTCAAAACTTTATTTAATTCAACTATGGACTTTGATATAAGAGAGATTAATAATCATACAAAATAAAATCAAGATATTTATTCATGTGAATGTGAAAGTGCGGGATTCCAAATAAATGCTAATTTATCCAAAATAACTGAAAATATAATTGCAATACTTTCAAGAATTGACAGGTATGAAAATAAAATATGTTTTTGAAGATTTTGACGATTTTGATGTTTTTTATATTTTGATTTTTTTTTTTTTTTTTTTATTGATGAAATGCAAGAAGAAATACTATTATTATTATTTTTTTTGAAATTTTACTAAAATGAAACAAGATGCAAAATACACAATATATATAAACGATGAAAAAGGACCAAATGTTATGCATAATAACGCTTACGATGCATAATGTTCATAAGTTCTTTAAGATCTTTACCATCTAAGGTAGCTAATCGATATGCTCCCGATCCAAATTTAGCAGTGATGACATATGGTCTGATCCAGTTGGGCTCAAATTTACCTTTAAGGTCTTTAGTTGCATTAGTATTTTTCTGATTTTCTTTTAAGACAAGGTCGCTGATCTCAAAGGATCGCTGATGAACTTTCTTGAGGTATGCTCGTTTAAGCTTGTTTTGGTAGGCACGAAGATGCTCCAAAGCATTGATGCACTTTTCATCTAGGAGTTCCAGCTGACTAAGTCTGCCAGCATGATATTCATCTCCTACTTTAGTATTTTGAAGTAGTAGAGCCAAAGAAGAAACTTCTAATTCAAAGGGAAAAACTGCTTCAGTGCCATAGACCAAAACAAATGGGGAAGTGCCTGTGGGAGTACGAACGCTAGTTCGATAAGCCCACAAAGCAGGATATAATTGAATATGCCAATCTCGGCCATATTTTTTGACCAATTTTTTAATGATTTTTATTAATGTTTTATTAGATGCTTCTGCTTGGCCATTACCCTGAGGATAATAGGGAGTGGACCAACGATGTTGAATTTTATATTTTTGACATAATTTCTTAACATATTTATTTTTAAAACAAGTTCCATTGTTTGAAATTAGATTTGCAGGGATTCCAAACCTACAAATAATTTGATTAAAAATAAACTTGGAAACTTGGGTTCCAGTACAAGAAGCTAATGGCATAGCTTCAACCCACTTCATGAAATACTCAGTGGTGGTTATGATAAATTTATGTCCATCTGATGACACAAGGTTGATTTTTCCAATGATGTCTAAGCCCCATTTTAAAAAGGGCCAAGGAGATGAAATAGCCTGCAGCTCTTGTGCAGGCGCATGGACAAGGTCAGCGTATTTCTGGCACTTGTCACAATGATGCACATAAGCATGTGCATCATTCTCCATGGTAGGCCAAAAATATCCTATCCTAAGGATCTTCTTAGCAATGGCGCTACCACTAAAATGCCCCCCACAAGATCCATTATGGGCTTCACTCAAAGCTTATCCAGATTTAGCTAGATTCAAACATCCCAATAGGATGCCTTCAAAAGATCTCAAAATACAAGGTATTACCAATAATCACGAAGTGACTTGCTCGTCTACGTAATAACCTGTGTTGGTTGTTATTACAACTTTTAGGAAAGGTCCCATTTTGAAGAAAATTAAAGAGATCAGTGTACCAATGTTCAGGAGTAGTTTCGTTGATTAGAAACACATCCAAAGATTCTAAGCATGATTTGCTTGAAGCGGGTTCTTGGAGTCAATGAATAATTATGGTAGCATATTCGTCATCTAACTCCAAGGGCAAAAGAGATGCAGCTGTAGCCATAGCGTCAGCCGCATGGTTGTTAGTTTGAGGAATAGCTTCCAAGGTAACTTGATCAAACAAAGATAATAATTGTAAGACATATGCTTTGTATGGATGCAATTTATCATCTCGGGTTTGATAAACATCATTGATTTGATTTATGACAAGTTGAGAGTCACCAAAAACCAATAGATTTTTAATTTGTAGCACTAAAGCAGCTCGTAATCCAAGGATAAGAGCTTCATATTTAGCAGTGTTATTAGTACAAGCAAATGTTAGTTTGAAGGATAGAGGTATAAGATGTTTCTACGGAGATATTAAAATAATACCTACACCAGCCCCACTTATACATCGGGCTCCATCAAAGTATAGGGACCATTGCTCTGGATGGTCTGCCTCTATTTTAAGGTATTCATCAGGAAACTCAATGATGAGGGGATGGATAGACTCTAAGGGTGCAGCAGCTAATTGATCTTCTATGATTTGACCCTTAACATACTTATATCCTATAAACATGAGTTCAAACTCGTTTAGCGCAAGAACCCACTTTTTTGTGCGACCATATAAGTATGGTCGACTCATGAGATATCGCAAAGGGTCGAATTTAGCAATAAAATACGTTTTATGGCTGAGCATATAATGTCATAGTTTCTATGTAGAAAATACGATTGCTAGACATAACTTCTCTAATACGGTATAGTGAGTTTCATAACTGATTAAGGTTCTGCTAATGTAATAATTAGCACGTTATTTCTTCTCATTGTCAAGTTGAGCTAACATAGCTCCTAAGGCAAAATTGGAAGCAAAAAAGTACAAAAAAATGGACGATCAGATCTAGGTGGTGAAAGCACTGGTGGTTTAAGGAGATATTTTTTTAGGAGTTTGAATGCTTCCTGACATTCGTCATCCCAATGAAAAGAGATATATTTCTTAAGAAGCTTAATAAAAGGTCCGATTTTGTCTGCCAACTTATCAATAAAGCGGCGAATATCTTGAAGCTTACCTTGTAGACTTCGTAATTCTGATATATTTGTGGGTGCGGGCATATCAATGATAGTCGTGATCTTGAGAGGGTCAATTTCAATGCCACGTAAAGAAACTATAACCCCTAATAATTTATCGAACTTAACTTCGAATATACATTTAGCTACATTCAATCAAATAAGATACTCCCTTAACCGATCAAATACTTTTCTCAAGTCATCTAAATGATCATCTTCTTTGATGGAATGAGCTATAATATCATCTACATAATCATGTAGAATATCATGCATCATATAATGAAATATATAAGTCATGGCTCGTTGATATGTTGCACCTGCATTCTTTAAACCGAATGGCATCACTTTCCAACAAAAGGTCCCCCAAGGGGTAATAAAGGCTATTTTATCCTGATCTTCAGGAGCTATCCTGATCTGATTATAACTAAAAAATCCATCCATTAGGGATATTATTCCACTCCCAATAGTAAATTCAATGATCTGATCCATGTTGGGAAGAGGAAAATTGTCTTTAGGGCATGCAACATTAATATCTCTGAAGTCTATGCAAACCCTAACTTTAGTGGATTATTTCTTAGCTACTGGAACTACATTCGAGATCCATTCAGCATAATCAATGGCTTTTATAACATTTAAGAGTTTTTATAATTCTCCTTTGACTAGTAAGGCCACTTTAGGATGCATTTTTCTAAGTTTATGTTTAACAGGTTTAGCATCCGGATGGACTACTAGGTGATGCATAACTACATAAGGGTCTAATCCTGGCATATCTTCATATGTCCAAGCAAAGACGTCTTCATATTGTTTAAGGAATGCAATGTATTTATCTTGTTTTTCTTGACTCAATTCTGATCCAATGTTGATTATGTGAGGGTTATCTTTGATTCCAATGTTAATTTTTATGATGTTTTCTACTTCCATGTGTAGATCTCTCTCAAAATTAGGTGGGGTGGGTGAAAAACCTAATTCTTGTAATTCTTCCAAGGTTAGCTTGGATAATTTGCCTTGAGGAGTCATGGCCTCAAGCTGGGCTATACTAGGTAAAGAGCCATTGAAATAAAATCTGTTATGTAACAATTCCTTAATGGAGACATCATAAAATATATCCCTCTCCAACTCATTGTCGGATTCGAAAATCATCTGAGGGTAAGCTATGGATAACATATTACATGTAAGAGGCTTAAAATGCAAGACATCCCATTTATCCAGATAATCTTGGTAACATATGAGGTGGTCATCATCCTCGAATGGGAAGGGTTGGCCTTTACTAGGAAATAGGACCACACCACATCGGGTAGGCCACGGTTCTACCTCAAAAGGTTCTTTCATACCATTCTGGAAAGGTCCCAAACCTTTACCTTTATATCCCAATTTAAGCATTATAGGCTTATCTTTAATATACTCATTAGCAAAATAATAGTGAGCATACCCATCATAATGTGTCTTGATGTTTCTAGGTATTCTTCCCCAGTCATATCCTTTATAAATAAAAGCACCACTCCCGACTTGGTAAATACTTCCCATAGGCTATGGGAGGCCCAAGGTACGAAGAGAGGGTGGGAGTTTATTTAAAATAAGGGAATATTGCATGGCAGTGTTTGTTTTTTTTTATATAAGAATTTTAGATAAATCGGGTAAGAGCTCATTAGTAAGAGCATAAGAGGTAGAAGGAACATTTCCTACATCGTCGGATGTGGAAAGTATGCCTATAGTGGATGTATATGTTATAGATATATCTATGGATGAGTCTATAGGTATGGAAGTTATAGGAGTAAAAAAATAAGCATTGGTTGTAGTTTTATGATCTTTTCGGGGTCCTAATGTGGTTTGTTCGAGAGATGGTTGAGCTACATGTAGAGGTGTAGTTGATGGGGAAAGAGTAGATGATGTTATGGGTGTGTGTTTCACATGTTTAGACAGTGGATGAGAATTAGGATGTGTGGATGATAGAGCAAGGCAAAATTGAACTCCAACAGGTTTTGCCAATGCACACATATCAAAGGGTCTAGGATCACCATGAATGGTAACCAACTGATTTTTAAATTTGAATTTAACACACTGATGTAAAGTTGAGGGAACAGCTTGCATTGTATTGATCCAAGGGTGACCCAAAAGTATATTGTATGATGTAGGGCAATGTACAATAAACATGGTCGTGTCTAAGGTTCTTGGACCAACTTGCAAGGGGATAGTAATAACTCCACACGTTTCTTGTGTTTCGTCATTGAAGGCTTTTATGATCATATCAGTTCTTTTCATTTTGTCACTTCTAAACCCAAATATTTGGTAGAAGTCAAAAGTGCATATGTTTAAAGATGAACCATTATCAATCAAGACTCATTTAACGGCTACATCCCCAATTAGTGCAGTAATATATAAGGGGTTATCCTTATGTAAACTATGTTGTGGTATATCTCTATCCCGAAAGTCAATACAATCGACTTCTCGAGTTATGATAGTATTGGACATGGCTTCAGGTTGAATATTTTATGGTACCATCATTTGGCTTAATGTGAGCATTAATTCATCTCTATGGGTAGGAGAAGATCTTAAAAGATCCAAAAGGGAAATTCTAGCTGTAGTATTTTATAATTGTTCATTAATATTATAAGGAGGCTTAGGTTGAACATTAGGTGCATGATTCCCTTTATTGGGATTTTTCAAAACAAATGGAGCTAATCCATCATTTTGAGTTTGATCCTGTTGAGAGTTTTGAGCCTGTTGTCTGGTAACGACTCTGATGGTACCTACAATATTATTTTGAGGATGATGAATGGGTCTTGGTATAGCGTTTATGGCTTGTTCATTAGAAAGTAATTGGTGAGAAGATGGTCTAGTAGTGACTCTTCTAGGAAATGGTTCTTCTGGAACCATAAAACTTGTGATAGGTTGAATAGGATATGATTCATCTTCAGAACTATTTGATTGATTTGAGGTGATTTCCATGTCACTTTCAGTCTCATATTTGGTATCACTAATATTAGGGGTCCGAAGATTATATATAGTTCTGGTCGTAACCATGGATAAAGTCATGTCAAATACTTCCACATCATGAGTAGGTGATTGTCCACTAATAGTTCCTACATATTGGGTAGGAGGAGGAACATTATGATGCTCAATTTGATTAGCCACCTCTTTACCATGCTTTGGTAAAGGATGTTGAAATATGTCTAGTGACTGATTGGCATTCTGATTCTGATTTTGAGGGATGTTCTTTTGAGCATTATTAGAAGGATTTTGTTTAGGTTGAAAGGCTTGCACCCCCATCTCATTGTTATCAATCAGGTCTTGTATTTTATGTTTTAATATTTTACAAGAATTGGTAACGTGTCCAGGTCCTCTATGGAAATCACAATGTAAATCAGCTCTGTATCTGAGTATAGTTTGATCAGGTTCCCGGATATTTGGTAATTGAATCAGACCTTGTGCTAGTAATTGTGGGAGAATGGTTGATAAGGGTTGATTTAACCTAGTAAATTCTCGGGGTGGTTTATCAGGAGGTTTTAGTATAAATTTCTTTGTTGTTTTCGCAACATTAATAGTAGCAACGTTTCTGCTATCAGTGACTCCATCACCCACAACTTGTTTATTTTTATATTGATTTCTAGATGTTTTCTCATCATATTTCTTTTTAAGTTGACCTCTCCTAACAAGAGCATCTTCCACTCTTCGAGCTAAATCTATAGCTTGATCGAAGGTGGTCAAGGTAGTAGTTGATAACCCATAGGATAACTGTTCTTGTAAATTATTGATAAAGATATCAAAAATTTCCCGATAAGGTAACACAAAGTGTAATTTTCCTATCAACTGCCTCCATCGAGCTAAGAAGTCAGCAAAACACTCATATTTGTCTTGTTTTAGGTTGTACAAATCTTTAATAGTTACATGCCTTTCAATATAGGCACTAAATTGATGCACAAAATATTCAACGGTCTCTTCGAAATTTCTCAAAGAATGAGTGGGTATTTGATAATACCACTCCAATGCCATCCCTCCTAAACTTTTCATGAACATCTTTAGTAATAACAAGTCATCATGTGATATATCATGACATGCTTTCCTAAACATACAAAGATGCTCTATGGGATCTTCAGTTCCTTTGTATATAGGTAGGACAGGCATAGGAAAGTGTTTGGGATATGGTTGTGCTACAACTATAGGATCTAGAGGCTGACTACACATCTCTCGATAATTATATGAGGGATGGTAGGGATTTATCTGGTCCATGCAGGACACTAATTATTTCACCATGGATTCTAGATTACCAGTTTTCCCACCATATTGGTTTGGTGGTATATGAGTATGGGATTTGTGAGCGTAGGAAGGCGTGACATAAGGATTATATGCTATATTGTTGTTATGCAAATGGTTGGTAGGAAGAGTATTATGAGGAAGATTTGTTGTAGCATTATGTTTTATCCCATATTGTTGGAAATTGGTATTTGGTTTTGTTTTAGGCTTTTGTTGATGTGAGGTATATTGATCAATAGCTTGGCAAAATAAAGCAGTGAATGAAGGTTTCTTTTGTGTGGTAATAACCCTAGGCTTGATAACAGGCACTCTAGGTGGTTGGGTAACCTGTTGTTGTTGAGTATTCTGGATTATAGTGGCCATATCCAAATTGGATGGTCCAGCTTGATCACTTTCTTGATCAACGAAGGACAAGGGATTAGTGCATGTGTGATATATGTCTTCTAGGGTTGCTTGAGTGTCACTAATTTGATCTTTGTCCATATGGACTACTCTATTAAGAGTTCCCATATTAGTATTGAGGAACCTCCAGAAATGTTCCATGTTCTCAAAAGTAACAGCTCCTTCCAGAGATATTTTAGGGGATGAGGATCCTTCCTCTCTATCATTTTCTTTTTGTTCATTTCCTACAACAAATTATTCTTCTTGTTGATCAAAGGTTCCTTCTTCCTGAATTGGGTCTTCAGGAAGGACATCTGGGTTATTTCCTGGTTTTCTTAACCAATCTTCTTCTACTTCAGTCTGTTTTCCATTCCTGAGTCTAGTCATTATGTCTAAATTTAGATTTTAGCAAATATATATTAATATATTTGCAACAAATTTGGGAGGTATATATTTTAACTATATACCAATATAATACTTAAAAATGTTTTGATTTTTTTATGATTTTGTTTTGTTTTTATTATATTTATTTATTTTGTTTTTTCTTTTGTTTTTTTTTTCTTATAAAGACAACACACAGCACACTGAATGCAAGAAATAACAATAATAAAGAATAGCTTAGTTTTCTATAAATAGTTTATAGATGTCATTGATAGGATCAAGTTCATCAGGAGTCATGAAATGATCCTCTTCAAATTGGAAATGGTTTTTCAAGAACTTGATAAAGTGTGCTATAGTGATATTATCTGTTTTAGACTCTATTGGTAGAAATAAAGTTCATGGCAATACTCTCGATATAACACAGCTCTAGGAACTCTATTCCATATTTTCCTATCCATAAGAATGACCTCTTGATCCTCTATATGAGATAGAAATTTATGTACTACAACTGCATTCTCAAGGTATTCCTCAAAGGTGTACAACTCTGAAGACACATGGGCTCTTTTATTTGCTAACCACCTATGGCAAGTTCTCTGAAGTTCATGATATAAGGCCACTTGATTAGGATCCAGGATTCTATATAGGACAAACCTCTTAATTTACCTAAGTTCTGTTGCCCTAGATCCAATGATACCCAATCTCTGATCAAGTTCATCCCACAAAGGTTGAAGCCTATTTGTTTGAGGTACTCTAAGCACAAAAGTAATCTCTATAGCTGCTAATTGATTCTCAACATTAATGGTGACAACTCATCTTTTATTATAATCTACCATATAAATATGATATGCAATATTTGATTCTAAATGCATTTATGTTTTGTTTTTTGGATTGTTTTCAAAAGGTTTTTAGTTTTTACGTCGGGTTCACCAAAATGTATCGCTCCAAATTTTTCACATCCTTACCTTCAGGCTATAGGATCCGCACCCAAAATGGGGATGTGAGAAGGATGGTACAATACCTCAGACTGAGAGGCCCTTTGAAGGTCCCACCTCTCGGGGGAGAGGTATAAGGGTGAATTTTTGATGGATGGTGGGTTCACCAGGAAACTTTTGAGTGGCATTTTCCACACCTAGGTTGATAGTAAGTTTGATGTATTCATTTTGCGCTTTAATCATTCAATTCCTAGGTTTGGCCAAGATGAATCTAAACTATTCTATATGCCAATACAGAATTAGATGAATACAAAAAATAGGAATGAATGCTAAACACAGAGAATATGCTAACTAGAACAGTACATACCTGATTCTGGATGTCTGATGAAGATTCTGAGTTTTGTAGCAGTCCAGATCATCTCAACTCTTACGTAATTGTCTAAGATCAGATGAGATTGTCGTCAATATGAAAAATTCGTCATACGAATTTGTCAGAAACCTGCAATCATAGGAATAGATACAAAATACAAAATATGCAACCGCAAAAACAAATGAGAATGATATAAATAATAGCAAACAGGCCTAAATAATAAATTCAAATAACAAATAAGAGAAATGTAGTAGATTTAATGATTGATTTTAACTTTATCATGTGGTTATACTAAATGAGGTGAACTCCAAGATGCATAAATATAATAACTAAAATAATGTATAAAGAAATGCAAAAAACAATAAAGATATGCAAACTCTGGACTCTGATTGCCCCCAATCTGTACTACAGTCGGGATCACCTCCAATAGTATGAGATCATCTGCGCTTCTCAACAAGATCATCTAAAATTGCCTGGAATCGTTTGCGACAATCTGATCTAGCTTTGACTAAAAAATAGTAAAGTCCCTGCAAGAAAACATGAAATACATAATACAAATTATGGTGTGAGGATGCTCTGAGGTGCGTGGAATTTTATGGGGTTTAAGAAGAGTTTCAGGCAGAGAGTCAGGGGGTTCAGGGGGATAAACTAAGAAAATATCAATTTATATAGGATTAGGGAGAGGTTATGAGGTTGGAGATCATCCCAATTTTGGATATCTCCAATGGGGGGAGACTCTAACTGCGCAGATGCGCTTTCTGCCCAGGTTAGAGAGGCTGTTGGAACAAAAGCTAAGAATGAAAATTTGGTTTTGGGACAAAATCATTTGGGCGTTCTGTTCCAAACGAATTCGTCAGATCTGGGACAATTTCATCTAATCTACGATGATATAGTCCAACGGTCAAAACAAATCCTAAAAATGACACGAAAAACAAGGAAATCAGGTAACGGGCGGTTTGAGGTTAAAATTTGAATTTTTATCTTTTTACTAAGGTTTAACTATGCCAATTTTAGGTTGCTACAATGGCAATGAAACATATGAGGGTGCAATAATGGTGGACATTGAAGTGGACATCTCCAAAGTGGAAGGTGGGTTTTGAGAAGGTTGTGACACAACAGAACTGACTGGTACTTCCATAGCTACTGATGATATGAGGGAAGAAGTATGAGGTGGAGGAGGTAAATTTTCCACATTTTCTTGACTAGAAATGGAGGGAAATTCTTTTGGTTATTCATGGAAATGAAGAGGATAAGAGGGATTAGAAACCATACCTTTGCCTACAGATGTAGGGTGTTCTTGTTCAGCTTATATCTCAAGCTATTGTTCTTGTTCAACTAACCCTTCTGTATTAAAAACAACCACCTCTTTAGCAATTTCTTCCATACTCATTTTCTACTTCTTGGAAACCTCTCTCTCCTCTATTTTTGGGGTTCTCTTAGTCCTTTTATGAACTAATCATAAAGCATCCATCTCATATTAAAAATATTCCTCTAATAAAGTAATTATTTTTTAGTAATGGATTGCAGTTTAGTTGATAATGTAGGAGCAAAATAAAGCAACCTAAACCCGATACTCTTATCCTTCTTCTTCCAATTAATATCTTTATCCTAAGGCTACCCCCTAGAGCTAAACGTGAAGTCCTAGATCTTATTTCAATAATAGAGGTACTTACAGCCTTTTATTTCGAATACCTCATTTTGCTCATCATCTTAGCCCCCTTATGGAATTTCTCTACCTGCTCAGAAGTAGGACTGAAGGTTTTTAAAGAATCTTTTTGATCTGTAGAAGGCTAGAGAGATTCAATATCACTTTGGTTATTTTCCACTATTAATACAATGTGCCTCACGTCTTTTAGTCTCCAAGTATCAATATTCTCATTATATCTTTTTGAAAACTCCTAGTCAAATTTCATTCCAAATTTAGATTCAGTTTTTCCAATTTCAACTCTCGTACGCCACCAATCTATAATCTTGGCATCATCCCATGGCCCCTTATAATCTTCTTCTTCTCCTTCTTCTGCAACTCCCTTTTTAGGCAGCAATTCCTTTTTCTTTGTAGACTTCATTTTGGATGAGGGCTTATTTTTCTTTATAGTTTCTACTTTAATATTGTCAATCATATCTTCGGTAATCTAATGACTGGGCTTGTGTTCAGGATCAAAATCTTCAATCTGTTCATAAAAATCCAACCATGGGGGCAACTGATGCATCTTGGAGACATTCCACTCCAAAAGAGTAGTTTCATCATTATTCCTTCCCTTATAAAAATTAGCCCTGGACATTTTTTCAAATTTATAGGCCTTGTCTCCATTTAGGGTTTTATTTCTTGTAGTGAAAATATCATCAGGATCATAACTCCACTTATGAAGAATATACAATAGACCTAACCTATCTAGATATTGATCAATTTTTTGACTTTGCCCCTTCTTGGTAATGGTGATATCACTCAAAGTGTGATGAGTAAGCAAAGACTTCCTTTTTCTCCCTGAATGATATTTCTCATCAATGTACTTTGATTGCCTCAAATATTCCAAGGTGAAGAGTCTCTCCATGACAAAGTGGGGCAAAAGAAAAGGTTTACCCATGAAACCATATAATCTGGTGATTCTGCCTTCTGTTAACAAATACAAGTCTCCTTACTCTATATCTTTAGTCCTCAAAATCTCCTTGGCTAGGGGTAGCATTCTGGGTAACTTATCATACATAATTTTAAGGGTTGGCCCAAGAAATTCCAAATTGAATCTATAGTAGGATTCACTACTTCTTAAATGATTTATTCAATAGTAAACTAACATGGGCTCTTCTTTATTTGTCTTATCTTTGATCGAAATCCATGACATTCTATCTTTAACATCAGCACAAAACATCCATACCAAGTTTGAGCAATGCCTAAAACTAGGAGCATCAGCACCCCTTTTCATGTTTACTAGCTACTCATGTATCCTTTGGGTGAGAAAAATTGGCCAATCAAAATAGATCACCCTTATCCCTTTCTTTGTTGCATCCTTTTCATACATTCTCTCGTTAGAGATACAATATGCAATGGTGATTTGCCAACCATGGACCTTTTCGTTAGATTCCAAACCCTCCATTCAATCCAACATAGAGAAAAAAATGGTATTTATAAATTTTTTGATATATATGGGGACTTTAGGCAACTCTTATTGGGGTTTGGTATTAAGTTGCTTATAAACCTAATTCTTAAATGACTTGTCATCATTGGCCCGCTTCTTTGTGGAAAAAAATCTAGTATATTCAACAACCTAAAGTAGGGAAAAAGGATGCACCAAATTATGTGTAACAATAATTGTATCTACCCCATCTCACTAATGAGCATCAAAAAGGAAGCATGCATGCAAAAGGAAGCAATACCAAACAAAAGGAAATGAATTTAAAGCAAGTATTTTCTCATTAATTTGTTGGATCCAATACAAGGTTATATAAGTCCCCTTGAGGGATCAAAATGGTGATACAATTTTTACAATATTGGGTGCCCAAAGACCAAGTCTTTCACGGAATTCGAGTGCACATCCAATGTTTCTCTGCGTACCCACAATCGAGGTGGGTGAGCCAATGCCACCACTACTTGTATCTAGGTTCTCTTATGTCTTATATTTCCTCCCAAATCCTTCTAAGGACCTGCACCTGCACACAAGGAATCAAAAATGGTCAAATAGCAAGGGTGTATGGTGAAAACATGCAATCCCCATAGGGGCAAAATGGCATATGAATTAAAAGTGCATCAAACAATATCCAAATGACTTAAAAAATTGTAGAGATGTTAAATAGGAGTTTTTGGGAAGATATCACCCAAAATATATCAAAAATTGCACCCATAGACCCCTCTATTAAGCGTTGCCCGCCTTCAACCTGTGAAAAGGAGGACAACAAAATCTCAAACCTGAACTCATCCAAAACTCATGCAATTTTGTCAGTATGCATAAATTGGTATTTCAATACAACCCATATGGTCATATTTTCCAATTGGAGCCTATATCCACCTGCATGCAAATGGGGTGTCCGGATGGGCCCTACGAGCCTGCGAAAACATAAAAAATAGCATAACTAATTAATTTTAACTCCAAATGACATGAAATTTGGCCTGTAGAATCATGGAATAATTTAGAAAATAATAAAATAAAAATAGTAAAGAAATTACTTAATAATTTACCCTCATCCTGGGGGGGCGATGGTGACTACAACTATTTTGGGGGGGCCCTAGGAGGGGATACACACCAAATATAGTCACTTTTTGTTACTAAAACACTGTAAGATGTTTCTAAACTACCTAAGGTGTTTTTTCATCGAATTTTATGAAGAAATGTACCCGGATGGAAAAGTTACGCTCGAATTACCTTCTTGAAGTCACCCGATAACATCCTTGGCAAAAGGGATATTCTGAGGGCAAAAATATGCAATAAGGTGAGGGGAAATATCGGCAGAACTCCGTTGCATATTCTAGAACTCCTCTCATATATTTTTTGTGGATATGGAACCCATTTTATAGCCCAAAGGTGCTCATGTGCAAAAATGCATGCAAAGGCATGCATGGCAGCAGGTGCCACTTGTCAAATGGGAGGCATGCACAGGGTGTGGAAGAGGATACCAAATTCGACCCTCATAAAGATGGATGTCATAAGGATTCACTATCCTTTGCCTCACATGCTCTGTTTTGGTGGTCAAATGGTAGTTTATGGGTGCCATTTGGCCAAATTTTGACTTTTTTTGGGTCAAACTTCACCACCATCCCACCCTAGGACGAGGGCTCACCACCATCCCAAGTTGGGATGATGAGAATATACCCTTGTCCCAAGGTGGTATGGTGGTGAATTTTGGGCTAAAACCTCCAAAAATTGGGTCGGTAGCCTCCAAAACCCTTTTCGGAGTGGCGAGAACCATTGTGAGCCTCCTAAGGGCTACCCAAGGGGCCATATTATGTCAATTTGATCACTGATTATGGATTTTTAATCAGGTTTACCAAATTTTAGTGTTTACAGATGCCCCTTTTTTATATGTGTTGTGTTTAGCATAGCACTGAGTAAAAATAGATGACCAAAATGTTGAATTATTAAGGTTACTCGATAACCTAACCAACTTTAGATGCCCCAATCATGAAAAGGGTGTGTGTTCTTGAATCTTTGCTTCTGACTCATTAAATGAGTGTGCTTATACTCGAACATTGTATGTCATGAAGTTTCAAGGCCTATGACTTCATCATTCCAGTAATTTCAAGTGTTATAATGTGATTTTATGTGCTTGTTTACTGCCCCAAGCAGGAGCGTGATTGTCTTTATTGAAGATTTGTTGAACGAACGCAATTCGCATAATTGAGTGTGTGCTTGCTGATTTGGACTAAGTATGACTACCCCCTTAAGATATGAGTCTACAAGGTAATTACCAGTGAGAAAAGCACTGAGTCACTTGACCCAATTGACTTGTGTTATGCTTACCTTCAATTTTGTCCCTTGAAAAATAGGGCAATTTGGAGAGGATTTTGGTGACTTTGTTGAGTTTTCCTGGAGGAAAGGAGCTGAAAATTGCATGTTCGAGGGGTGGTCTGGCCACAATTTCCTTCTTAGGGCATAAATTAACAACTTTTACATCCCTCCCAGGATCCTTAGGGTTGCATTTTGATCTATGTGAAATTTGGGCCCAATTTGAGTTGTTTTGGTGCAGTTTTGGACCTGTTTTGGGTCATTTTGGGTTGTTTTGGCCTATTTTTGCTACCACTATCCTAGGGTGGTATGAGGGAATGTTCTACCACCATCCAAGGGTGGCATGGTTGGCCAAATGTGCACTCATCCCACCCTGGGATGGTGGTGACCCTTGCATCTTTATATAAACCCAAAATATGAAGGTTAGGCTCATTTTTGCATGCTTTCTTTGGTAGTTTGAAAGGTGACGAGTAGGAGAGTGATTATGAGTATCAGAGCACTATAAAATTCATCCCACATTCACAATGAGTCAGTAGGCAGACTCAGCCAGTAGAGAAGTCAGTGTGAGACAGGTATGCCAAGTCTCTCTTATTGCATTTTGCTAGTGTTAGGAGTTGATTTTCTTGTTTTTATGGTATGTTTTTGACTTGGAAGCATATAACCCTAAATTGTAGGTAATTAAACCTAATATATGAGATATGTACTAAATTTTGTTTTTTGCCCATGTTTTTGTGTAATTAGATTGCATTTTGTAAATCAATTTTTGCATTATTTTTACTATTTTTGATGGCTTGAAAGGCATTTTTGAGCCCAATTTTATTGGAGTCATACCTTGGTAAGATGGATAGTGTAGACACCAAAATAGCACCAATCCGATTATGTGACAACAAGCACTGATCGCACTAACACACACAGCCCCCAGGGCAGCCCCAGAGGTTAAAATAGTGGTTCTAACCACTCACACAGCAGTTTTACAAGTCAGGGATCAATTTGGCACCTTTTAGACACTTTGCTACTTATTCGTCCCACCCAGGGACGAGTGCGGATTTGTACTCGTCCCACCCAGGGACGAGTGCGGATTAATACTCGTCTCACCCAGAGACGATTACCAGCGCTCGCTTTGGGGTGGGACGAACGCCAGGTTTGACCAACAAAAAGTCAGATCTCGGCGCATGACAACTCAGAACTGCCACTTAGCTTTTCTTGCATGGCATAGGAGTGCGAGTGAGTTCTTTTGACAACTCATATCTGCCAATTGACTCTCCCTTCACTACATGGGAATGAGAGTGAGCTTTTTAAGACAACTCAGATTTGCCACTTAGCTATCCCTTCATTGCATGGGAGTGCGAGTGAGTTTTTCTAAACATACAAAGACATGCATAGAGGCAGTTAAGAAGCCCTTGATCAAGAAGAAGTCTTCTCTTCACAAAAAGCATTCATGCAAAGAAACACTTTTGCATGTTAATTCAAAGAGACCCCTTGGGTCTATAAAATGGTGAGCTTCCTCACCCAAAAGATATACGAGAGAAGGAGCATTTTGAGCGACGAAGTGTTTGCTAATTCACTTACTTGCGATTTGTGCTTTCAACATCCATAATCTCTTAATCGAAAGAGAGGTTATTGGGTGACTTTTGAAGGCACGAATCAAGAACCAACACCGATTTTTCTGACCACAATATCCTACCAATTTGCCGACAACACATCACATCAGGTTTCGGACCCATCCCAAGCGGATTGGTGTCGAAACAAAGTTTCACCCGCGGGTGGTTTGCCTTCGGGCACCCCCCGCCTTATTGCTTTTGGTGACTATTTCTTTTGTAGTATTTAGCTAGTTTCATGTTTATGCTTTTGTCAAGTTTTCAGTTTATTTAGACTCATTTTAACCATCGTTAGATTTATCTTTTATTTTTCATACATAGGTGCTACTGATTCTTTGTTTGTTTCTTTGAACATAGATTTTTAGCATTAGAGGAGCAGCGAGGAATCTACCTTTACCAATGCAAGCGGCGACAACGTTTTGGTTCGCCCATCTTATATGTGGGCACGCGGAAGAAGGAATTCTGAAACAAGTTGTAAAAGACCAACATTTAATGCTCCTATCCCCTAAAAAGGAAGGAGACGCATTGTAACACAAATTTGAAAAGCATATCAATAAAAGGGCCGTATTTTATATTGCTTTGATATCTTGTGTTCATGTTCTTTCTTTTTATGCATTTTTCAATAACATAGGGTTTAAGCGTTATTTTAGTTTCATTTACATTGCATTTTTAGTTTATCCTTTTTGTTTCTGGAATCTCGTGTTTTCAATGGCGATCACGGTGGGACCTCTGTCCTCTGTTTTTTTTTAGGTTAGATTATTGATCTGAAATTGCTTGTTTTGATTACAGGTACCTATTTTTCAATCATCAGACTGTTATTCGTTTCACCCAGAGACGAGTGCGGATTGGTAATCGTTTCACCCAGGGACGAATAAGCATTCGTCTCACCCTGGAATGAATACTGTTCTGATATTCGCCTCACCCAGGGACGAGTATAGTTCTATGCATTTTTCAGAGCAAATCAGAGACATCCTGTTAGGCAGAGAAGAGGTAGGGGTTTTTAACAAGCTTCTGTCAAATTTTTGTTTTCTATTTTCTGGTTTTCAGTTTTGTATGGCTTAGGGAAAGTTTCCTTTTTGTTTGCCTGTTTCAAATTTTTGCAAATTAAAATGAACCCCACACATCACGTGGTTTCTTAAACCAAGGAGCTGGTCGTAAAACCCCAGCCCTTGAGCAAGACCAATAGTGGATTTCATTACCACGTTGGCTTGGATATTTGCATTCATTTACCCCGATTGTCACTGTTGCTCGACGTAAATCCTAATGAAAGCTGACCGAGTGTAGCTAGGGTGATTCCTAGCGCATGAGGATAAGTCTTCTATGGTAGGTGTCATAAACATAGCGATTCCCCTTCCGTACCGCCTATGTTCCACGTATCATCTGCTCTCACGTACCTATAGTCTCCCTCACGTAAGGGCGGGTATATAGAGAGGTTGGTATATCGGTCCGGCAATGGTATATTGAAGGGCGACCATTTATGGGAGTCATATGAGCCAACATTTTGCATTTAAATGGTTTGCACAAAAAGTCTTCAAAAACACAAAACAAAATCATCAAAAATACACTAAACCAGTTTAGGACACACCATTAATCTTTAAAAGAGATAATCACCATTTGTGTATGCGTGTGTTCATTTCTGCTTAGTGTAACAAAAAGAAATCAGAAAAATCATAAACAAAAGATAAAAATCTACGCATTTTGTCACTCGCTCCAAAAAGCTCCAAGGATTCCCGCAATCGCTTGGTCATCCCCAAAAGGCCCCAAAGGTGTCCATGAACCCTTTGGTCAACCCAAGAGCACCCCAAAGGTGCCCATAAGTGATGCAGGAGCATCCAACAAAATATGGGAAATCTTATATTTTTCCCTAAATTTTAGTGCATCTTGTCGGGGCCATAACTTCTCAACCGTAGCTCCGATTGACGCGAAATTTTACAGGGAGTTAGTTGGGATAATTTTAAACAAATATGACTCTTTGGAGTCCTATTTGCCCCGAAAAGTCAGTTTTTGAGGCCAAATTCCATCATCTAGTGCCCCAAAATTAGGTTTTAAAATTACTCGGCTAATTTTTTATGCTTTTTGAGCTGTTCGGAGGTCAATATCTCCTAATGTATTTAGAGTTAGGACTTGAAACTTCATTTTTGTCTTATCTATTGTAAGAGGGATGCGCACCCCAATTTTGGGCCCCATCTGACTCATTTTCAATTTTAGGGTTTTTAGAGAGACATCGTCATGGTGCTCACTCGTAGCCAAGCCCAATCACGGGCGGATGCTACGGGGAATATCCAAGGAGGCACAAGTCACCTCCATTATAGTCCCAAGGATTTGGTCATACCACCTTGGTGACCTGGCACACAAGGCAGTCCCCTCCACACCTTAACGAAAAGGGACTATAAGGGCACCTCTTCTAGGGGCACTCCTGTTCAGCATAGCACCCAACACACACCCTTCCATGAGGGGTACATCCATAGGAGAGCTCCCTTAGATGCTCGCTATGAGTGGTCACCATGCAATGAAGCGCTAGGTCAACATAGGGTTCGATGGGAGGAACCACATGATTACATTATCCCTCCTTCACCCCCTCTAGTTGTCAGGACTACAAGGACAAATCCAGAGCACAAGGCTCCTCAGGCGGAGCGAGCCAACTCCGCCCGTTCCTTTTTCACTTATGAAAGAGAGCACGAGGAAAACCCTTACCTTCCTCAAGAGCAATATACATCATGGGAGCAATACACCTCTACAACTGCTAGCACTCAGGATCACCTACTGAGGCTAAAGCCTCGGGGGAATGCCGCTACCCCCAACAGAGGGAGGTGGCCTATAGAGATCTCGGATCACCATGACCGTGATAGATATCTAGGAGAGGCATCTAGGCATTCTAGACATGAGATGATAGAACCAACTATCTTAGAATCTGCCAAGCATATCGCACGTCGGATGCAACTCACGCTACTTGAGCTCGAACAACAACAGTTAGAGCAACAGTATCTTCTAAATCAAGAGTGCATTCAGTGCCAGGAAGATGAGTTGTTCCAACACACTAGGCAGGCGAAGACTCCAACCCCTCGCACGCATAAGATAGAACATTATGAGAGACACAACTGGGTGCGAGACAGGTCTCCACGACCTTATCAAACATTGCCATCGACGCCTCCTAGACTTGAGCGGGAGGCCAATTCTAAGACCAATGATGGGCGCCTTCTTCAGGCACCCACCCAGGTTCATGGGCCACCCTCAAAAATTCTTCAAGAAGCCTCTGAGGAACCTGAGCGAGAAGAAGAGTGGGATGAAATGCCATACCAAGGCATGGGGGGTGCTATCCTACCACCCCTCCATAGGCCCCAAGTTCCCCACAACCTACAACGGGAACAAATCAAAGAGGAGGAGCTCAAATCCCCCGATACAAGCAATGCGCTGCCAGAGCACTTAGCGTCGGTAGAGACCAAGATTTTGGGGCCCCAAAAGCCCAACTTACGTGAAACTCCTCTCAAAGAGGATCAACCCCTGGTTGTAAAGCTACCTGATGATGAGGTCTTCCATATCTCAGAATCACCAGATTTTGATGAGCCTGACTCTCTCGCCAAAGATGAGTCAGCATATGCAATAGCACCATGGGACCCATTCATGTTCGACAACACTAATTCACAGGTGGTCCCCATGGGTGATCATCACCAAAGTCTCTTAACCTTATTCCCTTTGGAGGCTCCCATCGAGCCCGTGCCATTGTAGGAAAATCAGGTCCCCCCGCAACGAGCGAAACAACCCCATGAGGACCACATCAATCTGCTCGAACAAGAAGAGCCTAGCATGTCATAGATAGCTATCGAGGCCAACGAAGGCCTTTGGATCATCGATAATGATTATGAAGATGAAATTGAGATGGCATATCTCAATCATGCACGATGGCACAATCACCCTATAACCCATGACGAACTAATGGCCCAACTAGGCATAAGACTAGGGCATGAGTGGCGCATAGACCCGACCCACTAGCATCACATGTTGATTTCGCTCCTTTGGGAAGATCGCGAGCCACTTCCACCCAGAGATATCATAGCACCATCAGTGTCGAAGGCAGACCCTGTCCTCCTATCCATGCATAAGGTCGATCCATTCGTGCCAATTCCTACAGAGCCAGATCCGGTGCACATAGATCATCAAGTCGGGGGTACCTCTATTCCCTGAAGAGCCAATGGGTTACACCAAACGCTCCAAAGGTGTCCATAAACCCTTTGGTCAAACCAAAAGCTCCAAGGATTATCGCAATCGCTTGGTCATCCCAAAAGCTCCAAGGATTATCACAATCGCTTGGTCATCCCAAAAAGCTCCAAGGATTATCGCAATCGCTTGGTCATCCCAAAAAGCTCCAAGGATTATCGCAATCGCTTGGTCATCCCAAAAGCTCCAAGGATTATCGCAATCGCTTGGTCATCCCAAAAAGCTCCAAGGATTATCGCAATCGCTTGGTCATCCCAAAAAGCTCCAAGGATTATCGCAATCTCTTGGTCAACCCCAAAAGCTCCAAGGATTATCGCAATCGCTTGGTCATCCCAAAAAGCTCCAAGGATTATCGCAATCTCTTGGTCAACCCCAACAGCTCCAAGGATTCTCATAATCGCTTGGTCAGCCCTAAATGCCCCAAAGGTATTTATAAACCCTTTGGTCAACACCAAACGCTCCAAGCGTTACCATAACTGCTTGGTCAAAATACATATTCAAAAATCAACAAAAACAACACAAAAATCAAAATCACCAAAACATTTGCATTTCCATTCCATGCATACTCATACAAAAATCAAAATCACAACAACATTTGCATTTCCATTCCATGCATATTCATATAAAAATCAAAAATCCCAAAACCAATTGCATTTCAATTCCATGCATTCTCAAAAAAAAAAAAAACTCAAAATACAAAAATATAGGTTGCATTCGGCATCGCATCCATACATTGCATAGTTGTTGGTCATACAAGTCAAAAGCACCATAGACTGTCGTTACTTGACAAGTTCATCATTTTCCACATCAAATCCATTTTCATAAATGCATACATCCATCATAACACCACCGTCATTTTTAGCATAGTCAGTTGTCTCCTAATGTATATAGGGTTTTCGTCATTCAGCTGTCTTTAAATTTCTAGCCAAAAACTGTACAAAGTTAAACAGATTTTACAAAGGTAGAGTCATACTTGAAATACGCTTTGTTATGTAACATCCCATCACAAGCTAAAACACATAAAAACAAATTCCCAAGTTGTGTGAACGAAAGATGAAACCTGCACAGTAATCCAGGTCACCATAAGTGAAACGGTTATCTTGCTCATCCCCCTGTGTGAATGACCCCAAGAATGCTGAGAGTTGGCAAAAGGACAAGAATCTTCCCTACCCAATTCCCTAAGAATCCCAAAGTTCTCAATAGTTGCAAAACATCAAAAATTTGCAAACGTCAAAACACCAAAATTTGACATCCCACAGTGCATACATCAACAGGCACAAACAACAGTGATTCTTATCACTCCTAAATTCAAATCCCTTGCTCAAAAAATAAAAAATAAAATAATATATATATACAAAAATAAACAGTGATTTTATCACTACAAAGGAGCAAGTATCCCAATACAATTGAAGAAAAGAAGGGAGTCGAACTTGAATCCCTGGAACTCTCAGCATTTCGACAGGTCATGAGGCAAGCCTCAGTACCGGTTTGGTTGATAGCCTATTGGTCACTAGTGGTAAACCTCCCGCATGACGATATATCTGTCACATTAACTTGTGTACAGATCAATGTTTGCATGTGGATGAGCTAGCTTATGGTATCCTAGATAGCACCGCAGATTAATCTGACTAAATACAATAAAGGAGTTAGTGGCGCTAATTAGGTGATCCTCAGTACGAGTTCGATTGAAAGCCCATCTAGCATCGGCGGTATCCTGACAAATACCACATAAACGAACTCAATTGCACACACAGGGATGTGAAATAACTTGGTTAAATTCAAGTCGGATTTATACCTTGTTCAAAAGTCTTGCGAGATAAATGTACAGTCTTGGCTAGTTAGTTAAAATATCTGAATCTCAGAAAAGCTTAACTACATTTTAACAACAACTGTCACATTTTATTTCGTACATCACCATCAAAATATATGCAAAATACAAAAACAAAGTTTGCACATGCAAAGTCATCCCATTAGTATCGCAAGTCAGTCAAATCTTGTACAGTCTATGGTGCATTGACACATCATCAACAACTCATCTCATTCATTTCATATGCATACATCATACAAATTAGAAACATCACATTAATAATCGCCTCTGCATACATCAAACACATACATAAAAACACACCACAACAAAAACAATAAAAACAAACACAACAAAACAACCAAACTATAAAAATGAAAAATGCCAACAAAACCACTAAAAATTGCCGGACAAAAGTGCTCTTGCACTTAACCTCTTGGCATAAGAAAACTGATGTCGGGGTTTACCTTGTCATTATCCTACTCCCCAAGAAGGCTACCATAGCCGGACCGCTCCATGGGAAGATGGATTTTCGCCAATGTTACCCCCAAATGGCATCCCAAAATGGGTTCACACCCACCAAAAATAGGTCAAAACAATCGAGAAACTGCTCGAGCATGCACTGGATAACATCTGAAGGCACCCTCACTTAAGTCATCTTGGGTCAAGCGACTCGTCGCTTTTCTCATGGCAGTCATTCCTTCATCGATTCGTCGCTTGAGGGGGTAGTCACACTTAAGTCACCAATCAACAAACACACACCCAATCAAGGCAATGGCATGCATTCAAAGAATCATTGACAAAGACAATCACGCTCCTGCTTGGGGCAGCAAACAAGCAATAATCACAAATTGATCAAACGCTTGGCATTCATGAATCATGAACACAAGGTTCCCCCGTGGATAAAAGGTTGCGCCCTTTGCCTATTCATGAATGATCAATGACCAAGCTCAAGTCACACCTCACCGAAATAGGTTAATACTTGAAATCAAGTTCCTTAGCTCGTCAGAAGCAAGGATTTGAGAATGCATGCCCTTTCCATACTTGGGGCATCAAGAGTTGGTTAGGTTACTAAGAAACCTTAATCATTAGTGCTTTGGTTATCTATTTTTTCTCAGCACTGCACCATGTGCAGCGCTTCCCAAAAAGGGGCATCTGTAGACACCAAAACAGCACCAATCCGATTACGTGACAACAAGCACTGATCGCACTAACACACACAGCCCCCAGGGCAGCCCCAGAGGTTAAAATAGTGGTTCTAACCACTCACACAATAGTTTTACAAGTCAAGGATCAATTTGGCACCTTTTAGACACTCTGTTACTTATTCGTCCCACCCAGGGACGAGTGCGGATTTGTACTCGTCCTACCCAGGGACGAGTGCGGATTAATACTCGTCTCACCCAGAGACGATTACCAGCGCTCGCTTCGGGGTGGGACGAACGCCAGGTTTGACCAATGAAAAGTCAGATCTCGATGCATGACAACTCAGAACTGCCACTTAGCTTTTCTTGCATGGCATAGGAGTGCGAGTGAGTTCTTTTGACAACTCATATCTGCCAATTGACTCTCCCTTCACTGCATGGGAATGGGAGTGAGCTTTTTAAGACAACTCAGATTTGCCACTTAGCTATCCCTTCATTGCATGGGAGTGCGAGTGAGTTTTTCTAAACATACAAAGACATGCACAGAGGCAGTTAAGAAGCCCTTGATCAAGAAGTCTTCTCTTCACAAAAAGCATTCATGCAAAGAAACACTTTTGCATGTTAATTCAAAGAGACCCCTTGGGTCTATAAAATGGTGAGCTTCCTCACCCAAAAGATATACGAGAGAAGGAGCATTTTGAGCGACGAAGTGCTGCTAATTCACTTACTTGCGATTTGTGCTTTCAACATCCATAATCTCTTAATCGAAAGAGAGGTTATTGGGTGACTTTTGAAGGCACGAATCAAGAACCAAAACCGATTTTTCTGACCACAATATCCTACCAATTTGTCGACAACACATCACATCAGGTTTCGGACCCATCCCAAGCGGATTGGTGTCGAAACAAAGTTTCACCCGCGGGTGGTTTGCCTTCGGGCACCCCCCGCCTTATTGCTTTTGGTGACTATTTCTTTTGTAGTATTTAGCTAGTTTCATGTTTATGCTTTTGTCAAGTTTTCAGTTTATTTAGACTCATTTTAACCATCGTTAGATTTATCTTTTATTTTTCATACACAGGTGCTACTGATTCTTTGTTTGTTTCTTTGAACACAGATTTTCAGCATTAGAGGAGCAGCGAGGAATCTACCTTTACCAACGCAAGCGGCGACAACGTTTTGGTTCGCCCATCTTATATGTGGGCACGCGGAAGAAGGAATTCTGAAACAAGTTGTAAAAGACCAACATTTAACGCTCCTATCCCCTAAAAAGGAAGGAGATGCATTGTAACACAAATTTGAAAAGCATATCAATAAAAGGGCCGTATTTTATATTGCTTTGATATCTTGTGTTCATGTTCTTTCTTTTTATGCATTTTTCAATAACATAGGGTTTAAGCGTTATTTTAGTTTCGTTTACATTGCATTTTTAGTTTATCCTTTTTGTTTCCGGAATCTCGTGCTTTCAGATAGTGTGGGATGATAATAGGCCATCCCTTGATGGGTTGGCCATATGTTTTGGGGCCATTCCTAGGAGGAATTGCCATAAACCGACCTCAAAGAGGGGCCATTTTGAGTCTTTTCTTTTGAATGTTTTTGGGGCCATGCAAGGCCATTTTGGTGTTGCATTATTGAGTTGCTTATCCCTAACATGTGGTGAGGAGTCGGTATCTATTACCTATTATATTTGATTCCAAAATGGATTCCTTGACCGTAGAGGACTAGAAGTGGTTGGATGCCCTCGGCCTCAAGCAGGTGATCTAATTAGAGGCTACCATAGGAGACCACACATATCTGACTGCCCTGATTGATCTATGGGATCCATTTAGCAATACTTTCCACCTACCCACTGGGGATATGATGGTGATGTTGGAGGACATCTATCAGATTCTTTGGATTTTTATAGAATGGCATCCGATCTGCACGACACTGTTGAGAAGCAACACACCCCACTGAAAAAATGAAATTCCATCCTTTGAAGCTTTTTTAGTTTTCATTTTTTGCTGTAGGGACCCTCTTGATGTTTTTCAGGTTTTAAGTCCAAATTTTGCTTGCCTCCTTCTTCTTCAAGTTTTGCTTATATCAAAGTATCCAAGTGTGCTTGCATGTGGCTTTGATTTCAATTTAGAATTCATTTTTAGAATCATTCTGAGTAAAGAAGATCTTTCACTAACATGTAAAATGCAGAATACAGATGAATGAATTCATTGGAGTCAACCTACAGTTTTTGAAAAATTTGCTAAGTAAAAGAAACGTAGCGATTTTGTGACATTTTCCATTTTTGGAAACGTCACGATTTCGCGACATTTCCGTTTTTGAAAATGTCGCGATATCGCGACATATGTTGGCAGAAAGACCCAAGTCATGAAAATGTCACGATTTTGTGACATGGTTTAGACAAAAAGAGTCAAGTGACAAAAACATCACGATATCGCGACAGGATTTAGCTGGAAGCAAGTCTTAGGAAAAACGTCGCGATTTCGCGACAAGTTTCAAGATGGGAGCAAAGTAAAGAAAACGTCGCGATTTCACTACGTGTTTTGGAAGAAAGACCCAAGTGACGAAAACATCACGATTTCGCGACGCATTTGGACTGAAAGAGCCGAGTGATGGAAACGTCACGATTTCATGACACATTTGCATCGAAAACAAACCTTAACGAAAATGTCGCGATATCGCGACAGGTTTTGATTAAAGGCAAGTCTTGAGGAAAACGTCGCGATATCGTGACAAGTTTTGATTAAAGGCAAGTCTTGAAAAACGTCGCGATATCACGACACATTTGATTGGAAGCAAGTCGTTGGAGGAAACATCGCGATATCGCGACATGTTCCATTTTTGGAAGAAAGAAGCTAGAAAAAGGCTAAGTGACAAAAACGTCACGATATCGCGACATGTCATGTTTTCACGACGCATTCGGTAGAAAGTGCCAAGTGATTGGAAACGTCACGAAATCGTGACAAGTCTTAAGCAAAGACATGACTCAGAGAAAACGTCGCGAAATCATGACAAAGTTTTAGCGAAGGCGCAGAGTAAAGGAAAAGTCATGAAATCGTGACAAAGTTTTAGCGAAGGTGCAGAGTAAAGGAAACGTCACGAAATCGCGACAAAGTTTTAGCGAAGGCGCTGAGTAAAGGAAACATCGCGAAATCATGACAAAGTTTTAGCGAAGGCACAGAGTAAAGGAAACGTCGTGAAATCATGACAAAGTTTTAGCGAAGGCGCAGAGTAAAGGAAACGTCACGAAATCATGACAAAGTTTTAGCGAAGGCGCTAAGTAAAGGAAACGTCGCGAAATCACAACAAAGTTTTAGCGAAGGCACAAAGTAAAGGAAACATCGCAAAATCATGACAAAGTTTTAGCGAAGGCGCAAAGTAAAGGAAAAATCACGAAATCATGACAAAGTTTTAGCGAAGGCGAAAAGTAAAGGGAACGTCGTGATATCGCGACATGTCCCATTTTTGGACCTGTCATGATTTCGCGACGCTATGAGCTGGGAAGAAAGGGACTAAGCAAAACAAGGTAATGAGCATTAGGGTTTTAATATGATTTAATTAAAGTGCTAATCCTTGTTTTGTCTTTTGCAGGAAGCGCTCTGGCAGTGGCATAATAGCAAAAATAATGGCGAAAAAGACAAAGATAGATGCAGATTAAGCAAGGGCTGTCAGATAGAAAGATGAAGATACCGTTGCACGCAGCTACTTCATTTAATGAAATATGTCAGCGATTGGCCGAAAGGTGAAAAGGTCTGCACGTAGTTATCAGAATTTGCGGATGGATGCGGTTGACAAGAAAATCTAGGGCAAAATAATGATGGCATGCAGAGAATTTCAATTCGAACCAGACAAAAGCAGTTATGCGAAGATAAAATCATTCCCACTGGAGATATAAAATGTCAGAGAAATCAGTGACTCATCCAAAATTCTCCGAGGAATTAATGAAATGCTCCCGGTAGATGCACCAAAAAGACGAAGATCTTTGCTCACAGTCGTAGATGGATGAAAATAATATCAGAATGTGTCCTCTTCATTTATTGCAAGATCCCTGCAAAGATTTTTAGAGTAATTAGGTTTTATATTAAAATGCCTTATATTGTAAAACCTAGGTAGTAAGATTGGGGGATAAGATTTAGGGTTTCAAAGGAAGATATTCTTAAAAATATCAGGGCCTGTCCTGAGTCTATAAATACTTCTTTCAAATGTAAACTAGAGGAGGTGGAAACTTAGAAATACAAGCTATTGGAGCAATTTCCTGCAAATCTTGTTTGAATGCTTTGTTCTGGACTTAGATTTGGTGTGACTTTTCTTTTTATGTGATAGCATGGCCAGGAGCCTAATCTCTTTCAGATTGTGATAAGTTCATCTTCTTTTGTTTTTGTTTCATTAAGGTTTATTTAATTTATGTTGTAGATCTGTGTTACCAAGATTGGATATGCTGCCAGGTTCCATTCTTTTTATTGTATGCTAAAGAAAATTACAGATTTAAAGTTCAGGCTTGTTTAAATTGCTCTGTCCTCACTGTGCGAGCTAGGCTGCTGGTGAGAGATACCAATTTTCAACTAACTTCCTTTCTGTTTGTGATTTTCTGTTAGATTTGTTTCATTTCTGTCTTATGCTCTTAGTGGAAGGTGATCTTAGAAAGTTGGACACTTTCCTCTTTGATTTGTTTCATTGTAAAGCTAAACAGCATAACTGAAATTGATAGTTCTGATTTTGCAGCTGAGTTAGATAAATCTCTCTTTTTAGCCCTACCCTACTCTCTCTGTTTTACTGTTAAATGATCCATTTTTATTTTCTTTCAAATTTGTATTTTATTTAATCTGCATAAAGAGCTAGATCAAAGAACTGATTGTAAATCTGAGTGTCCACAAAGATACAACTTCTAAACATTATTGAACTAAAGTCCAGAACCCGTTGTAAGGTAACAGACAGTCCACTTGAAACTATTCCAGAAGCAGAAAAGAGTGAATAGACATTCGACCCAACTCTGTAACTCACACCTTGGATATCCAGCAAGATCCTAAAGTGAGTGGGATTTATCCCTTATAAGTGTTATCGGGTTTTCATGCTCATTCTTCATAGGGTGTGTATAAAAGTCGAACCAACATTTAAAATTGGCGCTAGAAGGAGGGCCTTGAACTTACGTTCTTAGTGCGCTTGGGTTGGGAAATATGATTGTATGTGGTATTTAACAAATACTGTGTTTTATCCAGAGTTTGGTAGCTTTTTCCTCCTCCTCAGCCTTTTAAAATTTGTTTGTTTGAGTTTTTGCCTAAAAAACGAAACTCAACACCAATATTTAAAATTGCTAGTCGAAGAGGGCCTGAAGTTCAGTAGTCTGTTAAGGATTGTAATGTTGTAAGTGCTGGTGAAAATCTAGATTCTAATTATAGAGTAACAAGGTCCCACTCCAGAGCTGGAGAGCTCCTTGTGCCTGAGTTAGAAACTCCCAGAAGAAGCAACCTCAGAAGGGCCAAGTCCTTGTCTGAAATAGTTTTATCACCACTTGTAGTTACTCCAACTGCAACTAAAAATATCATTGTCAATCAAGTAATAATGGCAAACTGGTTAGGTTCCACTGCCTTAAATATCCTGGGTGTAGCCCATGACTTGCCCAAAAATCTTGAGAGATATCTTCCCAGATACAAGCATGATGGAACTAGGACAGCAGAGGAACACCTAGTAGCATTCAAGAATGCTCTAAAATTGTTAAATGTACAGCATGAAGATGTGGCTTGCAGATTGTTCCCATTCACTCTCTAGGAGGGAGCTTATGACTGGTTTTTGAATCTCACTAACGATTCTATTACCAGTTGGAATGACTTGGAAAAGGTTTTTGTATCACAGTTTGGTGAAGTAATAGATCCCAGTGTATTATATCAACAATTTTCTGGTATTAAAAGAGAAATAAATGAATCTATCAGATCTTACAATGTTAGATTTCAGAAGGCTTATGGTAGACTGATTGGTTATTATGTGCCAAATGCAGACCTGGCATTAGAAATTTTTAGGAATTCTCTAGATCCAATGACTTCTGTTTTCTTGAAAAGAGATCCCTCTATTACCAATTTAACAGAGGCTTACAAAGAAGCTTTGGTTCTAGAAAGACAGTTGGGACCCCAACCTTTAAATGCTCATCAAATTCCTTTGGTCACACAAGGTACCCCTATTTTCAATCCCATACCGCATCAGATGATGTTGCCAGTATGTCAAACTCCACCATCAGGAAATCCATTGGATGTAACACCTGCTGAAAATGCACAAAACCTAGGTAAAGAAGCTGATAACGCAAGAGTTGAAGAAGTGTCAAAAATAGTCCAAAAGTTGGCCAATGACTTTTTAAGTTTTAAAAGGCAGGTCTCTACTGGGGAGAACTCAAATAGGTATTCCTATCAGAAGAATAGATTCACTCGGCCCCCATACGAACCCAATAAGGATTATAAAGGTAAAGGTCATGATGTAAATATTTGTGATTTGGCTTTGCCTAATTGGTGCAGGATACATGCTACTTCTCAGCATGGGGAATTGGATTGTTTGGAATTTTGTAACGCCTTTGAAGCTTTATCTGGGGAGTTGATTTCTCCTGAACATCAAAGAAATGCGGATGGCCCAAGTTCATCCAGCCATAGTGCAGCTATGGTCTTAGATTCTTTCACTTTTCTAGGTGAGTCTGAGAATGTAGTTGAAATGCCTATGGATGAGGTACAAGCTTTTCAACAATACAAGAGGGACAACTACAACCTCAAAAACAAAAATCCAGAGCCCAACACTACATCTACCCCTCCGGAAAACTCCCACAATGTTCCTCTAGATCCATCTTCAAGCAATAACCCATCTCCACCCAAGGGAGGAAATCCAAGAGGACCAGATGCATTTGTCCCTCCACTCAATAAGGGATATAATATAGTGGAGGACATGAAAAAGATCAAAGCCAACATCACTCTTCATGAGTTGGCCCAAATTTTAGAACAGAGGGATAACTTGATTAAAACATACTCTGGGCCTACTACCAAATCTTTGGATAGGGGAAAGAAGATGGCAAATGCAAATGTAGCCATGTATAAAGAGAAGACTGAAGTTCCGCATTTTCTACTGACTGTTCGTATTTTTGGGAAAAACTTACACAACTGTCTGGTAGATTCGGGTGCTTCAGCTAATGTTATGCCTTTGGCCATTTGTCAAAAGTTGGGTTTGACCCCAATGAAGTCTGAAAGAAGAGTTGTCCAATTGGACAAATCAGAGGTTAAAGTAGTAGGTGAACTTTAGAATATTCATATCCAGTTAGCATCTGAGCCAAGGGCACAACACAGAATTGAAATTTAGGTGGTGGATATTCCTGTGGGGTACGGGATGCTTTTGAGCAGGGATTGGTCGAAATATTTGAATGGATACTTGGCAACTGATTTCTCACATATGTGGTTGCCATGGAAAGGAGTTGCAAACCAATTAAGGATTGAAAGGGAACCCAGGTACAAACATACGATTACTGAATATAATGCAGAAAATGAAACTATAAATATTGCAGATGTAGATATTGGAGTTTATAATTTAACAACGAGACAAAGTGAGGAGCTTAGTAAAACTCATCTTGTTCATAGTAATAAAGTTTGGACACTTCATGTGGATGGAGCTAAATCTAAACAAGGTTCTGGTATGGGGGCAGTTCTAGAAGGACCTGAGAATCAGACATATTTTATGTCTTATCGCCTACAGTTCCCTTGCACAAATAATTTAGCAGAGTATGAAGCACTTGTGCTAGGATTGAAGTTTGCTTTAGACAAAGGAGCAAGAAATATTCAAGTTTTTACAGATTCAGAATTGGTGGCTAATCAAGTTAAAGGTAAATTTCAATGCAAAGCATCCTACTTAAAAGGATACAAACACCGGGCTTGGGATCTTATAGAAGATTTTGATGCTTTTAATCTGACACACATACCTAGAGAGCAGAATTCACTTGCAGATGTCTTGGCTTCCTCAGCTGCAGGTCTGAAGCCACTGGAAGAGTTTGAATGGAACAAATTTTTGATCGAGTTAATCCCTTGTCCTTCAGTCCCAAATAATATAGATAATTTTCAGGTTTTCTCTGATGATCAGCAGATTATAAACTTTTTGCAGAGTACTAACACATTTGAAAATGCTATAATCGATGATGGCCAAAGGGATACTCTACTGGAATAGTTAGACGATGAAAGGGGAATAATAAGATTGAAATATAATAGAATTCCGAAAGGAATGGTGGAACTGGAACGACTGTTTGATGTTGATCAAATTAAGCAAAAGGTGAGTTCTGGGGATTCTATTGGTGCAGCAAATAGTGAAACTGAGAACCTGAATGTTGGAACTGAAGAAGAGCCCAGGCACCTTAAATTGGCTAAAACTTGTGACCCAAAAATAAAAAGAAATATGATTGAATTTCTCCACAGGTCCAAGGATGTTATGGCTTGGTCTTACAAAGACTTAAAGGTTTTTGATCCAAAAGTTTACACTCATATAATACCTTTAAAGGAGTCCTGTAAACCTTTTTGATAGAAACAAAGGCATGTCAATGCCTTGTTAGAGCCCCTCATCCAGAAAGAGGTGGAGAAATTATTGAGTGCAGGTATTATTTTTCCCATTAGGCATTCTACTTGGGTGGCCAATTTGGTGTCGGTCAGAAAGAAAAATGGAGAGATCCGCTTGTGTGTAGATTTTAGAAACTTAAATAAGGCATCTGAGAAAGATAATTATCCTCTGCCTTCCATGGATGAGGTGCTACAAATTGTAAATGGTTCGAAAATGATGTCTTTCTTAGATGGATTCTCAGGATATAATCAGATATTGGTTGACAGGGAAGACAGGATGAAAACTGCCTTCACAACTAAGTGGGGAACTTTTGCTTACAAGAGAATGCCATTTGGATTAATAAATGTCGGAGCTACGTTTCAACGTGCAATGGATCATGCCTTCAAAGGCCTTATGGGTAAATGCATTGTTGTTTACATGGATGATTTAACAGTTTTCTCTAAATCTCGGTTTGACCACATAAAACATTTGGAGTCTGTTTTTAACAAATGCAGAGAGTTTGGCATTTCTTTAAACCCAAAGAAGTGCATTTTTGGTGTAACTGAAGGAAAACTCCTTGGGCATTTAATCACCAAAGATGGCATTTCTATGGATCCTGAAAGAGTTGAAGCCATATCAGGGATACCTTTTCCCAATTCTAAAAAATATTTAAGGTCATTTTTTGGAAAAATTAATTTTGTTAGAAAATTTATCTCTGGTTTTGCAGAAATAGTCAAGCCACTGAATGACATGCTAAAGGAAACTGCTCAGATTTCCTGGACAACAGAAGCTAAAACAACGTTCCAAGAAATCAAGACTGCCATCAAGCAAGCTCCAGTTCTGGTGAGCCCAGATTTCAGTGCAGATTTTTACCTGTACACCTTTTCTTCTGAACACACACTTGCTGCAGTTCTGACCCAACGAAGAGAAATGGGGGAGCATCCAATTGCTTTCAAGAGTACCAATTTAAAGGGGGCTGAGCTAAAATATTCTCGCTTAGATAAACAAGCCTATGCCTTGGTGAGAGCAGTTAAGCAGTTCAGGCACTACATACTAAGAAGCAGAGTTCATGCTATAGTTCCTGACCCAGCTGTTAAATACCTATTAAGCCAGGATAAATTGGGTGAACTAAGAGGTAATTGGGTTACAAGACTATAGGAATACGACTTAGAAATTTGGCCTACAAAATTAATCAGAGGACTTGGTTTGTCTCGACACATTGCCGAAATACTTGTACAAGAAGAAATTAATCAGTTGAATTCTGGATTCGATGACTGGTATGGAGATATTATTCATCTACTACGATTTGGAATTTGTCCATCTCACTTGAATAGAACCCAAAGGAGAGCACTAAAACTGAAATCTGCTCATTATCTCCTCAAAGGAGGCAACTTGTATAGAGAAAATTATGCTGGCATTTTCTTAAGATGCATTTCTCAGAGTGAAGTCAATGAGGTGATGTCTAGTTTTCATGAAAAGTTAGGGGCAGGGCATTCCTCAGGATCTGCTACTGTGCATAAAATATTGAGAGCAGGCTATTATTGGCCTACATTGTTTAAAGATGCACATCAACATGTGAGAACTTGCCATCAGTGTCAAACTTTTGCATCCAAAGAGGCCAATCGAGCTCTACCATTGCAGCCTGTTGTAATAAATAAACCTTTTATGCAATGGGGACTTGATTTTGTGGGAGTGATAAACCCAAATTCTTTAGCAGGGCATAAGTATGTTCTAACAGCTACTGATTACTACACAAGATGGGTTGAAGTAGCAGCCACCATGAGAAGTACAACTCATGAAGTGATCAAATTTCTAGAGTCAAATGTCATAACCAGGTTTGGGGTTCCTCTGAATTTGGTGTGCGATAATGGACCAGCCTTCCAATCATTAGAGTTTGCAGAATGGGCATACCAGATGGGGATAGTTATCAGATTTTCATCCAACTATTATCCCCAAGGTAATGGACTAGTTGAGTCCACGAATAAGAATTTAATGAATGCCATTAAGAAATCTGCAACGGACAAACCCAGACAATGGCATACATTATTGAAATATGCACTTTGGGCTGACAGGATAAGATATAAAGTGGCTCTTAAGACTTCCCCATTTGCTTTGTTGTATGGTACTCAGCCCATTGTTCCCATCTCTCTAAAATTGCCTACTTATCAATTTGTTTTAGACTATTTTGAGGATCAAGAAGATGCAGAGGCTCGTGTTTTGGATCTAACTAATTTACAGGATGAACGACTCCAAGCCCTAGAACATTTCAGTCGGCACCAAGAAACCGTCAAGCGCTGGTTTGACAAAAGATCCGAGTGAAAGCTTTCAGACTTGCGAGACTTGGTGCTTCTATGGGACAAGGCCCATGAAAAGAAAGGTAAACACACAAAGTTGCAGCCGCTATGGATAGGGCCATACCAGATTGTTGAGATCCTGGGTAATAACGCATTTCGTTTACAGGACCTTGATGGTAATTTTTTGAACCTCCCTGTTAATGGTCAATACCTAAAGCATTATTTCTCAGTTGTTCCATCCAATATAACGTTTGAATGAATCACAAAGGAGTTGTAAAATATGTATAAGTTGTAAAATATGTATATATTATAAGTAAAATGTGAAGTGGTGTGTTTTTGTTTTGTTTTTTTTAAAAAGGTTTGAAGCTCTGTGTTTTGTCTTTGTGGGTCTGTGCATTTTTGTTTCTGACTAATGGCCTTTTGTCCGTCCCTTGTAACTTTTTTATCCTTTTTGTTTGAGTTTGCTTAAATGAAGAAAAAACAAATCAACAGTCTTGTCCTGAGTTATGGCCTAGTGTGTTTTCATTCTGTTTCTTCCTTGAAAATTGGCCTAGTGTGTTTTCATTCTGTTCCTTCCTGTTTTAAGAGATAGTCTGCTAAGATTAAAAAGTGGGACTACTTGTTATCTGGAACAACAGTAGAAAGATAATTGGATTTTTGTATTTTGCTTGCCACAATTATTTTGATTATGAAGAAATTACTATACTGTTTGGTTGAAGAATTCCCAGGGAATCCAAGAACAGTTGGTCATGAGAGGGGAATCCGATTCACAAAGTTACATCAAAGCATCCAAGGAGGTTGATGGTACCTGAGCTGAAACAGTTAGTTGATCAATTGCTCGATGTAAAAAAAAAAAACAGAGAGTATCTTTCAAAAGAAAAAAATAGAGATGGTGAAAGTTGAACAAGCCAATATAAAACTGACACTCTTTCCCAGTCAGGGCTCCCGAAGGATACAGCTCAAACATGTTCACCAAGTTATAGATGCCACTTCATGGTTGTGATCAGGGTCGTGTAAATCTAAAGAGTAACTCTGTCGGGGCTGTAAAAGGCTAAACTAGTAAACAGAGCTCTACTCGGTTTCCCCTACACAATCTAAATGGTTGTTTTGATCCATAGCAAGCATTTGAAGCCCCGGTCATCCTTGGAAGAAGGTTTATACATTTGTAATCTTACATCAGAATCTTCCTTAAGTGATTCAACCTAGTATGTCCTTGGGAACTTTAACAGCCGACGGATAGTAGTTGAATCATTTTTGAAGTATTTATGGCAAAGCATGGTACATAGTCTAAATTGTTTTGAAACTAGAGTTCTGGATTCTAAATAGTGCTACTATTTTCCCGCAGATATCGCCATTTGTTGAGAAGCAACACACCCCACTGAAAAAATGAAATTCCATCCTTTGAAGCTTTTTTAGTTTTCATTTTTTGCTGCAGGGACCCTCTTGATGTTTTTCAGGTTTTAAGTCCAAATTTTGCTCGCCTCCTTCTTCTTCAAGTTTTGCTTATATCAAAGTATCCAAGTGTGCTTGCATGTGGCTTTGATTTCAATTTAGAATTCATTTTTAGAATCATTCTGAGTAAAGAAGATCTTTCACTAACATGTAAAATGCAGAATACAGATGAATGAATTCATTGGAGTCAACCTACAGTTTCTGGAAAATTTGCTAAGTAAAAGAAACGTAGCGATTTTGTGACATTTTCCATTTTTGGAAACGTCACGATTTCGCGACATTTTCATTTTTGGAAATGTCGCGATATCATGACATATGTTGGCAAAAAGACCCAAGTCATGAAAATGTCACGATTTCACGACATGGTTTAGATAAAAAGAGTCAAGTGACAAAAACGTCGCGATATCGCGACAGGATTTAGCTAGAAGCAAGTCTTAGGAAAAACGTCACGATTTCGCGACAAGTTTCAAGATGGGAGCAAAGTAAAGAAAACGTCGCGATTTCGCTACGTGTTTTGGAAGAAAGACCCAAGTGACGAAAACATCACGATTTCATGACGCATTTGGACTGAAAGAGCCGAGCGATGGAAACGTCATGATTTCGTGACACATTTGGATCAAAAGCCAAGCTTAACGAAAACGTCGCGATATCGCGACAGGTTTTGATTAGAAGCAAGTCTTGATGAAAACGTCGCGATATCGCGACAGGTTTTGATTAAAGGCAAGTCTTGACGAAAACGTCACGATATCGCGACACATTTGATTGGAAGCAAGTCGTTGGAGGAAACGTCGCGATATCGCGACATGTTCCATTTTCGAAAGAAAGAAGCTAGAAAAAGGCTAAGTGACAAAAACGTCGCGATATCGCGACATGTCATGTTTTCGTGACGCATTCGGTAGAAAGTGCCAAGTGATTGGAAACATCGCGAAATCGTGACAAGTCTTAAGCAAAGACATGACTCAGAGAAAACGTCGTGAAATCATGATGAAGTTTTAGCGAAGGCACAGAGTAAAGGAAAAGTCACAAAATTGCGACAAAGTTTTAGCGAAGGCTTAGAGTAAAGGAAACGTCGTGAAATCGCGACAAAGTTTTAGCGAAGGCGCTGAGTAAAGGAAACGTCGTGAAATCGTGACAAAGTTTTAGCGAAGGCACAGAGTAAAGGAAACATCATGAAATCGTGACAAAGTTTTAGCGAAGGCACAGAGTAAAGGAAACGTCATGAAATCGCGACAAAGTTTTAGCAAAGGCGCTTAGTAAAGGAAACGTCACGAAATCATGACAAAGTTTTAGCGAAGGCGCAGAGTAAAGGAAACATCGCGAAATCATGACAAAGTTTTAGCGAAGGCGTAGAGTAAAGGAAACGTCGTGAAATCGCGACAAAGTTTTAGCGAAGGCGAAAAGTAAAGGGAACGTCGCGATATCGTGACATGTCCCATTTTCGAACCTGTTGTGATTTCGCGATGCTATGAGCTGGGAAGAAAGGGACTAAGCAAAACAAGGTAATGAGCATTAGGGTTTTAATCTGATTTAATTAAAGTGCTAATCCTTATTTTGTCTTTTGTAGGAAGCGCTCTGGCAGTGGCATAATAGCAGAAATAATGGCAAAAAAGACAAAGATAGACGTAGATTAAGCAAGGGTTGTTAGATAGAAATATGAAGATACCGTTGCACGTAGCTGCTTCATTTAATGAAATATGTCAACGATTGGCCAAAAGGTGAAAAGGTTTGCACGCAGTTATCGAAATTTGTGGATGGATGTGGTTGACAAGAAAATCTAGGGCAAAATAATGATGGCGTGCAGAGAATTTCAATTCGAACTAGACAAAAGCAGTTATGCAAAGATAAAATCATTCCCACTAGAGATATAAAATGTCAGAGAAATCAATGACTCATCCAAAATTCTTTGAGGAATTAATGAAATGCTCCCGGTAGACGCGCCAGAAAGACGAAGATATTTTCTCACAGTCGCAGATGGATGAAAATAATATCAAAATGTGTCCTCTTCATTTATTGCAAGATCCCTGCAAATATTTTCAGAGTAATTAGGTTTTATATTAAAATGCCTTATATTGTAAAACCTAGGTAGTAAGATTGGGGGATAAGATTTAGGGTTTCAAAGGAAGATATTCTTAAAAATATCGAGGCTCATCCTGAGTCTATAAATACTTCTTTCAAATGTAAACTAGAGGAGGTAGAAACTTAGAAATAAAAGCTATTGGAGCAATTTCCTGCAAATCTTGTTTGAATGCTTTTGTTCTGGACTTAGAGTTGGTGTGACTTTTGTTTTCTGTGATAGCATGGCCAGGAGCCTAATCTCTCTCAAATTGCGATAAGTTCATCTTCTTTTGTTTTCATCTCATTAAGGTTTCATTTAATTTATGTTGTAGATCTGTGTTATCAATATTGGATATGCTGCCAGGTTCCATTCTTTTTATTGTATGCTAAAGAAAATTATAGATTTAAAGTTCAGGCTTGTTTAAATTGCTCTGTCCTCACTGTGCGAGCTAGGCTGCTGGTGAGAGATACCAATTTTCAACTAACTTCCTTTCTGTTTGTGATTTTCTGTTAGATTTGTTTCATTTCTGTCTTATGCTCTTAGTGGAAGGTGATCTTAGAAAGCTGGACACTTTCCTCTTTGATTTGTTTCATTGTAAAGCTAAACAGCATAACTGAAATTGATAGTTCTATTTTTGCAGCTGAGTTAGATAAATCTCTCTTTTCTGCCCTACCCTACTCTCTCTGTTTTACTGTTAAATGATCCATTTTTATTTTCTTTCAAATTTGTCTTTTATTTAATCTGCTAAAGAGCTAGATCAAAGAACTAATTGCAAATCTGAGTGTCCACAAAGATACAACTTCTAAACATTATTGAACTAAAGTCCAGAACCCGTTGTAAGGTAATAGACAGTCCACTTGAAACTATTCTAGAAGCGAAAAAGAGTGAATAGACATTCGACCCAACTCTGTAACTCACACCTTGGATATCCAGCAAGATCCTAAAGTGAGTGGGATTTATCCCTTATAAGTGTTATCAGGTTTTCATGCTCATTCTTCATAGGGTGTGTATAAAAGTCGAACCAATAGACACCATGAGACCGAATGCAAGCAGTGCTCGAGAGGTACTTTAGTTATGATCTAGAGATGGTAGAGGTAGACTACTTGAAGGGCGGTATGCTAGTAGGATTCTGGCATGAGGTGAAGGTATTGGGGGTGAGGCATACCCTACTCATGATGCAATTATCCAATATGTGACTACCCAATTCTTCTAGAGCGAGGTTCCCATGGAACCTAGTGGAGATAGTGTTTGCACTGGTGGGGTCTACTATGGCATAGCCACTGGTGATGGCATGGGATACTACACTATTGGCACAAATCTATGATGAGCTATACAATATTTGGTGCCATCGATAGAAGGGTATTTGGTGTAGCTTTTTGCTGCAGTGTTGGGGATGGCAGCACATAGTTGTAGGGCGACCACAGGGAATACCTTGGATGATTTTGGCACAACTAGCAGATAGGGAGATAGGATACAGTATCCTATGGCAAAGTGCTCAAGAGAGGGGATAGATTCAACGATTCATAGGTGAGGTGGCCTACTATTCAGATCTATTTTCCCAACTCGAGGTATGTCAGGTATTTTGGAGGCCATACAGAGATTGTCCAGAGTGGGAAAATGCTACTGTATAGCTCCGTAGGGTGCAGCGAGGTAGATGGTTGGTTGGAAAACATGGCACAGTGTGAGAGTACTTCCCTTTTTCTTGGATGATGTGATAGTTTGGGCTACACTAGGGGGTGCCTAGTGAGCTGATAACTTATCGACATCGTGGGTATGAGAGGACATTAGCATGGCTTATGGTAGAGGTAGTGGCATGGGATACATATCCTATAGTGGAAATTCCATATGTGGATGATGTCGGGACTACAACAGAGTATGATTCTTGGTGGGTGATAGGCTAGGGACATGGAGAGGGGTCAATGAGGAGAGGTGCAGCTAGGGAGGCACATCAAGATGTTTCTAGTGAGTACCAGAGTGATGTAGGGGAGAATGTGGATATCCTAGAATTAGGAGATTAAGGTGACTTAGGGGATGATGATGTTGGGGATGAGGAGGTTTAGGCACCACCGATGGCATCAAGGGATATAAAGGTAGAGATACGAGAGGATATACTCAAGGTGAGGTAGGAGAGAGATCTCCTATGGACATAGTTACACCATGTACAGGTAGAGCTAGCAATCGAGTGAGCCAAGGTACAGGTGGCTCAGGCTAAGATAGCATCATTGGGGTACAACTACAATCTCAGAGCCCTACATAGGAGGATTCTAGTATTGGGGAGGTGACTATGCTATAGGCAGAGGTGACACATCTCCATTCTATGGTGGAGACTTACCAAGAACAGTATCGATGGGGGTAGACTTATACGAATGAGTTGGAGACTGAGGTAGTATGCCTTGGTGGGCGTATACAGGATGATGGAGGTTCCAGTGGGTCATACCAAATTCACCATAGTAGGATAGGGCAGTCCTCCTCTAGGTTGGAGGCACCAAGATCTAGGCAGAGAGCTGACAGGGCAAGTGGTAGCAAATATAGGATTTTATAGAGGACTCCTACTACAGGTGGGAGTGCGAGTCGTAGTATCGATCCTGCATGATCATGGTAGTGGCTGGCATGACTCTTTTTGTGTTTTTAGATGTTTTAGCAGTGTGAAGTCTGAGGACTCACTTTATTGTAGCCGATGGGCAACATGATGTATCCTTTTTGTCCCATACATATACACATATATATATATGAGCTTTTTATGTGGTTTATCATCATGCCCTTATTATTTTATGAGATGTATGCAAATGTATGCAATTTTATTTATGTAATGATGGTGAATTCCTATGTATGCCTATTTGTTATGTGATTTTATTTTATTGTGTACATGCATAGATGTATATTGATATGGATGATTTCTTGATTTAGAGGATGCAATGTATAGACTACATGCTATATTATGCTAGCACCATAGATGATGTATTTTGCACCAACTCATATGTAATGTTGTCATGTGACTTTGTATAATAGATTTGTGAATAATGTAATTGAAATGAATGAGGTGAAGTGATATGAATGATATACTATTTAGGAAATGCTCATTAGGTTTTCATGAGACTCAAACACTCTAGTCAACTTATCAAAATTTGTATACTAACCATGCAAGACTTTTTGACAAGGTATGAATTTGCTAGAACGAACAACGTACTTCATATCCCTGTGTGTTCAAGTGAGTTCATTCCTATGAGATGCATAAGGATACTGCCAGTGCCAAGTAGGCTCTCAACCAAACCTGTACTGAGGATCACCAAATGAATGCCACCATCATAGGTTTTTTACTAAGTATGACTAGACCACTAGGCAATCTAGGTTACCAAAGCTATCTCATCCACATGCAAACATTGGTCTACACATATGCCCGAAAGCTAATGTGATAGACATATTGTCATGCATGAGGCTACCACCATTGACAGATAGGCTATCCACCAAACCCATAATGAGGATCACCTGATGGTTTTCCAAATGCTGAGAGTTCCAGGGATTCAATCTCAGGTGTTTTTTTTTTTGTTATTCACTTGATTGGGATTACTTGCTCTCATATATAGTGATGAAAATCAGTGTTTATTTTTCTTGTTTTAGTGACTATAATAATTTTTTATTTTGAGTTTGTTCTTTTTTCTCTTGAGCAAGGGGTTTGAGTAGTGGTGATAACCACTATTATTTTTTATTGTTGCTTTTTGAGAATTTTTATTTCAAAGTTGAATTTGTGGGATTTTTGGCTTGCGAATGGCATTGATATTTTAGGCCTTAGGGATGACTACCCATCCTTTTCAAGGACATGTAGTACAAATCCTTACGACTTTAGGGATCAAAGGTGTGTGGAAATGTTGATGGGAAACTTTTGGGATTTTTTTGTGGAGTGGTGTTGATCTTTTAGGCCTTGGGGATGACTACCCATCCCTTGTAGGGACGTGTAGTATGAATCCTTACGATTTTAGGGATCAAGGGTATTTGGAAATTTTGATAGTTGTGAAAAACACTATTGATTTTGGGGAATTGGGTGGGGAAGAGCTTGTACTTTTGCCAACTCTCAGCACTCTTGAACCATTTGCACAGGGGTATGAGCAGGATGACCTTTTCACTTAAGGCAACCTAGACCACTTAATGGATTTTATCTGTCTTTGTGCAAAAATTAGATTTTTAAATATTAATTGTGTTTGGGATATGATGTAGGCAAGGCATAATCAATGCAAGACTCTAACTCCTAAAAATTAAGCTAGCCTACTACAAAATCTAAGTAGAGACTAGATATGTTTGAGTGACCAAAAATCCTACTGACATTATTTTAAAACAAATGGCTAAGTGAAGGGAATAGACACGATTATGAAAATGTGAAAAATATGGGTGAAAAATGCTAATTGTGGTATTTGAACTATGAGTACTTTCATGACATTTATTTTGAGTGGTAAGTAATGTACCATCATGGTGCTAGACATGTATGCGTAACTCTAAAATGTAAAGTGCTAATAATGAATATGCCTAGATGCAAGTGATGATAAAATGCACTATGGTGTGATGTAATGTTTTTGAATTGTTGAGACTTTTATGGATATGTATGTATGAAAATGCAATGCGATGCAATGCTTTTATATTTTGATGTTTTGGTGATTTTTTTTTAATTTTTGATTGATATGTATACACATGTGACCAACGGGATTATTTGGGAGCCATTGTGGCATTTTGGGGGGACCAAAGGGCTTATAGATGCCTTTGGGGCTTTTAAGTTTTACCTAGATGATCGTAAATAGTCCAGGAGATTTTTTACTTGACCTAGATGGTGAGAATCTGCTAGGAGCCTTTTGGGTGACCTAGACGTGCAATGGCACTTAAAAAGTGTCTACAACTGCCTAGGTACATTTGGATGTGACCAAATGGCTTATGGATGCCTTTGTGGATTTTAGGGTTGACCTAGATGATCGTAGATAGTCTAGAAGAATTTTTACTTTGACCTAGATGATGAGAACCCAATAGGAACCTTTTGGGTGACCTAGACATGTAGCGGCACTTAAAAAGTGTCTACGACTACCTAGGGGAATTTGGCTATAGAAAAAGGGCTTATGGATGCCTTTGGGGCTTTTAGGGTTGACCTAGATGATCGTCAATAATATAGGAGTGTTTTTACTTAACCTAGATGGTGAGAACCTTCTAGGAGCCTTTTGGGTGACCTAGACGGTGCATCGGCACTTAAAAAGTGTTTACGACTACCTAGGGGCATTTGGCTATGACCAAAGGTCTTATGGATGCCTTTAGGGCTTTTAGGGTTGACCTAGATGATTTTAGATATTCTAGGAGTGTTTTTACTTGACCTAGATGGTGAGAACCCTCTATGAGCCTTTTGGGGTGGCCTAGATGTGCAATGTCACTTAAAAAGTGTCTATGATTGCCTAGAGGTATTTGTCTATGACCAAATGGCTTATGGATGCCTTTGGGGCTTTTAGGGTTGACCTAGATGATCATAGATAATCTAGGTGCGTGTTTACTTGACCTATACGGTGAGAACCCGCTAGGAGCCTTTTGAGTGACCTAGACATGCGGTGGCACTTAAAAAGTGTCTACAACTGCCTAGGGGTATTTGGCTATGACCAAAGGGCTTATGGATGTCTTTGGGGATTTTATGGTTGACCTAGATGATCGTAGATAGTATAAGAGCATTTTTACTTGACCTAGATGATGAGAACCCGCTAGGAACCTTTTGGATGACCTAGACGTGCAGCGACACTTAAAAAGTGTCTACGACTACCTAGGGGTATTTGGTTGTGATGAATAGGCTTATGGATGCCTTTGGGGCTTTTAGGGTTGACCTAGCTGATCATAGATAGTCTAGGAGTATTTTTACTTGACCTAGACAGTGAGAACCCGCTAGGAGCCTTTTTTATGCTCTCTAAGCATGAAATAGTCATAAATTAAGGATGTTCAAAGGTTTAGGATCCTTGACACCTTTAAGTGAATCTAGCGATAAGTTCCAAGCCCTATTTGACTAGTGATGACAAAGGGACCTAACTAGTTTGCCATAAATTTGTCCCACAGGTGGGACGATAAGCTAGAATTCTGTTGGTTCTCTTTTAGGATGAGATCACCAACCTGAAAGTCTTTGAGATGGACTTTCATATTGTAGGCTCTCTTGAGCCGCTCTTGATACACACGTAGATGTCCAAGCGCATTAATGTTATGCTCATCCAATAACATAAGTTGATCTAGGTGAGCTTGTCATGCAGTATCATCATAAATAAATTCCTACATGGATATGCACAGTGATGGGATTTCCAACTCTAGAGTCATGACGCCTCAGCACCATACACTAGATAAAATGGAGTTACCCTAATGGGTTTCCAAATGCTAGTGCGATAATCCCAAAGGGAAAGCAACATTTGCGTATGCCAATCGGTATGATTTTTTTTGACTATTTTCTTCAATATGGCAATTAATATCTTGTTTGATGTTTATGCTTGCCCATTTGCTTGTGGATAATAGGGTGTCAAAAAGTTGTGCTGGATGTTATACTTTACTGTCAAAGTATGCACATATTTGTTCTTGAATGATGTCCCATTATCCAAAATGATCTTGGATGGAATACCAAAATGACAAATGATATTATGCAATATGAACTCCGCTATGCAGGGTCTTGTCGTAGTGGTAAAAGAAATTTCTTCCACCCACTTTATAAAATACTCGGTAGCCATGATGATAAAAATGTGGTGGCCTAAGGATGCAGGGGAGATTTTCCTGATTAAATCCAACTCCCATTGTGAAAATGGCAAAGCTGCTTAGATCAGTTGTAAGTCCTGGGAAGGTACATGTGTTAAGTTAGCATGGTGTTGACATTTCACACACTTCCTCACATATGCACAACAATCTCACTCTAAAGTTGGATAATAATAGCCCCATGTAGATAATGTGCTTTACAATGGCCATGCCACTAAAATGGCCACCACAAGTACCATCATGTTCTTGGGCCATTGCCCAAGTCGATTCTTGATACTCTAAGCAATGAAGGAGGATTGCTTTGTAGCTCTGACAGTATAGGATGTCTACTAACAAGATAGACTTTACTACCTTTCATTTAAATGTCCTTTTGGTAGTATGCAATAATCCAAGAGGGAGGTTACCAAGCTTTAGGTGCACTCTAATTGGTGTGGACCAGTCCTACTGTGTGGAAGCCTCGATTGCATGAATCATCTGTCCCTCATGAAGTTAATCCCAAGCAAATGCATATTGGGATAGAACTTGTAAGAATAGTATTATGCTGCTATTAAAAGTGGTTTGGGGGAACATATTCCCCTAAGTAGCATAATTCAAGTGCTCATGAATGTGTGAGAATATCTCTTGATGATGTTCTATTTGGATCATGTGGACTTCTGGCATGGCTTGAGTGCTCTCACGCTCAATCGTTTATTATGATAGTGTCTTGACTTGAATGGTTGTCATCTCCCCTATGGTGTCTTGTGGAATAAAATATCCTAAAGAGGCCATTGTATCTTTAAAACAATTAGATGATCGAGGGAGTGCCTCGATGTCATACCATTCAAACTTTGCCAGGGATTTGTCCACAAGGGCTTTGTAGGCTTACAAAACTGGGTACTTGCACTGGAATATTCCCTTGACCTGGTTGACAATGAAAAATGAGTCACCAAAAATATTTATCTTGGTGATTTTCATGGCGATAGCCATTTTAAGCCCTATGAGTAAGGCTTCATACTCGGAATTATTGTTGGTGCAGGAGAAATCAAGTTTAAATAATAGGGGTATGGAAGCCCCATGCAGTGTGAAAACATTATTCCTATGCCACCCCCTTGCTCGCATTTGGAGCCATCAAATAAGAGAGTCATATCTGCTTGTGACTCAGGCTCATCAGAATCAGGTGACTCTAATATTTGGAAGACTCCATCATCGAGAACATCCATGCTAAGAGGCTACTCTTCCTAGAGAGGAGCCTCTGCAAGTTGATCAACAATGACCTATCCTTTAATGACTTCTATCCTATGAACTCTAGGTCAAATTTTATCAACAACATAATCCATTTTGCCATGCAACTACTATGATAAGTACGACTCATCATGTATCACAATGGATTCTCTTTGGATACAACATACGTAGTGTGATCGAGCATATAGTGTCATAGATTCTTGGTAGCAAAAAGCATCACTAGACATAACTGTTCTACGTATGCGTACTTAATATCATAGCTCACCAAGGTGTGACTGAGATAATATGTGGCCTATTCCTTATGAAATTCATTATTTTGGGCTAGCATGGCACCCAATGCAACCTTAGTAGCTGAGATGTATAATCAGAATGGCACCCCTAGTCTAGGTGGAGCTAACATTGGCGACGAAGCTAGGTATTGTTTAATTGCATCAAAGGCATCCTGACATTCACTGTCCTAGTGAAATGTGACCCCCTTGTGTAAAATTTTGTTCATGGGTCTACACTTGTCTGATAGTTGTGCTATAAAGAATTTTATGTATGCAATCCTCCCTTGTAAGCTACGAAGCTGCTTGATGGTAGTCGGGGGAGGCATTTAAATAATTGCCTTAACTTTGTTAAGGTCCACTTCGATGCCTCATTTGGAAACTATAAATCCCAAGATCTTTCTAGATGTGATGTCAAATATGCACTCCTTGGGATTCAACCTCACATTATTTTCAATTAGGTGATCGAGGACTTTACGCAAGACATCTAGGTGCTCATGACATAATAAAGATTTTGTCAATAAGTCATCCATGTAATCTTCCAAAATTTTATGCATGTATTCATGGAATATATATGTCATGGCACCCTGGTAGGTGGCACCAGCATTCTTAAGGCCAAATGGCATGACCTTGTAACAAAATATCCCCCAAGGCATTATGAACGCCATTTTGAGCTGGTATTCTAGGTTGATACGAATCTGATTGTACCCAGAGAAGCCATCCATAAGGGAGAGCATTTCATGTCCTACGGTGGCATCTACCAAGGCATCTATGCTTGGCAAATTAAAATCATCCTTAGGACTTGCTTTGTTTAGGTCTCAAAATTCGGTGCAAATGCAAATCCTCTCGTTAGGCTTCTTGACGGGAACCATGTTGGACAACCATGGTGGATAGTCTACATAAATGATAAACTGGACATCCAACAGTTTTTGTAGCTCATATTTGACCATCAAGGCCACTGTTGGGTGCATCTTTCTCAGCTTTTGCTTGACAGGTTTGATTGTGGGGTCAAGCATGAGATTATGGGTGACCAGATTTGGATCTAGTCCCAACATGTCTTTATAAGACCATGCAAAAGCTACCTTCTTTTCTATGAGAAGGGCTATATAATAAACTTGCTCTTTGGGGGATAGGCTTTCCCCTAGCTTGATATATTATGGGTTTTTAGGATCTGAGTCGATATATCTATCAACTGTAGGCTCGATTGACATATGATACCCCTTCTCCAACTGATGGGGAGTAGGTATCAAATTGATGTCATTAGCTAAATTTAAATTTTTTATGGGAACCTCGGGTTCCTCCTCAGCATGGAAGACATCATGAGTTGGTCCTATAAAGAAGTGAAACAATCCACCACAAGCCCAATACTCATACGGTGATGGGGGTGAATTAGCGTGATCCCAATCAATCACATCTAGTTCTATATGGAGTGGTTTGGAAGGATCTACTGGGATGTGGAGTGGTGTGGTCAAATCAATGGAGATCGTAATGATAAAATGTGTTTGCTCTCTAGTACCACATGCATGTGACTATGTATTGGTGTTATCTCTCACCCCTAGATATGGTTCTTGGGGGATTGGGATGTCTAGATCTTATCTAGGGATAGACTATAGGATGATATCATTAGGCTCAAGGAGCTCCATGTGTGTGGGTGGGTCAGGGAAGACCTCATGATGAGTCTGGCCTAGATTGATAGGTCTGGCCCTCAAGTGTCGGCCAACATGTAATTGATGATAGACTTCATCTATGTCAATATTCTTGTGATAATGTCACAAATAACAAGGACCTAGGTATGCCCTTTATGTCTCATCCTCATAGTCACTGTCATTTATGGGAATCTCATTGTTGCCCCTTGGGATCAGGTGACAAGGTAGGTGTGGTCCCATATATGCTAATTCCTCATAATCATCCTTGTGGATGAGGATTCCTTCATTCTCATCTTGCAATGCCTTAGGCTCCCGAGGACCCAACTAATCAAGTAAATTGACTGCTCCTCCCCAAGAGGTCTATCTTCCTGCGGATGAACCGACTCTTCAGGAGGAAGGAGCTACCGCTAAACAGGATCAAGGAAAGGGAACAAATTTATGAGGCTTTCTTGTTGGTCATTAATGAGAACAATTTGTGAATGATCATTTTTTGACTCAAAATGGTCATATGGTGCTACCTCATAACTCGGCTCATCCTCTAAGGTCCACTCATATGAGGTGCTTGGATCTAACTCATCACAGGTATGGGGACAACTCTGTGACCCTTCCCCTATCTCAAAATGTGGTAGAATGTCACTAGGGATCATGGGGTTACCATCTAGCCATGGAAAGTAATCCCCTAGGGAGTAGACTGTATTGGGATTGGCATAAGGATATTGGGCCAACCTGCCCTTGTAGCCTATATTCAAGCGATTTAGGCTATCTAAGAGGATATCTATAGGAAACAGATTGTTGCATCCCACTCCCAACTTGTCATAGGCCTTTTGATATTGTGGTTGACAAGGGATTCTGGTGCCTTGCTCATACAATCCTAACCTGTAACCATGCCAGTTGCATAGGTCAAGGTACTTCAAGGTGAAGTCAAGGTTAGACAAGTAGTTGATATCTTCTCCAAAAGGTTCCTCATATTCCTCGTATTTTTGGTAAGGTTCAATGCCATAGTCAAGGCCCCCATAGATAAAGTTTGTTTGATTAGGGGGAATACCAAGAGGTATGATAGTTCCTATGGGAATAAGGGGCCTACCCATGTCTTGCATTGACTCTAAAGTAGTAGTGGTAACATTCCTAACCATGTACTCTCCCAATACGATAGAAGCCAGATGTACCGTAACCTGGGGCTACGGATAGAAGAGGGATGAGAGTGAGACTTGATCAGGCTCATTATTTACCTCGTGTGGTGTCTCTTCATCATTCGGGCTAAGTATCTCCTCTATAGATATGGTGGATATGATTGGTTGGTCCTCCTCAATGGGTCATTTCTCTGGGTTCCTAGGCAAAGGATCCACTAATGTATTAGGCATCTAGGGTGGGGCTAATTATGAGGATTGCATGGTATATTGTAGCGATGGGGTTGAACCTCATCTAGATTTTTTTGGTGGAAAATCCATATGTATCGATGGAAAGGTCAACTCGGGTAACTGTTGCACCATGTTGCAGTACTTGCAAGGCTTTAGGTCCATGGGGACGATATGAACTTGCCCTTCGTGAGTGTACTTGAGGCACTAGTGAGTGATGGAAGGGATGCACTTCATGTTCTTGATCCATGGTCTTCTTAAAAAAATGTTGTACGCCATCTCACCCTCCAAGATGTGGCACATCGTTGAGATGATATTTTTCTCTACTTGAATAGGTAAGACGATTGTACCAACCATTGAGCATATGGCATCATTGAATGCTTGGAGGGTGTAGGTAGATGTGACAATATGAGATGTTGGAAGATTCAGGAGCTTCAGAGCTATTGTTGTTATAATGTTGCTCAAAGACCTAGTATCTATCAAGACTCTTTTGTATGGTGTTCCATTTACACGTGCGACAATGTGTAAAGGGGAATCCACCATATCATGTGGAACCAATTTAAGTTCATATTCTTAGAAAGTAATTATTGGTTTCTTACATTGCCACACATGCCCCACAAATTTTTTGAAGGAGTTAGACTCTTGGGGCTAAAGCTCAATTGCCTTAAGGATCTCTATCAAGGATTCTCTATGAGGTTGTGATTGTTGGATGAGCTCATAGATGAAGAGCTAGGTAGATGTTGTTCTTAAGCTCTGAGTGAGCTTGCTCTTGATGGTGACTATAGGCCTAGGTGGGAGGCTTGGTTTAGGAGGCGATATAGGCTATGATTTTGAAGGGACATCACTCTGAGCCATAGGTGATACAACTGGACTTGGATATCACCTATTTCTTGTCATAATACTTACCATGCCAACATATCCTTGCTTATGAGGGGCATGGTGAACCTCATTTACTTGGGATGCTAGTTTGGCTTGCTCTGCGTAGGTAGGCAAGGGGTCTTTAAGGACTCCCATTTGTTGGTTGTTTTGAGCGATAGGGTTATCTACCTGGAGGTCATTCCTATCAATCAAGTCTTGCACCAAATGTTTGAATTTATAGCACATTTGTACATCATGCTTGTTTTGCCAATGAAATTTGCAGTATAGATCTTCTTTGTAACCTTTGGGATTAGGTGCATTAGGGTCGATAGGTCAACTGTCAGGTAGATGGATTGCATTAGCCACCAAGATGTGATCAAACACTAAATCCATAGACTCTGTGATGGGTGTAAATTGTTTCTTGGGGTGACGTTGTTGATTTTGCCTTTGACCATTCTTGTTATCCTTGGTATAGTTCTCAGGGTTGGCCTGATAATTAGGCTTTTGAGGTGGTGAAGCAGGCACTAACCCTAGGACACTAATGGCAACCTGATTTACTGTTGTTGGCTTAGGTTATGTTAGGGTATTCTTAGTGTTCTTGCTCCACTCTTTCTTGCAAGGCTTCACAATCTCACCCTCTTGAATCTTGATTTCTTCAATGATCCTATCCTGTTCTAAGGCATCTTCAAGAGTGGGGTATTGTTGTAACTATAGCAACAATGAGATTGACTTTAAGCAACTTTTGTAGAACATCTGAGTCAACTCCAACATGGGGAGAAGATAATCCAGCTTGGAAAATAAGGTTCGCCATCTTTTGCCATAATTTTTTATTGACTCATCGTATTGTTTTAACCTAGCTACATCGGCCAACATTGCCTTCCTCTTGGTATTGAAGGCAAAGCACTCCAAGAATGCATCCGTAAGTTGGTCCAAATTATGGATGCTATGCTTAGGGAGTTGGTAAAACCACTTAGAGGCAGGGTCAACGAGGGTAGTCATAAATTTCCTCAAAAGCAAAGCATCATCATCATGAATGCCGAAGCATTTACCTAAGAACCTAGTGACATGTTCTTGCACATCCTCTTCTCCCTTAAAGGTAGCCAACTAAGGCAACTTAAATTGTTCTGGATAGGGAGTCGTGGGTACTGATAGATGGATAGGTTGACTATGCAACTGATGCATAGTAGGATTTTGAGATCCTAACCCAGAGTTCTTGTTCTCTACTAACTCCAATCATTCTAACAATGCTTTGTAAGGACCTAAGGACTTGATCTCCTCATCTTTGTTCACATATTGTGGTGGAGGTCTAGGCTCCTGCAACCTAGGGTGAGGTGGTGGTAATTCACCCCCCTTCCTTGGTAATGCATCTTAACATATTCTATTTTTGGCTCGTGCTTAGTATAAGCCCCATAAGGTATCTCTCAAGCTGACATATGAATGGGGGTATCTACCCACGGTGGGTGCCCTATGTTTGGCCTGGGAGGCATCTCTCAATCTAGCCTAGGAGGTCATGGAAATAACATTTTATAAGGTCTCTGGGACCTCTCTCTTATGAGCATGGGTTACCTCGGATGGACCTCCTACCTGTGTCTTAGGGGTAGGGACCCTCTCTCTCAATTTTTTTTGGAATAGCTCATTGGTCTACTATTCAATTCTTTCTTTCTCAAGCTATTACTAGAGATCTAGTTGCTCTTTATCTCGCTGAAGCTGATTGAACTGAGCTTGGTGTTATGTGTATCTCACAATCGCTTACCTAATTTGATCCACAGTGCGATGCCTAGAAGACCTAGGAGTCTCACCCTAGGGTTGACCTTGTCTAAGGTACTCTGTGTTCTCCATAGAGCGCTTACCTCTCTCAAGGTTCACCGCATTGACTTGAGGCTCAGGATGGAACATGTGTTCATTACATTCAACTGGCTTAGAGTCACATCAGGTATACATAGTGTATTTTTCCTAAGGAAAATTTAGGATCTCCTCATGTCTTCTCTCCTAGACGAGGAAAGGTAGGGTTGTTTTGGCTCACCTAGACCGATGGGTGTCATTCCTGTTGGGCTACAAGAGTTGTTGTATCCTATCAAGGCAATGCGAAGGTAGAGTCATGTCGACTTGCTCTAGCCAGTGTGTGAATTCATACTCCTACATTTATTTAGGCATGTTAGCGCTAGTGGGTATGCAGATGTGTGGCACCAATCTATCTATTAGTGCCTTAGCACATAGTTGCCTTTCACCAAGAAATTCTTGTGAGATATCTACATATCGGGAACACTCTCCCAAGTAATGCTCATCATCCCTCGGGGTTTCCTAGAGAGGATCCCTTTAGAGATGAGGCTCATGCCCTACTGTCTTGGGGCTAGGTGGAGTGGAAGCTCACCAGGGAGGTATAACCAAGTCCCTAGGGCTATATCAAATATGATTCATGTCTCCTAATCCACTCTCCATAGCTTCTGCCTATGATTGGACTTGGCTGTAAGTGCACACCATTGCGCTCCTCTAGCAGTACCCTAAGCTGATTATCTTATTTACAAATTCTTTAATGAAATATTATACAAGAAATAAAACACTCAATAAGACATATGATTATCTCTTTTAAGGTTTAAGTGTGAATCCCTAAACTATTTCGCGTGTTTTAGACGTGTTGTTTTGTAAAGAATGACCTTGTGTCACATGTTTGGAATATTCTTGGATTGTAATCTCATGTTCAATTAGATTTCACCTATATACTCATATCTTGAAAACCCATCTATGAAATTTGGGTTGTGTTATCCCACCTATAATATGTGGTGATGAGTTCCACACACGTCCAGGTAGCACAGGTCTTACCAGTTCCTCACCTAGTTCACCCGCAGTCTGGTCTGAAAATTTGGGCAAAATTATCTCTGTTTCACCACCAATCCAGGGTGGGGCAAGTAGCAGCTCCACCACCATCCCAAGGTGTGACGGTGAAGCCACCATCCTAGGGTGTGCCATATAAATCCTTCGCCACCATTCCAGGGTGATGAGGGGAACACCTGCAACACAAAAAGGGCAAAAATGCAAGAAAGAAGTTAGATTTTTTACCCAAATCAAAAGTTACAATGGTCCCACTATGATTTCCAATGAAGTAGAAAAAAATGTTGCACCAAATTATGTGTAACAATAAGTTTATCTACCCCATATCGCTAATGAGCATAAAAAAGGAAGCATGCATGCAAAAGGAAGCAATACCAAACAAAAGGAAATGAATTTAAAGCAAGTCTTTTCTCATTAATTTGTTGTATCAAATCCAAGGTTACAATAGTCCCCTTGAGGGCTCAAAATGGTGATACAATTGTTACAATATTGGGTGCCCAAATACCAAGTCTTTCACGAAATTTGGGTGCACATCCAATGTTTCTCCGTGTACCCACAATCAAGGTGGGTGATCCAATGTTGTCATTGCTTGTATCTAGGTTCTCTTATGTCTAATATTTCCTCCCAAATCCTTCTAAGGACCTGCACCTACACACAAGGAAGTAAAAAGGATCAAATAGCAAGGGTGTATGGTGAAAACATGCAATCCCCACATGGGCAAAATGACATATGAATTAAAAGTGTATCAAACCATATCCAAATGACTTGAAAATTTGTAGAGATGTTAAAGAGGTGGTTTTGAGAAGATATCACCAAAAAAAATCATAAATTGCACCCATAGACCCCTCTATTAAGCGTCGCCCGCCTGCAACCTATGAAAATGAGGACAACAAAATATTGTACCTGTAATCATCCAAAACTCATGAAATTTTGTTAGTATGCATAAATTGGTGTTTTAAGACAACCCATATGGTTATATTTTCCAATTGGATCCTATATCCATATGCATCCAACTGGGGTGCCCAGATGGGCCCTACGAGTCTGTGGAAACTTAAAAATAGCATAACTAATTCATTTTAACTCCAAATGACATGAAATTTGGAATGTATAATCATGAAAATGTATAAAATAAAAATTAAAAATATTAAATAAATTTCTTAATAATTTACCCTCATACCAGTGCAGACGATGGTGACTGCAACTATTTTGGGGGCCCCCTAGGAGGGGATACCCACCAAATATGATCACTTTTTATTACTAAACCACTGTAAGATTTTCCTAAACTACCTAAGGTGTGTTTTTGTAATTTGATGAATAAATTCACCTGGATGGAAAAGTTACACTTGAATTACCTTCTTGAAGTCACCCGATAACCTCCTTGGCAAAAGGAAGATTTTGAGGGAAAAAAGGTGCAATAAGGTGAGGAGAAATCTTGGTAGCACTCAATTACATATCCTATAACTCCTATCATGTATTTTTTATGGATATGGAACCCATTTTATAGCCCAAATGGGCTCATGTGCAAAAAGGCATGCAAGGGCATGCATGGCAAGAGGTGCCACTTGTCAAATGGGAGGCATGCACAGGGTGTGGAAGAGGATCTCCCAATTTGGCCCTCATAAAGATGGATTTCATAAGTATTCCCTATCCTCTGCCTTGCATGCTCTATTTGGGTGGTCAAATGGCAGTTTTTGGGTACCATTTGACCAAATTTTGACTTTTTTTGGGTCAAACTTCACCACCGTCCCACCTTGGGAAGAGGGCTCACCACCATCCCAAGGTGGGACAAGGAGCATATACCCTCGTCCTAGGGTGGGATGATGGTTAATTTTGGGCTAAAACCTCCCAAAATTTTGTTGGTAGCCTCAAAAACCCTTTTTAGAGTGGCTAGAACCACTATGAACCTCCTGAGGGCTGCCCAAGGGGCCATATTATGTCAATTTGATCATTGTTTGTGGATGCTTAATAAGGTTTACCACATTTTAGTTTCTACACAACCTTAAAGGGTTTTGGTGGTACCAGTGGGTCGAAACATAAAGCAAAGAGCTCATGACAAAAAGAGGCAGTGATGCTAAAAAGAGTCTCACCCTAACAAGTTTTTACTACCTTGGCCAGTGGGTCATAGAATTTAACTATTGCAGCTATTAACTCAGGACATGGGTGAACATAATCACAAATGTAAAAGGATAGATAAGAAAGTATGGATCATCTACCCTCTACTGATAAAGTAGCATTATTTTTGTATCTATCATTCATGCTCTTTCTTAGTCTCATCCTTTTAGTGATGGTCATTGCCATATCTGCTACGACCTCGTATTTATCAAAGTAAGGCAACGACGACCTATCGTCTAGAGTTTCAAAATTTGGAACATCTTCTGTGGCCTCTGTGGGTGATTTCTTAGGATCCATCTTGTAGTATTAGGACTTTTCACACTGTAATAAGTGGGGAGAACTTCATAATGTTGCTACACTTCTTAACAGCCTTGTGGTTACTAAATAAACCCTACACATGACTTCGTTACTTTTATCTCCTATAACATGTGTATCATCCACCATAAATGCAACCACTATGTGATATATTTGTTGGTACACTTCACCATCCTTCCATTATTTATTTGGTGGCTCAAAGGTGATGTCTTATCTTCTTATTGGATGATTTTTGAAATTGTGCTACCATTTCATCACATCCCTTCGGTATCTCTTTGGTCCATGCACAGGTTCGTTAGAATTGAATGTAGAAGCACTCTTTAGCCTCCATGTGTTGGATTGAAACTTACTATTTGTATTTGGCCTAATTTCACTTTGGTGTCTTAAGAACCTTTTGAGTCTGCTTTGGTACTTGAAGCTTACACGCACGTCTTTTACCTTGATTCTACTCTGACTATCTCTAGCTTTGAGAGGTTCTTGGATTAGCATATTTTTTTGTCCTTCCCTATGTGGGATAGAAACTGATAGACCACTCCACAAAAATATAGAATTAACCATGCATAATTGAGGGTGGAATGCCATTCTAGAGGGTTTTACACAACTCCATGTGTGGTATGGAACATCACCATGCTTTTGGTCAACACTTAGTAATTTCTTGCAAACTTTCTTCTCTCCTTTTTTTTTAGAATTTCTTTGAAAATGAATAATTACAAAGTGCATAAAATAAATCAAATACAAAGTGCAAAAATGAAGGAGAAATATTTGTACAATGTATATACATATGTTACAATGACCTCACTTCTTACATATAGTAGAACTTGAGGTGGAAACCATTCACCAAAATTGGTTGTATGTTTCCCTCTGGATCCTTCAACTGAAATACATTAGACTCTTTAGCTTCCACTATTTCAAAAGGACCATCCCAAAAGGAATCAAAATTTTCATGCTCTCCTGGTTTTGCCCTGTCAACATTCCATCTAAGGACTAAGTCTCCAACTTGGAGTTTTCTAAACCTAGACTTTTTATCAAACCATGCTTTAATGTCTGATTAATTCTTTTGAAAATGATCATATGCTTGATTTCTGCTCTCTTCCAATCATAGCAAGTGTGTCAACCTAGTTTTTATTGGATCATCTTCTAATTCTTCTTCTGTACTGACAAGTTTAAGCACTAGGATCTCTAAGTGAATAGGCCATACTACCTCTTTTCCATACACCAGTGCATAAGGAGAAGTTTTTATGGACTTTTTAATAGTAATCATGTCTACCCATAGAGCATGGTTGAGCAATAGGTGCCAACTCCTTTTGTTACCTTCCAGATATTTTCTCAAAATCCTTAATAGGTTTTTATTGGTATATTATGCAAGTCCATTACCTTGTGGGTAATAATTTGAAGTATTTTTAAGAGTGATGCCATACTTGCTGGCAAACTCAATGTACTTAGCTCCTATAAAATTAGGACCATTATCACTCACCAAAGCTTTCGGGACTCAAAATATAGAAATAAAATTCTCCATAAAGTTGATCATAACTTCCTGATTTGCCTTCTTTGTAGGAATTGCCTCCACACATCTGATAATATAGTCTATATTTGTCAAGATAAACTTATGCTCTACTGAAGAATTAGGATTTATAACTCCTATTAAATCTAATCCCCATTGTTGAAAAGGCTCCTCAATTTGAATAGGTTTTAGAGGAGATAAAGCATTTATGGTTATTCCAATGTACCTCTGACATTTTTCACAAGCCTGGGTAACTTTAAAAGCATCATTGAATACATAAGGCCAATAATAGCTTGCTCTTATTATCTTCAAAGCTGTAACTCTGCCCGAGCTATGACCACCTGCCAACCCTCCATGAAATTCTATTATGACTCTTTTTTGTTGGTCCTCCTTCAAACATTTTAGGAGAATACCATCCAAGTTTCTTTTGAATAACCCTTTAGGTAGTAATACATATTTTAAAGCATGAAGTCTATACCTCCTTTTTTGAGAAGAATTTAGATCAGGTGGGCAGATCCGAGTTTGGAAATACCTGGTCATTTGCTTAATCCAATAAGAATCTAGAGTGTGTACAATCTGTATTTGATCCTCTTATTTATCTGATAAGCTATCATTTCTACCAATGTTGAAGCATCTATCAATCATTGGCATAAGGCTCTACCTCTTACCATCTTGGTGGGACGTATTTCTATATCATATTCTTGGATCTTAGTAATCCAACAAACCCTTTTATCACCTAGGTCACCTTGTAAAATAATACTTCTTACATCTAGATGAACTACATATACCAGGGTTTTGTTGTGTACCAGATATTGTCTAAACTTCTTTAGTGACTTCATCACAGTGAACACTTGTCTTTCAATAAAGTTATATTTTACCTGATAATCATGTAAATTCTAACTCCAAAATAACACAGGGTGTTCATACCCTTGATTATCTTTCTGGGTGAGTACCGAGGCATAACTCTCTTCAGCTCCATAAGAATAGAGAATAAAATCTTTAGTGAAATCAAGATTTATCAAGACTGGGGTTGTTGCAATGGATTGCTTGATGACCTCAAAAGCTTGCTTCATAACCTCAGTCCACTTGAACTCTCCTTTTTTCTTGAGTAGTTCATATATAGGCCTCACTTTTTGTGCAAAATAAGAAATGAATTTCTTGATGAAATTGATTTGACCTAGGAAGGACTGCAAGGTCTTCTGATTAGTAGGCAAAGGAATAGCTAGAATTGATCTAATTATTTTCATATCTATGGCCATACCTTCCTTTGAGACCACATGGCCTAATAGTTTTCCCTCATGTACTACAAAAAATGACTTCTTAGGATTTAGTGAGATACCAAATTCTTTGCACTTTTGAAAAAATTGTTCCAAATGAGATAGATGATCATTTTTATCATGAGAAAACAGAGAAAACACCGTCATGTCGTCTAGGTAAATCAGAATAACTTTATTTATAAGTGCACCAAAGACACATTCCATGCCCTCTAAAATATAGATCCAGCATTAGACAGCACAAAGGGCATTCTCTAATAGGCAAATGTACCACATTTTATGGTAAATGTTGTTTTGTATTGGTCTTCATTTTTTACCCAAATTTGGTTATATCCAGAGTAACCATCCAATAGTGAGAATATTTCTGCTCCAGCTACCACTTGTAATATCCGGTCGATCTGAGGGAGGGGGTAGTGATCCTTGAGGGATGCTTGATTCAAATTTCTAAAATCTACACATAGGCATATATCCCCATTCTTCTTTCTTACAGGTACCAAATTGGCTACCCAAGTGGAATTTTTTATTGGATATATTATCCTAGCCTTTAGTAGCTTTAAGAGTTCCTCTCTCATAATGGCTTCTATCCTTGGATTGACAAGCCTCTATTTTTGTCAAAATGATTTAGCATCGGGTCCCAACTCAATATTATGTTGGATAATTATTTTTTCATACACCTTAAGGTCTTCATATGACCAAGCCATAATGTCTTGGTATTTTAAGCATAAATTTTCAATCTCTTATGCTTCCTCAGGTGAACACTGGATCCCAATGTTGAGATTCTTTCTTATTTTGACCTCCACTTCTTTATAGATATTTTTTACCAACCTTCATGGATACAACCTTATTTCTATATTCATTATCAAATATAATTTCAAGGGTGACCAATCCCCTTGGAATATGATTGTTTCTTAGTTGGATAAAGTCTTGATGATCTATTTCCTCCAAGTATTCCTCTTGGATAGTTGAGAAGCATGCTTCTCTTATCATAAAATCTAGAATTTTTTCATCACTTTCAAAAACCTACCATAATATCTGCTTGTATGGAACTTCAAGTTTAAAAACCATTTTAATTCCCTTGGTCTTCTTAGTTCCAAAATCTATAGGAGTATTGAAATTAGCTCCCTTCGTTGCCAATGAATCTGCCAAGTTATTATATTCTCTAGGCACAAAAATTAGATTCAAGGCATCAAATGAATCCATTAGGTCCCATGCCCTATTTCTGTAATCTTTTAAGTAATGGTGCTTACTGCTACACTTATTCCTTACCTGATGGACTATCAACTCGGAATCACCATATATGTTCAAAATATTGATGCCCATTCTTTTTGCTTACATCAATTTGAGGCATAGAGCCTCATACTCTGAAGCGTTATTAGTACATGACCATGTCAGTTTGTAAAAAAAAATATTTATCCCTTTCGAATGTGATTGTAGAACCACACCAGCCCCTACATCATTTCTACATTTAGCACCATCAAAATGCATAATTCATGTTTCCTTATTTCTTAGGGATTGATTAGAAATAGCAAGAAGTTTCTTTTCCAATTTAGTTGTGATGTTGTATGTACCCATACAAGTCCCAAATTGACTATGGTCTTCTCTGAAAGGCAACTCATCTTCAATGTCTAGATCCTCAATGTTTTCCACTAGCTCAAATTCCTCCAAAGGATTAAGATTGCACATATCTTCTTCAATATTTTTGATATGATAAGCAATTGATTTCTCAAGTGTTATCCTTATCCTTTTCCTTTGAAAGGGATTACCATGCTAGAATAATCCATGTACATACATCCCCCTAGCTTTGCAGTAAATTCTCTTAAGAGGAATAACCCAAAATAGGGTTCTAAGTCCACCACCACTATTTCTTGCACCATCGTTACCTCGGGAGATCTGTGCAACCTCATCAGTACATCTTTAATAACCCCAACTATCTTGACAGGTGGCCCATCTAATTGCAACACTCCAAGACAAGATCGGGTATATTCCATACCCATTTCTTCATAGACCACCTTACTTATAATTGTGGTTTATGCTCCTGAATCAATCATACAATTTTAGACTACCCATCCTTCCATTCTTAAGGATATGTAGAAAGGGAGGGGTTTGTTTTTTAGAACAACAGGTGTCATTTCATTCTTTTCTAGTGGTATACTAAGGATGGTGGTGGTTGGTATGTTCTAGGGATTTTTGTTGAGGGAAGCTTTAAGTAGGTTAATCTGGCCTGACATGAAAAGAGTGTCATATAGGATAGCTTTTGATGGAATCATTTTCATCTCCTATACAATTTTGTACTTAGAGTTGGTCAGGGATAGTATTTCCAATCTTCTTTCTAGCTCACCATATTTCCTTTTGTCTTGTTGGGTTGCCTCTAATATTTGTCTTTTGGTAATAGAGGGGAACCTGAGCATTTCCTGATCTTCACCCTTAGATCTCATTCTCTCTCCTTATGTTTCTCTTTTAGGATTTTTAGGGAGACTATCTATCTTCTCCTTCCCTCTAGCTTGAGGAATATGAAAAGCTTTTGAGAAGGGACCTAGAATTATCCTATCTTCTAGGGGTCTACTTGTAAAGCTTTCTTTCTAGACCTTGTCATAAAAATAATCAAACTTTCTTCCTCTAACTCTTTTCTAGCCATGATCTGATCAGGGTGCCATAACATTTTAACCCTCCCCTTATGATTCCTTTTAGCTTGATCCATAGCTTTTTGAACATTATTTTGATACATTACACAATAATGTGAGTCATGGGGGTCATTGCATACCAAACACCAAAAATTTGCAAGAGTGGTATCTGCAGAACACTTTGGCTCCTCATATGTTGCATTCACCCTAACCCCAGTACTATTACTAGGACCAGGCCTTTGATATTTATTTAATGGGAATCTCCTCTATTGTGACCTTTCTTGATCTCTCTTTTCCATTGAATTAATTCTATTACTCAGATTTTTCATGGTATTTTGTATATACATAATAGCAGATAATTCTTGAGAAGGTTGAGAAGGAAGGGGAGTAAAAGGAGTTGTAGAGGATACAGGTTTAGACTAAGGTATCGGATTCATTTGTAGATATGGATATGGTAAATAAATGGGGTCCATGTAGGAGGGCTTTGCGTATTGCTCATGGCCACTATTGGTTTCTTAGTTATAGGGAAACATGGTTTTAGGGGGAATTATCCCCACATTGATCAGGATACTTTTATCATGGACGGTTGCATTATAAACTTAGTGTAAGGTTTCTACTTCATATTGTAGTGTTTGAAAACCTAGCTCTGATCCTAGGGATCAAATATAATACATGTAAGCCAAACATGCAGTTGGTCTAGTAGTGGGGGAATTCTCTTCCATGTTCTGCTAAATCTTAAATTAAAATTTGAGATAGTTTATTTTTGGGTTTTTTGCATGGCTGTAAACTGGTTGAGCAGAGAAAAGGGATCAGTAGATTCATTAAATTCTTCTATGAATGGCTCAGCCAATTATTGCCATGAAGTGATAGAATTATCTTCTAGAGTTCTAAACCAATGTAATATCTTTCCACTAAAGGATAGGGCTAGAATTCTGACAATAATATTTTCCTCTTTTATGTTGTGGATTGCTGCCAAGTTCAATATATCTTGGCAGTTCTCATAATATTTTTTCCCAAATCCATCATACATGGGGGTTGCTTTAGATATAGCCTGGGGGATGGCATCTATCTGGGCTAATCTAAGGGGCCCAGTTGAATCCCAGTTAGGGTACTTTTGTAGTGGCTTATTAGGAACCACATTTTATACCATATTTTTGGCTACAAGACTTCTTGGAGGAACTATTGGGTTTTCTTCTAGAAGCTCTTATTCTTCAATAAAATCTTGATCTAAACTTTTGATAACAGTAGCCCCTCTTTGATATAACTCACAATGAAAGAAATAATCAGGGTTGTTCCTCTTAAAAGACCTGGTATACATGAAAGGATACTGGTCTACAATAATTTTTTGGGATCTTCTGACCAGGGAGTCACCAGGTGAACTTTATTTTCTCCTCTAATAAGATCGACAATTCACCAAATATTGATTCCTTTGGGTTGAGATAACAATCTCTTTAGAGGGGTTTCATGTTCCTTATGAAAGGTCCCATCGGGCATGCCAAAAATTATTGGGCACTAAATTGCACCAAGTTTTCACTCGATACTATGGCTGTCTATCTTCCTACTTTCTATCTAGGCTTGCACCTGATAGCTGCAACTTAGTACTCAACATTGGTTGGACCAAAATAGGGATTTTTGATCCAACCTCCAGAGTAGGTTGGTTCCTTGTAAACTTAGCAAGTTGTTGACACAATTAAGCTCATTTAAGATTTGTATTTTAGAGTAAGAGAAGGTTAGGGTTAGAGAGATGTGGATAATAGTGGACGGATAGGTTAACAACATTGCACTACCATAAAAAACTCCCAAAAAACCATGCTAAGGACATATACTCAGATCAAAATTTATCCCAAAATAGATTGTTTCATATATTAAAGCACAATAGATAAATGTTGCAGCAAGCAATTTCAATATCTAGGGAATGATAATCCAAGTAACAGAATTCACCAAACACTTAGATTTCATAGAAATATACTTTCTAATCACATAGAATGAATTCAAAAGTATATTTCAATTACTTATAACAGCTAGTAATCTAAAATTTGGCATAAACTAACCATCAAAGTATTTATAGAAATGCAACTTATAAATTTGAACCTCTGACATCAAGCATGAGAACATAAATTTGAGGTAAATATCAATGTATTGCTCCTTTAATTTAGCTCTTCAAGAATATTTACAATGGTACAAGAAAATATGCTAGAGCTGACCCTTAAAAATAAGGGTTTGATCTATACTTATAGTTTTCTTATTACAATAAACAAGAAACAATATCGAAGATCTTGTTACAATAGCATAGCAAAGATGTTTAGCTGGCATTAGCTCAATTGTCCATCCTCTGGGAATTATGCTGAAGGAAATTCCACCATGGTAGCTCGGGGTCTCTATAATTTGTTGATCACTTAGTGGAACTAAAGTTTAGACTGTTAAATATCATGTGTCTCCATCGATCCTTCTTAGGAGTGAATTACCATCATAGATCTGTAATCGCATCTAGTTTTATCTTCTTGGAAAACCCTCGATGCTTCATCTTCCAGCTGATTGTTACAGATTCTGATGCAGCAATATCTTTTAAATCACCAATATTTGGTAGCTTAACCTCCACTGTTGATTCTCTTCATCACATGATTCAGATTCAATCTGGCATAAGCTAAATGTCATTCCACTTTAAAATTAATGACATCATATTTTAATCAGAAGCAACGGAATCTCCAATTCGGATCTCTAATATTTGAACATCGAATCCACTCTAGGATCTATTATATTTAGCATTATATTCTTCAATCTGCATTATATTTTTTAATACGAGTTTGAAGCTAGTCATAGACTTCTTCCATCGTGAATCTGCACTTTCGTTATTCCATCGCCCTGTCTTATCTTCATTCCAAAAATGAAAGACTTTTTCATTCCCCGGATCACCAATCCACACTTTTCTATCGCTGACATTATCATATCCTTGAAACTTTTACAGATTGTAAAGGTAGCATTAATATGGAGCCAAAAACAAAAATACTTTCCTAGAATTGGATATTCAATGTATAAAAATAATATTCCATACTTTTCCACCACTGACATCATCATCTCTTAGGAACTTTTGCAGATTTAAGATTTACCATAATTTTGGAGCTAGAGTGAAATCACCCGAAATCGCTCCAAACCCAAAAACTTCACCAACTATTGAGTGGATTCATATCTTCTGACCCGGTTCTGCTTCAAAGCGTACTTCAAGGTTTGCGTAATGATGATTTTATCACTTAGTCAAAATTATACAAAATTTTACTAAGTATGTGGTCATTTTGGGCCTACAAGTAGCATTAACTTGAGGCTTACTGAAACAAGGTATGGAATTTGTTCAAAGACTTTGAAGCTTTGAAATAAGGTATGGAATTTGTTCAAATGCTTTAAAGCTTTGAATATTAAAGTTATTCCCAAGGAGCATAATACTCATGCTAATCTACTAGAATCTGTGGGGGTCAACTATTTTCCAATACCCAATGTCATACAAAAGTTAAAAATAGTAAGGTTGATATACAGATCTTCAATCCCAGACAAAGATAGCTTTTTGTAGGTCTTCAAGAATGATGAACAACTATTAGATTTCCTAATCTATGATATGAACTATTCAAGTGACCAAGCCTTAGAATATGAATAGGATGAAAGGCTAATCCAACTGAATAATTATCATATACCAAAAGGCCTGATAACTCTTGAAAGCCTTTTTGATAATAGTGATCAACCAATGGACCATAAGATAAAAATTGATAAGCAAAAGTAAAAATAAATGTAGGTGCAACCTAGAAAATTGCTCAAAGTTAGGGTTCAATGCTCAAAATAAGAGGTAGACCAAGTCCAAAAATTATGCAAATATTTCCCTGATATTATAGCTTGGATGTACGATGACCTTAAGTTATACAACAAGGAAATGATACGACACATAATTGAACTTGAGCCTGGTTCAAATCCCTTTCAATATTAACTTAGAGGCCTATCAAACCAAAGATAGAAGCCCTAATGAATCAAGAGTTACTAAAGCTACTCCATGCCAAAATAATCTACCCTATCAAACACTCCATATGGGTTGCTAACCTAGTGTTGATCAGAAAGAAAAATATGGATATCAGATTGTGTGTAGACTTCAAGAATTTTAGCAGAGCCTCCTTGAAATATCACTATCCTCTATCTCAGATAGATTAAATATTGCATACTGTAGTAGAAGCAAAAATATTTTCATTATTATATGGATTATCTGGTTACAATTAGGTTTGGATCAAATATGAATATCAACATAAGACTACATTTACTACTAAATTGGGAACTTTTTCATATCAATGTATACCTTTTAGCCTTGTAGACACCCAATTTTGACACACCTAGCCAATATCATCCTCAATAAATGTATCAAATAACACCTCATCAAGGCATCCTAACCTTGTCAAATTAGGCATCAAATTTAGCAAATTTTATCAATTTATATTCCTAACAATTGCCTTCACAAGCCTTTTGATCAAGAAAATCAAATCAATCATCTTCATACCCAAATTTGGGGTGTTTATAGCCCTAAAATTAAGGTTATATTTGAGATAAATTTTGATATATCAAATTATCTAAACATTTCACAAAACCACCACCATTAGATCTGGATCAGAAATAGCTTTTCAACAAGTATAAATATACCTATATTTGGACTCATATTTATTCCTAAAACTAAAAAACAAAAATTATTGTCTAGTGCCAAATTCGCAACTAGTGCCAAATTCACCACTGACCAAATTTGCCACTCCTACCAAATTCACCAGTGGTGAATTTGGCAAACATCAAAATTTCAAAATTTCAAATTTCAAATCTCCCTCCTTACCAAATTCACAACTCGAGTCACCAAATTTGCCAGTGGCAAATTTGGTTGACAGTGGTGAATTTGGTCAAATGGTCGAAAATCTTTCACATGAACTAAAGAGACACAGATTAAGCTTCTCTAAACCTCTGCCATTAATTTCACATGTTCCAAAAATGTACTAGATGTAGTAATTTTGAATTGGTATTATCCATTTTCTCCCCCCAACCCTCCTCCAAATACTATTTAAGGAGGTCATGGGGAAAGCATTTATCATCAAGTTTCACTATAGCAAAGCTCTACCAAATTTTTCTAGCATCCTATCTTTCATAGCATTTTCTATTTTTAATATTCCCTTAAGTATTTCTAAGTTTTCATCAAGCATTTTGTGAGCATTAAGAGCAATTCAAGCAAGGCAAGGAGGATTTTGGAGCAAGGAGATCACCATTGGGGGTAAGAAAGAGAGCTCTCCTCTCTCCTCGCACCTTAGCTTCATTGTATTTTATCCTCTAGTTTGTAGCCTTGCTCACTTTCATATTTCTTTAATTACATTTTACATTCTATGCTCTATCTTCTCTTGCAAGGTTCTAATCCTTGTTTTTGGAAGCCTCTAACATTGTTTTTTTGGCCTTCTAACAATGTTTCTATGGCCTTTTCCTTTAATTATAGCATCATCATTACATTTCTAACACTTATTTTGTAAATTTATTTATATTTACATCCATTTTACTCTCATATTTTGTCATAATCCTTTTATTTTTGTAGGGTATTGTGACATCTTCTAACATACATTATACTTCTTTTGTTGCTTTCTCATTTTCAGTATTTTTGCTTATACATACAACATACTAACCTCTTTTCTTCATCCATGCCCATTTACTTTCATATTTATTTTATCTACAAGCATTTAATTTAGTGTTTGTTCATCTCCTTATCATTTATTTCCATGCTTTTATATGTAGTTTTACATTACATACATACATATATAGATATTTCTCTTCCTCCTTTCCCTCAAGGCAAGGTGTGAATAATACAAGGCTATCATTGCCTTGTATTTCACATTTTTGTTGGCAATTTTGGGTACCTTGGGTACATTGCTTTTGCTCAAGTGTATAAGTTGTCATTGATGTCAAAAGGCATTTTTGTGTTGATATCAAAAAGAGTGTGATGTCAAAAATATCTTGAGAAGCTTCATAATGTTAAAGGGTTTTTAATTAAAACCATGGTGACAAGGTTAAAGGTTTTTCTTAAAACCATTTGGACTCATTAAGGGTTTTTATTAAAACCAAGCTTAACTTAATGCAAAGGTTTTTACTTCTTGAAAAACCTTGAAGGTCCATGTTTATTATTAATAATTAAATTAACTCAAACCTTTGACAAGGGTCTAAGTTTAATTTATTATTAATAAAATAATTATTATTATTATTTTAATTATTATTAAAGGGTCTTTCAACCCTTAAGCAACGGAGGAAAAATAATTCTTTTGCCGATTTTTTGCCATCGTTGGAGGAGCGTCGACGTCAAAAAATTAAGGAGAAATGGCTATATAAGTGGGGATGATTTTCTAAAGTGTGCACCACCCGATTAATTGGAATCTGCAATTTTTTTTTTGGTCTGTATCATTCGAATAGTGCTTGGCATCTACGATTTGTGTTTGCTCTGTATCATTCGAATAGCGCTTGGTGTCTTTGATTTGAGCTTGCTCTGTGTCTTTGAATCTCCGATTGACATCTTTGAAATCGTGCTTGATCTGTGTCTTGGAAACCATGCTTGGCATACTTATATTTGAGCTTGGGCTGCATCCTTACTTTATGCTTGACGTTAGTGGATTGGCAATTGCACCTGAACTGTGTTTTTCTAGACTGTGCTGTGAGACAATTAATGCAAGAATTCAGTGACTTACGTTTTGGACAGTGCTCACCAGTTTGCATGTGGCTTGTGGAAAACATTTATGTTTTCCAGATTCTTGGCATCAAAGGAAGATAAAATAAAGGGCAACACTGTATTTCTTCGTTGGGCACTTGTGACCCAACGACGGTGGTGTTTTAGCGAAGGCACTAGAAGACAGAGGTGTCGAGTTCGATTCTCTTCGTTGGTAATTTTCTTTTGGTTGCGGTGTGCAAATGATAGTGGCTGTGAATGCATTGGAGGTATAAGGTTAAGTGTTGTGACAGATTTTGAGTTCTCCTTCTTCATCAAAGTAAAGGTATGGGCAACTTCTTCCATGTATGTTTTCGATGGTATATTTTCTGAAATTGAGTTTGGAGTGAAAAGGTTGTCTACTAGGTATTTTTGATGTAAATATTATTTTCTGGATATTGAAGATTGTTTATGCATTAAAATCATTGATGAGTTTTTGGGTGAATGCATAATTCTGGTTGAGGAAGAGGAAGCATTTTTGCACTAGGGTTTATGTTAGTAAGTCTTGCTACTTGCATTGAGATGATGAAACCCTAGTTGTTGGTGAAAATAATATGAGTATCATTGTTATATGATATATTGCATAGTTGGCAATTGTTGGGTTGTGTTTCATATTCTAGAGAAAAGCATACTACATCTATCTTATTCTATGAGATTTGAGATTGAGATTGGGAGTTAAGTATAGAACATATTGAGTCTCTAATAATTCTCTTTATGCTTCTATGAGGTTTATGAATCACATTGGGTCTCTAACAATTCTCTTTGTGGGTTCATGCTAAGCAAGTTTTTCTTGGTGAGCTTGCTAAGGTTTTGGACAGGTTCCGGTGGGGACTTGTGAGCAGGTTTTGGATAGGTTCCGATAGGGACTTGTGAGAAGATTTGGACAGGTCCTAGCAGAGGATTTGTGAGCTGAGTTTTTGATAGTTCTATCAGAGAACTTGAGGACAAAGGTGCATTGGTTCTTTGAGAAGAACCTGAGGACAGATTTGGGAAGTCTTTGAGAAGGCTTGTGTGCAAAGGATTGATTTGTTCAAGAGTTGGATAGATCTGACAAACAAAGGAAGACTTGTACTAGACCGACTAACTATGTTTGGTATAGGTAGCTGAGCTACTATGGATGTGATCATAGAAGGCAGAGGTCTCTTAGGCTAAGAATTGAGGATAGGAGGTCTTCGGTGGAAAGGAGTTCCACGTGTTGGCAAGAGGTAGAGGCAGTTGATCTTCTGAGGGATCATTTCCAGAGCAAAGGGGAAGGTATCTCCTTTGAGTAGAGGCTCATAAATTCAGATTGGGGGAAGGTGTCTCCTTTGGGCCGAGGCTCATAAACATTGTAATTAGGAAGGATTCCCAAAGAACTTTGAGATAACTTTTAGAGAAAATTTTTATGGACGTAGCCCAACCATTCTGGGTGAACCACGTTAAAAATGGGCTTTCAATGTGTGATTTTTTCTGTATTGATTAATGTTGTGTTGATGCCACTGCTATCTAAAGTTAAAAATATTAATTGGTTAAGTCTTATACTATTCACCCCCCCTATCAGTATAAGTCCATGTTCTTCAATTGGTATTAGAGCGGGTCTCTCTAGAAAGAGCCTAACAGCTTGGAGAAGGATCTATCAGGGGATCATACAAATTTAGAAAGAGATGAAGAGGTTGAGTTCGATCTCAAAGGTGAATTCTTCTTAGCTTTGAGAAAGCTTGAGAAATTTAGGGAAGAGAATTATGTTCTCAAGCATCAATATTAGGAAGAAAAGATAGCAAGATCAGAATTGTTTCAAAGTGTTATAGACTTCAAAATTCTAGCTGAAGAAGGGAAGAAGGTTGAACAGGTTCTGACAGAGGTTCTCAAAGGAAAGGAAGTTGATTGTAAGAAACTAGAAGAAGAAGTTATGTCTCTTAGAGTGAAGTTGGAACAGTTGACTCTTAGACAGAATACTCCGTGTGAAAAGCAAAATAAGGATGGTATCACCATTCAAGAAATAGGGTCTTCGAGCAAGATCAATCTTCATCCTGAAGAGCGGTGGATTCCAGTTGGTCACAAGAAGAACAATCATCCAAGGCATCAAAACAGGTTACATAATACTTTCCATGGCTATTGTTTTTCCTACAAGAAATTTGGTCACAAAGCTATGCATTGCAATAAGTCCATGAATAGACATAGTAAGGAAAATGGTAACTCTTTTGCACCTCTTATGAATAAATATGTCATGTGTTACAAGTGCAATAATTTTGGGCATATTGCTAGGATGTGTAGTTTGGATAGATCTAGCCTTGAGTTCACTAAAAAGAAAAATGAGATCAAATCTAAGTCAATGATAGATCAAACTGCTTTTCACGCTCTAGACAAAGGAGAAAAATGGTATCTTGATAGTGGTTGTTCAAAACATATGATTGGTGAAAATGAAAAGTTTTTGGTCTTAAAAGAAACAAACAAAGAAATAGTCATTTTTGGAGATAACAGGTCAGCTAAAATCTGTGATAAAGGGACTCTTAGTTTGGATGGGAAATCCAAAATAGAAAATGTGCTTTATGTAGAAGGCCTAAGACATAATCTTCTAAGTGTGAGTCAACTTTGTGATCAAGGGCACATAGTATCTTTCTTTTCAGATAGATGTGAGATAAGTAAATAAAAAAATGGAAAACTCATTGCTAGTGCTACAAGGACTCCAAACAATCTTTACATGCTAAGTGAGATAAAAAAGGAAAAAAATTTTCTAACTCAAGAATATGAGAGTTGGTTATGGTATAAAAGATTGGGGCATTTGAGCTTTGATAATCTTGTCAATATTAGTAACGAGGAAGTAGTTAGAGACTTGCCCAAAATAAAAAGGCCCCATAACATCATTTGTGGTCCTTGTCAACATGGAAAACAGACCAGAACCAGTTTCAAATCAAAAGGGTATACTTCTTCAAAACCATTGGATCTTATTCATACTGATTTATGTGGCCCTACCAAAACTCAGAGCATTTAGGGAGAAAGCTACTTCATGCTTTTTATAGATGATTATTCTAGAATGACTTGGGTTACTTTTCTCAAAGAAAAATCTAAAGCTTTTGAAAATTTTAAAGCTTTCAAAGAAATGGTTGAAAATGAGACTGACAAGAGAATCAAATGTTTAAGACCAGATAGAGGAGGAGAGTTCACTTCAAATGAATTTGTGGAATACTGTGAGCAGCAAGGAATCAAAAGAAAATATTCAGCAGCAAGAACTCCTCAACAAAATGGAGTAGTTGAAAGAAAAAATAGAACTATTGAAAATATGGCTAGAGCTATGTTGAATGAGTCAAAACTTTCAGATGGCTTTTGGAAAGAGGCATTCAATACAACAGTCTACATTATTACCAGGGCCCAACTTAGAGTCAATCATCATAAAACTCCTTATGAGTTGTGGAAAGGAAGACCAGCTACAGTAAAATACTTCAAAGTGTTTAGGAGTAAGTGCTTCATCAAAAGGGAATATTAGAATTTGGGTAAGTTTGATCCTAGATGTGATGAGGGAATCTTTCTTGGGTATTCCAGCAGAAGCAAGGCCTACAGATGCTTCAACAAAAGAACTCATACAATTGTAGAGAGCATAAATGTAACTGTTGATGAAAATACAGGGATAAGAGAACCAATCTAGGAACTCAGTGATGAAATTTGTCAAGAAGAATTCAGAGAGGTTTCAGATGAAGAAGAGGAAAGACAACAACTGCTTCCCAAAACTCCTTCACGATATGTTCAGAAACATCATCTCAAAGATTTGATCATTGGTGATCCAAATAGGAGGTAAACAAGAAGAAGAGTCATTCCCTCACATGATTCTACAAATGTTTCATTATTATCTCAAATTGAGCCAAAATATTTCAGTGAAGCATGTGCAGATAAGTTTTGGGCAAAAGAAATGGATGAAGAGCTAAATAAAATAGAGAAAAGTGAAACTTGGGAATTTATTCCAAGACCTAAGGACAAGAATGTCATTAGTACAAAATGGATATTCAGAAATAAACTCAATGAGGATGGAAATATTGTCAGAAACAGAGCTAGGTTAGTCTGCAAAGGTTATGCTCAAGTAGAAGGTGTTGATTTCGAAGAGACATTTGCTCTTGTTGATCGTCTTGAAGCTATCAGAATGTTTTTGGCCCTTTCAAGATTGAAATCATTCAAGGTGTATCAAATGGATGTAAAGTCAGCTTTTCTAAATGGGGTGTTGGAAGAAGTCTACATAGAACAGCCAGAAGGAGTGTCTCTCTTAGAATAGTCAGACTATGTGTGTAAACTGAAAAAGGCCTTATATGGGTTAAAGCAAGCACCTAGGGCTTGGTACTCAAGACTTGACAGGTATCTTCATGAGCAAGGCTTCAGGAAAGGTGTGGCAGATAGCAATTTGTATATTATGGATGAAGGTGATGATATGTCGATTATGGTTGTCTATGTTGATGATATTATTTTTGGGGGAAATAATACTCAGATGTGCAAATATTTTGCTAACACCATGCAGAAGGAATTTGAGATGTCTATTATTGGAGAGCTGTCATTATTTTTAGGTATTCATATTTCTCAATCAAAATATGGTGTATTTCTCTCTCAAGGAAAGTATATCAAAGAAATATTGAAGAAATTTGGGATGATAGACAACAAACCAGTATGTACTCCAATGATTATAGGATGCAATATGAGTAAATATGATGAATCTCCAGTGGCAGATCATAGGTTGTACAGATCAATGATTGGAAATTTATTATATGTTACAACTACCAGACCAGATATCATGGAGGCAGTTGGGTTAATAGCAAGATTTCAGGCAGCTCCTAAATATTATCGTCTTATGGCAGTTAAGAGGATATTCATATATCTGAATGGCACTATGGACTTTGGGCTTTGGTATCCCAAAGGTGATGATTTCACCCTCACAACTTATATAGATGCAGATTGGGCAGGCGGTATTGATGATAGGAAAAGCACTAGTGGTGGAGCATTCTTTCTGGGAAAGAGTTTGGTTTCTTGGCTAAGTAAGAAACAACCTTCAGTTTCCTTATCTACATCAGAGGCTGAATACATAGCAGTAGTGGCTGGGTGTACACAGGTTTTATGGATGAAAACCACCTTAGAGGATTTCAAAATCAAACATGAACAACCCATCTCCATACTTTGTGATAATACAAGTGCCATAAGTATTTCAAAAAATCCGGTAATGCACTCAAGGACAAAGCATATTTCCATCAAGTATCACTAAGGGAAAAAGTGCAAGACAAACAGGTCAAGGTAGAGTATGTGTCTACTAAAGAACATATTGCAGATATCTTCACCAAACCTCTTCCAAGAGATACGTTTGAGTATCTAAGGGATAAATTGGGAGTTGTACTCCCACCCCAAAATTAATCACCTCATCAGGAAGTGGGGGAGGGACTAAGCTAAGAGGCTAATTCTTATTCCCGAGCCCCAAATGTGGCCCTTTGCCATTGATGACAAAGGGGGAGAGATATGAGTAAGGGGGAGAGCTTCAAAGTGAAGAAGAAAGCTTCAAGTCAGGGGGAGCAAAACTTCAAAGGAAGATTCTCAGTTGTGGACACAGTTGGTCAGTTGTTAGCTCAGTTGGTTTCAGTTTTGGCTCTTGAGAAGTGTTTTTAGTAAAGGTTTGCCATTAATGACAAAGGGGGAGATTGTTGGCAATTTTGGGTACCTAGGGTACATTGCTTTTGCTCAAGTGTATAAGTTGTCATTGATATCAAAAGGCATTTTTGTGTTGATATCAAAAAGAGTGTGATGTCAAAAATATCTTGAGAAGCTTCATAATGTTAAAGGGTTTTTAATTAAAACCATGGTGACAAGGTTAAAGGTTTTTCTTAAAACCATTTGGACTCATTAAGGGTTTTTATTAAAACCAAGCTTAACTTAATGCAAAGGTTTTTTACTTCTTGAAAAACCTTGAAGGTCCATGTTTATTATTAATAATTAAATTAACTCAAAACGTTGACAAGGGTCTCAGTTTAATTTATTATTAATAAAATAATAATTATTATTATTTTAATTATTATTAAAGGGTCTTTCAACCCTTAAGCAACGGAGGAAAAATAATTCTTTCGTCGATTTGTTGCCATCGTTGGAGGAGCGTCGACGTCAAAAAATTAAGGAGAAATGGCTATATAAGTGGGGATGATTTTCTAAAGTGTGCACCACCCGATTAATTGGAATCTGCGATTTGCATTTTTCTTTGTATCATTCAAATAGCGCTTGGCATCTGTGATTTGCATTTGCTCTGTATCATTCGAATAGCACTTGAGGTCTTCGATTTGAGCTTGCTTTGTGTCTTTGAATCTCCGATTGACGTCTTTGAAATCGTGCTTGATCTGTGTCTTGGAAATCATGCTTGGCATACTCGAATTTGAGCTTGGGCTGCATCCTTACTTTATGCTTGACGTTAGTGGATTGGCAATTGCACCTGAACTGTGTTTTTCTAGACTGTGCTATGAGACGATTAATGCAAGCATTCAGTGACTTACATTTTGGATAGTGCTCACCAGTTTGCATGTGGCTTGTGGAAAACATTTACGTTTTCCAGATTCTTGGCGTCAAAGGAAGATAAAATAAAGGGCAACAATGTATTTCTTCGTTGGGCACTTGTGACCCAACAGCGATGGTGTTTTAGCGAAGGCGCTAGAAGGCAGAGGTGTCGAGTTCGATTCTCTTCATTGGTAATTTTCTTTTGGTCGCGGTGTGCAAATGATAGTGGTTGTGAATGCACTGGAGGTATAAGGTTAATTGTTGTGACAGATTTTGAGTTCTCCTTCTTCATCAAAGTAAAGGTATGGGCAACTTCTTCCATGTATGTTGTTGATGGTATATTTTCTGAAATTGAGTTTGGAGTGAAAAGGTTGTCTACTAGGTATTTTTGGTGTAAATCTTATTTTTTGGATATTGAAGATTGTTTATGCATTAAAATCATTGATGAGTTTTTGGGTGAATGCATAATTTTGGTTGAGGAAGAGGAAGCATTTTTGCACTAGGGTTTATGTTAGTAAGTCTTGCTACTTGCATTGAGATGATGAAACCCTAGTTGTTGGTGAAAATAATATGAGTATCATTGTTATATGAGATATTGCATAGTTGGCAATTGTTGGGTTGTGTTTCATATTCTAGAGAAAAGCATACTACATCTATCTTATTCTATGATATTTGAGATTGAGATTGGGAGTTAAGTATAGAACATATTGAGTCTCTAACAATTCTCTTTATGCTTCTATGAGGTTTATGAATCACATTGGGTCTCTAACAATTCTCTTTATGGGTTCATGCTAAGCAAGTTTTTCTTGGTGAGCTTGCTGAGGTTTTGGACAGGTTCTGGTGGGGACTTGTGAGCAGGTTTTGGACAGTTTTCGGTAGGGACTTGTGAGCAGATTTGGACAGGTCCTAGCAGAGGATTTATGAGATGAGTCTTTGATAGTTCTATCAGAGAACTTGAGGACAGAGGTGCATTGGTTCTTTGAGAAGAACTTGAGGACATATTTGGCAAGTCTTTAAGAAGGCTTGTGTGGAGAGGATTGATTTTTTCAAGAGTTGGACAGATCTGACAGACAGAGGAAGACTTTTACTAGACCGACTGACTATGTTTGGTACAGGTAGTTGAGCTACTATGGATGTGATCATAGAAGGCAGAGGTATCTTAGGCTAAGCATTGAGGATAGGAGGTCTTCGATGGAAAGGAGTTCCACATGCTGGAAAGAGGTAGAGGCAGTTGATCTTCTGAGGGATCATTTCCAGAGCAAAGGGGAAGGTATCTCCTTTGAGTAGAGGCTCATAAATTCAGATTGGGGGAAGGTGTCTCCTTTGGGCCGAGGCTCATAAAAATTGTAATTGGGAAGGATTCCCAAAGAACTTTGAGATAACTTTTAGAGAAAAGTTTTGTGGACGTAGCCCAGCCATTCTAGGTGAACCACGTTAAAAATGGGCTTTGAATATGTGATGTTTTTTGTCTTGATTAATGTTGTGTTGATGCCACTGCTATCTAAAGTTAAAAAATTTAATTGGTTAAGTCTTATACTGTTCACCCCCCCTCTTAGTATAATTCCATGTTCTTCAATTTTCTTTGCCTACCCTCAAAGGCTCCCTCCCATTATAAGTTCTCTTTTTCTTCCTCTTTCATTATTTTATGCTTTGCTAGTTTTTAATTAGCATTTTTACTTATGCTAACATTTCCATTGAATCTCTACCATAAATGTTAGTTTGCTTATGTTGAAGGTTAAATTAGCTATTTGTAACACCCTAAAATTGACTCATATTAATTCACATTAAGACAAAAAAACTCAAAAAAATCAGTTAAAACAACTTCCTACCTCTTTGCCTCAATTTTCATGCCCTCCTAGCGATATCAACTATATTTTGATGAGATCGTATGTTCAATCCTTGATATCCATTTAATGTACAATATCGTATCTCTGATCTCATCCAAAAATAGAAAAACCCTAGAATAAAAAAATGACAAAATTTTTACAACATTTTTTGTCTCTATCTGCCTAACTATGTGGCAATTATAGGATCGTATCTGCTGATCACCCCCAAATTGGAAGAGGTTGCAACCTATTCTATTTTTGGCCCAACCCCTCTAACTTACCTAGCCTATTTAATCACGTATTTCCCCCCTGAATTCCTTTGACTTTTTGGTTGAATTCTAATTTCTAGTTGTTTATTTATCGCTTTCGCATTCTTTATTTTATATGTTTTTCATAAAATTTTTGTAGGTTTGAATGTATGATCATTATGCAACTATGGGTACAATCCAAGATCGAACATTAGATCTCATTGGGTTAGCATCCAATCTTGGATTGATGCCTATGATCTTATTTTTAGACTAGTTGGGGATAACTCCAAGCTTCGATTTGTATTCTTTAGTCTTAGATCTACATTTATAGAATCATATTTATCATTTATCATTGCATGTAGTATATAAATTATTGTTATCATTCTTGGAGTTCACCATCCTTGCATTCAATCATCATTTGCATATCATAATCCATATTTATATTATTTTCTTTAATACAACAATTCAATAAGCTTTACATGACCTAATCCATGCTTAACAAGTTTTCTAGTACATTGCAAGTTTCTGTCTTTGTTGTCTATCTATGAAATTGTAGGTTTTTGCTCTGATCGAACCTTCCTATCACTGATTGGATTTGATGATATCATATTGGATCACTCGATCACAAATTGAATGTCTGATATCACCCCGCAACATCCGATCTGGCCTACAACAAGCAAACATACTCTACATCAAACATCTGGGTTGAGTAAGAAGGTCAAATTTCCTTTATTATTAGGTATTGCATTGATTTACTTTCTATAATTCATTGTATGTTGTATTTATTTAAAAATAAATTACATTTAGTATAGAATAATTGCATTTTGGCCAAACTAGGTGATTTTTTTGGTGAACTCAATGTGGACAACTTAGGCATCTTTCTAATTCATAAAAACACGTAAAAAAATAATATATATATATATATATGTAATAAAATAAACCAAAAATATCATTAATCAAAACTTGCATATTTTAAGTTCATTTAATAGATGTTGAAAGAGCATTATTATCTACCAAAGAAATCTCCCTAGTAGTTGAAAATTCTAGTATTCCATCTCAAGAACAGCGAACTAAACTTTCAAAAAGACTAGACATTATAAAATCCAACAAACTGAGACTTAACCATATTAAAAGATTTGATATAGCTAGAATATTGAAGCCTGATGATGCTTCTCACTACTTTGATATTCAAAGGGCATGTGAGAGGTGGTTAATAGATAAAAGAGCAAGTGTTTATTCAACTATTTATACTTTTGATGATTATATTGAAAATGTCATAATAGTACATAGATTTCTAGCACACATAGAAGATCAAGAAATAGTCTTGTAAAATAAGAGAATATTTCACAAAACTCCTAGGGTAGTCCATTATCGTGAGTATTGTCACAAATTATAATTTCATATGCAAAAATTTAAAATTGATAGTATCACTATAGCCCATTTTGTCAATTTTTTAAAAGCAATTTTTCAATTTGAGGAAGAACATTATGTAGACACCAAAACAGCACCAATCTGATTATGTGACTGCAAACACTAATCGCACTAACACACACAGCCCCCAGGGCAGCCCCCAGAGGTTAAACAGTGGTTCTAACCACTCACACAGCAGTTTTACAAGTCAGAGATCAATTTGGCACCTTTTAGACACTATGCTACTTATTCGCTCCACCCAGATACGAGTGCAGATTTATACTCGTTTCACCCAGATACGAGTGCAGATTGGTACTCATTTCACCCAGAGACGATTACCAACGCTCGCTCCGGGGTGGGATGAATGCCAGGTTTGATTGGCAAAAAGTCAAACCTCGGTGCATGACAACTCAGAACTGCCACTTAGCTCTCCCTTCATGGCATAGGAGGGCGAGTGAGTTCTTTTGACAACTCATATCTGTCAATTAACTCTCCATTCACTGCATGGGAATGAGAGTGAGCTTTTCAGGACAACTCGGATTGGCCACTTAACTCTCCCTTCATTGCATGGGAGTGAGAGTAGGCTTTTTCATGACAACTTAGATTTGCCACTTAGCTATCTCTTCATTGCATGGGAGTGCGAGTGAGCTTTTCTAAACATACAAAGACATGCACAAAGGCAGTTAAGAAGCCCTTGATCAAGAAGAAGTCTTCTCTTCACAAAAAAAGCATTCATGCAAAGTAACACTTTTGCATGTTAATTCAAAGAGACCCCTTGGGTCTATAAAATGGAGAGCTTCCTCACCCAAAAGATATACAGAGAAGGAGAATTTTGAGCGACGAAGTGCTGTTAGTTCACTTGCGATTTATGCTTTCAACATCCATAATCTCTTAATCAAAAGAGAGGTTATTGGGTGACTTTTGAATGCACGAATCAAGAACCAAAACCCGATTTTTCTGACCACAATATCCTACCAATTTGCCGACAACACATCACATCAGGTTTCGGACCCATCCCAAGCGGATTGGTGTCGAAGTAAAGTTTCACCCACGGGTGGTTTGCCTTTGGGCACCCTCCACCTTATTGCCTTTGGTGACTATTTCTTTTGTAGTATTTATCTAGTTACATGATTAAGCTTTTGTCAAATTTTTAGTTTATTTGGACTCATTTTAACCATTATTATATTTATCTTTCGTTTTCATACACAGGTGCTACTGATTCTTTGTTTGTTTCTTTGAACGCAGATTTTCAGCATTAGAAGAGCAGCGAGGGATCTACTTTTACCAACACAAGCTGCGACAACGTTTTGGTTCGCCCATCTTATATGTGGGCACGCGGAAGAAGGAATTCTGAAACAAGTTGTAAAAGACCAACATTTAACGCTCCTATCCCCTAAAAAGGAAGGAGACGCATTGTAACACAAATTTGAAAAGCATATCAATAAAAGGGCCGTATTTTATATTGCTTTGATATCTTGTGTTCATATTCTTTATTTTTACACATTTTTCAATAACATAGGGTTTAAGCGTTATTTTAGTTTCGTTTACATTGCATTTTTAGTCTATCCTTTTTATTTTCGAAATCTCGTGTTTTCAATGGCGATCACGGTGGGACCTCTGTCCTCTATTTTTTTTTAAGTTAGATTTCTGATCTGAAATTGCTTGTTTTTATTACAGGTACCTATTTTTCAATCATCAGACTGTTATTCGTTTCTGCAAGTGACGATTACAAAATTGGTATTCATTTCACCCAGAGATGAATAAGCATTCGTCTCACCCTGGAACGAATACTGTTCTAATATTTGTCTCACCCAGGGACGAGTGTAGTTCTGTGCATTTTTCAAAGAAAATAAGAAACATCCTGCTGGGCAGAGAATAGGTAGGGGTTTTTAACAAGCTTCTATCAAATTTCTATTTTTTGTTTTCTGGTTTTTAGTTTTGTATGGCTTAGTTAAAGTTTCCTTTTTCGTTTGCCTATTTCAATTTTTGCAAATTAAAATGAACCCCACACATCACATGGTTACTTAAACCAAGGAGCTGATCGTAAAACCCTAGCCCTTAAGCAAGACCAATAGTGGATTCCATTATCACGTTGGATTGGATATTTGCATACATTACCCAATCACGACTGTTGCTAGACGTAAATCCTAATGAAAGCTGACCGAGTGTAGCTAGGGTGATTCCTAGCGCATGAGGATAAGTCTTATATGGTAGGTGTCATAAACAGAGTGATTCCCCTTTCATACCGCCTATGTTCCATGTATCATCTGCTCTCACGTACTTATAGTCTCCCTCACGTAAGGGCGGGTATATAGATAGGTTGGTATATCGGTCCGGCAAAGGTATATTGAAGGGGCGACCATTTTGGGAGTCATAAGAGCCTTCATAATTGCATTTAAATGTTTCACAAAAAAATTCAAAAACAAAACAAACAACAAACAACAAAAACACACTAAACCAGATTTAGGGCACACTATTAATCTTTAAAAGAGATAATCATTGCTTGTGTGTGTATGCTATTTTTTGTTTAGACAAAAAAATCATAAAAAGAAAAATCATAAAAAGAATTTATGCATCTTTAGGGTAACATTACCATGGTGTTTACTCGTAGCCAAGCCCAATCACAGGTAGAAGCTACAAAGAATGCACCAAGAGAGACAAGTCATCTTCGATATAGCTCTAAAGACTTGGCTATCCCACCTTGGCGACAGGGTACACAAGTTAGTCCACACCAGGCAGTTACAGAACATGGCTCTAGAGGCACCTCCTTGAGGGGCACTCCAACTCATGCCATCAATAGATAAGACTATAGAGGCACCTCCTTAGGGGGTACTCCTAAGCAACAAAAATATTTTCAAGAAAATAACCAACATGTATTGGCCTAGATACGAGGCCCCCTTTGAAGTTCGTTATGGGTGGCCTAGTGATGAAGCATTATATACTGCTCTAGAACAACAACAGGTCCACAAGGAGGAACCATATGATTTTGTCACTCCTAATTTACCCCTGATCAAAGTCAAACACACAAGACCATATCCAGAATATCAATTTCTCTCGGTAGGGCAGGGCCATTCTGCCCACACCTTTTATGAATATAATAGAGAATGTGAGGAAGATCAATACGTTCCTCAATGACAGTACCTAGTGCGGGGCCGATGCACGTCTGCACCCACTTTATATCCAGATCGCTCATTAAGACCAGAGCTTCAAATCAATGCTGCCAACCTCGATAGAGGGAAGCAACATATAGGGGTCTCAGAGCACCATGATCAAGACAGATATGTAGGGGAGGCATCTAGGCCTCCTAAACAAGAGACGACAAAAAAAAATGACTTGGCATTTGCCCAACTAGCCTCCCGCCAAGTGCAAATCATGCGGCTTAGGCAAGACCAACAGAAATTAGAACATTTGTGTCACCTTAATCAAGAGCGCATTCAATGTCAGACAACTGAATTGCTTCACAACAATGCGCTTGAGAAGGCCCTAGTCCCTCATGCACAGCAATCTGAGATGTATGTGAGGCACAACCCCCTCGTGCGAGATAGGTCTCTGTGACTTCACCAAGCACTGCCTCTAATACCTCCTAGACCTAAGCGAGAGGCCACTCCCCGCAACCGTGATGGGCATCCTCTACGGGCACCCATCAATGTTTACAGGCCTAGGCCAGACACTCCTCAAGAAGATTATGAGGATCATGACCAAGAAGAAGATCAGGCTGAAATGCCCCATCAATGCAGAAGGGATTCTACCCATTTATCCCTCCAAAGGCCTCAAGTTCCCCATAATCCACAATGGGAGCAAACTAAGGAGGAGGATATTAAGTCATCCAATGCATACAAAGTGTTGTTAGAACGCTTGGAGACTATGGAACTCAAGACTTTTGGGCCCCAAAAGCCTACCTTACGCCAACTCCGTAGTCATCCTATGCATCTGTCAGTGCCAATACCTCCATACCCTGAACATTTCAAGTTGCCCCAGTTGGCACTCTTTAGAGGGGATGAAGATGCTCAAGAGCATGTGACTTGATTTTTGAGCCAGTGCTTCGGTATAAAAGACAATGATGCATTGCTATTAAGAACATTCATAACCACATTTTTAGGATCTGCCTCGGATTGGTTTACCTATCTACTGAAGCATAGCATCTACAACTTGGATTATCTAGTGGACGCATTCCTAGAACGTTTTGCTTTCAACACAAAGAAAAAGGCGTCACTAAGTGATCTAGCTAGCCTCAAGTAGTATGAGGAGGAATCTATGGTGGCATATGGGAATCGATGGAGGACATTGCTTTCAAAGTTGTCCTACCTCCCTCCTATGTCTGATCTAACTCAAATGTTCGCAAAGAGCTATTTGCAATTGATATCTACGCTATTACAGTTGCAGCAATACGCCACTTTAGAATAAGCTCTGGCGCAAGCTAGAGTTATCAAAGAGATCAAGATACAAGATGGCAAAATTGCCAAGCCTAAGAAAAAAGAGTGGAACAAGAGCACCAAAATAGGGAATACGCAACAGAAACCCGTCGCGGTCAATCAAGTTGCTATCAATGTCCCTAAGCCTGCCCAAGCGACACAGCCTCCAAAGGATAATTATCAAGCGATGCCTCACAATAACTATGACAAAGATAATAAAAAATAGGATCAAAATTAGCTGCATCGCCCTAGGCGGAAATTTACACCATACACTGAGTCTAGGGACTCCTTGTTTGACCGTTTGTCAGCAAAAAATTTGATTAATCTACCAGATATTCCAACAATCGATCCTAATGCACCAAAGCCTAAGGGCTACAGAGAGGATATTTATTGTAGATTCCACAGAAGGAAATGGCATGACCTTAATGTCTATTGGACATTCAAAGGTTTAGTGCAAGACCTCATTGACAATAACACATTGGTAGTGGATAACCCCATCGCACCCAACAAACAACAAATGGGTGTTTTCAAAGATCCTCTACCCACACATGATGCACAAGAAAAACCTCTTCATGTCAACAAAGTGCAACAGAATTGCCCCATGGAGGGGTATGTTGGGATGATTAGCATTGTGACAAGAAACAAGAGACACCCAGGAGCTGCCCCCGTGACATCCACCAGGGAAGTTCCACCCATGTCACAACCTCAAGTGAATCCTACACAGTTGCCCCCGCCTAGACCAGTGGCCATGATTTGAACTAGACTTACTCAAAGTCTACGAACCACATCGGCTAGGCTCTCCATCTTTGAGCTTATTCAACAATCGACGCCCCATCGAGAAGCTCTCATGGAGATATTAAAGGCAATTGAGTTGCATCCCCACGAAGCGAATTCATTCAACAATTTTTTGGGGCATGTCAAACAGTGTACCGAACCAGTCATCACCTTCAGGGAAGATGAGTTGAAAACAATGATTGGGGATGTAGTGGATCCACCCTTACACGTTATTGCATGGGTCAACGGGACTCCGTACAAGCGAGTGTTGATAGACACTGGTTCGTCTAGTAACATTATTACAACCACTACACTGAAACATTTGAAGCTGCCAGCCTCTCACATTGTACCTTCCACTTATACTCTTCAAGCATTTAATGATGTGATATGCTTGACAGTTGGCACAATTGTCCTACCCATACAAGTGGGACAAAAGACCATTCATACATTGTGCCACATTTTAGAAGGTGAGATGGCTTACAATATCTTACTTGGGCTACCTTGGATCCGAGATATGAAGTGTGTCCCTTCAATTGCTCATCAATGTTTAAAGTACACATTTGAAGGACAAGTGCACATGGTCCCCATAGATTTGGAACCTTTTAAATATTGCAACTCAATGCAAATCATGCCACAGTCAACCCTTCCTTCAACGCACGTGTATTTCCAATTAAATCCATCTAAGAGGGTTCTGACTAAGCAAGAATCTCCATTACCAAATCAATCAAATTCCCAGGCAGGTTCATCTTCTTCATCTGTTCCTCCCACAACGACACCACCTATGGTGGCAACACCAACAGACAAAGGAAAGAAGCCCCTGGAAGCGGAACCGCCTCTAGTCTCCAACATCTCTACAGAAGAGACGCCTAATAGAATGGAAATTGAGACGCCTAGTTCACCCCACATGGAGTGGACTCAAGGAGAACTCCCATTCGCTTCCTCTCAATTGCCAACGATTCATCGTTGAGATGTCTAACACAGACATGGGGGAGTATATAGTGCGCAATGTTGTTGCAACGCCCACACTCCAGTCTATGCAAGACATGGGAAGACCTCGACTCCCCATAGGCTTCGTGGTTCCTTTAGGCTACCCACCTAATCAGACAAACTTTATTTTTGGGGGCCTGGATCATGGCGTTGAACCTTCCCGACAAGAAGAGGAAGATGAAGATCCCTTTGTGGAAGATGTCAACTATTTGGCTAACCCAGACTTTGCATAATGATATCTTAGCCAATGCAATTGGCATGGATATGGGTTAGGCAGGTATGAACAAGGAATGCATGTTTTGTGCCAACCAAGATACCAAATACCTTATGACAAGTCAGGAGTAGGGTTTAATCACCCTTTTCCCCTCGACATCTTGGTCAAAAACATGCAAATCCTAGGGATAGGCAACAAGGATGGGTTGGCATCAGATCCATATGCCAATACAAATACAACTTATACACTAGGGGATTATTTCCCATTACAAACAAATAACCTTGTTGACCTCAACAACCCTTTTCGTACAACCGAATAAGGAGAAACCTCATGGACTCACCCACAAGGGGAATATGGACAAGACCACGAAGGGTCTTCTAAAGATGAGTCAGAGTACGATCATTCGCACGAATATCCAATGAATGATGATCAAGAAATCTTCCTGATGATGTTCCCATTGAATGATCCCAGTGAGCATAGGCTACCTCAACAACAAAAATATCCTTTGGACATAGATGACATGTTTGAACACTTACACATAGGTCCAATACATAGGTGGCATCTCAACCCAGTGTAGTTATAGCAATTACTACACCTGCCACTCCAGGTATACAAAGAGCATCTTTTGCCTGGAGACCCTATCAAACCATCAGTGCCTAGGGCATACCCTGTTTGTAGGTCTGCGCATAGGGTTGATCCCTTTGTGCCAATGCCTACAGAGCCAGATCCAACGCACCAAGAGCATCCAGAATGTCAGAGTTATCACACTTACAGTAATGGAGGTTACCATCATCTCATAAACATGATCTCTGACTTGATCGCCTCCATCCATGATCGAGCCAATCCAACACGATCATTGCATCTAGACATAGAAGCTATAGATTGGGATCGCACTGACACACCACCATCTCCATCAGAGTATTGGCCTTGCGATGGGATGTTTCATTTCACTCCAAGACAGACTCAGGATGTCTTCCATGCTGAAGAGGAACTTGACGTTCCTAATGATGATCTTAATTTAGCAAACGATATCCATCTGATCCCAATTCCACACTAGTTTGAATATGGATCCCACATGTCGATTGAAGCAATGACTGATGTAGACATCGGCACAGATCCAATGAATCCATGGATTCTCAAGTTGGGGGTAAGTCTTTCCCCCGAAGAGCGAGCCTATTATGTTGCCCTTCTTAAGGAAAATAAGGATGTTTTTGCATGGTCATACAAGGATATGTCGGTACTAGACCCACAGCTAGTCACGCATAATTTAATGCTTGATCCGACAATCAATCCAGTAAAGCAAAAACTATGCAAGATGCACCCAACAGTGGCCTTAATGGTAAAATACGAGTTAAAAAAGTTGTTGGATGCCCAGTTTGTCATCTATGTGGATTATCCTCCATGGTTGTCTAACACGATTCCCATCAATAAGCCCGATGGGAGGATTCGCATATGCATTAATTTTCAAGATCTTAACAAAGTGAGTCCTAAGGATGATTTTCCCTTGCCAAGCATCGACGTGTTGGTAGACGCCACAGCGGGCCATGAAATGATTTCCCTTATGGATGGTTTCTCAGGATACAATTAGATTCGTATCAATCCTAAGGACCAACTAAAAACGGCATTCACAATGCCTTAGGGGACATTTTGCTATAAGGTCATGCCTTTTGGCCTTAAAAATGCTGGCGCCACTTACCAACGTGCCATGACGTACATCTTTCATGATTACATGCACAAAACTTTGGAATATTACATGGATGATTTTTTGGCCAAATCTCTTTTGCACCCAGATCACCTCGGTGACTTGAGCAAGGTCCTTGATCACCTCATTGAACATAAATTCAGATTAAACCCTAATAAGTGCATCTTTTGTGTCACCTCTAGAAAGCTTTTGGGTTTCATAGTCTCCAAACGAGGAATTGAGGTCGATCCAAACAAATTCAAGGCAATCCTTAAAATGCATCCCCCAACCACCATCAAGCAGCTCAAGAGTCTACAGGGAAATGTTGTGTTGATCAAGCGCTTCATAGCGCAGTTATCTGACAAATACCAACCCATGAATAAATTATTGCATAAGGGGGTCACATTTCATTGGGATGACGACTGCCAGTCAACCTTTGACGACATTAAATAGTATTTGGCTTTGCCACCAGTATTGGCACCACCTAAACCAGGAGTGTCGTTCTATTTATACATCTTAGCCACTGAGGTGGCACTGGGTGCCATGCTATCCCAAAAAAATGAACTTCACAAAGAACAGGCTACATACTATCTTAGCCGCACCGCGGTCGGGTTATGAACTTAACTATGCATATGTTGAAAAGCTCGCTAGCAGTGGTGTTTGCTACCAAAAAGCTATGCCACTACATGCTTAGTAATAAGACATATGTTGTGTCTAAGGAGAATCCATTGCGATACATGATGAGTCGTACTTATCATAATAGCCACACGATGAAATGGATCATGTTGTTGATAGAGTTTGACATAGAGTTCATTGGACAAAAAATCCATAAAAGGTCAAGTCATCGCCGATCAACTAGCTGAGGCTCCTCTTGAAGACGATCAGCCTCTGACTTTCAAACTACCTGATGATGGGGTCTTCCATGTTTCAGAATCGCCGGATTCCGATGAGCCCGAGTCACAGTCGACATAACCCTATTCTTCGATGGTTCTAAATGTGAGCAAGGGGGTGGCATGAGAATTGTATTCTTCACTTCGCAAGGCGCTCCAATGCCCTTGTCATTTAAATTAGACTTCCCGTGCACCAACAACAATGTATAATACGAAGCCTTGCTCATAGGTCTTCAGACAGCAATCACTATGAACATTAAACGTCTAAACATCTTTGGTGATTCGTTGTTAATTGTCAATCAAGTAAAGGGGATATTCCAATGTAAATGTCCAGTTTTGCAGGCCTATAAAGCCCTTCTAGACAAATTCCTAGCACACTTGAATGATACGACATTGAGGCACTCCCTCAATCATCGAATCGTTTTGCAGATACTATGGCCTCTTTGGGGTCCCTAATCCCGCAAGACCCTTTCGATGAGATGACAACCATTCAATTCAAGACATTATCGCAACCTGTGATGGAGCGTGCAATGTTAGGATCTCATCCTAACCCTTAATGTAATAACTTACTTGATGTAATAATTCCTAGTGAACGTGGGTAGGACCCATGATTAATATTTTGTAATGTTCTAAGTTTTAGCTTAGGTAGTGCCTATGACAAATGGCACCCTTTTTATGTAACACATGGTAGATAGGTGGCATTGTGCATGTAATTCGTGTGGCATTATGCATGTAATTCGAGTGGCATTGTGCATGTAATTCAAAGTGGCACTATGCATGTAATTCGGGTGGCATTATGCATGTAATCCAGGTGGCATTTTGCATGTAAGCCAACCTTGGAAGGAAACTCCTTAAATACCCGAAAAGGCACAAATGTAACCATCTTTTGCAAAATTAATGAAGTATTGAAGGAGTTTTCCCCCTCGAAGAGGCCTGCGATTCAGTCCTATTGTGAGATTGTTCTTTATGCAAATTTCTGTTATATTAATGTGATGTTTATGTGAGTTATTTCCAAGCAATTGTGTGAGAGTGTGTTATTTGAGTTTATTTTATAGCGAGGATCTTAACAAGTGGTATCAGAGCGCTTTCCAGGGCCAAGTTCTGCTACAACTGCAACGATTCTTGCCATCCAATCCGCCTGTTAGGTATAAATTCCGTATGTTTTTTCCATTCTATTTTTCCTTATTAAAAAAATCCAAAAAAATACAGTGTTTTTTTTTTTTTTTTTTTCCAGACCAAAAACAAAAAAATATATTATTAGTTGAGTAGGTAGAAACCCTGTATCGGGGGTTTTAAAATATCGCGAAGGATCTGTTGTTATTGGCTAAGCTAGATAGCCCATAAAGCGTCTAGTGAAGTGAGGGGCGATCAGGCTCCAATACCCAGGCCTCAGATAGAACTCGTGCACGGACTTGAGCTCCCACGTATCTTCGGGTATATCAGGAGACCATCTAGGATTAAACAAACTTTTAGCCATTAGGAAGCTCTTCGACCTTGTATTACTCATAGTCTACGGGACACAGCATCCTGGACGATTACCCTCCAGTATTGTCAGAGAGGCAGGTAGTGTGCTCAAGGGTATGTGTGGAATCCTCCTTGAGTAGTGGCCTGAAATATTGGTCCAAGCACTATTGTTCGTCACTGTCGATATATTAGAGGGCATATGGGTGGTACATACTCCTATACTTAGCATTCCCTGGTTCTGTTAAAACTTCAACCTGTAAAAAACATAAAAATAAAAATAAAAATCCAAACATCCATGTTCGTAAACCTGCATTTCAAAAGTGAGCATATGAGAAAGGATTCCTCTACTAAAAAAATAACATAAGGGACATGCATTCGGGATAAGCCATGAGGGTGACACTTAAGTTGAAATTTTGGAGAATAACAGTAAAATTTACAGTGGCAGTCACAGTCGAGTCGGTCGAGTCGGAGAGGTCAACACAGATCGAGGCGGAATTCACGAGTCTTCGTGGTCGAACATAACTGTCATATCAGTCACCTGCACAATACAGAGAATCTTGAGTGTGAAACACGGCCAGTTATAGATAGTGCTCCAATAGCCAACTTTTGCTCAGTAGCTCAGAATCAGAATCTGTAAACACTGTTAGACTCAACAAAATAGGAGATAAAAAAAAAAAAAAGTAGTGTTGAGATATATAACTCATTGTGACCACCTTCTTCTACTGATCATTTTGATATATAGCACCCAAGCACTTTATTGGGCACTTACTAAAAATAGTAAGTCCTAAAAATTCAATTTTATTTTTAGTAACTGGTCACAAAAGGTCAAAAAATGGCCCAGGGTACCCGTGGACACCAGAAAGAACTAGAACACTTGGAGTCCCTAACAAAAGCCATTGAGAACTTGCACTCGGCTTTTCACTCCATAAGGGAAGAAGTCCAAGGTCTTCGCCTAGAGCATGAGGCCACTAGCAACCGCCTAGAAGAAGCACTGACAGAAGTGGACAGCAAACTGAGAAGAGAACCACCCAAATCAGAATACCAAGCTGAGAGTTCTACAAGGAATCATGACCATGATCCACCCTTTAGAATGCCCAAATTGGACTTTCCCAAATTTAGTGGGAAGGATGTTGATGGGTGGCTATGTCGGGTTGACCAATTCTTTCGACTTCATAATGTACCCATATTTCATCGAGTCCAGATGGCTTCCTTTAACTTGGAATCTGAGGCTCTACACTGGTTTCAATGGTTGCGTCTTGCCTACCCAAATCTCTATTGGGAGGATTTTGAATCCAAGCAGAAGTCAAAATGTTGAAACCACGAACTATGATGGAAGCTATCAGTTTGGCCCATTTGGCCGAATCTAAACTCTCTGCCCAAAGACACCCATCAAAGTTTCCTCAAAATAGACCTTCATTTCCCCCTAGAGCCCAACACCCAGATGATAATAAACCTGCTGCACCCAAGCGCCTCACCACCGAAGAGATGGATGCACGTCGTGCCCAAGGATTATGCTACAATTGTGATGAAAATTTTTTCAAGGGGCATAAGTGTGCACACAAAAAATTGTTCTTGATAGATGTTGGAGAACCTAATACCGCTGACGAGAGTGATGAGGATGAGGACCCTCCAGAAACACCTCCTCCACAAGAAGAAGGGAAACAGGAACCTGAGACATCAATTACAATCCATGCCCTTGCAGGCATTACTACTCCTCAAACCATGAAGGTTACAGGATGTTTCAAGGGCCAACGTCTTTCCATCCTTTTGGATTCAGGAAGCACGCACAACTTCATTGACCCTAGAGTTGCTCAACGGGAAAATTGCTATATCCATAATTGTAATTCCTTTGAGGTCATGGTAGCCAATGGGGGAACCTTATCTTGTCATGGAAAGTGTCGCAATGTTAAATCAAGATAGGGGACTATGAACTCAAGCAGGACATGTTTTCCCTCCATTTGGGTGGATGTGATATTGTTTTGGGATGCCAATGGTTGAGTACGTTGGGCACTATCAGTTGGAACTTTGCTAAACTTTGGATGCAGTTCTTCCAGAATGGACAAACACACATCATCAAAGGCTCTCCGACAGGAACACCTCAAATTATCAGTTCAAACGGCATGGAGAAATTGCTAAAGAAATCATCACGTGGGGTCATTGCACAACTATTCTCCATCTAGCCATCCACATCTCCAATGGGTGAAATCCCACAAGACATGCAACAGATTCTCCACAAACATGAGGCCATCTTTTCAGAACCCATCACACTACCACTGCATCACTCTCACGACCATGCCATTCCATTATTGTCGGATAGTACACCTCCCAATATCAGACCACCTTATGAGCGACTCAAGCGCACCTTATTTTGGAAAGGTAGGAAACAGGACATTCGCTCTTTTGTGGCAGACTGCGACACAGGTCAAAGGATGAAAATAGAAATAGTGCACTCTTCGAGCACTCTTCCACCCTTGTCGATACCGAATCAGGTGTGGACTGACATCTCTATGGATTTCATAGAAGGGCTACCTAAATTTGGAGACAAGTCTGTTATTTTTGTGGTAGTGGACCGCCTTTCAAAGTATGCTCACTTTTGTGCCCTAAACCATCCTTACACAGCATTCACTATTGCCCAAATTTTTCTTGACTCCATATTTTGCCTTCATGGCATGCCAACCCCCGTTATATCTGATCATGATCCCAGCCTTACTAGCAATTTTTGGCAAGAGTTGTTTAAGTTGCAGGGGACTCAGCTCACAATGATTTTAGCCTACCATCCGCAAACGGATGGTCAAACAGAGGTTGTTACTAACTGCTTGGAAAACTACCTTCGCTGCTTGCCTCCGATCATCCTACTCATTGGGCAAAATGGCTTTCTTTGGCCGAATGGTGGTACAACACTTCCTATAATACCGCCACCAGAGGCAGATTACGGGCACCCTCCACTCACGCCTCCCTCCTACATTTCGGGCAGCTCCAAGGTACAGGTTCCATCAACACTTCCCAAATTGGATGAAGAAGGCTCCATCTTACTTGCACCAAAGTAGCTGCTGTATCGTCGAACTCGCAACCGTACCATCACAGAGGTCCTGGTTCAGTGGCATGGACTTCAACCTGAGGATGCTACATGGGAGTCTCTCCATCAACTTCAGCAACAGTTTCCTCATTTTCAGCTTTGAGGACAAAGCTTCTTCAAGGAGAAGGGCATGTTAGGATCTCATCCTAACCCTTAATGTAATAACTTACTTGATGTAATAATTCCTAGTGAACGTGGGTAGGACCCATGATTAATATTTTGTAATGTTCTAAGTTTTAGCTTAGGTAGTGCCTATGACAAATGGCACCCTTTTTATGTAACACATGGTAGATAGGTGGCATTGTGCATATAATTTGTGTGGCATTATGCATGTAATTCGAGTGGCATTGTGCATGTAATTCAAAGTGGCACTATGCATGTAATTCGGGTGGCATTATGCATGTAATCCAGGTGGCATTTTGCATGTAAGCCAACCTTGGAAGGAAACTCCTTAAATACCCGAAAAGGCACCAATGTAACCATCTTTTGTAAAATTAATGAAGTATTGAAAGAGGTTGCCCCCTCGAAGAGGCCTACGATTCAGTCTTATTGTGAGATTGTTCTTTATGCAAATTTTTGTTATATTAATGTGATGTTTATGTGAGTTATTTCCAAGCAATTGTGTGAGAGTCTATTATTTGAGTTTATTTTATAGCAGGATCTTAACATGTAAGCTCTGACCTCACGCCAGGAATCCACCTGATCCAAATTGAACCATCTTCGGATAAGTTCTCTCGAATTCAAGATTGTTTGACTCAAGCCAATTGGGGGTCCTTATTCTCCCCGACCCCTCTTAATAGCAACACCACGTTGTTTTTACAAGTTCTCTCCCGCTTATCTTTTGTTCAAGATGGACTTCAAGAGGGATTGGCCGTTCATACTATCGAGGTTTTTGATCAGCAAGATTGGTACACACCCATTCGGGATTACCTCAAGCTAGGTAACCTCCCACTTAAATTGACACAAGCCACGAAAATATCATTCAAATAGAAAGCGGCAAAGCATGTCTTGTTAGGAGACATTTTGTATCATTGTAATTATGAAGGAATCCTCCTTCATTGTTTGGACTAGCAAGAGTCCGCTTGGGCGATCACCCAAGCTCACGATGGTACATGTGGTGGCCACTTCGACGGTATGGCCATCACAAAGCGCATTCTTTGCATGGGTTATTATTGGCCATCTTTAGAGCGAGATTGTTGCACGTATGTGAAGAAGTGCATGAAGTGTCAACACCATGCTAATTTGACACACGTACCTTCTCAGGCCTTGCAGCCGATTCAATCGATTTGGCCTTTTTTGCAGTGGGGCTTTGATCTAATTGGAAAGATCTCCCCTGCGTCATCTTGTCATCACATGTTTATTTTAACGGCCACAGAGTACTTCACCAAGTGGGTGGAAGCGATTCCGCTAACCTCTACGATCGGATCCCGCATTGCGGAGTTTATTTTGCATAACATCATATGTCATTTTGGTATTCCATCCAAGATCCTGTCGGATAATGGGACATCATTCAAGAATAAATATGTGCGTGCTTTGACCACAAAGTACAAAATTCAGCACAGTTTTTCAACACCCTATTAACTGTAGGCAAATGGGCAAGCAGAGGCATCAAACAAAATTCTAGTTGCCATTCTTAAAAAGACAGTTGCAGACAATCATAAGGACTGGCACATTCAGATCCCGCTTGCCCTATGGGCTTATCGCACCAGCATTCGGATGCCCACTGGGGCAACTCCATTTTTTCTAGTGTATGGCTCCGAGGCAGTCATGCCTTTTGAGTTGGAAATCCCTTCCCTACGCATTTCAATGCAAGAGTTCATCAATGATGACACTGCACGACAAGCCCAGTTAGATCAATTGACGTTGCTCAACGAATGACACATTAATGCTCTCGAGCATTTGCGTATCTATCAAGAGCGACTTAAGAAAGCATACAACATGAAAGTACACCTTAGGGAATTTTAGGTTGGTGACTTGGTCTTAAAAGAGAACCAACAGAATTCTAATTTGTCGTCCCATCTAAGGGACAAGTTCACGGCAAACTGGTTAGGTCCTTACATCATTGACAGTAGAATAGGACCCGAAACATATCAGCTTGCTTCTCTTGAAGGAATCAAGAAAACAGAACCCTTGAACATCATTCATTTGAGGCCATTCCACATCTAGAGAGCCATAGTCCAACCAAAAGCTCCAAGGATTATCATAATCACTTGGTCAACCCTAAAAGCCCCAAAGGTATCTATAAACCCTTTGGTCAAGACAAAAGCTCCAAGGATTATCATAATCGCTTGGTCAACCCTAAACGCCCCAAAGGTATCTATAAACCCTTTGGTCAAGACAAAAGCTCCAAGGATTATCATAATCGCTTGGTCAACCCTAAACGCCCCAAAGGTCTCTATAAACCCTTTGGTCAAGACAAAAGCTCCAAGGATTTTCATAATCGCTTGGTCAACCCTAAACGCCCCAAAGGTATCTATAAACCCTTTGGTCAAGAGAAAAGCTCCAAGGATTATCATAATTGCTTGGTCAACCCTAAATGCCCCAAAGGTCTCTATAAACCATTTGGTCAAGACAAAAGCTCTAAGGATTATCATAATCGCTTGGTCAACCCTAAATGCCCCAAAGGTCTCTATAAACCCTTTGGTCAAGACAAAAGCTCCAAGGATTTTCATAATCGCTTGGTCATCCCTAAATGCCCCAAAGGTATCTATAAACCCTTTGGTCAACACCAAAAGCTCCAAGCATTACCATAACTGCTTGATCAACATAAGTATTCAAAAATAAACAAAAACAATATAATCGTCAAAAATCACAAAACCAATTGCATTTCAATTCCATGCATACTCATAAAAAAATCATAAAAAAAAAAAAATCTCAAAAAAATTTGCATTCCAATTCCATGCATTCTCATAAAAAATCAAAATCACAAAAACAATTGCATTCCAATTCCATGCATTCTCATAAAAATCAAAATACAAAAATATAGGTTGCATTAAGCATTGCATCCATACATTGCATACTTCGCTAGGTCATATAAGTCAACTGCACCATAGACTGTCATCACTTGGCAATTCCATAATTTTCCACAAACGCATACATCTATAATAGCACCATCACCATTTTTTTAGCATCGTCAGTTGTCTCCTAATGTATCTAGGGTTTTCATCATTCAGCTGTCTTTAACTTTCTAGCCAAAACGGTACATAGTTAAACGAATTTTACACAGGAAAAGTTTTACTTGGATCACGCCTTGTCACATAACATCCCATCACAAACTAACACACATAAAATAATTCCTAAGTTGTGTGAACGCGAGAGAACCCTACAAAGCCATCTAAGGTACCATAGGTGAAATATTAGCCTGTTCATCCCCCTGTGCGAATGGTTCCAGAATGCTGAGAATTGACAAAAGGATGAGCTCTTCCCTATCCATTCACCTTAATAAACAGTGGTTTTTACCACTACCAAATCCAAATCATAGTTGGTCCCCAAATTTGTAAGGATTCATACTACACGTCCCTACCAAGGATGGGTAGTCATCCCCAAGACCTAAAAGGATCAATGCCCTTCACAAACAAAATTCCAATGAACCATCATCCTAACCTTTCCATTTACCTTTGATCTCCAAGTTGTAAGGATTCATACTATCCGCCCCTAATCAGGATGGGTAGTCATCCCCAAGGCCTAATAGATCAATGCATTTACTTCATACTCTCCATTCTCCCTTTGGTCTCCAAGTTGTAAGGATTCATACTATCCGCCCCTAACCAGGATGGGTAGTCATCCCCAAGGCCTAACAGATTAATGCCCTTATTTCATTATCTCCATTATCCCCTTGGTCCCCAAAGTCGTAAGGATTCATACTACACGTCCCTACCAAGGATGGGTAGTCATCCCCAAGATCTAAATGGATCAAGGCCATTCACAAGTTCAAAATTACAAAGCTCAAAATACAAAATCAAATAACAGTGGTTATTACCACTATTCAAAATCCTTGCTCAAAAAAAAAAAAACACAAGAAAAATAAATAGACAAATAAACAGTGATTTTCGTCACCATATCGACGAGCCAGTCTCCCAAATCATTTCGCCAATAAATAACCTGAACTTGAATCCCTGGAAATTCTTAGCATTCGAAAACCATCTAGGTGATCCTCATTACAGGTTTGGTTGATAGCCTACCTAGCAATGGTGGTATCCTACCCGCACGACGATATGTCCGTCACATTAGCTTTGCGTGTGTGCAGACCAATGTTTGCATGTGGATGAACTAGCTTATAGTACCTTCGATTGTCCCATGGATTAATTTTGCTAAATACAACAACGGAGTTAGTGGAGCTAATTAGGTGATCCTCGATACAGGTTTGGTTGATAGCCTATCTAGCACTGGCGGTATCCTGACAAATACCACATAAACGAACTCAATTGCACACACAGGGATGTGAAATCACTTGGTTAAATTCAAGTCGAATTTAGACCTTGTTCAAAAGTCTCACAAGATAAATGTATAGTCTTGGCTAGTTAGTTAAAATATCTGCATCTCAGAAAAGCTTAACTATATTTTTAAACAACCGATACATTTTATTCCGTACATCACCATTAGAAAATAGACAAAATACAAAAACAAAGTTTTCACATGCACAAGCATTCCACAAAGTTATCCCATTACTATAGCAAGTCAATCCAATATTATACAGTCTATGGTGCATCGACAAATCATCAATAATTCATTTCATTCATTCCATATGCATACATCATACAAATTAGAACCATCACATTCATAATCGCATATGCATATATCAATGTAAAAACATGTACATAAAAATAAATCATGAAAAATTTATAAACACCAAAAAGAGTCATCTGTATATATATATCATAACAAAATTACCCGCAGGCTACAATGAACCGGTCCTCGGACCTCGCTACCACAAGCCAAAAACTCAAAAACCCCAAGCCTAGGGCATTGGTCACCATGATCACACAGGATCGGTGCGATGGGAGCTACCCCCTATAGTGTGGGTCCTATGGGACCTCTCAGGGTGACTGCTACTCACCCCTGCATCGTGCCCACTAGCACCTCCCTCATCCAACCACCTGCGATGGGATGATGCTGACTGCTCTGTCTCGCTGGCTCTCATCCGATATGACGAGCCACCTGTAGGAGGCTCTGGTATTCGCCCATCAAGGTAGATAATCTCTCCCTCCATCTCCAACCGATGCCACTGCCAATCTGCCTCTCGACTCCACTTTGCCTCTCGCCTATGGTAGTAAGCGACTACATCATCACGCTATGCTAGCTGCACCTGCAGGATATCCCTCTCCCGTGCAGCATTCGTATCACCCTCATGCCAACGAGATGCAGTACCTATGCTCTCCTGCTCTACCAACTATGTCTATAGGAGATCCCTCTCCTGTGCCATCTCCACAAGCTCTCCATCTCACCTTCGTAGCACCTCCATCAATTGTGCTACCTTAGCGTGCGACCCCACCACTATACCCCCCGACACAGCCGACTACGTCGACCTCTTTGGTGCATCGGCCTGCTTTGGAGCATCCTGCATCTCTGGCTACTCCTCCTCACCAAAGTCCTCTCCAGCATCTGCCACCTCCACCATGTCCACATCAGTAGGTGCTCCCCAACCCTCTCCTGGTGCCTCTGCACCCTCTCTGCCTCTCGCTGCCTCATCCCCTCCTAATGGCCCCTCACCTTGCCATTGCCAGAGTGTCCACCACTCTTGGTACTCGATAGTAACTCCAACGTCATCCACATCTAGAGTGTCCAGTACTATATCCACCTCCTCCCCTAGCGGCTTGAGGATCGACGTAGCTAGAGTCCTCTCATCGCTCCGGCATCGATAGACTACGGGTTCCCTAGGAAACCCCTGGAGTACCCTAAATTTTCATGTCACTCAAAGATAATGAAAGTATTCTTGCTCTATCCCATGTCGTCCAATGACCCATCTCCCCCTCTGGACCCATCGAATCCACTCATCAGCCTCTGGCCATGTGGGACAATCCCGATATTTCCTCCACACCACATCTCCTGGAGTCAGTCATGCCAATGCATCTATGTAATGGTCCACGTCTCCCACAAACTACCAACTCTACCCTCGCTCCTTAGATCGATACCATAAAGCACCATAACCAATATCTCTGTCCACCATGTCAACCCGTGTAGTCCAGGGTAGCCCTCGTGGTCGCTCTACGGCTATATGCTGCCATGCCCAGCACTGCAGCAAGTAACTGTAGCCAATCCCCTTCTGCTTTCAACAGCGGACCTCATACAACTCATCATATAGTTGAGCCAATAGCGTCTGGCCCCATCTCATGATCATCGGCTTTTTCACAGGACAATCCACTAACTGCCACACAACCTCCAATAGGTTCCATGGGAACCTCACTCCCGATGAGTCTGGCAGGAGCATGTTAGAAATGAGGCTTATAAACAGTGTATGCCTCACTCCTAGCACTCCCCTCGCATACCACCATCATACAAGAATCCCCCCAACCTGACAATCAAGCTCTGCTTTCTCCACTGAGCTCATCCCATCCACATCCTCCCTGTGTCCAAAATACCGGGTCAGTACAACCGTCCTTTGGTCTCATGGCATCGTCCGAATGGCAACCCCATCTATCGAAATTCGAAGAATCTGATACACATCTTCTAAGGTGACTGTCATCTCCCTTGTCAAAATATGGAAGGTGTTCGTCCGAACATCCCATCGGCTGATCAAAGCTGTCAAGTATGCCCGATCCGCAACAACTACTTTCAAACGCATCACATGCTTGAGCCCTAAAGCATCAAGCCACTCCCAGTCCTTTGCACTCAATGCCTCGCGGCACTAGAAAAAATAGTCGGTACCCGATACCGACTCTTCACCACCTACATATCACAAAACATAAACACATCAAAAACATACATCAAATCACCATCACATATTCAAAACTGTAGCAATATACAGTAACAACATTCATTCACATCTAGATCTGTTACAATTTAAAAAAAAAAAATTCAACACAAAATCGATATGGTTTACCTACGGTTTTGACCTAAGTTTACCATTTCAAAACAAAAAAAAAAAAATCAAGTTTTCATCTTACATTTCATAAAAACAACACAAATTTGACATGGTTTACTTACGATTTTTTTACTTAAGTTTACCATTTCAAAACAAAAAAATTCATCAATTTTTTATCTTTAATTTCATATTCAAAATAACACAAAATTCAACATGGTTTACCTACGGTTTTGACCCAAGTTTACCATTTCAACAAAAAAATTCATCAATTTTTCATCTTTCATTTTCTACAAACAAAATAAACAAAAATTTGACATGGTTTACCTACGGTTTCGACCTACGTTTACCATTCAAACAAAAATAATAATAATTTCCCATTTTTTTAATCTAGGGTTTCATCATAAAAACAACACATTTGACATGGTTTACTTACAGTTTTTTACGTAAGTTTACCATTTCAAAACAAAAAAATTCATCAATTTTTCATCTTTAATTTCATATCCAAAATAACACAAAATTTGACATGGTTTACCTACGGTTTCGACCTAAGTTTACCATTCAAAAAAAAAAAATTCATCCATTTTTTTAATCTAGGGTTTCATTTTAAAATTAGACAAAAATGGACATGGTTTACCTATGGTTTCGACCTAAGTTTACCATTTCAACAAAAAAATTCATCAATTTTTCATCTTTCATTTTCTACAAACAAAACAAAAATTTGACATGGTTTACCTACGGTTTCGACCTAAGTTTACCATTCAAACAAAAAAAAAAAAAAAACAATTTCCCATTTTTTTAATCTAGGGTTTCATTATAAAAACAACACAAATTTGACATGGTTTACTTACGGTTTTTTACTTAAGTTTACCATTTCAAAACAAAAAAATTCATCAATTTTTCATCTTTAATTTCATATCCAAAATAACACAAAATTTGACATGGTTTACCTATGGTTTCGACCTAAGTTTACCATTCAAAAAAAAAAAAAAAATCATCCATTTTTTAAATCTAAGGTTTCATTTTAAAATTAGACAAAAATGGACATGGTTTACCTATGGTTTCGACCTAAGTGTACCATTTCAACAAAAAAAAAAAATTCAATTTTTCATCTTTAATTTCATATCAAAAAAAAAAAACACAAAATTTGACATGGTTTACCTATGGTTTCGACCTAAGTTTACCATTCAAAAAAAAAAAATTCATCCATTTTTTTAATCTAGGGTTTCATTTTAAAAATAGACAAAAATGGACATGGTTTACCTACGGTTTCGACCTAAGTTTACCATTTCAACAAAAAAAAAAATTCATCAATTTTTCATCTTTCATTTTAAAAAAAAAATAATAATAATAATAAACAAAAATTTGACATGGTTTACTTACGGTTTCGACCTAAGTTTACCATTCAAACAAAAAAAAAAAATCATCCTTTTTTTTATCTAGGGTTTCATTTTAAAATTAGACAAAAATGGACATGGTTTACCTACGGTTTCGACCTAAGTTTTACCATTCACATAAAAAAAACATTTTTATAATCGTGGTTACCCTCAAGTGTTACTCTAAGTTTCATTTGGGTTTATCCTACGATTTTATCTAGGTTTCCATCGGTTTGCATACACGTTTTATTTTGTTTCAGGGTCTTTCAATTAAATTCGTTCACCTTTTAATTTAATTAATTAGGGTTCCATGTCTTAAACAAAAGAAAACATCATAAAAACACATTTGCATTTTTCAAATTCAAACTCGAGGAGATAGGTCACTTACTGGTCTTGCCTCGGCTTCGCCGCCTGACGACCCGGTTTGTGCACTCATGGTAGCGAGAAAATTTGGCAGTGCTTCGCGTCAAAAAATCTACCTCCTCCTCCTCAGAGCTCCAAATCGTAATCGATGAACAGTGCAAATGAGCCAAATCCGTCATTTTTGCCTATTTATACCTTTTTGCTTGCTGGTAATCATCCCTGCCTGGAACGAGTGCTTTTTCCTTGGAGGCGCGCTCGTCCCACCCCGAGACGAGTACCATCATGGAGTTCTTCCCCCCCAAAACGAATACCCAAAAAAAAAAAAAAATCAAAAACAACCAAAATATAAAAATAACAAATGCCAACAAAACCACTAAAAATTGTCGGACAAAAGTGCTCTTGCACTTAACCTCTTGGCATAAGAAAACTGATGTCGGGGTCTACCTTGTCGTTATCCTACTCCCTAAGAAGGCTACCATAGCCGGACCGCTTCACGGGAAGACAGATTTTCGCCAATGTTAACCCCAAATGGCATCCCAAAATGGGTTCACACCCCCCAAAAATAGGTCAAAACAATCGGGAAACTACTCGAGCATGCATCGGATAACATCTGAAGGCACCCTCACTTAAGTCATCTTGGGTCAAGCGACTCGTCGCTTTTCTCATGTCGGTCATTCCCTCATCGATTCGTCGCTTGAGGGGGTAGTCACACTTAGTTGCCAATCAACAACAATATACCCAATCTTGGAAATGACATGCATTCAAAGGATCATTGCAAAAGACAATCGCACCCCTGCTTGGGGCAGCAAACAAACAATTATCACAAACTGATCATATACTTGGCATTCGTGAATCATGAACTCAAGGTTCCCATAGACAAAATGTTGCGCCCTTTGCCTATTCATGACTGATCAATGTCTAAGTTCAAGTAATACCTCACCGAACCAGGTTAATGTTTGATTTAAGTTCCTTAGCTAGTCAGAAGCAAGGATTCAAGAATGCACCCCCTTTTCTATACTTGGGGCATCAAGAGTTGGTTAGGTTACTAAGAAACCCTAATCATTAGTGCTTTGGTTATCTATTTTTTCTTAGCACTGCACCATGTGCAGCGCTTTCTAAAAAGAGACATTTGTAGACACCAAAATAGCACCAATCTTATTATGTGACTGCAAACACTAATCGCACTAACACACACAGCCCCCAAGGCAGCCCCTAGAGGTTAAACAATGGTTCTAACCACTCACACAGCAATTTTACAAGTCAGAGATCAATTTGGCACCTTTTAGACACTCTGCTACTTATTCACTCCACCCAGAGACAAGTGCAGATTTATACTCGTTCAACCCAGAGATGAGTGCAGATTGGTACTCGTTTCACCCAGATACGATTACCAACACTCACTCCGGGGTGGGATGAATGCCAGGTTTTATCGGCAAAAATTCAAACCTCGATGCATGACAACTCAGAACTGCCACTTAGCTCTCCCTTCATGGCATAGGAGGGCGAGTGAGTTCTTTTGACAACTCATATCTGTCAATTAACTCTCCATTCATTACATGGGAATGAGAGTGAGATTTTTAGGACAACTTAGATTGGCCACTTAACTCTCCCTTCATTGCATGGGAGTGAGAGTAGGCTTTTTCATGACAACTCAGATTTGCCACTTAGCTATCTCTTCATTGCATGGGAGTGTGAGTGAGCTTTTCTAAACATACAAAGACATGCACAGAGGCAGTTAAGAAGCCCTTGATCAAGAAGAAGTCTTCTCTTCACAAAAAAAGCATTCATGCAAAGTAAAACTTTTGCATGTTAATTCAAAGAGACCCCTTGGGTCTATAAAATGGAGAGCTTCCTCACCCAAAAGATATACAGAGAAGGAGCATTTTGAGCGACGAAGTTCTGCTAGTTCACTTGCGATTTATGCTTTCAACATCCATAATCTCTTAATCGAAAGAGAGGTTATTGGGTGACTTTTGAATGCACGAATCAAGAACCAAAACCCGATTTTTTTGACCATAATATCCTACCAATTTGCCGACAACACATCACATCAGGTTTCGGACCCATCCCAAGCGGATTGATGTCGAAGCAAATTTTCACCCGCGGGTGGTTTGCCTTCGGGCACCCCCCACCTTATTGCCTTTGGTGACTATTTCTTTTGTAGTATTTAGCTAGTTACATGATTAAGCTTTTGTCAAGTTTTCAGTTTATTTGGACTCATTTTAACCATTATTATATTTATCTTTCGTTTTCATACATAGGTGCTACTGATTCTTTGTTTGTTTCTTTGAACGTAGATTTTTAGCATTAGAAGAGCAGCGAGGGATCTACTTTTACCAACACAAGCGACGGCAACGTTTTGGTTCACCCATCTTATATGTGGGCACGCGGAAGAAGGAATTCTAAAAAAAGTTGTAAAAGACCAACATTTAATGCTCCTATCCCCTAAAAAGGACGGAGACGCATTGTAACACAAATTTGAAAAGCATATCAATAAAAATGCCGTATTTTATATTGCTTTGATATCTTGTGTTCATGTTCTTTCTTTTTACGCATTTTTCAATAACATAGGGTTTAAACGTTATTTTAGTTTCGTTTACATTGCATTTTTAGTCTATCCTTTTTGTTTTCGGAATCTCATGTTTTCACATTATATGTCACCTGAAGAGCTTGAACCTATCAACGATATCTATAGACTCTTTCAGGAAGACTAAAGTATAATATCTAGAATATTATAATTTCTATTTTTTGCTTTGTTTTCAAAAACACAAAAAACAAAAAAAATAAAATATAATATATATTATTTATATAGGTATATATAACATATATACCCAAGAATTTAAAGCATATATATATATATACATATATATATCACTAAAATATAAAACATCCTAAAACAAAATACCTAGAATCTTGAGAAGTGGTAAACAAATAGAATCTGATGAACAAGATCAAGAAAACCTGGATGATAGGGTACTTATTGAAGATGATAAACTCACAGAACAAGGTGAGGATGATAATGGAGGGGAAGAAGAAGAAGATCCTAACCAACCTTTTGTAGATCCTCAAGGTAATGTTAGCTTTAAATTTGTCCAACAATTTACTGATTTTTTGAAAGAAAATATAGATGAACTTCATCATGTAATAAAGATAGAACATTTACTCCCATCAGGAGATTATTCAATGGAGGCCGCTATAGAAGTTGCTCTCCAATTAAATGCAAATCCAATGACATACATAAATAGAATAGATCAAAATCAAGTTGGACCATCTCAAAACACCAATCAAAACATAAATTTGAACAATCAAAAACCAGCAACACAACCAAATTCCAAGCAAAAACAAAATTCTTCTTCTTCTCAAGCTCCTAATAAACAAATAGCTACATCACAAAGAGCTAAGAAAATTCAAAATTCCAATCATCATCAACAGAAAGTTCAACAAAATACAATCCCATATAAGCTCCATAACACTGTTCCCACAAACACTTTACATAATAGTATTTCTACTGGAAATCCTTATGTGACAACACAACCATATCATCAAAGACACAACAATATGATACCACAAAATCAACTTGGTGGGCAACCACAAGGACTTGAAGCCTTGGTTAAACAATTAGCTTCACGTCTAGATCAGATGGATCCCTACCATCCCTCATACAGTTATAGAGAGATGTGTAGTCAACCCTTGGATCCTATCGTTGTTGCTCAACCTTACCCCAAACATTTCCCTATGTCGGTCCTCCCGATATATAAAGGAACTGAAGATCCTATTGAGCATCTTCGCATGTTTAGGATAACATGTCATGATATTTCCTATGATGATTTGTTGTTACTAAAAATATTCCCTAAAAGTCTCGGAGGCATGGCCTTAGAATGGTATTATCAATTACCAACAAATTCTTTGAGAAACTTTGAAGAGACAACGGAAATGTTTGTTCACCAATTTAGTGCATACATAGAAAGGCATGTCACTATTAAGGATTTATATAATTTGAAACAAGGAAAATATGAAAGCTTTGCTGAATTCCTAGCCAAATGGAGGCAACTTCTAGGAAAATTACATTTTGCTTTACCTCACCGAGAGATGTTGGAAATTTTCATTGGTAATTTACAAGAACAATTATCTTATGAACTTGCTACAACTACAGTGACCTCTTTTGATCAAGCTATAGACTTAGCAAGAAGGGTAGAAGATGCCCTTATCAGAAGAGGACAATTTAAGAAAAAGGATGAAGATAAAACTTCCAAAAACCAATATAAGAATAAACAAGTAGTAGGTGATGGAGTCACTGATAGTAGAAATACCTCAAACATCAATACTACAGAAGTTGTAAAGAAGTTTTTGTTAAATATTCTTGATAAACCTCCAAGAGAGTTCACAAAACTAAATCAACCCTTAACCATGATTTTGCCTCAATTATTAGAGCAAGGTTTGATACGGTTTCCAGAGATAAGACAACCAGATACCACTGCAGCTGGATATAGGGCTGATCTACATTGTAATTTTCATCAAGTGGATGGACATTCAACTAATTCTTGTAAGCGGTTGAAACATATGATACAAGATTTGATTGATAAAGGTAAAATGGAAGTACAACAATTTCCTTCAAACAATAATCCTCAAAATAATACCCAAAAACAACCAACTCAAAATGCAAATCAAAACCTAGATATTTTTCAACATCCTTTACCCAAACATGGTAAAGAGGCTGTAAATCAATTAGAACATCATAATGTTCCTCCTCCAACTCGGTATGTGGGAACCATTAGTAACTTTTTACCACAACAAGATTTGCAAACCTCCTATGTACCTACTCTATCTGTAGTCACAACTAGACCAATACAATATTTTCAATCTTCATCTTCAGAAGATACAAAAAGTGATATAGAAAGTGAAACAGAAAGTGAAATGGACATCACCTCAAATAATTCAAATAGTTCTGAATATGAGTCAGATCAAATTCTTCCCATCATAGATTTATTAGTTCCATAAGAACCATTCCCTAGAAGAATGACCACTCGACCTTCATCTCAACAAACACTTTCAAATGAACAAGCAGTAAATGCTAGACCCCACTTTGGTCATTTACAAAACAATAATATTGTAGGTACTATTGGAGCCATCACTAGACAACAAGCCCAAAATCAAAATTCTCAATCACAAACTCAAACTCAAAATGATAAATCACCTCCATTTGTATTAAGAGCACCTACAAAGGGAAATAATATATCAAATTCACAACAAAAATCCCCTTATGACATTAATGAACAACTAGCTAATATCATAGCAAGAATTTCTCTTCTAGATCTTCTAAGAACTTCATCTATCCATAGAGAGGAATTAATGAGTACCTTAAGCAAAATGATGGTACCTCAAAATATAGAACCTGATGTTGTGGTTAATGCTGTAATTTCTCATGGAATAAATTATATAGATTTTCAAGATAAGGATATTCCTCCTCAAAGCATGTATAGAGATAACCCTCTATACATTACAACATTAATTGGGGATGTAGGTGTTAAAAGAGTCTTAATTGATAATGGATCATCATTAAACATATGCACATATGATTTTTTTCAAATATTTGGGTTTAGAAATGAATATTTAAAAATAACTGAAATGATTATCAAAGCATTTAATGATGAAACTCAAGAAACATGTGGAGTATTGTCGATTCCATTGCAAGTTGGTCCAAGGATTTTAGATACGACCATGTTTGTTGTATCTTGCCCCGCATCATACAACATCCTTCTAGGTCGACCTTGGATCAATGCAATGAGGGCAGTACCTTCTACATTACATCAATGTGTTAAGTTTGAGTTTAAAAATCAATTAGTCACTATCCATGGTGACCCTAGACCATTTGACATGTGTGCTATGGCAGAACCAATAGGAGTCCCATTTTGCCCTGCTATGTCTTCAACACACCCTAGTCCTCCTTCAGTATCAAAACCCACACCATCTAAACCTACAACTAAAGAAGATAGTCCTTCTACTTCATATCCTCTTTCGGATGAAGTCTTACCGGATTTATCTTCAATACTAACAACTTTAGAATAGACTAATTTTTCTACCCAAGATTCCCTTGTTTTATCTCAATTACCACCTTCCCCTAGAATGATGGGCTTGCCACAAAAGTTGGGAAGTATTTATCATATGGGGAGTTGTACCTTTATTTATGCAGGGTATGATTTTGGTAAAATTAATATTAAAATGAGTTTCACAATTGATCAAAATGGATTTGCTAGATGTTATTTTTCTAATGGATATGTAAAGCCAAAACAAATGATGTTTAACATGGGTTATAAAGGTAGAGGTTTGGGACCTCTCGAAAATGGTATACATGAACCCCTAGAAATTGAGGAGTGGCCTGCCCGATGTGGTATCGGTTACATTCCTACAAAAACCCAACCATTCCCATTTGAGGATGATGATCAACTAATAACATATCAAGAGTACTTAGCACATCAAGAGTATTTTAAAACAAGTAAAAGGATACATTCTTGTAACATGTTATCAATAGCATATCCAGAAATGATTGCTACACCAGAGGATTGTTTAGAAGGAGATATTTTTCATGATATTTCTCTTGATGAAGTTTTGAGGAATAGATTCTTCTTCGATGGGTCTATACCATGTATAGCCCACGTTCAAACAACCACCCCTCAAGAAGAACTAGCTAAGTTAACCTTAGAAGAATTACAAGAAATGGGTGTGTCACCCGCTCCACCCAAATTTGAAAGAGATTTAAACATTGTGGTAGAAAATGTTCTACAAGTTAACATTGGGACAGAAGCTAACCCTCGCTTGGTTAAAATTGGAGCAGAATTAAGTGAAGAAAGACAAAACCAATATATTACATTTCTCATAGAGTATGCTGATGTTTTTGCTTGGACATATGCAGATATGCCAGGCCTAGATTCTTCTATGGTCATGCACCATTTAGTAGTGCACCCTGATGCAAAACCCGTAAAGCAAAAACTTAGAAAAATGCATCCCAAGGTAGCATTGCTAGTCAAAAATGAATTACAAAAACTTTTGGATGTTGTTTTTATCCAAGCCATTGATTATGCTGATTGGATATCAAATGTTGTTCCAGTAACCAAGAAAGAGGCCACTAAAATTAGAGTTTGTACTAATTTTAGAGACATAAATGTTGCATGCCCTAAGGATGATTTTCCTCTCCCAAATATGGATCAGATTATAGATTTTACAATTGGGAGTGGGATGTTATCCCTTATGGATGGTTTTTTAGGATACAACCAAATCAGAATAGCTCCTGAAGACCAACCCAAAATTGCTTTCATTACACCTTGGGGAACATTCTGTTGGAAAGTAATGCCCTTTGGTTTAAAGAATGCAGGTGCAACCTATCAAAGAGCTATGACATATATTTTTCATGATATGATGTATGATATTCTACATGATTATGTAGATGATATTATAGCTCGTTCAGCTAAGGAAGATGATCATATTGATGATCTAAGAAAAGTGTTTGATAGACTAAGAGAATATAAGATTCACTTAAATCCAGATAAATGTGTATTTGGAGTTAAATCTAGAAAATTGTTAGGAGTTATTGTTTCTATGCATGGCATAGAGATAGATCCCCTTAAAATTAAGGCTATCCTTGATATGCCACCACCTAAAAACATATCAGAATTAAGGAGTCTACAAGGAAAACTCTAGTCTATCCATCGCTTCATTGACAAGTTGGCAGATAAAACCCGACCTTTTCTTAAGTTACTTAAGAAAAAATTCCATTTCAATGGGATGATGAATGTAAAGAAGCATTTGAAGCCCTTAAATAATATCTTCTTAATCCTCCAGTGCTTGTTCCTCCTAAACCTGATTGTCCTTTTATTTTGTATATTTTTGCTTCTGAACTTGCACTTGGAGCAATGTTGGCTCAAATCGATGATGATAAGAAAGAACGAGCCACATATTATATAAGTAGAACATTAATAAGCTATGAAACCCGGTATACACCATTAGAAAATCTTTGTCTGGTAGTTGTGTTTTCTACACAAAAGTTATGCCACTATATGCTCAGTCAAAAAACATTTGTTATTGCTAAGTCTGATCCATTAAGGTATTTGATGAGTAGACCTTACTTGTCAGGACACACAACTAAATGGGTTCTTGCTCTAAGTGAGTTTGAACTCACATTTATTGGCCAAAAATCTATTAAAGGCCAAGTTATAGCCGATCAACTTGTTGTTGCACCTCTTGAATCTACTCATCCTATAACCATTGAATTTCTTGATGAGTGTCTTAACTTAGAAGAGGATCATTCTAAATCTTGGTCCTTGTATTTTGATGGAGCTAGATGTATGAGTGGTGTAGGTGTAGGTATTATATTAATATCTCCACAAAAGCACCTTATTCCTTTGTCTTTTAAACTTCAATTTGCTTGTACTAATAATACTACAGAATATGAGGCTCTAATCCTTGGGTTACGAGCAACTTTAGCCTTAAAAATTAAAGTTTTATTAGTCTTTAAAGATTCTCAGCTTGTGATAAATCAAATTAATGAAGTATATCAAACACGATATGAGAAGCTTCATCCCTATAAAGAATATGTTCTTAAGCTTATATCCTTATTTGAGAAAGTAACTTTGGAAGCCATCCCTCGCACTAGCAACCATGTTATTGATGCCATGGTTGTTGCTACCTCTTTATTACCTTTGGAGTTGGATGATGAATATGCTACAATCATTATTCACCAACTCCAAGAGCCAACTTCCTCTAAGTCTTGTCTAGAACCATTGGATGTGTTTTTAATTAATGAGATAACTCCAGAACCTTGGTATATAGACATCTTTAATTTTCTCCAAAAAGGAACCTTCCTAGAAGGATTAGATAGAAACCAACGTAGGCTATTACGTAAGCGAGTTGTTCACTTCGTAATTATTGGCAATACCCTATATAAAAGGTCTTTTGAAGGTATCCTTTTGAGATATCTCAATTTAGAAGAGTCTAAGAAAGCATTAAGTGAAGCCCATGATGGATCTTGTGGAGGACATTTTAGTGGAAGTGCCATTGCTAAAAAACTCCTACGAATGGGATACTTTTGGCCTTCCATGGAAAAATATGCTAATGATTATGTGCATCATTGTGACAAGTGTCAAAGACATGCAGACCTTGTTCATGCTCCTTCTCAAGAACTTCAAGCTATATCTTCTCCTTGGCCCTTCTCTAAATGGGGTTTAGACATCATTGGTAAAATTAATCCTATCTCTTCTAATGGTCATAAATTTATCATAACAACAATAGAGTATTTTACAAAATGGGTAGAAGCTATGCCATTAGCTTCTTGCACAGGAGTCCAAGTCTCCAAATTCATCTTTAATCAAATTATTTGCAGATTTGGTATTCCATCAACTCTCATCTCTGATAATGGAACATGCTTTAAGAACAAAGACATTAAAAAACTTTGTCAAAAATATAAAATTCAACATCGATGGTCCACTCCATACTATCCACAAGGAAATGGCCAAGTTGAAGCTTCTAATAAAACCTTAATTAAGATTTTAAAAATATTGGTTAATAAATCAGGTCATGATTGGCATATGCAATTATATCCTACCTTGTGGGCCTATCGAACTAGTGTTCGTACTCCCACAGGTGCTTCACCTTTTGTCTTGGTCTATGGTGCTGAAGCAATTTTTCCATTTGAGTTAGAAGTTCCTTCTCTAGCTCTTCTACTTCAAGATGTCGAAGTAGGGGATGAATATCGTGTTGGCAGACTAAGTCAGTTGGAGCTTCTAGATGAGAAGTGTATTCATGCTCTAGAGCATCTTCGCTCTTACCAAGATAAACTCAAAATATCATATGCAAAGAAAGTTCATAATCGATATTTTGAAGTTGGTGATTTAGTACTTAAAGAAAACCAAAAAAATACTAATGCTAGAAAATATTTAAAAGGTAAATTTCAACCTAATTGGCTTGGACCATTTGTCATTACTGCTAAATTTGGATCAGGTGCATATCGCTTGGCTACTTTGGATGGAAAATATCTCAAAGAGCCAATGAATATCATGCATCTCAAAAGATATTATGCATAAAGCAAAAGTTCCATATCTGTATATAATTGTAAATAACTTCTTCATCAATTTGCAACTATCATCAAAACAACCAAAAAAATCAAAAAACATGAAAAATTTCCAAAAATATTTCAAATTATTGTTAAGTTCTCATTCTTTGCATCAGTGTGTGTTGTTTTCCAAAAATTCAAGTTATATTTTATCTTATTTCGGATAAACTCAAAAGTTATCTTGAACCACTCACTTAATTTACATCTTTACTAAATTTTGATTTTGTCACTTTGATTATAAATCTCTCTTGTACCAAAAAGCACTACTACTTCACTAAATAAAATTTTGAGTTTTGGGAACTGATCTTGCTACTTCTTGAACCAAGAACACACTTTCATATCTTAAAATGATTTTTTGCAAATTCGAAAATGATACTACATAGTAGTCTTAGTTCCTTAAGTAAAAAGTTTCCCTTGCTATCCTATTATGTGCATGGTCTAGAATACTGAGAATTGGCAAAAGGACAAGCTCCCCCCTACCCAAATAAAATCCCTTGCTCCTTGTCTAATCTGAGCAAGTATCCCAAAAAAGAAAAGAAAAAAAAAAAAAAGAAAAAGAAAAAGAAAAGAAAAAGTAGTTTTACTACAAAAAGCAATAAAATCCCCTTGTTCAAAAATGAACAAGAATCCCTACTCCAAGAAATCAAAATAAAATAAGGGGGTAATGAGCTTGAATCCCTAGAATTCCTCAGTTATTCGAAATCCATGAGGTGAGCCCCATAACACGGTTTTGTGCCATCAAGACGGCCTGCCTGGGGTATCCTTTTGCGTGGTGACATGTCTATCACATTAGCGACCTTCTTTTGTATAGACCAATGTCCACTTGTGGATTAGCTAGCTTTTGGTAACTTGAATTACATAGTAGTTCAGTACAATTGCATGCACAAAATCATGGTTAATGAATCTTTCACTTGCACACACATTGGTTCATAAAAGTTGGCTTGTATCATTACCTCACTCAAAATTGGTAAATCAATTTCACAAGCACACACATTTGATCCTTGAGATATTTTGTATCATTATGATAAATCAATATGGATAATGAACTCACACATCACACATTGGTTCTTGATAAATTTGACTTTGTCTTAGAAATAATTTAAAATATTTCTTTGAAATTTTGTTAGAAAACATTAGTTTATAACTATTCATATTAATCCATATCACTTAATATTTGCAATTACATATATATATATATCTTCAAAATATTTAAAACATGTGACACAATGATTTATTTCAAATAAATTTGCATTTTAAAATCACACATAATCAATTATCATGCATTGCATTTTGACTTCGCGATGATGGTATAATTCCTAGTAATTATTTTTCTCAAATTCACACTAGGAATTCTATGCCTAGCGCAAGTCATCCTTCCCAATTTTTCATGCTTAAATCATTTTATATTCTCACAAACTTTATCAACATAATTCTCAAAATAAAATCAACATTTTCTTTTATCATCATAAAGCCTCAAGATTATTCTTGAGCCCACAACCCTTTCTATTAGCAATATAAACTTCCTCATAATAGGATCCGCTTCATGACCTAGCGAGCATTGATCTCCACCAATGGTCATATAACAACACAACATCCTTTGAGGTTCATTGCTAATCCATCAATTCTATCATCATACAAAAACATCTTTTTCAAAACATACTTTACAAAAATAAAATCATTTTCTTTTATGTTAAGCATGATCAAAATATTTAAAATTCCAAAGCATGATTATAAGAAATTCAAACATTTGTAATCAAATATTCAAAATCAAATCATTCAAAGTCACATAAGACAAGAAAATATCAATATTTTTTATATTCTAAAGTTTATTTTAACAAAATAGAGTCGATTGGTATGCCACAATCTCCAAAATTGGCATACTCAGTCACTAAGATATAATAGTACAAAAAGAAGCTATATGAGAATCACTTGGTCTAGAAGCCCTAGAGCTCTAAGCATCATCATCCCCACCAGGGGGTCATGGTGGTCTGAAACCATCCTACTCCTGTAGTAGTAGTTATCCTAGAAGTTGAGTGAGACACTGATATCAAGTGATTGGGAGGCATCAAAGACATTGGGTATGGCTACCTCTACCTAAGGCACTACTACAAAATATAAAGCTTGATAAAAACCCATCAGTTTAAGAGCTCAATAAGCTCATCCTCCGAATCACTCCTCCTAAGTGAGTCGACTAGAAGATGTAGGAGCTGAAACCCTAGCTCTCCTATGTCTAAGCTTGTACCTATGGAACTCTACCTCTAGAGTCTAAATCTTAGTCTTCTAGCTCGCATTCTCCTCCCTCAAACTAGTGAGCTCCACCTATAGAGTCGCCATCTCACTGCTCTCCCCCTCCTCTATCATGGTGCCCTTCTCGAGTGAGTCAGGTCTCCTCTCCTACTGAGAGGATGCTCTCCTCTCCTCCCTCTCTCCCCTGGATCTCTCTCAATCCTAGTTGATCTCTCCTACCTCAACCAGCTCTGATGTCCACCTCTAGTGTGAGGCCCCTCTCTCCTAGGGGGTACCTGTATCTCTAGCTATTTCTACTATCCAACTATACACCGCTATCTAAAAACCTTATTAGCTACCTATTGTACTACACTCCTCAGCATAGTCAGTTAGGTAGGTCGAATGTTGGTATACCACTATCGATACCTATCTATCATCCCAACATCATCTCCCTCTATCATGGCCACTACCTCATCATCTAGTTGAGGGTCCATAAATTGAGCCATGTTGGGAGCACCACTAATGGTAGTGTGATCCCGAGTCACCCTAGAAAATGTGACATTCCTATACTAAGGAATATCCTATTGTAACCCAAATTGGTGCATCACCCGGTCCACGTGGTGTAGCTCCAACTCCCCTTACTCCATCTATAGCCAAATGACTCACCTCACATGAGCCAGCTCATAACCATCCTCTCCCCACCCTAGTAGCTCTCTCTAGGGTCTCCACCGGATATCCTCTATAAGTAGCTCATCAAGTAACCACCTCGCTACATCGAGGCTAACCCACCCATGGCACCCTCTATGTAAATGCCAATAGAATACCCTGGGTCTGTCATCCTCCACCTCGGGCCTCCCATCCTCTACCCGTGTCAAAGGTAGTCCTACAGGTCTCTTGATAGCCATGTGCTCCCAACACCATACCTATAGAAAGGAGGTAAGTACCAATGCCTTACCCCCTTTGTAGACGACCCTGTGTAGTGTCCTGTATAGCCTACAGAGAATGTACGGACCCCAAGCAAACCGTACCCTCTGATCCTACATGTCATAGATGACCTCTACCAAAGTCCATGGTAAGTGGCACCCATTGAGATGGCATAGTAGAAGGCCTACCACTATACCACTCAAAAGAGCTATCAATCGAGAGACTCCATCTATCTGTCTGAGCCTCTCAATGTTGATCCCACCCTTCTTGAGCATGAAGCTCGGGTCTCCAGTCAATCTCTGCATCACCTGGCCTTTGTTTCCAGATGGAGATATATACATACCTCTGATAGGCACCCTGAGGATCCTCTAGATATCCTCTAATGTGGGGGCCATCTCCCCTATCGGTAGCTGAAAACAAGATGATTTTGGATACCATCTCTCTACTAGTGTTGTCAATAGTCTCTGATCAACTGGAATTTGTGGCATCTCTACCACATGTCTAAGCCCAACTACCTCTAGAGTGGTTCTCTCATCATCAGAGAGAGCACCCAAGTCTACCTAGAGACTGGCATATCTCCACTCCCTATTCTTCAAAGCTGGTTTCTATTAACAAAATAAAGTAACAAATAATTAAGTTAGTGATCGGACTTAAAAATCAGAGATCGAACCTAAATTTACAATATCATACTCAATTGTTCAATATCAGATTTATTTTGATGATATCGTACTCTTCGATATCATTGAAATAGGTTCGATATTGACCAAGATCAGACTCATTTCGATAATATCAAAAAATTCGATATTGTCAAAATCGATCCGATATTTTCGGATCGATCCGATCTTGCTATCACGGTTGCGCGATGGTAGTCATGCCCTAAAAATCCAAATTTAACCTAAATTAAATGCAAAAACATAAAATTCCTAAGCTAAGGAGGTGTAAGATACTTACTCTTATGCTCCTGGGCCCCGCTCGGACTTCATCTGCATGATGGATAGCCTCTGCCATAGTTCTCTCCTCAGAGCTCAAAAACCAGAAAATAATAAAAACAAAATGAATTAGGTTTTCTTCCTATTTTTCTATTTTATTTATTTTACCCTCAATTCAAAAAATTTTGAGTTTTCCACCAAAACGTAGAATTTGGCATAAAAACTCGAAGGGGGTATCACACCTAATGCAACTTGCAATAAAACTTCAAACCATCAATAAATTTTGTAATAAATTTTTGCTTTCTCGTAAAGCGTGCCATTCTTTTCTTTAACACATTTTTTTCAAAAATGCGCTAAAGAGGGGGTAAAATGTAACACCCTAAAATTGACTCATATTAATTCACATTAAGACAAAAACATTCAAAAAATCAATTAAAACAACTTCCTACCCTTTTGCCTCGATTTTCATGCCCTCCTGGCGAGATCGACTATATTTTGATGAGATCGGATGTCCGATCCTTGATAGCCATTTAATGTATGAGATCAGATGTCCGATCTCATCCAAAAATAGAAAAATCCTAGAATAGAAAAATGACAAAATTATTGCAATACTTTTTGTCTCTATCTGCCTAACTACATGGTGGTTACGGGATCGGATTTGCCGATCACCCCTAGATTGGAAGAGGTTGCAACCTATTCTATTTTTGGCCCAACCCCTCCAACTTACCTAGCCTATTTAATTAGGCATTCCCCCCTGAATTCCCCCTAACTTTCTGGCTGAATTCTGACTTCTAGTTGCTTAGTTATCACTTTCGCATTCTTTATTTTCTATGCTTTTCATAAATTTTTGTAGGTTTGGAGGTATGATCATTGTGCATCTATTGGTACGATCTGATATTGGATATCAAATCTCATTGGGTTAACATTCGATCTCGCTTGGTTAGCATCCGATCCTACCCTACTGCATCTGATCTTGTTTGCAAGCTGCTTGGGGGTAACTCCAGGCTTTGGTTTGCATTCTTTAGTCTCATATATACATTTCTAGCATCATATTTATCATTTATCATTGCATGTAGTATAGAAATTGTTGTTATCATTCTTGGAGTTCACCATCCTTGCATTCAATTGTCTTAGTTGCATATCATAATCCATATTCATATTATTTTCTTTCAATACAACATTCAATAAGCTTTTACATGTCCTAATCCATACTTAACAAAGTCTATAGCACATTGCAAGTTTTTGTTTTGCTCTCTATTTGTGAAATTGTAGGTTTCTGCTCTGATCGAACCTACCGATCACTGATCGGATCTGACGATATCAGATCGGCGGATACGATCGCTGATCGGATGTCCGATATCGCCTTGCAACATCCGATCCTACCTGCAACAAGCAAATAGACTCTACATCAGACATCCGAGTTGAGTAAGAGGATCAAATCTCTTTTACTATTAAGCATTGCATTGATTTACTTTCTGTAATTCATTGTATGTTGTATTCATCTGAAAATAAATTGCATTTAGTATAGAATAGTTGCATTTTTGGCCAAACTAGGTGATTGTGAGCAAATATAAAAGAACACATCAAACAAACTCCCAACCCTAGGCATGGAAACTGCCATAATAAATGTTTCCTAGTGAACCCTAACCAATTCATCAAAAAATCACCAAAGAGGGCATGACCTCAAGTGCCTCTCCTCTGAGGTGTAGACCTACCATTTTCCCATTCCCCTTCGAGGTGCGGATCCATTAGCCTGAAGGAAAGGAGTGCAAAAATTTTAGAGCTACGCTATTCTATATCATTTCTAACATCTTAATATAATATTTTAGCTCATTACATTTCCATTTAAATCATAATTTCATCCATATCCTTCATTAACCCACTGTTGTAGATTTTTCTAAGTGTTGGATAACCTATGGCATATCCTATCAAATTAACTCCTCTATCATTATTTTGTGTTAATTTGACTATTACTAATATTATATTAGCTCCTCTACATCAATCCTAACACCCTAGATTTCATTCCCCAATATCTCATATCTTTGATTGATTAGATTTATAGTCATTTTGGGCATTTCCACTTTTTTTTGGCATTTAAAATTTTAGTCCTTAAATTATCTATTTTGAGGATCTAATCCTTTGATTTTCTTAGTCACAAACTTAGTAGATACTATTAGGATCCTTACCTTTCAATTTTAACCCAAAACACAATCAGAATCAGCCCAAATCGACCTCTAAAACTCTCAAAACCCATCCCAGGACCAAATTCACCACCCTGAACTATCAATGGCAAATTTCATAACCTGAAATACTCAAAACTAAATTTACCACTTAGACCAAATTCACCAGTGGTAAATTTGACACCAATGGCTAATTTTGTAAAAGACCAAAAATCCATTCCAAGAGGTAAGCATACTCAATTTTTTTATAAAAAATGGGTTTGATTAGCTGTAAAGATAGTCATTCATCTTTCCCAACCCTCAGATAGACCCCCCAAAGCAGAAAACCTTTTTTTTTGTTTTTGTGTAGATTTACCAAATTAGCCATCGGGTGGCGAATATGGCAGACATGCTCTAGGAGAGGTAATCTAGGCACTTGACCCTCCTTAGCTTTGTAATTTCATTTCCTCTATATTTTGTTCCTATTTTTCTATTATTTTGCAATAGAAATCATATTTACTTTGGTAAATTAAAGAACCTTAATTAGAAACCCTAATCGTTTACAAAACCTTGCAATTTCTTCACAAAACATTCTAATATTTTTACAAAACATTCCTAAAATGGTCAATTAAGGAACCTTAGGCTAAACTTTAGCTTCTTCATTATTTTTAAGTACATAGGTAAAGAATTGATAATCATCTATTTGCATTTAGGTTAACTTGTCTTCTTGCATTTCTCCTTGTTTTACCCTAAAAAATGAAATCTCCTTAGTTTAGCTCATTCAAACTTGAAAAGCATATAGGTTATTTCTTGTTTGTATGCATTTGTATAATTTAAGCTTTCACATTGCATTTAGATGATTCTTGATGATTTAGGTTTAAATAACTATTAAGTCTCAAAAAAGAGTCATATAGATAGAGATCCAAAACCTTAGGTGTTTTCTTTGAATAAAACCCATTAAAACACCGACAACACAAGCATTACATCAACTGACACACAACCATAGAAAAAAATATTGAGTAGTAGTCTAGTTGTGTTGAGGATATTTGTATCCTCGAGGAGAGATTATAACGAATCTTCCCCGCATACACTTGATATTAAATTAGACTTAAAGGGAAAAGAACACAATTTTTTCCCACCATCTACAAGCCTATCCAATGTAAGGGCTAATTTTCAAAGGGCAATGGATTTAGATTTTGGAGAGCTTGTGAATAAAGTGATAGTATTTTATCTAGATGACATGATAGTATTCTCTCATAAAAAATAAAAGCATATTGAACATCTCAGAATGGCCTTTGAAAAGTGCAGAGAATTTGGTATTTTCTTGAACCCAAAGAAATCTATCTTTGTTATTGAGGAAGGAACTCTATTTGGACATGTTATCTCTAAAAAGGATTAACCATTGACCCAGAAAGAGTGAAAGCTCTTTTAGATATTCCTTTACCATTAAACAAGAAAGGGCTATAGTCTTTATTTGGATAGATCAACTTTATGCAAACCTTTATTGCAAAATTTGCACAAATAGTAAAGCCTATGATCAAACTATTGAATAAAAATGTAAACTTTAGGTGGACAAATCTAAGGAAAGAAGCAATATCTCAAGCACTTGTGCTAGTCAATCCTGATTACTCAAGTGATTTCATTATGTATGATATTAGTGAATAGGAAAGTTAGATTGTAGTTCTTCCTCAAAAGGGAGAAGATAATGAGGAGATACATGTTACCTTTTTAAGCTGGACTATGCAATATCACGAGAAAAGATATAACTTCATTGAGAAATAGGTATATGCAATCATAAAGTCCTTAAAGAAATTCAGGCATTCTATCCTAAAGCAAGAACTTGGTGTATGTAGTACATCCTAACATCAAAAAATTTATAAGACAATGAGATATTTGTGAAAAAAGAGTGGGATGGGTGTTAATACAAGAATATGATATAGATATCCATCCGACTAAGCTAGTGAGAGGCAAAGCTTCGTGCTCGGAATTAGAAAAAGAGGCTAGAATATAATATATGGTATATCAAGCACTAGAATCAATTCAGGAGATTAGATAACCCTCAGAGATCTCATATTGGGTTGATGAAATTATAAGCTACTTCCAAATAGAAAAATGCCTAATAATCCTAAATGCTTCACAAATGAGAAGGTATAGGCTATAGGCTTTGAAATATGTTCTATTACCTAAAGGCCTATACAGAAAAAAATTTGGATGGTGTTTTTTTGAGATGCATCAATGATGATCAAAAATAGAAGATCTTGGAAGAGCTTCATGGAGGCTTATAAGGGGAACACTACTCAGGTAGGACCACATCACTTAAAATACTAAGAATATGTTGTTACTAGCCAACCATATTCTTTGATATTTTTAAAATCATAAAATCATGTGAAGGATATCAAAGGCATGTAGGAAGAAACAAAAATACTTCCTTACTGCTCAAGTCCATCCAGGTATAGAAACCTTTCTAGCAACGGGGTTTGGAATTCATAGGGTGATAGAACCAAACTCATCAGTAGGACACAAGTACATTTTGACTGCTACAAAATATTTCACCAAATGGGTTGAAGCAATACCCACAAAGAAAGTTGACCAAGAGGTATTAATTGAACTTATTGAAAGCTTGATTACAAGATTTGGTATACCTAACGCATTGGTTAGTGACAATGGACCATCCTTCATTGGATCAAAGATGATTGATTTGACTAGTAAACATAGGATCTATTTAAAAACTTCTTCTAACTACTATCCATAGGGAAATGGCCTAGTAGAATTAACAAATAAGAATTTACTTAGGATTCTAAAAAGGACTCTAAAGGACAAAAAAAAGAGTTGGCATTTACTTATAAATCAAGCACTATGAGCTAATAGGATCACCATTAAGAAGTTCACCAACACTTCTGCTTATGCTTTAGTATATAGAAAAGAAGCTATTCTCCCCATACATATGGAGATACCTACTTTGAGATTGCTTAACTAGACCCATATTGTAGAAGGAGACCTAGTAGAAGATAGACTGATGCAAATTTTATAGTTAAAAGAAAAAATAGAGCAAGCGTATGTACAATAACATAAGCATCTAGGGGAAAAAAGGATGGTTTGATAGAAATACCACTTTTAGTAAATTTAGAGTTAGAGATATAGTCCTAATATGGAGTGAAAACAAGGCAAAACTAGAAAATCACCAAAAGTTTGACTCCTTCTGGGAAGGTCCTTCCAAAATGATTGTTAGAAAATAACACAACGCTTTCCAACTCCAAGATGAACAGGGAAGGATTCAATCCATTCTTGTCACTGGTTTCCACTTGAAACTCTATTCCATTAAAAAGTTTCCACCCCTTGTATTTTATATATCATATGTATTTTAACATGTGTTTTTGTAAAATATCATAATTTCATGACTCGTCTCAAATTCATGGTAGAAAAGGGAGAAAGAGATATGCACAATATCATAATATGTCAGAGAGTTATGGTAACGATGGATAGAAGCCTTTGAAAATAAGAGGTTGATGTGATTTCATGACAAGCCACCATATCATGATCAAACAGTCAAAATAACTCTAGATAAATAAGATTCGTGATTGCACAAAGGGAGGGAAAACCATTTTTAAATTTTGAGGAAGCGATGGAAAGCATGATATCATAAATATAATGTTGGTTATTATACATCAAAAAATATGGTGCATGAGTGGAAGCAAAATTGATGCCTCAATCAATTCATCAAGCAAATGACCAAATATTGTAGTAATTGCATGTTGACCTAATTCATGTGGAAGATATGTATATGGCTAAGAAACCCTAGCAACTCCTAATTTTTTTAAAGTATTCTCATAGAATTCCCTTCCATCTCTAGAATTTTCCTCTCATGTTAGTGTATTCAGAAGAGTTTTTCAATGCACTAGAGTTTGAGAAAACAAAAATACCATAATGGTGGCTTCATCCTTAGTCGTAGAGGTTGCAATGAACATGGAAGAAGATAAAAATTTCAAATTCCAAGACAAGGATGTGAGAATTGTAGACACTGTGGTTATATACAAGGGGGTTGTAGGACTCAGAATGGACATCAAAGAAAGGCTTTCAAAAGGTATTTCACGATCAAGCCCCAATACTTTTGCCTTTCATTCCTTTATTTCTATATCTACAACCCGATGCATCCATACCCTGAACTAGTACGCACCATAGCTAAATACTATGACCCTAAACACAATATTGTTCAAAATGTGTAAGGATACCCACTTTTTACTCTTAGTCCAAATGTTTTTTGGTTATTTGTACCATGGGTATGGCTCCAACTCTGAAGCCCAAATATTTCCATCTTAATGATCAGGCAAATAATTTCATTATAAATAGTCACATGAGAACCTTCTTAGAATTGCAACTAAAAATACCACCAACAGGCAGATATTTACTAGAAATCCCTATTCTTCGTATATAATTCAAGAACCTTGAGCTTTTTTATATGTTAGCGATAATCATGGGGTTATCATCATATGAGGAGGTCCACAGTTGGAAAATTTCCATGGCCGAGTGCATTTCAAACCCTAAGTTCTATGACACTTTCATTATGGACAATAGCACTGTTGGTCCAAAATATTCCTACGGTTAGTTATTGTGCCCAAGACATGGCCAAAATTTAATAAACCATCAAACTGTAAGACTTAATCGGTTCAATATCCAAAGAAGGTTGGTTTCTTTGAGAAGTTCTAACTAGCTGAAAAGTGAGAAGGGGAAGAAAAGAGTGCTTGAAAGAGACGTAAATGTAGCTGAGGCTAGAACTTGATATGGTGCAAGTTAAGAAACAACAAGAAATGAAAGAAGACCATGGAATGAAGCAATCCTTACAACCTCCTAATAGACCAACTAGCTATTTATCATATACAGAATAATATTCAATCGGTGTTTAGCTTCATATATTAGTAGTTCCAGGACTAAGAAACAAAAATGAACATAAATCCAAAATAAAATTAATGTTATGCGAGTTTACTTATTCTGTAAGATATTTGAACCAAATATTAAATGAAGATATTTATTACATTGCTCCTTCTAAGTCTTAATCCATACAACTTGTAAATGCCTAAGAGCTAACCCTTTGATAAGAGGTCAATACTCTTATTTATAATCCCTCAATGGTTCAATATTTCAAAATACAAAATTAGATTATTTAAAAGTTGTTACAATAATATTCCAAGTGATCAATCTGGTACAAGCATCATGCAGTATCATTGATCCGAAGATAGAATAGAATACTCAATCTCTAACTGTAAGCTGATTGTCCCATGTACATAGGCAGGTAGTGGAGGTGATTCTAAAATCTGATTTGTCTATATTTCTTCTTATGCACTTGTCTTCGGTGATCTTATAATGACCATGGTGAACTAAAACTGTTATAGAATATCATGCTCATTGTAACTAGTAATGACCACTACCTAGACATGAAGCAAATTATATGACTCATCATGAAATCACGATGCCTTCCTATTCTTTAGCCTTCCTAGTCTTTGTCATCAGTGAAAACCTAAATTGTTACAAAATTGTGATACTTTTGGGCATTTGGACTCTTTCAGTGCTCCTTTCCAATGAAAACTTGACTTGTCGTGAAAACATGAAACTTTTCAGCACTTGGACTCTTTTTGTGCTCCTTACCAGTGAAAAACCAACTTGTCATGAAATTGCAACACTTTTTGGCACTTGAGATCTTTCGGTGCTCCCTACCAGAAGAAACTAACTTATCACAAAATTGTAACACTTTTTGGTACTTGGGCTCTTTCAGTTCTCCTTATCAATGGAAACCCGACTTGTCACAAAATCATGATACTTTTTGACACTTGGTGTATCGCTCCAAATTTTTTGCACCCTTACCTTCAAGCTATAGGATCCATGCCCGAAAGGGGGATGCGAGAAGGATGGGACAATACCTCGGATTGAGAGGCCCTTTGAAGGTCCCGCCTCTCGGGGGAGGTGTATTAAGGTGAATTTTCGATGGATGGTGGGTTCACCAGGAAACTTTTGAATGGCAGTTTCCATGCCTAGGTTGGGAATGAGTTTGATGTGTTCAGTTTTAACTTTAATCATCCAAGTCCTAGGTTTGGCCAAATGAATCTAAGTTATACTATTATGAAAATGCTGATTATATGAATACAGAAAACAGAATTAAATAGAAAATACAGGAAATATACTAGATTAGAAAATCCATACCTAATCCGGATGTCTGATGGAGGTTCTAATTTTTGAAGCAGTCCAGATCATCTGGAATTTGACAAGATCTTCTCTGATCTGACAGGATCACCCCTGATCTACTGATCTGACAAGATCGTCTCTAATCTGACAAGATCGTCTCTAATCTGACGAGATCATCTCTAATCTGAGGAAATCATCAAACGATTTTGTCAGAGACCTGCAATTACAGAAATGGATACCAAGAACAAAAAATACAATTGCAAAAGCAAGGGAAAATGATAGAAAAGAAAGTATGAATGCTAGAATGATAACTTTAGATAACAAATTAAGTAAAATTTATTGTTTTAATGACTAACTTTGATTATATCATGCATCTACGCTACATGAGGTGAACTCCAAGATGCAAAGTAATAATAAGCTTAACTAATGCAAAGCAAAAATAGTAGATAATGGATAAAGAATGCAAACTCAGGGCACAGATTGCCCCCAATGTTGGCTGCAGTCAAAATCGTCTGCAAAATATAAAATCATCTTGAATTGGGCCATGATCGTCCAAGATCGTACAAGATCGTCTACGACGATCTAAGCTTGCTCCAGCTGAAAAACAATGAGGTTCTTGCAAGAAAACTTCAAAAGGGACAAAGGCAAGTAGTGATCCAAGGTATTCTAATGCTTGTAAAGCTTAAATTATAGAGAAATTCAGCCAGGGGAAGGTCAAGGGGAGGTCCTAAGATTAAATAGGCTTAGGAGGGAGGTTAGGAGGTTGGAGATCATCCTAATTTGGAAGATATCCAATGGGGGAGGTCTCTAACGGCGTAGACACGCTTCTGCCCAACTTAGAGACGCCGTTGAAACAGAAGCTAATTATGAAAAATTAGTTTTGGGACGAAATCGTCTGGATGTTCTGCTCCAGATGAATTCGTCCGATCTGAGGCGATATCGTCTGATCGGCGACGATATCGTCCAACGGTCACAACAAATCCTAAAAATGGCACGAAAAACAAGGGGAACGGTTTAACAGGTGGTTCGGGGGTGATTTGGGGTTAAAATTTAAATTTGAATTATTACTAAAGTAATTTTAATTATTTGCTAAGGGTTACTGCGCCAATTTTAGGGTGCTACATTTTGCCCCCTCTTTAGCAAATTTTTCAAAGAAAATGCGTTAAAGATGAGTTCTTCTCGATCTACGAGAAAGCAAAAATTTATTCCCATTTTTAGGCGACGATTCTAGGTCGAATCGTACGACAGCTTACTATGGTGCCCCCTCCGTGTTTTTACCCAAATCGAACGTTTGAGGTAAAAACGCAAAAAAGCAAAATTTAAAAATGTTTTTAATTGTTTTGAATAAAATTTAAAAAAATAGGGAGAAACCCTAATTCATTTTTACTGTTCATTGATATATATATATGATATTTTTGATGATATGACTTGTTCTTATGTGTTTTTATGATGCTTTAATGTTTTGATTTGTTTGATTAATGATTCATGTAATTATGTCGTTTGGAAATATTATAATTTTGATGTCATGCTGTAAGATTTTAAATGAAATAATCTGATGTAAACAATTGGTGGTTGTGGTGTGATTTGATAAAAAATAAAAGGGACTTCTAACAATAATTTCAAAGGACATTGTCGCTATTATAGACCATTTCATGGAGTCGCCGCTCACTAGGTCGTCAAGCTAATCCCAGGATAGAAATATTGTTAAAAGTAAAAGAGTGCTTAAGAGACTGTCTTAAGACTTTGTGTTGTGATGATGGAGATAATGATGATTTGATGATTTGTTTTCAGATTTTCATAAAAATAGTATGCATGAAAAAAATATGATGTTGCTAGGCATAAATTCCTAAGTGTGATAAAATTTTGAACAATTCCTTAGAATTTATACCATGGTTGCAAAAACTGAATTTGAACATAATGTCATGAAATAGAATAGGTGTTTGTTTGTTTGTAAAGCATAATTGTGTAACATAATGATGCAAGTCACATGTTTTGATGAATTTTGTTTTTAAAATAAATGGAAAAGAAAATTAGAACGATGGTTTGCGCTAGGCATAGAATTATAGGTATAGACTTATACCATCATCGCGAAATCCAAAGAAGAAAATAGATTGTTGGTTTTATTGCAAGATGCATTTTTGACTTTTGATAAACAGAAAAATAATAATATGAAAATTTTGTTTGAAATTATTTTTGAGATTTTGTGAGAAGATGTATGTAATTGCTTTTATACAAAACAAGAATTCTGAAATAAAAGGAGAAAATCATTCCGAAAAGAGTTACAGAAATATTTTTAAATTATCTCAAAGAGAAATGTAGATTTATAAGGAATCCTCATGTGCAAATGTGAGTTCATTACCGATCTTGATTTATCATAATGATACAAAATCTCTCAAATACAAATGTGTGTGCGATTGTATTGTTCATTTACCAATTTTGAGCAAGATAATTTGATACAAGTAATTTGCCTTGACCAAATAAATGTTTATTGACCATGATTTATATGCATGTAACCATACCAAGCTACTATGTAAGTCGGGTTATCAAGAGCTAGCTAATCCATAAGCAGACATAGGTCTATACAAAAGAAGGTCGCTAATGTGACAGACATATCACCATGCTAGGAGTTACCCAAGGCCAAGCGGGTTGGGCACAAACCACATGTTATGGGGCTTACCTCACAGTTTTTGAATAATTGAGAATTCCAGGGATTCAAGCTCATCAACCCTTCTTTTCTTTTCAATGGGTAGGGAAAGGGATTTTATTGCTTTTGCTTTTGCTTGTTTTTCTTTCTTTTTCTTTTCTCTTTTTTTTTTTTTTTTCGTATCTTTTGCTTTGATATTTGAGATAATGCTGAAATAGTGCTAAGAGAGTACAAAATGATTCTGAAATAATGCTTCTTTTTCTCATGATTTTGCTTGATTTTTCTTTTTCTTTTGCTTCCTATTCTAGGGATACTTGCTCGGATTAGCTATAGAGCAAGGGATTTTTATTCTGGGTAGGGGTGAGCTTGTCCTTTTGTCAATTCTCAAATATTCTAGACCATGTGCATGATAGGATAGCAGGGGAAACTTTTTGCTCAAGAAACCACTTCTACTATGTAGCATAGCATGGACATTACAAATATAATCATTTTATTGTGAAAGGATATGCTTGGTTTAAGTAAATAACAAGATCAATTCTCTGTGCTCAAACTTTATTTAATTGAATTTTGTGGACTTTGATATAAGAGAGATTAGTAATCATGCCAGATAAAATCAAGATATTTATTTTTGTGTTTGCAAAAGTGAGAGATTCCAAATAAATGCTAATTTATCCAAAATAATTTGAAAATATAACTGCAATACTTTAAGAAGAAATATATACAACAAATATTTTTGAGGAGTTTGATAATTTTGACTCTCTCTTTCTTCTTTATTTTTTTTTTTTTTTTTGGTTTCGAAAGAGTCAATAATATTGCTGTTTGTTTTTGTTTAAACAGTTTTATACATTTTTTAAATGAGACAACATGCAAAATATATACAAATGATGAAATGACCAAATTTTATGCGTAATATCGCTTAAGATGCATAATATTCATAGGTTCTTTTAAATATTTACCATCTAAGGTAGCTAATTTGTATGCTTCCGATTCAAATTTAGCAGTGATAATATATGGTCCAAGCCAGTTGGGTTCAAATTTACCTTTAAGGTCTTTAGTTGCATTAGTATTTTTTTGATTTTCTTTTAAAACAAGGTCGCCGACCTCAAAGGATCGATGACGAACTTTCTTAGCATATGATATTTTAAGCTTGTTTTGGTAGGCACGAAGATGCTCCAAAGCATTGATGCACTTTTCATCTAGGAGTTCTAGCTGACTGAGTCTGCCAGCTCGATATTCATCTCCTACTTCGGTATCTTGAAGTAGTAGAGCCAAAGAAGGAACTTCTAATTCAAAGGGAAAAACAGCTTCAACACCATAAACCAAAACAAAAGGTGAAGTACCAGTGGGGGTTCGAACACTAGTTCGATAGGCCCACAAAGCAAGATATAACTGAATGTGCCAGTCTCGACCAGATTTATTGACCAATATTTTAAGGATTTTAATTAATGTTTTATTAGATGCTTCTACTTGGCCATTACCCTGAGGATAATAGGGAGTGGACCAACGATGTTGAATCTTATATTTTTGGCATAATTTCTTAACATATTTATTTTTGAAACAAGTTCCATTGTCTGAGATGAGATTTGCAAGAATTTCGAACCTACAAATGATTTGATTAAAAATAAATTTAGAGACTTGTGTTCCAGTGCAGGAAGCTAAAGGCATAGCTTCAACCCACTTCGTAAAATACTCAATGGCGGTTATGATGAATTTGTGTCCATCAGATGACACAGGATTAATTTTTCCAATAATGTCTAAGCCCCATTTTGAAAAGGGCCAAGGAGATGAAATAGCCTACAGTTCTTGTGCAGGGGCATGGACAAGGTCAGCATGTTTCTGGCACTTGTCGCAATGGTGCACATAATCATGTGCATCAGTTTCCATGGTAGGCCAAAAGTAGCCTATCCTAAGGAGCTTTTTAGCAATGACACTACCACTGAAGTGTCCTCCACAAGATCCATCGTGGGCTTCACTCAAAGCTGATTTGGATTCTTCTAGATTCAAACATCTCAATAGGATACCTTCAAAAGATCTCCTATATAAAGTATTGCCAATTATTACAAATTGACTTGCTCGTCTACGTAATAATCGACGTTGGTTCCTATTAGAATTGGCAAGGAAAGTCCCATTGTGAAGAAAATCAAATATATCTGTATACCAAGGTTCAGGAGTAGTTTCATTGATTAGAAACACATCCAAAGGTTCTAAGCATGACTTATTTGAAGCGGGTTCTTGGAGTCAACGAATAATGATGGTGGCATATTCGTCATCTAACTCCAAGGGCAGAAGAGATGCAGTTGCGGCCATAGCGTCAGTCGCACGGTTGCTAGTTCAAGGAATAGCTTCCAAGGTAACTTGATCAAATAGAGATATTAATTGTAAAACATATGCTTTATATGGGCGTAATTTATCATCTCTGGTTTGATAAACATCATTGATTTGATTTATGACAAGTTGTGAGTCACCGAAAACCAATAAACTTTTGATTTTCAATGCCAAAGTAGCTCGTAATCCAAGGATAAGAGCTTCATATTCGACAGTGTTATTGGTGCAAGCAAATGTTAATTTGAAGGACAGAGGTATAAGATGTTTTTGTGGAGATATTAAAATAATACCCGCACCAGCCCCACTCATGCATCGGGCTCCGTCAAAGTATAAGGACCATTGCTCTGAATGGTCTGCCTCTAGTTTAAGGCATTCATCAGGAAACTCAATGAGGAGGGGATGAGTAGATTCTAAGGGTGCAACAGCTAATTGATCAGCTATGATTTGACCTTTAACAAACTTTTGTCCTATGAAGGTGAGTTCAAATTTGCTTAGCGCAAGAACCCACTTAGTTGTGCGACCAGATAAATACGGTCGACTCATGAGATATCGCAAAGGGTCGAATTTGGCAATAACATAGGTTTTTTGACTGAGCATATAATGTCGTAGTTTCTGTGTAGAAAATATGACTGCTAGACATAATTTCTCTAATATGGTATAACGAGTTTCATAACTGATTAAAGTTTGGCTAATGTAATAATTAGCACATTCTTTCTTCTCATCATCCAGCTGAGCTAACATAGCTCCTAAGGCAGAATAAGAAGCAAAAATGTACAAGATAAAAGGACGATCAAATCTAGGTGGTGAAAGCACAGGTGGGTTAAGGAGGTATTGTTTGAGAAGTTCAAAATCTTCCTTACATTTGTCGTCCCAATTAAAAGGGACATCCTTCTTAAGAAGCTTAAGAAAGGGATCGGTTTTGTCCACCAGCTTATCGATGAAGCGACGGATAGCTTGAAGCTTACCTTGTAAACTTTGTAACTCAGATATATTGGTAGGTGTGGGCATATCAGTGATAGCCGCAATCTTGAGAGGGTCAATTTTGATACCACGTAAAGAAACTAAAACCCCTAATAATTTACCGGACTTGACTTCGAATATACATTTGGTTGGATTTAATCGAATAAGATATTCTCTTAACCGATTAAATACTTTTCTCAAATCATCTAAATGATCATCTTCATTAATAGAGTGAGCTATAATATCATCTACATAATCATGTAGGATATCATGCATCATATCATGAAAGATATAAGTCATGGCTCGTTGATATGTTGCACCTGCATTCTTTAAACCAAATGGCATCACTTTCCAACAAAAGGTACCCCAAGGGGTAATAAAGGTTGTTTTAGCCTGATCTTCAGGAGCTATCCTGATCTGATTATAACCATAAAATCCATCCATTAGGGACATCATTCCACTCCCCGCAGTAAAATCAATGATTTGATCCATGTTGGGAAGAGGAAAATCATCTTTAGGGCATGCAGTGTTAATATCTCTAAAGTTTGTGCAAACCCTAACTTTGGTAGCTTCTTTCTTGGTGACTGGAACTACATTCGAGATCCATTCAGCATAATCAATAGCTTGTATAAAAACAACATTCAGGAGTTTTTCTAACTCCCCTTTGACTAGCAAGGCCACTTTGGGATGCATTTTTTTGAGTTTTTGTTTAACAGGTTTAGCATCTGGATGGACTACTAGATGATGCATGACTACAGAAGGGTCTAAACCTGGCATATCTTCATATGTCCAAGCGAAGACATCTTCATATTCTTTAAGGAATGCAATGTATTGCTCTTGTTTTTCTTGACTTAATTCTGATCCAATACTGATGATGTGAGGATTATCCTTAGTTCCAATGTTAACCTTAATGACGTTTTCTACTTCCATGTGTAGATCTCTTTCAAAATTAGGTGGGGCAGGTGAAACGCCCAATTCTTGTAATTCCTTTAAGGTTAACTTGGATAATTCATCTTGAGGAGTCGTGGCCTCAAGCTAGGCTATAGTAGGTATAGAACCATCAAAATAAAAACCATTGTGTAACATCTCTTCCATGGAGACATCATGGAAAATATCTCCTTCCAACTCATTATCGGATTCAACAATCATTTCAGGATAGGCTATGGATAGCATATTGCAGGTAGAAGAATTATTCTTGGGATACAAAGAATCTTGTTTATCTAGATAATCTTGATAACATATGAGTTGATCATCATCTTCAAAAGGGAAGGGTTGATCCTTACTAGGAAATAGGCCCACACCACATCGGGCGGGCCATGGTTCTACCTCAAAGGGTTCTTTCATACCATCTTGGAGAGGTCCCAAGCCTTTCCCTTTATATCCCAATTTAAGCATTATGGGTTTAACTTTAATATATTCATTAGCAAAATAGCATCGAGCATATCCATCACAATGCGTCTTGATGTTTCGGGGTATTCTTCCCCAATCATATCCTTTATAAATAAAAGCACAACTCCCGACTTGGTAGATACTTCCCATAGGTTGTGGGAGGCCCAAGGTATGAGGAGAAGGCGGCAAATTACTTAAGATAATGGAATCTTGCATAGAAGCATTTGTTTTTTCTGATATAAGAATTTTAGATAAATTAGGTAAGAGTTCATCAGAAAGAGCATAAGAGGTAGAAGGATCATTCCCTATATCTTTAGATGTGGAAGGTATGATAGATGTAGATAATGTGGAGGTGTTAATAAATGGGTCTATAGGTTTTGAAATTATAGGGATGGAACATGAAGGATTGGTTGTGGATTTAAGATCTTTTTGAGGTTCTAGTGTGGTTTGTTTAGAAGATTGTTGAGCTATATATGAGGGTGAAATTAATGGAGGAGAAATAGATGAAGTTATGGGTGTGTGTTTCACACGTTTAGATGAAAAATAAGAATTAGGATGTGTGGATGACAGAGCAGGGCAAAATTGAACTCCAACAGGTTCTGCCAAAGCACACATATCAAAGGGTCTAGGATCACCATGGATAGTGACCAACTAATTTTTAAATTCAAATTTAACACATTGGTGTAAAGTTGATGGGACAGCCCGCATTGCATTGATCCAAGGACGACCCAAGAGTATATTGTATGATGCGGGGCAATGTACAATAAACACGATCATGTCTAAGGTTCTCGGACCAACTTGCAATGGGATGGTGATAACTCCACACGTTTCTTGTGTTTCGTCATTGAAAGCTTTTATGATCATGTCAGTTTTCTTCATTTCATCACTTCTAAACCCAAATCTTTGGTAGAAGTCAAAAGTGCAAATGTTTAGAGATGAACCATTATCAATCAAGACCCTTTTGACTGCTACATCTCCTATTAGGGCAGTAATATATAAGGGGTTATCCTTATGTAAACTATGTTGTGGGATATCTTTATCTTGAAAGTCAATACAATCGACTTCTCGAGTGATGATAGTATTGGACATGGCTTCAGGTTGAATATTTTGAGGTACCATAATTTGGCTTAATGTGAGCATTAATTCATCCCTATGGGTAGGAGAAGATCTTAACAAGTCCAACAGGGAAATTCTGGCTGTAGTATTGGATAATTGTTCATTAATATTGTAAGGAGGCTTAGGTTGAACATTAGACATATGATTCCCTTTATTGGGATTTTTCAAAATAAATGGAGCTGATCCATCATTCTGAGTTTGATCCTGTTGAGAATTGTGAGCTTGTTGTCTGGTAACAACTCCGATGGTACCTACAATGTTATATTGAAGATGCTGAATTGGTCTCGGTCTAGCGTTTATGGCTTGTTCATTAGGAAGGAACTGATTAGAAGAGGGTCGAGTAGTAACTCTTCTAGGAAATGGTTCTTTCGAAACCATAGAATCTGTGATAGGTTGAATAGGATCTGATTCATCTTCAGAACTATTCGATTGATTTGAGGTGATGTCTATTTCACTTTCAATATCCGATTCTACATCACTAGGATCCGGTGTTTGAGTATTATATAGGGGTCTGGACGTAACCATGGATAAAGTCGTGTCAAATTTTTGTAAATCATGATTAGGTAAATGTCCGCTAATAGTTCCTACATATCGGGTAGGAGGAGGGACATTATGATGCTCAATTTGATTGGCCACCTCTTTACCATGTTTTGGTAAAGGATGTTGAAATATATCTAATGATTGATTAGCATTTTGATTCTGATTTTGGGGAATGTTCTTTTGAGTATTATTAGGAGGATTTTGTTTAGGTTGAAAGGCTTGCACCTCCATTTCATTATTATCAATCAAGTCTTGTATTTTATGTTTTAATATTTTGCAAGAGTTTGTAGCATGTCCAGGTCCTCTATGAAAATCACAATGTAAATCAGCTCTGTATCCGGGTATAGTTGGATCAGGTTCCCGGATAGCTGGTAATTGAATCAAACCTCTTTCGAGTAATTGGGGTAGAATAGTTGATAATGGTTGATTCAATCTAGTAAACTCTCGAGGTGGTTTATCAAGAGGTTTTAATATAAACTTCTCCATTGTTTTCATAGTATTAACATTAGCAATGTTTCTACTATCAGTGACTCCGTCACCTACAACTTGTTTATTTTTATATTGATTTTTGGATGTTTTCTCATCATCTTTCTTTTTGAGCTGACCTCTTCTAATGAGAGCATCTTCCACCCTTCGAGCTAAGTCTATAGCTTGATCGAAGGTGGTTAAGGTAGCAATTGATAATTCATAGGATATTTGTTCTTGCAAATTATTAATAAAAATGTCCAACATTTCCCTATAAGGTAGCACAAAGTGCAGTTTTCCTATCAACTGCCTCCATCTAGCTAAGAAATCAGCAAAACATTCATCTTTGTCTTGTTTTAAGTTGTATAAATATTTAATGGTCATGTGTCTCTCGATGTAGGCACTAAATTGATGGACAAAAGATTCAATTGTTTCTTCAAAATTTCTCAAAGAATGAGTGGGCAATTGATAGTACCACTCTAATGCCATCCCTCCTAAACTTTTTGGGAACATTTTTAGTAATAGCAAGTCATCATGTGATATATCATGACATGCTATCCTAAACATGCGAAGATGCTCTATGGGATCTTCAGTTCCTTTATATATAGGCAGGATGGGCATGGGAAAGTGCTTAGGGTATGGTTGTGCTACAACTATGGGATCCAAAGGCTGACTACACATCTCTCGATAATTATACGAGGGATGGTAGGGATCTATCTGGTCCATGCGGGAAGCTAACTGTTTCACCATGGCTTCCAGATTATCGGTTTGCCCACCATATTGGTTCGGTAGGGTATTAATATGGGATTTGTGAGCATATGATGGAGGGACATGAAGATTAGATGCTATATTGCTATTGTGTAAATTGTTGGTAGGAAGGGTGTTATGAAGAAGTTTTGAAGTTGTATTATGTTGTATCCCAGATTGTTGAAAATTGGTGTTTGGCTTCATTTTAGGTTTTTGTCGATTTGAAGCATATTGATCGATAGTTTGGCAAAATAAAGCAGTGAATGAAGGTCTCTTTTGTGTGGGAATGATTTTAGGCTCAATAACAGGTTCCTTAGGGGGTTGGGTAACCTATTGTTTTTGCATGTTCTGAATCATAGTGACCATATCTATATTGGATGGTCCAACTTTATCACTTTCTTGATCGATAAAAGACAAAGGATTAGTGTGCACGTTAAACATATGTTCCATGGTTGCTTGAGTGTCACTAATTTTTCCTCTATCAATACGAACTGCCATATTAAGAGCACCAATGTTATTACTAAGAAATTTCTAGAAATGATCTATATTATCAAAAGCAACAGTTTCATCTGGAGCCATTCTAGGGGATGAGGATCCTTCCTCTTTAACATTTTCTTCTTGTTCATCTACAACAAGCTCATCTTCTGGTTGTTCTAGAGTTCCTCCTTTCGGAATTGAATCCTTAGGAAGGACATTTGGGTTTTTTGTTTTGTTTCCTAGCCAATCTTCTTCTTCTTCTTCTTCAGTTTGTTTACCATTCCTAAGTCTAGGCATTGTGCTTAAGTTTAGATTTCAGAAATTTTTTTTTTTTTTTATATATATATATATATATATATATATATATAACAAGCTTAAGAGGTATATATTTTAATTATATACCTACTATAGTATTTAAAATAAAATGTTTTGGTTTTGTTATGTTTTTGGTTTTTCTTGTTTTTTTTTGTTTTTTTTTTCTGTGTTTTTATAACAATATTATAAAGATAACAAACAACACACTAAATGCAAGAAATAATAATAATGAAAGCAATGATCTAGTTTTCTATAAACAATTTATAAATATCATTAACGGGCTCAAGTTCTTCAGGAGTCATGAAATGTTCTTCTTCAAATTGAAAATTTTCTTTCAAGAATTTGACAAAAAGTGCTATAGTGATATTTTTTGTCTCAGACTCTAGTTGGTAGAAATAAAGTTCATGGCAATACTCTCGATATAACACAGCTCTAGGAACTCTTCTCCACATTTCCCTATCCATAAGAATGACCTCTTGGTCTTCTACATGACCTAGGAATTGGTGTATAACAATTGCGTTCTCGAGGTATTCCTCGAAGGTGAACAATTTTGAAGACACAAGAGCTCTCCTATAAGCTAACCACCTATGGCAAGCTCTCTGAAGTTCATGATAAAAAATGAGTTGATGAGGATCCAGGATTCTATCTAGGGCAAACCTCTTGATTTGCCTAAGTTTGGTTGATCTAGATGAAATAATACCCAATCTCCTATTAAGTTCGTCCCACAAAGGTGGAACTCTATATGTTTGAGATAGTCTAAGCAAAGAATTAAACTCTATGGCTATTATTTGATTTTCAACATTAATGGTGACAGCTAGTCTTTTCTTAGGAGCTACCATCTAAACATGATATGCAACTTAACGATTTTAAATGCATCTATGTTTTTTTTTGTTTTCAAAAGGTTTTAGTTTCACGTCGGGTTCACCAAAATGTATCGCTCCAAATTTTTTGCACCCTTACCTTCAGGCTATAGGATCCGTGCCCGAAAGGGGGATGCGAGAAGGATGGGACTGTTGGTCCGAATTTCATACACACCCTGTGAAGAATGAGAACAAAACTCTGATAACACTTATACGGGATAAATCCCACTCACTTTAGGATCTAGCTAGTTATCCAAGGTGTGAGTTACAGAGTCGGGTCGAATGTCAATTCACTCTTTTCCGCTTCTGAATAGATTTCAATATGGACTGTCTATACCTTACAACGGGCTCACTGAACTTGCTCAGTAATGTTCAGAAGTTGTCACTTGTTGACAATCAGATTTAAAATTAATTCTTTGATCTAGCTCTCATGGGTCAGCAGATTTAAATAAAATACAAATAAAAAAAATAAAAATGGATCATTTCACGATAAAACAAAGAGGGCATGGTAAGGAAGAAAGAGAAGTTTATCCAATTTAACTGTAAAACAAAACTACCAATTTTATTTATACTATCAGCTTCACAACAGAACAAATCAAAGAAGAAAGTGTCCAGTTTTCTAAGATCACTTTCTACTAAGAGCAAAAGGCAGAGATGGAACAGATCTAACAAAAAATTATAAACCGAAGAGAAGTCGTTTAAAATTGATATCTTTCACCGGTAGCCTAGCTCACACAGTGAGGACAGAGCAATTAGAACAAACTTGAACCTTAAATCTATAATTTTCTTTAGTATACAATAGAACAAATGAAGCCTAACAGCATATTTAATCTTGATAACACCGATTTACAGCATATATCTAATAAACTTTAATGAAACGACTAACAAAAGAAGATGAACTTATCACAATCTGCAAAAGATTAGGCTCTTGGCCATGCTATCACAGAAAACAAAAGCACATCAACTCCAAGTCCAAAAACAAAGTATTTAACAATCTTTGTAAGAAATTGCTTCAAAAGCCTTTTATTTCTAAGTTTTCGCCTTAGCTTCTTCTTTTTAATTTTGGTTTCTTTTGGTTGCTTTCTCTTCTTGCCCCTTGCTGACCTTGGACCTGTCGTGATTTCACGACATGTCACGAAATCGCGACAGTCCATACGATCTGGGCTTCTTCCACTGAAAACGTCACGATTTCGCGACGTCGCGATTTCGCTACACTTTTAATGCCTTAGACTTTTTTTTCCTCTTACTCGCTTCTGCTTCCTTTGCTTTGACTTGGACCTGTCGCGATTTCATAACATGGTCCGTACAACTGCGTCCTTTCCTCCTTTACTAGCCGCGAAAATGCGACATGTCGCGATTTCATGACATATCGTGAAATCGCGACCTGTTTGTGCCTTAGCCGATTTTTCCTTCAATCTGCAGCGAAAATGCGACATGTCGCGATTTCACGACATGTCACGATTTCACGACGTTTCGTACGACTTTTCCTTCTCTCTCCAGATTTGTCACGATTTCGCGACATGTCGCGAAATCGCGACCAATTCATGCCTTAGTCGATTTTTCTCTCTCAGCCGTGAAAATGCGACATGTCGCGATTTCGCGACATGTCGCAAAATCACGACGTTCCGTACGACTTGCCTTTCTCTCTCCAAATTTTTCACGATTTCATGACATGTCGCGAAATCGCGACCAATTCATGCCTTAGTCGATTTTTCTCTCTCAGCCGTGAAAATGCGACATGTCGCAATTTCGCAACATGTCACGAAATCGCGACGTTCCTTCCTTCTCTCTCTAGATTTGTCGCGATTTCGCGACATGTCACGAAATCATGACCAATTCATGCCTTAGTCAATTTTTCTCTCTCTTAGCTATGAAAATGCGACATGTCGCGATTTCATGACATGTCGAGAAATCGCGACGTTCCGTACGACTTACCTTTCTCTCTCTTGGCCGGTAGCGATTTCGCGACATTTCCATAAATGGAAAGTGTCACGATTTCACTACGCTTCTGGGACTTGGCGGATGTTCTGAAAACCTGTCACGATTTCGTGACATTTCCATAAATGGAAGTGTCACGATTTCACGACTTTGCCAAAAAAATAAAGTTTTGATTTTCAATGAATTTATCTATCTATTTTCTGTATTTTTTTTTGTACCGGTGTAAGATTTTCTTTATCCATGAATGATTCTAGCATGTAAAAGGTGAAGTCTGAGATAACAAAGCCAGAATGCAAGAAAACTTGGATAAAGAAACAAGCAAAACTTGAAGAAGAAAGAGGCAAGTAAAAATTGGAATTAAAACCTGAAAATCATCAAGAGGGTCCCTACTGCAAAATGAAAGATTAATGTTTTCAAATGATGGAAATTTATTTTTCAGTGGGGGTGTGTTGCTTCTCAACAAATGGCGATATCTGCGGGTAAAATAGTAGCATTATTTTAGAACCCAGGACTCTAGTTTCAAAACAACATAGCCCATGCATCAAGCCTTGCCACAGATATTCTTCAAAATAAATTGACTACTAACTGATAGTTGTTAAAATTTCCCAAGGACATACTAGGCTGAATTACTTAAGGAAGATTTCTGATGTGCAATTACAAGGGTATAAAACTTTCTTCAAGAATGACTGGATCGAATGTTAAACTCTAGATTGATCAGCTTTTCTAGGTTGTAAAAAATGGGAAACCGAGTAGAGCTATGTTTACTAGTTTAGCCTTTTACAGCCCCGACAGAGTTACCCTTTAGATTTACACGACCCAAATTTACAACTGTAAGGTAGAATCTACAACTTGGTAGAAGAAAAATATCTTTTGAAATCTTGGCTGCCTCTTTCATTATATAACTCTCTTTTTTTTCTTTTTTTTCTTTTTTTATCTTTTTTTTTTCTTTTTTTTTTATATATATTGGAAATAACAGAGTGCCAATTCAACTTACATCTCTTTCTTTTGAAATACATCAACATCTGAAAAATCCTTAGAAAGAATAACAATTTTTTTTTAATATTTTATCAATTTGGAACTGCTTTAGCCTAGGCACTGATAGTCTCTATGGATACTCAAATAATTACATGAATCATAGTCCCCTCTTATAACCAACTTTTCTTGGATTCCTCGGGAGTTCCTCCACCTAAACAGCATAGCAGTTTCTTTATGATTAAAACAACTGTTGCAAGCAAGACACAAAATCCAATCATCCTTCAACTGTTGTTCTGACTAAAAAATAGTTCCACTGTTCAGTTCAAACAGACTATCTCACACTTGTGATAATGAACACTGGATTGATCAGCTCAGAATAAAGACAATTTTGGAAGGCTGACCTTTTTATGAATGCTCAGGCAAAGGCTAAAGAACAAAATTTTAAAAGCCAAAGAACTTTGTACAGACCTCCAAGGATAAACACAGGCCTCTAAAAACAAAATAAAATAAAACTGCACAGACTTCAGAATAAAACTGTACAGGTAGGAAACAAAACTGCAGGGTTATTTACAAAGGAAACAAAATAAAGCGTACGAGCAATTAAAGGAAATGAAATAAAACAAGACTACAGAGCTATTTACAAAGAAAATAAACTGCACAGACCTTAAATAAAATATAAAATACAGAACTTTAAAATAAAACAACTGCTGTACAAACAGCACAGGAAATAGAATACATAAATGTACAGACCTGAAAGGAATTAAAACTGCAGGGTTATTTACAAAGAAAAAAAAATACATAAACTTCAAGACAGACTGAAATTGCACAGACAAATTAGGATTAAATAAATAAAAATAACACTGCACAGACATTTAAAAACAAATTAAAACAAAGCAACTAAAAACTGTACAGACAATTAAAACTAAAGCTAAAAACTGTACAGGCAGATAGAATTAAAATAATTAAACAACACTGCACAGACACCTAAAATTAAACTAAAGCAATCAACTGTACAGACATTAAAAGTAAACTAAACAACTAAAAAAAACTAAACTAAAGAACTGTACAGACATGAAGAGTAAACTAAACTAAACAACTGTACAGACATTAAAAGTAAACTAAAGCAGATAAACTGCAAAGTTATTTACAATGTATACACATGTTACAACTTCTTTATGACTCATTCAAATGATACATTGGACGAAACAGTCGAGAAATAATGTTTTAAGTACTGATCATTAACAGGGAGGTCCAAAAAATTACCATCAAGGTCTTGTAATCGAAATGCATTGTTACCCAGAATCTCAGCAATTTGGTAGGGACCTATCCACAGTGGCTGCAACTTTGTATGCTTACCCTTCTTCTCATGGGCCTTGTCCCATAGAAGCACCAAGTCTGCCCGATCTGAAAGCTTTCACTTTGGCCCTCTTGTCAAACCATCGCTTGACGGTTTCTTGGTGTCGACTGAAGTGTTCTAGGGCTTGGAGTCTTTCATCCTGCAAGTTAGTTAGATCTAAAACACGAGCCTCTGCATCATCTTGATCCTCAAAATAGTCTAAGACAAATTGGTAAGTAGGTAACTTTAGAGAGATGGGAACAATTGGCTGGGTACCATACAACAAAGCAAAAAGAGAAGTTTTAAGAGCCACTTTATATTTTATCCGATCAGCCCAAAGTGCATATTTCAATAATGTATGCCACTTCCTGGGTTTGTCTGCTATAGATTTCTTAATTGCATTCATTAAATTCTTGTTTGTGGACTCAGCCAGTCCATTGCCTTGGGGATAATAGTTGGATGAGAATCTGATAACTATCTCCATCTGGTATGCCCATTCTGCAAACTCCAATGATTGGAATGTTGGTCCATTATCACACACCAAATTCAGAGGAACCCCAAACCTAGTTATGACATTTGATTCTAAAAATTCAATCACTTCATGAGCTGTACTTCTTGTGGTGGTCTGTTGCTTCAACCCATCTTGTGCGATGTCAGTGAGTTGTTAGAACATACTTATGCCCTATCGAAGAATTTGGATTAATCACTCCCACAAAATCAAGTCCCCACTTGCATGAAAGGTTTATTTATTACAACAGAGTTGCAATGGGAGAGCCCGGTTGGCCTCTTTGGCTGCAAAAGTTTGGCACCGATGGCGAGGTTCTTACATGCTTGATGTGCATCTTTAAATAGTGTAGGCCGATAATAGCCTGCTCTTAATATTTTATGTGCAGTAGCAGATCCTGATGAATGCCCTGCCCCTAAATTTTCATGAAAACTGGACATGACTTCACTAACTTCACTTGGAGAAATGCATCTTAGGAAAATGCCAGCATAATTATCTCTGTACAAATTACCTGCTTTGAGGAGATAATGAGCAGCTTTCAGTTTTAATGCTCTCCTTTGGGTTCTGTTCAAGTGAGACGGACAAATTCAAAATTGTAGCAGATGAGTAATAACCCCATATCAGTCATCAGATTCAGAATTTAACTGATTAACTTCTTCTCGTACAGGTACTTCGACAATGTGTCGGGACAAACCAAGTCCTCTGATCAATTTAGCAGGCCGAATCTCTAAGTCATACTCTTGCAGCCTGGTAACCCAATTACCCCTCAATTCACCCAATTCATTCTGACTTAGAAGGTATTTAACAGCTGGGTCTGGAACTATAGCATGAATTCTGCTTCTTAATATATAGTGCCTAAACTGCTTAACCGCTCTTACCAAGGCATAAGCTTGTTTGTCTAAACGAGAATATTTCAGCTCAGCCCCCTTTTAATTGGTAATCTTGAAAGCAATTGGATGTTCCCCAGTTTCTCTTCGTTGGGTCAGAACTGCAGCAAGTGTATGTTCGGAAGAGAAAGTGTACAGATAAAAATTTGCATTGAAATCTAGGCTTACCAAAACTGGTGCTTGTTTTATGGCTGTCTTGATTTCTTGGAAAGTCGTCTTAGCTTCTGTGGTCCAGAAAATCTGAGCAGTTTGGTTTAGCATGTCATTCATTGGCTTGACTATCTCTGCAAAATCGAAGATGAACTTCTTGACAAAGTTAATTTTTCCAAAGAAGGACCTCAACTCTTTCTTGGAGTTGGGAAATGGTATGCCGGATATGGCTTCAACTCTGCCCGGATCCATGGAAATGCCATCTTTTGTGACCAAGTGCCCAAGGAGCTTTCCTTTTGTTACACCAAAAATGCACTTCTTCGGATTCAAAGAAATACCAAACTCCCTGCATTTATTAAACACAGACTCCAAGTGTTTTACATGGTCAAACCAAGATTTAGAGAAGACTGTTAAATCATCCATGTAAACAACAATGCATTTACCCATAAGGCCCTTGAAAGCATGATCCATTGCTCGTTGAAATGTAGCTCTGGCATTTATTAATCCAAATGGCATCCTCTTGTAAGCAAAAGTTTCCCACTTAGTTGTGAAAGCAGTTTTCATTTTGTCTTCCTTCTCAACCAAAATCTGATTGTACCCTGAGAAACCATCCAGGAAAGACATCATCTCCAAGCCATTGACAATCTACAACACCTCATCCATGGAAGGTAGAGGGTAATTATCTTTTTCAGATGCCTTGTTTAAATTTCTAAAGTCCACACACAGGCGGATCTCTCCATTTTTCTTTCTGACTGGCACCAGATTGGCCACCCAAGTAGAATGCCTGATGGGAAAAATAATGGTTGCACTCAATAGATTTTCTACTTCTTTCTAGATGAGGGGCTCTAACAGAGCATTGACATGCCTCTGTTTTTGCCTGAAAGGTTTGCAGAATTCTTTTAAAGGTATAATATGAGTATAAACTTTAGGATCAAATACCTTTAAGTCTTTGTATGACCAGGCCATAACATCCTTGGACCTGTGAAAAAAATCAATCATATTTCTTTTTATTTTTGGATCACAGTTCTTAGCCAACTTTATGTGCTTGGAATCTTCTCTAGTCCCTATGTTCAGGTTTTCAGTCTCACTGTCTGTGGCACCCACATAATCCTCAGAATTCATCTTTTGCTTGATTTTGTCAACATCAAAGAGCCGCTCCAGCTCCACCATCCATTTTGGAATTATGTTGTCCTTCAACCTAATTATTCCCCTGTCATCATCTAACTGTTCCAGCAGGGTATCCCTTTGGCCCTCATCGATTATAGCATTTTCAAATGTGTTAGTACTCTACAAAAAGTTTACAATCTGTTGATCATTAGAGAAAACCTGAAAATAATCTATATTATTTGGGACTGAAGGACAAGGGACTAACTCAATTGAAAACTTGTTCCATTTAAAATCTTCTAATGGTTTTAAACTTGCAGCTGAAGAAGCCAAGACATCTGCATGGGAATTCTGCTCTCTGGGTATGTGTGTCAGATTAAAAGCATCAAAGTCTTCTACAAGATCCCAAGCTCGATGTTTGTATCCTTTTAAATAAGATGCTTTACACTGGAATTTACCCTTGACTTGATTTGCCACCAATTATGAATCAGTAAAAACTTGAATATTTCTCACACTTCTGTCCAAAGCAAATTTCAAACCTAAAATCAGAGCTTCATACTCTGCTAAATTATTTGTACAAGGGAACTATAGGCGGTAAGACATAAAGTATGTCTGACTTTCAGGTCCTTTAAGGACTGCCCCTGTTCCAGAACCCTGTTTAGACCTAGCCCCATCCACATGAAGTGTCCAGACTTCATTAGTATGTACAGGATGAGCTTTATTAAACTTGTTATCTTGCCCAGTTGTTAAATTGTAGACTCCAATATCTACCTCTGTAATATTTACAGTTTCATTCTCTGTATTGTACTCAGTAATTGTATGCTTGTACCTGGGTTCACTTTCAACCCGTAATTGATTTGCCACTCCTTTCCACGGCAACCACATGTGTGAAAAATCATGTTGCCAAGTATCCATTCAGAGATCTCGACCAATCCTGCTCAACAAGCATCCCGTACCCCACGGGGATATCTACAACCTGAATTTCAATTTTATGTTGAGCCCTTGGCTCAGATGCTAATTGGATATGAATATTTTGAAGCTCTCCAACAACTTTAACCTTTGATTTGTCTAATTGGACAACTCTCCTTTCAGACTTCATTGGGGTAAGACCTGTTGGTCCGACTTTCATGCACACCTCGGGAAAAATGATGAAGGCAAGGAAAGCTCCGGAGACACCCACGGGACGGATCCCACTCATCTTTAGGATCTAGCTGGTTATCCAAGGTGCGAGTTACGGAGTTGGGTCGAATGGCAATTCACTCTTTTCCACTTACGGAATAGATTTCGATATGGACTACTCTGTTACCTTACAGGGGGTTCTTGAACTTGTTCAGTAGTTGCAAAAGTTGTTGACAATCAGATTTGACTTGAATTCTTTGATCTAGCTCTCATGGGTCGTGATTTAAATAAAAGGCAAATAAAGAAAATAAAAATGGATCATTCACGGTAAGCAAAGAGAGGGTAGGGTAGGGCAGAAAGAGAAGCTTATCAGACATTAAAGCTGTAAAACTCTAAACTATCAATCTTATCTATGCTATCAGCTTCACAACAAGAACAAATCCCGAGAAGAAAGTGTCCAGTCGGTCTAAGATCACTTTCAACTAAGAGCACAAGGCGAGTGAAACGGATCTAGCGAGAAAATTATAAATCCAAGGGCAGTGGTTAAAGCCGGTATCTTTCACCGGTGGCCTAGCTCGCACGGTGAAGACAGAGCAATTAGAACAAACTTACACCCGAAATCTGTAATTTCCCCTAGCGAGACAATAGAACAAGCTGAAGCCTAACGACATATTTAATCTTGACAATGGCGATTTACTGACATATATCTAACAAACTTTAAATGGAACGGATAACAAAAGAAAATACACTTATCACACTCTGCAAAAGATTAGGCTCCTGGCCATGCTATCACAGAAAAGCTAAAGCACATCAACTCCAAGTCCGGAAACAAAGGATTTCACAAAATTTGCAAGAAATTGCTTATAAGCCTTTTATTTCTAAGTCTCCGCCTCCTGCGATTACATTTAGAATCTGTATTTATAGACTCAGGACAGACCCCGATCTTTTCAAAATATCTTGCTCAAACCCTAAATCTTATCGCACTTAAACCCTAGGACCCGGGTTTTACAATAAAAATCCATTTAAAATCAAAGTCCGGATAGAACTTAACCCTTCGGCAAATCTGTGCAGTCAGCTGCCATAAATGGAGAAGATAAAATCAAATGCAACTTGCATTCATCCGCAGCTACAAATAAATGCCTCCATTAATTCTGCTGGTGAGCCGGATGAGTCACCACTTCTCCATCAATTTGATCTCCGCAAATCCATCTCTGAGTTGAAATGGTCTCCATGCTATCAATTCTGCAATAAATCTCCATTAAATGCATTTACTGGCTTCTTTTCCTCTAGCATGGCGGTCCTTGACTAAATCCGCACTTTATCTTTGCCTTTATGGTCTTTCCCGGTTGTCCCGTAAGTGCCAGGTGGAATCCTGCATGAAAGACAAAAAGATGCATTAGATTAGCATTTTAATTAAATCAGAAGCTTAAAACATTAAAAACAGATTAAAAACCGCAAAATAAGCTTGCATGTCGGCTTCTGTTTGTCCCATTCACGCTTTGACACGTGTCGCTACCCCAGGAAGCCTTCTGTTTCAGCTGAAATGCACTTTCGGGCCCTCTGAAGACTTTCTCTCTCCTGTCGCGATTCTGCGACATGTCGCGATTTCGCGACATGTCGCGAAATCGCGACCCTGCCAGCGCATCGGCAACTTCCTCCCTCGTCGGCCGCGAAAACGCGACATGTCGCGATTTCGCGACGTGTCGCGAAATCGCGACCCTTCTCGGCCTCCGTACAGCCATCCCGATTTTCAGCCGCGATTCTAGAACACGTCGCGATATCGCGACAGTTCCCTTACCTGCATGCGTTGACCGCGTTGACCGCGATTTTGGAACATGTTTGCGACTTAGCCGATTTTTCATCCTGCAGCCCACTTTCTCTCTCCTACCGCGAAAATGCGACATGTCGCGATTTCGCGACATGTCGCAAAATCGCGCCCTCCGTACAGCTTGCTTCTCTCTCCAAAAAACTGTCGCGATTTCGCGACATGTCGCGAAATCGCGACCTTTCTGGCACTTAGCTGCATTTTGACTTACCTGTCGCGATATCGCGACATTTTCGAAAATGGAAGTGTCGCGATATCGCGACACTACCAAAAATGGAAAGTTTGATTTTTAAGTGAATTTATGCAACTGTTTTATGGATTTTCTCGGTACCGGTGCAAGATTTTGCTTGTGCATGAATGATTCTAGCATGTAAAAAGTGAATTCTTGGATAACACGGCTAGAATGCAAGAAAAAGCACAACTTTAAAAAGGAGGCAAGCAAATTTGGATTTAAAACACTGAAAAGATCAAGAGGGTCCCTACTTTGCAAAAAATGAAAGTTCAGAATTTTCTAAGGATGGAATCTCATTTTTCGGTGGGGGTGTGTTGCTTATCAACAAATGGCGATATCTGCGGGTAAAATAGTAGCACTATTTTAGAACCCAAGACTCCGGTTTCAAAACAAAAAGACCATGCATCATGCCTTGCCACGAGACATTCTTCACAATAAATTGACTACTAACTGCCAGCTGTTAAAATTTCCCAAGGACATACTAGGGTGGATTACTTCAAGGAAGATTTCTGATGTGCAATTACAAAGGTATAGAACTTTCTTCAAGGATGACTGAATTGAATGATAAACTTGGATTAATCAACTTTTCTAGATTGTAAATGGGGAAACCGAGTAGAGCTATGTTTACTAGTTTAGCTTTTACAGCCTAGACAGAGTTACCCTTTAGATTTACACGACCCAATTTACAACTGTAGGGCAGAATCTAATATTGGCTGCCTCTTTTAATATGTAACTCTTTTTTTTCTTTTTTCTTTTTTTTCTTATCTCTTTTTTTTTTTATCTCTCTTCTTTTTGAAATATATCACTATCTGGAAGACCTTAGAGAAATTACAATTTTCTTTTAATATTTGATCAATCTGGAACTGTTTCAGTCTAGGCATTGATAGCCTCTGGTGACACCCAAATAATTGCATGAACCATAGTCCCCTCTTATAACCAGGCTTTTCTTGGATTCCCCAGGAGTTCCTCCAACTAAACGACATAGCGAGTTTTCTATCATTAAAACAACTGTGGCAAGTAAGACACAAGATCCAATCATCTCTCTACCTTTGTCCTGAATAACAAAATAGTTCCACTGTTCAGAGCAAGCAGACTATCTCAATTAGAATGGTGAACATCATGGGCATTGGATGGAAACTGGATTGATCAGCTTAGAATAAACAATTTTTTAGCAGGGTGACTTTTCATTGATTGCTCGAGGCAAAGGCAAAGGACAAAAAATTTTAGAAGCCAAAGGACTTTGCACGGACTTCCAAGGACGAGCACAGGCTTTAAAGCAAAACAGAATAAAAGCATAAAAAAAGAAAGAAAAAATAAAATAAAACAAAAGAGACAGCAAAGAAAAGGAAAAGCAGGGAAGAAAATAAAAGCGTACAGACAATAAAAGAAATAAAAGAACTGAAGCAAAAATAAAAATAAAAAAATGAAATAAATTAAGCGAACGTACAAACGACAAAGAAAAAGAAATGCAATAAAGAAAAGACTATACGAGACTAAAATAAAAGCAAGCTAAAATAAAAAAGACAAAGAAAGGAAATAAAAAGCAACGACAAAAGAAATAAAGGCGCACAAGCTAAAAGCGAAAAAACAACTAAAGAAAACTGAATAAAAAAGCTAACATTAAATGACGGACATTTAAAAATAAAAGCTGCACGACAAAGAAATAAACTGAAAAACAAATAAATTAAAGCTGCAGAGCATTAAAATTAAGCTGAAACAGATTAAAGCTGCACGAGACATTGAAATAAAAACTGCATCGACAAAGAAATAAAAGCGAAAAACTTCAAAGCTTATTTACAATGCATACATATGTTACAACTTCCCTTCATACTCAAAAAATGCGGCGAGTTGGGAAAGCGAGAGAAATGGTGCTTTAAAAAAATTTTGACCATGCAAGTAATTTAAAAAAAATTACCTTTCGAGTCCTGTTGACGAAATGCACTCCAGGCTTGTGCTTCAAAAATTTGCTATCCGGGAAAGACTTGGGTTTCTTGTCTTCCTGTCCCATTTGAAAAACAAATCTGCAACTCCTTCAAATTAAACAAATCATATAATAACAAATCATATGATAACATGTTCATGCTTCTAATTGAAGGGTTTGCGAGTTCTTTCAAAAGGATTTGAATGTAAAAAACCCCCGAGGATCAAATACTTTAAAATCTTGACAGACCCAGACCACCACATCTTCAAAATTATGTGACAACTGAAAGAAATCATGTTTTATTTGTATGCCCTGGTTCTTAACAACTTGAAAATTTTGTGGTTGCTTTGCCTTGCTTCAATATCCAGGACTTCAATTTTTATCCCTCTAGCGAGGATGCTTACAATTTTCCTTTTCACCTGAGCCTTGCTTAGATTTAACCTCATCAATGTGCAATGTCCAAACATCATTGTTGTTATTGATTAGGGCTATAATTGTTCTCACCTTTTCATTTGCCAAATCATAAACTCCAATATCTGCATCAACACAGTTTATAGCCTCCTCTTTGACATTATGTTCAGAAGTTGCAGGCTTATGTTGAGACAGTTCATCAATTCCAAGTTGGCTGACCACATTCATATTTACTACCTTTTCCTCCTTTTCTTGAAATTCAACAGGTGGTCCAAAGTAAGCCTCAATCAAGTTAATGTTTTGTTCAACAATCTGAGGCAGTTCATAGAGGGTGATGTCAGCTTTAAGTTCCCTCATATCCTCAATGATGCTATCCTCCTCGGTTACTTACGCATAGTGAGATTGAATCTCACTTTCATCATCCTCTGATGAGGAAGGATCATTATTAAGTTCTGGACTCTCACATTTCAAGTCATAACTGTCCATTTTGAACTGTTGAAAATCTTGCATTTCATCCACAGGAGTCTGTACAAGACTTTCTGTCTCTTCGGGAAAAGTGACAGAATCTGAAACCCTGGTTGTACTATTTTTGGGTGAACTAGAAATATCAATATTTCTTTGATCTCTAGGAAAATTTAACTCACCAGGAAAAACTTCGATTTGGGTGGTGCCGGATCTCAGCTGTTCGGTTCAAGCACTGCACTTTGAATTTGTCAGAACTTTTCTCTGTATTTTGCACATCTTTGAGTGGATGTCACGAGTTAACGGAGTCTCCTTGGGTAGAGCATGACATGTTGGCACTAACTCATGATGTGGAATGGGGTCTGGAGCAGGCATGTTACGTGTAACATAGGATATCAAAGGACTTGCTCGAGAATTTGAGGCCCTAGCTGTCTTTCAAGAATTAAGGCTTCTTTATAAGCCTCTGCCAGGGTTGTGATATTAATGTCTCTCTTGAGGAAAATAGAGGTCACCGAATCCAATGCATTCTTGTAGATTTCTAAGGCCAGATTTGCATTTGGGATGTAATGGCCAGTAATTCTACCGTAAGCTCTTTGGAACCTCATATTGAAAGACTTGACAGTTTCTCCTGACTCTCTCTTGATCTTTGGAAAATTCCTGATATAAAATCTTTGGGATCTATCACTTCACCGAGCTGTGATATAAAAGCTTTCTCTAGATCATCCCAACTAGTAATGGAATTCTTTGGTGAGGTTTAAAAACCGAGTCATAAGCTCCCTCCTGGAGAGTGAACGGGAACAATCTGCGAGGCAACATCTTCATCTTTGTATATTCAACAATTTTAAAGCATTTTTAAAAGCTAGCGAGATGTTCTTCTGCGGTTCTTGTCCCATCATGTTTGTACATAGGGAGATACCTTTACTGGACTTACGGGCAGGTCATGGGCTATACCGGAATGTTCAAAGCGGTGGGGCCCAACCAATTTGCCATTAATTACTTGGGTGACAGTGATGTTCTGATTTGTAATTGGATAACTGCAAGTGATGATAGAACTGTTCTTAACAAACCACTGAACTTAAGGCCTTCTCTGGCAATTTCAAAAACTGCACTGACAACTTTCAAAAACTGCACTGACAATTTATGAAACTGAGCCACTTTTAAATGTTAAAATGCCAGACTCTGGATAAAATACAGTACATACAACTTTACAGTTCTTAACAGGTTCTGCATTTGGAAATTTAAAACACTGTACTGACAATTCACAAAACACTGTACTGACAATTTATAAAGCTGTCCGGAGTTCATTGTGGGTCCTTCAAATGTTGTTGTTATGCCCTTACAATACTTGAACTGAGTTCATGCCCTCCTTCTAGCGCCAATTAGATGTTGGCTGAGGAGGAGGAAAATTAACTACGAGACTTTGGATAAAATACAGGTTTACAGTTCCACATACAGTCGGATTTCTCAACTCAAGTGCACTAAGAACAGATGTTCTGGCCCTCCTTCTAGCGCCAATTAGATGTTGGTCCGGCTTTCATGCACAACCCGGGAAAAAGGATGAAGGCAAGGAAAGCTCCGGAGACACCCACGGGACGGATCCCACTCATCTTTAGGATCTAGCTGGTTATCCAAGGTGCGAGTTACGAGGTTGGGTCGAATGGCAATTCACTCTTTTCCACTTCTGGAATAGATTTCGATATGGACTGCTCTGTTACCTTACAAGGGTTCTTAAACTTGTTCGGTAGTTGCAAAAGTTGTTGACAATCAGATTTGACTTGATTTCTTGATCTAGCTCTCATGGGTCATGATTTAAATAAAAGGCAAATAAAGAAAATAAAAATGGATCATTCACGGTAAGCAAAGAGAGGGTAGGGTAGGGCAGAAAGAGAAGCTTATCAGACTTTAAACTGTAAAACTCTAAACTATCAATCTTATCTATGCTATCAGCTTCACAACAGAACAAATCCCAGAAGAAAGTGTCCAGTCAGTCTAAGATCACTTTCAACTAAGAGCACAAGGCAGAGTGAAACGGATCTAGCAGAAAATTATAAATCCAAGGGCAGGTGGTTAAAGCTGGTATCTTTCACCGGCGAGCCTAGCTCGCACGGTGAAGACAGAGCAATTAGAACAAACTTACACCTGAAATCTGTAATTTCCCCTAGCGAGACAATAGAACAAGCTGAAGCCTAACGACATATTTAATCTTGACAATGGCGATTCACGACATATATCTAACAAACTTTAAATGGAACGGATAACAAAAGAAAATACACTTATCACACTCTGCAAAAGATTAGGCTCCTGGCCATGCTATCACAGAAAAGCTAAAGCACATCAACTCCAAGTCCAGAAACAAAGGATTTCACAAAATTTGCAAGAAATTGCTTATAAGCCTTTTATTTCTAAGTCTCCGCCTCCTGCGATTACATTTAGAATCTGTATTTATAGACTCAGGACAGACCCCGATCTTTTCCAAAATATCTTGCTCAAACCCTAAATCTTATCGCACTTAAACCCTAGGACCCGGGTTTTACAATAAAAATCCATTTAAAATCAAAGTCCGGATAGAACTTAACCCTTCGGCAAATACGTGCAGTCAAGCTGCCATAAATGGAGAAGATAAAATCAAATGCAACTTGCATTCATCCGCAGCTACAAATAAATGCCTCCATTAATTCTGCTGGTGAGCCGGATGAGTCACCACTTCTCCATCAATTTGATCTCCGCAAATCCATCCCGAAGTTGAAATGGTCTCCATGCTATCAATTCTGCAATAAATCTCCATTAAATGCATTTATCGGCTTCTTTTCCTCTAGCATGGCGGTCCTTGACTAAATCCGCACTTTATCTTTGCCTTTATGGTCTTTCCCGGTTGTCCCGTAAGTGCCAGGTGGAATCTTGCATGAAAGACAAAAAGATGCATTAGATTAGCATTTTAATTAAATCAGAAGCTTAAAACATTAAAAACAGATTAAAAACCGCAAAATAAGCTTGCATGTCGGCTTCTGTTTGTCCCATTCACGCTTTGACACGTGTCGCTACCCCAGGAAGCCTTCTGTTTCAGTTGAAATGCACTTTCGGGCCCTCTGAAGACTTTCTCTCTCCTACCGCGATTCTGCGACATGTCGCGATTTCGCGACATGTCGCGAAATCGCGACCCTGCTAGCGCATCGGCAACTTCCTCCCTCGTCGGCCGCGAAAACGCGACATGTCGCGATTTCGCGACGTGTCGCGAAATCGCGACCCTTCATGGCCTCCGTACAGCCATCCCGATTTTCAGCCGCGATTCTAGAACACGTCGCGATATCGCGACAGTTCCCTTACCTGCATGCGTTGACCGCGTTGACCGCGATTTTGGAACATGTTTGCGACTTAGCCGATTTTTCATCCTGCAGCCCACTTTCTCTCTCCTACCGCGAAAATGCGACATGTCGCGATTTCGCGACATGTCGCAAAATCGCGCCCTCCGTACAGACTTGCTTCTCTCTCCAAAAAGCGTCGCGATTTCGCGACATGTCGCGAAATCGCGACCTTTACGGCACTTAGCTGCATTTTGACTTACAGTCGCGATATCGCGACATTTCGAAAAATGGAAGTGTCGCGATATCGCGACACTACCAAAAATGGAAAGTTTGATTTTTCAGTGAATTTATGCAAGCTGTTTTCTGGATTTTCTCGGTACCGGTGCAAGATTTTGCTTGTGCATGAATGATTCTAGCATGTAAAAAGTGAATTCTTGGATAACAATGCTAGAATGCAAGAAAAAGCACAACTTTAAAAAGGAGGCAAGCAAATTTGGATTTAAAACCTGAAAAGATCAAGAGGGTCCCTGCTGCAAAAAATGAAAGTTCAGAATTTTCTAAGGATGGAATCTCATTTTTCAGTGGGGGTGTGTTGCTTATCAACAAGACCCAACTGCTGACAAATGGCCAAAGGCATAACATTAGCAGATGCACCTGAATCTACCAAACAATTATGTAAGTTCTTCCCAAAAATACGGACGATCGAGTAAAAAGGGGGGAACTTCAGTTTTTTCTTTGTACATGGCTAGATTGGCATTTGCTATTTTCTTTCCTTTGTCCACAAGTTTAGTAGCAGGGCCAGAGTATGTTTTTATTAGGTTGTCCCTCTGCTTTGAAATCTGTGTCAACTCATGTAGAGTAATGTTGGCCTTAATCTTTTTCATATCCTCCACTATGTTATATCTTTTGTTAAGTGGAGGGACAAAAGCATCAGGTCCTCTCAAATTCCCTCCCTTTGGTGGAGATGGATTATTGCTTGGAGAGGGGTCAGGAGGAACATTGTGAGAGTTGTCCAGAGAGGTTGACGTAGTATTAGGCTCTGGATTCTTGTTCCTCAAGTTGTAATTATCTCTTCTATACTACTGGAAATCCTGCACCTCATCCATAGGCATTTCAACTACATTCTCATATTCATCCAGGAAAGTGAAAGAATCCAGGACCATAGCTGCACTGTTGTCGGATGAACTTGGGCCATCAGTAGTTCTTTGATTTTCAGGGGAGATCAAATCTCCAGACAAAGCTTCAAATGCATTGCAAAATTTCAGACAATCCAACTCCCCATGCTGTGAAGTGGCATGTATTCGCACCGAGTTGGGCGAGCTAAATCACAAATGTTCACATCATGGCCTTTGCCCTTGTAATATTTATTAGGTTCATATGGGGGCTCGTTGAATCTGTTTGGTTGATATGAATATCCGTTGGAGTTGTCCCTAGTAGAAACTTGTCTTTTAAAACTCAAGAAATCATTGGCCAACTTCTAAACAATCTTTGAGACTTCTTCCACTCTTGCATTGTCAGCCTCTTTGTCTGGGTGCTGTACATTCTCAACAGGTGCTACAGCCAATGGATTTGCTGATGGTAGAGTCTGACAAACTAGCAACATTACCTGATGTGGAATGGGATTGAACACAAAGGCAACTTGTGAAACCAGAGGAATTTTCTGAGCATTTAAGGGTTGGGGTCCCAACTGTCTTTCCAGAATCAAAGCCTCTTTATAAGCTTCTGTCAAATTAGTAACAGTGGGATCTCTCTTCAAGAAGACAGAGGTCATGGGATTTAGGGAATTTCTAAAGATCTCTAATGCCATGTCAGCATTCGGTACATAATATCCAGTAAGTCTACCATAAGCTTTCTGGAATCTAACATTATAGGATCTAATAGATTCACTTAATTCTCTCTTGATGCCAGAAAATTGCTTGTACAATATGCTGGGGTCTATCACTTCTCCGAACTGTGACACAAAAAAAATTTCTAAGTCATTCCAGCTGGTGACAGAATCATTAGTGAGGTTTAGAAACCAATCATAAGCTCCCTCCTGGAGAGTGAACGAGAAGAGTCTGCAGGCAACATCCTCATGTTGTACATTTAATAATTTCAAAGCATTTTTGAATGCAACCAAAAGTTCCTCTATAGTTTTTGTCCCATCATGTTTATATCTGGGGAGATATCTTTCCAGATTTCTGGGTAGGTCATGGGCAATACCCGGAATATTCAAAGTAGTGGAGCCCAACCAATTTTCCATCACTACTTGGTTGTTAGTGATATTCTGAGTTGTGGTTGGGGTAACTATCAGCGGTGATAAAACTATTTCTGACAGAGACTTAGCCCTTCTAAGGCTACTTCTTCTCGGAGTTTCTAATTCGGGGACAAGGAGCTCTCCGGCTCTGGGGTGGGACCTTGTTACCCTGTATGTAGAATCTAACTTTTCACAAGCACTTACAAACTTACAGTTCTTAACAGAGTACTGAACTTGAGGTCTTATTTTTACGGCAATCTTAAAATACTGTACTGACAACTTACAATACTGACCAAATTTTAGTAGGCCCTCCTTCTAGCGTCATTTTTAAATGTTGGTCCGACTTTCATACACACCCCGTGAAGAATGAGCACAAAACTCTGATAACACTTATATGGGATAAATCCCACTCACTTTAGGATCTAGCTAGTTATCCAAGGTGTGAGTTACAGAGTCGGGTCGAATGTCAATTCACTCTTTTTAGCTTCTGAAATAGATTTCAATATGGACTATCTATACCTTACAACGGGCTCACTGAACTTGCTCAGTAATGTTCAGAAGTTGTCACTTGTTGACAATCAGATTTAAAATTAATTTTTTGATCTAGCTCTCATGGGTCAGCAGATTTAAATAAAAGATAAATAAAGAAAATAAAAATAGATCATTTCATGGTAAAACAAAGAGGGCAGGGTAAGGCGAGAAGAGAAGTTTATCCAATTTAAGCGTAAAACAAAACTACCAATTTTATTTATACTATCGACTTCACAACGAACAAATCAAAGAAGAAAGTGTCCAATTTTCTAAGATCACTTTCTACTAAGAGCAGAAAGCGAGAGATGGAACAAATCTAACGAGAAAATTATAAACCGAAGGGAAGTCGTTTAAAATTGATATCTTTCACCGAGCAGCCTAGCTCGCACGAGTGAGGACAGAGCAATTAGAACAAACTTGAACCTTAAATCTGTAATTTTCCCTAGTATATAATAGAACAAATGAAGCCTAACAGCATATTTAATCTTGATAACATCGATTTACAGCATATATCTAATAAACTTTAATGAAACGGATAACAAAAGAAGATGAAATTATCACAATCTACAAAATATTAGGCTCCTGGCCATGCTATCACAGAAAACAAAAGCACATCAACTCCAAGTCCAGAAACAAAGTATTTAACAATCTTTGTAAGAAATTGCTTCAAAAGCCTTTTATTTCTAAGTTTTTGCCTTAGCTTCTTCTTTTCAATTTTGGTTCCTTTTGGCTGCTTTCTCTTCTTGCCCCTTGCTGACCTTGGACCTGTTGTGATTTGGCGACATGTCCCGAAATCGCGACGGTCCGTACGATCTGGGCTTCTTCCGCTGAAAACGTCATGATTTTACGACGTCACGATTTCGCGACGTCACGATTTCACGACATCGTGATTTCGTGACGTCGCGATTTCGCTACACTCTTAATGCCTTAGACTTTTTTCTTCCTCTTACTCACTTCTGCTTCCTTCGCTTTGACTTGGACCTGTCACGATTTCGTGACATGGTCCGTACAACTGCGTCCTTTCCTCCTTTACTAGCCGTGAAAATGCGACATGTCACGAAATCGTGACCTGTTTGTGCCTTAGCCGATTTTTCCTTCAATCTACAGTGAAAATGCGACATGTCACGATTTCGTGACATGTCGCAATTTTGCGACGTTCCGTATGACTTTTCCTTCTCTCTCCAGATTTGTCGCGATTTCGCGACATGTCGCGAAATCGCGACCAATTCATGCCTTAGTCAATTTTTCTCTCTTAGCCATGAAAATGCGACATGTCATGATTTCATGACATGTCACGAAATCGCGACGTTCCGTACGACTTGCCTTTCTCTCTCCTAGCCGGTAGCGATTTCTAAAATTTCTAAAAATGGAAATGTCACGATATCGCAAAATTTCCAAAAATGGAAAGTGTCGCGATTTCACTACGCTTCTGGGACTTGGCGGATTTTCTGAAAACCTGTCGCGATTTCGTGACATTTCCATAAATGGAAGTGTCGCGATTTCGCGACTTTGCCAAAAAAAAAAAGTTTTGATTTTCAATGAATTTATCTATCTTTTTTCTGCATTTTTTTTTCGTACCGATGTAAGATTTTTTTTATCCATGAATGATTCTAGCATGTAAAAGGTGAAGTCTGAGATAATAAAGCCAGAATGCAAGAAAACTTGGATAAAGAAACAGGCAAAACTTGAAGAAGAAAGAGGCAAGTAAAAATTTGAATTAAAACCTGAAAATCATCAAGAGGGTCCCTACTGCAAAATGAAAGCTTAATGTTTTCAAAAGATGGAAAATTATTTTTCAGTGGGGATATGTTGCTTCTCAACAGGGACAATACCTCAGACTGAGAGGCCCTTTGAAGGTCTCGCCTCTCGAGGGAGGGGTATTAAGGTGATTTTTTGACGGATGGTGGGTTCACCAGGAAACTTTTGAATGGCAGTTTCCATGCCTAGGTTGGGAATGTGTTTGATGTGTTCATTTTTATGCTTGATCATTCAACTCCTAGGTTTGGCCAAATGAATCTAAGCTAAGCTATATGAAATGCTGATTATATGAATACAGAAAACAAAATTAAACAAAAAATACAGGAAATATACTAGATTAGAAAAGCCATACCTGATCCGGATGTCTGATGGAGGTTCTAATTTTTGAAGCAGTCCAGATCGTCTAAAATTTGACAGGATCATCTCTGATCTGACAGGATCGTCCCTGATTTACTGATCTAACAAGATCGTCTCTAATCTGACAAGATCATCTCTAATCTGATGAAATCATCTCTAATCTGACGAAATTGTCAGACGATTTCGTCAAAGACCTGCAACTACAGAAATGGATACCAAAAACAAAAAATACAATTGCAAAAGCAAGGAAAAATGATAGAAATGAAAGTATGAATGTTAGAATGACAACTTTAGATAACAAATTAAGTAAAATGCATTATTTTAATGACTAACTTTGACTATATCATGCATCTATGCTACGTGAGGTGAACTCCAAGATGCAAAGTAATAACAAGCTTAACTTAATGCAGAAATAAACAATAGATAAAGGTAAAGAATGCAAACTCCGGGCACTGATTGCCCCCAATGTTGACTGTAGTCGAAATTGTCTGCAGAATACAAAATTGTCTCGAATTGGGGCATGATCGTCCGAGATTGTACAAGATCGTCTACGATGATCTGAGCTTGCTCTGGCTGAAAAACAATGAGGTTCCTGCAAGAAAACTTCGAAAGGGACAAAGGCAAGTAGTGATCCAAGGTATTCTAATGCTTGTAAAGCTTAAATTATAGAGAAATTCAGCCAAGGGAAGGTCAAGGGGAGGTCCTAAGATTAAATAGGCTTAGGAGGGAGGTTAGGAGGTTGGAGATCATCCCAATTTGGGAGATCTCCAACGGGGGAAGTCTCTAACCGTGCAAACATGCTTTTGCCTTGGTTAGAGACATCGTTAAAACAGAAGCTAATTATGAAAATTTAGTTTTGGGACAAAATCGTCTGGACGTTCTACTCTAGACGAATTCATCCGATCTGAGGCGATATCGTCTGATCGATGACGATATCGTCCAACGGTCACAACAAATCCTAAAAATGACACGAAAAACAAGGGGAGCGGTTTAACAGGCGGTTCGGGGGCGATTTGGGGTTAAAATTCAAATTTGAATTATTACTAAGGTTTACTGCACCAATTTTAGGGTGCTACACTTAGACTCTTTCGGTTCTCCTTGTTAGCGAAAACCCGAATTGTCATGGAATTATGATACTTTTTGGCACTTGGGCTCTTTCGATGCTCCTTGCCAATAGAATTAATAAAAGTTGCAATATTGTGCTGGTCTTTCATACTTCAAATTTTTCAAGAGCTCATTGTCACCTTATTTCTCCTAATGTAGTCATTTTGACCTACATTATTGGTGCCTCCCAAGGTAGTTTGCTAGCAAAATTTCAAAACTTAAAGCCTTTATCCATTGGGTGAGCAGAGTACTTTAGAAAAAAAATAGAACAAAAAGGATAAATTGGGATCGATGTAGAGATATAAAAAAAAATTGGAGGGAAGAGGGATGGATGAGATTGCAAAAAATGTGAATGGGTGGACTTTTCATTCAGTTCTTTGATTAAATTGAGGACTTCTCTCCTTATGCCTCTTTATCTTCCTCCACTTTTGTGTCTCCTCCAACTTCTTATTCCATTTCCTCTTCAACTCTATCTCTTGCTTTGCCTTCAATTTATTCATTTTCCTAGGTTCTAATGTTAGCTCTTTGACCTTGTAGCTTCTTAGCAATGTCATTGTAAGCTTTGCAAGCCTATTCCTAGGTTTCTCTATCAGGATATGACATATTTGTGAACTTGTAATGGATGTACTCTAATTCAAAGATGTTATTATAGGATAGGGTCTTAGATTTCAAGATCAACTCATACAAGAAATATTTTATCTGAGTAAGATCTTATACAAACTTGAAGACCTATTCTTGCTATACAGGTTTTGGCCATTTATTTATGCTAGATTCATACTCCATGGTTGACTTCAAGGTATTTTTGATTTCTTCTTCTCCTAAGAGGTTAGAAAAAATCTTCATCCAAGAATCCAAAGAATCTATATTTCTCATTCAGACTTAGATGTTTTATAATCTCCTTGGTTTCATCTTTGAGGCCTTGGATGAGTTTCCAGCCTTGGTTTATGAGCCTATATCTTTTGAAGAAGGATCTGGCCATAATATTGGTGTTAGACCACTCGTTTGGGAATCCTACTTGCCATTTGTCCATATTTACTTTCAACCAAAGCTTGGATATTCATGGATGCAGACAATATTGGCCATAAGAAGCCTTCAACTTCTTTGAATTTATCTTTTTCCATATCTAAGACCCCCTTTACTTTTTTTATATAGAGTAATACAGGTCATGATTTGAGGCTCATCTCTATAGTATCTTCAAAAATTTCTCTTCTTGCTTGTTTAGCTTTATCCCTTGAGAATCCTATGGCTTTGGTTTTTTCTTCCTAAAGTTGTTATTGGAGGTCTTTGGGCTATTCAGACAAGATTTTATTTTACTTGTTGGTATATTTTGCTTCCTTTTTGTATATGGCCATCTTCTAATACATGTCTTGCCATTTCTTGGCTTTGTTCTTTAGTGCTTTTTCGACATTGCTCTATTCACTCAATGTCGTTTCAAGCTATTTGATTGTTTATTTAGCTCGTTTGCACTTTTCTTTTAAATAATCCCCATGGACATAAATGGTCTCCAGATGAGATCTTGCATATCCTTACTCATCTTGCATTAGGAGTTGAGTGAAGTCTTTTACCACTATCTCAACCTGGTAAATTTCAATGGTCAAGTCTTCCACTAACTTATCCACCAGAGGTGTGAACTTCATTTTAGTCCTCTGCATAGTATTTGGATATAGTGCCACCATTTCTATGTAGTAGGTAGATCTTTTAGAATATTGAGTGCATTTCTCATTCCACTAGTCATAGGCTCTTATATTGGTCTTCTTGATTTTTTTTATCTTTTCAAAATTAGGATGAGCATCGACTGAAGACGTGGGAAGGGACTATAGTAATGGAAAATTATCAATAGGAGATAATGGGACTGTTACAAGTGTGGAATCTACATGTATGGATGATGCAATGGATATTGTTATAGTAGGTATAGTAGTGACCTTTGTGGGTACCATGGATGGGAGTGATGAAGCGATAATTGTTTTAGTTAGGGGAGGTGAAGTATGGATTGTTTCGAATAGAATGGATGGAGGTGGTTGGGATGGTGGTGGTGAAAGTGGATGTTGTGGAGGTGAAGATGTATGCTATTGGGGAGGGTATTGTACAATTTGTTTACCAAAAATGGAGGGGAGTTCCTTTGAGGGATTAGCAGAAGGAATAATATAGGAATAAATTGTCATACCTGAAGTCTCCTATTGAGGTTGTAGTGGTTCTTCGATAATTTTTTGTTGTTCAACTACCTCTTCCATTAGTGTAGGTTGTTCAACCATCTCTTTTTGCTTAGGGTTACTTATATATAGTAACTGAGGGGACTGTTCTACATCTCCTTGCTTTGGGGTAACTACTTCTACAATATTTTCTTGCTTTTCCTTCTTTTATGCTCTCTCTTTAGATACCTTTTCTACTTTTCTCTTGGATCTTCTGATCAGAGGTAGATCATCAAATTTTGTCTTTGATTCTCATTTTTGGATTTGCATTGATGTTACGAATGTTAGATCAGTTGATATTAAACTCCTACTTTTGGTAGTTCTTGCTACCAAGGCCAAATTCCTCGATATTTTCTATATCGGGATAGGTTCATGACCTCTTGTCTATTTTTTCCAAGTCATGTTCCTTTTAAACCCATTTTTTGCATTATGGCAAGTGCTTTTGTTAAGTTTTTTAACTGTTCCTAAGTGTATATTTTTGTTTTTCCCTTTGTAGAAGAAGAGGAAGGTGTTGCAACTAGGGTGATCTACAACAAAACATGGGAAATTGTTTTTCCCTTATTTGTGTCTATTTTCCTGGAAGTACCCTCTACGGCAATTCCTTATTTTTGAATATTGTACAAACTTAGGGTAATTTTGTTTCCAATGGTTTTTGTCCAAGTCAAAATTCCTGTCATATCTGAGGGAAAAATCATCGTCATTCCTGATAGCGTACCTTGAGGGAGTCATGTTAGTTTTGCATCTCATGACCCACCAAGCATATATTTTGGCTTTTATACACTTCTTGTTCTTATGTATCCTTTGAATAGTCTTTTCTTCCAATAAGTGATCGTCATTATTCTTAGGAATATATTTCAAAAAAATTCATAGAAATTGTGCCATGGTGGTAACGACTGCATCTACTCAATGTACCATTCCAACTTTTCATCTTCATAGTTTTTTCTTTGCTGCTCTATGTGCTCCCTAGTTGTTTTTTCAATTATTTTTCTTTTGCCCCCGTTAAGAATTTACAATCTCTACAAATTTATCAATGGGATCATACCTCCATCATTGTGGCAATTCTACAAGCCCTAGGTTTATCAAAGCCTAAGTAACTTATTCATGGTGCCAGTTTTTTGATAGGACTATCCCTTAAAATTTGAGTGGTAGGAGGCAAGTCCCTATTCTACCTATACCCATACTAAATTTATCTTTTATGTACATGGTATATCTACAATATTCAAGTGTGAGCAACTAGTTTGTAACATAATGAGGGAGCAAGAATGGCTTTCCAGTGAACCCATTTAACTAGATGACCATACCTTGTGTCAATACAAACTAGTCTCCCTCTTCTGCATGTGGGTTCTATAGAACATATTTTATCATTGGAGGTAGTCTACCCATTTCTCCATATATAAGCTTCAGGGCTAGTCCCAATAACTCATTATTGAATTTATAGTAGCTCTCAGTAGTGGTAAGCATAGAGGTCCACTTATACATTGGTACCTTTCTCCCCTTCTCATCCTGGTCCACTATTGATCTAAAATGAATTTCTTTTACCATGAAATAAAAGAAAATCCAGGCCAAGTGGGATAAGTATTGAAAAAAATTTAGGCATCATTTTTCATATTGGTCAACTATTCATGAATTTGACAGTATATGAAGGCTGGCCTATCGAATAAAATGAGCCTAGTGATTTGGTCCATAATAGAGGTATCATAGAAATTGGGGTTAGAGATACATTGAGCAATGGAAATTTGCTAGCCATAAACCTATGCATCTGATGGCAACCCCGCTACGACTTCTAGCATTGAGTATAATTTTAGGTTTTTGAATTCAGTGAGGGAGATGGAGGTTTTGAGAAAATTCCTTCTTTATGGTGGTTTCTTCAATTATATCTCTATGAAATCTCTCATGGCTTTGCTCAAGGAATAATACTTGGCCTAATATTCCAGGTAGAAGTCCTTGGGTTTAAAAATAGGGGCATATCCCGTAGCAAATACAGTTGTGAAGGCTTCCAGGCTAAGGATAAAGATACATCTACCTGTTTTACTCTAGCTAATATTTTGCTTTGGGTTATAGTATTTACCATTTGCACATACCAGTTTGAGATAGGGATACACTAGGTCATAGATATAAAATGATAGTGGAGAATGGAAAGCAAAATTTGTGGGACTAGATGGATTAATACTTGTTTGAGCTCTTTCCTCGATGTCTATCCTTAATCACATCAATTATTTGGTTGTGACTACTATATCCAAAATTATTGCATATTTATCTTGAAATGGGATGTTCTTATTATCTTCATTGTACACTATGACTTTGGTGGTCGAGGATAAAGTTATCATTATGGTGATTTTGCTTGTACAAGCTGATGATTGGTAGGAGTTTCTCTGAGAGCACCTTGTGAAAGAAAATCCTAGTGATGGAGAGCAATTATGTAAGAAATTTATAGAATAAATGGAAGCTATTAGGGTTTCTTGACCATATATAGTGTTTTCACAAGAATTAGAGCAACATGCAGTAACTCTAGTAGTTGAGCGTTTATTTTTTTTAATCAATTCAGATGTCTTATCTGCTACAAATCATGCATCACCTTTTATTATCTAATAATGGTTGGCATTTTATTTATGGCATCACGCTTCCCTTTGTTTTTGGAAATTTAAAATTGGTTTTTCCCTTCATTGTACAGTTACGGTCTATGCAAGTGTTCTGTGTTGGAAATATTTGTGCAAATTGTTGTCATTGATATCAAAAGAGAGATATCATTGATGTCAAGGAGATTTCTCAAGGCACAATTATTATTCTAAATAAGGTCAATAATGAAGGCACAAGTTTATCTCAAGAGAAATAAAATTTGTTGAGAAAAGCATTATAATATTTATTTTTGAATATTATAATAAAGGAAAAATGCTTAAGAGTTCTTTGGAACAATGGTTTAAAAATGAAGGCAAGATATTAATATTATTGAGGGCAATAATATTAATTGTGAAGGCAATGTTGAAAAGGATTAATATTATAATATATTTATTATAATATAAATATTTCAAGTTATAATATCATTTGAGCACCAAGTAATTGAAGGTAATTCAAATTAATTTTGAATTGAGGTGGTCGACATCATATGGTGTAAAAAATACAAGGTGGGTCGACTTTGGATAAAGAGGAAATTAAATCATATTAATACCCCATGCCTAAAGTCATTTTTGAGTTGTTCAAAATTGTGCAAGCAATAATCTTGATATCTGATTCATTGCACGTGGTAGAGAAGGAAAGGAAAGGAGAGTGTAGTCTTCTACAACGAACAATGAAGGTTTATATTTGGATTGGTGCACATCAAATACCATCCAGCCAGCTAGACCAGTTGGTGGTTGTTCCTATGCGAAGGTGTTGTGAGAAGAATATTTTGGGTTTGAAACCCATCATAGACCATTTTTTTTGGTTAAGCAGAGTTCGCGGTATGAGGTAAAAGGTGATTGGTACCTTTGTGTTCTCACGGGATGTGTTAGCATAGTTGGTCATGGCTCTTTGGTTGGGCACCTTGCCCTCGTAAGGTGAGAGGTTCAAATCACATTGATGGCATAATAAAGAGGTATTTATTTTCTCAATTGAGATTTGATTTTTTTGGGAGTTATAAGATTGAGTTGTCATTCATTTTTGCTCATTTGATATAGGAGAAATAAGGTGTGAAAAAGTGTCTTTTGGTATTGAAATTTAAAATATGTTTATAGGGAGAAATAAGGTGTGATAAATATTCTTTCATTGTATGATTTGATTATGTGTGTTTTAAAAGTAGGATTTATAAGGTGTTTTCTGGTTTAATTATTGTGTATTTTTGCATGGTTAAATAAAGTTTGAAGAGTTTTGTTGTTTGATTAAAAATCCTTGTTTTGAGAAATTAAAGGTAATTATAAAGTAATATTTTTGTGCATATTTTTGAAGAGAGGTGATTGAAAAGTTCTATGTTAACTAACCCTTGAAAGTCGTATAAGAAAGATAGAATATTTTGAGACAGGTTTTGAGGGCACTTCTTCATCAAAGCAAGTCAAGAGGTATGGTGATATCATTCCTTCTTTAAGGTGTTTGGTTGAGCAAATATTTCTGAATCTTAAGGTGAAGAAATAAGGATTGTATATGTGCATTGTTTGGATTATTTGAGCTATGGTTTGTGAAACAAGTTATGCTTCATTGTTTGAATGAATTTGTGAAGCTTTTGGGCATTGGTTTGAGTAATATTGGAAAGAACATATTGAGAAATTATAGTGCATATCATTTTTGATATGTTCCTAAACAAGAAATCTAGGTAGAATATGTCTGAAATAATTTTATAAAAGCAAGTGTTATGAGAAGTTTTTGAGCATATGTTAGAGTAGAGTTGAGCAAAGGGAGTGAGCAGATTAGAGTAGGAGTGTGAGTTGTTTTGAGCAGGACTTTTTAGAAGACTTGTAAGCAGTTCTAAGTAGGAATTATGAGCAAGTATGAGATAGATTAGTATAGGGAGTTGAGAAAATTTGATCAAATTTGTGGGTATATTTGATCAAAGTTGTGAGTAGATTTGATCAAATTTATGAGTAGATTTTATAGATAACTTTGGAGCCTACCATAGCAAAGGGGATAGAGTTCTTCTATGGATAGAGGTCCACTAGCCATAGCAATGGGGACAAAGGTCTCTTGTGGATAGAGGTCCACTAGCCATAGCATTAAGGATAAAGGTCTCCTATGGATAGAGGTCCACTAGCCATAGGAGTGGGGATATAGATTTCCTGTGGATAGAGATCCACTAGCCATAGTAGTGGGGATAGAATTCTCCTATGGATATAGGTCCACAAACTTGAGCATAGGGGATTGGTATCTCCTTTGGATAGAGATCCATAAATATTATAATAGTGATTTAATTCCTAAGATATTTGTTGAGAAAATTTATAAGAAATATTTTCTCCGTGGACATAGCCCACATTGGGTGAACCACATTAAATCCATGTCTCTCATGTGTGTGATGATTTGTGCATTATTTATTACCTTGATATTATTTTTTTTATCATTTGTATTGAAAAGTAAAAAAATTTATCTTATACTTTTCACCCCCCTTCTTAGTATAAGCTTGTGTTCTTCAATTGGTATCAGAGTGGGTTCCTTAAGAAAAAGTCTAACAGCTTGAAGGAAGATCCTACAAGAACACACATGACAAAAAAAAATGGAAGAAGAGCCATGATTGACATGAAAAAGGAACTTATTAGTTCTCTTGTAAATTTGGAAAGAGTTAGAGAGAAGAATTCAAGTTTTAAGGCTCAAATTAAAAAAGATGAGGAAACAAATACAAAGCTTCTACAATATCTCATAGACTTAAAGGTGAAGGCTGAAGAGGCAAAGAAAATTGAAAAAGGTATGGCTGAATATTTAAAGGTAAAGGAGTTAGAATGTGAAATATTGGAACTTGAAATTGTCTCTCTAAGAAAGGGTGTTGAAAATTCTAAGGATAAGTTACAGAAAAAAATAAGGTTAGGAAAACAGAAAGAGGAGTCAAGCTCCAAAGAAACAAAGATATCAAATAAATAAGATCCCATCACCTAAAGTATCGATGAGGAATAAAACAGAGAAACATCATGGACAAAATTCAATTACAAAAATGGCAAAGGAAGAATAATGCGACCATATCATTCAAGGCAATATAACAGGTTACAAAATTTCTTCCATGGTTATTGCTTTTTGTGTAATAAATATGGTCATAGAGTTGTACATTACATGGTCCATGTGAGAAATAATATTGATAGAAATTAGGGACTTGTACGGTGTAGAATTAAATATTTGTTATTGTTGTGTGTGATTAGGGAGATATAAGGTGTGGAAATAAATATCTGTGATTGTTGTATGTGGAGTTATAAGGTGTGGAATTAAAAATAAAAGCATAGTTTCTTGTTGTATGTGTTAATGAAATTAGGGAGTCATAAGGTTGAAAAGTGTTGATGTATGTGCCTTGGCTATTGAGAGGAAGTGGATGGATTAGAAAATCAATTTTATGGATAACATTGATACTTGAGTTCTTTAATTGGTTTAGTGGAGTTCATTGAGAGTATTGCCATTATTGAGGAGGTTTTTGCTATTGCTTTGAGGAGATTATTGTTGGTTACTTTTTGAGTACATTGCCACTATTTGAGACTAATGAGGAGATCATTTGCTAGTCACTTGTGGATACATTTGCCTTTCATTTGAGGATATCATTGTTGGCTATTTGAGAGATCTTTGCTTGAGGGAGTTGTGCTTATTTCTTGAGAGCTTATTGACATTGCATGAGGAAGATATTATTGAGAACCTATTGCTATCACTTGTGGAGATTGTCCTTGGTTGGTTGAAGTCCTCATTGTTATTGCTTGAAGAGGTTTCCATTTGAGAGATCATTTGTCATCCATTTGAGAGTATCTTTTTGACCATTGTCATCATCCATTTGAGAGTACATTTTTGAGCATTGTTGTCATCCATTTGAGAGTACATTGTTGAGAATTGTTGTCATCCATTTGAGATATCATTTGTCAAACATTATTGAGATCATTGTGGATCATTGTTGTCATTTACTGAAGAGTACATTGCCATTCATTTTTTAGCACATTACTGAGTATTGTCATCATTCATTTGTTATCCAGTGTTGAGTTCATTATTGACCCCTGCCTTAATTAATTTGTGGTTGAGATTTGAGTGCTACTTGAGAGTCATTGGTTGAGCCTTTGGGAAGGCTTTTGGGACAAAATTTTTGGACAAATTTGAGATATTTTTTGTGCATGATTGGTTGAGCCTTTGGGAAGGCTTTTGGAACAGAATTTTTGGACATATTTGAGATAACTTTTGTGCATGATTGGTTGAGCCTTTGAGAATGCTTTTAGGACATATTTGTGGATAGATTTGGGATAGAATTTGAGAAGGATTATTTGAGCCTTTTGTGAAGGATTTGAGGACATATTTGGAACAACATTTGAGCAGGATTGTTTGAGCCTTTTGTGAAAGCTTTGAGGACAGATTTAGGACAAAATTTGAGCAGGATTTTTTGAGCCTTTTATGAAGGCATTGAGGGTAGATTTGAGGATAGATTTGGGACAGCATATGAGTAGGATTGTGTGAGCCTTGTGAGAAGGCATTGAGGCAGATTTGTGAGCAATGAAAGAGACAATATAGAAATAGAAAACACATCAACACCAGTGGACTACCCCACATTAGAGGAACCACATTAAATATTGTGTCTCAATTGTGTGTGATGATTTGTGCACTTGCTTACTATTGTTATCTATGTTATTAATGAACATTGCTATATTTGGTTATTGCAATTGAGGACACTAATTGATATTGGTTTGGAAAGAAAATAAAAAATTTGTGTTATATTGTTCATCCCCCCTCTCAATATAATCTTGTGTTCTTCAATTGGTATTAGAGCGGGTTCCTTAGAAAAGGCTAACAACTTGAGGGTAGATTCTACAAGAATATAGGTGGCTTCATAGAATGGATCATCTACAAGTAAGGCTCCACTATTTTATGGTAACAATTATGCTTTTTGGAGCATGATAATGAAGAACTATTTGATATCATAGGGATATGAGGTATGGCATATGGTTGCAAAAGAGTATAAGGTTGAAGGTGATCCTGAGATAGATGAAACTATCAAGAAATTAGTTGAGATCAATGCAAAGGCAATGAATTGTATTCTGAGTGGGCTATGTGAGATAGATTTTGCAAAGGTCATGGTATGTAATTTAGCTAATGAAATGTGGGCCAAGTTGCGGACTACCTATGAAGGAGATTCCAATGTAAAGTTGGCAAAACTACAAACTCATAGAAGAAGATTTGAGGAATTGAAAATGGAAGATTCTGAAGATATTGCAAAGTTCTTACTTCGAGTTGATGAGATTGCTAACACCATGAGAGGCCTAGGATTTGAGATGAAAGAATCAGATGTTACTCAAAATGTTTTGAGATCACTTCCCATGAAGTATGATGCAAAGGTTTCAGTGATAGAAGAAACAATGGATATCAACAAGCTGACAATGGAAGAACTACAAGGAACTCTCACAGCTTATGAGATGAGGATAGATAAGCATCAGGATCAAAAGAAAGAAATTGCATTCAAATATTTAGAGAAAAAGAAAGGGAAAGATCCAGAGACAGATAGAGATTCAGATAATGATGAGGAAGCTAACTTCATCAAAAAGAAAAAGGACTCAAGGAATTATAGGGATATGAAGAAAGTCAAATGCTACAAGTGTGGTGATTATGGTCACTATGCAAACAAGTGTCCACATGAAGAAAATAGTGATGATGAAAAATAAGGTCATAGAAGAAAATAAGAAGGAAAGCATAAGCATGACAAAGAGGATAGGTACAAGCAAAGAAAGCATGAGAAGAAGAAAAGTTTTCATAAGACAAATAAAACCTTCTACTTTGAAGAAGCAAATGATGGCTCAGATCACAATGATAGAGACAAGTCAGATGATGAAAAGGAAGAACATCTATTCTTAGGAATAGAAGGTGAAAGAGAACAATGCTTTGTGTGTGGTCAAAGATATCATAGATCAGGATATTGCAATGGCTTCAATGATAGTGAAGATGAAATAACACATCAAGGAAACAGGCATAGTCAAATAATTCATGAGATTTTGTTTGCTATAGAAGAATATAATGATCTCAGTGACAGTGAAGATGAAGAAGATTGTACATTCTTTGGAATAAGTGAAGAAAGACAAGAATACCTACTCCTAGGTATTGAAGTTAAATAAGAGGATATATCTATCGAAGAATGACATGAAGAACTCGCTATAGCCATTGAGCAAGAAAACAGGTACAAGATGGGTCTAGGAATACTAAAATGCTTCATATGTGAAGACTTTGGGCATTTAGATGATGACTGCACCTACTACAACAATTGTGATAAGAAAATTTTATTTATGGAAGAAGAAAGCAGCAGTTCCAGCAATAGTTCTAGCAACAGTTCTAGTGATAGTGATGATGAAGAAGAGGAATCCACAAAACAAGAAAATAAAATCAAGAGATTGAAAAGGAAAATCAAAAGGCTTGAAAATAAGGTTCATGAAAATGAAAAGGTCAAAGTAATGCTTAATCGACACATTCAAGGTTTGGAAAAAGAGCTTCAAGAAACAAAAGAGCTTGGCATCACTATTTTTGAGCAATTGAAGAAGAAGAAAGAAAGATGTTCCATACTTGAGAAGTTTGATTCATCACATGACTCAAAAGGTCAAGATATTTGTGATGAGAAGGAAACATGTATTTCAGAGACAATAGAGATGGATGCCAGTTTACTATTTGACACAAATGAAGAGAAAGAAGAGGAAGGTTCCAAAGCACCAAAGGTCTCATATTTCAGGTTTGGGGAATCACACTCAAAAGGAAAGGAAGTTCTAAAATATGAAAGAAAGGAAGCACCTAAGATTCATGAAGAAGTTAAGGAAGAGGATTTAGATACCACAAAGAAGGATCAAGGATACAATGCACAAATCAAGGATGATCACAAGGATAAAGGTCAAGAAAGGTATGAGGAACCAAGGCATGAACAAAGGGCTTTTCAAGGACATTGTTTTTCTTGTAATGGATTTGGATATAGGGCTATACACTACAGGGTCTATGGATCAAAGAAAAAGTTTGATTTCACTAGAAGGATATTCAAAGGAAGAAGATATGGTTTTCAGGGACATTGCTTCTTATGCAACATGATTGGTCATAGAGCTTCTCAGTGCAAATAAAATGAGCAACATGGTTTTGGTTTTAGAGTTGCACAATTCAGAGGTCATGGTCAAAATGATTATGGAAATAGAGCTTCACAATACAGGGTTCAAGAAAGGAATGGATATGGAAATGATTTCAAGAAAGAATTCAGGATATGGGCACCATCCAAAGGCTACAATATCAAGTGTTTTAATTGCAATAACTTTGGACATATTGCAAGATGGTGTAGGACTCAATTCCAAACAGGTTCAAGGCAAGAAGGTCAAGTAGTTTCAAGGCAAGAAGGTCAAATAGGTTCAAGACAAGAAGATCAAGTAACTCATCAAGAAAAGGATATCAAAAATATGTGGAAGGAAGTTGACAAAGGAAAGGAACAATGTAATATGGGAGTAAATGTACTCCCACCCCAAAATTAATCACCTCAAGAGAGAAGGTGGTAGGGGGCCTAAGCTTAAGAGTCATATCTTTTAGCCCCATAGGTGTCCCTTTTGCCATTGATGTCAAAGGGGGAGAGTTTTGAGTAAGGGGGAGAGCATTGAGTTAGGGGGAGCAGCCTCCAAAGAGAACATTGAGATAGGGGGAGCAACCTCCATAGAGAGTATTGAGTCAGGGGGAGCAGCTTTGATTCTCATAGATGGTTTTTTCAGTGATTGTGGTGATTTGCATTAGAGGTGTTGCCATCAATGACAAAGGGGGAGATTGTTGGCAATTTGAGTTATTTTGTGTTGTCATTGATGTCACATGGATCACATTGAGTTTTGGTGGCAAAAGCACTTCATAAATAATCATTTATGATATTTTGGAGAGCAAGGATATATACAGGGTTTTGTGGCACAAGAGGCATATAATATTTAATTTTTTAAATATTATATTAATGGTTTTTATTAAAACCAATGGTAAAGGTTTTTATTAAAACCAATGGCAAGGGTTTTTATTAAAACCGACGGAAAGGTTTTTTATTAAAACCAACGGAAAGGGTTTTCATTAAAACCATTGGAAAGGGTTTTTCATTAAAACCACTATGCTAAGACTTCTCCAAATTATGATGGATGAAAAGGTTTTCCAATAAAACCTAGGTGCAAAAAGTTTCATGGCGAAATTCAAAAGAATGAAGGAGATATCCCAATTCAAAGTTAAAAGGTGAATTATTAAATTTTTATTTAATAATTCTAAGGTCTAAGGTTGTATTATATTATCCACCGACGTGCAAAGGTTGGGGAGATAAATAAATATTCGTCGACGTCATTCGAAGGCATGGAGGTGCATATAAATAAAAGGTAAAAACCTTTGTTTATTGAAGACTTGACATAGCGCATGAGAGAGAGTCGTCGAAAGGGGAGCAACGAAGAAAGAAGGATAAATAACTTTCGATTTGAGAGCAAGGTCAAGTAAATAGCGTGGGAAAGTGACGTCACGCAGGAGCCTATAGCGCAGTTGGTAGCACATGAACTTTGCACAAGGTAGGTTCGTTGTTCGAATCCCGCCAAGGGCAAAGTGTTTTGCTAAGAAAGTAAAATCGAGTTTTAGATTTGAGCGCAAGTTAAAGTTGGGTGTTTGGGATTAAAATCCCAACGTGGGCTAGTGCCCACGTGGTAAGCGCTTCACAGTGCTAAGCGAGAGGAACGGAGTTCGACTCCCATGAAGGTGTGAAGGCGCATTGATTTTTGGCAAGGCATTTTGGCAAAGATGATTTTGAAGGTTACGAAGGCAACAAATTTCATATAAAGGTATTTATCTCTAAGCGCATGGTAATATTTGTTATTACCAAAGTTTTGGTGCATTAAAATTATTTCTGTGATAACTAGGGAGTCATAAGGAGTTTAGGGAAATAAATGCTTGTTGTATGTGTTAATGTGCTTAGGGAGTTATAAGGTGTAGAATTAAATATTTGTTATTGTTGTGTGTGATTAGGGAGATATAAGGTGTGGAAATAAATATTTGTGATTGTTGTATGTGGAGTTATAAGGTGTGGAATTAAAAATAAAAGCATAGGTGCTTGTTGTATGTGTTAATGAAATTAGGGAGTCATAAGGTTGAAAAGTGTTGAACTTGTTATATGTCCTAGTGCATGATTTAATTATGAAATTAAACTAGGAACTTGAGACCTAGTTAATTGCTACCTTGAGTTAGAAGACATGCACATGAGTTAGGGTTTGAAGTTGAAGACAAATTGCTTGATTATGTGCCTTGGCTATTGAGAGGAAGTGGATGGATTAGAAAATCAATTTTATGGATAAAATTGATGCTTGAGTTCCATGATTGCTTTAGTGGAGTTCATTGAGAGTATTGCCATTATTGAGGAGGTTTTTGCTATTGCTTTGAGGAGATTATTGTTGGTTACTTGTTGAGTACATTGCCACTATTTGAGACCATTGAGGAGATCATTTGCTAGTCACTTGTGGATACATTTGCCTTTCATTTGAGGAGATCATTGTTGGCTATTTGAGAGCTCTTTGCTTGAGGGAGTTGTGCTTGTTTCTTGAGAGCTTATTGACATTGCATGAGGAAGATATTATTGAGAACCTATTGCTATCACTTGTGGAGATTGTCCTTGGTTGGTTGAAGTCCTCATTGTTATTGCTTGGAGAGGTTTCCATTTGAGAGATCATTTGTCATCCATTTGAGAGTACCTTGTTGAGCATTGTTGTCATCCATTTGAGAGTACATTGTTGAGCATTGTTGTCATCCATTTGAGAGATCATTTGTCATACATTGTTGAGATCATTGTGGATCATTATTGTCATCCATTGAAGAGTACATTGCCATTCATTGTTGAGCACATTGTTGAGTATTGTCATCATTCATTTGTTATCCATTGTTGAGTTCATCATTGAGCCTTGCCTTCATTGATTTGTGGTTGAGATTTGAGTGCTACTTGAGAGTCATTGGTTGAGCCTTTGGGAAGGCTTTTGGGATAAAATTTTTGGATAGATTTGAGACAACTTTTGTGCATGATTGGTTGAGCCTTTGGGAAGGCTTTTGGGATAGAATTTTTGGACAGATTTGAGACAACTTTTGTGCATGATTGGTTGAGCCTTTGAGAAGGCTTTTGGGACAGATTTGTGGACAGATTTGGGACAACATTTGAGCAAGATTGTTTGAGCCTTTTGTGAAGGCTTTGAGGACAGATTTGGGACAACATTTGAGTAGGATTGTTTGAGCCTTTTGTGAAGGCTTTGAGGATATATTTGGGACAGTATATGAGCAAGATTGTGTGAGCCTTGTGAGAAGGCATTGAGGTAGATTTGTGAGCAGTGAAAGAGATAGGACATAAATAGAAAACACATCAACACCAGTTGCCTAGCTCAGCGAGATCAGTGGATAGCCTAGTTGATCAGATCAGTGGAGAGCCTAGTTGAGCAGATTAGTGGATAGCCTAGTTGAGCATATTAGTGGAGAGCCTAGCTGAGCAGATCAATGGAGCCCACATGAGCAGATCAAGACAACCTAGCTTTGAGCAGATCAAAGTAATCATTTGTATTGGGATAAGGATCCCTATTTCTTTGTGAAATATTATAAGGAGATTATCTTGTGGACTACCCCACATTGGGGGAACCACGTTAAATCTTGTGTCTCAATTGTGTGTGGTGATTTGTGCACTTGCTTACTATTGCTATCTATGTTATTAATGCACACTGCTATATTTGGTTATTGCAATTGAGGACACTAATTGATATTGGTTTGGAAAGAAAGTAAAAAGTGGGTGCTATACTGTTCACCCCCCTCTCAGTATAAGCTTGTGTTCTTCATATTTGCCCAAGTTTGACAATTTTGGCAAGTTTTGTAAACCGTATAGGTAGGAGTAAACCATACAACCAGAAGGGAAAATCGTACAAGGTGAAGGTAAACCGTACAATGTGCAATGAAATGAAATGAAATGCATGGGAAATGTCATTTAAGTTGTAATTGCGCATGATTTTGATAATTAAGGTGTTAGACTTAGTAAAAGTCTTAATTAATGTATTCCGTTATGCATGGGTAGTTGTAAATAACTAATTGCCTTAGGAACCACTTTGGAATAGCCTAGGAAATGTTATATAAGGCCCCATTTTCAATTTTGATAGTCTGGTTAGATTCTGGTTATGATCTAGTGATATTCTGGTTATTGGGAAATGCTATGAGTTTTGGATGTGAAGTGTTATTGCATATCTCTGATTGTAGATTGACATTGTTGAACAATAATAAAGCATGAGTATAGTTTATAGTTCCACTCATGTATTGTATGATCTTGGAATGGTAGAATAGCATTTGACAGTTTATTTCTATTGCATGTACTTCTTTTTTGTTGTTATGGCTATTTTATGCATTGCTATGGAGGATTTGGATTAAACCAATACTGGTGTGGCTTTGAGGAATGATATATGATGATGATGATATCAAGGAAGATGTATTGAACATTATTGTATAATTTTTGGATATCACCATTGGATATAGAACTCTCTCAACCCTGATAAAGTACTTTGCATGTTGATGGAATTAGGATTAATTGCCATATTAAATCCTTACAAAACTTATCTGAGAGAGATTGGTCTAGGAGAATATCCAATTTATCACTTGGTTGTACCTTCATTTCGTACAAATCATACACCAGAGTTCATACAAATCGTACAAAAGATAATTACCCGATTTGGCAGTTTATGCGATTGAAGGAAATTTACCCGATTTGGCAGCATTGGGAAATCGAACTGTTTAGTTACAAAACTATGTACGAAAGCTTGCAAAACCAAATATGAAGGATTGGATAAGTGTGAAATCATACAAGATCTATCACTGTATGATTTGGGATCATACAGTGGTACGATTTGGGTTCCGTACAAGCTATTTAGTTGTCACACATTGCTAGTTGTGAGGATTGTACGATTGTACGATTTGGTCCATCGATTGGTGATAGCAAGTTGATCATTCTAAGCCTTGGAAACCACCTCCCCATTAGGAATACTACACCCTTATGCTACATTTGGCACCATTGCCTTATCGAACTTGGCATTTTTGTTAAAATGGGTCAAATTGACAAGTAAAGAATACTACAAAATTGGAGGTGAATGATAGACACCAGTGTGCAAAGGTGTAGGAGATGGGAAGTACGAGAGAAAATTCTAGTAAGAAGGAGCATAAGGATTTCTCGAAGAGAGAATGCAAGTAACTCAGACCATAGTACACATGAACCAAAAATAGAGCAAGTTTGGGCATCTAAAGAAGGAGATTTTGAAACACTACTGATAGAGATAGAAGAGGAGGTAATAGAACCACCTAGCGTAGAGGCATGAGTTGATAGAGAAGTAGTGCATGAGGAAGGAGAGTGGATGGTGACACCTGAGAAAGTGATGGAAGGGTTGCAAGGGAGTGCAGAGGATGGGAGTCAAGCACTAGAGCAATAGGGCGCGAGGTCTCAAGAGGAAGGACCAAGACCATCTCCCTCACATCAGTGAAGGAGGTCATGGAGTGAAGATGCACGTGAGTTTGGTCAATGATTGGTGGGATAGAATAAGATACCTCGGATAGAAACTTTTGATGATGATTGTAGTAAAACACCCCCAAGGAGGAATCAGATAGAGATTCCATGGGAGACCTCAAGTGATGAGGATGATTCTCCGAAGATGGCTAATAGAGCAGCCAAATAGAGATGTCCACCTTTTACAGGTGAGGGTAAGGAAGACCCCACAAGACATATCAAAACTTGTATAACCATTTGGAGAGCAAATGGTGTAGACTAGCCAGATGATTGGGTAACTTTATTTCCTACTACCTTGAGAGGATTGGTGATGGATTGGTATCTGAAGAGGGAAAATACAATAGATTTTTGGACTTGGAATCAAGTGAAGGAGAAATTCATTGAGGAATTTCACCCTTTGAAGGATGATGGAGACATTGTTACTGAACTTTGTATGACTAAGCAAAATTCTAGATGAAGATGTAAAATCATACAACCATAGACTAAAGCAGTTAGTAGATAAGATGCAGATGCCTTTGGTAGATGTATTGGTGAAGTGGTGGTTTGTAGATGGGTTACTACCAAAATATAAGAAAAATATGAAGGTAGTACCATCAAAAATGTATGAGGAAGTTGTAAAGCATGCAAAGAATTTTGAGAGTGAATCAAAATAGATATACATAGGAATTTTATCTCATCCCAAGTCCAATGATTCAGATAGTGGAGAAGATGACACTATATAGAGGATAGTAGCATCATTTCATCAGGAGTTTGACAAGATCATGAAATAACAAAGAAGCAAACCTGATAGGAATGATATATGGTGCACATAATGCAAGATGGAAGGGCATACAAATGTGAAGTATCCATGAAATGACTACTATCATATCTGTAATGTGATGGGACATGAGGTAATGTTATGTCCATATAATGCAAGAGTACGTCCATAGGTCCTGACAATCCAGGAGCAGGAAGAGAAATAGAAGACCCTAGGAAGTGGGCAACAAGCAACAAGTGGTGGTTATAGAAATAGTCGATGAGGTGGAAGGTCAAACCAGGGCAATCGATAAGGAGGATAGAGCCATTTGCAGTATGACTCGAAAGGGAGGCTGATCATACAATGTCGCAATTGCCAAGAGTGGGGGCATTTCATGAAAAATTATCCTTCACCTCAGAGATAGGAAATATCTGCAAGCGAACACTACACATATGTGTAGGTGGTGTGGTCCGGGGAACCACAAGGAAGCAAATTGCCCCAAGCAGGTGAGTTCAAGTAACCCGTAGAATGTAAATTATTTAGATATTGAGGTTCCTCAAGTTAAGGAGGAAACCTAGGAAGTTTTAGCCATGACAAGGAATCAGGCTAAAAAGGATAAGTATCCAGAGCCAACAAAGGAAAAGCAGCACTGGCAAGTAGCAAAGAAAATACTACAAGATGAAGCACAAAAGGCTAAACAAGTGAAGTTAGCTAAAGAAAAGGAACTAAAAAAGCCATCAGAAGAGAAGGCAATTGTGCAGAGTCTAGAAGCACAAGTTTTGGACACCATAGTAGAGATCAAAGTGGCTAACCTATTGGAAGCTATTCCATCATTACAGAAAGTGATGGTGGAAGAGATACAACCACATAAGGTGATGGAAGTGCAGAGTCAACCGATTCAGGAAAAGAAATAGAAAGACCAATTCATGGATCCAACTATATTGATGATTGATGTGGGAAAGAAACCTGCATTAGTTCATATGGAGATCCTAGGGCACAAATTGACACAAGTTATTATGGATGGAGGATCCAATGTCAATGTGCTACCTAAAAGGACCTAGCTAGAACTAGGTGCTCCATCTCTATGGGCACCGAGCTTTTGATTATATGGTGCTGACTAGTATGGTATCGAGACAAAGGGAGTCTTGACAGCACAACAAGTGGTGATAGCTGACCAAGAGTTTATCTTGGATTTCATTGTGATTACTATGCAAAAGCCTACATACGATGCTCTCTTGGGGAGAGGATGGCTACGAGTAGCCAAAGTTAATCACAACTGGGGAAAGAATCAGATCACTTTCAAGAAGGGACAACACAAATATATGATTAATCTGACTAATCAAAAAGTTAGTGAGGATGTAGCTATGATTGATGAATCAAAAAATTCCTCAGGTGATGAAGGGTATGAACTATATGGAGAAGGAATGTTGTACCTGGATGAATGTAGTGAAGATGAAGCTAGATCTGATAGTGGGCTCCTTCATTGGAAAATGGAGGAGTACAAAATTTTTCAGCCCAACTACCTCTGTATTGACTCAGAGGAGATCAAGGAAAAACAAGATGAACCCAAAGTCATCCAGGAACCTAAGAAGGAGATGGAAGAGAAATGGACATTTCCAAAGAGTTTTGTAGAGTATATAGTAGGAGATGTAGAAATTGATGCAAGACCAACACACCCAAAGAATGTGGAGAAAGCAACAAGTGAGTCAGAGAATATCAAATATGAAGGACCTCGGATAGTGGACATCAATCTAGGGATGGAGGATGAACCTAGGATGATTCACTATGGTGATGATTGGAACCCTATACTGAAAGCGATAACTTTTAAGATATTCTTGGAATATAAGGATGTCTTTGCATGGACATACAAGGACTTGAAGGGAGTACCACCTGAGTTATGTGTCCATAAGATTACACTAATTCCTGGAGCACAACCCGTAAGGAGGAGACCGTATAGAATGAATCCAAAATATGTTGCATTAGTGAATGTAGAGATAGAGAAGATGTTGGAGGTAGGAATCATCTTCAGGGTTATGACCAATGAGTGGGTATCACCTATAGTGGTCACCTTGAAGAAGGAAGTGGACAAAATCAGAATATGTGTGGACTTTAGGAGTCTAAACACAGTAACTATCAAGGACCCCTTCCCTATTCCCTTCATAGATTCTATCCTGGAAGAAGTCACAGGACACGAGATCTATTCATTTTTGGATGGATTTTTGGGTTACAATCAAATTAGTATAGCCAAGGAGGATAAGTTGAAGACCACATTTATTGTGGAGAATGGCATCTATGCATACAATCGAATGCCATTCGGGCTCTGTAATGCCCTCGCTACATTTCAGTGCATCATACTGTATATATTTGATCAGTTGGCAATAGGGAACTTCAAAGCATTTTTGGATGATTGGTCCATTTATGGGAAGATCAAGGAGCATCTTCCTGCTCTCAGTGAATGTATGAGTAGGTGCAAAAATGCACAAATATCATTAAACCCTAGGAAGTGCTACCTGATGGTACCATATGGAAAATTGTTAGGACACATAGTGTGCAGTGAAGGATTAAAAATAGATCCTGATAAGATCCATGTGATATTGCACATGGAAGAACCATATGATGTGAGTTCACTTAAAACCTTCCTTGGATCGACGAGGTATTATCGAAGGTTTATCAGGAACTATGCACATGTATCCTATCCATTGGATTCATTGATGAAGAAGAATGTTCCTTTCATATGGATAGAGGAGCACCAAGGAGCCTTTGAGGAGTTGAAGGCTAAGCTTGTGAGTAGCCCAATTTTGGTGTTCCCAAATTGGGATAAGGAATTCCATGTCCATATTGATGCTTCAAATTTTGCAATCGGATGTGCTTTGGCACAAGAAGGATAGTTCAGGTTGGATCAACCTATTTTCTTTGCTAGTCACCTATTGTCAAGGGTGAAGAGAAATTATAGTACAATAGAAAGAGAAGCTTTGGGAATGGTATATGTGGTCCAAAAGTTTAGGCATTACCTATTGGTGAATCCCTTTGCTTTTTATGTAGATCACCAAGCCTTATTGTACTTGATAAACAAATCGGTGATACAAGGATGGGTCAGTAGGTGGCTCGTCACCCTATAGGAGTTTGTATTCTGAGTTGTAGTGAGACTTGGTAAGAAGCATGTCATTGCAGACCAGTTATCTCGGATACGATCAGGAGAGCCTACAGGAATAGGGGTTCTAGATGAATTCCTTGATGCATAATTATTTGCCATCAATGTTGTTCCATCATGGTACAAGTTGATTGGCCAGTACCTTTCCATAAGAGAGTTGCCACAAGAGATGATGACAATCGAGAAAAATAAAGTGATTATGAAGTCAGCACCCTTCCAGTTAATAGCAGGATTGTTATATAAAATGGGAAGTGATGGTATCTTACGAAGATGTGTGATGGAAGAAGAAGTCAAAGTGGTATTGAAAGAAGCTCATGAAGGCTTAGCAGGAGGGCATATGGGACCAGATGCAATCACTAGGAAAATATTACTAGCTGGATTATGGTGGCCCACACTGTATAATGATGCAAAAGAGTATGTGAAAGCATGCGACACTTGTCAAAGGGCAGGAAAGCCAGTAAAGAGGGACTTTATGCCATTGCATCCATCACAACCCCAAGAACTATTTGAAATGTGGGGATTAGACTTCATCAGACCATTGAAGACATCTCATAGATGGAAGTGTAGATACATTGTAGTAGCAATAGAATACTTAACAAAGTGGGTCGAAGCGAGAGCATTACCTGATAACTCAACAAAAAGTACAATGAGATTCTTGTATGAGCAGGTAATCACAAGATTTGGTATTCCACTATAGATCACGAGTGACCGAGGAGGACACTTTTTCAATGAAATCATCAAGATACTGACAATAAAATTTAAGATTTTGCACTCATTGTCTAGTTCGTATTATCCTAGAGCAAATGGGCAGGTGAAAGCAACAAACAAAGTCTTGGTATCTACTTTGTATAAAACCTATGGAATAGAAGGAGAATATTGGGAGGAAAGGCTACCATCTATTTTGTGGGTATATAGAACAACTTTTAAACCAAAAACAGAGCATACACCTTTCTAGTTGATGTATGGACAGGAGGCAATGGTGCCAGTTGAATTCTTGATACCAAGTTTGAGAGTCGTGGTAGAGCATCGCTTGGGTGATCAAGAAAGTTTGGAAGAGTGATTGACAACACTGATCAAGTTAGATGAAAGAAGAGTCATGGCACAATGGGTGATTGAGGTAGCTCAAAAAAGAAGGAAGGTATGGCATGACAAACACTTGAGGAAGTTAGAACTTAGTCCGGGTGACTTGGTTCTAAAGTTTAATGGGAAGCGGGAAATCAAGCCCGATAAGTTGAAGACTTTATGGCTTGGTCCCTACAAAGTGGTAGAAGTAATGAATAATGGAGCAGTCAAGTTGCAAAACTTGAATGGGATGGAGGTACCCGACACTATAAATGGCTCAAATTTGAAGCCTTACAAAGTATAGTGCTTATTCATTTCTTCAGAAGAGATCGAACGAAGAAGACGAGCAGAAGCTCAATGGAGGACTCAAGGAGAGCAAGGTCCATCATAGGAAGAGCCTGACATGGGACTCACACATTTATTTATAGAAGGGGAGGAGACAAGACCAACCATAGAATAGTAGGAGTTGGCACCTCGACCTGGAGAAAGAAGAATATTGTGGGTGCATGTCAGATTTGTAGATGGGATCGAATGAGTAGAAGAGGAAGATGAAGAATGGATTCCTCCAAATGAAAGAGGACATCAAGAGATAGTACTATTACCCAAAAATAGGGGAAGGTAAGAAGAAGCACCCCAAGTGAAAATAAAATATGATGTATCCTTGGGTGGAGCATAGAGAACTACCCCAACAAGCTGGAAGCCAAAGAAGGATACGGTTAATAGTACGATATGAGGATAGAGTGGACACTTTTGAAATGGAAGTTCTAGAGGAGAATAGGAATGAGACCATCGATGAAGAATTGGTTGGACTTACTCCATTAGCTCAGATAGGGCTATTATAGTAGAGAATGTGACTACAGACTCAACAATTATAGGAAGAATATCAGACGTTGCGAGGTCATAATGCAAGGTTGAGAGAACAAACCATCCAGGAATTGGATAGCACAATACGAAGGTTGGATGAACAAAGAATAGCTAGGCTACAGGATCTAGAAGGGGAACCTGAGGATAATGAGGGGATAACTCCAAGGAGTGGTATAAGAAATGATGGTGCAAGCACAAGTTCACAAGTACCACCAAGTGATCCACCAATGATGAATGAAGATGCAGAGATGCTTTGGTGAGATATTGAGGAAGCAACCACATCACCTGAATCACAAGGTAATGCACGACTAGATTTGAGTGACTCTAGTGATGAAGGAATGCCTTGGCTAGTAAGGGAACCTAGCATATAAAGTAGTGATGATGATGATTTCCCAGGGAATCCCTAGAATCCTCAAGATAATCATGATCCCCCAACATGTACAACAACACATCGACAACTAGGGAGATCACAAGAGCATCAAACCAACCTTGATCTGCAAGCATATATAATAGCCCATCGACAATTGAGAAGACAAAGGAGAGAAGTGAGGAGATTGGAGAGATTGATGAATTTACCAATAGATTGGGTGGAACAGAGAGAAGAGAATCGGAATGACTCAAGTTCTGAGATAGATTTTTCCAATGCATATAGAGAGGTCTTGGCAACTTCATCTCCACAAAGATGCTTCGAGGAAAGAATATGGAGATATCACTTAGCATGTGCAGATCATAGAATCAGAGCACTACGACAATTATCACCAAGTACAAGATGAAGTAGAAGTCCACTAGCCAACATTGAGTTGGTAGAGATAACTCTTGATAACCAAGCAATGGGAGGAAGGAATAGACAAGGACCCCTAAGGCTTCAACTAGAAAGGGGAGGAGGTATTCGACCATGGAATGAGCAAGGACAAGGTGATGTTACAATTAGAGGAGGAAGAGGATGAGGAAGGTTCTGACCCCCTACTCCTAGATGGTCGAGAGATACACCCTTAGCTTGTTTGAATTGGACAAGGAATCTGTAGGGTTTACCATGGATGAGAGGGATCTTACCAAACCCCACAAGGCAGTATCCATTGGGATGACCACCCCTAATCCGATGAGGACCTCGAAGAGTGGTAGGTGGTAGAGGATTACTCCAAGTGAGGGAGGAATCACCACTGGTGCAGAGAAGCCCGATGTCAAGAGGAATAGGATGGGGAAGACACTCGCATGGTAGAGGCCTTGTTGGTAGAGGAAGAGTGCATTTTGTAGATGAAAGAAACTAAGGACAACAAAGGATCCGATCACCAAGTCTGGAGCAAGAATTGATCCAAGGAGATAGATGAAGAAGTCACTCGAATGATAGTAGAGTAGTAAGGACACCGCTACCAAGGGATCAATCACCTATATGACAAGAGGAAGGGACACTAGGTGAAGAGACTCCAACTTGCAATTGTACAATCCCAAATTGTACACATGGTACGAGAAGGCCAGGGAACTCGGTAACATCACAAGTGGAGATGAATCATCCTAGAGAGCAAGTGGTGCTAGATGACACAACCACTCAGAATGTCACGGTCGAACCTCCAAGAGAGGAATCATATGGGATCGTACAAGTGAATGTCACTGTGCGATTCCCATGATGGTAAGTATAAATAGGTTAGGAAATGAAAAATAAAAATAAAAATAAATAAAATAAAATGCCTTAGTTGTGAAAATCCCTCGGGATGCAATTAAGAAGGAAGTGGGTTGAAAATCGAAAACAGTGACCTCTTCAAAGAGAGAGAAAAATAGAAAAATTCTCTAAGTGATAGATCGTACAAGTCAAATTTAAAGTTGAAAAAGCATAAGTGAGAGATCGTACAAGCAAAATTGGAAAAATTACATGCAAAATCATACAAGGAGGCATGTTGTATGATTTGGATCGTACAGTGTACGGTTCTGGGTGCAATTGTACGATTTTCAACCATCGCATTTAATGTTCGCATGTGTGGAATGATGTGTTGTCAAAAAAGCATGGGAAAAAGTTAAAATCACATGAAAAAGTGATGAGTTGTCGATCATCCGAGCAAGGAAGATGGAAAGACATGCAAAGTGGTACAATTTTAAATTTGGAGCGGTTAGGGTTTGAGAACAATTTAAATACAAGGCTCACCCTAGCAATTTTTCAAACCGTACAAGGAGGAATTTAAATTTTTAGGAGGATGAAGGTGAAAAGCATGCAATTAAATGGAGATGACTACATGGGCATTAAAATACATCAGTGAGCTGCAAGATTGCATGACCCATATTTTAATTCACACCACAAAGACTTTTCACACTCGAGGAAATCAAACTAGAGGAGAAAAAGCAAGGGTTTGACTCCATTAAAAGTAGAATTCGAGTTCAGCCAAAGGGAAATAAGGGTTTGTAGTAGAAGGCATCCAAGTATGAACTAGGTTGTTGAAAAATGTACATTAGGGTTTGAGAAAGTTGTGGATTGGAGCTAGAGTAGAGAAATTGTAGGGAAAAGAAGCTTACAAACCCTAATCTGATAAAAGCGGCCAAAAATGAACTGGAGAAGATAGAGGGAAGGAAGGAGAAGATTGTACAACCATATTAAATAGCCAAAAAATTTTTTTTTTGGGGATAAATTGTGCCAAGTGTGGAAAATTTGAGAAATTACTCCCAAAAGGCATTGAAAAGATAGATCGAGGCATTTCGGCAATTGGGTCGGTGAGAAATCATGGAGGAGGAGAGGTGTAAAATATGATTTTTAAGTGAACAAGGGTTTTAAGAGATGTATTGTATGATTTGGAGGTAGATTGTACGATCTCAAGAAAAATATTGTACGATTTCAGGCAATTTTTGGGTTATTTTAAGCTTTTTGAGCAAATCGTATGGAAGTGTATGAATTCGATGAAGGGAAGTAGCTAGAAAGGGATATTGTATGGATTGGTATGACCCTATACATTTTTGTGCTATAGTATGATTTGTAGAATATTGAATAGTTTGAATATTGAACAATTTGAAGATTGAATAGTTGTATGATCTGGAGGTAGCTGATTGGGAAACCGTACAGGAGCAAGTTGGAAAGTGTATTGTATGATTTATAGTAGACTGTATGATTTTTGGAACACTTCTAATTGTAAAATTGGTGATGTTCGAGTAGCAAGCTAACCAGAGGAATGGTGAGAAAATGATTTCAGCCAAAGAGTTCGGATACCGATTAAGAAGAATTGTAGCCAATAGGGTGGAACGGTCACCAGGACCCCTGCACGAGAGAGAGTCACATCCACGACAATACCAAGGGTGATAGTTTCAGTCCCATGGTTGGTGTGGTACTCATCCTTGGAGGAGAGGAGGATACATGCCATGGAGAGGGCAGAGGTACTAGAGGGCTGATCGAAGGAGGACACCACCAAGATACCGAGAGGAGGAGATGGCACAAGAGAGGATCTCAAGGAGGGAGTTGAGGAGTGAAGTACATTTTCTAGATCTGGATGAGGATCTGAGTAGCGGACCTGAGGAAGGTCAGGTTGAGATAACAAATATATCATTCATACAACATGGAGGAGAGACATGCAGGAGGTGGTGGAGTAATGAAGAAAACAAGACCCACCCTTGGAGGAAATAGTTTGAGGAGGTTGGTGTAGCTATAATAGCACAAGTGCCACCACACCATAAGACCTTCTTCTACAATTATCTATTGTATATGGTTCAGGCATATAATCCTACAACCAAAATTACCTATGTCAATGTGGGCAAGAGGTCGGTGAAAGTAGAAGTTATGATAGAGGCATTCAGAAAAACATTTGGATTGCCAACATATGGCATGGAGGTAGTTAAGAAGTTGGTTGATCTGATTGAAACACATCGCATCATCACTTCACTTACCAATGTGAAATCATCGATAGATGCAAAGATCTCGGGTGTAGGGACTCAAGGAATTAAATAGAGCTAGTTGAAAGGGAAATATTGGCCATGTGCTATGAATACTGTGATGGCTCGACTGTCAGGAGATACATGAGCCATAGATATGCCAATCTGGATGGCTCAGTATGTAGAAGGTATCACCAAAGGAATTAGGTATGATTGGGGTACCTATTTAGAGAAGAAGATGCATGAAGTACTGACAAAGAGGTCAAAGAATTTTGGGATGACTTTCCATGCCATTGGATTGTTATTAAATGTTGTTATAGAGAAGGGAATCCACTTTCTAAGTTTGATAGAACCTAGGGATGTTAAGGTAAGACAACCAACCATTTTGAGGTGGGTAAAGTTAGTACTAGTCCAGAGAGACTCTAGAGAAGTCTCGAACAAAGAAAGAACAATAGGCCACTATAGTATAGGAGGATACTTCCTCTGAGAGGATGTACACCCTAGAAGGAAAAGGCCTAGGAAGTTGGAACCTGAACTGGAACAACAAGCACTTCAACAATGATAAGGAGCAATCGTCAGTTTAGGAAAGGGAGGAAATTATGGGGAGGCAATCCAACCCAGTATGAGTACAAACAAGGAGACAATAGGAAAGAATGGTGAATAATCCTATTCTAGAAAAACAAGTCAAGACTGTACAGAAAAATCAGCAAGAAGAGGGACAATCAGACTCGGAGAAGTTAGATTTGCATGATTGGAATTGGGTAGGAGTAGAGGAAATGGTGGAATCCCCACAGATTTTCTAGCATGATGAATTTGAAATTTTGGACTCTTCAAAAATGTTGGAGGATATATAAGTGAGGTAGATAGCATAGGAAGTAGCAGCCACTACTCAGGAGGAGAAAGAGAAGGTCGAGGTGAGAGTGGAAGCCTTAGAGGAAGAGTCTAGAGAAAAGAAGAAGCCTCATTTCAAATTTGTGATGGGAGGAAGTTCGAATCAAAATAATTAGAGTGATGCATAGGAAGAGATGAAGGCATCATAGGAACAAGAAGAACCTATTGTTGAAAAAGTCACAGTAATGGAAACTTAGTAGAATTAGGAGGAAGAGTAGGTGACCAAAGAGCAACATGTGGGCTTCACTGAATAGAAAGAAGCCTAGGAATCGATAGAGTAATAACAATCTCAGTAGGAGATTGTGAATATAGAAGAAGATGTGGAGGTGGAGAAGATAGTAGAATAGACTCCACCAAGAGAAAAGATAAATATAGAGAGAGCACTACTAGAGCTTGGGGGAAGCTCTAGCCACCACATGGAAGAGGAAGAAGAGTGAACTCCTACAGATGAAAACCAGTTATCTCTTGGAGGTACCGTAGTTCGCAAATATTGAAACTGAGGAGGATGCGCAAGGAGTAGAAGATAAGGTGGAACATTTCTTCTCTTAGATAGGCAATGCCATAGCTAGCACCAAATTATAGTTTTGTATTGGATATGTGGGAGAGTTGAAGCTATGGGAGGAACAAGTGTTTCTCGAGTTGGAGAAGATAATAGAATGGGTGAGCAATGAGGAGCGTACAAGGAGAATTATGGATATTCATGTACAACACCCATGGAAGTTACCCAGGGAAGAGGTAACAATGATGTTGGGAAGAGACGACTTGCTAGAGGGAGTGATAACCAGTTATAGCAACATCCGAGGTTGTACCTGGATAGAGCCAATTATCCGACTTGTCCCATGAATATAATGGAGTTGGAGCATAAGAGGGTCACTACAGGATTGGCTATCACTCTGAGGAAGTTGAACTTCCTAACACATTGGATAGAGTGGTTGAGCATAGGATTGGAGTAGATCTATCAGCTCAAGGAAGCTCAGAAGGAGGAGATAGAAGCCACTCGAAAAGAAATGATTGCAATGGAGGAAGAATTGCAGAAGAGTAAGGCTACAATGGAAGAGAAAATAAAGAAATTAGAAGAAGAAATGCTAAGTACCAGGGCTGATTTTGAGGCTAGACTTAGTTCACTTGAAGAGGAGAAGTGACAGGTCTCACAGATGGTAGAAGATAAGATTAAGGAGTTGGAGGCTCAACTCAGAGCAAAGGATGAATAACTAAAAATGCAGTTGGCCAAAAAATATGAGCAACTGGAAACCCAGGCTAAGAAGATAGAAGAGCTCACATAGGACAATAAAATATATAATGAGATAGTCCTGGAGAAGCAAGCACAATTGAGTGCTAAGGAGGATATTGTTCATGCTTTGGAGGTAGATATTCATCACCATATGTAGACCATTATAGATAAGAATGAAGAATTAGAAGTAGTAGCTTGAATAGAAGCACATTTATAGGAGAAGTTGAAGAAGAGTGCCATTGATCATGAAAAGCAATTGAGGGAACTCCTGAAGACTATCGAAGAGAAAGCTAATCACCATGGGTTGAAAGTAGTAGAAATGGGCAACTACGCAGCCAAGTTGAAGAACCAACGTGTAATTCTTCAATCCCAAGTGGATGACTTGAAAGTTGTAGTCACGGATTACGAGGTATAATTGAAATAGAAATATGAGTCGATGAGGACACTGACCAAAGTAAAGGGGAGGGTAGATGTAGGCAACAAATCCACCTCCCAGAAGAAGAAGTGATAAAAGGATTTGCCCAAGTTTGATAATTTTGGCAAGTTTTGTAAATCGTATAGGTAGGAGTAAACCATACAACCAGAAGGGCAAACCATACAAGGTGAAGGTAAATCGTACAATGTGCAATGAAATGAAATGAAATGCATGGGAAATGTAATTTTAAGTTGTAATTGCGCATGATTTTGATAATTAAGGTGTTAGACTTAGTAAAAGTCTTAATTAATGTATTCTGTTATGCATGGGCAGTTGTAAATAACTAATTGCCTCAGGAACCACTTTGGAACGGCCTAGGAAATGTTATATAAGGCCCCATTTTCAATTTTGATAGTCTAGTTAGATTCTAGTTATGATCTAGTGATATTCTGGTTATTGGGAAATGCTATGAGTTTTGGCTGTGAAGTGTTATTGCATATCTCTGATTGTAGATTGACATTGTTGAACAATAATAAAGCATGAGCATATTTTATAGTTCCACTCATGTATTGTACGATCCTGGAATGGTAGAATAGCATTTGACAGTTTATTTCTATTGCATGTACTTCTTTTTTGTTGTTATGGCTATTTTATGCATTGCTATGGAGGAATTGGATTAAACCAGCACTGGTGTGGCTCTGAGGAATGATCTGTGATGATGATGATATCAAGGGAGACATATTGAACACTGTTGTACGATTTTTGGACGTCACCATTGGATATAGAACTCTCTCAAACCCCGATAAAGTACTTTGCATGTTGATGGAATTAGGATTAATTGCCATATTAAATCCTTACAAAACTTATCTGAGAGAGATTGGTCTAGGAGAATATCCAATTTAGCACTTGGTTGTACCTTCGTTTCATACAAATCGTACACCAGAGTCATTACAAATCGTACAGAAGATAATTACCCGATTTGGCAGTTTATGCGATTGAAGGGAATTTACCCGATTTGGCAGCATTGGGAAATCGAACTGTTTAGTTACAAAACTGTGTACGACAGCTTGCAAAACCAAATATGAAGGATTGGCTAAGTGTGAAATCATACAAGCTCCATCACTGTATGATTTGGGATCGTACAGTGGTACGATTTGGGTTCCGTACAAGCTAATTAGTTGTCGCACATTGCTAGTTGTGAGGACTGTACGATTGTACGATTTGGTCCATCGATTGGGAATAGCAAGTTGATCATTCTAAGCCTTGGAAAACACCTCCCCATCGGGAATACTGCACCCCTATCCTACAATGACCAACTTCACATAAAGTGAATGAAAAATGCTTGGGACTAGAAGTGGGCTCCAAGTTACACCATCCTAAGTGATGATGTCAAACTTCCTTGGGCCCATACCTAAGTACCGAAGAAGCATAAAGATCCCAAAAGCACATGAACCCAAGACTCAAGCTCAAAATTGTGACTTCTCTACAAAGGTGATATAGAAGATAATAATGGAGTTGGAATTCAAGAGAATCAACCAACATTACTCTAGATCTTTGTTATAAGTGCTTTCCAGTTGTTCCCAATCATAACCTCAATAATATAGCCACTTGTAAGAATTTGTTGCAGATCAACAAGCCAAATTCAAACACAAACACAAACACAAATCAAAATTTGAACCATTCATGCAAACTTGTGGAACCTTATGTACAACTATCCGTGAACATTTTTCATAACTGAATATAAATCTTATGCTGCAAGATTCAAATAATCAACTTATAAATACGAGTTTAGACCTCATTCAAAGGGTCGTCTCTATAGTCCTTGCCTGGTATTACAATGTAATCGTTGTTGATCAATGAAGTGGTAGTTGTTTGGTCTCCATGGTCTTTGCATCTATAGGTTTTATAAGAATGATCTTTCTAAGTCATTTATGTTACACTGTAGTGTTGGTTTATTATGTTAAAGTAGTTCTATGTTTGAATTACCTATTGGATTGCTAACATTTACGATCCTTGGAATGATTAAAAGTTTTAGATATTCATTTTAAGTCATCTTTGTTACATTACATTTTTAGTGTATTCTGGTAAATCAATATCCTTATTACTTATTGTATTGCTAATTGTGTGAATCCTTCAAATGATTAAGATGAGTGTAAAGGGTTAAACGAACATTTTTGTGTAATTATTAATGGTCGATCTGTTAAATTTCATGAAACAGTTCAATAGTTGATTATTTTGTAAGATTCAATGTTGTTACACTATATCCCAACTATGGTCCTATGGTTTCACTCTTCCCTAAACCCTTTCTCTTTCTTTCCCTTTACTCCTTTCCTTACCCTTTTCCTTCAAAAGATATCCACAGGAGCAAGCCTTCTCTGAAGGTTGAAACATAGGGTAACCTTGTTTCATCCAATTACTATATTATGGCTAAAATTTATAAGCACATCATCTTTCCGCAACAATGGCAGATTTTAGTCCAACAAATAGAAATGTGGATGTAAATATAGACAACGTTTGGCTAATAGCACTACCACATCCCATGCAAAGCACACTGCAAGATATCTACATACAAGGCATAATAAACCAACCACTAGAAAAAGCATTGTAGAATGTAAAAATAACCTACAGTATACCTCCTACAACTCCAAAATGCCTCAATGATAGTCCAAACAACATTTATGGCCTAACAAAATAGACCACTAATAGACTTTTATAAAAGAAAGTAGAACTACAATGATTAAATGCTATGCATCCCTAATATTCCAATAGCCCAAAGTGATAATCCAAACAATAACTTAGGCCTAATATAATAGACCACCCACAAATATTTTACAAAAATATTTAGAGACTATAAAGCATGCATTAAAAAAATAATTTAGCAACACGTTAGTAGTAGAGGTCAAACAATAATTTGATTCATTAAGAAGTTGAGCAAAATTGCATAGTATACAACAAACAAACACTCAAATTGTTGACCCTCATTCTAAGGTAAATTGTGCTTTATAATTCACTACATTAGCCTAGCCAATGATAAAAATGATGGCCTACCATATTGCTAACAAGAATAGGCATAGGCATTGCCTAGCCCAATCTATGGCTCATGCTCAATCAACATGCTTAAGTGGATGTCATTCTCCTGCATTGTCACTACTAACTATTATAATCTAGCACCCAAACACCACCTTCAATAGCCATGTGTCTTTAGTAGGCTTGATTCCCTTGAGCACACTTATATCCTTGCACTATTCCTTATTGTTTCACCAACTATCAGATTTGCAAGCACTTCTACCAGTGGTAGTCGATACTGTTGTAGGCTCTAGAAAACTAGTTGTCACTTTCCTGTTTAACTATTTTGCTCTGGGTGGCTAAGAAGTACTTAGACATCTCATTCCTTTGATACTATTAGCTTTGCTCCTTTACTAGACTAGTTTGAAGGGAGGTTATAGCACTAATTCAGACCTTTTATATTGTAGGAAGCAACAATATTAGAGATTCAAAACCAAGAGGCACACCAATAAAAAGAATAGGCGAATAGACTTAGAGACATATCAAGTTATGAAAGGAAACTAATCAATTGGAGATAAAGAATCGAGCTACAAGTTATAACGCACTCCAAAGTTAGGGTACGAGACTATGTTGAAAGATACAAATGACAATCCAACATGGTGGTGGAATACACTTTAAAAGAAAAAGGCCCTATTGAAGACATGACCGATCCCAATCCTATGGCTTGCCATGAAAAATAAGGTTCTAACATGAGAGGCACTACAAAAAACAAAACAAAAAGTTGGAAAGGTCCAAAAAGACATCATTTATGTAAGTTAAACAATGAAACAATTGATCGTTTACAGGTAGCTTGCTTCGTTACTAGACTAGTTTGAAAGGAGGTTATAATGCAACTAAAGCTTCCTATAGGATGGCAAGAAAATCCCTTATAATAGTGCTTAAAATCTTGGTTTGATAAATAGGTCATACAAAGGTTTTATAACTAACCCTATGTTTGTCATGACGAGTATGGTTACCCGAGAACACAATCATTTTTTAATATTTTAAAAAGCCTCCTTGACAAATTTCCTCCCAAATCATTGGAAGTTTTATTAAGGTTTTGACAACCACAAAAGTAATCAGACAAATCATCCCTCCAAAGATCAATAAATCAAGGGTCTATAGCTTTTTCGATGAAACAATACAAACGATCCTTTTAGAGTTTGTGAAATAAAAAAAAAATACTTTATACTTTCAACTTTCATTATTTTAAATTCAAGGGTGGGCCGAGTGAAGGTTCTAATAGCCATGCTATAATTATAACACTCAAATTGTAGGCTCAATTGATAAAATCAAAAGAAATACAAAAAAAAAAAATTTAAAAGAACTCCCATATAGTAATAAACTAAATGCTTGGTGATTTTTAGATTAAAATGTTTTAAAATTCATCATCTTATCTCAAATAAAGAAAGTTGTGGATGGAAGTGAAGCTTTTACTTTTTGAAATATTTATAAATAACTAAATATAGACACAAATGAACCCTCAAAGAAGGAGCTTCATATTGAATTAGCTACATGCTTGATACAAAAAATTCATTGAGAGCAATGCACCTTACCTTACCCATGTATCTATATAGAGGTTTACTTCACTCTAGTAAAAGTAACTTGTTAAAAGACTCAAGTCAATGATTTAAAAGATATTGGTTGACAAATTGGAAAGGTGTCTAAAGATAGAACTTAGCCTAAAATAAAGAGCTAGCTATAATGTATAAACAACCTGATTTTTAGGTTATTATTAAAGCTTTGAAAAATACCAAAGAGACATGAAAAATGTAATTCAAGAAGCTCAGAAGTCAATGATTTAAAAGATATTGATTAACAAATTGGAAAAGTATTTAAATATAAAACTTAACCTAAAAGAAATAGCTAGCTATGATATAAGCAGCCTAATATTTAAATCATTATTAAAACTTGAAAAATACCAAAGAAACATAAAAAAAAAATTAATTTCATATTTGCTTAAATATAAAATTACAACATTCCCCCAAGAAAAAAAAGGGTTTGATTATATATATATCCACCAATAATGACCATTCATTTTTGCAATTATCTTTCACTTAATAGCTACTTTTCATCATCAAGAATTACCTAGTCATTTATTACAAAAATGGACTCTCCAATAATTACTTCTCATTTATTAAATGGCACTAATTCAACCAATTAAGTTCAAAAAGAAGACCTGGGTTCAAATGAAGGTTAATTCATTAAAAGATCATTACTTATCAGCAATTACCTCTTGTTTATCTAGGAGCATCAGTTCAACAAATTAAACATTTAGACTTTCAAAAAAACCCAAGCACAAAACTTACCAAATAATACCTACACCCTAAAGTGAAGATCCAGGTTTAAATGAAGGTTTTGACTTAATAATACTTGCACCTAAAGTGAAGATCCAGGCTCAAAACTTACCAAATAATACCTACACCTAAAGTGAAGATCCAGGTTCAAATGAAGGTTTTGACTTAATAATACCTACACCTAAAGTGAAGATCCATGTTCAAACGAAGGTTAATTTATTAAAAGATCATTACTCATCAGCAATTACCTCCTGACTATCAGAACATTAATCAACCAATTAAACTTTTAAACTTTAAAAAAAAAAAAAAAAAACTCAAAACTTACCAAATAACACCTACACCTACATAATAATGGTGTTGTTATAATACCAAATAGTACCTACACCTACATAATAAATGTGCTGTTGTAATAGACTCACTGTTGTAAAATCTCAAGTTCAAAACTTATCAAATAATACTTACACCTATATTATAATACCAAATAATACTTACATCTACATAATAAAAGTGTTGTTGTAATAAACTCACTGTTGTAAAAACTCAAGTTCAAAACTTACCAAATAATACCTACACCACACCAAATAATACCTACACTACACCTACTCGTTGTTGTGTAAGTTTCATGTATAAAGTATTCAAAAAATAACAGTACTTCTTCTTCTTTTCTCTCCTTCCAAGCTGATTTATTTTGATTAAAGGAATTTTTTTTTTTTTTTAATTGTGCTCTATACCAAGGTTGGCCCCTCTAATTATTTTTAGACAAATTATCAAATAATAACTAACAAGGTTGCCTCTCTAATTATTTTTGGACAAATTACCAAATAATAAATAACAAATATTAATTGTTGTCAACATATATTTTATTATTTTTAAAATAATAAAACAAATAACTATACCCAAATTAGAAGCTACATATATCCACTCAACCAAATATTTAACTAATAAAACATCCAAATGAAACTATCCTTAAACTAAGGATAATACAAATAACTATAACCAAAATAGAAGCTACATTTATCCACTCCAACCAAATATTTAACTAATAAAACATCCACATCTATCCACTCCAACCAAATATTTAACTAATAAAACATCCAAATGAAACTATCCTAAAAAGATGATTAAAAAAAATTAAAAATATATAGATATAATAAAGTTAAGAACAATAATACTCCTCCAAAATCCAAATGAAACTATCCTTTAACTTAGAATAATACAAATTCTATAACCAAAATAACTATAACCAAAACTATCCTTTAACTAAGGATAATACAAATTCTGTAACCAAAATAACTATAACCAAAAGCTACATATATCCACTCCAACCACATATTTAACTAATACAATATCCAAATGAAACTATCCTTAAAAAAGATGATTAAAAGAAAGTTACAAAGATATAGGTATAATAAAGTTTAAAACAATAATGCTACTTCAAGAATCAGAACAACCATCAATTGCTCCACAAATAATCAAATAAAATGGCTCTACTTCAAGAATCAGAACAACCATCAATTGCTCCACAAATAATCAAATAAAATGGCTCTACTTCAAGAATCAGAACAACCATCAATTGCTCCACAAATAATCAAATAAAATGGCTCTAGCATATAAAAATGAAAAATATTATGATTATCAAGTTCGAAACCAATAAAATATTTAAACACATTTACTTAAATCCTTTGTGAGCCATCACATTCGACATTCGATTCTTATCGATATTCTAAACCATGCATATAGATCCAACAAATATATTGATGTTTTGAATTTTTTCAAACCAATGTCTGTGTGTTTGCACATACTGAAGAGAAATTTAAATCACACTGCAATATGAAAACCCTTACCTGCTGACGTTTCATTTCCTTTTGAATGCTTTCTTACTGTTATGATGTCAATGATTCCATATACCAGAAACAATGATCGTGCTTAGCTGCTTCTCTTTTACTAATCAAAAGGCATCCACCCAAATATATGTTTGTTCAAGTGGGCTTTTAATTAGCCATCGCCTGCCTCTGGCCCTGTGTCCTGCAGCTTGCTGATTAAAAAATATTAATGATTTCAAAACTATGTAACTACAAATTTGAAACAGCCTTTAATTATACTAGTAATTCCCTCCATATTTAAAGCAAAGAATTACTTACAGCTGTGTCTTTGTACTACCAAATATACTTCTCTTTATAGTCTGATAAGTAAAGATGTTTCTCCATTCATAATTGAGGGTTGTTGGTATCAGTTGGCTATTACTTTTTATAGGGATTCTCTCTACATTTGTTATTGTAGTAGATACAGTCCTTTATTTCTCATTTTTCGTACTTCTCAGCGGTAATAGAAGAGTTACACACTCATCCCTCCATCTGAATTTTTGGTTACTCTTACCCCCATATCCTTAAAAATCCCTCAGTTTCTTCACGCACCCCAATTCATTCCTTTAATATATAGAATTGATAATTCTTACTTAGTCCTTTTAGTGGATGCAAATTTATTGCACCGACGCAAAACCCTTCTACATTTACGCGTCTCTGCATAGTTCGTACGGATGCTTGCAGCCAAACGTTAACTGCCGATGTAGGTTCTAACGTCTTCCACTGTGTTAAAACATGTAGTTTTGTTTCCTAATTTTGTGAAAATCCTTGAACAGATAAAATTTGATATCGAGCTTTTTCATGCCTTCTCGCAGTTATCTCACTACTGTGTAAAAATTCTACTGTAGTGGTCGCTTCTACTTTTTTTAACAAAACTCTCGTTTTTTATTTCTAAAATCCTTTCGTCGCGTTAACTGTTAACGATCCTTTCATCGAGGGAGGAGGAGCTCTTTGTGGCACTTCTACCAAAAGATTTATATTTAAAAAAAAACAATGCAGAAACTTAGCCCTACAAGAAAGGTTGTTGTAGAGCTCCCTTCAAACCAAACAAGGGCAGCACACAATTAACACAACTCCTGCGTTATGCACATCACTAGCCTGCAATGTTGTCCAATAATACAAGCAGGATAGAAGAATGCATAATCAGCAGTTGCATCAATTTGGCACAAGTCTTTGTTTGATATAAAAGGAGCTCTACGAGATCCTATCCTTCTACCACCTACCTGACATAGCCGATGCTTAAGCTTGCTTATACTTGCTTAAGGAGTAATAACACTTCGCCCATTTCCTCTCATAGAACCTGCAACACTATAGCATAACACAATATCAGATGAAACATTAAGTCAAGGCACCTATTCTACAAATTAAAAACAATTATGAACCACATAAATGACTTATTTAGATCAAGCCTTCATCTCTCTATTCTAGTGTCTTCTTTTCCTAGCAAATGCCTTCCTGAAAAGGGGGAAAAACCCATTACAGGCAAATGACTGTACACCATCTCTACACAATTCCTCAACTTAAAGCGCCTCCCTCTCTAGATAATACTAAAAAAAACAATATATTGGTATATCTCAATGGATAAAATCGCAGATCATATCACGCAGACTCACCCTTATCCACATCTGATAGAAAGAGACATTACTATCACCCACAAATGCTTTCCTTAATAGTTACTAATCCTGTAGATTAAAGTAGAATCCACTTCTCGAGTCTCTAAAACCCACAAAGTACACTGAAAACAATGCATATTTGCCAATAGTCTCAAAACCCAAACCAGAATCCCAACACTACCCCAGTGGTAGCCTAACTCAGTCACAAATAAACTAACAGGGAAGAATATCATTATTCGCTTCATAGGAAAACGAGAGGAAACCGAAAAAGGCTATAAAAAAAAAAACCAATTGCAATGAATAGTACAGGTTTCTAGACAATTTAGAAATTAGATCATCAAGCATCTATCCAAATCACTGAAACGGACTTACAGATTTACAATATGCAAAACCCTAGAAACCTGAGGTGACAAATAGAACGAAATGCCACCATGTGTTGGCAATATGCTGCAGAAAGCTTCACACCTCCGTCTTGACCATATACCATAACAATCCCCCCCCCCAAAAAAAAGGCGCAAAGCCAAACAAAACCAATAAAATCCATAGAAAGAGATTTAGATTCCCAAAAGCATAACAAACTATCCCAATCATTTAAAAGCAGATAAAATATACTGATACCTAATTCCATAGATTCGCCATGCCTAAATTCTCCGGACTGTCTTCAAGACCTACCCCGATCTGTAAATGCCCTCCGGCGCCCATGGAAGTGCGGGCTCCCTCCTCCCCACAAAGGAAGGAACCTTAAAAAAAAAAACAAAAAAATTAATAGTAAAGAGGCTCAGCAGCAGACGCAACATCCAAAGACAGCATGACCTTACACCTCTATATAAGTCGGGACAGAGGGGTAGGCGTGTTAAAATTGATCTTATGCGAGTTAATATGCCATGTTTAATGAGTCATACATTCATTCTTACAGGCAGCTGGCTGTCTTTCTGCCCCTCTCATCCCCACTTCCCTGTGTGATGTGATGTGATGCGATGCGATGCGACGTCTCTTTAGAGTTTGCAGAGCATTTTTACTTTCAACTGCGTTGGCAGGTGGGAGAGGGGTGGAGACTGTGACCGGTGGATGTGACGGCTCAACACTAGGCCCGTGGGAACATGCACGGATAGAAATGGAAAGTCCAAGTGGGATTGGCATGTTCAACCTCCGGCGTACGGCCCTCCATTCCCCGTTTGGCTCACGGGCTGCACGACCTCTGCCCTTGCAATCTATCGCAAGATTTCCCCTGTCTGCATTTGCAAGAATCGTTGCCCTCGCTAACCACGGCGATGATTTGAATGTCCCTTTTTTCATTACTGAAAGCGATAGCATAAGGAAGCACCCTTCACGTATACGTCTCTGCTCTTACAGAGGTACCAAAAAAAAAACATCATCTTATAATATTAATCTAATTAGTTAAGTAAAATTTAAATTTAAATATTATTTTAAATTTTTTATATATAATTAAAAATTATAATATTATTAAAATCACCAATAAAAACCATTTAAATTCTATATATATAAATATTTTAAAAATATTCTCTATATAAATATTTTTTAAATATAATAATATTATCTTACTTTTGTTAGATCTATATAACTAACTAATTTAAATTTTAAAAAATAATAAAATTTTACATTTGTTTGTTAATAGGTTAGATTAACTAATTCAAGTATCCAAAAGCTTAGCTTATGAAGTGTTTTCAAGACTTGAGCCAGATCCTCATGGCAACAAACTACCTATAAAAGATTTATAAATAGTTACTTCCATTAAATATGGTTGACATCAACTTTGATTGTGGTGAATTTATTGAATTAGTTAATAATTAGCTTAATTAATATTAAATATAAATTTATTGAACTGTATTTAGTTAAGTAAGTTATATTTTTCAATTATTAAAGGAGGAAATCTAAGCTTAAATCTTGGTAAAAGATATATGTATAATTGTCAAGATATTGTAATGCCATGTGGTTACGATGTAATATGAATGGTCTTGTTTCAATTTCATATGACCTACTAAAAAAATTATTTAATATTAATTGTTTCAATCTAATATAACTGATTTTTTAAAAATATACTAGATATACACTCTACTCAACTTGAATGAGCTTAACAATAGAGACTCTGAAACTTTAAATAAAAGTTCAAGGTAAGTAGAGTATGGTTGAATAACTATATAGGTAAACAATATCCTTTATGAGAATTGTTTTGGCTACGAAAAAATACAAATATTAATATTAAATGTAAAAATAATAATAATAATTAAAACAAAATTGTTAATATATAATTATATATTAATATATTGCAATTTTACAAATATATAATTAAATAATATTATTTCAATCAATTCAATTTGTTAACAAAAATATTATATATATATATATATATATATATATATATATATATATATATATATATATATATATAAATAAACTGTTATATCAAATGACATTACTTTAATTGGTTAGATTCCTCAACATTCAAGAAGATATCTACATTTTAACTTGTTAAGCTATACATGAATAATATCAAGTTGTTATAATAAGTGGTAATCACATAATACTACTAGTGCCAATAGTAAATATAAACTTGTTTAAAAGTAAAAATTATTTTTTTCAAATTAAAACAAAAATATCAATATATAATTATACATAATATTTTTATATAATTAATATATTGTAATTTTGCAAATATATATAATTAAATAATATTATTTTAACCATTTCAATTCATTAACAAAAATATGTATATATAATTAAATTGTTATACCAAAATGACAGGAGTTTAATTGGTTAAATTTCTCACCATTCAAGAGGAAACCTAAATTTGAAACTTGTCAAACTATACATCAATAATAATCAAATTGTTGTAAATCACATAACACGGGTAAGCCCATTTATTTTCTTTCTTTCTTTTTTTTTTTTTAAAGCAACGGAACAGTCTCCCCCAAAGTCAATTCTATATAACAAAAAAAAAAAAATGATCTTATGTCTATTACATCATAATTATAAAATAATATTAAAAAATATATATTATCACATGATATAACTTAACAAAATTCAAATCCAAATCTTTTTATAAAAATATAATAATTAATTTAATATTATTTAATTTTAATATATATTAAATTAAACAAGTTAAATTAATTAAAAACTTTTATATATACGAAAATAAATAGCATATATATGAAGACATAGCAATCGGCTAACTTAAACAAAAATTATTGTTAAAGAGTTTAAATAATATTTGGTTAAATATAAAGATAGGTTTTGCGGGCAGTCGAACTACCTTAGTCTATACCGTGCCACACCAACATTATCAATTGGATTTTAGATATCCAATTTAGCTTTTTTGGTAGGGTGGAGATTTGAACCTGGGACCTTTTTGGTAGGGTGGAGATTTGAACCTGGGACCTCCTTTGGAGGATTGCCCTCTCCTCTCAACTCACCTACAACACCTGAATAATTAAATTTATATTTTAATATATTCATAATTAAATAAATTAAAATTTATATATTATATTATTATTTATTTATTTTAGAGATTAAACTTAGATCACATAATTAAAATTTATATTTAAAAATATCATTTTAAAAACCTGCTAACAAGTAAATAAGAATATTTAATATAAAAATAAATTAGTCTGATTAAACATGCGACGTTCTTTAATCTATCCCACCCAATCTCAACAGACTTGAAGTTGATTTACTCCCTGTCTTTCCCAAGCCTAGCAAATTTTTTTTTTTTAAATAATCTTGTACTTTTAACTTTTTTACATTTAACTTATTCAATAAATAAAGAAAGATGGTTCCCAAAAGCTTATGGTTAAAATGAATCTGTTAAATCTTTCTCTGGCGTGTGAATTTTTTAGTTTTTTTTAATTTATTTTTTTATTTATTTGTTTAAAAATGTAAAAAATTAAGAAAATTATAAATTTAGGTTTATATTTATATTTATATTTTAGGTTAGATGATTTATATATTTATATTGATTTATTTTACAAATAAGAAGAGTTAGATGGTAGTTGAGATTATTTTTTATGTTAAAATATTAGTCTTGTCTATTATATATATACGAGACTTTTTCCTTTCCAAGTGGTTGAGATTTTGCCCTAGTTAAGGATTTGCATTAATTTGAATCTAGAGTTTTATTATTGCATAATTGATTTTCTAGCAATTGGATTTGAATTATTATTATTATTTAGGTAATGTTATTTATGCATTATTGGATTGCTACTACTATTGCTATAATTCTAAGTTGTTTTATAACAATTGGTATTAGATCTTCTATCTTGGCTCCCTATGAGGTGTGAATTTATAATAGAAGCTTACGCAAACCATTCTAGAACCTCTTCTGAATATCAATGCTCCCTATTTCCTAGTATTTTTTTCTTAAATTTTTTTGGTCAATCTTCCGGTGCAATTATCTTCAAGAATATTGTGAGTTCACTATTATTACTTATTTTTCCCAAACCCCATTAAAAAGAGTATCGGACCGTTGCAAGAAACCTATCTCTTTGTGATCGTGTCTTCAAGTTGATCAAAGTAAGAGGTATTTTTCAGTAGTATTCCAAGCATTTTTTGAGTTTTTAATTACCCTTACTGTATGAATAAACCTGCTACCACTACTAGTTGGATATGAGTCAATGGTCAATTATAGTGTACAATTCATTTAGAGGATGTGTGTATGAGAAGAAAGAAGCGCCGACCCAAATATCATAATAAGCATCACAACACTTCCCAAATATTTATAGTTTTGACCAACTCCTTTCTTCCTTAAGCACCATGGCTTCACCTTCTCCCAACACCTTGGGTTCTTTCTCTCCTTCCAATAACCCTCCCCGGTCACTCCTCTTACTACCACTCCAATTGGTAATCCTCTTACAATTACTATTGATCTTGATCTGTGTGCATATCTTTTAAATCAAGAATAAATTATTACTTTCATTGTCAAGTCCTTGAGTAATCAAGACTAGATGATTACTTATATTACCAAGTCCTTCGATAACATCCAAAGAGTCCTACAAATACCTACTGTTATGCCTCCTCTTGTTCAAGGGTCACAACAAACCATGGGACAACACCTTTGATATTTCATTAGGTACCAAATATTAGTTTTCTTTCACAACTTTCACCTAGTCATATTCCTCCAGTTATGGGTGCTTGTGACCTAGGCTTTGTTTTTTATTTGTATTTCATGGTAGGAGGTTCTTCTAATTTATTTGATAGACCTCATTAAGTTCATATTCTTTACATTGGCATGACCGCCTTTGAAGGTGTTTATCCTTGAGGATGGTTTATCAATATGGATAGTCTTATTTACCTACACCATGTTCCTAAGCAAGTTGTGTTGCATTATTAACTTCTAATTTTGGAACCTAAGCTTATTAATGGTTGGTGTATTATCTTTGCCAACATGGGGATTCTCTTTTGTGGCCTAAATTCAAATATTTAATAAAGGATCTTCCACATCATATGTGGTTCGTCTTATGCAAATAAAGCAAACAAAAATAATGAAGTATTGTTATGAGTTCACATATTTTCTCCCCTACATCCACCAATTGAATCCAATGGTGGTATCAACCTTTTCCATTGTCTTAAGGATAAAATCTAGTGGTAAGTTAATATGCTCAATCCCTATGCTCTCAATGATGCTAAATGTATAGCTTTGGTGGTAGAATAGAAGCTCCAAGATTCTAGTCCCCAACACAGACATGACATGAACTCTCGTCTTTCCTACTATAATATTGAGCATTCCCATGGATTCTTCTATTTCAAATATCATTCTCACCATCTCTAAGATCAAGCCTATGAAGAACATCATAACTTACAAGTGGAAGGTGAATACAATAATATATGAAGATGAAGATTCATTATAGCAGGAGCAACCAATAGAAGCAAATGAGGCAAAACATGAGGATGATACCATAGCTCTCTTTGCTCATGCTCTTATAGTACTCCAAGATTACTGTAATATTAAGGTATAAGGATTTATTAAATGGCAACATGTCAATACATTGATTAATTCAGGTAGCACCCATAACTTTATAGATAGTAATACAATGAAGTCCTTGATCTTTTGTATATTAATGCCTCAGATTAGGATAAATTTCAAGTCTTTAGTGTAAATGGGGGTATCACTTAGTGTGTGGGTTGATCGACTAAAGTTAACATCCAAATGGGGGATTATACTTGGTTGGAAAATCTCTTTTCCATGAACCTAGGTAGTTTAGATGTCATCTTGGGAGCACAATGACTATCTCAGCTTGATGATGTTACTATTAATCTATAAAAATTGTGTCAAGTGGATAGAGAAGGAAAGAGCCATTTATCTCCAAGGAATCCAACCCCCTCCCTCCAAGGTGGTTAGTTTATATAGCATGGAAAATATATTGAAGAAAGGTGGTTGTGGATTCTTTCCCAAGTTAATTTCATGGAGGTTCAATCATCAAATTTGATTCTTCCAGCTCTTCCTTAATATTTATAGAATATTATGGATCACTATGGGGAGGTATTTAGTGAGCCCATGGGTGCACCTCCTAAGTACACATTATCATGCCATCCATATTGCTATAGGAATTTAACCTCTTAATGTGTGTCCTTACTGCTACCCCTAGCCCCAAAAGTCAAAAATTAAGAAGTTGATCCAATAAATGTTAGAGCAAGAAATCATCCATATAAGCATTAGTCCATACTCCTCTCTAGTGGTGATGGTACAACACAAGGATAATTCATGGTCCATGTGTCTTGATTTTCGTCCTCTCAACAAGATCACTATCAAATTCCTATCCCTGTTATAGATGATTTGTTGGATGAATTACATGGTATTAGATACTTTACAAAACTAGACTTGCATTTTAGGTTTCAGTAAATGGGTTAGGGAAGAGGATATCCATAAGATAATTTTTATACACATGAGGGTCATTATGAGTTTCTAGCCATGTCTTTTGGTCTCACTAATGTTCCTTCCACTTTCTAAAGTCTCATGGACTATGTCTTTCATCCTTTTCTTTACAAGTTTGTCCTAATTTTCTATGATGCAATTTTAATTTATAGTAAGTCTTGGGAAGATCATCTAGTTTATGTTGACAAAATTAAATAACCTATTATAAATGGAAAAAACCTTCTATTAAAGGGTCCAAATGTCCTTCGAGGTGTAGGAGGCAGAATACTTGGGACATGTAGTAACTTAAGAAGGAATCAAGATAAATTCTAACAAAATCAAAGTTATGCAAGATTGGCCCTTTCCAAAATCCCTTAAATAACTATGTGGATTTTTAGGACTCATAGGCTACTATAGAATATGTTTGCAATTATCACGAGATTATCGCTCTCTCACTGCTCTCACTAAAAATGATGTCTTTGTTTTTTCTAAAGTTGCTTCTCAAGCCTTCGAAGCCCTCAAAGAAGTTGTGTACCACTTTTATTTTGGCCACTCCTAACTTTAGCAAAATGTCTATCATTGAATTTTATGTTTTTGGCATAGGTATAAGAGTTGTTTTGATACAAGATGGATACCCATTAGCCTTTGAAAATAAGCAACCTTTGGGTAATAATTTGGGATGGTCCACTTATAAGAAGTAAATGTTAGCTGTTTTGCATACCATAGAGAAATGGAGGCCTTTTTTATCAAGGCAACATCATTTTATCATCAAAATTGACCACAACAACGTTAAGCATTTCTTAAAGCAACATCTCGCATGCCTTAAATAGAATAAATGGATGACCAAGCTTTGGGTTATGATTTTCTCATTGAATACAAGAAAGCCAATGATAATGTGGCGGTTGATGTTGCATCTTACAAATATAAGGATTTTGTTATTGTCAATTCCATCTCTAGTCCTCTTTTACAATGGATTTCTCAACTTTGGGAAGATTGGATTTATAATATGGAGATTGTCCTGATCATTTAGGAAAGGGATGTAGGCTTATCAATGTATTCTTATTTCTCATATATTGATGGAATGCTTCATAAAATGGTTCACATTTATCTTCCTCAGTCTTCGACTATTAGGTCAAATGTTCTTAAAGAATTGCATGCATCTCCTTTGGCTAGATATTTGGAATTCTTGAATATATACCAACAAGTGGAGTAGTATTTTTCTTGGAAAGGATTAAAGGTAGATGTCAAGATATTTATATCCAAGTGTGAGGTGTGTCAACATAACAAAGGGGAGACAGTTAAATCTCCTAGATTGTTGTAACCCTTGCCTATCCTTGACTACTAATGGGAGCATATATCCATGGATTTCATTAAGGCCCTTCCCAAATTTGAGGACAAAACAATGATATTTTTGGTAGTAGATTACCTATCTAAGTATTATCATTTATTTGCATTACAACATCCCAATTCAACAATTAAAGTGGTTAAGGTATTTCTTGGTTATGTTTTAAGTTACATGGTCTACCTAAAACCATTGTGAGTGACCATGACCCTGTCTTCACTAGTAAATTTTAGAAAGAATTATTTTGTTTTAGTGGTACCAATTTGAGTATGTCATCTTCTTATCACCTTCATTTACATGGTTAGATAGACATTGTTAATAAATGTTTGGGTACTTATCTTTGTTATTTTTCTCAAAACAAGTATTGTCACTGGGTTCAATGGCTCTCAATAGCTATATGGTGGCAAAATTATTTTCACCATTCATCCCTCAAGATGTTCCTATTTTAATAATTGTATGGTCAAAAACCTCCATCAATGGTAGACTATATTCTAGGATCCTCCAAGGTTGCCTAGGTAGATGATTTGTTACAACAACAATGGCTTGTGCTTCAACTTTGATCCAAGCCAAGAACCGTATGAAGCAACAATAGGATTCACACCATTCTAAATGATAATTTACCATAGGAGATATAGTCTTTTGCACTTGCAACCCTACAAGCAATTGTCCTTGAAGATCAAATCTAGTTAGAAGTTGGCTCCTCAATTTTATGGGCCCTATAAGATGGTTTGTCGCATTGGTGAAGTGGCATATTAGTTAGAGCTTCCACCATATTCCTACATCCATATTGTATTTAATGTATCTTGTATCAAGCAAAATATTAGCCAAAATGTGAAGTCCTAGACGAAGCTTCCAATACTTGATGAAGAAGGTAGAATCACTCTCCAACCTAAAGTAGTGTTGTGATCTAGAGTTTACCATTTTCAATATCAAAAAATATAGGAGTTCCTTATCAAGTGGTAGGACCTTCTAGAAGAAGGTTCTACACAGGAGCCTAAGAACATTTTTTAGCTTTGAGGATAAATATTCTAAGTGGGGAGCCATGTAATGACTCCAATACAACCACGTTGGCTATCTTTATTTTTATCAGCTCCAGTACTAGGTTTAGATAGTCAACCCTTAAGCATTAGGGTTAGGGTTGATGATTGATTTAATATGCAAATATGAAGAGTTAGGTGATAGTAAAAATTATCTTTCATATTTGAATCTTAGTCATGTCTACCGCACATGTGAGATTTCACACTCTCTAAGTGGCTATGAGAATTTGCCCTCTCTAAGTGACTAAGGATTTGCATTAATTTGAATCTAGAGTTTGATTATTGCATAATTGATTTTTTAACAATTAGATTTTAATATTTATCATCATTTAGGTATTGTTATTTACACATTATTGGATTGCTATTGCTATTTTTATAATTCTCGAAGTTGTTTTATAACATTCTTTTAGAGTTAGGTTGGACATGTTTGGAATATTAATATCCAACAATGTAATTATGATCATTCTGAGACAATAAAACATATTTTTTGGTCATACCACTTTGTTAAGATCACTTAATATAGGATCTTCTTTGATTGCCCGACTCTACTTAGTAACTAGTTGAAATAGAGGAAAGTTATGTTGGGTGTTTCTAGAAATCTTGGATAGAATCATTGCATCTTTTAATCAATACATGGTTTTGTATATTCTATAATAGTTTCAATGAATCTACTCTTTTGTTAGCTTTATTATTTTTTATTGCACTCTAACATCTTACTACATATTGCAACTATGGCAGAGATAATGATGGACACAAATTAATGGTAGCAATGGATCCCATATTTTGAGCATTGCTCTCCACTTCTAGAGTACAAGTTATGGCAAATAATAATTCACTACAAAAGTTACATGATATTATGGATAATGAAGATTATGATGTTTATCCATGCACAATTGCCCATTGTAAAAGTACAATTGCTTAAATTGATGGACAAGGTTCATTTTATATTATATACAATGATCATTTTTTGAAAGTATTTTAATGTAGCTAGTCTAGAGGATCATTTTGGTAGCCTTATTTATTTTAGTTGATATAAATTATATATATTCAGGCTCTTTAGCCAAGTTTTCATGATTTTTATATAACCTCTTTATATCTCAAATTTTTATACATTCATAATATAAAAGATAAAATTATAACTTAACTTCAACAAAAGTGAATTTATTTTTATAAAAACCTTTAAAAACTAACATTATTTTTTTTCTTTTTCAAATAAGCTATGTGGCTTCTATTGGGGGCCACTCCCATTAAAATAACAAAACATTACATTGCTATCAAGTTTTTTTTTTGGGGGGTTACTTAGGAGAGTTGGTCACAACCACACTATTTTTAGTAACTGACAAGCGCAAGGTTCAAACCACAAGGGTTGCTTCCACCAAACCTATTTCGCTTCATTATTGTTGATCCGGTATGAAGGGAACCACTGATCGTTCGATATTCGTACCATCATCGTCAGTTTGGCACGCACTCAAAGGATTCAGATTAGACTACTACTTTTGCAAACAAGCTACCCCCAAGGTTTGAACCTGGGTGTCATCTTGGTAAGTGCCTGGCCAGACAAGTACTTATCAATCCACCTAGTCCTCAAGGGCTTACAATCTAAAATTTAAGTTTACACGAAAAAATTTTAGGTTAGAAAGAAATCTTGAAAATCACTTAAGGTTACTTATACTATATCTAACTTGCTTTTTTATCAAAGATATTCTTCATTTTTCTTTTTATCAAAGATATTATTCATCTTCTTCCAACTGCTACATTTTCGCAATCAACTCCTTGATATCACTTTTATTAAAAAATAAAATCTCATTCATCAATTTACCTTTTAAAATTTTAATTTTACCTAGATGAATATCGTTACCACATATGGCTAAGATATTTCTACATCTATAAATATTCTCTTTGTAACAACTTGTCAATTCCGTTTTAGGGGTCTTATTCATGCCCCTAATATTTCATTCATCATCACTTTTTGTTTTTATTTGTAGGTTTAACCTTCCTTCTTATTAACACTTGTCATAATTACTTTTATTTTTTCATATTAATCTTTCTTAATTTTCTTTTCTCTTTCTTTATTTCTTTATTTATTTATTTATTTATATATATATATATATATATATATATATATATATTCTTCTAATTTTTATTCATACTTTTATCTTTATTAATTTCTTTTGCTTTTTCATATTATTTATAAAAAAACTTATTATCTATAAATTTATCTTACTCTTAAAAAACCTAAAATATATAAAAAAAAACTTTAAAACATTAAAAATAAATAAAATAAAGCTTCATTATCACGTTGAATATTTTATAAAGGTACTGAAAAATTTATGACGTAAGCTTAACTCTGAGCCAACTCAAAGAAAGAATCTCGTGAAATGTTTCCAACCTAAGAAACACATTATTAATAAGCATAATGTACCGCATGTAGACGCGAAAGCGCACGCCCCAACAACCCAACATAGGGAATATGTTTTTAAAGGTAGACTAGGATTTTATAATGTATACAGATATTAACAAAAATGAACATCAATGTCTTATAATTAAACGTTTAGGAAATCACTAAGAACAAAATAATGTTTTAATGTTTTAAATAACATATATTTAAGGTATCAAGGACAAAATTACATTATCATGGCACATCTTTAAGGAACCAATCAGAACAATCTTCCTTCCTCAATTATTAAGAGCAACACCCATGTTGGTGTGGGAATTATTTAATCTTTCATATAAATTAATAAATCAGGGTGATTAGTTATAATGATTGAGAATGAGAATCCCTAGGGCGGAAGATTCCACCGCTTTAAATTTACCCTTCCAATCAAATCCTTATTTGGAACGTGTAGGTTTGGTAAAGGTCATTATTGGCATGTTGGGCCTACTTGAGGTTTTTGAAGACGCAAAGGCTCTCAATCAATCAAGAATGTAGTTGTTTTTTATTCTTATAATTTTCAATGGAATTTTAAACAACATGAAACGTGCAGGTTAGGTATTAGTCACTGTTCCCCTTACTTTATTTAGAGTTGTCTAGACGTAAAGCTTGACAGCCACATCTACATACTTTTAATATATGTTAATTTAATAACATGTAAAATGATACTGTCTAAAAAGAGGTTTTAGAGGTTTCTTTCTAATTTAAAAGTTTTAGGTAAATTTAAATTTTAGATTGTAACCAACTCCCCTGTGTATCTTAAAAAACATGTAAAATGACATTGATACTCTTTGAATATACAAAGAAGAAATCAACACATCTCAATTATTACACTATGTGTCTTAATCTCTTTGAGGTTATAGCCAGTATGAAACTACCTTTATAAAAGATGTTTATTCAATATGGTTATCCATCCATACTTCCATTATTGAAGCATGGTGTACAATTTTACTTTCCACAAGATTCGAACCTTGGGCCTATGTTGAGAGTTCTAAAGTTTCTAGCCCCACTCAAATTGTACAATGTTAAAAATAAATAAAATATATTAATGTGTTTAGTATTATTGTTTTAATTGGTTCATGGGATTGAAAAGACTTTTATCAGTGGTATTACAATACCTTCATATATATATATATATATATATATATATATATATTTATTTTGTTTAATAAGATTTGATGATGAGTCTCTTTTTGAATGTTAAAAAATTTAGTCAATTGAATTCATGTCATTTAATATTGATGTTCTTTATTTAAAATGGAATGCATTCTTCTACAACAAATAATTATGTAAGCCTTGGATTAGGTAAAATGGATTTTCATGGATGATAGAATTAATTTAGATGGATCTTTTAAGTTATTGTATGTTTTATTGAAGGTAAAGTATTTCTTTTTTAGAGCCTTAAGGATGAGAGAACAAAGAGAACCTTAGGTGCAGACATCATAAAGGAATCAATTGTAGATGTTAAGGGACACTCAAAACCTACACCAAGGAAAATATAGTCTTGTGGCTTAATCCTACACTTTTCTTATTGTTATGTCATTAGTTTATTTTTACTTCAAATATTTAATGGTTACTTTTGAGACTTATCAATAGTGAGAGTGCAAGTTTCATTGCTTCATATTTGTCCATGCATCTTGCTAATTATTTTCAATCTATAGATGGTGCATATTATTGTTTTGACAAACAATCTTTTGTCTTGTGCAATTTGCATTGGTATTTCATTTTGTATCGATAAAACACCTTCATTATAATAGAATATTGACCCCAAAAATATGCAATTCTAATAAATTAATAGATGAAAAAAATTGAATACAATTTTCATTAATAAATAATTTTTATATATTTTTTTCAATGGGTTATATGAGATTGAAGCGGGTTCCACCCGTATCACCACATAGTAGTATTACAACAAAACTTGCATAATATTATGTGTATCATTTGACAAGATTCTCTCTTTGAAATGTTGAAGAATCTAACCGGTTGAGCTAATACCATTTGATAAAAATAATTTATATCTTATATGAAGAAGAATAACATATTAAATTTCATTTTATAAAAGAAGGATAACCCAAAAATCTCAATAACTAGATAAATCTGGTTATCCCTTATTCCTTATAAAAGGACATACATATTAATAGATAATATATCAAAATATCTTTAAAATAAAAATGACTAAATTCATTTAAATAAGAATATCACCCCTAAATTAATAAATTATAAATTAAACCCATCTCATTGTAATTTTATATTTTATTTTGAAGTAAAAATTATATAAAAAAATTCCAATCCCACGGGCGTGCCCATGCATAGCCAGTAGCCCGATATGATTCCTCTGCGTGTTGCATTTGATTGATGACGACGATCTGTTTTCGCCCATGCATAACCAATAGCCCGATACGACTCTTCTGCATGTTGCACCTGACTGATGACGTCGACCTTTCCTGCTTGTCCGACAGTCCCCTTCATGCCACATGTTGAACCAAACTGACGAAGACGGTGCGAACCCTATGCGTCCGACGGTCCCCATCTCACGCCGAGTTACCATTAACGAGACGGTGAGTGTGTTGGAAGCCTTCGCTGATAGTTTGAAGCCTGCCAGCTGCGCTGCGCATTACTAAAAATTGTGATTGTAACCAATTCATCTATGTAACCAAAAAAATATATAATTTTTTTTTTAAATTAAACATAAATATTTTAATTAAAGCATAATCAAATAAACTTTTAATATAAGGTCCGAGGTGTAGACCAATTGGTTCATCCAAACCCCATAAGGGAGGCGGAGGTCCAAGGTTCAAATCTCGGGCCTTGTCGGATTGAACGCTTGTCTCTTTCCTGGTGCTTTTAGCGGCGTAAATGGTGCTTTTAGCGGCGTAAAAGGTTTAAAATGATTGTGGCATGGTGGCTATAAGGGCGGACTGCGCAAAGATCTGTGTGGCGGCTTTTGGGACAAACAACGCAGAATACTGTGGCGGCCATAAAAAAACTGGACAGCTTACCCGAATTTATGACGGCTACCGATTCCACCATGTAAATTAAAAAAAAATAAAAAAATAAAAAATATATATATATATATATATATATATATATATATATATATATATATATATATATATATATATATAAAAGATTAAATATCACTTTGTAATAAAGCATAATCAAACTAATTTTTAAAATGATTTCAAACATTATATAACATTGAAATAATGATGTGGAATTTATGATGGGAAGAAGAATGTGTGCAATCATGGATTTAATATAATGCATTATAAATGCATCTACATTAATAAAATATATATAAATGCATCCATCACTATGCTAAACAACATCACACATTTTTAAATACATTGTTATGACCAAGTATTGATAATACTTAAATATGCAAAAGTATAAAGATATTCATTGTGCAAAGATTCACACAAGATATACACTTTAAAAATTACCCTATAAGTGTAGGACAAATAGACAAGATTCATGGGAAGGGACCCATGGACAATGACTTATAATGGGTTTGTAACGAGGGTTTGAAAACAAAAATCAATTTATTGCTAGGTATTAAGGTTATGTAGGGTTATTTTTAAGTCTATTTAAGTTTGAGGAAAAATATATACAAAATTAAAACCTTATTTTGACAGTTAATAATGATAAGCAGGTTCAGGGTTAATTATTTTTCTTCTTCTTTGAAGATTGTAGAAGATAGCACGGAAGACATGCCTAGAATTTTTTCATATAGCAGACTCTTCCACAGATGAATGCTGATATCTAGTGTATTGCAGCAAGATATAGCTATAGCCTTTTTGTTGATATTAACTTCTATTCTTATGTATATTCAGTTATGGATGCTTTACTCTTGATCCACCTCATTTTATTTTTTAGCTGATGGACAATGCTAACACCAAAATATTGTAATATTCTGATTAATAATATAATATAATCTAACTTAAAAAAAAAAAAAAACCTCATTTTGCATGGTTGTAAACTTGTAACTAGCACGATAGTTGTGCAAAGTCTTAAAATAACTACCTATTAATCTAGTTCTGAGCGTACTTGTATGAAATATCTTTTATCAATACACTATAATTTTTCAAAAATTCAACATTTTATTCATTTTATTTTCAAGGGTTAGGTAGATTGGTAATTATATATTTGGTTAAACATTTACTAAGAAGTAACCTAAGTTCAGACCTTGGGACATGCCTGTTGCAAAGGTAGTAGTCTGATCTGAATCCTCTGAGTGCATATAACGAGGTGGTCCTTCTTATGTCGGGTTATCAACAACGAGATGGTATAAACTTATTGAAAGCAGCCCATGTGGTTTGAACCTTACACTTGATAGTTACTAAAATAGGATGTAACCAACCACCCTATATATAAAAATATATATATATATATATATATTTTACACCTTTTAATAAATATTTCAATGCCATCCCCCAGTAGTTGGTATGTCATATGGATAAAAATAAAAACATCGATAAAAATGGACACCCATGATATCTTAAAAAGCCATTAAAATGGAGCATAATAGAATTTTTTAAAATATTGTAAGAACACATCTATTATGTTGAAATATATGGTAAAATATAAATTTTAATGTTTTATTATTTAATTTGAAGGTGGTTTTTTTAACCTTGATCTAAAGGTAACTTGTAACTCGGTATAAATACTTCCTCATATCAATCATTGGATTATCAATTGGAATGTATTTTATTATTTTATATTAAGATTGTTTAGTGTCTACGTACACCCTCTTATATTGTGTACATTGTTTTGTGTGTATTTGTTTTCAAAAATATTGGATAATGTGTTGGTTCTATTGATTTTTTGAAACTATTGTAAAAGTCAACATGGTATCATAGCTGGTGTAAATCTATTTTACTTGATTGTTTGTATTTGACAAATCATCTTCTATAACATCAACTAAGAACAACAATGAGTGGAGCAACCAAAAGATTTTGTGTAAGCCATCGATAGTTTGTAAAAGGGGTTTCTCATAAAACCATAGATGGACATATATTACAAAGATCTCATTGAGTTTAAAAAATTTATTTTAAAATAAATATTCACTAACATGTTCCTTTGTTCATCTCTTAGCACTCAATCCTTCCATTTCATTTATTTTTTTATTTATGACCAAACAAATAGCTTAGTTTCAAAATTGAGTCTCTCAAGGTTTTTTGAAAACCTCATTTGTCTTCTTTGGATTAAAAAAAAATCCATTTCCTTCTCTTTCAACAATTTGTGTCCAATAGCAACATTGATGAGAGGATAGACTACTTGGATGCTATAAAAGAAGAAAGAAGAGACTAAACATTTTTTGATAGACCCCTGGCTCCAAAGAAGTCATGGGTACTCTTGTGCATGACAAAGACCTCCAAGTCGCTTAACAAAGTTGTTAACATATTTTGACAACTTTTTTGTTGTATTAGAATGAGAGGATGTCTTGATTGGTTATATTCGACAAACCATTAATATTTTTGTAGTCTTTAAAAAAATTTAGGGGGTCATAGTTCAACACTTTTCTCCATTTTGCCTCCAAGTACACGTTTTCTTGTGTTAAAAATTTGTATAATTTTCCTTCTTTTTAAAAAATTCAAGTTAAAAAAATAAAATATTCCAAAGAATATTCTACATAGTGGTACACAATTTAATTTGGGTGGGCGTGCATGTGTTATCATGATGCATGCTTATATAATTTGCATGTAGGAGGGTATAGTCGCTACAAGCGATTGAAACAAGCATTGTTAAGGTTATTGTGGGTGCCTTTTATTTTAAATAGCGCCCACACCAAGGTGGCTAAGAGGACCCTACCTTAGAAAATTAAGCCTTGTAGTTCCAAGGTTTGAATCTCACCTACCATTTCTTTTGATAGAAATTGATGATATCAATATTGGTTATGATGATGCATGTAGATATGACATGACACCTAATGACATTGTAGGTGACATTGCACATGATGATGTCATATCTCTTAATTTTGATAATATCTATGACACTCATGTTAGTAGCACTACAAACCCTAAGGAGTTGCTTGGAAGATTTCAGGGATTGTGTGATTGCATTGATTCTATACAAATTAGTAGGTTAGAGACAAAGATTTCTACTTTGACTATAGACTCTTTTGATATAATTGATGAGTATATTAGTCAGTTCAAGAAGTTGCTCCAAATTGCTAAAGGGATTCCAAAGGTGACAAGATAGGAACAATAGACTATGGATAAGGAGAGAAACATTGAACTTGTCAACATTATCTTCAACAATATCTTAGAGACATGAGATAGTTAATTTGTTTAAGATGCTTCATATCTACTTTCCAACTTCTCCTCTACCACCAATTGATGAGGTATTAAAATACATTATCCATCATTAGGATCAAAGAAAGAGGTATAAGGGTTATTCTTTCATCAATCTCGCTTATCTAAAATAAGTGATAAAGGCTCAAAATTGCAAGAATAAAAAGCAAGATGAAAAGAAGTCCAAGAAGCCCTTCAAGATCTAGCTTTTGAGTTTTGTAAGAAGGAAGGACACAAAGTATAATTTTGCTGGATTTGCATCAAGAAGCTTGAAGAATCAACAAGAAGGGGGGTGATGATGCTACTTTCTACTATGCAAAGGGTGAGGATAATTGTGATTATGAATCTTCACTAGTTGATATCATTGTTTATTTAACATATTAGAAATTTACCTTTTTTGATGAGTTGATTGTATATTTAGGGGCAACAATGCACATGACAAAGCACCAACATATTTTGCAAGGTTACAACACATTGAATTTAGGGGAGTGTGTTGTCATTGGAGATGAATCTTCCTTATAGATGGCATATTGTGGAGAGGTTAACATTAGATTTAATTCTTTTGATGAAGCTATTTATGTTCCTAGTGTTAGCCCTAATATTTTATCTATCTATTCTATCACTAGTATGAACAAAAAGGTATAATTTTGGCCTGATTATTTAGTGTTCAAGGACATAGATAATGGATTCAAAATAGTTGATTTTAATTATTATGATGAGTCAGATAAAATATAAAAATTATGGAAAAGAATAACTCTTTCTATTTATTCCTCTTTAAAGAAAGATTTTGTGGCCATGGTGGATTAAGTAGGTGATGAGAGTCAATGATGGCACAACAAGTTTGGTCATCTTGGCTATGGATCATTGATATACATGAGTTGTTGTAAGAAGGCCATTAGAATTTATCATATCTCCTCTCCAAGTGGTGTAGGTGAGGGATGTATTCTAGGGAATCATTAGAGAGATACCTTTCCAAAAGAGGTAATGAGATGTGCTTCTCAATCCTTGTAGATCATACATAGTGATATATGTGGACCTATGGGTATACTCTCCATTTTTAAGAACATATACTTTTTTATTTTTATTAATGATTTCTTTAGATGTGTGGTTATATACCATTCATACAAAGGATGAGGCCTGTGATAAATTCAAGGCATTCAAAGCACTAGTAGAGAACCAACTAGAGAAGAAACTAATATTATTTCTTAAGGAAGGAACCACTCCACAATATCTCCCAAAATAAGATTTGCTTCATGAATCAATATTGTTACAAGAGAATACTCGATATGATTCATTGATTATTATAATGATAATATTACTTCTTTATATACCCATCTTCTAATGCTACTTTGGGGATCTAACTCCTAAAACCTTATCCCACTCATTGTTATAAAATAATATTATAATATAATTAACCTTAGGTTATGTGTACCCCATGCCAATTATCCACAATATCCTTATAGAATATAATATCATATCTCCATATTCCTATTTATAGGAACCATAACATTTTAGTGTTATGGTACCCTGGATATGTACCTAATAATATAACATTGTATTATATAGTTAGCATGAGCTATAAACAATTCAACTATAGTGTTTAGTTGGAATGAGCTATAAATAACCCAATTGTATTATGTAAGTAGTATGAGCTAATAACCCAAGCTCTATTTAGAGGAAATTATATTATAATAATGATATATTATAATAATGAGTAGGATAAGGATAGGGTTATGCATTTTCTAAAATAGCACCACAAGATGATTACATAAATAATGGACCTGGTGATGGTAAAGCATAAAATCAAATCCAATTCAATAAGTATTATAATAATCTTTGCTCATGGATAAACTATCATCTTATTATGGAGTGGTTCCTTCCTTAAGGAATAACATTGGTGTTTCCTTATGTGAAGGGTATTATCACATCTTGTCTTTGCATGGATTAGTTATTGTGGTTGATTTGTTTAATATTTAGAATATTGTGGATGCTTTTATATTTATGAGAAGCAAAGGTTCTTAACAACATACTCTCTATTTTTGAGAACATGTACTTTCTCCTAAATATTAATGATTTCTTTAAACACATAATATCTTCCATAAGCAATGCCTTTCATGATATTTTGACTCTTCATGGTATAACATTCTAGAGGGTAGTTCACTATACCCCAAAGCAAAATGGAGTAGCTGAGAGAAAAAAATAAGGTAATCATGAAGATAAATAATTACATGATTCATGCTAAGTGGATGAAGCATAAATTTTGGGATGAGGTCATCACTTGTGCTACATACTATTAATAGGATTCCCCTTAGAGTAGTCCAGGGTATGATACCCCTTGAGAGGTTGAAATGTGATAAGCCTGATGTGTCTTGGTTTTATATCTTTAGGTCTTCAACATGGGCTCAAATACCTAAATATTTGGAAAAAGGGGGTACCAAAGAGTCATAGATTCATCTTTATGGGGTATTTTAATACCTCTAAAATATACCATATTTATGATCTTGAAAGGCATGAGATCCCCATTTAGAGAGATGTGGTTTTTGATGAGGTTCTTCCACGAGTTCCATCTAGCATGCCACTTGATATTTTGGCAAAAGATCCTATTGTTTATCTCATTGCTCTAGTAGATTATTTAGAGATTATTGTGTGATACATTCCTATTAGGGATTCCTCTTCATATTCCATTGAAGGTCTTATACCTATAAATGTGACCCCTCCTTGGGTAACACCACCTTTAACACCTTTAGTCTAATATTTAGGTAATTATGAGCTTGAAACAACAATTACTTATGCTATAGTATTGGATGATGAGGTGAGTGGTGAGTTTGATTTAGATTTTTTAGGTTTGTATTGTGATGTTGCTTTTCTATAAGATGTATCTAGATATTCCATAGTTCATCCAACACCCAAGTGGTTCAAACACTTATGTAGGATGCTAATACTATTCTTTTGATGGAGCAACATCAAAAGACCCCTTTTCAAGATTTGCTCTCAAAGGTTTATTATTCTTGATATCCTCTCACATATTCTCAGGCTAAGGGCTAAGCGGAATAGGAAGATGCTATGCTTGTGGAGTATGAGTCCTTGATGAAGAATAAGACATGAGAGCTTGTTCCTCTTTCAAAATTGAAGAATGTGGCTGGGTGAAAATTGGTCTACAAGACCAAGTACACTTTAGATGATCAAGTGGAAAAGTATAAGGTATACCTTGTTGCTAAGGAATCCCTTAGAAGGAGGAAATTGACTATTTAGCTATATTTTCCCTAATTTCTAGGATGGATTCTATTTGGATGTTTTATTTTATAACTACTTCTTATGGATGGAAGGTACATCGAATGGATGTGAAGAGTTCCTTCCTCCATGGTGAGCTTCAAGAGGAAATCTACATGTAGGTTCCACCCAATTTTAAGCTCAAGGGTCCTACTCTCTTGGTATATTAATTTACTTGGTCCTTGTATAAACTTAAGTAGGCTACATGTGCTTGGCATGAGAAGATCCACTCTTTCTTTCTCAATTATGGTTTTTATTGATGTGAGGCTAAAGATAATGTGTACATCAAAGATCTAGATAGGGAGACCTTAGTGATTATACTCTATGATCTTCTCATTATAGGAAACTCTCTTGTCTTGATTAAGGATATGAATTCATGGCTTCATGCTTCTTTCAAGATGATAAATTTAGGGATCTTGCATTATTTCTTAGGCATTCATATTGATTAGACTACTTCTAGGATCACCATTTCATATCCCAATTATGATTTGGATCTTCTTCAACACTTTAGGATGGAGGATATAGGCCTACTTAGACTCCTTTTTATTCAATATTAAAGCTTCAAATTGCTTGTATGACTCCTTTTGTAGATATAGATCCCTTTTGGAAGGTCTCTTCTACCTCACCCTTACATAACCCAATATTGCCTTTGCTATTAGATGTTGTTATAGGTATATATAGGCACTGCTAGAGTATATTACATCATTTGGGTCATGTAAATGTACCACCTTTGGTACATAACTAGAGTAGGAGTTTACTTTAGAGTAAAGTTAGTTAGTTACTTCAAGTATTGTAATAAATGCACAAGTGTCAATGTGCAAGTTGTAAATGTGCATGTAGTCCACATGTACATAAGTCTTAGGTAGAGTAAGGGCCAAGGAATCTATCTTCCTATATAAAGGCCTCATAGTGAGTGTTTTAGAGGGAGCAGTAAATATAGAGAGTGTGTGTTATAGTTTAGTAGTATGGTACAATGTAGTCCTTTCATATCTTTTCATGGAGTGTTCATGTCCTCCATTATATAACATTGTACTATTTTTATCACTTTCATTAATGACATATTTTTGAGTTATTTGTAGATGTTCATCTCATTATTTTCTTGCATATTATTGTGCCATTAGTTTATAGTTATCTCAGATTAGTTATCTTACATCTTGTGGTTGTACTACCTCCCATCAAAAGCTAATAGTGGTATCAGAGCACATGGTAGATTAGATAGGAAATAGGGAGAGCCACAAGTGAGACTGAGAGAAATCCAGAAATCTCATTTATAGAATTTTTGAGATTACATTTGGCTAGAGTCTTTCCACAGGGTTGTAGGAAAACTCGTGAAGACTAGGACTCAACATGGATTCCACTAGATTGACAAATCAACTAGTGAAGATTCGTCATCTCTAGATTTAGAGTTTCTTCCATTACAGTCCTAATATTTTGTTGTAGGAAAAAGGAGATTCAAAGTGAGTTGGGAAGCTTCCTACAAAAGAGCTAGGAAGAATATCTTCTTTAGAATCAATCCAACACCAAAAGCAACAAATGAAAGAATAGATATTTGGAGGCCTGAAGAAAAGGTCCCATTACTAGAGATTGCAGACCTATAGAGTGCAAAAGAAGAAAATGCCATAGGAGCCTTACTATTGATTCAAGAGACTCTAGAGAAGAGTCCAAAAGAATATTGGAGGTTGGTGATCTCCATTAAATACTGTAGATAATAGATTGAAGAAATCACCCTAAATAAGTTAAAGAGACCCTTAGAAGGTCTAGTTACAAAACTCCCAGTTCTAGAATATTGGAGGTTGGTGATCTCCATTAAAGCCTACAGATTGCAAAAGTGAAGAAGGACTAGCAAGGTCCTATTCTAGAATTCTAGCAGTAGCATATTTTAGAGATCCGAGAGGAATATCTCATTACCAACACTTCCATAGTAGAAGGTTGAAGGAAAGGTCTCATTTGGAAGACCAGAGAAGTTATGAGATTGAAGACCTTGGTGAGGTCTCAAGGAGAAATAAGGAGAAGGCTTGGTGAGCCTCATTTCAATGAGATTTAGAGAAGGCCATTAAAGGAGTTCTTAGGAGAACTCATTGGAGAAATTTACCACCAAAGGAAGAACTTGGGATAATTTTCACCATCCGACAACAAGCCCAAAGGAGAAGGATTTGGTAAGAAGTTTGCCAAATTTTGGAGGAGATTGGTGAAGACCTCAAGAATTTCAGATTCTTGAGAAGAGGGCCTAGATTGAAGTCAAAATTTGACAAGGAGGTTGAAGGAGAAAGGAGCCTAACATTACTACCAAACCTGAAAGGTTTGAAGATTACCTTTGAAGGCTAGAAGGCTCATTCAGAGATAGGGGTTTGCTAAATATTTAGTAGAATATTGAAGGGTTCTTGAAGGAAAAACTCAATTACGATTTGGGGGAGTCCCCTACCAAATTTTTGAGTTTCAAGGATAACATTTTAGTGCAAAAATTGACTATGAAAAGGTAGCAATTAGGACAACATTACTAGCTACAAAAATTTAGATTTCTAGGATACATCCTGAAGGAGAATCAAAGTCACCTACTACAGTTAAAGGGTAGCAAGTTAGAGGTTTTCTAGAGTTACAAGAAGGTGAGTTAGAGAAATATTTCAGACAACCAAGAATAGTTGTAAGTTCATCCAGTTAAGGGCAATAATTTGGTGAATCAAATCACCAAGACATCCACCATATTTAGAAGTTATTAAAGGTAAGCAACTTGGGTGCAAATAGGTTCATTAGTTGAACTTTAATTTGGTTCATTACTTAGCTTCATTAAGCACCATATTACAGTTTGAAAGTTGCAAGGAGAAGGGTTCATTTTAAAAGTCTTCAAGGGAGTGCAGAAGTTAGTTTCTTTTAAGGATTAATGCCTGCACAATTAAAATAGGAGTTAGATATATTTTGATAGAAAGAAAAATATCATCTTCCTATTATCTAGTTACAGCAAAGAAGACTACATTAAGTTATAGAGATTATAGTTCTCTACAAGGAGCAATTACTAAGTGCATATTTCAAGTTCATTTGAAGGAGTAATAGGTTAGATTAATATTGCACTATACTAATTATTCTTTATATGAACTAAGTACTTTTAGATTGCAATGAAAATTAGTGCATATTTCGAGTTATTTTGAGGATTCATTTATAGGAGCAATAAGGTGAGATTACTATTGCACTATTCTAGTTATTCTTAAGAGCATCAAGCTTGGAGATATTATTGGTGCATTAATACTAGTTACCCTTAAGTTTTAAAGTGCATTAAGAGGTTATCATTGAAGGAAGTTACAGTGCACAAAGTTGGGTAAGAGTGAAGTGTCTAAAGACACTATTGAGCATCCAGAACCTACTGCATATCTTGGTGAAAGTAAGTCACCAAAAGGAAGACAACATAATAGCAGTATTGCTCTCAAGAAGCTACCTCATCAAGAAGGTCAAAGGGCATGAAAAAGGAATATATTCAGCCTATTATCCTGGTGCAAGTTAAGGCATTACAATGGCCAACAAGCACGTCTACAAGGCAATCATTTTAGCAAGGTAAAGGGGTAGAGTTTGAGCAAGAAAAGAGAGCCATCAAAGGGCTCACATTGCTCAAGAATCAAGGTGCCTAAAGACACCGTATCCACCACCAAATCAAGCACCTATAGCAAGCATCAAACCTGCAGCATCAAGCCAATACAAGGAGGCCATTATCGATTGCTATCTATGTAAACAAGGGATAACATTAAGGTCATTTATCTATTGCACTTCTATGTAAGAGATAGCATCAAATATTGCATAAAGTGGCTATCATCTATCATCTATCAACGTAGAAGGAACAATGCTAAATACAAGCATGAATAAGCAAGGTACAAGGAGCTTTACCCAAGGTAGAATCTAGAGGAACCATCGACTAAAACAAAGCTCCCATAGCCACCATTGGAGTGCCATAGAACCTCCATCAAAGCATTCCTCATCGCCTTAGCTGGAGCCACCCACACAACATCTATGTTGGCTTGGAAAGAAGGCGTTGGAGATAAGTTATCAAGAGCATTTGTTGGCAAAGGATATACAAGGTATAATACATTGGAGGGAAGGTCTACATGCAGGAAACCTGAGCACCACTTGTAATCTAGAGCCAAGGTATCTTGTGCCACTTGGCACAACCATTCTAGGCGCCCTCACATTCCTCAACGTACATCTAGGAGAAGAATGCTCAAGGGATAATCTAACATCTATCTTTGAGTGGTTACAAGCATCATTGGGAGGTTACTTGCCACAGTCATCATTGCAAGGAGGAATGAGCATTGAAAGAACCTAAGTCTCAATGCCCATATTTAACGTAACTCTCAAGTGCCACTTGTCCAAAGTTGAAAGGCATCCATGCTATTTAAAGCACCTAAACTCGAAGGTGGAGCGAAAGTGTATTCATAGCGAGCATTAAGTGAGAGAGAAATCAAGGCACGCGGTCAAGCATTGAAGGGAGGAGTCTGAGTGCTATTCAAAGAGGAGATAAAGATACCTATTTGCATTTAAGAGCCTCTGTCATTTGTAGGAATGCACAAGAATTTAGAACGAACTCCATACACCAATCAACATGGATGAAATACCTTACAAGGAAGGTAAAAGTATTACTTGATTTAAATCTTGCTTTCCTAAGTTAAAAGGAGTTATAAGGTGCCAAATTAAAGGTTGAAAATGCTATTATTGCATTGCATATCAACCTTAGGAAGCAAAGAAAGCAATTTCATTACAACAACATATCTTTAGTGATATTATCAATTGCTTAATATCTAAACCTTACAATATTTGCAAATAATTAATTTAGGAGGTATAAGATTTTCAACATTGGAGAATTAAAAATTATTTTGCAAATATTAATTTCTAATATTCCAAAATTAGGGAGTTATAAGGTATACTACATCAAAAATAGATTATTGGAATTTAGAAATATTAAACTATTGGATATTAAAGGCTATAAAAGGAAGTTCATTATTTACTTAAAGGAGTTGGAATTATTTACTTACACTTGTCTCATACTCATACAAAAGGGATAAAAGAAATCCAACCATAGAGAACTTCAAATTAACAAGTGCATAGTTCATTAGGAGAGATAAGGTGAAATAGGAGTTGATTATTGTTATTTACAAAACACTACAAAATCAACCCAAAAGGTGAACTATTACTTACTAAGCACTTTATCAAGCTTATAGCTTATTCTAATCATTAGGGAGATATAAGGTAGTCAACAAGAATCATCATGACAACAAATAAATTCATCCTTAAATAATCTCAACTACTTAAAGGACCAAATTACTCCTCATGGAAAAACAAAGTGAGGGCAATTTTAATAGTTGAGAAGCTTTAGGAAATTGTCAAAGGAATAACTACTAAACCTAATTCAGGTGATACAAAGATTTAGAATTTTGAAGAGAATGATGCAAAAGCATTAATGATAATAACTTTTGCCATCACAGATGAAATACAACCTTACATCAGTTCAACAGGAACATCTACAAAAGCTTGGAAAACCCTAGAAAAAATATTTGAAGGGAAAAATAAAGCTACTATCCTAAATCTTCAAACTCAATTACATTCCCTAAAAATGAACAATGGTGAAAGTGTAGAACTATTCCTTAGAAAGGTAGAAAATATTAAAGGAAAATTATTAACCTTAGGAGAAGAGGTTAAAGATAAATTTCTTGTTCAAGTAACCATGAGAGCTCTTCTAGACAACTACAAACATCTAGTTACATCTTTACAAGTTCTAAGTAAATATATATAATTTGATGAGCTAGTTAACATTCTTCAAGAATATGAGGTGGAAAATACGATGAAGGATGAAATGACTAACAATGTTGTGTTGCTTCGTTTGTGCATTGGTTTCAAAAGATACTCCATAGGGAAATGTTGCCTCATCCTCAAAAGGACAAGGACCATGGAATAACAAATATTGTCATGTATGCAAGAGAAAAGGTCATAGCACTAATTATTGCATATTCAATCCCAAAAACCAAAATATGGGAAATAAGATAAACTATGGAAGCCAACCAAATAGGGCATTCCAACCAAGGTAATATCAAGCTCAAAATAATCCTCATCAACAATAGTTTCAGTGACCATACAATTATCCTCAATTGGAATATCAAGAAGGAAATCAGAAGGGACACATAGCTCAAAGGATTCAAGAAATTGAAGAACTAGAAGATCCTATAGATGATCATGAAGTCAAAGCTCTCTCAGTGAAGATAGCATTTTATGAAGACACTAACTACTTGCTTGAATATGACATAAACAATAGAGAAGGAGAACTCAAACTCCAATACTAGATAAAAGATCCATATTGAAGACTAAAGTCTTCAATACCCAAATAATGTAATACACGGGGGTGTTAGAATATATTACATCATTTAGGTCATGTAAATGTACCACCTTTGGTACATAACTAGAGTAGGATTTTACTTTAGAGTAAAGTTAGTTGGTTACTTTAAGTATTGTAATAAATGCACAAGTGTCAATGTGCAAGTTGTAAATGTGCATGTAGTCCACATGTACATGAGTCTTAGGTAGAGTAAGGGCCAAGGAATCTATCTTCATATATAAAGGCCTCATAGTGAGTGATTATAGAGGGAAGCATATAGAGCAACATACATAGCATAGTGTGTTATAGTTTAGTAGTATGGTACAATGTAGTCTTTTCATATCCTATCATGGAGTGTTCATGTCCTCCATTATATAGCATTGTACTATTTTCATCATTTTTATTAATGGAATATTTTTGAGTTATTTGAAAATGTTCATCTCATTATTTTCCTGCATATTATTGTGCCATTAGTTTAAAGTTATCTCAGATGAGTTATCTTGCATCTTGTGGTTGTACTACCTCCCATAAAAATCTAACAAGCACCATGAGAGAGTCATTGGACTATGACTAAGAGAAGGCACCATGAGAGAGTCATTGGACCATGACTAAGAGGATCCTTAGATACATAAGAGGTACGTATCAGATGGGTATTCCCTATTCAACTAGTGCACACCCAATTTTGATAGGATTTTTAGATGTATCTTAGGTTAGTTATTTGGATGAGTAATACTTTGCCATACTTTTTGTCTTATATCTAGATAATAGTCCATTCTTCTCTAGCCTTGTTTCTTGCTACTATATATAATATTATCCTATTTCTTAGTCTTCCATGAAAGATAAATATTGTGCTTATAATGAGGCAACAAAAAACCTTCAATGGATGCTTATAATTATAGAGCAAGTGGGTATTATTTAGTCCTACCTAGCCACTCTTTAGTGTGATAATCATAGCACCATACAACTTGTCTACAATCTAATATTTCATCAACGAACCAAGCACATTAAAATTTGGATGCACTATGTTAGATGGCTTTATACTAGTGGGATGATTAATCTTATATTTATGCCATCAACATAGTAGACAATACATATCATCACCAAAGTTGTTGGAGGTATTACATTATTTGGTACCTTGAAATATTAATGCAAGGACCTTGTAAATAGTTTAGTCTAGGGTGTGTTTAATATTTGAGTCTATAATATGTGGTATGTTATTAAGTGTGATTTATGTGTCATGTAAATAAGTGTGGAGTTGTGTGTATGAGGTTCCATGTTAGTAATTGAGATTTATGTGAGTGAAGTGTCATGTTTAGAAGCAAGAAGTTATGAGCAATCATGAGAGACTTTGTATTTATGTAAATATGTGAGATTTATTATTATGTATTTGAGAAATGTGAAGAGTTAGATATCTCATGAGTATGAGGAGATGAAGAGTTTATATAAGTATAAAGGTCAAGAGTCATGTGAATGTATGTATATATCAAATACAAAGCTCTGTAATATGTAATCGAACAAGCATTGCATTTATTTATTTCTATAGTGGATATATTTTCAATAATATTTAGTGAGATTTATGTTCATTGTTGTGGATTGATTCTTGTATGTTATTGAGATATTATTTGATCCTAGTGATTGATTAACCTATGATAATCGGGATGATTTTCTAACAAACGTCATGCCCTAAGGTTTTGTTTATGTGTATATAGGAGCTACTTGGTATAGGAGAGTGTCCCTTAATGAGGGATAATTATTAAGGGTCTCTCTTCATGTCTCCTATTCAACTTGAGTGGGGATGTTGAAATATGTGGTGGCTACGCTTCACTCGAGTCTATGACTAAATTTGTATTGTACTATATGTGTAAGCTCTTTGGACCCTTGTAAAACTTGTAAAAGGTATTTTTTTGTGACATTTTATTATTTAAACTAAAGGTTAGTTCCTTAATGTTGACCTAAAGGTAGCTTGTGATTGGGTATAAATACCCCCTCATACCAGTTGTTTGATTATCAGTTAAAGTATATTATATTTTTCCTATAGTAAGATTATTTGGTGTCCATGAATACCCCCTTATATCACGTGCATTAATTTCTATGTATTTATTTTTAGTAATACTGGGAATGTAATGATTCCATTCATTTTTGAAAACTGCTATAAAATCCAACTCAATATGCTTAGGTTTATATAGTGAATACTATATTGGGCAATCACTACACAAGAGATTTTTCCTTAAGGAGTTTTTGAAAGAAGACTGAAGCAAAGGAAAAATAAGTAGAATATGGAGAAAGAGGTATCAAACAAACGCAGGAAAAAGTCACAACTAAGAGATTGCACCATTTTACAAAAGTTTTGACTGAAATTGAGAGGTAAAAGTTTTAATAGTCAGAGTACTATTAAAAAGTTCTTAGGGTTATAAGAGGATAAGAAGTTTCAAAGGGAAAAAGACAACTAAATTTTTTGAAAGCTCCAAAGAGTTAGGGAATGATGAAAAAAGTCTAAAAATAAAAAGTTGATAAAGTTTCAAAGGAGGAAAGAGAAGAAAAGTTATGTAGGATAGTTTGCAACTTGCAAAAGCTTTCAAAGATGGATAATGTAATTTTTTTTAAAGACAAACCATTCAAAAGAGTCCAACAAAATATTTTCATGGACCTTCTAACAAAGGTTTAGCCAAGATGCAAATTTTTTATAAAAGTTTGACATGGAAAGACAAAAAAAAGTTTCAACAACCATGTCAATTGAAAATCAATGGCTTGCATTGCTTTGGAGATAAAGGGAAGCTAAAGAGAAGATAAAAATTGTAATAAACAGGGCATACAAAATATAGTTTTGGATAATAAAGAAGAGTGAACCAACATGGCAAAGTGGTAGGAATAAATAAGATCAGATTGCATAACCAATGATCCCCAAGATTTTATTATTGGTACACAAACTCCTAGAAGGGTAGTTGAGCTAGACCAATGGAAAATTACTAAAAGGAATCAAGATCACCTACTAGCATCACTTGAGCTCAAAAACCTAGGGAAAGTGGTTGGTCTATTGAATATAGAAATATGGTAGCCACAACAACAACATCCCCAAGCCTGACAACATTGATTATAATGGGTGCCTAGATCCAAATTTTAGGACTTCTAGGGTGGTAGTTGAGAATGTTAGTAGGATATGGACATCTAGAAGTTAAGAATTGATGATTACATATCCAAAGACCTCAAATTGCTAAAACAACATAATGTGGATTGGTTCAAGTAAAGCAAAAAAAAGGTATTATCTAATTCCTACACAATTTTTGGAGGGAAAATCTCCCCATTATTGTCTATAAATAATGATTGTTTAGGCATTGTAAAGCATTGGTTGGTTGCTTATTCAAGCCTATTACCAAGACTTGTATGTAAATTTCCTTTCATTTTCTTCTATATAATAGTTTGGACCCAAGCCTTGGATCATTTGTGGGTATGCTTTTGAGCCCTCACTTCTGACATAATTGTACTCTTTGTTATATATATATATATATATATATTACAAGCTATGTCTACTGGATTTTTTTTTCTCTTGTTTCTTGTTTATATGTGTATGTATGAGGAGCTATGAATACTTACTTTTTTGTCCCATGTCTTGTATATGCTTGCACTCATTTTTCATGTTGAGAAGATAAAGTATTCCTATGTGCTACCTGCAAATGATTCATGCATTCATTTATCCTATTTATATATAGAATATTCTAACAATCTTGGTGCATCACCCTTGATTAGCTTAGGACTTTACTTTCCTCTATTTCCTATGGTTTTTCTTCCCCTTTTCCTCTATGCACCAAAAGCATGTTAGGTTATGTTAGAGTAGTTGAATGTTGATGATCATATCCTAAAATGAGCTAAACTTGTAAAAAACCTTAGAGATAGTCCAATTGACCTGCTTCTTGAGTTCTCAAAGTTGCCTTGTTGTGTCACTCTATACAAGGCATGATTTTTGGGTGCATCCAACCCCCTACAATGGGTGACTATGACAATAAGAGAGGACAATAATTTAATAGCATGCTTGATGGGATAAAATTGAATCAATTGGTATGATCACTAACAAGATAACAATGTTAGGTTGAGACCCTAGTGAAGGTATTTTCCTATCTTCTTAATTAAAGCATTTGAAAATTCACTTGATGACTACACTAAAAGTGAATACCCAGAAGAAACCTTTCAAAAATATTTTAGATTGAGATTATAGTGAAATTTTCAATCTATTTGCTTTAAGAACACATGTAACATTCACCTAGCGACTCTGCTCAAGACAAAGTTCCTAGATGTTTATGAGCACAAGACCTACTACTAGATGTTATATTGCTACAAATTTTCAAGCATTGGTCCCACCTCTCAACATAATTCCAAGGAGATACCAAGGCCAAAAAATGGTTGCTCAACTTCCTAGAAGATTCCCTATGTGGAATGACCGAGATCTATTGAAACCTTTGGATCCACTTGCAATATGGGATGATATCCCAACATCTACATTAAAATATCTATCCTACTTTACTGGTAAGGAACTCATCATGCCAATTGAGAACTTGTAACACATGGTTAGCCTATGTGCACTTCATAATGTTAGAGAGCAAAATGTGGCTCTAAGATTATTGGTGGCATTAATAAGAGGTAAAGCACATGAATGGTATGTCTCACTAAAACCATATTTAATTTATAATTAGGACCAACTTGATTTGTTGTTTATTGAAATATTTAGAGAAAAGGTTGATGGAGTATCTCTCTTGGAGGAATTGTCAACTATAAAGAGAGCACCAATGGAGGCCATGGACAATTTCAACATTTGCTTTCACAAAGCATGTCATAGAATACCTAATTAGATTCATCCCATCCCTAGTATGTAATCTATATATTATTTGAAGGCCTTATATTCAGAAACATCTATAATGATAAAGACTAAGGGAGAAAATTCACTGCAAAATGCTTATGGGATTGCCATCAGGCATAAAATAAACTATCCAAATAGGAAGGCTAGTCCCTAGGCCCCTTATGCCTTTATTTAAAATTTGTTTTCATCGTATTAACCACTTAAAGCCATTCAACCAACAACTATCTAGCAAAATTTGGTCATAATTATAGTTCCTATTCCCCTTCCCCTCCAAAGTTCCCCTATTATAGATAACTCTAAGTTTGAGGTAATGAAAAGTTTTCTAAAAATAGTCTCTAATAAGGTGTTGTCCCTAAGGAGGAAATAAAATTCATAGAGGTTCTAATATCAAAATAATCCAAGACCTCCCTTCCAATAAAACAATAAGAGAAATAAGAATTGCAGGTACTTTTTATTTGTCTTTTTTTCTCTTGGCGTGAATTGTTAGGGTTTTTTCAAAATTTTGTGGTTTTCAGTGACCCCCAACCCTAGTAGGCCATAAAATAGTTCTAGAAATATTAAGGAGAAGATAAGCAAAAATGTAACCCACATAGCATCCCCAATTTTTTTTACTATTGATGATTCACAAGTCAATCAGGGAGATGTGTCCTTCAACCAATGATCTTTTATAGAAATAGTTAAGGGTAATAGTAGGAGAGAGGTCCATAAAGAGGCACAAGCTAGAAAATAAATACAAGAATCTCATAAGAAAAAAGATAAAAAACTAGAGAAAACATGAAGAAATGGATGTTTTCCTAAAGCAGACCCAGTTCTTGTACTTGAGATTGTAGAAGAATTAATTGTAGAAGACATCAGGTACAAATCCACCCATGCTTTGATTTGTAAATTTGTGGGGTTGAGGCCATCCCATCATTTCTTATACATTTGGGAAAGGAAACATTGGGATACCTAAGGAGAAGTTGATATTTTCTTCTTTCAAATAGATACTTTGTAGTAGATTTTATATTGGTACCAAATATGAACAAGACTTTTGAATGGGGACCATACAACATTGGACCGACAGGTTTATTCATACAACCCTAACGACCTGCATTTGACCCTCATGTGTAGCCATCGACTACTTCAATATGGCTAAAGCTCTTTGTTCTCCTTCTTAAATTTTGAATAAAGAATATCCTTAGGATGATTGGTAACCTCCTGGGCACATATATAGGAAGATCACGAGAATTGATAGAGGGGGAATCAACAACATATGCAAGGATATGTGTGGAGATGGACCTAGAAAAGCCACTTTCTATAGAAATTGAATTGTGAGTGGGAAGAAATACATGGATAAAGAAAGTGGATTATGAATCTATTCCTTTTATGTGTAGAGCTTGCCATGAGTATGGGCATCTAGTAAGAAATTGCCCTGAAATAGGGAGAGAGGAGATGAATCAACCGAAAACTAATCTTGAAAACCCTCCCTGATAGAAATAAAATGATGAAGGATTTCAAACAGTAACAAGGAGAGTCCAAAGAAATAATTATCAAGCAAGAGAATAAAATCCAACTAAAGCAAGAAAAATAAACCAAGACCCAGATTGGAGGGCATATTCTAATAAATATGAAATCTTTAAATTATATGATCCAATGGAAGGGCAAGAGGATTCAGAGGTGGAACCGGTCAATGAAAAGGACCAACTATAAGAAATATAACAATAGATCCATTGGGAGTACACCCCCATCCCACAAGAGACAAACCCCTCCTAAATTATAATTGATCAAAATTATAAAATTGGGGAGTCAAGAAAATCAGAAGATTATGACATAACAACAAGAATCAGATACATCTAGACCCCAACAAATTGACTTGTTAGGGGCTTGGGAAGAGCAATAAAAAATACTAGAGATATATATGTTTCAACAAAATGATATGGTAGGGGCAATGATAGTGCATGTACAAGATCAAAATCCATCAAAAGACATCATTATGGGAGTGGCAAAGAAAAACAAAGAGAAGCCAACACTAGAAATCAACCAGATAGAGAAGTGACCAAAGAATGCAAGTTCACAAAGGGTGGGAAGAAAAATAAATAAGGATAAAATACAACATCAAGGAGAACAAATGAGAAAATTTGGATTGGTGAAGTCCATTTCCAACTTCTACAATACAGACCCTCAATGATTATAAACACATGGAATGTAAGGGGTTTAAACAACCACCCTAGACAATTGGCTGTTAAGAAAATGATTTTAGAAAACTACCCAGATGTGGTTTTGCTATAGGAAACTAGAACTTCCTTAGAAGCTATGGAAAATATTGCCAAGAAATTTTGGGGGTAGGTAGATTTTATGGCCCAAGCCTCTCAAGGATTTTTAGGAGGAATAACCACTTTATGGAATAAAAATTGCTTCCAATTGATGGACTCAACTTTAGCCAAAGGAATCCTCATGACCAGACTTAGGGAGAGGGAATCTGGGCTGGTTTGGATGATAATTATTTTTTATGGTATGATAGAGGTACAAGATAAAAATATCCAATGGAAGGTAGTACAACAATTGAGGGAAACCCATCAAGAAGACTTTTGGATAGTGGGAGGGGATCTCAATGCTAAAATTTTAGTGCAAGATCAAGAATGAGGTTTGACCTAGATCAATGAGAAGGATAGGATATTTTTGGCTCAATAAGAGTACCTAGATTTGATTGACATCCCCCCATATGGATGCAACAACACATGGACTAGTAAGAGAAAAAAAAGCATTCACAACCAAATATAGATTAGATAGGTTTATTGTGGGGGATAAAATCTCCACCCTTTGGCACTGTAAATCATAAATTTTGAAATGGTTAGCATCTCACCATTTTCCAGTATCTATCTACATAGGAAAAATGCCTTAGGTCAAGAATCATACTTTTAGATTTGAGAATTTTTGGCCCTTAAATAATGAATTTCTAGAGCTAATGAAATAGTGGTGGGAACAAGGAAAACTAGAACATGGGACAACACAATTTCAACTTCACTCCAGATTAAATTTTATCAAAGGTAAATTAAAAAAATGGAGTAAATCTCATCGAACATATTTCCAACAATAGAGAGAAAATCTTTCAGTTTGAGTGCAAGAAATAGCAAAAAGGATCCACTCAAAACCTATATTTGAAGATCTTCTCCACAAAGAAAGTCTTTTGATGCAAGAGGAATAATATTTAGATAAGAAATAGGAAGCCTACTAGAGACAACGAGCAATAATAATTTGGCTGCAAGAGGGAGACAAGAATGCAAAGTTTTTCCATCACTCAACCACAACATGTAATCACTATAATAAGATTGATGCCTTATCCACATGGGATGGAAATAGGGAAACTACTACCCTAGGTATGCAAGAAACAATAAATAAATACTTTTCAACTTTATTTACTACAAATCCACACCTTTCCAAGAGAAAATTTAAGAAAGTATACCAAATTTAATTTCATAGAAACAAAATGAGGAACTTTTAAGAGAGATTATAGAGGAAGAAGTTAAAGAAATCATTTTTTATATGCAAATAGGAAAGGCCTCAAGTCCAGATGGATTTCCAATAGAGTTCTATAGAGCCTATTAGGATATAATAGAAAAGGATTTAACCCAAGCAATAGAAGAACTTAGAACTAGTGGAAGAATCCTTAAAACATTGAATCACACCTTTTTGGCTCTCATCCCAAAAGGTGGAGATATGGAAAATATCACTAACTATATATCAATTGCTCTATGTAATGTGGTTTATACGATCATAAGCAAATTGATGGCAAATAGGTTGAAACAAATCTTACCGAGATTAATCTCTCCAGAACAAGGGGGATTTGTGTAGGGTAGACAAATTTTGGATGGAGTTGTGAGAGCACAAGAAACTATTTATGAGCTTTGCTAAAAGGTAAACAAAGGTATGTTCCTTAATTTAGATTTATCCAAGGCATATGACAGAGTAAGTTGGGAATTTGTAGCCCAAATACTGCAAAAATTTAGTTTTAGCAAAGAATGGATAAAATGGATTATGGAATGAATTTCTATAGTTTCTTTCTCAGTGCTCATCAATGGTAATCCATACCAACTATTCAAATCTTCCAGAGGAATTCGATAAGGGGATCCACTTTCACCATTTTTATTCATCATTTTTATAGAGGGCTTGAGAAGACTCATATAGAAGAGGAAAGTAGAGAATAACATTTCAAGGGTAAGGATAAGTAGGAACATAAAGATTACTCACCTCTAATTTGTGGATGACACAGGAATGTGGGGGGAAGCAAAAATAAGAGAAGCAACCAATATAAAAAAAATGCTAGAGTGCTACATAGCGGCTACTTGACAACTACTAAATGAAGAATTTTTTTAATATGATAAAAAAATTAAGATAATGGATAACCCACATCCTCATATTCTTAGAGGCATCACTGCCCTTAGAATATTTGGGTATCCACTTAACATATAAGGGCCTCAAAAATAAAGATTGAAAATCAATAAAAGATAAAATCCACTCAAAAATTTTACATTGGACCTATAGGTGGTTAAGTTTTGGAGGAAGAGTAACATTGCTTAAATCAGTTTTACAAGCAATTACAGTCTATAAAGTCTCCATTTTTGCTGCTCTAAAGAGCATCCTAAAATATTTTAACAATATGATGAAACACTTTCTTTGGTCTGGAGTGCAGGGTAACCGCAAAAGGGCACTAGTCAGTTGGGACAAGGTTTGCAAGCCTAAGAAATTTGGAGGTTTGAGAATTATAACAAAAATGACAAAAAACCAAGCTCTAACAACCAAGTTGTATTGGAGATGGCTAACTCATCCTAACCAACTCTGTGTACGCAACAAATCCACCTCCCAGAAGAAGAATAAATGATTTTTGGATTTGCACAATTTTGTTTAGTTTTATTAATTTTTGATTAAAATGTACAAGTGTCAAAACATACAAGTAGGTGTAAACGTACAAGGTTTGCAAATGTACAACTTGAAATGTCAATGAAATTAGGAGAAATGTGCATTTGGAATGAATTTGATAAAAATAAAATTAGACTTAGTAAAACCTTGTAATTAATTATTTTGAGATAATTTTGGATGGCAATTTTAAGTAATGCGATGTCTCAGAAACCACTTTGGAATGGAATGGGCATGCATTATATAACCCCCCATTCAATTTTTGAAGATTTTCTGTTAGTTCGTTGATAGTTTTGAATTGTTCATTAATGAGTTCTTGATTGTTCATGCTATCCATTATTGAGTCCATTATTGAATCCATTATTGTGATCAATGATGTATTGTACAAGAATGTTTCTAAAATGAATATATCAGCAAATCTCTTTTATTCCATGTCCCTATGAATTCCATTGTACGTTTTGGTTATTGCAGGTTGTGTGATTGATGTTTGGATGCATAACTTGTTATGTTAATTTGATGGAATTGCATTAGAAATGACTCTGATCATCCTATGAACCTGGTGTGAGGGTATGAAATGATTGCACAATGATTTATGGATGTAAAAATATATTTCTAGGTAGTTGTATGATTTTTGGAAATATCCTTGATGATTATAATTCATTACCAGTGAATTAGGGTTTGCATGTTGGAAGGAAATCAATTAATTATCATAAGAAAACATCCCAAAACTTGTCTTGAAGAGAATGGTTGTGCAGGTTGGTGAATCTAAGTGTAAGTTGTAGCAAGGGTTCGTACAATTCATACATAGGCTATACCAAATCGTACAAGTGGTTATTTACCCAATTTGGTAATAAAACTGCAAGACAAAACCTACCAAATAAGGAAATTTTGGTGTTTCAGAGAAATCGATTACAAAATCGATCGATTTAAGTTGCAAAACCTATTCCAGTGAATTGGCTAAGTGGAAAATCATACAAGTGATAGTTTTGTACAATTTGAATCATAAAAATTTATGATTTGGTGATCGTACAAGTTGTTTTGGCAAATTGATAGATTGCACAAGGCAAACCATACAAGTTGTATGATTTGAACAAGTTGGTTTTGAGACTTTGGAAAATTATTTCTAGACCTTCTAAATTACCTCTCCCTCTAGGAATACTACACCCCTGTGCTACATTTGGCATCGTTGCTTATTAAAATTGAGTGAGAACCATTTCCATAGTTGGAAGGACCCATTGATTGATTAGGTTACGCCAAAGTGTGTTACATTTGGCATCGTTGCCTTATCAAAATTTAGAATTTTTGTTAAAAATGGATCAAAATTATTGTAGTCGAGAAGATCCGATGAAGTGATAAATTATGAGTACCACTATATTGGAGGTGAATGACAGACACAAGTGTGCAAAGGCATAGGAGAAGAGATCAAGGAGAAAATATCCTAGTTAGGAGGAGTACAAGAATTGCTTAAAGAGTGAACATGAACAGTGCTAAACACAATACACATGAACCAGTGATAGAACAAGTATGGAAATATAATGAAGGAGATATTGAGAGGTTGGATACATTGTTGATCAAAATAAAAGAAGAGGAGCAAGAAGCACCTAGAGTCAAGGAGAACATTGGCGTAAGTAAAGACATTAATGAGGAAACTATGCGAGGTCGAGGTGAGTGGATGGTGACACCTAAGAAAGTGGTAGATAGGTTGCAAAGGAGTGCGGTGGATGGGAGTTAGGCACTAGAGCAACAACACACGAGGTCTTAGGAGGAAAGAACAAGATGCACATGAGATTCGTAGATGACTATTTGGTGAGTATAATATACCTCGAGTAGATACTTTCGACGAGGACCGACATAGTGAGTCACCTAAAAGGAGAAATCAATCAAGGATTCCAGGAGATACTTCATCAAGTGAAGAGGAAGGACCACCAGTAATGACTAGTAGAGCTATGAAGGTTAGGAAACAAAGATACCCACCCTTCATGGGTGTAAAGAGGAAGGTTGTCACTAGTGATGCAATTTGTGACACTCATCATAGAAATAAAAGAGGTAAAATATTGTATGATATTGAGGGTAGACCAATTGTACAATTGGAGGATGTTGTTCAAGTGGAACATGTTATGGATGATGTTGTCATGAAAGATGTTATAGATGATGTTGTAATGGAATATGTTATTGATGATGTTGTCATGGAAGATATTGTTATGGAAGATCTTGCCCAAATAGAAAAACCCATCATATAATCAAAATTATCCAAGGAAGACCATGACTATATGATTTTGCAAGAGGGAACTGTACGATTGCTGGGTGAAACCATTTAGTTAGCACAAGTTATACAACTAATGGGTGTGATTGTACAGTTGGTACAAATTATACAAGTAGTAAGTGAAATCGTACAGTTGGTAGATATTGTACAACTACAAGTTAAATCGTACAATGTGAAATCGTTCACTATTAAATTGTACAAAATGGAACCGTACAAGATGAAATCGTACGATGTGAAAGTATACAAATTAGAATCATACAAGGTGTTCCATTAGTGGTTAAGATAGGGAGAAATGGAGTCGATGGTGAGCTATTTAAATGGGCTAAGCAAAGGCCACCAAAGTGTCTGATGAAGAGAAAAATTTGACTTCGATAGTGATGGTTTTCATAGTTTTACCATTGAGGGAGAAAATACGTGAGGGATGTTGTCCCTCGACCCTACAAGGGATGTTGTCCCTTGATCCTGCAAGGGGGCTCCTGCCCCCTTGACCCCCATAATAGGTGGTGATGGGCATTGCCCATCATGTTGATGATGTTGTTCATCTTGATTGTGTTTAAGGCCACAAGGTGGTGTGAGCTACAAATTGAAGTAATGCTAGTTGCAGTAGACCTATGGAATAGGAGGAAGAGAAAGGAGCATGATAAGTGATAATAGTACATTGTTCAAAAGTGGGTTGAAAACCAGCAATGACAACCCCTTCTAAGAAAATAAAAGAAAAAGAAAAAGAAAAAAAAAGAAAATAAAAAAAAATTTTAAAAAAAAGGCAAAGAAAAGGACAAAAGTGAGAAAAAGACAAAATCGCATGCACAAGGAAGATGAGTTGTCAATCATCCATACAAGAAGAAAAAATTACATGCAAAGGAGGCTAAGGTGGTAGAATTTCATGCATTAAGATGTTAGGATTTCAAAAACAAATAAAAAGCAGGTGCCATACAACTTTTTGACAAATCGTACACATGCAATTTGAAATTTGAAGGATTTGAGAGAAAAAAGGGTGCAACCAAAAAATTTTCTTCTATATGGGCATTTGAATTCATCAGTTTGTTGCAATTTTTCATGACCCATTCCATATTTGCACCGCATAATATTTTTTTTTTTGAAAAAGTAAACCAAATTGGAGAAAAAACTACCAAAGATAGGGTTTTACTCCAGAAAGAGCTAAGTTTTTCAGAAATCATGTTGTAGGTGGAGAAAATCTGCTATAAAAATGAGGGTTTGAAGTAGGGAGGCACCCAAGGAAACCCTTATTGCAGAAAAATTAGGGCTAGGGTTTGATTTTTTAGAAATAGTGAAGTGCGAGAATTGCAAGGAGGCAAAATGATAAACCCTAGTACAGGAAATCAACCATAAAAGCACAAAAATATTTCTTTGACTTTGCATGCATGGGAAATAATAAAAGTATGATCGTACAAAACTACCAGATTGCCAAAAAAATTATCTTTGAGAGAAATTGCACCGGTTGAAGGAGAAATTGCACAATTGCATCGAAATTGCACCGAAAAGGAAGATTGCACACTTTTGGCAAATGGGTATTCCCAAAAATCATACCAATTTGACAAAAACAAGGGTTTTTAGCCAAGTGAAGTTTTCTAGGGTCGTATATATGATTTGGAGGTATGATTGTATGATTTCAAGGCTTCTAGACACCCGATTTGTGTATTTTGGAGGTGATTGTATGGAATTTTTTGTAGTTGTATAGATTTTGATAGGATTGTATGGAAGGGAGATGCCCTTGTATGATTTGGGGGCTTCTTGTATGATTTCAAATTGATATTGTATGATTTGAAGCTCTAGTTGTATGATTTGGTGAATTTGTACGAAATTGGGTGCAGTTGAACGATTTTGGGTGGAGTTGTACGAATTGGTAATGGTTGTATGATTTCAAAATGTACATGTACGATTTGTTGAGGCCTTGTACAATTTTTGGTAGTCCTTGTATGTTTTGGAAGTAGTCATACGAATTTTAGAGTGATTTTATGTTGAGTTGTCCTAAATTGCCAAGTTGACTAAAGAGTGTGCGAATGTGGTTTCCACTCGATGATGGTAGAAGTATGAGCTCCAAGTGAGAGTTCCGAGCTCATTTTGATCATATTGTAGAAACTAGGGTGGAAATATCACTAGGACCACTACACCAGAGAGATTCACGACCTAGAAGATCTCACTCAGTTTACCCCATTCAAGACCAAGGACATCGATTTCAATCACATAGGAGGCATGGTAATCATCCTTGGAGAGGGAGAGGGTATAGGCCATGGAGGGGTCAGAGATATTGGCGTGGTGGTAGAGGTAGTGCACCACTACAATTTCAAAGAGAAGAGATGGAGCCATCAAGGGCACACAGATGGGAGCTTCACAGTGAGATCCATCGGGAAGCTACCCCAAAAAAATAGGATGAGTTGCTCAGTGAAGTAGAAGAAGAGCAAGTGGATATCAATGATATCACTTTTGGATAATCGATAATAGAATTTTGTAGAAAATGGTGGGAAAATAATGAGGTAAAGCATCCATTAAATATTACACTAAAGAAGGCTAGAGTGAGCATCATCGTGCAAATCCCACCACAAGATAAAGTATTCTTCAATGAATACTTGCTGCAAATTCTTCAGTCCTATGAACCCGTTGCGAATCGCACCTTTGTGAGAGTGGGTAATTAGACACATCAAGGTGGAGTTTTCGGTAGAGGTATTTCGAAGAATATTTGGATTTCCCAAGGAGGGAGCTCTGATTTTGAAGAAGATGGTAGATCCAATTGAGGCTCACAGGTTGATTACAACACTCACATCTATGAAGTCACCTATGGCAGCCAAGATTTTTGGTTCTAGAACTCATGGAATAAAGTAGAGCTAATTGAAGATTGATGAATTGGCATGTGCAATGAATATTGTCATGGCTCGCTTGTCAAAAGAATCATGAGCTTCTAAAATGCCAATCTAGATGGCACAGTATGTAGAAGGTATCTACAATGGAGTGAAGTATGATTGGGGAACCTATTTGGAGGAATGGATGTAAAAGTTATTAAAAACCAGGAGGAAGAATTTTGCCATGACTTTTCATGCCATTGCTCTTTTATTAGATGCAGTATCTAGAATGGGCATTTCCTTTCTTGGTAGGACCCAACCTTAGGATTTGTCACCAGATCAACCTACCATACTGTGATGGAAAAAGACTGTGCCTCTACCAAAGGCAACTCCAGAGAAATATAAGGCCAAGAAGGGCACAAAACAACCAATACCTCCAATGTAGGAAGAGGTCGAGACTGCATCTGATGAAGATGTTCATCCTAAGAGGAAAAGAAGAAGATAGTTGGAACCTACCTTGGAATAGTAGGTACAGGACCAAAAGCTGTAGGAGCAACCAACCTCTTGTGAAGAGGAGGAGAGAGTAGAATGGCAATCTAGTCCTCTAAATATTCAAACACATAGGAGAAATAGAAGAAAAATAATCCTAAGCAAAAAGAGCAACCCAAGACGGTACCAAAGGAAGGGTACTCAGACTTGAAAGGGTTGGATTTATTAAATTTTAATATACCTAGTATAGAAGAAGTAGGAGGAGCAATGGGATCTCCGACATTGCTTCAGACCATGGATTTTAATTTTTTGGATTCATCCAGATATTTGGTAGGAAAAACAATGGTACCACTAGCCCCAAAAGAAAAAGTAGTGGTGGAAGTTCCATTTGAGGAACCCAAGGGAATGAAGAAAATTAAGATTGTCATGAGAGGTGGTAAAAGTCACTAGGAGCAGGAAAGTACGCAACCACCACAGGAAGAGTTTACTCCAAATCAAACAGTTGCAACACTAAGGGGAGTGCAACCAAACCCACAGGAGGAAGGGTTGGCAGAAATGCAACAAGAGGACTTACCTAACCCACAAGAGGAAGTCCAAGCATCGGTAATAGAGAAGTAATCTCTACAAGAGATCATCAATGTTGAGGAGATTAGATCACCTGAATAAGGAGAGACAAACAAGATAGTAGCACACATTCTGCTACAAGAAGAGAAAGTAGTCAGTGTGATCAAAGAAGTTGGAGGAAGTTCAAATCCATAGGAAGAGGAAGAGGAAGGATAGACCCCACCACAAGATAATACTATAGGGCTTCGTACAAGATTTTTAGTTGAAGTACCTCACTTTGGTATTTTGAGGGATGAGGGTGAAAATATTGATGAACAGGTGGAGCACTTATTTCAACAAGCTAGTGAAATGTTTGTCAGTGCTAGGTTGCAATTTTGTATTGGTGGCATTGGATAGTTGAAATAGTGGAGGGAGAAAACCTTCACTGAATTGGAGAATATTGTGGAGTGGGTGTGCAATAAATATTGTACCAGGTAGATAGCGTAGATTCATGCACAACACCCATGGTTGTTACCCAGGGGAGAGGTAACTATGATGTTAGGAAGAGATGATTTACCAGAGGGAGTGAAGACCAATTATCATGAGTTTCCATGAGTGTACTTGGATAAGGCAACCTGTCAGACTTGTCCATTGAATACAATAGGTACAAAATTTTGAAGAGTACCTTCAAAATTGGCCTTCACCCTAAGGAAATTGAATTTCCTAACATATTGGATCGAGTGGCTTAGCTTGGGTCTTGAACAAATTTATCAAGCCAAGGAAGCACAAAGGGAAGAAGTAGAGGCTACTCAAAAGGAAATGACTGTGATGGAAGAAGAACTAGTATGCAACAAAACAAAGGCCAAGGAAATATTGAAGAAGGTAGAAATAGAATGGGCTAACATCAAGTAGGCTTATGAGGATAAGTTACGCTCATAGGAGGAGGAAAAGTAGCTTGTGATCCAGCAAGCGAAAGAGCACATGAAGTAGTTGGAAGCTCAAATGGCAGCACAAAATGAACAATTGGCCAAATAGGAAAACCAGTTGAAGGCAATAGAGGAACAACTACAAGAGAAGAATCATAAGATTGAGGAGATGGAAAAGGATGCCAAGCACTACAATGAGATAATTATGGATCATAAGGCTTGACTTAAGGCTAAGGATGAGCGTATTGCAGCTTATGAAGTTGATATTCATCAGAATATATAGGTCATTACAAAAAAGAATGAGGAGTTATCCATAGTAGCTAGAACAAAAGCCATGTTGATAGAGAAGTTACGCAAGGGAGCATCCGAGCATGAGAAGGAGCTAGTTGCACTTCTAGCTACTACAGAAGAGAAAGCCAATGAGTATGGGTTAAAAGCCCTGGAAGTTAGTCAATACATAACTCGATTGAAGGATGAGCGTACTACTCTTCATCTTCAACTTGATGAGTACCACCAAGAATCATTGGCCAAGACCAATAAGACTGAGTCAGTGAGGACATCGATTGATTTAAAGGGGAGGGCAGATGTAGGCAACAAATCCACCTCCTAGAAGAAGAAGAAATGATTTTTGGATTTGCACAATTTTGTTCAGTTTTGTTAATTTTTTATTAAAATGTACAAGTGTCAAAATGTACAAGTAGGTGTAAACATACAAGGTTTGCAAATGTACAACTTGAAATGTCAATGAAATTAGGAGAAATGTGCATTTGGGATGAATTTGATAAAAATCAAATTAGACTTAGTAAAACCTTGTAATTAATTGTTTTGAGATAATTCGGGATGACAGTTGTAAGTAATGTGATGTCTTAGAAACCACTTTGGAATGGCCTGGGCATGCATTATATAGCCCCCCATTCAATTTTTGAAGAGTTCATGTTAGTTTGTTGATAGTTCTAAATTGTTCATTGATAAGTTCTTGATTGTTCATGCTATCCATTGTTGAGTCCATTGTTGTGATCAATAATGTATTGTATAGGAATGTTTCTACAATGAATATATCAACAAATCTCTTTGATTCCATGTCCTTGTGAATTCCATTGTATGTTTTGGTTATTGCAGGTTGTGTGATTGATGTTGAATGCATAACTTGTTATGTTAATTTGATGGAATTGCATTAGAAATGACTTTGATCATCCTACGAACCTGGTGTGAGGGTATGAAATGATTGCACAATGATTTATGGCTATACATATATGTTTCCAGGTAGTTGTACAATTTTTGGAAATGTCCTTGATGATTATAATTCATTGCCAGTGAATTAGGGTTTGCATGTTGGAAGGAAAGTAAGTAATTGTCATAGGAAAACATCCCAAAACTTGTCTTGAAGAGAATGGTTGTGTAGGTTGGTGAATCTAAGTGTAAGTTGCAGCAAGGGTTCGTACAATTCATACATAGGCTGTACCAAATCGTACAAGTGGTCATTTACCCGATTTGGTAATAAAACTGCAAGACAAAACCTGCCAAATAAGGGAATTTTGGTGTTTTAGAGAAATCGATTACAAAATCAACCGAATTTAAGTTGCAAAACCTGTTCTAGTGAATTGGCTAAGTGGAAAATCATACAAGTGATAGTGTTGTATGATTTGGATCGTATAACTGCATGATTTGGTGATCATACAAGTTGTTTTGTAAATTGACAAATTGCACAAGATAAACTGTACAAGCTGTACGATTTGGGTAAGTTGGTTGTGAGATTTTGAGAACCATTTTTAGAACTTATAAATCACCTCCCCCTTTAGGAATACTACACATATGTGCTACACTCTGGAGAAAAGTATTGAAATTTAAATACTATCCCTCATAAAATACAAAATATCTTCCTCGTATTCCAATATCAGGATAGGGATTAGAGACCTAGAAAACTCTAAAGAAAGGAGCATCACTTATCAAAAAAGGGTTATACTGGAAAGTGAGAGATGGTAAAACTAATAGACTATGGGAATATTCTTGGGATCATTTTCCCCCATAATTTATCAGTACCCCCACTTAATAGGACTTAAGGAAAACTTTTATAGGAAAGGGTGGAATCTCATAAGCCACTATTTTAAAATGCCAAATCAATTGTAGGACAATCTTAGTCAGTGGTAAGTTTTAGAGGAGTTGAGGGAGGAATGTACTAAGGAGAAAATAGAACTGAAAGAAATCTTGGATAGAAAAAAGTGGCCAAGGAGTAATGGACCCGATCAACTCGATTGGGGACATACCTAATTAGGAATTTATACTATCAAATAAGGTTATAGAAAGATTATTCAAAACACTCAAATTGGTCCAAATCCCCATTGGTTGCAATTATGGAAACCCAAATGATGTCCAAAGATTATTTACTTTATATAGTTAGTTGCACATAACAATATTATGACTCATGATAACATGAGGAGACGTGGATTTATTGGATCCAACTGGTGTGTAATGTGTGACCAAGAGGAGGAAACAATAGTCCACCTCCTTTTTGTGTCCCTATGACCAAAGAGTCTAGAGTTTGTGGTATAATATTTTTTGTCAATTAGAAATATCCATTCTCATTGAGAATAACTTTTGGGACTATTGGAAGACCAATAGATTCAAATCAAAGACCTTGAAGATAGCTTGGGATTTGGGTTTGGGTTTCATCTACTGGTAAATTTGGTTGGAATGTAATAACAAGATTTTCAACAAGGAATTTAGACTAGAGGAAAGAATCTGAGGCACTCTAATTAGGAAAATTTTAGAGATGACGCAGGCTAAAAACCAAGAGGACTCTCATATGGCAAAGGATGAAGCAGATATATGGATAGAACTCCAGAAACAACTGCAATATGGGAAATAATAAAGGAAGTATAAGAATATAAAGATGGCTTTATAGACTCAAGATGAAGTCTATGGATTTAAAAGGAAAGGGTAAATAGAACACCTTAAGGGGTCATCTAACAGGGACTAAAACTTCTAAAAGTTGGACAGTCAAAGGAACAGATTTGTGTCGCATTTTGAGCCTTACCAAGAAAGGCAGGTTATCAACAGTAAATGTATAAATAGAGTTTTTTCAATAATTTTTTACCTTTTTCTAAAAAAACACAATAAAGGAAATAGACCTCCTTTTAATAGCTATCCAAGGTCCCAATTCTAGGCCAATAGGTACATGGGTTGGGCATAGATCCATAATTAGGATAAGGTGCCAATTCCAAATCCTTTACAAAAAATACCTCCTAATTCTAACAAGGATATAACTCCTATCCAAGACACTTATATAAAGGAATACATTGCTTGGTATTGTCTAGTTCCAAATACCTACCTTGCTCAAATCTACCCTAGAGAAAATTCTCAGTCAACCATATTAATGCCAAGTGAAATGATACTTACTCAGGCATCCATGTCTCATCTAGGGGTTGAAGAAAAATTGATAAATCAACCTACCCTAGCATCATCCCTCCTTGAGTTGAGTGATGCACCTTCAAAGCAGATCTTAGCCACCTAGGATGAGGATAAAATATACATGTTATCTAACAAAGTAGGTATTCCAACAACTAGTAGGCCATAAGTTTGATAAAACTATGTGTTAAGATAAAAAATGGGCAATTGAGGAGCATAAGAAGAAAAATTAGGTAACCTTGGACATATAGAGAAATCCAACTAAGTCTTAAAAGGAGCCTCATACTATAGTACCATAAAAGCAAAGCACACTAGAACTTTTGGTGGTAAGTAGAGTGATCTAGAGGACCCAAAGCAACACATACCCTAATTAGAACCAATAAAAATTTCTCAATCAACTATGGACAAGCTCAAAGCTCAACTGATGTCAAGTGTCCCTTAGAAGATTTATTTCCTTGGATCGTTTAGCATGGTTGACCACCTAAAATGGTCCACGATGGTTGTGCCCATATGGTATATCTAATCCATTCCTGATAGAAGGAGCATTTGAAAAAGGTATTAGAGAAGGAAAAATAACTAGGATGGAAAAAGTGACCTATGGTTCTATAGATCTAGTTGAATATTTAGTAGACCTAAATCCACACCTTTCTATATGTCCCTAATATATAAGGACAAGCTGATCCATAACTACATGATTGATTCTAGTGCAAGTACTTTAATCATGGAAAAAGAGGTGGTGGATGCATTAGGCCTGGATTATCACCTGGTAAATAAGAGGGTTGTGCAACTAGATGGAAGTGTAGTCCAAATTTTAGGGATAGTTGAGGATTCCTCTCACCTTGCATGCTTATCCAAGCCTTACAGTGTCACAAGATATAGCAATAATTGCCTTCCATTTCATTTGGCATTTTCTTATCAAGGTTTTTACTACTAAATTGGGAGGTTATCTATATTTAGATTAGTCCCTTCTGGTCTTGAGGATTTAGTATGAAACTAGAATAAAGATCTTGTCAAAGCCATTTTACCTACATCATGTCGAACATCTATGCTCATCTACGATTAGCACTAATCAAGTTCTAGTATTAGAGGAAGAACAATTAGAGTTGAAAATTTCTATTGATGAGCTACATTCCTTTATCCTAGATGATAAAATGGACCAATGGATGACAAAATTCTATGATTATGATCTTCATAAAACATAAGAACCCATAGGCATGGGTTCACATTGAGGCATGAGTGGGTTTTTGACCCTTCCTGGATCATGTACATAAATAAATAAATGTGTAGGGTCCTATTTAATAAGAAATTTTAGTTTTTATCTATCATTTTGCGTAGGTTTGAAGCTTTAAGGAATTATCATATCCCCTCAGTTTTTGGTAAATGCTCTCATGAAGATGGACAATCTAATTGATAACTTGCACTATCTCGAAGGTTTTTTCGACAAAGGCTTATCTCAAGATATATCGAGGATCTTCAAATCATGGAACATCAACTCATGCCATTATGAAGACTATTGAAAAATTAAATTTCAAACATCAATGATCAATAATTTTGTGAGAACCTAGTAGTTATGTCTCACTACAATGGGTAAATTCTATTCCTAGAGGTAATTTTGACCATAATGCCTGCTTTAAGCCAATATGGAAGGGTCCAATACCCATACTACTTATGATACAACCAAATCTAGAAGACCATCCAATATGTAGCCGAGAAGGAGCCATAATATCAAATGATCCTATGCCTATAGCTCCCTTCACCATGAATCTCAACCCAACCACTAGATTAGAATCTATAAACAATCTAATAGTGTCCTGATAATACTTGTTGTTGCCATTGCACAACTCACCCCAATTGGGGACCCACTTGAAACTTTGGTTTTAATTTTTTGATTTTTTGTTTACATCAAGAATTTGAAATTGCTTACATTGCTCACATTAAGGTTTTAAAATTGTTTGCATTTAAGTATTGTGAAGACTTGGATTTTAGTTCCATTGATTTAGATTGAACATTTTGAATATTTGAATTTCAATGAAATTATTTTAGATTGAATATTTTTTGGAAAATTGAATTTCAAAGGTTTATCCTATGGTTTAAAATATTAGAAAAATGGGAAGTGTCAGATCCCAATAGAGTCCCAAAATCCCGTCACTTAGCAATGATAGAAAAATGGGAAGTGTCGGATCCCGATAGAGTCCCAAAATCCCATCACTTAGAAATGGTGGAAAAATGGGAAGTATTAGACACTGATAGAGTCCCAAAATTCCATCACTTATCAATGGAAGAAAAATGGGAAGTGTCAAACCTTGATAAAGTCCCAAAATCCTATCACTTAGTAATGGCAAAAAATTAGGAAGTGTTAGACCCCAATAAAGTCCCAAAATCCCATAGGCTAATAAATGTAAAGTTTTTTAAGGAAACACAATGTTGAAAAGTTGGGAAGTTATCAAAACCAAAGGAGTCCTAAAATTCCATCAAATTTATTAGATATATGAGATCCATCCAGAGTCTGGTGGTAGTCTGATCTTCCACCAAGCATTGGTTCTCTTCATAATATGGTGGATATTTAGGATCCATCTGAAGTCTCATAGGAACCTTATTTTCTGCCAAGCATTGGTTCTCTTAATAATGTGGTAGATTTTTGGGATCCATCTAGAGTTTGATAGTAACCTAATTATTCACCAAAGTTCTTGAAGTTTGTGCCCTAGTGCAAGGTTATAGAAGTCTTGAAAATCCATCAACCATGATAAAGAATAGATTCATTCCCAAAATTCCATCAACTATAAATAAAAAATAAACAAATAAATAAATGTGCTTAAATGTGAATGTTGCGAGAAACATTGTAATGTGCTCACTAAGCAAAGTAATACAAAAAATCTAACGTCCTCGAATGAATAAAATTTGCTAACTGACAATTAAAAATTTTCACCCCATAATTAAAGATTTTACTTGGCAATTAAATCTGTATCCGGTAAATCGAAATCAAGCCCAACAATTGGAAATAATATTTTGAATGTTTAAAAATTAAACTCAACATTCAAAATTTGGCTATCATAAAATGCGGAAATTAAAAAAAAAGTTAAGCTCAAAGATTGAAAATTTTTATTTGGCATTGAAAGTTAAGTTTGGATATTAAAAGTTTTACCCCACATTCAAAAATTGTATCCGACAATTAAGAGCTTCCTAATTGATGCTATAAGATAATGCTATAATGCAAAGAAAAAAATAACCAAAAAAATTCATAAAAATAATATACTGTTTTCATTGCAGGAAATTTAAGAAAGACCTTAGCATTGGGTTTAATATTTTGACATTAAATTTAAAATGAAATTTCAATGTGAAACCTAATACTGTGGACCTATAATTAAAATGTAATTTAATGTCAAACCTTAGAAAATCATTTAATAAATTTAATAATAGTCAACTTTAGCCATAATAATAAAGAGATAATGGCTAAAACTAATTTTCTTTTGCATGCTTTTCTCCCGTGTTGTAGGCAATTGAACTAGTGAAAGAAGAAATGAAGAAAATATAGAAATCCCTGATAAATTTGGAGACCATCTAAGAATTTGTAAGAAGGTGACAAAACTAGGCTATGAAAGGTATTGAAAATTGAAGCATTGGGGCTACATTCATTGAACCTGGATAGCATTTTCGAAACTCTTTGGTGCTTGACAAATAGATTAGCTCAAGCTCAATAATTAAATATTGATAGCTTGGCCAAACAAATAATTTCAGATATCAAAGACTAGAATTTTAGATATAGATCAAGAGGAACCACAAATTAACACATCATCAAGGAGACAACTCATCAGCCCAACTATAAACAATTGAAGTACAACTATCAACAACTAAAGTACAATTATCAACTAAAGTACAACTATAAACCATTGAAAGTATAACTCTAAACCACCAAAAATGTAAAATTGTAAGGCTATAAATAGACATGGAGATCCCGTTCCAAAGGGTTGGATGCCATTTTATCAATAATTTTTTTAAGGATTTTCTTGTTCTTTGGTAGTTTGATGAGCATCAACACTCCTGTTATTGTAATTGGAGAATTTTATGCCTTGCAATCATTTGATGCAAGTAATTTTTGAGATTTGTAATCATTGAATACCTTCATCAATACAAATTTTGGAATTTCTTGGTGTATTCTGCACATGTTGATGGTGTTTACATCTAAGATAATTCTAGCATTTGTCTTTCTCCTTTGAAGATAGCACCACTTTGGTCTTAAATTATGCAAATATTGGTTGAGTCAAAGTTGGTTAAGATCATAATTCTTGCTTCTACAAATTCAGCATAAGGCTTCAATTACAATGGCTTGTTTTCTTTCTCTCTTTAACCCTATCCTTTTGATTTTTTTTTGTGAAATTTTATAGACTAGGAGTAGATTAGTTTGAATCCTATATTCTGAAGCTCGTTTCATATGCTATAATTTTATTGGTTTTAGAATAATCATTTGCCACATAATATAATGAGTATGTTTATGGTGCATTGAATGATATATGTTGATGATTTTAAGGGAGCAAGATTAGAATTTTGTTTTTTCTATTTTATTAAAACAATATTTGATACTAAATGTTTGTAATCTGATGATTGATTGAATATTAAGTTAGAATTATGTTGTATAATATTAGATGATGAATTGACACTCACCCTTGTTAACAATTATATGTTCCTCTAAGTTATCCATATGATTTCCTTCTCTCATGCTTTGATTTAGAATATTTGATAAGAATATAACCAGGTTAGACCAACCTTACTAGAACCTTGGGGAGATTGATTATTTCCTTTCAAGAGAGGACATCCTAAATGAGTCCTAGCTATTGGTATATATTTGAAAATTGGATAGATATATCACTCAAAAATAAATGGTGCTAGAAGGAGGGCTTGAATAGTTTGATTTATTGCTACTTTAGCCTAAATTGATAGATGCATTGTTGATTTTCCTTTAGGGCCTAAAAAATTTGATACATTATTACTTTAGAGCCTTGAATTACTAATTTTCTCTCAACCCTTAACACACAATAGGAAATGGTGCTAGGAGGTCCTTGAGTTGACTAATTCATTACTCAGCCATAGTTTTTTATTTTATTCATACTACATATTATTTTTTGTTTTATTCTTACTACTACTACTTAATATCTTCTTGAATGTTAAAGCAAGAACCAAGAGTAATTATCATTAGGTTAAAGGTCTACAAATATAGTACTAAGTTTCATAGCCTTTCTCCTCCTAAAATATCCAAAAAGGTAAAGGCCAGTCAAGTAATCTCTCCTCCCATTAATACCTCATCTCATTCTATTATACCATTTACCAAATTTTTTGTCACCCCCTTAAGTACACCAATGGTAGAATTTGCACCTTGGTTAGGTGGTAGTAGTCCACTGAGTATTCCTGGACCCACCCATGATATGCCAAAGAATGCAAAGAGATATCTACCTAGGTATAGACATGATGGAGCTAGAATAGTTGAAGAACACATTCAAGCATATAAAGATGCTTTGATCATATTATAGGTTGAACATGAAGATGTTGCTTATAGGATGTTCCCTCTTACATTGGATGAACTAGCATATGATTGGTACATTATCCTACCTGCTAATTCTATCACTTCTTGGGTTGAACTAGAGACAAATTTTCATTAATCAATTTAGATTACCCATAGACCCAACTATCATATATCATCAATTTGCAGTAGCCAAAAGGGAGCCCAATGAGCCTCTAAGGCTATTCAATACCATATTTCACAAGTTGTATAACAGGCTAACTCCACCCTATATGCTTAATGTCAACACAACCAAATAGATGTATTTTAGAGCTTTAGATCCTCTTACATCCATGTTTGTAAGGAGAGATCCTTAGATTACCACCCTACCCATGGTATATAGTGAAGCCTTGATTGTGGAACAACAATTAATACCTCAAGATTTTGGAATTGGTCAATTACCCTCTTTAGGACAACCAGGTGCATTTAACCAAGTTCCCATGATTAATCAAGCTCTTTTACAACAACTATCGATGTTGAATACTCTACCATATACCAATTTTAATCATCCATATAATCCCATTACCACTCCTACCCATCCTATTACTCCACCATACTTAGATAACCAATTTAATACTCACAAGAATACTGAAACTAATGTGTAGAATGCACCTATATTTTTGAACACTACCCCTACTCAGAATATGCCAACATTTCCAAATGTTAATCCTAATCAGAATATCCCAAAATTTTTGAATGCTACTCAAAATCAAAACATACCCACTTTCTTGAATCCCACTGCATCTGCAAATAACATAACAAATCAGGCTACTATAGGACATAATAATAATTCTAATTTCCAGTTAGATAATCTGCAAATATTGGTCCAAAATCTTAGCAGTGATATGGTTCAATTACAGAAATAGGTACCTCAAAATCCTCCACCCAATAATCCACCTCAAAATAGGAACTTCAATTTCTAGAGAGTCAACCATCAATGGAATACACATCCAAATAATGGAGGAGTACCAAATCTCATTACCAATCAGAATCAACCTAATACCATAGTCAATATTTTAGATTTGGCCTTAAAAAATTGGTGTAGAGTGCATTCCACTACACAACATAGTGAAAATGATTATCCTAAGTTTAAAATAGCCCTAGATATACTTTAGAAAGAAATGGAAAACATGGAGGTAATACCTAATGAAGATAATACAAATCAAGCAAGCACTAGTAATGGAACAACCTTAGTAGTAGAAAATTTTGAATCATTAGAAGGAGATGAAGAAGGATATGATGGATCTTTAGAAGAAGAAGTACAAGCCTACAAGCAATTTAAAAAAGGAAATCATAATTATATGCTTAGAAGTAAAGGTAAAGCTCCTCTCACTTCTTCTACTCCACCAAATAATATCACTATTCCTCCTGATGTTCAAGCCAATAATAATCCTAATCCACCTAAGGCTAATGTCCCACCACAACCACACAAGGGTTTAGAATAGGATAAACCTACATATAATATTATGGAAGATTTAAAGAAAACAAAAGCAAACATATCCTTGTTCAAAGTTTCCCAGCTAACTGACCAATAAGAACTGTTAATTAAAGCATTTAGTGATCAAAATAAAGTTGAATCCAAGAAAACCATGGATGCCCAATTTGTATCATAGAAGGACAAAGGGGAAGCCCCTCCTTTTCTCTTGACTATCAATTGTAGGTAAGAATTTGCACAACTATCTTGTTGATTCAGGAGCCTCAGGTAACGTCATGCCACATGTTGTTTATCAAAAGTTAGGTCTGAAACCTACCCCTTCTAATAGAGTGGTAGTGCAATTAGATAAAATAGAAGTTAATATGGTTGGTGTGCTAAAAAATATTCATATACAGTTAGCATCAGAACCTAGAATTCAATAGTATATAGACATTCAAGTAGTAGATATCCCATATGGATATGGAATGTTACTCAGTAGAGATTGGTCTAAGAACTTGAATGGATATATGGCCACTAATTTTTCTCACATGTGGTTGCCTTAGAGAGGAGTTGCAAACCATATTAGAATAGAAAGAGAACCTAGACTTAAATAGCTTATCACATATTATAATAAAACCAATGAAGTTCTCTATAATGAATCAAACTTAGGAGTTTACACTCTTGAAACCAAACAAATCACAAATGAGTCTAAAACTCAGATATCACCAAGTAAGCAAAATAAAGATGAAAATATGGTTTGGAATCTTAAGTTTGATGGATCAAAGTCTAGGTAAGGTAGTGGAGCAGGTGTTGAACTAATTAGTCCTAAAGGAAAATCTTGTCTAGCAACATATAGATTACAGTTTCCTTGTACCTACAACATTGCAGAATATGAAGCATTGATATATGGACTACAATTAGCTCTAAGAAAGAATATCAAGTGCTTAAAAGTACTAGGAGATTCTGAGTTGGTGGTTAAACAAGTTAGAAGCCAATATGCTTGCCATGATAAAATGTTAATCCATTATAGAAATAGAGTAAGAGATTTAATTGATGAATTTCATGCTTTTAACATTAAACTAGTTTCTAGAAGAAGCAATAGAATTGTAGATTCCTTGGTAGTGGCAACAAGTACACTGAAACCTATGGATAATAGAAGACTTAAGAAGTTTTTCATAGAATTAGTAGCCTACCCATCCATACCTGATAATGTACAAAATTTCCAAGTGTTTGAAGATGATAGACATATTTTTGATTTTGTTACTAATTTTGGTATTTTTGAAAATCAGGTTATTGATGAAGAAGAAAGGATACAAGATGAAGCAGAAGAAGACCAAGAGGTAAAACTAAAAATAAATTCAATCCCCAAAGGTATGGTCTCTCTTGAAAAACTATTTGATATTGATTATAAAAGTAAGAAATGTAGTAAAGTTTCATTTCAAAATGATGCATGTGATACTGTAAATATAGGAATCAGTGAAAATCCTCAGAATGTGTTAATAGGAAAAGCTTGCACTAGTTAGGAAAGAGAAGGAATTATACAAGCCCTTAAATATTATGGAGATGTCATAGCTTGGAGCTATGAAGATCTGAAAACATATAATCAAAAAATTATAACTCATACTATCCCATTGAAACTAGAAACAAAGCCATTTAGGCAAAAACAAAGACCCGTCAATCCATTGTTAGAACCCCTTATTTAGAAGGAAGTTCAAAATCTTTTAGATGCACGTATTATATTTCCCATTAGGCATTCAACCTGGGTAGCTAATATAGTACCCATTCATAAGAAAACTGGAGAAATTTACCTATGTATTGATTTTAGAAATCTTAATAAGGCTTCTCAAAAAGATAATTATCCTTTGCCTTCCATAGATCACATTTTACAAATGGTAAATGGATCTGAAATGATGTCTTTCTTAGATGGATATTCTGGATATAACTATATTATGATAGATCCTAAGGATAGAATGAAGACCACATTTACCACTAAATGGGGCACCTTTGCTTATAGAAGAATGCCCTTTGGATTGATTAATGCAGGTGCTACTTTTCAAAGAGCAATGGATTATGCTTTTAGAGACCTAATTGGCAAGTGCATAGTCATCTATGTTGATGATATCCCTGTGTTTTCAAAGAAATGTGCCAATCATGTTAATGATTTAAGAAAAGTATTCTAGAAATATAGAGAACATGGTATCTCATTGAATCCTAAGAAATGCATTTTTGGAGTAACTAAAGGAAAACTTTTAGGTCATGTCATTTCTAAATATGGCATTTCAATTGACCCTAAAAGAGTAGAGGCAATACAGAAAATTCCTCTCCTAGGTAGTAAGAAAGAACTCAGATCATTTTTTGGAAAGATTAATTTTGTTAGAAAATTCATCTCAGGATTTGCAGAGATAGTTAGACCACTGAATGATATGCTCAAGAAAGATGTTGACATTACTTGGAATTTTGAAGCCCAAGCAACCTTTCAAGGAATTAAAGATGTTATATCCAATGCTCTAGTTTTAATGAGTCCAGATTATACACAACCATTTTATATTTATTCATTTGCTTTTGAACATTCAACTGCTAGTGTCCTAACACAAAAGAATGAAAATAATGAAGAAAATCCAATAGCCTTTATGAGCTCCCCATTAAAATATGCCCAACTAAAATATACATTATAGATAAATAGGCATATGCTTTAGTAAAGGTAATGAAGAAATTTAGGCATTATATTCTACACAGTAGAATATTTGCAATTGTGCCAGACCCAGCTATTAAAACCATGCTAATGCAAAATGAATTAGGAGAAAGAAGAGGTAAATGGATGACAACTTTACAGGAGTTTTATTTAGAAATACAACCTATGAAATTGGTTAGAGGTCAAGGGCTAAGTAAAACATTAGCTGAAATAGATCCTCAAATCCTCTACCAACAATACTCTGTGGATGATATCACAACTGATGAATGGTACAAAGATATAGTGTACTACCTATTGAATAATAAATGCCCAAATAATTTCAATGCTACTCAAAGAAGAGCATTACGTCTAAAGAGTGCCAACTTCATGATCAAAGTAGGTGTTTTGTATAGAAGGAATCATGAAGGAATTTATCTCAGATGCTTAAATAAAGATGAAGCTACTCAAGTCCTTAATGACTTTCATGGAAAATATGGGACCAGACATGGTTCAACCAATGCCACTACACATCAAATATTGAGAGTTGGATACTACTGGCCTCATATTTTTAAGGATGCTCATGCTCATGTTAGATCATTCCATACTTGCCAAGTTGCTACCAATAGAGAAAGAAATGCTTCCATGCCTTTACAACTAGTATTTGAGGCTCATCCTTTTGCCCAATGGGGATTAGACTTTGTAGGAGTCATAAGTCCCAATTCCTCAACCAGTCACAAATACATTTTGACTGCAATAGATTACTGCACTCACTGGATAGAAGCTCAGGCCACTAAAAACTGCACTACAAAAGTCGTAATTAAGTTCCTTGAAGAACACATTGTCACCAGATTTGGAATGCCTTACTCCATAGTTTGTGATAATGGTTCAGCCTTTACCTCACTTCAGTTTGCAGAATGGGTTTATGATAACAAAGTGACTTTAAAATTTTCTTCTAACTATTACCCTCAAGGGAATGGTTTAGTTGAGTCTACCAATAAAAGCTTGCTGACTATAATCAAGAAACTCCTAGAAAGAAATCCTAGAGATTGGCACAATAAACTCAAATATGCTTTGTGGGTAGATAGGACAAGAATAAAAGCTTCAATAGGTACATCACCTTATCATTTGGTATATGGCCAAGACCCTATCTTTCCCACCAATTTAAAATTGTTGACACTTCAGTTCATGAAAGACTACTTGGAAATTGATGATAAAGTAGAAGCTAGGCTCACCAACTTGATGAACTTAGATGAAAAGAGAGAGGATGCTCTACAACACTTTAGTAAGCACCAAGGGATAATCAAAATATGGTTTGATAAAAGAGCCAAAATTAAAGCCTTCAAAATTGTTGACTTAGTATTACTATGGGATAAAGCACATGAGAAGAAAGGAGACCATGATAAGTTTGATAACCTTTGGTTAGGTCCCTACCAAATATCAAAAATTCTAGGAGAGAATACCTTTAGACTGAAGAATTTGAGTGGAGAAGATATCCCTTTACCTGTTAATGGGTAGTTTCTGAAGCATTACTTCCATCCTTGAAACATCACAAATAAGACAACCATGTACTATAGTTTTCTATTTTGTTCTATTTTATTTTTTTTTGTTTTGTTTCTTCCTTTAGGTAGAGTTTTTGATTTTGTTCAGATTTAGTGTTGTTTTAGTTTTTTTAGTTTTGTCATCATGCTTAGTGTTCAAATGTTGTTTCCTTTTCCTTTATTTGATTTTGTTTGCTTTTACCCATTTTTTTGTTCGATTAGTTGGATTCATTTGTTGTAAGTTCCTCATTTTGATTTATTTGAAAAGTTAGACTTTTTTTAAGTTTCTTGTTTGTCTCATGTTTTAGTTCCCATTCACATTTTGTCAATTTATACCTATTCTTCTAATTGTGGTAGTTCATGCAATTTGCAATTAAATTTTGGTTCCTCTAAAGGGAAATGTACTTAATTAATTAAGGATGAATGACTTATTTGAAATTAGATGAAGTTGATGATTAGTGAATCAAATTATTTGATTTTATTCTTTGTTATGGGGCTATAACAAATGAAGCTAGAAATAATGTAACATAATGTTGAAGCTGCACATTTATTAACACATTAAAATAATTCTTAGGTCATGAAGATGAAATCATCTTGGTTTGATGATTAGGTGAAAATACATACACTCTACTTTTAGCCTTATAGATCCCTAACCCAAAAGCACATTCAATGTTTGCAATTTATCAAAATACTTCTTAATCAAGAAGGAAAATATTAATAATGCAATGAACTAAAGTGCTTGGGTGATTCGGATAACCTCTACCGAGGCTATAGATGCTTGGCTGGTAGTAGAGCAATGTCTAGAAGGGATCAAGGTCATCTCCACCAGAGCTATAGATGCTTGACTGGCAGTGGAGCAATGCAAAGGCAAATTATTTTTTTATGAGTGAAATATTTAATAGCCTAATTTCAAACCAAGTGATGAAAGTCTGACTGATTTAGGAATGGAAATGAATGCACTAGCACACACTTTAAGTTGAAGCAATATGGGATATTTATTTTTAGCAAAGTTTGTTTAACCCCATTTTCTTAGAATATTACCAAGTGATTTGCATTTTATTAGTTAAAATTTCACCTATTTCAAGTTGGGTTCTTTATCCAAAATGCTCAAGAGCATTTTCTAGCAGAGTCACCATTTGTTGTTGCCATTGCACAACTCACCCCAATTGGGGACCCACTTGAAACTTTGGTTTTAATTTTTTATTTTTGTTTACATCAAGAATTTGAAATTGCTTACATTGCTCACATTAAGGTTTTAAAATTGCTTGCATTTGAGTATTTTGAAGACTTGGATTTTAGTTCCATTGATTTAGATTGAATATTTTGAATATTTGCATTTCAATGATATTATTTTAGATTGAATATTTTAGAAAATTGAATTTCAAAGGTTTATCCTAAGGTTCAAAATATTAAATTCAATTTTAGGGTTCTTTAAATTTTGTCATCTTGCCCTAAATTTACTACAAAATTGAAATTGACATAACTTTTGATAGAAAAATTTGTTTAAGGTGATTCAAATCCTGGTGGAAATATCTTGAGCTCATCTTTACAATGGTACCAAATTTGTAGAATTTTAGATATGATTTTTTCTAGAAATAGTAATTTTCCTTTGCAACCAATTAATTTATAATTAAAATATCTCATGATACACAATGACTTTTTGAGTTTTCTCAATGGATTTGGATACCTATTTAGCCCAATTAGACACATGGAAATCTTTGTAAAATTTTGAACACTTTCAATTTTTGCCATAATTTTGCACCAATTATAAATCATTTCCAAGTATTGAAAATCATTATCGAAAAATGAGAAAATGTAACAATCCCAATTGTTACTACTACTCATTCATATATATATTTTTAATATATTTATTTATGATCATTTTTTTATCTTCCAAGAGTAAGAGACATAATCATTATCTAAGATAGATTCATTCCAACTGGACTATAAGTTATCAAGGTAATCATCATCAAGAGATAGTAAGACTTGATCAGATTCACTCTTGAGTAGAAGTGATAAGCTTCTACAAAATTCTCATACCACCAAGGTATGAGAATGCTCACCAAAGTGTTAGGTTTTCATCCCTCACCAAAGGGAATCATCCTTCATCATACTATCCACCAAGATTAGTATGTAGATGAATGCCTTGAATATGGAGAAGCACACCAATGGAAAACCATCATGGATGATGTAACCACACAAATGGTTAATCATCAATATTATTTCCTACCCACATCTCCTCGATGGGACCACTAAGATAACAGAATCACTACACGTGATTAAACTTACACAATCCTTGGAATAGACATCTTAAGCACGATTATTTTCCCTTATACCTCTCAATATTTATTTGATCACTTTTTCATTTAATGCATCTCTTTTATTATATATCTGAATCAATTAAGTTCATTACAAAAAGGTATTCTTTCACCATCATGGGAGCACCTACTCCACATGTACATTCGAGCACCAACTTTGAATGTAAGACCTAAATTGAGCTACCTATCAAGCTAATTTTACCTTTTATGGGCTCCAACCCACTCTGAGATCCAACTCGGACTAATCCAAAATTAGTTATCATTTTATTATTATAGTATTTATGGTTAATCATCCATTATGAAGTGTTTAGCACAACATATTTCAATTATCTATTAAAGTATAGAACCCATTAGATTTCAATTCTTGAGATTATTTACAAAATAACCATCTTATTGAAAGGTAAATAACATGGTATAATCATTTGCGTAAGACATATATTTCATTACATCATACTTTTTAAATTTACCCAACAATTGAATATATCAATTACTACTCATTGAAAGGTAAATCCAACTAATTACTTAATTCATAGTTCATTTAACCATTAACATTTCATAAAGTAAATAAGTAATCCATTAAATCATACTAGAGAGAAGCATACACTCATTGCATCATAATTTATCCTTAAAATGAATAGTAATTAACAATTGATAAAGTATTTTCACAATGATCTAAGAGATTACATAAACATTACATTAAGTAAATAATATTCATAATTTACGTAACCAAGGACATATGGAAAGTAAATGCAACATTTACAAGAATTATTAAATCAAACCACAAATGTAGTGACACATATTTATCCTGGGAACCCTCATGGGGAATAAACCCAGCCTCCAAAAATATATTTTTCCTCACATTCATAAACTTAAGATGTCAAATGATACAAGTATAGAAGGAATTCTATGGATCCTTTTCAAATCAAGTATACAATTAAAGGAACCATATTGTTCCTTTTAAAGATCATGATGCAATTAAGAAATTTTCTATTTCCTTTCTCTAAGTCATCATTATATTTCTCATACAATTAAGGATCCCATATGTTCCTTTAAAGCTCATGATGAAATTAAGGAATTTCCTAATTCCTTTCCCTAAGCCATCTTAAGAATTTTACAAATTCTTACATATGTTTATGATGATCATCGGAATCATATTTTGGAGAATCATATTTCAAGAGGGAATCCTTCATTTCCCTCGAGAATGAATTCCATATTAATTCTCTTCGTTCAATAAATTAAAGTCTCGTACCTTTAATTTATGGAATAACCATTCTTTATAATCTAAATATATCTTTGTAAATACCCTTTAAACCTTGATTACTTAAGTTACTTTCCCAAAATATTACCCAAATCAATTTAGATTTTGATCACTTGTTTTCATGATGCAAAAAGGTCAATATTTTTTTAATATCTTCAAGGACTTTAGTTATTACAATAGTATTAACATTAATCTTTATTTAATTATTCTTGTTGAATTCTTATTTGGTTTGGTGGTTCCACATTCTACTTTGACTACAAGAGTCTCACGTTACAAGGGTGTTGGCCCACATAATTTTGATTCACTCATTAATATGTATATACCCTAACTTGGTTTTGTTTTAATATGGATCGTAATACTCAATCCAAGGTATGAGTATAAGTTATATATTACCAAGATTTTTGAAACTTCTTCTATCAGGTACGGTCCTTTGGTAAGTGTAACTGTAATTGGCCAATGACTACTTAGAATTTGTCTGGGTTGATCCAATGGTTACTCCACCATACTTGTTCATCGTAAATCAATTAGTATGAAGGTTTACTCCAATAGCATATATAAAAACACCCTAAACTACCAGACATACAACAATTGACCATAGGTTCATTGATCAAAGCATCTTTATGGAGAGCTCATAAAGGATCTTAAATGAGGTAGTCAAGCACATTTTATTGCTCGATTAGGTGATTATAGCTTATTTAAGACACCATGGTTACCAGTATAAGTCCTGTGTAGGACTAAAAAGTGCTAAAAAGTAGAGCATATTCTACTCACATGAATCTTCCAAATATTATGGCACTCGATTCGTTCAGGAGGTATACATAGATGCTTGAATTTGATGGAAATATTCATAGTAATATTCATAGGTTACATCAATTTGATCTCCCTAGACTTGACATAGATAGCCCAAGGTATGGTTTATCATTTGCATGCTTCAGATGACACCCCTCCTTCTCAAGGAACGACAATCTAGGCTTTTTGCTCGAATCTTTAAATATGGCATAGAGGTTTCACTGTCAAAGCCTTCTATGGGTACCATATAGATATGTAAGGTTTAGTCGATCGATGCGATCAAGGTCCGTTAGATACATTGGTCTAATGACCGATAGACTCGAGCATGATTTACCAAATAAAGGTTTAATAAACTTGAAATATAAAGGAGCTATAAATTCTTTTATAGAGATGAGGTCACAACAAAGATATTAATTAGACAAACCCACATTTCCTATGATTGTATTCAAAGTACTCATAGGTGTAGGAGTGAATCTATCATGCTTCATCGAAGGTTTTATCTCCATGAGTTTTCAAAAGCAAGTTTTACATAGGTAGTTGTCACTATCATACCTTGAACTAGACCTTGTTTATGCATCAGATTTGATGGTTATGGCCGATGGTAGTTTATGATAAGTGTATACAATGATCAACATCCATTGTCAATATTTGAGATAGTATTATAGGTTTTCATTGTAGAACCCCATAAAAAGACATCAATCCTTGGTGTCCAATGGAAACTAGAATCCCTCCAGAATGATTAATTACATCTTATAATAGTAACAATCTGAGCCTAGAAACTATATGGATATCTTTCACAAGAGCTCGATGTTCCACATTATCTGAAGTAATATTAACAACAAAAGAGAAATTTTTACTATTCGGATCCAACCTCGGCATAAGTACCACATGTATTATATTTTGGATTTAGTATACTTTAAAAGTGCTTTTCTACTTGGTGTGTAGTGTCCACCAATATTATTTTAGACTTCCTCTATATAAAAAAATAGGGAGTTGTAAACATCCTACCCAACAAGATCTCAAATTACGTGATAAAAAATTTGATAACGCGATAAAACATTTGATAACTTTCAATGGTGTATCTATTGGGATAATTTCTGAAGGTTTCAAAATGGTTCGTAAAACAATCTTGAAATTACCATAAAATATAATAAAGTATTATTCTAAGATTCTAATCAGTAAAACCATACATTACATAACCTTTAGTAAAACCATAAGTAAATAAAAGGCTATGAACGATTCAACCTGAAATCGTCGAGTCTTCTTGTTATGAAATCTTATTTCCTTATTCTCCTGCTCTCCTTCTTCTCCTTAGATTTCTTCTTTTTCTCCCAAGAATGTCCCATTTTTTCACTAAGAAATCTCTCAAGCCTTCTGGTTTTTGATCCACCAAGGTGGAGAGCATACTCCCTAGGCTTCAAGACTTCCCCTAAGATTTCCTAGCTCCATTTCTTCACAAGAGGTCCTCTATTTATAGGAAAATTCTCCACTCATGAGCCAAATAGGGGCCTTATTATTTTATTATTAAAAGATACCTTCATCCAAATAAGACATTTCTTGTGGAGGGAAAATTCAAAGAGTAGAAAAAGGAGTCCACCAAGAGTAGGTGGTCTTGTTTTCTAGAGACAATTTCCAACTAACCTATTATTAGAGAATAGGTTAGGTGCAGAGGAAAGAATCTCCACCTAATTTCCATTAATGAGAATGGACCATGTAGAAAATAGGAAAATTCATATATTGTTTGAAAATTCCAGAATTATTTTTAGTCCAATTAAAATTGGGTAAACTTGGTGAGTACCTAATTGTTACATAATTAGGTTACTTACACCCAATTTACTACTTTGTAGTAAATTTTGGTGAAAATTTATTTTCTATTTCTTCTTTCACCAAAGATTCATTTACCTTCTATTTAAATTACTTTAAATTATCTACTTTGAAAGATAATAAATCCTTCTCTAAACTTTACCAAATTCTCTAATTGAAATTTGTAGTATTCTTCAGGGTCTATACCCCTTTTGTTGATCAATAAATCATCCCACTAATTAGCTACTAGTATTTTGGAAAGGATCCAAGGAAATGGGTTGTGACATACACCCCCTTGGATTAAACATAGTCCTATATGTTTTGAGAAATTACCTTAGTGAGTATACGATCCTTACAAAACTAGTATTCATATTTCTATTTTACAACCTGAATAATTAGATTTTTCTTTACTTTCAGCATCTTATTATTGATGGCAAGCTACATCTTCCATCCATGAGAGTACTTGGATCTACAAAAATGCAAAATATTAGTAGTACCATGTTCTTCAAGTAATAAAATATCCATTTTGCATAATAATAAGTATTGAAAATATCATCAATACATGATCTCATCACAAAGATTACAACTTAAAATCATCTATTACTACACAGTCACTGAATCTAGAGAATTGTAATAATAGAATTTGCAAAATGGTGTTACAGAGATATCATGAAATTATGCTTCTGTACTATATTAGACATAAAAATTCTTATTAATTTTATCAAAACTCCCACCAAGGAGTATCTCAATATAATTTTTTAACCTTAGCATGAGTTAACCTGATAAAATTTGATGTCATCAAAGACAAATCATAATATCAAAATATGGATTTAGGATAATCATATATCCTATGATTCATTTTGGCAACCCATTTTTCATCACTAGAGCATCCACCTAGATGTCTTCTAGTTTTCATTATTATGAAATCATGGAGAAGTCCCATACCTTCTCCAAGAATGGAAACCAATCTATCCTTCTCATATCAAAAACTTTACCATTAGTTTTTTTTTCTCTTAATTAAATAAGTTCACTTTCTATGATTATCAAAACATACAAACAAAAATCTATAATCCATATTCATTTATTGGTTATATTAATAAGTTCCTTTGAATCTCACAATATGAACTTTAAACTAGTTAAATTCATACACATAATATTCGTTTTTATTTCTACATACAAAAACATATAATTTCAAAAGTTTGCTTTTTACATTTATGCCACATTCCTTGGCATACATACCCTACTTCAAAGTGGTGGCCTACAAAGTGGTGGCTGAATAGATCTTAGGGTTGGTGCTCCTTGGTCTGTTCCTCACTCTATGCTATACTAATACTTTTAGCTAGAGAGGGTGGTGGAGCAATTATTCCAGTGGTTGCTCATCCTCTACCCTGGGTTGTTCTTAAAACTCCATGGGTGTTTCTTCTTCTCCCACACCGTGTATGAACAATTGGTTGAGGCGGAGGAAGCAAAATATGGTTCAATAATGTAAAAATAGGATTCCAAGAATGCAACATTAAATTATTCCCTTGCTTGGAAAAATTGTGGATTTTTTGTATATAAGACTACCATTGTTGTTGCTCACCAGTTATTTCTCTATATTACCTTTGAACTAAGCCTATCTGCTCAGCTAAGGCAACATCTCTTTTAGCCTCTAACCTTATTCTTTCTTGTGCTCATATATCTTCCTAGGAGTGTTGCACATGAGATTTCCTCATTGTTTCTTTAATAGTTCTCCTAGTTTTTCCCATAACTATACCTCTTGTTGTAACTACCCTTTCTTCTTGGTTAGACCCGACACTACTAAAAATCAATTCCTTCTTTTTAGGGCATATGCATAAATAGATCAGTAATAAAAAGCAAAAGGATTATAAAACACACAATGGGATTTATTCCACATATAACCAATATCATCCAGGCAAATATTACCATAAATATAATCGTATTGGACGTCATGAGTAGTTTAAAGGATTAAAATCCTGTAAGTTATTGCATACAATCTATTTCTAAAATTTTACCATTGGTCAAAGTGATTATCTATTTTGATTTTCAACATATTGATCCTATCCATTCATTTAGTCAATCATATCTTGATGATCCTAAGGTGGATCATTCGACTTCCATGATGAACTTCTTATTCGACTTGATTATCTTATTGATTATTATTTTTTGACTGATCAAGGGCTCATTATACCTCTTCAATTCTTAAGGTAGCATGTGTCCTTTCATCATAGACATTAAACTTACATAAAGTCCCATCATTGTTCCTTTAATGGCTTCATTAGTCAATTTTATACACACTTATTCTGGAGTCTTATCTTCAAGTGCCATTTTTAAATCTGGCCATAAGTACTTATTGACATTAGCACATTATCAAAAGAAAGAACTATTGTCATAACTTATTTTTGGTAGAAAACCAGTTCAGAGAGTAGACAACATGTTTTGCTATGAAGAGGATCAACATGAGTTTTATGACTTTTTTTTGGATTCCTCAAGATTTGCTTCGATGGAAAGAAAAATTGCAGAGTTCCCTAAAAGGACAATCTATCGAAGCTTGTAACACTCTCATATCTATGGATCAAATATATTGTGAAACCTCTATTCAAGATTCACACTGTGATGTTTGGATAAGAAATAATTCATAGAATTATATTGCTAATGAAAGTCCTCTAAGTCACTTTGAATGGTTTGACAAATTCTTCAGTTGGCCAAATTGGACTTTTCATGTCCGATTTAGATATTCTTGGTTATCTCCAATACAAGATCCTTTAAATATTTCCTTTGAGTTTCTATCTCAGTGTTACCTAGATGTTGTCAAGAAGTATGTTCCCACTAGAAATGCTACTTTTAATATCGAGCTTTATCAGAGTCTTCTTTATCAAATATATGTATAGAATCACTTATCTTGGGAAATTATGTAGACACCAAAACAACACCAATCCGATTATGTGACTACAAGCACTGACCGAATTGGCATACATACCCCCTAGGGCAGCCTCCAGAGGTTAAAAAATGGTCCTAACCACTCCCAAATCAGTTTTGGAAGGTCAGAGGTCAATTTGGCACCTTTTAAGCACTTTGCTCCCTATTCGTCCCACCCTGGGATGATTAGAATCCTATTCGTCCCACCCCGGGATGATTAGCAGCAATCGTCCCAGGGTGGGACGAATAGCAGGTTTGACTGGCAAAAAGTCAAACCTTGACAAATGGCAACTGCCACTCAAATTTGCCTTCATGGCATGCAATTGTGAGGAACGGTTTCAAATCAGAGAGAGGGACTTCAGTCAAGCATGCCCTGATCATGGAGGCCTCATGCAAGGAGACTCTAAATCAGGGAGGAATCTTCTCTCCCCCAAAAAGGCATGACAAGCCAAGTGGCGCCCTCGCATGCGCATTCAAAGGAGACCCTCAGGTCTATAAAATGGTGAGCCTCCTCACCCCAAAAAAGAGGAGAGCTGGAGCATTTGGAGCAATGGAGTGCTGCCAAATTATACCCCCATTCCCCTTTGTGCTTCCTACATCCCTAATTTCTCTTTTGGAAGAGAGGTTATCGGGTGAACACTAAGAACGCAATCCCGACCCAAAACCCAAGAAATCAGCCACAATCCCACACCAAATTCATCGACACAACCCCCTAGGAGGTTTTGGACCCATCCCAAGTGGATTGGTGTCAAAACCAGACCCCAAACGATGGGCGTCCTGCCCCGGTGCCCCCCAAACTACTGCAGTCCTAATCGTCCCACCCCGGAGTGATTAGAAATCCATGAATGCTTTCTTCACTATTATTTTTGCATTATGTTCTATTTGGTTTACTTATGTTGTTGTTCAAGTTTCATTGCATTCTGACCTGTTTTGACCTTGTTTTTATCATTTTACGCGTTTACTAACCTACAGGGAGCGCCTTCGGATACGGGACAATATGGGTAGAATCTGCCAAATATGACCTTCTGGGTCATCCCAAAATGCCCCTTTTTGTCTAACCCCAAGTTTTCAGGAATTTTGGAGGCCTCTGGATAGGACATTTGCAAGGTCACTTTTGCATGTTTTGTGACAGTCCTAATCGTCCCACCCCGGAGCGATTAGAAATCCATGCATGATTTCCCGATTGTTATTTTTGCAATGTGTCTCTGATGATGTTTCTATGCTTCTATCAAATTTTGAATTCATTATGACATGTTCTGACCATCATTTTGCTATTTTATGTATTCACTAGCCGGAGGCCCTAGGGATTGCATGTTTTCCCTCTATCCGCATATGCTATTAACTGTTTGCTATTTCTCTATGCATAGGATCTCACCACCAGGAACATCGGAGGGGCAGCAAGGAATGATGAACACATGGACACAAGCGGCGACAACCTTTGGCCCACCCATTTCAAATGTGGGCATGCGAAAGACACTGGAAGCGTACCATCCGTTGATGTAACGAACTGTATCAAACGTTCTGAGCCCTAGAAGGGGGACGTATTGTAACTAGATTTAAAAGCAACATTAATAAAAGAGGCCCCACTTTTCTTTGTTTTCTAACATCTCACGTCTTTCCTTCATGCATTGCTTTTCTCGCATTCGTAGGACTTAGCATTTTTATATCAATTTCGTTTGCATCATAATCTGGCACGCCGTCACCCCGCATTCAGATTTCAGTGGTGATCATGGTGGGACCTTGTCCCCTACTATTAAGATCAAGTTTTTTTATCCAAATTTTGTGGTTTCTTTGCAGGTGTTACTCATTCGGGCGTTGGACTGCTACTCGTGCCACCCTGTGACGAATACAGACCTGGAATTCGTGCCACCCCGGGATGAATACGTATTCATCCCACCCTGTGATGAATACAGACCTGCTATTCATCCCACCCCGGGATGATTAGAGTTCTATGCATTTTCTGAGCAGAAACTCAGAGGCATCTGGTTTGGACAGAGAAGAGGTAGGCCTTCTGAACATCCTCTGTGTTTTTCTGTTTTTTGTTTCTGCAGATTTCTGTTTTCTTTGCTTTCTTGCAATAAAAAAAAAAAAAAAACATAGAGTAACTTAAATGGAAGGAACCTAATTAGGGATGCATTCTTCTCTGGTTTTCTTGCATGATACTTGCACCAATGGCAAGTCCTCATCATAGGTTTCAGTTCTAGTTAGGATTGGTGATTTCCTTTTGCTACTAATGATTTTGAAAGATAAAACGTACTCCAAAGCATTGCATTAGTGAAAATCATCTTTTGTTGTATGTTTTCTTTCTTTATATGATTAAAAGGAACCACACACACCACCTAATAAAATTAACATCAAGGAGTTGGTCTTAATACCCCAACACTTGATCAAGACCAACGGTGGATTTCATCACCACCTTGGCTTGGATTTTGCATACATATACCCCGATCGTGACTGTTGCTAGACGTAAATCCTGATGAAAGCTGACCAAGTGTAATGGGGGTGATTCCTCGTGCATGAGGATAAGTCTTCTATGGTAGGTGTCAAAAATAGAGTGATCCCCCTTCCGTACCGCCTATGTTCCACGTACTGTTCTGCTCTCGCGTACCAATAGTCTCCCTCACGTAAGGGCGGGTATATTGAGAGGTTCGGTATAACGGCCTGGCAATGGTATATTGAAGGGGTGACCATTTTGGAGATATAAGAGCCCTCATTTTGCATGGATAACAAAGTTCTCTTTACAAGGTTTACATAACAAAAATCAAACACATCGAACCAGATTTAGGGCACACATTTAATCTGTAAACAAGATAATCATCTCTTTGTTTGTGTGGTCCCCTTTTGTTTGGTGTAGCATAAAAAATTGTAAAGGAGATAAAAATATACATATCTTTCTAGAAAGACCACCACCATGGTGTATACCCATAGCCAAGCCCAATCACGGGCAGAAGTTGCGAAAAGTGTACAAGGAGGCACAAGTCACCTCCGTTATAGCCCCAAGGACTTGGTTATACCACCTTGGCAGCTTGACCCACAACATAGTCCACACTATGCCACTATAGAAAAGGACTATAGAGGCACCCCTTTGAGGGGCACTCCCATTCAACACAGACCCTCTCAGGAGGAGTACATACATGGGAAGGCCCCCTTAGACACTCATTATGAGTGGCCACTATGCGATGAAGTGCTAGAGCAACATAGGGTTCATAAGGAGGGACCACATGATTATATCATTCCTCCTCTACCCCTCATTACTGTTAGAACTAATAGGCCAAATCTAGAGCGTAAGGCTCTTCAGACAGGGTGAGCCAACTCCGCCCGTCCCTTTCACATGTACGAAAGGGAGCACGAGGAAAACCAATATATTCCTCAAGAGCAATACACCATGCGGGAGCAATGCGCCTCCGCACCTGCTAATTATCAAGATCACCTATTGAGGCCAGAGCCTCGGGTGAATGCTGCTAACCTCGATAGAGGAAAGTGACCTATAGAGATCTCGGATCACCATGACCGAGATAGATATGTAGGGGAGGCATCTAGGCCTCCTAGACCTAAGACGATGGAACAAATCGACTTGGCATTTGCCAAACATGCCACCCGCCAAGCACAAATCACGCAACTTAGGCAAGATCAACAGTAGTTAGAGCAACTGTATCATCTTAACAAAGAGCGCATTCAGTGCCAGATAGATGAGTTGCTCCAGAACACTATGCATGAGAGGATTCCAACCCCTCGCATGCATAGGACAAAAATTTATGAGAGGCACAACCCCTTAGTGCGAGACAGGTCTCCACGACCTTATCAAGTGTTGCCTCCAAGACCTCCTAGACTTGAGCGGGAGGCCACCCCTAGAACCAATGATGGGCGTCTTCCTCGGGCACCCGTCCATGTTTATAGGACACGCCCAAAAACTCCTCAAGAAGCCTATGAGGAATTTGAGCGAGAAGAAGAGCGGGTTGAAATGCCCTACCAAGGCAGGGGGCGCTACCCAGCTACCCCTCCATAGGCCTCAAGTTCCTCACAATTCACAATGGGAACAAACCAAAGAAGAGGAAATCAAATCCTCTGATGCATACAAAGCATTGCTAGAGCGCTTAGAGTCTATGGAGACTAAGACTTCAGGGCCCCAAAAGCCCACCTTACGCCAGCTCCGTAGTCACCCTGTGCATCCTTCAGTTTCGGCACCCCCATACCCCGACCACTTCAAAATGCCTCAATTGGCAATTTTTAGAGGGGATGAGGATGCCCAAGAGCACGTAACAAGGTTCCTGAGTCAATGCTTTGGCATTCAGGACAATGATGCATTGCTTCTAAGAATATTTATAACCACGTTCGTAGGCCCTACCTCGGATTGGTTTACCCAATTGTCGAAGCATAGCATCAACAATCTAGACCAGCTAGTGGACGCGTTCCTTGAATATTTTGCCTTCAACACCAAGAAGAAGGCATCCTTAAGTGACCTAGCTGGCCTTAAGTAGTATGATGATGAGACCATAGCCGCTTATGGGAATCGATGGAGGACATTGCTTTCAAAGCTACCTTACCTCCCTCCCATGGCCGACATGACTCAGATGTTTTCAAAGAGTTGCATAAGGTCGATCTCCATGCTATTGTAGCTACAGCAATATGCCACCCTAGAAGAAGCCCTGGTGCAAGCCAGGATAATTGAGGAGATCAAAATTCAAGATGACGAGATTGCCAAGCCACGCAAGAAAGAGTGGACCAAAAATGCCAAAACTGGGCCCACGCAACCGAAACCCACCATGGTCAATCAAGTTGCCATAACTGTACCACCACCTGCACAAATGACACAGCCCCCAAAGGCTAATTATCAGGCAGTTCCTCTTGCTAACTATGAAAAGGAAAATCACAAACAAGAGCAAAATCAGCAGCGTCACCCTAAGCGACAATTCACACAATTCACGGAGTCTAGAGACTCCTTGTTTGACCGCTTGTTCATGGCAAACCTGATAAACTTGCCAAAAAGTCGACCCATAGACCCCAACGCGCCAAAACCCAAGGGCTATAGGGAAGATTTGTATTGTAGATTCCATCGATAGAAAGGACATGACATCTTCTCTTGTTGGAAATTCAAAAACTTGGTGCAAGACTTGATAGACAACAAAACGCTCATGGTAGATAATCTCGTAGCGCTGAGCAACCAACAGATGGAAGTCTTCAAAGACCCCCTGCCTGCCCATGATATGCAGGCAAAGAATTTACAAGTGAATGAGGTAACACAAGACTGCCCCATGCAAGGATACGTAGGGATGATAAGCATCATGACACGGAACAAAAGATACCCAAACACGGCTGCACCCGCTGTAGCTATAGGAGATGTTCCATCAATGTCACAACCCCCACAACACCCTACACAACCTCCCCCACCTAGACCAATGGCCATGATTCGGACTAAGCTTACTCAAAGTTTAAGGACCACGTCGGCTAGGCTCTCCATCTATGAGCTCATCCAACAATCATCGCCCCATCGGGAGGCTCTGATGGAGATACTCAAAGCCATTGAGCTACAGCCCCATGAACCCAATTCTTTCAACAACTTTGTGGGACATGTGAGACAATGCATAGAACCAGTCATAACCTTCAGGGAAGATGAACTAAAATTGGTGACTAGTGATATGGTGGATCCACCCCTGCACGTCATCGCGCGGGTCAATGGGATTCCATTCAAGAGGGTGTTGGTGGACACTGGCTCATCCAACAACATAATCATGACAATGACATTAAAACATCTTAAGTTGCCAGCATCCCACATTGTGGCATCCACCTACACTCTTCGAGCATTCAACGACGCGTTATGCTCGATGGTTGGCACAATTGTCCTGCCCATCCAAGTAGGACAAAAGACCATTCCTACATTGTGTCACATCCTTGAGGGTGAGATGGCCTACAATATCTTGCTAGGCCGGCCTTGGATCAGGGACATGAAGTGTGTCCCTTCGATAGCCCATCAATGCCTCAAATACACATACGAAGGGCAAGTACATGTAGTCCCAGCAGACTTAGAGCCCTTTAAGTTTTGCAATGCGATGCAGCTGATGCCACAATCGACCCTCCCATCGACACATTTGGACTTTCAATTGAATCCATCCACACAGGGTCCGATTCCACCTACATCCCCATTGTTGAGTCCCTCAAGTAACCGACCTGGCCCATCTTCATCATCTGTCCCTTCACCAACAATGCCACCTATGGTGGCCACACCGAAGGACAATGGGAAGAAGCCCCTAGAGGAGGCACCACCATTAGTCTCAACCATCTCTATCGAGGAGGTGCCCAGCCGAATGGAAGTCGAGACACCTGATTCACCCAACATGGAGTGGACTCAGGGAGAACTCCCATTCCCTCCCCTCAACCATCGATGATTACCATTGAAATGGCCAATACGGGCCTAGGGGAGTACCTAGTGTAGAACATTATGGCAACACCCATACTCGAATCCATGCAAGACATGGGGAGACCTCGCCTCCCCATCGACACTATCATCCCTTTAGGTTACCCACCAAATCAGACCAACTTTGTATATGGGGGCCTCGAGAACGGCCTTGAACCCTACCTACAAGAGGAAGAGGACGAAGAGCCATTTTCTGAGAATGTTGATTATCTGTCCAACCTAGAACTTCACCTTGAAATACCTAGACCAATGTAATTGGCATGGATATGGATTGGGCAGATATGAACAAGGAATGCACACTCTTTGTCAACCAAGATACCAGATGCCATATGATAAATCAGGAGTAGGGTTCAACCACCCTTTGCCCCTCGACATTTTGGTAGAAACCATGCAAGGCCTAGGTCTAGGCAATAGGGATGGGTTGGCACAAGATCCATATGCCAATCCCAACACAACATACACATTGGGGAATTATCTCCCATTGTTAACAACAAACCTTGTTGACCTCAACAACCCCTCCCCTTTGATCGAGAAAGGGGAAAGTTCAAGGAGTAACCTCCAAGAGGGATATGAACAAGATCAAGGAGAGTCTTCTGAAGATGAGTCAGATTATGAGGTAGCACCTTGGGACCCTTTTGAGTCCGATAGCAATCACTCGCAAGTGACACCCATTGATGACTATCAGGAGGACTTCATGGCAATGTTCCCCTTTAATGTTCCAATCAAGCAATTGCCACCTCAAGAGAATCTAGCCCTCCCGTAGAGAGTGAAACAACCTAGAAGGGACCAAATCAACATGCTCAAACAAAATGAGCCTCCCATGCCAGCCATAAGGCCAAGTGATCAAGAAATGCCTAGTGGGAGGCTATACCAGCCATAGGGGCACATAGTTGTCAGAGCCAATGAAGGCCTATGGATCTTCGATAGTGACTATGAGGATGAGACTGAGATGGCATATCTCAACCATATGAGGCAACAAGAATACCCCATAGACATCGATGGTATGTTTGAACATCTAAATATGGGACCAAGGCATAGGTGGCATTTAAACCAAGCACAGTTAAACCAAGTGCTTCATCCACCACTTTGGGCATACAGAGAGCACCTCCCACCTAGAGACCCTATAGGGCCACCAGTGCCAAGGGTAGACCCTATCCTTCTATCCACACATAGGGCCGATCCTTTTGTGCCAGTACCCACAGAGCCAGATCCGAGGCACAAGGATCACCAAGAATGTCCGAATCAACACCCATGCGGTAATGGAGACCAAATTCATTCCATCAACATGATCTCCATTGATTTAACCACCCCCATCCACAATCCAACCGATCCAACATGACCATTGTATCTAGACCTAGATGCCATAGACTGGGATCACGTTGACTCACCACCATCCCCATCAGAGTATTGGCCTTGCGGTGAGATGTTTCATTTCACCCTAGGATAGACTCAGGATATCTTCCATGTTGAAGAGGAACCCGATGTTCCCAACGTAGATCTAAATTCAGCGAATGATATCCACCTGATCCCAACTCCACACCAGTTGGAGGATGGATCCCACATGTCAGTCGAAGAGACGATTGACGTAGACATCGGTTCTGATCCAATGAATCCACAAATCATCAAGTTGGGGGTAAGTCTATCCCCTGAAGAGCAAGCCGAGTACATTGCCCTTCTCAAAGAGAAGAAGGAGGTTTTTGCATGGACCTACAAAGACATGTCGGGCTAGACCCAGCTAGTCACGCATAATCTAACACTTGACCCGACAGTCAAGCCAGTCAAGCAAAAGCTACGTAAGATGCACCCAATAGTGGCCTTAATGGTCAAAGATGAGCTACAAAAGTTGTTGGATGCACAGTTTGTCATCTGCATGGATTACCCACCATGGCTGTCCAACATGGTACCCATCAAGAAGCTAGATGGGAGGATTCGCATATGCACCGATTTTTGAGATTTAAACAAAGCGAGTCCCAAGGATGATTTCCCCTTGCCTAGCATCGACGCATTGGTAGATGCTACAGCAAGCCATGAAATGCTTTCCCTCATGGATGGTTTCTCGGGATACAACCAGATTCGTATCAATCTCGATGATCAACTAAAAATGGCGTTCATGATGCCTTGGGGGACATTTTGTTATAAGGTCATGCCCTTTGGCCTTAAAAATGTTGGCGCCACCTACCAACGCGCTATGACATACATCTTCCATGATCACATGCATAAAACTTTGGAAGATTATATGGATGATTTGTTGGCCAAATCTCTTTTGTGCCAAAATCATCTCGATGACTTACGCAAGATCCTTGATCACCTCATCGAACACAAAGTTAGGCTAAACCCCAAGAAGTGCGTATTAGGCATCACATCTGGAAAACTCTTGGGTTTCATAGTCTCAAAATGAGGCATCGAGGTAGATCCAAATAAATTCAAGGCAATCCTTGAGATGCTTCCCCCAACCACCATCAGGCAGCTCAAGAAGCTTGCAGGGAAAGGTCACGTCAATCAAGCGCTTCATAGCATAGTTATCTGACAAGTGCCGACCCATGAATAAATTATTACACAAGGGGGTAGCATTTCATTGGGATGACGAGTGCCAGTCAGCCTTCGATGACATCAAACAATACTTGGCTTCACCACCAGTATTGGCACCACCTAGACCAGGAGTGCCATTCTACTTATACATCTCAGCTACTGAGGTGGCACTGGGCGCCATGCTAGCCCAAAAAAATGAATTACATAAAGAACAGGCTAATTATTATCTTAGCCGCACCCTGGTCAGTTATGAACTTAACTATGCATACGTTGAGAAGCTATGCTTGGCAGTGGTATTTGCCACCAAAAAGCTATGCCATTACATGCTGAGCAATACGACGTATGTTGTGTCTAAGGAGAATCCATTGCGGTACATGATGAGTCATACTTATCATAGTAGTCGCACGGTGAAATGGATCATGTTGTTGATGGAGTTTGACATCGAATTCATTGGACAAAAGTCCATCAAAGGTCAAGTCATCACCGATCAACTAGCAGAGGCTCCTCTCGAAGATGATCAACCTCTGACCGTAGAGCTACCCGATGATGGGGTCTTCCATGTCTCAAAATCGCCAGATTCTGATGAGCCTGAGTCACAGGCCGACATAACCTTATTTTTTGATGGTTCTAAATGTGAGCAAGGGGGTGGCACGGGAATCATATTTTTCACACCGCAAGGGGCTCCAATGCCTCTATCATTTAAACTTGATTTCTCGTGCACCAATAACAATGTTGAATACGAAGCCTTGCTCATAGGTCTTCAGACAACCATCACCATGAACATCAAACGCTTGAATATCTTTGGTGATTCGTTGTTAATTGTCAACCAAGTGAAAGGGGTATTCCAATGCAAATGCCCAGTTCTGCAGGCCTACAAAGCCCTTGTGGATAAATTCTTGGCAAAACTTGAATGGTACGACATCGAGGCACTCCCTCGATCATCGAATCATTTTGTGGACACTATGGCCTCCTTGGGGTCACTAATCCCGCAAGACCCTTCTGGTGAGATGACAACCATTCAAGTCAAAACATTATCGCAATCCATGATGGAGCATGCAAGCTCTGACATAATGCCAGGAATCCACCTGATCCAGATTGAACCATCTCAGGATAGGTTCTCTCAAATCCATGATAGTCTGAATCATGCCAACTGGGGGTCTTTGTTCTCTCCAACCCCTCTTAATAGCAACACAACGCTATTTCTACAAGTTCTTTCCCGCTCAGCTTTTGCTAGGGATGAACTTCAAGAGGGATCGACCATTCATACCATCGAGGTTTCTGATCAGCAGGATTGGTACACACCCATAAGAGACTATCTCAAGTTAGGTAGCCTCCCACTTGGATTGTCGCACGCCATGAAAAGATCATTCAAATAGAAAGCGGCAAAACATGTCTTGCTAGGAGACATTTTGTACCGTCGGAGCTATGAAGGGATCCTCCTCCGTTGCTTGGACCAACAGGAGTCCACTTGGGCGATCACCCAAGCGCACGATGGTACATGCGATGGCCACTTCAGTGGTATGGCCATCGCAAAGCGCATTCTTTGCATGGGCTATTATTGGCCATCTTTAGAGCGAGATTGTTGCGCATATGTGCGAAAGTGCATGAAGTGTCAACACCATGCTAACTTGACACATGTACCTTCTCAGGCCTTGCAACCGATCCAATCGGCTTGGCCATTTTTGTAGTGGGGCTTAGATCTCATCGAAAAGATCTCCCCTACATCGTCAGGTCATCACACGTTTATCATAACGGCCATAGAGTACTTCACTAAGTGGGTGGAAGCAATTCCGCTTACCTCTACGACTGGGCCCCGCATTGCGGAGTTCATTTTACATAACATCATATGTCATTTTGGTATTCCATCCAAGATCATCTCGGATAATGGGACGTCATTTAAGAACAAAGATGTGCGTGCTTTGACAACAAAGTACAAAATTCAGCATAGTTTTTTGACACCCTATTATCCGTAGGCAAATGGGCAAGCAGAGGCGTCAAACAAAATGCTAGTTGCCATCCTTAAAAATATGGTCATAGATAATCATAAGGATTGGCACATCCAAATACCACTTGCCCTATGGGCTTATCACACTAGCATTCGGATGCCCACTAGGGCAACTCCATTTTTGCTAGTGTATGGCTCCGAGGCAGTCATGCCTCTCGAGTTGGAAATACCCTCCTTGTGCATATCAATGCAAGAGTTCATCGATGATGACACTACGTGGTAGGCCCGGTTAGACCAGCTTACGTTACTCGATGAACGACGCATCAATGCTCTCGAGCATTTACGTATCTATCAAGAGCGACTTAAGAAAGCATACAACATGAAAGTTCACCTGAGGGACTTTCAGGTTGGTGACCTGGTCTTAAAAGAGAACCAACAAAATTCTAACTTGCCACCCCATTTAAGGGACAAGTTCATGGCAAATTGGTTAGGTCCTTATGTAATCGATAGTAAAATAGGACCTGGAACATACCGGCTCGCCTCTCTTGAAGGAATCAAGGAACTAGAACCCTTGAACATCAGTCATTTGAGGCCATTCAACATTTAGAGAGCCATAGCCCACCCCAAAAGCTCCAAGGATTCCCACAATCGCTTGGTCAACCTAAAATGCCCCAAAGGTATCTATAATCCCTTTGGTCAAACCAAAAGCTCCAAGGATTCTCGTAATCGCTTGGTCAACCTAAAATGCCCCAAAGGTATCTATAATCCCTTTGGTCAAACCAAAAGCTCCAAGGATTCTCACAATCGCTTGGTCAACCAAAATGCCCCAAAGGTATCTATAATCCCTTTGGTCAAACCAAAAGCTCCAAGGGTTCCCATAATCGCTTGGTCAACCTAAAATGCCCCAAAGGTATCCATAATCCCTTTGGTCAAACCAAAAGCTCCAAGGATTCTCACAATCGCTTGGTCAACCTAAAATGCCCCAAAGGTATCTATAATCCCTTTGGTCAAACCAAAAGCTCCAAGGATTCTCACAATCGCTTGGTCAACCTAAAATGCCCCAAAGGTATCTATAATCCCTTTGGTCAAACCAAAAGCTCCAAGGGTTCCCACAATCGCTTGGTCAACCTAAAATGCCCCAAAGGTATCTATAATCCCTTTGGTCAAACCAAAAGCTCCAAGGGTTCGGAAAAATGAATATTCAAAAAACAACAGATAATCAAAAATAACAAAAAAATTGCATCTCACTTTCATGCATATTCTTAAAAATCAAAACACAAAAAAAAGAAAAATCTGCATTAGGCATCGCATACATACATTGCATATTTGCTGGTCATACATGTCAAAAGCACCATAGACTGTAATTACTCGGCAATTCCATCATTTTCCAAATTCAATCCATTTTGTAAAAAGATCCATCAAGAATAACGCCCTTCACATTTTTGCCATATCATAGTCAGTTGTCTTCTAATGTCTTTAGGGTTTTCATCATTCAACTGTCTTTAGATTTCTAGTCAAATGTTGTACAAAGTCAGACCGATTTTTACAAGGTAGAGTTTTACTTGGATCACGCCTTGTTACATAGCATCCCAACACAAGCTTAAAACACATAAAAATTCCCAAGTTGTGTGAACGAAAGATGAAACCTACAAAGCAGTCTAGGGTACCATAGGTGAAATGTTATCCTGCTCATCCCCCTGTGTGAATGGTTCAAGAATGCTGAGAATTGACAAAAGGACAAGCTCTTCCCCATCCAATTCCCCATAATAAATAGTGGTTTTCACCACTATCAAAAATTCCAAACACCTTTGGTCCCCAAAGTCGTAAGGATTCATACTACACCCCCAAGGCTAAAAGGATCAATGCCATTAACCAAAAGTACCATAAAATCCCAAAACACCTTTGATCCCCAAAGTAGTAAGGATTCGTACTACACCCCTGAGAAGGATGGGTAGTCATCCCCAAGGCCTAAAGAGATACAATGCCATTCCAAAGAAAATTCCCAACCACCTTTGATTCCCAAAGTCATAAGGATTCGATACTACACGTCCTAAAAGGATGGGTAGTCATCCCCAAGGCCAAAAGGATCAATGCCATTCACAAGCCAAAAACCCACGAGCTCAACTTTGAAATCAAAATTCAAAATCTAAATCCTCAAAAGGCAACAATAAAAAAAATAATAGTGGTTATCACCACTACTCAAACCCCTTGCTCAAGAAAAAAAAGAAAAATAAATAGTGATTTTCATCACTATGTATGAGAGCAAGTATCCCAACAAGTTGAGCAACCGAAAGACGCCTGAGCTTGAATCCCTGGAATTCTCAGCATTCGAAAAACCATTTAGGTGATCCTCATTACGGGTTTGGTGGATAGCCTACCTGGCAATGGCGGTATCCTAAACGCATGACGATATGTCTATCACATTAGCTTTGCATGTGTGTAGACCAATGTTTGCATGTGGATGAGCTAGCTTATGGTATCCTAGATTGCCCCATGGATTAATCTTACTAAATACAACAAAGGAGTTAGTGGAGCTAATTAGGTGATCCTCAGTACAGGTTTGGTGGACAGCCTACTTGGCACTGGCGGTATCCTTATGAATACCACATAAACGAACTCAATCGCACACACAGGGATGTGAAATAACTTGGTCAAACTCAAGTCTGATTCGTACCTTGTTCGAAAGTCTTGTAAGATAATGTACAGTCTTGATTAGTTAGTTAAAGCATCTGAGTCTCGAAAAACCTTAACTACATTCTAAAACAATTGTTGTACATTTCATTACTTACATCACCATCAAAAAATACAAAACAAAAATTACAAATGCAAAGTTATTCCATAAAGCAATCACATAGTACAGAAAGCTAGTAAATCCTGTATAGTCTATGGTGCCATCACCTGTATACCAACAAATCATTCCATCCATTCCATATGCATACATCTATATCATATAGCTAACATCATCCGTAGTCATAATAACATATGCATACATCAACATAAATAAATGTGCATAAAAAGAACAATAAACCATGACAAGCATATCATCAAACCAAAAATGAGTCATGTATATATATCGAGTCAAAATGCCCTCAAGCTACAATAAGAAGGTCCTCTGACCTCACAAAAAACCAAAAATTCAAAATCCCCAAAGCCTAGGGAGTCGGCCACCATGATCACGTAGGATCGGTGCGACTGGAACTACCCCTAGTAGTATGGGTCCTATGGGACCTCTCAGGGTGGTTGCTGCCAGCCCATGCACCCTGCCCACCAATGCTACCCTCATCCAGCCACCTATGATGAGAGGATGCAGACTGCTTAGTCTCACTGCCTCTCGTACGGCATGATGAACCACCTCCATCGAGATCAGGTAACTGTCCACCAAGGTGGACAACCTCTATCTCTAACTCCACCTGGTACCGCCCCCACTCCACATCTCATCGATGATACATAGCCAATGCGTTGTCCCACTATGCCAACTGAGCCCGTAGGAGATCCATCTCCTCCTCCTGTCTTCGTAAGAGATCCTCCAATCATGCTATCTCAGCATGAAACCCAGCCTCCACATCCCCTGGGATAGCCTGAGGCATGGGCACCTCTGGGACGGCCTGCTACTCTGACACCCACTGCTCTAGGACATCTTGTACATCCGGCTGCTCTGAAACCCCTACATCATCTCCATCACCAGTGAAGTCATCGACCTCCACCATGTTCGCATCATCCAGCGGAGCCCCCCAACCCTCCCTCGATGCCTCTGCATCCCCACCTCCTATTGCTATCGCATCCGTACCTCCTAGAGGCCCCTCACCCCGCCATCACCGCATAGTCCACCATCGGTCATACTCTATAGTTACCCCGACATCGTCCACATTGGGTACATCAATAACTACATCAGACCCCTCACCTAGTGGCTCAATGATCGGCCAGACTAGGGTCCTCTCATCCCCATGCTATCGATAGATCAAGGGATCACCAGGAAATCCCTGGTGCACCCCAAACTACCATGTCACCCGGACATATGGAAGTACTCCTGCTCTGTCCCATGACGCCCAATCAGCCATCTACCCCTATGCACATGTCGAAGCCACTCTCCAGCCTCAAGCTAGGCTGGATAGTCTCGGTACGATCGCCAGAACACCTACCCTAGCACTAAATGAGAGAAGGCATCAGTATAGTGCCCTACGACACCTGCCCACCATCGACTCTGCCCATGCTCCTCTGACCTCCACCATAATGTGGCATATCCAATCTCTCGATCCACCATCTCACCTCGGGTGGTCCAAGGCAACCCCTGTGGCCGCTCGACAGCTATGTGCTGCCACCCCCAACACTGCAAGAGATAGCTGCACCCGATCCCCTTCCACCTTCGATAGTGGACCTCGTACAACTCATCGTACAACTATGCCAACAACGTCTGACCCCATCTCATAATCAATGGAGCTGATGTAGGACACTCCACCAAAGTGAAAACCAACTCCAGCAGGTTCCAAGGGAACCTCGCACCTGAGGAGTCAAGAAGCAACATATTGGAAATGAGGGCCATGAGTAAAGCATGCCTCACCCCCAATACGCCCTTCTCCAGCCACCACCACACCAGAATACCGCCTATATGGCAGTCAACCTCTACCCTCTCCATAGGCCTATCCACCCCCCTCTCCCTCGTCGAACCAAAACATCGTGTCAGTACTACTATCCGTTGGTCTCGATGGGTCATCCGGATGGGCAGCCCATCTATCGAAATCTATAGAATCTGATATACGTCCTCCAAAGTAACAGTCATCTCCCCTGTTGGGAGATGAAAGGTGTTGGTGCGGGGATCCCACAAATTGATCAGGGTAGTCAAATATGCTCGATCCCCCACCACAGGCTCCAAACGCGTCACCTGCTTGAGCCCAAGGGCATCAAGCCACTCCCAATCCACAACTGTCAATGCATCCCGGCATCAGAGAACACAGTCGACTGGTGGTGCCGACTCCTCACAACCTAAAACACAAACACAATAAAACAAAAAAAAAAATTAGGGTTTCAACCTTAATTTAAACAAAAACATTCAAATAAAATATAAAAAAAAAAGTACAAAAAGTAAAAAAAAAAAAAAAAAAAAAAAGTAAAAATCAAATAAATAAATAAAACAAAAAAAAAAAAAAAAAAAAAAAAATAATAGGTTTTTAACTTAAGAAAAAAAAAATAAAAAAAAAATATTAGGTTTTAACTTAAACAAAAAAAAATAAAAAAAAAATATATTTAACTAAACAAAAAAAAATAAAAAAAAAATAGAAAAAAAAAAAAAAAAATAAAAAATAAAAAAAAAAAAAAAAAAAAAAAAAATACTAGGGTTTTTAACCTTAAGTGTGAACAAAAAAAAATAAAACATAAAATCATATAGGGTGGTTTAACCTTAGAGGGACGAAAAAAAAATAAAAAAAAAAATGCCTAAAAAAAATAAAAAAAATTTTAAAAAAAAAAAAAAAAAATACGAAAAAAAAATAAAAATAAAACATACTAGGGTTTTTAACCTTAAGTGTGAACAAAAAAATCAAATAAAAACATAAAATTCATAGTAGGGTTTTTAACCTTAAAGTGTGAACAAAAAAATCAAATAAAACACAAAATCTATATTCGGGTTACAACCTTAATAAGACAAAAACAACAAAAAAATAACGCTCACAAGCATTTTATATGTGCATTTTAAAAATTCATATAAAAAAAAAAAATAACACGCAGAAGGAAGGAACATCATACCGGTCTCGCCTCGGCTCCTCCACTCGAATATCCGGTCCTCGCACTCATGATGTCCGTGAAATCTCGACAGCGCTCCGCTACGCAAACTCGCACTCCTCCTCACTGCTCCAAATAGCCAAGAAAAAATTGTTGCAAATGAGCCCAAAACCTAGATTTGGTCTTTTTATAGGTTGTTAGGCCTGTAATCGTTCCACCCTGGGATGAGCACTCTAGTTAGCGCTCGTCCCACCCTGGGACGATTACCAAATTGCTATTCGTCCCACCCTGGGACGATTACAGAGCAAAAAATAAAGCAACAAAAATTGCATCCAAAAAATGCACCAAAAATAGCAATAAACCTGTCGAACCAAGGTGCCTCTGCACCTGACATTCATGGCATGCAAAACCGATGTCGGGGTCACAAATACTCACTATCCTACTCCCTAAGAAGGCTAGCATAGCTGGACCGCTCCATGGGAAGGAGGATTTTTGATAATTTCTACCCCAATAGGCGTCAAGAAAAGGGTCAAAACCCACCAAAAATAGGTCCGATTGTTGGAAAACTGCATAAGCGTTCAACGAAAAACAACTGAAGGCACCCTTACAAACGTCATCTTGGGTCAAGCGACTCATCGCTTTTCTCATTTTGGTCATTCCCTCATCGATTCGTCGCTTGAGGGGGTAGTCACACTTAGTCACCAAATCAACAAATACACACCCAATCAAGGAAATGGCATGCATTCAAAGAATCATTGACAAAGACAATCACGCTCCTGCTTGGGGCAGCAAACAAGCAATAATCACAAGTTGAACAAACACTTGGCATTCTAGAAGCATGAAGACAAGGTTCCTCAGACAAAAGGTTGCGCCCTTTGCCTATTCATGACTGAACAATGTCCAAGATCAAGTACACCTCACCAAAAAAGGTTACACTTGAGTTAAGCTCCTTAGCTCGTCGAAGCAAGGATTCAAGAATGCGTGCCCTTTCCATACTTGGGGCATCAAAATTTGGTTAGGTTACTAAGAAACCCTAATCATTAAGTGCTTTGGTCATCTATTTTTGCTCAAGCACTGCGCCACACACAACGCATCCCAAAAAGGGGCATCTGTAGACACCAAAACAACACCAATCCGATTATGTGACTACAAGCACTGATCGAATTGGCATACATACCCCCTAGGGCAGCCTCCAGAGGTTAAACAGTGGTCCTAACCACTCCCAAATCAGTTTTGGAAGGTCAGAGGTCAATTTGGCACCTTTTAAGCACTTTGCTCCCTATTCGTCCCACCCTGGGACGATTAGAATCCTATTCGTCCCACCCCAGGACGATTAGCAGCAATCGTCCTAGGGTGGGACGATTAGCAGGTTTGACTGGCAAAAAGTCAAACCTTGACAAATGGCAGCCTAGATATGCCACTCAACTTCACCTTCATTGCATGCAATTGCGAGGAACGGTTTCAAATCTGAGAGAGGGACTTCAGTCAAGCATGCCTTGATCATGGAGGCCTCATGCAAGGAGACTCTAAATCAGGGAGGAATCTTCTCTCCCCCAAGAAAGGCATGACAAGCCAAGTGGCGCCCTCGCATGCGCATTCAAAGGAGACCCCTGAGGTCTATAAAATGGTGAGCCTCCTCACCCCAAAAAAGAATAGAGCTAGAGCATTTGGAGCAATGGAGTGCTGCCAAATTATACCCCCATTCCCCTTTGTGCTTCCTACATCCCTAATTTCTCTTTTGGAAGAGAGGTTATCGGGTGAACACTAAGAACGCAATCCCGACCCAAAACCCAAGCAATCGGCCACAATCCCACACCAAATTCATCGACACAACCCCCTAGGAGGTTTTGGACCCATCCCAAGTGGATTGGTGTCAAAACCAGACCCCAAACGATGGGCGTCCTGCCCTCGGGCGCCCCCCAAACTGCTGCAGTCCTAATCGTCCCACCCCGGAGTGATTAGAAATCCATGAATGCTTTCTTCACTATTATTTTTGCATTATGTTCTATTTGGTTTACTTATGCTGTTGTTCAAGTTTCATTGCATTCTGACCTGTTTTGACCTTGTTTTTATCATTTTACGTGTTTACTAACCTACAGGGAGCGCCTTCGGATACGGGACAATCTGGGCAGAATCTGCCAAATATGACCTTCTGGGTCATCCCAAAATGCCCCTTTTTGTCTAACCCCAAGTTTGCAGGAATTTTGGAGGCCTCTGGATAGGACATTTGCAAGGTCGCTTTTGCATGTTTTGTGATAGTCCTAATCGTCCCACCCCGGAGCGATTAGAAATCCATGCATGATTTCCTGACTGTTCTTTTTGCAATGTGTCTCTGATGATGTTTCTATGCTTCTATCAAATTTTGAATTCATTATGACATGTTCTGACCATCATTTTGCTATTTTATGTATTCACTAGCCGGAGGCCCTAGGGATTGCATGTTTTCCCTCTATCCGCATATGCTATTAACTATTTGCTATTTCTCTGTGCATAGGATCTCACCACCAGGAACACCGGAGGGGCAGCAAGGAACGACGAACACATGGACACAAGCGGCGACAACCTTTGGCCCGCCCATTTCAAATGTGGGCATGCGAAAGACACTGGAAGCGTATCATCCGTTGATGTAACGAACTGTATCAAACATTCTGAGCCCTAGAAGGGGGACGTATTGTAACCAGATTTAAAAGCAACATTAATAAAAGAGGCCCCACTTTTCTTTGTTTGCTAACATCTCGCGTCTTTCCTTCATGCATTGCTTTTCTCGCATTCGTAGGACTTAGCATTTTTATATCAATTTCGTTTGCATCATAATCTGGCACGCCGTCACCCCGCATTCGGCTTTCAAATTCAAAATAGACTCTCTCAGAATTGGTGTCTAAAAAAAATGGATCTTATCTTGTATGGGCATCATGGCACTCCTTGGTCATATTATATATTTGATAGAATATATTAAATTTTACCACAATATTCCACCTCCATTTATCTATTCAGAGCATGACTTATCTCTAGTTGAATATTATGATAGTTCATATTCTGATTGAGGACATGATGATTTTCATCTTACCATCACTAATATGTCCAAATCCTAGTTCCATAAAATGGCCATATTTGTTTTCAAAAACTGCTTAATTCTTTTCCATCAATAAACTATTCAGCTGTTGGTTTCTGTGACTCATCCAATTGTTGTAGGTTCATGCTCCATTTTTCTTAGGAAAATAACACCACATGCATGGTATGTTGGAAAATTCCTGATTTAAAAATAATAGTACACATTAATACATTCGACCACCACCTAGGTGGTTGGGTGACATACTTTACTACTAAACTAGGATACATAGATTATCGAACTATTTGGTGGAGTTCTAATATAGTTTACCCCAAAATTTTATGTCAAGAAACAGTTTCTGGTGAAATTTGGGGGTGGTTTCCATGCTTAAATGTATCCTTGCTCTCTTTCACCTTACTAGGTTTTCATGCCAGAAGATGGTTTTGGTGTTATTGGACGACTTATTCCACCATTTCCTACACCATAGCATCTGATTGGAAAAACCCAAAGTGTATTGTAACATTGATAAAAAATCTAAATAAAGAAAACATTGTTTTGTTTATCTTTTGATCTTAAATTTCTAGTAGTTAGTTTTCAATTACAATCAACTAACTTGTATTCTCACATTGTGATGTGTATCTATTGGATTTAGTGACTCAAAACTAGGTTTAGCCTTATATAACTAGAGTTTTACCTTTTATCTTTACCATCAGGTTCTTATGCACAAATATTAATACCACATGTGCCGCTTCATGACATATTCCCATGCTTAAATAGTGCAAAGCACATTTATTAGATTACGAAAAAGAAAGATGATATTTTTAACCATGGTAAAGGTTCAGGTTGTGGCTATCTCTGGGTGAACTATTGCTAAACAAAATAGTAATCCATCAGATTTCATTGTGGTTGATATGTTTAACCCTTCGGCCAAAGGCCAATTTGTAACAAGAATTAATTAAATAAAACATTCTTTTAGTTTGTCTTGTTTTAAACATTATGTCAATTTTAGGTATAAACATCTATAGTCTGATGATTGGTAGTTCTACAACTATGTTCTTTCGACTATAACCAAGTTACTTTGGAATAGAAGATCTTTATTCATTTCTAGATATGATTACTATACCACTCTAAAAGCATACACCTAGGATATTGAATCAAGCATACCAAATATTAAAGCATGAAAAGATGAATAACAATGTTTTGAACAAGAAATAATAGCTTCTTTATATTATCATTGCAAATATCCTTTAAAAATATGTCCCTCTTAGGGATACCAAATTATTTGATACAATATTTTGAGCCCCTCAAAGGTGATAGTGCAATATGAAAACTCTTAACATAGACACAAACTGCTTAAGGCTCAAGGAAACCTTCTTCTCACATGATCGAAGGAATATGCTGTTAAGAATACTTTGAATATGCTCAAATCCTATAAATATACATTCAAGAAACAACATAAGATAGTTAGAAGCAAAGGAGGCCTCTCATGATGAGGCTCTTGATAGGAATTTGTATGAATTAATAAAAATATAGCAAGAAAGCATGAAAACTTGTAAAGATAATTACAAAACCTCTAGATTACTGTAAAGAATGTTAAGAAAGTAGTAAATCTAGCTATTATGATGCATAATATTCCATTAAACTTACAATGAATCAAATCTAATGAACTCGTGTAAATTGACAAATTAGAAGGAAATAGAGCAAAGCTACCTCTAATTTCTAGAATTAACTATACAAAAGCATAAAGAAAATCTAATCTATGTCAGATCTACCTAATTGCATATTTAGAATGAAAATACTACAGCTAAAATGAAGAAAATTGAATGGTAACCCTCACCGTGAGTCTGAGGCATAGCTGGATCTGTCAGCCATGATTGATAGCCGCAATTGAGGTGAAAGTGCTCATTATATTGTAACTAGGGCCTGAATCTCAAATTCCTCTAGGTAGATGATGATCAAGGGTCATCTCTGTGTTATAAAACTAATTGGAAATGTAGATTCTTCAAATTTATAGTGGAAGTGGTTCAATTATGGATGAATGATCTCCTCAAGCTCTTGAAACCTCCATAGCTTCGAATGCAGTCATGATTTCCAAATTGGCAGCATGTAGACACTCCTCAAGGGTTGCAAATGGCTCTCCAATATAATAGGGCTTTATTGCATTCAATTGAAATCTTCTCTCATCTTTTTCCCAATTTGAAGGGGGGTATTATAGCACTCTCAATTCCTAATCCTGGCTTCATGGAGAAGCCAAGATCAAGAACTAGGAGGTTGGAATAGTTGGGAGGAAGATTTTGGATGCTTCCTCGCTTGAAACTACTTGAAATCCATTGCTAGGGCCATTGTAACTAAATTTGGCTTGTCTCGGGAATTCAAAATAGTTATAGGGCTAGTTGTGGCTCTTAAGCACAAATAGATCTATTAGCCGTGGGTGTCAGCCATGGTTGACATATTAGCTATGGATGCTATCCATGGCTAAGGCTAAGTAGGCCAAAGTTACCTAAATTGAGTGGTTAAAACCACTGCTCTATCTTAGAATGGTCCAAGATCATTCATATGGTCTGTTAGGATGCCCATATGAGTAGTCCCCTACACATGACATGTTTTAGGTGTCTACAGATGCCCCTTTTGGGATGTGCTATGTGAAAGCATAATACTAAGCAAAAATAGACTACCTAAAGCCATGTCATAGGTTGAATTATGATCAATCTTAGATGCCCTAGTCCTGCAAAAGGATGTGCATCTTAGAATCATTACTTCCAACTAAGGGAAGGCTTAATTTGCAAAGCTTTTGTGTGTCCATGATGACCGGGTAGTTAGGCTACAATCATTATGATAGGTGGAGATCTACTAGATTAACTATCATATTTGCTTTTTTTCCTAGCAAAGGATAAGCTTATCATAGTTCTTGGCAATGATTCGTAAGACGAATGTAATTTTGACAAGATTTAGTGATCTTTTATTGAATTTGATTATGATTATTGATATTATGACTACCCCCTCAAGAGACAAGTTGATGAGGGTAGGACATTGAATAAAGTGATGAATCGCTTGACCCAGATGAATAATTTGGATGATTTAAGACTTTTGCACTGTTATTTTTATTTGGCAAGGCCTGATTTAGCCATGATTTCAACTGTTAATAGTAATTGTATATTTCTATTCTTTGGAGCAGTGCGACCGTAATGACCTTCTTAGAGAATAAAGATGATAGAAATTCCAATTAGGCTTATGTTGAATCACTATGTTCAATGATCTATTAAAATTGTCATAGAATAAATGAAATGAACACCTCGTTCCTATGGTGCAGTCCGACTGCTATGGCCTTATTCAGGCATAAAGTGAAGCATTACAATTCAACAATGATTAATTTACCCCAAATGGCCTTATGATGATTTAATCATATTATCGAATTGCATGGAGCACCAGTCACTCCAAACACCAAGTGTATAGGATAAATGACTGGATATGAGGTGCATTTGAATTTTGAATTATGTGAACGTTTTTGTTATTTTTGAAATTTTTTATTTTTTTGGATGGTTGAATATTTTTGATTTTGCATTTTAAAACTCCTCACGGTTGGATTTTAAGGGCACTTATTGCTGGCTTCTATCCGTGGTTGTCAGCTGCAACCAATTTTGGCAAATTCCTTAGTCGTAGCTCTAACCCACAATCAAAAAACCCTAATTATACGCCCACGATTACCAACCAAAGTCGAGGGCTAAATTGGACATATAAAAGAGAAATATATCATTTTCAAATTCATTATTTCCATTTTTTTACTACTTATCAGAGAGCTCTGAGAGGAGAAATTGCAAAACTAACACAGAACATTGCCAAACCTTACAATCTACCCCTATGGCTAACCAACTGAAGTCATCCACCAGTGGAAAAGCCAGTGCTACAAAGGTAGCCTCCTAACCTCGCTTATTGAATTACCAACTTAAAAATGAACCACATTAATTAATGGGTTAAATGAACCAAATTAAACTACTGGTAACAAACCTCAACCTAGTTAGGATTTAGACTAGGCTAATTAGTTGGGGGGTTTAATTTTTAGGGTTGATGGGGTGGGAAATGACCTCAAACAAGGTTTTTCCCGTAGCCGCGGGTGGCAACTACGGTGCCTAATTGGAAAATTGGGGGTCACGACTATCAACCATGGCTGAATTCAAATCCCAATGGTAAAAAATTTGACCATTACCACCTACCGTGGGTGTCAGCCACGGTTGAGCAACTTTAGAGAAATTATTTATTTATTTTTATTTTTTTGCTATTTTTTTGGAATTAATTATTTTTTTTTGAATTTTTCCAAGTAAAATTTTTATTTTTTGAACATTTTTAATGCATTTATGAATTTTTTTGCCTTTTTGAAGGTTTTTTTATTGTTTTTGCATTTTTAAGTGCATTTTTTATGTTTTTGTGATTTTAATTGGGCTTGTTATTATTGCCATTCAAACTTTAAATGCTAGAGTGAGGGAGTCGGATCTCCTTCGTGAGTTACTGTCTGAGCTAAATGACACTTATTGAGACTGGTTCATAGCTATAGGCTTTAGATATGTGTTATGGTTGCCTTCTATTCAGGTCGATCAGGCCTATATTACTGCCTTGGCCTATGGTAGAGGGACATACATAGTGGCATGGATACAAGGAGGAGAGGAAGCTCTTCAAGCACAAATTACCACTACAAATATAGAGATAGAGAAGGTAACTAGGCATTGTGATCTTCTTTGGTCTCAATTGGATGTTGTGACTACAAAGTAGTACTTGCTTTGGTCTGTGAGGGGAGGTCCCTCGACTTCTTAGATTACTCTTACCACTCTAGCTACACTGAGACTAGCAATATTGGATATGGGTGTAGAGATCCGAAGATGACATGCCATCGTCTAAGAGGATACTAGGAAACATTCATCAAGCATAGCCCACATCGCTTTGCTAGAGGGTGAAGTTAGACTACGTGGAAGCATAGTACCAGAGAGGTCCATAGCTATAGGATCACAACGAAAAAGGACCCGATAGATTAGGCAGTCATCAATACGACCTAGTCATAAGTCTCATAGGTTAGAGAGGTCCATAGGCACCAATTCTAGGTGGGCCCACTGGTAGAATGGAGACAATGGAGGGGAATCATAGGTAGGAGGCATAGGCCCTATGTAGTATAGGATTTCAGATGTATGTACCATTTTTGAGTGTAAGGTCTGAGGACCTACATAGTTGTAGCCTACGGGTATTTTTGACACATTTATGTACTTTTTTTGACACACACACACACATATATATATATGATTTGACTTTTGAGACTCATTATATGTGTACATTTTTATTGTTTTATGTTTATGAGATGCATATGGATGCAATGCTTATATGTTATGTTGATTTGATGCTATATGATGTGATGTATGGATGACATGCACTAGCTAGCTGATGGATGTATGACTAGATACTATGATCTAGATGTGTAGATGGACTACTATGATGTATGCATATGGATGCAATGTTAGATGTTAAATGTATGTTTAATTTTATTTAGTTGTATGCATTTAATTTATGATGTTATGATATGATGAATGCAATGTATGTAATGCATTATTTACATGATGTAATCTAATGTAAATGAACCTGTATGCTTTAATCACTTAAAACATAAGGAATTAATGCAATATGAGTTAACAATATAATGGATGACACCACATAATGTATAACAATCATGAATGTAATTGATAAATCTTATCATAAGAATTAACCAATTTGGACACAAAATAGACAGTGGCCATCTAAATATCATTGCTGATATCCATCCGGTATCTGAACTATGTTGTGAACACCCCTAAATAAACAAAATCTCATAAAAAAAAATGGATGATTGATGGCTTGATTTGATTTGTTGCTATTTGGGAATTTTTGAGGTTTTCCATGAGACTCAAACACCCTAGTTGACTTATCAAAAGTTGTATAATAACTATACTAGACTCCTAAAAGATAAAATTGTTGCTATGAAAGACCAAGCTATTCATTATCCCTATGTGTGCAAATGAATATATTAGATGAGACATAAGACTACCTCATTGCCATGTGGGATTCATTCAGCCCATTGCTATAATGAGGATCACCAAATGTCCACCCTGATCCTAGGTTTGGACTTAGTTGGACTAGACCACTAGGCAATACAGGCCACCTAAAGCTAGCTCATTTGTAAATTGCTTAGACCTACCCCAATGTCAGGCGAGATTCATTCAGCCCATTGTTGTATTGGGGATCACTCTATGGTTTTTGAGTATTGACCATTCCAGGGATTCAAGCTCTTCACCCCCTTCTTTTCTTCAATTTTATTGGGATACTTGCTCATATATAGTGATGAAAATCACTATTTTGAATTTTTGTTTTTATTTTGAATTTTTGTTTTTATTTTGTTTTGAGCAAGGGATTTGATTTGATTTTGGAATTTTGCTCATTTTTGTAAGCAAGGGATTTCTTGGGTAGGGGGGAACTTGTCCTTTTGCCAATGATCAACAACTCTAGACCATTGCGCATCACAAAATGAGCAAGTAACAAAACCTTTCGCTTAAGGTGACTAGGACCACTTTGTAGTGTTCATATTTCCTTGCCCTAATTAGGATTGTTAATGTGTTTGATTAGTGATGGGATTTTGATATATGCTAGGTGCTATCAAAACTAGACCTCATACTCAAAAGCAAAGCAAGATTTCTACAAAATTTGAGAAGACCACTAGGTATGGTTGAATGACCAGAAAACCCTAGTATATTCTTCATAGCAATAGGAGGGGTTGTGTTGAAAAACACAATTACTCACAAGGGTGATGGATGATGATGCATAGATGCATGATTGAAATACAAACGTGGTGTCATTTGTAATATTGCAAACACAACCTATCCTAATGCATGGTGCGATGGATGGAAATACCTAAATGCAATGCAATTAAATGAATGCAAGTGCAAAATGAAATGCATGATGCAAATATTTTTGAATTTTGATGTTTTGCAATATTTTTAGATTTTATTGCTTTTTGATTTTTATGGATTTTGAATTTTTCCATGTTTTTTAATTTTTGAATTTATGTGTGGAATACCTTAAGATGAAGGATATTGAGAGGTTCAGGCTCTTCAACACCTTCAAGCGATGTTAGGCGATATGTTCCAGGTCCAATCTTCTTAGAGATGATATATGGACCTAACTAGTTAGCCATAAATTTATCTCGCAAGTGCGATGGTAGGTTTGAGTTTTGTTGGTTCTATTTCAGCACAAGATCACCAAATTTAAAGTCTCTTAGATGGAATTTATTGTTATAAGCTCATTTTAGGTGTTCTTGATAAACATAGAGATGCTCAAGGGCATTCACATGATGTTCATCAAGAAGCATCAGTTGATCGAGGTGAGCTTGCCACGTAGTGTCATCATCGATGAACTCTTTCAATGTGATGCGCAGGGTTGGAATCTCCAACTCTAAGGGCATAATGGCCTCAATGCCATATACTAGAGAAAATGGGGTTGCCCTAGTGGGTGTCTGTATGCTAGTCCTATAAGCCCATAATGCAAGGGGTAGCTGTATATGCCAATATTTGTGGTTTTCTTGTACCATATTTTTCAATATGGCTACCACTATCTTGTTTGAAGCCTTAGCTTGCCCGTTTGCCTATGGATAGTATGGAGTCACAAAAATATGTTGTATATTGTACTTGGATGTCAAAGCCCTCATATTTTTTTCTTGAATGATGTTCCATTATCCAAGATTATCTTGGATGGTATCCCAAAATGACTTATGATATTGTGAAGTATGAACTCCACAATACGTGCTCTAGTTGTCATTGTTAAAGGGATTGCTTCCACCCATTTTGTAAAATACTCAGTAGCCATTATAATAAATGTATGTTAGCCTAATGATGGGGGAGAGATCTTACCGATTAGATCTAAATCCCACTAAGCAAATGGCCAAGCCACTTGAATGGGTTGTAAGGCCTATGATGGCAAGTGCATAAGATTAGCATGATGCTGACATTTAACGCATTTCTTGACATACATGGTGCAATCCTTCTCCATAGTGGGCCAATAATAACCCATTCGAAGGATGCACTTGACGATGGCCATGCCACTGAAATGGCCACCACATGTACCATCATGAGCTTGTGAAATTACCCAAGCTGATTCTTGGGGCTCAAGACAACGAAGGAGAACTCCATCATAGCTTCGATGGTACAAGATGTCTCCTAGCAAGACATACTTTGTCACTTTCTATTTGAATGTGCATTTCATGGCATGCGATAATCCCTAAGGGATTAAACCAAGCTTAAGGAAGTCATGTAATTATGACATCCAATCTTGATAAGCTTCTACCTCGACTGACAAGATGACTTGTTCCCCTTGTATTTTGCTATGTGTGAATGCATACTGGGATACAACCTTGTGGTGAATGGTGGTGCCATTCCCCATAGGACCCTGCGAGATCAAAGACCCCCAGGGTACCTTCTTGAGAAAGTCTCTAGCTTTATAGAACCACTCATGGTTTGGTTCTATATGAATCATGTTGATTGATTCTTTATTATCAAAAGCCTCATGCTACATCGTGGCATGCGAGAGCATCTTTACATGAATGGTAGTAAAATTGGTAGATGGATTCTGAGGGATTAAAGATCCCAAAGATGCCATAGTGTCTACAAATATTTTCGATGTACGAGGGATTGCCTTGATGTCGTACCACTCTAGCTGGGCTAGATAAGTGTCAAAAAGATCCTTATAAGCTTTTAGGATAGGACACCTACATTGAAATAGTCCCTTAACCTGATTGACAATGAGAAGGGAGTCACCAAAGATGTTTAATCTTTTAATCTTCATGGTGATTGTTGTTTGGAGGCCCAATATTAGGGCCTCATATTCAACATTGTTATTGGTACAAGGAAAGTCTAGCTTAAATGACAAGGGTATTGGAGCACCTTGTGGCATGAAGAAGATAATTCCTACACCACCCCCTTGCTCACACTTTGAACCATCGAAGAACAAAGTCATGTCAGCTTTGTTATCTAGTTCTTCAGGTTTGGGAGATTCTGATAATGCAAAGACTGCATCATCAAGAAGCTCTATGATGAGAGGCTTACTATCTTCAAGAGGTGCCTCTACTAGCTGATCAGCTATGACCTATCCCTTGATGGACTTTTGGCTGATGAATTCCAAATCAAATTCTATCAATAGCATGATCCACTTTGTAGTACGTGTATTATGATATGTCTTGCTCATCATATACTGCAAAGGATTTTGTTTGGATATCACATACATCGTATGACTTAGCATGTAATGATGCAACTTCTTTATTGCAAACACCACTACTAAACATAACTTCTCCATGTATGCATACCCTAGCTCATAACTCACCAAGGTGTGATTGATATAATATATCGCTTACTCTTTGTCTTGCACATTATTTTGGGCTAACATGGTTCCCAATGCAAAGTTAGTAGTCGATATATATAGCAGGAAAGGCACATCTGGTCTTGGTGGAGCTAGCACTGGCAACATTGCTAGGTATTGCTTAATTTCAGCAAAGGCCTTTTGATAATCCTCATCCTAATTGAATGGGACCCCCTTGTGTAGTATTCGATTCATGGGTCAATATTTATTTGATAATTGTGTGATAAATCACTTTATGGATGCTACTTTGCCTTGTAGGCTTCTTAGCTCTTTGATATTGGTGGGAGGATGCATTTCTAGTATGACCTTGACCTTTGCTGGGTCAACTTTGATCCCTCATTTAGAAATGATGAATCCCAAGAGTTTTCCTGAAGTTACGTCAAATACGCACTTCTTGGGATTCAACCTGACATTATGCTCTATCAGGTGATCGAAGACCTTTCTGAGGACCTCAGCATGCTCTTCTCATAGCAATGACTTTGCCAATAAGTCATCGATGTAATCCTCTAGGATTTTGTGCATGTAGTCATGGAAGATGTATGTCATGGCTCGCTGATATGTGGCACCAATATTTTTAAGGCTGAATGGCATAACTTTATAATAGAATGTTCCCCATGGCATTGTGAACATGGTTTTGTGCTGGTCTTCAACTTTAATCTAAATTTGATTATAACTAAAAAAATCATCCATAAGGGAAAGCATCTCATGACCTACAGTTGCATCTACGAGAGCATCTATGTTGGGCAATAGGAATGAATCCTTTGGTGTTGCCTTGTTGAGGTCTCTAAAATCTATACAGATACAGATCCTTCCATCAGGTTTTCCTATAGGTACCATGTTTGATACCCATTCTGGATAGTCGATGGAGATAATAAACTCTACATCCAACAACTTTTGCAACTCGTATTTAACCATTAAAGTGATGGTTGGATGCATTTTCTTGAGCTTCTTCTTGATAGGCCTTTTAGAGGGGTCTAGCAAAAGGTTATGGGTAACCAATTTTGGATCTAGACCCAGCATATCCTTGTATGTCCAAGAAAAAATATCAGGTCTCTCTTTCAGTAGAGGGATGAGGATGGCACGCTCATCAGGAGATAGACTCTCTCCAAATTTAACCTTCTTAGGATTAGTGGGATCATCATTGATATCCACATCAAAGGTTTCCTCTACTGACATGTGTGATCCCTCCTCAATCTGGTGAGGTGTAGGAATCATGTGGATGTCATCAGCTGGGTTTAAAGGTCCTACATCAGAATTACCCTTAGCATGATAAACATCATGTGCACATCCTAGTGCAAAGTGAAATGATTATAATATTTCTTCATTGGGGAAGAAATATTTAGGCTCTAGAGGTGAATCAATGCAATCCCAATCAATAGCATCTAGATTAAGACACAATGGTTTAGAAGGATCAGCTAGGTTGTGGAGTGGAGTGGTCAAATCAATGGAGATCATGTTGATGGAATGGATTAGATCTCTAGGACCATGTGTGTGCAACTCTACATTATCAGTGTTATTATCATACCCAAGATGTGGCTCTAGGGGTATGGGGATCTTCGGATCTAGTCTATGAATAGACTAGAACATGGGATCATTTGGCTCTAGGAGTTGCATATATGTAGGTAGATTGGGGAAGACTATGTGATAAATCACATCTAAATTAGGTGGTCTCCCTCTGAGGTGTGGGCTAGGATAAAATCTTTGATACATCTCATCGATGTCGAATGGTTCATGATGATGACATAAATAGTGAGGCTTGAGATAGGCCCTCTCGGTCTCATCCTTATCATCACTATCATATATGAGTCCTTCATTCCTGCCTACTAGAATTGAGCATTGAGAAAGATAGAGGCCCAAGGTAGGCCCTCTCTTTTCATCCTCATAGTCACTATCATCTATGAAGAATCCCTCATTCTTGCCTACTGGAATCGAGCATTGAGTAGTATGTCTAGGTCCAAGGTAGGCCATTTTCATTTCATCCTCATATTATTCATTATTTGAGGACTACTCATCATCATCACTCCCAGAATCACATTCTGGTCCATCACTTTTGAAAATGGACTCTGCTTTAACTTCCTCAGAAGCAACTTTTGATTCAGTGTCTATTGTTAGGCCTAGATTCTGGATTTGCATGCTAGTATCATCGGTAGCTTCATGACTTTCAATATCCAAGTTAGCTCTTGGAATGTCTTCTGGATTGACCTCTACCATGATGTTGTCATGATAGATCTCAGGTGGTTCTATAGAGATGTAGGTCACCAGCCTATTACCCCTTCGCATGTAGGAAGGGTTAGGGTGATAAGGATTCCAATCCATATTATCCCCTAAACTGAGGTTTAGATGATCGAGAGATGCTGCTAAAAGCTCATCCTATCCTCTGATATGGTAGCCCAACCTGAACCTATCAGTTGGTAACTGATATTGTGGTTCATAGGGAGTTCGATGCCCTTGCTCGAATAAGCCTAGACCATAACCATACCAATGGTAACGTTCAAAATAATGCAAGGTGAACTCTGGGTTGGATAAATAATGAACATTCACCAAGAATGGTTCATCATCATCTTCATCTATGGGCGTGCGATTAGAAAGTTGGTCAAGACCTCCATAGATGAAATTTATTTGGTTGGGTGGCACCCCTAGTGGTACCACCATCCCTATGGGAAAGTGATGGGCTTGAGGTCTTCCCATGTCTTGTGCAGTCTCGATAAAAGGTGTGAATGTCACATGTTGCACTATATACTCTGCTAGCCTAGGATTAACCAAATGGATGGTCACCTATGGTGTAGATGACCCAGCTAAAGAAATAGGTGAAGTAGGTTGAGGTGCCTCCTTGACTTCATTTTATGCGTCTCCTTCATCCATGGGACTAGAGACCTTGGCATTGGCTACTTTGGGTGTTTCCTTTATCTCTTTCTCACCCAGTTTTACCTTAAGCTTCTTGTCATTTCTAAGCATCATCGATGCTGTAGGCTTTGTAGAAGCTATTGTTGTATGCATATAGTCATGGTGTTGATGTCGAAGGTCCAACACACACTTCCTTTAGTTTACCTTCTAGATGTTTGATGGGTGACATTGGTCGTATATCTAGGTGCATTGAAGGGAGAATGAAATCTCCAGGTAAATCTACTTGGTTCACATATTTAAATGGTTCCTCATCGGAAGGAACCATGTGAACTTATCCCTCATGTATATATTTAATACATTGATGTAAAATTGAGGGAACACAATGCATCTCTCTAATCCAAGGCCTCCCCAAGAGGATGTTATATTGCATTGCACCTTCTAGTATGTGACACATCATAGGGATGGTCTTTAGTCCAACCTAAATAGGTAAGACTATAGTACCGACCGTTGAGCATAGTGCATCATTAAATGCTCTCAAAGTGAAGGTCAAAGGTACGATGTGTAATTTTGGCAACTTTAGGTATACCAATGCCTTGGTAGTAATAATATTGATTGATGACCCTGTGTCAATCAATACCCATTTAAATGGTGTGTGGTTAACACACATAATTATATGTAGTGGTGGGTCTGCTATAGTAGTAGAAACCATTTTAATCTCATGATCATGAAATTGAATCATCGGCTCACTACACTGCTGCACATGTCCCACAAAATTTGTAAATGCTTTGGGGTCTTGGGACTAAACTTCAATAGACCTCAAGATGTCCATGAGCATCTCCCTATGCTTAGGAGACTATTGTATCAATTCATATATTGACAACTTTGCTGGAGTTGTCTGTAGGCTTTGAACAAGCCTATTTTTGATGGTCACCATTGGTCTAGTTGGTGGGCCTAGCATATTGTTTTATGTTGGCCTTTGTGGAGGTGCAACTTGAACCCTGATTGGAGTTGGAGGTAGATCTGGTCATTCATACCTCCCTTTTCTTGTGATAACATTTACCATTTCGATGAAACCTTGTGTAGGTGGCTCAATCCACACTTGGTTCACCTGGCCAACATTGTTCCTCGGAGGCTCATGGTTTGGAAGAGGATTTTTGAAAATCCCCATATTTTGGTTTTTTGGAGCCTGAGGGTTATCGATAATTAGCTCACCTTTGTCGATCATGTTTTGTACCATGTGTTTGAAACTATAACATCCTTCAATGTCATGTCCTTTCATCCTATGGTATGAGTAATACTGATCATCCCTATACCCTTTTGGTTTGGGTTGGTTAGGGTCTTGCAACTTGATCTCTGGTAAGTTAATAGCCTTAGCCTCACACAGTTGATGGAAGATCGATGTCATCATCTCTAATAATGGTGTGAACTGGTGAGGAGGGCATTGCTCTTTATTCTTACCTTATTTCTTATTATTGCACTGGTTGTATTGCGTAGGAGGAGGTTGGGCCTGATAATTCTATTGTTGTTGCCCCTTATCCCCTTTTTGGAGGTTCAACACTACTTGATTCACATGGGCTGGCTTGGCTTGGTGATTTTGATTTTGAGTGTTCTTCTTATTCCAATCCTTTTTGTTCTAGAGCTTCAAGTTACCCTCCTGTAACTTGATGTCCTCAATTACCTTAGCTTGTGCCAAGGCCTCCTCAAATGTCTGGTATTGTTGCAACTACAACAATAGTGAGATGTGCTTCACACAACTCTTTGTAAACATTTGAGTCAGTTCTATGGTTGGAATGGAAAATGGTAACTTTACCATCAACTTTCTCCATCTCTTCCCATAATCCATGATCGGCTCATCATCGTATTGCATTAGAGTAGCTAGATCAGACAGGTTTATCTTCTTAACTTGAAAGGAGAATCGTTCAAGAAAAGCATTAGCTAGTTGCTCAAAACTGGTTATGTTGTACCTCTTTAGTTGGTTGAACCATTCCAGGGTAGGGCCTAAAAGGGTTGTGATGAAGATTCTCAATAATAGAGCATCATTACTTTCTATCTGAAAGCACATATTCATGAAACACGTGACATGCTCTTGAGAATCTTCATCTCCTTAAAATTTATCTAGCTTTGGCATCTCAAAGTGATTGGGATATATTAGAGTAGGCACTAAAGGGCATAAAGGCTCATTGTGTATTTTGTTCAAGGTTGGATTTTGATAAGCCATCCCTTGTTTCTCAATTGCTCTTACCTTTTCTACCAAGGCCTTGTAGGCCTTCGAAGATAGAATCTCCTCTTCTTTGAGAGGTCCTTGAGGAGCCTTTGGAGGTAGATTCTTCTTTGGTTAAGGTGGAGGACTAGGCTCATCCTCCACATCCACTAAGGAGATCTTAGGATATTCCTATTCTTGATCATCTCCTACTATTTCTTCATATTGAGAATGTCCTTGATGTTCAAGCATTTGGTGTTGCATAATGTTTTGGGTTATGTAATGAGTATGATTTTCAATGTGTTTAGGGCACAATTTGGGCTACAAAGTAGCTCATCTATGAGTGTGCTCCTTGTATTCACTTTGAGGAGGTAAATTTGCATGATCTAATTTATCCTCTCTACTCACTCCTTTTGATAAAGGATGTGTTGCTCATGTATGTATTGCTCATATAGATGTTGCCTTAACTTTGAGTATCATCATTTTCAAGGCACTCACACTCTAGTGTTGGAATATGTAATGCAACATTGTGTAAATTATTCTTAGACTAAAATATAAAGTCTAAAGAATAATATTTGAATTAGAAAATAATTCTATTTTATGTAAAAATATTCCCACCCAATTAATAAATAAAATAAGGGTGCTAGGAATATTTAATTTGTGGGAAAAAGTTATTTCCCTTTTCTAGCAAATATTAAAAAGTAACCAATCACTTTTTAATATTTGATAGATGCCACTTGTCACACATCTCAAGATAAGATTGTGATAAGATTTGTCACACATCTCAAGATAAGATTGTGATAATATTAGGGTAATTTTAGGGTTGTAGTAGAAAAGCTTCTCTTTAAATAGGGGTGTTGTCTACTACATCTTGTCATATCATGTTGATGCATATTGTTGCATAACATTGAAGCATTCTTGTATTGTTGAATCATTGAGTAATATAGTGAGCTTCATAGTGGATGTTTCCCTTCTTCATTTGAAGTAGGGTTTTACCACTTAATATTGGTGTTGTGGGTTTTCCTCTTTTGTGTGTGATTGATCTTGTGGAGCATTCTTCGATCTTGGGGAGACTTTGCTTGTCTCACATTTGGTATCAGAGCGGTTGGGATCTCCATCAAGTGTCTTCAATCCTTTGAGGTGAAAAACCCATTAAGGTATATATATTTTTGTTTTAATGCATGCATTTGATATTTGGGTATTTTATGCATTTGATATTTGGGTAAACTTATTTTGCAAATCTGCCATTAGGGTTTATAGATTTATTGTGTTTTTTTTATCTAGTTGTTAGATCTTTTGCAAATGGTGTTTTCATTTTAAATCTATAAATTTTTGGCATTGAGCTTTTGTTGGAAGGGTTTTGGAGCCAAATGGACCCCATGGTTGCGTCCGAAAGGCCCAAAAACCCTATTTCCATATATTATTTGCCCTATTTTGGTGAAAAATAAATCTGAGGCAATTTTTTTTATTTGGGGGCCAAATGGCCCCCCACCCATTTTGTTGTATAGTCTGAATTTTTTTATTATTCTATTTTTTAATAAAAAATAGTCATTTAATAAAAAAAATATTTTTTATTATTCTATTTTTTAATAAAAAAAAGTCATTTAATAAAAAAATAGTCATTTTTTATTATTCTATTTTTTAATAAAAAATAGTCATTTAATAAAAAATAGTCATTTATTATTCTGTTTTTTAATAAAAAAATAGTCATTTATTTTATTTTAAGACCTAATAGTCATTTTTTTTGCATAAATTGAAATGCATTTTTTATTATTGTATAATGCAACTAGAATCCTTTTATGCAATTTTTGGCAAATTTTTAGTCAAATTGTCAAATAATTTAGACCTTATAGTCATTTTTTTCTCACATTAACAATGGTTGTTTGTGAGTTTGCTTGTTTTGCAAGGTTATCCAAGTATGTTTTGGAGTATACAAGGCAATTTCGGATCAACTTTTTCACTCTCTTCCCCCTATTTTTATTAATTTCTTCTAATCTCTCTCAAGCATTTGCTTGAAGCATAATGTAAATTAATGTAACTTGTATCTCTCATAATGAAAGTAAAAGAGAATGAAAGTGAGAGAGAGAGAGAGAGAGAGTGTATTTGTGTTTTGCCTATTTTGCATCTCAACTAATCTAACTACTAACTTACTAACTTGCTACTAAACAATCTACTAACCAACTAACTTGCAATTTACTAATTTTCATATTAATCAAGAAGGTTAAAAATGAATCAACTTACTAACCACAACTTTAGTATTTGATTAAAATTTACTTAATCTTGCAACATAGTTTATATTTTCTAAACACCTATTGAATCCAAAAGAATCTGCTCTATCGGTAGCAAGTCCTTTTTCGGTCCTCGTACTCGTACCCTTTTGGGTAGCTTGGTTGACCTTGGGTGAGATGAATTGGCAATTCATTAGGCTATAGCAAAACCTTAAAATGAACACTAACTTACTAACTTATTGACTATCTAACATTTAACAAATGTTTTATGGTTCAATTCAAGTTAGTTTATTTTGTTGCAAGATGATTGTTATGGTTAGTTACCTTCTTATTGCAAGTTAATCTATTGCAAGTTGATCTTGGTTTATTTCCTTTATTCAATTGCAATATGGTTATAGTTGTTTATTGCAATATGGTTATAGTAGTTCATGATGATGTTGATTATCTTTCATGATGATGCTTAATTTTGATTATCTTTCATGATGATTATCTTTGATGATTGAAAAGTAGATTACTTGAAAGTTATGTTTTTTTATATATGCAAGTATGTTTATCTACTTTCTTATTGCATCATTTATTTCCTTTGTCAATGCATCTTATGTTTTGATTATGTTCACTTTCTAGAATGGTTGATCATGGAATCTCCTTCACACCTAAGCACATCCTTGATGGATCAAATTTTGGAATATGGGAACCAAGGATGAGGGCTGAATTTCAAGCAAGAAAGTTATGGCCCATTGTGAATGGAGATGAAGCAATCCCAACCCAGGCAAGGGCACTTGAGACATACAACAACAAGAGTCACCTTGCACTTTCCATGATTATCAATAGTGTGAGTGATGAGATATTGCTCACTATAAGCCATTGTGAGCATGCTAAAGATGCATGGGATTTGCTAAAACAAGTCCATCTAGGGTCCAACACATCAAGGAAATTCACTTTATTGTCCAAAATTCTTAGCACTATGCAAGGTGAAGAAGAAAGTGCCTTGATCTTCCTCTCAAAGATGAAAGACATGAGAACTCAACTATTGGCTTGTAATTGTGATTGGATAAGTGAGAAGCTCTTAAGCTTTATCATTTTGAGGAACTTGTCAAGCAAGTTCAAGAATTTTGTCACCATTATTGAGACTAGGCTAGAGCAAGAAGAGGATGGCATTCCTCTCAACACTCTTTCACAATTATTGATTCAACATGAAGAGTCTCTTAATAGAGACAAAGTGAATGGTCAAGTTGTCAAGGAGAAGAATGTTGCCTTGAGTGCCACTAAGGCTTCCTTCAAGAAGAAATACAAGGGAAGGAAAAATCAAAATTTCCAACCCAACAAGCCTAGAGTTGATTTCACTTGCAACTTTTGTGGCAAGAAAGGCCACAAGGAACAAAATTGTTTCAAGAAGAAGAAGATTGCAGAAAAGGAAGAGCAAGAAAAGGCTAAGGGACAAGGACCTAAGAAATGGTTTGGCAAGGGAAAGAAAAAGAACAACAATGTAAAGCAAAATTCTAATAAAAATGCCTTTGTTTGTGCCCTCTACTCCATTGACTCATCTACTTCTAATGAATGGGTGTTAGATTATGGATGCACTAACCATATGTGTTTTGAAAAGGATAAGTTTGTGGACTTTCATAAGCACTCTTCAGATTCAGTTGTCATTGGTGATAATACTAGACTTCAAGTAGAAGGTGTTGGCAATGTTGTAATTGAAGGGAAATTACTTGATAATGTCCTATATGTGCCTAACCTTAGGAGAAATTTAATTTCAGTTTTGCAAGTTGCTAGAAGTGGTCACACTATTGAGTTCAATGCAACTTCATGGAGCATTAGGAAAGGCATGCTACCAATCATTACAGGTTATGTGAAGAATAATATTTATGTGTTAGGTGATGCTCCTCCTAAAGTGTGTTTAGCAACTAATGTTTCTCCTAGTAGCAAGCTTTGGCACTTAAGGTTAGGCCATACAAACTATCAAAATATTCAAATGATGAAGTCCAAAAATTTGGTTGAAGGCTTGCCTAACATTTCACCTATTCATGGTTTGTGTGAAACATGCATCTTAGGCAAGATGAGCAAACAAAAGTTTGCAAAGGACAAGTCAACAAGGGCCACACAAATTCTTCAACTCATTCATACAGATATTATGGGTCCATTACATGTTAGATCACTTGGTGGTGCATCCTATATTCTCACCTTTATAGATGATTATTCAAGAATGATCTTTGGGTATCTACTTAAGAATAAATCAGATTGTTTTGAGACATTCAAGGAGTTCAAAGCTTTGGTAGAAAATCAAAAGGGAGCAAAGATCAAAATGATTAGAAGTGACAATGGAGGGGAGTACAATAGCAATGATTTCAATGAGTTTTGTTCTTCTCATGGGATCAAAAGGCAGTTTACTTGTCCATACACTCCTCAACAAAATGGTGTTGCAGAGAGGAAAAATAGGACAATCATGGAGATGGTAAGATGCATGCTTGGTGACCACTTACCTCAATTTCTTTGGGGTGAAGCAGCAAGTACAACAATCTACATTCTTAATAGGTGTCCTTCAAAATCAGTTGAGGGGAAGACTCCTTATGAGGTTTGGAATGGTAAGAAGCCAAATTTGTCACACTTAAGAGTGTTTGGATGTGATGCATTTTCATATATTCCTTCAGAAAAGAGGAAGAAATTGGACAAAAAGTCTCAAAAATGCATCTTTGTTGGCTATGATGCAGAACATAGGGGCTACAGGTTATACTCACCTTCTTCACGCATTGTATTTGTTTCAAGAGATGTCAAATTCAATGAAGACCTTCTTGAGTTAGAAAAGGGTGGGCCTTGTGTCAAAAGGACCAAGTGGTTGGATCATTCTAGGGGTCCTAAAGAGCAAAATTCAGTTAGCCAAAGGATAACTAGAAGTATGACCCTTAACATGTCTCTTCTAGCTAAGATAGAGAATGATCATGAGCCTACTTCTTACCAAGAAGCTTCACAACACTCTTGTTGGGTTGATGCCATGAAGGTTGAGATGGATTCTCTTCTAAAGAATAAAACTTGGGATCTAGTGCCTTATCCTAATAAGAGAAATGTTATTGGGAACAAGTGGGTCTATAGAATCAAGTACAATTCTAATGGAGAGATAGAAAAGTATAAGGCTAGATTGGTTGCTAAGGGTTATGCTCAAAAATATGGCATTGACTATGATGAAACCTTTGCACCAGTTGCCAAAATGCCCACCATTCGACTTCTCATTGCTATTGCTGTTGCTCAAGGTTGGCAGATTTTTTAGCTTGATGTGAAAAGTGCCTTTCTAAATGGTGATTTGGATGTGGATATCTACATGAGTCAACCACAAGGATTTGTTGTACAAGGTAAGGAAACACTTGTGTGTAAACTAAAGAAAACCTTGTACGGTCTGAAGCAAGCACCTAGAGCATGGTACATGAAGATTTCAGGTTACTTCTTGTCTCTTGGTTTTGATAAATGCTATTCAGATACAGATCTCTATGTGCTTAGGAAGGATAACTTGGTCATTTTAATTGCTCTATTTTTTGATGACCTTGTTATGACTAGAAATGAGAATGAGGCCATTTTTTATTTCATCTCCAAATTAAAGTCAGAGTATGAAATGACTGACCTTGGTCTTCTACACTACTATCTTGGCATGCAAGTTTATCAACATGAGGATTGTACCTTTTTGAGTCAATCCAAGTATATTGAAGATCTTCTTAAGAGGTTTGATTTGGAGGATGGCAATCCTACTTCCATTCCTATTTCTATAGGGGTTAAGTTGGAAGTAAGTACATAATCTCAGTTGGCTGATGCTACATTGTATAGGCAACTCATTGGTAGTCTTCTTTATGTTACCATCACAAGGCCAGATATTGCTTTTGCAGTTGGTATGATGGCTAGGTTCATGCAGAAACCTTATATTGAGCACTTACAAGCTACCAAGAAGATTCTGAAGTACCTTTCAGGTACTAGAGATTTGGCACTCAAGTATTCTAGGCTTCCTTCCTTTGCTCTTTTTGGCTATGCTGATTCTGATTTTGGAGGGGATAGAATAGACATAAAGTCTACCACAACATATGTTTTTAGTATTGGGTCTACAGCTATCTCTTGGTCTTCCAAGAAGCAAGATACAATTGCTCTTTCTACAATGGAAGCGGAGTATAAGGCTATGACAACAGCTGCACAGGAAGCGGTTTGGCTTCGTACCCTCATGAAGGAAATTGGCTTTGAGCAATTTGGTCCTTCACGTTTGCTCTTCGATAATCAATCAACTATTGCCTTGGCTAAAAATCTTGTAATGCATCAAAGGACAAAGCATGTTGAAATCCAAGCCCACTTTATCAGAGAGAAGGTATTGGATGGGACTATTCAGTTGGAGTATTGCCCATCATCTTCTAATTCTGCTGATTTGTTCACCAAACCTCTTCCCAAGGAGCAGTTTTGTAAGTTGAGGGACTCACTTGGTTTGGTGAAGTTGTCCTCAAGGGGGAATGAAGTGTAGTTACACTTGTGTGATGACAACTTCATCCTTATGAGGTGTTTTGTGCTATATATATGAGTTGATCTTTGGTGGTATAATTGCTTTTTGCATCTCTTTTGAACATGGTACTTTCTTGTTTGCCTTGTGCAACTTTTGTACATGTTACTTTGTAGATGGCATTGTGCAATTATGGTATATGATGCAATTGCTTTATGTGACTCTTTTACATGGTACTTTCTTGTTGCCTTGTGCAACTTTGTACATGTTTTTATGTAGTTGGCATTATGCAATTGGTTTATCATGGTACTTTCTTGTTAGCATTTATGCTACTTTTGTACATGATATTTTATGGTTGGCTTTATGCAACCGGTGTGCACACTTTATTATTTTCATATACCTTATGCAACTCTTGTACATGGTACTTTTTGTGTAGCCTTGTGCTACTTTTGTACATGGTACTTTAGAGTTTGCATTATCATGGTACTCCTTGTTTGCTTTATGCAACTTTGTACATGATATTTTTTGATCAACTATATAGCACGTGACTATAAGTATGGCTTGGCATATTTTTGTGATGACTTATAGTTCACTATTTGTTAGATCAGTTTTGTTATCATCTTTGGATATTCATATATGTTGTGGTGAATATATTTATGATGATGTATCTAACTGATCTTATGTTGAGCTGCTTGTAGCTTGTAGGTACTTCCATTTGGGGTTTTGCAGGCTTACTGAAGACACCCTTGTGATGTTTTCTTCTTGTCATTTGCAACCACTTGTGGTTGATGGATGTCTTTGTAAGCTGCTTGTATCTGAAGCTACTCCTTGGGGGCTTGCAGTCTCATTTTGGCCCATTTTGTATTGGTGCCTTATTGTAGACCATTCTTGGTCATAGAAGCTCATTGTAACTATATTACTCATTTGATTCTCATCCCCGTTTGTATCTTTAGGGGGAGAATGTTTCTTTGTTTCATAATTCCTTTCCCCAATATTGCATTAAGGGGGAGTGTTGGAATATGTAATGCAACATTGTGTAAATTATTCTTAGACTAAAATATAAAGTCTAAAGAATAATATTTGAATTAGAAAATAATTCTATTTTATGTAAAAATATTCCCACCCAATTAATAAATAAAATAAGGGTGCTAGGAATATTTAATTTGTGGGAAAAAGTTATTTCCCCTTTTCTAGAAAATATTAAAAAGTAACCAATCACTTTTTAATATTTGATAGATGCCACTTGTCACACATCTCAAGATAAGATTGTGATAAGATTTGTCACACATCTCAAGATAAGATTGTGATAAGATTAGGGTAATTTTAGGGTTGTAGTAGAAAAGCTTCTCTTTAAATAGGGGTGTTGTCTACTACATCTTGTCATATCATGTTGATGCATATTGTTGCATAACATTGAAGCATTCTTGTATTGTTGAATCATTGAGTAATATAGTGAGCTTCATAGTGGATGTTTCCCTTCTTCATTTGAAGTAGGGTTTTACCACTTAATATTGGTGTTGTGGGTTTTCCTCTTTTGTGTGTGATTGATCTTGTGGAGCATTCTTCGATCTTGGGGAGACTTTGCTTGTCTCACACTGCGCATACATATTTCAATTGATCTTGGAATATATGTTGCCTTTGCTCTCACACTAATTTTTATGATCGATCTATAAGATTGATCGTATGTGGTCTCTAGTGGGTTTGATCTGTTTGGGCAACTTTGTTGGTGTGAATCCCAATAGACTTGTCTAACACACTTTTACCTTTATCTGTATAAATTGCATTTTCATTATACTATTGTCTGTGATCTATGCTCGTGTGGGTTGATGGGGCACATATGCTACGAGAACACTTTGAGCATTCTCCTGGTTCCCTAATAGTCCTATATGTACTCTTGCTATGAGAACTCACAAAGTGAGAATGTGTAGCTAAGGTATTACACCCTAATTGCCCTAGGACTCTATCAAGACCATCAAGCTATCTTGTCCTCCATGGTTGATTTGGTGGAGTACCATTTTATCCAAGTATAGCTATGTCAATCATGAAATTATCAAGTTAATTATTGTTTGGAGTTTGTTCGGGCCTACACTCTGAAGAAAACCTATCTTACTACCCATGATTGGGTGGATTTTCTTGTTGTCTATCTTGGGATGGTGGGGGGCTTAAGCAACCCTTAAATATATCCCTTGAGGAGTGTGCATTACCTCCTCTATCTAGGGTATTCTGAATAGAATCCCTGTGCATTGAATTGTCCCCTCTAATACTTACTAAAGTTTATTCGAGAGGATTCTATGGTTGAGGATTCGATGCATTATTTTGTGTGTCAGGTGGAGCTTCAACTTCGATCTTGGTTATGTGCCGATGTCAGCATCTCAGTGTATTAACCATGATATGAATTATCTCTTGTGTAGATTTTAGAGAAAACAAAGCAAACAAGGATGATTATCTCTTTTAAAATTTCTTTATGATCCCTAAACTAATTTTAGTGTGTTTTAGGTGTGTTGTAATTATAAAATAACTCTCATCATGTTTTTAGTTTTTTTAATGATATACTTGTTTAGTTTAGGGGATTTCACCTATATGCTCATAAATTGATAACCAAAAATGAAATTCATGGTCACGTAAACCACCCAAAGTATGAATATGAAGCCACACCCGAGTAGGGAGCACAGGTCCTGCCGATCCTCACCCAACACACCGTGCATAGCGATACACCCCTTTAAAGAGGAATGCAGGCTATTTTGCATGAATAGGATGGATCTTGGAGTGGGAATTGGCCAAAAGAACCAAGTTTGTGAGATTTGAGCCAATGGATGGAAATAACTACCACCTTAATTGAACTCTACTAGTGGATGGGTGTGAATTCCACCTCACTAGCATTTAGGTATTGTGTGGTGTGTGTGTGTGTGTTCATTTTAAGCTTATATGTAAATGAAAAATGCATCACCAAGAAAACATGCTCTTTCCTATATGCCTATAATAAAGATGTTTTAAATTTAGAAAGATGCATGTATTAGCTATATGAAATTTAGAGAATGCAATTTATATGATAAAATTGGCCTTGGATTGGGCCCTAGAAAGCAAAATCTACACAAAATTTTTAATTGCTAGCTACTAGTTTGTGCAACAGGTAACAATGCTGACCACAAGATAGAGCCACAACCTAAAACCTTAGCCACGGTTGAAAGTAGTAGTTAATAGTCCTAGCTATGGCTGTCAGCCATGGCTAACAGATAGCATGAAATTTTCATTAAATTTTACCTCTTACAATTTTTCTAAGTGATCTACTTAGCTACTGACAGGTAGAAATGAAAAATAAGAAAATTAGAGGAACATGATTACCTAGAAATCCTCATTTTATGGAGAGACAGGCTACTTACTATCTATATTTCTACTCTATTGCTAGCCATGGCTATTAAGCATGGTTGGAACTATTAATCATGGCTGTTAAGCATGGCTAAGACCTGCAATAAAAAATAAAAAGAAATCAAGCATCTATAGTGCAATTTGTAGGGTTCCTATTGTGATTTCCATATTTACCATTCTAAAAGTGTACACCTAGTCTATTGAATCAAGTGTACCAAACATTAAAGTATGAAAATATGAATAACAATGAATTGAGCAAGAAAGAACAACTTCTTTATATTATCATTACAAATATCCTTTACAAATGCGTCCCTCTTAGGGATATCAAATTCTTTGATATAATTGATACAATATTTTGAGCCCCTCAAAGGGGATGGTGTAATACGTAGGCTCTTAACATAGACATGAACTTATTAAGGCTCAAGGAATTCTTCTTCTCACTTTATTGGAGGAATATGCTGTTAAGAATGCTTTGAATATGCTCAGATCCTATAAATCTACATTCAAGAAACAATATAATATAGTTAGAAGAAAAGGAGACCTCTCATGATGAGGCTCTTGATAGGAATTTTCATGAATTAAGATAAATATAGCAAGAAAGTATAGAAACTTGTAAATATGTTTAGAAAACCTCTAGATTACTATAAATAATACTAAGAAAGTATTAAATCTAGCTATTATGATGCATAATATGCCATTAGACTTGCAATGAATCAAATCTAATGAACTAGTGCAAAGTGATAAAATAGAAGGAAATAGAGCAAAACTACCTCTAATTTCTAGAATTAACCATACAAAAGCATAAAGGAAAGCTAATATATGTGAGATCTACCTAATTGCATGTTTAGAATGAAAATACTATGGCTAAAACAAATAAAATTGAATGCCAAACCCTCATCGTGGGTATGAGGAATAGTTGGCTCTGTTAGCCATGGTTGATAGCCGTGACTGAGGTGAAAGTGCTCTTTCTATTGTATCCAGGGCCTGAATATCAAAATCCTCTTGATAATTGATGATCAAGGGTCACCTCTATGTTTTGGAACTAATTGGTGGTGTAGATTCTTAGAATTTATAGTGGAAGTGGTTCAATTATGGATGAATGATATCCTCAAGCTCTTGAAACCTCCATAGCTTCGAATGCAATCATGATTTCAAAATTGGTAGCATGTAGGCACTCCTCAAGGGTTGCAAATGGCTCTTTAATTTGGAAAATATTCACTACATTCAATTGAAATCTTCTCTCCTCTTTGCCCTAATTTTAAAGGGTGTTATTATAACACTCTCAATTCCTAATCCTGGATTCATGGAGAAGCCACGATCAAGAACCAGGAGGTTTGAACAATTGGGAGGAAGATTCTGGGTGCTTCCTCACTTGAAATCGCTTAAAATCCATTTCCAAGGCTGTTGTAACTAAATTTGGCTTGGTTCAGGGATTCAAAATAGTTACAGATCTAGCCGTAGATCTTAGGCATAGCTAGATCTATTAGCTACGGGTGTCAGAAATGGTTGACATATTAGCTACAGATGCTATCCATGGCTAAGGATGATTAGGCCAAAGTTACCTAAATTGACTAGTTAAAACCATTGCTCTATCTTGGAATGGTCCAATATCATTCATATGGTCTGTTAGGATGCCTATATGAGTAGTACCCTACACATGACACATTTTAGGTGTCTAAAATTATAGCCATTTAGCCTAGAATGTTTAAAAATTAATAATTTGACAAACATTAGACCAGTGATCCTTCAGTAGATTTGAACCGACTTATGGTTCTTCTTGCCCAAATATTTTGCTAACCTAGATCTAAATAGAATCCATTAGTTAGCCTGGGATCTAATAACAACTATAAAAACCCCAATTGTTACTACTACTCATCCATATATTTTTTTAATATATTTATTTATGATCATTTGTTTATCTTCTAAGAGTAAGAGATATAATCACGATCTAAGATAGATTCATTCCAATTGGGCTGTAAGTTATCAAGGCAATCATCATCAAGAGATATTAAGACTTGATCAAAGTCACTCTTGAGTAGAAGTGATCAGATTCTACAAAACCCTTATACCACCAGGATATGAGAACACTCACCAAAGCGTTAGGTTTTCATCCCTCACCAAAGAGAATATCCCTTCACCATACTATCAACCAATATTAGTATGTAGGTGAATGCCTTGAAGATGGAGAACCACACCAATGGAAAACCATCATATATGATGTAACCACACCAATGGTTAATCATCAATCTTAGTTCCTACCCACATCTCATCAATGAGGCCACTAAGACAAAAAAATCACTACATGTGATTAAACTTACACAATCCTTGGAGTATATATCTTAAGCACAATTACTTTCCCTTATACTTCTCAGGATTTACTTGATCATTTTTCATTTATGGCATCCATTTTCTATATAAATAAATCTATTAAGTTCATTACCAAAAGGTATTATTTTACCATCATGGGAGTAACTACTCCACATGTACATTCGAGCACCAAATATGAATGTAAGATCTAACTTGAGCTACATCTCAAGCCAATTTTACCTTTTGTGAGCTCCAACCCACTTCGAGCTCCAACTTGGACTACTCCAAAATTAGTTATCATTTTATTATTATAGTATTTGTGGTTAAATCATCCATGAGTATTTATGAAGTGCTTAGTACAACTTATTTCAATTATCTATTAAAGTATATAACCCATTACATTTCAATTCTTGATATTATTTCTAAAATAACCATATTATTGAAAGGTAAATAACATGGTATAATCATTTGTGTAAGACATATATTTCATTACATCATTCTTTCTGAATCTACCTAGCAATTGCATATATCAATTACTACTCATTGAAAGGTAAATCTAGCTAATTACTTCATTCATAGTTCATTAACCATTAAAATTTTAGAAAGCAAATGAGTAATGCATTAAATCATACTAGAGAGAAACATACATTCATTGCATCATAATTTTTCCTCAAAATGAATAGTAAATAACAATTGATAAAGTATTATCTAAAATATTGCACAAAAATTACATCAAGTAAATTATATTCATAATTTATGTAATCAAGGACATATGGAAAGTAAATGCAACATTCACAAGAATTATTAAATCAAACCACAAATGTAGTGACACATATTTATCCTGGGAACCCTCATGGGAAATAAACCTAACCTACAAAATATGTCTTTTTCCTCACATTCATAAACTTAAGATGTCAAATGATACAAGTATAGAAGGAATTCTACGGATCCTTTTCAAATCAAGTATACAATTAAAGGAACCATATTGTTCCTTTTAAATATCATGATGCAATTAAGGAATTTCCTATTTCCTTTCTCTAGGCCATAATTATAAAAGTATTTCTCATATAATTAAGGATCCCATTTGTTACTTTAAAGCTTATGATGAAATTAAGAAATTTCCTAATTCCTTTCCCTAAGCCATATTAAGAATTTAACAAATTCTTACACATGTTTATGATGATCATCAGACTCATATTTTGGAGAATCATATTTCAAGAGGGAATCCTTCATTTCCCTTGAGAATGAATTCCATATTCATTCTCTTCGTTCAATAAATTATGGAATAACCATCCTTTATAATCTAAATATGTCTTTGTAAATACCCCCTAAACCTTGATTACTTAAGTTACTTTCCTAAAATATTACCCAAATCAATTCAGGATTAGATTGCTTGTTTTCATGATGTAGGAAGGTCAATATTTTTTTATATCTTCAAGGACTTTAGTTATTATAATAGTATTAAAATTAATATTTCTTTAATTATTCTTGTTGAATTCTTGTTTGGTTTGGTGGTTCCATGTTCTACTTTGAATACAAGAGTCTCACATTACAAGGGTGTTGGCCCACCTAATTTTTATTCACTCATTAATATGTATATACCCTATCTTGGTTTTGTTTTAATATGGATCATAATACTCAACCCAAGGTATGAGTATAAATTAAATATTACCAAGATTTTTGAAAATTCTTCTATCAAGTACAGTCCTTTGGTAAGTGTGACTGTAATTGGCCAACGATTACTTCGAATCTATCCAAGTTGATCCAATGGTTACTCCACTAGACTTGTTCATGATCAATCAATTAGTATGAAGGTTACCCCCACAACATATATAAAAACATACTAAACCACTAGGAATACAACAATTGACCATAGGTTCATTGATCAAAGCATATTCATGGAGGGCTCATCAAGGGTCTTAAATGAGGTAGTAAAGCACATTTGATTGATCTATTAGGTGAGTATAGATTATTTAAGACAGCATGGTTGCAAGTATAAGTCTTGTGTATGACTAAATAGTTCTAAAAAGTAGAGTATATTCTACTCACATGAATCTTCCAAATCTCATGGCACCCAATTCGTTCAGGAGGCATACACAGATGCTCAAATTCGATGGAAACATTCATAGCAACATTTACAGGTTACAAAAATTTGGTCTCGCTAGACTTGACATAGATAGCCCAAGGTATGGTTTATCATTCACATGCTTTAGAAAACACCCCTCCTTCTTAAGGAATGATAATCCAGGCTTTCAGCTCGAATATTCAAATATGGCATAGAGGTTTTACAATTAGAGGCTTCTATGGATACCGTACAAATATGTAAGGTTTAGTCAATCAATGTGGTCAAGGTCCGTTAGAGACATTGGTACAATGATCGATAGACTTGAGCATGATATGCCAAATAAAGGTTTAATAAACTTGAAATATAAAGGAACTATGAATTCTTTTACAGAGATGAGATCACAACTCAGATATTAATTAGACAAACCCACATTTCCTATGATTGTATTCAAAGCACTTGCAGGTGTAGGAGTGAATCCCGCATGTTTCATTGAAGGTTTCATCTCCATGAGTTTATGAAATAAAGTTTTACATAGGTAGTTGTCACTATATTAGCTTGAACTAGACCTCATTTATGCATCATATTTGATTATTATAGCCAATGGTAGTTTATGAGAAGTGCAGACAATGATCAACATCCACTGTCAATCTTTGAGGCAGTATTATATGCTTTCATTGTAGAACCCCGGGGATAGACATTAATCCTTGGTATTTTATGTCAACTAGAATCCCTCTAGAATTATTAATTACATATTATAATAGTAACAATCTGAGCCTAGTAAATATATGGATATCTTTCGCAAGAGCTCGATGCTCCACATTATCCGAAGTAATATTAACAACAAAAGAGGAATTTTGACTATTCGGATCCAACCTCAGCATATGTCCCACATGTATTATTTTTATATTTAGTATAGTTTTAAAGTGATTTTCTACTTGGTGTGTAGTTTCCACCAATCTTATTTTAGACTTCCTTTATATAACAAAACAGGGGGTTGTAAACACCCTACCCAACAAGATACCAAATTATGCGATAAAATATTTGATAACACGATAAAACATTTCATAAATTTCAATGGTGTATCTATTGGGATCATTTTTGAAGGTTTCAAATTTTTTCGTAAAACAATCTCGATGTCACCATAACATATAGTAAAGTATTATGCTAATATTATAATTAGCAAAATCATACATTACATAACCTTTAGTAAAACCATAAGTAAACAAAAGGCTATGAATGATCCAACCTGAAATCATTGAGTCTTCTTGTTATGAAATATTGTTTCCTTCTTCTCCTACTCTCCTTCTTATCCTTAGATTTCTTCTTGTTATCCCAAGAATGTCCCATTATTTCACTAAGAAATCTCTCAATACTTCTGGTTTATGATCCACCAAGGTGGAGAGAATACTCCCTAGGCTTCAAAACTTTCCCTAATATTTTCTATCTCCCTTTCTTAACAAGAGATCCTCTATTTATAGGAAACTTCTCCACTCATGAGCCAAATAGTGGCCTTATTATTTTATTATTAAAATATGCCTTCATTCAAATAAGACATTTCTTGTGGAGGAATAATTCAAAGAGTAGAAAAAGGAGTTCACCAAGAGTAGGTGGTCTTGTTTTCTAGAGACAATTTCTAACCAACCTATTATTAGAGAATAGGTTAGGTGCAGAGGAAAGAATCTGCACCAAATTTCCATTAATTAGAATGGACCATGTAGAAAATAGGAAAATTCATATATTGTTTGAAAATTTCAAAATTATTTTTAGTCCAATTAAAATTGGATAAACTTGGTGAGTACCTAATTGTTACATAATTAGGTTACTTACACCCAATTTACTACTTTGTAGTAAATTTTGGTGAAAATTTATTTTATATTTCTTCTTTCACCAAAGATCCATTTAACTTCTATTTAAATTAATTTAAATTATAAATTTTGAAAGATAAATCATTCTCTAAACTTTACCAAATTCCCTAATTGAAATTTGTAGTATTCTTCAGGGTCTATACCCCTTTTGTTGATCAATAAATCATCCCACTAATTAACTACTAGTCTTTTGGAAAGGATCCAAGGAAACGGGTCGTGACAGAAAATCCTTCACAAGCCATTAAAATGCAAAATATACAAAGTTGGATTCATTGAAATCAATGTGCAATACCGAAAGAAAAAGTTTCTAAGTGTTAGCAATATCAAAAATAGGAAGTGTTAGACCTTGATAGAGTCCCAAAATCCCATCACTTAGCAATGGAAAAAAATGGGAAGTGTCAGACCCCGATAGAGTTACAAAATTCCATCACTTAGCAATGGTAAGAAAAAATGAAGTGTTAGATACTGATAGAGTTCCAAAATCTTATCACTTAGCAATTACGAAAAAATAGGAAGTGTTAGACCCTGATAGAGTCCCAAAATCCTGTCACTTAGCAATGGAGGAAAAATGGGAGGTGTTAGACCCTAATAGAGTCCCCAAATTCCATCACTTAGCAATGATAGAAAAATGGGAAGTGTTGAACCCTAATAAAGTCCCAAAATCCTATAATTAGTAATGGTAAAAAAATAGGAAGTGTTAGACCTCGATAGAGTCCCAAAATCCCATCACTTAGCAATGGTAGAAAAATGGGAAGTGTCAAACTCCGATAGAGTCCCAAAATCCCATCAATTAGCAATGGAAAAAAATTAGGAAGTGTTAGACCATGATAGAGTCTCAAAATCCTATCGACTAAGAAATGAAAATTTATTTAAGGAAAGAAAATATCAAAAACTTGGGAAGTTGTTGGACCCAAAGCAGTCCTAAAAGTCCATCAACTTTATTAGAGATATGGGATCCATCCGAAGTCTAGTGGCAAACTATTTTTTGGCCAAGCATTGGTTCTCTTCATAATGTGGCAAAAGTTTGGGATCCATCTGGAGTCTCATAGTAACCCGATTTTTTTCCAAGCATTGGTTCTCTTAATAATGTGGTAGATTTTTAGGATTCGTCTAGAGTTTTATAATGACTCGATTGTTCACAAGAGTTCTTGAAGTTTGTGCCCTAGTGCAAGGTCAAAGAAGTCCCAAAAACCCGTCGACCATGATAAAGAGTAAATTCATTCCCAAAATTCCATTAGCTATAAAAATAAAAAATAAACAAAAAAATAAATTTGCTTAAATGTGAATGTTGCTAAAAACATTATAATGTGCTCACTATGCAAAGTAATACCAAAATTCTGGCATCCTCGAATGAATAAAAGTTTCTAACTGACAATTAAAAATTTTCACCCGATAAAATATTGCACTTGGAAATTAAAACTGTATCTAACAAATCAAAATCAAGCCTGCATATTGAAAATTAACTTCCGGATGTTTAAAAATTAAACTCGATATTTAAAATTTGGATATCATAAAATCTGAAAATTAAATAAAATTAAGCTCGAAGATTGAAAATTTTTATTTGGCATTGAAAGTTAAGTCTGGATATTGAAATTTTTATCCTGCATTCAGAAATTGCATCCAACAATTAAGAGCTTCCCGATTGATGTTGTAATACGATGCTATAATGTGAGAAAAACATGACCAAAAAAATCCATAAAAATAATATGTTGTCTCTATTGCAAGAAATTTAAGGAAGACCTTAGCATTGGGTTTAATATTTTGGCATTAAATTTAAAATAAAATTTAAATGTTAAACCTAATACTTTGGACCTAAAATTAAAATGAAATCTAATGTCAAACCTTAGAAAATCATTTAATAAATTTAATAATAATCAATCTTAGCCATAATAATAAAGAGATAATAGCTAAAACTAATTTTTTTTTTGCCAAAATACTAATTAATGCTTTTCTCCTGTGTTGCTGGCAATTGAACTAGCAAAAGAAGAAATGAAAAAAAATAAGGAAGCCTTGATAAATTTGGATATCATCTAAGCATTTGGAAGAAGGTGGCTGAACCAAGCCATGAAAGATATCAAAAGCCGATGCGTTGGAGCTACATTCATTGAACCTGGACAAAATTTTGAAAACTCTCTAGTGCTTGACAAATATATTAGCTCAATAATTAAAGATTGATAGCTTGGCTAAATAAATAATTGTAGATATCAAAGACTAGAATTCTAGATCTAGGCCAAGAGGAACCACAAATTGACACATCATCCAAGAGATAACTCATCAACCCAACTATAAACAACTAAAGTACAACTATTCATAATTGAAGTACAACTATCAACAACTGAAGTACAACTATAAACCACTAAAAGTACATTTGTAAACCACTAAAAATTTAAAATTGTAAGGCTATAAATAGCCATGGAGACCCCATTCCAAAGGATCAAAATGCCATTTTAGCAATAGATATTTTAGGGATTTTCTTGTTCTTTGGTAGTTTTAGGATCATCTATGCCCCTATTATTGTAATTGGAAAATTTTATGCCTTGCAATCATCTAATGCAAGTCATTTTTAAGAGTTGTAATCATTGAATAGTTCTATAATTTCTTGGTGTATTCTGCACATGCTAATGGTGTTTACATATGAGACAATTCTAGTATTTTTATTTCTCCTTTGAAGATAACACCACTTTAGTATCAAATTATGCAAATGCTGGTTGAGTCAAAGTTGGTTAAGATCATAATTTTTACTTCTACAGATTCAACATAAGGTTTCAATTACAAAGGCTTGTTTTCTTTCTCTCTTTAACCCTATCATTTTGAATTTTTATTTTTGTGAAATTTGCTAGACTAGGAGTAGATTAGTTTGAATCCTATCTTTTGAAGCTCATTTTATATGCTATACTTTTATTAGTTTCATAATAATCATTGCCATAGAATATAATGAGTATGTTTATGGTGCAATGAATGATATATGTTGATGAATTTTAAGGTACCAAGCCTAGAATCTTATTTTTTCTATTTTATTGAAAAAATATTTGATACTGAGTGTTTGTAATCCAATGATTGATTGAATATTAAGTTAGACTTATGTTTTATAAGCTTATATAATGAATTGAAACTCAACCTTGTTAATAGTTATATGTTCCTCTAAGTTATCCATCTAATTCCCTTCTCTCTCATTCTTTGATTTAGAATAATTAATAAGAACATAACCAAGTTAGACCAACCTTACCAAAACCTTGGGGAGATTGATTATTTCCTTTCAAGAGAGGACATCTTGAATGAATCATAGCTATTGGTATATGTTTGCAAATTGGACAGATATATCACTCAAAAATATTTGGAAACCCTGAGCCATTTTAGTGATGGCTAAATGGGAACCACTTTTATCTAGGGCTTGCTTCAATTAGAGTCCATGACATTTTCTTGCCTTTAGTGAGTAAGGCCCCAAAAATTGGTTCATATCCTTAGCCAAAATGGAACCTTAGTACCAAGTATCAATCCAAATTTATACCACTAGTGGATCCTAAAGACTAAGCCCCTTCAATTCATTAAAGGATAGGAGTACCCAAGGAGATCAAGTGGGGAGGTGACAAGGTAAACCTTCCTCATTTTTTAGAAAGGGTTTGACATCTAAAGGTTATGGAAGATAAAATTAGCTTAAAAATATTCCAACTACAATGTTCCTCCTTTTCCTTCTAGTCTATCAACCCCACAATGGTCTCCCAATTGTCCATGGTGGAACAGGAGTCCTCAAAGGTAGGGTAGCTCAAAATATGACAAACGTCATCCCCACTAGGTGCATTGAAGGGCATCTTCACCAAGGAATACTTCTAAGAGCATGAATAAACCAAGATTTGAATACCAAAACCTTGGACCAACCTAAAGTAATCAAATACAAGGGAAGGGATGATGACCCAATTTTGGTATTGATACTCCATAATTGAATGTAGATCCCTAGGCAATAACTAAAGCATTAAAGTGGTAATAGGGAGGATAAACCAAGGGGCAATGGATGATAAAGACATTAATTATGAATGATCATGGGAGTCTAATCATGGAGATTTGTTATGGACCTCTAGAGTCTCTAGATCATTCATTGTTGATGTCGACTACCCCAGGAAAGATTTTGAATTTGAATTTTGAAATCCTACATGTATTTTGGAGAGAATATTCTCTCATTTCTTGTTATAAATATCACTCTTCTTCATTTTGTAAGAATTAAAAACCCTCTATTATTCTAAGGGACACTTTCCTTAATTCTCCTTCACGTCTTGGTCTGGCTCGAGCCTTGCACGACCTGTCAGGTAGTTTTTGAACCTTTTCTCTTTTTATGTATGTAACTCAAAGTTCACATTAATAAAGAATCTATGACAATTTTATTCTCTATCTTGGTTATGGCATGGGTGTTCTATTTTATTGTATGCTCCCAAAAGGGTCCTGTGTTCCTTGTGCACTATTGACCACTACCCATGTGTTCATCCAAGCCTATCAGGGCATAGAAGGAGTCATTCATTTATTCTTTATAAATTTTTTACCCCTTAGTCTAGGCTAGATATGTTTGCATTTCCCACACTTTCTTACTTTTCTTTACTTTGTCCCATATTTTTACAAATTTCTATAATTTGCTTTATGTCCCCTCTTTCCATTTCCTCCCTTTGAGTTAGCCTAGGCTAGGAGTAGAGTAGCATAGTGAGAGCATAATGATGAGGGCCAAAGGAAAAAATCTAGAAGCAAGGAATCAACCTTAGGTAAAAAAACCTAAAGGTCATTTAGTGGGAGCTGCATCTTACACTTTACCAAACATCCCAAGACTGGCACCCCTGCATGAGGTGTAGGACAATAAAAACACCCACTTGATCAGAGGTGATGGTAGAAACTGAGGTTGTAATCAAAGGGAGTCATGATGCTTAGGGAGAAAAAGAAGATCACTCTTAACACCTAAATAGTTTAGACTAGTATGCTTGATGGGACATAAACTTTAGAATATCCATCGCCTAATCTAGAAGTTAAACCATGGTTCTAGTGAAGGCCATAATCATTTGATTTTTGAAGAACCTGTTGGAACTGATTCTTGTATCTGTAGCATTTCTATTGTCATGCTACAAATTTTTTTTTGAAACCAATGAGCTATTATAGGCCTTGGTCGACCTGCCTCATGTTCTGCTAAACACAAATATTGCTAAAGAAGACTGTAGAATGGGTAAGGAAACCCCAATGGTAATTATTTGATTGAACTTCTAATTTACACGCTCCAGATTTATATTGTATTATATATATTAAAATGACCAAGCATGAAAACAACCATTTGTTATACCTCATGTAGACCGGTGCTGAGATTCATTGGGCTGTTATAGCAATTTAACAATAATTTTAATATGAAACAAAAAGAAGAGGAAAAGGAAAATTGGTGTTCTTAATCTCATTCGAATATCACAATAAAATCAAGAGTTAAAAAATTAAAGAAACATATATATTGTGTTAAAATAATTTAACCCATTACAAAGTGACACACAGTACTGAGACAAAGATATGACAAGAATAAAATTTAGAATTGTATTGATTTCATAAAATATTACATGGAGAATGGATGAAATGCCTTTTAACTCTATTTTTTCTCAAAGAAATACATCAATACAATGAAGATAACTCTATTCAAATAATATAATAGGTCTCTCCAACTCTCGTTGTTCCAATCTGGTAATAGTAGAGTCTCTAAATCGTAGGCTCAAAAAGGTAGGAAATGATCTCAACTTCTTGAGAACTTTCCTATCACAATCCTACAAAGTAAAGGGAAGAATAAGAAATGAGAAAGGAAAATAAACACAAAAGGGGATACAACAACACAAATAATAGGGCACTCAATTATACGTCTTAGCAAAAATGCCATTCTCTAACTACTTGATGCGAAATCTGTCCACAACTGCTTCTTATAGCCTCTAGTTCTTGATTCTTTTATTTCTGGTTTATTTTTGGCCTTACACTTGTTAGCATCTGTTTAAAATTTAAAAATTGATATAGTTGGATTCCACTTCACTTACTACCTTGGTTATGCCCTTTCCTTTGATTTTTTCAAATAGTGTGTCAGTTTAACCGGTGATGGTGGTGTTTGGTGAACTCGCTTCTTTCTTGAATAGCCTCTTTTTCTATCTTTGGAACTTTTTTTGTAACTGCAAGTTCTTGTTGTGATGAGCTAGCTTCCAGATGCTGACCATGAGTCTCAACTTATTTCCCCTTTTGTACTATCTGCAACTTTTTTATTTGATCAACTATTAATTTCTAAATTTCTATATCAAATGTGGCTGTAATCCTCAACATATTCATTTCCTACAATATTCTATTTTTATGAATGGTGAGAGTGGACCCATTCCTTTATATTGAAATAGTAATATTTCTACAGTATTTACCATAAGAGTAGTTTGTTAGTCATCACTACCTCATTGCCAGGTTCACATTCGAACCTCTCAATGGTGTGTTGTAATGCTTCTTCTATATCTAAGGCCTCTAAAAATTGGTCTAAGGATAAGCCGATGTCTGCCATATTTTTTGTTGCATCATTTATTAGATCATTCATATCATTCACCACATTTATCCAAATTCCTCAATTTACTCCAAATAGGGTTGCTTTAAAGAACTCAAAGCCAAGATGAATTTTGCTACCATCATTTGTTATTATTTCTTGCCCCTGCATCTCTTCAAAATGGTCTCCTATAAAATCTAGGGTAGGGTAGATGGTTTCAAAATCTTCTTTTCTTTCTTGTAATAATGTCAGCATCTCTTGAGCAGTCACTTTTATCACTCTTATTTGTCTAAACATCTTCAAAAAAGCTTTGGCATGTGTTCTTATTATTTTTGACATGTCCTTCTTCATTGCGTTCAGATAATAGACATGATCTTGAACTTTTATAGCTGAGGGTGTCTGTGTATTTGAAGTATTTTTTAGTGCCAATTATTCTTGTTGTTTATTTATCAAATCTTTCATTTTAGATTTTTCCTTTTCTTCTTCATTTAGTTGTTTCCTTAGATTTTCAATTTTATTAATGAATTGATCTATGGCTTGATTTTGCATTTCTTTGACAACTTTGGCCACTTATTTTTCTTTTTATAGTATTGATGAACCCCTTGTTTTATCATTAAATTTGAAGATTAGTCGGTCTTGTAGAGCAGGAAGATTTATTTTTGTAATATCTGATACAGGTGCCTATGATCTATATTCTTCTATAATTTGTTCTTCTGTAATCCCCATTCTTGCTACTAACAATAATTCTCGTTCATCTGCAACAGTGAAGGTAGTCTACTCATTTGTTCTTTCCAAAATAACTTTTATAGTGGGTAAAGACAATATGGGTTTCTTCTTCTCCATAAGAGTTATTTATTTTTGCTTCTTAACTAGGTGACTTTGAAAAAGGCCACCCAATCCACTAGTTCTCCTAGAATTCATTTGTATTATTGATGGAATTTTAATTTCCTGTCCTTTTATGTTTATAGAGGCAGGGACAACCAAGGGCACCAATTTTTTCACACCAGTTATAGCTAATACACTATCAAAAATGGGGACTATAGCTTGCTCTATGGGTGAAGCCTTCTGAGTAGATGTGATCATAATTTCTTTTCCTTTCCCTGTACTGGGTTTTTGAGAAACCATTTATTTTCCCTTACTTGCACTGGGTTGTTGGGAAACTTCTTGAGTTATGCTTGGTGCTAATTTTATTATGAACTGAGCACTCTCAAGGGGTCTGACTTGTTGTTCTACCATATCTATAGTTTTAATAGTGACCTCCATTAGATCGATGCCATGTTCTTATATTAATTCCAACAAGGGGTCTTCCTTGATTGTTGGGCCTGTCCCTAGTAAAATAAGTGCAACAACATCTACTAAATTTTCTTGAAGCCTTCTTAGTTATGTGGGGTAATCATAGGCTTCATAAAAATGTGTGCTACATATTTTTTTGGGGGAAATTGATTCCATACTACATGTAAATTTATTCCTTTCTCCATAGCTTCTAACAAGATTTCTTCAAAAGCGTCTTCCCTGTGTTGTATCTGAGCATATTCTCTCTTTTCCATAATTTTGTTGTATGTTCCTTTAGGGTCATAGAATATCCAAGATATTTTATCTAACCCCATGTTGTCCAATACAAAAATTCCCTTGAGTAGGGAATGATAAGCACAAAATAGAAAATCCCCAAAACAACAAGGAACATCGAGCCAAGGGACCTTTCCATGCTTGTTTACCAATATCATATTAGCCTCTTTTGCCACCTATCTACATAATTCCAAGGCCGCTAGGGATAACGGGAAGTACTATGGTAGCATTTTAGGAGGAAATTTAACCCCATATAATCTGATATAAGTGAAAATTTTTGTGAGAAAGAAATCCCCAATTTATTTCTCTTTGATAAAGGTTTTTACCCCTGGACCTAATTATTAGTCTTACAATGGCATTGAGAGGGGGGGTGAATCAGTGTAGCTCTTTAAACTTAAATTCATAGCTCTTAAAATTGAAATAATGAAACCTTAAAACTAGATAAAGCAAGTATCACAAGAGAATATCACACAACACAAGATTTAACGAGGTTCACCAATTTGGCTACTCCTCAAGAATGACTGCTTGGACTACCATAAAAATCTAGCCTTTGCAAAGCACCAACTTTACAATCAATTTACCAGCACCAACTAGAAGGAGCACCAACCCCTTATTTATCTGCACCAATAGAAAGGAGCACCAACCCCTGATTTACTAGCACCAACTGGAAGGAGCACCAACCCTTGATTTACCAGCACCAACTAGAAGGAGCACCAACCCTTGATGCCAAGCATCAACTTGGACTTCAATTTTGAAACTAGAAGATTGATAGTAAGATACCTTTGCTTTTGCAAGACCCTGACTGGTCTTCTTCACCTTTGCACTCTTTGCACACTCTGCTCTCTCTACATAATCACTTTGTACACTCTGCTTCGTTACAACTGCACTTTGCGTTCATCTTTGCCCTTTGCACTCTCTACGCCTTCTACTTTCTTTGCGCAATCACAGCCGCACTTGGTCAAATTTCAACTCTTCGCTCACTTTGCACACTTCACCATCATCTTGCCGCTTCTGCACTTTCTACGCTCTTACGGCCACATTTCACACTTCGACACGTATTCGACGACTTATTCAACCATGACACAATTCTCCAAATGGCCCTCCTTTTATAACAATATTTTCATGATAAATATCCTAATCTTAGTTGGTTGTAAACCCTAATCTTGGTTAGCTTTCATAACAACTGTAAACCCTAATTTTAGTCGGCTATCATACTTCTCATTTTAGTCAGGTTCTCCTTCTTGACTTGTGCATTTACGACCTATCACGAAATCATGACATTTTTGCCTCTGTAGCTTCTTTTGTTGTTGTTTCCGTGAAACTACAACATGTCGTGATATCGCGACACTTTTTCTCTCTCCTCTTTCTCTTTGCTTTGGCCCGCAAAAATACATGTCATGATATCGCGACACTTTTTTCTCTCTCCTCTTTCTCTTTGCTTTGGCCCACAAAAATACATGTCGTGATATCGCGACACTTTTTTCTCTCTCCTCTTTCTCTTTGTTTTGGCCCGCAAAAATACATGTCACGATATCGCGACACTTTCGCCTTCGTACGCTTTCTCTATTCTTTTGTTGCGATATCATGACACTTTTGCTTCCATAGACTTCGACTTTGCTTTTGTCATGATATCACGACACTTCTGCCTCCGTAGTCTTCAACTTAGCTTTTGTCGTAAAATCGTGACACTTCTGCTTCCGTACTTAGCTTCTTTACTTTTGTCGTGAAATCACGACACTTCTACCTTCGAAGTCTTCTTCTTTGCTTTTGTCATGAAATTGAGACACTTCTGCCTTCGAAGTCTTCTTCTCTACTTTTTTCATGAAATCATGACACTTCTGCTTCTGAAGTCTTGCTTTCTGCTTTTGTCGCAAAATCACAATAGTTCTGATTTCGTACGCTTCCTCTCTTTCTTTTGTCACAAAAATGCAACATGTCACGATATCACAAAACTTTTGTTTCTCTACCAGCCTGTCCTTCTTGAGTCGTAAAAATGCAATATGTCACGATATCGTGACACTTTTGTTTCTCTTCCTGCCTAGCCTTTGTGAGTCATGAAAATGTGACATGTCGCGATATCGCGACATTTTTCAAACTTACTTTCTCTCTCCTATTTTAGTCATGAAAATGCAACATGTCACGAAATCGTGACACTTTTTATTTGTCTTCCTTCCTACCCTTTTCGAGTCACGAAAATACGACATGTCACAAAATTGTGACACTTTTTCTTTCTCTTCCTTCTTGCCCTTTCCAAGTCATGAAAATGTGACATGTCACGAAATCGCGACACTTTTCCAACTTACTTTCTCTCTCCTATTTTAGTCGCGAAAATGCGACATGTCACAAAATCGTGACACTTTTCATACTTGTTCTCTTTCTTCGAACTTGTCGCAAAATCGTGACACTTTTTTTTGCTTTCTCTTTCTCTTCCAACATGTCATGAAATCACGACAGTTTTTCCACTTGCCTTCTTCTCTTCCAACATGTCGTGAAATCGCGACAATTTCTTCTGCTTTTTCTCTCTTCCAACATGTCATGAAATCGTGACAGTCTTTCCACTTGCCTTTTTCTCTTCCAACATGTCATGAAATCGTGACAGTTTTTCTTGCTTTTTCTCTCTCTTCCAACATGTCGCGAAATCGTGACAGTTTTTCCTGCTTTTTCTCTCTCTTCCAACATGTCGTGAAATCAGAACAAATTTTCTTGCTTTTTCTCTATCTTCCAACATGTTGCGAAATCGTGAGAGTTTTTCCAAATTTTTCTCTCTCTTCCAACATGTCGCGAAATCGTGACAGTTTTTCTTGCCTACTGTATATGTCGCGATATCGTGACACTTTTCTTACTTGTCTTTTTCTTTGATCTTTTGCATATGGGCCCCTTTGGTCTTCTTGGAAAATCACTGTACATACTTTGAGTAACCTTTGAGCTCCTGTCTTCTGCATCTGAATAGCTTTTGAACTTCCTATCCACTGCATCAACAGATCTATCTGAATGTGTTGAGAACAATGACAATACTGCTGCTGCACCTTGCTCAACACTAACCTCTTAGGAACTAGTCTAGTTAAAACCCAATGAATTTCTACCAGGAAATGATCATAGAACCAATTCATGTGAGTTCATCTTTCGTGTATTCTCCAGAAGTTATTCTGTACATAGGGGTTATCAATGGACCATACTATTTTAAGGGCTTCTTCACCTAATTGTCTTGATATCAGATGGATAAAAATTGAGTATTGTGAAAAATGGGACATCTCTTGCCTTTGTTCAAAAACTGCTTTCCTCAATTCTACCTTTTAATTATGCATCTGGGTACTCAATTATAATTCCCAGGCATAAATTGGGTGTTATATGCCCTATTACTTTGTGCAGACAAATACAAAAGCCTTTTGGTTATCCTACTGAGATCTTGTACTCCCAGGACTACATTTATCATATCGCAAAAATCTTGTACCCATGTCTTAAATGCATTTTTGTTAATTGGGAATTCCTTATCTATATTTGCATGCATATCAAATAAATATTTAAAAAATTCTATATCTGTAAACATTCGAGATTAGTGTTTGAGTACCTTGTCCACTAGGAATGTGGTGTAGTTCATCAAATTGAAGACCTTATGGATATGCTCGACTTTGATGTTGAAAATCAACAGATTTTTATTATCCCAAAATGTCTTTGTTCTTTCCTACAATGCCACCGCCAGCCATACCATCAAATATGAGAAGTGTACTTTATGACATACCAATTTTCCAAGGTTACTATTCCATCTATTATTTCTAGGGAAGCCTCTATATTATAACCTATGAGATTTATGAAATAAATTTACCATTATCCATGGGGTCCTTCTATCGCCTTCCATTACTCAGGCGAAGCTCTTGATGCAGGCATTGTCAATCTTGTACTATTATGCTGATTTTAGTATTTTATCTACCCCACATCTCTGAGCAAACTCATACATGGTGCTGCTAGGAACAGGTGGCCCAGATATCATAGAATCGGGTGACCTATCTATGATGAATTTCATGGCTTCTCTTATATCTTCCAGTACGAAAATGTCTCCCCATGATGCCATTATTCTCGTAATTGTTGGTCGGGTCCTTATTGAATTCATGAAGTTTGAATGTCCTTTTACCTCTGTACTTTGGATGTATCAGCTTTCATTCTTATATTACCAAGGTAGTAGCCTCAACTGGTTTCATGAGTTCATATACAGGGTGGTGGTGTGAGCTCGATAATTTTACACATTTTATCATCAACCCGATGCCACCAATTACTGTTCAAAATTGGCCAATGAAATTATACCAACTCATATGTTTTTGGAATTTAGTGTTTATGATGGGTAATGTCCTTCATATTATGTGTCTTGGGACCCTTTGATTTGTGTTCCTACAATAATTTAGACTTTAATTTATTCATCATTGGGAACCTTTTAATCTGACGTGGAATTGGTATGTGTAGCAAGGATAGTGTCCTTTTTGAACTTAGTGCCACGTCAAATCTGAATGATAACTAAATCTTCGAGATTGATTATGTTTTTTTTAGGTAGTGATCACCCTCAATATTTTTATAATATTCGGTCCTTGGTGTGAGTGTCAACCTTTATTACCTCGAATATCTCCTTTTTCCTAAGTCAATTGTGATTGAGCACAACCGTTGGATCGATCTGAGGTGGAGCGCGTCCGTCAGATTCAGGTGGTTGGTTTCATTCTTGGATCTTTGATTTGCACTATCGTTCAATATCAAAAAGGTATTAGCACGGTTGTTGATGTCTCGAGACCTACACGATAGTTAGTATACCTATTCGCATATAAAATTTTAGTTAATCATGCTTACTTAGTCTAAACCTTTGGTTTGGTTATAATTCATAAATGATAATTAAGACTTAGAGACTATACCTTCATTGGTTGATTTATCGGATAATGTGGTATATTAATCATTATTTAATTATGTTTAATCAACTCTAACCTGGCGATTACATCATTAACCTCATTCTATAAAACCTTTAGACAACATAGGAACCATTCATTTTATCATGTGACCACCGTAGGATCATCTCATGATGAGAGTGCTACTATTAGATCATATATATACACATAGTTTTTAACAAAGGGGGAAAAACCATATGTACCTTGAATTAATTAATCATCCGTTTGAAATAAAATTGCTTAGACTAACCTTCGATCATCTTTACACACATGCACCATTGGATCTAAGGAGAAACAAGCACCACCATCAGATTTACATGTTATTTAATGTCTTCGTTTGGTCTTGGATCTTTTTTCGTTACTACAGACCTTTGCATCCATTGATCTTTGAGTTTGTTTGGGCACCGTCGTTAGATCTCCTGTAAGATGCACACTATATAACCAAAAACATAAACCCTTTGATCATAATTAAGTAGAAATGGGGTGATTATTCAATGTATTAGACCCTTTTTAATCATGTAATTAATATTTACCTTTGTTTTCATCTTACCGTTTATGATCTTGACGCAACCATTGGATATGAGTGGAGAGAAACACCATCGTCAGATTTTAATCAACCTACGAGTTAGTTTACCAAAGGATTCATGATCTTAATTTTTTTTTTTTTTTTGGTAATTATTTTAATAGATTAACAGTGGGTTTTTATAGAGGATCCCAAAACCTTATGTACAAAATCAGCTCGGTCGGAATGTGCATCATGCCTTGTGGCTGGAGGAATAAACTTGATGACAGAAACAAAAAACTGCTAATTTCCCGAAGGCTATAAGTAGGGCCCTTATGTCTGAATATCCTGGAAACAAACCACATTTTACGAAGGAAAACAAAAATACTAGCTGGAGAAATTTGACCATCGAAAGCAAAAATAGCCAAACCAAACGAATGACCTTCTGAAGCGAGGAGAACATCATGAGAGGATATCCGCATTGGCCAAACTCACCACCTCAGACGGGAAGCATGAGTGCCACACAATAGGACACGTGGTCACAAGCCCTTTGTTGGCCATGTGGTATGCCACGCGATTTCCATCCCTAAAAATATGGCATGCCTTCCACCTGTCACGTTGAGAGAGGAGCATCCTAGCCTCAAGAATGATGTTGTAGACCCTCCAAGACGGGTATTTAGAGCCTAGCAGATAGTTGACTATATTGAGTGAATCACCTTCGACTATCAAAGGCCGAGGATCCTCGGAGAGGATCTGGATACCTTTCAAAACACTTACAGCTTCAGACATAGTGATTAGTCCGGGCACCCAAATCTTCACAATAAGCCGACCACGAGATTCCCGTTATGATCTCTAACCACACCACCAGAACCAGCGGGGCCAGGATTGCCTTTGGTCGCACCGTCAAAGTTTAATTTAATCCAGCCCACGGGGGCTTGGTCCAAATAACATCCCCACGCTGAGACTTAGAAACACCATCAAGAATAGGGAAAAGGCCCAAACTTTGGAAGATCGCTGCTTCACCAGGAAGGCGGGGATGAGAACTAGGAACAACTTTAGAATTCTCAATGGCAAAGGATAAGGCTCTCTGAGCGACACAGGGAGGTACTCTAGGGACCTTGCCGAAGACTCTGGAATTTCTCTCTAGCCAAATCTGCCAAATGGAGTGGTGGAAAGAAGCCTCCAGAAGGAAGCGAAGTTTAGGATTCTTGAAAGGATTGGGCCATTGGTGGAAGGCATCTTGGAGGGAGCGGGGAGTGCACCAAAGGATTTGAAAGGAAGACGGAGACGGTGCCGAGGACATAATGGGAAAAAGGACGAGTGCAAAAATAAGTGGTCTGTCGTCTCACAATCAACAAAGCACAAGAAGCACCTGTTGGGAATAGCAAAACCCCTCTTATGGAGGTTGTCGATGGTTAAGGCTTTATTATGAAAGGCAATCCATGCAAAGTAATTAACTTTAGGAATAATACCCTTCCTCCAAATCACTTTCCACCTGTGATCCATGGCAATCTCGCAAGTAAGAAGGTCATAGGCAGTCTTGACAGAGAACAGACCATCCTCTGTGCCACGCCAGATGATTCTGTCATCTCTTCTAACAGATGGAATTAAAACAGACCGAAGAATATTAGACAAAAAAGTCATTTCATTGTTAAAGCCATCCAGGACTGGAAAATTCCATCGAGGGGGAAGAGAGCTCCGATCAATGAAGTCCGCAACCTTGAGTTGGGAATTTGGATCCACCAGGCTTTCAGGCCAGCAAGGTCCGCTCTCAACTCGAGAGCTCCATCAATAACCCACCTGTCCTTCCAGAAGAGAATGGAGTTGCCATCACCCAAAATCCAGCGAGCACCAGAGTCGATCAGAGAGCGGGCTTGAAGCACAGATTTCCAAAAGGTGGACGCTTCAGGAGGAATCCCGACATCAAAAAGAGAACTCGATCCAAGATACTTCCTCTTAACCAGCTTGACCCACTCTATTGGGTCATTAGTCAGGATCTTCCAAGCGTGCTTAGTGATCAAAGTAGTGTTCATGAGTCTTGATCTCCTCATTCCCATGCCACCTTGGTCCTTTCGCAAGCAAACCTTATCCCAGGCCACAAGAGGAATTCTGGATTTTTCTTCATTTCCAGACCACAGAAAGGTCCTCTGAATATTTTCAATCTTGGAATGGACAGAAATAGGCAGCATGAACACAGACATGAAGTAAGTTGGGATTCCTTGGAGACAAGCTTTGGTAAGTGTGGCTTTCCCAGCTTGCGACAGGAATTTGCCTTTCCAAGTGCTCAGCTTTTTGTGAAGACGTTCTAGGATCATGTCCCACAAGCTTCCATTGGCCCGGCCATTACAAGCCAGAGGCAAACCCAGATAAGACGCAGGCAGGGAATCAATAGTGCATTCCAAAATTTTGGCTATGCGGAGCTGCCTTCGCATAGGAGTGTTAATAAAATAAATTTTGCTTTTGATGTAATTGACTTTCTGTCTGGCAGCCTTTTCATAACGGGAGAGGATTCACTTGATGAATTTGGCTTGAGTGACGGACGCCCCAGTGGAGATGAGGGTGTCATCCACAAATTGCTGATGAGAGACATGATCGACATTGGAGGTGGGAAAAATGCCAGAGATCTTATTATGATGAAGAGCCTCTTTCAAAGACCAACTCAGAACCTCAGCCAGAAGGATGAATAGAATAGGAGACAGAGGGTCACCTTGTCTGAGGCCTCTGGCACTTTGGAAATACCCGACGGGGGATCCGTTGATTAGAACAGAAAAGGAGGGAGTGGATATGCAACTACCGACAAGGTCAATCCATTGAGGGTGAAAACCGAACTTGAAGAGGACAACACAAAGGAACCTCCTGTCAACTCTGTCAAAAGCTTTATTCATGTCCAACTTGAGGAAAAGAGCAGCATTTTTGGAGCGATGAGCAGAATGGAGGGTTTCATGGATGGTGATGACACCATCGAGAATGTTTCTGCCTTTCATGGTGCTTCCCTGAGAAGGACCAACCAAGGAGGGAAGAAGGGACCTCAGACGGTTGGCTATGGACTTGGTTAAGATTTTATAAAAAACATTGCACAGGCTAATGGGACGATAATCAGAGAAACTTTTGCAGGCGAAAGACTTAGGGATGAGAGCAAGAAAGGTAGAATTTAGTTTTGGATGGATGGATCCGGAGGCTTGAATCTCCGAATTGCTTCGCACACATCCGAACCCACAACATCCCACATAACTTGAAAAAAATGGGGGGAAAACCGTCGAGCCCAGGCGCCTTGTCTGGTTGCATGGAGAACAAAGCTTCTTTAATCTCAGACATAGAAAAAGGCTCCAGAAGCTTAGAGCTTACCTCAGGAGGAACTTTGACTGGGAAGTTATCCAATAGAGATTTCTAAACCTGGAGATCACTGTCGGGAGGAACACCGAGCAGATCCTGGAAGAAGTCAACCGCTTCACTTCGGATTTCCTCAATATCCTTGGTAACACGTCCATCCTTGCACACCACTTCCCTGATTTTGTTAGCCCCTCTGTGCCGCAAAGTTGACGCGTGAAAAAACTTCGTATTGGAGTCTCCATTTCTCAACCATAGGTCCCTAGATTTTTGGTGCCAGAAAGTTTCTTCCCTTGCAAGAATAGAATGATAATCCACCAAGAGCCTCCTTTCCTCCTCCCTGAGGCAATCGGTGTAACCTTCGAGCTCCATTCTCTCCTCCACCAATTTTAGGTTCACAGAAATGGACCTTTTGGACTCAAAAATGTTGCCGAACACCTCCTTGTTCCATGTTTTCAAATTCCTTTTGATTAACTTGAGTTTTAAGGCCACTCTCTTGGAAGCGGAACCTGCTACCTTCTGCTGCCACTAGGCTGTAACCAACCCTCTAAAGTCCTTGTGAGAAATCCACATGGACTCAAATCTGAAGGGGGTTTTAAAAATAGGCCCATCAACCGTCTCCAGGACAATAGGATTGTGATCATACCCAATCCTCGATAAGGCCGAGAGAGTTGCCACACCGAGTATGGGAATAGCCTCTTGGGATATGAAGAATATGTCAAGCTTGACTTGAATAAGATTGCTCCCAATCCTCCTGTTGCTCCAAGTGAAGGATGCCCCTTTGAGGTCAATGTCAAGCAAGTTATTGGTAGAAAAAAAATCTCAAAAGTCTTCTAGACTGTGGCTAGAGTGGTCTGATCCTCCTTTCTTTTCAGATGGGTGAAGAGGACAGTTGAAATCTCCCCCTAAAACCTAAGGGAAATTACAGAACGTTTCCCTCATCTGGGAAATAGCCTTCCACATTTCTGCTCTCTCCGAGATAGAGTTTGGGGCATACACATTAGACAGGATCCAAGAAAATTTAATGGCTTTGGAATGAAACAAAACATTGATAATCCTGCTAGAAGTTGAGAGAAGGCTGCCCTCAAAAATCTCTGGATCCCAAAGAATCATGAGACCACCTACCATTCCCACTGCAGGACTGGAGAGGAATTTTGCCTTAGCCCAAATGACCTTAGCGGCTCGCGAGAAGAGATAGCATCGGTCTTAGTCTCTTGCAAAATTAGGATGGACGGATTCGTCCTTTTTTCGAGATCAGCCACCAATCTCCGTTTGGCAGCTGCATTAAGCCCTCTCACATTCCATGAGAGGACTTTCATCTCAATAGTTTGATATTCTTCTTACCTCCCTTTCCTTGCTGGAGGGGAGGTTTTGGGACAGACGAGTCACCCATCTGGGAATCAGAATCATCCTGAAAAAGCAACCGTTGAGTACCATTTGCAACATCTGCCGCCATCTCCTTGTCCCGCCTGTCTTTGTTGGGGGGACGACCTTGCTTCCTTTCGCTACCAAAATCAACACCTTGCTTTCGGCTTCTCGTATTACGAGGGCTGATATTACCAGACTGCTCACCCCTTCTTCCTAGTAGGTAATCTTCCAGCACATTTTGGGACTCGGGGTGGTTATGGTCCAGGATTTTGGGTGAATCTGCCTGTGCGGTGATTGGTGGAAGGGACTGGTCCTTCTCCTCTTGTGGTCCAAGGTGAGGGCTTGCACCACATGGCTCAGAGACCGTTTGGGGGGAGACTGCTTCCATCGGGTGGGAGGATTTGGGATGGTCCCTAGACGGGCCTGGAGAATCATGCCCTTTTGCAGCAGGGAGCTTTGTCTGACCTTCACCGTGTTCCAAGGGGTTGCTGGAATCCCGTTTCTTCATCCCTGGATTTTGAAGAGGACAGTTGGACTGGAGGTGCCCTTGAGAACTGCACAAGGGGCAGAAAGCTGGTCTGTTCTCATACACAATGGCTTGCTTGTGAAGAATGATATCTCCAGACCGGAGAGTGATGGATGATGGAAGGTCAGCCTCCAAATCTGCCAGAATGCAGAACCGAGCTTGAACAAATCTAGTTCAAGCTTTGGTGGGAGGGTCAATGGTAACCAACTCACCAATGGAGTGTGCAATTCCTCTGATTACATTTTCATGCCAACAAAAGAGGGGGAGACTCGGGAGTCTAACCCATATTGGAGCAATGTTGATATTTTGGGTCTCGGGGTTGAAGTCCATACCCCACTTCCTTAGAAAGAGACTTCTGCGACCTAGGAACCAGGGACCACCAGCCAGAGATTTTACGGTAGTCCTCCTTGTTATTCGGTCTAATCACGAAAAAACCCGGGATAAGGCCGCCAACTCCATGTGACCGGAGGTTCGCCATTTACCTGCCGCCCACTTACGAATGGTCTCCATGTCGGGACGGCCACCAATAAACTTACCGATGAGGGTAAATTTTTTGAATTCCACAAAGCTTGAAAGAATTTCTGCCGGGATGTCCAACTCATCCCCGACAGGAAACAACTCCTTGGAGAGCAGACCGCTAAGGGTTTCTGAAGCCGTTGCCTGAGCGTACGACTTCTGAGGTCCACCTCCCCATTTGTCTGGTGGATCCTTGTCATGACCTACATCCTCTTCGGTTGGAGAGGACTCCTTAGCGCCCCCGATCTCTGACTGCCCTCCCTTCGCCCTGTTGTGCCCTTGGTTCAGTCTGTTGGCGTTCCCATGCTCTCCCGCAGAAGCTTTCCCGCCTGCTGTCATCTTGGCCGTCAAAACCCTAGCTCTCCCCTCAGAAGTTCAGACCCAAATTGATCTCATGATCTTAATTTTAATTAAGCCGAAAGGGGGTGATTATCCAATGTATTAGACCTTTATTAATTCATTTTAACCAACTTAATTAATCTTTTGAGACCTTAAAATTTTTAATGCACCTTTTGTGAGCGTGCCACTGTTAGATCAGATCTTGGTCGAGCGCTGTCGTTCAATATTTTTAATTAGCTCGATGATTAATCCAAAGGGGGTGCATACCCTTAATGTTGATTTTAATGTGTGATTTAATTGAAAAAGTGCAACCGTTGATTTTGAAATTGATTGAGCGTTGTCGGTCGATTTGTCAAAATTGCTCATGGTTTAACTCAAAGTTTGACCCATGCTGAATTTTTTAAAGTTTTGACTCTTTGGAGGATGCGTAGCCATTGGATTATTTTAAAATCAAGCGTGTCTATCTAGATCTATGAAAGTAGCATGTTTTTAATCCTTTTATTTATTATTGGTATGTGAATTAACCCTTGGACTTTATCACGAAAGCGCGTTCGTTGGATTACTTATTGACAAAGTGCTACCGTTAGATCAATGAGAGTTGGGTTGATTTTAATTAAAAAACCTTAGGTTATAACCTTATTGATTTTATTTTCTTAACCTTCTTTTGACTTATTGGAGCACAACCGTCCAATTACATCTAGATCAACTAGGACCCTTGGATTAAATCTAAGATGCTCGTTTGTTAGCTAAATGGGGTGCATGTCTACGGGATTTTAATTAAGCTCTTCATTTTTATATTCAAAAATTTTGGATGCTAGACCACAGTGTTGAATTATTCTCCTAATTTTAACACACCTTAGAAATTAAAGATTTATCATTTGATTATGAGCTTAAGGGAGATTTTCTTTTTTTTTGCATAGTTCGAAGCTAGGCTTTTAAACATTTGATTAATAATAACTTGCCATATCGTTTATTTGAAGACCATGGATTTTTATTAAAGGGACACACATTATTAACAACCAAGGTTAGATTTTTAAATGAAAAATTTAAATACTTCACACCAATTGAAGAAGTAACCAATATTATTATCATTTTGATTGAAACCAAAAATTTAAATCTAGGGGTTCCAAATTTGAGTCAAATTTGGCTCCAACATAGGCTCTGACTGGGACAAGGTGTTGAAAACATGAGGCACTTGAGAACCACAAAATCTCCTGGTTTTATTTGCAAAAGAACTTGAACAAAAATTAAAACTTTTTGACTACTAAGTAAGGCTTGAAATACATAAAAAATATTTTTTTTTCCTCTTTTCTTTCTTTTCTTATGCTTTTTTTTTATATATATATACCAAGAAAATCTATGATCAACATGATATCAATAGTAAATAGAGTATGAAAAACTATTGATCCCTTTTCATTCAATTTGGAAACAAAGGTTAGAATTTTAGAAATCAATGAGTTTTATTTTGAAACATTGTAATGATTGTTTTAGCTAAGTCATAAGATATGATTACACAAATTTTGTCACAGCCGCTTGTTTCATCATATTTTTGCCCATGTGTGTGTTTGTGCATTATTTTTTATTTCTAAATATTTTGAAACTTTTCCATATCTAAGCAAAATAGTCAAGCCTAATATGTGATTTCACTCTTTAAAAATTTTCACCATTCTGCAGGGCTCCACTGCCGATCAGGCGTCAATAGCCTCGGTGAAGTTGCTTCTAATACTATCTTGGGTTTACCCTACTACCAGTCAAGTGTCTATAGCCCCAGTAGAGGTTTTCCAAGATATCTTAGGCAGTGACTCAATTTTACTTTGTCTTTTATTTTTATTTCTCGTGAAAGAAATACTTGGATATATAAGCAAATTGTGCAATAAGTATGCCTAAGTTAAGGATTTGTTTTTGGCTATAATGATGAGTGTAATGATTTTTGGCTCAACTACCCTCTCAAAGATAACTCAGTTCTTTAAAAATTTGAAGTCACCTTAAGTATCATTTGTAATGTGAGGCTTGACATGATGTTTCAATCAGCTTTGTTTTCTTTCTGTTTTATCTCATATCAAAAAACTATTGCATAGACACTCATATTTAAAAAATTGTAAACATCATTAGAATCTAAAATAAATCCCATTTTTTCTTATTATTTTTGATGGAATAAACAATTAGATATACTCATAAAACTAAGATATCATGTGTACAATAAACTCAGAATTATTAAAGAACAAAAGATAAGCTTAACTAATACACAAAATAACAAAATACATCACTATGTTTTTGGATTTTTGTTTTTCTATAGATATTTTTTGTTTTTTGTTTTTAGTACACATTCAACAGGGATTGTACATTTTAAGGTGTTGGCCATTAATAGGGATAGCCATTATTTCTCCTTGCAAAGTCTTTAGCTTGTATGTATTCTGACTGATAACATGGGCAATTTGATATGGGCCAATCCATTTAGGTTCAAATTTACTTTTTTCACCATGCTTATTATTTTTAGGATCCCAAAAGATGACTATATCTCCTTGAGAAAAATGAGTACCCTTAGCTTTATTATTAAAAAATTCCATGATTTTCTTGGTTTTTTCCATCATTCTATTAAGGGTCTCTCTTCTTTGCTCTTTTAATAGGAAAATTTGATCGAGCCTTTTTTGTATGGGATTGGGGTCTTCATGGTCTTGGAACAGGAGGGAAAGTGCCATTTTTACCATTTTAGGGGGTAGTAGGGATTTTTCTCCATAAACCATATCATAGGGGGTTCTTCATGTATTTATTTTAATAGAAAACCTATCAGCCTATAAAGCAAATTTAAGTTCACTGTCCCATCCCCTTTTATTCTTCCCTAATGACATTTTCATTCTTATTATTATGTTTTTATTTGATGAATAAACTAGGACATTTCCTTGGGGGTAATAATTAGTAGAATGAGATAATTCAATTGCATATTCGGCATAAAATTATACCATTTCATATGACACAAAATATTGAGCATTATCAATTACAAGCTTTTTAGAAACTCCATACTTGGTCAAGATGTTTTCTTCTATGAATATGATGATTACGGTAGTTGTAGATGTTCTCAAAGGTGCATATTCCACCCACTTTGTGAAGTAATCTGTTGTAGTTATGATCCACTTATGTTGGCTAGATGAATTAGGCTTGATCTCTCCAATCAGGTCAATACCCCATTGAGCAAAAGGTGCTTCAATAATTACTGGCTTGAGGGGCATGGCTGGTAGATGCTTTTTCCCTATAAAAACTTGGTAGTTATGATAGTTCCTAACATATTTATATACATCCTTAAAAAGGAATGGCCAATAATATCCCGCTCTCATGATTTTATTAGCTGTAGCTCTTGGAGAAAAGTGTCCTCCATAAAAAACATTATGAAGTTCATTAATTATTTCTGGGACTTCTTTTTCATATAAGCAGACTAATAATACTCCATCAGGATGTTTCCAATATAATACTCCATTTTGTATATAATACTTCTGAGCTTGAAGTTTGACTGACCTCATTCTGTTTATTGACATATCTCTGGGAAAAGACAATGTTTGTAAGTAAGACAAAATTTCTTCATACCATTTACATTATTCATTTTGTATTCTTCTATCATCATATGTCTGATCTATGGTGAGAATATTTCCAGATCCTGCTTCTTCCTTGTTAGCCAATAGTTTAGCTAAACCTTACCCTTTGACAATTTTAACTATTTTGAATTCAACATCGTATTGCAAAATTTTTACCACCTATCTTGTTGGTCTTCCTAATGGCTCTGATTGAGAAAAGATATATTTTATTGCTATTAAGGGAATACAATAGTAAAATTTATTTGTGCCAAATATACCTTTAAAGTGTTCTAAATATTGGATGACTACATAGGCATGTTTTTACAACAAGGTGTATTTTGATAAAATCCGAACCAAAGTTTATTATTCAGCAGCAGGTATAAATAATACAGTAGCAGCCGGGAATAGCACACCGACGGAACTGAACTTGTTACAGCAGTTGTAACAGTGAGCTAAACAATGTAATAGAGACAAAATACAAGTACGCTAACATCCCCCTTTATTACATTATTTGGGTAATGTAATAACTAATAGCTATACTAACATCCCCTTACATCATTTTGCAATACAAAGTGAGTTGCGAAAAAATTCAAATTTGACATGTCCAAGTGCCTTAGTGAAAATGTCTGCAACTTGAGCATCGGTGGGAATGTGCTGAAGCTAAATTCGGTGCTTTGGAACTTCATCTCGAATGAAATGACATTGTGTGTCAATGTGCTTTGTTCTTTCATGATGGACTAGATTCTTGACGAGGTTTAGAACACCCTGATTGTCACAAAACAAGTGTATTGGAGATTTTGATGGATGGCACATGCTTGTCAGAATGCGATGCAACCATATCACTTCACACACAGCTTCACGTGCGGCGTGATACTCTTCCTCTGTTGATGAAATAGCAACCATCTGTTGCTTCTTGCTGTGCCAAGAGACAGGACCGGATCCCAGATGAAAAATGTATCCAGAAGTTGACTTGTGATCATCAAATGATCCGACATAGTCGGAGTCCGTGTATCCTTGCAAGAAGAATTTGTTGTTCCTCTTGTATTCTAGGACATATTCCATAGTACCACGGACATAGTGAAGAACACGTTTTGCTATTTTCCAATGAGTGGTCTTAGGCTCCTGCATGAACCTCGAAAGATAGTTGACAACAAATACGAGATCTGGCCTAGTATTGGTCAGATATATGAGACTCCCAATCAACTGTCGATAGAGAGTACCATCTACCTGAGGTGAATCATCATATCGTGATAACTGAAGTCCATTCTCCATCGGAGTTGCCATTGGATTGCAATCAGTCATGCAATATTTTTCCAGCAATGTCTTGGCATATTTTTTTCGAGACACTTTGATGGAGTGCTCCTTCTGGCTGAATTCCAGACCAAGACAGTAATGGAGAAGTCCGAGATCTGTCATCTCAAAAGATTTGCACAAGTTTCTTTTGACAGTAGAGATCATAGTTTCTGAACTCCCTGTAATGAGCAGATCATCCACATAGAGTACAAGCAACACTATCTCGAACCCCTGTTTCTTGAAATAGAGGTTTGCATCTGACGAAAATCTCTTAAATCCATGCTGCATAAGGTGATTATCCATTTTTATATACCAAGCTCGAGGAGCTTGTTTCAGACCATATAAGGATTTGACCAACTTGCAAACTTTCTGCTCTTGGCCTTCCGCTTCAAATCCTTCAGGCTGAGTCATGTAGACTTCTTCTTGGAGATCACCATTTAGAAAGGCACTTTTGACATCCATTTGGTGAACTTTCCACCCATATTGTGCTGCCATAGCACACATAACCCGAATTGTGGTCATCCGAGCAGTAGGTGCAAAAGTTTCCTCATAGTCAATGCCTTCCTTTTGAGCATAGCCCTTTGCAACAAGACGGGCCTTATGCTTATCAATTGTTCCATCTGCCTTGTACTTGACTTTATATACCCATTTGCAGCCAATGGGTTTCTTTCCATGCGACAAATCAACAAGCTTCCAAGTTTTATTTTTCATCAAAGACTCATACTCTGTATCCATAGCGGCCTTCCACTGAGGCTCACTGAGAGCATCTTGCACTGATGCAAGTTCAAGATCATCTATGGTAGACATGAACGCCCTGTCATCATCAATATCCATATCCTCTACTTCTATACTTGGAGTTACATAAAGTTCCTCAAAATATTGACAAAGATCATCAACCTCACCAGTTTCTTTGGCTTATTTTTCCTTTTGAGCCATACTGCGTGTACGAGGTCTATCCAAATTCAAATTGGGAGGAGTGGATAAATTTGCATCTCTGATTGTATTTGTACACCATTTAGGATTCTTCTTCGATGGAGTTGAAGAAGATGTAGAAGGACCTCCTATCTGTGTTGACGAAGGAATCTTCTCTTCCTTAGATTCCATAATATCTTGGTGTACTTTAGATGTGCTCTGTGATGTGAAAGCTTCATCAAAGACAACATCTCTGCTGATATGAATTTTCTTGGTCAAAGGATCTATCAACCGATATCCTTTAGAGTGCTCAGAATAACCAAGAAAAATACATCTCAGTGTTTTCTCATCTAGCTTCTTCCTTTTCTCTTTTGGTATGTGCATGAAAGCGTGACATACAAAAATACGAAGATGAGATATGGAGGGTTTTTGACCACTCCATGCTTCCTGTGGAGTCATTCCTTTTAGGGCCTTTGTGGGTGCCCTATTCAATAGATATATTGCAGTGGTGATAGCTTCTGCCCAATATTTTTGCCCAAGAGTAGCTCCTGTGAGCATACAACGAACCATTTCCATGATAGAACGGTTCCTTCTCTCAGCAACTCCATTTTGTTGAGGAGTATAGGCAGTTGTTAACTGTCTCTTGATCCCATGCTTATCTAGGAATGCAGAAAATTCATTAGAGGTAAACTCTCCCCCTCGATCTGAGCGGAGGGTTTTAATAGAAGCTCCTGACTCCTTCTCAACGGATTTCTTGAACTGCTAGAAGAATGCGAAAGCTTCAGATTTCAGTTGGAGAAAGAAAACCCACATCTTTCGTGAGTAGTCATCTATGAATAACTAAAAGTACCTCTTCCCTCCATAACTGTTGGGTGTGAAAGGACCGCACAGATCGGTGTGAATTAACTCCAGAGGTTTTCGTGCTCTTGTTGAGCTCTTCTCAAATGGTACTCTATGTTGCTTTCCTGCCAAGCAGTCAGAGCACACTGGCAATGTGGTAGAAAGGGAAGGAAGACCCTTTACCATCTCATACTTACTGAGCTCAAGTAAGTAGCCAGAACTAAGATGCCCATATCTCTTGTGCCATAGGGAAGTTGCCTCCTTGGTAGAGACAGTCATGGCAACATGTGGAGTAGAGATAGCATCTAGTGCAAATAAGCCATGCTTATATGAAGCTGTTGTAATCTGCTTACCCTTCTTGGTAATAGTACAACACTTCTTTCCATTCTCAACATGAAAGTTGACAACCATATTTCTATCCAGGATTTGTGTCACTGACAACAAATTGTTGGCCAATCTCGAAACATAGAGGACTTTGTCAATCTGACACTTGCCATCAGGAAGAGTGACTGAAACTGTACCCTCTCCCTGAACCCTGTAGGTTTTATCATCAGCAATGGTGACAGGTTTGCCCTCCTTGGCCACAAATGATTCAAACCACGATCTATCGCCAGTCATATGTTTACTAGCTCCAGAATCGACATACCAAACATGATCCCTCTGTGTGGAATCTGTGGTAGTCATGAGCACCTTGTGTGCCCATTCAGAATCTGAGTCAGATTCTTCAATAGCAACATTCACCTGGGGTTGCTTGTTTTTATTTTGTGGGTTGTTTTGGCCTTTCTGCTTGTTCTTATGCCAACACCTGTTGGTGTCATGGTTGTCTTTCTCACAGATCTTGCACCACCTCTTCTTCTGTTGAGGTTGTTTGCCTTTTCCTTTCGTATCTTGTTGAGAATTTCCTTCTTTCTGAAATTTGCCTCCTTTTTGCCCATTACCTTTCTTCCTAGAACCACCTTCTGTTGGTGTATAGGGCTGTATTGGAAGAATCATCCTTGTGAAGTTGGCGTGCCTCTTGTTGTTGAAGCAGATTGACCAACTCGATGTAGGTAATTTGTCGTTGAGACACCTGGATGGAGGTTATCAACATATCAAATGAAGAAGGTAAAGCTATCATCACATGTGAAATGAGAAGCTTTTTGTCCACAGTATCTCCCAAAGAATTCAATTTCTCTTTCAATTCAAACACTCTGCACAGAAAGAGTTCAACTGTTTCACCCTGTCTCAAACTCAGGTTATGAAGTTGTTGTTGAATATGAAGAATGGTGGAATCATTCTTCCCCTAGTAGATGGTTCTAAGGGCATCCCATGCCTCTTTACCACTTGCTTTGTCAGCTATATGAGGTTGCACTTCATCTGAAAAAACAAACAAAATGAGCACCTTTGCTCGACTGCCTTTCTTGTCAAAAGCTATCTGATATGCGGAAGGACCTGTGGATCCTGCTGTTGGTGAAGGCCTAGTTGCTACTCCAGTAACAATATCCCACAAATATTCCATTTGGAGAATTGCCTTCCTCTTATATTTCCATGGTGTATAATTTGGACCTTTCAATAACTGATGCGGATCAGTCATCAACTTTGCAACAGCGGCCATAGTGAAGATTCTTTATATCACCAATTGGTCCCCCTTTCGATATACCTTTTGCTAGGCCGTTATACCGTACAAAATACCCGCCCTTACGTGAGGGAAACTATAGGTATTTATAAAGATCAACAAAAATCACCCGCCCTTACGTGAGGGAGACTATAGGTGAGTTTTAGAGATCATACGATACGTGGAACATAAGCGGTACTGAAAGGGAATCGCCTTGTTGATGGCACCTACCATAGAAGATTCTTCTCATGCGTGGGGCGTAACTTCCCCTAAACACTATGAAGAATACTTCGTCAGGATTTACGCCTAAACATAAGTGCGATAAAGGGTAGTGGATGGAGTAAAAAAATGCAAAAATGGCTAACTTATCTCTCCCCGATGATTTATAGAGAACAAGCTCAGACGTCATTGTAGCAGCTATATTAGGCGGCGGATACAGTAGCCAAATCACGACATCTTTACCCGTAAGTGCTGGCCAGAGGTATCACAAATACCGAACGCTGCAGTGCAATAAATTGCACGGATGAGTTTTAATTATTCCGGGGACTTAGGGAGTGTTTTGATTTTAATTTTTAATGTTATAGTGCAAAAATGAAATATGCAACATACAACAAAAAAAATGCCCACAGGAATAACCCACAAGGTGTCGGTCACAGCCGAAAATGCACCTTTTACAATTTGCCAAATTGCTTTTTCAGAAAATTACTCACATTCCCCCTTTGATTTTTTGAAAAAAAATATCCCCCCTTAAAAAAAATTCCTTTAACAAAGCATTTTTAATAATTATTATATATTTAAAATTAAAATAAATAATTTTAATTTATATAGTTTTAAAACTTATAAAAAATAAATTAAAATTAAAATTTTAATTTATAAAGTTAAAAAACCATATAAAACAATTAAAATTAAAAATTTTAATTAAAAAATAATAATTAAAAAAATAACTTTGAAAAAAATTTATACCTTGGGGGGAGTCGACGGGATTTGAACCCCCGACCTGCAGGCTCCCTGAGCCTTACCGCACAGCTCACTGCCAAGTGAGCTAGCGGGCTGATCCGGAAGGAACAGTAGAGCTCCTTCTTTTTGGATGCTCCTCCTCCTCTGCTATGGCCTCCGGTTGCTTGGTCGCGCGCTGCTGCATCCGTGCACGCTGGCACTGCTGCTTCCCGCCGCTCGCTGGCGCTATTTTTTTTTTTTTTTTTTCGAGAAAAATTTTGTCCCGCCTTCAACGAGCTGCGGTTCTTTTTTTTTTTTTTTTTTCGAAAAAAAATTTCGTCCCGCCTTCAACGACCTGTATGTCGCGACGCAGAACGTACGCGCGATCCAGGGATCCCTCCTGCTCTGGGCGCTCCCCCGACGCAGCGCGCCGAGCAGCACTGAACGGGGGGGGGGGGCCTCGGCCTCGTCGCCTTCAATGGGGGGGGGGGCGCACTCCGTCCCCTTCCTCCTCTGCACGTCGGCGTCCCCTTGCGCAGCCTGCAGACGTCTTTCCTCCGCAGGCTGGAACGTCTGCGGACGCGTCCACGCTGGGCACGTTTCTGTAGACTACAGCACGAATGTCTACGGACACGTCCACGCTGGACGCATTTTTGTAGACCGCAGCGCACGTCTACGTAGACTGGAACGTCTGTGGACACGTCCATGCTGGACGTGTTTCTGCAGACTGCAGCGCACGTCTGCGCAGGCTGAAACATCTGCTTTTTTTTTTTTTGATTCGCTCGGCTGCGCGACTGGGGAAAAAAATCATGCCCGCAAACAAACTCATCTGCAATCACCTCGCCCAAATTTTTTGGCTGGCTCTGATGCCATGATAAAATCCGAACCAAAGTTTATTATTCAGCAGCAGGTATAAATAATACAGTAGCAGCCGAGAATAGCACACCGACGGAACTAAACTTGTTACAGCAGTTGTAACAGTGAGCCAAACAATGTAATAGAGACAAAATACAAGTACGCTAACATATTTGAGATATGCTCCTTTTAGTCCTGAGCTCATAAAGGCTATTGGCCTTTCATTATTTTCTTCGTATTTTTGTGATAGTACTATGATAATAGAATTTTTAGATACATATGAATAGATATTAAAATATTTTGCATAATCAAGGTAAATTAAAGCTAGAGTGGTTGATATGGCTTCTTTGATCTTGTTAAATGCTTCCATATTTTCTACTATCTATTTTATTTATCCAGTTTTCTTAACCATGTCATTTATGGGTTTGGTCATTTCGGCAAAATTTAGGACAAATATTTTGATGAAATTTCTCTTGCCAAAAAATGACCTGACTCCTCTAAATTTTCTAGGAGAGGGAATTTTGGAAATGACTTCAATTATTGTCTAGATCAATACTTATTCCTTTTTCTAAAAATATATGTCCTAGCAACTTTCCTTGTGTAGTCCCAAATATGCATTTCTTGGGATTTAAAGAAATTCTAAATTCCTTACACTGAACAAAAACTGCAATCAAATGTTCTAGATGATCTTCTAGATTTTTAGAAAATACTATGATATCATCTAAGTATACAACTACAATTTTGAACATTAATCCTTTAAAGGTGAAGTCCATTGCTCTTTGAAAAGTAGCATCGAAATTCATTAGTCCAAAAGGCATCCTTAAATATTCAAATGTGCCCCAGGGTGTAGTGAATGTTGCCTTATGTCTATCTTTTGGATTTATCTGAATCTGATTGTACCCTAAAAATCCATCTAATAGAGACAATATTGTTGAACCAACTACTGCTTGCAATAATTATTCCATGTTGGGTAAGGGGTAATTGTATTTTAGTGAAATCTTGTTTAAATTTCTAAAATCTACACAGAGTCTAATATCCCCATTATTTTTTTTACTAGTACTAAATTGGATATCCATGAAAAAAATCTTACCTTTATGATTATTTTGGAATCCAGTAACTTTTGTACCTCCTTTTGCATTATTGGGTGCAATGTTGGATTGTATTTCCTTTGTTTCTATCTGAATGGCTTGGAATCTTCCTTCAAAGGTATTATGTGAGTCATTAAATCTATTTTGAAGGTTTTGAGGTTCTCATAAGTCCAAGAAAAATTTTCTTTGTTCTTTTTCAAGAAACTGATATATACAACCTTTTTTTACTAGGTTAAGCGATGTCTACTTTCACTATTCTGGGTTCTTTCATCGAACCAATATCAATATCCTGAGATATCACTTCTCTTCGTAAAGGTTTATAGGCTTTGTCAAAATAATCAAATAGACTTTCTAGAGAAACTAATACTTTGGGTATCTTATTAGTTTTCAACTGGATTACTTCTACTGGATCTCCTATTTTATCTTTTAGATTTTCTTCATCTTTTTCATCACAGATTATATTTGCATATTGATTTTGCAGGATCATAAAATCTTTAATATCTATATCATCCTAAAATACCTATAAATAGACTATGCTATCTAGTATAGAAGGTTTATAGACTAAGATAGTTAGAAATATATCCATATATTTTGTAGTTATCTCTGGGTGATCTAGACCTAAGGCATTCACAACTAAAATATCTGCAACATGGTTTTGTTCTCTAGGAATATATGATATATTGAAAGCTAAAAATTTATCAATTTCTTCTAATACTGCATTTCTATATTGTTTAATCCTAGGATGTTTAGTCTAATATTTACCTTTGATCTGTAGTATAATAAGCTCTGCATCCCCTATTATAGTTAAGTAGTTAATGCCTAGCTCTTTTACTTTCCTTAGCCCTAATAGTAAGGCTTCGTATTCAACTACATTGTTTGTGCAAGAAAATTGCAATATGTAAGGAATACTAAGGTAGTTTCCTTTAATATTAGTCAAATTTACACTTGCACCTGCTCCAGATTGGGATTTAGCTCCATCAAAAGACATGGTCCACATTTCTTGAGTCAAAACTCTATCTAATTTGGCATCTACTATTTTTATATCTTTTGGATCCATGTTCTTTGCTTCTGGTACTTCCACTAGGAATGGGTTGTGCCATATTGAATAAACTCCTATTCATTTTTCTTCCATAGAGTTTACTAAGTTAATCATGGTTTCATCTATTTGAATTAACTCTATGGAATATTTGTTGAATGGTTCCATTCTCAAAATTATATTCTCCTTATCTAATATTGGGATTGTAACATAGGACTAGTCCAATTGAATTGATCCTCCTAGTTGTTCTACCCAATTTCTATTGAGTAATAATAAGAAAAATGGGTCAATGTCAACTATTACAACATCCATGACAATGCCCTTTTTGGGATGTTGATTTAGGAAAACTAACAATCCAGTTATCACCCCTACACAAGGAATTTTCCTACTGTCCATTATAGAAATAGGGGCAAAATCTCTAGTACAAATTAATCTCATTTAGTCAACTATTAGCTTAGGCATGATATTATGTGAAGCTTCGATGTCTAGCATGCAATTATGAATCACGTATCTTTCCCCTTCATCTAAATTATATATTAATGACATAGAAGGGTCTGACAAAGGATGGTGTTCTTGTATCATGTTGATTTGGTCTAGCAGTATGGCAAGTTGGGTCTTCTTTTTATTCTACTAATCCAAATTGATGCGTAGTCGTTATACCATCATTAATTCTCAATGAATTTGTCAATCCAGGGCAGTGTACAAGGCTATCTACGGAAGAAGAGGCAAAACAGCTATAACTTAGGTCAATCTAGAGCAACAGGTCTTATTGGTGAAACCGATTGTGTGGGGGGTTTTAGGACATTCCTATTTCTAAATTGCATGAATTAAACCTTAATCTAATTGCAAAAATGGAAACTAATCATTAACTACAGAAATGAAATCCTGATTTACAATTGCAGAATGAGACCTAATTATGTTGCAAAAATAACAGTTGCAGAATTGAAAGTCTGATTCTAATTGCAGAAAGGAAATCTATTTACTTTTGCAGCAATGGAAATCTAATTATAGCATGGAAAATAAAACCCTGTCAAGACTCTATAACAGAAGGTTGTCAATCTTCTATGCAGGGGTTGACAACAAAACACAAAATGCAGGAAATTACAAAAAATAGCAAATTCTGGAAATAACAGTCTGAAATAAAATGGAAGCTTTGTTGAAAGTAAATATTACAACTAAAACATTAAGCACAAGATTAATCTAAGCATAAATAAACTAAGACTACAGATATTGTCAGCTGTTTACAAGCAATTGAAATAACAAGTTCTACAACTCATTCTGCTGCAGCAAAATCAGAATAAAAACCTACTTGTTAGTCCTCCTCCTAGGTCTGGAAGTGGCCAACCTCCTTGTCCAGAAGAAGGTATGAGTCTCTCTCTCTCTAGATCTTAATCACACTCATTTACAAGCAATATGAAATAGAACTGGTGCACTTTATTGATTAAAGAACATGATTACAATAATTCTACTGAAAACCTATTACAGGACTGTAACAGTCAAATTCTACCTATTTTCTATTTTTTTCTAGCTTCCTTACTCTCTTCTACACTACTACTACCTACTAGGCTCAACCTGAATGGGAGCAATATTTATAGATGTCCTATGATCTAATTACAAACTGAGAATATCTCAAAAGATCTAATCCTACTATGTTGCAACAAATTCTGGGTTTATCCTAATTAAAACTTGATCTTTCCATTAATGATGGCTTTGGTCGGCAATGACGGCAAAGACAGATGGAAGATCTTTTCCTTTACCTTTTCCAACCTTTATTTCCCTTTTTCCAGCTTCAAAAATCGGTCAACAAGTCAAAAAGCACATTCTATTTTCATTCCGGAGATAAGTGGCTTCATTTCGAAGACAATGCAATTCTCATTCCGAAGATCGCTCATTCCAAAGATACTGCAATTCTCATTCCGAAGATACTACAATTCTCATTCTGAAGATCCGCTCATTTCGAAGATAATGCATTCTTCATTCTGAAGATCCGCTCATTTCGAAGACGTTGTGTTCTCTCATTTCGAAGATATCTGTTCATTCCGAAGATACTTCGGAATGAACAAATGTGTGCTTTTCCAGTGATTTCTTCTGCATCTCTCAGGTGGGTTATCTCCTAAGATCAAATTCCAATGGTCTTCATCTCTTTCCACATGTGAATTCCATGCCTTGCTATTTATGGACAGTTGGCTGGAATTTACATGGGAAAGACCAGTTTTTGTTGCACAACAACAGTTTGCTTGCACTATTGCTAGATTTAGGTGAAATAAATGCTTGAGACAAATCAAAACATGATTAGTGAAATGCTGCTATTATTCTAAGCATATCCCATTTTAGCAAGTCATAGCAAAAAGAACACAAAACTATGCAAAAAGCTGTAAAAATCAGCATATAATATTCCAAATACATTGATCATGCAAAATGGTTAATATACAACATATTGAATCAACTTAACTAACATATCGGATAAAACATAAGAGTTTATAGGCAATTTTAGTGTTCAAAACATGTTATGATTGAGGCATTTCCAGGCCTCATCATTTTCCCCCCAACTTATATTAATGCATGCCCTCATGCATTCTTTGGGCTATGGAATCACATATGTCCATGTTTAGATTCCATGACCTATAGAATAATTTCTTGCCTATATAATACCCCCTATTTTTTTGAATGTTTCTGAGCCAATCTTCAAACTGTTCATCAAATTGGGCATCTTCCTCAAAGTAGAATGGAACTGGAGTAATGATGGTTGGAGGCCTAAACCTAAGACCTATCCAGTTATGTTGCATGATTTCAATCAGCTGGATTACACCTTCTGCTCTTCTTCTGGACCATTCTAAGTTGATGGGGGAGATGGGTTCTCTTTTTCTCAAAGACATGGAAAGTTCAGCCCATCTGTTTCTGCACACTGACAATGCTGGGAAAAAATTATGATCACAAAAATTTTTGAATCTAGCCACACAGTCCCTTAAGTTGTTCAAGTACATCCTCTTTACATCATCCCTGTTCATCATTGAGAAGTGTTGTCTGGTGATAACTGGGTGGTTTGGCTGGATTGCTCTGACTAACAATTCAGCCCTTGTTTCAATCTCTTTATTCTACTTTTTCTCTTGATCCCAGTAAAGTTGATTCTACAAAGTAGACATAAATGCTCTCAACTGAACATCTCCAATGTAGATTTGAGGATGAAACTCTACTTCCTCTGGAATGAAGAAGCTATGCAAAAATAGTTCACATAGGAGATTTTTCTGTTCTATGGGGCTGTCAAAATATGCCTCCAAGAAATCTGCAGTTGTGTCCAATTTATATGGGAGGTTTGAACTAATCCTCATGACCTGCCATCTGAGGTATTTCTCCTTCAAAATAAGGCTGTAAAATCTGGCTGGTCATCTAAATTGAACTAAAAATTCAGCAATTTGGCATAAGTCAGACACCTTTTCTTTTAATGCTTGGTTTTCTATTTCTTTTGCCTCTAGTTGTTTCCTTTCCAATTTGAATTTCTCAGTCTTAGTGGCAAGCTGCTCATATCTAATCATCCAATTGGCTATGTCTGCATTATATTGCTCTAGAGACACAGTATTAGGTGGTCTGACTACAGGTGGAATCCTAGGTAGCAGATCAACTTGAACTCCTTTTTTCCACTTCTACTGGTTGATTATCTACCAATAATTCTACCTGTACCCCTTATTTGCTATTTCTATTGGGTTGTCATCAGATAGTAATTCTACTTGTACCCCCTTATCTGTTGAAAGTATAATAGTTTGAAATACAGGGACCTCAATAGGAGTACTTACTTGAACATTTTCTTCTATGGGACTGTTCCTGTGTTGGTGGCTCATCTCCAATATCCTTGCTATGCTCTTTACCATTTCTGAAGCATCTTTAGAATGAGAAGGCAATGCTTTAGAATGAACACCCATGTCTGTCTCAACAGAGTCATCTACCCTTGATAGACCCAAAAGCAATTGAGCCAAATTGTCTTCATCAATGGATACAGTTGGCTATTTTTCAGATTGTGACAACATTCTTCTTAATGCTGCCACTTCCTGCTATAACTCTACAATTTTTCTTTCTTGTATCTCAATGATGCTTTCTTTCTCCTCAATCCACTTGGTTTGTGTTCTGACAACACTTCTTGCTGCCCTCAGCTGCTCTGTGATGTCTTCCACTTCTGTTTCTACCTCAGAATCTGATGCAGACAGATCAGCTGCAGTTGGTTGTTCAACCATTATCTCTTCTTCTACAACAATTTGCTCTTGTTCAACAGGTTCTATGAAACTACTTATAATTGTATCCACCATATCTGTAGCCTGTTGAACTGTAGCCTCCTCCAAATTATCCTACCCAATTTTTGCCTCAGCTATCTGTTCAGGGAATTCTAGAAAATTTTCAGAGGCTGGTTGTATTTCTGTGACATCTGGGCTGCTTTGTCCTTCTTCTTCCTCCATAACCTGTTCTACTGTTTCTTTCAAATGGATTCTGGTGGACCTCCTAGTTCTAGATGCAAACTTCTTCTTTTGCTCTATTTTTTGGTGGCAGGGGTTGTGGGACAGTTTAGATGCCTCTGTTTCCTTTGTTTTTTCAAATCGGTAGGTCACTCCAGAAAAATGAACCTTCTTTTGTTTTTTTGTTTCAGTTCCAGATCCTCTTTTCTTTTGTTTCTTGGTTCATGAAGTTGAGGGTTCAGGAGCAAGGTTTTTTGTTGCTGTTGGGTGTGGTTCTGTAACAACTTCTGTGGCAATTTCTGTTTCATCTTCTACAGCAACTTTTGTAGTAGTTGTTTCTTCTTCTATAGTAATGTCAACAGCATCTGGTTCTTCTTCTTCCTCATCTTCATCCCTAAAAATGACATCATTTAGGGTAGAGTAAAACCTATCAAAACTCCTAGGGTTTCCTCTAAAATGGTGTTGGCAAACTAGTTTGATGAGGCCATGATGGCGAAGGCTTCCTTTACCCTCCTGATATCTCTTTGCCATGTTTTTTAATTCTTGATACAGATACAGGGGAAGATTTACCCTAACTTCTGGTTGTTGCTCACCATGTCTGAGATGGTTCAAAATTCGTAGATGATGCCCTGACAACAGCACATACTGCCCTTCACAGGTTAGGAATTTAATTACCCAGGTGGCTACTTCATCCCAGGGTTCCTATAGGCTGGCCCTTTTTAACCCTTTGCATGTGTTGTTATGGGTTAAATACTCTGGCTCTCTATCATTTTCTTCTACAAATTGATTAACTACATTTGCCAATGTATTCTTGCCAGATCTAGAAATTGAAATCCCTTCTAATGGCAGCTCAGTAATCTGACTTAAAATTTTAGGGGTTACCTCAATAGTCATGTCGTTAACATGTGCTCGGTTGTTTCTGAATGTATGGGCGAACATGCCAACCAAATCTTCAGAGGACCCATTAAACTTATCTAGAAATGGCATAAGCCCTCCATCTTCAAAAATCTGTAGGACTGCCGAATTTTCTCGGAGGTAGGTGGTATCTGCTGGTTCCATTCTGATATTTCGCCCCATATTTTTTGTTTAAAAACCATTCACTACTGCTACTATTCCTCTATTGGATCTCTGGTTTTTTTATGTTGCAGATTTGTAGGGTTTAGTTCAAAATCTTCGCTTGCCCTGTTTCTCGTCTTCTTCTTCGAAATGAACCGTAACCTGAGCACTGTACTTCGCAAACACGTCTTCGAAAAGAAAGGTGGCACACATTTCTACTATTGCATTGAACACCTATCCATCAATGATTGCGTGGATGTCCTTGCCATCAGATCCACCTCATTCGGTTTTAATTTTTTTGTTTAGTCCATAGATTCTCACGTGCAAAATAAACCATATCCTTGCTGACACGTGTTCCTTTTTATCGTATGCAACTAAAAGAATTTGATTTTGTCGTACCTTGTCTTTCTTGGATGCCACGTGGAAATGCTCTTTCCGAAGATTATAATTTAATTGCAAAAAACTTCATTTCAAAGATTATAATTTCATTTCGAAGATAGGCCTTCATTCTGAAGACAAGTCTTCTTTGCAAATTTAAATCTTCATTTCGAAGATTAATCCTCATTCCGAAGATCAATCCTCATTTAAATATCAGGTATTGCGAAGGTAAATCGTCATTCCGAAGATAGATCTTCATTCTGAAGATAGATCTTCATTCGAAGATGATGCAACAAGTCGTCATTTCGAAGACAAAGTTTCATTTCGAAGACAAATTGTCATTCCGAAGACAAAGCTTCTTTCTGAAGACAAAGTGCAACATTCATTCTGTTGTCATTCCGAAGACAATTTCAATCCGAAGATAATACAACAGGCACTGTGTTTGGCATTCTTGTTCCGAAGATTAGGCAGAAATCAATATTTTCATTTTCAAAACATGTTTTAAGTATGCCAACTCTTATGAATACCTTTTATGCTAATGGTTAATTGTCATATACTATACACCAATCATTTTACAATGAAGAAATGTAAGAAATATATACCTGATAAAAATAGTTAATGCCAGTTTTGAAGAATGACTACCTTTGTTGATGTTCTACTGAGATTTTTTGCAACATTTCAAAACAAGTGCACTTGGTGAATTTGTACAATGATGGTTCAGAAATTTCTCAAGGTTATGCATGCTAGAAAACTGGTTTTCATGCATACCAACCTAGTAGTGCCTTAAGAAAAGGTTTTCACTATTGAGTTATTCATTTTTCTCTTTTTTTTTTTGATTTTCTTTTTTTTTTTTTTTACCTCTCCTTTTCTCTCTTTTTTTTTCTTGATCCTGACTATGCCCATGAAGGAATTTCATGATTTCCCCTGAAACCATGCCCATGAAGGAATTCATACTCAGAATTTATTCATCTTTTTGTTTTCTATTTTTTTTTTTTGTATTTTCTACTTTTTCTTGAAATCCATGATCATGTTGATTGTTTTGAAGTGGAAGAGGGAATCTCTTCCACCTGTTGTGTATCCAAACTATCAAGTTGCTGCAAGAATTCCTCTTTAGTCAGAGGTGTATGGTACACTCTGAGGCGATGTCCATTTACTACCAACTTTCTTTGTGATCCATCAATAGGAGATAGATGAGCTGCTCCATTGTCAAATACCTCTTCAATCCAGTAAGGTCCCAACCATCTAGTTCTCAGTTTTCCAGGGAAGTCTTCATAGCGAGAATCAAATAGTAAAGCCCAATCTCCTTGTTGAAGTTTCCTCTATTGAATGTGACTGTCATGCCACAACTTCCTCTGCTCTTGAATTACCTCAGTTTGGTGCAGAGCATCCAATCTAAGTTCATCCAATGCATTCAGCTACAGAATCCTGTCTGTCTGTGCCTGCGACAATTCAATTCCAATTTCCAATGTTGTGCGCAATGTTAGTAGCTCAAATTCAATAGGTAAGAGAGGCTTTTTACCAAATACTAGTTCATAAGGTATGAATTCTTTGTAGTCCCAAGCAAAAGCATAAACATGCTTCTGCAAGACAACTATCAATTTTTCTTCCTCTTCCCTAGTAAGCTGGCTATAAATGTTCAAAAATTTGCTTGGCTGGACTTCTATTTGTTTTGTATTTAGAAGGACTGAATTCACTCCTTCATACCTGGTGATTAGGGGATTAAGAGGACATTGTTGAGATGGGAGAAGAGAAGCAGTTTCTATTTTATTGCTGCTTGAGGGAAGCATATCTTGTATGGAACAATGAGAAGGAAAAATCGGATGATGGTGCCATCCATGTGGTAGTGAAACAGAGTTTCCTTGTGATAGTACAGATGGTTCATCTTCAGATTTTTGATTCTCCTCATTACTTAACAACTGTTGGATATTTGTTGCTTCCCCTTCTAAACCTTGTTCATGCAGAACATTCATCAGGATTGTTTCATTTTCTAAATTTTTTGTGTCACTGAGGTCTTCTGTGTGTTCTCTTACTACTAAGGTAGCTAGTGTAGAAATGACCTCTTCTGGTTCTTCATCCGAGTCAGAAAACCATAACTGACCTAAAAATTTGCTAGATGGTTTTGCAGGAGGATATAAAGAAATCTGTTTCAGATCAATACCATTTGAAATAGTCATATTTCCAGATCTGCAGTCTATGAAGGCTGTTGCAGTTGCAAGCCAAGGTCTTCCCAAAATAATGGGATATCCATGTGCTGAATTTCTTGGCTGTAAAACCAAAAAATCTGCAGGGAATTCCCAAGAAGAAACTTCTATAGGGACATCTTCAATGATACCTTCAGGTTTTGCAACTGACCTATCAGCCATTTCTAAAACTGTAAATGTGGGGTTGAGATGTTTGAGCTGTAATTGTTTCATTGTATCCTTGGTCATGACATTTATTGCAGCTCCTAGATCTACTAAAACATTTGATATTGGTACTGAACCTATGGTAACAGTGATAACTGGACTTCCTGGGTCACTATACTTTGGAGGTACTAGTTTTCCGGATAAGAGATCAGCTATCTTTCCTTCAACCTGCATAGTCTTGGGAAATGCTTTCTTTTTTCTTCCTGCTCTTTTAATGCACAAATTTTGGACAATACTATTAATCTCTGGTATTTCCTTAATGGCTTGCAATAAGGGCAATGATATAGTTAACTTTTTGAGTTCTTTGACCAGTTCTGACTCAAAATTTTTTGGTATTGCATTGAATCTTTCAGGATATGGAATTATCCTTGGTAATTGTTCTGCCTGTGGTTCTATTTTTGTCTCTTTCTCTATTGTTGGTTGGATTTTCTCTGGTTCCAATTTTTCTTCTGTCTCTATTGTTGGTTGGATTCTCTCTGGTTCTAATGATTCTTGCTCTTCATTTTCTTTGATTTCATTTGAAACTGGTTCAGGTACAACTTTTCTTGAACGAAGTTGGATGTTACTACAATCAAGAACATTAATTTCAACATTTTCTTCAGCTTCAGCCACATAGACAGGAGGTGTCTGTCTCATGCTATTTGGATTAGTGACTGGTTGAGCTGGTAGTTGAGGTTGTTTCACTTGTTGTGTTTGTTGCTATTTTTCTTGAAAATTTTGATTAGGTGCAGGCAACAAATGCTGAGTTTGACCTTGATTCCTTTGTTGCCTTGGATAGGACTGGTATTGCTGACTCCACTGTGGTTGGTTTTGCATCCAATGTGGATTAGTCTGATTTTGATTCTAGGCTGGATTGTTTTGATTCCAAGATGGGTTGTTTTGATTCCATGAGGGGTTGTTTTGATTCTGATTCCAGGCTGGGTTACTCCAATTTGCTTGTGGCCATTCTTGGGAATTTGTCCATTGAGGATAATTCCAAGGACGTTGGGGTGGTTCCGATTGTCCCCAAGGCATAGTACCAGGATTATGCCCCCAATTTGTAGGAAAATGAGGGGGATTTTGGTATTGAGAGAAATTTCCCCCTTGTTTTGGTCCAATATAGTTGAGTTCCTCAGTCTGATTTTCTAACACAGTTTTGAGTTGTGGTAGCAGGTGGCATTGATCAGTTGAATGCCTTTTTGAACAGATACTACAAATGGTTGAGATAGATGTTTTATTCAAAGGACATTCCTGCAAAGCATGTTTATTTCTACATCTTGGGCAATAAATTGCCAAAGGTTCTATGTTTTTTGCTTTTGCAGACATTTCCCCCAAAGTAGTGTTTAGGTGCACTAGAATATCAGTTTTGAAATTTGCAAGTTCCTCTATCAAGTCCTTCACATCAGTGCCATTTGTGTGGCTTTTTCTTCTTCTCTGCTTAGTGCGAGAGTAATTCCTATAGAGATCCACAATTTCATCATTACTGAGAGTGGTTACATCCCCTTTTCCCATCAAATCCAGAACTTCTCTGGATTCATCTTGCAATCCTCTCAAAAAGATGGTTTTACATAATTCTGGTTCTACAAGTCCACATCTCCTTTGAACAAAGGAGAACCTATCAAGATAATCTTCCAATGTTTCATCATCTTCTTGCTTGATTCTGAATAACTCATCTTTTCTATTCCTTACACGGCAATACTCTTGATATTTATCTAAAAACATAGTTTCCATTTGATCCCAGGTTCTTATGGAATTTGGCTCTAAGCTCATGAACCAGCGTAATGCTGAATCCTTGAGTGTTGAGGGAAAAACCTTAAGTTTTTTATTGTCATTTATATAATCATAGGTCTGACACACTACCTTGAATTCAAACAAAAACTGATCAGGATCTTCAGATACAACACCTCGAAAGGTTGGAAGTACTGAAGGTGAAATGGTCTTCATGGGAGAGTTTTGTGTTGGATTCAGATGAATAGGATATTCAAATGTTCTGGAAGGTTGGGGCATATCTTGATCATCTCCTTCATTATGGACATAGCCATGTTGGCCATCTATATTGCCTCCTTCTGCCATAGTTTCCTGTTTCTTAGGAGAAGTTAAAGCTTTCCAAATTGTTCTCTCAAGAGGTCCAAGCCTCTCTGTTGATGATGAGTCTGATGAATTTTCTTCCTTAGGATATTCTGATGATGATAAAATTGGTGATTTTCCTTTCTCAAAATGTTCTAATGATGGTGAGACTGGTGATTTTTCTATCAATCTTTCTGGTAGTTCAAACACAGGTGATTCACCCCTTAGGCATGAAGATCTCCTTAATGGAACAAGCCAGGGATCCTTTGGGGTAGTTCTACCTTTTTCATCCCTAGACTTACTCATTCATGTTTACTCTTGAATGACATAAATTAAGTCAATAGTTGTTACCTTCCTCAGCTGTTGTATTCAGATTTTAACCTAAATTTTCATAGCTTAGTCTGATTATGGCTATTGGACTATTTGTTTTCTTCTGGCAACACTATTCCCTGACAACGATGCCAAAATGATGCGTAGTCATTATACCATCATTAATTCTCAATGAATTTGTCAATCCAGGGCTGTGTACAAGGCTATCTACGAAAGAAGAAGTGAAACAACTATAACTTAGGTCAATCTAGAGCAACAGGTCTTATTGGTGGAACCGGTTGTGTGGGGGGTTTTAGGACATTCCTATCTCTAAATTGCATAAATTAAACCTTAATCTAAGTTGCAGAATTGGAAACTAATCATTAACTACAGAAATGAAATCCTGATTTACAATTGCAGAATGAGACCTAATTATGTTGCAGAAATAACAGTTGCAGAATTGAAAGTCTGATTCTAATTGCAGAAAGGAAATCTATTTACTTTTGCAGCAATGGAAATCTAATTATAGCATGGAAAATAAAACCCTGTCAAGACTCTGTAACAGAAGGTTGTCAATCTTCTATGCAGGGGTTGACAACAAAACATAAAATGCAAGAAATTGCAGAAAATAACAAATTCTGGAAATAACAGTCTGAAATAAAATGGAAGCTTTGCTGAAAGTAAAGATTACAGCTAAAACATTAAGCACAAGATTAATCTAAGCATAAATAAACTAAGACTATAGATATTGTCAGCTGTTTACAAGCAATTGAAATAACAAGTTCTACAACTCATTCTGCTGCAGCAAAATCAGAATAAAAACCTACTGTTAGTCCTCCTCCTAGGTCTGGAAGTGGCCAGCCTCCTTGTCCAGAAGAAGGTATGAGTCTCTCTCTCTCTAGATCTTAATCACACTCATTTACAAGCAATATGAAATAGAACTGGTGCACTTTATTGATTAAAGAACATGATTACAATAATTCTACTGAAAACTTGTTACAGGACTGTAACAGTCAAATTCTACCTATTTTCTTGCTTTCTCCTAGCTTCCTTACTCTTTCTCACTACTTACTACCTACTAGGCTCAACCTGAATGGGAGCAATATTTATAGATGTCCTATGATCTAATTACAAACTATGGATATCTCAAAAGATCTAATCCTACTATGCTGCAACAAATTCTGGGTTTATTCTAGAAGAAGATCAAAACTTGATCTTTCCATTAATGATGGCTTTGGTCGGCAATGACGGCAAAGACAGATGGAAGATCTTTTCCTTTACCTTTTCCAACCTTTATTTCCCTTTTTCCAGCTTCAAAAATCGGTCAACAAGTCAAAAAGCACATTCTGTTTTCATTTCGAAGATAAGTGGCTTCATTCCAAAGACAATGCAATTCTCATTTCGAAGATCGCTCATTCCGAAGATACTGCAATTCTCATTCCGAAGATACTGCAATTCTCATTCCGAAGATCCGCTCATTTCGAAGATAATGCATTCTTCATTCTGAAGATCCGCTCATTTCGAAGACGCTGTGTTCTCTCATTTCGAAGATATCTGTTCATTCCGAAGATACTTCGGAATGAACAAATGTGTGCTTTTCCAGTGATTTCTTCTGCATCTCTCAGGTGGGTTATCTCCTAAGATCAAATTCCAATGGTCTTCATCTCTTTCCACATGTGAATTCCATGCCTTGCTATTTATGGACAGCTGGCTGGAATTTACATGGGAAAGACCAGTTTTTGCTGCACAACAACAGTTTGCTTGCACTGTTGCCAGATTTAGGTGAAATAAATGCTTGAGACAAATCAAAACATGATTAGTGAAATGCTGCTATTATTCTAAGCATATCCCATTTTAGCAAGTCATAGCAAAAAGAACACAAAACTATGCAAAAAGCTGTAAAAATCAGCATATAATATTCCAAATACATTGATCATGCAAAATGGTTAATATACAACATATTGAATCAACTTAACTAACATATCAGATAAAACATAAGAGTTTATAGGCAATTTTAGTGTTCAAAACATGTTATGATTGAGGCATTTCCAGGCCTCATCACAAATGATCTACATATTTGTTCTTTATACTGTTGAACTTTCATAAGTTCTCCAAATGTGATATTAACCATTTTATTACTGAGTTCTGACCCAGAATCAAATTCTATCTAATATTCTCACAATGACACTGAGAGGGGGGGGGGTGAATAAGTGTAGCTAAAAATCTAATCTACAACTCTTAAAACTGAAGCAAAGAGAACTTGAAAATAGATAAAGCAATAATCACAAAAGAGCACACCACAACACACAATGTAACGAGGTTCACCAATTTGGCTACTCCTCAAGAATGATTGCTTGGACTACGGTCCAAATCCAGCCTTTGCAAAACACCAATTTTACAATCTGTTTTCCAGCACCCACTAGAAGGAGCACCAACCCTTGATTTATCTACACCAACATAAAGGAGCACCAACCCCTATCCAAGCACCTACTTGGATCCCTATTTTGAAAATTATATTAATGACATACAAATGCCTTCACTTTTACAAGACCCTGACTGGTCTCCAATTTATGAAAATATAGTGAACACTTCCTGCTCAGCCTGTCGCTATCTTACAACACTCTTCTCACCCTCTTTCGGTAGCACTTTCACACATACGGTAGCAACCTTTATTCTTCATGCAAACATGATTTTATAACATATTAGTCTCTATTTTTAACTTCCATTTTTATGCATGCAACCCGTAACTGTTACTTAAATATTCTATTCTTACACTTGTCAATTGTAACTTCATATTTATGTAACTCCTTTTGCGTATATAAAGTGGGCATTTCATTAAACACGTTACATGCAACATATACCTCTATCATGACTGTTCGTATTCTTTTTTGTGCATGCATGCATTATTCGATTCTATTTATGCAACTGTTTGATTTCTCCTTCTTTGACTATTCTTAAAATAGTTGCATGATTTCTATCTATAACTGCACTTGTAACTGTTGCATTTACTCCAGTTAACTCTTCTTATTTTGGTTGCATGCTTTTCCTCTACAATTGCCTCTTTAACTGTTGTTCTGTTCTAGTTAACTGTCTGTTATCATGCTGTTGTGACCTATCATGAAATTGTGACACTTTTGTATCTTTCTACCCTTCTCGCATTTTACCCACGAAAATACATGTCATGAAATCGTGACATTTTTAGCCTCCTTGTTCACCTCTTGTCTTGCAGCCACGAAAACCAGACATGTCGCAAAATCGTGACACTTTTCGCTTCCTTACACTTCTTTGCCTTCTGCTCACAAAAAAGAAACATGTCACGAAATCGTGACACTTTTGCTACCTTGTGCCTTTTCTATCTTTGGCCAGCGAAAACACATGTCACGAAATCGTGACACTTTTCGCTTCCTTGCACTTCTCTGCATTTTGCCCGTGAAAACGGAACATGTCACAAAATCGTGACACTTTCGCTGCCTTGTGCCTTTTCTATCTTTGGCCAGCAAAAACATATGTCGTGAAATCATGACACTTTTCTCTTCCTTGCACTTCTCTGCATTTCGCCCGTGAAAATGGAACATGTCACGAAATCACGACACTTTCGCTACCTTGTGCCTTTTTTGTATTTTTCTAGCGAAATCACAACATGTCACGAAATCGTGACACTTTTTGCTTCCTTGCACTTCTCTGCCTTCCACCTGTGAAAATGGAACATGTCACAAAATCGTGACACTTTTCCTCCTTGGTGCTTTCTCTTTGAACCTGTCGCAAAATCATGAAACTTTCTCTCATTGGCACTTTCTCTTTGATCCTATCATGAAATCGTGACACTTTCTCTCCTTGGAACTTTCTCTTCGATCCTATCGTGAAATCACAACACTTTCTCTCCTTGGCACTTTCTCTTCGATCCTGTCTCGAAATCATGACACTTTATCTCCTTGGCGCTTTCTCTTTGATCCTGTCATGAAATCACGACACTTTCTGTCCTTAGCGCTTTCCCTTTGATCCTGTCATGAAATCGTGACACTTTCTCTCCTTAGCGCTTCCTCTTGGAACCTGTCGTGATATCGTGACACTTTTCTTTGAGAGCTCCTTCTACTCGAGCATGTCGTGAAATTGCGACAATTTTCTTTGCTTGCGCCTATTCTTCAAACATGTCACAAAATCGTGACAGTTTTTCTACTTGCCTTCTTCTCTTCCAATATGTCGTGAAATCGTGACAATTTTGCTTATGCCTTCTCTCTCCTCGTCCATGTCACGAAATCATGACAATTTTGCTTGTGCCTTCTCTCTCCTCATCCATGTCATGAAATCATGACAATTTTGCTTACGCCTTCTCTCTCCTTGGCCATGTTGCAAAATCACGACAATTTTGCTTGTGCCTTCTCTCTCCTTGGCCATGTCATGAAATTGTGACAATTTTGCTTGTGCCTTCTCTCTCCTCATCTATGTCGTGAAATCATGACAATTTTGCTTATGCCTTCTCTCTCCTCATCCATGTCGCGAAAGCGTGACAGAAAACATGTCGCAATATCGTGACAGTTTTCTTACTTGTCTTTTTCTTTGATTTTCTAAGTCTGGGCCACTTCTATCTTCTTGGAAATTCACTGTACATGTTCTGACTGACCTTTCAACTCCTGTCCAGTGCATCAACTATATCAACTTATCTATCTGTCTGTGTTGACAACAATGACAATACTTTTGCTGCACCTTGCTCAACAATCTCCCCCTTTGGAATTGTTGGCAACACTCATGCACTCTCCTGTAATTCTTCTCCCCCTTTGACAATAATACCAAAGGGCTGCTGTAGACTCCCCCTGAATCTATGCACAACATTCTCAGATACACATTGTTATAGTTAGCAAAAATCATGAATATGAACAAAACTATAAACATAGACATAAATGCTCCCCCTGAGAATGTGATCCCAATTGATAGTTAGTTCTTGGAAAATGTGACTACTCCCAACTTACTCTGAAGGTACTCAAAAACTTCCTTTGGTAATGGTTTTGTGAATATATCTGCTACTTGCTCTGTAGTCGAAACAAAATCAAATTTGACCTCCCCTTCTGGAACTTTATCCTTCAAGAAGTGATACCGGATTGCAATATGTTTGGTTTGAGAATGCATAACCAGATTCTTTGATATGTTAATAGCACTAGTGTTATCACATTTTACTGAAATTGGCTCTTTGAAGTGAATACCCAGATATTTCAAGTTTTGTCTCATCCATAATATCTGTGTACAACATGTTGTTGCTGTAATGTATTCTGCCTCTGCTGTGCAAAGAGAGACTGATTCTTGTTTCTTGCTGTGCCATGCTACTAGCCTGTCTCCAAGATAAAATGCTCCTCCACTGGTACTCTTTCTGTCATCAATACATCTCGTCCAATCTGCATCGGAATATGCAATAAGAGTGAAGTCCTTACCTTTTGGGTACCATAACCCATACTCCATAGTACCCTTGAGGTACCTAAAAATCCTCTTCATGGCTGTCACATGAGTCTCTTTGGGACTAGCCTAAAATCTTGCCACCATGCATACTGCCTGTAAGATATCTGGTTTGGTAGCTGTCAAATACAGCAGGATTCCAATCATAGAGTTGTACATGGTTTGATCTACATCTGGAGATTTGTCATCCTTGCTCAACTTGCAATCTGTTGTCATGGGAGTGCTGACAGGTTTACTATCCTCCATTGTGAACTTTTTCAGCATTTTTTTCACATATTTAACTTGACAGATAAAAATGCCCTTTTTATTTTGATTGACTTGCGATCCTAGGAAATAAGAAAGTTCACCAATCATAGATATCTCAAATTATTTCTTCATTTTAGTTGCTATGTCTTTACAATATTCATCCATGCTGCTGCCAAATATTATATCATCTACATAAACAACAAGTACAATAAGATGGCCATTCTCTATTTTGACATATAAATTGCTGTCCACCATACATTTCTTGAACCCCTGTTTAATAAGATAGTTATCCAGCCTTGCATACCATGCTCTAGGTGCCTGTTTCAGACCATACAATGCTTTCTTTAACTTGCACATAAAATTGGGATTGTCATCGAGTTGGAAGCCATCTAGCTATTCAATGTACACCTCTTCTTCTAGTTTTCCATTCAGAAATGCTGATTTTACGTCCATTTGATATACTTTGAAATTTTTATGAACTGTTAAAGCCAGAAACATTCTGATTGCCTCTAGTCTAGCTACTGGTGCAAAGGTTTCCTCAAAATCAATGCCTTTAACCTGAGCATAGCCTTTACAGACCAATCTTGCCTTATTTCTAACAATCTGTCTGTCTTCATTTAATTTATTTCAAAAAATTCATTTAGTACCGATTATGTTTTTATTTGCTGGCCGTGGTACTAATTCCCAGGTTTTGTTTTTCTCAATCTGATCTAGTTCTTCATTAATTGCCTTCATCCAACTTTCATCTGTGCTTGTTTCAACAATATTTTTGGGTTCAATGTTGGATAATAGAGAGTAGTTCCGTACTACTGCTCTTCTTGTCTGTATACCAACTGTTGGGTCCCCAATAATCTGTTCTCTGGGATGATTTTTTTGTCAGCTGCCTGTTTTGAATTTCTTGTTCTCTTCTTCTTCTGAGTCAATTCTTAAATCATCTGGGTCAATTTTCTAATTTTCTTCTATTTCTATTTCTTCATCTCCTTTAATGACTTCTTCATAAATAAGGTAGTTTTCTTGATAAGTAATTTCTCGATCTCTACTTTCATCAACTTTAACATCTGCACTCTCCACAATTTTCTTTAGCCTCTTGTTGTAACATGTGTAGGCTTTGATTTTTGTAGAGTAACCAAGAAAAATACCTTTGTCAGCTCTATCTTCAAACTTACTGAGATTATCTTTAGTTCATTTGATATAACACTTACTACCGAACACTTTGAAGTATCTTACTGTTGCTTTCCTACCGAACCACAGCTCGTAAGGAGTTTTGCTCTCATGCGTCCTTAACATGCACCTATTTTGAATGTAAACTGCAGTATGTACTACCTCTTTTCAAAATTTGTTAGCTATTTTGTTCTTAGCCAACATTGTCCGTGCCATTTCTTGCATAGTCCTGTTCTTCCTTTCAACAACACCATTCTGCTGAGGTGTCCTTACTGTTGAAAACTGTCTTTTGATCCCATTCTTTTGATAGTATTTTGCAAACTCCTCTGAGATAAACTCTCCTCCTCTGTCTGATCTTAGGCATTTAATTCTTTTTCCAATTTTATTTTCAACCTATTTTTTAAAAATCTTGAACATCTCAAAGGCATCTGATTTAAGCTTTAAAAACAGTACCCATGTCATCCTGAAGTAGTCATCTATGAATAGCATAAAGTATTTGTCACCATTTATGCTTTGTGTTCTCATGGGTCCACATAAATCAGTATGTATCAGCTCTAACGATTTTCTAGTGAAGTATTTCTTTGCTTTAAATGTGGATCTAGTTTGCTTCCCTTTTTGGCATGAAGCACAAATGCTATTTACTGGTTTGCCAATGGTAGGTATATCTCTTACTACTCTTTTTGAACTTATTTTTACCAGATTGTCAAAGCTAATATGACCAAGCCTCTTGTGCCACAGCCAATTTTCATCTTCCTATCCAATCGGGCATGCTCCTTCCGAAGTTTCGAGAGAGTATATAGATTTCTAGAAGTCCTCGATCCAAGTAGCTATTAGCTTCCCACTTGTGTGCTTTTCCGACTTCACAGCCCTGCTTCTTAAAGATGACTTCATGACCTCTGTCACAGATTTGACTTATGCTCAGTAAGTTGTGCTTCAAACCAATTACAAACAGAACTTCTTTGGAATTGATCTTTCCATCATTTATCTTGACTAATCCTTTGCCAACTATTTTGGCTCTATCATTATTTCCAAACTTTACAGAACCCCCTTCATATTTCTATAATTTTTCAAATTTTTTTTTATCTCCTATCATGTGACTGGAGCATCTACTATCCAATATCCATGGTGCAGATTTGTTCTGTGCTTTGAATCGTCGTATGTACAATCAAGGATTCCTTTTCTTCCTTGAGTTGCTCTTTTTCTTTCCATTCTGATTTGACTGTAGTTTTGGTCACTTGTTTAGAATTTTCTTTATCAGTGGCCTGTGCATGTTTATCTAAGAATTTTTTATTTTTCCTTAAATTATTTGGTTGAGTTCTTCTTCCCTGATATTTATTTATTGCATATGCGCTTCTACAGTTTCTTGCAATGTGTCCAAAGTTATGATAGTTATAGCATTCTATTGCATAATCCATCAAGGGTGAAAAGACATTTCTACCGGTAAATTTTTTTTGTCTTATATTATAAATGCAGTCTGAAATCTTATGACCATAAGTATTGCATTTAAAACAATAACCAGAAAAGGAATGATTGAACCTAGGAGTTGGTCTTTGCCAATTTGTAGTAGGAGCCACAAATTTTCTTCTCCTTTGATGTGTGACTTTTGTGAATCCCTCATTGTCAACAGTCTTCTCGTGCCTGACATTGTTGCTTTCTTTTGCAAGATTCATTTTTCTTTGGTCAACCTTGATTTTATCCTCTTTCTTTACTGGTTCTACAGTTATGGCCTTTGACCCACTTGATGATTCTCCTTCGACAAACCCCAAGCCAAACTTGATGCCTGTAGTCCTCTGACTATTTATAATATTTTAAAGCTTTGCAGAACTTCCTTCAAGTTTGTGATAGCAACTCAAATTTTGATTCTTTTCTTCTAGCCATCTTCTTAAAACAACAATATCTTCTTCTAGTTTGCTGCACTCATCTATTCTCATGGTTAACTGTACTTCAAGTTCTTCAGACATTTTCTTAAATTCTTCTGTCTATACTTTCAAACTATTTATTATGTCATTCGCATCCTCAAGCTTTCTTGAGACCTTCTTATTATTTTTCCTTTCTGTCTTCAAATATTTAAGTGTAGCAACCAATTCTCCTTCCAGATAAACTTCAACCTCATCCTTACTTTTTGTATCACCTTTTTTTTTTTTTTTTTTTTTTTGTTTTTGCTTCTTCAAATGCCATGAACAGAGCTTCACCTGTTTCTTCTTCAGAATCTTCACCTGAGCTATCTTCAAAAGAGCTGACATTCTTGGATATGAAACTTTTATTTTTGAAATTGCTTTTTCTAAAGTTTTGTTTCTTCTTCCAGTCACTTATTTCTTGGTGTGACCCTTCATCACTTTTGGTTTTCTCATTCATTGGACACTTAGATGCAAAATGACCGACCCCTCCACAATTGAAACACTTGAATGGTAACTTTCCTCTATATTTTCCTTTTCTCTTTGTAAGTTTTTGAACAAAGTTAGCTTTCGTTTCATCCGATGTCTCTTCATCCTCAGATTCTTGTTTAGTTTTTGTATTCTTGTGTGCTTTAAAAGCAGCTTCTCTGTCTATGGGCTTAGTTTGTCCTATTCTCATTTCATATGCAGTCAAAGAGCCATGCATCTCGTCCATGCTAAAACTATTTAGATATTTAGCCTCTTCTATTGTAGAAACTTTAGAATTAAATCTTTTGTGAAGAGTTCTAAGTACCTTTTTTATAACAACTGCATCTTTGATTTTTTTTCCGAGTCCTCTGATTGCATTAATGATTCCATTGACTCTCAGCATATAGGCCTCTATGTTCTCATCGTCATTAATTTTTAATGCTTTGAATTGAGCTCGATGAGTTTGTAGCTTAGCTTCCTTGATCTTGCTGTCTCCTTCATGGATGCTCTTTAGTTTGTCCCACATGTCTTTTGTTGATGTACAACTCATAATCCTTATCAGTTCACTGTCTACTAGCCCACACATTATGGCATTCTATGCTTTGGAGTTATTCTCAAACTTCTTCTTCTCAGCAGTATCTGTTGGAGGAGTAGCGGGTACTGTGTATCCATTTTGTACTGACTCCCAAATGTTGTATCCTAATGCACTCAGATATGTTTGCATCTTGAGTCTCCAGAATGAGTAATTAGTTCCATTGAACAAAGGAGCTTTGTTTGATGAGAATCCTTCATTATCTGCCATTGTGTTCCTTCCAAGATCATCTAAGCTGATTAAGCTTTATTCAAGAACCTTGCTCTGATACTAATTGATATTCTCACAATGACACTGAGAGGGGGGGTGAATCAGTGTAGTTAAAAATCTAATCTGCAACTCTTAAAACTAAAGCAAAGAGAAATTGAAAATAGATAAAGCAATAATCACAAAAGAGCACACCATAACACACAATGTAACGAGGTTCACCAATTTGGCTACTCCTCAAGAATGACTACTTGGACTACGGTCCAAATCTAGCTTTTGCAAAACACCAATTTTACAATCTATTTTCCAGCACCCACTGGAAGGAGCACCAACCCCTATCCAAGCACCTACTTGGATCCTTATTTTGAAAATTATATTAATGACATACAAATGCCTTCACTTTTACAAGACCCTGACTGGTCTCCAATTTATCAAAATATAGTAAACACTTCCTGCTCATCCTGTCGCTCTCTTACAACACTCTTCTCACCCTCTTTCGGCAACACTTTCACACATACGGTAGCAACCTTTATTCTTTACGTAGACCTACTTTTATAACATATTAGTCTCTATTTTTAACTTTTATTTTTATGCATGCAACCCGTAACTGTTACTTAAATATTCTATTTTGCCACTTGTCAACTGTAACTTCATCTTTATGTAACTCCTTTTGCATATATAAAGTGGGCATTTCGTTAAACACGTTACATGCAACATATACCTCTACCATGACTGTTCGTATTCTTTTCTGTGCATGCATGCATTATTTGATTCTATTTATGTGACTGTTCAATTTCTCCTTCTTTGACTATTCTTAAATAGTTGCATGATTTCTATCTATAACTAAACCTATAACTATCACATTTACTCTAGTTAACTCTTCTTATTTTAGCTGCATGCTTTTCCTCTACAACTGTCCCTTTAACTGTTGTTCTGTTCTAGTTAACTATCTGTTATTGTGCTATTGTGACCTATCGCGAAATCATGACACTTCTATATCTTTCTGCCCTTCTCACATTTTACCCACAAAAATACAACATATCACAAAATCATAACATTTTTGACCTCCTTATTCACCTCTTGTATTGCAGCCGCGAAAACCAGACATTTCGCAAAATCGTGACACTTTTTGCTTCCTTGCACTTCTCTGCCTTCTACCCGCAAAAACGAAACACATCACGAAATCGTGACACTTTCGTTGCCTTGTGCCTTTTCTGTCTTTGGCCAGTGAAAACACATGTCATGAAATTGTGACACTTTTTGCTTCCTTGCACTTCTCTGCCTTTCGCCCACGAAAATGAAACATGTCACAAAATCATGACACTTTCGTTGCCTTGTGCCTTTTTTGTCTTTGGTCAGCAAAAACACATGTCGTGAAATTGTGACACTTTTTGCTTCCTTGCACTTCTCTGCCTTTCGCCCGTGAAAACAGAACATGTCACGAAATCGTGAAACTTTCGCTGCCTTGTGCCTTTTAAGTATTTTGCTAGCGAAACCACAAAATGTCATGAAATCATGACACTTTTCGCTTCCTTGCACTTTTCTGCCTTTCTTCCGCAAAAATGAAACATGTCACGAAATCTCAACACTTTTCCTCCTTGGTGCTTTCTCTTTGAACCTGTCGTGAAATCACAACACTTTCTCTCCTTGGTTCTTTCTCTTCGATCCTGTCATCAAATCGTGACACTTTCTCTCCTTGGCACTTTCTCTTCGATCCTATCATGAAATTGTGACACTTTCTCTCCTTGGTGCTTTCTCTTCGATCTTGTCACGAAATCATGACCTTTCTCTCCTTGGTGCTTTCTCTTCGATCTTTTCATGAAATCATGACACTTTCTCTCCTTGGTGCTTTCCCTTCGATCTTGTCATGAAATCGTGACACTTTCTCTCCTTAGCGCTTCCTCTTGGAACCTGTCATGAAATTGTGACACTTTTCTTTGCGAGCTCCTTCTCCTTAAGCATTTTGCAAAATCACGACAATTTTCTTTGCCTGCGCCTCTTCTTCAAACATGTTGCAAAATTGCGACAATTTTTCTACTTGCATTCTTCTTTGCCAACATGTCATGAAATCGTGACAATTTTGCTTGTGCCTTCTCTCTCCTCGTCTATGTCATGAAATAAATATAATTTTGCTTGTGCCTTCTCTCTCCTTGTCCATGTCATGAAATCATGACAATTTTGCTTGCACCTTCTCTCTCCTCGGCCATGTCACGAAATCATGACAATTTTGCTTGTGCCTTCTCTCTCCTCGACCATGTCACGAAATCTTGACAATTTTGCTTGCGCCTTCTCTCTCCTTGACCATGTCGTGAAATAATGACAATTTTTCTTACGTCTTCTCTCTCCTCATCCATGTCACAAAATCATGACAATTTTTCTTGCACCTTCTCTCTCCTCGTCCATGTCATGAAATTGAGACAAAAAACATGTCACGATATCGTGATAGTTTTCTTACTTGTCTTTTTCTTTGATTTTATGAATCTGGGCCACTTTTGTATTCTTGAAAATTCACTGTACATGTTCTGACTGAACTCTGAACTCTTGTCCACTACATCAACTGCATCAACTGATCTATCTATCTATGTTGATAGTAATGACAATACTTTTGCTACACATTGCTCAACACTATCTTCTTTATATCCAATGGTTTATTACTTTCTTCTTTGGAAATATCTTCCACTGATTCTATTACTTTAGGAGTAATCTTGTTAGGGTTCTTATCAGTTTTCTCTTTACTGATATATTTATTGGTGAAAGTTTGTTTTCTTGTTTCACTTGTAGATGCTTTCTCTATCCTTTCAAGGACTGTTCTATTCCTTAAATTTAGAACATGGGTTGCCTCTAATTCCTCAACCTCTTGAGTAGTGGGGATTAATTTCCCTTGCTTCATCTTATCATATCTTGACTCATGTGATTTCTACAATATTTTAGTTCCTTCAGTTACTAAAATTTGAGGATGATGATTTGAAGCATATTTATCCATGTCTTCTTCAAACAACCTTTCTTTGGATTCATCTTCAATGGACCAACATGCATTGATTCTTATATCCTCTTCTGATTTTGCATGCATATCTACATTACGCTGATCACTTAGGTGAATTCCACATGCATCAAGGTTATGAGGTGCATCACAAGTAGAGAAAAAATAAGGAAAACCTTCTGCTACATTGGCAGATGGCATCGGGTTAGGGACATTGTTATGATCCCTGTCAAAATCTCTATTTTTCTAGCTATTATTCCCATTACCTCTATTCCTATTTCCTTCTTCAAAACCATTGTTGTTTCCCCAATTCTTATTGTAATTTTTCTTAAAGGGGGGACGGTTTTCAATATGTGGTTGCTCTATTTGTGAAGATTCACCATTATTTCCATTTATTTCAATTCTTGCTAACTTGTTACTCATGTTGTTGAACATTTTTGTCATCTGACTAGTCAACTTCTCCACAGGATCAATTTTAGTTCTTCTTTGTATATCAAAAGCCACTCTCTTAGGTTTTCTCTTAGGCATGTTAACTTCTAAAGAATAAGGCTTCATCTTACCACTGTCAAGCATATTTCTTTCTATATCCATTGCTTTTTCCATACAACCATCAATGGTAGTGGCTTGTTCTTGCCTTAATTCATAGTTAAACTCTCCTTGAAAAGCATTCTTATAAAAATAAATAGATTGAATATCACTAGGCCCGAGGTTGGCAGGGATTTTGTTCCTAGTCTTTGAAAATCTTGTGTTAAAATCATTAACAACCTCATTTTATTTCTTCTTCATAGTGGCTAGCTCAATTAACAATGATTGTTCATTTTTCCTTTCACCATACTTCTTTAGGAACACCTCTTCCATTTTGGTGAAGTCTAGGATATCATTGTTAGGAAGGGAATTAAACCATTCTCTAGCATATTTTTCTAAATTTTGTAGAAATAGTCTTAATACTACATCTTCATGTTCAACTTCCAGACTATCCATTGCATATAAGAAACTTTTAATATGATCCTCTCTAGTTACTGCATTATTTCTTAAAAACTTAGGGAGGTATTTGTGAGCTTTATTGGGTAAGGCATTTAAATTTATTGGTAATGCAAAAGGCCTATATCTGTTAGTTCTCCATAAATGAACATTAACCTAGGCCATTGCTATTGTAGAATTCAATTTCATAGTTGTAGTACCTACAGTGGTATGGGTCTGGGCAGCTTGAATGTAAACCGATGGATTATCTACCTTTGAATTATTATTATGAGAATAATCACATATATCTTCTACTACAGTGATTTTAAATCATCTATCTACAATGATATCAGTAGTAATAGTATTCTAATTTTTCTTTACGTACCTTTTACCGCTAGAATTTAATCTACTACTATAAACAGTATTCTTAAAAAGTGGAGTTTTCTGGGTATGTATAAATACCTCTGGATTCTTGAGTTCTAGAAATAACTCCTTACCACTTCTCCTGGTGTTAGCTAGCATGTTATGTTCTCTCATTTTTTATTTTTTCTATTGGGTTCGTCCAGTAGAGTCACCAGCATCGCGGTGCAAAAAGAACAACATATACTTTATCAAGAATGCTTGATATTATCACTCATTCTGATAGAAGTCATATCTTGGGATTTTTCAAGAAAATCAAGAAACCAAAATTTTCAAGAAGATAAAGAAACGTAAAGAAAATAAGAAACAAAAATAAAGAACGTAGAAAATGTAAAAAAATAAAACAAACGTTCTTTATTATATCTGCCCATCCTTTGATTAAAAACAATGTCATAAAATCCAGGTTTAGAATGTAAATAAATTCTACCCGACAATGACGCCAAAAATGTTGGCGTCTACTTGACGGGCCAGTTTAAAAAGCTAGCTAATATATTTTGTTAAAGCATAGAAAATATTGTTCAAAAAATAACTAAAAAGATATAGGTTAGTCTCACGGAGAACGCTTGTCCTTCGGAGGTGCCATTTCAACCTGGCATAAAATGGGTTTCAAAATGATAATGTTGCATGGCGATTATAGGGGTGAGCCGAAGATCTAGGGTGGCTTTGGGACGTACAACGCCGATATCGTGGTGGCCATAAAAGGGACATCCTACCAGGGTTTATGTTAAAAAAAAAGCACATAAACTATCGATTCCACCATGTAAATAAAAAAAAACATATAAGTTCATTCCCCGATAACGACGCCAAAAATATGTTGGAACCGATTCTTGCATCCGTAGGATTTTGATTGTCACGCTACAAGAATCCGTTTGAAACCAACGAGCTATTATAGGCTCTGGTCGACCTGCCTCATGTTCTACTAAACACAAATATTGCTAAAGAAGACTACAGAACGGGTAAGGAAACCCCAATGGTAATTCTTTGATTGAACTTCTAATTTACACGCTCCAGATTTATATTATATTATATGTATTAAAATGACCAAGCATGAAAACAACCATTTGTTATGCCTTATGTAGACCAGTGCCTAGATTCATTGGGTTGTTATAGCAATTTAACAACAATTTTAATATGAAACAGAAAGAAGGGGAGAATGAAAATTGGTGTTCTTAATCTCATTCGAATATCGCAATAAAATCAAGAGTTAACCAATGAAAGAAACGTATATAATGTGTTCAAATAATGTAACCCATTACATAGTGACACACAATACTGAGACAAAGATATGACAAGAATAAAATTTAGAATTGTATTGATTTCATAAAATATTACATGTAGAGTGGGCGAAATGCCTTTTAACTCTATTTTTCTCAAAGAAATACATCAATACAATGAAGAGGACTTTGTTCAAATAATGTAACAGGTCTCTCCAACTCTCCTTGTTCCAATCTGGTAACAGTAGAGTCTCTAAATCCTAGGCTCAAAAAGGTAGGAAATGATCTCAGCTTCTTGAGCGCTTTCCTATCACAATCCTACAAAGCAAAGGGAAGAATAAGAAATGAGAAAGGAAAATAGACATAGAAGGGGATACAACAACACAACTAATAGGGCACTCAAGTATACCTCTTAGCAAAAATGCTATTCTCTAATTGCTTGATGTCAAATCTGAATTTGCTTGCTTCCTTTTATAGCTGTTGGTTCTTGATTCTATTATTCCTGGTTGATTTCTAGCCTTACACCTGTCAGCATCTGGTTAGACTTCAAAAATTGATACAGTTGGCTTCCACTTCACTTACTACCTTGGTTATGCCCTTTCCTTTGACTTTTTCAAATAGTGTGTCTGTTTAACTGGTGATGGTGGTGTTTGGTGAACCTACTTATTTCTCTTCAATTGTTTTCTCTTCAACTATTTCTTTCTGTGCTTCTTTCTCTTGAATAGCCTCTTTTTTTATCTCTGGAAATTTTTCTGTAACTGCAGGTTCTTGTTGTGATGAGCTAGCTTCCAGCTGCTGACCATGAGTCTCAACTTCTTTCCCCTTTTGGACTATCTACAACTTTTTTATTTGCTCAACTATTAATTTCCAAATTTTTGTATCAAATGTGGTTGTAATCCTCAACATATTCATTTCCTACAATATTCTATTTTTTTGAATGGTGATAGTGGACCCATTCCTTTCGTATTGAAACAGTAACATTTCTACAGTATTTACCATAAGAGTAGTTTGCTTAGTCATCTCTACCTCATCACCAGGTTCACATTCGAACCTCTCAATGGTGTACTGTAATGCTTCTTCTATATCTAAGGCCTCTAAACATTGGTCTAAGGATAAGCCAATGTCTACCATATTTTCTATTGCATCATTTATCAGATCATTCATCTCATTCACCACATTGATCCACCTTCCTCGGTTTGCTTCAAATAGGGTTGCTTTAAAGAACTCGAAGCCAAGCTAAATTTTGCTACCATCATTTGTTATTACTTCTTGCCCCTGCATCTCTTCAAAATGGTCTCCTATAAAATCCAGGGTAGGGTGGATGGTTTCAAAATCTTCTTCTCTTTCTTGTAATAATGTCAGCATCTCCTGAGCGGTCACTTGGATCACTCTTATTTGTCTAAACATCTCCAAAAAACCTTTGGCATGTGCTCTTATTCTTTTTGACATGTCCTTCTTCATTGCATTCAGATAATAGACATGATCTTGAACCTTTATTGCTCAGGGTGGCTGTGTATTTGAAGTATTTTTTAGTGCCAATTCTTCTTGTTGTTTATTTATCAAAGCTTTCATTTCAGCTTTTTCCTTTTCTTCTTCCTTCAGTTGTTTCCTTAGGTTTTCAATTTTCTCAATGAATTGATCTATGGCTTGATTTTGCATTTCTTTGACAACTTTGGCCACTTATTTTTCTTTTCCTAGTACTGATGAACCCCCTGTTTTCTCATTGACTCTGAAGATTAGTGGGTCTTGTAGAGTAGGAAGATTTATTTCTGCAATATCTGATATAGGTGCCTCTGATCTATATTCTTCTATAATTTGTTCTTCTGTATTCCCCATTCCTGCTACTAACTGCAATTCTCGTTCATCTACAGCAGTGAAGGTAGTCTGCTCATCTATTCTTTCCAAAACAACTTTTGTAGTGGGTAAAGACAATATGGGTTTCTTCTTCTCCATAGGAGTTATCTCTTTTTGCTTCTTCACTAGGTGACTTTGAAAAAGGCCACCCAGTCCACCAGTTCTCCTAGAATTCATTTGTATTACTGATGGAATTTTAATTTCCTATCCTTTTATGTTTATAGAGGTAGGGACAGCCAAGGGCGCCAATTTTTTCACACCAGTTACAGCTAATACACTATAAAAAATGGGGACTATAGCTTGCTCTGTGGGTGAAGCCTTCTGAGCAGATGTGGTCATAATTTCTTTTCCTTTCCCTGTACTGGGTTGTTGAGAAACCATTTATTTTCCCTTACCTGCACTGGGTTGTTGGGAAACTTCTTGAGTTATGCTTGGTGCTGATTCTATTCTGATTTGAGCACTCTTAGGGGGCCTAACTTGTTGTTCTACCACATCTATAGTTTTAACAGTGACCTCCATTAGATCGATGCCATGTTCTTCTATTAATTCCAACAAGGGGTCTTCCTTGATTGTTGGGCCTATCCTTGGTAAAATAGGTGCAACAACATCTACTGAACTTTCTCGAAGCCTTCTTAGTTTTGTGGGGTAATCATAGGCTTCATAAACCTATGTGCTACCTCTTTTTTCTAGGGGAAATTGATTCCATACTACCTGCAAATTTATTCCTTTCTCCATAGCTTCTAACAAGCTTTCTTCAAAAGTGTCTTCCCTGTGTTGTATCCGAGCATATTCTCTCTTTTCCATCATTTTGTTGTATGTTCCTTTGGGGTCATAGAATCTCCAAGATATTTCATCTAACCCCATGTTGTCCAATTCAAACATTCCCTTGAGCAGGGAAGGGTAACCAACAAATACAAAATCCCCAAAGCGGCAAGGAACATCGAGCCAAGGGACCTTTCCATGCTTCTTTACCAGTCTCATATTAGCCTCTTCCGCCACCTGTCTGCATAATTCCAAGGCCGCTAGGGATAACGGGCAGTATTGTGGTAGCATTTTAGGAGGAATTTTAGCCCCATATAATCTGATATAAGTAAAAATTTATGTGAGGAAGAAATCCCCAATTTCTTTCTCTTTGATAAAGGTTTTTACCCCTGGCCCTAACCTCTCAGGAACTAGTCCAGTTAAAACCCAATGAATTTCTACTAGGAAATGATCACAGAACCAGTTCATGTGAGTTCGTCCTTCGTGTATTCTCCAGAAGCTATTCTGGACATAGGGGTTATCAACGACCCATACTCTTTTATGGGCTTCTTCTCCTAATTGTCCCACTATCAGATGGATAAAAATTGAGTATTGTGAAAAGCGGGGCATCTCTTGCCTTTGTTCGAAAACTACTTTCCTCAATTCTACCATTTCATTATGCATCTGGGTACTCAATTCTAATTCCCAGGCGTAAATTGGGGTGTTATATGCCCTATTACTTTGTGCAGCCAAATACAAAACCCTTTTGGTTATCCTACTGAGATCCTGTACTCCTAGGACTATGTTTATCATATCGTAGAAATCTTGTACCCATGGCTTAAATGCATTTTTGTTAATTGGGAATTCCTTATCTATATTTGCATGCGTATCAAACAAATATTTAAAAACTTATGTATCTATAAACATTCGAGATTGGTGTTCGAGTACCTTGTCCACTAGGAATGTGGTGTAGTTCGTCAAATTGAAGACCTTTTGGATATGCTCGACTTTGATGCTGAACATCGGCCGATTTTTATTGTCCCGAAATGTCTTTGTTCTTTCGTCATATGCCACCACCAGCCATGCCATCAAATCTAAGGAGAAGTGTACTTTTGGACATACCAATTTCCCAAGGTTACTGTTCCATCTATTATTTCTGGGGAAGCCTCTGTATTGTAACCTATGAGATTTATGAAATAAATCTGCCATTATCCATGGGGTCCTGCTATCACCTTCCATTACTCGGGTGAAGCTCTTGATGCAGGCATTGTCAATCTCGTACTATTGAGCTGAGTTTAGTTTTTTATCTACCCCACATCTTTGAGCAAACTCATACATGGTGCTTCTAGGAATAGGTGGCCCAGATATCACAGAGTAGGGTGACCTATCTGTGATGAATTTCATGGCTTCTCTTGTATCTTCCAGTATGAAAACGTCTCCCCATGATGCCATTGTTCTCACGATTGTTGGTCGGGTCCTTCTTGAGTTTGTGAAGTTTGAATGTCCTTTTCTCTTTGTACTTTGGATGTATCAACTTTCATTCTTAGATTACCAGGGTAGTAGCCTCGACTGGTTTCGTGAGTTCATATACAGGGTGGTGGTGTGAGCTCGATAATTTCACATGTTTTGTCATCAACCCGATGCCACCAACTACTGTTCAAAATCGGCCAATGAAATTATGCCAACTCATATTTTTCTAGAATTTAGTGTTTATGATGGGTAATGTCCTTCATCTTACGTGTCTTGGGACCCTTTGATTCATGTGCCTACAATAATTTAAGACTTTTATTTATTCATCGTTGGGAACCTTTTAATCTGATGTGGAACTGGTATGTGCAACGAGGATAGTGTCCTTTTTGAACCTCGTGCCACCTCAGATCTGAATGATAACTAAATCTTCAGGATTGATTATGTTTCGTTTAGGTAGTGATCACCCTTGGGATTTTTACAATATCCGGTCCTTGGTGTGAGTGTCGGCCTTTATTACCTCAAATGTCTCCTTTTTTCTAAGTCAACTGTGATTGAGCGCAACCGTTGGATTGATCTAAGGTGGAGCACATCCGTCGGATTTAGGTGGTTGGTTTCGTTCTTGGATATTTGATTTGTGTGCTATCATCCGATCTCGAAAAGGTATTAGCACGGTCGTTGATGTCCTGGGACCTGCACGATAGTTAGTATACCTATTCGCATATAAACCTTTAGTTGATCATGCTTACTTAGTCTAAACCTTTGGTTTGGTTATAATTCATAAATGATAATTAAGACTTAGAGACTATACCTGCATTGGCTGATTTATCGGATAATGTGGTATATTAATCATTATTTAATTGTGTTTAATCAACTCTAACCTGGCGATTACATCATTAACCTCATTCTATAAAACCTTTAGACAGCATAGGAACCATTCATTTTATCATGCGACCATCGTAGGATCATCTCATGATGAGAGCACTACCGTTGGATCATATATATGCACACAGTTTTTAACAAAGGGGGAAAAACCATACGTACCTTGAATTAATTAATCATCCATTTGAAATAAAACTGCTTAGACTAACCTCCGATCATCTTTATGCATGCACACCATTGGATCTGAGGAGAGATGAGTATCATCATCAGATTTACATGTTATTTAATGTCTTCGTTTGGTCTTGGATCTTTTGCCATTACTACAGACCTTCGCGTCTATTGATCTTTGAGTTTGTTTGGGCATCGCCGTTAGATCTCCTGTAAGATGCACACTATATAACCAAAAACATAAACCCTTTGATCATGATTAAGCCAAAAGGGGGAATGATTAACCAACGTATTAGACCCTTGTTAATCATGTAATTAATATTTACCTTTGTTTTCATCTTACCTTCTATGATCTTGGTGTGGTCGTTGGATCTGAGTGGAGAGAAACATCACCGTCAGATTTTAATCAACCTACGAGTTAGTTTACCAAAGGATGCATGATTTTAATTTTAATTAAGCCAAAAGGGGGTGATTATCCGACGTATTAGACCCTTATTAATTCATTTTAACCAGCTTAATTAATCTTTTGGGACTTTAAACTTTTTAATGCATCTTTTGTGAGCGTGCCACCATTAGATCAGATCTCGGTCGAGCGTTGTCATTCGATATTTTTAATTAGCTCGATGATTAATCCAAAGGGGGTGCGTACCCTTAATGTTGATTTTAATGTGTGATTTAATTGAAACAAGTGCAACCGTTGATTTTAAAATTGATTGAGCGCTACCGATCGATTTGTCGAAATTGCTCATGGTTTAACTCAAAGTTTGACCCATGCTGACTTCTTTAAAGTTTTGACTCTTTGGAGGATGCACAACCGTTGGATCATTTTAAAATCAAGCACGTCCATCCAGATCTATGAAAGCAACATGGTTTTAATCCTTTTATTTATTATTGGTCTTTGACTTAACCCTTGGACTTTATCATGAAAGCGCGTTCGTTGGATTACTTCTTGATGAAGCGCTACCGTTAGATCAATGAGAGTTTGCTCGATTTTAATTAAAAAGAACCTTAGGTTATAACCTTATTGATTTCATTTTCTTAACCTTCTCTTGACTTATTAGAGTGCAACCGTTCGATTACATCTGGATCAAGCACGACCCTTGGATTAAATCTAAGGTGCTCGTTTGTTAGCTAAATGGGGTGCATGTCTTCAGGATTTTAATTAAGTTCTTCGTTTTTAGATTCAAAAATTTTGGATGCTAGACCATGGTGTTGAATTATTCTCCTAATTTTAGCACACCTTAGAACTTAAAGATTTATCATTTGATTATGAGCTTAAGGGAGAATTTTTTTTATACGCGGTTCGGAGCTAGGCTTTTAAACATTTGATTAATAATAACCTGCCATATCCTTTATTTGAAGACCATGGAGTTTTATTAAAGGGACACACATTATTAACAACCAAGGTTAGACTTTATCAAATCAACAAATGAAAAATTTAAGATACTTCACACCAATTGAAGAAGTAACCAGTATTATTATCATTTTGATTGAAACCAAAAATTTAAATTTAGGGGTTCCAAAGTTGAGTCAAATTTGGCTCCAAAAGAACCCTATAGATTCATTGGGTAAATTTTTTACCAAAGAACAACCCAAAAGAGGTTAGGTTATGATGGGAATCTCTATCTGGCTAGTACTCTCACCCACTTAATGACTACTACAAAATAAACTTGAATCCACCACTAAAGGAATGCAAAGCCAAGGTCCAAATAAAAGCCACTACCTCCAACCAACCAACTAAATTAAAGAAATCAAAGTGAAGGTATGGCTAGAAATATTTTAACTTGGAAGTGTCAAAGCCCCTTGATCATCCTAGTTCCCATTCATTATTGAAATCTAGTTCTTGAAGAGGTTTTTAATTCCTTATAGAACATAACTGGAGAAAGCACTATCATCGTGTTGGAGCATTTACAACACATGGCTAGACATTGCAACATGCTCAATTTCACAAATTAAGATATATCCCTTAGGCTACTATTGACATCTTTCAAAGGGAATGTCTGGAGGAAGTACATATCCTTATCCATGCAATCAATAGGGAATTGGAAATAGGTTACAATCCAATTGATGGATTGATTTGAGGAAGAAGGACCCTTGTTGCTAGAATAATTGACCCACATTAGGCAAAAATTTGGTGAAAAAATGGACTTCAATGCTTGATGAAGCCTAGCAAAGAATCCTAGGCAAGATCAGATATTCCTTAGGTATGACATTCATGTTCTATCTTTAATCTATGCATCTACAGATTACCATAATGATCAGAGCTCAAGGGGGATTTCTCTCCTTGTTGCCTATCAGATCATCCTTAAAATATACAAATATCTCATTGTAGTAGGCATATTTTATCCAAGACTCCCAAAATCCTTCTTCTCCCTAACTTCAATCTAGCCCCATTCCCCTTTTCATCCAAAACTCCCTTACTCCCCACTAGTTGAAATTCCCCCCAAAGAGGATTCGATGGTGCATAATTGTTTGATGTTGAAAGCCTACTACAAATGATAGTTTTCAAAGGATTTGGATTTAGGCCCAAAAAATACCTCTAGGGAAGTAAAACCATTAATGATGTAGAGGCACCACCCACAAAACAAGATATAACTAAATGTGCCAATCTCGACCGGATTTATTGACCAATTTTTTGAGAATTTTGATTAAGGTTTTATTAGATGCTTCTGCTTGACCATTACCCTGAGGATAATAGGGAGTGGACCAGCGATGTTGAATTTTATATTTTTGACATAATTATTTAACATCTTTATTTTTGAAACAAGTTCCATTATTAGAAATGAGATTAGCAAGAATTCCAAACCTATAAATAATTTGATTAAAAATAAACTTGGAAACTTTTGTTCCAGTGCAAGAAGCTAATGGCATAGCTTCAAACCACTTCGTGAAATACTCAGTGGCAGTTATGATGAATTTGTGTCCATCGGATGACACAGGGTTGATTTTTCCAATGATGTCTAGGCCCCATTTGGAAAAGGGTCAAGGAGATGAAATAGCCTATAGTTCTTGTGCAAGTGCATGGACAAGGTCAACGTGTTTCTGGCACTTGTCGCAATGTTGCACATAATTATGTGCATCATTTTCCATGGTAGGCCAAAAATATCCTATTCGAAGGAGTTTCTTAGCAATGGCGCTACCACTAAAATGTCCCCCACAAGATCCATTGTGGGCTTCATTCAAAGCTGATCTAGATTCTTCTAGATTCAAACATATCAATAAGATGCCTTCAAAAGATATTTTGTACAAGGTATTACCAATAATCACAAAGCGACTTGCTTGTCTACGTAATAACCTACGCTGGTTGCTAGTACAACCATCAGGGAAGGTTCCTTTTTGTAAAAAATTAAATATATCAGTATACCATGGTTCAGGAGTTGTTTCATTGATGAGAAACACATCCAAAGGTTCTAAACATGATTTTATTGAAGCTGGTTCCTGTAGTCAACGAATAATTATGGTAGCATATTTATCGTCTAACTCCAAGGGTAAAAGAGATGTAGCTGCAGCCATAGCATCAGCTGCACGATTGCTAATTCGAGGAATAGCTTCCAAAGTAACTTGATAAAAAAAAGATAACAACTGCAAAACATATGCTTTATATGGGTGTAATTTATCATCTCTGGTCTGATAAACATCATTGATTTGATTTATGACAAGTTGGGAGTCACCGAAAACCAATAAACTTTTAATTTTCAATGCCAAGGCAGCTCGTAATCCAAGGATAAGAGCTTCATATTTAGCAATGTTATTGGTGCAAACAAATGTTAATTTGAAGGATAGAGGTATAAGATGTTTTTGCGGAGATATTAAAATAATACCCGCACTAGCCCCACTCATGCATCGGGCTTTGTCAAAGTATAGGGACCATTGCTCTGAATGGTCTACCTCTAGTTTAAGGCATTCATCAAGAAACTCCATGATGACAGGATGAGTAGATTCTAAGGGTGCAGTAGCTAATTGATCTGCTATTATTTGACCCTTAACAGACTCCTATCCTATGAAGGTGAGTTCAAATTTGCTTAACGCAAGAACCCACTTGGCTGTGCGACCAGATAAATACGGTCGACTCATGAGATATCGCAAAGGGTCGAATATGGCAATAACATACGTTTTCTGACTAAGCATATAATGTCGTAGTTTTTGTGTAGAAAATATTACTTCCAGGCATAATTTCTCTAATATGGTATAATGAGTTTCATAACTGATTAAGGTTCTGCTAATGTAAGAATTAGCACATTCTTTCTTCTCATCGTCAAGCTAATCTAACATAGCTCCTAAGGCAGAATCAGAAGCATAAATGTACAAGATAAAAGGACGATCAGATCTAGGTGGGGAAAGCATTGGAGGTTTGAGGAGATATTTCTTAAGGAGTTCAAATGCTGCTTGGCATTCTTCATACCAATGAAAAGAGACATATTTCTTAAGAAGCTTAAGAAAGGGTCCGATTTTGTCTGCCAACTTGTCGATGAAGCGGCAAATAGCTTGAAGCTTACCTTGTAAACTTCATAATTCTGATATATTGGTGGGTGCGGGCATATCTGTGATAGTCGTGATCTTGAGAGGGTCAATTTCAATGCCACGTAAAGAAACTATAACCCCTAATAATTTATCGGACTTAACTCCAAATATGCATTTAGTTGGATTTAGTCGGATAAGATATTCCCTTAACCGATCAAATACTTTCCTTAGGTCATTTAAATGATCATCTTCTTTGATGGAACGAGCTATGATATCATCTACATAATCATGTAGGATATCATGCATCATATCATGAAAAATATAAGTCATAACTCGTTGATAGGTTGCACCTGCATTCTTTAAGCCAAATGGCATCACTTTCCAACAAAAGGTTCCCCAAGGGGTAATAAATGCTGTTTTGGCCTGATCTTTAGGAGCTATCCTGATCTGATTATAACCAGAAAATCCATCAATTAAGGATATCATTCCACTTCTAGCAGTAAAGTCAATGATCTGATCCATATTGGGAAGAGGAAAATCGTCTTTAGGGCATGCAACATTAATGTCTCTGAAATCGGTGCAAACCCTAACTTTAGTGGCTTCTTTCTTAGTTATTGGAACTACATTTGAGATCCATTCGACATAATCAATGGCTTGTATAAAAATGACTTTCAACAGTTTTTCTAGTTCTCCTTTGACTAGTAAGGCCACTTTAGGATGCATTTTTTTGAGTTTTTGTTTAACAGGTTTAGCATTTGGATGGACTACTAGATGATGCATAACTACGGAAGGGTCCAAAATTGGCATGCCTTCATATGTCCAAGCAAAGACATCTTCATAGTATTTAAGAAATGAAATGTATTTATCTTGTTTTTCTTGACTCAATTCTGATCCAATATTGATTATGTGAGGGTTATGTTCGGTTCCAATGTTAATTTTTATAATTTTTTCAACTTCCATATGAAAATATCTCTCAAAATTAGGTGGGGTAGATGAAACACCTAATTCTTGTAATTCTTCCAAGGTTAACTTGGATAATTCATCTTGAGAAGTCATAGCTTCAAGCTGGGCTATATTCGGGATAGAGCCATCAAAATAAAATTCATTATATAACAATTCCTCAATGGAAACATCATGAAAGATATCTCCCTCAAACTCTTCGTTGAATTCAACAATCATTTCAGGGTAGGCTATAGATAGAATATTGCATGTAAAAAAATTATTCTTTAGACACAAAGAATCTTGTTTATCTAGATAATCTTGATAACATACGAGATGGTCATCATCCTCAAATGGAAAGGGCTGACCTTTACTAGAAAATAGGCCCACACCATAGCGGGTAGGCCACGGTTCTACCTCAAAAGGTTCTTTCATACCATTTTGGAAAGGTCCCAAACCTTTCCCTTTATATCCCAATTTAAGCATTATGGGCTTAGCTTTAAGATAATCATTAGAAAAATAGCATCTAGCATATCCATCACAATGTGTCTTAATGTTTCTGGGTATTCTTCCCCAATCATATCCTTTATAAATAAAAGCACAAATCCCGACTTGGTAGATACTTCCCATAGGTTGTGGGAGACCCAAGGTACGAGGAGAGGGTAGGAGTTTATTTAAAAGGAGGGAAGTTTGCATGGCAGTGTTGGCTTCCTCAGATATAAGAATTGTAGATAAATCGGGTAAGAGCTCATCAGTAAGAGCATAAGAGGTAGAAGGAGTATTTCCTATATTTTCGGGTGTAGAAAGGATGCCAGTAGTGGATGTAGATGTCATAGGGATATTGATGGGTGAATCTAGAGGTATGGAAGATATAGGAGTAAAACAAGAAGCATTAGTTGTAGTTTTAGGATCTTGTCAAGGTCCTAATGTGGTTTGTTTAGAAGATGGTTGAGCTATATGTATAGGTGTAGTTGAAAGAGTAGATAATGTTATGGGTGTGTGTTTCACACGTTTGGACGAATGATAAGAATTAGGATGTGTGGATGACAGGGTAGGGCAAAATTGAACTCCAACAGGTTCTGCCAAAGCGCACATATCAAAGGGTCTAGGATCACCATGAATGGTAACCAACTAGTTTTTAAATTCAAATTTAACACATTGATGTAAAGTGGAGGGAACCGCTCGCATCGCATTGATCCAAGGGCGACCCAAAAGTATATTGTACGATGCAAGGCAATGTACAATAAACACGGTTGTATCTAGGGTTCTAGGACCAACTTGCAAGGGTATAGTAATGACTCCACACATTTCTTGTGTCTCGTCATTGAAGGCTTTAATAATCATATCAATTCTTTTCATTTTGTCACTTCTAAACCCAAATCGTTGGTAGAAATCAAAAGTGCAGATGTTTAAAGATGAACCATTATCAATCAAGACTCGTTTAACAACTACATCTCCAATTAGGGTAGTAATATATAAGGGGTTATCTTTATGTAAACTATGTTGTGGGATATCTTTATCTCGAAAGTCAATGCAATCGACTTCTCGAGTGATGATAGTATTGGACATGGCTTCAGGTTGAATATTTTATGGTACCATAATTTGGATTAATGTAAGAATTAATTCATCCCTATGGGTAGGAGAAGATCTTAACAGGTCCAAAAGGGAAATTCTAGTTGTAGTATTGGATAATTTTTCATTAATATTGTAAGGAGGTTTAGGTTGAACATTGGACACATAATTCCCTTTATTGGGATTTTTCAAAATAAATGGGGTTGATCCATCGTTCTGAGTTTGATCCTGTTGAGAGGTTTGAGCCTGTTGTCTGGTAATGGCTCCGATGGTTCTAACAATATTATTTTACAAGTGATGAATAGGTCTTGGTCTAGCGTTTATGGCTTGTTCATTAGAAACTATTTGGTGAGAAGATGGTCTAGTCGTGACTCTTCTAGGAAATGGTTCTTCTGGAACCATAGAACTTGTGATAGGTTGAATAGGATCTGATTCATCTTCGGAACTATTCGATTGATTTGAGGTGATTTCCATGTCACTTTCAGTCTCATATTCGGTGTCACTAAGATCAAGTATTCGAATATTATGTAGAGGTCTGGTCATAACTATGGATAAAGTTGTGTCAAATATTTGAGGATCATGAACAGGTAATTGTCCACTAATAGTCCCTACATATCGGGTAGGAGGAGGAACATTGTGATGCTCAATTTGATTGGCCACCTCTTTACCATGTTTTGGTAAAGGATGTTGAAATATGTCCAATGATTGATTGGCATTCTGATTCTAATTTTGGGGAATGTTATTTTGAGTGTTATTAGAAGGATTTTGTTTAGGTTGGAATGCTTGCACCTCCATATCATTATTATCAATCAAATATTGTATTTTATGTTTTAATATTTTACAAGAGTTGGTAGCATGTCCAAGTCCTCTATGAAAATCATAATATAAATTAACTCTGTATTCGAGTATGGTTGGATCAGGTTCCCAAATAGCTGGTAATTGGATCAAGCCTCGTGCTAGTAATTGCGGGAGAATGGTTGATAAAGGTTGATTTAACCTAGTAAATTCTTGGGGTGGTTTATCAAGAGGTTTCAATATAAAATTCTCTGTTGTTTTTGTAGTATTAACATTAGCAATGTTTCTGCTATCAGTGACTCCGTCACCCACAACTTGTTTATTTTTATATTGATTTCTGGATGTTTTCTCATCATCTTTCTTTTTGAGCTAACCTCTTCTAATGAGAGCATCTTCCACCCTTCGAGCTAAGTCTATAGCTTGATCGAAGGTGGTCAAGGTAGTAGTTGATAATTCATAGGATAGTTGTTCTTGTAAATTATTGATAAAAATATCCAACATCTCCCGATAAGGTAACACAAAGTGTAATTTTCCTATCACCTATCTCCATAGAGCTAAGAAGTCAGCAAAACACTCATCTTTGTCTTGTTTTAGGTTGTACAAATCTTTAATGGTTACATGCCTTTCGATATAGGCACTAAATTGATGCACAAAAGACTCAGTGGTCTCTTCAAAATTTCTCAAGGAATGAGTGGGTAGTTGATAATACCATTCCAATGCCATCCCCCCTAAGCTTTTCGAGAACATTTTTAGTAATAGCAAATCATCATGTGATATGTCATGACATGCTATCCTAAACATACGAAGATGCTCTATGGGATCTTCAGTCCTTTATATATAGGTAGGACAGGCATAGGAAAGTTTTTGGGATATGGTTGTGCTACAACTATAGGATCTAGAGGTTGACTACACATCTCTCGATAATTGTATGAGGGATGATAGGGATCTATCTGGTCCATGTGAGAGACTAATTATTTCACCATGGCTTCTAAATTACCATTTTGTCCACCATATTGGTTTTATGGTACATGAGTATGGGTTTTGTGTCCGTAGGAATGCGGGACATAAGGATTAGATGCTATATTACTGTTATGCAAATGGTTGGTAGGAAGAGTCTTAGGAAGAAGATTTTTTGTAGCATTATGTTGTATCCCAGATTTTTGGAAATTGGTATTTGGTTTTGTTTTAGGCTTTTTTTTATTTGAGGTATATTGATCAATAGCTTGGCGAAATAGAGCAGTGAATGAAGGTTTCTTTTGTGTGGGGATAACCCTTGGCTTGGTAACAGGCACTCTAGGTGGTTGGGTAGGCTGTTGTTGTTGCATGTTTTGGATTATAGCAGTCATGTCCAAATTGGACAGTCCAGCTTGATCACTTTCTTGATCAAAAAAGGACAAAGGATAAGTGCGTGTGTGATATATATCTTCTAGGGTTGCTTGAGTGTCACTAATTTGATCTTTATCCATATGAATTGCTCTATTAAGGGTGCCAATATTATTATTGAGAAATTTCCAAAAATGGTCCATGTTCTCAAAAGTAACAGCTCCTTCTGGAGTTATTTTAGGAGATGAGGATCCTTCCTCTCTATAATTTTCTTTTTGTTCATTTGCGTCCACAAATTATTCTTCTTGTTGGTTTAAGGTTACTTCTTGAATTGGGTCTTCAAGAAGGGCATTTGGTTTATTGGTTTTTACTAACCAAACCTCTTCTACTTCAATTTGTTTTCCATTTCTGAGTCTAGTCATTATGTCTAAATTTAGGTTTTAGCAAATATATATTAATATATTTGCAACAGATCTTGGGAGGTATATATTTTAATTATATACCTACTATAATACTTAAAAGAAAATGTTTTGATTTTTTTGTTTTGTTATGATTTTATTTTGTTTTTGTTTTTGTTTATAAAGACAATAAACAACACACTAAGTACAAGAAATAACAATAATAAAATAATAGCTTAGTTTTCTATAAATAGTTTATAGATATCATTGATAGGATCAAGTTCATCAGGAGTCATAAAGTGCTTCTCCTCAAATTGGAAATTGTTTTTCAGGAAGTCAACAAAGTGTGCTATGGTGATATTATCTGTTTTAGATTATGTTTTGTAAAAATAAATCTCATGGCAATACTATCGATATAACACAGCTCTGGGAACTCTATTCCATATTTTTCTATCCATAATAACGACCTCTTGGTCTTCTACACGAGACAAAAATTTATGCACTATAGCTGCATTATCAAGGTTCCTCAAAGGTATACAACTCAGAAGACACAAGGGCTCTTTTATCTGCTAACCACCTATGGCAAACTCTCTGAAGTTCATGATACAAAATCACTTGATCGGGATCCAAGATTCTATCTAGGACAAACCTCTTGATTTGCCTAAGTTCAGTTGCTCTAGATGAAATGAGATCTAATCTCCTATCAAGTTCATTCCACAAAGGTTGAACCCTATTTGTTTGAGGTACTCTAAGCACAGAAGTAATCTCTATAGCTGCTAGTTGATTTTCAACATTAATGGTGACAACTCATCTTTTATTATAGTCTACCATCTAAATATGACATACAAATTTTCTTAAGTCTAAATGCATTTATGTCTTGTTTTTCTTATTTTTATTTTTAGAAAGGTTTTGTTTTCAAAAGGTTTCTATTTCACGTCGGGTTCACCAAAATGTATCGCTCCAAATTTTTTGCACCCTTACCTTCAGGCTATAGGATCCGTGCTCGAAAGGGGGATGTGAAAAGGATGGGACAATACCTTAGATTGAGAGGCCCTTTGAAGTTCCTGCCTCTCGGGGGAGGTGTATAAGGGTGAATTTTTGACGGATGGTGGGTTCACAAGGAAACTTTTGAATGGTAGTTTCCATGCCTAGGTTGATAGTGTGTTTGATGTGTTCATTTTTATGCTTGATCATTCAACTCCTAGGTTTGGCCGATATGAATCTAAACTATTCTATATGCCAATGCTAATTTAAATGAATACAAAAAATAGAAATGGATGCAAATAACACAGAATATGCTAACTAGAAGGTGTCATACCTGATTTCGGATGTCTGATGGATATTCTGAGTCTTGTAGTAGTTCAAATCATCTCAATTTGTATGTAATCATCTGATATTTTACGGGATCTTCCCAAATCACAGAAGGTCATCTGAAATAAAAAATAATCATCTAAAATCTAATGAATTCGTCAGATTCGTCAAAAACCTGCAATCACAAAAACAAATGCAAAATACCAAATATGCAAATGCAAAAGCAAGGGGTAATGGTATAAATAACAACAAACATGCCTAAATAATAGATTCTAATAACAAATAAGGAAATGCAACAGAATGATTTATTTTAACTTTATCATGCGATTATGCTAAATGAGGTGAAATCCAAGATGCATAAAACATAATAACTTAAATAGTGCAGAGATATGATATAAAAAATGCAGAAAAAGCTAAGAAAATGCAAACTCTAAACTTGGACTACCCTCAATCTGGACTACAGTCAGGATCGCCTCCAATCGTACGAGATCGTCCGCAATCATCCAAGATCGTTTGCGACAATCTCAGCTAGCTTCGATTGAAAAATAGTAGAGTTCCTGCAATAAAAAATGTAAAAATACCGAATGTAAGCAATAGTACGAGGGAATAAGGAGCAAAATCTGTAATGAAATCCTGCAACTAAAGGGTTAGGGGTTCAGGGAGAATCAAGGGAGTTAGCCAGGGGGATAAACTAGAAAAATCCTAGTTTATATAGGATTAGGAAGAGGTTTGGGAGGTTGGGGATCATCCCAATCTGGGAGATCTCCAACAAGGAAATCTCCAATTGCGCAGACACGCTTTTGCTCGAGTTGGAGAGGCTGTTGAAATAGAAGCTAATTATGAAAATTTGGTTTTGGGACGAAATCGTCTGGACGTTCTGTTCTAGACGAATTTGTCAGATCGGGGACGATTTCGTCTAATCTAAGACGATATCATCCAACAGTCAAAACAAATCCTAAAAATGGCATGGAAAATAGGGAAAGCGGGTAAAAGGTGGTTTAACGAGCAGTTTGGGGTTGAAATTCAAATTTTAATATTTTATCTATTTACTAATGTTTTAACTGTGCCAATTTTAGGGTGCTACACAAGGTAACCCATAGGCGCCCGAAAATAGAAAAATGGGGATTTTAAAGAATCCACTACATAAGCATGAGGTTCCTCATAAAAACACCAGCTAGGTCAATCAAGTGAGAGTCGAACCACCTACCCAGGGGTTTGTAGGCATGGTCAATGTTGTTACTAGACACAAGACGTACGATCAACCGAATCAACCTGGTGCTCCTGTTAGAATACAATCTACATCGGATCAATGACTAGCTTAGAACATTCCAGGCCCACCAACTAGACCGATGGTGACCATAAGAAGTAGGTTAGTTCAGAACCTGCAGACAACTCCTATAAAGTTTTCAATATATGAGCTCATTCAGGAGTCCCCTAGACACAAGGAGACTCTTATGGACATTATGAGGTCCATTGAGGTACAGTCCCAAGATGCGCATGCATTTACAAATTTCATGGGACATGTACAACAGTGTTAGGAACCCATGATACAATTTTATGATCATGAAGTGAAGATGGTTCCTACTATTATGGCTGACCCACCACTGCATATTATCACATGTGTTAACCACATGCCTTTCAAAAGGGTCTTGATCGACACTAGGTCCTTGATCAATATAATTATGACCAAGGCACTGAGCCATCTCAAGTTTCCCAAATCAAACATTGTACCTACCACCTTTACGTTGAGAGCATTTAACAATGCACTATGCTCGATGGTTGGTACAATTGTTCTACCTATTTAGGTGGGACTCAAGACCATATCTATGATGTGTCACATGATAGAGGGCATCATGTAGTACAATATTCTACTCAGAAGGCCTTGGATTTGTGAAATGCATTGCATCCCATCAATCTTGCATCAATCTATGAAGTACATTCATGATGGATAGGTTCACGTAGTGTCCTCGAATGAAGAACCATTCAAGTTTGTGAACCTAGAATATTTGCCTAGGGGTTTTGTGCTCCCGTCGATGCACTTGGATATCCAACTTGCTTCATCGGTTAAGATTCCAAGAGGTAAACCAATAGCCCATGCTCAACCATCGACATCTATGTCACACAGATATAAGCATACGACTACAAATTCTCTAAAATTTACTACATCAGAAATGCATTGGCAATAGGAGAAGCTAAACGTAAAATTGGACGAGAAAGTAGAAGATCATATGTCCAAACCAGTCGCCAATGAGACTCCCACTCCCATGGAAGTGGAAGAACCTCAAGACAAATCCAAGTAGGCACCTTAGCCTACTTTACCTACATCTTTAGTAGGTTCATCTGCACCATAGGTGACCATTCATCTAGCTAGCATAGGGTTAGATGAGTATCTTGTGCAAAATGTTACTTTCGTACCTATCCCGAAGACTGCACAAGAGATGGGCTGACCACACGCCCATCGATTTTTGATTGTATTTGTAGTGTCGTTGGGTGAGCCACCCAACCAAACAAACTTCATCTACACAAGGATAGATCAAGTGCCCACTATAATATCCATAGATGAGGATGATGATGAGCCATTCACTATGTGCTCTATCTGTCCAACCTGGAATATGCCATGCATATTTTTGAGTCATATCATTAGCATGGACATGACCTTGGTGTTTTTGAAAAAGGATGTAGGACTTCGCTTGAACCTCATTATCAGTTAGCTACTGATAGGTTTGGGTTAGGGTTATAGGTATAGGATCATGACGATTTGCTTGCTACATCCTTAGATCGCATGTACCTGAGTCTAGGGGACGATGTGGATTTTAATCCATATCACCCTAATCCTTCTAGCTTTTGGAGGACTCACCAGATAGTATCATTTGCTACCATAGGGTCACCCGATTCATATCATGATGTGCCCTTAGAGAACAACCCCATAGGTAACCTGGGTAACCAAATCCGTAATGCTATCGATGAAACTGGTATGCAGGGTCTTAACCCCACTACTATAGGAAATATCAAGTTAGGAGATATTTATGATGATGATGGAGAGAAATCCACCTCCAAAATAAGTGGACCTAGTTATTATGTAGTTGATGAGTCCTCAAATGATGATCAATCTAAGGAGGAAATCGAGTCGATCTTTCCAGGTTCGACGTTTATATGCCATCTACTGCCTATGGAATAAGTGGAAGAGACAAATGAGAACTTCATAGTCGATAGTGATTATGAAGATGATACAAAGGATGCCTACTTAAGGCCTCATCCAGCTAATCTCCCACTATTCATAGACACAATAGAGTGGTCCATCCATGGTAGTGACCATAGTTATGTAGATGAGAGGACCGATTCTAGGCTTGTGTATCCACAATATCTATTGCCTAGGGAATCAAAGCATGTTATGGAGGAAGTCCCTCCCAAAATTGAGTGTTGTAAGGAAGAAGTAGCACCAGTTTATGTGGCAGTATCATATATGAGATCGTTCTATCGGATTTATCCGGATAGTGATGATAGTGACTACAAAATCAGATACATGGGGCCACATCTGGCAGATCACCCCTTAGAAGAGAGAGGAAGTGATGGATTGTTTTTGTACACTGATGATGAGGATTCATTGGAGATGGCCTATTTGGGACTTCATCACCTATGTAATAGGCCTCCACCTCAAGGTCCCCCACCTATTACAACTACAAGTTTACATCGGGAGATTAATCTTCATCTCAGCTTGAGGGAAAGAAGAGAGCTTGAAGAGAGGTATCAGGAACTCTTTCTCCATATACCTACGTACGTAGAGTTCCTTGAGCTAAGAGATCCTATTTTGCAACTAGTGCATTGGGAGGATCCAGTTATACGGGCATCCATAGAGGATTTGTTTGTATCCGTACCATTCAAGCCAGATCTTGGGTATAAAAGCTACACTTCAGATATAGAGTTTTGTTTGTGTGGTTTTGGAGATCAATTTCATTCCATAAATAGGGTCTCTATTGATTTGACCACTCCAATACACAATCCAATAGATCCCTCCAAATTGCTGCATCTGAAAATGGATGTTATCGATTGGGATTATGATGACTCGCTGGTCTAGCCTGAAGATTTCTTCCCCAATGAAGAAATGTTGCAACCATTTAATTTTGTGCTAGGTTGTTCTTATGATGTTTATCATGCAGAGGGTGATTCCCATGAAGGACATGTGAACCTGGCTGATGACATCCATCTAATTCCTATGCCTCACCAACTTGAGGAGGGATCACATATGTTAGTAGAGAAAACCTTCGATGTGGATATCAGTAAAGATCCCACCAATCCAAAGAAGGTTAGATTTGGAGAGAGTCTCACTCGGATGAGCGTGATAGCATCATCCCTCTACTAAAAGAGAGACCTGATCTCTTTGCTTGGACTTACAAAGACATGCTAGGTCTAGATCCGAAATTGGTTACTCATAACCTTTTGCTAGATCTGTCAAAGAAGCCAATCAAGCAAAAACTCAAAAAATGCATCCAACAGTAGCCTTAATGGTGAAATACAAGTTGCAAAAGTTGTTGGATGTAGAGTTTGTCATCTCCATAGACTATCCAGAATGGGTGTCCAATATGGTACCCATAGGAAAGCCAGATGGAAGGATCCATATTTGTATGGATTTTAGAGATCTCAATAAGGCAACACCCAAAGATTCATTTTCATTGCCAAATATCGATGCTCTGGTAGATGCTACTGTAGGTCACGAAATGCTCTCCCTTATGGATGGTTTTTCTGGATACAATCAGATTCGGATTAAACCCAAAGATCAGCATAAAACCATGTTTATAACGCCATGGGGGACATTTTTCTACAAATTTATGCCATTCGGTCTTAAAAATGTTGGTGCCACATATCATCGGGCTATGACATATATATTTCATGACTACATGCATAAAATATTAGAATATTATATCGATGAATTACTAGCTAAGTCGTTGCTGCGAGCAGAGCATGCGAAGGTCTTAAGGAAGGTCTTCGATCATCTGATAGAGCATAATGTCAAGTTGAATCCTAAGAAGTGTGTATTTGGCGTAACTTCAGGTAAACTCTTGGGATTCATCATTTCTAAATGAGGCATCGAAGTAGACCCAACAAAGGTCAAGGCTATTCTAGAGATGCGTCCTCCCACTAATATCAAAGAACTAAGAAGCCTTTAGGGCAAAGTAGCATCCATAAAGCGATTCATCACTCAATTATCGGATAAATGTCAACCCATGAATTGATTGCTACACAAGGGGGTCCCATTTGATTGGGATGAGGACTACCAAGTAGCCTTTGCTAAGATTAAGCAATACCTGGCAACGTCGCTAGTACTAGCTCCACCAAGGCCAGATGTGCCTTTTTTGCTATATATATTGGCAACCAACTTTGCATTAGGGACCATGTTAGCCCAAAAGAATGTGCAAGGCAAAGAGCAAGCCATATATTACATCAGTCGCACCTTGGTGAGTTATGAGTCAGGATATGCATATGTGGAGAAGCTTTGTTTAGCAATGGTGTTCGCTACCAAGAAATTGTGGCATTACATGCTAATTCATACGACATATGTTATATCAAAATAGAATCCTTTGTAGTATATGATGAGCAAGACATATCATAACACACGTACTGCAAAGTGGATCATGCTATTGATAGAATTTGATTTGGAATTCATCAACCAAAAGTCCATCAAGGGATAAGTCATAGCTGATCAATTGGTTGAGGCACCACTGTCCAACAGTAGGCCTCTAACCATTGAGCTTCCAGATGATGCGGTCTTCATAATATCTGAAGCTCCCGAACCCAAAGAACCAGAGAATAATGCTGATATGACATTTTTCTTCGATGGTTTGAAGTGTGAGCAAGGGGGTGGTGCAGGAATAGTATTTTTCATGCCACAAGGAGCTCCAATGCCCTTGTCGTTCAAGTTAGACTTTTTGTGCACCAACAATAATGCTGAGTACGAAGCCCTACTTTTGGGCCTCCACACAGCCATCGCCATGGGTATTAAAATATTGAACATTTTTGGTGATTCTCTGCTCATAGTTAACCAAGTTAAGGGGCTCTTTCAGTGTCGATGTCCCATACTGAAAGCCTACAAAGATCTTGTTGCCACTTATCTAGATAAATTTGAATGGTATGACATCGAGGCAATCCCTCATTCATCAAATAGGTTTGTAGACACCATGGCATATTTGGGGTCCTTGATCCCTCAGAATCCATCTGTCGATTTTACTACCATCCATGTTAGAATGCTCTCGCACCCAACAGTGGAGCGTGCAACCTTTGATAACAAAGAGTCAGTCAACATGATTGTTGTGGAACCAATAGTTGATTGGTTTCGTAGAGTGAAAGACTTTCTTAAGAAGGCACCGTAGGAGTCATTGACTTCTCAGAGTCCTACGGGGAGTGGTACTACCATTCACCATAAGGTTGTTTCCCAGTCTGCATTTACAAAGTTAAATACGCAGGGGGAGCAAGTCGTCTTAGCAGTCAAAGCTGAGGCTTGTCAAAGCTGGATGTTGCAAATCCAAGACTTCTTAAAACTTGGTATGATCCCAGAGGGATTGTCACGTGCCACAAGATGCACATTCAAATAAAAAGTGACTAAGTATGTCTTGATAGGAGATATTTTGTACCGACGTAGCTATGAAGGAGTTCTCCTTCGATGTCTTGAGCCCCAAGAGTCATCTTGGGAAATTTTAGAAGCTCACGATGGTACGTGCAGTGGCCATTTCAGTGGCATGGCTATCATCAAATGCATCCTTCGCATGGGTTATTATTGGCCCACTATGGAGAAGGATTGCAATGTGTATGTCAAGAAATACGTTAAATGTCAGCATCATGCTAATCTTACACACTTGCCATCATAGGCCTTACAGCCCATTCAGGCGGCTTGGCCATTTTCTCAGTGGGGACTAGATCTTATTGGCAATATTTCTCCTCCATCGTCAGGCCGACATACATTCATTATCATGGCTACTGAGTATTTTACAAAGTGGGTAGAAGCCATTCCCCTTACAACGACCACTGGAGCTTGCATCGTAGAATTTATTCTCGAGCATATCATATGTCATTTTGGGATACCATCCAAAATAATTTTGGATAATGGAACTTCTTTTAAGAACAAAACTATGTGGGCTTTAACATCTAAATACCACATTAAACACAATTTTGCAACTCCATACTATCCGCAAGCAAACGGGCAAGCTGAGGCCTCAAACAAGACTATGGTAGCCATCTTGAAAAAGACAGTGCAAGAACACCACAAGGATTGGCATATACATCTACCCCTTGCATTATGGGCTTATAGGACTAGCATTCGGATGCCCATTGGGGCAACGCCATTTTCACTAGTATATGGCACTGAGGCCATTATGCCCTTAGAGTTGGAAATTCCAATGCTGCACATCGCATTGAAATATTTCATCGATGATGACACCATGCGGCAAGCTCACCTCGATCAATTGATGTTGCTCAATGAACATCACGTGAATGCCCTCGAGCATCTCCACGTTTATCAAGAGCGATTAAAATGAGCTTACAATGTCAAATTCCACCAGAGAGACTTTGAATTTGGGGATCTTGTGCTGAAAGAGAACCAATAGAACTCAAATTTTTGCCTGATATGCGAGACAAATTCATGGCTAATTGGCTAGGGCCTTACATCATATCTAAAAATATTGGTCCAGGTACCTATCGCCTAATGTCGCTAGAGGGTGTGGAAGAGCTTGAGCCTCTCAATATCATCCATATTAAGGCGTTCTATGCTTGAGAGTGTAGTAAAGGCACCAAAGGCATCTGTAAGCCCTTTGGTCAACCCAAAAGCTTCGAGGGTTTGTCCACAACCGCTCGGTCATCCCAAAAGGCTCTGAGTTCTTGAATTGAGAAGCTTGGTCAAGTAAATGCACCAAAGGCATCTGTAAGCCCTTTGGTCAACCCAAAAGCTTCGAGGGTTTTGTCTCAACCACTCGGTCATCCCAAAATACCCCAAGCTCTCTGTTGAGTAGCTTGGTCAAGTAAAAGCTCCAAAGGTAGTTCCTCATTGTTTGGTCATCCTTAAAAGCTCCAAGGACATGTACTCATCGTTTGGTCAAATATGGAAGCTCAAAATCCATAAAAATCAAGAAAAATATATAAAATTCCAAAAAAAAAATTGGAAAAGCTTAAAATTCAAAAACATTTGCTTTTGCATTTCGCATTTTCATTTGCATTCACGCATTGCATATAGGCATTTTTCATCCATTGCATTCCATACAAGAATGGATAGTGTGTGTCAAAATCTTACAAACGACACCACATTTGTGTTTCAATCATGCACCCTTGCATTATATCATCTATCATCTATCACAGTGAGTAAATGTGTTTTTCAACACAACCCATCCTGTTGCTATGAAGAATATGCTAGAGTTTTTCGGTCATTCAAACATACCTAGTGGTCTTCTCAGGAGTTGGTAAGAAATCTTGTTTTGCTTTTGATGGCTGAGGTCGAGTTAGTATAGCCCTTAGCATATCAGAATCTTGTCACTAATGAACAAATTAAAAAGAGTCTTAATAAGGACTAGGGGAAGATGAAGTCGCGAAGCAGGACCGGGTATCCTAAAGTGAAAATAATTATTCTTGCTTATCCCTCTGTGTGGACGATACGAGAAATATGGGTAATTGGCAAAAGGATAGGTTCATTTCCTACCCATAAATCCCTTGCTTATGATAAAATGAGCAATATCCCCTAAGTGATATCCCACATCAATCCTCAAGATTGATACCCTTCGTCGATATCATAAATCGACATCCCAGATTGATATCCTACATTGATATCATACGATCGGTATCACAGATCGACACTACAGATTGATGTCCTCTAGATTGATGTCACATATCGATACTCTAGAATCGATATTACAGAAGTAGTTCCCCTCAAATTTAAATCCACAAAGGACGTTTTTGAAGCTCATAAATCCAGAAACAAAGATCAAATGAAGATCGAGAATAAAAGAAAAAAATTTCCAGAGATCAAATGAAGATCAAATATAAAGATCCAATGAAGATCAGAAAATCAAAGGCACGACAAGGTCAAATGAAGATCACAAGATAGTGCAAAAATGAAGATGAAGACAAACCCCTTGCTTAAGAATCAGAAATAGAATAGCGCAAAGCTAACATTAGTGATTCTTATCAGTTTGTACAAGCAAGTATCCCGATCATACATAGAGAAGGAAGGAGTGGGCTTGAATCCCTGGAATTGCTCGCACTACTATACCTTACACACGATGATATGTCTGATGCATTAGCATTTTGCTTATGTACAAACCAATGTTTGAATGTGGATGAGCTAGCTTCAGGTGTCCTGCATCGCTTAGCGGTATGAGTCCAACTAAAATCTAAAACTAATATTGGGTAAGACATTTGCAGATCCCCTATCTTAGCAATGGGCTAAAAGAATCCCGCCTGACATCGGGGTATGCTTATGTCTTACCAAAGTTATGCACTTGCACACATAAAGGTAATGAACAATTTTGGCCTATCTTAACAAAAGCCTCATGGTTCAAAAGTCTAACATGGTGAGTATACAACTTCTGATTAGACAACTAGGGTATTTGAGTCTCATGGAAAACCTCAAAAGTTCCCAAAATAGCAACAGGATGGCAGAAACCACAAGCCATAAAAAATAATAAAGTCATTCAATCAATCAAACTACAAAGTATCTATCCATGATACATTATTATATTGAGCACAATCAAAGATATAGGATAGATACTGAATGAATATTAGAAATGATGTTTAGATGACCACTGACTATATAGTGCAAGGAATGAATATCGAATGACATATCAAATCATTTACATTATACCAATCCATCTCATCTCATTTCATATATGGGTGATTAATTGATTAAGATCTTGTAATGAGAATGATCAATTATTTTGCATGATTGTTATACATTATGTGGTGTCATATTTTAAAAATTGATATACACAGTTTACATTCATTCCTTATGTTTTAAGTGATTAAAGCATACAGGTTCATTTCCATTAGATTATGATTATGTACATAATGCATTACCATACATTGCATAGCATACCATAAAATGCATAAAAATAAATGCATGCCCACAAAGCAAAAATAAATATGCATTTAAAAATAAACATCGCATCCATATGCATACATCATATATCACACATCTAATCATCTAGATCACTGCATATCATCATCATAAAGTAAAATAGCTATCTAGTGCATGTCATCCATACATCGCATCATATAAACATAGCATTTACATAAGCCTTGCATCCATGTGCATCAAATAAACATAAAATCAAAAAAATAAATAAACATGTACACATAATGAGCCATAAAAGATCATATCATATATATGTGTCCAAAAGAGTACATAGGGAGTACAAAATGCCCGTAGGCTACAACTATGTAGGTCCTCGACCTTACACACAAAATGATATATCAAAAATGTAGTCAGAAGCTGCTATAACTCAGATCTAGGTTGCTCCCCCTGTATTGGAGCTCTCGCCGCCTCCCTCAACACTGTGCTTTGGAGCCTACTCTCCTAGCTGACCTGGCACCTATGGTGGATCCTACTGTGGATCCTACCTACCTCCAAAGCCTAAAGCACCCAACACATGGGAAACTGGTAACTACAGTAGGCTAGTCCTCTAACTGGTGGCCCTTGATGTCTACCTTGGATCTCTAGTCCTAGCCTACGATCTTGCTGTGTGTGTGCTAGAGGACCTATGCGTCCTCTCAGTCCTATGAGTCCTATGACTCGAGCTCACTGTAGACTATCCAGTAGTCCTAGTCTGGGTCCTCTGAGACTCTGGTGTGAAAGGATCCTCTAGAACCTATAGCCCATGCATCTCAATGTAACCGACTAGCTGATCAACTCGAGCGAGTCGGGCTGCATGCATCTCCTTGGTCACCATGACCATGCTATGTAATCACTCTATCTCAGCCATAGGATCCTGAGAAACTATTGTACCTACTACTGGTGCTACAGGAGGCCCCATAGTAGCCTAAGGAGGTGGCATAGCCCCCCTCGATGCCCGAGCAAGATCCCGCTCTACCTCTACTATAGTCCATTGTGCCTGTGCTAACTCTAGGGTAGTCTATAGTCTCTGAACCTAGGCCTCTACATCTATGGCCCGAGTCGTAAGCTCCTGTATCTGGTCCTATGCCTCAGTCAGGTGCCGCTCCCTATCAGCCACTTTCACCTCTAGAGTGGCGATGGTAGTGTCTCTCTCGAGCTGTTGTGTGTGAAACCGTCCGAGCTGACTCTGCAAGTCAACCACCTGAGCCAGTAGCCATCCCTCTACGCTGTCAGGAGGGACCTCACCCTCCTCTAGAATATCCTCCTTAGGGTCAATCTCAGGTATATCCTCGGTGGTGGCCTCTGCACCCCAACCACCCTCTGTACACTGGCACACCCTGCACCCATTAGGATCTACCTCTACCTCTGCCTGAGCCGGCTCTCGACCTAGAGGCCCTATCCCATACCATCTGAACAAGGACCACCACCCATCATAGTTTGGAGTGGTCCCGACTGTCTCAACCCCTAACTCTTGGAAGTCATCTGGTGCATCTCCTAGTGGTGGAGGATGTATCAGTGGGAGATCCCTCTCCAAATCCAAGCACCTGTATCTAAATGGGATCTCTGGCATGTCTTGCACCATGCTGAACTATCGCAGGACACAAGAAAAGAACTGATACTCTCTGACCTTTGGCTTATGCCAGATAAGCCATCTATCTTGGTGGGCCCATCATAGCCACTCTTCCACCTCAGGCCATGCAGGGAAATCCATGTAGGGGTGCCAGACAACATCCCTCAGCCCAAGTGATGCAAATCTAATGATATAGTGCTCAGTGTTCCCAGCATGAGCCCTGCTGTGGGTACCCTCCTCAACACGAGGCCAACATGCGATGTAACACTGATGGTCAACATCTATGGTGGTGATGCATAGTGGAAGCTCCATAGGATGCTCGATCCGGATGTGCTGCCACCCCTAGATATGTAACAAAAGACTGTAGTTGATGCCCTTACGGCTATGCTCTATAATCTGGTATAGCTCCCTATAGAGCTGGCATAATAGGGTGCTCCCCCAAGCTAATCATAGTGGCTCCTCTATAGAGCTCTGAAGCACCCTCCAAGTAGTGGCTAACATGTTCTAGGGAATCCTCATGCCCAAGGAGTCTGGAAGGACAATCTGCACAATGAGATGCATGAAGAGGGCCTCTCGTGTAGAAAAGACATCATCGTGGTACTAGTCATCGATGTGCACCCCTTCGTGGTTAGCATCATCCTGTGCATCTATGCTCTGGTCACCAAATATAGCATCAAAGATAGCATCCTTTGCCATGGAGGTAGAGGAGATGATAGCCTCACCATCGATGGGGATCCTAAAGATCCTATAGACATCCTCTAGAGTGATAGTCATCTCATCGGGAGGAAGGTGGAATGTGTTGGTCCACGCATTCCAGCGTCGGGCCAATGCAGTAAGATAGGCTTGATCTACCCTAATGGTGGGTAGATCCATGATGTAACCAAACCTGATAGCTCGAAACCAAGCTCGGTCATCATCAGATAAAGCCTCATGGAGAGTCTTCATAAGGTCAGGCTCCCGCGCTCTAGAAGTTAACTTCTAAAAACAAAAAGCATAATGTAAGCTAAATATGGCTAAGCAGAGCTAAAGAAAATTAAAAATTTTAATTAGACAACCTAGAGCTTAATGAGATAACATTAAATGCCTAATTAAATGACAAAAACAAAAAAAAAATTGAAAAATTTTGCAAAAATTTCTAAGGTTTACAAACCGTGGGTCAACCCTACGGTTTGAAGGTGGTAAAATATGACCGTTAGGATTTTGAATCCTAACCGTAGATGAAACCTATGGTCCCCAATTTTCCAATTGGGAACCATGGCTACCAGTTGCGGTTTAGGAGAGGCACCCATTTTGGGTACCCTCCTAATCCACTAAAAGCAAAAAAAATTAAAAACTAAGCTAACCTAGACTAGTGGGGTTCATTACCAGTAGTTTAGTGAGGTTAATTTTCTGCATTTCTTAGTGTGGTTCATTTTACTGGTATTGAGTGCGAGGTCTCGATTTCGAGTTACCTTGCCCACACCTCGGCCTCGACTAGTAGATGGCTGATCAGGATCCACCATCGAGGTAGATGAGTGTAATTGCGATAGAGTTTGGCAGTGTTTCGGATCAAGGAATGTTCTCTCTCTCTCAGAGCTCTCAAATTGCTAGTAGTTGCAAGAAAATAATGAAAAATTTCAAATGGGAAAACATTTTATAGGTCCTCCTAGTCTTCGAGGACCGCAGCTGACACCTGCGGTTCCAAAACTAGGGTTTCCCGCTCACAGGTCTGACCCGTGGTTCAAAAAATTTGAAATATTAAACCGCATGTCCATACCCACGGTCCGTAGCTAGCAATAAATGCACTCAAAACCCATCGTGGGAAGGTCTAAAAAGATAAATTAATGACTCCCATTGGATAAAAATTCAAAATCAATGATCAAAATTGCAAATTTGGTGATGTTAAAAGCACCAGGATCAATCAAATAAATGCAAAATTAAACAAAAAAAATCAAATAATGAAAAACCAAATGCGCCTCGTATTCAGTGATTTATCCTATAAAATTGGCGGTTGCAGCGACTTGCGATCCATGCAATCCGACAAGATGAGTAAATCACCATAAGGACATTTGGGGTAAAATTGTCATTTCTTTTATGACATCTTTTAGCAAATCATCGACAATATGATTCAACACAAGTCTAATTGCATTTGTATTATTTTGATTCCCTAAGATGGCTATCGTAGCTTGACTGCTCCATGGGATAGAGATGTGCAAATACTACTAAGAGTTGCAATCATAAGCTGAACTAGGCCTAGCCAAGGCATTAAAAGGCTCGAATCTAAAGTTGTTCAGGATCATTCATTATGGTCAAGCGATTTTGTCACTTCATACATTGTCATTACCCTCATCGACTCATTGCTTGAGGGGGTAGTCATAATTTCATGTCATAATCAAAGTCAACAGAAGATCCTAGAGATCGTAGATCCCTTGATCTTGTCAAAATTGTGTTCGTTCTTGTGAATCATTACTAACAACTATCATAAGCTTCCCCCTTTGCTTGGGGCAAATAGAAAATATGAAATTTTGTTTGTAACTCTCATCCTTCGGTTATATAGGCCTAACTCCTATTGTAGAACCAAAGCTACCCGAACGTCTGATGGTGAGTGTAGAATTTTCAAATGTAAGCCTTTCCAAGTTGGAAGCAATGATTCCAGGATGCGCGTCCTTTTGTTGGACCTAGGGCATCTAATGTTGATCAGACTAATGATCATCATAGAACCTTCGACATCATTTTAGGATGTATATTTTTGCTCAACGTTGTTCGATCTCACAACGCATCTCAAAAGGGGCATCTGTAGACACCTAAAATACATCATGTCAAGGGTGACTACTCATATGGACATGCTACAAAACCATATGGAGGATCTTGGATAGACTCCAAGATAGAGCAGTGGTTCTAACCACTCAATTTAGGCATTTTGGCCTAATCAGGTTGAACCGCAGCCAAGATCTACGGTCTCCATTCTAAACCATGGCTGATACCTACGGTCTATAGTCTGGACCACAATTGTGACCTATGGTCTTAACTAAAGTTCAGTTAGGCCTTCCATCCGAGCCAAATTGGTTGGAACGGCCAAAATATCTAGAAGCAGGAAGTTGAAGGACAAAAGATTCTAGAGGCTTCCATCCCAACTATCCTAACCAACCTTCTTGGTCTTGGCTTCTCCATGAAGCTACCCCTAGCCCTAGGGACATGCTATAAATACCCCCTCCAAATGGGGTGAAGATATAGAGAGTTAATTGATCAAGAGAGCAATGAAGCCCTGTCAAATTGCATACTAAATCTATGCATTTGAGAGCCCCTTTGCTATTCACCTAAAGACCAATTAGCCATGGATGCCCTAGGTGCCTAGGAGATTCAAGAAGCACAAATATGGGCAAACGAAGGCCCGTCATAGCGATTTGACCACCAAATATGTCAGAGGACAACAAAGGTGACCCTTGAACATCAATTTGGACAAGGAGGTCAAGCCCACTACCCCTAATTCTGAGGGTAAACCTATCAGAGGTCAAACCATGGTTGTCAGCCATGGTTCATAGTGCAGACCGCCCACCATAGCTACGGTTTGCAATAGGTGACTGATCACCTTACTTGCTTTGATTTTGATCGCATAGATTAGTTATATTAGTCTTTTTATAGGTTTAATTGCACTTTAGAGAAACTCTGACCGTAGGAATTAGTTATTTCATGCATTGTATTAAGTAGGATTATATTGGATCTTTTATGCACTTTATTGCTCCTAACTTGATATTTGATCCATGCATCATTTGCTTATTCATGTCCATCATGTTATAGTATAATTCTTGATCTAATTAGAATAGTTTAAAGTCTTTCTTTATGATTTCTTGTTTTACTAGTTTAATGGCATTTGCATACATATTTCCTTAAAGGGCCTCATCACGAGAGGCTATCAATATTTTTAATCATGTGCTGTTGTTTCTTGTTCATAGGGAGACAGGTGCAAGAGGAGCTTACGTCATAATCCTTCCACATCATGAAGAAGGGGGTCAACTCCACCCCAAGGCAGTTTGTGACTAATCAATAGAGCACTATAAGTGTGCCTACCCTATTGAGGGCATTGGCAATTGTAATATCAGTATCATATTTCAAGTGACCCTAAGAGGGTATTTTTGTAATCAAAGCTCATTCAAATATTAATACAAGAAACCTTACTTTTTTTGTTCAATTTATGTACTTGTGTCAATATTTGTGCTTTCATGATGGTATAGATCAATATAGTAGCTAGGTGCATGCTCCATGATTAAGTCACTTCCTGATGATGACGTCTTCCAAATATCAGAATCACCTGATTCTGATGAGCCCGAGTCACAGGCAGATATGACTCTTTTATTTGATGGCTCCAAATGTGAGCAAGGGGGTGGCATGGGGATCATGTTTTTCATATCGCATGGGGCTCCCATACCCCTATCATTTAAACTTGACTTCCCCTGCACCAAAAATAATACTGAGTATGAAGCCTTGCTCATAGGGCTTAAAATGGCTATCGCCATGAAAATCACCAAGCTCAATACTTTTGGTGACTCCTTGCTCATTTTCAACCAGGTCAAGGGAATCTTCCAGTGCAAGTGCCCAGTTTTGCAAGCCTACAAAGCCCTTGTGGACAAATCCCTAACAAAATTTGAATGGTATGACATCAAGGCACTCCCTTTATCATCTAATCATTTTGTAGATACCATGGCCTCTTTAGGATCCTTGATTCTACAAGACCCCATAGGAGAGATGACATCCATTCAAGTCAAGACGCTATCAAAATTAGTGGTTGAGCGTGAGAGCACTCAAGCCACACTAGAAGTCCACTTGATTCAAATAGAACCTCATCAAGAGAGATTCTCATACATTCATGAGGACTTGAATCATGCCACTTGGAGGTCTTTGTTCCCCCAAGCCCCTTTTGATAGTAGCACAATGCTATTCTTACAAGTTCTATCCCAATCAGCATTTGCTCGGGATGAAATTCATGATCTAAATTTTTGTAACCTCCCTCCTAGATTATTGCACGCTGCCAAAAGGACATTTAAATGGAAGGTAGCAAAGTTTTTTCTTGTTAGGAGACATCCTATACCGTCGGAGCTACGAAGGAATCCTCCTTCGTTGCTTAGAGTATAAAGAATCAATTTTGGTGAGCCAAGCACATGATGGTACTTGTGGTGGTCATTTCAGTGGCATGGCCATCACAAAGTGCATTATTTGCATGGGATATTATTGGCCAACTTTAGAGCGAGATTATTGTGCATATGTGAGGAAGTGCATGAAATGTCAACACCATGCTAACTTGACACATGTACCTTCTTAGGCATTACAACCGATCCAATTGGATTGGAAATTTTTGTAATGGGGGTTGGATTTAATTGGGAAAATATCACTTGCATACTTGGTCCATCACACATTTATCATCACAGCTATCGAGTATTTTACAAAGTGCGTGGAAGCAATCCCCCTTACCACTACGACAGGACCCTTCATAGCGAATTTCACATTGCATGATATTATTTTTCGTTTTGGTATTCCATCCAAGATAATTTTGGATAATGGGACATATGAATTAGGGAAAAATGGTACACCAAATTATGTAAAATAATATGCGTATCTACCCCATCTCGCTCATGAGCATCAAAACCGAAGCATGCGTGTGAAAAGGAAATAATACCAAACAAAAGGAAATGAATTGAAGCAAGTCTCTTCTCATTAATTTTTTGGATCAGATCCAAGGTTACATATAAGTCCCCTTGAGGGCTCAAAATGTGATACAATTGTTACAATATTGGGTGCCCAAAGACCAAGTCTTTCACGAAATCAAGGTGCACATCCAATGTTTCTCTGCATACCCACAATCAAGGTGGGTGAGCTAGTGTCACCACTGCTTGTATCTTCAATATCTGATGTATGAAATTCCTTCCCAATGCCTTCCAAGAACCTGCACCTACACACAGATAAGCAAAAGGGGTCAAATAGCAAGGGTGTACGTTGAAAACATGCAATCCCCATAGGGGTAAAATAGCGCATATATTAAAAATTTATGAAAACATGTCCAAATGACTTGAAAATTTTCAGAGATGTAAAAGAGGATTTTTTGAGATGATATCACTAAAAAAAATCAGAAATTGCATCTGTAGACCGCTCTATTTTGCATCACCCGCCTACAACCTGTGAAAGAGAAGACAAGAAAATCATGAACCTAAACATATCCAAAACTCATGAAATTTTTTCAGTATGTATAAATTGACATTTTAAGACAACCCATATGATTATATTTTCAAATTGGATCCCGTATCCACCTGCATCAAACTGGGGTACCCGGATGGGTCCTACGAGCCTGCAAAAACTTAAAAATGCTATAACTCTTTAATTTTAACTCCAAATAACTTGAAATTTGAACTGTAGAATCATGGGACAATATAGAAAAATTAATAATTTAAAATAGTAATTAAATTGTTTAATAATTTACCCTCATCCCAGGGGGGACGGTGGTGACTACAACTATTTTGGGGGCATCCTAGTAGGGGATACCCACCAAATCCAGCCACCCTTTGCCACCAAATCACTAGAAAATGTTCCTAAATAGTATAAGATATGTTGTCATTGAATTTGGTGAAGAAATTCACTCGAGTGGAAAAGTTATACTCGGATTACCTTCTTGAAGTCACCCAGTAACATCCATGGCAAAAGGGATATTTCAAGGGCAAAAAGGTGCAATAAGGTGAGGGTAAATATCATCAGCACTTCATTGCATATCCTAGAACTCCTATATATATATATTTTTGTATGGATATTAAATCCATTTTATAGCCCAAAGGGGCTCATGTGCAAAAAGGCATGCAAGGGCATGCATGGTAGGAGGTGCCACTTGTCAAATGGGAGGTATGCACTGTATGGGGAAGAGAATATTTATTTTGGGCCTCCATTATGAAGCATGTCATAAAGACTCAATGCCCTCTGACCCGCATGCTCTAAATTGTGTGCTAGATGGTAATATTTGGGTGCCATTTGGCCTAGATTTGTCTTTTTCTGGGTCAAACTAGCTCACTGTCCCACCCTGGGACGATGGCTCACCATCATCCCAGGGTGGGACGATGGGAATCTACCACCATCCCAAGTGGTACGGTGCTGAATTTTGGGACAAAAACTCCCAAAATTTGGCCGATAGCCTCTAAAACCCCTTCTAGAGTGGCTAGAACCACTGTGAGCCTCCTAAGGGCTGCCCAAGGGACCATATGATGCTAATTTGATCATTGTTTGTGGATGCTTAATCAGGTTTACCACATTTTAGTGTCTATAGATGCCCCTTTTTGAGATGCATTTTGTGCAACACAGCACTGAGCAAAAATATATGACCAAAATGTTGAATGATTAAGGTTACTCAATAACCTAACCAACTTTAGATGCCCCAATCATGAAAAGGGCATGTGCTCTTGAATCCTTGCTTCTAACTCGGTAAAGACATTGGTTTTGGTTTCTCTTCAGCTTCCAGGTATTCTCAAGGGACTTATAACCCTAGGCATTTAGATAAAACCAAGTATTTTGGTAATTTTTGAGGTTATCAATAGGCAGGTTCATTTGCACTGTTATGTGCTTAATTGAGATATTTGCTTGTTTTTAGACCCAAGAAGGGGCATGATTGTCTTTGTCAAAGATTCGTTGGATGAACGCAACTTGCATGATTGAGTGTTTAATTGTTGATTTTTGATTATGAATTTGTTAAGCATGACTACCCCCTCAAGCGATGTGTCGATGAGGGAATGACCAGTGAGAAAAGCAACGAGTCACTTGACCTAGATGACGTTTGTTAAGGTTGCCTTCAGTTGTTCTCATTGAAAAATGGCATAGTTTTGAAAGGATTTAGATGATGCTATGGAGATTTCATGGAAGAAAAGAGTTGAAAACCTCCTTCCCATGGGGCGGTATAGCCATAATGGCCTTCTTGGGGAGTGAATTAATAACTTTTCCATGCATCCATGAGAAGTTTGTATTCCATCTTGATCCTGAATTAATTCCATCATATGTAACTTGTTTTGGTGGGTGCTAAACCCTTTTCATTGTCTTTTGTGTTGGTTTTGTTGCTTTTTATTTATATATATGTATATGCATTTGGCCCATGGTCTTATTGGATGCCATTGGGGAATTTTGAGTAACCAAAGGGTTTATGGATACCTTTGGGGATTTTTGGGATTGACCAAAGGGTTTAGGGATACCTTTGGGGCCTTTTGGGTTTACCAAAGGGTTTATGGATACCTTTGGGGATTTTTGGGTTCACCAAAGGGTTTATGGATACCTTTAGGACTTTTTTGGGGTGACCAAAGGGTTTATGGATACCTTTGGGGATTTTTGGGTTGACCAAAGGGTTTATGGATACCTTTAGGGCTTTCTTGGGGTGACCAAAGGTTTATGGATACCTTTGGGGCTTTTTGGGGGTGACCAAAGGGTTTGTGGATACCTTTGGGGCTTTTGACCAAAGGGTTGATGGATACCTTTGGGGATTTTTGGAGTGACTAAAGGTTTGATGGATACCTTTGGGGGTTTTTGAAATTGATTGCTTAATTTTTTGATTGATGATTAGGGGAGGTATGGTACCAATAATGCCCCAGTTGATGCTTGAAAACATTAATGTGATGTGCAATTGTGCGATTGTGGACCATTAGGTGCATTAGGTGTTATGATGCATTAATGGATTCATGTGTTGTGCTACGATGTCATTTGATGATATGCAATATTTTTATTTGATCTATGATATGACGATGGATGTCTATTATGTATGCATATGTTTTAATGTGATTTTATTTGATTTTGTACATGTATGGATGTATGATGAGATGGATGAATATATGTCGTATTATGCTAGTACCATAGATGATATATAATGCATCAATTCATGTGTAATTTTGTCTTGAGACTATATAATGGATTTATGAATAATGTAATTAAAATGAATGTGGTGAAGTGATATGATATTTAGAATATGTTCATGAGATTTCCACAAAATTCGAACACTCTAGTAAATTGATCAAAATTTGTATACTAACTATGCAAGAATTTTTAATAAGGTATGAATCTATTAGGATGACCAAGATACTCAATATCTCTGTGTGTGCAAGTGAGTTCATTCCTGCAAGATGCATAAAGATACCACCATTGCCAGATAGGCTATCCACCAAACCTGTAATGAGGATGACTTGATGTATGCCACAATCCATAGTTTTGTACTCAGTTGGATTAGACCACTAGGTAGTATAGGTGACCAAAAGCTAGCTCATCTGCATGCAAAAATTGGTCTACACACACGTAAAGCTAATGTGATAGATATATCATCATGCATTTAGGATACCACCATTGATAAGTAGGCTATCCATAAAATCTGTAATGAGGATCACCTAAATGGTTTTTCAAATGCTGATAATTCTAGGGATTGAAGCTCAAGTATCTTTTGGTTATTCAATTGATTGGGATTGCTTGCTCTCATATATATTTATGAAAATCAATGTTTATTTTTCTCTTTTTAGTGACTATAATCACTGTTTAATTTGAGCTTTTTTCTTTTTTCTCTTGAGCAAGGGGTTTGAGTGGTGGTGATAACCACTGCTATTTTTTATTATTGCTTTTTGAGGATTTTGATTTTAAAGTTGAACTTGTGGGAGTTTTAGCTTGTGGATGGCATTGATCCTTTAGGCCTCGGGGATGACTACCCATCCTTCTCAGGGGCATGTAGTACAAATCCTTATGACTTTAGGGATCAAAGGTGTTTGTAAATTTTTATGGGAAGCTTTTGGGATTTTGATTTGGAATGGTGTTGATATTTTAGGCCTTGGGGATGACTACCCATCCTTCGCAGGGACGTGTAGTATGAATCCTTACAACTTTAGGGATCAAGGGTGTTTGGAAATTTTGATAGTTGTGAAAACCACTATTTATTTTGAGTAATTGGGTGGGGAAGAGCTTGTCCTTTTGCCAATTCTTATTATTCTTAAACCATTCACACAGGGGGATGAGTAGGATAAACTTTTCGCTCAAGGTACCCTAGACCACTTTGTGGGTTTCATATTTCCTTTCATAAAATTGGATTTATTAGTGTGAAATATGTTGGGATTTGATGTATACAAGGCACAATCCAATAAAGACTCTACCTCCTAAAACTTTTGCTAGTCTTCTATAAAATCTGAGAAGAAACTAGATATGGTTGAGTGACCAAAAACCCTAATGATATTCTAAAAACAAATGACTAGGTGAAGGGAATGGACACGACTATGGGAATGTATGAAATATAGATAGAAATGATAAGTAACTATGGAATGAGGTGAATCATGACCTTGACAACATTGATTGTAAATTATGACTAGTGTACCATATTAGTGCTAGACATGTATGAGCCACTCTAAAATGTAAAGTGCTAATGATGAATATGCCTAAATGAAAGCGACGATAAAATGCAATGGGATGTGTGCAATATTTTTGAATTTTTTAAATTTTGATAATGTTTTTTTTTTTTTAATTTTGATTGATATATATGTATGAAAGTGCAATGCGATGCAATGTTTTTGTATTTTGATGTTTTGATGATGTTTTTAAATTTTTGATATATATATATATGCATGTGACCAATGGGCTTATTTGAGGGCCATTGGGGCATTTATGTTTGACCTAGATGATCGTACATATCCTAGAAGCATTTTTACTTGACCTAGATGGTGAAACCCGCTAGGAGCCTTTTGGGTGACCTAGGTATTCAACGACACTTAGAAAGTGTCTACGACTACCTAGGGGTATTTGGTTGTGACCAAAGAGCTTATGAATGCCTTTGGGGCTTTTAGGGTTGACCTAGATGATCGTAGATAGTCCAGGAGCATTTTTACTTGACCTAGATAGTGAGAACCTACTAAGAGACTTTTGGGTGACCTAGACATGCGATGGCACTTAAAAAGTGTCTATGACTACCTAAGAGAATTTGGTTGACCAAAGGGATTATGGATGCCTTTGGGGATTTTAAGGTTGACCTAGATGATCATAGATAATCCAGGAGCATTTTTACTTGACTTAAATGATGAGAACCTACTAGGAGCCTTTTGGGTGACCTACACGTGCAACAACACTTAACAAGTGTCTACGACTACCTAGGGGTATTTAGCTATGACCAAAGGGCTTGGGGATGCATTTGGGGCTTTTAGGGCTAACCTAAATGATCGTAGATAGTCTAGGAGTATTTTTACTTGACCTAGATGGTGAGAACCCACTAGAATCCTTTTAGGTGACCTAGACATGCAACGACACTTAAAAAGTGTCTACGACTACCTAGGGTCATTTGGCTATGAACAAAGGTCTTAGGGATGCATTTGGGGCTTTTAGGGTTGACCTAGATGATTGTAGATAGTCTAGGAGTATTTTTACTTGACCTAGATGGTGAGACCCTGCTAGGAGCCTTTTGGGTGACTTGGACATGTAGCGGCACTTAAAAAGTGTCTATGACTACCTAGGGGCATTTGGCTGTGACCAAAGGGCTTAGGGATGCCTTTGGGGATTTTACGGTTGACCTAGATGATTGTAGATAGTCTAAGAGCATTCTTACTTGACCTATATGATGAGAACCTGCTAGGAGCCTTTTGGGTGACCTAGATGTGTAGTGGCACTTAAAAAGTGTCTATGACTACCTAGGGATATTTGGCTATGACCAAAGGGCTTATGGTTACCTTTGGGGATTTTAGGGTTTACCTAGATGATCGTAGATAGTCCAAGAGCATTTTTACTTGACCTATATGGTGAGAACTCGCTAGGAGCCTTTTGGATGACCTAGACATGCAACAACACTTAAAAAGTATCTATGACTACCTAGGGGAATTTGGCTATGACCAAAGGGCTTATGGATTCCTTTGGGGCTTTTAGGATTGACCTAGATGATCATAGATAGTCCAAGAACATTTTTACTTGACCTAGATGGTGAGAACCCGGTTGGAGCCTTTTGGGTGACCTAGACATGCAACGACACTTAAAAGTGTCTACGACTGCCTAGAGGTATTTGGCTATGACCAAAGGTATTATGGATGCCTTTGGGGCTTTTAGGGTTGACCTAGATGATCGTAGATAGCCTAGGAGAATTTTAGGTTGACCAAGCGATATGTAGATACCCTTGGAGCCTTTTGGGTTCACCTAGATAATTATAAACTGCTTAGGGGTGTTATGGGTTGACCAAGCGATATGTAGATACCCTTGGAGCCTTTTGGGGTCACCTAGATAATTATAGACCGCTTAGGGGTGTTATGGGTTGACCAAGTGGTATGTAGATACCCTTGGAGCCTTTTGGGGTCACCTAGATAGTTATAGACTACCTAGGGGTGTTATGAGTTGACCAAGCGGTATGTAGATACCATTGGAGCCTTTTGGGGTCACCTAGACAGTTATAGACCTCCTAGGGGTGTTATGGGTTGACCAAGTGATATGTAGATACCCTTGGAGCCTTTTGTAACTTTGCTTACTTTGTGTTCTTAGGAGGAAGGTGCAATACATTGTATACCCCCAACATTTATGGTGATCAAAGGAAGTGAGGAAGGTGTGATACCTTTAGAATCCCTAGTTTGCTTCATTGCTTGTGATGTAAATAGTGGGGAAGGTGTTACACATTGGATACCCCTAGTATGTACTATGATTGGTGCAATGTTATTGTCTTGGCTAGAAGGAGAAATAGAAATTGACCCCCTTGATTGTGCTAGGGGATTTTAGGTAATGCCCATGTTTTGATGGGGTGAAATGAGTTCTCCACTCATGGATAAAGCTCCATCATCAATGAGATATTGGACCTGAGGATCATTCCTATTGATTATATCCTTTACTAGGTGTTTGAACATGAAGCACCTATGGATGTCATGCCCATTTTACCTATGGTACTTGCAATATAGGTCTTTGCGACATATTTTGGGCCTTGGTGCATTTCGATTGATAGGTCGACACTCAGGTAGGTTGATCACATTAGCTACTAAGAGGTGCTCAAATAGAGAGTCCATGGACTCGACAATGGACATAAATTTTCACTTAGGGTGACGTTGTCGGTTTAGCCCTTGATTTGTTTGAGATTTAATATTGGATTGCATGAGTGGGTTGGTCTAGATACTCAAGGGGTTGAGATTTAAGATTACTCAACTATACCTCAATGCTTGTGAGTTGAATCAAGATCTATTATAAATAATTGTGTTGTTGATTCATGTGTAACTCCACATTGGCTAGCCTATCCAAGATATGTTGTGGAATTGGCAGGGGTTATGATTGGATGACTATTGGAGAACCTGGATGGCAACTGATAGTTGGTGGAGGTGAACTAGGTGTGGGAGCTGAGAGATAGTTGATTGAGGGTGGATAAAAAGTCCCTAATGTATGAGCAGATGTGGATGCTTCATGATGATTGGAGTTGGTGATTATATCCACATATTCTTGTTCTTGATTTGGCTCATGCTCATGTTCCAACTCAAAGTTTTCAACTATGGTAGTTGGGTTACCCCCACTTTGGTCTAGGGGGTACATCAACTCTTGATCTTGTGGAGATGTTGAGTGAGATGGAGTAGGTGTGACCGAATCCATAAATGGTATCTCCTATGGTGTGGATGGGATTTTGGGTGGAGTTGCAAGTTGCATATATGGATTCAGAGGACTTTGGTTCTTTGTCATCACATTGATCATTCCCACAAATTCATGAGAATATGCATTTACATTTGAACAAGTTATGGCTACCTCATCAACTTGTCCAAGATGATCTGCTTTGCCTCCATGTTCAAAGGGCACATCAAGAATGCTATCAATGGATGGAAACTTGGTAGGGGGACTACCTATATTTTTGATCGACTCGATGATAGGTGTGAATGCAACATTGGGTACTATGCACTCATCAAGTTCTAGGTAGGTCAATTGAATTGTGTCCTCTACTATGGTCATTGAATATGGTACAATATGATTTGATTCATCCATATCAACAGGGGGTTCTTCCACATTTTTGGTAGGAGTGATAAGATATTCTATAGGTGTATTGATGATAGCTATGGGAGCTTCTACAGTTGTCTCTTCTAATACTTCCTTACTTGAAAATATAGAGGATGGTACTAGTGGTGGTAGTGAAGGTAACTTCACGACTAACCATGGGGTTGCATGTGGACTTTGGATAAAGTCAGGTTTAATATACAAATGCTTGGGTGACACTGTAGGCCTTTGTGGATGATCCACCTCCTTATAATAATTGAAGGGGTCTGGGTCAACATTTATCACATGTACCTTACCTTCATCAATGTATTTAATGCATTGATGCACTATAGATGGAACACATTCTATATCTCTTATCCATGGTCTTCCAAGCAGTATGTTGTACCATATTTTACCCTCCAAGATGTAGAGCAATGTGGGCACAGTATTTTTTCCAATTTCAACAAGTAGGATTATTATACCCACAGTGGAGGATAAAGCATCATTAAATGCTTGTAATGTGAGCTTGGAAGGTGCAATGCATGAGGATTGAAGTTGAGATGCTTTAGTGATGCTATGGTAATAATGTTTATCGAGGAACCTGTGTCAACTAATACTCACTTATAGAGGACCCTATTCATACTCATGATGATATGTAAAGTAGGTTCTGGTGAATTGGTAGGCACGGGTTTGACCTCATGATTTCTAAAGGATATAGCAGGCTTCTTATACATTTGTATGGATTCCATAAAGTTGGTGAAAGCATCAGTCATGATGTTGTACCTCAATGGAATCCAAGACCCTCATGAAAGGTTCCTAATATTTGGAGGACTGTAGTAGAAGCTTTCTCATGGTAACTTTGGTTGATGGTGCATGCGAACTTCACACATGCCTACTATGGGTTGCTAACACTTGTTGGATGGGAGTTTTAGGTGGTGAAGACCACGATGTAGAGGGAGTGTAGACCTCCCTGTTAGACCCTTTGGATGGTTGATTATATCTAGTTTGCGATTGGAATCGGTGTTGGCTAATCGAATAATCCACTTGATCCTATGGGTAATCCATTGATGTTCTCTTGGTAGAGGTACTTTGGTGGTCAGGTATTCTAAATGAGAAATGGACCTCACGATGACTTTCAGGGTGTCGTGCAAGAATGATGAGATCCTTAGGAGAATAGCAAAGGTGACTACTATCAGGGCTCCATGTAGGAGTTATGAGATGCTCATACCTATAATGATGGTGCTCAGGGCCTCTCACAAAGTTTTCTATTTCACTAGATTGTGATTGAGCTCGACCATGCATAATTGCAATAATGTGTTGACGAGGAAAACCTTGAAGGAAACACACACTAAAGAAGATTTTGACTTCCAAAAAAGGCTATAAGTTTTATATATAAAAATGATAAATACGATGAGCTGATAATAATGGGATAGGGCTCCAAGATCTTATTTTTTTGTCAAAAAATTGTATTTTTGGAATATTTGGCCAACCGAGGCCTGTGGGGAAATGCCCACTTTTAGAATTTTTTGTGAAATTTTGAACCATGAAGAGTTAGGACTCACAATTTCTAGGAGAGGTGTGTTAGGGGCTAACTAAGACAACAAAACAAATTTGGCACTTTTCAGATTTGTCTAGCCCACTTTATGATTGTTTTAGTGCAGTTTTTTGCTATTTTTGGGGTCGAAAATAGAGTAAAAATAAAACCAAAATAACTTTTTCGTTATAGCTCTGTTTTGCACGATTCTTGAAGCATTGGATGCAGAATCAAAAAGTAGACTTTTCATTTTTTTTTGAAACCCTATTTTTTGAAAAATTAAGGTTAGGGTTGAGTCCCAAATAATAAAGAAACACACAAAGCAGATAATATGATTATATTTTTAATGATTAAATGTGTGTTCTAAATTGATTTCAGTGTGTTTAGATTTGTTGTTGTTCTTTTCTCTCTTGTTGTAAAATTAGAATGAGGGAACTCAACCAAAGTGGTGAATAGGGATACTAGTGCCAAACATGATTTCTCAAAAGAGTATAGGGTACACCGCTTAGATCCCAGTGGGCGGTTTGCCTAGCTCTTCCACTCTAAAACAAGGTTTCCAACAATGGGAGGCAGTTTGAACATTAGTAACCTATTCCATATTGAGAGAGTGCCCTATTCTATATAAGACATATATGGACAAGCTGGTGGAAGGAGGTGAAATCCAACGTCACCAGTCTGAATTGGGGGTTGGTGATGAAATCCAACCTTACCAATGTTATAGTGGAACGTGCAAGTTTGTGTGGTTCCTTTTAATCCAAATAAAGTAAGCAAAGAAGCATTCAATGATCATTCACTAAATGCATGCAATTGGTGTATTTTAATTTCAAAAGCTAGGATAAAAAGAACCTACAAATGTCACTTATAGATACAATCCCTAAATGCTAACCTACCCATTGGGTAAGCCACAAGAAATCAAGCCATAAAGATACATTGCTACTTTAGATTTCTTTTGATTTTTCTTCTTCCTTTTGCTATGTGATGTTATAAGAAAAGCAAAAATATAAATTTTAACCTTTCTATGCAAGAAAATGAAGCAAGAAAACTGATTTTTGATAGTATCTAAAAATGTAGCAGAAAAATAGAGGTTTTAGGCACTTAATTTGTCCATTTTGAGGCCTCCAAATTCTGGATTTTTAGGCAGAAATCTCTGCAACACAAAAAGGACAAAAATCCAAGAAAGAGGTCAAATTTTCACCCAAATCAAAAGGGACAAGGGTCCCACCATGATCACCACTGAAGTAGGGAAAAAAAATGCACCAAATTATGTAAAAAAATATGCGTATCTACCCCATATCTCTCATGGGCATAAAAAAGGAAGCATGCATGTGAAAAGGAAAGAATACCAAAAAAAAGGGAGATGAATCAAAGCAAGTCTTTTCTTATTAATTTTTTGGATAAGATCCAAGGTTACATAGCATTACCATTGAGGTCTCAAAATGTGATACAATTTTTACAATATTGGGTGCCCAAAGACCAAGTCTTTCATGGAATCAAGGTGCACATCCAATGTTTCTCCGCATACCCACAATCAAGGTGGGCCAGCCAATGCCATCACTTATTGTATCTTCAATATATGATTTCTTATATTCCTTCCAAATGCCTTCCAAGAACCTACACCTACACACAAGGAAGCAAAAAGGGGTCAAATAGCAAGGGTGTATGGTGAAAACATGTAATCCCCACAGGGGTAAAATAGCGCATAAATTAAAACTATATCAAAACATGTGAAAATGAATTGAAAATTTGTAGAGATGTTATAGAAGAGGTTTTGGGAGGATATAACTAAAAACATATTGGAAATTACATCTGTAGACCCCTCGATTTTGTGCCACCCACTTGCAACCTACGAAAGAGAAGACAAGAAAATACTAAACCTAAACATATCCAAAACTCATGAAAATTGGTTAGTGTGCATAAATTAACATTTTAAGACAACCCATATAATTATATTTTTACATTGGATCTCGGATCCACTTGCATCAAATTGGGTGCCCGGATGGCCCTATGAGCCTGCAGAAGCTTAAAAATGGTATAACTCTTTAATTTTAACTCGAAATCACTTGAATTTTGAACTGTGGAATAATGGGAAAATATAGAAAATTACTAATTAAAAAAATTAATTAAATATTTTAATAATTTACCCTTGTCCCAGGGGGGACGATGGTGATTGCAACTATTTGGGGGCACCCTAGGAGGGGATAACCACCAAATCCAGCCACCATTTGCCAAAAAATCACTATAATATGTTCCTAAATAGTCTAAGGTGTTTTCTCATAAAATTTTGTGAAGAAATTCACCTGGATGGAAAATTTATGCTCAGATTACCTTCTTGAAGCCACCTGGTAACCTCCTTGGCAAAAGGGATATTTCAAGGGGAAAAAGGTGCAATAAGGTGAGGGGAAATATTTTTAGCACTCCATTGCATATCCTAGAACTCCTATATATATATTTTTGTGTGGATATTGAATCCATTTTATAGCCCAATGGGACTCATGTGCAAAAAGGCATGCAAGGGCATGCATGGCAGGAGGTGCCATTTGTCAAATGGGAGGCATGCACTAGATGGGGAATCGAATCTCCATTTCGGGCCTCCATTATGAAGCATGTCATAAGGACTAAATGCCCTCTAATACGCATGCTCCAAATGACATGCTAGATGGTAGTTTCTAGGTGCCATTTGGCCCAGATTTGACTTTTTCTAGGTCAAACTTGCTCACCATCCCACCCTAGGATGATGGCTCACCACCATCCCAGGGTGGGATTATGGGAATCTACCACTATCCCATGGTGGGAAAGTGGTTAATTTTGGGCCAAAACCTCCCAAAATTGGGTTGGTAGCCTCCAAAACCCCTTTTGGAGTGGTTAGAACCACTGTGAGCCTCTTGAGGGCTGCCCAAGGGGTCATATGATGCTAATTTGATCATTGTTTGTGGATGCTTAATCGGGTTTACAAAATTTTAGTGTCTATAACATCATTCAAGAATAAATATGTGCATGATTTGATAGCAAAGTATAATATCCAACACAAATTTTTGACACATTATTATCCACAAGAAAATGGGCAACCAGAAGCATCAAACAAGACATTAATTACCATATTGAAGAAAATAGTCAAAGAGAATCATACTGATTGGCACATAAAAATGTCACTTGCCATTTGGGATTACCACACTAGCATTCATATGCCCACTAGGGTAACTTCATTTTCACTAGTGTATGGTGTTGAGGCAATCATGCCCCTAGAGTTAGAAATTCCATCACTACGCACATCCATGCAAGAGTTTATTGATGATGATACTATGCAACAAGATCACCTAGATCAACTTATGTTGTTGGATGAGCATCAAATTAATGCACTTGAGCATCTACATGTGTATCAAGTTTGGCTCAAAATATCCTACAATATGAAAGTCCATCTCAAAAACTTTCAGTTTGATGATCTCGTCCTGCAAGAGAACCAACAAAATTCTAGCTTGTCACCCCACCTACGAGACAAATTTGTGGTAAACTGGTTAGGTTCCTTAGTCATCACTAGTAAAATAGGGCTTGGAACTTATTGCCTAGATTCACTTGAAGGTTTCAAGGATCCTGAACCCTTGAGTATCCTTCACTTACAACCATTTCATGCTTAGAGAGCACCCAAAAAGCTCCTAGTGGGTTCTCACCATCTAGGTCAAATAAAAATGCTCCTAGACTATCTACAATCATCTAGGTCAACCCTAAAAGTCCCAAAGGAATCCATAAGCCCTTTTTTCATAGCCAAATACCCCTAGGTAGTTGTAGACACTTTCTAAGTGCTGCCACACATCTAGGTCACCCAAAAGGCTCCTAGAATATTCTCACTGTCTAGTTCAAGTAAAAAATGCTCCTAGACCATCTTTTAGGATCCTGCTATAAAATAAACTCAAATAACACACTCTCACACAATTTCTTGGAAATAAACTCACATAAAAATCATATTAATATTCAGAACAAATTACACATTATAATAGAAATTTGCATAAAGGAAAAATCTCACAATAAGATAGAATCGTAGGCCTCTTCGAGGGGGAAACCTCCTTCAACACTTCATTAATTTGTAAAAAGATGAATACATCGGTGCCTTCTTGGGTATTTAAAGAGTTCCATTCCATGGTTGGCTTACATGCAAAATGCCACCTGGATTACATGATAATGCCACCCGAATTACATGCATAGTGCCACTCAAATTAAATGCACGATGCCACTCAAATTACATGCACAAGGTCACCTTACATAACCTATATACCATGTGTTACATAAAAAGGGTGCCATTTGTCATAGGCACTATATAAGCTAAAACTTAGAACATTAGAAAATATTAATCATGGGTACTACCCACATTATTTAGAAATAATTACATCATAGAAGTAATTATATTAAGGGTTAGGATGGGATCCTAACATGTCCTTCCCCTTGAAGAAGCTTTGTCCTCAAATATGAAATGAGGAAACTATCGCTAGAGTTGGTGGAGAGATTCCCATGTAGCATCTTCAGGTTGAAGCGCACGCCACTGGACCAGGATATCTATAATTGCACGGTTGCAAAGAGTGCGAGTCTGTCGATCCAAAAACTATTCAGGTTCAAGTAATATGGAGCCTTATTCATCCAATTCAGGAAGTGTGGATTGAACCTGTACCTGTGTGCCCACAACTTTCTTGAGAGAAAAAACATGAAAAACTGGATGAATCTTGGAAGTAGGTGGGAGCGCCAATTTGTAAGTGTAGACACCAAAACAACACCAATCCGATTATGTGACAACAAGCACTGATCGCACTAACACACACAGCCCCCAGGGCAGCCCCCAGAGGTTAAACAGTGGTTCTAACCACTCACACAGCAGTTTTGCAAGTCAGGGATCAATTTGGCACCTTTTAGACACTTTATTGCTTATTCGTCCCACCCAGGGACGAGTGCGGATTTGTACTCGTCCTACCCAGGGACGAGTGCGGATTGATACTCGTCTCACCCAGAGACGATTACCAGCGCTCGCTTCGAGGTGGGACGAACGCCAGGTTTGACCGACAAAAAGTCAGATCTCGACGTATGACAACTCAGAACTGCCACTTAGCTTTTCTTGCATGGCATAGGAGTGCGAGTGAGTTCTTTTGACAACTCATATCTGCCAATTGACTTTCCCTTCACTGCATGGGAATGAGAGTGAGCTTTTTAAGACAACTCAGATTTGCCACTTAGCTATCCCTTCATTGCATGGGAGTGCAAGTGAGCTTTTCTAAAACATACAAAGACATGCACAGAGGCGGTTAAGAAGCCCTTGATCAAGAAGAAGTCTTCTCTTCACACAAAAAGCATTCATGCAAAGAAACACTTTTGCATGTTAATTCAAAGAGACCCCTTGGGTCTATAAAATGGTGAGTTTCCTCACCCAAAAGATATACCAGAGAAGGAGCATTTTGAGCGACGAAGTGTCTGCTAATTCACTTACTTGCGATTTGTGTTTTCAACATCCATAATCTCTTAATCGAAAGAGAGGTTATTGGGTGACTTTTGAAGGCACGAATCAAGAACCAACCCCGATTTTTTTGACCACAATATCCTACCAATTTGTCGACAACACATCACATCAGGTTTCGGACCCATCCTAAGCGGATTGGTGTCGAAGCAAAGTTTCACCCGCGGGTGGTTTGCCTTCGGGCACCCCCTGCTTTATTGCTTTTGGTGACTATTTCTTTTGTAGTATTTAGCTAGTTTCATGTTTATGCTTTTGTCAAGTTTTCAGTTTATTTAGATTCATTTTAACCATCGTTAGATTTATCTTTTATTTTTCATACACAGGTGCTACTGATTCTTTGTTTGTTTCTTTGAACGCAGATTTGCAGCATTAGAGGAGCAACGAGGAATCTACCTTTACCAACGCAAGCGATGACAACGTTTTGGTTCGCCCATCTTATATGTGGGCACGCGGAAGAAGGAATTCTGAAACAAGTTGTAAAAGACCAACATTTAACGCTCCTATCCCCTAAAAAGGAAGGAGACGCATTGTAACACAAATTTGAAAAGCATATCAATAAAAGGGCCGATCTTTTTATATTGCTTTAATATCTTGTGTTCATGTTCTTTCTTTTTACGCATTTTTCAATAACATAGGGTTTAAGCGTTATTTTAGTTTCGTTTACATTGCATTTTTAGTTTATCCTTTTTGTTTCTGAAATCTCGTGTTTTCAATGGCGATCACGGTGGGACCTCTGTCCTCTATTTTTTTTTAGGTTAAATTACTGATCTAAAATTGCTTGTTTTTTTATAGGTACCTATTTTTCAACATCGGACTGTTATTCGTCTCTGCAAGTGACGATTACGAGAATTGGTATTCGTTTCACCCCGGGACGAATAAACTATTCGTCTCACCCTGGGACGATTATCGTTTCGATATTCGCCTCACCCAGGGACGAGTATAGTTCTGTGCAATTTTTAGAGCAAATCAGAAACATCCTGTTGGGCAGAGAAGAGGTAGGGGTTTTTACAGCTTCTGTCAAATTTTTGTTTTTTTGTTTTCTGGTTTTCGGTTTTGTATGGCTTAGGGAAAGATTTCTTTTTCGTTTGCCTGTTTCAATTTTTGCAAATTAAAATGAACCCCACACATCACGTGGTATTTTAAACCAAGGCGTTGGTCGTAAAACCCCAACCCTTGAGCAAGACCAAAGGTGGATTCCATTATCACTTTGGCTTGAGATATTGCATCCATTACCTCGATCGCGACTGTTGCTAGACGTAAATCCCGACGAAAGTCGACCAAGTGTAGCTTGGGGTGATTCCTAGCGCATGAGGATAAGTCTTCTATGGTAGGTGTCATAAACAGAGTGATTCCCCTTCCGTACCGCCTATGTTCCACGTATCATCTGCTCTCACGTACCTATAGTCTCCCTCACGTAAGGGCGGGTATATAGAGAGGTTGGTATATCGGTCCGACAATGGTATATTGAAGGGGCGACCATTTTGGGAGTCATAAGAGCCTTCATAATTGCATTTAAACGTTTCACAAAAATTTTCAAAAACAAAAAACAAACAACAAAAACACACTAAACCAGATTTAGGGCACACTATTAATCTTTAAAAGAGATAATCATTGCTTGTGTGTGTATGCTATTTTCTGTTTAGACAAAAAAAATCATAAAAAGAAAATCATAAAAAGAATTTTTGCATCTTTAGGTTAGCATTACCATGGTGAATACTCGTAGCCAAGCCCAATCATGGGCAGAAGCTACAGAAAATGCACCAAGAGAGACAAATCGTCTCCGATATAGCCTTGAAGACTTGGCCATCCCGCCTCGACGGCGGGGTACACCAGTTAGTTCACACCATGCAGAACATGGCTCTAGAGGCCCCTCCTTGAGGGGCACTCCAACCCATACAGTCATAGAACATGGCTCTAGAGGCACCTCCTTGAGGGGCTCTCCAAGTCAGGCCATCAATAGACGAGACTTTAGAACCCCCTCCCTAAGGGGAACTCATGAGCAACAAGAATATTTTCAAGAAAATAACCTATATGCAGCACCTGGTCTAAGTACGAGGCCTCCTTTGGAAGTTCATTTTGGGTGGCCTAGTGATGAAGCATTGTGTACTGCTCTAGAACAACAAAGGGTCCAAAAGGAAGAACCATATGATTTTGTTGTTCCTAATTTACCCCCAATTAATGTCGGACACGAGTAGACCATATCCAGAACATCAGGTTCTCCCGACAAGGCAAGACAATTCTGCCCGCACTTTTTATGCATATCACAGAGAGAGTGAGGAGGATCACTACATTCCTCAAGAACAGTATCCAGTGTAGAAATGATGCACGTCTGCACCTGCTTTATATCCAGATCGCTCATTGAGACCAGAGTTTCAAGTTAATGCGGCCAACCTCGACAGAGGGAAGCAACATATAGGGGTCTCAGAGCACCATGATCGAAACAGATATGTAGGAGAGACATCTAGGCCTATTAAACAAGAGACGATGGAACAAAATGACTTGGCATTTGCACAACTAGCCGCCCGCCAAGCACAAATCACGCGGCTTAGGCAAGAACAACAAGAATTAGAACATTTGTGTCACCTTGATCAAGAGCGCATTCAACGTCAGACAACTGAATTGCTTCACAACAATGCGCCTGAGAAGGCCCTAGTCCCTCGTGCACAACAATCTGAGATGTATGTGAGGCACAACCCCTTAGTGCGAGACAGGTCTCCATGACTTCAGCAAGCACTGCCTCCAAGACCTCTTAGACCTGAGCGGGAGGCCATTCCCGCAACCGTGATGGGCATCCTCCGCGGGCACCCATCCATGTTTACAGAGCCTAGGCCAAACACTCCTCAAGAAGATTATGAGGATTATGACCAAGAAGAAGAGCGGGCTGAAATGCCCTATCAAGGCAGAAGGGATGCTACCCATTTATCCATCCAAAGGCCTCAAGTTCCCCGCAACCCACAACGGGAACAAACCAAGGAGGAGGAGATTACGTCCTCCGATGCATACAAAGTGTTGTTAGAATGCTTAGAGACTATGGAACTCAAGACTGCTGGGCCCCAAAAGCCTACCTTACGCCAACTCCGTAGTCATCCGGTGCATCCATCAGTGCCAGCACCTCCATACCCCGAACATTTCAAGCTGCCCCAGTTGGCACTCTTTAAAGGGGATGAAGATGCTCAAGAGCATGTGACACGATTTTTGAGCCAATGCTTTGGTATACAAGACAATGATGCATTGCTATTGAGAACATTCATAACCACATTCGTAGGATCTACCTCGGATTGGTTTACCCATCTATCGAAGCATAGCATCTACAACTTGGATCAACTAGTGGACGCGTTCCTAGAACGTTTTGCTTTCAATACAAAGAAAAAGGCGTCACTCAGTGATCTAGCTAGCCTCAAATAGTATGAGGAGGAATCTATGGTAGCATATGGGAATCGATGGAGGACGGTGCTTTCAAAGTTGTCCTACCTCCCTCCTATGTCCGACCTAACTCAAATGTTCGCAAAGATCTGTTTGCGATCGATCTCTGTGCTATTGCAGCTCTGCAGCAATACGCCACTTTAGAAGAAGCTCTGGCGCAAGCTAGACGTATCGAAGAGATCAAGATACAGGATGGCAAAATTGCCAAGCCTAAGAAAAAAGAGTGGAACAAGAGCACCAAAATAGGGAATACGCAACAAAAACCCGTCGCGGTCAATCAAGTTGCTATTAATGCCCCTACGCCTACCCAAGCAACACAGCCTCCAAAGGCTAATTATCAGGCGGTGCCTCACAATAATTATGAGAAAGATAACAAAAAGCAGGATCAAAATCAGCAGCGTCACCCTAAGCGACAATTTACACCATACACTGAGTCTAGGGACTCCTTGTTTGACCGTTTGTCAGTGGCAAACTTGATTAATCTGCCAGATATTCCAACAATTGATCCTAATGCGCCAAAGCCTAAGGGCTACAGAGAGGATATTTTCTGTAGATTCCACAGAAGGAAAGGGCATGACCTTAATGTCTGTTGGACGTTTAAAGGTTTAGTGCAAGATCTCATTGATAATCACACATTGGTAGTGGATAACCCCATCGCACCCAACAACCAACAAATGGGTGTTTTCAAAGATCCTTTACCCACACATGATGCACAAACAAAACCTCTGCATGTCAACGAAGTGCAACAGAGTTGCCCCATGGAGGGGTATGTTGGGATGATTAGCATTGTGACAAGAAACAAGAGACACCCAGGAGTTGTCCCCGTGACAGCCACTAGGGAAGTTCCATCCACGTCACAACATCAACCGAATCCTACACAGTTGCCCCCGCCTAGACCAGTGGCCACGATTCGAACTAGACTTACTCAAAGTCTATGGACCACATCGGCTAGGCTCTCCATTTATGAGCTTATTCAACAATCGATGCCCCATCGGGAAGCTCTTATGGAGATATTAAAGGCAATTGAATTGCAACCCCACGAAGCGGATTCGTTCAACAATTTTGTGGGGCATGTCAAACAATGTACTGAACCAGTCATTACCTTCAGGGAAGATGAGCTAAAAATGGTGACTGGAGATGTAGCGGATCCACCCTTGCACGTTATTGCATGGGTCAACGGGACTCCATACAAGCGGGTGTTGGTAGACACTGGTTCGTCCAGTAACATTATTACAACCGCTGCATTGAAACATTTGAAAGCGCCAGCCTCTCACATTGCACCTTCCACTTATACCCTTCGAGCATTTAATGATGCGATATGCTCGACAGTTGGCACAATTGTCCTGCCCATACAAGTGGGACAAAAGACCATTCATACGTTGTGCCACATTTTAGAAGGTGAGATGGCTTACAATATCTTGCTTGGGCGGCCTTGGATCCGGGATATGAAGTGTGTCCCTTCAATTGCTCATCAATGTCTGAAGTATACATTTGAAGGACAAGTGCACGTGGTCCCCGCAGATTTGGAACCTTTTAAATATTGCAACTCAGTGCAAATCATGCCGTAGTCGACCCTCCCTTCAACGCATGTGGATTTCCAGTTAAATCCATCTAAGAGGGGTCCGACTAAGCAAGAATCTCCATTACCAAATCAATCAAATTCCTAGGCGGGTTCATCTTCTTCATCCAGTCCTCCCACAACGATGCCACCTACGGTGGCCACTCCAACGGACAAAGGAAAGAAGCCCCTGGAAGCAGAACCACCTTTAGTCTCCAACATCTCTACAGAAGAGACGCCTAATAGAATGGAAGTTGAGACGCCTAGTTCACCCCACATGGAGTGGACTCAAGGAGAACTCCCATTCGCTTCCCCTCAATCGCCAATGATTACTTGTTGAGATGTCTAACACAGGCATGGGGGAGTATATAGTGCGCAATGTTGTTGCAACGCCCACACTTCAGTCTATGCAAGACATGGGAAGACCTCGACTCCCCATAGGCTCCGTGGTTCCTTTAGGCTACCCACCTAATCAGACAAACTTTATTTTTGGGGGCCTGGATCATGGCGTTGAACCTTCCCGACAAGAAGAGGAAGATGAAGATCCCTTTGTGGAAGATGTCAACTATCCGGCTAACCCAGACTTCGCATTACGATATCTTAGCCAATGCAATTGGCATGGATACGGGTTGGGCAGGTATGAACAAGGAATGCATGTTTTGTGCCAACCAAGATACCAAATGCCTTATGACAAGTTGGGAGTAGGGTTTAATCACCCTTTGCCCCTCAACATCTTGGTCGAAAACATGCAAAGCCTAGGGATAGGCAACAAGGATGGGTTGGCATCGGATCCATATGCCAATCCAAATACAACTTATACATTGGGGGATTATTTCCCATTACAAACAAATAACCTTGTTGACCTCAACAACCCTTTCCCTATGGCTGAACAAGGAGAAACCTCATGGACTCACCCACAAGGGGAAGATGGACAAGACCACGAAGGGTCTTCTGAAGATGAGTCGGAGTACGATCATTCGCACGAATATCCAATGAATGACGATCAAGATAGCTTCTTGATGATGTTCCCATTGAATGATCCCAGTGAGCATAGGCTACCTCAACAACAACAAAATCCTTTGGACATAGATGACATGTTTGAACACTTACACATAGGTCCAAGACATAGGAGGCATTTCAACTTGGCACAGTTATAGCAATTACTGCACCCGCCACTCCAGGCATATCGAGAGCATCTTCCGCTTGGAGACCCTATCAAACCATCAGTGCCTAGGGCAGACCCTATTTGCAGGTCCATGCATAGGGCTGATCCCTTTGTGCCAGTGCCTACAGAGCCAGATCCAACGCACCAAGAGCATCCAGAATGTCAGAGTTGTCACATTTGCGGTAATGGAGATTACAATCATTTCATCAACATGGTCTCCATTGACTTGACCGCCCCCATCCATGATCCAGCCAATCCAACATGATTATTGCATCTAGACATAGAAGCTATTGATTGGGATCGCGCTGACACACCACCATCTCCATCAGAGTATTGGCCTTGCGGTGGGATGTTTCATTTCACTCCAGGACAGACTCAGGATGTCTTCCATGCTGAAGAGGAACTTGACGTTCCTAATGATGATCTTAATTCAGCAAACGATATCCATCTGATCCCAATTCCACACCAGTTGGAAGACGGATCCCATATGTCAGTTGAAGCAACGACTGATGTAGACATCGGCACAGATCCAATGAATCCATGGATTCTCAAGCTGGGGGTAAGTCTTTCCCCTGAAGAGCGAGCCGATTATGTTGCCCTTCTTAAGGAAAAGAAGGAGGTTTTTGCATGGTCATACAAGGATATGCCGGGACTAGACCCACAGCTAGTCACGCACAATTTAACGCTTGATCCGACAATCAAGCCAATCAAGCAAAAACTATGCAAGATGCATCCAACAGTGGCCTTAATGGTAAAATATGAGTTACAAAAGTTGTTGGATGCCCAGTTTGTCATCTGTGTGGATTATCCTCCATGGTTGTCTAACATGGTTCTTGTCAAGAAGCCCGACGGGAGGATTCGCATATGCACTAATTTTTGAGATCTTAACAAAGCGAGTCCTAAGGATGATTTTCCCTTGCCGAGCATCGACGCGTTGGTAGACGCTACAACGGGCCACGAAATGCTTTCCCTTATGGATGGTTTCTCAGGATACAATCAGATTCGTATCAATCCTGAGGACCAACTAAAAATGGCATTCACAACGCCTTGGGGGACATTTTGCTATAAGGTCATGCCTTTTGGCCTTAAAAATGCCGGAGCCACCTACCAACGTGCCATGACGTACATCTTTCATGATTACATGCACAAAACTTTGGAAGATTACATGGATGATTTGTTGGCCAAATCTCTTTTGCGCCCAGATCACATCGGTGACTTGAGCAAGGTCCTTGATCGCCTCATTGAGCATAAAGTCAGACTAAACCCCAAGAAGTGCGTCTTTGGCGTCACCTCTGGAAAGCTCTTGGGTTTCATAGTCTCCAAACGAGGAATTGAGGTTGATCCAAACAAAGTCAAGGCAATCCTTGAAATGCGTCCCCCAACCACCATCAAGCAGCTCAGGAGTCTGCAGGGAAAGGTTGCATCGATCAAGCGCTTCATAGCGCAGTTATCTGACAAATGCCGACCCATGAATAAATTATTGCATAAAGGGGTCACATTTCATTGGGATGACGAGTGCCAATCAGCCTTTGATGACATTAAATAGTACTTGGCTTCATCACCAGTATTGGCACCACCTAGACCAGGAGTGTCATTCTATTTATACATCTCAGCCACTGAGGTGGCATTGGGCGCCATGCTGTCCCAAAAAAATGAACTTCACAAAGAACAGGCTACATACTATCTTAGCCGCACCCTGGTCAGTTATGAACTTAACTATGCATATGTTGAAAAGCTCTGCTTGGCAGTGGTGTTTGCTACCAAAAAGCTATGCCACTACATGCTTAGTAATAAGACGTATGTTGTGTCTAAGGAGAATCCATTGCGATACATGATGAGTCGTACTTATCATAGTAGCCGCACGACGAAATGGATCATGTTGTTGACGGAGTTTGACATAGAGTTCATTGGACAGAAATCCATAAAAGGTCAAGTCATCGCCGATCAACTAGCTGAGGCTCCTCTTGAAGATGATCAGCCTCTGACTTTTGAACTACCTGATGATGGGGTCTTCCATGTTTCATAGTCACCAGATTCTGATGAGCCTGAGTCACAGTCGACATAACCCTATTCTTCGATGGTTCTAAATGTGAGCAAGGGGGTGGTGCGAGAATTGTATTCTTCACTCCGCAAGGTGCTCCAATGCCCTTGTCATTTAAATTAGACTTCTCATGCACCAACAACAATGCAGAATACGAAGCCTTGCTCATAGGTCTTCAGACAACAATCACCATGAACATTAAATGATTGAACATCTTTGGTGATTCGTTGTTAATTGTCAATCAAGTAAAGGGGATATTCCAATGTAAATGTCCAGTTTTGCGGGCCTATAAAGCCCTTGTGGACAAATTCTTGGCACAACTTGAATGGTATGACATCGAGGCACTCCCTCGATCATCAAATCATTTTGCGGATACTATGGCCTCCTTGGGGTCACTCATCCCGCAAGACCCTTCTGGTGAAATGACAACCATTCAGGTTAAAACATTATCGCAATCTACGATGGAGTGCACAAGCTCTGATCCGATGCCAGGAATCCACATGATCCAGATTGAACCATCTTCGGATAAGTTCTCTCGAATTCGAGATTGTTTGACTCAAGCCAACTGGGGTCCTTGTTCTCCCCGACCCCTCTTACTAGCAACACCACGTTGTTTTTACAAGTTCTTTCCTGCTCAACTTTTGTTCGGGATAGACTTCAAGAGGGATTGGCCATTCATACTATCGAGGTTTTCGATCAGCAAGATTGGTACACACCCATTCGGGATTACCTCAAGCTAGGTAATCTCCCACTTGGATTGACACAAGCCACGAAAAGATCATTCAAACAGAAAGCGGCAAAGCATGTCTTGTTAGGAGACATTTTGTATCGTCGAAATTATGAAGGAATCCTCCTTCGTTGTTTGGACCAACAAGAGTCCGCTTGGGCGATCACCCAAGCTCACGATGGTACATGTGGTGGCCACTTCAGCGGTATGGCCATCGCAAAGCGCATTCTTCGCATGGGTTATTATTGGCCATCTTTAGAGCGAGATTGTTGCGCATATGTGAAGAAGTGCGTGAAGTGTCAGCACCATGCTAATTTGACACACGTACCTTCTCAGGCCTTGCAACCGATTCAATCGGTTTGGCCTTTTTCATAGTGGGGCTTTGATCTAATTGGAAAGATCTCCCCTGCATCGTCTGGTCATCACACGTTTATTTTAACGGCCACAGAGTACTTTACCAAATGGGTGGAAGCAATTCCATTGACCACTACGACTGGAGCCCGCATTGCGGAGTTTATTTTGCATAACATCATATGTCATTTTGGTATTCCATCCAAGATCCTGTCAGATAATGGGACACCATTCAAGAATAAAGATGTGCGTGCTTTGACCACAAAGTACAAGATTCAACACAGCTTTTCAACACCCTATTATCCGTAGGCAAATGGGCAAGCAGAGGCGTCAAACAAAATGCTAGTCGCCATTCTCAAAAAGATAGTTGCAGACAATCATAAAGACTGGCACATTCAGATCCCGCTTGCCCTATGGGCTTATCGCACCAGCATTCGAACGCCCACTGGGGCAACTCCATTTTCGCTGGTGTATGGCTCCGAGGCAGTCATGCCTTTTGAGTTGGAAATTCCTTCCCTGCGCATTTCAATGCAAGAGTTCATCGATGATGACACTGCATGGCAGGCCCGGTTAGATCAACTGACGTTGCTCGATGAACGACGCGTTAATGCTCTCGAGCATTTGCGTATCTATCAAGAGCGACTTAAGAAAGCATACAACATGAAAGTCCACCTTAGGGAATTTCAGGTTGGTGACTTGGTCTTAAAAGAGAACCAACAGAATTCTAATTTGCCGTCCCATCTACGGGACAAGTTCACGGCAAACTGGTTAGGTCCTTACATCATTGACAGTAAAATAGGACCTGGAACATACCGGCTTGCCTCTCTTGAAGGAATCAAGGAAACAGAACCCTTGAACATCATTCATTTGAGGCCATTCCACATCTAGAGAGCCATAGTCCAACAAAAAGCTCCAAGGATTACCACAATCGCTTGGTCAACCCAAAAAGCTCCAAGGATTACCACAATCGCTTGGTCAACCCAAAAAGCTCCAAGGATTAATCCTTGGTAACCAAAGCTCCAAAGGATTATCACAATCGCTTGGTCAAACCAAAGCTAAGGTTTTCCTCATTGGATTATCTAATTGTAATAAATCCCATATTTGGTCAAACCAAAAGCTCCAAGGATTATTCATAATCGCTTGGTCATCCCTAAATGCCCCAAAGGTATCTATAAACCCTTTGGTCAACACCAAAAGCTCCAAGCATTACCATAACTACTTGGTCAACATAAATATTCAAAAATCAACAAAAACAACACAAAAATCAAAATCACAAAAACAATTGCATTTCAATTCCAAAAAAAAAAAAAAAAATCAAAATTACAAAAACAATTGCATTTCAATTCCATGCATTCTCATAAAAAAAAAAAATCAAAATTACAAAAACAATTGCATTCCAATTCCATGCATTCTCATAAAAATCAAAATACAAAAATATAGGTTACATTAAGCATTGCATCCATACATTGCATACTTCGATAGGTCATACAAGTCAAAAGCACCATAGGCTGTCATTACTTGGCAATTCCATCATTTCCACATCAAATCCATTTTCATAAACGCATACATCCAGCATATCACCCTTTTTATTTTAGCATAGTCAGTTGTCTCCTAATGTATATAGGGTTTTCGTCATTCAGATGTCTTTAAATTTCTAGCCAAAACTGTACATAGTTAAACAGATTTTACACGGGAAAGTTTTACTTGGATCACACCTTGTTACGTAGCATCCCAACACAAATTAACACACATAAAAATTCCTAAGTTGTGTGAACGAAAGATGAAACCTGCACCGTAATCCAGGTTACCATAAGCGAAACGGCTATCTTGCTTATCCCCCTGTGCGAATGACCCTAGGAATGCTGAGAGTTGGCAAAAGGACAAGCATCCTCCCTACCCAATTCCCCATGAATCCCAAGTTCTCAAAAGTTGCAAAAACATCAAAAATTTGCAAAACGTCAAAACACTACAAATTTGACATCCTACAGTGCACACATCAAAAGGCACAAACAATAGTGATTCTCGTCACTCCATATTCAAATCCCTTGCTCAAAAAAAAAAAAAAAAAAAAATAAACAAAATACGTGATTTTATCACTATAAAGAGCAAGTATCCCAATACAATTGAAGAAAAGAAGGGAGTCAAACTTGAATCCCTGGAACTCTCAGCATTTCGACAGGTCATGAGGCAAGCTTCAGTATCGATTTGGTTGATAGCCTATCGGTCACTGGCGGTAAACCTCCCGCATGACGATATATCTGTCACATTAACTTGTGTGCAGATCAATGTTTGCATGTGGATGAGCTAGCTTATGGTATCCTAGATAACATCGTAGATAAATCTGACTAAATACAATAAAGGAGTTAGTGGAGCTAATTAGGTGATCCTCAGTACAGGTTCGGTTGAAAGCCCATCTGGCACTGGCGGTATCCTGATGAATAACACATAAACGAACTCAATTGCACACACAGGGATGTGAAATAACTTGGTTAAATTCAAGTCGAATTTAGACCTTGTTCAAAAGTCTTGCGAGATAAATGTACAGTCTTGGCTAGTTAGTTAAAATATCTGCATCTCAGAAAAGCTTAACTCCATTTTCAAACAACCGGTACATTTCATTCCATACATCACCATCAAAAAATAGACAAAATACAAAAACAAAGTTTTCACATGCACAAGCATTCCACAAATTAATCCCATTACTCTAGCAAGTCCAATCCAAATCTTGTACAGTCTATGGTGCCTTGACAAATCATCAACAATTCATTGCATTCATTCCATATGCATACATCATACAAATTAGAATCATCGCATTCATAATCGCATATGCATACATCAATGTAAAAACATGTACATAAAAATAAATCATGAAAAATGTATAAACACCAAAAAGAGTCATCTGTATATATATATCATAACAAAATTGCCCGTAGGCTACAATGCACTGGTCCTCGGACCTCGCTCCCATCATCCAAAATCTCAAAAACCCCCAGCCTAGGGCGTCGACCACCATGATCATGCAGGATCGGTGCGACGAGAACTACCCCCTGTAGTATCAGTCCTCTGAGATCTCTCAGGGTGACTGCTCGCCCCTGCATCCCGCCCACTAGCACCTCCCTCATCTCGTCGTCGACGACGGGATGATGTCGACTGCTCTGTCCCACTATCTCTCGTCCGGTACGACGAGCCACTCGTCGGAGGCTCTGGTATTCACCCACCAAGGCGGATAATCTCGCCCTCCATCTCTCGTCGATGCTGACTCCACTCTGCCTCCCGCCTACGGTAGTACGCGATGGCATCATCACGCTGTGCTAGCTGCACCCGTAGGAGATCCCTCTCCCGTGCAGCATCCGTATCACCCGCCTACTGGCGAGACGTAGCCCCTGCGCTCTCCCGCTCTACCAACTATGTCCGTAGGCGATCCCTCTCCTGCGTCATCTCCCCAAGCTCTCCATCTCGCCTCTGTAATAACCCCGTCAATCGTGCTACCTCAGCGCGCAACCCCGCCTCTGTATCCCCCGACCCGACCGGTTGTCGACCTCTCTGGAGCATCGGCCTGCTCCGGAGCATCCTGCATCTCTGGCTGCTCCTCCTCATCAACGTCCTCTCCTGCATCTGCCACCTCCACCATGTCCACATCCGTAGGAGCTCCCCAACCCTCTCCTGGTGCCTCTGCACCCTCTCCGCCTCCCGCTGCCTCATCTCCTCCCAATGGCCCCTCACCTCGCCACTGCCGAAGCGTCCACCACTCCTGGTACTCGGCAGTCACTCCGACGTCATCTACGTCCGGAATGTCCAGTACTGTATCCGACTCCTCCCCCAATGGCTCGAGGATCGGCGCAGCTAGGGTCCTCTCATCACTCCGACGTCGATAGACTACGGGTTCCCCAGGCAACCCCTGGCGTACCCCAAACTGTCGTGTCACTCGGAGGTAGTGGAAGTACTCCTGCTCTGTCCCATGTCGCCCAATCACCCATCTCCCCCTTCGAACCCACCGAAGCCACTCATCAGCCTCTGGCCATGCGGGACAATCCCGATATGGCCTCCATACCACATCTCCGGGAGTCAGTCATGCCAATGCATCTCTGTAATGGTCCACGTCTCCCGTGAACCGCCGACTCTACCCTCGCTCCTCAGACCGATACCATAGAGCACCATAACCAATATCTCTGTCCACCATGTTCGCCCGTGTAGTCCAGGGTAGCCCTCGTGGTCGCTCTACGGCTATATGCTGCCATGCCCAGCACTGCAACAAGAAACTGTAGCCAATCCCCTTCCGCCTCCGACAGCGGACCTCATACAACTCATCATACAACTGAGCCAAAAGCGTCTGGCCCCATCTCATAATCACCGGCTCTGTCATCGGACAATCCACTAACTGCCACACCACCTCCAATAGGTTCCATGGGAACCTCGCTCCTGACGAGTCTGGCAGGAGCATGTTGGAAATGAGGCTCATGAGTAGTGCATGCCTCACTCCCAACATTCCCCTCGCATACCAATATCGTACCAGAATCCCACCAATCTGACAATCCAGCTCCGCCCTCTCCAACGAGGTCATCCCATCCTCATCCTCTCCGTGTCCAAAATACCGCGTCAGTACAGCCGTCCTCTGGCCTCGTGGTGTCGTCCGAATGGGAACCCCGTCTATCGAAATCCAAAGAATCCGATACACGTCCTCTAAGGTGACAGTCATCTCCCCTGTCGAAATATGGAAGGTGTTCGTCCGAACATCCCATAGGCCGATCAAAGCTGTAATGTATGCCCGATCCACCACAACTGCATCCAACCGAGCCACATGCTTGAGCCCTAGGGCATCAAGCCAATCCCAGTCCTCAGCTGTCAATGCCTCGCAGGCATTAGAAAAAATAGTCGGCACCCGATGTCGACTCTTCACCACCTGCACATCACAGAAAATAACACACATCAAAAACATGCATCAAATTACCATCACATGTACAAAAATGCATAACTGTACAGTAACATCTTTCATTCACATGTACATCCAAAAAAAAAAAAATAAAATTTGACATGGTTTACCTACGGTTTTACCTAAGTTTACCATTTCAAAACAAAAAAAATTCATTCAGTTTTCATCTTACATTTCATCAAAAACAATAAAAATTTGACATGGTTTACCTACGGTTTTACCTAAGTTTACCATTTCAAAACAAAAAAATTCATTCAGTTTTCATTTTACATTTCATCAAAAACAATAAAAATTTGACATGGTTTACCTACGGTTTTACCTAAGTTTACCATTTCAAAACAAAAAAATTCATTCAGTTTTCATTTTACATTTCATCAAAAACAATAAAAATTTGACATGGTTTACCTACGGTTTTACCTAAGTTTACCATTTCAAAACAAAAAATTCATTCAGTTTTCATTTTACATTTCATCAAAAACAATAAAAATTTGACATGGTTTACCTACGGTTTCGACCTAAGTTTACCATTTCAAAACAAAAAAATTCATTCATTTTTTCATTTTTACATTTCATCAAAAAAAAAAAATTTGACATGGTTTACCTACGGTTTTACCTAAGTTTACCATTTCAAAACAAAAAAATTCATCCATTTTTCATTTTTTAATTTCATCAAAAACAAAAAATTTGACATGGTTTACCTACGGTTTCGACCTAAGTTTACCATTTCAACAAAAAAATTCATCCATTTTTCATTTTTAATTTCATCAAAAAACAAAAATTTGACATGGTTTACCTATGGTTTGACCTAAGTTTACCATTTCAAAAAAAATTCATCCATTTTTCATTTTTTAATTTCATCAAAATAACAAAAATTTGACATGGTTTACCTAGTTTTACTAAGTTTACCATTTCAACAAAAATTTTTTCATTTTTAATTTATAAAAAAAATTTGACATGGTTTCCCTATGGTTTCGACCTAAGTTTACCATTTCAATAAAAAAATTCATCCATTTTTCATTTTTAATTCCATAAAAATAACAAAAAAATGGACATGGTTTACCTACGGTTTCGACCTAAGTTTTACCATTCACATCAAAAACAAAATTTTTATAACCATGGTTACCCTAAGATGTTACTCTAAGTTTCATTTTGGGTTTATCCTATGGTTTTCCATCTAAGTTTCCATCGGTTTGCATCCACGTTTCATTTGGTTTCATTCATTCACCTTTTAATTTAATTAATTAGGGTTTCATGTTTTAAACAAACGAAAAACATAATAAAAACACATTTGCATTTTTCAAATTCAAACTCGAGGAGATAGTGCACTTACTGGTCTCGCCTCGGCTCCGCCGCTCGATGACCCGGTCTGTGCACTCATGGTGGCTGGAAAATCTGGCAGCGCTTCGCGTCAGAAAATCTACCTCCTCCTCCCCAGAGCTCCAAATCGCAATCGATGAACAGTGCAAATGAGCCAAATCCGTCATTTTTGCATATTTATACTTTTTGCTTGCTGGTAATCGTCCCTGACCGGGACGAGCACTTTTCCCTCGATGGCGCGCTCGTCCCACCCTAGGACGAGTACCATCATGGCGCGCTCGTCTCACCTCAGGACGAGTACCATCATGGCGTTCGTCCCCCCCGGGACGAATACAAAAAAAAATAAAAATAACCAAAACATAAAAATGACAAATGCCAACAAAACCACTAAAAATTGCCGGACAAAAGTGCTCTTGCACTTAACCTCTTGGCATAAGAAAACTGATGTCGGGGTCTACCTTGTCGTTATCCTACTCCCTAAGAAGGCTACCATAGCCGGACCGCTCCACGGGAAGATGGATTTTCGCCAATGTTAACCCCAAATGGCATTCCAAAATGGGTTCACACCCACCAAAAATAGGTCAAAACAATCGAGAAACTGCTCGAGCATGCATCGGATAACATCTGAAGGCACCCTCACTTAAGTCATCTTGGGTCAAGCGACTCGTCGCTTTTCTCATGTCGGTCATTCCCTCATCGATTCGTCGCTTGAGGGGGTAGTCACACTTAGTTGCCAATCAACACCAATATACCCAGTCTTGGAAATGACACGCATTCAAAGGATCATTGCAAAAGACAATCGTGCCCTGCTTGGGGCAGCAAACAAGCAATTATCACAAACTGATCATATACTTGGCATTCGTGAATCATGAACTCAAGGTTCCCACAGACAAAAGGTTGCGCCCTTTGCCTCTTCATGACTGATCAATGTCTAAGTTCAAGTAATACCTCACCGAACCAGGTTAATGCTTGATTTAAGTTCCTTAGCTCGTCAGAAGCAAGGATTCAAGAATGCGTGCCCTTTCCATACTTGGGGCATCAAGAGTTGGTTAGGTTACTGAGAAACCCTAATCATTAGTGCTTTGGTTATATATTTTTGCTCAGCACTGCACCATGTGCAGCGCTTTCCAAAAAGGGGCATCTGTAGACACCAAAATAACACCAATCTGATTATGTGACAACAAGCACTGATCGCACTAACACACATAGCCCCTAGGGCAGCCCCCAGAGGTTAAATAGTGGTTCTAACCACTCACACAATAGTTTTGCAAGTCAAGAATCAATTTGGCACCTTTTAGACACTTTATTGCTTATTCGTCCCACCCAGGGACGAGTGCGGATTTGTACTCGTCCTACCCAGGGACGAGTGCGGATTGATACTCGTCTCACCCAGAGACGATTACTAGCGCTCGCTTCGGGGTGGGATGAACGCCAGGTTTGACCGACAAAAAGTCAGATCTCGGCGTATGACAACTCAGAACTGCCACTTAGCTTTTCCTGCATGGCATAGGAGTGCGAGTGAGTTCTTTTGACAACTCATATCTGCCAATTGACTTTCCCTTCACTGCATGGGAATGAGAGTGAGCTTTTTAAGACAACTCAGATTTGCCACTTAGCTATCCCTTCATTGCATGGGAGTGCAAGTGAGCTTTTCTAAAACATACAAAGACATGCACAGAGGCGGTTAAGAAGCCCTTGATCAAGAAGAAGTCTTCTCTTCACACAAAAAGCATTCATGCAAAGAAACACTTTTGCATGTTAATTCAAAGAGACCCCTTGGGTCTATAAAATGGTGAGTTTCCTCACCCAAAAGATATACCAGAGAAGGAGCATTTTGAGCGACGAAGTGCTGCTAATTCACTTACTTGCGATTTGTGTTTTCAACATCCATAATCTCTTAATCGAAAGAGAGGTTATTGGGTGACTTTTGAAGGCACGAATCAAGAACCAACCCCGATTTTTCTGACCACAATATCCTACCAATTTGCCGACAACACATCACATCAGGTTTCGGACCCATCCTAAGCGGATTGGTGTCGAAGCAAAGTTTCACCCGCGGGTGGTTTGCCTTCGGGCACCCCCCGCTTTATTGCTTTTGGTGACTATTTCTTTTGTAGTATTTAGCTAGTTTCATGTTTATGCTTTTGTCAAGTTTTCAGTTTATTTAGATTCATTTTAACCATCGTTAGATTTATCTTTTATTTTTCATACACAGGTGCTACTGATTCTTTGTTTGTTTCTTTGAACGCAGATTTGCAGCATTAGAGGAGCAACGAGGAATCTACCTTTACCAACGCAAGCGGCGACAACGTTTTGGTTCGCCCATCTTATATGTGGGCACGCGGAAGAAGGAATTCTGAAACAAGTTGTAAAAGACCAACATTTAACGCTCCTATCCCCTAAAAAGGAAGGAGACGCATTGTAACACAAATTTGAAAAGCATATCAATAAAAGGGCCGATTTTTATATTGCTTTAATATCTTGTGTTCATGTTCTTTCTTTTTACGCATTTTTCAATAACATAGGGTTTAAGCGTTATTTTAGTTTCATTTACATTGCATTTTTAGTTTATCCTTTTTGTTTCTGGAATCTCGTGTTTTCAGTAAGCTGTGGGGCCAATCCTTTGTAGAACCTGGTAAGGGCCATAGAATTTTGTAGCAATCTTCTGGCACCTATGAAGTTGTAGGGATGATTGTTTGTATGGCTTTAAGCGAAGGAAGACCATATCATCTACATCAAAACTATGCTTAGAATGATGCTGATCAGCCTATTGGCGCATCCGATTCTGGGCTAGGTTCAAATTCTGCTTAAGTTGGTGAAGGACCTCGATGTGTTGACTTAGAGTGTTGTCAATGGCCTAGACCTTGGAGCTTCTAGGAATGTAAGAGGAAGGCATAGGTGGAAGGCACCCATATACTGCTTGAAATGGTGTGAGTTTGGTTGCGATATGATAGGAAGTGTTGTACCACCATTCAGCCAAGGATAGCCATTTGGCCCATTGAGTGGGATAATCTAAGACAAAGCAATGAATGTAGGTTTCTGTTTGACCATCCATTTGTGGATGGTAGGCTGAACTCATTTTGAGCTGAGTCCCCTGCAACTTAAACAACTCTTGCCAGAAATGACTAGTGAAGGTGAGATCACGATCAGATACAATTGAGGTGGGCATGCCATGAAGGAGTAAGATGGAGTCAAGAAAAATTTGTGCAACAATGGATTTTATATAAGGATGGGCAAGGGCACAAAAGTGAGCATATTTTGAAAGGCGGTCCACTACCACGAAAATAACTGACTTGCCTCTAGATTTAGGGAGCCCTTCTATAAATTCCATGGAAATTTCAGTCCAAACCTGATCCGGGATAGGCAATGGCTGAAGAGTGCCCGAAGAGCACACTGTTTCACCTTTCATCCTTTGACATGTGTCATAGGTAGAAACAAAAGAGCGGATATCCTGTTTCATACCTTTCTAAAATAAGGTGCGCTTGAGTCGCTCTATGTTTTAAGGAACCCTGAATGGCCTACAGAGGGAGTGGCATGCAATTCCTTCATGATGAGCTCTCAAATTGGGGAATTATGAGGTAGAACTAGGCATTGATGGTAGCGTAGATCATGGCCATTCCAATTATATCCTAGTGTAGAATCTAGATCATCCATTAGTGAGGCTATCAAATCTTGCAAATCTGCATCCTGACGTGCTTCTTGATGCAAGGAATCAATCCATTGGGGAAGCGGTGCTAAGATGGCACACAACATGCTTACGGTCTCCATTTGGTGAGAAAGATCATTAGCCACAATATTCTCCTTTCCATTTTTGTAGGTGATATCATAATCATAGCCCATGATTTTAGACACCCACTTTTGTTGGTTAGGCATGGCAACTATTTGTTCCAAAAAATATTTCAGACTTTGATAGTCGGTTTTGATGGAGAAGTTACACCCAATGAGGTAAGGTCACCAATGTGTGACTGCATGCAATAAGGCTAAAATTTCCTTAGCATATGTGGATTTCCCCAGATTATGATCAAAGAGTGCCTTGCTAGTAAAAGCCACAGGTCATCCTTCTTGCATCAATACTACCACAATACCACGACCAGAAGCATCACTTTCAATGACAAATGGTTTAGAGAAATCTGGCATGGCTAAGATGGGAGTGGTGGTCATAGCATGCTTGAGTTCAATGAAGGCTTGTTCAGCAAGCCCTACCCAAGTGAAGGAATATTTTTTCAACATGGAGGTGAAGGGGGCAGCTATCTTCCCATAATTACAGACAAATTTGTGATAATATCCTGTAAGCCCTAAAAATCCTCAAAGTCCCTTGAGGGTGCAAGGTTTCGGCCATTATTGAACTGCTTGGATCTTCTTAGGGTCAACCTTGATGCCATCCTATGAGACAATGTGTCCCAGATACTCTACTTCAATAAGGCCAAAGGAACACTTGGACCTTTTGGAAAAAATGTTATGGGTGACCAACAACTATAAAGTTTGATCCACATGATTGAGGTGCTCTTCCCATGTGCGGCTGTAAATCAAGATGTCATCGAAGAACATAAGTATGAAATTTTGCAAAAAGGTCCGAAAGATATTGTTCATAAGACTTTGGAATGTAGAAGGAGCATTTGTGAGACCAAATGACATTACCAAGAATTCATAATGACCTTCATAAGTGCGAAAGGCAGTTTTTGGGATGTCCTCATCCTTGAGCCGGATCTGATGGTAGCCATAGCGGAGATCAAGCTTGGTGAAATACATGGTCCCGTGTAGTTCATCGAGTAGTTTATCAACCACTAGAATAGGAAATTTATCCTTGAATGTAGTCTTTTTGAGTTCTCGATAGTCAATACATAGGCACCATGAGCCATCTTTCTTGGGAACAAGTAGGACAGGCAAGGAGTAGGGGCTAGTACTAGGCCGAATGACACCAGCCTTGAGTAATTCTTGTACCAATTTTTCTAGTTCTGATTTCATGGCATGAGGGTACCTGTATGGCCTAATATTTGGTGGTGCACTACCCGAGAGCAATGGGATAGCATGGTCATGAGAGCAAAGCAGTGGTAGTGTAGTTGGTTCTAAAAATACATCATCATGTTTGTGTAGAACTAGTTGTAGGTCTGATGGAATTTTGGTCATTAGTGAAGTGGTTGGTTGGATGGAGAAGAGTTGTGCAATGACCCCATGTTTTGATTTCTTTAGCACTTTCTCCATACGATTGGAACTAATGAGGTGAGGTGTTCCTACAGGGGAGCCCTTGAGTAAGTGTGTTTGTCCATTTTGGGAGAATTACATCCAGAGTTCTGCAAAGTTCCAACTGATAGTGCCCAATGTACTCAACCATTGAGATCCCAAAACCATATCACATCCTCCCAATTGAAGGGCAAACATGTCCTGATTGAGTTCATAGTCCCCTATATTGATCTTAACATTGTGGCATTTTCCTTTATAAGGTAATGTTCCCCCATTGGCTACCATGACCTTGAATGAATTACAAGTGTGGATATAGCAATTTTCCTGCTTAGCAACTCTAGGATCAATGAAGTTGTGTGTGTTGCCTAAATCAATAAGGATGGTAAGACGTTGGTCCTTGAAAAATCCAATAACTTTCATGGTTTTTGGAGTGGTAATGCCTACAAGATCATGGACTAAAATATCTGCCTCAAACCCCTATGTATCTTCTTCCTGGGGAGAAGGTATTTTAGGGAGGTCCTCATCCTCATCACTCTAGTCAGTGTTAATAGGTTCATCAACATCTATCAAGAATAGTATTTTGTTGGCACACTTATGTCCTTTAAATTTTTTTTCATCACAATTATAACATAAGCCTTGGGCATGATGTGCATCCATATCCTTTGTATTCAGTCGCTTGTGTGTAGTAGGTTTACTATCCACTAAATTTTGGGCACGAAAAGGAAATGAAGGTTGTTTTGGAGAAAACTATGGGGGGAACCTTTGGTTTGAGAGTTTAGATTCGGCCATATAGGCCAAAATGATAGCTTCCATCATGGAATGTGGTTTCAACATCTTTACTTCAGTTTGGAGATCCCATTTTAACCCACTGATAAAACAACTTGTGAAGAACCCTTCCATCAATCCTCTTATCTTATTGGCCAATTTTTCAAATTGAGTTTGGTAATCACGGACTGAGGATGTTTGTTGTAGTTTGGTCAAGGCCCTTGTGAATTCCTCATACTCACTAGGTCCAAAGCGGGTTAGTATTTGGGACTCAAATTCCTCCCAAGAGAGATTTGGGTTGGAATTACATAACCATTGGAACCAGTGTAGAGCCTCAAATTCCAAATTAAAGGAGGCCATCTAAACTCAATGATATATGGGAACATTATGAAGTCTAAAGAATTGATAAACCCTACATAACCACCCATCAACATCCTTCCAATTAAATTGAGGGAAGTCCAATTTTAGAATTTTAAAGGATGGGTCATAGTCATTATTTGCAGAGTTTTCAGCCTGGTGTTCTATTTTGAATGGTCCCTTATGGAACTTGCTACCCATATTTATTAGTGTGTCTTCTAAGCGAGTACCTTGGGCCTCTTCCATTATGGATAAAATTGCCATGTTCAAATTTTTAATGGATTTGGTTAAGGAGTCCATCTATTCTAGCTCTTTTTGATGTCCACAGATACCCTGGGCTATTTTGGAACCTTTTGTGACCAGTTACTAAAATTAGAATTGGGTTTCAAGACTTACTATTTTTAGTAAGTGTCCAAAAAAATGCTTGGCTACTATATATAAAAAAAATTAGTTCGAAGAGGTGGTCACAATGAGCTATATCTCACAACACTACTTTTGGGCACCCCAGACTTTTTTTTTAATCCTATTTTGTCGAGTCTAATGGTGTTTATAGTTTTTTATTTTGAGCTACAGTGCAAAAGTTGGGTACTATAGCACTATCTATAATTGGTATCTGGTCACTCGCTCACTATTTTGCTCAGCCTAGACAATCTCTCTGACATTGCTTACCTCACTAGTCTGAAGATTCTTTGTATTCTATAGGTTACTTTTATTATAGTTCTGTTCTGAAAACTGCAGTCTTTGACCTGACTGTGCTGACCTGACTGACCTCACTGTTACTGCCATTGTAAATTTGACTATTATTCTCCAGACTATCAACTTAAATGTCACCCTCATATTTTATCCCGAATCCATGCAATGTATGTTATTTTTTTGGTAGAGGATTCCTTTCTTATATGCTCACTTTTGGGAATTTGGAATGCAGGATTACAACAGGGAGTTTTGATTTGTGATTTTGTTGCAGGTTGAAGTTTTAATAGAACCAGGGTATTCTAAGTAAAGGAGTATGTAACACCCATAGGAAATTAGATATATCGTAGTGACGAACAATAATGCTCGGACCAATATTTCAGGCCACTACCTAAGGAGGATTCCACACATACCCTTGAGCACACTATCTGCCTCTCTAATAGTACGAGAGGGTAATCGTCCAAGATGCTGTGTCCCATAGACTATGGATGATACAAGGCCAAGAAGCTTCCTACTAGATAAAATTTTGTTAACCCTAGAATGGTCTCCCGATACACCCAAAGATGCATGGGAGCTCAAGTCCGTGCACGAGTTCTATCTGAGGCCTGGGTATTGGAGCCTGATCACCCCTCACTTCACTAGACATTGTATGGGCTATCTAGCTTATCCAATAATGATAGATCCTTCATGATATTTTAAAACCCTCGGCACAAGGTTTCTACCTACTCAACTAAAAAGGACTATTTTTTTTGACTAGTATTTGTATTTTTTTTCTTTTGATAATAAAAAAAATTTACACGAAAATAATAGAGGATTATACCTAACAGGCAAGAATCATTACTATTGTAGTAGAACTTGGCCTTGGAAAGCGCTCTGATACCACTTGTTAGGATCCTGCTATAAAATAAACTCAAATAACACACTCTCACACAATTGCTTGGAAATAAAATCACATAAACATCATATTAATATTCAAAACAAATTACACATTATAACAAAAATTTGCATAAAGGAACAATCTCACAATATGATAGAATCACAGGCCTCTTCGAGGGGGCAACCTCCTTCAACACTTCATTAATTTGCAAAAATTTCAATACATTGGTGCCTTCTTGGGTATTTAAAGAGTTCCCTTCCATGGTTGGCTTACATGCAAAATGCCACTTGGATTACATGCATAATGCCACCCGAATTACATGCATAGTGCCACTCGAATTACATGCTTGATGCCACTCAAATTACATGCACAAGGCCACCTTACATAACCTATCTACCATGTGTTACATAAAAAGGGTGTCATTTGTCATAGGCACTATATAAGCTAAAACTTAGAACATTACAAAATATTAATCATGGGTACTACCCACGTTATTTAGGAATTATTACATCATAGAAGTTATTACATTAAGGGTTAGGATGGGATCCTAACACTATCTATGATCATATAGGTCAACCCTAAAATTCCCAAAGGTATCCATAAGCCCTTTTTTCATATCCAAATTCCCCTAGGTAGTCATAGACACTTTTTAAGTGTTGCCACACATCTAGGTCACCCAAAAGGCTCTTAGTAGGTTTTCACCATCTAGGTCAAGTAAAAAATGCTCCTAGACTATCTACAATCATCTATGTCAACCCTAAAATCCCAAAAGGCATTCATAAGTCCTTTGGTCATAGCCAAATGCCTTGAGGTAGTCATAGACACTTTTTAAGTGCCCCCACACATTTAGGTCATCCAAAAGGCTCATAGTGGGTTCTAATTGTCTAGTTCAAGTAAAAAATTCTCCTAGATTATCTATGATCATATAGGTCAACCCTAAAATCCCTAAAGGAATCTATAAGCCCTTTGGTCATAGCCAAATGATGGTATTTGTAGACACTTTTTAAGTGCCACTACACATTTAGGTCACCCAAAAGGCTCCTAGCGGGTTCTCACCATCTAGGTCAAGCAAAAAATACCCCTAGACTATCTACGATCATCTAGGTCAACCCTAAAAGTCCCAGAGGTATCCATAAGCCCTTTGGTCATATCTAAATGCCCCTAGGTAGTCGTAGACGCTTTTTAAGTGTTGTCGCACATCTAGGTCACCCAAAAGGCTCCTAGCGGGTTCTCACCATCTAGGTCAAGTAAAAAAAAGCTCCTAGACTATCTAAGATTGTCTAGGTCAACCCTAAAACCTCCAAAGACATCCATAAGCCCTTTTGTCATAGCTAAATGCCCCTAGGAAATCGTAGACACTTTTTAAGTGCCACCTCACATCTAGGTCACCCAAAAGGCTCCTAGCAGGTTCTCACCATCTAGATCAAGTAAAAAATGCTCCTAGACTATCTACAATCATCTAGGTCAACCCTAAAAGCCCCAAAGACATCCATAAGCCCTTTGGTCATAGCCAAATACCCCTAGGTAGCCGTAGAAACTTTTTAAGTGCCACCACACGTCTAGGTCACCCAAAAGGCTCCTAGTGGGTTCTCACTGTCTAGGTTAAGTAAAAAATGTTTCTAGACTATCTATGATCATATAGGTCAACCCTAAAAGCCCCAAAGGCATCCATAAGCCCTTTGGTCATAGCCAAATGCCCCTAGGTAGTCGTAGACACTTTTTAAGTGCCATCGCACGTCTAGGTCACCCAAAAGGCTCCTAGTAGGTTCTCACCATCTAGGTCAAGTAAAAAACACTCCTAGACTATCTACAAACATCTAGGTCAACCCTAAAATACCTAAGGCATCCATAAGCCCTTTGGTCATATCTAAATATCCCTAGGTAGTCGTAGACACTTTTTAAGTGTTGCCACACGTCTAGGTCACCCAAAAGGCTCATAGCAGGTTCTCATCGTCTAGATAAAGTAAAAAATGCTCCTAGACTATCTACGATCATCTAGGTAAACCCTAAATCCCCAAAGGCATCCATAAATGCTTTGGTCATATCCAAATACCCCTAGGCAGTTGTAGACACTTTTAAAGTGCTGATGCATGTCTAGGTTACCCAAAAGGCTCCAACGGATTCTCACCGTCTAGGTCAAGTAAAAAATACTCCTAGACTATCTACGATCATCTAGGTCAACCATAAAATCCCCAAAGGCATCCATAAGCCCTTTAGTCATAGCCAAATTCCCCTAGGTAGTCGTAGACACTTTTTAAGTGTCATCGCACATCTAGGTCACCCAAAAGGCTCCTAGCGGTTTCTCACCTCTAGGTAAAATAAAAACACTCATGGACCATCTACAATTGTCTAGGTCAACCCTAAAATCTCCAAAGGCATACATAAGCCCTTTGGTCACCCCCAAATGCCCCAATGGCCCCCAAATAAGCCCGTTGGTCACATGTGTATACATATCAATAAAAAATTCAAAAACATTGTCAAAATTTCAAAATTTCAAAAATATTGCATCACATCACATTGCATCCCATTCCATTTTATCATCGCTTGCATTTAGTTATATTCATCATTAGAAATTTTCATTTTGGAGTTGCTCATACATGTCTAGCACCATGATGGTACACTACTTACCACTCAAAATCAATGTTGTGAAAGTACTCATAGTTCAATACCGCAATTATCATCTTCACCAATATTTTTCATATTTCCATAGTTGTACCTATTCCTTTCACTTAGCCATTTGTTTTAAAATAATGTCAGTAGGGTTTTTTAGTCACTCAGCCATATCTAGTATCTACTCAGATTTTGTAGAAACCTAGCTTTATTTTTAGGAGGTAGAGTCTTGCATTGATTATCTTGCATTGATTATGCCTTGCGTACATCATATCCCAAACATAATTAATCATTAAAAATCCAAGTTTTGCACAAATATAGATGAAATCCATGAAGTGGTATAGGTTACCTTAAGTGAAAAGGTCATCCTGCTCATCTCCCTGTACGAATGGTTCAAGAATGCTGAGATTTGGCAAAATGACAAGTTCTCCCCTACCCAATTCCCACCCTACAACAATAAGTGGTTTTACCTCATTTTTGTCAACAAAATTCCACATTACCATATGTTTGCAATAGTCTAAATTTGCAAACCCCCACAAAGAAAAAATTCAAAGTACAAAAATACAAAAATAAAAAAGTGCACACATCAAAAATCACAAGAAACAGTGATCCCCATCGCTCAAAATTCAAATCCCTTTCTCAAGAGAAAAATGAAAAACTCAAAATAGACATTGATTATTATCAGTAAAAAGAGAAAAATAAACAGTGATTATTATCACTTCATATGAGAGCAAGTATCCCAATACAATTTGAAGAAAGTAGGGAGTCAAAATTAAATCCTTGGAACTCTGAGCATTTGGAAAACCATCAGGTGATCCTCATTATGGGTTTGGTGGATAGCCTATCTGTCAATGGCGGTAGCCTCCCAAATGATGATATGTCTGCCATATTAGCTTTTGGATGTATGAGTAGACCAATGTTTGCATGTGGATAAGCTAGTTTTGGTAACCAAGATTGCCTAGTGGTCTAGTCATACTTAGTACAAAATCTATGATGGTGCCATTCATTTGGTGATCCTCAGTATAGGTTTTGTTGAGAGCCTGCTTAGCACTGGTGGTATCCTTATGCATCTCATAGGAATGAACTCACTTACACACACAGGAATATGAAGTACCTTGGTCATCCTAGCAGATTCATACCTTGTCAAAAAGCCCTGCATGGTTCGTATACAACTTTTGATAAGTTGACTAGAGTGTTTTAGTCTCATGAAAACCTAATGAGCACTCCCTAAATAGCATGTCATTCATATCACTTCACCACATTCATTTCACTTACATTATTCACAAATCAATTATATAAGTCTCATGACAAAATTACATATAAGTTGATGCAAAATATATCATCTATGGTGCTAGCATAATACAACATGTAGTCTACACATTGCATCCTCTAGATCAATAAATAATCCATCCCACTATACATCCACGCATGTACAAAATAAAATCAAATAAAAATCACAAAATATGCATACATAGGCATTCATCATCATTGCATAAATCAAATTGCATGCATTTCATAAAATAATAAACACATGATGATAAACCACATAAAAAGATCATATATATGTGTATATGTATGGCATAAAAAGATACATCATGTTACCCATCAGCTACAATAAAGTGAGTCCTCATAATTAACACTGGTAAAACATCCAAAAACATAAAGAGAGTCACATGAGCCACTACCATGGTCATGCAGGACTAGTATTATGACTCGCACTCCCAACGGTAGTCAAAGTCCTCTGTGAACTCCCATACTTGCTACCACCTACCTTGTTAGCTCTCCGCCTAGACCTTAGTACCTCCAGCCTAGAGGAAGACTATCATGTCCTACTGTGGTGACTCTGGTATGACCCACTAGCACCTGCATCATCTCGTAGATGCCCACCAAGGCATACTACCTCAATCTCTAGCTCATCTACATAATCCTACCCCCGTTAGCACTATGCCTGGTGTATCGCTCCAAATTTTTCACACCCTTACCTTCAGGCTATAGGATCCGTTCCCGAAATGGGGATGTGAAAAGAATGGCGTGGTACCTCGGATTGAGAGGCCTTGCGAAGGTCCCCCCTCTTGAGGGAGGTGTATTATGGTGATTTTTTGATGGATGGTGGGTTCACCAGGAAACATTTAATGGCAGTTTCCACGCCTAGGTTGGGAATGTGTTTTATGTGTTCATTTTAGCCTTAAGCATTCAAGTCCTAGGTTTGGCCAAAATGCGTCTAAGCTATTCTATATGAAGATGTAGATTAAATGAATACAGAAAATAGAATTAAGACAAAAAACAGAGAAATTAAGCAATATTAACAGAAAATACCTGATCCGGATGTCTGATGAAGATTCTGATTCTTGAAGCAATCAGGATCGCTTCTGATTTGATAGGATCGTCTGAGATCAGACAAGATCATTTGAGATCTAAAGAATTCATCAGACGAATTTGTCAAAGACCTACAAATAGAGAAATAGGTGCAAAACATAGAAAATACAACTATGCTAACATAGGGAAATAGTGTAAATTGATAGTAACAATATCAAATTGAAACTTAAAAATAGAAACATGAATGCATTATGCTAATTTAATCATGATTATGACTTAATTATGCATTTGATCTAGATGGGTGAACTCCAAAATGCAAGATAGCATAAAATAATAAATAAACTAGCTAATTACAACATAAAACAATAGATTGAAAGATAAAGAAATGCAAACTTAGGGCACTGATTGCCTCAATGTTGACTGTAGTCAAAATCATCTTGCATTGGTACAAAATCATCTCTGATTCGACAGGATCACCTCCGATCTGAACAAGATCATCTGCGATTATGTAAGCTTGCTTCGGCTGAAAAATACTAAGGTACCTACAACAAAAATTGCACAGAACTCATGCAAATAACAATTTGGGATGTTTTAACGTGTATGAAGTCAAGTTACAGGGAATTATCAGCCAGGGGGGTGCTAAGGGGAGGGCTTAGGATTAAATAGACTTAGGAGGGAGGTTAGGAGGTTGGAGATCATCCCTATTTGGGAGATCTCCAATTGGGGAGGGTCTCTAATAGCGTAGACACGCTTCTGCCCGGATTAGAGACCCATTGGAACAGAAGCTAATTATGAAAAATCAATTTTGGGACAAGATCGTTTGGACGTCCTAGCCCAGACGAAATCATCCGATCTAAGGCGATATCGTCTGATCGACGATGATATCGTCAAACGGTAAAAAAAAACTCTAAAAATGGCATGGGAAAGGAGGAAATGGATTGCACAGCAGTTAACGGGCGGTTTGGGAGGTTAAAATTTGAATTTGAATTATTTACTAGAGTAAATGTAATTGTTAATATTTCACTGCGCCAATTTTAGGGTGCTACATTTTCCCCTTATTTAGCAATTTTTTTGAAGAAAATGCATTAAATATGAGTTCTTCTCGATCTACGAGAAAGCAAAAATTATTCCCATTTTTAGGTGACGATTCTTGGTCGAATCGTACGACAGCTTACTATGGTGCCCCCTCCGTGTTTTTACCCAAATCGAACGTTTGAGGTAAAAACGTGGAAAAACAAAATTTTAAAATGTTTTTAATTATGTTTTGAATAAAATTAAGAAAAATAGGGTAAAACCCTAATTCATTTTTACTGTTCATTTTTCTGGTTTTTAGAGCTCTACAAGCAAAAATGGTGGAGACAACGCATAGATCGACAGAGGTCCGGCGCGGGCTATGGGTAAGAGTCTAAACTTAGTTTAGAATGGTTTAAGTTGAATTTACATGCTTTTTAGGTGAATTTTGATTAATTTTTGAGCATCATGGCCGTTTTTGGGCCGTTGACGTCGTCGAGACGAAATCGTCCCGATTTCGACGAAATCGTCTCAAGTTCGCCGATTTCGTCTATGGACAAAATCGACGAAAGGGGGACGATTTCAACAAATTAAGGATGATTTCGGCTTGGAAAATCGGAGACGAATTTGCTCAAATTTGGGATGATATCGTCCAATTGTGGACGATATCATCATTTGATGAAATTGAACTTATTTTAACTTGCATTTTTTTAATTAATGATTGTTATTAATGATTGTTATTGTTTTGTTGTTTTATGTTGCAGAGAGGTTTGCTAAAGAGCAGAGAATGGAAATATGGGGGGTTGAGAGATGATTTGGCCGCTCTATCATAGGCAGAGAGGGATCAACTGGCACAAGCTGACTTACAACATGTGGCAGAAATGTCACAAGTTTCTACAAACATGGGGCTACTGACAGCCCTAGCAGAGAGGTGGTATCCGGGTTCTTCTTGTTTTTGGCTACCTACAGGGGAGATGACTCCCACATTAGAGGATGTATGGAGGATTCTGAGAATCCCCATACAAGGACGGTTGATCACTCCTATGGCCAATCAGGGCCATGCTATGATGCGGTTGTGTGCTGACCCGAGCTTCGCCCTAGAGAAGGGTAGAGTGAACATCAAGGTGCTACGTCAGATGCTTGGGGCATCCAGACTCACACAGGTTTTGGCTAGAGTGGTCGATGGACTTTTGCTGTGCCACCAGAGTGGGTGCAAGGTACCATGGGGCTAGCAGATGTGATCTACGATATGCGAGACCATGGTTACATATTTTCTTGGGGCAATTTTGTTCTATGTCGACTGTACAGGATCCTACACGGAGTTGTGTACAAGGGCGATCGATGTCTAGTTATGACATCGCTCCTACAGGTTTGGTGCTGGGAGCACATTGCAGTGTAGAGGCTGGTAGGGCTTCCTTTGATAGGGATTGACGAGGAGAGGCCCCGAGTTTTCTACTAGTGGCTTCGGAGAGGGTCACAGCGGCGGATTGATCTATCGATGTCCCAGAGACTGCTGGATGACCTTGTCCTAGACCAGATCACTTAGAGGCCATGGAGAGAGCACCCAGGGTGGGATAAGGATGGATAGGAGCTAGCTTGCATCAGGCGAGTTTTCTAGCTACGGATGGAGAGGGAAGAGGTGGAGCTCCACCGCTATGATAAAGTTTTGTGACAGTTAGGTCTACAGCAGGGGATCCCATCTCTCAGGGATTACGAGTTTTCTTGGACTGTCTGAGATAAAACCATAGTTAGCGAGGCTCCAGATATGTAGCACTTTTGGAGTTAAGACTCGGACGATGCCCCCATTTAGCCAGTGGATGGGGACAATGCAGGGGTAGTCGATGGCTACGATGCCTGGTACGTAGGCATCCGCCCTCCTCGGATGACGAGGGCTCAGGGTATGATTCATGTAGTTGTGCATCGTATAGGGAGGCAGCACCAAGCGGGTATGGAGGTAGCCCAGGGTCACAGTGGGAGAGAGCAAAGGAGGCCATAGGCGCAGGAGAGGCCATGACAATGGGAGAGGAGGGTGGAGAGACCCCCTTCTCCACAAAGAGAGAGGCCACCATCGCCCGACAAGGGTAAGGGTGTTGAAACAGGGGAGAGTAGCAAGACAATGACTCTCCAAGCGAAGATAGTCTATCTCCAGGCACAGGTGCAGACCCTATAGGAGGAGGCTGCACGACACCGAGCTGAGGTGACATAGCTCAGAGATGAGATTGCATTCCTCAGAGCACGGGGTGGAGGAGCGAGCACACAGGAGCTAGCACGGTTGATTGCTCAGATCGCGTTCTACCAGGGCATCTACTTCTAGATGGTGCCAAAGGGTCAGAGGGTATAGCTGCCAGCCGACATTGCTGACCCTATCAGGATTGGGTCATCGAGGACTTCTTCTCGATCGACAACTAGGACTCGCAGTACTACTCATACTACGATGGGGCCACCTCATCCACCTCAGGGTGGGGGAGGAGATGAGGTTAAGAGCTCGAGGGGTTCTCGAGGATAGACTACTGCATGGCATTGTATAGATTGATATATAGTTTTTATGATTTTTGATAGAGTATTAAGTATGCCGAGGTACAGATTATGGCATACCAATCTAGTTTTGTATATATTGTTGATATATATAGATGAGATATTTTTGATCATATGACTTGTGTATTTTTATGATGCTTTTATGTTTGATTGATGGACTTGATGATTGGATTGAGGATTCATGTAATTACGTCATTGGAAATATTATAATTTTGATGTGATGCTGTAATATTTTTAAATGAAATAATCTAATGTAACAAATTGGTTGTTTGTGATGTAATGTGATAAAAAATAAAAAGAGACTTCTAACAATAATTTCAAAGGACATTGTCGCTATTATAGACCATTTCATGGAGTCACCGCTCACTCGGTCGTCAAGCTAATCCCAGTATAGAAATATTGTTAAAAGTAAAAGAGTGCTTAAGAGACTGTCTTAAGACTTTGATGCAATGGTGCAAATGATGATGATGATGGTTTGTTTTTCAGATTTCCATGAAAATAGTATGCATGAAATAATGTTAAAATGACTTTTGCTAGGCATAAATTCCTAAGTGTGATAAATTTTTTGGATAATTCCCTAGGAATTATACCATCATTGCAAAATTGAAGGTTGACATAATGACATGAAATAATGATAATGTGCATGCTTTTTGTTTAAAAACATAATTGTATAATAGAATGATTTAAGTCATATGGTTTTCATGATTTTTAAATAAATGGGGAATAAAAATTGTTACAATGGTTTGCACTAGGCATAGAATATGTAGGTATAGACTTATACCATCATCGCAAAAATCAAAGAAGAAAATAGATTGTTTTATTGTATGGTTGATTTTTAATAAACAAAAAATATGAAGATGAGGACTTGCGCTAGGCATAAAATTCCAATTTTGGTTTTGGAACTATACCATCGTCGTGAAAGTCGATAATATATATATATATATATATATATATATATATATATATATATATATATATATATATATATATATATATATATATATATATATATATATATATATGTTTTGATTGGATGGTTTGAAAGAAATTTTGATTTTTCTATTATGCATATAGTTGTCAAGACAACTGTACTTGGAAGAAGAAAATAAATTATTCCAAACAATTTGAAAAAAATATTTCAAAGTATCTTAAAGACAAAATTTAGATTTTATAAGGAATCCCATGTGCATATGTGAATTCATTTCCAATCGTGATTTATCATAATGATACACAAAATCTCTCAAATATAAAATGTGTGTGCAATTGCTATGTTCGTTTACCAGTTTGAGCAAGATACTATGATACAAGTGATTTGAATAAACCAAATAAGTGTTCATTAACCATGATGTAGATGCATATAACCATACTAGACTACTATGTAAGTCGTATTATCAAGAGCTAGCTAATCCATAAGCAGACATAGGTCTGTACAAAAGAAGGTCGCTAATGTGACGGACATATCGCCATGCTAGGAGTTACCCAAGGCCAAGCAGGTTGGGCACAAACCACCTATTATGGGGCTTACCTCACAGTTTTTGAATAATTGAGAATTCTAGGGATTCAAGCTCATCAACCCTTCTTTTCTTTTCAAAGGGTAGGGAAAGGGATTTTATTGCTTTTGCTTTTGCTTTCTTTTGCTTTTCTTGCTTGATAATGCTATAATGATATAAAATAACTTTTTTTTTTCTCTTTTTCTTGAACTTTGCTTTTTGTTTTATACTAGGGATACTTGCTCGGATTAGCTGTAGAGCAAGGGATTTTTATTCTGAGTAGGGGTGAGCTTGTCATTTTGCCAATTCTCAAAGATTCTAGACCATGTGCATGATAGGATAGTAGGGGAAACTTTTCGCTCAAGAAACCACTTCTACTATGTAGCAAAGCATGGAAATTACAAATATAATCATTTTATTGTGAAAATATGTGCTTGGTTTAAGTAAATAACAAGATCAATTCTCTATGCTCAAACTTTATTTAATTGAATTTTGTGGACTTTGATATAAGAGAGATTAGTAATCATGCCAGATAAAATCAAGATATTTATTTTGTGAGTGTGAAAGTGAGGGATTCCAAATAAATGCTAATTTATCCAAAATAACTTGAAACATATAACTGCAACATTTGTAAGAAAATATATAGATATAGATACTGTTTTGAGAAGTTTTGAGAATGTTGACTCTCTCTTTCTTCTTTATATTGTTTTGGTTTCGAAAGAGTCAAGAATATTGCTATTTTTTTATTTTTATCATTATTTTTTTTTGTTTTTGAAAGAATTAACAAGTGCCATAAATAAATACAACAGTTTTGAATATTTTAATGATTTTGAATGTTTTTGGTATTTTGGAATTTATAAATTGAAAGAAATACAAGATAGTGATTTTGAAATATTTTAAACAAATATATACAAGGATGAAATGACCAAATTTATACATAGTAACGTTTAAGATGCAAAATATTCCTGGGTTATTTAAGTTCTTTACCATCTAAGGTAGATAATTTGTATGCTCCCGATTCAAATTTAGTAGTGATAATGTATGGTCCAAGCCAGTTGGGCTCAAATTTACCTTTAAGGTTTTTAGTTGCATCAGTATTTTTTTTTTGAAGATTTTGAGGATTTTGATTTTTTTGTATTTTGATTTTAATTTATGAATTGAAATTGGTGGTATATACAAGATGATCTATATACACTATACAAGGTTATTTGAGTATAGCATGTCTAAGGTTGCTTCAAAATCAAAGGAGGTTTTGAAGGATAATCTGGTTGAGGTGAAGGTAAGAATAGAAGGTGATGAATAAAAGGTAGTGATAACAAAAGCTTTGTTATAATGTAGAATAATGTAGCAAAAGATTTTACTTTTATATGTGTAAAATTGATCATGTTACAAAATAAAATGTAAGAAGGATAAGAAAGTTCTAGTTGAGCTTCTTGAATTTCATTGTTAAAAGATTTTATAATAACATTTGATTCATTAAGATCTTCTTCCTTTGTTTTGGGTTTTTGGAATAATTGATAAGTGCATAAATTAAGAGAGGAGTCATTATCTACCATGATACTTCCAACAAGTGTTTCTTTACTAGATCCGATAATGTAAAGATAGGAGTCTTCTTGTGGAGTAGAGGAAGGAATATCCTCATCATAGAATGAAATATTGTTAACCTCAAGAGGGTTTACACCATTAATTATGTTCTTAGAGAAAATATGATGAGGAAAAAATTGTTGGCTAGGTATTTTGAACAAAGTTTCCTTATGAGAAATTTGTAATACTTCTAAAAGGGATATCTTTGCTTGAGTATTAATCACTTGTTGTTGGCTATCAAAGTGGATTTCAGATTGAGATTTTGATTTTAAAGATAATATTTCTATGCTTACATTCCATTTTGGATCATTCTCTAGAGCCAAAGATAGTTTTGAAGGTTGGTCAAATGAGGAATCCATCTCTTGAATATCAAATTGGGTTGATTGAACTTGAGGTTGCTCATTTGTAGTTTTTGTTACAATATTAGTAATATCATCATGAAGGGACACATTAACATGCAATATTTGATTGGTTTCCTGTTGTTGATAATTGAATAGGGGTTCTTGGTAGATCCCCATGTTTTGATTGATTATTGGTATTTGTTGTGTAGGAGTTTGATTGTTTAATGGATATTTATAATCAGTTGTAGATTGTAATTCCTTTATATCAAAAGGACCTTCATCAATAAAATCTTGAATTGCACATCTTAAATCTTTACAATTTTGTGTCATATGTCCATCTACTCTATGATATTCACAATGTACCTTAGGTTTAAACCAATCTGCTGTGGTGTCAGGTTGTCTTATGGAAGGGAGTTTAATATTATTTGTGTCAAGTAAATGCTTAAGAATTATATCCATTGGTTTATTGAGCTCTGTAAATGTACGTGATGAAGGTTTTTGAGAGGTTTTTGATAAATGCCTTAGGAATTTCATCATAAAAGGACCTAATGGTTTCTCACATCTATTTTCTTTATTATGGGTAGAATGATGACAGGAAGATTGTGATGTAGGAGGTGAGTGCACGGTAGAATTGGAAGAATAAGTATTTTCTTGTTGAAATGGATGTGTTGTATTGAAAAGGTAGTGGAGGATTGTATGTGGGTTGATAGACATAATATGGATATATGGGAGAGTAAATAATATCGTTATGAAGAGGATTGGAAAAGGGATTGTTTTGTTGGGTTATGGATGAAAAATAAGAAGAGTGTGATGGAGGTGATGTTGAATAGAGATGAGGTTGGTCATAATCAAAAAATGTATTTGGCTGAATTCTTCCAACATTACTAATGGGCTCATATTGATTTGAGTAAAAACTCATGGTTTCTTTAGTACTTCTAAAAGTAATATTTAGCATCTATTATTTAGAATTGAATCTAAAACATACAAACTTGAAATGATGATTTTGTTTTTGTTTTTCTTGTATACATATATATTTTTTTGTTTTTTTTTGTTTTTGTTTTCAAAAGGTTTAAAATGCATTCACGTCGGGTTCACCAAAATGTATCGCTCCAAAATTTTCACACCCTTACCTTCAGGCTATAGGATCCGTGCCCGAAAGGGGGATGTGAAAAGGATGGCACGGTACCTCGGACTGAGAGGCCTTGCGAAGGTCCCACCTCTCGAGGGAGGTGTATTATGGTGATTTTTCGATGAATGGTGGGTTCACTAGGAAACATTTAATGGCAGTTTCCATGCCTAGGTTGGGAATGTGTTTTATGTGTTCGTTTTAGCCTTAAGAATTCATGTCCTAGGTTTGTCCAAAATGCGTCTAAGCTATTCTATATGAAGATGTAGATTAAATGAATACAAAAAATAGAATTAAGACAGAAAATAGAGAAATTAAGCAATATTAACAGAAAATACCTGATCCAGATGTCTGATGAAGATTTTGATTCTTAAAGCAGTCAGGATCACCTCTGATTTGACAAGATCATCTGAGATCAGATAAGATCATCTGAGATCTGACGAATTTGTCAGAAGAATTCGTCAGAGACCTGTAAACATAGAAATAGGTGCAAAACATAGAAAATACAACTATGATAACATAGGGAAACAGTGTAAATTAACAGTAATAATATCAAATTGAAACTTAAAAATAGAAACATGAATGCATTATGCTAATTTAATCACAATTATGACTTAATTATGCATTTGATCTAGATGGGTGAACTCCAAAATGCAATATAGCATAAAATAATAAATAAACTAGCTAATTACAACATAAAACAATAGATTGAAAGATAAAGAAATGCAAACTTAGGGCATTGATTGCCTGAATGTTGAATGCAGTCAAAATCATCTTGCATTGGTACAAAATCATCTTTGATTCGATAGGATCGCTTTCGATCTGAACAGGATCGTTTGCGATGATGTAAGCTTGCTTCGGCTAAAAAATACTAAGGTACCTACAACAAAAATTGGATAGAACTCATGCAAATAACAATTTGGGATGTTTTAACGTGTATGAAGTCAAGTTATAGGAATTATCAACTAGGGGAGATGCTAAGGGGAGGGCTTAGGATTAAATAGACTTAGGAGGGAGGTTAGGAGGTTGGAGATCATCCCTATTTGGGAGATCTCCAATGAGGGAGGGTCTCTAACGACACAAACACACTTCTGCCCATATTAGAGAACCGTTGGAATAGAAGCTAATTGTGAAAAATTAGTTTTGGGACAAGATCATCTGGACGTCCTAGCCTAGTTGAAATCGTCCGATTTGAGGTGATATCGTCTGATCGGTGACGATATCATCAAACGGTCAAAAAAAACTCTAAAAATGGCACGAGAAAGGAGGAAACAGATTAGACGGTGGTTAACGGGCGGTTTGGGAGGTTAAAATTTGAATTTGAATTATTTACTAGACTAAATGTAATTTTTAAGATTTCACTGCGCCAATTTTAGGGTGCTACACCTGGTAAGTCTCCACATTGAAATGGAGTCATGTCACCTCTATCTGTAGCCTAGTTACCTCCCCACTATTGGAATCCTCCTATGTAGGGTTTTGAGATCACAATTGTGCTTGAAGAGATGTTATCTTGGCCTAAGCCACCTGTACCTCGACTCACTATGTTGCTAGCTCTGCATGTGCATCATGCACTTGTGCCCATAGGATATCTATCTCCTACCTCACCTTGAGTAGCTCATATAATAGCACTATATCTATGTCCCCCGATGCCATTAGTGGTGCCTACACCTCCTCATCCCAAAAATCATCATCCCTTAAGTCACCTTGATCTCCTAAGTCTGAGATATTTACATGCTCCCATACCATGTGTCCCTAAAAATCACCTGCCTCACCTTGGTCCTCACCAGAAACATCATGATGTGCCTCCCTAGTTGCACCCCTCCCTAGTGACCCCTCTCCATGCCCCTAGCCTATCATCCACCAAGCATCATACTCTATTGTAGTCCCAAAATCATCCACATATTGAATGTTTACTACAGGATCCATATCCTATGCCACTGCCTCTACCATCGGCCATGCCAATGTCCTCTCATCCCCATGATGCTAATAAGGCACTAGCTCACTAGGCACCCCCTAGTGTAGCCCAAACTATCACATCACCTAAGCAAAATGGAAGTACTCCCACTCTATGCCATGTCGTCCAACCAACCATCTACCTTGCTACCTCCTACGAAGCTGTACAATATCATCTACCCACTCTAGGCAATCCCTGTATGATCTCTAGAACATGTTGCCTAGCTCGAGTTGTGAGAAAAAATTTGCATAGTGACCCACATCACCTATGAATCACTGAATCTATCCCATATCCTGTACCCTCTATCATAGGATTCCATATCCTATCTTCCTATCTGATAGTTATACCCGAGTCATCCAGGGTAGCCCATGTGGTCACCCCACTACTATGTGCTACCATCCCTAGCACTACAACAAAAATCTACATCCCACACCCTTTTTCCAATGGTAGCAGATCTCGTACAACTCATCGTAGAGCTGTGCTAGTAGTGTAGTACCCCATACCACCACCAGTGGCTCTGCCATAGTACACCTCACTAGTGTAAACACTATCTCCACCAAGTTCCATGGGAACCTCACTCTAGAAGAATATGATAGTAGAAAATTGGATATGAGAATTATGAGTAGTGTATGCCTCAACCATAATACCTTTGCCTCATGCCTGAATCCTACTAGCATGCCCGCCTTTAAGAAGTCCAGCTCTACCATCTCTATATCATAACTAAAGTACATCTTGAGCATCGCTTGTATTTGGTATTTTGGTGCCATGCAGATTGGCTGCCCTTCTATCAAAATCTAAATAATTTTATAGATGTCATCCAATTTCACCATCATCTACCCAGTGGATAGGTGGAATGTATCGGTGCATGGATCCCACAGATCAATAAGGGCAGTCATATATGCACGGTCTCCTATAACAACCTCTAACTGGGTCACCTGCTTAAGGTCGATGGCATCTAGCCACTCCCAATACTTTGTGGTCAAGGAATCCCTCATGGAATCAAAGAGATTAGGTACTTGATACCGACTCCTCACCACATGATAGAGATAAGCAACTCAATAATACAACTCCAAAATGGCCTCAAATGGCCCCAAGAACATTCGAAAGAGAAGACTCAAAATGGCCCCTCTTTGAGGCTAGTTTGTGGCCATTCCTCCCAATAATAGCACCCAACACTATGGAAACCCAATAAAGGGATGACCTATGACCAGCCCACACTAGCCATTCCACCTAGGGATGACTCCAAAAAATTGGGCTCAAAAAGGCCTTTCATGCCATCAAAAATAGAAAAAATAATGCAAAATTAGACCTATAAAATGCAATCTAATTGCACAAAAACATGGGTAAAACACAAAATTTGATACATATATCATAAATTAGTTTTAAATACCTACAATATAGTGTGATATTCTTCCAAATAAAACACATACCAGAAAAGCAAGAAAATCAACTCCTAACACTAGAAAAATGCAATAAGAAAGACTTGGTGTACCTGTCTTGCACTGCGTCCTCCACTGGCTGAGTCTGCTTGCTGAATCATGGTGACTATGGGATGAATTTTATAGCACTCCACTAATCATAATCACTCTCCTACTCCTCACCTCTCAAACTACAAAATAAAGCATGCACAAATGAACCTAACCTTCATATTTTGGGTTTATATAAAGATGCAGGGGTCACCACCATCCCAGGGTGGTATGAGCACATATTTGGCAAAATTTTCCACCTTGGGATAGTGGTAGAACATGCATTCATCCAACCCTAGGATGGTGGTAGCAAAAATAGGCCAAAACAACCCAAAATGACCCAAAACAGGTCCAAAACTACACCAAAACAGCTCAAATTGGGTCCAAATTTCACATAGATCAAAATGCAAACATAAGGATCCTAGGAGGTATGGGAAAGTTTTTAATTAATGCCCTAATAAGGCAATTTTTTCTATACCACCCCCTGGACATGCATTTTTCAGCTCCTTTCCTCCAGGCAAACTCAACAAAGTCACCAACATCCTCTCCAAATTGCCCTATTTTTCAAGGGATAAAATTGAAGGTAAGCATAACACAAGTCAATTGGGTCAAGTGAATCTTTAATTTTCTCACTGGTCATTCCATAATCAACTAATTACTTGAGGGGGTAGTCATACTCAATCCAAATCAGCAAGCACACACTCAATTATACGAATGGCGTTCATTCAATGAATCTTCGATAAAGACAATCATGCTCTTGCTTGGGGCAACAAACGAGTACACAATATCACATCATAACACTTGAAATTAATGGCATAATGAAGACATGGGCATTAGAATTTCATGGTGGACAATTTTAAAGCATAAACACACTCATTTAATGAGTTAGAATCAAATATTCAAGAGCAAACACCCTTTTCATGATTGGGGCATCTAAAGTTGGTTAGGTTATCGAGTAACCTTAATCATTCAAAATTTTGGTCATCTATTTTTTCTTAGCGCTATGCTGCACACAACACATATCAAAAAGGGGAATATTTAGACACTAAAATGTGGTAAATATTATTAAGCACCCACAAAAAATGATCAAATTTGCATCATATGGCCCCTTGGGCAGCCCTTAGGAGGCTCACAGTGGTTCTAGCCACTCCAAAAAGGTTTTTGGAGGCTACCGGCCCAATTTTGGGAGGTTTTGGCCCAAAATTCACCACCATACCACCCTGGGATGGTGGTAGATGCCCATCATACCACCTTGGTATGGTGGTGAGCCATCGTACCTGGGTGGGACGATGAGCAAGTTTGACCCAAAAAAGTCAAATTTGGGCCAAATGGCACCCAAAAATTACCATCTAGCACGCTATTTGGAGCATGCAGGTCAGAGGGCATTGAATACTTATGACATGATTCATAATGGAGGTCCAAAATGGAGATTCTCTTCCCCATCTAGTGCATGCCTCCGTTAGGACAAATGGCGCCTCTTGCCATGCATGCCCTTGAATGCCCTTTTGCACATGAGCCCATTTGGGCTATAAAATGGATTCAATATCCACATAAAAATAGAGATATGAGTTCTAGGATATGAAACGGATTTCTGTCAATATTTCCCCTCATCTTATTGCACCTTTTTGCCCTTAAAATATCCCTTTTTCCAAGGAGGTTATCGAGTGACTTCAAGAAGGTAATCCGAGCATAAGTTTTCCATTCGGGTGAATTTCTTCACCAAATTCAATAAAAAAACACATTATACTATTTAGGAACATCTTATAGTGATTTGGTAGCAAAGGGTGGCCAGATTTTATGGGTATCCCATCCTAGGGTGCCCCCCAAATAAGTGTAGTCATCACCATACCCTTTGGGATGAGGGTAAATTCTTAAAAAATTTCATTATTGTTTTTAATAAGTAATTTTCTATATTATCACATGATGCTACATTTAAAATTTCAAGTTATTTGGAGTTAAAATGAAATATTTATAGCATTTTTAAGTTTTTGAAGGCTCGTAGGGTCCATCCGGGCACCCTAGTTTTATGCAGGTGGATCCAAGCTCCAATTTGGAAATATAATCATATGGATTGTCTTAAAATGTCAATTTATGTGTACTGACCAAATTTCATGAGTTTAGGATATGTTTAGGTTCAGGATTTTCTTGTCTTCTCTTTCATAGGTTGCAGGCAAGCGAAACAAAATTGAGGGGTCTACAACTGTAATTCATGATATTTTTTCAATGATATCCTCTCAAAACATCCTCTTTAACATATTTGCAAATTTTCAAGTCATTTGGACATGTTTTGAAATATTTTTAATATATGCGCTATTTTACCCTTATGGGGATACATGTTTTCACCATACACCCTTACTATTTGACCTCTTTTGCTTCCTTGTGTGTGGGTGTAGGTTCTTAGAAGGCATTGGGAAGGAATATCAGGTGTAATATATTGAAGATACAAGCAACAGTGTCATTGGATCACCCACCTTGATTGTGGGTATGTGAAGAAACATTGGATGTACACCTTGATTCTGTAAAAGACTTGGTATTTGGGCACCCAATATTGTAACAATTGTATCATATTTTGAGCCCTCAAGGGTACTGATATATAAACTTGGATATGATACAACATATTAATAAGAAGAGACTTGATTTAATTCATTTCCTTTTTTTTGGTATTATTTCCTTTTCACATGCATGCTTCCTTTTTTATGCTCATGAGCGAGATGGGGTAGATACGCACATTATTTTACATAATTTAGTGCACCATTTTTCCCTACTTCAAAAAATCACATTCTACATGATATATTCCCCTAATCTGGGATTAATCAAATGTATAGTCACCTGCAGTGCAAATGACCCTACTGAAGATGCAGGTGAAGTAGGCTAACGTGCCTCTTCAACTTCTCTTTGAATTTCCTCTACTTCCATGGGAGTAGGGGATTCAATGATAATTGTCTTGGACATCTAATTTATCTCTTTTTGCCCATATTTTCTTTCAAATTCCTATCATCCTGATGCATCATCAATGCAGACAGTCTAGTAGAAGCAATTGTTGTGTGCTTCGATCATTGAGATGTGGATGTTGCAGGTTTAGCACACACTTCTTTGATTTTACCTCCTTGCTATTTCATTAGAGACACTGGATGCACATCCAAGTTTATTGAGGGGAACACGAAGTCCCCCCAAAAATTTGATAGATTCACATATTTAAAGGGTTCTTCATCTGAAGGTACCACGTGAGCCTATCCCTCATGAATATATTTGATACATTGATGTAGAATAGAAGGGGTGCAACACATTTATTTGATCCAAGGCCTCCCTAGAAGTATATTATATTGCATAGCACCTTCCATTACATAACAAATCACCAGGATGGTCTTCAGTCCTACCAAGATAGGTAAAACTATAATACCGACCATTGAGCATAATGTGTTGGATATTTTGAGCTCATTTAGTTGTCATTGATGTCAAGGTGAGAAGTTGTCATTGATGCCAAAGTGATCACATGAAGCTATCATTAATACCATGGATTACACCATTACTGTCACCAAGAAAAATGTAAAGAGTTGAAGAAAAAGTTGTCAAAATATTGTTTTACAAGGGTTTGTGTTAAAACCATGGTGAAAATTAAAAGGTTTTATTAAAATCATTATAAGGATATAAAGGCTTCCTTAAATATTGTGATGTCAAAATTAAGGTTTTTATTAAAAACATGGTGGTTGAATAATATTCATCAAGTCAGTGGAGTGCAAGTTAAAAGACTAAATTTCATCCCAAGGAAGGCTTTAATTTTTATTAAAGTCAAAGGGCTATAAAAATAATTTATAAAATTTAAATTATTTTAGAATTTAAATAATTTATAAATTATAAAAGGTTTTAAAAAGGAGTACCGATGTCATGTTAATGTAGCACCGACATCATACTAGTGGAGCACCGACATCTATGGCAAAAGGGAAAATCATGTATAAATACCATGCCAAAGGACATTAGAACTTACCCTTCTTCAATTATTTTATGCGACCAACGAGAAAAAAAATTCGTGAGATTGTTGAGGAAGAAGATGAAATCATGTTGTTTTTAGCACCAGGGAAAAATATAAAAATAAAGGAGAAGGACTCACTTCCATAGGACACGGTGGTCCATTGGGAGCGCATATTTTGTAAGAGAATTGGGAGTGGAAGTATCCACGATCGATTCACATGAAGTTGGTGTGTTTGTCTTAAGAGCCAAGGGGAAATTTTTTGGGATGTGCTCTGTATCGCTCCAAATTTTTTGCATCCTTACCTTCAGGCTATAGGATCCACGCCCGGAAGGGGGATGCGAGAAGGATGGGACAATACCTCGGACTGAGAGGCCCTTTGAAGGTCCCGCCTCTCGGGGGAGGGGTATAAGGGTGAATTTTTGATGGATGGTGGGTTCACCAGGAAACTTTTGAGTGGCTGTTTCCACACCTAGGTTGATAGTGGGTTTGATGTGTTCATTTTGTACTTTAATCATTCAATTCCTAGGTTTGGCCAAGATGAATCTAAACTATTCTATATGCCAATGCTGATTTAGATGAATACAGAAAATAGGAATGAATGCTAAACACAGAGAATATGCTAGCTAGAACATAACATACCTGATTTCGGATGTCTGATGAAGATTCTAAGTTTTGTAACAGTCCAGATCACCTCAACTCGTACGTAATCATCTGAGATCAGACGATATCATCGTCAATCTGATGAATTCGTCAGACAAATTCGTCAGAAACCTGCAATCACAGAAATAGATACAAAATACCAAAAATGCAACTGCAAAAACAAAGGGAAATGATAGAAATAACAGTAAATTTGCCTAAATGATAGATCCAAATAGCAATTAAAGAGGAAATGCATCAAATTCATAATTTATTTTGATTTTATCATGCATTTATATTAGATGAGGTGAACTCCAAGATGCATAAATATAATAATTTAAGATAGTGCAGAAATATAATAGGAAAATGCAGAAAAAAAATAAGGAAATGCAAACTCTGGGCTCTGATTGCCCCCAATCTGGACTACAGTCAGGATCACCTCCAATCGTACAAGATCATCTACGCTCCTCGACAGGATCATCCGAAATAGTCTGGAATCGCTTGCGATGATCCGATCTTGCTTCGACTAAAAAATAGTAAAGTTCCTGCAAGAAAACATGAAATACCGAATGCAAATGATAGTACGAGGATGTTCTAATGCACAAGGAGCTAAATTTGTAGGGAAATCAATCAACCAGGAGATTCAAGGGGGTTCATGGGGATAAACTAAGAAAATCCTAGTTTATATAGGATTAGGGAGAGGTTAGGAGGTTGGAGATCATCCCAATTTGGGAGATCTCCAACGGGGGAGACTCTAACTACGCAGACACGCTTTCTGCCCAGGTTAGAGAAGTTGTTGAAACAGAAGCTAAGTATGAAAATTTGGTTTTGGGACGAAATCGTCTGGACGTTCTGTTCCAGATGAATTCATCAGATCTGGGATGATTTCATCTAATCTGCGATGATATCGTCCAACGGTCAAAACAAATCCTAAAAATGGCATGAAAAACAAGGGGAGCGGGTAACAGGCGGTTAACGGGCGGTTTGAGGTTAAAATTTGAATTTTTATCTTTTTACTAAGGTTTAACTGTGCCAATTTTAGGGTGCTACATTTTGCCCCCTCTTTAGCGAATTTTTTGAAGAAAATGCGTTAAAGACGAGTTCTTCCCATTTTACGAGAAAGCAAAAATGTACTCAATTTTTTAGACGACGATTCTTGGTCGAATCGTACGACTGCTGACTATGGTGCCCCCTCCGTGTTTTTACCCAAATCGAACGTTTGAGGTAAAAGCACGAAAAAGAAAAAATTAAAAAGAAAGTTGTTTTTAAATAAAATTAAGAAAAATAGGGTAAAACCCTAATTCATTTTTACTATTCATTTTTATTGTTTTAGAGCTCTACAGACAAAAAATGGTGGAGACAGCACACCGATCGACAGAGGTCCAGTGCGGGCTACGGGTAAGGATCTAATCCTAGTAGATTAGGTTTGAATTTAATTTGTGCAATTTTTTGTTTTAAATTTTGATTGTTTGGGGCATCGCGGCCATTTTTAGGCCGTCGACGACGTCGGGACGAAATCGTCCCTATTTCACCGAAATCATCCCTAGATCGTCGATTTCGTCGGAGGGCAAAATCGACGAGCTAGGGGCGATCTCGTCCAACAAGGGGCGATCCCCAAGTTGCGAAATCGGAGATGATTTCATCCTACAAAGGATGATTTTGCCCAATTTGGGATGATATCATCCAATGGTGGATGATATCATCATTTTTATGAAATTTTGCTTGGTTAAAATGTGTTTAATTTTATTTTAATGATTGGTTTATTAATGAAATTTTGTTGTTTTATTGTTTGTTTTGTAGAGGGGATTACTAAAGAGTCGGGAATGGAAATATAGTGGGCTAAGAGATGACATAGCCACGCTCGACCAGGCAGAGCGCGACCGACTAGCATAGGTCGGTTTGCAGCATGTGGCAGAGATGCCACAAGTATCGACGGACATGGGGCTACTGACAGCCCTAGCAGAGAGGTGGTATCCGGGGTCATCCTACTTTTGGTTACCGATAGGGGAGATGGCTCCCACACTAGAGGACGTATGGAGGATCATGAGGATCCCCATACAAGGACGGTTGATGACGCCTACGGCCAATCAAGGCCAAGGCGATGATGAGATTGACCGGAGACCCGAGCTTCACCCTGGAGAAGGGCGGAGTGAACATCGAGTCTCTAAGGTAGATGCCTAGGGCATCTAGGCTGACTCGGGTTTTGGTAGGGGTGGTAGGTGGCTTACTGTTGTGCCACCAGAGTGGGTGTAGACTACCATGGCTCCTATCAGATGTGGTCTGTGACATGAGAGACCATGGGTATAGGTTTGCATGGGGCAGCTTTGTACTATGCCACTTGTATAGGATCCTACATGGGGTCGTATACAAGGGAGGCCGATGTCTGGTCTTGACATCGCTACTACAGGTTTGGTGCTGGGAGCACATCGCGATGCGGAGGCCGATAGGGCTCCCACTGATAGGGGTTGATCGAGAGAGGCCCCGGGTTTTCTATTGGTGGCTACAGAGGGGGTCACAATGGTGGATAGATCTGTCGATGTCATGGAGGTTGCTAGATGACCTCATCCCGGACCAGATCACCTGGAGGCCATGGCGAGAGCACCCCGGGTGGGCAGAGGATGGGCAGGAGCTGGCTCGCATCAGGCGAGTCTGCTGGTTGAGGATGGAGCGGGGAGAGGTAGAGCTCCACCGCTACGACCGAGTTCTATGATAGTTCGGTCTTCAATAGGGGATCCCTTCTCTCAGGGATTATGAGTACTCCTGGACTATTTGGGATAGTACTACACTGAGCGGGGCTCCAGACATGCAGCGGTTCTGGAGTCAGGATGCGGATGATGCCCCCATCCAGCCAGTGGATGGTGACGATGCTGGGGTCACAGATGGGTATGATGCCTGGTACGTAGGCATCCACCCTCCTCGGATGATGAGGGCATAGGGTTCGGTGCACGTCATGGTGCGACGGATGGGGAGGCGATGCCAGGCTACTATTGAGGCAGCACGGGGTCATGGTGGGAGAGAGCAACGATGGTCTCCATAGGAGAGATGCCAGAGGATGGCACGGGCTCCACAGAGACCACAGCAGATAGGGAGGAGGGAGGAGGGACTCCCTTCTTAGCAGGGGGAGAGACCACCATCACCCGATAAGGGCAAGGGTGTCGAGGTAGGGGAGAGCAACGAGACGGTGGCTCTCTGGGCTGAGGTTGCCCACCTTCGGGCTCAGGTGCAGACACTACAGGATGAGGCTACATGGCTCAGAGCTCGGGGTGGAGGAGCGAGCACGCAGGATCTGGCACGGTCTATGGCTCAGACTACATTCTACCAGGGAGCATACTACCATGTGGTTCCAGAGAACCAGAGGGTACCACTACCAGCCCCTATTGCGAAGCCGGTTAGGATGGGATCATCGAGGACATCCTCACGATCGATGATGAGGACCCGAGACACAGCCCGGACCTCTATGGGACCACCTCCTCCACCTCAGGGCGGGGGAGGAGATGAGGCTGAGAGCTCGAGGGCTTCTCGAGGCTAGCTGCTGCAGAGGGCAGATTTGTATTATTATATATATTTTTTGAGAGGATTGAGTATGCCAGGCTATTGATTGTGGCATACCAGTCCAGTTTTGATATGATGTACATAGTTTGTTGATATATATATATATGGTCTTTTGATGATATGACTTGTGTATATGCTTTAATGTTGAATTTTGCAATTGATTATTGATGATTCATGTAATTATGTCATTTTTAGAAATATTATAATTTTGTATGTCATGTTGTAAAATTTAAATGAAATAATCTGATGTAAACAATTGGTTGTTTTGGTGTGATTTGATGAAAAATAAAAGGGACTTCTAACAATAATTTCAAAGGACATTGTCATTGTTATAGACCATTTCATGGAGTCATCGCTCGCTCGGTCGTCAAGCTAATCCCAGTATAGAAATATTGCTAAAAGTAAAAGAGTGCTTAAGAGACTGTCTTAAGACTTTGTGTTGTAATGAGGGAAATGATGATGATGATGATTTGTTTTCAGATTTTCATAAAAAATTATGCATGAAATATATTTAAAAAGTGATTTTTGCTAGGCATAAATTCCTAAGTGTGATAAAATTTTTGAATAATTCCTTAGAAATTATACCATGGTTGCAAAATTGAATGTTGACATAATGACATGAAATAGAATAAGTGTTCGTTCATTTTAAAGCACAATTGTGTAACATAATGATGTAAGCCATATGTTTTTATGAATTAAAATGAATGGGAAATAAAATGAGAACAATGGTTTGCGCTAGGCATAGAATTATAGGTATAGACTTATACCATCATCACGAAATCCAAAGAAGAAATTGATATTTTAGTTTTATTGCATGATTGATTTTTGATTTTTGATATAAACAGAAAAATAAATAATAATATACAAACTTGACTTTATTTGCTAGATTTTGTAATAGGTTGTTTAAAAGAATTTTGGATTTTTTGAAAACAATGTATGTAATTGTTTTTATACTAAACAGATGTTCTGAAATAAGAATAAAATTTATTCCAAAAAGAGTTGCAGAAATATTTTAAATTATCTCAAAGACAAATGTAGATTTGTAAGGAACCCTCATGTGCATATGTGAGTTCATTGCCGATCTTGATTTATCATAATGATAGAGAATCTCTCAAATACAAATGTGTGTGCAATTGTATTGTTCATTCACCAATTTTGAGCAAGATAATTTGATACAAGTAATTTGAATTAACCAAATGAATGTTCGTTGACCATGATTTATATGCATGTAACCGTACCAGACTACTGTGTAAGTTAGGTTATCAAGAGCTAGCTAATCCATAAGCCGACATAGGTCTGTACAAAATAAGGTCACTAATGTGACAGACATATCACCATGCTAGGGATTACCCAAGGCCAAGCGGGTTGGGCACAAACCACCTGTTATGGGGCTTACCTCACGGTTTTCGAATAATTGAGAATTCCAGGGATTCAAGCTCATTCACCCTTCTTTTCTTTTCAAGGGGTAGGGAAAGGGATTTATTGCATTTTGCTTTTGCTTTTCTCTTTTTCTCTTTTTTTTTTTTGTATTTTTGTATTTTGCTTGGAACTTGAGATAATGCTGAAATATTGCTGTGATGGTACAAAATAATATTTTTCTTTTTCTCTTTTTCTTTGACTTTTCATTTTCTTCCTATGCTAGGGATACTTGCTCGGATTAGCTGTAGAGCAAGGGATTTTTATTCTGGGTAGGGGTGAGCTTGTCCTTTTGTCAATTCTCAAAGATTCTAGACCATGTGCATGATAGGATAGCAGGGGAAACTTTTCGCTCAAGAAACCACTTCTACTATGTAGCATCATATTGAATTTGCAATGAAATCATTTTAATGTGAAAAGATATATTTGGTTCAAGTAAATAACAAGATCAGTTCTCTATGCTCAAAACTTTATTTAATTCAACTGTGGACTTTGATATAAGAGAGATTAATAATCATACAAAATAAAATCAAGATATTTATTCATGTGAATGTGAAAGTGCGGGATTCCAAATAAATGCTAATTTATCCAAAATAATTGAAAATATAACTGCAATACTTCAAGAATTGACAGGTACGAAAATAAAATATGTTTTTGAAGATTTTGATGATTTTGATGTTTTTATATTTTGATTTTGATTGATGAATTGCAAGAAGAAATACTATTACTATTTTTGAAAAATATTTTTATATGGATGACTAAAATGAAACAATATGCAAAATACACAATATATACAAATGATGAAATGACCAAATGTTATGCATAATAACGCTTAAGATGCATAATGTTCATAGGTTCTTTAAGATCTTTACCATCTAAGGTAGCTAATCGATATGCTCCCGATCCAAATTTAGCAGTGATGACATATGGTCCAAGCCAGTTGGGCTCAAATTTACCTTTAAGGTCTTTAGTTGCATTAGTATTTTTTTGATTTTCTTTTAAGACAAGGTCGCCGATCTCAAAGGATCGATGATGAACTTTCTTGAGGTATGCTCTCTTAAGCTTGTTTTGGTAGGCACGAAGATGCTCCAAAGCATTGATGCGCTTCTCATCTAGGAGTTCCAGCTGACTAAGTCTACCAGCATGATATTCATCTCCTACTTCGAGTATCTTGAAGTAGCAGAGCCAAAGAAGGAACTTCTAATTCAAAGGGAAAAATTGCTTCAGTGCCATAAACCAAAACAAAAGGGGAAGTGCCTGTGGGAGTACGAACGCTAGTTCGATAAGCCCACAAAGTAGGATATAATTGAATATGCCAATCTCGACCAGATTTGTTGACCAGTATTTTAAGGATTTTGATTAATGTTTTATTAGATGCTTCTGCTTGGCCATTACCCTGAGGATAATAGGGAGTGGACCAACGATGTTGAATTTTATACTTTTGACATAATTTCTTAACATCTTTATTTTTAAAACAAGTTCCATTATCTGAGATGAGATTTGCAGGGATTCCGAACCTACAAATAATTTGATTAAAAATAAACTTGGAAACTTGGGTTCCAGTGCAAGAAGCTAATGGCATAGCTTCAACCCACTTCGTGAAATACTCAGTGGTGGTTATGATAAATTTGTGTCCATCAGATGACACAGGGTTGATTTTTCCAATGATGTCTAAGCCCCATTTTGAAAAGGGCCAAGGAGATGAAATAGCCTGCAGCTCTTGTGCAGGCGCATGGACAAGGTCAGCATGTTTCTCGCACTTGTCGCAATGTCACACATAATCATGTGCATCATTCTCCATGGTAGGCCAAAAATATCCTATCCTAAGGAGCTTCTTAGCAATGGCGCTACCACTAAAATGCCCCCCACAAGATCCATTGTGGGCTTCACTCAAAGCTGATCTAGATTCTGCTAGATTCAAACATCTCAATAGGATGCCTTCAAAAGATCTCCTATACAAGGTATTACCAATAATCATGAAGCGACTTGCTCATCTACGTAATAACCTACGTTGGTTGCTATTACAACCTTCAGGAAGGTCCCATTTTGCAGAAAATTAAATATATCGGTGTACCAATGTTCAGGAGTAGTTTCATTGATTAGAAACACATCCAAAGGTTCTAAGCATGATTTGCTTGAAGTGGGTTCCTGGAGTCGATGAATAATGATGGTAGCATATTCTTCATCTAACTCCAAGGGCAAAAGAGATGCAGTTGCAACCATAGCATCGACATGATTGCTAGTTCGAGGAATAGCTTCCAAGGTAACTTGATCAAATAAAGATAATAATTGTAAGACATATGCTTTATATGGGCGTAATTTATCATCTCTGGTCTGATAAACATCATTGATTTGATTTATGACAAGTTGAGAATCATCGAAAACCAATAGATTTTTAATTTTTAGTGCTAAAGCAGCTCGTAATCCAAGGATAAGAGCTTCATATTCAGTAGTGTTATTGGTGCAAGAAAATGTTAGTTTGAAGGACAGAGGTATAAGATGTTTCTATGGAGATATTAAAATAATACTTACACCCCACTCATACATCGGGCTCATCAAAGTATAGGGACCATTGCTCTAGGATGGTCTACCTCTAATTTAAGGCATTCATAATGAAACTCAATGATGAGGGGATGGGTAGACTCTAAGGGTGCAACAATAGTATGATTTTGATTTACAGCTTTGCTTTAGATTAATAGTGAAACTAATGTGGTCTTTCTAGTTCTTGGACTAATTTGAGATCCAGATCAATGGCTTGTATAAAAATAACATTTAAGAGTTTCTAATTCTCCTTTGACTAGTAAGGCCACTTTGGGATGCATTTTTCTAATTTTAGTTTAGCATCGGATGGACTACTAGGTGATGCATAACTGAGGGTCTAACGGAATATCTTCATATGTCCAAGAAAAGAGTGTTTCATATTGTTTAAGGAATGCAATGTATTTATCTTGTTTTCTTGACTCAATTCTAATCCAATGTTGATTATGTGTGGGTTATCTTTGTTCCAATGTTAATTTTTATGATGTTTTCTACTTCCATGTGTAGACTCTCAAAATAAAATAGGTGGGGCGGGTGAAACAACTAATTCTTGTAATTCTTCCAAGGTTAGCTTGGATAATTCATCTTGAGGAGTTGTGGCCTTAAGCTGGGATATACTAGGTATAGAGCCATCGAAATAAAATTTGTTATGTAACAATTCCTCAATGGAGACATCATGAAAGATATCCCCCTCCAACTCATCATCGGATTCGACAATCATCTCAGGGTAAGCTATGGATAACATATTACATGTAAGAGGCTTATTCATTAAATGCAAGACATCCCGTTTATCTAGATAATCTTGGTAACATATGAGGTGGTCATCATCCTCGAATGGGAAGGGCTGACCTTTACTAGGAAATAGGCCCACACCACATCGAGCAGGCCATGGTTCTACCTCAAAAGGTTCTTTCATACCATTCTGGAAAGGTCCCAAACCTTTCCCTTTATATCCCAATTTAAGCATTATAGGCTTAGCTTTAATATACTCATTAGCAAAATAGCATCTAGCATATCCATCACAATGTGTCTTGATGTTTCTAGGTATTCTTCCCCAGTCATATCCCTTATAAATAAAAGCACAACTCCCGACTTGGTAGATACTTCCCATAGGCTGTGGGAGGCCCAAGGTACGAGGAGAGGGTGGGAGTTTATTTAAAATAAGGGAATCTTGCATGGCAGTGTTTGTTTTTTTGATATAAGAATTTTAGATAAATCGGGTAAGAGCTCATCAGTAAGAGCATAAGAGGTAGAAGGAACATTTCCTACATCGTCGGATGTGGAAAGTATGCCTGTAGTGGATGTAGATGTTATAGAGATATCGATGGATGAGTCTATAGGTATGGAAGTTATAGGAGTAAAACAAGAAGCATTGGTTGTAGTTTTAGGATCTTTTCGAGGTCCTAATGTGGTTTGTTCGGAAGATGGTTGAGCTATATGTAGAGGTGTAGTTGATGGGGAAAAAGTAGATGATGTTATGGGTGTGTGTTTCACACGTTTAGTCGGTTGATGAGAATTAGGATGTGTGGATGACAGAGCAGGGCAAAATTGAACTCCAACAGGTTCTGCCAAAGCACACATATCAAAGGGTCTAGGATCACCATGAATGGTAACCAACTGATTTTTAAATTTGAATTTAACACACTGATGTAAAGTGGAGGGAACAACTCGCATCGCGTTGATCCAAGGGCGACCCAAAAGTATATTGTACGATGCAGGGCAATGTACAATAAACACGGTCGTGTCTAAGGTTCTAGGACCAACTTGCAAGGGGATAGTAATAACTCCACATGTTTCTTGTGTTTCGTCATTGAAGGCTTTTATGATCATATCAGTTCTTTTCATTTCGTCACTTCTAAACCCAAATATTTGGTAGAAGTCAAAAGTGCATATGTTTAAAGATGAACCATTATCAATCAAGACTCGTTTAACTGCTACATCCCCAATTAGGGCAGTAATATATAAGGGGTTATCCTTATGTAAACTATGTTGTGGTATATCTCTATCCCGAAAGTCAATACAATCGACTTCTCGAGTTATGATAGTATTGGACATGGCTTCAGGTTGAATATTTTGTGGTACCATCATTTGGCTTAATGTGAGCATTAATTCATCCCTATGGGTAGGAGAAGATCTTAAAAGGTCCAAAAGGGAAATTCTAGCTGTAGTATTTGATAATTGTTCATTAATATTATAAGGAGGCTTAGGTTGAACATTAGGTGCATGATTCCCTTTATTGGGATTTTTCAAAACAAATGGAGCTGATCCATCATTCTGAGTTTGATCCTGTTGAGAGTTTTGAGCTTGTTGTCTAGTAACGGCTCCGATGGTACCTACAATATTATTTTGCGGATGATGAATGGGCCTTGGTCTAGCGTTTATGGCTTGTTCATTAGAAAGTAATTGGTGAGAAGATGGTCTAGTAGTGACTCTTCTAGGAAATGGTTCTTCCGGAACCATAGAACTTGTGATAGGTTGAATAGGATCTGATTCATCTTCAGAACTATTCGATTGATTTGAGGTGATTTCCATGTCACTTTCAGTCTCATATTCGGTATCACTAAGATCAAGGGTCCGAATATTATATAGAGGTCTGGTCGTAACCATGGATAAAGTTGTGTCAAATACTTCCACATCATGAGTAGGTGAATGTCCACTAATAGTTCCTACATATCGGGTAGGAGGGGGAACATTATGATGCTCAATTTGATTAGCCACCTCTTTACCATGCTTTGGTAAAGGATGTTGAAATATGTCCAATGATTGATTGGCATGTCGATTCTGATTTTGGGGGATGTTCTTTTGAGCATTATTAGAAGGATTTTGTTTAGGTTGAAAGGCTTGCACCTCCATCTCATTGTTATCAATCAGGTCTTGTATTTTATGTTTTAATATTTTACAAGAGTTGGTAGCATGTCCAGGTCCTCTATGGAAATCACAATGTAAATCAGCTCTGTATCCGGGTATAGTTGGATCAGGTTCCCGGATATTTGGTAATTGAATCAAACCTCGTGCTAATAGTTGCGGGAGAATGGTTGATAAAGGTTGATTTAACCTAGTAAATTCTCGGGGTGGTTTATCAGGAGGTTTCAATATGAACTTCTCTGTTGTTTTCGCAGTATTAACATTGGCAACGTTTCTGCTATCAGTGACTCCATCACCCACAACTTGTTTATTTTTATATTGATTTCTGGATGTTTTCTCATCATCTTTCTTTTTGAGCTGACCTCTCCTAATGAGAGCATCTTCCACTCTTCGGGCTAAATCTATAGCTTGATCGAAGGTGGTCAAGGTAGCAATTGATAATTCATAGGATAGTTGTTCTTGTAAATTATTGATAAAGATATCCAACATTTCTCGATAAGGTAACACAAAGTGTAATTTTCCTATCAATTGCCTCCATCGAGCTAAGAAGTCAGCAAAACACTCATCTTTGTCTTGTTTTAGGTTGTACAAATCTTTAATGGTTACATGCCTTTCGATATAGGCACTAAATTGATGCACAAAAGATTCAGCGGTTTCTTCGAAATTTCTCAAAGAATGAGTGGGTAGTTGATAATACCACTCCAATGCCATCCCTCCTAAACTTTTTGGGAACATTTTTAGTAATAACAAGTCATCATGTGATATATCATGACATGCTATCCTAAACATACGAAGATGCTCTATGGGATCTTCGGTTCCTTTGTATATAGGTAGGACAGGCATAGGAAAGTGTTTGGGATATGGTTGTGCTACAACTATAGGATCTAGAGGCTGACTACACATCTCTCGATAATTGTACGAGGGATGGTAGGGATCTATCTGGTCCATGCGGGAGACTAACTGTTTCACCATGGCTTCCAGATTACCCGTTTGTCCACCATATTGGTTTGGTGGTACATGAGTATGGGATTTGTGAGCGTATGCTGGCGTGACATAAGGATTAGATGCTATATTGTTGTTATGCAAATGGTTGGTAGGAAGAGTATTATGAAGAAGATTTGTTGTAGCATTATGTTGTATCCCAGATTGTTGGAAATTGGTATTTGGTTTTGTTTTAGGCTTTTGTTGATTTGAGGTATATTGATCAATAGCTTGGCAAAATAGAGCGAGTGAATGAAGGTTTCTTTTGTGTGGGAATAACCCTAGGCTTGGTAACAAGCACTCTAGGTGGTTGGGTAACCTGTTGTTGTTGCATGTTTTGGATTATAGTGGCCATATCCAAATTGGATGGTCCAGCTTGATCACTTTCTTGATCAACGAAGGACAAGGGATTAGTGCGTGTGTGATATATGTCTTCTAGGGTTGCTTGAGTGTCACTAATTTGATCCTTGTCCATATGGACTGCTCTATTAAGAGTGCCAATATTAGTATTGAGGAACTTCCAAAAATGTTCCATGTTCTCAAAAGTAACAACTCCTTCTGGAGATATTTTAGGGGATGAGGATCCTTCCTCTCTATCATTTTCTTTTTGTTCATTTCCTTCCACAAATTCTTCTTCTTGTTGGTCTAAGGTTCCTTCTTCCTGAATTGGGTCTTCAGGAAGGACATCTGGTTTATTTATGGTTTTTCCTAACCAATCCTCTTCTACTTCAGTCTGTTTTCCATTCCTGAGTCTAGTCATTATGTCTAAATTTAGATTTTAGCAAATATATATTGATATATATATATTTGCAACAAATTTGGGAGGTATATATTTTAATTATATACCTACTATAATACTTAAAAGAAAATGTTTTGATTTTTTTGTTATGATTTTGTTTTGTTTTTATTATTTTTGTTTTGTTTCTATGATTATAAAGACAACAAACAACACACTGAATGCAAGAAATAACAATAATAAAAGAATAGCTTAGTTTTCTATAAATAGTTTATAGATGTCATTGATAGGATCAAGTTCATCAGGAGTCATGAAATGCTCCTCTTCAAATTGGAAATGGTTTTTCAAGAACTTCATAAAGTGTGCTATAGTGATATTATATGTTTCAGACTCTGACTTGTAGAAATAAAGTTCATGGCAATACTCTCGATATAACACAGCTCTAGGAACTCTATTCCATATTTTTCTATCCGTAAGAACGACCTCTTGATCCTCTATATGAGATAGAAATTTATGTACTACAATTGCATTCTCAAGGTTTTCCTCAAAGGTATACAACTCTGAAGACACATGGGCTCTTTTATCTGCTAACCACCTATGGCAAGCTCTCTGAAGTTCATGATATAAGGTCACTTGATCGGGATCCAGGATTCTATCTAGGACAAACCTCTTAATTTGCCTAAGTTCGGTTGCCCTAGATCCAATGATATCCAATCTCCTATCAAGTTCGTCCCACAAAGGTTGAACCCTATTTGTTTGAGGTACTCTAAGCATAGAAGTAATCTCTATAGTCTGCTAATTGATTCTCAACATTAATGGTGACAACTCGTCTTTTATTATAATCTACCATCTAAATATGATATGCAATCTTTGATTCTAAATGCATTTATGTTTTTATTTTTTTGGATTGTTTTCAAAAGGTTTTTAGTTTTCACGTCGGGTTCACCAAAATGTATCGCTCCAAATTTTTTGCATCCTTACCTTCAGGCTATAGGATCCATGCCCGGAAGGGGGATGCGAGAAGGATGGGACAATACCTCGGATCGAGAGGCCCTTTGAAGGTCCCGCCTCTCGGGGGAGGGGTATAAGGGTGAATTTTTTATGGATGGTGGGTTCACCAGGAAAACTTTTGAGTGGCAGTTTCCACACCTAGGTTGATAGTGGGTTTGATGTGTTCATTTTGTACTTTAATCATTCAATTCCTAGGTTTGGCCAAGATGAATCTAAACTATTCTATATGCCAATGCTGATTTAGATGAATACAAAAAATATGAATGAATGCTAAACACAGAGAATATGCTAGCTAGAACATAACATACCTGATTTCGGATGTCTGATGAAGATTCTGAGTTTTGTAACAGTCCAGATCACCTCAACTCATACGTAATCATCTGAGATCAGACGAGATCATCATCAATATAAATAATTCGTCAGACGAATTCATCAAAAACCTGCAATCACAGAAATAGATACAAAATACCAAAAATGCAACTGCAAAAGCAAAGGGAAATGATAGAAATAACAGTAAATTTGCCTAAATGATAGATCCAAATAGCAATTAAAGAGGAAATGCATCAATTTAACGATTTATTTTGACTTTATCATGCATTTATACTAGATGATGTGAACTCCAAGATGCATAAATACACTAACTTAAGATAATGCAAAATATAATAGGAAAATGCAAAAAAAAACTAAGGAAATGCAAACTTTGGGCTCTGATTGCCCCCAATCTGGACTACAGTCAGGATCACCTCCAATCGTACGAGATCGTCTGCGCTCCTCGATAGGATCATCCGAAATAGTCTGGAATCGCTTGCGATGATCCGAGCTTGCTTCGACTGAAAAATAGTAAAGTTCCTGCAAGAAAACATGAAATATCGAATGCAAATGATAGTACGAGGATGTTCTAATGCACAAGGAGCTAAATTTGCAGGGAAATTAGTCAACCAGGAGATTCAAAGGGGGTTCAAGGGGATAAACTAAGAAAATCCTAGTTTATATAGGATTAGGGAGAGGTTAGGAGGTTGGAGATCATCCCAATTTGGGAGATCTCCAACGGGGGAGACTCTAACTGCACAGACACGCTTTTGCCCAGGTTAGAGAGGTTGTTGGAATAGAAGCTAATTATGAAAATTTGGTTTTGGGACGAAATCGTCTGGACGTTCTGTTCCAGACGAATTCGTCAAATCTAGGATGATTTCGTCTAATCTGCGATGATATCATCCAACGGTCAAAACAAATCCTAAAAATGGCATGGAAAACAAGGGGAGCGGGTAACAGGCGGTTAACGGGTAGTTTGAGGTTAAAATTTGAATTTTTATCTTTTTACTAAGGTTTAACTGTGCCAATTTTAGGGTGCTACATGCTTGTTTTGAGCACCAGCTTAGGATAAAGAGCACGAAGTGCTCCTAAAATCTCAAACGTACATCTAGAACACGCGGTGGTCAAGCCCGTGACGAGAACACTCAAGAAGGTAGATATTGTGGGTTTGAATCCCACTAGTGGCAAAGGTAATTTTTAATTAAAATTTTATTTGCCTAAGGTTTTCTAAGAAGTGCTATTTGGAGTTATAAGGGTTTAGGGAAGATTATTTGATTGATAATTGATTTATGTTATTGGAGTGGATTTAATTTTTGCCAAAGATCTTCTTGCCATTAAAATTTTATTTAAAGAGGTTTTGAGTTAATTTTGGTAGATGTTGAATTTATTTTTAATTGGAAGATTATAAGGTGTTATTTGGAAAATATTTTATGTATGTTGATGCTTGTTTTGAAAGGAGTGATAAGGTGTAATTGAGTTTTTGCATTACATTGTGAGAAAGATTTATCCTCTAACCTCTTTGAGCTTGGCATAGAAGTGTTTGTTGTTGTGACAGATTTATGAGAGCACTTCATCATCAAGGAAAAGGTATGAGCACATTCTTCCATAGTTGAGTTGATTGATTGGTTTTCTAGAAAATAAGTTTGGAGTGAAAAGGAATTGGTTAGGGTTTCCTATTGAGTGTGTTGAGTGAATGCTTCAAGGTTTTTTGAAATAAATAATTGTTGTTAAAACCTTGTTTGATAAGCATTGTTGTTGAAGCCATTGGTTGTGTGAAAAACTTGAACTAGGGTTTGAGTATCATTGTTATGTGAGAGTTGTTTTATAAGCATTATTTTTGAAGTGAGTTATTGAGTGAAGAACTTGAACTAGGGTTTGAAAAGAACATGAGTATCATTGTTATGTGAGAGTTGTTTTATAAGCATTGTTGTTGAAGTGAGTTGTTGAGTGAAGAACTTGAACTAGGGTTTGAAGAGAACATGAGTATCATTGTTATGTGAGATTTTTTGTTGAGCATTGTTGGAAATATTTTGAGTTGATATACTTGGACTAGGATTTGTAAGCAAGGATTAGTTCATTGAGTGATTGGTTGAGTAGAGTTTGTTGAGCCTAGTCAAGTGGATGTGTGAAGTGATTGTTCAAGTTCCACAAAACAAACTATTCTATATTCTAAATTGAGTTGAGAAAGTGATTGAGAATTGAGTTGAATTTGAAGCATATTGAGTCTCTAAAAATTCTCCTTATGTTTCTAAGAGAGTAATTGAAATTATTTGAGCATTGTGATTAGTAGAGAACATATTGAGTCTCTAAAAATTCTCTTTATGTTTCTATGAGATTGGAGAAGTTCTATGTGGACTTGTTCATCAGATTTGAGCAAATTCTATGTGGACTTGTTGAGAAAATTCAAGCAAGTTCTATGTGGACATGTTTAGAAAATTTGAGTAAGTTCTCTATGGACTTGTTGAGCAGATTTTAACAAGTTCTATGTGGAGTTGTTGATCAAATTTGAGCAAGTTCTGTGTGGACTTGTTGAGCATATTTGAGCAAGTTCTGTGTGGACTTATTGAGCATATTGGACAAGTTCCGTGTGGACTTTTTGAGTAGATTTGATCAAGTTATCTATGGATTTGTTGAGAAAATTTAAGAAAGTTTTATGTGGAATTTTTGAGCAAATTTGAGTAAGTTTTGTGTGGACTTGTTGAGAAAATTTGAGCAAGTTCTATGTGGACTTATTGAGCAGATTTGAACAAGTTTTATGTGGACTTGTTGATCAAGATTTTAGGATAGAGTCTGGTGTATATTTAAGAATAGATTTGTGCCATACCAGAGATAGAGATTGAACAAATTTGTGCTAGACCGAAGGACTGTGTTTAGTGTAGACTTGAGACAAATATTTGGAGGTGATAGAGCAGAGATGATAGTAGTCTCTAGTGGAGAGAGATCCATTAGCCAGGGCAGTGAGGATAGGTCTTCTGAGTGGGGATGAGAGTCTTCAGTGGAGAGACATCCATAAGCTAGTGTAAAGGAGGTAGTATTATTATAGAGGATCACCAACTAGAGTAGAGGAGAAGTTATCCTATGGATAGAGATCCATGAACTTGATTTAGGATATTGGTATCTCCATTGGACATAGGTCCATAAATATTGTAAAAGGAAAAGGATTACCAAGAGATTTATTGAGAAAATTTTAGGGAAATATTTTCTCCATGGAGTAGCACACATTGGGTGAACCACGTAAATTGTGGTGTCTCTATTGTGTGTGGTTATTTGTGCATTACTTTGATTACTACCATTGATATTGCTATATTTACATTGCATAGTATTTATTGGAAAATAAAAAGTAAAAAGTGATCTTACACTGTTCACCCCCATCTCAGTATAAGCTTATGTTATTCAATTGGTATCAGAGCGATTTCCTTTAGAAGAGTTTAACATCTTGAAGAAAAATCTAACAAGAACACAATGTATTCTAAGAATGTGTCCTCAAATAATTTAGCACCAATATTTGATGGAAGTGACTATATATTGGAGTATGAGAATGAAGATCTACATGATGGCACTTGGAAATGAAATTTGGTAAGTAGTTGAATTTGGATATGATACCTTATTTAATCAACCTATAGATAAGGAAGGTAAGGTCCTACAACATTACAATTCAAAATAAATGAATGCACTTTTGACAGGTTTTCATAGAACAGAGTCTATGAAAGTTATGCATTGTCAAACTGCAAAAGACATGTGCGATAAATTGCAAAATATATATGAAGGAGATAAATGTGTCAAGAAAGCAAAGATGAAAAATCTCAAAGGACAATTTGAAGAGTTAAGAATGAAGGATGAGGAAAAAATTAGTACTTATCTACTTCAAATTGATGAGGTTGTTAATACTATGCAAGAAATTAGAATGAATATTGATGAATCAGATGTTTCTGATAAAGTTTTACGAACTCTTCCAAATAGATTAAGTGAAAAGTTTTATGCTATAAAAGTTTCAATGGATGGTGATAAGTTGACAAGATATATGTTGCTTGGTATTATAACAACACATGAGATAAGAACAAAAGATCCTATTCTCTAGAAGGAAGCAACATTCAAAGCAATCAAAAATACAAAGGCTAAGAAGTCAGGATCAAGCAATGAGTCATCCAGTAATGAAGAAGCTAATTATGGTAGATGAGATAAGGATTATAGAAGATATAGAGATCTAAAATTTGTTAAATATTTTAATTGTGGAAAGTATGGACATTTTGCGACAGATTTTCAAGAAGCTAAGAATAACAATGGTGAATAAAAATAGGATCACAGGAAGAGGAAATCAGAAATATATAGGCACCACAAGAAAATCAAGGATGGACAAAGTAGACAAGGAAAGAAGTTATTTCAAAGAAAAAAAGGAGCTTCTATGTGAATAATGCAAGTAAGTACTCAAGTGATAGTGATGCTAATTTTTTAGACAATGATAGAGATGAAGTCCTATTTATGATTGAAGAAAAAAAACAAGTTAAGAAAATGACTCTAGTAATTCTCAAGTGTTTTAGATGTGGTAACTTTGGACATCTTGAAGATGATTGTACAAAGGATGGTTATAGTTTCAGTGATGATGAATATGAAGATACACTTGAAGGACTAGAAGTGAATATTCTAATGGTACTATAGATACCTAAATTGCATAAATCAGATAAGACTACCAGTGCATCACATTTACCACTCTTATCGACATCATATGGTCCCATTGGGCACCCCTCTAAGCTTTCATAAGGCCCTAAAACACATTTTAGAGGCTTCCTAGTAGTTTTAGGGAAGTTTTGGGACACTTACTTGTGACTGTCCCACCAAGGGATGGTCATAGTTGGTGACCGTCCCACCCAGGGATGACCATTCATAACCATCTGTGGGTGGGACGGTCCCCAAATAGACCCTTGAAAAAGTTAATAGATGCATGAAATGGCAATCAAGGACTACCATTTCCATGTATAATCACCCCAAATTGATTGGGGACCTGCCATTAGAGTTAGGGACTACAAATTAGGAACCCCAAATGGGAAACCTTCCCTCACCAATACATGCCAAAGAATTGGACAAGTGGTGGCACCTACCTTGCATGGCAAGATTTGCCCCTTTTCCTAGATGCCCTTTTGGGCTCTAAAAATAGGTGTATTTACCTATTTTAAGGGAGGATATTTGAATAATTTGAGCAATGAAGTGCTGCCCAATTCCATCCTTGCCTTTTGCAAACCAAACTTTGCCCCCCATTTGACCTTGAAATACTCTTAATTCTAAGGTGCTTTTAGGGGCAATAGGAATCGATCCAACCATCCCAAACTGGCCAAATTGAAGTTAAATTTGGCCCCATCTACTAAAAACACCCCTAAACCAATTTTGGACTAGATTCTAATAGCATTGGTGACAAAAATAGGCCAGATTTGTAATCGCCCCACTTGGGTATGGTCAACAGTCAATAGGTGTCACACATAGGTATGGTCAGAAAACAACATGGAATTTGGGGAAAATTCCTCCATAGACCCCTTAGGAATGTGTAGATCAACCCATGGTCCAAATTTGATGAATTTTGGAGCTGATTTGATGGCACATTTGAGGTCCCTATTGTTGCAGGTTAAGGTGTCCCTGTTAGGGACAGTCACTATTTCTACATACTTTTACCTTGAATATTGTGTTCAAATCTCTTCAAAATCATTTATATTAGATTATATTGCATTTATACAACATTTAGAACAATTTTCATGTGTTATAGATTAGTTTTGATGTTGCTAGATTAACTCCTTTTTCTATGTTTTCAAGGCTTTTATTCTATAACGCATGTGCTACTAACTCCTTTTCAATCCCTTGTGTGTAGGTGCAAGTATTATAGACAAAAATGAGGAGCTAAATAGGCAAGTAAAAGAAGCCCAAGACTAGATCTCGATTGTGGGAACATGAGATTCAATATATAGAACATCACTTTAAGTCCTTTTCAAGGGATTAGATCCCTTGCACATTGTAATGCTGATATGTATCACATTTATAAAAGTCCTCGAGGGGATGTATTGTAATCATGTTTGAAGCTATGAATGAATGAATAGAATGAGAAATCCATACTTTGCTTCATTTCAAATAGATTACAATTTTATGTTATTTTCCCTTTGAATGCTTTTAAATTGTTTACATTGCAATAAAATGCCCTTAAGGCGATGTTGTAAATTTTGCTTCTTCAATGGAAATCATGATATATGAGTTTATTTCTATTTCCCCTTTGAATGTGTCAATTTTGACCTCCATTTTATGTTCTAAAAGTTGTAGGTTTTGACCGTTTGGAGCGAAAATTACCCCTTTGTTGGTAGGTGTCACTAGGTGGGACGGCCAGCTAGGTGTCACTGGGTGGGATGACCCCCAAACTACTAACTGTCCCTACTAGGGATAGTCACAAAACCAGAGATTTTATATAAAAATTTGCAAAAATAGCAAGTTTCAGGTCATAAATTACACCCATTTTCACCTTCAATTTGCATATATGTTGTTCAAATTTGTCAAATTTCATACTTTTATTGTCTTCTATATGCATAGAAATGTTATATATCCTATTTTTGAAATTCTGTATTAATTAAATCAGATAAAACAAGGAAAATAACAGTAGACTCACCAGACTGAACGCTTGTCCCTTTCCTGGTGCTTTCAATGTCGTAAAAGGTTTAAAATGATTGTGGCATGGTGGTTATAGGGAAAGACTATGTGAAGATCTATGTGGCGGCTTCTGGGGTGGACAACATAGAATACTGTGGTGGCCATAAAAGCTGGATAGCCTGCCTAGATTCTGGCGGCTACCGATTCCACCATGTAAATTTAAAAAAAAAAAAAAAAAGTAGACTTTATGCTTTTTGTCTAGTTTGCATGATTGAAACTTATCAAAGAAGGTTAAGTTCATATAATTCCTTAATTCTACTACTTTCCTTTTATGCTACTAATGATTGTAAAATAAAAATGTAATTTCATGCATTTAGTGAATCATAATTAAGTGCTCTCTTGTTTTCTTTCAAATTTGTAAAAGGTACGACATGCACAACATGATCTTCTTAAACATTGGTGAGTTGGAATTGAAAGCAATTTAGAAATATATCGTACCGATATTATGTAAATGAAAGTATATACAGATGCTAAGTCCTATGAATGCATGAAGAAAATGACACAGAAACAAGATATAAGCAAACAAAGCGGGGCCTCTTTTATTGATATTGCTTTTGATCCAATTATAATAAGTCCCCCATAGAGGGTTCAGAACATGTGATACAATTTGTTACATCAATAGATGCATGGATGAAGCCACGCTTCCAAGATCGAACGGTACGCTTCTAGCATCTTCCGCATGCCCACATTCAAAGTGGGCAGACTAAAGGTTGTCACCGATTGTGTCCATGTGTTCGTCGTTCCTTGCTACCCCTATGGTATTCCTGGTGGTGAGATCCTACACACAAAGAGACAACAAATCATTAATAGCATATGTGTATCTAGAAAAACATGCAATCCCCAAGGCCTCCAGTAGGTGCTTGTGGAATATCAGTGATAAGGTGGATAGATTGATTATAGAATGGCATATGAATGTAAAGGACAACATCTAGAGTTGGTATCACCTAATTTTGTGTCGAGGCAGCGTCAGACGGCCCTGTTATGCGCGTTTGCCCGTTGGGGGCCTCTCCAAGGCGAGCACTCCAATGTCCCACATATGCTCATAAAAATCACCTAAAACTCCTTGTTTAGGCATTATATGTGATTTTAAGACTACCCAGATGCTCAGAATCTGCCTATCCTACCCATATTTTTTTGTATGTGATAGGGGCGTCCTACGAGCTAGTTAACACATTTAATGATAAAACTATAGTCAGATCATGTCAGAATGCAATGAAAATTTAAAAAAATCATTAGGATATCATAAGGGACCTATTGAAAAAATAAAAGTAAGGAAATCATGCATAAATTTCTAATCACTTTGGGGTGGGACGCTGGGGACTACAGCAAAATTTGTAAAAAGTGACCTTGCAAATGTCCTATCCAGAGGCCTCCAAAGCTCCTAAAAACTTGTGGTTAGGATAAAAACAGCATTTTGAGATGACCTAGAAGTTCAGATTTTGCAGATTCTACCTCGGTCATCCTATATCCGATGGTGCTCCCTGTATGTTAGTAAATGAATAAACATGCCAGAAACCAAGTCAAATCATGTCAGAAAGCAATGAAACTTGGACAGCAACATAAGTACATTAAAAAAATGAGGATGAAAAAATAATAGTAAAGAAATCATGCACAAATTTCTAATCACTTCGGGGTGGGGCGATTAGGAATGTAGCAGTTTAGGGGGCACCAAGGGGTGGGACACCCACCGTTTAGGGCCTAGTTTTGACACCAATCCAAGTGGTATGGGTCCAAAACCTCCTAAGGGGTTGTGTCGATGAGTTTTGGGTTGGGTTATGGCCAATTGCTTGGGTTTTGGGTATGGATTGTGTTCCTAGTGTTCACCCGATAACTTCTCTTCCAAAAGAGAAATTAAAGATGTAGGAAGCACAAAGAGGAATGGGGGTATAGTTCGGTAGCACTTCATCGCTCCAAATGCTCCAAATCTATTATCTCTTTGGGGTGAGGAGGCTCACCCTTTTATAGACCCAAGGGTATCCTTTGAATGCACATGTGAAGGTGCCACTTGGCTCACCATGCCTTCTTGGGGGAGAGAAGATTCCTCCCTGATTTAGGGCCTCCTTGATTGAGGGCAGGCTTGACTGAAGCCTCTCTGATTTTGAAACCGTCCCTCGCACTCCCATGCCTTGAAGGTAGAGCTAGGTGGTGGATTTGGGCTGCCATTTGTCAAGGTTTGAATTTTTTCCAGTCAAACCTGCTAATCGTCCCACCCTGGAGCGATTGTTGCTAATCATCCCAGGGTGGGACGAATAGAATTTTAATCATCCCAAGGTGGGACGAGTAGGGAGCAAAGTGCTTAAAATGTGCCAAACTAACCTCTGACCTTCCAAAAATAATTTGGGAGTGGTTAGGACCACTTTTTAACCTTTGGAGGCTGCTTTAGGGGTATGTATGCCAATTCGGTCAGTTCTTGTAGTCGCATAATCGGATTGGTACTATTTTGGTGTCTACAAATGCCCATTTTTGGGATGCGCTGTGTGTGGCGCAGTGCTGAGCAAAAATAAATGACCAAAGAACTTAATGATTAGGGTTTCTTAGTAACCTAACCAATTTTTTATACCCCAAGTATGGAGAGGGCACACATTCTTAAATCCTTGCTTCTGATGAGCTAAGGAGATAAACTCAAGTGTAACCTTTTCAGTGAGGTGTACTTGATCTTGGACATTGTTCAATAATGAATAGGCAAAGGCCACAACCTTTTGTCTGAGGAACCTTTTCTTCATGCTTCCAAAATTCCATGTGTTTGATCAATTTGTGATTATTTCTTGTTTGATGCCCCAAGGAGGGGTGTGATTGTATTTGTCAATGATTCTTTGAATGCATGTCATTTCCTTGATTGAGTGTGTATTTGTTGATTGGTGACTAAGTGTGACTACCCCCTCAAGCGACGAATCAATGAGAGAATGACCAAAAATAAGAAAATCGACGAGTCTCTTGACCCAAGATGATGTTTGTAAGGGTGTCTTCAGTTGTTTTTCGTTGAATGCTTATGCAGTTTTCCAACCATCAAACCCGTTTTTGGTGGGTTTGGACCCTTTTTGTGATGTCGATTGGGGTAGAAATGATAAAAAATCCTCCTTCTTGTGGAGCAGTCCAGCTATGCTAGCCTTCTTAAGGAGTAGGATAGTGAGTATTTGTGACCCCGACAGTGGTTTTTCATGCCATGAATGTCAGGTGCAAAGACACCTTTGTTCGGTAGATTTATTGCTATTTTTGGTGCATTTTTTGGATGCAGTTTTTGTTGCTTTATTTCTTGCTCTATAATCGTCCCAGGGTGGGATGAATACCAATTTTGTAATTGTTCCAATGTGGGATGAGTTATAACTAGAGAACTCATCCTAGGGTGGAACCATTATAGGCCTAACAGCCTATATAAGGACCAAACTTAGTTTTTGGGCTCATTTGCAAATTTTTTTTTTTTTCATGATTTGGAGCAGTGAGGAGGAGTGCGAGTGTGCGTAGCGGAGCGCTGTTGAAATTTCATGAACATCATGAGTGCGAGAACTAGATATTTGAGTGGAGGAAATGAGGTGAGATCGGTATGATGTTCCTTCTCTTTATTTTGTTGTTGTTTTTGTTTTGCGTTCACATTAAGGTAGAAACCCTAATCTAATTTTCTGTATAGTTTTTATTTTGATGTTTGTTTGTTGATATTAAGTATGTACTTAATATCTTGTTTTGTTTTTATTTTTATTTTGCGTTCACATTAAGGTAGAAACCCTAATATGATTTTTTTTACAATTTTTATTTTGATGTTTGTTTGTTGATATTAAGTATGTACTTAATATCCTTTTTGTTTTATTTTTTGTTTTAGGTCGTGAAGAGTCGGTACCGGTAGCCGACTATTTTCTTTGATGCTCAGGATGCCCTAACAGTTGTGGATTGGGAGTGGCTTGATACCCTTGGGCTCAAGCATGTGACACATTTGGAGCTTATGGTTGGGTATCGGGAATATTTGATTGCCCTTATCAATCTGTGGGGTCCTCGCACCAACACTTTTCATCTCCCAATAGGGGAGATGACTGTTACTCTAGAGGATGTGTATTAGATTCTGCAGGTTCTGATAGATGGACTTCCTATCTAGATGATCCACCATGACTAGTGAATAGTGGTACTCACATGGTGTTTCGGTCTGGTGATGGAGAGGGGAGTGGAGAGGGCAGATGCGAACTACCATATAGGTGATATTTTGCTGTGGTAGTGGCTAGAGAAGGCCGTATTAGGGGTGAGGCATGCTTTGATCATGACCCTCATCTCCAATATACTACTTCCTAAATTCTTAGGTGCAAGGTTCCCTTGGAACCTACTTGAGTTGGTTTTCACATTGGTGGAGTGTCCGACATCAGCTCCACTTATTATGATATGGGGTCAGACTTTATTGGTGTAGTTGTACGATGAGTTTTATGAGGTCTGCTAACAGAAGCAGAAGGGGATTATGTGCAGCTATCTCTTACAGTGCTGGGGGTGGCAGCACATAGCTATGGAGCGATTGCAGGGTTTTCCTTGGACCACCTAAGGTGAGATGATGGATAAGGAGATCAAATATGTTGATTTATGGTGGAGTTTAGAGGAGCATGGATAGAGACAGTGATGGGCAGGTGACGTAGGTCACTATACTAATGCCTTCTCTCATCTAGTGCCAAAGTAGGTGTTCTCACAACCGTACCAAGACTGTCTAGCCTAGCCTAAGGCTAGAGAGTGGCTCCAGCATGTGCGTAGGGGTAGATGGATGATTGGGTAGTATGGGATAGAGCATGAGTACTTTCCATATGTTTGGGTGACATGGTAGTTTTAGGTGCACCAAGGATTGCTTGGTGATCCCTTGATTTATCGACATCATAGTGACGAGAGGATCCTAGTCTAGCCTATCATTGAGCTGTTGGGTGACGGGTCTAATGTAGTTATCGATGTACCTAATGTGGATGATGTCGGGGTAACTGTAGAGTATGACCGATGGTGGATTATGTGGTGATGGTGGGGTGAGGGGCCTCTAGGAGGCATGGATACAACAATAGTAGGAGGTGGGGGTGCAGAGGCATCGATGGAAGTTTGGGAGGCTCTACTTGATGAAGTTGACATGGTGAAGGTTGAGGCTCTATTTTAGGGGTTCTGGAGCATTCGAAGGCATAGGATGTCCCAGAGTAGTGGATGCCAGAGTAGCAGGTCATCCTAAAGGTGCCCATGCCTTAGGATGTCTTAGGGGATGTGAAGGCTAGGCTTCATGCTGAAATAGCATGATTGGAGGGTCTCTTATGGAGATAGGAGGAGGAGCATAGAGATGCTTTGGTGGAGGTAATGTAGGAGAGGGATATCTTGCAGACTCAGTTGGTATAGCGAGATAGCACACTGGATGTGTATCACCAATGAGATATGGAGTGGGATTGATACCAGATAGAGTTAGAGACAGATGTTGTCTGCCTTGGTGGACAGTTGCCTATGATCGATGGAGGTGGTTCATTGCATTGTATGAGGGGTAGTGAGACTGAGAAGTATACATCATCTTGTCACAGGTGGTTAGGTAAGGGTAGTGTTGGTGGGCAGGGTGCGAGGGTTGGCGACAACCACCCTGAGAGGTCCCATAGGACCCATACTACTAGGGGTAGTTCCAGTCACACCGATCCTACGTGATCATGGTGAACAACTCCCTAGGATTTGGGGATTTTGAATTTTGGTTTTTGTGAGGTCAGAGGACCTTCTTATTGTAGCCTAAGGGAATTTTGACTTGATATATATATACATGATTTTTTTTGGTTTGATTATGTACTTGTCATGGTTTATTGTTCTCTATGCAGCTTTATTTATGTTGATGTATGCATATGCTATTATGACTATGGATGATTTTAACTATATGATATAGATGTATGCATATGTAATGGATGGAATGATTTATTGGTATACAGGTGGCGGCACCATAGACTATATAGGATTTACTGGATTTATGTACTATGTGATTGCTTTATGAAATAATTTTGCATTTGTAAATTTTTGTTTGTATTTTTTTGATGGTGATGTAAGTAATGAAATGTACAAAAATTGTTTTTAGAATGTAGTTAAGGTTTTTCTAAGACTCAGATGCTTTAATTAACTATTCAAGACTGTACATTATCTTACAAGACTTTCAAACAAGGTACGAATAAGACTTGAGTTTGACCAAGTTATTTCACATCCCTGTGTGTGCGATTGAGTTCATTTACGTGGAATTCATAAGGATACCGCCAGTGCCAGGTAGGCTGTACACAAAACCTGTACTGAGGATCACCTAATTAGCTCGACTAAATCCTTTGTTGTATGTATTAGGATTAATCTACGATGCAATCTAGGATACCATAAGATAGCTCATCCACATGCAAACATTGGTCTACACACAAGCAAAGCTAATGTGATAGACATATTAGCATGCATTTAGGATACCACCATTTCCAGGTAGGTTATCCACAAAACCCGTAATGAGGATCACCTAAATGGTTTTTCAAATGCTGAGAATTCTAGGGATTCAAGCTCGAACGTCTTTCGGTTGTTCATTTGGTTGGGATACTTGCTCTCACATATAGTGATGAAAATCATTGTTTATTTTGAGTTTTTTCTTCTCTTGAGAAAGGGGTTTGAGTAGTGGTGATAACCACTGTTATTTTTTTATTTTTATTTTATTTTTTTATTGTTGCCTTTTGAGAAGTTAGATTTTGAATTTTGATTTCAAAGTTGAGCTTGTGGGATTTTTGGCTTGTGAATGGCATTGATCCTTTAGGCCTTGGGGATGACTACCCATCCTTCTCAGGGGCGTTTAGTATGAATCCTTATGACTTTGAGGATCAAAGGTGTTTGGTAATTTTGATGGTGAACTTTTGGGATTTTTATTTGGAATAATGGTAGTGATATTTTAGGCCTTGGGGATGACTACCCATCCTTCTCAGGGACGTGTAGTACGAATCCTTATGAATTTGAGGATCAAAGGTGTTTGGGAATTTCTAAGGTGAACTTTTGAGATTTTTCTTCAGAATGGTATTGATCCTTTAGGCCTTGGAGATGACTACCCATCCTTCTCAGGGACATGTAGTATGAATCCTTACGAATTTAGGGATCAAGGGTGTTTGGAATTTTTGATAGTGGTGAAAACCACTATTTATTTTGGGGAATTTGATGGGGAAGAGCTTGTACTTTTATCAATTCTTAGCATTCTTGAACCATTCGCACAGGGGGATGAGCAGGATAAATTTTTTTACTTAAGGTACCCTAGACCACTTTGTAGGTTTCGTATTTCGTTCACACAACTTGGGAATTTTTATGTGTTTTAAGCTTGTGTTGGGATGCTATGTGTTGAGTGGTATTTTCACCCAATTGTGAAAGTACACTCTCCTTTAGGATTTGGTTTCCAAATCCTCTCTTGCAAAGAAGTTAAACAAACAACTTCTCCAAGGTCTCCGCTATATTAGCATTTGCATATGTGTATTAGTAATCTCAAATAAAGATATTCAATTTAAATGCTTGGAACACCTTAGTGATTGCAAGTAACTATAAAAAAGGGGCAATGTTGGTTTATTTTACCATGAAACTTTAGTGATTGTTCATTGAACCAAAATAGAGCAAATGTGAGTTGGTCCTCATATGACCACGATGTAGTGCTCAAGAAATGGAAATTTGTGAAAATGCCATAAAACATAACTCCTTCAATGAAATTGGAATTTTCATGAAGGGAATGTCATCATAGGCTCATGAGTGCAAAAAAAAACTGAAAAAATGAAATTTGACCTTAAAATGGAAATTTTCATTTTTCAGATTTTTTTTAAATCTGCAGTAAAACAACAACTTCGATGAATTTTTTAAAATATTAAACAACTTCAAAAATGAATTTTCAAATTGCATATTAGAAGTATGAAGTATAACCTACACAATGGTTAAATTATTTTTGGATTTTGAATTTTTTTTTTAATGTTTATTTTAATGCCTGAAAATATAAAAAAGGTTAAAATTTTTGGAAAATAAAATGCAGAAAATGAAAATGAAATGCTGAAAATGGAACACAAGATACATTTATTTTGATGCTATCCTATTCTGATAAAATCGAAGATATGAGGTTTTCATGCATGCAACCTAACCTATTGGACCTGCAAAACAAGCACAATCTAGATAAGCTAAGTGCTGGCTCCTAGGGTTTTAAATGAGGTTTTTAGATTTAAACATTCGCATGAAGCAACCAAGAGAACTTGCATAAACTCCATTTACAAGCCTAAAATATGAAAAGGGAAAAAATAGACATTTAATCTTGCATGCAGAAATTGACTCCTTCTTTCTTGTCCATAAGATGCAACTTTCTAAAATTTTTTGTATTAAAAATTTGTCATTTTACAATAACAGAAGTTTCTGGTTTTCCCAAACCAGTCAATGGAAGAAAACAACTTGAACAGGTCCAGAATGGCCCTCTTGCCTTCAAATATATAACTCTGCTCATGGCAGTTTCTGAACCTTTCTAGCCTATTTGAATGGCGTATTTAAACTTTTGAAAAAATTGTTTCTCCTTCCATGACAGTTCGTTTCATTTTCTGATGGCTATTCTTTTCACCTTCCATGACTGTTTGTTTCATTTTTCCTTGTGAATGTATGTGCATTGGTTTCCATTTTATGGCCCTTTGCCATGAAAATGTAACATGTCATGATATCATAACACTTTTCTTTCTTCTCTCTCTCTTTTCTTTGAATCGTGAAAATGCAACATGTTGCGATATCGCGACACTTTTTCTTTTTTTTTTGCCACAAAAATGCAACATGTCGCGATATCATGATACTTCTCTCCTCACTCTTTCTCTTTGCTTTGTGCCATGAAAATGCAACATGTCACGATATCATGAAAATTTTTCTTCCTCATTCTTTCTCTTATCTTTTGGTCACAAAAATGCAACATGCCACGATATCACGACACTTTTCTCTTTTGATCGCGAACATGCAACATGTCGCGATATCGCGACACTTTTTCTTGTTTGGCCGTGAAAATGCAACATGTCACGATATCGTGACACTTTTTCTCCTCGCTCTTTCTCTTTGCTTTGTGCCATGAAAATGCAACATGTCACGATATCGCAACACTTTTTCTCTTTTGGCCACGACAGTGCAACATGTCGAGATATTGTGACACTTCTTCTCTTTTGGCCGCAATAGTGCAACATGTCATGATATCGTGACACTTTTTATCTTTTGGCCGTGAAACTCCAACATGTCATGATATCGCGACACTTTTTCTCTTTTGGCCACGACAGTGCAACATGTCGCGATATCGTGACACTTTTTCTCTTTTGGCCGTGACAGTGCAACATGTCGTGATATTGCGACACTTTTTCTCCTTGTGATGTTTTGCTTTTTCTTTTATCTTTAGCATATGGGCCACTTCGGTCTTCTCGGAAAACATGCAAAAAAGGTGGGTCCCCAATTTTGGGGTACGTTGTGGAGCAACCACAAAAAATGGTGACTCTGCTGGGAAATGCTCCTAAGCATTTCGATGAGAACTCAACCTGAAAACACACAAACTCAAATACAAGTGTTAGCACATATCCAAAGAATGAAACTAGATGAGAAATACATGAAGCATTAGAATTATTAAGCATCATATCAGTGTGTGCAATGTGCTTCATTCCCTATCGTTTGAAACTCGTTCAACTTTCCATTGTCAGTTTCACTTATGATTCGTATGCAAGGCTATGAATTATTTATGCAGGATTTGATGTATGAAAACTATGTTAGAGATATAAAAATTTTCTTTGCAAAGGCTCAAGCCTTCTAGTATCATGAACAAACATATTAAAACTGTCAAACCCTCTTAGGACCAAATATATGTATACTGAACTAATTTACTAGATCCCAAATTTGGTTATGTGTCACTACCATCTTGAACCCAAGTGCAAGTGTAAGTGAAATAAGAGCTTTGGGGAATCGGATTCCTAACCTAAGAGAGATGGTAATTTAACCCTATCCTTGCTAATCTGATATGGAGTTCATTACCTCATCTTGAACAAAATGATTTAACCTGTTATGGATGAAATTGTCAAGCTAGCCTGTCCGTTTGAGCAGTCAGTGGTCTTGCTTTTAGACAAGACATGTTGCCACGCATGAGCATATTCCACTTCCAGTCAGGTGTCTATAGACCTGATGGATATTGTAGCACCCTAAAATTGGCATAGTAAAACCTTAAATAATTACAATTACTCTAGTAAATATTCAAATTCAAAATTTAACCCCAAAACCGCTCCCAAACCGTCGTTTAACCCGTTTCATCCTTTCTCATGCCATTTTTAGAGTTTGTTTTGACCATTTGATGATATCATAGCCGATCAGACGATATCGCCTCAGATCGAACGATTTTGTTTGGACTAGGATGTCCAGACAATCTTGTCCCAAAATTGATTTTTCTCAATTAGCCTCTGTTCCAACTACGTCTCTAATCTGGGCAGAAGCATGTCTACATCGTTAGAGACCCTCCCCATTGGATATCTCCATGATCTCCACCCTCCTAACCTCCCTCCTAAGCCTATTTAAACTTAGGACTCCCCCTTGGCATCCCCCTGGCTGAAATTTCCTATAACACAAGTTCTACGTGCATTAGACCGTCTTAAATTATTATTTGCCTCCATATTTGTCCAAATTTATTTGTAGGAACCTTAGTATTTTTCAGTCGGAGAAAGCTCAGTTCGTCGTGGACGATCTTGTTCAATTTCAGATGATTTCACACCAATTCGAGATGATCTCGACTACAGTCTGCATTGGGGAAAATCAGTGCCCAAAGTTTGCATTTCCTCATTATTTTCTACTGCATTATTTTGTATTTAGTTAATCTTATGATTATTCTTTATTATTTTGCATCTTTGAGTTCACCCATGTATTTTAATTACATAATAAGGTCATTATTAGCTATTAAAGTGTTGCAACTTACTTGCATTTCTATTCAGGATTATCTGTTAACATCCTTATTGTCATTTTACATCATTATCTTCTATTAGCATTGCTGCATTTTTTGTATTTTATGTCTATTATATTCATTTGGCCAAACCTAGGACTCGAATGTTTAAAGATAAAACTGAACACATTAAACACATTCCCAACCTAGGCATGGAAACTACCATTCAAACGTTTCCTAGTGAACCCACCATCCATTGAAAAATCACCATAATACACCTCCCTTGAGAGGCGGGACCTTTGCAAGGCCTCTCAGTCCAAGGTACCGCACCATCCTTTTCCCATCCTCATTTCGGGAATGAATCCTATAGCCTGAAGGTAAGGATGCAAAAAATTTGGAGCGATACATTTTTTAGGTCAGAGACGATCTCATCAAATTACAGACGATCCTGTCTGCTTCAAGAATCAAAACCTCCATTAGGCATCCGGATCAGGTATGGCTCTATAATTTAGCTTTTTCTCTCTATTTTCTGTTCAAATCTATTTGTTGTATTTCATTTAGCCTGCATTTTCATAATAGAACAACTTAGATTCATTTGGCCAAACCTAGGACTCGAATGTTTAAAGATAAAACTAAACACATTAAACACATTCCCAACCTAGGCGTGGAAACTGCCATTCAAGTATTTTCTGGTGAACCCACCATCCGTCAAAAAATCACCATAATACACCTCCCATGAGAGGCTGGACCTTCGCAAGGCCTCTCAGTCTGAGGTACCGTGCCATCCTTTTCCCATCCTCCTTTCGGGTACAGATCCTATAGCCTAAAGGTAAGGATGTAAAAAATTTGGAGCTATACATTTTGGTGAACCCAACGTGAATGCATCTAAAACCTTTTGAAAAAAAAAACAAAAATATAGATGCATTTCAAATCATTTAAAACTAATAAGTTGCATATCATGTTTAGATGGTAGCTCCTAAGAAAATATTAGCAGTTACTATAAACGTTGAAAACCAATTAACAGCCATAGAAGTTAATTTTATGCTTAATGTGCCTGAAACAGATAGAAACCAACTTCTATGGAAAGAACTTGATAGGAGGCTAGGTGTGATTTCATCTAGATCATCCGAACTTAGACAAATCAAGAGGTTTGCCCTAGATAGAATCCTGGATCCTCATCAACTCATTTTTTATCATGAACTTTAGAGAGCCTACCATAGATGGTTAGCTTATAGGAGAGTTCTTGTGTCTTCAGAATTGTTCACCTTCAAGGAATACCTCGAGAACGTAGCCACTATACACCAGTTCCTAGGTCATGTAGAAGACCAAGAGGCCGTTCTTACATATAGGGAAATATGGAATAGAGTTCCTCGAGCTATGTTATATCGAGAGTATTGTCACGAGATTTACTTCTATCAACTAGAATCTGAGACAGATAATATCACTATAGCCCTTTTCATTAAATTCTTGAAAGAAAATTTTCAATTTGAAGAAGAACACTTCATGAATCCTGAAGAACTTGAGCCCATTAATGATATTTATAAATTATTTATAGAAAACTAGATCATTGCTTTCATTATTATTTCTTGCATTTATTGTGTTGTTTGTTATCTTTATAATATTGTTAAAAAAAAAAAACAAGAAAAACTAAAAAACATAACAAAAACCAAAACATTTCATTTTAAATATTATAGTAGGTATATAATTAAAATATATACCTATATATATATATAAATATATATATTCTGAAATCTAAGTTAAGCACAATGCCTAAACTTAGGAATGGTAAACAAACTAAAGGAGAAGAAGAAGATTGGTTAGGAGAAAAAACAAGAAACCCAAATGTCCTTCCTGAGGATCCAATCTCGGAAGAAGAAACTCTAGACCAACAAGATGATGAGCTTGCTATAGATGAACAAGAAGAAAATGTTAAAGAGGATGGATCCTCATCCCCTAGAATAACTCCAGATGGAACTATTGCTTTTGATAACTTAGATCATTTCTAGAAATTTTTTAATAATAACATTGGTGCTCTTAATATGGCAGTTCGTATTGATAAAGGACAAATTAGTGACACTCAAGCAGCCATGGAATATGTGTTTAATATACACACTAATCCCTTGTCCTTTGTTGATCAAGAAAGTGATAAGGCTGGACCATCCAATAGAGATATGGTCACTATGATTCAGAACATGCAAAAACAACAGGTTACCCAACCCCCTAAAGAACCTGTTATTGAGCCTAAAATCATTCCCACACAAAAGAAACTTTCCTTCACTACTTTACTTCGCCAAACTATTGATCAATATGCTTCAAATCAACAAAAACCTAAAATGAAGCCAAACACCAATTTTCAACAATCTGGGATACAGCATAATACAACTTTAAAATTTCTTCATAACACCCTTCCTACCAAAAAATTACACAATAGTAATATAGCATCTAATATGCATGTCCCTCCATCATATGCTCACCAATATTATATTAATGCCCTACCGAACCAATATGGTGGGCAAACCAGTAATTTGGAAGCCATGGTGAAGCAGTTAGCTTCCCGCATGGACCAGATAGATCCATACCGTCCCTCGTACAATTATCGAGAGATATGTAGTAAACCTTTGGATCCCATAGTTGTAGCACAACCGTACCCTAAACACTTTCCCATGCCTGTCATGCCTATATATAAAGGAACTAAAGATCCCATAGAGCATCTTCGCATGTTTAGGATAGCATGTCATGATATATCACATGATGACTTGCTATTACTAAAAATGTTCTTGAAAAGTTTAGGAGGAATGGCATTAGAGTGGTACTATCAATTGCCCACTCATTCTTTGAGAAATTTTGAAGAAACAGCTGAATCGTTTGTCCATCAATTTAGTTCCTACATCGAGAGGCATGTCACCATTAAATATTTATACAACTTAAAACAAGACAAAGATGAATGTTTTGCTGATTTATTAGCTAGATGGAGGCAATTGACAGGAAAATTGCACTTTGTGTTACCTTATAGGGAAATGTTGGACATTTTTATCAATAATTTGCAAGAACAAATCTCCTATGAGTTATCAACTGCTACCTTAACCACCTTCGATCAAGCTATAGATTTAGCTCGAAGAGTAGAAGATGCCCTCATTAGGAGAGGCCAACTTAGGAAGAAATATGATGAGAAAACATCCAAAAATCAATATAAAAACAAACAAGTCATAGGTGACGGAGTCATTGATACAGTAAATGTTGCTAATATCAATGCAACGAAGACAACAAAAAAATTTATATTGAAACCTCCTGATAAACCTCCTCGAGAATTTACTAGATTGAATCAACCATTATCAACTATTTTACCTCAATTACTCGAAAGAGGTTTGATTCAATTACTAGCTATCCAGGAACCTGATCCAACCATACCCGGATACAGAGCCGATCTACACTGTGACTTTCATAGAGGACCTGGACATGCTACAAATTCTTGCAAAATATTGAAACTTAAAATACAATACTTGATTGATAATAATGAAATGGAGGTGCAAGCTTTCCAACCTAAACAAAATGCTCCTAATAATTCTCAAACTAACATTCCCCAAAATCAAAATCAAAATCCTAATCAATCATTAGACATATTTCAACATCCTTTACCAAGACATGGTAAAAAGGTGGCCAACCAAATTGAACATCATAATGTTCCTCCTCCTACCTGATATGTAGGAACTATTAGCAGACATTTACCTAATCATGATTTACAATAATTTGACACAACTTTATCTATGGTCACGACACGACCCCTACATAATATTCAAATACCAGATCTTAGTGATGTAGAATTAGATACTGAAAGTGACATGGAAATCACTTCAAACCAATCGAATAGTTCTGAAAATGAATAAGACCTTATTCAACCTATCACAGATGCTATGGTTCCAAAAGAACCATTTACTAGAAGAGTTACTACTCGACCCTCTTCTAATAAATTCCTCCCTAATGAACAATCCATAAACGCTCAAACGAGACCAGTTCAGCATCTTCAATATAACATTGTAGGTACCATCGGAGTCGTTACCCAACAACAAGCTCAAAATTCTCAACAAGAATCAAATCAGAATGATGGATCAACTCCATTTGTTTTAAAAAATTGCAATAAAGGGAATTATGCTCCTAATGTTCAACCTAAACCCCCTTACAATATTAATGAGCAATTATCCAATACTACAGCCAAAATTTCTCTCTTGGATTTATTAAGATCTTCTCCTACCCATAGAGATGAATTAATGCTTACATTAAGCCAAATTATGGTACCTCAAAATATTCAACCTGAAGCCATGGCTAATACTATCATCACTAGAGAAGTCGATTGTATTGAATTTTGGGATAAAGATATCCCACAACACAGTTTACATAAGGATAATCCCTTATATATTACTACTCTAATTGGAGATGTAGCCGTTAAAAGAGTTTGTATTGATAATGGTTCATCTCTAAACATTTGCACTTTTGACTTCTACCAACGATTTGGCTTTAGAAGTGATGAAATGAAGAAAACTGACATGATCATAAAATATTTCAATGACGAAACACAAGAAACGTGTGGAGTTATTACCATCCCATTGCAAGTTGGTCCTAGAACCTTAGATACAACCGTGTTTATTGTACATTGCCTTGCATCATACAATATACTCTTGGGTCGTCCTTGGATCAATGCAATGCGGGCTATCCCATCAACTTTACACCAATGTGTTAAATTCGAATTTAAAAATCAGTTGGTCACTATCCATGGTGATCCTAGACCCTTTGATATGTGTGCTTTGGCAAAACTTGTTGGAGTTTGATTTTGCCCTGATCTATCATCCACACATCCTAATTCTTATTTTTCATCTAAAATTGTGAAACACACTCCCATAGCTTCACCTATTTCTCCTCCATTCATTTCACCCTCATATATAGATCAACAATCTTCTAAACAAACCACTCTAGAACCTCAAAAAGATCTTCAATCCACAACCAATCCTTCATGTTCTATCCCTGTAATTTCAAAACCTATAGACCCATTCATTAACACTTCCACATTATCAACATCTATCATACCTTCCACATCTAAAGATATAGGGAATGATCCTTCTACATCTTATGCTCTTTCTGATGAACTTTTACTAGATTTATCCACAATATTAATATCAGAAAAAACAAATGCTTTCATGAAAGATTCAATTCTTTTAAATAACTTGTCACCATCTCCTCGTACTTTGGGCCTCCCATAATCTATGGGAAGTACTTACCAAGTTTGGAGTTGTGCCTTCATTTATAAAGGATATGACTGGGGAAGAATACCCCGGAATATTAAAAATCATCATGATGGATATGCTCGATGTTATTTTACTAATGAGTATATTAAAGCTAAACCTATAATGCTTAAAATGGGATATAAAGGGAAAGGCCTAGGACCTTTCCAAAATGGTATGAAAGAACCTTTCGAGGTAGAACCATGGCCTGCCCGCTTGGTGTGGGCCTATTTCCTAGTGAGGGTCAACCCTTTCCTTTTGAAGATGATGATCAACTGATATGTTATCAAGATTATTTGGATAGGCATGATGATTTGCCTCTAAAAAATCATCCCTTTACATGTAATATGCTATCCATAGCTTACCCTGAAATGATTGTTGAATCCGATGATGAGTTGGAAGGAGATATCTTCCACGATGCCTCTGTTGAAGAAACGTTACACAATGGATTTTATTTTGATGGTTCTATACCAACTATAGCCCAGCTTGAGGCCACTAATCCTCAAGATGAATTATCCAAGTTAACCTTAAAATAATTAGAAGAATTGTGCGTCTCACCCGCCCCACCTAATTTTGAAAGAGATCTACACATGGAAGTAGAAAACATCATTAAAGTTAACATTGGAACTCAGGATAATCCTCACATAATCAATATTGGGTCAGAATTAAGTCAAGAAAAACAAGATGAATACATTGCATTCCTTAAATAATATGAAGATGTCTTCGCTTGGACATATGAAGATATGCTAGGTCTAGAACCTTCTGTAGTCATGCATCACCTAGTAGTCCCATCCGGATGCTAAACCTGTTAAACAAAAACTTAGAAAAATGCATCCCAAAGTGGCCTTACTAGTCAAATGGGAGTTAGAAAAACTCTTGAATGTTGTTTTTATACAAGCTATTGATTATGCTGAATGGATCTCAAATGTAGTTCCAGTCACCAAGAAAGAAGCTACCAAAGTTAGGGTTTGCACAGATTTTAGAGATATTAACGTTGCATGCCCTAAAGATGATTTTCCTCTTCCAAACATGGACCAAATCATTGATTTTATTGTTGGGAGTGGGATGATGTCCTTAATGGATGGATTCTCTAGTTATAATCAGATCAGGATAGCTCCTGAAGATTAGGCTAAAATAGCCTTTATTACCCCCTGGGGTACCTTTTGTTGGAAAGTGATGCCATTCGGCTTAAATAACACAGGCGCAACCTATCAACGAGCTATGACTTATATTTTTCATGATATGATGCATGATATCCTACATGATTATGTAGATGATATTATAGTTCACTCTATTAATGAAGATAATCATTTAGATGATTTGAGAAAAGTTTTTAATCGATTAAGAGAATATCTTATTTGATTAAATCCAACCAAATGCATATTTGGAGTTAAGTCCGATAAACTATTAGGGGTTATAGTTTCTTTATGTGGCATCGAAATTGACCCTCTTAAGATTGTGGCTATCATTGATATGCCCACACCTACCAATATATCTGAGTTACGAAGTTTACAAGGTAAGCTTCAAGCTATCCATCACTTCATCGATAAGTTGGCGGACAAAACCGGTCCCTTTCTTAAGCTCCTTAAGAAGGATGTCCCTTTTAATTGGGACGACGAATGTAAGGAAGCTTTTGAACTTCTTAAACAATACCTCCTTAACCCACCTGTGCTTTCACCGCCTAGACCTGATCGCCCATTTCTCCTGTATATTTCAACTTCAGATTTTGCCTTAGGAGCTATGTTAGCTCAACTTGATGATGAGAAGAGAGAACGTGCTAATTATTATATTAGCCAAACCTTCATCAGTTATGAAACCCGCTACATAGCATTAGAAAAACTATGTCTAGCAGTCATGTTTGCTATGCAAAAATTATGCCATTATATGCTTAGTCAAAAAACCTATGTCATTGCTAAATATGATCCCTTGAGGTATCTCATGAGTCGACCTTATTTATTGGGTCGTATAGCCAAGTGGGTTCTTGCTCTAAGTGAGTTTGACCTCACATTCATAGGACAAAAGTCTGTTAAGGGTCAAATCATAGCAGATCAATTAGTCGTTGCACCCTTAGAGTCTACCCATCCCCTCATCATTGAGTTTCCCGATGAATGCCTTCAATTAGAGGCAGACCATATTGAACAATGGTCCTTATACTTTGATGGAGCCCGATGCATGAGTGGGGCTGGTGCGGGTATTATTTTAATATCCCTACAAAAACATCTTATTCCTCTGTCCTTCAAATTAACATTTGCTTGCACTAATAATACTGCTGAATATGAAGCTCTAATCCTTGGATTACGAGCTACCTTGGTGCTAAAAATTAAACATCTGTTAGTTTTTGGTGATTCTCAACTTGTTATAAACCAAATTAATGAAGTTTATCAGACCAAAGATGATAAACTATGCCCATATAAATCCTATGTTTTACAATTAATGTCTCTATTTGATCAAGTTACCTTGGAAGCTATTCCTTGAACTTGCAACCGTGCAGCTGATGCTATGGCCGCAGCTGCATCTCTCCTGCCCTTGGAGTTAGATGACGAATATGCCACCATCATTATTCGTCGACTCTAGGAACCCGCTTCAAATAAGTCATGCTTAGAACCTTTGGATGTGTTTCTAATCAATGAAACTACTCCTGAACCTTGGTATACGGACATATTTGATTTTCTCCAAAATGGGACTTTCCCTGCCAATTCTAATAGAAACCAACGTCGGTTATTACGTAGACGAGCAAGTCGATTTGTAATAATTGGCAATACTTTATATAGGAGATATTTTGAAGGTATCCTATTAAGATGTTTGAATCTAGAAGAATCCAAATCAGCCTTGAGTGAAGCCCACGATGGATCTTGTGGAGGACACTTCAGTGGTAGTGTCATTGCTAAAAATCTCCTTAGGATAGGATACTTTTGGCCTACCATGGAGAATGATGCACATGATTATGTGCGCCATTGCAAAAAGTGCCAAAAACATGCTGACCTTGTCCATGCCCCTGCACAAGAACTACAGGCTATTTCATCTCCTTGGCCCTTTTCAAAATGGGGCTTAGATATTATTGGCAAAATTAATCTTGTGTCATCTGATGGACACAAATTCATCATAACCACCACCGAGTATTTCACGAAGTGGGTTGAAGCTATGCCTTTAGCTTCCTGCACTAGAACTCAAGTCTCTAAATTTATTTTTAATCAAATCATTTGTAGGTTCGAAATTCCTGCAAATCTCATCTCTGATAATGGAACTTGTTTCAAAAATAAAGATGTCAAGAAATTATGCCAAAAATATAAGATTCAACATCGCTGGTCCACTCCCTATTATCCTCAGGGTAATGGCCAAGCAAAAGCTTCAAACAAGACCTTAATCAAAATTCTCAAAATATTGGTCAATAAATCTAGCCGTGACTGGCACATTCAATTATATCCAACCTTGTGGGCCTATCGAACTAGTGTTCGAACCCCCACTGGAACTTCACCTTTTGTTTTGGTTTATGGTGCTGAAGTCGTTTTTCCCTTTGAATTAGAAGTTCCTTCTTTGGCTCTACTACTTCAAGATACCGAAGTAGGAGATGAATATCGAGCTGGCAGACTCAGTCAACTGGAACTCCTAGATGAAAAATGCATCAATGCTTTGGAGCATCTCCGTGCCTACCAAAACAAGCTTAAAAGATCATATGCTAAAAAAGTTCGTCATCGATCCTTTGAGATCGGCGACCTTGTTTTAAAAGAAAATAAAAAAAATACTAATGCAACTAAAGACCTTAAAGGTAAATTTGAGCCCAACCGGCTTGGACCATACATTATCACTGCTAAATTTGAATCAGGAGCATACAAATTAGCTACCTTAGATGGTAAAGATTTAAAAGAACCTATGAATATTATGCATCTTAGGCGATATTACGCATAAAATTTGGTCATTTCATCATTTGTACATATTTTGCATGTTGTCTTATTTTAAAAATATATCAAACTGTTTACACAAAAACAAAAACAAACAAAAATAATAAAAATAAAAATAGCAATATTCTTGACTCTTTCGAAACCAAAACAAAATAAAGAAGAAAGAGAGAGTCAACATTCTCAAACTTCCCAAAAAGTATTTGTATATATTTCTTCTTACAAATTTTGCAGTTATATATTTCAAATTATTTTGGATAAATTAGCATTTATTTGGAATCCCTCACTTTCACAAACACAAAATAAATATCTTGATTTTTATCTAGCATGATTACTAATCTCTCTTATATCAAAGTCCACAAAATTCAATTAAATAAAGTTTGAGCACAGAGAATTGATCTTGTTATTTACTTAAACCAAGCACATCCTTTCACAATAAAATGATTATATTTGTAATGTCCATGCTATGCTACATAGTAGAAGTGGTTTCTTGAGCGAAAAGTTTCCCCTACTATCCTATCATGCACATGGTCTAGAATCTTTGAGAATTGGCAAAAGGACAAGCTCACCCCTACCCAAAATAAAAATCCCTTGCTCTACAGCTAATCCGAGCAAGTATCCCTAGCATAGGAAGAAAAGCAAAGTTCAAGAAAAAGAGAAAAAGAAAATGTTATTTTATATCATTACAACAATGTTTCAAGCATTATCTCAAAAATCAAGCAAAAATACAAAAGAAAAGCAAAAGAAAGCAAATGAAAGCAAAAGCAAAAGCAATAAAATCCCTCTCCCTACCCATTGAAAAGAAAAGAAGGGTTGATGAGCTTGAATCCCTGGAATTCTCAATTATTCAAAAACTGTGAGGTAAGCCCCATAACAGGTGGTTTGTGCCCAACCCGCTTGGCCTTGGGTAACTCCTAGCATGGCGATATGTCTGTCACATTAGCGACCTTATTTTGTACAGACCTATGTCTGCTTATGGATTAGCTAGCTCTTGATAACCCGACTTACATAGTAGTCTGGTATGGCTATATGCATCTCAATCATGGTTAATGAACACTTATTGGGTTAATTCAAATCACTTGTATCAAATTATCTTGCTCAAAACTGGTAAATGCACAAAGCAATTGCACACACATTTGTATTTGAGAGATTTTGTGTATCATTATGATAAATCAAGATCGGAAATGAACTCACATATGCACATGGGATTCCTTATAAATCTAACTTTTGTCTTTAAGATACTTTGAAATATTTTTGCAAATTGTCTGGAATAATTTCATTTTCTTCTCTGGGAACAGTTGTTTCGTATAAAGACAACCACATGCATTAACACAAAAAATCAAAATCATTTTCAAAAATATGCAATAAAGTTACATATAACTTTTGACTTTTGCGACGATGGTATAGTTCTAAAACCAAAAGTGGAATTTTATGCCTAGCGCAAGTCCTCATCTTCATATTTTCTGTTTATTCTCAAAATTTAAAAATCAACCATGCAATTTATTTTCTTCTTTTGGATTTCGCGATGATGGTATAAGTCTATACCTAAATATTCTATGCCTAGCGCAAACCATTGTATTAATTTTATTCCCCATTCATTTAAAAATCATAAAAACCATATGACTTAAATCACTATGTTTCACAATCATCTTTTAAAACAAGAATGCAACTTATTCTATTTTCATGTCATTATGTTCAAATTCAATATTACAACCATGGTATAATTTCTAAGGAATTATTCAACATTTTATCACACTTAGGAATTTATGCCTACCAAAAATCATTTTCTAAAAATATTTCATGCATAATATTTTCATGAAAAGTCTAAAAACAAAATCATCATCATCATCATTTGCATCATCACACCAAAGTCTTAAGACAGTCTCTTAAGCACTCTTTTACTTTTTTTTAACAATATTTCTATACTGGGATTAGCTTGATGACCGAGTGAGCGGCGACTCCATGAAATGGTCTATAACAATGACAATGTCCTTTGAAATTATTGTTAAAAGTCCCTTTTATTTTTTATCAAATTATCATCACAACAACCAATTTGTTACATCAGATTATTTCATTTAAATTTTTAAAGCATGACATTTAAACCATAATATTTTCCAACGACATAATTACATGAATCATCAAATCAATCACACTTCAAACATTAAAGCATCATAAAAACATATAAACAAGTCGTATCATCATAAGACAGGTCATATGATCAAAAATATTATATATATATCTCAACAATGTATATACATCATCTCAAAACTAGATTGGTATGCCACAATCTACATCTTGGCATACTCAATCCTCTCAATCATATATCCTCTATGCAGTGTCTCGAGAACCCCTCGAGCTCTCAGCCTCATCTCCTCCCCCGCCTTGAGGTGGACGAGGTGGCCCCATCGTAGTATGTGTGGTACTGCGAGTCCTAGTCGTCGATCGAGATGAAGTCCTCGATGACCCAATATTGATCGAGTCAACAATGCCGACTGGTAGTTGTACCCTCTGACCCTTTGGCACCATCTAGAAGTAGATACCCTAGTAGAACGTGGTCTAAGCAATCGACTGCACCAGCTCCTGAGTGCTCGCTCCTCCGCTCCGTGCTCTGAGGCGTGCAACCTCATCTCTGAGCTATGTAGCCTCCGCTCGGTGTCATGCAACCTCCTCCTGCAAAGTCTACACCTGTGCTTGGAGACAGATAGTCTTCACCCAGAGAGTAGCCATCTCACTACTCTCTCCTGTGTCCACACCCTTGCCCTTATCAGGCGATGGTGGCTTCTCTCTCTTTGGAGAAGGGGGTCTCTCCTCCCTCCTCTCTCGCTGTTGCGACCTCTGCTAAGCCTGTGGTCTCCTCTGCTCTCTCCTATCATGACCTTGTGCTACCTCAATGGCTGCCTAGCACCGCCTCCCCATCCGATGCACAACTGCATGAATCAGACCCTGAGCCCTCATCATCCAAGGAGGGTGGATGCCTGTGTACTAGGCATCATAGCCATCGGCTACCCCAACATCGTCCCCATCCACTAGCTGAATGGGGGCATCATCTGCATCCTGACTCTAGAATCATTGCATATCTAGAGCCTCGCTAACTGTAGTGTTATCCCGAACAGTCTAGGAAAACTCGTAGTCTCTTAGAGATGGGATCCCCTGCTGTAGACCGAACTGCCTCAAAACTCGGTCATACCGATGGAGCTCCACCTCTCCCCTCTCCATCCTCAGCCAGTAGACTCGCCTGATGCGAGCCAGCTCCTATCCATCCTTGGCCCACCCTGGGTGATCTCTCCAAGGCCTCCAGGTGATCTGGTCGTAGATAAGGTCGTCAAGTAGTCTCCGGGACACTGGCAGATCTATCCACCGCTATGCCCCTCTTCGGAGCCACCAGTAGAAAACTCGGGGCCTCTCCCCATCAATCCCTATTAGTGGGAGCCCTATCGGCCTCCGCACCGCAATGTGCTCCCAGCACCAAACCTACAGTAGTGATGTCATAACCAGACATCGGCCGCCCTTGTATACGACCCCATGAAGGATCCTATACAACCGACAGAGTACAAAGCTCCCCCAAGCAAACCTGTACCCGTGGTCTCTCATGTCATAGACCACATCTTTCAGTACCCATGGTACTCTGCATCCGCTTTGGTGGCACAACAAAAGTCCACCTACCACCCCAACCAAAACCTGTGTGAGTCTAGATGCCCCAGGCATCTGGCGCAGTGACTCAATATTCACTTCGCCCTTCTCCAGGGCGAAGCTCGGATCGCCACATAGTCACATCATTGCATGGCCCTGATTGGCCATGGGAGTGATCATCCATCCTTGTATGGGGATCCTCAAAATCCTCCATACATCCTCTAGTGTGGGAGTCATCTCCCCTGTCGATAACCGAAAATAGGAAGAACCCAGATACCACCTCTATGCTAGGGCTATCAATAGCCCCATATCTGTAGAAACCTATGGCATCTCTGCCACATGCTGCAAGCCAACCTGAGCCAACTGATCTCTCTCTGCCTAAGATAGGGCGGCCAAGTCATCCTTCAACCCACCATATTTCCATTCTTTGCTCTTTAGTAATCCTCTCTGCAACATAAACAAAATCAACAATAAAAATCATTAATAAATCATTAATTAAAAATGCAAGTCAAAATAAGTTCAATTTTATAAATGATGATATCGTCCACAATTGGATGATATCATCCCCAATTTGAGCAAATTCTTCTTCGATTTCGCATGAGGAAGTCGTGTCCCTTATTGGATGAAATCGTCCCCCTATCGCCGATTTTGCCCTTAGACGAAATTGACGATATCGAGATGATTTCGTCTCGATGACATCGACGGCCCAAAAATGGCCACGATGCTCAAAAATCAATCAAATCTAATCTAAAAAGCATGAAATTCTAAAGTAAAGCATTCTAAATTCAGTTTAGACCCTTACCCGTAGCCCGCGTCAGACCTCTGTTGATCTGTGCGCTGTCTCGACCATATTGTCTCTAGAGCTCTAAAAACTAGGAAAATGAATAGTAACAATGAATTAGGGTTTTACCCTATTTTTCTTAATTTTATTCAAAAACAATTAAAAACATTTTAAAATTTTGCTTTTTCGCGTTTTTACCTCAAACGTTCGATTTGGGTAAAAACACGGAGGGGGCACCATAGTAAGCTGTCATACGATTCGACCTAGAATCGTCGCCTAAAAATGGGAATAATTTTTGCTTTCTCGTAGATCGAGAAGAACTCATATTTAACGCATTTTCCTCAAAAAATTCGCTAAAGAGGGGGCAAAATGTAGCACCCTAAAATTGGTGCAGTAAAACCTTAAATAATTACAATTACTCTAGTAAATATTCAAATTCAAATTTTAACCCCAAAACCGCTCCCAAATCGTCGTTTAACCCGTTTCCTCCTTTCCCGTGCCATTTTTAGAGTTTGTTTTGACCGTTTGATGATATCATCGCCGATCAAACGATATCGCCTTAGATCAAATGATTTTGTCTGGGCTAGGACGTCCAGACGATCTTGTCCCAAAACTAATTTTTCACAATTAGCCTCTATTCCAACGACGTCTCTAATCTGGGTAGAAGTGTGTCTGCGCCGTTAGAGACCCTCCCCATTGGAGATCTCCCAAATTGGGATGATCTCCAACCTCCTAACCTCCCTCCTAAGCCTATTTAAACTTAGGACTCCCCCTTGGCATCCCCCTGGCTGAAATTTCCTATAACACAAGTTCTACGTGCATTAGACCGTCTTAAATTATTATTTGCCTCCATATTTGTCCAAATTTATTTGCAGGAACCTTAGTATTTTTCAGCCGGAGCAAGCTCAGTTCGTCATGGATGATCCTGTTCAATTCGAGACGATTTCGCACCAATTCAAGATGATCTCGACTGTAGTCTGCATTGGGGGCAATCAGTGCCTAGAGTTTGCATTTCCTCATTATTTTCTGTTGCATTATTCTATATTTAGTTAATCTTATGATTATTCTTTATTATTTTGCATCTTGAAGTTCACCCATGTAGTTTAATTGCATAATAAGGTCATGATTAGCTATTAAAGTGTTGCAACTTACTTGCATTTCTATTCGAGATTATCTGTTAACATCCTTATTGTCATTTTACATCATTATCCTCTATTAGCATTGCTACATTTTTTGTATTTTGTGTCTATTTCTCTGTTTGTAGGTCTCTGATGAATTTGTCTAACAAATTCGTCAGATCTCAGACGATCCTGCAGGTCGGAGATGATCCCGTCAAATTCTAGACGATCCTGTCTGCTTCAAGAATCAGAACCTCCATCAGACATCCAGATCAGGTATGGCTCTTTAATTTAGCTTTTTCTCTCTGCTTTTTGTTCAAATCTGTTTGCTGTATTTCATTTAGCCTACATTTTCATAATAGAACAACTTAGATTCATTTGGCCAAACCTAGGACTCGAATGTTTAAAGATAAAACTGAACACATTAAACACATTCCCAACCTAGGCATGGAAACTGCCATTCAAACGTTTCTTGGTGAACCCACCATCCATCAAAAAATCACCATAATACACCTCCCTCGAGAGGCGGGACCTTCGCAAGGCCTCTCAGTCCGAGGTACCATGCCATCCTTTTCCCATCCTCCTTTCGGGCATGGATCCTATAGCCTGAAGGTAAGGATGCAAAAAATTTGGAGCGATACAGATATCAACCCCATAATCCAAGATTTGACTTTACTTTTGATTTCTTGAACCTTGGGGATGACTACCCATCCTTGCAAGGGACATGTAGTACGATCCTTCCAATCCAATATCAATGATGCAATAAAAGTAGAATGAAAAATATTTGCCTCTTGAGTGGGCAAAATAGAAGCTTTGGGGAATCAAATTCTCAACCTAAGTGAGATGAGAATTAGACCCTATCCTTAATACTCCATGAAGGTCAAATCAGAGCTTTGGGGAATTAGATCCTCAACCTAAGTTCGATGAGGATTTAACCCTGTCCTTACTACTCTGATTTTAGGCTTTAAGCACTATGGGAGTGGTAAAAACCACTGTTTCAAGGATTATGTTGCATGATAGGATAGACACGAAATACTCCTTTCGTCTCACATTTTCTTCCAAGTATGGTTTTGACCATTTTGCTTAATATCCTCTTTAATATGTGTAGAATGTGCTTGGTTCAAGATAGTTTGGGCATTAGTTCCCAACCTTAGGATCCTTTTAATATATGTTATATAATAACCCTAAGAGGATTCAACACCTTTTCAATGATTGTACTTGAAATGTAGATGCAACTGAGATGAAACGCATATGCAATGCGAAACGTAACATGAGATATGGATGAATGCATTGCTCTCTTTTGAAATGCGGATGGAGTATATCACCTACTTTGCCATAATCTGTAAAACTGACAACTTCATGCATCACAAGTTTCAAACGATATTATTTAATGTGTTTGCGTTACTTGTGGAGCTTTCTACAATACAATTCCAATGTTTCATATTCTCCTAGTCTTAGTCAACATTCATAAGGACATAAGTTGACATCTCGCTTTTTTTTTTTCAAAACAAACCAAAAATGTCCAAAGGACCAACACACAAAACTTAAAACCAAAACTGAAATGCAAACCCAACATCAAAAACCAAAAAATTATATACAAATGTACAATTTAGTACAAGGTGATGCAAAACTTGGACTATCACTTTCTCGGATCCCAAACATGATTAGAACATTTCAAAAGACATATGACACAATAGGTATGCCAAATGTTGTAGGAATCCAACAACAATAAGATCAAACCAAGCAATGCAAAAAAATTCAACTTGCCTCGCTCATCCTACCAATTTGATTTAGTGTCATTAGTACTCTCATAGGTGAAATTCAAATCATCAAATTGATTAGACAATATTTGATCTTCAATTTCATCTCGTCTATTCTTTAAGGTATAAATTTCATAATTCCATTCATGATTGAGAACTAGACTTTCTTTATTCAAAATGAAATTTTGTAGGAAAGAGCCTAATTCTAAAAATTTCAAAGCTAATTCATTTTCTATGTTCTTAGGCCAATTAAAATTGTGCAACAATTTACAAGCCTCTAAGATATTTACTAAATTGGGATCATTAAGAGTTTTTATCCTAGGTTCAAGAATTAATTGTTGATGCATTTGATTTAGCAATTTAAATGCATCAAGCTCCTTTTCATTCATTAAAGTAATGTTATCAAAGGTGTGGTTAGAAAATCCTTGTTCTTTATTCACCTTCAATGGCATTTCATCATACAACACTTATTCTTTCTCCATGATTCGTTTATCAAAGGCACCAAAATTAGGTACCCAATTGAACACACGTCCATCCTTTTCAACCCTCAAATATTTTTGGTCAAAGTGTATGTCAAGTAACTCATCTTCATGATCAATCACTTGCGTCTCCTCCTATTCATCTTCACCTTCCTTAGATGGTTCAGTTATTTCTAAAAGTGGGTTATCTCTTGAATTCAAATTGGTAAAGCTATCATAATCAAAATTTGTAACCCATGATTCAATTTTATCACAATTTGGAAGTTGTGGATCCTCTTGGTCATCACTTTCGAGAACATCATCCAAAGTGTCGCTCAATAACAAGTGGTGAAATTTGATTATGTCTTCAACTTCATTTGTTGATTTTCCTTCCAATTCATTTAAAACCACTTGTGATGGCTTAGGATCTTCTATAATAGGATCGATTTTTGAATTCCATGTCATATAGTTTCTCCAATCCATTGTAAGTACATCTGACCAAATCATGTCCACATAAGTTTGTTCATCCAAATCATCCTTTTTGGGTAATGATTATGGATATTTCTTTTCCAAAACAAGATGGTGATCATTTGATTCCAACTTCTTGTTACCCATCCATAGAATTTCTTCTCCAAAATCTTCATGCTCTTCAAGACTTTTTGAATAGGTATTTACTTCAACATGAGTCACATCAAAATCTCTTGTAACGCTTGAAGAAGCATAACATGAAACACCATTAAGATCGACATTATGAATTTTATTCCTAGGATGATTTGGATGCATACATTGATGTGCTCATTTTTGTGGTGGAACATGCCTACATACCTTCTTAACCACTTTCTTTTGCTCTTTTACTTTCGATATGAACTCTTTGGGTTGAGTGGTAGAAGTAGTAGGATTAGTTGGATTGATATCCATGGACTGAGCTTGAACATTTTTTGCGATGGTTCCATGAGTGACCACATGATTCTCTAATTGAGGCATAGTTGGATGGATGGAAGTACTTGTATAAGCACAAGTGGGAGCATAAGTTGGTATGGTAGGATAAATTTGATTGTAGGGAAAAACATTTAATATCAAATTTTGTTGTGCCCACGCTTGATTTACCATCAAGGTTTGATTGCAAGCCCCTAGTTGTCCTACCATAGTTGATTGCTCCATTCCATAACCTTGTGGCCTCAATTGTTGATCTACAATCATAGCTTTTGTGTAGGCCGATGCAAGATCAGTAACCAAGGGATTCATCCTAACAAATATGGCAAATAATGGATCCAATGCTCGAAAGTATATTTGAAGAGCACCACTTTCCTCCATAGTATAGGGAAAAAATAATCTCGTCTAAAGCTGTCGAAACCTCAAGTTGAAATTTCTCACTGGCTCATTAGGTTATCTTTTGCAAGAAACAAATTGTTGATATATCATGAGAGGATCAATGAACAACCTAAATTGATTGATAAACTCATCTTTCAATTGCGTCCAAGATGTAATAGAACCAGCAGGTAAATTGATGTACCAATCATATGCCACCTCATCTAGGGTTCCAAGAAATATTCTACATGCCACATCCTCATGTTCGACATTCCATCTAACTAGGATATCCACATAGGCTTGAATATGTTCCTCGGCTGATGTTGGACCATTGTGATTAAATTTGGGCAAACATTTTTCTACATTCTTGGGTAAATAATGAGAATCTCCACAAATGTTCAAAGGACTAACATGTATCCCATACCACGTTCCTACAATTGAGGCCATTAATGAAACTCAAAGAATGACTTCAAAAACAATTTGTTAGTCATGAATAAAATAAGGAACAATGACAAAGCAATATTCTAAAAATGTAAATTAGTTTTTGATTCACCAGATCACATATGCGCAAGTGAAGAGCATACTCCTAGTGTTGTAGGCTTTCTGATTCATAAGATCGCATTACACGCAAGTGAAGAGCATAATACCGACAACAAATAAATTTTTATACAAAGTAATTCCTTACAAATAAGCATGAAATGACTAGCAAATATCAAACATGTAACATATGAATAATCATGTTAGCATCAACCAAGAACTATATCCATTAAAATCAAAATGAAAGTAATTGCATGGAGACAACCTCGTTAGTCAAGACCAAAATTTTTTCAAAATAAAAAAAAAACACATTATTCCTATATGAACAATCAAAAGCGTTAGAACAATGCATAGCAATTCATGTCCTCCTTTTAACACTACAAGGTTGTATTGTTAAAAGAGGGCTAAAGATAATAATCAATAGGGCATGAAATATTCAAAATTTAAATCCCTATAGCATTTAAATCACACTGAAATAAACCAATTCAGGCCCTCCTTCTAGTGCCAAAATTTTGAGTGGTATTTTCACCCAATTGTGAAAGTACACTCTCCTTTAGGATCTGGGTTCCAAATCCCATCTTGCAAAGAATTTAAACAAACAACTTCTCCAAGGTCTCCGCTATATTAGCATTTGCATATGTGTATTAGTAATCTCAAATAAAGATATTCAATTTAAATTCTTGGAACACCTTAGTGATTGCAAGTAACTGTAAACAAGGGGCAATGTTGTTTTATTTTACCATGAAACTTTAGTGATTGTTCATTGAACCAAAATAGAGCAAATGTGAGTTGGTCCTCATATGACCACGATGTAGTGCTCAAGAAATGGAAATTTGTGAAAATGCCATAAAACATAACTCCTTCAATGAAATTGGAATTTTCATGAAGGGAATGTCATCATAGGCTCATGAGTGCAAAACAAAACTGAAAAAATGAAATTTGACCTTAAAATGGAAATTTTCATTTTTCGGATTTTTTTAAAATCTGCAGTAAAACAACAACTTCGATGAATTTTTTAAAATATTAAACAACTCCGAAAATGAAATTTCAAATTGCGTATTAGAAGTATGAAGTATAACCTACGCAATGGTTAAATTATTTTTGGATTTTGAAGTTTTTTTAATGTTTATTTTAATGCCTGAAAATATAAAAAAGGTTAAAATTTTTGGAAAATAAAATGCAGAAAATGAAAATGAAATGCAAAAAATGGAACACAAGATACATTCAGTTTGATGCTATCCTATTCTGAAAAAACCGAAGATATGAGGTTTTCATGCATGCAACCTAACCTATTGGACCTGCAAAACAAGCACAATCCGGATAAGCTAAGTGCTGGCTCCTAGGGTTTTAAATGAGGTTTTCAGATTTAAACATTCACATGAAGCAACCAAGAGAACTTGCATAAACTCTATTTACAAGCCTAAAATCTGAAAAGAGGAAAAATAGACATTTAATCTTGCATGCAGAAATTGACTCCTTCTTTCTTGTCCATAAGATGCAACTTTCTAAAAATTTTTTTATTAAAAATTTGTCATTTTACAATAACAAAAGTTTCTGGTTTTCCCAAACCAGTCAATGGAAGAAAACAACTCAAACAGGTCTAGAATGGCCCTCTTGCATTCAAATCTGTAACGCTGCTCATGGTAGTTTTTGACCCTTTCTAGCCTCTTTGAATGGCATATTTAAACTTCTAAAAAAATTGTTTCTCCTTCCATGACGGTTCGTTTCATTTTTTGATGGTTGTTCTTTTCACCTTCCCTAACTGTTCGTTTCATTTTCCCTTGTGCATGTATGTGCTTTGGTTTCCATTTTATGGCCCTTCATCATGAAAATGTAACATGTCGCGATATCGTGACACTTTTCTTTCTTCTCTCTCTCTCTCTTTGCTTTGAATCATGAAAATGCAACATGTCGCGATATCGTGACACTTTTTCTTGTTTGGCCGTGAAAATGCAACATGTCACGATATCGTGACACTTTTTCTCCTCGCTCTTTCTCTTTGCTTTGTGCCGCGAAAATGCAACATGTCGCGATATCATGACACTTTTTCTTCCTCGTTCTTTCTCTTCTCTTTTGGTCGCGAAAATGCAACATGTCGCGATATCGCGACACTTTTTCTCTTTTGACCGCGACCATGCAACATGTCGCGATATCGCGACACTTTTTCCTCCTTTGTCCGCGATAATGCAACATGTCGCGATATCATGACACTTTTTCTTATTTGGCCGTGAAAACACAACATGTCATGATATCGCGACACTTTTTCTCCTTGCTCTTTTTCTTTGCTTTGTGCCGCGAAAATGCAACATGTCACGATATCACGACAGCTTTTCTCTTTTGGCCGCGATAATGCAACATGTCACAATATCGTGACACTTTTTCTCTTTTGGCCGTGAAACTCCAACATGTCACGATATCGCGACACTTTTTCTCTTTTGGTTGCAACAGTGCAACATGTCGCGATATCACAAGGCTTTTTCTCTTTTGGCCGCGAAACTCCAACATGTCACGATATCGTGACACTTTTTCTCTTTTGGCCGTGAAAGTGCAACATGTCATGATATCATGACACTTTTTCTCTTTTGGCCATGATAGTGCAACATGTCGCGATATCGCGACACTTTTTTCCTTGCAATGTTTTTCTTTTTCTTTGATCTTTAGCATATGGGCCACTTTGGTCTTCTTGGAAAACATGCAAAAAAGGTGGGTCCCCAATTTTGGGGTATGTTGTGGAGCAGCCACAACACTATGTAACAAGGCATGACCCAAGTAAAACTCTATCTTGTAAAAATTGGTCTGACTTTGTATAGCATTTGGCTAGAAATCTAAAGACAACTGAATGAAAAAAACCCTAAAGACATTAGAAGACAACTGACAATGATATGGCAAAAATGCGCATGGCATTATTCTTGATGGATCCTTTACAAAATGGAAAAATGTGGAAAATGATGGAATGGTTGAGTAATTACAGTCTATGGTGCATTTGACATGTATGACCAGAAAATATGCGATGGATGTATGCAATGCCTAATGCAACTTTTTGTGTTTTTATTTTTAAGATTATGCATGAAAGTGAGATACAAAATTTTTGTTATTTTTGATTATCTGTTGTTTTTTGAATATTCGTTATGGTGGTTTAACCCGAATGGGTGCGGACCAAGTGATTCTTACGGATCCTTGGAGGTTTTGATCAAAGGGATTATAGATACCTTTGGGGCATTTTGGGTTGACCAAGCGATTGTGGGAACCCTTGGAGCTTTTGGTTCGACCAAAGGGATTATAGCTACCTTTGGGGCGTTTGGCTAACCAGGAGATTATAGGAATCCTTGGATCTTTTGGTTTGAACAAAGGGATTATGGATACCTTTGGGGAATTTTAGGTTGACCAAGCGATTGTGGGAACCCTTGGAGCTTTTGGTTTGACCAAAGGAATTATAGATACCTTTGGGGCATTTTTGGTTGACCAAGCGATCGCGAGATTCCTTGGAGATTTGGTTTGACCAAAGGGATTATAGATACCTTTGGGGCGTTTGGTTGACCAAGCAATTTTGGGAATCCTTGGAGCTTTTGGTTTGACCAAAGGGATTATAGATACCTTTGGGGCATTTTAGGTTGACCAAGCAATTGTGGTAATCCTTGGAGCTTTTGGTTTGACCAAAGAGATTATAGATACCTTTGGGGGGTTTTATGTTGACCAAGCGATTACAGGAATCCTTGGAGCTTTTGGTTTGACCAAAGGGATTATAGATACCTTTGGGGAATTTTTGGTTGACCAAGCAGTGGGAGAACCCTTGGAGCTTTTGGTTTGACCAAAGGGATTATAGATACCTTTGGGGCATTTTAGGTTGACCAAGCGATTGTGGGAATCCTTGGAGATTTTGGTTTGACCAAAGGGATTATAGATACCTTTGGGTGTTTTAGGTTGACCAAGCGATTGTGGGAACCCTTGGAGCTTTTAGTTTGAACAAAGGGATTATAGATACCTTTGGGGTGTTTTTGGGTTGACCAAGTGATTGTGGGAATCCTTGGAGCTTTTGGTTTGACCAAAGAGATTATAGATACCTTTGGCGCATTTTTGGTTGACCAAGCGATTTTGGAAACCCTTGGAGCTTTTGGTTTGACCAAAGGGATTATAGATATCTTTGGGGCATTTTTGGTTGACCAAGTGGTGGCAATAATCCTTGGAGATTTTGGAGTGGGCCATGGCTCTCTAAATGTTGAATGGTCTCAAATGAATGATGTTCAAGGGTTCTATTTCCTTGATTACTTCAAGAGAGGCGAGCCGGTATGTTCCAAGTCCTATTTTACTGTCGATTACATAAAGACCTAACCAATTTGCTATGAAATTGTCCCTTAAATGGGTTTGCAAGTTAGAATTTTGTTGGTTCTCTTTTAAGACCAGGTCACCGACCTGAAAGTCCCTCAGGTGAACTTTCATGTTGTATGCTTTCTTAAGTCGCTCTTGATAGATACGTAAATGGTCAAGGGCATTGATGTGTCATTCATCGAGTAATGTAAGCTGGTCTAATCGGGCCTTCCATGCAGTGTCATCATCGATGAACTCTTGCATTAATATGCGTAGGGAGGGTATTTCTAACTCGAGAGGCATGACTACCTCAGAGCCATACACTAGCAAAAATGGAGTTGCCCTAGTGGGCATTCGAATGCTAGTGAGATAAGCCCATAGGGCAAGTGGTATTTGGATGTACCAATCCTTATGACTATCTATGACCGTATTTTTAAGGATGGCAACTAGCATTTTTTTTGACACCTCTGCTTGCCCATTTGCCTATGGATAATAAGGTGTCAAAAAACTATGCTGAATTTTATACTTTGTTGTCAAAGCATGCACATCTTTGTTCTTAAATGACGTCCCATTATTCAAGATGATCTTGGATGGAATACCAAAATGACATGATGTTATGTAAAATAAACTCCATAATGTGGGGCCCAGTTGTAGAGGTAAGCGGAATTGCTTCCACCCACTTAGTGAAGTACTCTGTGGCCATTATGATGAACGTGTGATGACCTAACAATGTAGGGGATATCTTTTCGATGAGATATAAGTCCCACTATGAAAACGGCCATGTCGATTGGATCGGTTACAAGTCCTAAGAAGGTACATGTGTCAAGTTGGCATGGTGTTGACACTTCATGCAATTACGCACATATGCATAACAATCTAGTTTTAAATATGGCCAATAATAGCCCATGCGAAGAATGCACTTTGCAATGGCCATGTCACTGAAGTGGCCACTGCACATACCATCGTGCGCTTGGGTGATCACCCAAGTGGACTAATGCTGGTCCAAGCAATAGAGGAGGACTCCTTCATAGCTCTGAAGATATAAAATATCTCCTAGCAAGACATGTTTTGCCACTTTCTATTTGAATTATATTTTTGCGATGTGCGACAATCCAAGTGAGAGGCTACCTACCTTGAGATAGTCTCTTATGGGTGTGTACCAATCCTGCTGATCAGAAACCTCGATGGTATGAATGGTTGATCCCTCTTAAAGTTCATCCCTAGAAAAAGCTGAGCGAGAAAGAACTTGTAAAAATATCATTGTGTTGCTATTAAGAGGGGTTGGAGAGAACAAAGACCCCTAGTTTGTGTGATTTAGACTATCATGGATTCAAGAGAACCTATCCTGATATGGTTCAATCCGGATCAGGTGGATTCTTAGCATTATGTTAGAGTTTGCATACTCCATCGTGGATTGCGATATTAGTGACCCCAAGGATGCCATAGTGTTCGCAAAATTATTCGATGATTGAGGGAGTGCCTTGATGTCGTACCATTCAAGCTTTGCTAAGAATTTATCCATAAGGGCTTTGTAGGCCTGTAGAACTGTGCATTTGCATTAGAATACCCCTTTCACTTGGTTGAAAATTAACAACGAATCACCAAAGATATTCAAGTGTTTGATGTTCATGGTGATGGTTGTCTAAAGACCTATAAGCAAGGCTTTGTATTCAACATTGTTATTGGTGCACGGGAAATCATGTTTAAATTATAAAGGCATTGGAGCCCCTTACGGTGTGAAAAATACAATTCCCGTGCCACCCCCTTGCTCACATTTAGAACCATCAAAAAATAAGGTTATGTTGGCTTGTGACTCAGGCTCATCAGAATCTGGCGATTTTGAGACATGGAAGACCCCATCATCGAGCAGCTCTATGATCAAAGGCTGATCGTCTTCAAGAGGAGTCTCTGCTAGTTGATCGATGATGACTTGAAATTTTATGGAATTTTATCCAATGAATTCGATGTCAAACTTTGTCAAAAACATGATCCATTCCACTGTGTGACTACTGTGATAAGTACGACTCATCATGTACCATAATGGATTCTCCTTAGACACCACATACATCATATTGCTTAGCATGTAATGGCATAGATTTTTTATGGAAAATACCACCACCAAGCATAACTTCTCGATGTATGCATAGTTAAGTTCATAACTGACCAGGGTGTGACTAAGATAGTAATTAGCCCATTCTTTATGTAATTCATTTCTATGGGCTAGCATGGCACCCAGTGCCACCTCAGTAGTTGAGATGTATAAATAGAATGACACTCCTGGTCTAGGTGGTGCCAATACTGGCAACGAAGCCAAGTATTGTTTGATGTCTTTGAAGTCTAACTGGCACTCGTCATCCCAATGAAATGCTACCCCCTTGTGTAATAATTTATTCATGGGTTGACACTTGTTAGATAACTGTGTTATGAAGCGCTTGACTGATGTGACCTTACCTTGCAAGCTTCAGAGCTACCTGATGGTGGTTGGGGGAAGCATTTCAAGGATGGCCTTGAATTTATTTGGATCTACCTCGATGCCTCATTTTGAGACTATGAAACCTAAGAGTTTTCCATATGTGATGCCAAATACACACTTCTTAGGGTTTAGCCTAACCTTGTGTTCGATGAGGCAATCAAGGATCTTGTGTAATTCATCGAGATGATTTTAGCGCAAAAGAGATTTGGCCAATAAATCATCCATATAATCTTCCAAATTTCTATGCATGTGATCGTGGAAGATGTATGTCATAGCACGTTGGTATGTGGCGCCAACATTTTTAAGGCCAAATGGCATAACCTTATAACAAAATGTCCCCTAAGGAGTTGTGAAAGCTATTTTTAGTTGATCATCAAGATTGACACGAATCTGGTTGTATCTCGAGAAACCATCCATGAGGGAAAGCATTTCATGGCCTGTTGTAGCATCTACCAATACGTCGATGCTAGGCAAGGGGAAATCATCCTTGGGACTCACTTTTTTTAAATCTCAAAAATCAGTGCATATGTGAATCCTCTCGTCAAGATTTTTACGGGTACCATGTTGGACAGCCATGGTGGGTAATCTATGCAGATGACAAACTATGCATCCAATAAATTTTGTAGCTCATCTTTGACCATTAAGGCCATTTTTTGGTGCATCTTACGTAGCTTTTTTTTGACTGGCTTGAATGTCGGATCAAGTATTAGATTATGCATGACTAGCTGCAGGTCTAGCCTTGGCATGTCTTTGTAGGACCATACAAAAACCTCCTTCTTATCTTTGAGAAGGGCAATGTAATTTTTTTGCTCTTCGAGGGATAAAATTACTCCCAGCTTGATGATTTGTAGATTCATTAGATTAGAACCTATGTCCACATCAATCATGTCTTCGATTGATGTGTGGGATCCGTCCTCTAATTGGTGTGGAGTTGGGATTAGGTGGATATAATTTGCTGAATTTAGATCTATATTGGGAATTTTGGGTTCCTCTTCAACATGGAAGATATCCTGAGTCCATCTCAGGGTGAAATGAAACATTTAACCATAAGGCCAGTACTCTTATGGGGATGGTGGTGAGTCAGCACGATCCTAGTCTATGGCATCTAGGTCTAGATATAATGGTCATGTTGGATTGACTGGATTGTGGATGGGGGTGGTTAAATCAATGGAGATCATGTTGATGGAATGAATTTGGTCTCCATTTCCACGTGGGTGTTGATTCGAACATCCTTGGTTATTATTGTACCCCAGATATGGCTCGATGGGTATTTGCACAAAAGGATTGGCCCTATGTGTAGACAAAAGGATAGGGTTTACGCTAGGCACTGATGGCCTATAGGGTCTCTAGGTGGGAGGTGCTCCCTGTATGCCTGAAGTGGTGGATGAAGCACTTGGTTTAACTATGCTTGGTTTAAATTCCCCCTATGTCTTGGTCCCATATTTAAATGTTTAAACATATCATCAATGTCTATGGGGTATTCCTGTTGCCTCATATGGTTGAGATATGCCATATCAGTCTCATCCTCATAGTCGCTATCAAAGATCCATAGAAATTCATTGGATCTAACAACTATGTTCCCCTATGGTTGGTATAGCCTCCCATTAGGCATTTCTTGATCTCTTTCCTCACTCTCTATGAAAACTAGAAATTTGGCACATGGGTAGTCGATATTGAAGGAGATATTTGGATCTTCTTCCTTCGATGGATCATCTGGCCTTATGGCCGGCATGGGATGCTCATTTTGTTTGAGCAAGTTTATTTGGTCCCTTCTGGGTTGTTCCTCTCTCTGTGAGAGGACTGGATTCTCTGGAGGTGGTAATTGCCCAATTGGAACATTAAATAGGAACATTGCCATGAAGTTCTCTTGATAGTCATTAATGGGTGTCACCTGCGAGTGATTGCTATCAGACTCAAAAGGGTCCCAAGGTGCTACCTCATAATCTGACTCATCTTTAGAAGACCCTGCTTGTTCTTGTTCATATCCCTCTTGGAGGTTACTTCTTGAACTTTCCCCTTCCTCGATCAAAGGGGAGGGGTTGTTGAGGTCAACAAGGTTTGTTGTCAATAATGGGAAATAATTCCCCAATGTGTATGTTGTGTTGGTATTAGCATATCGATCTTGTGCCAACCCATCCCTATTACCTAGACCTAGGCCTTTCATGGTTTCTACAAAGATGTCAAGGGGAAAAGGGTGGTTGAACCCTACTCCTGATTTATCATATGGCATTTGGTATCTCAGTTGACAAAGAATGTGCATTCCTTGTTCGTATCTACCCAATCCATATCCATGCCAATTACATTGGTTTAGGTATTTCAAGGCGAAGTTCAGGTTGTGTAGATAGTCAATATTCTTAGCAAAAGGATCTTCATCCTCTTATTCTTGTATGTAGTGTTCAATGACGTTCTCGAGGCCCCCATATACAAAATTGGTCTAATTTGGTGGGTAGCCTAAAGGGACGATAGTGTCGATGGGGAGGCGAGGTCTCCCCATGTCTCGAATGGATTCGACCATGGGTGTTGCCACAACATTCTAAACTAGGTACTCCCCCAGGCCCGTATTGGTCAACTCAATAGAAATCATCAATGGTTGAGGGGGAGAGAATGGGAGTTCTCCCTGAGTCCACTCCATGTTGGGTGAATCAGGTGTCTCGACTTCCATTTAGTTGGGCACCCCTTCGATAGATATGGTTAAGACTAATGGTGGTACCTCCTCTAGGGGCTTCTTCCTATTGTCCTTCGGTGTGTCCTCCATAGGTGGCATCGTTGGTGAAGGAATAGATGACGAAGATGGGCTAGGTTGGTGAGTTAAGGGACTCAATAACAAGGATGTGGGCAAAATTGGACCCTACATGGACTAATTCAATTGAAAGTCCAAATGTGTTGATGGGAGGGTCGATTGTGGCATCAGCTGCACCACATTGCAAAACTTAAAGGGCTCTAAGTCTGCTAGGACTACATGTACTTGCCCTTTGTATGTGTACTTGAGGCATTGATGGGATATCAAAGGTACACATCATGTACCTGATCCAAGGCTAAACTAGCAAGATATTGTAGGCCATCTCACTCTCAAGGATGTGACACAACGTAGGAATGGTCTTTTTTCCTACTTGGATGGGCAGGACAATTATGCCAACCATTGAGCATAGAATGACATTGAATGCTTGAAGAGTGTAAGTGGATGACACAATATGGGATGCTGGTAGCTTAAGGTGTTTTAATGCCGCTATCATGATTATATTGCTAGACGAGCTAGTGTCCAACAACACCCTCTTGAATGGAATCCTATTGACCCATGCAATGACATGCAGGGGTGGATCCACCATATCACCAGTCAAGGGTTTCAGTTCATCTTCCTTGAAGGTTATGACTAGTTATGTGCATCATCTCACATGTCCTACAAAATTGTTGAAAGAATTGGCTTCATGGGGTTGTAGCTCAATGGCTTTGATTATCTCCATTAGAGCCTCCCGATGGGGCAATGATTGTTGGATGAGCTCATAAATGGAGAGCCTAGCCGACGTGGTCCTTAAAATTTGAGTAAGTTTAGTCCGAATCATGGCCAGTGGTCTAGGCAGGGGAGGTTGCATAGAGTGTTGGGGTTGTGACATTGATGGAACATCTCCTATAGCTACAGCGGGTGTGATCGTGTTTGGGTATATTTTGTTCCATGTTACGATGCTTATCATCCCTATGTATCCTTGCATGGGGCAATTTTGTGTTACCTCATTCACTTGTAAAGTCCTTGCCTATGCATCATGGGTAGGCAAGGGGTCTTTGAAGACCTTCATCTGTTGGTTGCTTAGTGCTACGAGATTATCTACCATGAGCATTTTGTTGTCTATCAAGTCCTGCACTAAGTATTTGAATTTCCAACAAGTGGAGATTTTGTGTCCTTTCTATCAATGGAATCTACAATATAAGTCTTCCCTATAGCCCTTGGGTTTTGGTGCATTGGGATCTATGGGTCGACTTTCTAGAAATTTTATCAGGTTTGCCGTGAACAAGCGGTCAAACAAGGAGTCTCTAGACTCCATGAAATGTGTGAATTGTCGCTTAGGGAGATGCTGTTGATTTTGCTCTTTTTTATGATTTTTATTTTCATAGTTATCAAGAGGAACTACCTGATAATTAACCTTTGGGGGCTATGTCACTTGTGCAGGATTTGGTATAGTTATGGCAACCTGATTGACCACGATAGGTTTCGGTTGAGTGGGCCTAGTTTTAACATTTTTGGGCCACTCTTTCTTGTGCGGCTTGGCAATCTTGTCGTCTTGTATTTTGATCTCCTTAATTATATTGGCTTGCGCCAGGGCTTCTTCGAGGGTGGCATATTGCTGTAGCTAAAATAGCATAGAGATCGACCTTAAGCAACTCTTTGAAAAAATTTGAGTCATGTCGGCCATGGGAGGGAGGTAAGGTAGCTTCAAAAACAATGTCCTCCACTAATTCCCATAGGCGGTCATGGTCTCATCATCATACTATTTAAGGCTAGCTAGGTCACTTAAGGATACCTTCTTATTGGTGTTGAAGGAAAAACGTTCAAGGAACACGTCCACTAGCTGGTCTAGATTATTGATGCTATGCTACAAAATCCGAGGCAGGGCCCATGAACATGGTTATAAACATTCTCAGAAGCAATGCATTATTGTCTTGAATTACAAAGCATTGAATCAGGAACCTTGTTATGTGCTCTTGGACATCCTCATCCCCTCTAAAAATTGCCAATTGAGGCACTTTGAAGTGGTCAGGGTATGGGGGTGCCGAAACTGAAGGATGCATAGGGTGATTGCAGAGTTGGCATAAGGTGGGCTTTTGGGGCCCTGAAGTCTTAGTCTCGATAGAATCTAAGCACTCTAGCAGTGTTTTGTATGCATCATAGGATTTGATTTCATCTTCTTTGGTTTGTTATTGTTGTGAATTATGAGGAACTTGAGGCCTATGGAGGGGTAGCCGGATAGCACCCCCTGCCTTGATAGGGTATTTCAACCTGCTCTTCTTCTCATTCAAATTCCTCATAGTCCTCTTGAGGATTTTTTGGGTGTGACCTATAAACATGTACGGGTGCCTGAGGAAGGTGCCCATCATTATTTCTAGGAGTGGCCTCCCGCTTAGGTCTAGTAGGTCTTGGAGGCAATGCTTGATAAGGTCATGGAGACCTGTCTTATACTAAGGGGTTGTGCCTCTCATAAATTTTTGTCTTGTGCATGTGAGGGGTTGGAATCCTCTCATGCATAGTATTCTAGAACAAATCATCTATTTGGCACTGAATGCGCTCTTTGTTAAGATGATATAGTTGTTCTAACTGCTATTGATCTTGCCTAAGCTGCGTGATTTGCGCTTTGTGGGCAGCATGTTTGGAAAATTCCAAGTCAATTTGTTCTGTCGTCCTAGGTCTAGGAGGCCTAGATGCCTCCCCTACATATCTATCTCAACCGTGGTGATCCGAGATCTCTATGGATCACTTTCCTCTATCGATGTTAGCAACATTCACCCGAGGCTCAGGCCTTGATAGGTGATCTTGATAATTAGCAGGTGCAAAGGTGCATTGCTCTTGTGCGGTGTATTGATCTTGAGGAATATACTAGTTTTCCTTGTGCTCCCTTTCGTACATGTGAAAGGTACAAGCAGAGTTGGCTTGCCCTATCTGAAGAGCCTTGCACTCTAGATTTGGCCTATTAGTTCTAACAGTAATGAGGGGTGGAGGAGGAATGATATAATCATGTGGACCCTCCTTATGAACCCTATGCTGCTCTAGCACTTCATCGTGTAGTGGCCACTCATAATGAGTGTCTAAAGGGTCCTTCCCATGTGTGTACTCCTACTAAGAGGGTCTATGTTGAATGGGAGTGCCCCTCAAAGGGGTGCCTCTATAGTTCTGTTCTATAGTGGTATGGTGTGGACTATGTTGTGCGTCAGGCTACATTAGGATATAATAAAGGACCTATTGCAAAAATAAAATTAAGGAAATAATGCATAAATTTCTAATTGCTCTAGGGTGGGATGCTGGGGACTGCAGCAAAAATTGCAAAAAGTGACCTTGCAAGTCCCATCCAAAGGCCTCCAAAACTCCTAAAAAACTTGTGGTTGGGCTAAAAAAACCATTTTGAGATGACCCAAAAGTTCATATTTGGCATATTCTTCCCCGGTCATCCTGTATCCGATGACACTCCCTGTAGGTTAGTAAACGCATAAACATGCCAGAAACCAAGTCAAATCATGTCAAAAAGCAATGAAACTTGGACAACAACATAAGTACATTAAAAAAAGGAGGATGCAAAAATATTAGTAAAGAAATCATGCATAGATTTATAATCACTCCTAGGTGGGACGATTAGGACTGCAACAGTTTGGGGGCACCCGGGGGTGGGATGCCCACTGTTTAGGGCCTATTTTTCACACCAATCCAAGTGGGTGATATTCTCACAATGACACTAAGAGGGGGGTGAATCAGTGTAGCTAAAAATCTGATCTGTAATTCTTAAAACTAAAGCAAAGAGAACTAGAAAATAGATAAAGCAATAATCACAAGAGAGCACACCACAACACACAATGTAACGAGGTTCACCAATTTGGCTACTCCTCAAAAATGACTGCTTGGACTTCAATCCAAATCTAGCCTTTGCAAAACACCAATTTTACAAACACTTTACTAGCACCCACTGGAAGGAGCACCAACCCCTTGTTTTTTTGATGCAAAAGATAGGATCACCAACCCCTAATGCCAAGCACCAACTTGGACTGCAATTCTGATTTAATTCAGTGACATAAAAAATGCGTTCACTATTTACATGACCTTGACTGGTCTGTAATTAATTAAACTTGATTAAACTCTACACGTTCTCATGGCTTTGCTTATCTCTCTCTCGGCCCTCTTCTAACCCTCTTTATGTAGCAAATTCTCACTTACAGCAGCAACAATATACTTCACGCAAACTTGCTTTTATAACAAATAAGTCTCTATTTTTAGTTTCCATATTTATGCATGCAACCTGTAACTGTTCTTTTAATATTCTCTTCTGCCACTTTTCAACTGTAACTCCTTCTTTGTGTAACTCCTTTTGTATTTACAGTGTGTCCATTATGTTACATGCAACATATATCTCTACCATGACTGTACGTCTTCTTGAACATGACTGTTCGAATTCATTTCTATGCATGCATGTATTTTACGATTCTATTAATGCGACTGTTTGATTTACTCCAGTTAACTCCAGTTCTTAAAAAGCTACATGACTGCATCTGTAACTATCACATTTACTCTAGTTACCTCTTCTTATTTTGGCTGCATGCTTTTCCTCTACAACTACCCCTTTAACTATTGTTTTGTTCCAGTTAACTGTCTGTTATCGTGCTATTGCGACTTGTCATGAAATCGTGACACTTTTGTATCTTTCTTCCCTTCTTGCCTTTTACCCACAAAAAATACAACATGTCACGAAATCACGATAGTTTCTGCCTCCTTGTCCACTTCTTCGCTTAAACTCATGAAAACTAGACATGTTGTGAAATCGTGACACTTTCACCTTCTCGCTACTCTTCTTGGCTTACTCTAGTGAAAATAAGACATGTCGCAAAATCGCGACACTTTCACCTTCTCGCTACTCTTCTTGGCTTGCTCTAGCGAACCAGACATGTCACAAAATCGTGACACTTTCACCTTCTTGCTACTCTTCTTGGCTTGCTCTAGAAAAAACCAAACATGTGAAATCATGACACTTTCGCCTTTTCGCTACTCTTCTTGGATTCAACCAGCAAAAATAGAACATGTCACAAAATTGTAGCATCTTTCTCTGCCTTGTGCCTTTTCTGCATTCCACCCATGAAAACGAAACATGTCGCAAAATCGTGACATCTTTCTCTGCCTTGTACCTTTTTTGCCTTTCGCCCGTGAAAACGGAACATGTCGCGAAATCATGACACTTTCGCTGCCTTGTGCCTTTTCTGTATTTGGCCAGTGAAAACACAACATGTAGCAAAATCATGACACTTTTCATTTCGTTGCACTTCTCTTTGACCCTGTCACGAAATCACGACACTTTCTCTCCTTGGAACTTTCTCTTCGATCCTGTCATGAAATCATGACACTTTCTCTCCTTGGCACTTTCTCTTCGATCCTATTGTGAAATCATGACACTTTCTCTCCTTGGCACTTTCTCTTCGATCTTGTCATGAAATTGTGACACTTTCTCTCCTTGGTGCTTTCTCTTCGATCCTGTCGTGAAATTGTGACACTTTCTCTCCTTAACGCTTCCTCTTAGAACCTGTCGTGAAATTTCCACACTTTTCTTTGCGAGCTCCTTCTCCTCGAGCATGTCGCAAAATCGTGATAGTTTTCTTTTCCTGTGCCTCTTCTTCAAACATGTCGCAAAATTACGACAGTTTTTGTACTTGCCTCCTTCTCTGCCAACATGTCATGAAATCATGACAGTTTTCCTTACGCCTTTTCTCTCCTTGGCCATGTCATGAAATTGTGACAATTTTGCTTACGCCTTCTCTCTGCTTGGCCATGTCATGAAATCACGACAATTTTGCTTATGCCTTCTCTCTCCTCGGCCATGTCATGAAATCATGACAATTTTGCTTGTGCCTTCTCTCTCCTCAGCCATGTCACAAAATCGTGACAATTTTGCTTGTGCCTTCTCTCTCCTCATTCATGTCATGAAATCGTGACAATTTACTTGCACCTTCTCTCTCCTCCGATATGTCACGAAATCATGATTTTTTTCTTTCTACATTCTTTCTTCTCAAGCTGTCACGATATCACGATAGAAAACATGTCGCGATATCGCGATAGTTTTCTTACTTGTCTTTTTCTTTGATTTTCTAAATCTGGGCCAATTCTATCTTCTTAGAAATTTACTGTACATGTTCTAACTGACCTCTAAACTCTTGTCCACTGCATCAACTGCATCAACTGATCTATCTATCTGTGTTGACAACAATGACAATACTTTTGTTGCACCTTGCTCAACAATATCCCCCTTTGGAATTGTTGGCAACACTCATGCACTCTCCTCGCAATTCTTCTCCCCCTTTGACAATAATACCAAAGGGCTGCTGTAGACTCCCCTTGAGTCTATGCACAACATTCTCAGATACACATTGTTATAGTTAGCAAAAATCATGAATATGAGCAAAACTATAAACATAGGCATAAATACCCCCCTTGAGAATGTGATCCCAATTGATAGTCAGTTCTTGGAAAATGTGACTACTCCCAACTTACTCCGAAGGTACTCAAAAACTTCCTTTGGCAATAGTTTTGTGAATATATCTGCTACTTGCTCTGTAGTCAAAATAAAATCCAATTTGACCTCACCTTCTGCAACTTTATCCTTCAAGAAGTGGTATCGAATTGCAATATGTTTGCTTCGAGAATGCATAATCAGATTCTTTGATATGTTTATAGCATTGGTGTTATCACATTTAACTAAAATTGGATCTTTGAAGTGAATACCAAGATCTTTCAGTGTTTGTCTCATCCATAATATTTGTGTATAGCATGTTGTTGCTGCAATGTATTCTGCCTCTACTATGGATAGAGAGACTGATTCTTGTTTCTTGTTATGCCATGCTACTAGCCTGTCTCCAAGATAAAATGCTCCTCCACTAGTACTCTTTCTATCATCAATACATATTGCCCAATCTGCATCAGAATATGCAATAAGAGTGAAGTCCTTACCTTTTGTGTACCACAACCCATACTCCATAGTACCCTTGAGGTACCTAAAAATCCTCTTTACAGCTGTCACATGAGTCTCTTTGGGACTAGCCTCGAAATCTTGCTACCATGCATACTGCTTGTAATATATCTCGGTCTAGTGGCTATCAAATACAGTAGACTTCCAATCATAGACCTGTACATAGTTTGATCTACATCTGGAGATTTGTCATCCTTGCTCAACTTGCAACCTGTTGTCATGGGAGTGCTGACAGGTTTACTATCCTCCATTGTGAACTTTTTCAGCATTTATTTCACATATTTTACTTGAGAGATAAAAATGCCCTTTTCACTTTGATTGCTTTGCAGTCCGAGGAAATAAAAAATTTCACCAATCATTGACATCTCAAATTCTGTCTTCATTTTATTTGCTATCTCTACAATATTCATCTATGCTACTGCCAAATATTATATCATCTACATAAACAACAAGTACAATAATATGGCCATTCTTTGTTTTGATATATAAATTACTGTCCACCATACCTTTCTTGAACCCCTGTTTAATAAGATAGTTATCCAGCCTTGCATACCATGCTCTGAGTGCCTGTTTCAGACCATACAATGCTTTCTTTAACCTGTAAAAAAAATTGAGATTGTCACCGAGTTGGAAGCCATCTGGCTATTAAATGTAAACCTCTTCTTCCAGTTTTCCATTCAGAAATGCTAATTTTACGTCCATTTGATATACTTTGAAGTTTTTATGGACTGCTAAAGCCAGAAACTTTTGAATTGCCTCTAGTCTGGCTACTAGTGCAAAGGTTTCCTCAAAATCAATGCCTTCAACTTGAGCATAGCCTTTACAGACCAATATTGCCTTATTTTTGACAACCTATCCGTCTTTATTTAATTTATTTCAAAAAAACCATTTAATACCGATTATGTTTTTATTTGCTAGCCATGGTACTAATTCCCAGGTTTTGTTTTTCTCAATCTGATCTAGTTATTCATTAATTGCCTTCATCCAAATTTCATTTGTGCTTGCTTCAGCAATATTTTTGGGTTCAATGCTGGATAAAAGAGAGTAGTTCCGTACTACGACTCTTCTTGTCTGAATACCAACTATTGGGTCCCCAATAATCTGTTATTTGGGATGATTTTTTTGCCGACTGCCTATTTTAAATTTCTTATTTTCTTCTTATTCTAAGTCAATTCTTAAATCAGCTGGGTCAATTTTTTGATTTTCTTTTGTTTTCATTTCTTCATCTCCTTCAATGACTTCTTCATAAATAGGGTAGTTTTCTTGATGAGTAATTTCTCAATCTATACCTTCATCAACTTTAACATCTGCACTCTCCACAATTTTCTTTAGCCTCTTGTTGTAACATGTGTAGGATTTGCTTTTGGTCGAGTAACCAAGAAAAATATCTTCGTCAACTCTATCTTCGAACTTATCAAGATTATCTTCAGTTCGTTTGATATAACACTTGCTGCTGAACACTTTGAAGTATCTTGTTGTTGCTTTCCTACCGAACCACAGCTCATAAGGTTTTTTGCTTTCATGCGTCCTTAACATGCACCTATTTTGAATGTAAACTATAGTATGTACTGCCTCTTTCTAGAATCTATCAGCATTTGTTCTCAGCCAACATTGTTCGTGCCATTTCTTGCATAGTCCTGTTCTTCCTTTCAACAACACCATTCTACTGAGGTGTCCTCGCTGCTAAAAACTGTCTTCTGATCCCATATTTTTAGCAGTATTCTGCAAACTCCTCTGAGATAAACTCTCCTCCTCTATCTGATCTTAGGCATTTAATTCTTTTTCTAATTTGATTCTCAACCTATTTTTTAAAAATCTTGAACATCTCAAAGGCATCTGATTTAAGCTTTAAAAATAGCACCCATGTCATTCTGGAGTAGTCATCTATGAACAAAATAAAGTATTTGTCACCATTTATGCTTTGTGTTCTCATGGGTCCACATAAATCAGTATGTATCAGCTCTAACGGTTTGCTGATGAAGTATTCCTTTGCTTTAAATGTGGATCTGGTTTGCTTCCATTTTTGGCATGAAGCAAAGATGCTATTTACTGGTTTTCCAATGGTAGGCATATCTCTTACAGCTCTTTTTGAACTTATTTTTATCGAATTGTCAAAGCTAATATGACCAAGCCTCTTGTGCCACAGCCAATTTTCATCTTCTTTTCTAATCAAGCATGATCCTTCTGAAGTTTCTGAGAGAGTATATAGATTTCCAGAAGTCCTTGATCCAAATAGGCTATCGCCTTCCCACTGTGTGCTTTTTTGACTTCATAGCCCTGCTTTTTAAAGATGACTTCATGACCTCTATCACATATTTGACTTACGCTCAGTAAGTTATGCTTCAAACCAACTACAAATAGAACTTCTTTGGAATTGATCTTTCTATCACTTATCTTGACTAATCCTTTGCCAACTATTTTGGCTCCATCATTATTTCCAAACTTTACAGAGCCCCCTTCATATTTTTGTAATTTTTAAAATTTTTGTTTATCTCCTGTCATGTGAATGGAGCATCCACTATCCAATATCCATGGTGTAGATTTGTTCTGTGCTTTGAATGCTGTCTGTACAATCAAGGATTCCTTTTCTTCATTGAGTTGCTTTTTTTCTTTCCATTCTGATTTGATTGTATTTTTGGTCACTTTTTTAGACTTTTCTTTGTCAGTGGCCTGTGCATGTTTATCTAAGAATTTTTTGTTTTGCCTTAAACTGTTTGGTTGAGTTCTTCTTCCCTGATATTTATTTGCTGCATATGTGCTTCTACAGCTTCTTGTAATGTGTCCAAAGTTATGACAGTTATAGCATTCTACTGCATAATCCATCAAAGGTGAAAATACATTTCTACTGGAAAAAATTCTGTCCTATATTATAAATGCAGTATAAAATCTTATGATCGTAAGTATTGCATTTAAAACAATAACCATAAAAAGAATGATTGAACCTGAGAGTTGGTCTTTGCCAATTTGTAGTAGGAGTCACAAATTTTCTTCTCCTTTTATGTGTGACTTTTGTGAATCCCTCATTGTCAACAGTCTTCTCATGCCTGGCATTGTTGCTTTATTTTGCAAGATTCATTTTTCTTTGGTCAACCTTGATCTTATCCTCTTTCTTTACTAGTTCTACAGTTATGGCCTTTGATCCATTTGATGATTCTCCTTCGACAAACCCCAATACAAACTTGATGCTTGCAGTCCGCTGACTATTTATAATCTTTTCAAGCTTTGCAGAACTTCCTTCAACTTTGTGATAGCAACTCAATTTTTGATTCTTTTTTTCTAGCCACATTCTCAAAACAACAATCTCTTCTTCTAGTTTGCTGCACTCATCTATTCTCATGGTTAATTGTACTTCAAGTTCTTCAGACATTTTCTTAAATTCTTCTATCTATACTTTCAAACTATTTATTATGTCATTCGCATCCTCAACCTTTCTTGAGACCTTATTATTCTTTTTCATTTCTATCTTCAACTCTTTAAGTGTAGCAACCAACTCTCCTTCTAGATAAACTTCAACCTCATCCTTACTTTTTGTATCACCTTCCTATTTTTCTTCTATTTTTGCTTCTTCAAATGCCATGAACAGAGCTTCACCTGTTTCTTCTTCAGAGTCTTCACCTGAGCTATCTTCAGAAGAGTTGACATTCTTGGATATGAAACTTTTCTTTTTGAAATTGCTTTTCCTAAAATTTGGTTTCTTCTTCCAGTCACTTCTTTCTTGGTGTGACCCTTCATCACTTTTGGATTTCTCATTCATTGGAAACTTAGCTACAAAGTGACCGGTCCCTCCATAATTGAAACACTTAAACAGTAACTTTCCTCTATACTTTTCTTTTCTCTTTATAAGTTTTCGAACAAAGTTGGCTTCCATTTCATCTGATATCTCTTCATCCTCAGATTCTTGTTCAACTTTTTGTATTCTTGTGTGCTTTAAAAGTAGCTTCTCTATCTATGGGCTTATTTTGTCCTATTCTCATTTCGTATGCAGTCAAAGAACCATGCATCTCGTCCATGCTAAAATTATTTAGATCTTTAGCCTCTTCTATTGCAGAAACTTTACAATTAAATATTTTGTGAAGAATTCTAAGTACCTTTTTCATGACAATCGCATATTTGATCTCTTCGTTGAGTCCTCTGATTGCATTAATGACTCCATTGAATCTCAGCATATGGGCCTCTATGTTCTCATCATCATTCATTTGTAATGCCTCAAACTAAGGTCGATGCATTTGTAGCTTGGCTTCCTTGATCTTGATGTCTCCTTCATGAATTCTCTTCAATTTGTCCCACATGTCTTTTGCCGATTTACAGCTCATGACCCTTATCAGTTCACTGTCTACTAGCCCACACATTATGGCATTCTTTGCTTTGGAGTTATTCTTAGATAGTTTCTTATCAACAGTATCTGTTGGAGGAGTAGCGGGTACTATGTATCCACTTTCTACTGAATCCCAAATGTCGTATCCTAATGCACTCAGATATGTCTGCATCCTGAGTCTCCAGAATGAGTAATTAGTTCCATTGAATAAAGGAGCTTTGTTTGATGAAAATCCTTCATTACCTGCCATTGTGTTCCAAGATCACCTTAGCTAATTAATCTTAGTTCAGGAACCTTGCTCTGATACCAATTGATATTTTCACAATGACACTGAGAGGGGGGGTGAATCGGTGTAGCTAAAAATTTGATCTGTAATTCTTAAAACTGAAGCAAAGAGAACTAGAAAATATATAAAGCAATAATCACAAGAGAGCACACCACAACACATAATGTAATGAGGTTCACCAATTTTGCTACTCCTCAAAAATTACTGCTTGGATTTCAATCCAAATCCAGCCTTTGCAAAACACTAATTTTACAAACACTTTACCAAAGACCCACTGGAAGGAGCACCAACCCCTTTTTTTTTTATGCAACAGATAGGAGCACCAACCCCTTATTCTAAGCACCAACTTGGACTGCAATTTTTATTTAATTTAGTGACATAAAAAATGCCTTCGCTGTATACACGACCCTGACTAGTCTGCAATTAATTAAACTTGATTAAACTCTACACGCTCTCACGGCTCTACTTATCTCTCTCGGCCCTCTTCTAACCCTCTTTATGCAGCAAATTCTCACTTACAGCAACAAAAATATACTTCACATAGACTTGCTTTTTTAACAAATAAGTCTCTATTTTTAGCTTCCATATTTATGCATGTAACTTGTAACTGTTATTTTAATATTATCTTCTGCCACTTGTCAACTGTAACTCCTTCTTTGTGTAACTCCTTTTGTATTTACAATGTGTGCATGTAGCACCCTAAAATTGGCACAGTAAAATTGTAATAATTACATTCACCTTAGTAAATAATTTAAATTCAAATTTAACCTCCCAAACCGCCCGTTAACCGTCGGGTAATCCATTTCCCCCTTTTTTACATGCCATTTTTAGAGGTTGTTTTGACCGTTTGACGATATCGTCACCGATCAGACGATATCGCCCCAGATCTGATGATTTCGTCTGGGCTAGGACGTCCAGACGATCTTGTCGCAAAACTGATTTTGCACAATTAGCTTCTGTTCCAACGGGCCTCTAATCTAGGCAGAAGCGTGTCTACGCCGTTAGAGACCCTCCCCCATTGGAGATCTCCCAAATAGGGATGATCTCCAACCTCCTAACTACTCCCCTAAGCCTATTTAATCCTTAGGACCTTCCCTTCCCAACCCCTGGCTGAAATTCCTCTATAACTTGATTTTGTATGCATCGAATCCCTAGAACATTCCATTTTGCATTTGTTATTTTGAAGTTTTCTTGCAGGGACCTCATTGATCTTTAGCCGGAGCAAACTCAGATCATCGTAGATGATCTCGTTCAAATATCGGATGATCCTGTTGTAATTTGAGATGATTTCATTACTTTTAGATGATTTCGACTACAATCTGCATTAGGGGCAATTAGTTCCTAGAGTTTGCACTTTCTTTTATTCCTTTCGCTATTTTATTCTGCATTTTAGGTAGTTTATCTTTATTGCTTACTATTTTGCATTTGGAGTTCACCCATTTAGCTTAACTTGCATGATAAGATCATAATTTATCATTAGAATATCATAATTTGTTTGAATTTCTATTCATAACTATTGTTTAGTATTCATACTGTCATTTTGTGTTGTTTCCCTCTATTAGCATAGTAGTATTCTCTGTATTTTGCATCTATTCTTCTGTTTGCAGGTCTCTGACGAATTCTTCTGATGAATTCGTCAGATCTCAGATGATCTTGTCTGATCTCAGACGATTCTATCGAATTCCAGACGATCCTGACTGCTTCAAACATCAAAATCTCCATCAGACATCCGGATCAGGTATTCTTCTTATTCTTCCTTAATTTCTCTATTTTTTGTCCTTAATTTTGCTTTTTGTATTCATTAAATCTGCACTTTCATATAGATTAATTTAGATTCATTTGGCCAAACCTAGGATATGAATGCTTAAGGCTAAAAACGAACACATAAAAACACATTCCAAACCTAGGCGTGGAAACTGCCATTAAATGTTTCCTGGTGAACCCACCATCCGTCGAAAAATCACCAATATACACCTCCCTTGAGAGGCGGGACCTTCGCAAAGTCCTCTCAATCCGAGGTACCATGACATCCTTTTCCCATCCTCCTTCCGGGCACGGATCCTATAGCCTGAAGGTAAGGATGCAAAAAATTTGGAGCGATACATTTTGGTGAACCCGACGTGAATGCATCATAACCTTTTGAAAACAAAAAAAAAAACAAAAACAAAAAAAAATAGAACAACTAAAACATAGATGCATTTTAAAACATTTAAAGTTTAAAATCATGTTTAGATGGTAGCTCCTAAGAAAAGATTAGCAGTTACTATAAATGTAGAAAACCAATTGGCAGCCATAGAAGTCAATTCTATGCTTAATGTGCCTGAAACAAGTAGAAATCAATTCTTGTGGAACGAACTTGATAGAAGACTTAGTGTCATCTCATCTAGGTCAACACAACTTAAGCAAATCAAGAGGCTAGTCCTAGATAGAATCCTGGATCCTCATCAACTAGTTTTTTATCATGAACTTCAAAGAGCCTGCCATAGATGGTTAGCTTATAGGAGAGCTCTAGTATCTTCAGAATTGTTCACCTTCGAGGAATACCTCGAGAACGCAGCCATTGTACACCAGTTCCTAGGTTGTGTAGAAGACCAAGAGGTTGTTCTTACAGATAGGGAAATATGGAATAGAGTTCCACGAGCTGTGTTATATCGAGAGTATTGCCATGAGCTTTACTTTTATCAACCAGCATCTGAGATAGATAATATCACTATAGCTCTTTTCATCAAATTTTTAAAAGAAAACTTTCAATTTGAAGAAGAACACTTCATGACTCCTGAACAACTCGAGCCTATTAATGATATTTATAAATTGTTTATAGAAAACTAGATTATTACTTTCAGTATTATTTCTTGCATTTATTGTGTTATTTGTTGTCTTTACAATATTATTTCAAAAAAAAAGAAAAACTAAAAATTAAAAAAACTAAAAAAAAACATAGCAAAAACTTAAACATTTCATTTCAAATATTGTAGTAGGTATATAGTAAATATATACCTCTTAATTTTGTTGCATATATATATATATATATATATATATATATATATATATATATATTTGCTGAAATCAAAATTTAGCACCATGCCTAAACTTAGGAATGGTAAAGAAACTTTAGGAGAAGAAGAAGATTGGTTACAAGATACAACTAGAGACCCAAATGTCCTTCCTGGAGATCCAATTCCGGAAGGAAAAACTCTAGATCAACCCGAACATGACCTAGGTGAAGATAATGAACAAGAAGGAAGTGTTAAAGAGGATGGATCCTCATCCCCTAGAGTAGCTCCAGATGGAACTATTGCTTTTGACAACATAGATCATTTCAAGAAATTTCTTGATGATAACATTGATGCCCTTAATGTGGCAGTTCGTATTGATAAAGGGCAAATTAGTAACACTCAAGCAGCCATGGAACATATGTATGATGTGCGCACTAATCCCTTGTCTTTCATTGATCAAGAAAGTGATAAGGCTGGGCCATCCAATACAGACATGGTCACTATGATGCAAAACATGTCAAAACAACAGGTTACCCAACCTCCTAAGGAACCTGTTATTCAACCTAAAATCATTCCCACACAAAAGAAACCTTCCTTCACTACTTTATTCCGCCAAACTATTGAGCAATATGCTTCAAGTAAACAAAAACCTAAAACGAAGCCAAATACCAATTTTCAACAATCTGGAATACATCATAATACAACTTCAAAATTCCTTCATAATACTTTTCCTACCAATAATTTACACAATAGTAACATGGCATCTAATCTTCATGTTCCTCCATCATATGCCCATAAAACCCATGTCAATGCCCTACCAAACCAATATGGGGGGCAAACTAGTAATCTGGAAGCCATGGTGAAACAGTTAGCTTCACGTATGGACCGGATAGATCCCTACCGTCCCTCGTATAATTATCGAGAGATATGTAGTCAACCTTTGGATCCCATAGTTGTAGCTCAACCATACCCTAAGCATTTTCCCATGCCCATCCTGCCTATATATAAAGGAACCGAAGATCCCATAGAGCATCTTCGCATGTTTAGGATAGCATGTCATGATATATCACATGATGACTTGCTATTACTAAAAATGTTCCCAAAAAGTTTAGGTGGAATGGCATTAGAGTGGTACTATCAATTGCCCACTCATTCTTTGAGAAACTTCGAAGAAACAGCTGAATCATTTGTCCATCAATTTAGTGCCTACATCGAGAGGCATGTAACTATTAAAGATTTATACAATTTAAAACAAGACAAGGATGAATGTTTTGCCGATTTCTTAGCTAGATGGAGGCAATTGATAGGAAAACTGCACTTTGTGCTACCTTATAGGGAAATGTTGGACATTTTTATCAATAATTTACAAGAACAAATATCTTATGAGCTATCAACTGCTACTTTAACTACCTTCGATCAAGCTATAGATTTAGCTCGAAGAGTAGAAGATGCCCTCATTAGGAGAGGCCAACTTAGGAAGAAGGATGATGAGAAAACATCCAAAAATCAATATAAAAACAAACAAGTTGTCGGTGATGGAGTCATTGACAATATAAATGTTGCTAATATCAATGCAACGAAGACAACAGAAAAATTTATATTGAAACCTCCTGATAAGCCTCCTCGAGAATTCACTAGATTAAATCAACCCTTATCAACTATTTTACCTCAATTACTCGAAAGAGGTTTGATCCAATTACCAGCTATCCGGGAACCTGATCCAACTATACCCGGATACAGAGTTGACTTACACTGTGATTTCCATAGAGGACCTGGACATTCTACCAACGCTTGTAAAAGGTTGAAACATAAAATACAAGATTTGATTGACAATAATGAAATGGAGGTGCAAGCCTTCCAACCTAAACAAAACCCTCCTAATAATACTCAAAAGACCATTCCCCAAAATCAAAATCAAAATGCTAATCAAACATTAGACATATTTCAACACCCTTTACCAAGACATGGTAAAGAGGTAGCCAATCAAATCGAACATCATAATGTTCCCCCTCCTACCCGATATGTAGGAACCATTAGCGGACAATTACCTGTTCAGGATCCTCAAATATTTGACACAACCTTATCCCCGGTTACGACCAGGCCCTTACATAATTTTCAAACTTCTGATTCTAGTGATATAGAATCAGATAGTGAAAGTGAACTAGACATTACTTCAAACCAATCGAATAGTTCTGAAAATGAATCGGATCCTATTCAACCCATCACAGATGCTATGGTTCCAGAAGAACCATTTCCTAGAAGAGTTACTACTCGACCTTCTTCTAATATATTCCTTTCTAATGAACAAGCCATAAATGCTCAACCGAGACCAGTTCAACGTCTTCACTATAACATTGTAGGTACCATTGGAGTCGTTACCCGACAACAAGCTCAAAATTCCCAACAAGAACCAAACCAGAACGATGGATCAGCTCCATTCATTTTGAAAAACCCCAATAAAGGGAATCATGCTCCTAATGTTCAACCTAAACCCCCTTACAATATTAATGAGCAATTGTCCAATACTACGGCCAGAATTTCCCTTTTGGATTTATTAAGATCCTCTCCCACCCATAGGGATGAGTTGATGCTTACATTAAGCCAAATGATGGTACCTCAAAACATTCAACTTGAAGCTATGGCCAATACTATCATCACTCGAGAGATTGATTGTATTGACTTTCGGGATAAAGATATCCCACAACACATTTTACATAAGGACAATCCCTTATACATTATTGCTCTAATTGGAGATGTAGCCGTCAAACGAGTCTTGATTGATAATGGCTCATCTCTAAACATTTGCACTTTTGACTTCTACCAACGATTTGGCTTTAGAAGTGATGAAATGAAGAAAACTGATATGATTATCAAAGCTTTTAATGACGAAACACAAGAAACGTGTGGAGTTATTACCCTCCCATTGCAAGTTGGTCCTAGAACCCTAGAAACAACCGTGTTTATTGTACATTGCCCAGCATCATACAATATACTTTTGGGTCGCCCTTGGATCAATGCCATGCGAGCGGTCCCATCAACCTTACACCAATGTGTTAAATTTGAGTTTAAAAATCAGTTGGTCACTATCCATGGTGACCCTAGACCTTTTGATATGTGTGCTTTGGCAGAACCCGTTGGAGTGCAATTTTGCCCTGCTCTGTCATCCACACATCCTAGTTCTTATTTTTCATCTAAAACTGTGAAACACACACCCATAACTTCACCTATTTCCCCTCCATTAATTTCATCCTCCTATATAGATCAACAACCCTCTAAACAAATCACTCTAGAACCTCAAAAAGATCTTAAATCTACAACCAATCCTTCAAGTTCTATCCCTATAAATTCAAAACCTATAGAAACATCAATCATACCTTCCACATCTCAAGATATAGGTAATAAGCCTTCTACATCTTATGCCCTTTCTGATGAACTTTTACCAGATTTATCCACAACCTTAATATCAGAAAAAACAAATGCTTTCATGCAAGATTCAATTCTTTTAAATAACTTACCGCCATCTCCTCGTACTTTGGGCCTCCCACAACCTATGGGAAGTACTTACCAAGTCGGGAGTTGTGCCTTCATTTATAAAGGATATGATTGGGGAAGAATCCCTCGGAATATCAAAACTCATCATGAGGGATACGCTCGGTGTTATTTTACCAATGATTATATTAAAGCTAAACCCATGATGCTTAAAATGGGATATAAAGGGAAAGGCTTGGGACCTTTCCAAAATGGCATGAAAGAACCTTTCGAGGTAGAACCGTGGCCCGCCCGCTGTGGTGTGGGCCTATTTCCTAGTAAGGGTCAACCCTTTCCTTTTGAAGATGATGATCATCTCATATGTTATCAAGATTATTTGGATAGGCATGTTGATTTGCCTCTTAAAAATCAGTCGTTTTCATGCAACATGCTATCCATAGCTTACCCTGAAATGATTGCTGACCCCGATGAAGAGTTGGAAGGAGATATCTTCCATGATGTCTCTATTGAAGAGATGTTACACAATGGATTTTATTTTGATGGTTCTATACCAACTATAGCCCAACTTGAGGCCACTAATCCTCAAGATGAATTATCTAAATTAACCTTACAAGAATTACAAGAATTGGGTGTTTCACCCGCCCCACCTAATTTTGAAAGAGATCTACACATGGAGGTAGAAAACGTCATTAAAATTAATATTGGAACGGAGGATAATCCTCACATAATCAATATTGGATCAGAATTAAGTCAAGAAAAACAAGAACAATACATTGCATTCCTTAAAGAGTATGAAGATGTCTTCGCTTGGACATATGAAGATATGCCAGGTCTAGACCCTTCCGTAGTCATGCATCATCTAGTGGTCCATCCGGATGCTAAACCCGTTAAACAAAAACTTAGAAAAATGCATCCCAAAGTGGCTCTGCTAGTCAAAGGGGAGTTAGAAAAACTCCTGAATGTTATCTTTATACAAGCTATTGATTATGCTGAATGGATCTCAAATGTAGTTCCAGTCACCAAGAAAGAAGCTACCAAAGTTAGGGTTTGCACAGATTTTAGAGATATTAACGCTGCATGCCCTAAAGATGACTTTCCTCTTCCAAACATGGATCAAATCATTGACTTTACTGTCGGGAGTGGGATGATGTCCTTAATGGATGGATTCTCCGGTTATAATCAGATCAGGATAGCTCTTGAAGATCAGGCTAAAATAGCCTTCCTTTTGCTATAAAGTGATGCCATTTGGCTTAAAAAAGAGGTGCAACTTATCAACGAGCTATGACCTATATTTTTCATGATATGATGCATGATATCCTACATGATTATGTAGATGATATTATAGCTCGCTCTATTATTGAAGATAATCATTTAGATGATTTGAGAAAAGTTTTTAATCGATTACGAGAATATCTTATTCGATTAAATCCAACAAAATGCATATTCGAAGTTAAGTCTGGTAAACTATTAGGGTTTGTTTCTTTACTGTATTAATCGCTCTCAAGATTCCATCACTATGCTCCACCTACTAATATATTCTTACTTTACAAGGTAAACTTCACTATCCTCCTTCATCGATAGTCGCGACAAACCCTTTCTTAAACTCCTTAAAAGGTCCCTTTTAATTGGGACACCGATGTCGAGCTTTTGAACTTCTCAACAATACCTCCTTAATCCACCTGTGCTTTCACCACCTAAACCTGATCCCCTTTCTCCTATATATTTCGGCTTTAGTTCTGCCTTAGGAGCTATGTTATCAACTTGATGATTGGAAGTTTTTTTTTCAAGAAGCGGTGGGTATTATATCATTCATCGAAGGAACTCCTAGATGAAAAGAGCATCAATGCTTTGGAGCATCTCCGTGCCTACCAAAACAAGCTTAAAAGATCATATGCTAAAAAGTTCGTCATCGATCCTTTGAGATCGGCGACCTTGTTTTAAAAGAAAATAAAAAAAATACAAATGCAACTAAGGACCTTAAAGGTAAATTTGAGCCCAACTGGCTTGGACCATACATTATTACTGCTAAATTTGAATCAGGAGCATACAAATTGTCTACCTTAGATGGTAAAGAACTTAAAGAACCCATGAATATTTTGCATCTCAAACGTTACTATGCATAAATTTGGTCACTTCATCCATGTATATATTTGGTCAAAATCACTATCTTGTATTTCTTTCAAATTTATAAAATCCAAAAACACCAAAAACATTCATAATCATCAAAATCTTCAAAACTATTTGTTGCATTTATTTATGGCACTTGTTAAATTTTTTGTTCAAAAACAAAAATAATGATAAAAATATAAAAATAGCAATATGCTTGACTCTTTCGAAACCAAAACAATATAAAGAAGAAAGAGAGAGTCAACATTCTCAAAACTTCTCAAAAGTATTTATATATATTTTCTTACAAATATTGCAGTTATATGTTTCAAATTATTTTGGATAAATTAGCATTTATTTGGAATCCCTCACTTGCACACTCACAACAATAAATATCTTGATTTTATCTGGCATGATTACTAATCTCTCTTATATCAAAGTCCACAAAATTCAATTAAATAAAGTTTGAGCATAGAGAATTGATCTTGTTATTTACTTAAACCAAGCACATCTTTTCACAATAAAATGATTATATTTGTAATTTCCATGTTTTGCTACATAGTAGAAGTGATTTCTTGAGCGAAAAGTTTCCCCTGCTATCCTATCATGCACATGGTCTAGAATCTTTGAGAATTGGCAAAAGGACAAGCTCACCCCTACCCAGAATAAAAATCCCTTGCTCTACAGCTAATCCGAGCAAGTATCCCTAGCAAAGAAAAAGAAAAGAAAAGTTCAAGAAAAAGAGAAAAGAAAAATGTTCTTTTATATCATTACAACAATATTTCAAGCACTATCTCAAAAATCAAGCAAAAAAAATACAAAAAGAAAAGAAGCAAAGTTCAAAAGTAAAGAAAAAGAAAGCAGAAAGCAAGAAAGCAATAAAATCCCTTTCTCTACCCTTTGAAAAGAAAAGAAGGGTTGATGAGCTTGAATCCCCGGAATTCTCAATTATTCGAAAAGTGTGAGGTAAGCCCCATAACAGGTGGTTTGTGCCCAACCCGCTTGGCCTTGGGTAACTCCTAGCGTGGTGATATGTCTGTCACATTAGCGACCTTCTTTTGTACAGACCTATGTCTGCTTATGGATTAGCTAGCTCTTGATAATCCGACCTACATAGTAGTCTAGTATGGTTATATGCATCTACATCATGGTTAATGAACACTTATTTGGTTTCTTCAAATCACTTGTATCATATTATCTTGCTCAAAACTGGTAAATGCACAAAGCAATTGCACACACATTTGTATTTGAGAGATTTTGTGTATCATTATGATAAATCAAGATCGGAAATGAATTCACATATGCACATGGGATTCCTTATAAATCTAACTTTTGTCTTCAAAATACTTTGAAATATTATTTTTGCAACTTGTTTGGAATAAATCAAGTACAGTTGTTTACCATAAAGACAACTATATAATAGAAAAATCAAAAATTTCTTTCAAAACTATACAATCAAAATATATATATCTGGTTGACTTTCGCGACGATGGTATAGTTCCAAAACCAAAATTGGAATTTTATGCCTAGCGCAAGTCCTCATCTTCATATTTTCTGTTTATTAAAAAATCAACCATGCAATAAAACTATCTTTTTTTTTTGGATTTTCGCGATGATGGTATAAGTCTATACCTACATATTCTATGCCTAGCGCAAATCATTGTAACAATTTTTATTCCCCATTTATTTAAAAATCATGAAAACCATATGACTTAATTCATTATGTTACACAAATTATGCTTTTAAAAAGCAAACACATTTTCATTATTTCATGTCATTATGTCAACCTTCAATTTTGCAATGATGGTATAATTCCTAAGGAATTATCCAAAAATTTTATCACACTTAGGAATTTATGCCTAGCAAAAATCATTTTAACATTATTTCATGCATACTATTTTCATGAAAATCTGAAAAACAAACCATCATCACCATCATTTTCACCATTGCACCAAAGTCTTAAGACAGTCTCTTAAGCACTCTTTTACTTTTAACAATATTTCTATCCTGGGATTAGCTTGACGACCGAGTGAGCAACGACTCCATGAAATGGTCTATAATAGCGACAATGTCCTTTGAAATTATTGTTAGAAGTCTCTTTTTATTTTTTATCACATCACATTACAAACAATCAATTTGTTACATCAGATTATTTCATTTAAAATATTACAGCATGACATCAAAATTATAAATTTTCAAAATGACATAATTTCATGAATCCTCAATCCAATTATCAAATCAATCAATCAAACATAAAAGCATCATAAACATACACATAACACAAGTCATATGATCAAAAAACATATCATATATATATCAACAGTATATATACATCATCAAAACTGGATTGGTATGCCACAATCTGTACCTCGGCATACTCAATCCTCTATCAAAAAAAAATAATAATACAATGCTATCATGTCAATCTGTACAAAGTTGTGCAGTCCTCTAGCCTCGAGAGCCCCTCGAGCTCTCCGCCTCATCTCCTCCCCCACCCTGAGGTGGACGAGGTGGCCCCATCGTAGTCTGAGTAGTACTATGAGTCCTAGTCCTCGATCGGGATGAGGTCCTCGACGACCCGATCCTGATCGGATCTGCGATGTTGGCTGGTAGGGGTAGTCTATCCGCCTCTGGCACCAGCTGATAGTACAAAGTCTAGTAGAAAGTAAGTTGGGCAATAGCCCATGTCAGCTCCCCAGTGCTCGCCCCTCCGCCCCGTGCCCTGAGGCGTGCAATCTCATCTCGGAGCTGTGTCACCTCAGCTCGATGGCGTGCAGCCTCATCCTGTAGAGTCTGCACCTATGCCTGGAGATGATCTCTCTCCGCTCGAAGAGTAGCCATCTCGCTACTCTCCCCTGTGTCAATGCCCTTGCCCTTATCGGGCGATGGTGGCCTCTCCCTCTATGGAGATGGGGGTCTCGCCTCCCTCCTCTCCCTCTCGTCGTGGCCTCTCCTATGCCTGTGGCCTCCTCGGCTCTCTCCCGCCGTGACCCTGGGCTGCCTCCATAGCTTCCTGGCACCGCCTCCCTATTCGATGCACAACTACGTGTATCGGACCCTATGCCCTCGTCATCCGAGGAGGGCGGATGCCTACGTACCAGGCATCATAGCCATCGGCTACACCTACGTCGTCCCCATCCACTGGCTGAATGGGGGCATCATCCGTGTCCTGACTCCAAAACCGCTGCATGTCCGGAGCCCCGCTAACCGTAGTGTTATCCCGGACAGTCCGAGAAAAACTCATAATCCCTCAGAGATGGGATCCCCTGCTGCAGACCGAACTGACGCAAAACTCGGTCATAGCGGTGGAGCTCCACCTCTCCCCTCTCCATCCATAGCCAGCAGACTCGCCTAACGTGAGCCAACTCCTGTCCATCCTCGGCCCACCCTGGATGCTCCCTCCATGGCCTCCAGGTGATCTGGTCTGGGACTAAGTCATCTAGTAGTCTCCGGGACATAGGAAGGTCGATCCGCCATTGTGACCCTCTCCGGAGCCACCAGTAGAAGACTCGGGGCCTCTCCCCATCAACCCCTCGAGAGGAAGCCCTACCGGCCTCCGCACTGCAATGTGCTCCCAACACCAAACTTGTAGGAGCGATGTCATCACCAGACATCGGCCGCCCTTGTACACGACCCCATACAGGATCCTGTACAATCGGCATAGTACAAAACTGCCCCAAGAGAACCTATACCCGTGGTCCCGCATGTCGTAGATCACATCTGCCAGCATCCACGGCACCCTGCACCCACTCTGGTGGCACAGCAAAAGTCCACCAACCACTCCAGCTAGAACCCGTGTGAGTCTAGATGCCCCAGGCATCTGACATAGTGCCTCGATATTAACTCCGCCCTTCTCCAGGGTGAAGCTCGGGTCACCACACAATCGTCCCATAGCATGGCCCTGATTGGCCGCAGGAGTGATCAATCGTCCTTGTATGGGGATTCTTAGAATCCTCCATACATCCTCTAGAGTGGGAGTCATCTCCCCTGTCGATAGCCGAAAACATGAGGAACCCGGATACCATCTCTCTGCTAGGGCCATCAGTAGCCCCATATCTGTAGACACTTGTGGCATCTCTGCCACATGCTGTAAGCCGACCTGTGCCAGCTGATCCCGCTCTGCCTATGTAAGAGCGGCCAAGTCATCTCTCAAACCTCCATACTTCCATTCCCTGCTCTTTAGCAAACCTCTCTACAACATAAACAACAAAACAACAAACAATCATTAATAAACAATTCAAGTAATTAATAATGCAAGTTAAAGTTCAATTTTATGCAATTGATGATATCGCCCACTATTGGACGATATCGTCCCAAATTTGAGCAGAATCGTCTTCGATTTTGCAAGCCGAAATCGTCTCTAATTTGACGAAATCGTCCCCCTTTCGCCGATTTCGCCCTTGGACGAAATTGACGAAATTGAGACGATTTCATCGAAATCGGGACGATTTCGTCCCAACGACGTCGACGGCCCAAAAACGGCCGCGATGCTCAAAATTCATCTAAAATCTACCTAAAAAGCATGTAAAATCAAATTAAAGCATTCTAGATAAGTCTAGACTCTTACCCGTAGACCGCGTCGGACCTCTGTTGATCTGTGCGTCGTCTCCACCATTTTTGCTTCATAGCTCTAAAAACCAAAAAATGAACAGTAAAAATGAATTAGGGTTTTACCCTATTTTTCTTAATTTTATTCAAAAATAATTTTTTTTTTTCGCGTTTTTACCTCAAACGTTCGATTTGGGTAAAAACACGGAGGGGGCACCATAGTAAGCTGTCGTACGATTCGACCAAGAATCGTCGCCTAAAAATGGGAATAATTTTTTGCTTTCTCGTAGATCGAGAAGAACTCATCTTTAACGCATTTTCTTCGGAAAATTCGCTAAAGAGGGGGCAAAATGTAGCACCCTAAAATTGGCACAGTAAAATTGTAATAATTACATTCACCTTAGTAAATAATTTAAATTCAAATTTAACCTCCCAAACCGCTCGTTAACCATCGGGTAATCCGTTTCCCCCTTTTTCGTGCCATTTTTAGAGGTTGTTTTGACCGTTTGACGATATCGTCGCCGATCAGACGATATCGCCCTAGATCTGACGATTTCATCTGGGCTAGGACGTCCAGACGATCTTGTCGCAAAACTGATTTTGCACAATTAGCTTCTGTTCCAACGGGTCTCTAATCCGGGCAGAAGCGTGTCTGCGCCGTTAGAGACCCTCCCCCATTGGAGATCTCCCAAATAGGGATGATCTCCAACCTCCTAACTACTCCCCTAAGCCTATTTAATCCTTAGGACCTTCCCTTCCCAACCCCTGGCTGAAATTCTCTGTAACTTGACTTTGCATGCATTAAATACTTAGAACATTCATTTTGCATTTGTTATATTCAATTTTGTTGCAGGGACCTCATTGTTTTTCAGCCGAAGCAAGATCGGATCATCGTAGAAGAACTCGTTCAGATCTCGGATGATCCTGTCAAATCCGAGATGATTTCATTACTTCCAATGCGGACGATTTCGATCGTAATCCACATTGAGGGCAATCGGTGCCCGAGTTTGCACTTTCTCCTATTCCCTTTCTATTGTTTTATTTTGTAATTTAGATAGTTTATCCTTATTTTTTATTATTTTGCATTTGGAGTTCACCCATATAGCTTAAGTGCATGATAAGATCATAATTTATCATTAGAATATCATAATTTGTTTGAATTTCTATTCATAACTATTGTTTAGTATTCATACTGTTATTTTGTGTTGTTTCCCTCTATTATCATAGTAGTATTCTCTGTATTTTGCATCTATTTTTCTGTTTGCAGGTCTCTGACGAATTCGTCTGACGAATTCGTCAGATCTCAGATGATCTTGTCTGATCTCGAATGATTCTGTCGAATTCCGGACGATCCTGACTGCTTCAAACATCGGAATCTCCATCGGACATCCGGATCAGGTATTCTTCTTATTCTTCCTTAATTTCTCTGTTTTTTGTCTTTAAATTTGCTTTTTGTATTCATTAAATCTGCATTTTCATATAGATTAATTTAGATTCATTTGGCCAAACCTAGGATATGAATGCTTAAGGCTAAAAATGAACACATAAAAACACATTCCAAACCTAGGCATGGAAACTGCCATTAAATGTTTCCTGGTGAACCCACCATCCATCGAAAAATCACCAATATACACCTCCCTTGAGAGGCGGGACCTTCGCAAAGTCCTCTCAGTCCGAGGTACCGCGACATCCTTTTCCCATCCTCCTTCCGGGCACGGATCCTATAGCCTGAAGGTAAGGATGCAAAAAATTTGGAGCGATACAGTGCATTAAATTACATGCAACGTATATCTCTACCATGATTGTACGTCTTCTTGAACATGACTGTTCGAATTCATTTCTGTGCATGCATGTATTTTACAATTCTATTAATGCGACTTTTCAGATTACTCCAGTTAACTCCAGTTCTTAAAAAGCTGCATGACTGCATCTGTAACTGTCGCATTTACTCTAGTTACCTCTTCTTATTTTGGTTGCATGCTTTTCCTCTACAATTGCCCCTTTAATTGTTGTTCTGTTCCAATTAACTATTTGTTATCATGTTGTTGCAACCTGTCATGAAATAGTGACACTTTTGTATCTTTCTGCCCTTCTCGCCTTTTACCCATGAAAATACATGTCACAAAATCATGATAGTTTCTGCCTCCTTGTCCACTTCTTTGCTTGCACTCACAAAAACCAGACATGTCACGAAATCATGACACTTTCACCTTCTCGCTACTCTTCTTGGCTTGCTCTAGCAAAAACCAGACATGTCACAAAATTGTGACACTTTCACCTTCTCGCTACTCTTCTTGGCTTGCTCTAGTGAAAACTAGACATGTCATGAAATCATGACACTTTCGCCTTCTTGCTACTCTTCTTGGCTTGCTCTAGCAAAAACCAGACATGTCACAAAATCGTGACACTTTTGCCTTCTCGCTACTCTTCTTGGCTTCAACCAGTGAAAACGAAACATGTCACGAAATCATGACATCTTTCTCTGCATTATGCATTTTTTGCCTTTCACCCGTAAAAATGGAACATGTTGTGAAATCGTGAAATATTTCTCTGCCTTGTGCCTTTTCTGCCTTTCGCCCATGAAAACAGAACATGTCACGAAATCGTGACACTTTCGCTACCTTATGCATTTTCTGTCTTTGGCTAGCAAAAACACATGTCACAAAATCATGACACTTCATTTCCTTGCACTTCTCTTTGACCCTGTCATGAAATCATGACACTTTCTCTCCTTGGAACTTTCTCTTCGATCCTGTCATGAAATCGAGACACTTTCTCTCCTTGGCACTTTCTCTTTGATCCTGTCATGAACTCGCGACACTTTCTCTCCTTGGCACTTTCTCTTCGATCTTGTCGTGAAATTGTGACACTTTCTCTCCTTGGCACTTTCTCTTCGATCCTGTCTTGAAATCGTGACACTTTCTCTCCTTAATGCTTCCTCTTGGAACCTATCACAAAATTGTGACACTTTTCTTTGTGAGCTCCTTCTCCTCGAGCATGTCGCAAAATCATGACAGTTTTCTTTGCCTACGTCTCTTCTTCAAACATGTCACGAAATCATGATAGTTTTTCTACTTGCCTCCTTCTCTGCCAACATGTCATGAAATCATGACAATTTTTCTTATGTATTTTCTCTCCTCGGTCATGTCACGAAATCACAACAATTTTTCTTGTGCCTTCTCTCTCCTCGACCATGTCACAAAATCATGACAATTTTGCTTGCACCTTCTCTCTCCTCGGCCATGTCACGAAATTGCGACAATTTTGCTTGCGCCTTCTCTTTCCTCGACCATGTCGCAAAATCGTGACAATTTTTCTTGTGCCTTCTCTCTCCTCGTTCATGTCACAAAATCGTGACAATTTTGCTTATGCCTTCTCTCTCCTCCGATATGTCATGAAATCATGACGTTTTTCTTTCTGCCTTCTTTCTTCTCAACCTGTCGTGATATCGTGATAGAAAACATGTCGTGATATCATGATAGTTTTCTTCCTTGTCTTTTTCTTTGATTTTATGAATTTGGGCCACTTTTGTCTTCTTGGAAATTCACTATACATGTTCTAACTGACCTCTGAACTCCTGTCCACTGCATCAACTGCATCAACTGATCTATCTGTCTGTGTTGACAACAATGACAATACTTTTGCTGCACCTTTCTCAACATTGGGATGGGTAAAAAACCTCCTAAGTGGTTGTGTCGACGAGTTTGGGGTTGGGTTATGGCTGATTTCTTGGGTTTTGGGTCTGGATTGCGTTCCTAGTGTTCACCCGATAACTTTTCTTCCAAAAGAGAAATTAATGATGTAGGAAGGACAAAGAGGAATGGGGGTATATTTTGGCAACACTTCATCGCTCCAAATGCTCCAAATCTATTCTCTATTTTGGGTGAGGAGGATAACCTTTTTATAGACCTAAGGGTCTCCTTTGAATGCGCATGCGAGGGCACCACTTGGCTCACCATGCCTTCTTGGGGGGAGAGAAGATTCCTCCCTGATTTAGGGCCTCCTTGATTGAGGGTAGGCTTGACTAAAGCCTCTCTGATTTTGAAACCATTCCTCAAACTCCAATTCCTTAAAGGTAGAGCTAGGTGGTGGATCTGGACTGCCATTTGTCAAGGTTTGACTTTTTGCCAGTTAAAACTGCTAATCATCCCACTCTCGAGCGATTGATACTAATTGTCTCGGGGTGGGACGAGTAGGGAGAAAAGTGCTTAAAAGGTGCCAAACTGACCTCTAACCTTCCAAAACTGATTTGGGAGTGGTTAGGACCACTATTTAACTTCTAGAGGCTACCCTAGGGGGTATGTATGCCAATTCGGTCAGTGCTTGTAGTTGCATAATCGAATTGGTGCTATTTTGGTGTCTATAGGACTTTCATTCCCAACCACTGATTCCCATGAACCTTGTTCTATTTGCCAATACCGACTCCAAGATCTATCCTAACCATGCAAAATAGCATGCATCCTTCTTAGAAAGGGTGTATCACTATGCACAGGGTGTTGGGTGAGGATCGATAGGACCTATGCTCCCTGATCGGGTATGGAATTCATCACCATACCTTAGGTTGGATTACGTGACCGGAATAATATGGAATTAATCACCATACCGGTTGTCGAGCTGTGAGTGTATAGGTGAAAACCTTTAAAATTTTGAGTATTACATCAAAAAATATCAAACATGCCAAGTATTTTCTTTACAAAGCAACACATCTTGAAACAACAACAAACAGTTTAGGGATTCACATTTAAAATATTTAAAAGAGATAATCACTTCTATACTTGTGTGTTTCTATTGTTTGTTTGTTTCAAATTCATAAAAATTGTAAAGGAGATAATCATATAGTAGTCTAGAGTACATAGCTATGGTACATACCCATAGCCAAGCCCATTTAAGGGTGGAAGTTGTGGGGAGTAGGGAAGAGGACGTACAACATCTTCGCCTAGATCCCAAGGACATGGTCATACCTCCTTGGAGACCACCTACTCTTCCTGGCCCTAGAGGGGCTGATAGGAGACCTAGCCAACAAGGGACCCCTACATGGGGCACCCCCATAGGCGATGGTCCCAACTTAGGAAGTCATATCCCTAATCGTCGAGTGGCAGATGAATGGATGGTTACTCCTAGAACAACAAGAAAGGGACCTAGCCAACAAGGGACTCCTACATGGGGTACCCCCATAGGAAATAGCCCCCTCTTAGGGAATTATTTCCCTAATATAGATATTTCTAATGCCTTCTTTTGAGAAGAGTCACCATGCAATGGAGCGCTTCCCAATAGAGCAATCCCATGCATTCGTGTGCCTGCTCGGTCTACTCCTCGCACTGTTGCACAGGAATATGACTTGTCACCTAAGGTAGGGTTGAATGATCATCTTATGATTTCAAACCACCCTTCCCCATGGTGCCATGATCATGATGAGGGTAATACTCATCGCCATAGGTGACCTCATTCTACCTTACCTTTCCTTGTTTATGAGGGAAGACCTGAGGAACATCCAGATTATCCTCATTCAAATGTGTCAATGCAAGCACGTTGTGCCTCTACACCAGTAGATTATCAAGAAGATCTATTTAGGGGTGAGCCTCAAGTCAATGCAACCTACCTCAATCGAGGGAAAGCTGTAATAGATCTCACGAACCCCCTTGAACAAGATAGATATCAGAGTAATAGTGCTAAGGCACTTAGACCTAATACAACTGATCAGATCAATCAGTTGGTAAAGAAGTATGCTGACCTCCAGGCCAAGTTTAATCAACTTAGGTCTGATAAACATCACCTAGATATTTTAGAGCAGTGGCAACAATTAGAGAAAGAAAGACTTGAACGCCAAATTCAAGAAACTTTGCGTAATGGAGCTTCTACTCCAAATACGCATAGACAGGAGGCTCACCCGAGGCAACCAAATGTCCAACAAGATAGGTCTCCTAGACCTAATCCAATGTTACCTCCTAGACCTCCTAGGCCTGAATAGAATATATATGATAGGCCAAATATAGATCACCTTCAAGAGGCATTCGTTCCTCCTTGTAGGCCCATACTAGAAACACCTTATGGGGCCTACGATGATTTGGAACAAAATGAGGATTATATAGAAGCACCTTATGGAGGCATGGCTGATGTCAATCAACCACCCCAACCTATGCTTAATATCCCTCATCCACCTCTACGAGTTCAAAATAAGGAAGAGGAAATCAAATCCTCAGATGCGTATCAAGCTTTGCTTGCACACTTAGAAACTATAGAAGGTAGGACAACTAGCAATGGGCTTCAAAAGCCTACTTTGCATCAGCTAAAGAACCAACCATTACATCCATCCATTCCTTCCCCGATATACCCTGAGCATTTCAAAATGCCCAAATTTGATAGATTCAAGGGGGAAGAAGATGCTCAAGAGCACGTTACTAGATTTCTAAATTTGTGCTTTAACATACAGGACAATGATGCATTGCTCCTCAAAACCTTTCTAAGTACCCTCTCTGGTCCTGCCATTGAGTGGTTCAACCAACTTCCAAAACATAGCATCTACACATTTGAACAATTCGTTGACGCATTTTTGGAATGTTTCACCTTTAACACCAAAAGGAAGGTGACATTAATAGACCTCACGGGGTTGAAACAAACTGAGGATGAGTCAATTACTGATTATAGAAATAGGTGGTGAATACTTTTGGCTAAGCTACCTTATCTATTACCAGTGATTGAGTTAACTCGGTTGTTTTCAAAGAGTTTCTTAAAACCCATCTCTTTGACATTGCAATTACAACAATACCCTACCTTGGAAGAAGCTCTAGCATAGGCTAGAAACATAGAGGAAATAAAAATCCAAGAGGGAGAAATAACTAAACCTCGTAAGAAGGAGTGGACAAAGAATCCTAAAAATAGCTCGACACCTGCAAAGCCAACAATGGTCAATCAAGTGGCCATAAATATCCCTGGGCCTACACAAGCGATGCCTCCTCAAAAGGTGAACTATCAGGCCCAACCTCCTCCTGCGAGCTATAATAGTAATGGTCAAGCGAATCAAGGACAAAACCAACAACATCACCCTAAGCGACAATTTACTCCCTTCATTGAATCCATGGATTCTCTATTCGATCGATTATGGGTTGCAAAAATGATTAATCTACCAGATATCAAACCCATCGATCTAGAAATAGGTAAACCCAAGCCTATGGGATGCCGAGAGGATCAATATTGCAAATTTCATCGACAAGGTGGCCATGATTTACAAATGTGCTATGGTTTTAAACACCTAGTACAAGATATGATTGAGAGGAATGAGCTTCAAGTCGATGCTCCACTAGCCCCTACCAATCAGTAGATGGGTATATACAAAGACCCATTACCAACTCATGAGGTACAGGCAGTGCCTGCTAAACCGATGAATGAGGTGAAGACAACACCCCTTGTCCAAGGGTATGTTGGGATGGTGAGTATTGTGATAGAAAATAGAAGATATCCAAGCCAATTTGCACTAGTTGCAGCTTCGAGTGATGTTCCCACTACATCATAAACTACACCACCTATAGTATAGGGCCTTCCATCTAGGCCAACGTTAACAATAAAGAACAAGCTTGCACAAATCTTGAGGACAACATCAGCACGATTGTCCATCTATGAGCTAATCCAACAATCACCTCCACATCGGGATGCTTTGATGGACATTCTAAAGTCAATAGAGTTGCAACCATAGGAGTCTAACTCCTTCATTGATTTTGTGGGTCATGTGCAATAGTGCAAGGAACCAGTAATAATATTTCATGAGCATGAGCTTAAGGAAATAGCCAATGATATGGTAGATCCTCCTTTGCACATCATCGCATGTGTAAATGAGGTACCATACAAAAGAGTGCTCATAGACACTGGTTCCTCGAGCAATATCATTACAACCACAACATTGAAACATTTAAAATTTCTAGCATCTCATGTTGTTGCATCAACTTACACTCTTCATGCATTCAATGACACAATATGCTCTATTGTTGGTACCATAGTCTTACCCATCCAAGTGGGGTGCAAGACTATACCGACATTGTGTCATGTGTTGGAAGGTGATATGGCATACAACATTTTTCTAGGTAGACCTTGGATATGGGATATGAAGTGTGTCCCATCCATTGTGCATCAATGTCTTAAATACACTCATGAAGGGCAAGTCCATGTAGTCTCTATCGATCTAGAGCCCTTCAAATACTACAATATGGTGCAACAGATGCTAGAGTCGACATTACCTTCGACTCATGTAGACTTCTAACTGAATACACCTATTTAGGGTCTACCCATTCCATCATCACCTTCCATTCCACCATCTACATCTTCATCCATCCCATCCTCATCATCGATAGCCATAGAGATGCCTTCGACATCGTCAGATCCTCCATCGAGGAACATGTCAAAAAGGCCCATTGATGAGAGCCCACCTTTAGTTTCCACCATATCCATGGAGGAGATTCCTTGTTTAGTAGATGAGGAATCATCTCCAGAGGTTCACATTGAGTCACCTCAAACCTCACTTCCATCTCATTCACCTTCGCCATCCCAGACCACAGTGCATATGTCTAGTACAGGGATAGGAGAATATCTAGTGAGAAATGTCACAATGGTTCCATCTATAGAGACAATGCAAGATATGGGGTGACCTCATCTTCCCATAGGTAGCATTGTGCCTCTTGGTCTACCTCCCAATCAAACTAATTTTGTATATGGAGGTTTAGAGTATGGAGCTCTGCCAATTCCTTCGAAAGTAGAAGATGATGAACCTTTTTTGGAGGATGTAAACTATTTGTCGAATCTAGATTATGCATTGTGGTACTTAGATCATTGTAATTGGCATGGTTTTGGTTTAGGCCTATATGAGCAGGGTACTCGTGTCCCATGTCAGCCCCAATATCATCTACCTTATGATAAATCTAGGTTGGGACACAATAAGCTAGTACCATTGGATGTCCTCACAGATAGTCTAGAACACCTATGTCTAGGTTATCAGGATAAGCTTGCACGTGATCCATATACCAATCTGAATCACATTCATTCCTTGGGGGATCATTTCCCCATAGAGATGATAGATCAAGGACTATCAAGTGATGTTGCCCAACCCCATGAAGTGGGGGAAAGCTCACATACCTTGAAATCTGATAGTGAGGAAGAGGATCAAGGTCCTCCTCATGAATGGATGAGTGATGATGAAGATGACTATGGCATCGCACCAATAAACTATCCTAGCTCAGATGATGAACATGAGAGAGTGTTCCCCTTGGATGATGAGGATGAATATTATCTTCGCATGTTATTCCTCATCCAAGGCCCCATCTGATGCCAGCTCTTACCACGTGAAGAGCAAGCTCATCCTCTTCCACATAGGCCACCACCATTTATTCCATTTCCACTAGAGCCACCCCCATGAGTCATGAGACAACATCAGGTCTCTAGACCCACTCACCCTAGAATGGGAGATCATGTATCCATCAACATGATTTCCATAGATTTAACCACACCATTGCTAGATCTGAATAACCCATCAAAGTCATTGCATCTCGACATTGAGGCAATTGAATTTGATCGGGGAGATTCTACCCCATCACCATCAGAGTATTGGCCTTGCGAGGAAATGTTACAACCATTTCAATTTTCTCCAAGAACTACTCAGAATGTTTTTCAAGCTGAGGTTGATCCTGAATTTCCTATGGATGAAGCAAACCCAGTTGATGACATTCACTTGATTCCCACTCCACATCAGTTGGAATATGGGTCTCATATGTCAATTGAGCCAACAATTGACAAGGATATCGGTACAGATCTCGATAATCCCCACATTATCAAACTAGGGGAAGGTCTATCCCTAGTTGAACAAGATGATTTCACACAAGCATTGAAAGAAAGGATGAATGCTTTTTCTTGGTCTTATAAAGACATGCCAGGACTGGACCCAAATCTAGTCATGCATAATCTTACATTGGACCCAAAGATAAAACCAGTCAAGCAAAAGTTGTGCAAGATGCACCCAATAGTAGCCTTAATGGTGAAATATGAATTACAAAAGTTGTTGGATGTTGATTTCATCATCTCAGTAGACTATCCACCATGGGTTTCAAACATGGTTCCCATCAAGAAGCCTGATGGGAGGATTCACATTTGCACTGACTTTAGAGATCTCAACAAAGCGAGTCCTAAGGATGAATTTCCCTTACCAAACATTGATGCGTTGGTAGACGCTATAATAGGACATGAAATGCTATCCCTCATGGATGGTTTCTCTGGATATAATCAAATCTATATTAATCTAGAAGACCAAATCAAAATGGTATTTACAATGCCTTGGGGGACATTCTATTATAAGGTCATGCCTTTTGGCCTTAAGAACATTGGCACCACCTATCAATGAGCCATGACGTATATCTTCCATGACTACATGCATAAGATTTTGGAAGATTACATGGATGACTTATTGGAAAAATATTTATTGTGCCATGAGCATATCGATGTATTATGTAAGGTTCTAGATCACCTCATTGAGCACAATGTTAGGCTTAATCCCAAAAAGTGTGTCTTCGGTGTCACATCTGGTAAAATTTTGGGATTCATAGTCTCCAAGTGAGGCATAGAGGTAGATCCAAACAAGGTCAAGGTAATATTAGAAATGCCTCCCCCACAACCATTAAGCAGCTACGCAGCTTGCAAGGAAAGGTCGCATCCATAAAATGCTTCATAGCGCAATTATCGGATAAGTGTCGACCCATGAATAGGTTGCTACACAAGGGGGTCTCATTTCATTGGGATGAAGAATGTCAAAATGCCTTTGATGATATTAAGAAATACCTGGCTTCACCACCTGTATTGGCTCCTCCATGACCAGGAGTGCCATTCTATTTATACATCTCAGCTACTGAGTTGGCATTGGGCACCATGTTGTCCCAAAAGAATGAATTTCATAAAGAACAGGCTACATATTATATTAGTCGTACACTGGTCAACTATGAAATCAAGTATGCATACATTGAGAAGCTATGCTTAGCAGTGGTCTTTGCCACTAAAAAGCTATGCCATTATATGCTCAATCATACCATGTATGTCATATCTAAAGAAAATCCATTGTGATATATGATGAGTCGAACATATCACAATAGTCACATGACGAAATGGATAATGTTGTTGATGGAATTTGACCTAGAGTTCATTGGACAAAAATCAATCAAAGGATAGGTCATAGCCGATCAACTAGCAGAGGCTCCTCTCCAAGATGACCAGCCTCTGAATGTAGATCTTCTCGATGATGGAGTGTTTCATATCTCAGAATCACCTGATTCTGTAGAGCCTGAGTCATAGGTGGACATAACTCTATTCTTCGATGGGTCTAAATGCGAGCAAGGGGGTGGTATAGGTATCATGTTTTTCACACCGTAAGGGGCTCCAATACCTCTTTCATTTAAACTCGATTTCCCATGTACCAACAACAATGCTGAGTATGAAGCCCTCATCATTGGTCTTCAGATGACAATCACCATGAAAATTACAAAGTTAAACATTTTTGGTGATTCCTTGCTCATAGTTAATCAGGTTAAAGGGATATTCTAGTGTAGATGTCCCATATTGCAAGCCTACAAAGCCCTAGTGGATAAAATTCTAGAAAAATTTGAATGGTATGATATAGAGGCACTCCCTCGTTCATCTAATCATTTTGCGGATACAATGGCTTCCTTAGGGTCGCTAATCCCACAAAACCCTTCAGATGATATCATGACTATTCAAGTAAAAATGCTAGCACAATCTATGACTGAGCATGATGAGCATAATGCCACACCAGATGTTCACATGATTCATATTGAGCCTTCACATGAAAGGTTCTCTCAACTACACAATTATTTGAATAACGCCCAATGGGGGACTCTGTTCCCTCATAATTCTTTTGATACTAGCATAACACTATATCTTCAAGTTCATTCTCAATCAACATTCACACGAGATGAATGTCAAAAGGATTGCATGATTCATAATATTGAGGCTTCTTCAAGGCAATATTGGGCCACACAGATTAAATATTATCTTAAACTAGGAAATATTCCACCTGGATTGTCGCATGTCGTAAAGCGAGCATTTAAACAAAAGGTGGCAAAATATGTCTTATTAGGAGACATAATGTATCATCAGAGTTATGAAGGTATCCTCCTTCATTTCTTAGACTCACAGGAGTCATCTTGGGCCATTTCCCAAGCACACGATGGTACATGTGGTGGTCACTTTAGTGGCATGGCCATCACTAAGCGCATTCTTCGCATGGGCTATTATTGGCCAACTTTAGAGCAAGATTGTTGCGCTTATGTAAAGAAGTGCATGAAGTGTCAACATCATGCAAATTTGACACATGTACCTTCATAGGCCTTACAACCGATTCAATCGGTCTGGCCATTTGCACAATGGGGGTTTGATTTAATTGGGAAAATCTCACCTACCTCTTTGGGCCATCACACATTTATCATAATGACAATCGAGTACTTCACAAAATGGGTGGAAGCAATTCCCCTTACCACTACGATTGGACCTCGCATTGCGGAGTTCATGCTACATAATATCATATGTCATTTTGGTATTCCATCCAAAATAATATCGGATAATGGAACACCCTTCAAAAATAAGGATGTGCATGCATTAACAACAAAGTATAACATAAAGCATAGCTTTTCCATGCCCTATTATCCACAGGCCAATGGGCAAGCAGAGGCATCAAATAAGATAGTAGTAGCCATCTTGAAGAAAACCATTAAGGAAAATCATAAATATTGGCATAATCAATTACCTCTTGCCCTTTGGGCCTATCACACTAGCATTTGGATGCCCACTAGGGCAACTCCATTTTCACTAGTGTATGGTGCTGAAGCCATCATGCCTCTAGAGTTAGAGATTCCATCATTGCGCATTTCCATGTAAGAATTCATTGATGATGATACAGCTAGGCAAGCTCATTTAGATCAGTTAACGTTACTTGATGAACGACGTGTAAATGCCCTCGAGCATCTACGTGTTTATCAAGAATGTCTTAAGAGAGCTTACAACTTGAAAGTACACCAGAGAGATTTTCAAGTTGGTGATTTAGTTCTAAAAGAGAACCAAAAAAACTCAAATTTGCCCTCTAATTTGTGAGACAAATTTGTAGCAAACTGGTTAGGTCCATTCATCATTACAAGCTATATTGGACCTAGAACTTATCACCTAGCATCCATCGAAGGAAGTGAAGAGCTTGAACCAATGAATGTTAGTCATTTGTAGCCGTTTCATGCTTAGAGCACCAATAAAATACCCCTAGGTAGTCTATGACACTTCCTTAGTGTCTATGACCGTCTAGGTCACCTAAAATGCTCCTAGGTGGTCTATGACCATCTAGGTCAAATAAAAATGCTCCTAGACTATCTACGATCATCTAGGTCAACCCTAAATTCTCCAAAGGCATCTATAAGCCCTTTGGTCACAACCAAATACCCCTAGGTAGTCTATGACATTTCCTTAGTGTCTATGACCATCTAGGTCACCTAAAATGCTCCTAGGTGGTCTATGACCATCTAGGTCAAATAAAAATGCTCCTAGACTATCTACGATCATCTAGGTCAACCCTAAATGCTCCAAAGGCATCTATAAGTCCTTTGGTCACTATAAAATACCCCTAGGTAGTCTATGACATTTCCTTAGTGTCGATGACCATCTAGGTCACCTAAAATGCTCCTAGGTGGTCTATGACCATCTAGGTCAAATAAAAATGTTCCTAGACTATCTACGATCATCTAGGTCAATCCTAAATTCTCCAAAGGCATCTATAAGCCCTTTGGTCACAATCAAATACCCCTAGGTAGTCTATGACATTTCCTTAGTGTCTATGACCGTCTAGGTCACCTAAAATGCTCCTAGGTGGTCTATGACCATCTAGGTCAAATAAAAATATTCCTAGACTATCTACGATCATCTAGGTCAATCCTAAATGCTCCAAAGGCATCTATAAGCCCTTTGGTCACAATCAAATACCCCTAGGTAGTCTATGGCATTTCCTTAGTGTCTATGACCATCTAGGTCACCTAAAATGCTCCTAGGTGGTCAATGACCATCTAGGTCAAATAAAAATGTTCCTAGACTATCTATGATCATCTAGGTCAATCTAAATGCTCCAAAGGCATCTATAAGCCCTTTGGTCACTTTAAAATACCCCTAGGTAGTCTATGGCATTTCCTTAGTGTCTATGACCATCTAGGTCACCTAAAATGCTCCTAGGTGGTCAATGACCATCTAGGTCAAATAAAAATTCCTAGACTATCTATGATCATCTAGGTCAATCCAAAAAGATCCAAAGGCATCTATAAGCTCTTTGGTCCCTAAAAAATCCCTAGGTGGTCTATGACCATCTAGGTCAAACTAAAATGATTCCTAGGTAGTCTACGATTGTCTAGGTCATCCCAAAATGCTCCAAAGGCATCTATAAGCCCTTTGGTCACCCAAAAACCCCAATGGCATTCATTAAGCCCATTGGTCAACCTGTATATACATATATATCAAAAATACAAAAATATCATTAAAATCATCAAAATACAAAAATATTGCTTCATTGCACTTCATCTAAATTGCATTAGGCATACTCATCATTGCATTATGCATCATTCCAAATTGATCATACATGTCTAGCACCAGGTCTGTACACTAGGCATCTATTAAAATAATTGTTATTATGAGTCAATATTACCACCTATTTACATTACATATACCATTTACATTCACATTCCATATTATATGTTTGTTTCCCATCACTTAGCCATTGTTAGTAAAACATAGTTAAAGTTTTTGGTCACTCAACCATATCTAGTTGTCTTCTCAGATTTTGTAGAAAGCTATCATGATTTTTAGAAGGTAGAATCCTACTTGGATAATGCTTGGTATACATCAAAATCCCAACATATTTTCACATTAATAAATCCAAGTCTAGCACAAGGAAAGATGAAAACTATAAAAGTGGTCTAGGTTACTTTCAAGCGAAAAGGTTATCTTGCTCATCCCCCTATGTGAATGGTTCAAAGATGCTAAGAATTGACAAAAGGACAAGTTCCTCCTTACCTAAAATCCCTTGCCCTACACTGGGGCAAGTATCCCAAAGAGAAAAATCAAAATAGTGATTATTATCACTTCAAAAATATGCAAAAAGAAATAGTGATTATTATCACTTTAGAAAAAGCAAAAAGAAATAGTGGTTCTCACCACTACTAAAATCCCTTGCTCACCAAATAAAAATGAGCAACTCCCTTGAGAAAGTCAAAGTTAAAAGAAAATAAGGGAGTCTTGAACTTGAATCCCTAGAATTCTCAGCATTAGAGAACCATAAGGTGATCCTCATTACAGGTTTGGTGGATAGCCTACTTGTCAATGGTGGTAGCCTCCCGCATGACGATATGTCTATCACTTAAGCAACTTGCTTAGGTATAGACCAATGTTTGAATGTGGATGAGCTAGCTTGTTGTAACCTATATTACCTAGTAGTCTAATCCAACTAAGTACAAAACTCAGGATAATGAGACTCATAGAATGATCTCTAGTATCGATGGGCTGAGTGAATCCCATTTGCACTAGGGCAATCTTATGCGTTATCATGGTAATGAACTCACATGCACACACAGGGATGTTGATTATCTTGGTTATCTTAGTAGGTGCATACTTTTTCAAAGGATCTTGCATAGTTATTATATGACTTTTGATTAGGTAACTAGAGTGTTTGAGTCTCTTCAAAACTATCAAATAATATCATATCATATTACATTATCCATTCCATTTTACATCATGTTGTCACATATTTGTCAAAATTCCAAAATCCATTACATAAAATGTTATAATAACATGAAAATAACAAAGATACATTTTGTACAGTCTATGGTGCTAGCATATAATGCATCAAATAGTCATCATAAATCCATCATACAAAATTAAATCACATAAATCATTACATCAAATCATACACATTTTTTCCTTATAAACTTTTGTTTCTTAAGTGATGTTCATGAAATAGGATAGATACTAGGATAAATATTAGCAATAATATTTAGATGGCCACTGACTATTTTATGCATATATTTTAATTTACAAAAGCATATAGAGAAATCTTACACATCTACATATCATCAACTCACATCATCTGATAAATACATGCATCCATGTTAGACATTTATCAAAAGCATCATAAAGCATAGAATAAGCATACATATCATAAAGCAGTAAAATATGACATAATGATCAAAGCAAAGTCATACATATATATATCCATATGTAAAATCCAAAAGCTACATCATAGTCCATAAACTGCCCGTAGGCTACAATAAAAGTGAGTCATCAGACTTCACAACCCAAAAAGTCCAAAAAGCACCATCAGAGTCTGCTAGCCATGGTCATGCAGGATCGGTACCTTGACTCTCTCCTCTACCCTTAGTGTGAGTCCATCATGAGCTCCTAGACCTGCTCCCCCTAACCTACTACCTCTAGACACCTCCATCCTCCATGTAGAGCTTAGAGCCCTCATCCGTGTAGATGACTATCCTGTCTCGCTCCTCTGGCTACACTATGATCCAATAGCTAATGCCTAATCTGGTATGCACCCCTTAAGGTGCACTATCTCATCCTCCATCATATCCATATAGGTGCACTCCTCTCAACATTGAGTCTGATAGGTCACCACCAAACCCTAGAGATGTACCATCTCCTCTCACATCATGGCTAACTCACCACTACTAGACTCCCCATGGCTAGGACCCTATCCATGAACCTATACCTGAAGCATAGCTATCAATACTGCCTACCTCTCCATCTCAAGCTATGCACTCTACACCTATACCTATAGTAAAGCTTGATCACTACATAGCTCCATAATCATAGCATCTCATGCTGCTAACTATGCCTACATATCCTGATCTCCAAGGTCATCCTCATCAAAGCCTATTAGATCTTGTACATCAATCAACTCCACCCTATCTATTGACACACATTGATACACAAATCACTCACCTATGTCTACCTCCTCATCATCTAGAGACTCACCAAAACCCTCCTCATCTGGAGCACCCCTAGCTACATCCACTACCCTAGTAGCTGCATCCCCTCCTAGTGGTCCCTCCCCTCACCACTATCGTATGACCCACCATGCATCATACTCCTCTGTAGTGCCTACATCATCCAAATCAGAAACTACCACCTCAGGATCTGACTCCTCTCCTAGTGCCTCTACAATCGGCCATGCTAGAGTCTTCTCATCCCCATGATGATGGTAGACCATCGGCTCCCTAGGCAACCCCTAGCATAGCCTAAACTATCATAGCACATGATCATAAGAGAAGTACTCTCACTCTATCCCATGTCACCCTATCAACCATCTACCTCACCAAACTTGGTGTAGCTGTGTCTCAGCCTCCCTCTAGTCAGGACAATCCTTGTAGGGCCTCCACTCGATGTCTACCACCCTAAGCCATGCAAAAGCCTCTACATAGTGCTCAACCTCCCCAATGTGTCATTGGCTCTAGCCTACCTCATGTGACCTCTTCCATAGCTCTCCATAGCCAATATCCCTATCTGGTAGCTCTGCTCGAGTGGTCCATGGTAGTCCCCATGGTCTCTCCACAACAATATGCTGCCAAGCCCAAACCTATAGTAGAAAGTTATAGCCCAAACCCTTCCACCCATGAGAGTGGATCTCATATAGCTCATCATATAGCTATGCTAATAAAGTAGGACCCCAAGCCATCACTATGGGCTCATCCTCTGTACAATCCACAAGAGTGAACACCAGCTCTAGTAGGTTCCATGGGAACCTAGCACCTGAAGAGTTAGGTAGCAACATGTTGCTGATCAAGGTCATCAATAGGGCATGCTTAATACCAAGCACACCATCCTGATACCATGAAGCCACTAATATCCCTCCATTGAGAAGATCAACCATTGCATCCTCCCAACGCGCCCTAAAGTACCTCCACACTATGACCTCTCATCGCTCTGTAGGAGAGGACACTATCAGGTGCCCCTCTATCAGAATACATAGTATCTGATATACATCCTCTAATGTCACTATCATCTCCCCCATAGCTAAATGGAAAGTATTAGTATGAGGGTCCCATAGATCTATCAGTGTAGTCAGATAGGCATGGTCGCCCACCACGGGATCTAACCGCGTAACATGTTTCAGGCCAATGGCATCGAGCCATCACTATTATGTAGTATTAAAATGGTCTCTAGTGACCTAAAATAGATTCAGAACTCTGTACCGACTCCTAACTATCTACTCATGTAAAATAGGGTGTCAAAAATGCCCTAAAAATGCATAAAATAACCTTACAAATACCAAAAAAATACCTAAAAATAGGCCCTTTTTGGCCTAGTTTTTGGCCGTCCCACCTAGGGACGGCCCCCAATTTTGTAGCCATCCCACCTAGGGATGGCCACTAGTGACCATCCCCTATAGGGACGGTCCCCAAAAATGGGTAAAATAGGGTCAATTTGACCCCTAAAATTACCCTAAAAACCCTAAAAATCACTAAAAATTTGGCATTTAACCCTAATTTTTTGCATCTAAAACATAAATAAAAGCTCAATTTCATACATTTCACTACTCCTAGGGTTTCTTAACCATTAGTATAGGTGTAGTATGAAAATTGCAGCAGAAATCATAAAAACACAATAAAATAGGGCAGAGAAAGACATGTGGTTCATACCCATTTCGCATCGGCTCCACCGCCTGTTGCATCCACTGGCTGGATCATGTTGTAGGTTGATATTTTTATAGTTATCCACTTCATAATATCACTCTCCTACCTCTCTCCTCTCCAACTTCTCCAAGAAAAATGAAAAAAATGAGCTCATATGCCCCATTTTGGGCTTATATAGCTCCAAAAGAAGTCGACCGCCCCTAGGTGGGATGAGCACATATTTGGCTGGCTATCCCACCCTGGGATGGTCATAAATACTGTACTCATCCCCCCCTAGGATGGTCACCAAAAAATTGCATTAAAAAATCTTAAAAATATCAAAAAAAGGGTCAAAAACCCACCAAAAACAAGGCAGAATGGTCACCAAATTAGGAGGGATCAAGATTGAACCTATAATATTTTTGGATCCATAAAAAGTCTTTATTTTACTCCCCAAGAAGGCCTCCATGGCTGGACCACTCCACGGGAATGAAAATTTTAGCCTTTTGCTTCCAGAAATATTCATCAAAATAGTCAAAAATCCCCTTCAAATAGGTATATAGTACCATGGGCAAAATAGAGAGTTACCCCAATTAAGTCATATGAGTCAAGTGACTCATCACTTTATCATTTGTCATGCCCTCATCGAATCATCTCTTGAGGGGGTAGTCATAATAATGAATTCAAAAATCAAATCAACATTAAAACACTCAGAAGTGTAAATTCCATGCATTCAAAAGAATCTTGGCTAAAGATAAATTTTCAAGCCCATGCTGGGGCAAAGAATCAGCATAAGAAACAAACAAATAGGCTTGACCTCCTTGAAACCTTGGGAATTGACCCATGTAAAGGTTTACAAGAATACAAGGCACCAAGACCTAGTATACCCTAAGCCCCATAAGATTGTTACTACAACACGATTGAAAGGTATACCCAAAATTGATCCTTCGACTATGTCAATAGCAAGGATTCCAAGAATGTATGCTCTTTCCATAATGGAGGCATCCAAATTTGATTAGGTTAATGAACAACCTTAATCATTTGATGATTTAGTGATCTATTTTTGCTCAGCACTTTGTTGCACATAGCGCATCCCAAAAAGGGGCATCTGTAGACACCTAAATCATGTAAATCGGATAAGACTACTAGTGCATCACATATGCCACTCTTATCGACATCATATGGCCCCATTGGGCACCCCTATAGGCTTGCATAAGGCTCCAAAACACATTTTGGAGGCTTCCTAGCAGTTTAGGGCAGTTTTGGGACACTTCCTTGTGACCGTCCCACCAAGGGATGGTCATAGTTGGTGACCATCCCACCCAGGGATGACCATCCATAACCATCCCTGGGTGGGATGGTCCCTAAATAGACCCTTGAAAAAGTCAATAGATGCATGAAATGGCAATCAAAGACTACCATTACCATGTCTAATCACCCCAAATTGATTGGGGACCTACCATTAGAGTCAGGGACTACAAATTGGGAGCCCCAAATGGGCAACCTTCCCTCACCAATGCATGCCAAAGAATTGGACAAGTGGCGGCACCTGCCTCACATGGCAAGACTTGCCCCTTTGCCCTAGATGCCCTTTTGGGCTATAAAAAGAGGTGCATTCACCCATTTTAAAGGAGGAGAGTTGAAGCATTTGAGCAATGAAGTGCTACCCAATTCCATCCTCACCTTTTGCAAACCAAACATTACCCCTCATTTGACCTTGAAACCCTCTTCATTTGAAGGTACTTTTAGGGGCAATAGAAACCGATCCAAGCAATTCCAAACCAGCCAAATTGAAGGTAAATTTGGCCCCATCTATCGACAACACCCCTAAACTAGTTTTGGACCAAATCCCAATAGCATTGGTGATAAAAATAGGCCAGATTTGTAACCATCCCACCTAGGGATGGTCAATAGTTAGTAGGTGTCACACCTAGGGATGGTCAGAAAATAGCATGGAATTTGGGGAAAATTCCTCCATAGACCCCTTAGGAATGCTTAGATGAACCTATGGTCCAAATTTGGTGAAGTTTGGAGCAGATTTGATGGCACATTTGAGGTCCCCATTGTTGCAGGTTTAGGTGTCCCTATCAGGGATGGTCACTATTTCTGCACACTTTTACCTTGAATATTGTGTTTAAATCTCTCCAAAAGCATTTATATTAGATTATATTGCATTTATACATCATTTAGAACAATTTCCATGTGTTATAGATTAGTTTTGATGTTGCTAGATTAACTCCTTTTCTATGTTTTCAAGGCTTTTATTCTATAACACATGTGCTATTAACCCCTTTTCAATCCCTTGTGTGTAGGTGCAGGTATTCTAGACAGAAGGGAGGAGCTAAAGAGGCAAGGAAGAGAAGCCCAAGACTAGCTCTCAATTGTGGGAATGCGAGATTCACACCATAGAACATCGCTTTAAGTCCTTTTCAAGGGATTAGATCCCTTGCACATTGTAATGTTGAGATGTATCAAATTTGTAAAAGCCCTCAAGGGGATGTATTGTAATCATATTTGAAGCTATGAATGAATGAATAGAAGGAGAAATCCACCCTATTTATTACACACTTTGCTTCATTTCAATAGATTACATGTTTATGCTCTTTTCCCTTTGAATGCTTTCAAACTGCTTTACATTGCAATAAAGTGCCCTTAAGGCGATGTTGTAAATTTTGCTTCTTTAGGAACTAGAAGATGGAGAAGATGATCCTATAGAAGACAAGTAAACAGAAAGTAAATATGTGGAAAAAGGTAAAAAAATAGAGGAATATTCAAAGAAAGATGGATATGATCTCAAGGGAGAACTTATTTATGCTCTTGAAACATTAAAGAAGGTAAGAAAGCAAAACTCTAAACTTGAATTTCAGTTTCAAGAATGTGATGAAGAGAGAAGACTGCTTATAGAGGATTTAGAAAAATCAAAGGCTAAGACAAAAAGGTTCAAGGATAAGTTAGAAGCAAAGATCGTAGAATGTGAAAATTTAGCACAAGAAGTGGCACTTATAAGAGAAGATTTAGAAGACTCCAAGGCAAAGCTAAAAGGGTTCAAAAATAGCTCAAAGAACTTGGATAAGTTCATCAAGACACAAAAGCCTACATAAAAAAAAATAGATCTTGGATTTGGATAGGATAAAAAAAAAATGGGAAGGAGAGTCAATCTCAAGTTTTGAAGGAGAAGAAACTTCAGATGAAGATTCTTCAAAAGAATACAGTGTAAAAGAGAGTGAGACATCTGAGGATGAGTTGGACAATAGAGAGTTCAACATGAATAGGAACATGGATAGGAATATGAATAGGAATAGGAACATAGATATGAATAGGAATAGGAATAAGAATATGGATATGAATAGGAATAGGAATAGGAACATGGATATGAACAAGAATAGGAATAGGAACATGAACATGAACATGGACAAGAATGTATACATGGACATGAACATGGATATGGAAAGAAACGATCAGAGGAATCAGAAGGATCCAATAAGAAGAAAATAGGATAAAGGTAAAGAACAATGATTTCTGGGAGTAGAAATACTCCTACCCTAGAATTAACCACCTTAAGAGAATGTGGGGGAGGGACTAAACTAAGAGGCTAATTCTTAACCCCAAGCCCCAAAGGTTACCCTTTTCCTTTGATGTCAAAGGGGGAGAGATTTGAATAAGGGAGAGATATTTAGTATTTGAGAGAGCATTGAGCCAGGGGGAGTTATGTCCCAGGGGGATCAGAACAAAGGAAAGGCCAATTTTTAGTAAAAATAATTTGGGTTGACATCAATGACAAAGGGGGAGATTGTTGGACATTTTGAGCTCATTCAGTTGTCATGGATGTCAAGGTAATAATTTCTCATTGATGCCAAAGTGAACATATGAAGCTATCATTAATACCATGGAGTACACCACAACTGTCACCAAGAACAATGCAAAGAGTTGAAGAAAATTTTGTCAAAATATTGTTTTACAAGGTTTTGTGTTAAAACCATCATGAAAATTAAAAGGTTTTATTAAAATAATTATAATGATATAAAGGATTCCTTAAATATTTTTATGTTAGAATTAAGGTTTTTATTAAAACCATGGTGGCAGAATAATATTCATCAAGTTAGTGGAGTGCAAGTTAAAAGTTTAAATTTCATCCCAAGGAAGGCTTTAATTTTTATTAAAGTAAAAGGTTTATAAATATAATTTATAAAATTTAAATTCTTTTAGAATTTAAATAATTTATAAATTATAAAAGGTTTTAAAAAGGAGCACCGATGTCATCTTAAAGGAGCACCGACATCATCTTAGTGGAGCACCAACATCTATGGAAAAAGGGAAAATCATGTATAAATACCACACCAAAGGACATTAGAACTTACCCTTCTTCGATTATTTTATGCGACCAAAGAGAAAAATAATTCATGCGATTGTTGAGGAAGAAGACAAACTCGTGTTGTTTTTAGCACTAGGGAAAAATATGAAAAGGAAGGAGAAGGCCTCACTTCTGTAGGACATGGTGATCCATTGTTATCATACATTTTGTAAGAGCATTGGGAGTGGAAGTATCCATGATCGTGTTTGTCTTGAGCGCCAAGGAGAAAGTTTTTGGGATGCACTCATTTTGAGCACCAGCCTAGGATAAATAGCACGAAGTTATCTTAAGCTCTCAAACATATTTCTAGTGCACGCGGTGGTCAAGCTCGTAGCTAGAGTGCTCATGGAGGTAGAGATTGTGGGTTCGAATCCCACTAGCGACAAAGGTAATGTTTAATTCAAATTTTATCTACCCAAGGTTTTCTAAAAAGTGCTATTTGGAGTTATAAGGGTTTATGGAAGATGTTTTTGATTAATAATTGATTTATGTTATTGGAGTGGATTTGATTTTTGCCAAATTTCTTCTTGCCATTAAAATTTGATTTAAAGATATTTTGAGTTAATTTTTGTGGATATTGAATTTATTTTTAATTGCGAGATTATAAGGTGTTATTTGGAAACTATTTTATGTATTTTGATAGTTGTTTTGAAAGGAGTGATAAGGTGTAATTGAGTTTTTGCATTACATTGTGAGAAATATTTATCCTCTAGCCTCTTTGGGCTTGGAATAGAAGTGTTTATCGTTGTGATAGATTTATGAGAGCACTTCATCTTCAAGGAAAATGTATGAGCACATTCTTCCATAGTTGATTTTATTAATTGGTTTTTTGGAAAATAAGTTTGGAGTGAAAAGGACTTTATTAGGGTTTCCTATTGAGTGTGTTGAGTGAATGCTTCAAGGTTTTCTGGAATAAAGAATTGTTGTTAAAACCTTGTTTGATAAGCATTGGTGTTGAAGCCATTGGTTGTGTGAAAAACTTGAACTAGGGTTTGAGTATCATTGTTATATGAGATTTATTTTATAAACATTGTTGTTGAAGTGAGTTATTGAGTGAAGAACTTGAACTAGGGTTTAAAAATAACATGAGTATCATTATTATGTGAGAGTTGTTTCATAAGCATTGTTGTTGAAGTGAGTTGCTGAGTGAAGAACTTGAACTAGGGTTTGAAGAGAACATGCATATTATTATTATGTGAGATTTGTTGTTGAGTATTGTTGGAAATTTTTTGAATTGATATACTTGGACTAGGGTTTGTAAGAAAGGATTAGTTCATTGAGTGATTGGTTGAGTAGATTTGGTTGAGCCTAGTCAAGTGGATGTGTGAAGTTATTGTTCAAGTTCCATAAAACAAACTATTCTATATTCTAAATTGAGTTGATAAAGTGATTGAGAATTGAGTTGAATTTAAAGCATATTGAGTCTCTAACAATTCTTATTATGTTTCCAAGAGAGTAATTTAAAGTATTTAAGCATTGTGATTAGTAGAGAACATATTGAGTCTCTTAAAATTCTCTTTACGTTTCTATGAGATTGGACAAGTTCTATGTGGACTTGTTGATCAAATTTGAGAAAGTTCTATGTGGACTTTTTGAGCAAATTTAAGCAATTTCTATTGATATTGCTATCTTTACATTGCATAATATTGATTTGAAAATAAAAAGTAAAAAGTAATCTTATATTGTTCACCCCCTCTCATAGTATAAGCTTGTGTTCTTCATAATGCATCATTGAAATCTCTCAATATGAAGGTAGAGGGGATGATATGCATCTTGGGAAACTTCAAGTAAGTTAACACCTTGGTATTTATGATATTGATTGTTGAACCTATGTCAATAAAAACTTTCTTGAATGGTTTGTGATTCACACATGTAATAATATGCAGTAGCAGGTCTACTATTATAGTTGAAACTATCTTGACTTCATGATCATAAAATTGTATGACCGATTCCTAACATTGTTGCATATGCTCTAAAAAGTGTGTAAATGCTTTAGGATCCTAATATTACACTTCTATGGACCTTAGGATGTCCATAAGCATCTCCCTATTCTTGGGAGACTACTGAATCAACTCATAAATTGACTTTACTGGAGTCATCTATAGGTTTTGGACCAACCTACTCCTAATTGTCACCACCTGTCTAGATGGTGGGCCTTGTACATGCTGGGATAGCCTTGGAGGAGGCATAGATTAGACTCTAATGAGCACTGGAGGTTGATTTGGTCATTCATACCTTGTGTTCCTTGTGACAACATTGACCATTCCAATGAATTCATGGGTTGGTGGTTCGATGCGTACTTGGTTTACTTGGACAAAATTATTCCTTGGCACCTCATATTTTGGTAGAGGATTTTTGTAAATCCCCATATTTTGATTGTCAAGTGTAGGCAGCAAATCCACCTCCAATAAAAAGAAGTGATTTGCTAAGTTTTGGATAGTTTTGGGGATGATTTGCTCTAGTTTTGTGAAACCGTATAGTAGGAGCAAATCGTACAAGATACCATACAATTGAAGTGGAAAAATGTATAGAGCAGTGGCAAATCATACAAGGCATATCAAAATACAATGAGATGCAAAGGAAATGTAATTTTGAGATGAAATATTGCATGGATTTGCTAACCTAAGGTGTAAACTTAGGAAAATGCCAAAATATTGTATTCAGTTGTAATTAGGAAATTGTGAATAATGTATTGTCTCAAGAACCACTTTGGAATGTCTTGGAAAACATTATATAAGGCCCCATTTTTGAATTTGTAGGTATGGCTACTAGTTTACTGGTTCTTAGTTGCTAGATTATAGAGATAGTAATATTTTTGAGTTATTGCTATGATATTGATAGATTTTCCACATTGTAACTATTTTGATAGCCATTAATGATAATAACAGACATTGTGGATGATAGTGTATGGTCCTGTTGTGTATGGTTGATGCATTTTGGATTATAATTGTGTGAATGAATTTTCTTTCTTATTGTTATGTGTTAGTTCTAGGCTTTGTTGTAGCTTTGTGAGAATATGGTTACTGGTGGAATCATGGGGAATGATCTAGAAGCATGAGAATGTGGACTAAGATGTATTGAGACTGAATGTATGATTTATGGACGTAATTTATTGAAGGGAATCTCTCACTAACCCGGATTGGGAGTTTTGTCTATGAATGGAACTATCTTGTTCTAGTAAATTTCCTTGATGTGTTGGATCCTAGATGGACTTGTTTTAGCAAATCCCATGCATATTTAGCATTTTCACAATGGCTTATAGTGAGCAATATCTCATCACTCACACTATTGATAATCATGGAAAGTGCAAGGTGACTCTTGTTGTTGTATGTCTCAAGTGCCCTTACCTAGGCTGGGATTGCTTCATCTCCATTCACAATGAGCCATAAATTTCTTGATTTAAATTTAGCCCTCATCCTTGGTTCCCATATTCAAAAATTTAATCCATCAAGGAGGTGCTTAGGTGTGAAGAAGATTCCATGATCAGCCATTCTTAATGGGTTTTCACCTCAAAGGATTGAAGACACTTGATGGAGATCCCAACCGCTCTGATACCAAATGTGAGACAAGAAAAGTCTCCCTAAGATCGAAGAATGCTTCACAAGATAAATCACACACAAAAGAGTAAAACCTACAACACCAATATTAAGTGGTAAAACCCTACTTCAAATGAATAAGGAAAACATCCACTATGAAGCTCACTATATTACTCATTTGATTCAACAATACAAGAATGCTTCAATTTTATGCAACAATATGCATCAACATGATATTACAACACAAGTCAATATGACAAGATATGTTTATATGTAGTAGAAAACACCCCTATTTAAAGAGAAGCTTTTCTACTACAACCCTAAATATTATCACAATCTAATCTTATCACAATATAATATTGAGATGTGTGACAAGTGTCATATATTAAATATTAGAAAGTGCTTTAGTTACTTTCTAATTTTATCACAATCTAATATTTGAGATATGTGATAAGTGGCATCTATAAAATATTAGAAATTGATTAGTTACTTTCTAATATTTGCTAGAAAAGGGGAAATAACTTTTTCTCACAAATTAAATATTCCTAGCACCCTTATTTTATTTATTAATTGGGTGGGGATATTTTTACATAAAATAGAATTATTTTCTAATTCAAATATTATTCTTTAGAATTTATATTTTAGGCTAAGAATAATTTACACAATGTTGCATTACACATTCCAACAAGAAGTTGTCTGCAGGTACTATCAATCCAGGAGCAGGAACAAAAACCATAGGCCCAAGGGAGTGGCCAATAAGCAATGAGTGGTGGTTACAAAAATAGCAAAAGAGGTGGCAGACAAAATTAGGGTAATCAACAAGGAGGACAAAGTCACTTACAGTATGACTCAGAGGGTAGACCGATCATACAATGTCATAATTGTCAAGAGTGGGGTATTTTATGAAGAATTGTCTTGCACCTCAGATGCAAGGAGCACCACAAGCAAGCACTACACATATGTGTAGATGGTGTGGTCCAGGGAACCATAAGGAGGAGAATTGTCCAAAGCAGACGAGTTTGAGTAACCCGTAGAATGTGAGCTATTTGGACATTGAAGTTTCTCAATTTAAATAGGAAACTCAGGAAGTGTTAGCCATGATGAGGAATCAAGCTAAAAAGGATAAGTATACAAAGCCAGCAAAAAAGAAGCAACACTAGCAAGCAACAAATGAAATATTACAAGAAGAAACTGAGAAAGTTAAGCAAGGATAATCGAGCACTCGAAAGGAAGTACAAAAACCATCAAAACAAGAGAAAATTATGCTGCATCTAGCAGCATAAGTATTAGATACCACAGTCTAACTTAAAGTATCTAATTTATTCAAAGCGATCTCAGAATTGTGAAATAAATGGTGGAGGAGATGCAACCACAGAAGGTGATGGAAGTAGAGATTCAGCAAATTGTAGGGGAAGAATGAAAACATCAATTTATGGATCCTACCATATTAATGTTTGATGTGGAAAAGAAGCTTGGATTAATGCATATGGATATTTTAGGGCAAAAATTGATACAAGTGATTATGAATAGAGGTTCAATTGTTAATGTGCTAACCAAAATTACTTGGCTATAACTAGGCACTCCATCACTATGGGCACTGAGTTTTCGACTGTATGGGGCTGACCAGAATGATATTAAAATCAAAGGAGTTTTGACTGCACAACAAGTAATGATATCTGAGAAAGAATTTGTCTTGGACTTTGTTGTGATTTCAATGCAAAAACCTGCATATGATGCTCTCTTAGGGAGAGGATGGCTACGAATGGCCAATTTTAATCACAATTGGGGAAAGAATCAGATCACCTTCAAAAATGGACAGCATAAATACATGATCAATTTAGCCAATAAAATAGTTAGTGAGGATGTAGCTACAACTGATGAATCAGAAAACTCATCAAGGGATGATGAACATGAACCTGATGGAGAAGGGATGTGTTACATAAGTGAATGTAGTGAGGATGAAGCTTGATCTGAGAGTGGACTTCTTCATTGGCAAATGGACGATTATGAGATGTTTCAGCACAACTACCTCTGTATTGAGTCATAAGAGATCAAGGAAAAGCAAGACAAACCAAAAGTAAGCAAAGAGACGAAGAAGGAAACATAAGATAAGTGGACGTTTCCAAAAAGCTTTGCGAAGTATACAGTAGGAGATGCAAAGATTGATACAAGACTGGTGCACCCTGAGACTATAGTGAAAGCTACAAGTGAGCCAAAAATTATCAAGTATGAAGTACCTAAGATAGTGGATATTAATATAGGAATAGAGAAAGAACCTAGGATAGTTCACTATGGAGATGATTGGAATTCTATATTGAAGGTAGCAGCTTTCAAAATATTCTTGGAGTACAAGGATGTCTTTGCATGGACATATAAGGATTTGAAAGGAATCCCACATGAGTTATGTTTCCATAAGATTACACTAATTTTTGTCTCCAAACCTATGATAAGGAGACCATATAGAATAAATCCAAATTATGAGGCATTGGTGAATGCAAAAATAGATAATATGTTGGAAGTAGGAATTATATTCAAGGTGACAAATAGTGAATGGGTTTCACCTATAGTATTAACATTGAAGAAATAATTTGATAAGATAAGAATATGCGTAGACTTTAGGAGTCTAAATGCAGTGACCATTAAGGATCCATTTCCTATTCCATTCATGGATTTCATCTTGGAAGAAGTTGTAGGACATGAGATCTATTCATTTTTGGATGGATTCTCAGGATAAAATCAGATCAACATCATCGAGGAGGATAAGATGAAGACCACATTCATTGTGGAGAATGGTATCTATGCATACAATCAAATCCCATTTGGACTCTATAATGCCCCAGCTACATTCTAGCACTTCATACTATATATATTCGACCAATTGGCAATGGGGAATTTCAAAGTATTTTTGGACGATTGGTCCATTTATGGGAAGATCAAGTAGCATCTTGTAGCTCTTAGTGAATGCATGAGGAGGTGCCAAAATATACATATATCATTAAACCCAGTAAAGTGTTTTATGATGGTACCATATGGAAAATTGTTAGGACACATTGTATGCAGTGAAGGATTGAAGATGAATCTAGATAAAATTTGGGTAATATTACACATGGAATAACCTTTTGATGTGAGTTCACTCAAAACCTTCCTTGGGTCAATAGGATATTACCAAAGGTTTATCCGAAATTATGCACATGTAGCCTACCCGTTAAATTCTTTAACAAAAAAGAATATTCCTTTCAGATGGACAGAGGAGCACCAGGGAGCCTTTGAGGAGTTAAATGCTAAGTTGGTAAGTAGCCCAATTTTGGTGTTTCCTAGTTGGGATAAGGAATTCCACATCCACATGAATACCTCAAACTTTGCAATTGGATGTGCGTTGGCATAGGAAGGACAATTTAAGCTAGATTAATCGATTTTATTTGCTAGTCATATTTTATCAAGGCTGAAAGGAAATTATAGTACAATAGAAAGGGAAGCCTTGGAATGGTATATGCAGTTCAAAATTTTAGGCATTACCTATTGGAAAATTTCTTTGCATTTTATGTCGATCATCAAGCATTGTTGTACTTAATAAATAAACCAGTAATTCAAGGATGACTTATTTGGTGGCTCGTGATGCTCCAAGAATTAGTATTCTAAGTTGTTGTGAGACTTGGCAAGAAGCATGTGATTGTAGACCAGTTGTCTTGAATACGATCAAGGGAGCCAACAGGAATAGGGGTTCCTAATGAATAGAGGAATATCAAGGCACTTTCTTCTTCACTTTGCATAGTGCTAAGAATTTTGGACAATAAAGTAAATTTACTTGATGTTTTGGATCCTATATGGACTTGTTTTAGCAAATCCCATGCATATTTAGCATTTTCACAATGGCTTATAGTGAGCAATATATCATCACTCACACTATTGATAATCATGGAAAGTGCAAGGTGACTCTTGTTGTTGTATGTCTCAAGTGCCCTTACCTAGGTTGGGATTACTTCATCTCCATTCACAATGAGCCATAAATTTCTTGATTTAAATTTAGCCCTCATACTTGGTTCCCATATTCTAAAATTTGATCCATCAAGGATGTGCTTAGGTGTGAAGAAGATTCCATGATCAGCCATTCTTAATGGGTTTTCACCTCAAAGGATTGAAGACACTTGATGGAGATCCCAACCGCTCTGATACCAAATGTGAGACAAGCAAAGTCTCCCTAAGATCGAAGAATGCTCCACAAGATAAATCACACACAAAATAGTAAAACCTACAAAACCAATATTAAGTGGTAAAACCCTACTTCAAATGAATAAGGGAAACATCCACTATGAAGCTCACTATATTACTCATTTGATTCAACAATACAAGAATGCTTCAATTTTATGCAACAATATGCATCAACATGATATTACAACACAAGTCAATATGACAAGATATGTTTATATATAGTAGAAAACACCCCTATTTAAAGAGAAGTTTTTCTACTACAACCCTAAATCTTATCACAATCTAATCTTATCACAATATAATATTGAGATGTGTGACAAGTGTCATATATAAAATATTAGAAAGTGCTTTAGTTACTTTCTAATTTTATCACAATCTAATATTTGAGATATGTGATAAGTGGCATCTATAAAATATTAGAAAGTGATTAGTTACTTTCTAATATTTGCTAGAAAATGGGAAATAACTTTTTCCCACAAATTAAATATTCCTAGCACCCTTATTTTATTTATTAATTGGGTGGGAATATTTTTACATAAAATAGAATTATTTTCTAATTCAAATATTATTCTTTAGAATTTATATTTTAGGCTAAGAATAATTTACACAATGTTGCATTACACATTCCAACAAGAAGTTGTCTGCAGGTACTATCAATCCAGGAGCAGGAACAAAAACCATAGGCCCAAGGGAGTGGCCAATAAGCAATGAGTGGTGGTTACAAAAATAGCAGAAGAGGTGGCAGACAAAATTAGGGTAATCAACAAGGAGGACAAAGTCACTTACAGTATGACTCAGAGGGTAGACCGATCATACAATGTCATAATTGTCAAGAGTGGGGTATTTTATGAAGAATTGTCTTGCACCTCAGATGCAAGGAGCACCACAAGAAAGCACTACACATATGTGTAGATGGTGTGGTCCAGGGAACCATAAGGAGGAGAATTGTCCAAAGCAGACGAGTTTGAGTAACCCATAGAATGTGAGCTATTTGGACATTGAAGTTTCTCAAGTTAAATAGGAAACTCAGGAAGTGTTAGCCATGATGAGGAATCAAGCTAAAAAGGATAAGTATACAAAGCCAGCAAAAAATAAGCAACACTAGCAAGCAACAAATGAAATATTGCAAGAAGAAACTGAGAAAGTTAAGCAAGGATAATCGAGCACTCGAAAGGAAGTACAAAAACCATCAAAACAAGAGAAAATTATGCTGCATCTAGCAGCATAAGTATTAGATACCACAGTCTAACTTAAAGTATCTAATTTATTCAAAGCGATCTCAGAATTTTGAAATAAATGGTGGAGGAGATGCAACCACAGAATGTGATGGAAGTAGAGAGTCAGCAAATTGTAGGGGAAGAACGAAAACATCAATTTATGGATCCTACCATATTAATGTTTGATGTGGAAAAGAAGCTTGGATTAATGCATATGGATATTTTAGGGCAAAAATTGATACAAGTTATTATGAATAGAGGTTCAATTGTTAATGTGCTAACCAAAATTACTTGGCTATAACTAGGCACTCCATCACTATGGGCACTGAGTTTTCGACTGTATGGGGCTGACCAGAATGATATTAAAATCAAAGGAGTTTTGACTGCACAAAAAGTAATGATATCTGAGAAAGAATTTGTCTTGGACTTTGTTGTGATTTCAATGCAAAAACCTGCATATGATGCTCTCTTAGGGAGAGGATGGCTACGAATGGCCAATTTTAATCACAATTGGGGAAAGAATCAGATCACCTTCAAAAAAAGACAACATAAATACATGATCAATTTAGCCAATAAAATAGTTAGTGAGGATGTAGCTACAACTGATGAATCAGAAAACTCATCAAGGGATGATGAACATGAACCTGATGGAGAAGGGATGTGTTACATAAGTGAATGTAGTGAGGATGAAGCTTGATCTGAGAGTGGACTTCTTCATTGGAAAATGGATGATTATGAGATGTTTCAGCACAACTACCTCTGTATTGAGTCATAAGAGATCAAGGAAAAGCAAGACAAACCAAAAGTAAGCAAAGAGAATAAGAAGGAAACATAAGATAAGTGGACGTTTCCAAAAAGCTTTGCGAAGTATACAGTAGGAGATGCAAATATTGATACAAGACCGGTGCACCCTGAGACTATAGTGAAAGCTACAAGTGAGCCAAAAATTATCAAGTATGAAGTACCTAAGATAGTGGATATTAATATAGGAACAGAGAAAGAACATAGGATAGTTCACTATGGAGATGATTGGAATTCTATATTGAAGGTAGCAGCTTTCAAAATATTCTTGGAGTACAAGGATGTCTTTGCATGGACATATAAGGATTTGAAACGAATCCCACATGAGTTATGTGTCCATAAGATTACACTAATTTTTGGCTCCAAACCTATGATAAGGAGACCATATAGAATGAATCCAAATTATGAGGCATTGGTGAATGAAAAAATAGAAAATATGTTAGAAGTAGGAATTATATTCAGGGTGACGAATAGTGAATGGGTTTCACCTATAGTATTCACATTGAAGAAATAATTTGATAAGATAAGAATATGCGTAGACTTTAGGAGTCTAAATGTAGTGACCATTAAGGATCCATTTCCTATTCCATTCATGGATTTCATCATGGAAGAAGTTGTAGGACATGAGATCTATTCATTTTTGGATGGATTCTCAGGATAAAATCAGATCAACATCATCGAGGAGGATAATATGAAGGCCACATTCATTATGGGGAATGGTATCTATGCATACAATCAAATCCCATTTGGACTCTATAATGCCCCAGCTACATTCCAACACTTCATACTATATATATTCAACCAATTGGCAATGGGGAATTTCAAAGTATTTTTGGACGATTGGTCCATTTATGGGAAGATCAAGTAGCATCTTCCAGCTCTTAGTGAATGCGTGAGGAGGTGCCAAAATATACATATATCATTAAACCCAGTAAAGTGTTTTATGATGGTACCATATGGAAAATTGTTAGGACACATTGTATGCAGTGAAGGATTGAAGATGAATCCGGATAAAATTTGGGTAATATTACACATGGAAGAACCTTTTGATGTGATTTCACTCAAAACCTTCCTTGGGTCAATAGGATATTACCAAAAGTTTATCCGAAATTATGCACATGTAGCCTACCTGTTAGATTCTTTGACAAAAAAGAATATTCCTTTCAGATGGACAGGAGCACCAGGGAGCCTTTGAAGAGTTAAATGCTAAGTTGGTAAGTAGCCCAATTTTGGTGTTTCCTAGTTGGGATAAGGAATTCCACATCCACATCAATACCTCAAACTTTGCAATTGGATGTGCATTGGCATAGGAAGGACAATATAAGCTAGATTAATCGATTTTATTTGCTAGTCATATTTTATCAAGGCTGAAAGGAAATTATAGTACAATAGAAAGGGAAGCCTTGGAATGGTATATGCAGTTCAAAATTTTAGGCATTACCTATTGGAAAATTCCTTTGCATTTTATGTCGATCATCAAGCATTGTTGTACTTAATAAATAAACCAGTAATTCAAGGATGACTTATTTGGTGGCTCGTGATGCTCCAAGAGTTTGTATTCTAAGTTGTGGTGAGACTTGGCAAGAAGCATGTGATTGTAGACCAGTTGTATTGAATACGATCAAGGGAGCCAATAGGAATAGGGGTTCCTAATGAATTTCTAGATGTATAGTTATTTACCATCAATGTTGTGCCATCATGGTACAAGTTACCATTGCAACCAGATGCGACTACAAGAAAAATATTGTTAGCAGGCCTATGGTGGCCCACATTGTAAACTGATTCAAAAGAACACATGAAAGCTTGCGATACTTTCCAGAGAGTAGGAAAACCAATTAGGAGGGATTTTATGCCCTTACACCCATCGCAACCACAAGAGTTTTTCGAAATTTGGGGCTTAGACTTCGTAGGACCATTCAAGACATATCAAAGACAAAAATGTAGATATATCATAGTGGCAATGGAATACCTCACAAAATGGGTAGAAGCAAGAGCATTACCTGATAATTCTACTAAAAGTACAACATGATTTTTGTACGAGCAGGTAATCACAAGATTTAGTATTCTACTACGAATAATGAGTTATCAAGAAGGACACTTCGTTAATGAGATTATCAAGATGTTGACAAAAAAGTTTAGCATTTCACATTCATTATCTAGTCCATACTACCTGAGAGCAAACGAGCAGGCATAAGCGACTAATAAAGTCTTAGTATCAACTCTGTATAAAACCTATGAGATAGAAGGAGAAGACTAGGAGGAAAGGTTACCGTCCATTTTGTGGGTATAAAGAAGAAATTTTAAACCAACAATAGAACATACCCATTTCCAATTGATGTATGGTCAGGAAACAGTGGTGCTAGTAGAGTTCTTGATACCAAGCTGAAGAGTTGTCGTAGAGCGTCGCTTGGGAGATCAGGAAAGTTTGGAGGAAATACTAATGACGTTGACCAAACTAGATGAAATAAGATTCATGGAAAAGTTGGGAATTGAGGTAGCCCAAAAAATATGAAAGGTGTGGCATGACAAGCATTTGAGGAAGTTGGAACTTAGTCTAGGGGACTTGGTTCTCAAGTTTAACAGGAAGAGGGAGATCAAGCCAGGTAAACTGAAGACTTTATGGCTTGACCCTTATAAATTAATTGAAGTATTGGATAATGGAGCAGTCAGGTTGTAGAACCAGAATGGGACGGAAGTACCCAACACTATAAATGGCTCAAAGTTGAAACCTTTTAAAGTACAATGTTTATTCTTTTCTTCAGAAGATATCAAATGAAGAAGATAAGTAAATGATCAAAAAAAGGCTCATTATGAGCCAATTCTACCATAATAAGAGCTATATTTTGGACTTGCAGGACTTTTCATCGAAATGGAGGAGGGGCAACCAATAATTGAACAACAAGAGTTGGCACCTGGACCTGGTGAAAGAAGAAGAGTGTGAGTACATATCAGATGGACTGACGGGACCATAAGAGAGGGAGAAGAGTGGATCCCTCCAGCAATAGAAGGATATCATGAGAGAGCATATTACCAAGAACTTTGAATAGGAGGTACTCATATATAGAAAATAGGGAACTACCTAGATATTCAGAAGGATGAAGAAGGGTAATGCTGCTAGTGCGCAATGAAGATAGAGTGGACATGTTTGAGATGGAGATACCAGAGGATGCTAGGGAGTACAGGCTAGAAGAAGAGCTAGTGAAACCTTCCCCATTGGCTCAGATAGGGATATTACAGTAGAGAATGAGAATGCAAACTCAACAATTGCAATAAAAGTATCAAACACTACGGGGTCACAATGCAAGACTCAGAGCACAAGTAATCCAAGAATTGGATGGTACCATACAAAGATTGGATGAACAAAGGGTAGTTAGATTACAAGATATTGGAAGTGAACCTGAGGAGGTTGAAGATTTAACTCCAAGAAATGGTAGAGGAAACAAAGGCACAAGTACAAGTTCACCACCTCCACCAAGTAGGCAACCTACGATAAATGAGGACATAGGAGTACTTTTGCAAGATATAAAGGAGACCACCACATCACCTGAATTGTATTACAATGTAGTAGGTATGGCAGATTCTAGTGATGATAGAATGTCATGGTTGGTAGGAGAGCCTAGTATAGATGAAGATGAACTGGAAAACCCTCATAATCCTCAAAGGGATCAGAGTATTCCAATTAATACATTTAGAATGAGATAGGTTGAGGATAGACCTGATAATGATACATAGGAATATATGATAGCTCACAAAAAATTGAGAAGAAAAAGGATGGAAGTTCGACAAATAGAAAGAGTGATGAATTTGCCAATCAACTGGGAAGAATAGAGGAAAGAGGGTTGGACTGACTCTAGCTCTGAAATGGACTTTTTAGACGATTATAGAGCAGTATTGGCATCTGCATCCCCCTAGAGATCCTTTGAGGAAAAAATATGGAGATGTCATTTGGTACGATCTGATAGAAGAGTCAAAACCTTATGATAATTATCACCAAACTAAAGTCCACTAGCTAATATTGAGTTTACAAAGATTACTCCTTATGATCAAGAAATAAGAGGAAGAATTGGACAAAGGGGATGAGGTAGACAATCAAAAAATGATGAGAATCTGAGTGATGTTGCAATTAGAGGAGGTAGAGGATGAGGAATATTTTGACCCCCTACTCCTAGATGGCCAGGTAATAACCTGCTAGCATGTTTGAATTGGGCAAGGAACCCATAGGATATACTTTGACTAAGAGGTATGTTATGAAATGTGGTTGGTAGACACAAAGGAGGGCGACCATCCCTGAATCAAAAATGACCCCAATGGGAAGTAGATAACTAGTGTTTACCCTAAGTAGGAGAATATTCATCGATAGTACAGGGAGGTTTCATGTCTAGAAGAAGTGTAAGAGGGAGATACCCATGCGGTTGAAGCTTTGTTGGTAGAGGAAGGGTACAATTCATAGAGGGTAGAAACCCGGGCCAACAAAGGACCCGATCACCAAGTTTGGAGCCAAAAATAATTTGTGGAGATAGGTGAAGAAGTCACTCAAATGATAGTAGAGTGGTAAGGACACCACCACCTCAGGATCAATCACCTAGACGGTGAGAAGAAGGTCTACTCGGGGATGACACTCCAAATTATTGATGTACAATATTGAAGTATACATATTGCAGGAGTGCGAATGAATGGGTAACAACATCATAGGCAAGGACGAGTAAAGCAGAGGTAAAAGAGGATACCACTAATCGAAATGTGATGGTCAAACCTTGAGGTCAAGATTGGTATGGGGTCATACAGGTGAATTTCACTGTACGATTACCCAGGAGGTAAGTATAATTAGACTAGGATTGAAAAAAAAAAAAAAAAAATGAAAAAAAATGAGAAGAAAAATGAAAAAAAAAGAGAATAAAAATGAAAAATGAAAAAAAAAAGTTGTACCTTGGTTGTGAAAATCCCTCAGGACGCAATTAAGAAGGGCAAGGTTGAAAACCGAAAAGGGTGATCTCTCCGGAGGAAAAGAAAGAAAAATTTCTTCTAAGTGATGAAATTTTATAGTAAAATAATGAGGATCGTACAACATATAATCGTACACAACAAGAATGTCATGTAAATGGTATGGTACGATGTACGATTTGCAAACTAAATCATTTAATGCGGCATGCCGAAAAGCAACAGTTGGAGGGAAAGAAGGGGGAAAAAGATAAAATTTTAAATCAATTGCTGAGTTGTCAGTCATCTAGCAGTGGAGATGGAAACACCATGCAAATTGGTGCCTATTTTTAAAATTTAGGATTTTATTAGGGTTTTTTTGAAAAATTGCTTTAAAAGGAAGGATACTTAACCAATTTTTCACCAAGAAAGCAAGAAATTGAATTTTTTTCAGGAGATTGAAGGGGAAAAGTGTGCAATTGATAACAAAAAACTTCATGGGCAAGAATTTTTCACCGGTATTTTGAATATTATAGACCCATTACGAATTTGTACCAGGAAGTTCTTTTCCACTTTGAAATTAAACCGAGAGAGATAAAATGGGGTTTTTTTCTCTAGAGAAATGGGTAAATTCAAATTTCTATGAGATATTGTAGCCAAAGATGCCATAATACGTCATTGTATGGATTTTGAGTAGAGAAATTGCAGATAAAAGCCAGAGGAAGCTAGAATTTGTGGGAGAAATTGGTGGATTTGTAAAGAAAAGAGAAAATTGAAACCCTAAATAGCTAATAATATGGCAAAGATGATTTGGGAGACATGGGAACCATGAAATAAAGACCGTATAGCCGTACCATACAACAAAAAATTTATCAAAGTTAGAGAAATTGCGCCGAGAGAGAAAGAGTGAATGATTTGTTGAGAAAACTTAAAGAAAGGTAGATCGGGCCATTCCAACAACTGGGTCGATGTTATATTTGCAAACAGAGGCTAAAATATTGATATTTTTCAGCAATGAGGGTTAGCATAAATGTATTGTACGATTTTGAGCATATTGTATGATTTTTAGGTGAAAGGGCACAAGTTGGGTGCTTCTTTTTACCATTTTTGGCAATTTTTTAGTAGATCGTACAGAAACATATGGAATCGTACAAGTTTTAAATGGGATGGCAGCCAACAGGAAGCAACATACGAAGTACTAGTGCTTTATATGGTTTCAAGTTGCCATTGTATAATTTACCAAAAAAAGTGACCGTTGGAGTATTGACAGAGTCAAAAGGGAAAAACTGCTAAAGGGTGTACGATCTAAGAGGAAGCAGAGGAAGGCAAAACCATACATAGTACTCAAAATCATACATTGTACGCTTTCACAAAGGGTTGTATGATTTTTGGTATGTTCTTAATTGAGGAGGAGAGAGTTGTGCAATCGACGAGATGTTGAAGGAATGATATCAATAGAGGAGTTTAGATGTCGATTGAGGTGGATTGTAGCAAATAGGGTGGAGATATCACCAAGTCTGCTTCATGAGAGAGAGACATACTCATGGTAGCACTCCGGATGTTAGTTTCAATCTCATGATAGGTGTGGTAATCATACATGGAGGAGAGGAGGATATAGGCCATGGAGGAGACAAGGCCATTGGAGGGCACACCTGGATAGATTACCTGTAGACACCAAAACAGCACCAATCCGATTATGTGACTATAAACACTGATCGCTTTGACACACACATAGCCCCCAGGGCAGCCCTGAGAGGTTAAACAGTGGTCCTAACCACTTTTATAGCAATTTTGTAAGTTCAAAAGGCAATTTGGCACATTCAGACACTTTGCTCAGTATTCATCTCACCCAGGGACGAATTCAAACTGGGATCCGTCTCACCCAGGGATGAATTCAAAATTCATCTTTGGTCCGGATGAATTCCAAGTTTAACAAGCAAAAAGAAGAATGTCGCCAAGTGGTAGCCAAAGACAGTAAATTGATGACTCTTGCCTCACATGCATGTGTAGGTGGGCACATGGGCAGTTAGAGGACTGTCACAAGAGCAATCATGAAAGCCCAAGTCATGGAGGACTTTCCTCTCTCATGAGAAGACATGACCGCCACGTGGCACCTATGACCACCACATGGCACTTATGCATGCCTCTCCAAAGAGACCCCCTGGGTCTATAAAATGGTGGACTTTTCCCACCCAAAACAACAAGGAGGAGGCATTTTCAAGCAATGAAGTGCTGCCGATTTGATACCATGCCTTTACCCCTTTGATTTACATTTTCCACATCATTAATATCTTTTGCAAGAGAGTTTATTGGGTGGCTATTGGAAGTGTGAATTCAGACCCAAAAACCTGACATTTGACCACTTTAATCCACCAATTTGCTGACAACCCCATCCTAAGAGATTTTGGGCCCATCCCAAGTGGATTGGTGCCAAAATCAAGTTCCAACGGTGGGTGGCCCACTTGGGTGCCCCGCACTTTTTAAGTTTCATTCTAATTTGTTCTTTTGTCATTTGTTCATCTTTCATTTCATTTTATGCTGTCTAGATAGTTCATATGTTTGATTTCATAATGTTTTGATCAGATTTCATCATGTTCTCGTCGCTTTTGTTGTCCCACTAACTTGCAGGTAGCGACGTCAAATTCCCATTGATGGAGGTCAAATTGGGAGAATACGACCATCTGGGTCGTCCCAAAATGCCCCCAATTAGCTAACCCCTATGTTTGCATGTCATTTGGAGATCTCAATATGTGACATTTGCATCAACTCAACATTTTAACATAGTCGAATTCGTCCTACTCGAGGACGAATTATAGTTGAATTCATCCTACCCGAGGATGAATTACAGTCGAATTTGTCCTGACCAGGGACGAATTGAAGTTTAATGTGAATTGGCCAACTTTTTCGATGGCAGTGGCCCTCTAGTAATGTTTTCTGGTCTCTGTCAAATTTACAAGTCATTTAGAGTCATTTTGTCTATCGATTTTGCTAATATTTTACATACATCCTTCATTAATTTTAGAGAACAAACATTTCTTATTTGCAGTAGGTGCTACTAACATATTTGTTGTTTCTTTGATCGTAGGAGGAGCAGCAAAGGTTAAAGACTCATCAACACCAGCGGCGGCAACGTTTTGGCCCACCCATTTCAAACGTGGGCATGCGGAAGGAAGAACATTAAGTCTTGATTCTAACCAAATTCATTTAACGCTCCTAGCCCCTGAAAAGGGAGGAGGCGTCTTTGTAACCGAGATCAAGAGAGTTAAATAAAAGGGCTGTGATTTTCTCCATTTTCTTGTATCTCTGTTCAATTTGTCTCTTTCACTTCATGCATTCTACATTTTAGGACTTAAGCGTGTTTGATTTTGAATGCATCGTAATTAGTGTTTCTTTCATCCAGAATCTCATGCTTTCAGTGGCGATCATGGTGGGACCCAGTCCCCTAGTTTTAAGATCAAGAAACTGATTAGATTTTTGTGTGTTGTGCTTGACAGGTACCTTTTTCAATTTTTGATTATTATTCGTATTTGCCTATGGCGATTGCTTTACTGCAATTCATCTGGCCCTGAGATGAATTATAATTCATCTCTGGGAGGGACAAATTCTATTTTGTAATTCGTCTCACAGAGGGACGGATTTTTGTCTATGAATTTTCAGAGCCGAAGATCAGAAACAACAGATTTAGGCAGAGAAAGGTAAGGGTTTTAAAACTGTTCCTGTTATTTTCTATTTTTTTGTTTTTGTTTTCTGTTAATTTTGCTTTCTTAGGGAAAGTAGTTTCTTCTGCATGTTTCATTTTTCAAATAAAAATAATCACACACACTTCACACAACATCTTTAAACCAAGGAGCTGGTCGTAAAATCCCAGCCCTTGATCAAGACCATCGATGGATTTCATCACCACCTTAGCTTGATTTTGCATCCATTACCCCGATTTTCACTATTGTTAGGCGTAAATCTTGACGAAAGCTGATTGAGTGTCTCTGGGGTGATTCCCAGCACACGAGGATAAGTCTTCTATGGTAGGTGTCATTAACAGGACAATCCCCCTTCTGTACCGTCTATGTACCACATACCATCTGCTCTCACATACCTATAGTTTCCCTCTTGTAAGGGCGGGTATATAGAGAGGTTGGTATATCGGCCTAGCAATGGTATATTGAAGGGGCAACCATTTATGGGAGTCATATGAGCCTTCATTACGCATTTAAATGTTCTTCAAAAATTTCAAAAACAAAACAAAATCATCAAAATGCACTAAAACCAGTCTAGGACACACCATTAATCTTTAGAAGAGATAATCACCGTTTGTGTATGTGTGTGTTCATTTCTGCTTAGTGTAACAAAAAAAAAATCAGAAAAATCATAAACAAAAGATAAAAATCTATGCATTTTGTCACTTGCTCCAAAAGCTCCAAGGATTCCCACAATCGTTTGGTCACTCCAAAATGCCCCAAAGGTGTCCATGAACCCTTTGGTCAACCCAAAAATGCCCCAAAGGTGTCCATGAACCCTTTGGTCAACCCAAAAGTGCCCCGAAGGTGCCCATAAGTGATGCAAGAACATCATAAAAAATATGGGAAATCTTATTTTTTTTCCCTAAATTTTAGTGCATCTTGCCGAGGCCATAACTTCTCAACCGTAGCTTCGATTGACATGAAATTTTACAGGGAGTTAGTTGGGATTTATTTTTTTGATTAATAATTGATTTATGTTGGAGTGGATTTGATTTTTTCCAAAGTTCTTCTTGCCATTAAAATTTTATTTAAAGATATTTAGAGTTAATTTTGGTGGATGTTGAATTTATTTTTAATTGGGAGATTATAAGGTGTTATTTGGAAAATATTTTATGTATTTTGATAGTTGTTTTGAAAGGAGGAGTGATAACGTGTAATTGAGTTTTTGCATTACATTGTGAGAAATATTTATCCTCTAACCTCTTTGAGCTTGGAATAGAAGTGTTTATCATTGTGATAGATTTATGAGAGCACTTCATCGTCAAGGAAAAGGTATGAGCACATTCTTCCATAGTTGATTTGATTGATTGGTTTTTTGGAAAATAAGTTTGGAGTGAAAAGGACTTTATTATGGTTTCCTATTGAGTGTGTTGAGTGAATGCTTCAAGGTTTTTTGGAATAAAGAATTGTTGTTAAAACCTTGTTTGATAAGCATTGTTGTTGAAGCCATTGGTTGTGTGAAAAACTTGAACTAGGGTTTGAGTATCATTGTTATATGAGATTTATTTTATAAGCATTGTTGTTGAAGTGAGTTATTGAGTGAATAAATTGAACTAGGGTTTGAAAATAACATGAGTATCATTATTATGTGAGAGTTGTTTCATAAGCATTGTTGTTGAAGTGAGTTGTTGAGTGAAGAACTTGAACTAGGGTTTGAAGAGAACATGCGTATTATTATTATGTGAGATTTTTTGTTGAGTATTGTTGAATTTTTTTTGAATTGATATACTTGGACTAGGGTTTGTAAGAAAGGATTAGTTCATTGAGTGATTGGTTGAGTAGAGTTGGTTGACCCTAGTCAAGTGGATGTGTGAAGTTATTGTTCAAGTTCCATAAAACAAACTATTCTATATTCTAAATTGAGTTGATAAAGTGATTGAGAATTGAGTTGAATTTAAAGCATATTGAGTCTCTAAAAATTCTTATTATGTTTCCAAGAGAGTAATTTAAAGTATTTAAGCATTGTGATTAGTAGAGAACATATTGAGTCTCAAAAAATTCTCTTTATGTTTCTATGAGATTGGACAAGTTCTATGTGGACTTGATCAGATTTGAGCAAGTTCTATGTGGAATTTTTGAGCAAATTTAAGCAATTTCTATTGATATTGCTATCTTTACATTGCATAATATTGATTTGAAAATAAAAAGTAAAAAGTAATCTTATATTGTTCACCCCCTCTCTCAGTATAAGCTTGTGTTCTTCATAATGCATCATTGAAATCTCTCAATATGAAGGTAGAGGGGATGATATGCATCTTGGGAAACTTCAAGTAAGTTAACACCTTGGTATTTATGATATTGATTGTTGAACCTATGTCAATAAAAACTTGCTTGAATGGTTTGTGATTCACACGTAATAATATGCAGTAGCAGGTCTACTATTATAGTGGAAACTATCTTGACTTCATGATCATAAAATTGTATGAACGATTCCTGACATTGTTGCATATGCTCTAAAAAGTGTGTAAATGATTTAGGATCCTAATATTATACTTCTATGGACCTTAGGATGTCCATAAGCATCTCCCTATGCTTGGGAGACTACTGAATCAACTCATAAATTGACTTTACTGGAGTCATCTATAGGTTTTAGACCAACCTACTCCTATAACCACCTGTCTAGATGGTGGGCCTCGCACATGCTGGGATAGCCTTGGAGGAGGCATAGATTAGACTCTAATGAGCACTGGAGGTTGATTTGGTAATTCATACCTTGTGTGCCTTGTGACAACTTTGACCATTCCAATGAATTCATGGGTTGGTGGTTCGATGCGTACTTGGTTTACTTGGACAAAATTATTCCTTGGCACCTCATATTTTGGTAGAGGATTTTTTTAAATCCTCATATTTTGATTGTCAAGTGTAGGCAGCAAATCCACCTCCAATAAAAAGAAGAAGTGATTTGCTAAGTTTTGGATAGTTTTGGGGATGATTTGCTCTAGTTTTGTGAAACCGTACAGTGGGAGCAAATTGTACAAGATACCATACAACTGAAGTGGAAAACCGTATAGAGCAGTGGCAAATCATACAAGGCATATCAAAATACAATGAGATGCAAAGGAAATGTAATTTTGAGATGAAAGATTGCATGGATTTGCTAACCTAAGGTGTAAACTTAGGAAAATGCCAAAATATTGTATTCAGTTGCAATTAGGAAATTGTGAATAACGTATTATCTCAGGAACCACTTTGGAATGGCTTGGAAAACATTATATAAGGCCCCATTTTTGAATTTGTAGGTATGGCTACTAGTTTACTGGTTCTTAGTTGCTAGAGTATAGAAATAGTAACATTTTTGAGTTATTGCTATGATATTGATAGATTTTCCACATTGTAACTATTTTGATAACCATTAATGATAATAACATACATTATGGATGATAGTTTACGGTCCTGTTGTGTATGGTTGATGCATTTTGGATTATAATTGTGTGAATGAATTTTCTTTCTTATTGCTATGTGTTAGTTCTAGGCTTTGTTGTAGCTTTGTGAGAATATGGTTACTAGTGGAATCATGGGGAATGATCTAGAAGCATGAGAATGTGGACTAAGATGTATTGAGACTGACTGTATGATTTATGGACGTAATTTCTTGAAGGGAATCTCTCACTAACCTGGATTGGGAGTTTTGTCTATGAATGGAACTATCTTGTTAGGCTATTAAAACCTCTACAAAAAATCCTAGAGAGATATTGGAGCAGAAGAGCATTGCAATTAATACCTTTATGTATTTTTATATCGTACATATCGTACATCGTACAAATCATACATAGAGTTATTACCTGATTTGGTAAAACATGAGATCGATAGAAACTTACTTGATTTGGTAGTTTTGGTAATCGGCTTGAACGATTACAAAACTATGTATGGAAGCCTCCAAAATAGCATCTATCAGTTTTTATGAGTGCAAGATCATACCATATTGGTCACTATATGATTTGAGATCGTACAGTGTATGTGTTAAAGATCGTACAAGAGATTGACAGTTTGTACAAGGTTAGTTCGGGTAACTGGAAGATTGTTTGATTTGTTAGTTGGAATAAAGCTCTATCTAGGGATCATTAGCACCTTTGGAAATTACCTCCCCATTAGGAATACTCTACCGCTATGTTACATTTGGCACTGTTGCCTTATCAAATTTGGCATTTTTGTTAAAATGGGTTGAATTTGACTAACAACTGGAGGTGATTTTTATGACGGACATCGGTACATGAAGCCATGAGAGAAGAGAACCATGAGATAAAATTCTAGTAAGAAGGAGCATAAGGATTTATCAAAGAGGAAACATGAGTAACTTAGATTAGAGTATGCACGAACCAAATATGGAGCAAGTTTGGACTTTCGAAGAAGGAGACTTGGAAGACCCACCTATCATAGAGATGGGTGACAAAGAGAAAGTGCATGATGAAAGAGAGTGGATGGTAAGGCCTGAGGAAGGGACAACAAGGTTATGAGAGGGTGCAGAGGATGGGATTCAGACACCAAGGCAATAAGATATGGGTACTCAAGAGGATAGACCATTGCAATCTCCATAACATCAGTGAAGATGGTCATAAAGTGAGGACGCACGAGAATTTGGCCACTGAGTGACAGGACATAATAAGATACCTTGAATTGATTCTTCTAATTATAATGGAAGTGAGAAACCCTAGAGGAGGAATCCTACAAATATTCCATAGGACACCTCGAGTGAGAGCGACAACTCTCCTAAGATGGATAAAAGACCAGCCAAACAAAGATGTCGACCATTTTTAGGTGAGGGTAAGGAAGACCCCACATGACACGTATAAACTTGCATAACTATTTGGAGAGAAAATGGTGTAGATATCCCAAAGGATTGGGTAGTCATATTTCCTGCCACATTGAGAGAATTGGCCTTAGAATGGTACCTAAAGAGAGAATAATGTTGATTTTCAGACTTGGAATCAGATAAAGGAGAAATCATTTGATGAATTTTGACCTTTGAAGGATGATGGAGACATAGTCACTAAGATTTGCATAACAAAACAAAAAGCATATGAGGATGTAAAATCCTACAATCATTGACTAAAGTAGTTAGTCGATAAGATGCAGATGCCAGTAGTAGATGTGTTATTAAAATGATGGTTTTTAGATGTGTTGCTAGAAAAATATAGGAAAAATATGAAGGGATTACCATAGGACACATATGAGGAAGCTTTGAAACATGCAAAGACCTTTAAGAGTGAATCAAAACAAATATATATAGGAATCTTGTCTCATCCCAAATCGAAAGATTTAGATAGTGAAGAAGAAGACACTATTCAAAGGATGGTAGCATCATTTTGCAAGGAGTTTGATAAAATGGTTAAAGAGCAAAAGATCAAACCAGATAGGAATGAGTTGTGGTGCACAAAATGCAAAAGTGAGGGACATACAAATATGAAGTGTCCAAAAAATTACTATTGCCATATTTGTAATGTGATGGGGCATGATGTAGTGCTCTATCCCTACAATGCAAGAACTGTGAGACAAGCAAAGTCTCCCCAAGATTGAAGAATACTCCACAAGACCAATCACACACAAAAGAGGAAAACCCACAACATCAATAGTAAGTGGTAAAACCCTAATTCAAATGAATAAGGGAAACATCCACTATGAAGCTCACTATATTACTCATTTGATTCAACAATACAAGAATTCTTCAATGTTATGCAACAATATGCATCAACATTATATTACAACACAAGTCAATATGATAAGATATTTTTAGATGTAGTAGACATCACCCCTATATAAAGAGAAGCTTTTATACTACAACCCTAAATATTATCACAATCTAATCTTGAGATGTGTGACAAGTGACATCTATCAAATATTATAAAGTACTTAGTTACTTTCTAATCTTATCACAATATAATATTTGAGATGTGTGATAAGTGACATCTATCAAATATTAGAAAGTGATTAGTTACTTTCTAATATTTTCTAGAAAATGAGAAATAACTTTTTCCCACAAATTAAATATTTCTAGCACCCTTATTTTATTTATTAATTGGGTGGGAATATTTTTACATAAAATAGAATTATTTTCTAATTCAAATATTATTCTTTAGACTTTATATTTTATTATAAGAATAATTTACACAATGTTGCATTACAAATTCCAACAATCCCCCTTAATGCAATATTGGGAAAAGGAATTATGAAACAAATAAACATTCTCCCCCTAAAGATACAAATAGGGATGAGAATAAAATGAGTAATATAGTTACAATGAGCTTCTATGACCAAGAATGGTCTACAATAAGGCACCAATACAAAATGGGCCAAAATGAGACTGCAAGCCCCCAACGGAGTACATTCAGATACAAGCACCTTACAAAGCCATCCATCAACCACAAATGGTTGCAAATGACAAAAAGAAAACATCACAAGGGTGTCTTTAGTAAGCCTACAAAATACCAAATGAAAGTACCTGCAAGCCACAAGCATCTCAACATAAGATCAGTTAGATACATCATCATAAATATATTCACCACAACATATATGAATATCCAAAGATGATAACAAAACTAATCTAATAAATAGTGAACTATAAGTCATCACAAAAAGATGCCAAGACATACTTATAGTCACGTGCTATATAGTTGATAAAAAAATATCATGATCAAAGTTGCATAAAGCAAACAAGGAGTACCATGATAATGCAAAATCTAAAGTACCATGTACAAAATTTTCATAAGGTATATGAAAATAATAAAGTGTGCATACCGGTTACATAAAGCTAACCATAAAATATGTTGTACAAAAGTAACATAAATGCTAACAAGAAAGTATCATGATAAACCAATTGCATAATGCCAACTACATAAAAACATATACAAAGTTGCACAAGGAAACAAGAAAGTGCCATGTAAAAGAGTCGCATAAAGCAATTGCATCATATATCATAATTGCACAATACCATCTACAAAGTAACATGTACAAAAGTTGCACAAGGCAAACAAGAAAGTACCATGTTCAAAAGAGATGCAAAAAGCAATTATAACACCAAATAACAACCCATATATATAGCACAAAACACCTTATAAGGATGAATTTGTCATCACACAAGTGTAACTACACTTCATTCCCCCTTGAGTACAACTTCACCAAACCAAGTGAGTTCCTCAACTTACAAAACTGCTCCTTGGGAAGAGGTTTGGTGAAAAAATCAATAGAATTAGAAGATGATGGGCAATACTCCAACTGAATAGTCCCATACAATATCTTCTCTCTGATAAAGTGGGCTTGTGTTTCAACATGATTTGTCCTTTGATGCATTACAAGATTTTTAGCCAAGGCAATAGTTGATTGATTATCAGAGAGTAAACTTGAAGGACCAAATTGTTCAAAGCCAATTTCCTTCATGAGGGTATGAAGCCAAACCGCTTCCTGTGCAGCTATTTTCATAGCCTTATACTCTACTTTCATTGTAGAAATAGCAATTGTATCTTGCTTCTTGGAATACCAAGAGATAGCTACAGACCCAATACTAAAAATATATGCTATGGTAGAATTTTTGTCTATTCTATCCCCTCCAAAATCAAAATTAGCATAGCCAAAAAGAGCAAAGGAAGGAAGCCTAAAATACTTGAGTGCCAAATCTCTAGTACCTGAAAGGTACTTTAGAATCTTCTTGGTAGCTTGTAAGTGCTCAATATAAGGTTTTTGGATGAACCTAGCCATCGTACCAACTACAAAAGCAATATCTGGTCTTGTGATGGTAACATAAAGAAGACTACCAATGAGTCGCCTATACAATGTAGCATCAGCCAACTGAGATTTTGTACTTACTTCCAACTTAACCCCTGTAGAAATAGGAATGGAAGTAGTATTGCCATCCTCAAAATCAAACCTCTTAAGAAGATCTCCAATATACTTGGATTGACTCAAAAAGGTATAATCCTCATGCTGATAAACTTGCATGCCAAGATAGTAGTGTAGAAGACCAAGGTCAGTCATTTCATACTCTGACTTTAATTTGGAGATGAAATAAAAAATGGCCTCATTCTCATTTCCAAACACAACAAGGTCATCAACAAATAGAGAAATTAAAATGACCAAGTTATCCTTCCTAAGCACATAGATATATGTATCTGAATAGCATTTATAAAAACCAAGAGACAAGAAGTAACCTAAAATATTCATGTACCATGCTCTAGGTGCTTGCTTCAGATCGTACAAGGTTTTCTTTAGTTTACACACAAGTGTTTCCTTACCTTGTACAACAAATACTTGTGGTTGACTCATGTAGATATCCACATCCAAATCACCATTTAGAAAGGCACTTTTCACATCAAGCTAAAAAATCTTTCGACCTTGAGCAACAACAATAGCAATGAGAAGCCAAATGGTGGGCATTTTGGCAACTGGTGCAAAGGTTTCATCATAGTCAATTCCATGTTTTGAGCATAACCCTTAGCAACCAATATAGAATTATACTTTTCTATATCTCCATTATAATTGTACTTGATTCTATAGATCCACTTGTTCCCAATAATATTTCTCTTATTAGGATAAGGCACTATATCCCAAGTTTTATTCTTTAGAAGAGAATCCATCTCAACCTTCATGGCATCAACTCAACAAGAGTGTTGTGAAGCTTCTTGGTAATAAGTAGGCTCATGATCATTCTATATCTTAGCTAGAAGATACATTTTAAGGTTCATACTTCTAGTTATCCTTTGACTAACTGAATTCTACTCTTTAGGAAACCTAGAATGATCCAACCACTTGGTCCTTTTGACACAAGGCCCACCCTTTTCTAACTCAAGAATTTCTTCATTGAATTTGACATTTCTTGAAACAAATACAATGCATGAAGAATGTGATTATAACCTATAGCCCCTATGTTCTGCATCATAGCCAACAAAGATGTATTTTTGAGACTTTTTATTCAATTTCTTCCTCTTTTCTGAAGGAATATATGAAAATGCATCACATCCAAACACTCTTAAGTGTGAAAATTTTGGATTCTTACCATTCTAGACCTCATAAGGAGTCTTCCCCTCAACTAATTTTTAAGGACACCTGTTAAGACTGTAGATTTTTGTACTGGATGCTTCACCTCAAAGAAATTGAGGTAAGTGGTCACCAAGCATGCACTTACCATCTCCATGATTGTCCTATTTTTCCTCTCTACAACACCATTTTGTTGAGGAGTGTATGGACAAGTAGACTACCTTTTGATCCCATGATAAGAACAAAACTCATTGAAATAATTGCTATTGCATGCCCCTCCATTGTCAGTTCTGATCATTTTGATCTTTGTTCCCTTTTGATTTTCTACCAAAGCTTTGAACTCCTTGAATGTCTCAAAACAATCTGATTTATTCTTAAGTAGATACCCAAATATCATTATTGAATAATCATCTATAAAGGTGAGAATATAGGATGCACCACCAAGTGATCTAACATGTAATGGATCTATAATATCTGTATGAATGAGTTGAAGAATTTGTTTGGCCCTTGTTGACTTGTCCTTTGCAAACTTTTGTTTTCTCATCTTGTCTAAGATGAATGTTTCACACAAACCATGAATAGGTGAAATGTTAGGCAAGCCTTTAACCAAATTTTTAGAATTCATCATTTGAATATTTTGATAATTTTTATGGCCTAACCATAAGTGCCAAATCTTGCTACTAGGAGAAACATTAGTTTCTAAACACACTTTAGGAGGAACATCACCTAACACATAAATATTATTCTTCACATAACATGTAATGATTGGTAGCATTCCTTTCTTAATGCTCTATGAATTTGCATTGAACTCAATAGTGTGATCACTTCTAGCAACTTGCAAAACTAAAATTAAATTTCTCCTAAGGTTAGGCACATATAGGACATTATCAAGTAATTTCCCTTCAATTACAACATTGCCAACACCTTCTACTTGAAGTCTAGTATTATCACCAATGATAACTGAATATGAAGAGTGCTTATGAAATTCCACAAACTTATCCTTTTTAAAACACATATGGTTAGTGCATCCAGAATCTAACACCCATTCATAAGAAGTAGATGGGTCAATGGAGTAGAGGGCACAAACAAAGGCATTTTTATTATAATTTTGATTTACATTGTTGTTCTTTTTATTTTACTTTCCAAACTATTTCTTAGGTCCTTTTCGCTTAGCCTTTTATTGCTCTTCCTTTTCTGTAATATTCTTCTTCTTGAAAAAATTTTGTTCCTTGTGGCATTTATTTCTACAAAAGTTGTAAGTAAAATCAACTCTAGTCTTGTTGGGTTGGAAATTTTGATTTTTCCTTCCCTTGTATTTCTTCTTGAAGGAAGCCTTAGTGACACTCAAGGCAACATTCTTCTCCTTGACAACTTGACCATTAACTTTGTCTCTATTAAGAGACTCTTCATGTTGAATCAATAATTGTGAAAGAGTGTTGAGAGGAATGACATCCGCTTCTTGCTCTAGCCTAGTCTCAATAATGGTGATAAAATTCTTGAACTTGCTTTCCAAGTTCCTCAAAATGATAAATCTTAAGAGCTTCTCACTTATCCAATTACAATTACAATCCAATAGTTGAGTTCTCATGTATTTAATATTTGAGAGGAAGATCAAGGCACTTTCTTCTTCACTTTGCATAGTGCTAAGAATTTTGGACAATAAAGTAAATTTCCTTGATGTGTTGGATCCTAGATGGACTTGTTTTAGCAAATCCCATGCATCTTTAGCATGTTCACAATGGCTTATAGTGAGAAATATCTCATCACTCACACTATTTATAATCATGGAAAGTGCAAGGTGACTCTTGTTGTTGTATGTCTCAAGTGCCCTTACCTAGGTTGGGATTGCTTCATCTCCATTCACAATGAGCCATAAATTTCTTGATTTAAATTTAGCCCTCATCCTTGGTTCCCATATTCTAAAATTTGATCCATAAAGGATGTGCTTAGGTGTGAAGAATATTCCATGATCAGCCATTCTTAATGGGTTTTCACCTCAAAGGATTGAAGACACTTGATGGAGATCCCAATCTCTCTGATACCAAATGTGAGACAAGAAAAGTCTCCCTAAGATCAAAGAATGCTCCACAAGATAAATCACACACAAAAGAGTAAAACCTACAACACCAATATTAAGTGGTAAAACCCTACTTCAAATGAATAAGGGAAACATCCGCTATGAAGCTCACTATATTACTCATTTGATTCAACAATACAAGAATGCTTCAATTTTATGCAACAATATGCATCAACATGATATTACAACACAAGTCAATATGACAAGATATGTTTATATGTAGTAGAAAACACCCCTATTTAAAGAGAAGCATTTCTACTACAACCCTAAATCTTATCACAATCTAATATTATCACAATATAATATTGAGATGTGTGACAAGTGTCATATATAAAATATTAGAAAGTGCTTTAGTTACTTTCTAATTTTATCACAATCTAATATTTGAGATATGTGATAAGTGGCATCTATAAAATATTAGAAATTGATTAGTTACTTTCTAATATTTTCTAGAAAAGGGGAAATACCTTTTTCCCACAAATTAAATATTCCTAGCACCCTTATTTTATTTATTAATTGGGTGGGGATATTTTTACATAAAATAGAATTATTTTCTAATTCAAATATTATTCTTTAGAATTTATATTTTAGGCTAAGAATAATTTACACAATGTTGCATTACACATTCCAACAAGAAGTTGTCTATAGGTACTATCAATCCAGGAGCAGTAACAAAAACCATAGGCCCAAGGGAGTGGCCAATAAGCAACGAGTGGTGGTTACAGAAATAGCAGAAGAGGTGGAAGACAAAATTAGGGTAATCAAAAAGGAGGAGAAAGTCACTTACAGTATGACTCAGAGGGTAGACCGATCATACAATGTCATAATTGTCAAGAGTGGGGTATTTTATGAAGAATTGTCCTGCACCTCATATGCAAGGAGCATCGCAATAAAGCACTACACATATGTATAGATGGTGTAGTCCATGGAACCATAAGGAGGAGAATTGTCCAAAGCAGGCGAGTTTGAGTAACCCATAGAATGTGAGCTATTTGGACACTAAAGTTTCTCAAGTTAAATAGGAAACTTAGGAAGTGTTAGCCATGATGAGGAATCAAGCTAAAAAGGATAAGTATACAAATCCAGCAAAAGAGAAGCAACACTAGCAAGCAACAAATAAAATATTGCAAGAAGAAACTAAGAAAGTTAAGCAAGGATAATCGAGCACTCGGAAGGAAGTACAAAAACCATCAAAACAAGAGAAAATTATGCTGCATCTGGCAGCATAAATATTAGATACCACAGTCTAACTTAAAGTATCTAATTTATTCAAAGCGATCTCAGAATTTTGAAATAAATGGTGGAGGAGATGCAACCACAGAAGGTGATGGAAGTAGAGAGTCAGCAAATTGTAGGGGAAGAATGAAAACATCAATTTATGGATCCTACCATATTAATGTTTGATGTGGAAAAGAAGCCTGGATTAATGCATATGGATATTTTGGGGCACAAATTGATACAAGTGATTATGAATAGAGGTTCCAGTGTTAATGTGCTAACCAAAATTACTTGGCTATAACTAGGCACTCCATCACTATGGGCACCGAGTTTCTGACTGTATGGGGCTGACCAGAATGATATTAAAATCAAAGGAGTTTTGACTACACAACAAGTAATGATATCTGAGAAAGAATTTGTCTTGGACTTTGTTGTGATTTCAATGCAAAAACTTGCATATGATGCTCTCTTAGGGAGAGGATGGCTACGAATGGCCAATTTTAATCACAATTGGGGAAAGAATCAGATCACCTTAAAAAATGGACAACATAAATACATGATCAATTTAGCCAATAAAATAGTTAGTGAGGATGTAGCTACAACTGATGAATCAGAAAACTCATCAGGGGATGATGAACATGAACCTGATGGAGAAGGGATGTTGTACATAAGTGAATGTAGTGAGGATGAAGCTCGATCTAAGAGTGGACTTCTTCATTGGAAAATGGACGATTATGAGATGTTTCAGCCCAAATACCTTTGTATTGAGTCAGAAGAGATCAAGGAAAATCAAGACAAACCAAAAGTAAGCAAAGAGACTAAGAAGGAAACATAAGAGAAGTGGACGTTTCCAAAAAGCTTTGCAGAGTATATAGTAGGAGATTTAAAGATTGATACAAGACCGGTGCACCCTGAGACTATAGTGAAAGCTACAAGCGAGCCAAAAAGTATCAAGTATGAAGTACCTAAGATAGTGGATATTAATATACGAATAGAGAAAGAACCTAGGATAGTTCATTGTGGAGATGATTGGAATTCTATATTGAAGGTAGCAGCTTTCAAAATATTCTTGGAGTACAAGGATGTCTTTGCATGGACATATAAGGATTTGAAAGGAATCCCACTTGAGTTATGTGTCCATAAGATTACACTAATTTCTGGCGCAAAACCTATGATAAGGAGACCATATAGAATGAATCCAAATTATGAGGCATTGGTGAATGCAAAAATAGAAAATATGTTGGAAGTAGGAATTATATTCAGGGTGACAAATAGTGAATGGGTTTCACCTATAGTATTCACATTGAAGAAATAATTTGAGAAGATGAGAATATGCGTAGACTTTAGGAGTCTAAACGCAGTGACCATTAAGGATCCATTTCCTATTCCATTCATGGATTTCATCTTGGAAGAAGTTGTAGGACATGAGATATATTCATTTTTGGATGGATTCTTAGGATAAAATCAGATAAACATCATCGAGGAGGATAAGATGAAGACAACATTCATTGTGGAGAATGGTATCTATGCATACAATCAAATCCCATTTGGACTCTATAATGCCCCAGCTACATTCCAGCACTTCATCCTATATATATTCGACCAATTGGCAATGGGGAATTTCAAAGTATTTTTGGACTATTGGTCCATTTATGGGAAGATCAAGTAGCATCTTCCAGCTCTTAGTGAATGCATGAGGAGGTGCCAAAATATACATATATCATTAAACCTAGTAAAGTGTTTTATGATGGTACCATATGGAAAATTGTTAGGACACATTGTGTGCAGTGAAGGATTGAAGATGAATCCGGATAAAATTTGGGTAATATTACACATGGAAGAACCTTTTGATGTGAGTTCACTCAAAACCTTCCTTGGGTCAATAGGATATTACCAAAGGTTTATCCGAAATTATGCACATGTAGCCTACCCGTTAGATTCTTTGACAAAAAAGAATATTCCTTTCAGATGGACAGAGAAGCACCAGGGAGCCTTTGAGGAGTTAAATGCTAAGTTGGTAAGTAGCCTAATTTTGGTGTTTCCTAGTTGGGATAAGGAATTCCACATCCACATCAATACCTCAAACTTTGCAATTGGATGTGCATTGGCACAGGAAGGACAATTTAAGCTAGATTAATCAATTTTATTTGCTAGTCATATTTTATCAAGGCTGAAAGGAAATTATAGTACAATAGAAAGGGAAGCCTTGGAATGGTATATGCAGTTCAAAATTTTAGGCATTACCTATTGGAAAATTCCTTTGCATTTTATGTTGATCATCAAGCATTGTTGTACTTAATAAATAAACCAGTAATTCAAGGATGACTTATTTGGTGGCTCGTGATGCTCCAAGAGTTTGTATTCTAAGTTGTGGTGAGACTTGGCAAGAAGCATGTGATTGTAGACCAGTTGTATTGAATACGATCAAGGGATCCAACAGGAATAGGGGTTCCTAATGAATTTCTAGATGTATAGTTATTTACCATCAATGTTGTGCCATCATGGTACAAGTTACCATTGCAACTAGATGCGACTACAAGAAAAATTTGTTAGCAGGCCTATGGTGGCCCACATTGTAAACTGATTCAAAAGAACACATGAAAGCTTGCGATACTTTCCAGAAAGTAGGAAAACCAATTAGGAGAGATTTTATGTCCTTACACCCATCACAACCACAAGAGTTGTTCGAACGTTGGGGATTAGACTTCATAGGACCATTCAAGACATATCAAAGACAAAAATGTAGACATATCATAGTGGCAATGGAATACCTCACAAAATGGGTAGAAGCAAGAGCATTACCTGATAATTCTACTAAAAGTACAACGTGATTTTTGTATGAGCAGGTAATCACAAGATTTAGTATTCTACTACGAATAATGAGTTATCAAGAAGGACACTTCGTTAATGATATTATCAAGACATTGACAACAAAGTTTAGCATTTCACATTCATTATCTAGTCCATACTACCTGAGAGCAAACGAGCAGGCATAAGTGACAAATAAAGTCTTAGTATCAACTCTGTATAAAACCTATGGGATAGAAGGAGGAGACTGGGAGGAAAGGTTACCATTCATTTTGTGTGTATAAAGAACAAATTTTAAACCAACAACAGAACATACCCATTTCCAATTGATGTATGGTCAAGAAGCAGTGGTGCTAGTAGAGTTATTGATACCAAGCTGAAGAGTTGTGGTAGAGCATCTCTTGGGAGATCAGGAAAGTTTGGAGGAAAGACTAATGACGTTGACCAAACTAGATGAAATAAGAGTCATGGAAAAGTGGGCAATTGAGGTAGCCTAGAAAATATGAAAGGTGTGGCATGACAAGCATTTAAGGAAGTTGGAACTTAGTCCAGGGGACTTGGTTCTCAAGTTTAATGAGAAGAGGGAGATCAAGCCAGGTAAATTGAAGACTTTATGGCTTGGACCTTATAAAGTAATTGAAGTATTGGATAATGGAGCAGTCAGGTTGTAGAACCTGAATGGGATGGAAGTACCCAACACTGTAAATGGCTCAAAGTTGAAACATTTTAAAGTACAATGTTTATTCATTTCTTCAGAAGATATCGAATGAAGAAGATAAGTAGATGATCAAAACAAGGCTCATCATGAGCCAAGTCTACCATAATAAGAGCTAGATTTTGGACTTGCAAGACTTTTCATCGAGATGGAGGAGGGCCAACCAATAATTAAACAAGAGTTGGCACCTGGACCTGGTGAAAGAATAAGAGTGTGAGTACATATCAGACGGACTGACGGGACCATAAGAGAGGGAGAAGAGTGAATCCCTCCAGCAATAGAAGGATATCATGAGAGAGCATATTACCAAGAACTTTGAATAGGAGGTACTCATATATAGAAAATAGGGAACTACCTAGATAGTTAGAAGGATGAAGAAGGGTAATGCTGCTAGTGCGCAATGAAGATAGAGTGGACACGTTTGAGATGGAAATACCAGAGGATGCTAGGGAGTACAGGCTAGAAGAAGAGCTAGTGAAACCTTCCCCATTGGCTCGAATAGGGATATTACAGCAGATAATGAGAATGCAAACTCAACAATTGCAATAAAAGTATCAAACACTACGGGGTCACAATGCAAGACTCAGAGCACAAGTAATCCAAGAACTGGATGGTACCATACAAAGATTGGATGAACAAAGGGTAGTTAGATTGCAAGAGATTGGAAGTGAACTTGAGGAGGTTGAAGATTTAACTCCAAGAAATGGTAGAGGAAACAAAGGCACAAGTACAAGTTCACCACCTCCACCAAGTAGGAAACCTATGATAAATGAGGACATAGGAGTACTTTCGCAAGATATAGAGGAGACCACCACATCACCTGAATCGTATTACAATGTAGTAGGTATGGCAGATTCTAGTGATGATAGAATGTCATGGTTGGTAGGAGAGCCTAGTATAGATGAAGATGAACTGGAAAACCCTCATAATCCTCAAAGGGATCAGAGTATTCCAATTAATACATTGAGAATGAGATAGGTTGACGATAGACCTGATAATGATACATAGGAATATACGATAGCTCACCAAAAATTAAGAAGAAAAAGGAGGGAAGTTCGACAACTAGAAATAGTGATGAATTTGCCAATCAACTGGGAAGAATAGAGGAAAGAAGGTTGGACTGACTCTAGCTCTAAAATGGACTTTTTAGATGATTATAGAGCAGTATTGGCATCTGCATCCCCCTAGAGATCCTTTGAGGAAAAAATATGGAGATGTCATTTGGTACGATCTGAAAGAAGAGTCAAAACCTTATGATAATTATCACCAAACTGAAGTCCACTAGCTAATATTGAGTTTACAAAGATTACTCCTGATGATCAAGAAATAACAGGAAGAATTGGACAAAGGGGATGAGGTAGACGATCAAAAAATGATGAGAATCTGAGTGATGTTGCAATTAGAGGAGGTAGAGGATGAGGAATATTCTGACCCCCTACTCCTAGATGGCCAAGTAATAACCTGCTAGTATGTTTGAATTGGGCAAGGAACCCATAGGATATATTCTGACTAAGAGGTATGTTATGAAATGTGGTTGGCAGACATAGAGGAGGGCGACCATCCCTGAATCAGGAAGGACCCCAATGGGAAGTAGATAACTAGTGTTTACCCTGAGTAAGAGATGAGTCATCGATAGTACAGGGAGGTTTCATGTCTAGAAGAAGTGTAAGAGGGATATACCCATGCGGTTGAAGCTTTGTTGGTAGAGGAAGGGTACAATTCATAGAGGGCAAAAACCCGGACCAACAAAGGACCCGATCACCAAGTTTGGAGCCAAAAATAATTTATGGAGATAGGTGAAGAAGTCACTCAAATGATAGTAGAGTGGTAAGGACACCACCACCTTAGGATCAATCACCTAGACGGTGAGAAGGTGGTCTACCAGGGGATGACACTCAAAATTATTGATGTACAATATTGAACTGTACATATTGCAGGAGGGCGAATGAATGGGCAACAACATCATAGGCACAGAAAAGTAAAGCAGAGGTAAAAGAGGATACCACTAATCGAAATGTGATGGTCGAACCTCGAGGTCAAGATTGGGATGGGGTCGTACAGGTGAATTTCATTGTATGATTACCCAGGAGGTAAGTATAATTAGACTAGGATTGAAAAAAAAAGAGAAAGAAAAATGAAAAAAAATGAGAAGAAAAATGAAAAAAAATAGTTGTACCTTGGTTGTGAAAATCCCTCAGGACGCAATTAAGAAGGGCAAGGTTAAAAACCGAAAAGGGTGATCTCTCTGGAGGAAAAGAAAGAAAAAATTCTTCTAAGTGATGAAATTTTATAGTAAAAGAATGAGGATCGTACAACATATAATCGTACATGACAAGAATGTCATGTAAATGGTATGGTACGATGTACAATTTGCAAACTAAATCATTTAATGCAGCACGCCGAAAAGGAACAATTGGAGGAAAAGAAGGGGGAAAAAGATAAAATTTTAAATCAATTGCTGAGTTGTCAGTCATCTAGTAGTGGAGATAGAAACAACATGCAAATTGGTGCCTATTTTTAAAATTTAGGATTTTATTAGGGTTTTTTGAAAAATTGCTTTAAAAGGAAGGAGACTTAACCAATTTTTCACCAAGCAAGCAAGAAATTGAATTTTTTTCAGGAGATTGAAGGGGAAAAGTGTACAATTGATAACAAAAAACTGCATGGGCAAGAATTTTTCACCGGTATTCTGAATATTGTAGACCCATTACGAATTTGTACCAGGGAGTTCTTTTCCACTTTGAAATTAAACCGAGAGAGAAAATGGGGTTTTTTCTCCAGAGAAAGGGGTAAATTCAAATTTCTATGAGATATTGTAGCCAAAAATTCTAGAATACGTCATTGTATGGATTTTGAGCAGAGAAATTGCAGATAAAAGCCAGAGGAAGCTAGAATTTATCGGAGAAATTGGTGGATTTGTAAAGAAAAGAGAAAATTGAAACCCTAAATAGCTAATAATATGGCAAAGACGATTTGGGAGACATGTGAAGCATGAAATAAAGACCGTATAGCCGTACCATACAACCAAAAATTTATCAAAGTTAGAGAAATTGCGCCGAGAGAGAAAGAGTGAATGATTTGTTGAGAAAACTCAAAGAAAGGTAGATCGGGCCATTCCAACAACTGGGTCGATGTTAGATTTGCAAACAGAGGCTAAAATATTGAGATTTTTCAGCAATGAGGTTTAGCAGAAATGTATTGTATGATTTTGAGCATATTGTATGATTTTCAGGTGAAAGGGCACAAGTTGGGTGCTTCTTTTTACCATTTTTGGCAATTTTTTAGTAGATCGTACGGAAACATATGGAATCGTACAAGTTTTAAATGGGAGGGCAGCCAACAGGAAGCAACGTACGAAGTACTAGTGCTTTATATGGTTTCAAGTTGCCATTGTATAATTTACCAAAAAAAGTGACCGTTGGAGTATTGATAGAGTCAAAAGGGAAAAACTGCTAAAGGGTGTACGATCTAAGAGGAAGCAGAGGAAGGTAAAACCATACATAGTACTCAGAATCGTACATTGTACGCTTTCACAAAGGGTTGTATGATTTTTGGTATGTTCTTAATTGAAGAGAAGAGATTTGTGCAATCGGAAATATGTTGAAGGAATGATAGCGATAGAGGATTTTAGATGCCGATTGAGGTGGATTATAGCAAATAGGGTGGAGATATCACCAATTCTACTTCATGAGAGAGAGACATACTCATGGTAGCACTCTGGATGTTAGTTTCAATCTCATGATAGGTGTGGTAATCGTACATGGAGGAGAGGAGGATATAGGCCATGGAGGAGACAAGGCCATTGGAGGGCACACCTGGATAGAATACCTGTAGACACCAAAACAACACCAATTCGATTATGTGACTGCAAAAACTGATAGCTTTGACACACACACAGCCCCTAGGGCAGCACTCAGAGGTTAAACAGTGGTCCTAACCACTTTTATAGCAATTTTGTAAGGTCAAAAGGCAATTTGGCACATTCAAACACTTTGCTCAGTATTCATCTCACCCAAGGACGAATTCAAACTGGGATTTGTCTCACCCAAGGATGAATTCAAAATTGGTCTTTGGTCAAGATGAATTCCAGGTTTAACGAGCAAAAAGAAGAGTGTTGCCAAGTGGCAGCCAAAGACAGTCAATTGATGACTCCTGCATTGCACGCACGTGTAGGTGGGCACATGGGCAGTTAGAGGACTGTCACAAGAGCAATCATGAAAGCCCAAGTCATGGAGGACTTTCCTCTCTCATGAGAAGACATGACCGCCACGTGGCACCTATGACCACCACATGGCACTTATGCATGCCTCTCCAAAGAGACCCCCCTAGGTCTATAAAATGGTGGACTTTTCCCACCCAAAACAACAAGGAGGAGGCATTTTCAAGCAATGAAGTGCTGCCGATTTGATACCATGCCTTTACCCTTTTGATTTACATTTTCCACATCCTTAATCTCTTTCACAAGAGAGGTTATTGGGTGGCTATTGGAAGTGTGAATTCGGACCCAAAAACCCGACATTTGACCACTTTAATCCACCAATTTGTTGACAACCCCATCCTAAGAGATTTTGGGCCCATCCCAAGTGGATTGGTGCCAAAATCAAGTTCCAATGGTGGGCGGCCCACTTGGGCGCCCCGCACTTTTTAAGTTTCATTCTAATTTGTTCTTTTGTCATTTTTTCATCTTTCATTTCATGTTATGCTATCTAGATAGTTCATATGTTTGATTTCATAATGTTTTGATCAGATTTCATCATGTTCTTGTCGCTTTTGTTGTCCCACTAACTTGCAGGTAGCGACATCAAATTCTCGCTGATGGAGGTCAAATTGGGAGAATCCGACCATCTGGGTCGTCCCAAAATGCCCCCAATTAGCTAACCCCTATGTTTGCATGTCATTTGGAGACCCTGAGACATGACATTTGAGTGACATCAACTCGACGTTTTAACACAGTCAAATTCGTCCTACCCGAGGACGAATTACAGTTGAATTTGTCCTACCCGAGGATGAATTACAGTCGAATTCGTCCTGACCAAGGACAAATTTAAGTTTAATGTGAATTGGTCAACTGTTTCAATGGCAGTAGCCCTCTGGTAATGTTTTCTGGTCTCTGTCAAATTTACAGGTCATTTAGAGTCATTTTGTCTATCGATTTTGCTAATCTTTTACATACATCCTTCATTAATTTTAGAGAACAAAAATTTCTTATTTGCAGCAGGTGCTACTAACATCTTTGTTGTTTCTTTGATCGTAGGAGGAGCAGCAAAGGTTAAGGACTCATCAACACCATCGACGACAACATTTTGGCCCGCCCATTTCAAACGTGGGCACGCGGAAGGAATAACATTAAGTCTTGATTGTAAACAAATTCATTTAACTCTCCTAGCCCCTGAAAAGGGAGGAGGTGTCTTTGTAACTGAGATCAAGAGAGTTAAATAAAAGGGCTGTGATTTTCTCCATTTTCTTGTATCTCCGTTCAATTCGTCTCTTTCACTTCATGCATTCTACATTTTAGGACTTAAGCATGTTTGATTTTGAATGCTTCGCAATTAGTGTTTCTTTCATCCAAAATCTCATGCTTTCAATACCACTAAGGTGTAGAGCGGTAAGGATGGCCCAAGAAACTACCTTATGGAGGGAATTGAGGAGTGAAGTGCATGTACCACAGTAGGAGGAACACCTGAGCAATGGACATGAGGAATTCCAAGTGGAATTGTCTAGTATGATAGTTGTACAACATGGAGCGGGAGCATGTAGGAAATGGTGGAAAAATGAGAAGAATAAGTCTCATCCTTGGAGGAAGACATTAGAGAGTGCACAAGTGTCATTCATTGCATAGATTCCATAATTTCATAAGATATTTTTTTAGAACTATCTTCTACAGATAGTTCAGGTATATAATGCAGCGATAAGGACATCCTATGTCAATGTGGGCAAGAGGTCAATGAAGGTGGAAGTGTCGATAAAGGCATTACAAAGAATATTTAGGCTATCAATGGAAGGCATGGAGATAGTGAAGAAATTGACAGACCCAATTGAAGCCCACTGATTGGTGACTACCTTGACCACTGTCAAATAATTGATAGAGGCAAATATTTTTGATGCAAAAAAGCCCAAAATAAAATAGATCTAGTTGTGAAACGAACACTAGGCTTATGAAATGAACACAGTCATGGATTGACTGTCAGGTGATACTGTAGTGACCCCAGGAATGCACGCACTAGTCCCTTTTATAACCCTACTTGCAATGTTATTAAAATACCAAAGATGAAATGGAAAGACAAGAGGAAAAAACATATAACACAAAATAACAAATATGGATCTCTTTATTGATATTGAAGCTCGGTTACATGTCAATACCTCTTAGGGATACCCATTTAAATACTATAAATTATAAACAGGCAAGGAGTGATCCTTTCATAAATATGTGGTGCGCTTATAAAAGCTTTCTAGTTCCACACATGAAAATGTATGAGGGCTTACAGATGCCTCCTCCAGGTCTGTTTCCTAGAGGAATCCCTTTTGCTCTCATATGTTGCAATATTCCTCTGATGTACCTATGGCCCTATAATAAATGAAATGACAATGCACATTTAGGTGTCTGAGATTGCCTCCCCAGATGGTTAGTAATAATGTAACGAAAATATGGTAAAACTATACCATAAAACTATCCTTTTTGCGACATGCTATGTGGAAAACATAATTTTGAGCAAAAATGTAGACTGATCTACTTGTATGGTGTATGGTGATCAATGGTATGATCAATGCTGGATGGCCCAATCATGTAAGATGGTGTGCATACCTTGAATCATTGACTCAACATTTGGAGGACTTAGCTCAGTGGCTTTTGCATGTTAAATTGCACTCATTCCTCAAACTCAATCAGGTAGCTTTAGCTGCTACAATAATTCCTACCAGTAGGAGAGATACAATTGAATATGTCATGTTTGTTTATGTTCCCAACAAACAAGGGAACTTTGTGGTTGTCGTATGCAATGATTTGTAGGATGAATACAATTTTTCTATGATCAATTCATATTTTGTTGATTTTTATTATGATTGAGTTGAAGTTTGAACTACTTCCTCACACAATGAAATGGTGAAGAAATGACAATGAATGAAGCGGCAAGTTGCTTGACCAATATGACTAATCTGGTTCCTTTCTAGCATTTTTTGCTTTTAATGGGTAATCCCACATCCAAGTGTGATTCCAATTGTTTATGATAATCATCCATCCTTATCCCGAGGAGCTGTCTGGCTATCAATAGCCTTCTTAGGGAGTTATGATGAGTGATTCTACTTATGCCTAGATTGTATCACTTTGACAAAATGTTTTTGATGTCATAGGGGAATTAGAGTGATCCTTTCGTACCTATGGAGAAGTCCAAACATCTTGGTCTTCTTTGGGATTGAAGGGTGGAACATCATAATTCTAAAATGAGTTGTTTTTACCCCAAGTGGCCTTATGGTTGCCTAATCATCTCACCAAAATAGATGGAGCAAAATTCACTATAATCATCGAGTGGATAGAGTAGGTAACTAGATATGGGACCTACTTGATATTGTGATTTTATGTGGTTTTATGTTATTTTGAATATGTTGATGATCCAAAACCACCAAAGTGTGTTTATTTGTTGTTTTTATGGGATCCTCAAGGATAAAATCCCTTATTCTACTTTGTGGGGTCACTTTCAGGTCCAGTGACCTTCAAGTTTCTACCTATGGCCACTGTCACCTTGAGCAGCGGCTAAGGCATAATTAAGGAAATATAAAAACTTGCATTTCTAGGGTTTGACCTATCACTTTCACTATTGAAGATTCACTTTAGGAGCTCTAGTGCGATGGTGATGGTTATGACTTTGAAACTTACTGGTGCTGAGGACATGGCTTCATAGGGTGAGACATCATCTGCTAGAGGAGTTGGAGCTTCTTGGGTATTTCTCTCTTCAAAACCCTAGCTCTATTTTCTTTTATCTATGTAAAACTGAACCTCACTAAGTAATGGGTAAAACAAATCTCACTAAACCTGCTGGAAATGAAAAAAATCCGTAATTAGGCTAAAGTAATGGCAGTGAAGTCCACTTGACAATATGTCAGCTCTGTGATGATACAGTGGGTGAGAAGCCGAATCTAGCTTGAATGGGAGTAAGTGAAATAGAACTTGTTAGTTCATACCCATCCATATGGTGGGTTAGTCCCCATTTTTTCTTTCTACTAGTGGCTTTAGCCTAGGGTTTTTGAAATTCTTCTATTATTCACCTGTTGCCGCCATTTTGGGTGTTTTGAACTTAGCCTAGTTTTGATGCTTGGGTGGGAAATTTTACTTTCCATTTTGTTTGTTTTCCCTCCCTATGTTGTTTTTCTTTAATTATTTTGTTAATTTTTTAATTTTTTGATTTTTTGGCTAAGGGTTCATGGGTTTGCCGTACCGCCCCTTTGTCATTGTCGCTCAGAGTGGTCGACTCTAAGCTACTATCACTCAGAGTGGCCAAGCTTAAATCCCAACGGTAAAAACTTTGATCATTGTGTCTTTGCTGCTACTGCCTCCAACGGCCAGGTTTCGGCCACTGTAGGCAACATTGGCTAAAGCTTAAGCCTTGTTTTCTTGTATTTTGTTGAATTTTCATGACATTTTTGACTCTTTTTTGGAATTTTTGAATTTTGCTTTGCTTGATTAGGTGTAATATTATCCTTCTTTTGCTTAGACTTAGAATAGTCCATTCTCTTTTGCACCATTTTCATATTTTTTGTGAATTATGCCTTAGATGCACTATAGTTATATTTTGTTTTTCTCCTACTTTGCTTAGATACTTATTGCTTGAGATCGGGACCCAAAGATCCTACTTGACTTACTTTCTAGATTTGATGATACGAATAGGACATGGTTCAAATCCCATGGGTTGTAGTATGTCATCAGGATGCCTTACATCATGGCATATCAGGCTTACCTTACGAATTTGGCCCATCGTTGGGACCCACAGACTAATACCTTCCACCTCTCGATTGATGAGATGACCATTATGTCGAAGGACATATATAGAATCTTTCAGATTCCATTCTATGGGGTGTCCATTGTCTCTTCAACCACTAATGATTAGGTGGATGTCTTCAATCGGGTTTTTAGAGAGCATTTTGTGGATGCTCTCAAGGATACCAAGTCAGGAGGAGTGTCCATTAGTCATTGGCATGGGGAGGGCATATTTATAGTGAGGCATGTCATATTGTTGATGGTGATAAACAATGTTCTTATCCTAGATTGCTTGGGTTTGAGGTTCTCGTGGAACCTTCTGGTGATGGTGCAAGGCCTATTGGATAACGAGGAGCCTATCATCTATGCATGGGGTATATCACTATTATCTTAGTGCTATGATGAGTTGTATCACATCCATCGATGATGATGTGTCAGCATTCCTTTTAGTTTACTCCTAAAAGTTTGGGGATGGGAGCACATTGTGGTATATTGCCCTAAGAGGCTTCCAACCAATATTATAGCTATTAACACTCAGACATAGTGTTACACTACCATATGGACTCAAGAGCATGAGGAGCGTAAGAGTCACACTTTCACAAGGGATCTGTTCCACTATATATATGATTTTTTTAGATTTTTGGATGTAGATGTCATATGGTGACATTACTGTGAGTGTTCTACTTGGGATAATCCATCTAGCTTTACTGCTAGGACACGATATAAGCGATGGCTCATTAGTCGTAATATTGCCATCTAGGAGTATTTTTTCTACTCTCAAGTTTTTTGTTAGTACAGATTACAATAATATGTGCCCTTGATACCTTTCTTGTATAGGCACATCATAGTAGAGAAGGACCTACCTCCATGGTAGATTACCGAGCTCTCATATGAGTAGGATGCCCCAGCTATTGACCATATAGTGGTTAGGAAAGTTACAGAGACCTACACTCAGTGGTGGGGTGATCAGATGTGGCATGGCATCGATATCTTGGGGTGCGAGGATGATGGCGGGGGTGATGGCGTATATCCAATAGGATGCAAAGTCCAAGCCAAGACCGAGGTATGGGGCCAGCCAGCAGAGTAGGTGGTAGTGGAGGATCTTGATGTTCCTAAGGAGGAGTTAGAGCCCGAGGAGAGAGACTCCCCCCTGAGAGAACAACTACATGAGGTTGAGACTAAGCTTCAGGTAACTAAGATCAAGGTACAGTGGCAAGATGCTACTATTAAGTAGCTCTCAACACATATATAGGCTTTACAGGCTACTATTAGGGGTGGAGATGTTAGGATGTAGTTTGTTGTTCCTCCTTCTACACCATAGGAGGCTCTAGCGATAGGTTCAAGGGTAGATGTGGGACATCTCTAATATCTATTGTATGAGTATGAGGTATGGATCCAGGGACTTGTGGATCATGTTACTATTTTTTAGATGTAGCTCAAGAGACATGGGATTATCCCTAAGGATCTAGTAGGTGTAGGTGGTTCATAGGTCAGTGGGCGCTCCACCTCGGAGTAGTCTTCTACCCACCTTAGCCAAAGGACCCAAACTCAGATAGAGAGACTGATAGGCTCGCATAACTCAACTTGTAATATCACCATAGGGGAAGGTGGCACTGGAGGAGGTGATGCAGGGGGTTCAATATTGGTATTTGACTAATGCTCTACTTGGTTCTTGATCCATTTTTGAGGTCAACTAACCTAGATGACTATAGCCCACGGGTATTTTTGTATATCCATTGGACTTGACACACATACTTTTATGATAGTTTTTCATTATGAATTATTATGTGTATCATTTATTGCTCATGTTTTTGTTATTATTTTATTTTATGATATGATGCGATGATGATATTATGATGATTTGATGAATATGTTAGATGATAGATGATACTTGAATATGCTTAGATGGATGTGTAGATGCTTATATGATTTGATGATATGATGCGATGTATTTTGATGATGAATGATGAATTTATGATTTTGTATGCAAATGGATATTGCCTATGTGTTTTATGATGTGCTTTATGGATTTAATGACTTGTTTTTGTGGATGTGATGTTATTTCTAGAATGCATGTTTTAACTTTGCTTTAATTTTATGCATCTAACTTGTGTGGTGGAATGGTATAAATGAACCTGTATGCTCTAATCACTTAAAACATACAAAATGCATATGATATTGACAATATTAATGAGTGATACCATATAAAGTAAAAAAATAATCATGAATTTAAATAATCACTCTTATCATAAGAATTGATTAAGTATTCATATATGAGATGTAATGGTGTGTAATGTATTTCCTTAATAATTTTCTATAAATTAGAAGATATAAAGTAGTTAGTGGCCGTCTATATACTATTTCTAATATATATGTGGTATATGTTCTACTATGTTGATACCCCTTAATTTATATAATATTATAAAGAAAGTTATGGTGTGAATGATGTTATGATTTGTTGCTATGTAAAAATTTTTGGGGCTTTCTGGATATTCAAACACTCTAGTTACCTATCAACAGTTGTCTACTTACCACTTAGACTTTTGAAAAGTAAGGATTTTACCATGGACCTGGTTTTTCATGATCTCTATGTGTGCATGTGATTGTATATTTTGAGTTAGAATTCAAGTATTTCCTTCGATGTCAGGTGGGATTCTTTCAACCCATTGCTAAGATCAGGGATTCTCAAGTGTTCATCTCATCCTTATGTTGGACGTAGTTGGACTATATCACTAGGAAATTTTGGGTTACCTAAGCTAGATCATCCACATTCAAATATTGGTCTACACAAATGCATGAAGCAATTGTAATAGACATATCGTCATGCATAAGGATTTCTCCTTCTAGTTTTGTACAATGCTGAGAATTCCAGGGATTCAAGCTTTATTCCTTTTTGGCTTTGGATATTTGCTCATATGTAGTGATGAAAATCACTTTTTATTTTGATTGATTTTTTCTTTGAGCGGGGATTTTTGTAGTGATGATAATCATTGTTTATTTTACTCATACGTAGTGATAAAAATCATTGTTTATTTTTTATTGATTTTTTTGAGCTTTGATTTTTTTTTTGTAATTGAATTTATGATTTGTGTATCAGATTATTGCTTTGAAATATGGACTGTATGCTTGGACTTTTGAATATGTACTTTAATTGGGATTTTTGATTATTTTAATTTAAGCAAGGGATTTTGATAGGGTAAAGCTTGTCCTTTTTCCAATTCTTAGCACCTTTAAACCATTTGCACAGGGGGATAAGCAAAGAAGATCCTTTAAGGTAACCTAGTCCGCTTTGCAACTTTTATATTTTCCTTGTACCAGCTAGGATTTTAGTGTTTCAATTAGTAATGGGATCCTAAATATCCAAAGCTTTCTCATAGCTAGACCTTACCCTCTACTAATCACAATTGTTTTTCACAAAATTTGATAAGATTATTAGGTGTGGTTGATTAACCAAAAAACCTTAGTATTTTATGTATAGCAACAATTAATGGTTGTGTTGAAAAACATAATTACACACTGATGTGGATGGAGGTATGGATATGTTTGACTTGTGTGACAAACTGTGGTATCACTTTTAAGACTCTCATGACATATACAATTGTAGTGGATATGAAAATGCAATGCAATGATGTGGATGCAAGATGTGAGATGTAAGATGTTTTTGTGTTTTTGGTTTTATGTTGTTTTTGTATTTTTGATTAATTTGACCAAAGGGTTTATTATGTCTTTGGGGTTTTTGTTATTGATTTTGACCAAGTGGTTTGAATTACCCTTGGAGCCTTTGATTGATGGGATTTTACCAAGAAGTTTGAATTACCCTTGGAGCATTTTTGAATTGATGGTATTTGACCAAGAGATTTGAATTACCCTTGGAGCATTTGATTGTATTGGTTTTGACCAAGCGGTTGAATTACCCTTGGAGCCTTTGGTTGATTTTGACCAAGCGGTATGAATTACCCTTGGAGCTTTTTGATTGTATTGGTTTTGACCAAGCGGTTGAATTACCCTTGGAGCCTTTGGTTGTTTTTGGATTTGACCAAGCAGTTTGAATTACCCTTGGAGCCTTTGATTTGATGTTTGACCAAGTGGTGTGAATTACCCTTGGAGCATTTTTGAATTGATTTTGACCAAGTGGTATGAATTACCCTTGGAGCATTTGACTATATTTTTGAAATTTTATGTTTTTATGATTTGTTTGTGTTTTTGACATATTTGAACGTTTTTGAATTTTATGGAATATTTGAATGTTATTGAATTTTATAAAATATTTGAATGTTTTTATTTTTGTGTGTAAAATGACTTTAAGTGAATGATATTGGGAGGTTAAGGATCTTCAACACCATCTAATGATATAAGGCGATATGCTTCAGGCCCAACTCTCTATGAAATCATGGATGGACCTATCCAGTTTATCGTGAACTTATCTCGTAAATGCAGCTACAGATTTAAATTCTAATGGTTTTCTTTGAGCACTAGATCTTCAACCTTGAATTCTCTTAGGTGACTTTGCTATTGTAATCTCATGCAAGGCGATCCTAGTAAACACAAATATTCTCTAAAGCATTGACTCGACATTCATCAAGAAGCATTAACTGATCAAGGCGGCCTTGTCGCGTAACTTCATCATCTATGAAGTCTTTTAATGCTATGCGTAGAGTCAAGATTTCCAACTCTAGAGGCATGATGGCCTTAGTGTCATATACTAGTGAAAATGGTGTTTCCCTAGTGGGCGTCCATATACTAGTCCTATATGCCCATAGTTCCAAAGGTAACTACATGTGCCAATCCTTGTGATTTTCTTACATTGTCTTCCTCAAAATGGATATTATTATTTTGTTTGAGGCTTCTGCTTACCTGTTTGCTTGAGGATAATAAGGCATTGAAAAAATGTGCTAAATATGGTATTTGTTCATTAAAGCATGAATATTTTTGTTCTTTAAATATGGCCCATTATCCGATATTATGTTAGAAGGGATCCCAAAATGACTTATGATATTATGGATTATAAACTCCACAATACTTGGTCCAGTTATTGATGTTAAGGGGATCACTTCTACCTATTTAGTGAAGTACTCTATGGATGTTATGATGAATGTGTGTTAGCCTAAGGATGGGGGTGAGATCTTCCTAATCAATTCTAGTCCCCATTGTGAGAATGACCATGCTGTCTGGATGGGCTGCAAAGCTTATGATGGTAAGTGTGTTAGATTCGCATGATGCTGGCACTTACTATATTTATTGATATACTCACAGCAGTCCTTTTCCATTGTGGGCCAATAGTAACCCATTCTCAAGATGTACTTAATGATGGCCATGCCACTAAAATGGCCTCCACCTGTTCCATTGTGAGCTTGCAAAATTGCCCAAGATGCTTCCTAGGGCTCAAGACAATGAAGTAATACTCCATCATATCCTCATGTGTAGAGAATTTATCTTAACAATATATACCTTGTTGCTCTCTATTTAAATGTTCACCTTTTAGTATGTGATAAACCTTGAGGCACTATTCCAAGCTTTAGGAAGTCTCGCAGTTGGGAAAGCCAATCCTGATAAGCCACATCTTCTATAGGAAAGACAACTTACTCTTCCTATATTTTTGAGGTAGTGAACATGGATTGAGGAAAAACTCTATGGTGTATGGTTGCACCACATTCCACAGGTCCTTGGGAGATCAAAGACCCCAAGGTGCCTTTTACAATAAATCTCTGGCTATGAATGACCAATCCTGATTTGGCTTGATGTTGATCATGTTGACTGATTCTTGATTGTCAAAAGCTTCACGACATATTGCTAAGTGTGAAAGAACCTTCACATGAATGATTGTAAAATTAGTAGAGGTATTTTGAGGGATTAAGGATCCCGAAGAGGCCATGGTGTCTATAAATCTATTCATTGTATGAGGGATTTCCTTGATGTCGTACCATTCCAACTAGTGTCAACAAGTTCCTTGTAGGTCTTCAAGAGTGGACACCTGCATTGGAATACTCCTTTGACCTAGTTTACTATGAGCAAGGATTCACCAAAGATATTCAATATTTTAATGTTTGGAATCCCATGATCAATGCTTCATATTATATATTGTTTTTTGTGCATGGGAAGTTTAGTTTGAATGATAAGGGAAATGGAGCACCCTGTGGTGTGATAAAGACAATCCCTGATCTGCCTCCTTGCTCAAACTTTGAACCATCAAAGAGAAATGACATGTTTATTTCTTTCTTAGGTTCTTCAGGTTCTAGCAGATTTGATAATGCAAAGACCACATCATCAGGAAATTCTATGGTGATAGGATTGTTATCTTAAAGAGGCATCTCTGCCAATTGATCTACTATGACTTGTCCCTCGATGGAATTTTGCCTTACAAACTCTAGATCAAAATATGTCAATAGCATGATCCACTTTGTGATACGTGTATTGTGATATGTCTTGTTCATCATGTACTGCAAAGTATTTTGTTTTGATATGACATAGGTTGTATGTGTATCGACCCAATTTTTTTGCGTCCTTACCTTCAGGCTAAAGGATCCATGCCCGAAAGGGGGATGCAAGAACAATGGAACAATACCTCAGACTGAGAGGCCATTTGAAGGTCGTGCCTCTCGGGGGAGGGATATAAGGGTGAATTTTTGACGGATGGTGGGGTTCACCAGGAAAATTTGAGTGGCAGTTTCCATGCCTAGGTTGAGAATGGGTTTGATGTGTTCATTTTGCACTTTAATCATTCATATCCCTAGGTTAGCCAGAATGAATCTAAGCTATTCTATATAACATTTTGATTTATATGAATACAGAAAGCATGAATGAATCCTAAATACTAGGAATATACTAAATAAGAAAAAATGCACCTGATTTTGGATGTTTGATGAAGATTCTAAAGCTTGCAAGAGTCCAGATCATCCCGAATATGACATGATCATCTAAAATTGTATAGAATCATCTCAGATCACAGGCGATAATCTGAAATCATACAAGATCATCATCGATTTGATGAATTCATCAAATGAATCTGTTAGAAGCTTGCAATCATAGAAATAGACACCAAAAACCGAAAATGCTATTGCAAGAATAATGCAAAATAATAGAAATAATAGTATGAATGCTTAATTGATAAATCTAGATAGCAGATTAAAGGAAATGCATTATTTTAATAACATATTTTAAATTTATTATACATTTATGCTAAATGAGGTGAACTCCAGGATGTAGAATAAAAATAAATGAAGCTAATGCATAGTAAAATAAAGAAGAATGATGAGAAATGCAAACTCAGGGCTCTGGTTGCCCCCACTAAGAACTGATGTTGAGATCACCTCCAATCGTACAAGATCATCATTGATCTGCAACAGGATCATCTGAAATCATCTGGAATCGCTTGCAATGATCCAAGCTTCCTCCAACTGAAGCACAATGAAAACCTGCAATGAAAAACTTGAAAATACAAATGCAAATGATGGGGGCGAGGATGTTCTAATATAGAAAAACTAGAGTTGCAGGGAAATGATCAGCCAGGGGTATAAACTAGGAAAATCCCAAGTTTATATAGGATTAGGGGGAGGTTAGGAGGTTGGGGATCATCCCAATCTGGGAGATCCTCAACGGAGGAATCTCCAACTACGTAGACATGCTTTTGCCCAAGTTGGAGAGGCTATTGAAACAAAATCTAATTATGAAAATTTAGTTTTGGGACAAAATCGTCTGGACGTTCTGTTCTAGACAAATTCGTCTGATCTAAGATGATTTCATCTGATCGGCAACAATATCGTCCAATGGTCAAAACAACTCCTAAAAATGGCATGAAAAATGGGGAGAACAGTTAACGAGCGGTTTTAGGGTTATAATTCAAATTTTTATCTTTTTACTAAGGGTTTAACTGTGCCAATTTTAGGGTGCTAAATTTTGCCCCATCTTTAGCGAATTTTTTGATGAAAATGCGTTAAAGATGAGTTCTTCCCATTTTACAAGAAAGCAAAAACTTATTCCAATTTTTAGATGATGATTCTAGGTCGAATCGTACAACTGCTTACTATGGTGCCCCCTCCGTGTTTTTATCCAAATTGAACGTTTGAGGCAAAAGCGTAGAAAAGCAGAATTTTTTGTTTTTTGTTTTTTTTTATAAGTTGTTTTTTAAATAAAATTTAAAAAAAATGGTAAAACCCTAATTCATTGTTACTGTTCATTTTTTCTATTTTAGAGCTCTACAGGAAAAATGGTGGAAATAGCACATAGATCGACAGAGGTTCGGCACGTGTTGCAAGTAAGGATCTAAAATTAGTGAATTATGTTTTTAATTTTATTGGTGTGATTTTTAATTTAAATTTTGACTATTTTTGGGGCATCACGACCGTTTTTAGGCCATCAACGATGTCGGGATGAAATCGTCCCAATTTTTTCGAAATCATCCCTATATCGTCGATTTTGTCTAGGGGCGAAATCTACGAAATAAGGGCAATCCCATCCAACAAGGGGTGATCCCGAAGTTGAGAAATCGAAGATGATTTCATCCTACCAAGGAGGATTTGACTTAATTTAGTACGATATCGTCCAATAATGGACAATATCATCATTTTTTTATAAGATGAAATTAATTTAACTGATTTTAATGATTGTCTATTGATTTTTTTTGTTGTTGTATTGTTTATTTTGCAGAGAGGATTAATAAAGAGTTAGGAGTGGAAATACAGGGGGCTAAGGGATGATGTAGCCGCATTCGACCAGGTAGAGCAAGACCGACTAGCGAAGGTCAGACTACAGCATGTGGCAAAGATGCCACAAATATCGATAGACATGCGACTACTTACAGCCCTAGCAGAGAGGTGGTATTTGGGGTCATCTTGCTTTCAGTTACCGACAGGGAAGATGGCTCCCACTCTAGAGGATGTATGGAGTATTTTGAGGATCCCCATACAGGGACAGTTGATGACTCCTACAGCCAATCATGGCCATGCCATGATGCGACTGTGCAGAGATCCTAGCTTCACCCTGGAGAAGGGCAGGGTGAACATCGAGATATTGAGGCAAATGCCTAGGATGTCTTGATTGACTCAAGTTTTGGCAAGGGTAGTGGGTGGCTTACTACTATGCCACTAGAGTGGATTCAGGTTACCATGGCTACTCTCAGATGTGATTTGCAATATGAGAGACCACAACTATAGATTTTCTTGGGGCAACTTTGTACTATGCCACTTGTATAGGATCCTGTATGGGGTCGTATACAAGGGAGGTCGATGTTTGGTTTTGACATTGCTGCTACAGGTTTGGTGTTGGGAGCACATTGCGGTGTGGAGGCCGGTAGGGCTTCCACTAACAAGGGTTGACCAGGAGAGACCCCGAGTTTTCTATTGGTGGCTCTAGAGAGGGTCACAACAACAGATAGATCTGTCGATGTCCCGAAGGTTGCTATACGACCTCATCCCTAACCAGATAACCTGGAGGTGATGGAGAGAGCATCCAGGGTGGGGAGAGGATGGACAAGATTTGGCTTGCATCAGGCGAGTCTTATCACTGAGGATGGAGTGGGGAGAGGTAGAGCCCCATCGCTATGACCAAGTTTTGAGGTAGTTCGGTCTATAGCAGGGGATCCCTTATCTTAGGTATTACGAGTACTCCTAGACTATACAAGATAGTACTACACTGAGCAAGGCTCCAGATATGCAATGATTCTAGAGTGAGGACATTGATGATGCCCCCATTCAACCAGTGGATGGGGACAATGTAGGGGTCACAGATGGGTATGATGCCTGGTACGTAGGCATCTACCCTCCTTGTATGATGAGGGCACAGGGTCTGATGCACGTTGTGGTGCGACAGATGGGGAGGTGGTGCTGGTTGCCATTGATGTAGCAAGGGGTCACAAAGGGAGGGAGCAGTGATAATCTCCTCAAGAGAGACATCAGAGAGCACCATAGTTTTTGAAGAGACCACAATAGCTAGAGAGGAGAGAGGAGGGACTCCCTTCTTAGCAGAGGGATAGGCTAGCATCACCCGATAAGGGCAAGGGTATTGAGGTGGGGGAGAGCAGAGAGATGGTGGATCTTCGGGTTGAGATTTCTTGCCTCTGGGCTCAGGTGCAGACACTGTAGGATGAGGCTACATGACTCAAAGCTCAGAATGGAGGGGTGAGCATTCAGGATGTAGCATGATCTATTGCTCAAACCACATTCTATCAAGGATTGTACTATCATGTGGTTTTGGAGAACTAGAGGATACCATTGCCAGTCCCTATTATAGAGTCGATCATGATGGGATCATCGAGGACATCCTCACGATCGATGTCGAGGACTCGTGATACAGCATGAACCTCGATGGGACTACCTCCTCCATGCCAGGATGGGAGAGGTGATGAGGCTGAGAGCTCAAGGGCTTCTCGAGACTAGCTAATATTTGGCTAGACTGTATATTTTGAGAGAGGATTGAGTATGCCAGGGTATAGATTGTGGCATACCAATCCAGTTGTGATATGATGTACATATATTTTTGATATATATATATATATATATATATATATATGATATTTTTGTGATATGACTTGTCCATATGTTTTATGATGCTTTAACTTTTTGAATTGTTGATTGATTATTCATGTAATTATGTCGTTGAAAAAATTATAATTTTATGTCATGCCATAAAATTTAAATGAAATAATCTAATGTAAACAAATTGGTTTTTTGTGGTGTGATTTGATGAAAAATAAAGGGACTTCTAACAATAATTTCAAAGGACATTGTCGTTGTTATATGACCATTTCATGGAGTCGCCGCTCGCTAGGTCGTCAAGCTAATCCTAGTATAGAAATATTGTTAAAAGTAAAAGAGTGCTTAAGAGACTGTCTTAAGACTTTGTGTTTGTGATGATGAAAATGATGATGGTGATGATTTGTTTTCAGATTTTCATGAAAATATTATGCATGAAATATATATATATGATTTTTGCTAAGCATAAAATTCCTAAGTGTGATAATATTTTGAAAAATTCCTTAGGAATTATACCATCGTTGCAAAATTGAATGTTGACATACTGAAATGAAATAGAAAAAGTGTTCGTTCTTTCTAAAGCACAAATGTGTAACATAATGATGTAAGCCATATGTTTTGATGAATTAAAATGAATGAGAAATTACAAGTAGAACAATGGTTTGTGCTAGGCATATAATTATAGGTATAGACTTATACCATCATCGTGAAATCCAAAAATATTTTTATTGCATAATTGGTTTTTGATTTTGAGACAAATAGAAAATATATAAGATGAGGACTTGCGCTAAGCATAAAATTCCAATTTAGGTTTTAGGAACTATACCATCATTGTGGAAGTCGAAAGTATATATAAATGTGACTTTATTTGCTAGATTTTTGAAGATGTTTTGAAAGAAAATTTTGGATTTTGGAAAGAAATGTATTTAATTGTTTTTATGCTAAGAAAATGTTTTCAAATAAGAAGTTGAAATTATTCTAAAATATATGCATAAATATTTTAAATTATCTCAAAGACGAATGTAGATTTATAAGTAACCCTCATGTGCAAATGTGAGTTCATTACTGATCTTAATTTATCATAATGATACAAAATCTCTCAAATACAAATATGTATGCAAATGTATTATTCATTTACCAATTTTGAGCAAGATAATTTGATACAAGTAATTTTAATTAACCAAATAAGTGTTTGTTGACCATGATTTATATGCATGTAAACATACCAGACTACTATGTAAGTCGGGTCATCAAGAGCTAGTTGATCCATAAGCAGACATATGTCTATACAAAAGAAGGTTGCTAATGTGACAGACATATCACCATGTTAGGAATTACCCAAGGCCAAGTGGATTGGGCACAAACCACCTGTTATATGGCTTACCTCACAATTTTTGAATAATTGAGAATTCCAGGGATTCAAGCTCATTCACCCTTCTTTTCTTTTCAAGGGGTAGGGAAAGGGATTTATTTGCATTTTGCTTGTTCTTTTCTCTTGCTTTTTTTTTTGTATTAATGCTGAAATATTGCTGCGATGGTACAAAATGATATTTTTATTTTTCTCATTTTCTTTGACTTTTATTTTTCTTCCTATACTAGGGATACTTGCTCGGATTGGCTGTAGAGCAAGGGATTTTTATTCTTGGTAGGGGTGAGCTTGTCCTTTTGTCAATTCTCAAAGTTTCTAGACCATGTGTATGATAGGATAGTAGGGGAAACTCTTCACTCAAGAAACCACTTCTACTATGTAGCATCATATTGAATTTGCAATGAAATCATTTTAATGTGAAGAGATATACTTGGTTCAAATAAATAACAAGATAAATTCTCTATGCTCAAAAATTGATTTAATTCAATTGTGGACTTTGATATAAGAGAGATTAATAATCATACCAAATAAAATCAAGATATTTATTCATGTGAGTGTGAAAGTGTGGGATTCCAAATAAATGCTAATTTATCCAAAATAACTGAAAATATAACTGCAATACTTCAAGAATTGACAGGTGCAAAAATAAAAGATGTTTTTGAAGATTTTGATGATTTTGATGTTTTTATATTTTGATTTTGATTGATGAATTGAGAAGATACACAATGTGATTGTTTTTAAAAAATTTTATATGTATGACTAAAATGAAACAATATGCAAAATAACTACAATGATGAAATGACCAGAATTATGCATAATAGTGCTTAAGATGCATAATTTTCATAGGTTCTTTAAGATATTTACCATCTAATGTAGCTAATCGGTATGCTCCCGATCCAAATTTAGCAGTGATGATATATGGCCCAAGCCAGTTAGGTTCAAATTTACCTTTTAAGGTCTTTAGTTGCATTAGTATTTTTTTTATTTTCTTTCAAGATAAGGTCATCGATCTCAAAGGATCGATGATGAACTTTCTTGTGGTATGCTCATTTAATCTTGTTTTGGTAGGCTTGAAGATGCTCCAAAGCATTGATGCAATTATCATCTAGGAGTTCCAGCTGACTAAATATTCCAGCACGATATTCATCTCCTACTTCAGTATCTTGAAGTAGTAGAGCCAAAGAAGGAACTTCTAATTCAAAGGAAAAAACTGCTTCAGTGCCATAAACCAAAAAAAAAGGCGAAGTGCCTGTGGGGGTACAAACGCTAGTTCGATAAGCCCACAAAGTAGGATATAGTTGAATGTGCCAATCTAGGCCAGATTTATTGACCAGTATTTTGAGAATTTTAATTAATGTTTTATTATATGCTTCCACTTGGCCATTACCTTGAGGATAACATGGATTGGACCAACGATGTTGAATTTTATATTTTTGACATAATTTCTTGACATCTTTATTTTTGAAACAAGTTCCATTATCCGAGATGATATTTGCAGGAATTCCGAACCTACAAATAATTTGATTAAAAATAAATTTGGAAACTTGGGTTCCAGTGCAAGAAGCTAAGGGCATAGCTTCAACCCACTTCATGAAATACTTGGTGGCGGTTATGATGAATTTGTGTCCATCAGATGACACAAGGTTGATTTTTCCAATGATGTCTAAGCCCCATTTTTAAAAGGGTCAAGGAGATGAAATAGCCTGTAGTTCTTGTGCAGGCGCATGGACAAGGTCATCATGTTTTTGGAACTTGTCGCAATGGCACACATAATCATGTGCATAACTCTCCATGGTAGGCCAAAAATATCCTATCCTAAGGATCTTCTTAGCAATGGTGCTACCACTAAAGTGTCCCCCACAAGATCCATCGTGGGCTTCACTGAAAGCTGATCTAGCTTCTTCTAGATTTAAACATCTTAGTAGGATACCTTCAAAAGATCTCCTATATAACGTATTTCCAATTATGACGAAGCAATTTTCTTGTCTACATAATAACCGGTGATGGTTTTTGTTAAAATCTTCAGGGAAGGTCCCATGTTGAAGAAAATTGAAGATATCTGTGTACCAAAGTTTAGGAGTAGTTTCGTTGATTAGAAACACATCCAAAGGTTCTAAGAATGATTTATTTGAAACGGGTTCCTGGAGTCAACGAATAATTATGGTAGCATATTCATCCTCTAACTCCAAGGGTAAAAGAGATGCAGCTGCAGCCATAGCGTCAGTCGCACAATTTCTAGTTCAAGGAATAGCTTCCAAGGTAACTTGATCAAATAAAGATATAAATTGTAATACATATGCTTTATATGGATGCAATTTATCATCTTTGGTCTGATAAACATCATTAGTTTGATTTATATCAAGTTGAGAATCATCGAAAACCAATAGTTTTTAATTTTTAGTGCCAAAGTAGCTCGTAAGCCAAGGATTAGAGCCTCATATTTAGTAGTGTTATTAGTATAAGCAAATGTTAATTTAAAGGATAGAGGGATAAGATGTTTCTATGGAGATATTAAAATAATACTTGCACTAGCCCCACTCATGCATCGGGCTCCATAAAAGTATAAGGACCATTGCTCTAGATGGTCTGCCTCTAGTTTAAGGCATTCATCAAGAAACTCAATGATGAGGGGATGGGTAGAATCTAAGGGTTCAACAACTAATTGATCTACTATGATTTGACCCTTAATATACTTCTGTACTATAAACATGAGTTCAGACTCACTTAGAGCAAGAACCCACTTTTTTGTATGACAAGATAGATAAGGTCGACTCATGAGATACCGTAAAGGATCGAATTTACCAATAACATACGTTTTTTGACTAAGCATATAATGGCATAATTTCTATGTATAAAATATGACTGCTAGACATAAATTCTCTAATGCTATGTAGCAGGTTTCATAACTGATTAATATTCTGTTAATGTAATAATTGGCACATTCTTTCTTCTCATCATCAAGTTGAGCTAACATAGCTCCTAAAGAAAAATCTAAAGTAGAAATCTATACCCTATACTCCTACTTGGGTTTGCATCTCTTGCTCCTGAAGAGGCTATTGGGAGGTACCCTTAGATATGATGAAGAATGGCTCTTGGGAAGATGACGGTTGGTACTATTTTGAGGAGTACGGGCATGAGGTTTGAGGGAATGCTTGCGGTTCCTGTTGGGTAGGAATCTATTGTGCAGTTTGGAAGGATGGATTTTGGCTTTCTATAGTGGATGAGGATGGGTTCGACACAATTTCTATGGTAGGGGTGAATGATTCAACCTCAGGATGGGTATGATTTATAAGGGAGGAATCATTCTCAAACAAGGATTGAGATAGATTCTAGAAAAAGGGGTGTGCAAATGTGGGTGATGTAGGCATGACCTCTTCATCTACGATGAAGGTTGGAGGATATTGTCCTGGTGCTATATAGATTACATGGTCATAGAACATGGTCAGGGGATTAGGTGAGGATAGGGATGCAAAGAGTGGGTAATCCTTTGTGAGAGTGGGTAATCCTTTGTGAGTGAAGTAGCGAGAATTTCACTCAAAGTTGACATCTTCTCATGAGGCATCATGTGTGTAAATTGTGCATCAGATTCTATGTGTGAATCATATGTATCTATAATACTCTCCTTCATTATCAAAGGAGAAAGAGTGGACTAACTAGAGGAAGGGGAGGCCATTCATCCATAGAGCATGATTTCTCACGTGCTCTACTACGGGTGACCATAGGCATAGTGGCATGTGAAAAAGGGGTTTTTAGGAATAAACCCTATGTGATGCAGACTCAAGTGTGTCTAATGCGAGTGTAAAATAAGTGACATGTTGTGTGTAGAAAAATAATATACAGTATGGTGTATTGATATTGGTTTGTGATCATGCAAATAATGGTAGACCGCAATCAATTCTAAATGCTAAGAAAATAAAAGTGTTATGTTCATTTTGTGTGTTGTAATGTTGATACTCCTTATGTAGAATCATAGGTAATGGATTGAAAACTATAGAAAATCAATAATGTTGTCAATAAAAAACCTCCTGCAACACCCAAATATGCACAGGATAGAATGGTACCACAATGTGTGAATGGTGACCTGTATGGAAGGTGCAGTAAATGGTATCCTAAAGGGGTGGAACTCACTATGCTAAAGTGAGTCTACTAATATCCTCTCATGAGAAGAGGTGGCACTGTCTGAGACCTACTATCGACATACCCATGCTTTCACTTCACCCTCAGGTGGGCTTAGTAAGAATGCTAGTTACCAATTCCACAAATTATACAAACCTTGTGGATGAAGGTGCTAATCCTATCCCACTCCACAGGTAACTGCTAGTGATGAAATCTAGGGCCCAATCACAAAAGTGAGGGATTTTTTGATGATGAAATCTAGAAAACCACTCCTATGGGGCTACTAGGTGTCTAGGGGGTGAGCTGATGGAGAGTGAAACTCAATCCACACTAGTATCAAGTGATGGATTGGGGATGAAGTCTAATATCACCACTTGTTTAAGGTACCACATGAGTGTGTGTGGGTTTGTGTTTTTCTAACGATGTTTACAAGATAATAAACTAACTAGTTTCCTTTTCAAAAGAAAACTAATCCTAATGCCATTTTGAAATCAAATGATTAGATAGCTTACAATATTTGTAAATAAATGGCCTAGCCTAAATGCATTTGTGAAGCAAACTAATCTACATTGCAAAACATAGAAACATGCAATCCAAATATGTGTGGAGTTAAGGGGATTAGAACCTTGATTTAAACTTTTGAAAGCAAAATTTTTTTTCAAACAAAGGAAGAAGGGATTAGGAACCTTAATTTGCTGTTAGAATGCAAAGACATTTCAGAAGTAGAAGAGGGGATTAGAAACCCTGATTTCCTTGAACATGTATAGTTCTTTCTAGAAATGAAAGCTATTAATAAAATGAAATCAACGTAGGATTGTGCTACATGAAATACACAAAGACATATGCAAACTTATTTGAGAAATAAATTTTATGAACTTTCTAGAAAGTTGTAGGTCCTAAAAATTTCATAAAACCTAATTCTTCAACTACTTTGCAATGAACCCAAAACTAGGCCTAGTAATGGTCATTCAACTAGTAAATGTATTTCTACTTCCAAAAACTTGCAACAGAGGTAGCAAAAATGAAAATACCTGCATTATGATGCTAAGGGGGGTTTTCTTGGCCCTTGAAAAGATCACCCCAGCTGATTTGGGGGTTTTTGAGGTGTTTGTGCTCAAATCGTGACCCGAGTCATGAATTTGACCTAAATCACAGGGTGGGTCAAAAATTAGGTTTAGAAGCTTCAAATAAGAGATCTGATGGCCTAGGATGATTTCTAGGGCTTTGGAGGCTTCAGTGAAACACATTTTTGGTACCTACAAGAAACAAAAATAGAGGATAATGTTAGATTTATAAAAAATTGAATCTAGCACTATTCGTTGTGGGGGTCCCACCGAGCGTGCCAGAATGAAAATACTAGAAGTTGACATTTGATATAACAACAAGTAGTAACACAAGTCATTCAGAAACATATACTTTATTCATTATCAATTTTGTGTAGGTTACAAATAGGGAGAGTTTCCCCTTTTCTTTCTTTTCATGAATAAGCAACATAGGCTTGATGCCTCCTTTTGATGTCCCTCAATGTAGGTGGGCTTCTTTGTATGTGGACCACTGCTGGGTTGTTGTTTTTTGGTGCTCCTCTCCTTCAAATCTGTTGAATAACCTGAAATAAAATTGTAATAAAGGGTCAATACATTGAGGGGCTTGCCTTAGTCAGGCCCCATATTTAAGAAGATGAAATGACTGTAAAATTGTAATAGAAACTAAAATGAAATGTGTAGAAGGTAATAATATGGCAAAATAGAGCTTACCACCCAAATCTAGAATGATTTGGGGCTTGTAGATGCACTTCGCGACCCGGGTCACTAATTGGGGTCGAATTTATAAAGCAGGCTATGAATTGAAATGTGATGCTATTATGGTAAAATATCTTTGGTAGATCGATCCTAAGGCAGATAGGGTGCCTTTGTATGCTATTAGAATCCATATATGTGCATCGAGAATGGACTATTTACTATTGGCTTTCCATTTTTACAGAGTAACTATACTTTGTTAAATTTGGAAATCATACTTAATTAGGGGTTTGGGACCCATTATTTATAGGCAAATGCAAGGTGCAGGGGGGGTGGGTTAGATAGACTAAACCTAGGTTTTATTCTAACTAGGGTTAGGTTAAGAAATGATATGTGGCAACATCACATTCCTTATGAGAAATATCTCATCCTCACACACGTTTGAGGATGGATTAGGGCTAATCTTGATTAGAGATGCTTAAGCCAATTTAAACATGATTAAAGAAATATCTCAACAAACCCTAATCTCACACATGTGGGAGGATTTGATTAAGGCTAATTAATATTAAGGATTATTTTAATCAAATTTACCCTAAAAGTGACTTAAGTGAAGTCAACATTAAATTAGAATTTGATAATTGAATTATTAATTAATTTGGCCAACTAATACCTTATGGGGGCCTTAATTGTGTGTGAATAGACCGTTGAATGATATTTTGATGTGTCAGATGTAATTTGGAAGGTGTTGGTCCAGTTTTCATGCACACCCCGGGAAAAGGATGAAGCAAGGAAAGCTCCGGAGACACCCACGGGACGGATCCCACTCATCTTTAGGATCTAGCTGGTTATCCAAGGTGCGAGTTACAGAGTTGGGTCGAATGGCAATTCACTCTTTTCCACTTTTGGAATAGATTTCAATATGGACTGCTCTGTTACCTTACAGGGGGTTCCTGAACTTGTTCAGTAGTTGCAAAAGTTGTTGACAATCAGATTTAACTTGAATTCTTGATCTAGCTCTCATGGGTCAGCAGATTTAAATAAAATGCAAATAAAGAAAATAAAAATGGATCATTAACGGTAAGCAAAGAGAGGGTAGGGTAGGGCAGAAAAGAGAAGTTTATCAAACATCAATTGTAAACCCAAACTGTCAATCTTATCTATGCTATCAGCTTCACAACAGAACAAATCCCAGAAGAAAGTGTCCAGTCAGTCTAAGATCACTTTCAACTAAGAGCACAAGGCAGAGTGAAACAGATCTAGCAGAAAATCATAAATCCAAGGGAAGCTGGTTAAAAGTGGTATCTTTCATCGACGACCTAGCTCGCACAGTGAAGACAGAGCAATTAGAACAAACTTACACCTGAAATCTATAATTTCCCCTAGCAGACAAGAGAACAACTGAAGCCTAACAACATATTTAATCTTGACAACTCAGATTTACAGCATATATCTAACAAATTTTAAATGGAACGAATAACAAAAAAAAATACACTTATCACACTCTGCAAAATATTAGGCTCCTGGCCATGCCATCATAGAAAAGCTAAAGCACATCAACTCCAAGTCCAGAAACAAAGGATTTCACAAAATTTGCAAGAAATTGCTTATAAGACTTTATTTCTAAGTCTCCGCCTCCCGCGATTACATTTAGAATCTGTATTTATAGACTCAGGACAGACCCTGATCTTTTCAAAATATCTTCTTCAAACCCTAAATCTTATCGCACTTAAACCCTAGGACCCAGGTTTTACAATAAAAATCCATTTAAAATCAAAGTCCGGATAGAACTTAACCCTTCGGCAAATCAGTGCAGTTAGCTACCATAAATGGAGAAGATAAAATCAAATGCAACTTGCATTCATCCGCAGCTGCAAATAAATGCCTCCATTAATTCTGCTGGTGAGCCGGATGAGTCACCACTTCTCTCAGATCTGATCTCCGTAAAGCCATCCCTGTGTTGAAATTGTCTTCATGCTATCAATTCTGCAATAAATCTCCATTAAATGCATTTACTGGCTTCTTTTCCTCTAGCATGGCGGTCCTTGACTAAATCCGCACTTTATCTTTGCCTTTATGGTCTTTCCTGGTTGTCCCGCAAGTGCCAGGTGGAATCCTGCATGAAAGACAAAAAGATGCATTAGATTAGCATTTTAATTAAATCAGAAGCTTAAAACATTAAAAAAAGATTAAAAACCGCAAAATAAGCTTGCATTTCGGCTTCTGTTTGTCCCATTCACGCTTTGACACGTGTCGCTACCCCAGGAAGCCTTCTGTTTTAGCTGAAATGCACTTTCGGGCCCTCTGAAGACTTTCTCTCTCCTACCGTGATTCTACGACATGTCGTGATTTCGCGACATGTCGCAAAATCACGACCCTGGCAGCGCATCGGCAACTTCCTCCCTTGTCGGCCGTGAAAACGCGACATGTCACGATTTCGCGACATGTCGTGAAATCGCGACCCTTCCTGGCCTCCGTATGCTTCTTGATTTTCAGCCGCGATTCTAGAACACATCGCGATATCGCGACAGTTTCCTTACCTGCATGCATTGACCGCGTTGACCGCGATTTTGGAACATGTTTGCGACTTAGCCGATTTTTTTCATTCTGCAGCCCACTTTCTCTCTCCTACCGCGAAAATGCGACATGTCGCAATTTCGCTACATGTCGCAAAATCGTGCCCTTCCGTACAGATTGCTTCTCTCTCCAAAAAACTGTCGCGATTTCGCGACATGTCGCGAAATCGCGACCTTTCTGGCACTTAGCCGATTTTCATGCATTTTCTCTCTCCTCCTGCATTTTCTCTCTCCTATCGCGAAAATGAGACATGTCACGATTTCGCTACATGTTTCTCCCCGGCTTTCTCTCTCCTCATCCTGCAGCGATTCTGCGACAGTTTCCAAAAATGGAAACGTCGCGATATCGCGACACTTCCAAAAATGGAAACGTCGCGATATCGCGACACTTCCAAAAATGGAAAGTTTGATTTTTCAGTGAATTATGCAACTATTTTCTGGATTTTTCTCGATAATGGTGCAAGATTTTGCTTGTGCATGAATGATTCTAGCATGTAAAAAGTGAATTCTTGGATAACACAGCTAGAATGCAAGAAAAAGCACAACTTTAAAAAGGAGGCAAGCAAATTTGGATTTAAAACCTGAAAAGATCAAGAGGGTCCCTGCTGCAAAATGGAATTTCAAAGTTTTCAAGAGGATGGAATCTCATTTTTCAGTGGGGGTGTGTTGCTTCTCAACAAATGGCGATATCTGTGGGTAAAATAGTAGCACTATTTTAGAACCCAAGACTCTGGTTTCAAAACAAAAAGACCATGCATCATGCCTTGCCACAGACATTCTTCATAATAAATTGACTCGTTAACCGCAAGTCGTTAAAATTTCCCAAGGACATACTAGGTCGGATTACTTCAAGGAAGATTTACGATGTGCAATTTCAAAGGGTATAAAATTTTCTTCAAGGATGACTGAATTGAATGATAAACTTGGATTAATCAACTTTTCTAGATTGTAAAAGGGGAAACCGAGTAGAGCTCTGTTTACTAGTTTAGCCTTTTACAGCCTAGACAGAGTTACCCTTTAGATTTACACGACCCAATTTACAACTGTAGGGCATAATCTAATATTGGCTGCCTCTTTTAATATATAGCTCTTTTTTTCTCTTTTTTTTTTCTTTTTCTTCTTTTTGAAATATATCACTATCTGGAATGCTTTTAGGGAAATCACAATTTTCTTTTAACACTTGATCAATCTGGAACTGTTTCAGTCTAGGCATTGATAGCCTCTGGTGACACCCAAATAATTGCATGAACCATAGTCCCCTCTTATAACCAGCTTTTCTTAGATTCTCCGGGAGTTCCTCCAACTAAACAGCATAACAGTTTTTCTATCATTAAAACAACTGTGGCAAGTAAGACACAAGATCCAATCATCTCTCTACCTTTGTCCTGAATAACAAAATAATTCTACAGTTCAGTGCAAGCAGACTATCTCTATTAGAATGGTGAACAGCATGGGCATTGGATGGAAACTGGATTGATCAGCTTAGAATAAACAATTTTCAGCAGGCTGACTTTTCATTGATTGCTCAGGCAAAGGCAAAGGACAGAAAATTTCAAAAGCCAAAGGACTTTATACAGGCTTCCAAGGACAGGCACAGGCTTAAAGCAAAAACAAAATAAAACTGCACAGACTGCAAATAAAATAAACTAAACACTGAAAACTGCACAGCTGTACAGACAAAGGAATAAAACAAACTACAAGGCTATTTACAAAGGATGCAAAGCACAGCTGTACAGGCAGCAAAATTAAGCTAAAACAAATAAACAAAGCAATTAAAACCGCCAAACTGCAGCAAAGCTAAACTGCAACAGCACTGAAATAAACTAAAGCAACTGAAATAAACTAAACTGCAACTGAAAAGAAAGCAAAGAAAAATAACTGCAAGGCATAAAATACTGTACATACTAAAATAAAAGCAAGCTAAAATAAAAAGACAAAGAAAGGAAATAAAAAGCACTGACAAAAGAAATAAACTGCACAAGCTAAAACTGAAAAACAATTAAAGAAAACTGAAAAACTGCAACTGTACAGACATTTAAAAATAAAACTGCACTGACAAAGAAATAAACTGAAAAAAAAATAAATTAAAACTGCAGAGCATTAAAATTAAACTGAAACAGATTAAAACTGCACAGACATTGAAATAAAAACTGCACTGACAAAGAAATAAAACTGAAAAACTTCAAATCTTATTTACAATGCATACATATGTTACAACTTCCCTTCATACTCAAAAAATGCAGCAGTTGGGAAAGCAGAGAAATGGTGCTTTAAAAAAAGTTTGACCATGCAAGTAATTTAAAAAAAATTACCTTTCAGGTCCTGTTGACGAAATGCACTCCAGACTGTGCTTCAAAAATTTGCTATCTGGGAAAGACTTGGGTTTACTGTCTTCCCTGTCCCATTTGAAAAACAAATCTGCAACTCCTTCAAATTAAACAAATCATATGATAACATGTTTATGCTTCTAATTGAAGGGTTTGCAGAGTTCTTTCAAAAGGACTGAATGTAAAAAAAAAAACCCCAAGATCAAATACTTTAAAACCTTGACAGACCCAGACCACCACATTTTCAAAATGATGTGACAACTAAAAGAAATCATGTTTTATCTGTATGCCCTGGTTCTTAACAACTTGAACATTTTGTGGTTGCTGCACTGCTTCAATATCCAGGACTTCAATTTTTATCCCTCTAGCAGAATGCTTACAATTTTCCTTTTCACCTGAGCCTTGCTTAGACTTAACCTCATCAATGTGCAATGTCCAAACATCATTGTTGTTATTGATTAGGGCTATAATTGTTCTCACCTTTTCAGGTTGCCAAATCATAAACTCCAATATCTGCATCAACACAGTTTATAGCCTCCTCTTTGATATTATGTTCAGAAGTTGCAGGCTTATGTTGAGACAGTTCATCAATTCCAAGTTGGCTGACCACATTCATATTTACTACATTTTCCTCCTTTTCTTGAAATCCAACAGGTGGTCCAAAGTAAGCCTCAATCAAGTTAATGTTTTGTCCAACAATCTGAGGCAGTTCATAGAGGGTGATGTCAGCTTTAAGTTCCCTCATATCCTCAATGATGCTATCCTCCTCAGTTACTTCTGCATAGTGATATTGAATCTCACTTTCATCATCCTCTGATGAGGAAGGATCATAGTTAAGTTCTGGACTCTGACATTTCAAGTCATAACTGTCCATTTTGAACTGTTGAAAATCTTGCATTTCATCCATAGGAGTCTCTACAAGACTTTCTGTCTCTTCAAGAAAAGTGACAGAATCTGAAACCCTGGTTGTACTATTTTTGGGTGAACTAGAAATATCAATATTTCTTTGATCTCTAGGAAAATTTGACTCACCAGGAAAAACTTCAGATTTGGGTGGTGCCAGATCACAACTGTTCAGTTCAAGCACCTGCACTTTGAATTTGTCAAAACTTTTCTCTGTATTTTGCACATGCTGAGTGGATGTCACAGTTAACGGAGTCTCCTTGGGTAGAGCATGACATGTTGGCACTAAATCATGATGTGGAATGGGGTCTGGAACAGGCATGTTCTGTGTAACATAGGATATCAAAGGACCGCTCAGAATTTGAGGTCCTAGCTGTCTTTCAAGAATTAAGGCTTCTTTATAAGCCCCTGCCAGGGTTGTAATATTGATGTCTCTCTTGAAGAAAATAGAGGTCACTGAATCCAATGCATTCTTGTAGATTTCTAATGCCAGATTTGCATTTGGGATGTAATGGCCAATCATTCTATCGTAAGCTCTTTGAAACCTCATATTGAAAGACCTGACAGTTTCTCCCGACTCTTTCTTGATGTTGAAAAATTGCTGATATAAAATGCTGGGATCTATCACTTCACCAAACTGTGATATAAAAGCTTTCTCTAGATCATCCCAGCTAGTAATGGAATTGCTGGTGAGGTTTAAAAACCAGTCATAAGCTCCCTCCTGGAGAGTGAACGGGAACAATCTGCAGGCAACATCTTCATGCTGTATATTCAACAATCTTAGAGCATTTTTAAAAGCTAGCAGGTGTTCTTCTGCAGTTCTTGTCCCATCATGTTTATATCTGGGGAGGTATCTTTCTGGACTTCTGGGCAAGTCATGGGCTATACCCGGAATATTCAAAGCTGTGGGGCCCAACCAATTTGCCATTATTACTTGGCTGAAAGTGATGTTCTGATTTGTAATTGGATAACTGCAAGTGATGATAGAACTTTTCTTAACAAACCACTGAACTTAAGGCCTTCTCTGGCAATTTTAAATACTGCACTGACAACTTTCAAAAACTGTATTGACAATTTAAAACTGCACTGACAATTTAGAAAACTGTACTGATAATTTACAAAACTGTACTGACAATTTACAAAACTGTACTGACAATTTACAAAATTGTACTGACAATTTACAAAACTGTCCGGAGTTCACTATGGGTCCTTCAAAATGTTGCTGTTATGCCCTTACAATACTTGAACTGAGTTCAGGCCCTCCTTATAGCGCCAATTAGGTGTTGTTGATGAGGAGGGGAAAATTGGCTACCAGACTTTGAATAAAATACAGCTTTACAGTTCCACATACAGTCGGATTTCTCAACTCAAGTGCACTAAGAACAGATGTTCTGTGGCCCTCCTTCTAGCACCAATTAGGTGTTGGTTCGGCTTTCATGCACACCCCGGGAAAAGGATGAAGCAAGGAAAGCTTCGGAGACACCCACGGGACGGATCCCACTCATCTTTAGGATCTAGCTGGTTATCCAAGGTGCGAGTTACAGAGTTGGGTCGAATGGCAATTCACTCTTTTCCACTTCTGGAATAGATTTCAATATGGACTGCTCTGTTACCTTATAGGGGGTTCTTGAACTTGTTCAGTAGTTGCAAAAGTTGTTGACAATCAGATTTAACTTGAATTCTTGATCTAGCTCTCATGGGTCAGCAGATTTAAATAAAAGGCAAATAAAGAAAATAAAAATGGATCATTAACGGTAAGCAAAGAGAGGGTAGGGTAGGGCAGAAAAGAGAAGTTTATCAAACATCAATTGTAAACCCAAACTGTCAATCTTATCTATGCTATCAGCTTCACAACAGAACAAATCCCAGAAGAAAGTGTCCAGTCAGTCTAAGATCACTTTCAACTAAGAGCACAAGGCAGAGTGAAACAGATCTAGCAAAAAATCATAAATCCAAGGGCAGCTGGTTAAAACTGGTATCTTTCACCGACAGCCTAGCTCGCACAGTGAAGACAGAGCAATTAGAACAAACTTACACCTGAAATCTATAATTTCCCCTAGCAGACAAGAGAACAACTGAAGCCTAACAAAGATATTTAATCTTGATAACTCAAATTTACAGAATATATCTAACAAAATTTAAATGGAATGGATAACAAAAGAAAATACACTTATCATACTCTACAAAAGATTAGGCTCCTGGCCATGCTATCACAGAAAAGCTAAAGCACATCAACTCCAAGTCCAGAAACAAAGGATTTCACAAAATTTGCAAGAAATTGCTTATAAGCCTTTATTTCTAAGTCTCCGCCTCTCGCGATTACATTTAGAATCTGTATTTATAGACTCAGGACAGACCCTGATCTTTTCAAAATATCTTCTTCAAACCCTAAATCTTATCGCACTTAAACCCTAGGACCCGGGTTTTACAATAAAAATCCATTTAAAATCAAAGTCCAGATAGAACTTAACCCTTCGGCAAATCTGTGCAGTTAGCTGCCATAAATGGAGAACATAAAATCAAATGCAACTTGCATTCATCTGCAGCTACAAATAAATGCCTCCATTAATTTCTGCTGGTGAGCCGGATGAGTCACCACTTCTCTCAGATCTGATCTCCGTAAAGCCATCCCTGTGTTGAAATTGTCTTCATGCTATCAATTCTGCAATAAATCTCCATTAAATGCATTTACTGGCTTCTTTTCCTCTAGCATGGCGGTCCTTGACTAAATCCACACTTTATCTTTGCCTTTATGGTCTTTCTCGGTTGTCCCGCAAGTGCCAGGTGGAATCCTGCATGAAAGACAAAAAGATGCATTAGATTAGCATTTTAATTAAATCAGAAGCTTAAAACATTAAAAACAGATTAAAAACCGCAAAATAATCTTGCATGTCGGCTTCTGTTTGTCCCATTCATGCTTTGACACGTGTCGCTACCCCAGGAAGCCTTCTGTTTCAGCTGAAATGCACTTTCGGGCCCTCTGAAGACTTTCTCTCTCCTACCGTGATTCTGCGACATGTCGCGATTTCGCGACATGTCGCGAAATCGTGACCCTGCCAGCGCATCGAAAACTTCCTCCCTCGTCGGCCGTGAAATCGTGACCCTTCCTGGCCTCCGTACGCTTCTTGATTTTCAGCCGCGATTCTAGAACACGTCGCGATATCGCGACAGTTCCCTTACCTGCATGCGTTGACCGCGTTGACCGCGATTTTGGAACATGTTTGCGACTTAGCCAATTTTTTTCATTCTGTAGCCAACTTTCTCTCTCCTACTGCGAAAATGTGACGTGTCGCGATTTCGCTACATGTCGCAAAATCGCGCCCTTCCGTACAGCTTGCTTCTCTCTCCAAAAACTGTCGCAATTTCGTGACATGTCGCGAAATCGCGACCTTTCTGGCACTTAGCCAATTTTCATGCATTTTCTCTCTCCTCCTGCATTTTCTCTCTCCTACCCCGAAAATGAGACATGTCACGATTTCGCTACATGTTTCTCCCCGGATTTCTCTCTCCTCATCCTGCAGCGATTCTGCGATAGTTTCCAAAAATGGAAACGTCGCGATATCGCGACACTTCCAAAAATGGAAAGTTTGATTTTTCAGTGAATTATGCAACTATTTTCTGGATTTTTCTCGGTAACGGTGCAAGATTTTGCTTGTGCATGAATGATTCTAGCATGTAAAAAGTGAATTCTTGGATAACACAGCTAGAATGCAAGAAAAAGCACAACTTTAAAAAGGAGGCAAGCAAATTTGGATTTAAAACCTGAAAAGATCAAGAGGGTCCCTGCTGCAAAATGGAATTTCAAAGTTTTCAAGAGGATGGAATCTCATTTTTCAGTGGGGGTGTGTTGCTTATCAACAAAAGGCTTATGAGGGTTTAGGACCTAAAATCCAATGAAGTAGTATATGGGAGTCTACACAATGCTATGACAATCTATGGTGATCTATGCATGACTACGCATGACTACAGTTTTATATGCATGACTACACATGACTACATAAATCTACGCATGTCTAGGATGATCTAAAATAGTCTATGCTAGTCTATAATAGCCTACGGGTATATAGGATGGCCTATGTAAACCTGCAAGTATCCAAAAGTATCTACAAGTGCGTAGGTATAGCAGTGTGTGACTTTTGGGTGTCTACACCTATAGCCTTTGTTGTGATAATATTGATCAATGAGCCCATTTTGATTATAACCCACTTAAAGGGTATGCCATTGATTGATGTGATGATATGCAGAGGCAGATATGCTATGGTAGTAGGCACTTCCTTGATTTCAAGATTGTAGAAATGGATCACAAGCTCTTGATACTGCTGGACCTGCCCCATGAAGTTCATGAATGCATCTAGGTTCTAGGGCTAAAGCTCAATCAATATTAGGATTTCCATTAAAGTCTCCCTATGTCTTTGGGACTGTTTAATGAGCTCATATATTGATAACTTGGTTGGTGTCATTTGGAGGTTTTGCACTAGTCTACTCTAGATAGTTACCATAGGTTGCACTAGTGGAATTGGAGGATTATTTTACACCTACCTCTACTGAGGTGTAGCTGAGATATGAATAAGAGCCACTAGAGGATCTAATTGGTTATATCACCAACTTCTTGTTGCCATGTTGACTTTTTCAACCATTTTGATGAATCCTTGAGTGGGAGGTTCAACTCAAACTTGGTTCACTTGTGTATCACTCCAAATTTTTTGCATCCTTACCTTCAGGCTATAGGATCCGTGCCCAAAAGGGGGATGTGAGAAGGATGGGACAATACCTCGGACTGAGAGGCCCTTTGAAGGTCGTGCCTCTCGGGGAGGGGTATAAGGGTGAATTTTTGATGGATGGTGGGTTCACCAGGAAACTTTTGAGTGGCAGTTTCCACGCCTAGGTTGAGAGTAGGTTTGATGTGTTCATTTTATACTTTAATCATTCAATTCCTAGGTTTGGCCAAGATGAATCTAAGCTATTCTATATGCCAATGCTGATTTATATGAATATAGAAAACATGAATAAGTGCTAAACATAGAAAGTATGCTAAATAAGACAGAATATACCTGATTCTGGATGTCTGATGAAGATTCTGAGGTTTGTAGAAGTCCAAATCATCTCAAATCTTACGTAATCATCTGAAATTGCACAGAATCATCTCAGATCTCAGTCGGTCATCTGAGATCAGATGAGATCATCATCGATCTAATGAATTCATCAGACGAATTCGTCAAAAACCTGTAGTCACAGAAACAGATACCAAAAACAAAAAATGCAACTGTAAAAGCAAAGGGAAATGATAGAAATGACAGTAAATTTACCTAAATGATAGATCCAGATAGTAATTAAAAGAAATGCATTAATTTAATAATTTATTTTAACTTTATCATGCATCTATGCTAAATGAGGTGAACTCCAGGATGCAGGAATAGAATAAACCAAGTTAATGCATAAAGAAATGAAGAGAGAAGATAAAGAAATGCAAACTCCAGGTTCTGATTGCCCCCAATCTGGACTACAGTCGAGATCACCTCTAATCATACGAGATCATCACCGATCTATGATAGGATCATCTAAAATCATCTGGAATCGCCTGCGATGATCCGAGCTTGCTCCGACTAAAAAATAGTAAAATCCCTACAAGAAAACTTGAAATACACAATGCAAACGAAGGTGTGAAGGTGTTCTAATGCACGAAAAGTTAAAGTTGCAAAGAAATCAGTCATCCAAGGGGTTCAGGGGGATAAACTAAGAAAATCCCAGTTTATATAGGATTAGGGAGAGGTTAGGAGGTTGGAGATCATCCCAATTTGGGAGATCTCCAACGGGGAAGACTCTAACCACGCAGACACGCTTTCTGCCCAAGTTAGAGAAGCTGTTGAAATAGAAGCTAATTATGAAAATTTGGTTTTGGGAAGAAATCGTCTGGACGTTCTATTCCAGATGAATTCATCAGATCTGGGATGATTTCATCTGATCATCGACGATATCGTCCAACGGTCAAAACAAATCCTAAAAATGGCACGAAAAACAAGGAGAGCGGGTAACAGGCGGTTAATGGGCGGTTTGGGTTAAAATTCAAATTTTTATCTTTTTACTAAGGTTTAACTGCACCAATTTTAGGGTGCTACATTTTTCCCCCTCTTTAGCGAATTTTCCAAAGAAAATGCGTTAAAGACGAGTTTTTCCCGTTTTACGAGAAAGCAAAAATTTACTCCATTTTTTAGACGACGATTCTAGGTCGAATCGTACGACTGTTGACTATGGTGCCCCCTCCGTGTTTTTACCCAAATCGAACGTTTGAGGTAAAAGCGTGGAAAAGCAAAATTTAAAAAAAATGTTGTTGTTTTAAATAAAATTAAGAAAATAGGGTAAAACCCTAATTCATTTTTACTATTCATTTTTACTGTTTTAGAGCTCTGTAGACAAAAATGGTTGAGACAACACACCGATCGACAGAGGTCCAGTGTGGGCTATGGGTAAGGATCTAATCCTAGTGAATTATGTTTTAATTTGTTTTGTGCAATTTTTTGTTTTAAATTTTGACTGTTTTGGGGCATCGCGGCCGTTTTTAGGCCGTCGACGACGTCGAGACGAAATCATCCCTATTTCGTCGAAATCGTCTCTAGATCGTCGATTTCGTCTGAGGGCAAAATTGACGAACTAGGGGCGATCCCGTCCAACAAGGGGCGATCCCCAAGTTGCAAAATAGGAGATGATTTCATCCTACAAAGGATGATTTTACCCAATTTAGGATGATATCATCCAATGGTGGACGATATCATCATTTTTATGAAATTAAGCTTGTTTGAATTGCATTTAATTGATTTTAATGATTGGTTTATTAATGAATTTTGTTGTTTTATTGTTTGTTTTGTAGAGGGGATTACTAAAGAGTCGGGAGTGGAAATACGAGGGGCTGAGAGATGACATAGCCATGCTCGACCAGGTGGAGCGTGACCGACTAGCACAGGTCGGATTGCAGCATGTGGCAGAGATGCCACAAGTATCGATGAACATGGGGCTACTGATAGCCCTAGCAGAGAGGTGGTATCCGGGGTCATCCTACTTCTGGTTACCGATAGGGGAGATGGCTCCCACACTAGAGGATGTATGGAGGATCTTGAGGATCCCCATACAGGGATGGTTGATGACTCCTACGGCCAATCAGGGCCAGGCTATGATGAGGCTGAGCAGAGACCCGAGCTTCACCCTGGAGAAGGGTAGAGTGAACATCGAGTCTCTAAGGTAGATGCCTAGGGCATCTAGGTTGACTCGGGTGTTGGCAAGGGTAGTGGGTGGCTTACTACTATGCCACCAGAGCGGGTGCAGATTACCCTGGCTCCTTTCAGATGTGGTCTATGACATGAGAGACCATGGATACAGATATGCATGGGGTAGCTTTGTACTGTGCCGCTTGTATAGGATCCTGCATGGGGTCATATACAAGGGAGGTCGATGTCTGGTTGTGACATCACTACTATAGGTTTGGTGCTGGGAGCACATCATGGTGCAAAGGCCGATAGGGCTCCCACTAATAGGGGTTGATCGAGAGAGGCCCTGGGTTTTCTATTGGTGGCTCCAGAGAGGGTCACAATGGTGGATAGATCTGCCGATGTCACAGAGGTTGCTAGATGACCTCATCCCAGACCAGATCACCTAGAGGCCATGGAGAGAGCATCTAGGGTGGGCAGAGGATGGGCAGGAGCTGGCTCGCATCAGGTGAGTCTGCTGGCTGAGGATGGAGTGAGGAGAGGTAGAGCTCCATCGCTACGACCAAGTTTTGTGGTAGTTCGGTCTTCAATAGGGGATCCCTTCTCTTAGGGATTATGAGTACTCCCGGACTATTCGGGATAGTACTACACTGAGCGGGGCTCCAGATATGCAGTGATTCTGGAGCCAGGACGTAGATGATGCCCCCATCCAGCTAGTGGATGGTGATGATGCTAGGGTTGCCAATGGATATGATGCCTGGTATGCAGGCATCCACCCTCCTCGGATGATGAGGGCATAGGGTCCGATGCACGCCATGGTGTGACGGATGGGGAGGCAGCATCAGGCTGCTATTGAGGCAGCGCAGGGTCACGATGGGAGAGAGCAACGATGGTCTCCATAGGAGAGATGCCAGAGGATGGCACAGGCTCCACAGAGGCCATAGTAGATAGGGAGGAGGGAGGAGAGATTCCCTTCTCAATAGGGGGAGAGGCCACCATCACCCGATAAGGGCAAGGGTATCAAGGTGGGGGAGAGCAGCGAGATGGTGGCTCTCCGGGCTGAGAATGCCCACCTTCGGGCTCAAGTGCAGACACTATAGGATGAGGCTACACGTCTCAGGGCTCAGAGCGGAGGGGCGAGCACTCGGGATCTGGCATGAGCTATTGCTCAGACCATGTTCTACCAGGGGTTGTACTATCATGTGGTTCTAGAGGGGTAGAGGATACCACTGCCAGCCCCCATTGCAGAGCCGATCATGATGGGATCATCGAGGACATCCTCACGATCAATGGCGAGGACCCAAGACACAGCCCTAACCTCTATGGGACCACCTCCTCCACCTCAGGGTAGGAGAGGAGATGAGGCTGAGAGCTCGAGGGCTTCTCGAGGCTAGCTGCTATAGACTGTAGATTGTATATATTATTATTACTTTTTGAGGGGATTGAGTATGCCAGGGTATTGATTGTGGCATACCAATCCAGATGATGTACATAATTGATTGATATATATAGATTGTCTTTTTGATGATATGACTTGTGTATATGTTGTATGATGCTTTAATTTTGAATTTTGTGATTGATTATTCATGTAATTATGTCATTGGAAATAAATTATAATTTTATGTCATGCCATAAAATTGTAAATGAAATAATCTGATGTGAATAAATTGGTTGTTTTGTGGTGTGATTTGATGAAAAAATAAAAGGGACTTCTAACAATAATTTCAAAGGACATTGTCGTTGTTATAGACCATTTCATGGAGTCACCGCTCGCTAGGTCGTCAAGCTAATCCCAGTATAGAAATATTGCTAAAAGTAAAAGGGTGCTTAAGAGACTATCTTAAGACTTTGTGTTGTGATGATGAAAAATGGTGATGGTGATAATTTGTTTTCAGATTTTCATAAAAATATTATGCATGAGATATTAAAAGAAATATGATTTTTGCTAGGCATAAATTCCTAAGTGTGATAAAATTTTTGAATAAGTCCCTAGGAACTATACCATCATTGCAAAATTGAATGTTGACATAATGACATGAAATAGAAAAATTTGCGTTCTTTTTAAAGCACAATTGGGTAACATAATGATGTAAGCCATATGTTTTTATGAATTAAAATGAATGGGAAATAAAATGAGAACAATGGTTTGCGCTAGGCATAGAATTATAGGTATAGACTTATACCATCATCGCGAAATCCAAAAAAAGAATTTGATATTTTAGTTTTATTGCATGATTGATTTTTTGGTTTTGAGATAAACAGAAAATAATAATATATAAACATGACTTTATTTACTAGGTTTTTGAAGATGTGAAAGAAAATTTTTGTTTGTTGGAAAGACATATATTTAATTGTTTTTATGCTAAGAAAATGTTCTTAAATAAGAAGATGAAATGATTCGAAAAGAATTGCAGAGATATTTTAAATTATCTCAAAGACAAAATGTAGATTTATAAGGAACCCTCATGTGCAAATGTGAGTTCATTACCGATCTTGATTTATCATAATGATACAAAATCTCTCAAATACAAATGTGTGTGCAATTGTATTGTTCATTCACCAATTTTGAGCAAGAGAATTTGATACAAGTAATTTGAATTAACCAAATAAGGGTTCATTGACCATGATTTATATGCATGTAACCATACCAGACTACTATGTAAGTCGGGTCATCAAGAGCTAGCTGATCCATAAGCCGACATAGGTCTATACAAAATAAGGTCGCTAATGTGACAGACATATCACCACGCTAGGGATTACCCAAGGCCAAGCGGGTTGGGCACAAACCACCTGTTATGGGGCTTACCTCACAGTTTTCGAATAATTGAGAATTCCAGGGATTCAAGCTCATTCACCCTTCTTTTCTTTTCAAGGGGTAGGGAAAAGGATTTTATTGCTTTTTGCTTTTCTTTTCTCGTTTGCTTCTTTTCTCTTTTTTTTTTTTGTATTTTTGCTTGGAACTGAGACAATGCTGAAATATTGTTGCGATGGTACAAAATAATATTTTTCTTTTTCTCATTTTCTTTGACTTTTTCTTTTTCTTCCTATACTAGGGATACTTGCTCGGATTGGCTGTAGAGCAAGGGATTTTTATTCTGGGTAGGGGTGAGCTTGTCCTTTTGTCAATTCTCAAAGATTCTAGACCATGTGCATGATAGGATAGCAGGGGAAACTTTTCGCTCAAGAAACCACTTCTACTATGTAGCATCATATCGAATTTGCAATGAAATCATTTTAATGTGAAGAGATATACTTGGTTCAAGTAAATAACAAGATCAGTTCTCTATGCTCAAAACTTTATTTAATTCAACTGTGGACTTTGATATAAGAGAGATTAATAATCATACCAAATAAAATCAAGATATTTATGCATGTGAGTGTGAAAGTGCGGGATTCCAAATAAATGCTAATTTATCCAAAATAATTGAAAATATAACTGCAATACTTCAAGAATTGACAGGTACAAAAATAAAAAATGTTTTGAAGATTTTGATGATTTTGAAGTTTTTATATTTTGATTTTGATTGATGAATTGAAAGAATAAATACTGTTACTATTTTGAAAATTTTTATATGGATGACTAAAATGAAACAATATGCAAAATAACAATATATACAAATGATGAAATGACCAAATTTTATGCATAATAGCGCTTAAGATGCATAATGTTCATAGGTTCTTTAAGATCTTTACCATCTAAGGTAGCTAATCGGTATGCTCCTGAGCCAAATTTAGCAGTGATGATATACGGTCCAAGCCAGTTGGGCTCAAATTTACCTTTAAGGTCTTTAGTTGCATTAGTTATTTTTTGATTTTCTTTTAAGACAAGGTCGCCGATCTCAAAGGATCGATGATGAACTTTCTTGAGGTATGCTCGCTTGAGCTTGTTTTGGTAGGCACGAAGATGCTCCAAAGCATTGATGCACTTCTCATCTAGGAGTTCCAGCTGACTAAATCTGCCAGCATGATATTCATCTCCTACTTCAGTATCTTGAAGTAGTAGAGCCAAAGAAGGAACTTCTAATTCAAAGGGAAAAACAACTTCAGCACCATAAACCAAAACAAAAGGTGAAGTGCCCATGGGAGTACGAACGCTAGTTCGATAAGCCCACAAAGCAGGATATAGTTGAATGTGCCAATCTCGGCCAGATTTATTGACCAGTATTTTGAGGATTTTGATTAATGTTTTATTAGATGCTTCTGCTTGGCCATTACCCCGAGGATAATAGGGAGTGGACCAACGATGTTGAATTTTATATTTTTGACATAATTTTTTGACATCTTTATTTTTGAAACAAGTTCCATTATCTGAGATGAGATTTGCAGGAATTTCGAACCTACAAATAATTTGATTAAAAATAAACTTGGAAACTTGGGTTCCAGTGCAAGAAGCTAAGGGCATAGCTTCAACCCACTTCGTGAAATACTCGGTGGCGGTTATGATGAATTTGTGTCCATCAGATGACACAGGGTTGATTTTTCCAATGATGTCTAAGCCCCATTTTGAAAAGGGCCAAGGAGATGAAATAGCCTGTAGTTCTTGTGCAAGCGCATGGACAAGGTCAGCGTGTTTCGGCACTTGTCGCAATGGCACACATAATCATGTGCATCATTCTCCATGGTAGGCCAAAAATATCCTATCCTAAGGAGCTTCTTAGCAATGGCGCTACCACTAAAATGTCCCCCACAAGATCCATCGTGGGCTTCACTCAAAGCTGATCTAGATTCTTCTAGATTCAAACATCATAGTAGGATGCCTTCAAAAGATCTCCTATACAATGTATTGCCAATAATTACGAAGTGACTTGCTCGTCTACGTAATAACCGATGTTGGTTGCTATTACAACCTTCAGGAAAGGTCCCATTTTGAAGAAAATTAAATATATCAGTGTACCATGGTTCAGGAGTAGTTTCGTTGATTAGAAACACATCCAAAGGTTCTAAGCATGATTTATTTGAAGTGGGTTCTTGGAGTCGATGAATAATGATGGTAGCATATTCGTCATCTAACTCCAAGGGCAAAAGAGATGCAACTGCAGCCATAGCGTCAGCCACACGGTTGCTAGTTCGAGGAATAGCTTCCAAGGTAACTTGATCAAATAAAGATAATAATTGTAAGACATATGCTTTATATGGATGTAATTTATCATCTCTGGTCTGATAAACATCATTGATTTGATTTATGACAAGTTGAGAATCACCAAAAACCAATAGATTTTTAATTTTTAGTGCCAAGGCAGCTCGTAATCCAAGGATTAGAGCCTCATATTCAGCAGTGTTATTAGTGCAAGCAAATTTTAATTTAAAGGACAGAGGTATAAGATGTTTCTATGGAGATATTAAAATAATACCTGCACCAGCCCCACTCATGCATCGGGCTCCGTCAAAGTATAGGGACCATTGCTCTGGATGGTCTGCCTCTAGTTTAAGGCATTCATCAGGAAACTCAATGATGAGGGGATGGGTAGACTCTAAGGGTGCAGCAACTAATTGATCTGCTATGATTTGACCCTTAACAGACTTTTGTCCTATAAACGTGAGTTCAAACTCGCTTAGTGCAAGAACCCACTTTGTTGTGCGACCAGATAAATAAGGTCGACTCATGAGATATCGCAAAGGGTCGAATTTAGCAATAACATACGTTTTCTGACTGAGCATATAATGGCATAATTTCTGTGTAGAAAATATGACTGCTAGACATAACTTCTCTAATATTGTATAGCGAGTTTCATAACTGATTAAGGTTCTGCTAATGTAATAATTAGCACGTTCTTTCTTCTCATCGTCAAGTTGAGCTAACATAGCTCCTAAGGCAAAATCTGAAGCAGAAATGTACAAGATAAATGGACGATCAGATCTAGGTGGTGAAAGCACCGGTGGTTTAAGGAGATATTGTTTGAGGAGTTCAAATGCTTCCTGACATTCATCGTCCCAATGAAAAGAGACATCTTTCTTAAGAAGCTTAAGAAAGGGTCCGATTTTATCTGCCAACTTATCGATGAAGCGATGAATAGCTTGAAGCTTACCTTGTAGACTTCGTAATTCAGATATATTTGTGGGTGTGGGCATATCAGTGATAGCCACAATCTTGAGAGGGTCAATTTCAATGCCACGTAAAGAAACTATAACCCCCAATAATTTACCGGACTTAACTCCGAATATACATTTGGCTGGATTCAATCGGATAAGATATTCCCTTAACCGATCAAATACTTTTCTCAAGTCATCTAAATGATCATCTTCTTTGATGGAACGAGCTATAATATCATCTACATAATCATGTAGAATATCATGCATCATATCATGAAATATATAAGTCATGGCTCGTTGATAGGTTGCACCTGCATTCTTCAAACCGAATGGCATCACTTTCCAACAAAAGGTCCCCCAAGGGGTAATAAAGGCTATTTTAGCCTGATCTTCAGGAGCTATCCTGATCTGATTATAACCAGAAAATCCATCCATTAGGGATATCATTCCACTCCCAGTAGTAAAATCAATGATCTGATCCATGTTGGGAAGAGGAAAATCATCTTTAGGGCATGCAACATTAATATCTCTAAAGTCTGTGCAAACCCTAACTTTGGTAGCTTCTTTCTTAGTTATTGGAACTACATTCGAGATCCATTCAGCATAATCAATGGCTTGTATAAAAATAACCTTCAAGAGTTTTTCTAATTCCCCTTTGACTAGTAAGGCCACTTTAGGATGCATTTTTCTAAGTTTCTGTTTAACAGGTTTAGCATCCGGATGGACTACTAGGTGATGCATAACTACATAAGGGTCTAATCTTGGCATATCTTCATATGTCCAAGAAAAGACATCTTCATATTCTTTAAGAAATGCAATGTATTTATCCTATTTTTCTTGACTCAATTCTGATCCAATGTTGATTATGTGAGGGTTATCCTCGGTTCCAATGTTAATTTTTATGACATTTTCTACTTCCATGTGTAGATCTTTCTCAAAATTAGGTGGGGCGGGTGAAACGCCCAATTCTTGTAATTATTCCAAGGTTAGCTTGGATAATTCATCTTGAGGAGTCGTGGCCTCAAGCTGGGCTATACTAGGTATAGAGCCATCAAAATAAAATTCATGATGTAACAATTCCTCAACGGAGACATCATGGAAGATATCTCCCTCCAACTCATCGTCGGATTCAGTGATCATCTCGGGGGTAAGCTATAGATAGCATATTACATGTAAATGGCTTATTCATTAAATGCAAAGCATCACGTTTATCCAAATAATCTTGGTAACATATGAGATGGTCATCATCCTCAAATGGGAAGGGCTGACCCTTACTAGGAAATAGGCCCACACCACATCGGGAGGGCCATGGTTCTACCTCAAAAGGTTCTTTCATACCATTTTGGAAAGGTCCCAAACCTTTCCCTTTATATCCCAATTTAAGCATTATAGATTTGGCTTTAATATACTCATTAGTAAAATAACATCGAGCATATCCATCATAATGAGTCTTGATGTTTCTAGGTATTCTACCCCAGTCATATCCCTTATAAATAAAAGCGCAACTCCCGACTTGGTAAATACTTCCCATAGGCTATGGGAGACCCAAGGTATGAGGAGATGGTGGCAAATTATTTAAAATAAGGGAATCTTGCATAGCAGCATTCGTTTTTTCTTATATAAGAATTTTAGATAAATCGGGTAAGAGCTCATCAGTAAGAGCATAAGAGGTAGAAGGAACATTTCCTACATATTCTAATGTGGAAACTATGCCTTTGGTGGATGTAGATGTTGTAGAGATGTCGATGGATGATTCTATTATAGGTATAGAATTTATAGGAGTAGAACAAGAAGCCTTGGTTGTGGGATTAGGATCTTTTTGAGGTCCTAATGTGGTTTGTTTAGAGGATGGTTGAGCTGTATGTAGAGGTGGAACTGATGGAGAAGAAGTAGATGGCGTTATGGGTGTGTGTTTCACACGTTTAGATGGGTAATGAGAATTAGGATGTGTGGATGATAAAGCAGGGCAAAATTGAACTCCAACAGGTTCTACCAAAGCACACATATCAAAGGGTCTAGGATCACCATGAATGGTAACCAACTGATTCTTAAATTTGAATTTAACACATTGATGTAAAGTTGAGGGAATGGCTCGCATTGCATTGATCCAAGGGTGACCCAAGAGTATATTGTACGATGCAAGGCAATGTACAATAAACACGGTCATATCCAAGGTTCTCGGACCAACCTGCAATGGGATGGTAATAACTCCACATGTTTCTTGTGTTTCGTCATTGAAGGCTTTTATGATCATATCAGTTCTTTTCATTTCATCACTTCTAAACCCAAATATTTGGTAGAAGTCAAAAGTGTAGATGTTTAAAGATGAACCATTATCAATCAAGACTCGTTTAACTGCTACATCTCCAATTAAGGCAGTAATATATAAGGGGTTATCCTTATGTAAACTATGTTGAGGTATGTCTCTATCCCAGAAGTCAATACAATCAACTTCACGAGTTATTATAGTATTAGCCATGGCTTCAGGTTGAATGTCTTGTGGTACCATCATCTGGCTTAATGTGAGCATTAATTCATCTCTATGTGTAGGAGAGGATCTTAAAAGGTCCAAAAGGGAAATTCTAGCTGTAATGTTTGATAGTTGCTCATTAATATTATAAGGAGGTTTAGGTTGCACATTAGGTGCCTGATTCCCTTTATTAGGAACTTTCAAAACAAATGGAGTTGATCCATCATTCTACATTTGATCTTGTTGAGAGTTTTGAGCCTGTTGTCTAGTAACAACTTCGATGGTACCCACAATATTATTCTGTGGATGATGAATGGGTCTTGGTCTAGCATTTATGGCTTGCTCATTAGAAATTAATTGGTGAGACGATGGTCTAGTAGTGACTCTTCTTGGAAATGGTTCTTCTGGGACCATATGACTTGTGATAGGGAGAATAGGATCTGATTCATCTTTAGAGCTATTCGATTGATTTGAGGTGATTTCCATATCACTCTCAGTCTCATATTCTGTATCACTAAGATCAGGTGTCTAAATATTATGTAGAGGTCTGGTCGTAACCACGGATAAAGTTGTGTCAAATATTTCCAAATCATGAGCAGGTAAATGCCCACTAATAGTTCCTACATATCGGGTAGGAGGGGGAACATTATGATGTTCAATTTGATTAGCCACTTCCTTGCCATGCTTTGGTAAAGGATGTTGAAATATGTCCAATGACTGATTGGCATTCTGATTCGGTTTTGGAGAATGTTATTTTGAGCATTATTAGGAGGATTTTGCTTAGGTTGAAAGGCTTGCACCTCCATCTCATTGTTATCAATTAGGTCCTGTATTTTATGTTTTAATATTTTACAAGAGTTGGTAGTGTGTCCAGGTCCTCTATGGAAGTCACAGTGTAAATCAGCTCTGTATCCAGGTATAGTTGGATCAGGTTCCCGGATAGTTGGTATTTGAATCAAACCTCGTTCTAATAATTGCATGAGAATGGTTGATAAAGGTTGATTTAACCTAGTAAATTCTCGAGGAGGTTTATCGAGAGGTTTCAGTATAAACTTCTCCGTTGTCTTTGTAGCATTAATAGTAGCAATATTTCTACTATCAGTGACTCCATCACCCACAACTTGTTTATTTTTATATTGATTTTTGGATGTTTTCTCATCATCTTTCTTTTTAAGCTGACCTCTCCTAATGAGAGCATCTTCCACTCTTCGGGCTAAGTCTATAGCTTGATCAAAGGTGGTCAAGGTAGCAGTTGATAATTCATAAGATAGTTGGTCTTGTAAATTATTGATAAAGATGTCCAACATCTCCCTATAAGGTAACACAAAGTGCAATTTTCCTATCAACTGTCTCCACCTAGCTAGGAAATCGGCAAAACATTCATCTTTGTCTTGTTTTAAGTTGTACAAGTCTTTAATGGTCACATGCCTTTCGATGTAGGCACTAAATTGATGCACAAAAGACTCAGTAGTTTCTTCGAAATTCCTCAAAGAATTAGTGGGTAATTGATAATACCACTCTAATGCCATTCCTCCTAAACTTTTTGGGAACATTTTTAGCAATAATAAGTCATCATGCGATATATCATGACATGCTATCCTAAACATACGAAGATGCTCTATGGGATCTTCGGTTCCTTTATATATGGGCAAGACAGGCATAGGAAAATGTTTAGGATATGGTTGTGCTACAACTATAGGATCTAGAGGCTGACTACACATCTCTCGATAATTGTACGAGGGATGGTAGGGATCTATCTGGTCCATGCGGGAAACTAACTGTTTCACCATGGTTTCAAGATTACTAGTTTGTCCACCATATTGGTTTGGTGGGACATAGATATGGGATTTATGAGTGTATGACGGTGTGACATAAGGATTAGATGCTATATTGCTATTATGCAAAGCGTTGGTAGGAAGAGTATTATGAAGAGGATTTGTAGTAGTATTATGTTGTATCCCAGATTGTTGGTAATTGGTGTTTGGTTTTGTTTTGGGTTTTTGTTGATTTGAGGTATATTGCTCAATAGCTTGGCGAAATAGAGTAGTAAATGAGGGTTTCTTTTGTGTGGGAATAACCCTAGGCTTGCTAATAGGCACTTTAGATGGTTGGGTAACCTGTTGTTGTTGCATGTTCTGGATTATAGCGGCCATATCCAAATTGGATGGTCCAGCTTGATCACTCTCTTGTTCAATAAAGGACAAGGGATTAGTGCGTGTGTGAAATACGTCTTCTAGAGTTGCTTGAGTGTCACTAATTCAATCCTTGTCCATATGGACTGCTCTATTAAGAACACCAATATTAGTATTAAGGAACTTCCAGAATTGTTCCATGTTTTCAAAAGTAACAGCTCCTCCCGGAGACATTTTAGGGGATGAGGATCCTTCCTCTCTATTAGTTTCTTCTTGTTCATTTCCTACAGCAAGATCTTCTTCTTGCTGGTCTAGGGTTCCTTCTTCCTAGACTTGGTCTTCAGGAAGGACATCTAGGTTATTTAATGGTTTTCCTAACCAATCTTCTTCTTCTTCAGTCTGTTTTCCATTCCTAAGTCTAGGCATTGTGCTTAAACTTAGATTTCAGCAAATATATATATTTATATATATATATATATATATATATATATATATATATATATGTGATAGGTTTGAGAGGTATATATTTTAATTATATACCTACTATAATACTTAAAAGGGAAATGTTTTGATTTTTTTGTTTATGTTTGTTTTTTTTTTGTGTTTTATAATATTATTATAAAGATAACAAATAACATTCTAGTTGCAAGAAATAACAATAATAACATAAATGACTTAGTTTTCTATAAATAGTTTATGGATGTCATTGATGGGATCAAGTTCATCAGGAGTCATGAAATGCTCCTCTTCAAATTGGAAATGGTTTTTCAAGAATTTGACAAAGTGTGCTATAGTAATATGATCTGCTTCATACTCGAACTTGTAAAAATAAATCTCATGGCAATACTCTCGATATAACACATCTCTAGGAACTCTATTCCATATTTTTCTATCCGTAAGAACGACTTCTTGATCCTCTATACGAGATAGAAACTTATGTACTACAACTGCATTCTCAAGGTATTCTTCAAAGGTGTACAATTCAGAAGACACAAGTGCTCTTTTATTGGCTAACCACCTATGGCAAGCTCTCTGAAGTTCATGGTATAAGGTTACTTGATCAGGATCTAGGATTCTATCTAGGACAAACCTCTTGATTTGCCTAAGTTCGGTTGATCTAGATGAAATAATATCCAATCTCCTATCAAGTTCGTCCCATAAAGGTTGGACTCTATTCGTTTGAGGTACTCTAAGCACGGAAGTAATCTCTATGGTTGTTAATTGATTTTCAACATTAATGGTGACAGCTCATCTTTTATTATAATCTACCATCTAAATATGATATGCAATTTTAATTGTTCGTCTAATGATTCTAGACATTTTTTTTTTTGGATTGTTTTCAAAATGTTTTAGTTTCACGTCGGGTTCACCAAAATGTATCGACCCAAATTTTTCATGTCCTTACCTTCAGGCTATAGGATCCGTGCCCGAAATGGGGATGTGAGAAGGATGGGACAATACCTCGGACTGAGAGGCCCTTTGAAGGTCGCGCCTCTCGGGGGAGGGGTATAAGGGTGAATTTTTGATGGATGGTGGGTTCACCAAGAAACTTTGAGTGGCAGTTTCCACGCCTAGGTTGAGAATGGTTTTGATGTGTTCATTTTGTACTTTAATCATTCATATCCCTAGGTTGTCCAGAATGAATCTAAGCTATTCTATATGAAAATGCTGATTTATATGAATACAAAAGCATGAATGAATCCTAAATACCATGAATATACTAAATAAGAAAGAATGCACCTGATTTCGGATGTCTGATGAAGATTCTGAAGCTTGTAAGAGTCTAGATCATCTCGAATATGATAGGATCATCTGTAATTGTATAGAATCATCTCAGATCATAGGCGATCATCTAAAATTAGACAAGATCATCATCGATCTGATGAATTCATCAGATGAATCCGTTAAACACTACAATCACAAAAATAGACACCAAAAACCAAAAATGCAACTGCAAGAATAATGCAAAATGATAGAAATGATAGTATAAATGCTTAATTGATAAATCTAGATAGCATATTAAAGGAAATGCATTGTTTTAATAACTTATTTTAACTTTATCATGCATTTATGCTAGATGAGGTGAACTCCAGGATGTAGAATAAAAATAAATCAAGCTAATGCATAGTAAAATAAAGAAGAAAGATGAAAAATGCAAACTCAGGGCTCTAGTTGCCCCCAATCTGAACTGCTATCGAGATCACCTCCAATCGTATGAGATCATCATCGATCTATGATAGGATCATCCGAAATCATCTAGAATCACTTGCGACGATCCGAGCTTCCTCCAACTGAAGCACAGTGAAAACCTGCAATGAAAACTTAAAACTACAAATGCAAATGATGGGGGCGAGGATGTTCTAATACAACAAAAACTAGAGTTGCAGGGAAATGATCATCCAAGGGGGATAAACTAAGAAAATCCTAGTTTATATAGGATTAGGGGGAGGTTAGGAGGTTGGGGATCATCCCAATCTAGGAGATCCTCAATGGAGGAATCTCCAACTATGTAGACATGCTTCTGCCCAAGTTGGAGAGGTTGTTGAAATAGAAGCTAATTATGAAAATTCGGTTTTGGGATGAAATCGTCTGGACATTCTGTTCTAGATGAATTTGTTCGATTTGGGATGATTTCGTCGCGATGATATCGTCCAACGGTCAAAACAAATCCTAAAAATGGCATGAAAAATGAGGAGAGCGGTTAACGAGCGATTTTGGGGTTAAAATTCAAATTTTTATCTTTTTACTAAGGGTTTAACTGCGCCAATTTTAGGGTGCTACAAGTGTCCAACATTAGGCTTAGTTCAACCTCAACCTTTTTGACTTTTGCTCTCTACCAAGTCTAATAATTTGCTTCTATTTTCTTTCATTCTTTTGGCTACATGGTGCCCAATCAATTACATATATATAGTAAAAATGGTATGTCTAGCCTTGGTGGAGCCAATACAGTGTGTTTCTGATAAGTTTTTATCTCTGCAAAGGCTTGATGGCATTCTTCGTCCCAATGAAAGGGGACCTCCTTGCGTAGCAACCGATTCATAGGTCTGCATTTATTTGATAATTGTGCGATGAATCTTTTGATGGATGCTATCTTGCCTTGTAGGCTCCTCAACTCCCTAATGTTGGTAGGGGCGGCCATTTCCAGTATAGCCTTTACCTTTGTAGGATCTACTTCAATGCCTCTCTTGGATACGATGAATCCCAAAAGCTTTCCAGAAGTTACACCAAATATGCACTTCTTAGGATTCAATCGGATATTGTGTTCTATGAGGTGATCAAAGACTTGTCTAAGGACTTCGGCATGCTCTTGCCACAACAGGGACTTGGCTAGTAAGTCATCCATGTAATCTTCCAAGATCTTATGCATATAGTCATGGAATATGTATGTCATGGCCCACTGATATGTGGCACCAGTATTTTTGAGACCGAATGGCATCACTTTGTAATAGAATGTTCCCCATGGAGTAATGAAAGCAGTTTTATGTTGATATTCGGGCTTAATCCAGATTTGGTTGTATCCGGAAAAACCATCCATTAGGGAGAGCATTTCATGACCTATGGTTGCATCTACAAGAGCATCTATGTTTGGAAATGGGAATGAATCCTTTGGTGTTGCCCTATTTAAATATTTGAAATCCATGCAGATACAGACTCTTCCATCAGGTTTCCCTATGGGTACCATGTTCGACACCCACTCAGGGTAGTCGATAGGAACTATGAATACTGCATCTAGTAGTTTTTGCAATTCATTCTTTACCATCAAAGCGATGGTTGGATGCATTTTCCTCAGTTTTTGCTTGATTGGCTTCTTCATGGGATCCAATGAAAGGTTGTGAACGACTAACTTTGGATCTATCCCTGGCATGTCTTTGTAAGTCCAAGCAAAAATATTTGGCCTCTCCTTGAGGAGAGGAATTAGGATGGCTTGTTCCTCTGGAGATAGACTTTCTTCGAACTTGAATTTCCTTGGTTGGGTAGGATCATCATTGATGTCCACCTCGAAAGTCGCTTCTATAGCCATATGTGACCCATCCTCTAGTTGATGAGGCATGGGTATCAAATGAATGTCATCGGTAGGATTTATAGGACCTAGTGACTCAGGTTCCAAACCAACATGGAAGATGTCATATGCACAACCTGATGCAAAATGGAATGGATGTAACATCTCTTCATTGGGGAAGAGGTCTTCCAGCTCTATGGGTGAATTAGCATGATCCCAATCAATAGCCTCTACATCAAGATGCAATGATTTGGTAGGATCTGCTAGATTATGAAGTGGAGTGGTCAAATCAATGGAGATCATGTTGATGGATGGGATGAAATCTCCAGGACCACATGGGTGCAATCTTGTCTTAGGGGTTTCCCTTCCATACTCATGATGAGGTTTTGGAGGAATGGGAATTTTTGGATCTGGCCCATGAGTAGGGTGGATAATAGGATCATTGGGCTCTAATCACTCTCTAAATGTAGGTGGAGGGGGATTGACCATCTGATGAATGGCATCTAGGTCAATAGGTCTCCCCAAAAATTGGATATGAGGGTCTATGGCATGGAGTGCCACCTCTCTCTCTACTAGCTCATTGACTTGCCACAAGTGGTGAGGTCCAAGATAAGCCATCTTGATCTCATCCTCAAAGTCATCATCACTTATCCAAAAACTATTAGCATTGGTATGCGGCCCTAAGACAAGGGGCTCATGTCTTGGCCCCAAGTAGGCCATCTCTATTTCATCTTCATATTCTTCGTCACTTATGAAGAATCCATTTGCATTTGTCTCTTGCCCCAAAGTCAGGGGTTGATGGCTTAGGCCTAAGTAAGCTCTTTCTGTTGAGTCTTCTGATTCATAGTCACTTTCATCTGATGTATATCCACTCTCATCGTGGATGGACCATGTGAATCTTTGCAAATAGCGAGGCCCCTGATAGGCTAAGCCAAGTTGCACCTCATCATCACTTGCTTCATATCCATTCTCCTCATCCCATGAGTTGTACCCTGTTGGGGTGGAATCAATTGAGGTGTTTGGATGATAAGTTTTTGGAGGTGGTATGTTTACCATGGCCACTTGTCTGTTGCTCAAATTTCCTATTCTTAGGGGGTGATAAGGAATGAAATCAATGTCTTCTCCTAACCCTATGCTTAATATTTCCAATGTCACTACAAGCGAGTCATCTCGACCTCTGCTATAATAGCCTAAGCCAAATATTTTAGAGGGAAGCTGATATAGTGGCTCGTATGGCTGCCTGTACCCCTGCTCATATATGCCAAGGCCATAGCCATGCCAATGGCAATGCTCAAAGTAGCTTAGAGCAAACTCAGGATTAGAGAGGTAATGAACATTGACTATGAATAATTCATCACCATCCTCTTCTATATCTGAAGACTTATGAGCATAGTCCAGGCCAGCATAGACAAAATTGGTTTGGTTGGGAGGGATTCCAAGTGGAACCACTATTCCTACTGGTGGCCTCAAGTCCTTAGGCCTCCCTATGTCTTGTGCAGACTCAATGATAGGTGTAAATGTAATGTTCTACACAAGGTACTCCCCTATGCCTATGCTTGCCAAGTGTATTGATGCATGCGATGTGGATGACCCCATGGATGATACTAGCGAAGCAGGGTGATAATCACTATCTTCATCTTGATCTTGAAGATCTTCCTCTTCCATAGGACTTGGCATTTTAGCAATGGCTATAGTTGGAACTTCCTTGGGCCTTTCTTCCTTAACTAAGGGTGCCTTTAGCTTCTGATTATCTTTTGGTTTTGATATTGATGGTACTTTAGAAGCATTGACTATCTTGAGTGCACCAGGAGGTGTTGATGTGCATGGGTCTTTTCTTACCCCTTTGTCTTTGTTATCCACTTGTGTGGTTGGGGATGAAGGTGCTACGTATAGGTGAGTAGAAGGGATTACAAATTCTCCTAGAATTTCCACCTGATTGATGTATTTAAAAGGCTCTTCATCGGCCAGAACCACATAGACTTTGTTTTCGTGCACATACTTGACACACTGGTGCAAGATCGAAGGCACACACTTCATGGCCCTTATCCAAGGGTGCCCTAAGAGGATGTTGTATTGCATAGCTCCTTCCAAGACATGACACATCACGGGGATGGTCTTGTGCCCCACCTTGATGGGTAGGACTATCATTCCCATAGTATTGCATAAAGCATCATTAAAAGCTCTCAATGTGTAAGCTCCTAGAACGATATTGGACTTGGGGATCTTGAGGTGCTCTATTGTAGTTGTTGTGATGATGTTTATTGATGAACCTGTATCGACCAAGACCCTCTTGAAAGGTAAGTCATTGATTGCCACTACAATGTTTAGCGAAGGGTCTAGTAAGGCAGCAGGAACTGTCTTAATCTCATGATCATAGAATCGAATTACAAGTTCTTGGCATTCTTGTACTTGTCCCACAAAGTGAGTGAATGCATTCGCATCTTGCGGTTGGAGCTCAATTGTTCTTAAAATCTCTATTAGAGTCTCCCTATGCTTTGGGGACTATTGTATGAGCTCATAGATGGATAACTTAGCTAGAGTCATCTGTAGGTTTTGCTCCAATCTACTCCGAATAGTTACCATAGGTCTCGTTGGTGGACCTGGAAGGTTGTCTTACCTTTGCCTAGGAGCGGCTAGGATGTTCATGGGAGCTACAGGCGGTTGCGGTTGACCATACCGCCTAGTCCTTGTTGCTATGTTAATAATCTCAACCATCCCAATGCATCCATGGGTAGGTATGTCAGCTCAAACCTGATTGACTTGGGCCCCTTGCTCTCAAAGGGGCCTCATGATTGGGAAATGGGTTTTTGTATATGCCCATGTCTCTGTTATCGGGAGCCAGTGGGTTGTCAACTTTGAGTTCTCCCGCCTCAATCATGTTTTGCACTTGATGCTTAAACCCGATGCAAGCCTCAATGTCATGCCCCGGTATCCTGTGATAAGGGCAAAATTGATCTTCCCTATATCCTTTTGGCTTAGGATGGTTGGGATCTATAAGAGGTATATCAGGAAATCTGATCCTCCTGGCCTCGCTCAACTGATTAAATATTGATTGCATTGATTCTGTTAGAGGCATGAAATAACGAGGTGGCTTGCATTCTCAGTTTCTTCCCTGATTGTTCTTTTGGTCATAATTGGCTAGTGGGGGATGTGCTTGATAGTTCTGGGGTTGTTGTGCACCCCCATCCTTGGGTGTAGCCAATATGACTTGATTGACTGGAGCAGGGTTGCCCTACTTCTCTTGTACTTGTCATTCTTACCATTCTTGTTCCACTCCTTTTTGTTTCGGATTTTAATGGTTCCCTCATCTACTTTTATTTCTTCGATGAGCTTGGCCTATGCCAAAGCTTCCTCAAATGAAGGATACTACTGAATTTGTAGCAAGAGGGAGATATGTTTAGAACAAATTTTGGTGAACATGCGAATGATCTCTTCTATGGGAATGGAGAATGATAATTTTACCATGACTTTTCTCCATCTATTCCCATAATCCATTATTGGCTCATCATCATATTGTTTCAAGTTGGCCAGGTCTGAAAGGTTCACCTTCTTCTTAGCACCAAAGGAGAAACACTTTAAGAATGCGTTTACTAGTTGTTCAAAGTTGGTTATGCTATGCTTAGGTAGTTGGTTGAACCATTGAGTGGCAGCACCTAAAAATGTCATTATGAATGTTCTTAGCATGAGAGCGTCATTGTCTTCAAGATGAAAACAGGCATTGATAAAATTGGTGACATGCTCTTGTGCATCCTCTTCACCCTTAAATTTTTCTAACCTAGGCATCTCAAAGTGCTTAGGATATGGAGGGCTAGGGATTGATGGGCACAATGGTTGGTTGTGTATTTTTCTCAATGTTGGTGAGTTCCCAGCTGCCTCTTGTTTCTCAAAGGTTTTCATCTTTTCAGCAAGCTCTTGAAATGCCTTTGATGCATGGATTTCCTCCTCTTGTAAGCCTATTCGCATTGGCAATGGAGGTAACTCTCTATCCATTTGATTTGTTCCATTTTCCTCCCTCCTACGAGGGGACCCAGGATTATGATCCTGGTTTGTTATGTTTGCCCTTCCCCCATTAGTTGGATTTTGTTCATGATTTGGTGGGGGATTTCATTGTGGGTTATCTTGTCTAGTGCACCTCTCCTTAGGTGAGTCAACGCATCTTGTTCTTTGGTGGTCACCACCATTTGTCTATAAATTGTTAAGAGCTAGCCGCTCAGCTTGCTCTCTTAAATGTTGCTCATGTTGGTGCAAGAGTCTTTCTCTTTGTTTCTCTTGTTTGAGAGCTTCCACTAGCTCTCGCTCCTTATGTAATGCATTTTCTAACCGCCTCATTCGGTCAGTTTGTGCTGTCATAGAAGACTCATGTTTATCTGACTTTGTTCTTGTTGTCTTGACTCATAGATTCCTCGAGGGGGTTTCTACTGTATCTGTACTCTTGCTAGCTAATGTGACTTGTTCAGTGTACTATTGAGTATCCCTATGATCAGACTCCATGCATCTACTATGGGGTCACTCTGAGGTACCCCTAGACTGGGAGGTGTGTTTAGAAGTCACAGTTCATGAGCTTCTAGATGCAGAGTTCTCAGTAGCTATAGTTCTTTGAGTTGGTCATGTAGGAAATCGATCCAACCCGTCTAGCTATCTTGTTTTCCATGGTTGGTCCTATGGGGTGCCATTCACTCCTATGAGGTCATAGTCTATGGGAATATTTCCTTTTGTGTGAAGGGTTTCTTCTATATGATTCCCATGACTAGATGTAGCTCTAGTTTCCTGCCCTTCAGTGGGCAGACCTGTTTCATATGTTTCTTGTGAGTCTTGAGGTGTTGCAATTCTTGTTTTCCTTCTTGATGAAGAGGGCTTGGTGGTAACATGTTTTCTCCATGTGGATGGAGATGTAGTAGTCTCATCATCCCTATGTGAAGAATGAGTTTTAGAACCTTCTTTATGTCCATGTGAGGATTGGAGGAGGAAGCCCTTGAAGCTTCCTCACGTCTTTGAGATGTTTCTATGTGTTTAGAGGAGGCCCTTGAGGTCTCCTCATGTCTCCTTGATGAGGATGGCTGTGAAGCCTCTTTTTGTTTATGTGAATTTGTTCCATGATGTGGTTCCTTACTTGGGGTTTCTCGAGGAGATCCCCCAAGGGTTGAGTTATCACCCCTTAGGCTCGTGGAGCTACGTCTCACGGTCTTACGGGTAGGTCATTCAATGTTACTACGACTCTGCCTATGGGTATGAGTTGCTTTTGTCTCTCCCTCGGTATCATACCGAGGGTGTTTACTTCTTGTTTTGACCATGTTGTCTTATGAATTGATCTTTTGAGTTGTAATTTAGGAATAACCACACAATACCAAACAAATTTTTATCTTGATTACCGATTTAAGTGTGCCCTAAACTGTTTGGTGTGTTTTGATGTGTTGTTCTTTCGATTTATTTGCTCTTGTTCTTGGATTAAGAATGAGAAGACTCATCCATAGTGACAATCAAGTACACTCGTGCCAAACATGATTTTCTCAAAAGAAGCTAGGGTACACCATTGAAGACCCAATGGAGGGTTCGCCTAGCTCTTCCACTCTAAACCAATGATTGTTCCAATAGTGGGAGACAGTTTGAACACAAGTAACTTAGTATCACTATAAGTAAGTTTCTCAATCCATTTCTAGGAAGCTCTAGGGGGAAAACCAGTGGAAGGAGATGAATTCCAACATCACTGGACTGAATTGAAGGTTGGTGATGAAATCCAACTCCCCAATGTTTAAATGAGATGTGCGTGTGTGGTGTTCATTTTAAGCTTGCGTAACATAAAGTGCATCATATAGCAGCAATGAATCTTTCCTATATGCCTAAGTGCAAAAATACATTTCAATATTTAGAAAGATGCATGAACTACTATGATTTGTATGAGCGCACTTTATTTCATGCAACTATGGCCTCTAGCAGGGCCTCAAAGCAAGCAAACAACATACAATGTCTAGCACGTTGGATTCTAGGGTGAACTTTTCAGGCATAAGCCATTGTTCCTAGCAACGCCTAGTGGAAAATTTAAAAGAAGATCTAAGATATGTGAAATGCTTAATTCTTTCTTCTTTTATTCTTTCAATTTCCAAACATAAATGTGCTTTAAGTTCTCTATTTTAGACACACAAAAGTAGATAGAAAGCTATAAAATATCAGAGAAGCTATACCAACCTTTGATCCAGCTCAGAGATTCGATGTTTTGACCTCTGTTGCACTCCAGTTCTAGCCGTTATTGACCAGAGCGGTTGGTTTTTGACCTTGTAGCTCAGAGCGGCTAAGCTCTATTGGCCGCTGTAGCTTAGAGTGGCTAGTTTCTGGCCATTGTAGCTTAGAGTGGCTAGACCTGCACACAAAATTAAGTTAGTATTCCAATAGAAAATGAAAAATTAGTGGTGGTCCCACCGTGATCGCCATCTGTAGCGACCCCGGGAATGCACGCACCGGCCCCTTTTCTAACCCTACTTGCAATGTTATTAAAATACCGAAGATGAAATGGAAAGACAAGAGGAAAAAGCATATAACACAAAATAACAAAGATGGATCTCTTTATTGATATTGAAGCTCGGTTACATGTCGGTCCCTCTTAGGGATACCCATTTTGATACTATAAATTACAAATAGGCAAGGAGTGCCCCTTTCGTGAAGAGGTGGTGCGCTTATAAAATCTTCCTGGTTCCGCACATAGAAATGTATGAGGGCTTACAGATGCCTCCTTCTCTAGGTCTATTTCCTAGAGGGATCCCTTTTGCTCTCGTATGTTGCAATATTCATCCGATGTACCTATGGCCCTGCAAGCAATGAAACAACAACACACTTTTAGGTGTCCGAGATTGCCTCCCCGGATGAGGTTGTTAGTAATAAAATAATGTAATGGAAATATGGTAAAACTATGCCATGAAATCATGTAAATCTATGCTAATGATATGAAAACATAAAGAAATAGAATAAAATAAGCTATGTCTAAAACCTAAGCTAAGCTCATGGGCCACTGTCCAAGATAGTGGCCGCTAAGGTAAACCTTGCTCTCTTTACCCCAAAGCTATGGGTCAAAGCCTATATCTGATGTTGAAATAATAGGTGTTATGCTCTTCAATTCGTCAGAGCTTCGCCGTACATGTGATCTCAAAGAGAACTCTCCAAGTCTCGAAAGCTCTCCTCAAAAATATATCTCTCTCTGATTCTCCCTCATGTCATTTTGGTGCTCTTAGGCTTGCACCTTTTATAGTGTGAAACCCTAGGTCTATGTCCAAGCCCTAGGAATGAATTTCTCATGTGTAGTGCAAGTTAGCATGAGAATCTTTTGTCCATTGTCTATGTTTGAAGGCCAGTTAACTGAAATCTAACTGCCCACTTGAGTCTTCTATGCAAACTAGTCATTAGCATGAGAAGCTTTTGTCCTTTTTTTATGCTTGGAGGTCAGTTAACTTAAGTCTAAATGCAAACTCAAGTCTCCTATGTGAACTGGTCATGAAAAGGAATGCAAAGTTACTCCCGCTCACCTTTATTGCATGCAGACTACCACTTCCACCTGTGATTAGGCCTGTTTGTCGACAAACTACTTCTTATGGCTTAGTCATTGTCATCTACAGTGGCTAAGATCTAGCCACTATCATCTACAATGGCTAAGGTTTGGCTGCTCTAGGCTTGAGTGGCTAGGATCTGGCCACTCTTGGCTTGAGTGGCTAAGCTTGGATGGCTTGAAAAGGCCCCAAATGAGTGGTGAGAACCATTGTTGATGCTTGGAAAGTCCAATATTATGTCTTATGATCTTATGAGTGTGTCTATGTGAGTAGCTCCCCTAAGCATGACACGATTTAGGTGTCTACAGATACAAGGGTAATGGAGATGCCGATGTGGATGTCCCAATATGCAAAAGGTATTACCAAGGGGATTCCATATAATTGGGGTACCTATCTAGAGATATGGATGCATGAAGCTTTAAAAAAGTGATCAAAGAAATTTAGGATAGCCTTTCAGGCTATAGGATTGCTTATGAATGTAGTTATGAAAGTGGGAATTCAATTCCCAGGGTTAACACCACCTAGAGAAATTAGGCCAGATCAACAAACAATATTGAGATGGGCAAAATATGTACCCATATGTAAGGTTAATCCAAAGAAACCATGCATAAGGAGTGAGTGACATAGGAGTAAAGCTCAGGAAGACACTTCTTTAGAGGAGGATGTCGATGTACACCATCGAAGAAAATGTTCTAAATGGTTGGAGCTAAAACTAGAACAACAAGTACCTATAATAAGGCATCAGGATTAGCCTCTTGAGCAATAAAGGGAGAGTAGCCCTATACAAATAAGTATGAGAAGGTATCAATATATAATGGTAGGTAAACCAGCTCTAGAAGTATGGAGAATGGAAGAGTCAGATTCAGAAGCAATAGAGCTAGATGAGGTGTGTTGGGCAGAGACAGAGAAAATTGGGCAGAGACAGAAAATAGTACGCTCATTAAAGATTTTTTTCTCATTTTGATAAGATGGATGCATCTGATTTATTTAGAGGAATTGAGGTAGGGCACAATGGAGTAGCCATTACCCAAGAAGAAGTAGGAGTGGGACTGAGTACCAGAGTTGCAGATCCTACAAAGAAGATTTAGTACAAAATTGTATCAAGAGGCTATAGCTGACAAGAAGTTTTGAAGGATGTAGAAGTGCCACAAGAAATTAAAGCACTTGTTACTCAGAATTTCATAGTAGGGAATGCACAATAGATACAAGAAGATAATGTGATAGAGGAACAACAAGTGGATGGCAAGGAACAAGAATAAGTTCAAGAAAAGACAGAGGAGCTAGAGGGAGGCTCATATGAAAGAGAAAAGGCTCAAGAGAAAGTTGAGTAGCGATCTCAAAAGGAGATCATAAATATTTTGGATAGTGAGGGGGAGGAGAAAAGAGAGAAACAATCTCCACCTTGGGAAAATATAGACACCGAGAGAGCACTTAGAGATCTTGGAGGAAGCTCTAGCCACCTTAGAGAAGAAAAAAAACTAAGTACTCCTACAGAAGAAGAACAATGGGGAATGCAATCTAGTTATCTTTTGGAGATACCGTGGTTTGAGAGAGTTATAATGGAAGAGGAGGCATGGGGAATAGAGTATAAGGTGGACCACTTTTTCACTCAGTTATGCCATATGATAAATAGTGCAAGAATAGAATTTGGTATTGGCCATGTAGGAGAACTGAAGTTGTGGGAAAAAAAAGTGTCTCTCGAGTTGGAGCATATAACATAATAGGTAAATAGTGTAGAGTGAAAAAAGAAGATAGCTAATATCCATGCACAATATCCATGGAGGTTACCCAATGAAGAGGTAACAACAATATTGGGAAGATAAGATTACCAAAAGGGTTGGTCACAAACTATAGGAAGGACCCAAGGATTTATTTGGATTGAGTAAGTCATACAACCTGCCCAATCAATACGATAGAAGTGGAGTATAGAAGGGTCACTCCAGGAGTTTCCATTACCCTAAGGAAGTTGAACTTCCTAACACACTAGATAGAGTGGTTGAACATTGGGTTGGTATAAATCCATCGGCTCAAGGAGGCACAAGTAGAAGAGACCATAGCCACTTAAAATGAATTGTTCGTAATGGAAGAAGGATTGCAAAAAATTAGAACAACGATAGAAGAGAAAATAAAGAAATTGGAGGAGGATTTATCAGGCCTCAAAGTAGAGTCTAAATCCAATATTAAAATGCTCAAATAGGATAAGTGACGGATTTCATAGATGGTAGAAGATAGGATCAAGGAGTTGGAAGCACAACTTAAAGCAAAGGATAAGCAGATGTTAGCTCAGTTGGTCCAAAAGAATGAACAAATGACTGCATAGGCCAAGAAGATAGAGGAGCTAATGAGGGACAACAAGAAGGTCAATGAGATGGTCATTGAGAAGTAACCTCAAGTAAAGAAGACCAGGTTTGAGCTCTAGAAGCTGACATAAAATATCACTTGGAGACCATTGATATAAAGAATAATGAACTCCAAGAAGCTACTTCAGTAGAAGCTCATTGGAAGGATAAGTTGATTAAGAGTTCCTTCGAATGAGAAAATCAAATGACAGACTTCATGAAAGCTATCAAGGAAAAGGCTAACCTTCACGGAGCCAAAACCATCAAGATGGGGAGCTATGAAGCCAAGTTGAAGAATGAAAGGGAAATGTACAAGACCCAATTCAAGGACTTGGAGGCTGAGGTATCTCGATTAGAAGCCCTTCAAAATAAATAGAATGAGTCACGAGGATGTCGACTAAAGTAAAGGGAAGGGAAGATGTAGGTAGCAAATCCACCTCCCAGAAAAATAAGTGATTTGCTAAGTTTTGGATAGTTTTGGGGATTATTTGCTCTAGTTTTATGAAACTGTACAGTGGGAGCAAATCATATAGGATATTGTACAAATGAAGTGGCAAAACATATAGAGCAATGACAAATCATACAGGGCGTACCAAAATTCAATGAGATGCAAAGGAAATGTAATTTTGGGATGAAAGGTCACGTGGATTTGCTAACCTACGGTGTAAACTTAGGAAAATGCCAAAATATTGTATTTAGTTGTAATTGGGTAGTTGTGAATAATGGATTGTCTCAAGAACTACTTTGGAATGGCCTGGACAATGTTATATAAGGCCCCATTTTTTAATTTGTAGGTCTTGCTACTATTTTACTGGTTCTTAGTTGCTAGAGTATAGAGATAGTAATATTTTTGAGTTATTGCTATGATATTGATAGATTTTCCACATTGTAACTGAGTTGACAACCATTAATGATAATAACAAACATTTTGGATGACAGTGTATGGTCCTATTTTGTATGGTTGATGCATTGTGGATTATCATTGTGTGAATGCATTTCCTTTCTTACTGTTCTATGTTAGTTCCAAGATTTGTTCAAGCTTTGTGAGAAGATGGTTACTAGTGGAATCATGGGGAATGATCTAGAAGCATGAGAATGTAGACCAAGATGTATTTAGACTGACTATATGATTTTTGGATGTAATTTCCTGAAGGGAATCTCTGATTGGGAGTTTTGTTTATGAATGGAACTATCTTGTTAGGCTGTTAAAACCTCTACAAAACATCCTAGAGAGAGATTGGAGCATAAGAGAATTGCAATTACTACATTGTTGTATTTTTGGATCGTATAGATCGTATATCATACAAATCGTACACATAGTTATTACTAAATTTGGTAAAATAGGTGATCGATAGAAACTTACCTGATTTGGTAGTTTTGGTAATCAGCTTGAACGATTACAAAACTATGTACGACATCCTCCAAAACAAAATCTGCCAGTTTTGTTGAGTGCAAGATCATACCATCTTGGTCACTGTACAATCTGAGATCGTACAATGTATGTGTTAAAGACTGTGTAAGAGACTGAAAGTTCATACAAGGGTAGTTCGGGTAATTGGAATATTATTCGATTTGGTAGTTGGAACAAAGCTCTATCTAGGGATCATTCTAAACTTTTGAAATAACCTCCTCATTGGGAATACTCCAATGCTATGTTACATCATGTGCTTGTGGGTTGTCGACAAAAACCATACCTCTTTCGATCATATTTTGCATAAGATTTTTAATGAAGAACACAAGCTTATACTAAGAGGGGGTGAATAGTATAAGACCACTTTTTAATTTGCTTTAAAATCAGCTTTCAAAATAGTATAATGTAGTGAATAGACAATAGTAATAATAGCAGTAATAAAATCAATGCACAACACACCATCCACAAAGTGACACAACAATTTACGTGGTTCACCCAATGTGGGCTACTCCACGGATAAAACTTTTCTCTAAAAGTTATATCACAGTTCTTTGGGAAACCTTTCCAATTACAAAGTTTATGGGCACCAAACCAAAGGAGACACCTTCCCCTAGCTCTGCTCTTTAGTGGTGATCCTCTAGAAGACCTCTATCTCTTTTGCCCTTAGCAAGTGGAACTCTATCCATAGAAGACACCTATCTTCCCTGCTCTGGCTAGAGATCTTTGTCCTCAACTCTATCATCGCAAAGCCTTTCCTCAAGTTCACACCAAACATAGTCCTTTGGTCTGGCACAAATTTGTCCTCTTCCTTTGTTCTTTTTGTTTCAGTCACACTTGGTCAAAACCAACTTTTCACCATCTACGCAAACATAGTAGCACTTGATTAACTTATTCTCTTCTGCAAAACCATAGTAGCACAGTCTTTTCACATCCAGTGCAAACATAGCAGCATATTTTTTGCACTCTTTACTCAAACACTATATCACAGTCTTTGCACAATCTACACAAACTCAGTAGCATAGTCATCGCACACTCTACGCAAACATCGTAGTCGATCAGACTTCCACTTATGCACCTCTATGATCGAACTTCTCCTCGTACTCTATCTATGCAAATTGCACTTCGAATGCACACTTTATTGATGGCCAAACTCTTCAAGCAGCCCTCCTTTTATACTCATAATCTCAAGATTAGAACCTTGATCTTAGTCGGCTGCACATCCCTAAAACAATGGTGGCACAAAACCCTATGCTACGTCAGCCCAAATTTAACTCTGTCGGCTCCATTGCCTCCCTATAGCTTTTGGTGTGAAACTTCAACATGTCATGATATCGCTACATTTTTATAGTCGTACACCTTCTATAGCCTGCTGTCGTGAAATCGTGACACCTTGGCATTTGTCGACTTCCTTTGTGCTTCTATCATGAAATCATGACACCTTTGCCTATTGCTGATGTCATCTCACTTCTGTCATGAAATCATGACACTTTAGTCTTCATGGCATTCCTCTTAGCTTTTGTCATGAAATCGTGACACTTATGATTTTTATTGATGTCATATTCACTCTGTCGTGAAATCATGATGCTTTAGTCTACAATGCCTTCTTCTCTACTTTTGTCATGAAATCATGACACATCTACTTCTACTGATGTCATTTGCAACTCTGTCATGAAATCGCGACGCTTTCGCTGCCTTAAGCTCTTTTCTACCATATGCCCGTGAAACTGGAACATGTCACGAAATCACGATGCTTTCGCCTTTGAGCTCTTCCTTCTTCAATTCATTATGAAATCATGATGCTTCTTCTATTTAAGACTTGCTAACTATTTCTATCATGAAATCGTGGCACTTTCTCCAACTACAAGCTGCCAACTCAACCTGTCATGAAATTGTGACACTTTCTGCATCCGTACAACTTATTTGTAGCCTGTCGCGAAATCACGACGCTTCTTATTTCAAGATCTTCCCTTAGCTGCATGTCATGAAATCATGATAGTTCTCACTTCGAGCTTTTTAGCATGTCACAAAATCGTGACAGTCCTCAACTTGACCTCTATAGCATGTTGCGAAGTTGTGACATTTTACATGTAACTTTCTCTCTCTTTGAACTTGTGAAATTGCGACAGTTCTTTTTGTGGACTCTCTCTTCAACATCATGTCACAAAATCATGACACTTTTTCATCTGTACAACTTACTTTGCAGAATGTCATGAAATCATGACACTTTTCTTTATCTGCCTTCCTGCACTTTTCGAGTCACGAAAATGTGACATGTAACAAAATCGTGATACATTCCATATTGCTCTCCTTATCTGCCAACATGTCATGAAATCGTGATAGTTTTGCCTGCTTCGTCTCTGCCTTCCAGCATGTCATGAAATCATGACAGTTTTTCCTGCTTCGTCTCTGCCTTCTAGCATGTTGCAAAATCACAACAATTTTGCCCGAAATTTCTCTCTCCTCAAACATGTCGCAAAATCATGACAGTTTTTCCAGCACTTTCTCTCTCCTAAAACATGTCACAAAATTGAGACAGTTTTTCCAGCCGTCTGCATACTAATTCTTACTTGTCTTTTTATTGATCTTTTGCAACTGGGCTACTCTGATCTACTTGGAAACTCACTGTCCAAACTGAAACCTTCATCAAGACACATTATTTGACATAAAACCAAATTTCTTCAAGACCTTATTGACATCAATGACAACATATACACTTAGAGCAAAGGTACCCAAAATTGCCAATAATCTCCCCCTTTGTCATTGATGGCAAACCTTTACTAAAAGTACATCTTCAAGAGCCAAAACTGAAAGCAATCTGAGCTGACAACTGAGAATCTTTCTTTGAAGTTTTTTCTCCCCCTGACTTGAAGCTCTCCCCCTTACTTGAAGCTCTCCCCCTTACTCATATCTCTCCCCCTTACTCAAATCTCTCCCCCTTTGTCATCAATGGCAAAGGGTCACCTTTGGGGCTTGGGACTAAGAATGAGCTTCTTAGCTTAGTCCCTCCCACACATCCTTGATGAGGTGATTAGAATAGGGGTGGGAGTAAGACTCCCATTAGGCACTCATCATCATCAGTGTCTACAATTTCTTTGTCAGGCCTTCTGAACTCTTTGTCCATATTTTTGTTTTTGTCACTTTTCTTGTTCTTGTTCTCATCCCTGTTTTTGTCCATGCCTTGATCCACGGACCTATTAATATTAATTTTCCTATTCCTATACTTTGGAAGATCAGCTCGGCATTGTCTAGCTGTGTGGCCTGCATTGTTGCACTTATAACAAGTAACAATATTATTTATGTTTGGAATACCTGTTATTTGAATCCGCCTGTTATAACTAATCGTGTTCCTATAATTAGCCTTGTAGAAAATTGCCTTATGCCCAAACTGATTACAAGAGTAGAAATACCCTTGAAAGAAATTGCCACCTCTAAAATTGTCTTTTCTTACTTGAGTCATGCAATGTACAGCCATATGACCAAACCTGTGACACGCAAAACATCTATCGTAAAATATTCTTTTAATCGACATTTTGGGTCCCGAAAACTTCTTCGCATTCAAAATTCTATTTTTTGTTTCTGCGCATTTATCACGTGCATTTATCACTCACGGACTCTTTCTCTGAGATAATCTCTTCATTAGAAATATCTTCTTTTTGAAATATTTTATTGGATTCTCCAACCTATTCCTTGTGTAGTTTGACAAAACCAAGACCTATTTTATCTATTGTCTTTCTTTGTCCTTTGATAAGATATTTAACCTTTTTAGAGATTTCTTAAAACCTGTACAGTTTATCCTTGTATTCTTTATTTTCCTCTTTCAAGGCAGCCATTTTCTGTTTTAATTCACTAAACTCAAGCATCTTAGATTCTAACTCATTCTTGAGTTCTTGTGTCTTAGCCATAGAGATTTCAAGACTTTCTATGAGTTCATCTCTCTCCATACAACATTCATCTAATTTATCCTTGAGTCTAGCATTCTTCTTTATTTCCTTTTTCAAAACACTAAGAGCATTAGTAAGTTCACATTCAAGATCCTCTATTTTATTACATTTTGAATCATCAAGGCCTTTTTTTAGATTTCTTATCACTAGAGGTGCTACCCTTTTTAAAAACCATACAAGCATCTTCCTTATCATTTTCTGAAGCATCCTCGTACATACTAGCAACCATTTCATTATTTGTGCAATCATCCTCAAGGTGCCCAAAATTTCCACATCTAAAATATTTCATGACAATGAATTTATGTTTCGGTTCTTCCTCTTTTTTTGAAATGAACAACATCTCATTTTCATCATCACTAGAAGAAATTTCACTATCACTGCTAGAACACTTACTTGCTTTTTCTAGGTAGAAGCTCTTCTTATTCTTGTGTGAATGCCTCTTTCCTTGATTGTTGTGCTTATATTTGTTCTTTCTGTAATACCTGTGCTTTTCAGAATCCTTGATCTTAACATCCTGTATATCTTCATCACTTTCATTCTTGGAAACAAGATAGTCAATAGCATAATGACCAAACTTTTCACGAGTTGAAACATCTTATGTTTTTCTTGCTTTTGTGTTTTCTAGAGAACTTGCCTTTCTGTCTGTAATATGCCTCTTCATCACTAGAAGACTCATCACTCTCTTGAATCTGTTTGCCCTTTGATTTCTTGGTAGCTTTGAAAGCTGCCTCTTTCTTGACATCAACTTTCACTTGAGTTCTCAGCTCAAATGCTGCAAGAATACTATGGAGCTCATCCTTTTTTAATTTATCTAATTCTTTAGCTTCCTCAATAGCAGAAATATTTTCACTAAATCTATTAGGAAGAGATCTTAAAATATTATCACACACATCATTTTCAGCAACCTCAAGACCTAGGTCTTTCATGGAGTTAACAACCTCATCCATACGAAGCATGTAGTCACTAATATTTTCATCATCATTCATTTTGAGTTGTTCAAACATATCTTTAAAATGTCTCAATTTGGCCTTTCGAAAATTTGCATCACCTGTATGAACCACCTGCAATTGTTTCCACATTTCACTAGCTATCTTGTAGTGAATAATTTTGGTGAGATCTGCTTTCTGTAAGCCTCTCAAGATTGCATTCATGGCTTTTGAATTGTTGTGAAGCATGAGCCTGTCTTCTTTGGTAGAAGAACCATGTTCAAGAATAGTGTATTTGTCTTCAATCACTTCCCATACCTCATTACCAAGTGCCATTAGATAAACTCTCATTCTTGCACTCCATAGACCGAAATTTGATCCATCAAGAATAGGTGCTGCATTGCCACCTAAAAAATCCATTGTGTTCTTAACCAGTTCTTCCTTCCAACTGTTAAACCTTTCCGAAGGAACCCACTCTGATACCAATTGAAGAACACAAGCTTATACTAAGAGGGGGGGTGAACAGTATAAGACCACTTTTTAATTTGCTTTAAAATCAACTTTCAAAATAGTATAATGTAGTGAATAGACAACAGTAATAAAATCAAAGCACAACACACCATCCACAAAGTGACACAACAATTTACATGGTTCACCCAATGTGGCCTACTCCACGGATAAAAATTTTCTCTAAAAGTTATATCATAGTTCTTTGGGAAACCTTACCAATTACAAAGTTTATGGGCACCAACCCAAAGGAGACACCTTCCCCTAGCTCTTCTCTTTAGTGGTGATCCTCTAGAAGACCTCTATCTCTTCTACCCTTAGCAAGTGGAACTCTATCCATAGAAGACACCTGTCTTCCCTGCTCTGGCTGGAGATCTTTGTCCTCAACTCTATCACCGCAAATCCATTCCTCAAGTTCGCACCAAACACAGTCCTTTGGTCTGGAACAAATCTATCTTCTTCCTCTATTCTTTTTTGTTACAGTCGCACTTGGTCAAAATGAACTTTTCACCGTCTACGCAAACACAACAACACTCAATTAACTTATGCTCTTCTACAAAACCACAGTAGCACAGTATTTGCACATCCAACGCAAACACAGTAGCACAATTTTTGCACTCTTTGCTCAAACACTATAGCACAATCTTCACACAGTCTACACAAACTCAGTAGCACAATCGTCGCACACTCTGCACAAACATCGTAGTCGATCAGACTTCCACTTATGCACCTCTATGATTGAACTTCTCCCCGCACTCTATCTACACAAATCGCACTTCGAACACACACTTTATCGATGGCCAAAATCTTCAAGCAGCCCTCCTTTTATACTCACAATCTCAAGATTAGAACCTTGATCTTAGTCGGCTGCACATCCCTAAAACAACATCAACGTGTTGTGGCTAATCCACAACACACCCCAAAATTGGGGACCCACCTTTTTTGCAGGGTTTTCAGAGAAAATCTCAGTGACCCAAATGCTAAAAATGAAGAAAAGGGGCAAAATGCACAAGTGTAGAAAGTGTCACGAAATCGCGACACGTTGCGCCGTCGCGGCCAAAAATAGAAAAGTGTCGCGATATCGCGACATGTCGCTCCGTCGCTGCTGAAGAATGAAAAATTGTAGCGAAATCGCGACATGTTGCTCCGTCGCGGCCCAGAGAGGAGAGAGAAAGGCAAAAGGAAAAATTGTAGCGAAATCGTGACATGTTGCTCCGTCGCGGCCCAGAGAGGAGAGAGAAAGGCAGAAGGAAAAACTGTAGCGAAATCGCGACGTGTCGCAAAATCACGGTCAACGTGGTCAACGGCAGCAGGTGGGCGAAAATGTCACGAAATCGCGACGTGTTTGATTTTCGCGGCATGAAAGCGGGCAGGAGCCACAAGGTAGAAAATGGTCACGATTTCACGACGTGTTTTGGCAAAGTGTACGGATGATGAAAATGGTCACGATTTCACGACGTGTTTTGGCAAAGTGTACGGATGATGAAAATGGTCACGATTTCGCGACGTGTTTTGGCAAAGTGTACGGATGATGAAAATGGTCGTGATTTCGACGTGTTTTGGCAAAGTGTACGGATGATGAAAATGGTCACGATTTCATGACGTGTTTTGGCAAAGTGTACGGATGATGAAAATGGTCACGATTTCATGACAGGTTGTGGCGAGATGGCCCGAAGGAGAAAATGGTCATGATTTCGCGACGTGTTTTGGCAAAGTGTACGGATGATGAAAATGGTCACGATTTCACGACAGGGTGCGGCCGAAGCGTACGGAGAACAAAAGTGTCACGATATCGCGACATGTCACGATTTCGCGACATGTCACGTTTTCACTGTGAAACCAAAGGAGCAAGGTTGCATGCTATTTTTGGTCATGATTTTCGAGGAACCGTTACGAAACTACAGGAAACGCTGAACACGTGGCGCAAAGGCAGGAGGATCATTGTAACGCTACGGATCGACTGTTACATTTAGCAGAGAAAGTCAAACGTTTTAGATAGAAGGTCAAAAGCATCAAAGAAGCGGGAAGATGAAACGAAGCGTTAAGGGAAGGAAACGAAGCGTCGCAGAGGGGAACCAAGAGCCACAGCAGAAAGTTTAAAAGCCGAAGCAAGTTGTGGATACAGGGGCTGGAAATTGTAACAAAAAAAAAGCATTATTTTAAAATAAAGGAGTTATTTGGCAGGAGCAACTTTTGTGTGCAAAACCAAAAGGAGATCGAAGCTATTACTATTGTTTTCTCTGTTAATCTTTATTTTGCATTATTTTCTCTTGTATCTATCCGTTTACGCCATGAGATGGGTTACGATAGGTGAATGGCAGAATGATGCAATCATTTTCTTCCCTTAGAGTCTTGCATCTGATCTGATTTGGCTGTGTGTGAGTACAGGTCTGTTAGGTCGGGTTGTTTTAGAACTTCGTCTCACAACTTGGGGTTTTGCAGGGAGGAGATTGCTAACCGAATTAATGTCCTGTTAGTTTTCCAGCTGATTTTCATAGGCAATGTTGCGGTTCTAGGTTCTGATGTTATTTTTTTTACTGTTCATTCGAAGATTAGCATCTCGGATTCTGGTACATTCCAGGATACGCTTTATATTTCTTTACTAACTCCAAATGTTAACGTAAAAATAGCAAAACATTTAAATGAAAGATAAAATGAACCAGTTAACCATAAAATGAACCTCATGCCAAAGGCACGGAATTAAAAATGAAGTGGCCTATACCATGCATTTTTTTCAAAGATAAAAGAGGTTACTAATTCATTCTAGGGAGGGTTCATTAATTTCAAACACATAAAAGAAGAAAGGGTTTCTATTCTTTCTTTTGCTTCATGCCGTTAGATTGTTTTAACAGATTAGGGTTACAAAGTTTGCTGGGAATCATCAAAGGCCCCTTGTTAACAGTTACTTGCAGAAATAAGTTGTTCTAGATTACATTCATTTATTTACATTTTGTCTTCATTGGCTATATGCATATGAATGTTTGTTCACAGGAAACTTGGAGAAATTAAAATAATAAATTTTCTTTGCAAGAAAGAGTCTGCAGGTTTGAGACTCCAGTTGCGTGTTCATTTTGTAATAGGACAAAATATTCACTCAACATTTTGGCGCTAGAAGGAGGGCCTTCTTTATTGCTTTGTGATTTTTGATTTGTTCTAACAATTAATGTGGGTAGTTTTGTTTCCACTTATTGTGCTTGCAGGTATAACAGTTGGATACTGTATTTTGCAAGCAAGTTGAGAGAAGTCTTTTGGGTTCTAGAGTTTCCAAGCTGGCCCAACCTGAGTACATTGCTACTAGGTCTAAAACCACAGGGGAAACTATTTTCCAAAGCCTTTCTCCCACTGCTAGGAGGCCGAAAAACAAAACATTAGAAATCGAAATACCACCCAGTATACTTGAGTTAGGGATTTCTTTAGACTCAAGTACATCCAGTGGGCCTGAACCTTTAAGTTCAAGTGCGACAGTAACACCCGTGATATCTGTCTCCACAGTTCCAAGCATTCCAATTGTTCCCACAGGGTTAACACCTTTGAATAATATGGCCCAACAACAACAACAACAACAACAGCCACCTGCCCTCTGGTACGGTGCGCAAAGTTCCCCTTTAGATATTCCAGGGGCAGTCCATGACTTGCCTAGAAACATTGAAAGGGGATTACCCAAATTCTTGCACGATGGTCCCACAACAGCAGAAGATCATGTCCAAATCTACAAATATTACATGTTTAGGCAAGGGGTTACTCACGAGGATGTTGCTTGCCGAGTTTTCCCTGCTAGTCTAGACCCCACGGCCAATGAATGGTATCGAAATCTTCCAGCAGGGTCCATCACTTCATGGGCCCAATTAGAAACCGCATTCATAAGCCAATTTAGAATGTTATTGGATCCCTCCATAATCTACAATTTGTTCGTATCATGCAAAATATTACCCAATGAACCCATACGAACATTCAACCAGAGGTTCCAAAAACTATACACGAATCTGACTCGTCACTTTGCGGTAGATCCTGCGGTCGCTTTGCAATTATATTTCGGAGCCTTAGATCCTTTAACGTCTTTGTTGACTAGAAGGAATCCTCAGGTTACGATGCTTCCTTTGGCCTATGCAGAGACAATGACTCTCGAGCAACAGATGAACTTGCCAGGAGCAGGATTGTCTCAGTTGACTCAGATGGGACAATATGGCCCATATAGTCAATTTGCCATGATGAACCAGTTAATGGCACCACAGGTTCCTATGATGAACAATTTCCAAACACCCACCCAAGTGGTGCCATTTCCAAGTTATCCGAATGCCTCCATGCAAACGCAAGGATTAATTCAAAATAGCCCGATGGGTTTGCCTGGGTTCGGCATGGGCAGTAATTTGTTGACCTTGCCGGGGTTTGCTCCGATTAGCACGCCAAGCCCAACGACTTATCCAACAATCACTCCCATTCAAAGTGTGAATCCAGGGTGGAATCCACCTGCCCAGACCCAAGCTATTCAAAATCTGAATCCAGGATGGAATCCACCTGCCCAGACCCAAGCCATTGTACCTATTCCAGAGGTGGCTAATGCAGCAAACACAACTGGACCCAGAATTACAGTGCCTCAACCACAAGGGTCTGAATCCGCCATAGAAAACATGAAGGAAACCTTGGCCAAAGTTTTGGTCACGGTGGGAAATGTCAATAAAAAAGTGGACCAAGCCATGGGTCATAACCGGCCTCATAACCATAGAGGAAAAGGAACATACAACACGCAGCCGAATAATGGGCGAGTACCCAACCCCGTAGCCAATCAGGCAGATGTCTCGGAAGATTTTGGAGAATCGGGACCTTGTGACAATGATTGTATGCACTGTGGCCACGGGAAGCATGAGTCTATATTGACTGAGGTTATACATTCCCAAGAAAGTGAAGAAGAGGAGGATGTGGAATTTTTTGGAAACGAAGATGAAGAAACATTGGAAGCTCATGCCAACAAACGTTTTGGGAAAGGAAATCACAAGTATTACACTAGGAGTTCTAAGGAGCCCAAAACTTCCTCCACTCCTCCAAACAACCAATTACTTCCTCCTGATTTCAAAGGAGATGTCAATCCCCCTCCTCCATCCATGGTGGAAAAGTCTAAGATGGTGCAAAATATGGCAAATTCAGAAAAACCCACTTATGACTTGGTGGAAGACATGAAGAAAACTAAGGCCAATATCTCAATGTATGACATGTCCCGATTATTAGGCCAAGAAGTAAGTCCACCAAAAGGATTGGATCCATCTGCCCAAGTTCATGAAGCTAAAAGTGCTGAGTCCCGATTGGTTTTACAAAAGGAAAAATGAGATATACCTCCTTTTTTGATAACCATTAGAATTGCAGGTAAAAACCTGCACAATTGTTTAATAGATTCAGGGGCCTCGGCTACCATCATGCCCCTAGAAATCTGTAAAAATTTGGGATTTACACCAAAACCTTCTAGAAGCAGGGTGGTGCAGCTGGATAGATCAACCATGGAGGCAGTGGGAGAATTGGGTGATGTTCTTATTCAAGTCAATTCAGAACCCAGAGTTCAACATCACATAGACATATTGGTGCTCGACATTCCTATCAAATATGGCATGGTTCTGGGAAGAGATTGGAGTAAGAACCTGAATGGTTACATTGTGACAGATTCTTCACACATGTGGTTGCCATGGAGGGGAGTGGCCAATCAGATTCGGATTGATAGTGAACCTAGGCTCAAGGAGATGATCACGGAGTACAACAAACCGAATGAGATCCAATACATTGAAGCAGAGCTGGGAGCATATTGTTTGGACATAGAAACACTTGAAAGTTCCCAAAATGAAAATATTGGGTGCAACGGTACTGAAGGACATCAGGACATTTGGACTTTAAGATTTGATGGATCCAGGTCCAGACAAGGAGCAGGAGCCGGTGTTGAATTGTCATGTTCGGATAAGGAGCCTATGTTCGCTGCATACAGACTGCAGTTCCCTGCCACCAACAACATGGCAGAATACGAGGCCTTGATTCTCGGACTTCAATTGGCCCTTCGAAAGAAAGTTAAGTGTATCAAGGTCCTTGGTGATTCGGAACTGGTGGTAAAACAAGTGAAGGGACAATACGTATGCAAAGATAAACGGCTCAGACTTTACAGAACCAGGGTTAGAGATTTAATGGATGAGTTTGACGCCTTTAACATATCTTTGATCTCTAGAAAGGGCAATCGTCTGGCAGATTCTCTAGCCGTAGCTGTGAGTATGTTGAAACCAGTGGACCATAAGAAATGCAAGAAATTCTCCATAGAACTGGTCCCTTGCCCCTCGATACCAGATAATGTCACGAATTTCCAAGTGTTTGATAGTGACAGGCACATATTCAATTTTGTCACTAATTCTGGTATATTTGAAAAGCAGGTTATAGATGAAGATGAAAGGGATCTAGAGGAGGAAGATTTGGAAGAAAAAGCTATTGGAAAATGCAATAAGATGCCGGATGAGATGGCTTCATTAGAAAAAACTTTCGATATCGGATATCAACCAAGAGAGGGTAAAAAGGTTCCACCTCCCAGAGAAGCCTGTGATTTGGTTAACATTGGAAGTGCAGAAAGCCCTCGAGAAGTATTTATAGCAAAAGCATGTACCAGGTAGGAGAAGGATTCCATCGCCAATGCATTAAAAGAATACATAGACTGCATAGCTTGGAGTTATAAGGAGTTGAAAACCTATGATCAGAATGTCATAATGCACACGATTCCATTGAAGCCAGATTCCAAACCCTTCAGGCAAAGACAGAGGCGAGTTAATCCATTATTAGAACCCTTGATAGAGAAAGAGGTGAAGTGACTGTTAGAAGCTAAGATCATCTTTCCTGTTAGGCATTCCACATGGGTTGCTAACCTGGTCCCCGTGAGGAAAAAGAGTGGAGAAATAAGGTTGTGTATCGATTTTAGAAATCTTAATAAAGCCTCCCAAAAGGACAACTACCCGTTACCCACCATTGATGAAATACTCCAAAAGGTAAACGGGTCGGAGATGATGTCATTCCTGGATGGTTATTCGGGATATAATCAGGTTCTTATCCATCCTAGTGATAGGATGAAAACTACTTTCACCACAAAGTGGGGCACCTTTGCATATAGGAGAATGCCCTTCGGACTATTGAACGCAGGTGCCACTTTCCAACGAGCTATGGACTTTGCTTTTAAGGGGCTCATAGGTAAGTGCATCATTGTCTATGTAGATGACATTCCCGTCTTTTCTAAGAACAGGGAAAACCACGTCAGGGATCTTAAGAAAGTCTTTCAAAGATGCAGGGAACATGGCATTTCTCTCAACCCAAAGAAGTGCATTTTCGGGGTGACGGAAGGAAAGTTGTTGGGGCATATAATATCTAAGGATGGAATTTCCATTGACCCTGAGAGAATAGAAGCCATACAACAGATTCCTTGTCCCAACAACAAGAAGGGGTTGAGATCATTCTTCGGGAAGATCAATTTCGTTAGAAAATTTATTGCAGATTTTGCAGAAATAGCAAAACCTTTGAACGACATGCTAAAGAAAGAGGTCCAGATCAAGTGGACAGATGAAAATATAGATGCTTTTAAAAATATCAAGGACGCGATTTCTAAAGCCCCGGTTTTAGTGAGTCCCGATTATACGAAACCTTTCTATATCTACACATTTGCTTCAGATCACTCCTTTGCGAGTGTTTTAACTCAGAAGAGTGAAAGCAGCATTGAAAATCCCATTGCCTTCCTGAGTAGTCCTCTCAAAGATGCGAAACTGAGATACTCTATCTTGGACAAGCAAATGTATGCTCTGGTTAAGACTGTAAAAAAATTTAGGCATTACATAGTCCACAGTAGGGTCTTTGCTATCGTCCCGGATCCTGCAGTCAAAGCCATGTTCATACAGAATGAATTAGGTGAGAGACGTGGTAAGTGGGTTTCAACTTTGCAGGAGTTTGATCTTGAGATTCAGTCGATGAAGATAGTGCGGGGGCAAGGGTTGGTTAAGGCAATAGCAAAAAAGGATCTCGCGATTTCATGTCAACATTATGAAGTCGCAGATATAACCAAAGATGAGTGGTATACAGATGTGGTGTACTATCTACTAAATGGTAAATGTCCACCGCATCTGAATTCTACTCAACGAAGAGCCTTGCGTTTGAAGTCTGCTAATTTCCTAATTAGATCCGGCACGTTATACAAAAAAAACCATGAAGGCATTTACCTTCGTTACGTGGATCAAAAGGAGGCAGTGTGAATACTCGAGGAGTTTCATGGTAAACATGGGACAGGGCATGGGTCCGCTAATGCCACAGCCCACCAAATCCTCAGAGCCAGTTATTATTGGCCTCGACTGTTCAAAGATGCCCATACTCATGTGAGGTCATGTCATACATGTCAGACTGCAGCCAATAGAGACAGGAACGCTTCCATGCCTTTACAATCCGTAATTGAGTCTAGACCTTTTGCGCAATGGGGCCTGGATTTCGTTGGGATTATCAGTCCCAATTCATCTGATTCCCACAAATACATTCTGACAGCTACGGATTATTGCACAAGGTGGACTGAAGCTATCCCCACAAAGAATGCTACGTCGGAGGTTGTTATTAAATTCCTAGAGGATAATATTGTCACTCGGTTTGGGATGCCTAACTCAATTGTAAGTGATAATGGTTCAGCTTTTTCTTCTTTGGAATTTGCTAATTGGGCATTTGACAGTGGTGTGAGTTTAAAATTCTCTTCCAATTATTATCCGCAAGGTAATGGATTGGCCGAATCATCTAACAAGAATTTGTTAAATGTCATAAAAAAATTGTTGGAAAGAAATCCGAGGGACTGGCATAACAAGCTTAAGTTGGCTCTTTGGGCTGACAGAATTCGAGTCAAAGAAGCAATAGGAACATCTCCTTACCATCTGGTTTATGGACAAGATCCCATTTTTCCTACAAATCTCAGGTTACAAACGCTGCATTTCATGAAAGATTATTGCGGAACTGATGATAAACTTGAGTCTAGACTAACACAATTAATGCATCTGGATGAAAAAAGGGATGAGGCTATGCTTCATTTTAGTAAACACCAGGATGTAGTAAAAATATGGTTTGACAAAAAGTCTAGAGCCAAGGCTTTTAAAATATCAGATCTAGTGTTGTTATGGGACAAAAGACATGAGAAGAAAGGGGATCATGATAAGTTTGACTACTTATGGTTGGGTCCGTACCAAGTTTCAGAAGTCCTAGGGGAAAATAGTTTTAGACTAAGAACCTTGGATGGAAAGGATTTGGCATTACCTGTCAATGGGTTGTACTTGAAACACTACTTTCAGGCTTGAGGCAGCTGGGTTTTGTATTATATGTAATTATGCCATGCTTTGTTTCTTTTGTGTGCAGATTTGATATTTAAGTTGTGTGTTCTTGACATGTTTAGGTTTGTATTAATGTTGTGCTTTGTTTCTTTTGTGTGTGCAGGTTGGACGTTTAGGTGGTGTGTTTGTTTGACATGTTTCATTGTCTTATACAGAATAAAAAAAAAAATGGAATAAAGGTTTGAAATGGTAACACATGCCTAAGATCGGGAGAAGATGAAGCATTGGAATTATGTTGTAAAAGCTCCACATATAACACAAACAGTTAAATAATATCGTTTGGGGCTTGTGATGCATGAAGTAGTCAGTTTTACAAATTATGGTAATACTTCATCTGCAATTCAAAGGGCAATGCATTCATAGTACATCTCACTTTGCATATTCATGCCATCTTAGTTACATATGCATTTCAGATACAAATCAGTAAAGTGTGTTAAATCCTCTTAGGGTTATACTATAACATAAATAAAGAAAAAATCCTAAGGTTGGAAACTGAGCCCCGAGATATCTAGAACCAAGCACAGTTTGTACACATTAAAAAGATCTTGGGCAAAATGATCAAAACCTTGCTTGGAGGAAAAGGGTCAAGCGAAAGGAATATTTCATGTCTATCCTATTATGCAACATGATCCTTAAAACAGTGGTTTTTACCACTTCCATTAAGCTTAAAGCCTAAAATCAGAGTAGTAAGGATAGGGTTAAGTCCTCATCAAACTTAGGTTGAGGATCCAATTCCCCAAAGCTTTGATTTGACCTACATGGAGTAGTAAGGATAGGGCATAATTCTCATCTCGCCTAGGTTGAGAATCTGATTCCCCAAAGCTCCTATGTCTCATTTCAAGATAAAAATTGGATTGAAAGGATCGTACTACTTGTCCTCTGCAAAGGATGGGTAGTCATCCCCAAGGTTCAAGTAATAAAATTAATATTCTCCATTTTTCATCTAAGACTTGGATTGAAAGGATCGTACTACATATCCCTGCAAAGGATGGGTAGTCATCCCCAAGATCCAAGAAGTAAAATTAACTTTTTCCCATCTCATATTTATATTGGATTGAAAGGATCGTACTACTTGTCCTCTGCAAAGGATGGGTAGTCATCCCCAAGGTCTAAAGAAATGAAGTTAAGTCATGGATTATGGGGTTAGGTATGCCCATGCATGACAGCATGTCTTGTCTAAAAACAAGACCACTGACTGTTCAGAGGGTTAGACTAGCATGACCGGTTCTTCCATAATTGGTTAAATCATTTTGCTCAAGGTGAGGTAATGAATTCCAAATCAGAGTAGTAAGAATAGGGTTAAACTCTCATCTCGATTAAGTTGAGAGTCTGATTTCCCAAAGCTCTGATTTCACTTTCACTTACACATGGGTTCAAGATAGTAGTGACTCATAACCAACTTTGGGATCTAATAAAACAATTCATTATATACATGGTTGATCCTAAGAGGGTTTGACAATCTTGAATATTTGTGTATGATATTAGAAGGTCTATGCATTTGTAAAAACAAATCTCTAAGCATATTCATTAGGTTTCACAAATCATTTACAATCTCACACATGCATGCATGTGAAACTGACAATGGAATGTTGATCAAATCCAAGCGATAAGGAATGAAAACAAATAGCACACACCGAGCTAATACTAATGATTCTGATGTTTCATGTACTCCTGATCTGTCGGTATTTGTTTATCTTTTATGTGCTAACGCCTGTATCTAAGCTTGTATATTTCAGGTTGGGTTCTCACAAAATGCTCTGGAGCATTTGACAGCAGAGTCGCCATTTGTTGTGGCTAATCCACAACACACCCCAAAATTGGGGACCCACCTTTTTTGCAGGTTTTCAGAGAAAATCTCAGTGACCCAAATGCTAAAAATGAAGAAAAGGGGCAAAATGCACAAGTGTAGAAAGTGTCGCGAAATCACGACACGTTGCACCGTCGCGGCCAAAAATAGAAAAGTGTCACGATATCGCGACATGTCGCTCCATCGCTGAAGAATGAAAAATTGTAGCGAAATCGTGACATGTTGCTCCGTCGCGGCCCAGAGAGGAGAGAGAAAGGCAGAAGGAAAAATTGTAGTGAAATCGTGACATGTTGCTCCGTCGTGGCCCAGAGAGGAGAGAGAAAGGTAGAAGGAAAAACTGTAGCGAAATCGTGACGTGTCGCAAAATCGTGGTCAACGTGGTCAACGGCAGCAGGTGGGCGAAAATGTCGTGAAATCGTGACGTGTTTGATTTTTGCGGCATGAAAGCGGGCAGGAGCCACAAGGTAGAAAATGGTCGCGATTTCGTGACGTGTTTTGGCAAAGTGTACGGATGATGAAAATGGTCACGATTTCGCGACGTGTTTTGGCAAAGTGTACGGATGATGAAAATGGTCACGATTTCGCGACGTGTTTTGGCAAAGTGTACGGATGATGAAAATGGTCGCGATTTCGTGACGTGTTTTGGCAAAGTGTACGGATGATGAAAATGGTCGCGATTTCGCGACGTTTTTTGGAAAGTGTTCGGATGATGAAAATGGTCTCGATTTCGCGACGTGTTTTGGCAAAGTGTACGGATGATGAAAATGGTCGCGATTTCGTGAGGGGGAGAGGAGAAAATGGTCACGATTTCACGTGTTTTGGCAAAGTGTATGGATGATGAAAATGGTCACGATTTCATGATAGGGTGCGGCCGAAGCGTACGGAGAACAAAAGTGTCGCGATATCGCGACATGTCACGATTTCGCGACATGTCGCGTTTTTGCTGTGAAACCAAAGGAGCAAGGCTGCATGCTATTTTTGGTCATGATTTTTGAGGAACCGTTACGAAACTGTAGGAAACGCTGAACACGTGGCGCAAAGGCAGGAGGATCATTGTAACGCTGTGGATCGACTGTTACATTTAGCAGAGAAAGTCAAACGTTTCAGATAGAAGGTCAAAAGCATCAAAGAAGCGGGAAGATGAAACGAAGCATTAAGGGAAGGAAACGAAGCGTCGCAGAGGGGAACCAAGAGCCGCAGCAGAAAGTTTAAAAGCCGAAGCAAGTTGTGGATACAGGGGCTGGAAATTGTAACAAAAAAAAAGCATTATTTTAAAATAAAGGAGTTATTTGGCAGGAGCAACTTTTGTGTGCAAAACCAAAAGGAGATCGAAGCTATTACTACTGTTTTCTCTGTTAATCTTTATTTTGCATTATTTTCTCTTGTATCTATCCGTTTACGCCATGAGATGGGTTACGATAGGTGAATGGCAGAATGATGCAATCATTTTCTTCCCTTAGAGTCTTGCATCTGATCTGATTTGGCTGTGTGTGAGTACAGGTCTGTTAGGTCGGGTTGTTTTAGAACTTCGTCTCACAACTTGGGGTTTTGCAAGGAGGAGATTGCTAACCGAATTAATGTCCTGTTAGTTTTCCAGCTGATTTTCATAGGCAATGTTGCGGTTCTAGGTTCTGATGTTATTTTTTTTACTGTTCATTCGAAGATTAGCATCTCGGATTCTGGTACATTCCAGGATACGCTTTATATTTCTTTACTAACTCCAAATGTTAACGTAAAAATAGCAAAACATTTAAATGAAAGATAAAATGAACCAGTTAACCATAAAATGAACCTCATGCCAAAGGCACGAAATTAAAAATGAAGTGGCCTATACCATGCATTTTTTTCAAAGATAAAAGAGGTTACTAATTCATTCTAGGGAGGGTTCATTAATTTCAAACACATAAAAGAAGAAAGGGTTTCTATTCTTTCTTTTGCTTCATGTCGTTAGATTGTTTTAACAGATTAGGGTTACAAAGTTTGCTGGGAATCATCAAAGGCCCCTTGTTAACAGTTACTTGCAGAAATAAGTTGTTCTAGATTACATTCATTTATTTACATTTTGTCTTCATTGGCTATATGCATATGAATGTTTGTTCACAGGAAACTTGGAGAAATTAAAATAATAAATTTTCTTTGCAAGAAAGAGTCTGCAGGTTTGAGACTCCAGTTGCGTGTTCATTTTGTAATAGGACAAAATATTCACCCAACACGATGCAAAACCCTATGCTGCATTGGCCCAGATTTAACTCTGTCAGCTCCACTGCCTCCCTGTATCTTTTGGCGTGAAACTTCAACATGTCACGATATCGTGACATTTTTACAGCCATACACCTTCTATAGCTTGCTGTCACGAAATCATGACACCTTGGCCTTTGTTGACTTCCTTTGTGATTCTGTCATGAAATCATGACACCTTTGTCTCTTACTGACGTCATCTCACTTCTGTCATGAAATCGTGACACTTTAGTCTTCATGGCCTTCCTCTCAGCTTTTGTCGTGAAATCATGACACTTATGATTTTTGTTGACGTCATCTTCACTCTGTCACAAAATCATGATGCTTTAGTCTATAATGCCTTCTTCTCTACTTTTGTCATGAAATCGTGACACATCTACTTCTGCTGACGTCATCTGCAACTCTGTCATGAAATCACGATGCTTTCGCTACCTTAAGCTCTTTTCTGCCATATGCCCGTGAAACTGGAACATGTTGCGAAATCACGATGCTTTTGCCTTCGAGCTCTTCTTCAATTTGTCATGAAATCATGATGCTTCTTCTATTTAAGACTTGCTAACTATTTCTGTCATGAAATCGTGACACTTTCTCCAATTGCAAGCTACCAACTCAACCTATCGCAAAATCATGACACTTTTTGCATTCGTACAACTTCTTTGTAGCCTATCATGAAATCACGACGCTTCTTATTTCAAGCTCTTCCCTTAGCTGCATCTCGTGAAATCATGACAGTTCTCACTTTGAGCTTTTCAGCATGTCGCAAAATCATGACAGTCCTCAACTTGACCTCTACAGCATGTCGTAAAATCACGACATTTTACATGTAACTTTCTCTCTCTTCGAACTTGTCGTGAAATTGCGACAGTTCTTTTTGCAGACTATCTCTTCAGCATCATGTCATGAAATTGTGACACTTTTTCGTCTATACAACTTACTTTGTAGAATGTCGCGAAATCATGAAACTTTTCTTTCTCTACCTTCCTGCACTTGTCAAGTCATGAAAATGCGACATGTCACGAAATCGTGACACATTCCATCTTGCTCTCCTTCTCTGCCAACATGTCACGAAATCATGACAGTTTTGCCTACTTTGTCTCTGCCTTCCAGCATGTCACGAAATTGCGATAGTTTTGCCTGCTTCGTCTCTGCCTTCCAGCATGTCACAAAATCATGATAGTTTTGCCCAAACTTTCTCTCTCCTCAAACATGTCATGAAATCGTGAAAGTTTTTCCAGCACTTTTTCTCTCCTGAAATAGTCATGAAATCACGATAGTTTTTCCAGTCGCCTGCATACTAATTCTTACTTGTCTTTTTCTTGATCTTTTGCAACTGGGCTACTCTGATCTACTTGGAAACTCACTATCCAAACTAAAACCTTCATCAAGACACATTCTTTGACATCAAACCAAATTGCTTCAAGACCTTCTTGACATCAATGACAACATCTACACTTAGAGCAAAGGCAATGTACCCAAGGTACCCAAAATTGCCAACATTTAAAAGACCAACAATACCTCAATATCGTGGCCTTTCAATCGATGAAAGATGCAATATTTATCATCCTTGTATTCCTTAGTCTTAGGCTGATTAGGTTCCATTAATTTACTTTGAGTAAGTGTATAGCCTTCTATAGCGACCCTGGGAAGCACACACCTCTACTCTACTTGCAATATTATACAGGAATGAAATGAAAGACCATGAAGTGCATATAACATGGAAATAACAAAGAGAGATCCTTTTATTTATATTGAAACCTAGTTACATGTTGGTCCCTCTGAGGGATACCCATTTTGATACAATGAAGTACAAGTGAATAAAATATCCCCCTTGCAAAGGGATGGTGTGCTTTCACAGGCTTCCCGGTTCTGCACACAAAATTGTATGAGGGATTACAAATGCTTCCTTCTCCAGATCTACTCTTGGAGGGATACTTATACTCCTAATGCTTTGATATGATCCTATAGACCTATACCTACATTTATGGAAACAATAAAATACGATAAGTAGAATAGGCAGTCTCCCCATATGAGGCTCTTTTGTTAGCACATATGATAATATAGATAAATAAATAGGAAATGCATTGAAACAAAGTAGATATAAGAAATATGCATATGGAAACTAGGAATATTAATTAAAATACAATGAAATATTTAGATCTATGCTAAAGCTATGTAAATTAAATAATGATAAATAAATATCTAATGCTAAGAACAAAGGAGTCAACCATTTTACAACCCAGATATGACTATGGGCTGCTCTCAAAGACAACGACCTCTAATTTAATGGTTACTTTCGATATTATGGTTATGGTAGTCAATCCCTTGTTTGAATTGATGTTCAAGGGTCACCAAGTGTGTCTCCTACACTGATTTGCGATTAGAAATGGTAAAACTAAATAACTATATGTAAATGTAGTTTAGCTGAATGGTGCTCCAATGCTCTTCCAAAGGATGTAGCTTGGCTCTCCATTTTGATAGGGCTCCGCTACACACAATTTGAACTTTTTGTATATCTGATTTGGTAGGGCTTCACTGCATAATATTTGAACATTCATCTCCCCTTTTTCCTTACTAGAAATATGCATATATAGGATTCCAGGTTTTAGGTTTATATTTAGGGCATGGCTTCCTAGGGAAGCCAAGATCTAGATCTACATGCCAACTGACTATCCCAGAGGGAAGGTTTAGTCTTGAATTGGTATGGAAGGGGTAGTTAGGAGGAAATATAGGAGTTATTCATTGATATCCTTTTGAAATACATGCAAACTATCGTTACCACCCGTGATTTGGATAATCCTTCATGACAAATCATGTTTTAGGGTTAGTTTTTGTCATCAGTAGTGGCTAGCTATGGTTGCTCTAACCTATAACATCTAATATTGCTGGCCACTCTAGTCTACAACTGCTAGCTACAGATGCTAATTGGATACTCTAGTCTATAGAGGCCAAGATTTCTGGCTGCTCTAGGCTACAACTGTTAGCTACAACTGCTAGCTGGCTACTCTAGTCTATAGCTTCTAAGCTTAAATGGGCTAAAACTACCATTTTTAGTATTTAGGACCATTTCTTTCTCTTGGAAAGGTCTAATATTGGTTATATGGTCTATGTATGTGCCCATATGAGTAGTCTCCTAAACATGATACATTTTAGGTGTCTATAGATGCCCTTTTTTGGGATGCACTCTGATCCAAACACAACGTGGAGTAAAAATAAGTAGACCACCTACGACCATATTATAGGGTGTGTGATGATCATTGATCTGATCAATATTGGATGCTCCAAGTCATGGGCTTGAAGGGCATTTTGTGAGGTGACCAAAGGACTTATGATGCCTTTGGGGATTTTGTAAGTTGACCAAAGGGCTTATGCTCTTTAGGGCATTTTGGTTTGACCAAAGGGCTTATGCTACCTTTGGGGCTTTTTGGGTTGACCAAAGGGCTTGTCCCCTTTGGGACATTTTGGTTTAACCAAAGGGATTATCCCATTTGGGGCACCAAAGGGCTTATCAACCCAAAGGGCTTATCCCCTTTGGGGAATTTTGGTTTGACCAAAGGTCTTATCCACTTTGGGGCATTTTAGTTTGACCAAAGGGCTTATCACCTTTGGGGCATTTTGGTTTGACCAAAGGGCTTGTCCCCTTTGAGGCATTTTGGTTTGACCAAAGGGCTTGTCCCCTTTGTGGATTTTTTTTTTGACCAAAGGGCTTGTCCCCTTTGGGGATTTTTTTTTTGACCAAAGGGCTTGTCCCCTTTGGGGCATTTTGGTTTGACCAAAGGGCTTATCCCCTTTGGTGCATTTTAGTTTGACCAAAGGGCTTATCCCCTTTAAGGCATTTTGGTTTGACCAAGGGTCTTATCCCCTTTGGGGCATTTTGGTTTGACCAAATGGCTTATCCCATTTTGGGCATTTTGGTTTGACCAAAGGGCTTATCCCCTTTGGGGATTTTTGGATTGATTGTTGATTAGGGGAGGTATGATACCAATAATGCCCCAATTGATGTTTAGAAAATATTTTTGTTTTGATTTTATGTTATGGATGCAATAATGGATGCTATTCCTAGATAATGATTTGATTTTGCTATATGTATGTAATTTTCTAGTGACATGTGCTAGCTAGATGATATATGTGTTATTAGATTCCATGATCTAGATGTATAGATGCACTATGGTGATGTATGCATTTATGGATGCATTGCTTATTGTTAAATGCATGTTTAGTTTTGATTTAATTGTATGCATCTAACTTATATTGTTATGATATGATAAATGAAATGTGTGAAATGCATTATGATGGTGATCTAATGTACATGAAATTGTATGCTTTAATCACTTAAAATATAAGGTATGCATGTGATACGAGTTTAACAATATAATGTGTGAAACCATAGAATGTATAAAAATAATGAATAAACAATCTCTTATAATAATAATTAATCATTTAAACATCAAATGTGGGGTGAGATGATGTGATATGTATGTATGATTTTATGAAATGATTTGTTGCTATGAGGAGATTTTTGAGGTTTTCCCTGAGACTCAAACACCCCAGTTACTCGATCAAAAGTTGTATACTAACCATACAGAGTTTATGAAGGATAAAGTTATGTTATGAAGACCTAGATATTTATTACCTCTATGTGTGCAAATGAATATATTAGATAGATCATAAGCCTACCCTAGTGCAAGGTGGGATTCATTCAGACCATTTCTATATTGGGTATCATCAAATATTTATCTTGATTCTAAGTTCGACTCAGTTGGATTAAACCACTAAGCAGTACAGGACACCTAAATTTAGCTCTTCCACCTGCAAACATTGGTCTGTTCAAAAACAAGATGCTAATGTGATAGACATATCATCGTGCTTACGACTCATTCACATTGAGAATTATAGGGATTCAAGTTCATATGCCCTTATTTTATTCATTTTATTTGGGATACTTTCTCATGGTTAGTGATGAAAATCATTGTTTATTTTTTATTGATTTTTTTTTTTTCTCTTGAGCAAGAAATTTATGTAGTGATGATAATAACTTGTTTGTTTTGATTTTTACTTTAGCTAACTCTAGGATTTTTCTTGTTTTAATGAATGCAGGGGATTTATGTAGTGATGATAATCACTTGTTTGTGGGTAGGGTAGAACTTGTTCTTTTGTAAATTCTTAGCATTTATGAGTTGATCGCATGGGGGGATGAGCAAGATAAACCCTTTTCACCTTAGGATACCTAATACTGCTTTGTAGCATTCATATTTCCCTTGTTTCAACTAGGATTTTAGTGTTTTTATTAGAGATAGGATTCTGAGATATATCAGGTGCTATCAAAACTAAACCTCACCTATCAAAAGCTAAGATAAGTTTATATAAATTTTGATAAAACCACTAGGTATGGCTGAGTGACCAAAAAACCTTATTATATTCCTCATAGAAATAGGAGGAGTTGTTTTGAAAAACATAGTTACACACATGGGTGATGGATGATGATGGATTTTTAAGATGCATGATTGAGGTACAAACATAGTATCATTTATAAGATTGTGAACACAACCTATTAGATGTAAGTGCAATGGATGGAAATGCCTAATGCATAATGCAACTAGATGGATGCAAGGTGTGAATGCAATATTTAAATATTTTCATATTTTTGATGCTTTCAATTGTTTTTGAGTTTTGATTATTATGAATGTTTTTGAACTTTTGATTTTAAATTTTTTTTATGCTTTTATGTTTTGCTTTTGACCAAAGGGCTTTAATATGCCTTTGGAGCTTTTTGTGATTTGATTTTACCAAAGGGATTTAAGATGCCTTTGGGGCCTTTTGTGAATTGACCAAAGGGGTTTAAGATGCCTTTGGAGCCTTTTGTGATTTGACCAAAGGTCTTTAATATGCATTTGGAGCCTTTTGTTTTTTTTTGGTTTTACAAGGGGAAGGTATTGTATCGCTCCAAATTTTTCGCACCCTTACCTTCAGGCTATAGGATCCATGCCCGAAAGGGGGATGTGAAAAGGATGGGACAATAACTTAGACTGAGAGGCCCTTTGAAGGTCCCGCCTCTTGGGGGAGGGGTATTAAGGTGATTTTTTGATGGATGGTGGGGTTCACTAGGAAACGTTTAGTGGCAGTCTCCATGCCTAGGTTGGGAATGTGTTTGATGTGTTCAATTTTATCTTTAATCATTCAAATCCTAGGTTTGGCCAAATGAATCTAAAATGTTCTATATGAAATGCAGATTTAAATGAATACAGAAAGCAACAATGAATATCAAGTACAAAGAATATACTAAATAAAGACAAACCTGATTCTGGATGTTTGATGGAGGTTCTGATTTTTGAAGCAGTCAAGATCGCCTCTGATCTAACAGGATCATCTAAAATCAGATAGGATCGTCTGAGATCTGACGAATTCGTCAAACAAATTTGTTAGAGACCTGCAATCAGAGAAATAGACACAGAACACAAAAAATGTAGCAATACTAACAGAGGAAAATGGTGTAAAATGACAATATAGATACTAAAACGATAATTACGAATAGAAATTCAAGTAAATTATAGTATTCTAATGACAAATTATGATCTTATCATGCACTTAAGCTATATGGGTGAACTCCAAAATGTAGAATAGCAAAAAATAACAATAAAATGATCTAAATGCAGAATGAAATAGCAGACGAGAAGAGAAAAGTGCAAACTCTAGGCACTAATTGCCCCCAATGTTGACTGCAGTCGAAATCATTTGTAGAGTGCAAAATCATCTCAAATTGGGGCGTGATCATCCGAGATTGTACAGGATCATCTGTGACAATTTGAGCTTGCTTCGACTGAAGAATGAAAAAGTTCCTGCAAGAAAATTTGAAAAGGGACAAAGGCAAACAATAGTCTAAGACATTCTAAGGCAAATAAAACTCGAAGTACAAAAAAATTCGGCTAGCAAAATGTCAAGGGGAGGGCCTAAGATTAAATAGGCATATGAAGGAGGTTGGGAGGTTGGAGATCATCCCAATTTGGGAGATCTCCAACGGGGTAGGTCTCTAACTATGCAGACATGCTTTTGCCCAGGTTAGAGATGTCGTTGAAATAGAAGCTAATTATGAAAAATCAGTTTTGGGATGAAATTGTCTAGGCATTATGCTCCAGACGAATTCGTTCGATCTGAGGTGATATCATCTGATCAATGACTATATCATCCAACGGTCACAAAAAATCCTAAAAATAGCACAAAGAATGAGGAAAGCGGTTTAATAGGCGGTTAACGGGCGGTTTGGGGTTTAAAATTTAAATTTTGGATTATTACTAAGGTAATTTTAATTATTTGCTAAGGTTTACTGTGCCAATTTTAGGGTGCTACAGGTATGATACCTTAGGTACCCCTAGTGTGCTTGTTTCCTACTGTAATGTAGTCATCTTGCCTAGGAAGAGTTATAGAAATAAACTCTCCCAATTGGTGCATGGACCTTTGTGGGGTGCCCCTATCTTGATGAGATGAAATAAGTGAACTATCTGCGTGGAGCTCATTTTGTTCTAATAGACCTTGGACCACCTTTTGAAATGAATGGCAACTATGGATGTCATGCATTTGTATACGATGATACATACAATAGAGGCTTTCCTTAGTGTACCCATACTTGGATACACTTTTATTGACCTCAGACAATACAAATGCATTTACCTTGTACATCTTTTGAAATAAAGTTGCAGTAGTTATTTCAAATGTTTCCTTCTACTAAGGTGTCTTGTTAGGCCTACGAGGCTATGAATAACCTTGAGATCTTAGTTGGGATAATGTGACCTCTATTTTGGTAGGCTAGGGCACTATGAATGAACTATTTATAGGCAAAACCCCACTATCTATGAGACTCTGAACCACATTCATGAATCTTTTACAATTTCAAATACCATACCCCTCTATTCAATGATAGAGATAGTAATGGTCCTCCATATAACCCTTAGGTTTAGCTCTATTTGGGTCTAAAGGGTTTATGTTATGTAAGGTGATGACCTTAGCCTCTTGCAACTTTTAAAAAATATCATACATAGGCTCATTTAAAGGAGTCCAAGTGCAGTGTTGCTATTTTGAGCATTTAGCATGCTTTAGCATAGTATGAGAACCAGGTTGAACCTTAGGTATGTCACTTGCTAGTTTAGGGGGCTCTTCTTGCCTTTTCAGTGCAAGAGATGGATTTTTGACTATGGTCACTTGTTGGTTGACAATTTGAAGTTGCTCTTTGTTGAGCATGTTGTGTACTATGGATTTGAAACCTCAACATGATTGAATTGTAGAATAGCAGTGGAGTTTTCCTAGTAGGGAGGTTTTTTCCAAAGGTTATAATGATTATTATGGTAAACCCAACTCGCTTTCCAAATCATACGGTCTCATGCTCACTCAAACTACCCTTGTACAAATTGTAATAACCTTGTACGGACCTTAATTACCCACAATGTATGATCTCAAATAATATAGTGTCAAATATGGTACAATATTGTACTTAGAAAAACTGGCATATGCTGTTTTGGAGGCTGTCATACACAATTTTGTAATCGATCAAGTCAATCTCCTAAAATTTCCAAATCGGGTAAGTTTCTATCAATCACTTATTTGCAAAATTAGGTAAATGTGCTTTGTACGATTTGTACGGAAGTTGATGTATGATCTGTATAAAATAATGGTACAACATGGAATTACTTGAGATGTTGTACTGCTCCAATCTCTCTCTAGGATGTTTTGTAAAGTTTTAATAGTCCAAACAATACAATCTCCTTCATAAGAAAATATCCTAACTGGGCTGGTGAGATATTCCATGCACTTGATTACGTACATAATATAATACAATGCTATTTTATACATATTTATCAATGCCTTCATGCTTCTAAATAATTCTCCATGATTCATCAATGCCAATTTCCCTAACCAAGTTACAACAATGAATAAAACTAACATATAATAGTAAGATAGAAAACAAAATCACACAATATTCATCCACAATTCACTATCCATAATTATTAGGATTGTACACAGTCATCCAAAATGTCATTATGCTCATTAATGTATATATATTCAATTACAATATGGAAAAAATATCTCAATGTAATTGCAATAACTCGGGAATCACACTATAAGTACTTAACTCTCTATTATAGCAACCAGTAACCAATAAACTAGTAGCAAAATTTATAAATTTAAAAATAGGGCCTTATATAACGTTTTTTGAGTCATTCCAAAGTGGTTCCTAAGACAATCCGTTATTCACAATTGCCCATATACAACTGAATACATTATTTTGGCTTTTTCCTAAGTCTAATATCTTAATTAGCAAATCCATGCATCATTTTATCTTGAAATTACATTTCCTTTGCATTTGAGTGTATTTTGGTGTGCCTTGTATGATTTGATAATTCCCTATACAATTTTTCCAATCCATTTGTATGATTTTTCCCTTCACTATACAATTTTCTCCCCACTGTATGGTTTACAAAACTTGAGAAAATTGTCACAAAACTATCAAAATCGAGCAAATCACTTCTTCTTCTTCTAGGAGGTGGATTTGTAGCCTAAATATACCCTCCCCTTTACTTTGGTTGGTGTCCTCACCGACTCGTTCTTCTTCTTTATTGCTACTTCATATTATGCTATGATAGCCATTAAGTCCTTAACTTGTGACTTGTACATCTCTTGTTCATTCTTCAGCTTGGCTGCATAGCTCCCCATTTTGATGGCTTTGGCTCCATGAAGGTTAGCCTTCTCCTCGATAGCTTTCATGAAGTCTATAATTTGATTTTCCCATTCGGAGGTACTCTTCTTCAACTTCTCCTTCCAATGAGCTTATGTTTGGGTAGCAGCCTGGAGTTCTTCATTCTTTTTATCAATGGTATCTAAGTGGTGTTTGATATCTACTTCCAAAGCTTGAACCTGGTCTTCTTTTAGATTCATCTGAGCTTACTTCTCTAAGACCATATCACTCAGCTTCTTATTTTCCCTTTTCATCTCCTCTATCTGCTTGGCTTGGTTAGTCATTTACTCGTTCTTTTTGGCCAAATGAGATTTCATCTACTCATTTTTTGCTTTGAGTTGTGCCTCTAAATCCTTGATTCTATACTCTATCATATGTGAGATCTATCGATTTTCCTTTTCAAGTGTGCTAATATTGGCTTTATACTCATTTTTTAGGCCTGACAGATCCTCCTCTAGCTTCTTTATTTTCTCTTCCATCACAGTTCTGCTCTTCTACAGTTCCTTTTCCATTGCATCCAATTCCTTTTGAGTGGTTGTAGTCTCTTCCTTATGGTCCTCCTTGTGCTGATGGATTCATTCTAATCCAATGCTTAGCCACTCCATCCAATGAGCTAGGAATTTCAAATTCCTAAGGATCATGGCCACTCCTATCACAACTCTCTTATACTCCAACTCTACTATATTTGTAGGATAGGTTGGATGGCTGATTCTATCCAAGTACACCTTTGGATATTTCCTATAGTTTGTGAACATCCCTTCTGGAAAGTCTTCCCTTCCAAATATTGTCGGTACCTCTTACCTGGGTAACCTCCATGGATGTTATGTATGGATATTTGTTATATTCTTTGTACACTCCACACTATTCACCCATTATGTAATATTCTCTAATTCGAGAGACACTTGCTCCTCCCACAACTTCAGTTCTCCCACATGGAAAATGCAAAATTATAATTTGGCACTATTAATCACATGGCCTAACTAAGAAAATAAGTGTTCCACCTTATTTTCAACTCCCCATGCCTCATCCTCAGTTGTGTGTCTTTGAAATCGTGGTATTTCCAAAAGATAACTGGATTGCATTCCTCATAATTCTTCTTTAGTAGGATTCCTCACATATTCCTCCATAAGGTGGCTAGAGCTCCCCCCGAGCTCCTGTAGTGCTCTCACTATGTCTATTTTCTCCCAAGGTGGATATTTTTTTACTATTTTCTCCTCCTCACTATCCACGATGTTCACAATATCCTCCTGATATTGTTGCTGCTCAACTTGCTCTTGGGATTTTTTAGATTTCACTGTGCCTACTTGTTGCTCTTCAATATTTTCTTGGGCTATTTCTTATTCATTATTTCCCATATGATGTTCCTCCATTATTTCTTCTTCTTGAATTTACTGCATGTCCTATTGAGAAATAAATTCTTCTTCTCTTGAGATGTCTCCAAATTTCCTGGCTCATCTCCCTTGAATTTTTTGTTACAAACTTGTAACGAGGCTTTTTCTTGGGTTTTTTCCTCTACGGTACTTATTCCTATTACCGCTTCATCTTGGGTAATGGCTATTCCATCATGCCCTACCTAATTTCCCTTAAAGAAATCAGAGGCATCCATCTTCTCAAAATGTGTGAATATTTCTATATATTTCATTATTTTCTCTGTATTTTTCTAATACAACTCATCCAATTTTGTCGCTTCTGAATTCGACTGTTCCTTCCTCTATACTTTCAAAACTAGTTTGCTTGCCCTTTTATCCCACTACCTCCTCATAATTATTTGTATGGGACTTTTCTGCATTTTGTAAATGAGAGGCTACTCCTGCTACCTTTGTGCCAGTACTTGTTATTCTATTTTTGGTTCTAGCCATCTAGAATGTTTCCTTCGATGGTGTACATTGACATCATCCTCCAAAGATGTATCTCTTTGAGATTCACTCTAGTGTCGATCACTCCTTTTTCATGGCTTCTTTGGAGTCCCTATTGCTATTGGTACAACCTTCAGCCACTTCAATATTGTCAGTTGGTCCAGCCTGATTTCTCTAGGCGATTTCAACCCTAGGAATTACATTCCTGCTTCTGTGACTACATTCAGTAGCAATCCAATTGCATGGAAGGCCATCCCAAAATTATTTGGTCTCTTGGTCAGTGCCTCATGCATTCTTATTTCCATATAGGTATCACAATCATACTGAATTCTCTTTGTGATACCTTCTATGTATTGCGCCATCCACATTGGCATCTCTATCACCCTTATATCCCCTGATAGTTGAGCCATGATTGTATTCGTTGTACATACCCAATGTTATCCTTGCAACTCGCTCTATTTGATTTTGTGCATATCTACACCTAAAATTTTTGCCTCTATCAGTGATTTGATAGTGGTCATAGCAGTGATGAGACGATATGCCTCTATCGGGTCTACTAGTTTTTTCACTATCTCCATACCATCCTCCGGCAAACAAAATATTTTCTAGAAGGTTTCAACCTAGATATCTACCTTGACGGACCTCTTGCCCATATTTATGTAGGTAAATTGGGTTGCTGCATTATATACCTAAACTATTTGTAAAATATAGTTTCGAAAAAATTTCCAGTGGAATGGTAGAATCTGTGCAATGACCACCACATGTGCATCTGTGAATGTCTTCCTCCAAGGGTGATCTCTATTTTTCTCATCATTCCACCATTTCCTGCATGCATCTGCTCTGTGTTGTACAAATGTGATTTTTGATACTTCCACCTGGAATTCCTCTTGTCCGCTTCTCAGGTGGTCTTCCTATTCTGGCACATGCACCTCACTCCTCAATTCCCTCCGTGAGGTTCTTTCTTGGGCCATTATTCCCTCTCTATGCCTTGGTGGCATTCTATCTAGGTGTGCCTTACAATGTCACTATATCCTCCATGGCCTATATCCTCATCTCCTTCAAGGATTATTACCATACCTCTCATGGTACTAAAACTGACACTGTTGATACTACCATGGGTATGCCTCCATCTCGTGTAGTGGACCTAGTGATCTCTCCACCCTATGGGATGCAATCCACCTTAACCGACGTCCAAATTCCTCCATTGAGATCATTCCTTCAACATCTCACCGATTAGCTCAACCTCCTCTTCTATAATCAGAAGCATACCAAAAATTATACAACCTCCTTGTAAAATCGTATAGTGTATGGTTTTATGTTCCTTGTACGATTTTACCCTCCTTCATCCGCTCCTGGATCGTACAATGTTCTTCTCTCTTCTGTAATTCTTTTCCCACTCTTTCAGTCTTCAAATCATCCCAACTTCTCCAAATCGTATAATTGCAACCTAGAATCGTACAATGTAATAGTTTTCCATACGATGTTATTTTATGGATACCCTCCCCTTTCCAATTCGTATGATTCCATATAATTTCATACGATCTTCTTGAAAAATTGCCAAAAATGGAAAAAATCAATTCGAACTACACTATCTTTTTCAAAAATCATACAAGTTACCCAAAATTGTATAGTACAACTTCTCCAACCCTAAAAGATAGAAAAATTTAGGGTTTCTACCTCCTTTATCAAATCCTCCACCGACCCAGTTTTCAGAATGCTCCAATCTACTTTTTCAATGCTTGTATTCAACAATTCTTCAATTCTTCCAACCCTGGCACAATTTTCTTCAATTTGCCAATATTTTGAATGTATTGTATGGTTGTACAGACTTCTTTTTCTTTCCTCATGTTTTACAGCTTGATATTTTCTAGATTGTTGTAGTTTTAGGGTTCTAACCTCGAATTTCACTATAATTCCAACACTCCAATCTACTTCCTCAGGCTCTAATCAGCAATTCCATGCTCCTGAATTTGTACAATGATGTATTTTTCTATCTTTACTTCTATTGATCTATAAAATCTGAATTCCTCCTTCTTGTATGGAGTAAACCCTAGTTTTCTCCCTCCTGGGTCAATTATTTGAAGCTGAAAAGACTCCTTGGTGCAAATTTTTAAATGAGTCTATAAAAATTAGGCTATTGGTGAAATTTTATTGCTCATATGGTCGTCTCTCATCAGTTTGCATGCTTTCCACCTTTGCACTCCTGAATAATTCAAATTTTTACTTGTATGGTTTGATAAAATTGGTAACTGGCTTCCCTATTTAAAGTGCTTTGAAAACCTAAGAAATACCTAATTTTAATTGCTCAAAATCATGCCATTTTGCATGTTTTCCTCCATAATGCGCAGATGATCGACAACTCAGCAAAATTTTAAATTTCATCTTTTTCCCCCACTTTTTCCTCCAACTACTACTTTATCCCGTTCATGCCGTATTTATTGAAGTGGTTAGAAAATCGTACATCCACCTAAATAATACACTGTATGATATAAATCATATAGTATATAAGTTTGTACGATTTCCATGTCCTTCTTGCTTTGTACGATCCCTCATTTGTATGATTTCATCTTGTACTCTTTCTATGTATGATATTTATACTTAGAAAAATTTTGCTTTCTTTTTCTTTGGAGAGGCCACTGTTTCCGGTTTTCAACCTCGCCCTTCCTAATTGTGTCTCAAGGGATTTTCACAATTAAGGCACACTATTTTTTTTTTTCAATTTTTTTTTTCTTTTTCTTTTTCTTTAGAAGGGGTCACCATTGCTAGTTTTCAACCCACTTCTAAAATAATGTACTATTATCACTTGTCAAGTTCCTTTGGCTTTCGTTGATTCCAAAGGTCTTCTACAACTGGCATCTCTTCATTATTTAGCTTACACCACCATGTGGCCTTAAACATGCTCAAGATGAACAAAATCATCAATATGATGGTTAAATCCCATTGCCACCTATGATGGGGGTCAAGGGACAACATCCCTTATAGGGTCGAGGGATAGTGTCCCTCATGTGTTTCGTATCATGAGATAGGGTGGGGTCGAGGGGAAATACCCTCATAGGGTTCGGGATGAAGCCCCAAAACCTCAACAAAAAAATTACTAAGACCTTCACTATCAAATTCAAATTCTTCTCTTCCTTAGCACTTTGGGGTTCTTTATTGAACCTCCTTAAATAGCTCAACATCGACTCCATTTTACCCTATCTTAACCACTAATGGAACACCTTGTACGGTTCTATTCTACGATTTCATCTTGTATGATTTCCTCTTGTACGATCTCAAATTGTACACTTTGACTTGAAATCGTACAATCTCTACCAACTGTACGATTTCACCCAGCAAACGTATAGTTCCCTCTTGCAAAATCATACAATCCCCTTCTTCCTTAGGCAATTCTAAGTGTATGATGGGTTGTTCTATTTTGGAAATATATTCCATAACAACATATTCCATCACAACATCCTCCATGTCAAGATCTTCCATGTCAACCTCTTCCATGACAACATCTTCCATGTCAACATCTTCCATGTCAATATTTTCCATGTCATACCCTAATCTGCCTCTTTTATTTTTGTGAAAAGTGTCAAAAAATTCATCACTAGTGATAACCTTCCTATTTACACCATTTTACCTCCAAATAGTTATGCGGATACCTATATGCCATGTGGGGTCTTCCTTACCCTCACCTGAGAATGATGGACATATTTATTTGGTTGCTCTGTTAGCCATATTAGGAGAGTCGTCATTCTCACTTGAGGTGTCTCATGGAATATTTGTTAGATTCCTCATTGGAGGTGTCTTACTTCCATTGTCATCAAAATTTTCAATTTGAGATATCTTGTTTTTTCCCACCACTCGATGATCAAATTCTCATGCGTCTTCACTTTGTGACCTCCTTCACTGGTGTGATGGAGATGGTCTTGGTCTGTCCTCCTAAGTCCTCATGTCCTGTTGCTCTGGTGCCTGACTCCTATCCTCTGCACCCCCTTGCAACCCTTCTACCACTTCCTTAGGTCTTACCATCCACTCTCAATCATCTTGCACTTTTTCTTTGTCAACCTTCACCTCTACGCTTGGTTGTTCTATATCCTCTTCTTCTGTCTCAATCAATAATGCCTCAAGGTCTCCTTCTCCGGATGTCCAAAATTGCTCTATTTTTTTCTCAAATGTACTTTGATATGAGTTATTTATGTTTCCTATTTGAGCAATCCTCATGTTCCTTCTTACTATAATGTTGTCTCATGGTTCTCGTATCCCATGACTTCATGTATTGGTGTCCATCGAAAAAATCACCTCCAATATTTAGTCAAATTTGACCTATTTTAACAAGAATGCCATATTCAATAAGGCAACAATGCCAAATGTAGCATAGCAGTGGAGTATTCCTATTAGGGAGGTGTTTTCTAGAGGTTAGAATAATTATTAGGCTAAACTCAACTCACTTGCCAAATCGTACGGTCTCATGCTCACTCAAACTACCATTGTACGAACTGTAATCACCTTATATGGTTCTTAATTACTTACACTGTATGATATCAAATAGTACAGTGTCAGATATGGTATGATATTGTACTCAAAAAAAATTATAGATGTTATTTTTGAGGTTGTCATACACAGTTTTGTAATCGATCAAGTCAATCTCCCAAAACTGCCAAATCGGGTAAGTTTCTATTAATCACCTATTTTGCCAAATTGGGTAAATGTGCTTTGTACGATTTGTATGAAAGTCGATGTATGATCTGTACAAAATAATGGTACAGAATGGCATTATTTGAGATGATCTACTACTCCAATCTCTCTCTAGGATGTTTTGTAAAGTTTTAATAGTCCAAACAATGCAATCTCCTTCATAGGCAAAATATCCTAACCGGGCTGGTGAGAGATTCCATGTGCTTGACTATGCCCAAAAATCATACAATACTCTTTAATACATATTTATCAATGCCTTCATGCTTCTAAATAATTCTCCATGATTCACAAATGCCAATTTCCCTAACCAAGTTGCAACAATGCATAAAACTAACATATAACAGTAAGATAGAAAACACAATCACACAATATTCATCCATAATTCACTATCCATCATTTATTAGGATCATACACAGTCATCCACAATGTCATTATGCTCATTAATGTCTATATATTTTATTAAAATGTGGAAAAACTATCTCAATGTAATTGCAATAACTCAGGAATCACACTATAAGTACTTAACTCTCTATTCTAGCAACCAGTAACCAGTAAACTAGTAGCCAACCTTATCAATTTGAAAATGGGGCCTTATATAAACATTGTCTAGGCCATTCCAAAGTGGTTCTTGAGACAATCCATTATTCACAACTACCCATGTACAACTGAATACATTATTTTGGCTTTTTCCTAAGTCTAATACCTTAATTAGCAAATCCATGCACTATTTCATCTTGAAATTACATTTCCTTTGCATTTGAGTGAATTTTAGTGTGCCCTGTATGATTTTCTAATGCCTTGTATGATTTTCCAATCTAGTTGTATGATTTTTCCCTTCACTATATGATTTTCTCCCCACTATATGGTTTACAAAACTTGAGCAAATTGTCACAAAACTATCAAAATCGAGCAAATCACTTCTTCTTCTTATGGGAGGTGGATTTTCTGCCTACATGAATATCATGCCCATTTTGCCTATGATATAGACATTGTGACTCTTCCTCATACCCTCAGGGTTTAGGACAATTTGTATCTAAAGGTTGCACCTTTGGTAGGGTGATGGCATTTGTGGTAATTAATCGATTGAAAATTGATAATGCATGCTCAGGTAATGAGGGATGCTTGCTAGGTTGTTGAGGCGACTGAGCTAGTGCTTGTGCTAGTTGAGGATTTTCTTATGGTCATATAGGAGGTATCTTGGCCTCATATGAAGGTTTCTTCTGTAATTCTAGGCTCTCAAGCTGGTTCATGATAAAGTGCAATGCCTTATTTTGTTTATCCATTTGTACCTCTATATTATAGAGGTGATTATGCATATGCTCCAATACTGATAAGGATCCCATGTGTATTTATAGTGATTGGTTTGAAATACCATTTTCTACTAAAGGAGGTGAAAGAGTGGGTGCTAAATATCTACTAGGTAACTCTAAGTCATAGATTTCCTTCATTTGAGTCGATGTGGAGGATTCATGATGACCCATTTTAATAGTGGCATCCATATGCTCATGTTTATGACTCTATTCATGTTTATGTCTTACTTTGTGGTGTTGAACTGTGTCAAATTTGGTACCTCTAGTCTGATGTGGGGGAAACACCTATTCTTGTTCTTGATGAGGCATCATGAGTAGTGAGTCAGGGGTGACTAAAGCCAATGGTTTTGATCCCTTCAATGGGGAAGCAACATATGATTGCTCCACATCTTGTTTTATCTACTTTAGAGTCCCTTGGTCCTCTACCTTGCTATTTACCATTGCCAAAAACTCCTGATAAGGCACTTTTTCTTATGTCTCATCAACCTTCTTGTAATAGTTGAATGGCTCAGGGTCATAGGGGACCACATACACTTGTCCTTGGTGTATGAATTTTATGTTTTGGTGCATTATGTAAGGTATGCATTCCATATCTCTCATCCATGGTCTACCTAGCAATATGTTATACTACCTCTCACCCCCTAGAATATGGCACAATGTAGGTATTGTATTTACCCCAACCTGTATAGGTAGGATTACTGTGCCAATTGTTGAGGAAGTGGCATCATTGAAGGCTCTCAATGTGAATGTTGAGTCCGTAATGCTTGAAGATGGTAAATTTAAATGCTTCAAGGCTGCAACTATGATGATGTTGATAGATGACCCAGTGTCAATCAAGACTCTCTTGTATGGAATATGATTGATGCTTGTTATGATGTATAGAGGAGGATCAGATTCATCTTGAGAGATTGGCTTAATCTCCTATCTGTAAAAGGTAATCATAGGATCCTTTTATAAGTGAATTGAACTTATTGTTGGCATAGACCATGATTGATTATTAGCTTTAGTTGATCTCTTCAGTATGTGGGGCTGATCAAGGCATATTTTTCTTCTTATTATAGTATTTATCATACCGATAAAACCCTCTTCAAGTGGGAATATGTGCACCTCATTGACGTGCTCAACTTGATTTTTGTTGGCCCCATGATTGGGAAGAATATTTTTGAATATGTTGATGTTTTGCAATTTGTTCTTATCCAACATATCCTGCACTATATTCTTGAACACAACATAATATTGGATATCATGGCTATTTTTTTATGGTAAAAACAAAAGAGAGCTTCACTATATCCCTTAGATTTAGGGATATTAAGATCCAGGGTGGGCACCTTAGGCAAGTTTAAAACCTTGGCCTCATGAAGGTGATTAAAAATTGATGACAAGAATTCAAGCAATGGTGTATAGTTACAAGGGAGATGCTTATGTTTACCTCTGCCTTGATTCATGTTGCATTGGTTGTAATGTGTAGGAGGATATTGAACCTTATAGTTCTCTTGTTTTTGGCTCTATTCTACTTTTGGAATGTTTAACATGATTTGGTTGACATGTGTAGGTTAAGTATGTTGTGGTTGATGTTGCATGCTCTCATTCTATTATTTCTTGCTACAGATCTTTAGGTATCCTTCTTCTAGATTTATATCTTCAATAAGCTTGGATTGATCCAAGGCTTCTTAGAATGTATCATACTGCTATAATTGTAATAGTAACGAGATGTACTTGGTACACTACTTTGTGAACATTCAGATTAACTCTTCGATCAAGATGGAAAATGATAACTTTGCCATGATTTTTCTCCATCTATCCCTATAATCCATGACTGGCTCATCATCATACTGCTTTAGGTTGGATAGGTCTAAGAGATTAACCTTCCTAGCACCAAATGAGAAATGTTTTAAGAATGTATTCACTAGTTGTTCAAAATTGGATATGTTGTTCTTGGGTAGTTGGTTGAACCATTGAGTGGCAGAATCCAAAAATTTCATAATGAAGGTTCTTAACATAAGAGCATCGTTGTATTCAAGATGAAAAAATACATTGATTAAGTTGGTAACATGCTCTTGTGCATCCTATTCACCCTTAAATTTTTCTAACCTAGGAATCTCAAAGTGCTTAGGATATGCGGGGCTAGGGAATGACGGGCACAATGGTTGGTTGTGTATTTTACTCAGTGTCAGTTGGTTCCCAACCATATCTTGCTTCTCAAAGGATTTGATCTTTTCAGTGAGTTCCTGGAATACCTTTGAGGCAAAGGGTTCATCTTCTTGCAGGCCTACTCATGGTGGTAATGGAGGTAACCCTTTATCCACTTGACTTGTTCTATTCTCTTCCCTCCTATGAGGGGATTCAAGATGTGTTTTTTCCTGATATATCATGTTTAACCTTTCTCCACAAATTTTATTTTGTTTTGATTTGAGTGGTGGTTTCATTGTGGGCTTTTTTCTTGCCTAATGTGCCCTTCTTTTGGTGAGCCAACACATTTATCTCTTTGGTGATCATTACCATTTGCTTGTAGTTTGATATGAGCTAGTTTATTAGCTTGTTCTCTTAAATGCTACTCATGTTGGTGTAAAAGCATTTCTCTTTGTTTGTTATGCTCGATAGCTTCCACTAGCTCTCACTCTTTGCATAATGCATTTTCTAACCGTCATGTGCGATCGGATTGTGCTATTAGAGAAGGTTCTTATCTATCTAATTCTATTCATGTAGTTATGATTCACAGGTCCCTCGAAGAGGTTTTTGCTATTTCTCTTCTTTGGATAGCTAGTGTAACTTGCTCTATGTATTCTGTATGTTGATAAGTGTCCCTATAGTCGAACACTATATGTGAGTTGTAGGGTTGCTTTGAAGCTTCCTTGGGTTGAGTGGTGCATTTAGAAATTACGCTTTGTGAGCTTCTAGATGTAAAATATTCTATGGCTATGATTTTGTGAGTCAGCCTCAAATAAATTCAATCCAATTCCTCCAATTTATCTTGGAGCAATTGTTCTCTCTGAATTGCATGTGACCCATGTGATTCATTTGATTGGTTTGTTGTGCTAGGTCTATGACTCCGCAACTTTGTGTGAGGGTTCTTGTCTACTTTGAATTGCACAACAAGGTTGGCAACTCTCTTACCTCTATATTTCCCCTCATTGAGTTGATTTGAACTCTCAATGTAATGAGATGTGGTCGGTATGGAACCTGATTCCCTCTCTAGATTGAAGGTCTTACTCACCATAGGAGGTCTCCCGACCATAATTTTTGTTAAAAAAAATGAATTTTAAAAAATGTTGCGGGTGTCATATATCAAAATTATTAGTGCATCGCACTAATAAAAATGAGATATAACTCCAAAATTTGACTTTTGGGTTAAAAATTTGTATTTTTGAAATAATCGGCCAACTGGGGTCCGTGGGGAAATGCCCACTTTTAGAAATTTTTGAACCATGAAGATTTAGGACTCAAAATTTCTGGTAGAGGTGACCTAGGGTCTAAATAAGACAACAAAACAAATTTGGAAGTTTTTAGAGTTTTCTATCACACTTTATGATTGTTTCAGTGCAATTTTTCCCTATTTTTAGCTTCAAAAATAGAGTAAAAATAAAACCAAAATAACTTTTTTCGTTATAGCTCTGATTTATGATTATTGATACATTGGATGTAGAATAGATAAGTAGATTTTTTTCTCAATAAATTTCCCTAAAAATTAGGGTTAGGATTTGGTCTCAAATAATAAAGAAACACACAAAGCAGACAATATGATTCTCTTTTATGGATTAAATGTGTGTCCTAAAACTTGTTTTAGTGTGTTTAGATTTTTTGTTGCTCTTGCTTTCTTGCTCTTGCTTTGGATTTAGAATGAGGTGACTCATCCATAGTGGAAACCAATAAAACCCATGCCAAACATGATTTTCTCAAAAAAAGACTAGGGTACACCACTTAAATCCCAATGGGGGGTTCACCTAGCTCTTCCTATCTGAACCAATGGTTGTCCCATCATGATCACCATCTGTAGTGACCCTGGGGAGTGGTGCACCATCCATTACTCTATTTGAAATTTTATTTGATATTTTAATATTTAATATGCATTAAATGAAAGGCATAAAAGAGAGACAACCAAAATACGAAGAAATAAATGAATGAATGCTTTGTATTGATATTTCCAAGATACGGTTACATATAAATACCTCTAGGGGATACCCTTCATTTGATACATGATTTTATACAAAGAGGGTAGAATATGTATAAAATATAACCATGCAAGGGGTGATGCACTTTTGCAAGCTTCCCAATGATGTACACAAACTCGTATGAGGGATTATAGATGCCTCCTTCTCTAGATTTGGTTCCTAGAGGGATCTTTATGATTCTAAATATTGTGGGTCTATCTAATGAACCTGTAGCCCTGTAAGCAATGAAATAACAACACATGCTTAGATGTCAAAGATTGCCTCTCTAGATGAGGTTGTTAGAATTAAATCTACTAATAAAAATAAATATGCTTAATGAAAGCAAATATAATGAAACTAGTGCTATGAATGCAAATAAATGAAGCAAATCTATGCTAATGATATGAAAACATGAAGAAAATAGAATAAAATAAACTAATGCCTAAACCCTAGACTAGGTCTACGGGCCATTATCTAGGATAGCGATCGCTAAGATGAAACTTGTCTCTATTGATCCAAAGGCTATGGGTCTAGGTTCACTACTGATGTTAAATTATTATCATATGTGCATGGATGATCACCTCTTAGTCGACTAGCACTACATTGCTCCTCAAGGGTACTCTCCAATATGATAGGGCTTTGATGTGTATACTCTCCAAGAAAGGATCTCCAAAGGTTGCTCAAAGTATCTCTTAGAAAAGTCTCTCAAATGCTTGAAAAATGTCCCAATGTCCCTTGTGGTGCTTTGAGGTTTTCACCTTATAATGGGATGAAGGCCCATATTAATATCTAAATCTGGGACTAAATTTTACATGCAGATTGGATGTTAGCATGAAAATTTCAGTATTTATTGTGCTTGAGGGCTAGTTAAACTGATGTCTAAATCTAGAACTGAGTCTTTCATGTAGACTGGTCATGAGGAGGAGTGCAAAGTTATCTCCACTCAGCTTTATTGCATGCAAAATACCACTTAAACCTAATATTAGATTTTTTTATTGATAATTTTCTATTTAGGGTCTAGCCACTATCGTCTGTAGCAACTATGGTTGGTCGCTCTAAGCTTCAGCGACCAGGATCTAGCCACTCTAGTTTATAGTGGCCAAGCTTGAATGGGCTAAAACTGCCCTAGTTGAGTGGTGAAAACCACTGCTTGCACTTGGAAGGTCCCAAGGTTTATTCACATGATCTATGAATGTGCCCACATGAGTAGTTCTCTTAGGCATGACATGTTTTGGGTGTCTATAGATGCCCCTTTTTGGGATGCGCTATGTGGGAAAAACACAAAGTGAAGCAAAAAAGTTGACTACCTATGGCTATATTGTGAGTTAACCAAAGGGATTGTGCCCTTTGGGGCATTTTGTGAGTTGACCAAAGGGTTTATGCCCTTTGGGGAATAATAAAGAAACACACAAAGTAGAAAATATGATTATCTCTTTTATGGATTAAATGTGTGTCCTAAAACTAGTTTTAGTGTGTTTAGATTTGTTGTTGCTCTTGTTTTGGATTTAGAATGAGGGGACTCATCCATAGCAAAAAACAAGAACACCCATGCCAAATATGATTTTCTCAAAAAGATACTAGGGTAAACTACTTAAATCCCAATGGGGGGTTCACCTAGCTCTTCCACTCTGAACCAATGGTTGTTCCAATAGTGGGAGACAATTTGAACATGAGTAACTAGTACCACTATAAAGAAGTTCCCTATTCTATTCTAGGAAGATCTAGGGGGAAATCTAGTGGAAAGAGATGAATGCCAACATCATCAAACTAAAATGAGGGTTGGTGATGAAATCCAACTCCCCAATGTTTATTATGATATGTGCAAGTGTGTGGGATTATTTTTAGATTTAAAAATAGAAAGCAATGCATCAACCAACATTCATGACTACTTTCCTACAATACCTAAAAATAATGTTTATTCTTAGACTAATGCATCTATAACCAGTCTATATGATTTTAATGCATCATCCTACCTCATGATGAAAATAGCCACTAATTGGGCCACATGCAAGCAAACCAAAATACAATGGACTAGAACACTGGTGACTAGGGTAGACCTTATAGGTAGAGCTCTGTTGTTCTTAGCAGTACCTAGAGGAAATATAAAAAAAACCTAAGAAATGCAACATACAATTTTTATTTCCCTTTCATTATTTAATTTTCCAATTTGAAATGTGTTTTAATGTTCACTATTTTTAAGAAACCAGATGTAGATAGAAAATAAAAAAAAAATAGAATAGGGTTACCAACATCGAATCTTGCTTAGATGACAAAAATTTTACCCTCTGCTACACTTTTTTTCTAGTCACTATTGATCAGAGTAGTTGATTTTTTGCCACTATCAATAGGAGTGGCCGAGTTTGTGAGCCGCTATAGACTAGAGTGGCTGAACCTGCACATAAAAACCCAAATTATTAAATCGGAAGAAAATAAAAGTTGCTGGGGGTCCTATCGTGATCGCCATCTGTAGCAATCTTGGGAAGCACACACCTCTACTCTACTTGCAATATTATACCAGAATGAAATGAAAGACGATGAAATGCATATAATGCATAAATAATAAAGAGAGATTCTTTTATTTATATTGAAACTCAGTTACATGTAGATCCCTCTGAGGGATACCCATTTTGATACAATGAAGTACAAGTGAATAAAATATCCCCCTTGTAAAGGGGTGGTGTTTTCCACACACGAAATTGTATGAGGGCTTACAGATGCCTCCTTATCTAGATCTACTCTTGGAGGGATCCTTATGCTCCTAATGCTTTGATTCGATATTGTAGACCTATACCTGCTTTCATGGAAACAAAAAAGCATGATAAGGAGAACGGGAAAACTCCCTAGATGAGGCCCTTTTGTTAGCACATATGATAATCTAGATAAATAAATAGGAAATACATTGAAACAAAGTAGATATAATCAATATGCATATGGAAACTAGGAATATTAATCTAAATGAATGAAATATTTATATCTATGCTAAAGCTATGTAAATGAAATAATGATAAATAAAGATCTAATGCTAAGAACAAAGGAATCAACCATTTTACAACCTAGCTATGACTATGGTCTGTTGTCAAAGACAACGACCTCTGATTTAATGGTTACCTCCAATATTATGGTTATGGTAGTTGATCCCTTACTCGAATTGATGTTCAAGGGTCACCATGTGTGTCTCCTACATTGATTGATGATTAGAAATAGTAAAATTGAATAACTATATGTCAACGTAGTTTAGTCGAACAGTGCTCTAATTCTCTTCCAAAGGATGTAGCTTGGCTCTCCATTTTGATAGGGCTCCACTGCACACAATTTGAACTTTTTGTATATCTAATTTGGCAAGGCTTCACTGCATAATATTTGAACATTTGTCTCCCCTTTTGCCTTACTCAAAATATGCATATATAGGATTCCAGGTTTCAATTTTAGATACATGGCTTGGCTTCCTGGGGAAGCCAAGCTCCAGATCTACATGCCAACTGACTATCCCAGAGGGAAGGTTTAGTCTTGACTTGGTATGGAAGGGGCAATTAGGATGAACTCTATGAGTTCCTCATCAATATCCCTTTGAAATTCATGCAAAATATTGTTACTACCCATTATTTAGGTAATCCTTCACAACAGCTTGTGTTTCAAGGCTAGCCATTGTCATCAGTAGTGGCTAGTTGTGGCTGCTCTAGCATATAGTGGCCAATATTGCTAGCCGCTCTAGTTTACATCTACTAGCTACAACTACTAGCTGGATGCTCTAGTCTATAGTAGCTAAGATTGCTGGCTACTCTAGTCTACAACTACTAGCTACAACTGCTAGCTAGCCACTCTAGTCTATAGTTGCTAAGATTAAATGGGCTAAAAATACCATTTTGAGTGGTTAGGACCAGTTCTTGCTCTTGGAAAGGTCTAATATTGGTCATATGGTCTATGGATGTGCCCATATGAGTAGTCTCCTAAACATGATATATTTTAGGTGTCCACACCTTTGCCTTGCATAGCTGATGAAAAATCAAAGCAAATGACTCTGATAATCTAGTGAATATGCGAGGAGGGCATTTTTACTTATCCTTACCCCTCTGATTATTGTTGCACTACTAATATTGCATAGGAGGAGGTTGGGATTGATATTTTTGTTGTTTTTACCCCTTATCCCCTTTCTAAAGGTTCAACACCACCTGATTAACATGGGTCGGCTTGGCCTATTGTCTCTTAGTGCTCTTATTGTTCCACTCCTTATTTATGAGCTTCAAGTTACCCTCCTGTAACTTAATTTCATCTATCACCTTAGCTTACACCAAAGAATCTTTTAATGTATGGTATTGCTACAACTGTAGCAACAGTGAAATGTGCTTGGCACAACTCTTCATGAACATTCAAGTTAATTTAGAGGATGGAATGGAGAATGGCAAATTTGCCATAATTTTCCTCCATCGTCTTCCATAATCCATCACTGGCTCATCATCATGTTGCATTAAAGTATCCAGGTTAGATAATTTTACCTTTTTCTTGATGCTAAAGGAGAAGCATTCAAGAATGCATCGACTAGTTGTTTGAAACTAGTGATGTTGTTCCTCTTTAATTGGTTGAACCACTCCTGAGTTGGGCTTGAGAGGGTTGTAATGAAGGTGCACAAGATTAAAGCATTGTTGCTCTCAATATAAAAACACATATCTAGAAAACTCATCACATGCTCTTGTGTGTCTTTCTCTCCTTAAACTTTTCCAGTCTAGGCATCTTGAAATAATCAGGATAGGCTAGAATAGGCATTGACATGCATAGAGGTTCATTATAGATCTTGTTAAAGGTAGGCTTTTGATAAGCCATTCATTGCTTCTCTATGGCTTGGACCTTCTCTTCTAAGGCCTTATAGGCCTATGAAGAAAGGAACTCCTCTTCTCAAGATTTCCTTGGAGGCACCTTCGAAGGCAGATTCTTCCTCTGTCGAAGTGGTGGACTAGGCTCATACTCCTCCTCGAATTAGGATATTTCTAGATATTCTTATTCTAAATCCTCTCCCATTTATTCCTCATGTTACCTATGCTCACATTGTTCAAATTTTGGATGTCGATCTTTGTACTGAGTCGTACGACAAGTATGTGTGTCTATGTACTCAGGGTATAAATCAGGCTATGAAGTCACTCGTCTATCGACATGCTCCCTAGTATCAATGTGAGGAGGTAAACAGTTGCTATCCAATTGATCCTCTCTCTCAACACACTCCTTCTAACCAAGGATGCATTATTCATATAAATTTTATCTTATGAACCTCTACCTATGAGTGTTCTCATTTTTGAGGTGCTCTTTCTCTGTGTGAACATCCTCCAATTGGTCTTGGAGAATCCACCATATTTGTTTTGATATTAGTCTATGAGATCTATCAACATGCTCGACCATATGAGGCCTCTGGTGTGTGTGCTCTGTTTGAGTAGCTTTATGGGTATGTCCCCCAATGGATTGATTTACAACACTCTTATGTTTGTCTATAAATATGGCATTTGTGTTAGACTATCTCCTATACTCTGTGCCTGCATGAGATGCAGGAGCACATATGTCACAATAATTCTTGGAGCACTCTCCAGGTTCTTGGTTGGTCCTAATGGTGCTTCCACTACACTCACTCATAGGTCGAGAGGGTGTAGGCATAGGCTTATATCCTAGCTGCCCTAGGACTCTGTCTAGACTATCTAACTAACTACTACATCATGGCTCATGAGGTGGCATACCTCTAGCTCCTACTTTTGATATATCTATGGTGAACTTATAAGGTTTACCCCTATAGGGATTCTACATGGGCCTACTCTCATAAGTGATCCCATCTACTTACCACTAAATGGATGGATATTGAGCCTGTATATACTCATATGGTGGAGTTCATGAGCCTCCCTTAGCTATAGGTCGAAGGGGTACTAATCTGGATCCCTTAATGACATATTCCACAACAGAACCCATGGATGCATGCATCATGCAATCATGGTAAATGCTACCATGTGTGGAACCCCCATGATGGGAAGTCCCATGCACTAGTCTATTTCTAGAGGAGTTTCTAGTACTTCCTCTAATTAGGGTGTTCTCAATGGAATCCCCTCATGTAGAATTATCCCCTCTAATACTCACTAAACAACATCTAGTTTGATTCTATGATTGAGGTCATTCTACATCATCCTATGCATTAGGTGGAGCTTGGGATTCGATCTTGGGTCTATGCTTGGATTGATCCCTCCATGCTTGCACCATTGTGTTATCTCTTTATGTAAGTTTTAAGGCAAACAAAGTAAACAATGGTGATTATATCTTTAGTTTTTCTTGTTAACCCTAAACTGTCTGGTATGTCAAAATCTAACCGCGTCTCTGTAACATAGTCACCACTATTACCCAAGGTTCTCAACCACAGTGACAACTATTGATCATGATTGTCAACCATGGTGAGAACCTATCATAAAAAATCATAGATGTCAATGATCCGTGGTATGAAATGTGGAGGTTCCACCATGATCGCCTACTATACCAATCTAAAAATTATACACCTAAACTAATACATTAATTGAAATCAATCATTAAAACAAGAAATAAAATATAAGATTGCATTTGAAAAGAAAGTGAATGTTTATTTTATTAATCTTGAATCAAATCTCGGTTACAATCATGCCCCTCTTAGGGTCACCCAAATGTTGATACAATTAACACAATTTGAAAGCCCCAATGGGGTAGGTGCAATACATAGACTTTCTAAATGGACACAAACTACTCCAAGGTGTCAATGACCTTCTTCTCCATGATTAGAGGTATTTTATGCCTTACATATCAAAAACCTATTAGTATTGTATGCAATAAACAACAAGAAGCAATTACCAACAAAAGAGGTCTCTCTTGATGAGGATTTTAAGAGGTATTTGCATAAAAAGTAGTATAACTATCATGAAGTTAAGAAATTGCAAGAAATATACTAAAGTTATATTAAACCTAAAAATATTGCTACAAACATATAAGAAAAAGCATATCTAGCTATCTATTGGCCTAATTACGAATTTGAAATCATGGAAGCATGAAAAGAACCATTAGTGCCATAATTGCAAAAGTGAAGGAAAATGACTAAAAAATCTAATTACATCGGTCAAAGTCTCTACTAAAGCAAATTAACATTATATATGTCTAATATAATACAATTAAGCAAATCCTATAGCTATAAAATAAGGAAATTAAATATGACAACCTGACCACGGGTCTAATGCATGGTGAGCAATGTTACTCATGGCTGATAGCCATGGCTAAGCTTGAAATGTTCTTGCCCTCCTAATTTTGTGTCCAATATTCAATTATCCTTGAGGAATTAATGATCAAGGGTCACCATTGTGTCCTCTGATAGATTTGGTGATTTAATTGCTCATTTGGTGCATGTATTGCACAAATTCACATTTCTTGAATCTCCTATCCTCTTAGGACCTCCATGGCATGTGATCTCCAATTGGGCAGCAAAAGTGTTCCTCTCAATGCATGTAAGTGAGTATGCAATTTGATAAGGCTTCACTGCATTTCAAATCAATATTTATCTATATTTTTCTCCAATTTGGAGGAGGGTTTTATAGAATTTTCCAAGGGCTAGGGGTGGCTTCATGAGGAAGCCAAGAACAATATTGGGTAGTTGAGCTTATTGGATGGAAGGATCCAGAACCTTCCTCACTCAAACTGCTCCAATATGTAACCAATTGGCCATTGCAACAAATTTTCACCTACTTTTATCGCTACTTTTCACCTACTTTTATCGCTACTTTTGGAGTGACCCCTGGGATTCCCACGGTTGGTGGGTGGTTAGTGGGTGTGGGTGGTTTAGCCCATGGTGTTGTATCCATGGTACCCTAATACCACTTGGTGGTTTAGGGTTGTATGAGTTTCCTTATATAATTATTGTAATGTCCCGTTTTAGGGATGAGAGAGAATAATATATCAAGGAGGATAGACTCTTGTTTGCTGGACTAGCCCAAATTGGGTGAACCAGGGTAAATCTTGTGTGTTATATGTGCATTGAATGGTGTCATTATTTCCTTAGTTATCATTTTTGCATTATTTCTAGAATATGTTTTTGTAATTTCTCTTCATTTGGTATCAGAGCCAAGTCATTAGCCATAGGGGGACGCCTTTATTGCTAGGGTTTAAATCCGTTTGAAGAAGATCTAGGGTTTCTAGGAGTGAGAGGAAACCTATTCTGGAGTGGGAGTTACGCAGAAGGAGTTTGAAGGAAAAATGTCAGGAAATCATTCAAGGATAGAGATCAAGAAATTTGATGGCAAAAGTTTTGAGCTATGGAAGTTAAAGATGGAAGATATGCTCGTGGACAGAGATCAGTGGGCTGCTATTTCAGAAACAACAAAACCTACGGGTACTTTCGATGAAGATTGGGAGAAGATGAATCAAAAAGCAAGGAGTCTGATTCGACTGTGTCTTGCAGATTCGATGCTCATCAATGTTTCGGGAGAAGCTACAGCAAAGGATCTCTGGGAGAGGTTAGGGGCTTTGTATCAATCAAAGTCCCTAGTGAACAAATTATTCCTTAGAAAGAAACTATACAATCTTAGGATGCATGACGGGGATTCGGTTGCAGATCATCTGAATGCATTCAATACAGTGGTAAGTCAACTAACATCTGTAGAAATTAAGTTGAGTGAGGAAGATAAATGCATTACTTTGTTATGCTCTTTACCAGATTCATGGGATAACTTAGTAGTAGCAATTGGTAGTACAACTTCATCCACATTGAAGTTTGAAGATATAGTGGCATCTCTATTATCTGAGGATATGAGGAGAAAAGCCATGGAGGGCACATCTAAGGAAGCCCTAACAGTGAGAGGGCGTGCCAAGGAGAAGGACAAATCTAGATATGGTGATAGGTCTAAGTCTAAAGGTAGATCCAAGTCTCGAGGGAAGTTTGAGAGAAAATGCTGGAATTGTGGCAAGCCTGGTCATATGAAGAAGGATTGCAGATCAAAGAAAGCTGAGTCTGGAAAAAATTTTGATGAATCGACTTCCATAGAGATGAATAAATCCATTGATGAAGTAGGGGATGTATATCTGGCATCCTGCTCATCGTGCTCCACACGATCAGATAAAAATGATTGGTTGATTGATACTGGTGCCTCTTTTCATATGACTCCTCATAGAGGGTGGTTCAGTGAATATGAAAGATATGATGGAGGGGAGGTACTATTGGGAGATGATTCACCACTCAAAATCATGGGTCGTGGAAGAGTGAAAATTTTGCTGCAGGATGGTAGGGTTAAGACCCTACCAGGTGTGATGCATATTTCGAGACTTGCTAGAAATTTGATTTCGGTAAGCAAAATGGCCGATGCAGTAGTGAATGTCAGTTTTGGCAAGGATTCATGCAAAATGGTTCGTGGATCAATGGTGTTGGCAAGGGGAGTTTGGATTGGAACATTGTATAAGCTATTGGGAAGCACTATGACAAATGAGTGCAATAGCTCAACTGTTCCTGAGGTTGATTCTGATAAAAGCTCAACACTCTGGCATCAAAGGATGGGACATATTGGAGAAAAGGGATTGCATACCCTGTACACAAAAGGTATGGTTCATGGTATCCCTAATTACTCAATGTCTTCCGAGTTCTGTGAACATTGTATTTATGGTAAACAGAATCGGGTTAGTTTTCCATCTGGTGCCACAAGATCTAGTGGGGTACTAGATTTGATCCACAGTGATATTTTTGGTCCTGTTCCTATGCCGTCTCTTGGAAAATCATGGTATTATGCTTCCTTTGTTGATGATTTTTCAAGATATGCATGGATTTACTTTCTTAAGAGCAAAGATGAAGTGTTTGAAAAATTTAAGGAATTTAAAGCACTTGTTGAGAATCAAACTGATAAAAGGATTAAGGTGTTGAGGTCTGATAATGGAGGGGAATATTGTTCTAATGTATTTGAGAAATTTTGTAAGCAATGTGGTATTGCAAGACAGAAGACTACTCCATATACACCTCAATAGAATGGAGTTGCAGAGAGGTTGAACAGATCACTGATGGAGAAGGCTAGAAGTATGCTCAGTGGTGCAGGTTTGGCACAGGAATTCTAGGCAGAAGTAGTGAGTGCAGCATGCTACTTGCAAAATCGGTCACCTACATCAACATTGCCAGATCAAACTCCATTTGAAGCTCTATTTGGTAAGAAACCTTCTATTTCACATCTCGAAGTTTTTGGTTGTGATGCATACATGCATATTCCAAAGGAGAAAAGAAGTAAGCTAGATAATAAGGCTGTTAAATGTATCTTTATTGGTTATAAAGATGGTGTTAAAGGATATAAGCTTTGGAATCCAAAAACTAAAAGTACAGTGTATAGTAGAGATGTGGTGTTTAGGGAGATGATCAGTGATTCCAGGAAGGTAGTTACAGAAGAGGAACCTAGAACGGTCCAATTTGATCTCATGGAAAACTATCAAACAGTAGAGGATCTGGAAGAGGAGCATACAGATGAGGATATGGAAGAGGAGCATACAGGTGAGGATCTGGAAGAGGATGAAGAAGAGGTTCATACACCTGTGGTAAGGAGATCAACACGGGAAAGGAAGCAACCTGAAAGGTACAGTCCATCTGCTTTTCCTACTTCTTTTGTACTATCTGTTATCGATGAAGATCCTAGAACAGTTAGAGAAGCTCGTTAATTCTGGAGAGGCAAACCGTTGGGAAGAGGCCATGGATGAGGAAATGATGTCCCCGAAAAAGAACAGAACATGGGATTTAGTGAAATTACCAAGTGGTAGGAAAGCAATAGGTTGCAAGTGGATCTTTAAGAAGAAGCAGAATCGTCGAAGGTAAAGTGGAGAAATATAAAGCTCGCCTAGTTGCTAAAGGTTTTTCCCAGGTTGAAGGAATTGATTATGGTGAAGTTTTTTCTCCCGTTGCAAAGCTAACATCAATTAGATTTATGTTAGCTGTGGTTGCTGCATTTGATCTTGAAATAGAACAGATGGATGTGAAAATTGCATTCCTTCATGGAGATTTGGAGGAAGAAATCTATATGAGGCAACCTGAAGGTTTCACTATTGCGGAGAAAGGAGGATCTGGTATGTAAGTTAAAGAAATCATTGTATGGACTGAAACAATCACCTAGAATGTGGTACCAAAAATTTGATACTTATGTTTTAGGAATTGGTTTTGTTCGTAGCAATGCTGATCACTCGTGTGTATTCAAAGAAAATTGGTAATGTAATTGTCATTATAGTTCTTTATGTTGATGACATGTTACTAATTGGAAATAGCAAGAAACTGGTCAGGGAAGTAAAGTCTCAGTTGGCATCACAATTTGACATGAAGGATCTTGGCCCTGCAAATTTTATATTGGGTATGCAAATAAAAAGAGATCGCTCTAACAGAAGGTTGTGGCTGGATCAGAAAAAGTATGTTGAGACAGTGTTGAAAAGGTTCAATATGCAGGATTGCAAACCGATGAAGGTACCTATTTCTTTAGGTGAAAAATTGTCTGCTGAACAATGTCCAAAGATAGAAGAAGAGGTAGAGGAAATGTCACATATTCCTTATGCAAATGTTGTAGGTAGTTTAATGTATGCCATGGTTTGTACTAGAGCAGACATTGCCCATGCAGTGGGAGTCTTGAGTAGATATATGTCTAAACCTGGTAAAGAGCATTGGACTGCTGTGAAAAGGGTGTTTAGATATTTGCGTGGCACCTCTAATTTTACAATCTGCTATGAGGGTACAGGTAAAGAAAATAGACAATTGGATATAGAAGGGTTTGTTGATGCAGATTGGGCTGGAGATCTGGACAAGAGAAGATCTACTAGTGCTTATGTATTCAATTTGTTTGGAGGGGCCATTAGTTGGATGAGCAAGAGGCAGACTGTTGTTGCTCTTTCAACTACTGAAGCTGAGTATATGGCAGCCACTGATGCTAGTAAGGAAGCTGTATGGCTGCAAAGACTATGCGCTAAAATTGGGTTCTTTCAAGGAGCTGTGAAGATAAACTGTGACAGTCAGAGTGCCATATTTTTGGCAAAGAACCCTGCTTACCATTCAAGAATGAAGCACATTGATACAAAGTTCCATTTCTACAGGGACATGCTTGAACAGAGGAAAGTGTTGCTGGAAAAGGTAGACACCAAGGAAAATGTTGCAGATGCTTTAACCAAGGCTGTAAGCACTGAAAAGTTTAGATTCTGTTCAATTGAAATGGGTCTGGCAAAGTATTCAACAAGTGGGAGAATGTTGGATGTGTCTCATTCTTTGTCCAAAAACGAATTGTATGATAGGCACTACAGCGCAAAAGACTACGGGTAGGGGGGGTCCGGGGGGGCCGAAGGCCCCCAAGGACCCCCGACTATGGTAAAGGTGATTACGTAATAGGTGATGGCTCGGGGTGCGTAGGGGGATGCCCTCGGATACGATGAAAGTGATAGATGTCGACGAAGCCAACCGAGAGAAGCCTACGAAGCAGGCACCAAAATTTTCACCTACTTTTATCGCTACTTTTCACCTACTTTTATCGCTACTTTTGGAGTGACCCCCGGGATTCCCATGGTTGGTGGGTGGTTAGTGGGTGTGGGTGGTTTAGCCCATGGTGTTGTATCCATGGTACCCTAATACCACTTGGTGGTTTAGGGTTGTATGAGTTTCCTTATATAATTATTGTAATGTCCCATTTTAGGGATGAGAGAGAATAATATATCAAGGAGGATAGACTCTTGTTTGCTGGACTAGCCCAAATTGGGTGAACCAGGGTAAATCTTGTGTGTTATATGTGCATTGAATGGTGTCATTATTTCCTTAGTTATCATTTTTGCATTATTTCTAGAATATGTTTCTGTAATTTCTCTTTAGTTTCTTGATCTCTACCTTCATCAACTTTAACATCGATATTATCTTCAGTTCGTTTGATGTAGCACTTGCTGCCGAACACTTTGAAATATCTCGTTGTTGCCTTTCTACCAAACCATAGCTCATACGGTGTTTTTCTTTCATATGTCCTTAGCATGCACCTGTTTTGGATGTAAATCATAGTATGGACTACCTCTTTCCAAAATCTGTCAGCTAGTTTGTTCTCAACCAACATTTTCCGTGCTATTTCCTGCACTGTCCTGTTCTTCCTTTCTACAACACCATTTTTTTGAGGTGTTCTTGCTGCTGAAAAATGTCTTCTAATCCCATATTTTTGATAGTAATCTAAAAATTCTTCTGAGATAAATTCTCCTCCTCTATCTTATCTTAGGCATTTAATTATTTTTTCAGTTTGATTCTCAACCTATTTTTTAAAAGTCTTGAACATCTCAAAAGCATATGATTTAAGCTTTAAAAATAGTACCCATGTCATCCTGGAGTAGTCATCTATGAACAACATAAAGTATTTGTCACCATTTATGCTTTGTATTCTCGTGGGTCCACACAAATCAGTATGTATTAGATCTAAAGGCTTACTGGTGAAGTATTCCTTTGATTTGAATGTGGCTCTAGTTTGCTTCCCTTTTTGGCATGAAGCACAGATGCTATTTACTAGTTTTCCAATGGTGGGTATATCTCTTACTACCCTTTTTGAACTTATTTTTACCAGATTGTCAAAGCTAATATGACCAAGCCTCTTGTGCCACAACCAATTTTCATCTTCCTATCCAATCAAGCACGCTCCTTCTGAAGTTTCTGAGAGAGTATATAGATTTCCAGAAGTCCTTAATCCAGTAGCTATCAGCTTCCCACTGTGTGATTTTTTGACTTCACAGCCTTGCTTCTTAAAGATGACTTCATGACCTTTGTCACAAATTTGACTTACACTCAGTAAGTTGTGCTTCAAACCAATCACAAACAGAACTTCTTTGAAATTGATCTATCCATCACTTATCTTGACTGATCCTTTGCCAACTATCTTGGCTCCATCATTATTTCCAAACTTTACAGAGCCCCCTTCATATTTCTGTAATTTTTCAAATGTTTTTTTATCTCCTGTCATGTGACTAGAGCACCCACTATCCAATATCCATGGTGTAGATTTGTTCTGTGCTTTGAAAGTTGTCTGAACAATCAAGGATTCCTTTTCTTCCTTGGGTAGCTCCTTTTATTTCCACTCTGGTTTGGCTATAGTTTTGGTTTCTTGTTTAGACTTTTCTTTGTCAGTAGCCTGTGCATGTTTTTCTAGGAATTTTTTGTTTTGCCTTAAATTGTTTGGTTGAGATCTTCTTCCCTGATATCTGTTTGCTGCATATGTGCTTCTATAGTTTCTTGCAATGTGTCCAAAGTTATGACAGTTATAGCATTCTACTACATAATCCATCAAGGGTGAAAAGACATTTCTATTGGTGAAGTTTCTTTGTCCTATATTATGAATGCAGTCTAAAATCTTATGACCATAAGCATTGCATTTAAAACAATAACCAAAAAAGGAATGATTGAACCTGGGAATTGGTCTTTGCCATTTTGTAGTAGGAGCCACAAATTTTCTTCTCCTTTGATGTGTGACTTTTATGAATCCCTCATTGTCAGCACTCTTCTTGTGCTTGGCACTGTTGCTTTCTTTTGTCTGATTCATTTTTCCTTGATCAACCTTGATCTTATCTTATTTCTTTACTTTTTCTACTGTTATGGCCTTTGATCCACTTGATGATTCTCCTTCGACAAATCCCAAGCCAAATTTGATGCTCGTAGTCCTCTAACTATTTATAATATTTTCAAGCTTTGCAGAACTTCCTTCAAGTTTGTGATAGCAACTTAATTTTTGATTCTTTTCTTCTAGCCGCATTCTTAAGACAATAATCTCTTCTTCCAGTTTGTAACACTCATCTATTTTCATGGTTAATTGAACTTCGAGTTCTTTAGACATTTTCTTAAATTCTTCTATCTATACTTTCAAACTGCTTATTATGTCATTCGCATACTCTAGTTTTCTTGAGACATTTTTATTCTTTTTCCTTTATGTTTTCAACTCTTTAAGTGTAGCAACCAACTCTCCTTCCAGATAAACTTTAGCCTCGTCCTTAATTTTTGTATCACCTTCCTATTTTTCTTTTGTTTTTGCTTCTTCAAATGCCATGAACAGAGCTTCACCTATTTCTTCTTTAGAATCTTCACCCAAGCTATCTTCAGAAGAGCTGACATTATTGGATATGAAACTTTTCTTTTTGAAATTGCTTTTCGTAAAATTTGGTTTCTTCTTCCAGTCACTTCTTTCTTGGTGTGACCCTTCATCACTTTTGGTTTTCTCATTCATTGGATACTTAGCTACAAAGTGACCGACCCCTCCACAATTGAAACACTTAAACGGTAACTTTCCTCTATATTTTCCTTTTCCCTTTGTAAGTTTCCGAACAAAGTTGGCTTTCGTTTCATCCGATGTCTCTTCATCCTCAGATTCTTGTTCAGCTTTTGTATTCTTGTGTGCTTTAAAAGTAGCTTCTCTGTCTATGGGCTTAGTTTGTCCTATTCTCATTTCATATGTAGTCAAAGAACCATGCATCTTGTCCATGCTAAAATTATTTAGATCTTTAGCCTCTTCTATTGTAGAAACTTTAGAATTAAATCTTTTGTGAAGAGTTCTAAGTACCTTTTTCATGACAATCGCATCTTTGATTTTTTTGTCGAGTCCTCTAATTGCATTAATGATTCCATTGAATCTTAGCATATATGCCTCTATGTTCTCATCGTAATTCATTTGTAATTCTTCGAACTGAGCTCGATGAGTTTGCAGCTTGGCTTCCTTGATCTTGTTGTCTCCTTCATGGATGCTCTTCAGTTTGTCCCACATGTCTTTTGCTAATTTATAGCTCATGATCCTTATTAGTTCACTGTCTACTAGCCCACACATTATGGCATTCTATGCTTTGGAGTTATTATCAAACTTCTTCTTCTCAGCAGTATTTGTTGGAGGAGTAGCGGGTATTGTGTATCCACTTTCTACTGATTCCCAAATTTCATATCCTAACGCACTCAGATATGTCTGCATCCTGAGTCTCTAGAATGAGTAATTAGTTCCATTAAACAAAGGAGCTTTTTTTGATGAGAATCCTTCATTACCTGCCATTGTGTTCCTTCCAAGATCACCTTAGATGATTAAGCTTTGTTCAGGAACCTTGCTCTGATACCAATTGATATTTTCACAATGACACTGAGAGGGGGGGTGAATCAATGTAGCTATTAAAATTCAAATCTACAACAATTAATGCTAAATCAAAGATAACTTAAAAACAAGTAAAACAATTTTCACAAGAGAGCACACCATAACACACAATGTAACAAGGTTCACCAATTTGGCTACTCCTTAAAAATGACTGCTTGGACTCCAATCCAAATCTAGCCTTTGCAAAACACCAATTTTACAAATACTTTACCAGCACCCACTGGAAGGAGCACCAACCCCTTATTTTTTTTCTTCAATAGATAGGAGCACCAACCCCTAATGCCAAGCACCAACTTGGAATGTAATTCTAAATTATCTTAATGACATAAAAATGCCTTTGCTTTTTACATGACCCTGACTAGTCTGCAATTTATCAAACTCTACACTCTCTCACGACTCTGCTTATTTCTCTCACGGCCCTCTTCTAACCCTCTTTTCATAGCAATTTCTCACATACAGCAGCAACCTTATTCTTCATGTAGACCTGCTTTTATATCATATTAGTCTCTATTTTTAACTTCCATATTTACACATGCAACCCGTAACTGTTCCTTTAATATTCTCTTCTGCAACTTGTCAACTATAACTTTTGCTTTATGTAACTCCTTTTTTATTTATAGAGTGGGCATTTTTTTAAACACGTTACATGCAACATATACCTCTACCATGACTGTTCATCTTCCTTTTTGTGCATGCATGCATTTTTTGATTCTATTTATGTGACTATTTGATTTCTTCTTCTTCGATTGTTCTTAAAATAGCTGCATGCTTTTCTTTTGTAATTGCTCCTGTAACTGTCGCATTGACTCCAGTTAACTCTTCTTATTATTACTGCATGCTTTTCCTCTACAACTGCCCCTTTAACTGTTGTTCTACTTTAGTTAACTGTCAGTGATCGTGCTGTTGCGACCTATCACGAAATCGTGACACTTCTATCTCTTTATGCTCTTCTTGCCCTTTATCCACGAAAAATCAACATGTCACAAAATCATGACATTTTTTGCCTCCTTGTTCACCTCTTGTCTTGCACTTGCAAAAACCAGACATGTCGTGAAATTGTGACACTTTTCGCTTCCTTGCACTTCTCTGCCTTTCACCCATGAAAACGAAACATGTACAAAATCATGACACTTTCACTGCCTTGTGCCTTTTTTGTCTTTAGCCTATGAAAACACAACATGCCGCAAAATCATGACACATTCGCTGCCTTGTGCCTTTTCTGTCTTTGGCCTACGAAAACACATGTCACGAAATCGTGACACATTCACTGCCTTTTGCCTTTTCTGTCTTTGGCCCGCAAAAATAGAACATGTCTTGAAATCATGACACTTTTCCTCCTTGGCACTTTCTCTTCGAACTTGTCATGAAATCGTGACACTTTCTCTCCTTGGCGCTTTCTCTTCAAACCTGTCACAAAATCGTGACACTTTCTCTCCTTGGCGCTTTCTCTTCAAACCTGTCACAAAATCGTGACACTTTCTCTCCTTGGCGCTTTCTCTTCGAACCTATCATGAAATCGTGACACTTTCTCTCCTTGGCGCTTTCTCTTTGAACCTGTCATGAAATCACGACACTTTCTCTCCTTGGTGCTTTCTCTTTGAACCTGTCATGAAATCATGACACTTTCTCTCCTTAGCGCTTTCTCTTCGATCCTATCGTGAAATCACGACACTTTCTATCCTTGGCACTTTCTCTGCGAACCTGTCACAAAATCATGATAGTTTTCTTTGCCTGTGCCTTCTCTCCAAACATGTCATGAAATCGTGACAGTTTTCTTTGCTTGCGCCTTCTTTCCAAACATGTTGCGAAATCGTGATAGTTTTCTTACTTGCCTTCTTTGCTTCCAACATGTCGTGAAATTGTGACAGTTTTTCTACTTGCCTTCTTCTCTGACATGTCACGAAATCGTGACAATTTTTCAACTTGGCTTCTTTGCCTCCAACATGTCACGAAATCGTGACAGTTTTGCCAACATTTTCTCTCTCCTCTGATATGTCACAAAATTGTGACAATTTTGACCACATTTTCTCTCTCCTCTGAGATGTCGTGAAATCGTGACAATTTTGACAACATTTTCTCTCTCCTCCGAGATGTCGTGAAATCATGACAAAAAACATGTCGCGATATCGCGACAGTTTTCTTACTTGTCTTTTTCTTTGATTTTTTGAATCTGGGCCACTTTTGTCTTCTTGGAAATTCACTGTACATGTTTTGACTGACCTCTGAACTCCTATCCACTACATCAACTACATCAACTGATCTATCTATTTATGTTGACAACAATGACAATACTTTTGCTACACCTTTGCTCAACACAAACTCCAAATGAACCCTAGCCTATTGTGCTTCTGTAAGGGGTTCATTTGCCTATTCTAGTCTAGAGTTTCTAGCTGGTGTTTCCTAGTTCAACATGGAATCCAACATCTGTATATATGTTTCTACCTATTCAAAAAATTAGGCTATTTTTGTTGTGAGATCCTTTCTTTCATCACTAGGATTCTTTGAACCTACATCTAGGGTTCCACCATCTACATTGGTATGTCATGTCTCCATCATCATTGGGGTAGCACTTCCTCTTCTTCTCTTTAATGACATTGTTCCTAGACACACAGAGAAGAGTCATTAGGATACAATTTATTGTAGTAACTATATTCTTAGTCATTCTATCCAATAGAATCAAAACCCTACTCATATATATTCTATCACACACCATATCTAGCCTTGCACAATGAGCCTATTCCACTATGAACCTAGGCTTTGATACCAAATGTCATAACCCAAATTTCCTCATCAACTTTTTTTTGAGTGTCCTTTTCAACCTAATATGTGCAACCCTACTAGCAAAACCCACCTTAAGAGATTGAAGCTAGAAGTTACACTACACACAAAACAAGCTACTAGTCTAACCTATTAAGTCGATTACTAGTTTAGCCACACCTCATTTCACCCATCCCTACAACTCACATAGTTCTAGTTATGCAAGTGCACTAGGTGGGAGGATTTCTTTTTGGCTTCATCCACATGTTGCATAAGTAATAGATTCTCCCCTTCCCATCCTTCACAAGGGCTGCTATGATTGTTACTCACTACATACTTTAGTCTATGCAAAAATACCATGCATCACATGTGTAAGCTTACCCCCTTCCTATCCTTTGAAAGGGTAGCTTTAGAACTCACTCACTACATACGTTAGTCTATGTAGTCAATCCTTTTTCCTTTTGTCTATTGAAGAGGTTCATGCTAATATCTACACTCTACATAAGTCTCTCTATGTAGGTGTACTAAGCATGCTAAAGAGTAAGTTCTCACTCTCCATCATTGAGAGCCCAATAATTTCAAATGACTATGCAATAACCCTTGGCCTAGGATTCTTTTTATTAAGAAGCACTTGACTTGATAGTTAAATGATATTTCATTAAAACATGATTAGAGTAATAAATCTTTATAAACTCAAGAACTCTTTAATTATTTAGACCTAATTTAAAACACATTCCTCTAAGGTTACCTTTATTAAGAATCTAGTCTGGTGCATGGAGAAAACCATAAAATATAAGAGGCCATTCTTTTTGGAATAGATGTTCTTTAATAGTGGGTCTCATTATAGGTTAACATAGCCCACTCTTGACGACAATAAAAGTAGGTTTCTCGGATAATAAAACCATTGTACCCGATTCTATTAACTTACATGTTTCTCTTTTATCAATGTAACCAAGTGAAAGAGCTAGATCACTACCAAGGATTCAAATTCACTAACATGTATCACTCCTTAGATTGCTCACCAACGCATGAACTCATGTTAATGCAACTCTTTGGTACAAACTAGATTATCAAGTTAACAGTAGGTAAAGTCTCGTCAACCAACTATCCACACCAAGAGTGCTATAGAACCAATAATTTTCTTGGATTGATAACAAACATTTCAACCTTAAGTCTCAGTTTGAGAAATATGATTCAATATAACATATAAAACATATAACACTCGCTTAACATCATAAAACTTATTTAAATCCATTACGGTATTAATGCATGAAGACAAAATATTCCAAAGATGATTTCAAGGCATAAAAGGTAACATAAATCAAACTTACTCATTATAAAAACTATTGGTTTAAACTTTGCCCAATTACATTCTGATATGTAACAACATGTCCTTTCTAGCCAATAATCAGCCATTTACACATGTAGTTCTATATTTGCAATAATAATATCTACAATCAGTGAGGCATCACATCATTTTTGATGTAGTGCTTTGGTCATTGGGGTCCTTGTATCAATAGCAACAACCTCTCTCACTTCTCAGTAGATCCAACATGTCATTTGATATCGTTAATGGTGGAAGCTTCAGTAGAAACCAAGAAAATACTACCTTTGTAAGGGATCAGGATGACTCTAAGCAACTTTATTGCTTCTCTCATATCATGCATACTTATCATTAAATAACACTCAAAGGGTAACTCCTTTATTAATTACCTAATGCCTACTTGAAGTCATTTTTCAAAGTAGTTTCATAGAAAATCTTATAAAATAATTAGCAATACACACACAAAATTTTGTAACTACTATGATCCAAAATAATTAATCAACAAAAAGAAAAGAGCATTTCTTTTCTTTTCCTTGTCAGTTATATAACCAAAATATTTCAATAAAAAAATACTTTCAAGGACATTATTTTCAAGAGTGCAACAATTCAAAAAGTATAATAAGATCACATATTTTAATACAATGAATAACTATAACAACAAAATGTGATACAAATCATCCATTTACATTTGCAAAACTACTCAACAATTATTCATATGAAAACAACATTCATGTGCAACCAAAGAATATTCCTATCACAAAAATCAATAGTAAATATTTCTTTCACATCTATGTGATATCCTATCTAGTATCTTTCCAAATAAATGTAAATACATAGTAGATTCAAATGCATGTCTATCTATACTAAGTTTGTCATAGGTTCACTCATGGAAGATACACAACATACGTATTGCCTTAAACAATGCTTGTTGTGCAGCTCATGCACCACATCACCATTTTTACAACGAAGACAAAAGGTAAACTCCTCCTACATCCTTACATTTAGAACATAGTAATGCATAGGAGTAGATTTTAGGCTACAAGATACTCTTGTTAAAAACTTATCATGCAACATTCTATATGAAAAGTTCCACTGGTTTAATAGAAAAACAACATATCAATCATTTAGTTGTTTTCTCATATCTTTCCAAAAATATTTAAACCTTAGTCCAAAATCACATAAGTAATTTCTAGATATATTTCTTCATCGAAAAATGAATAGTTCAAACTTAGAATTTATCTGGGTTTGCTTGCCAATGTCCTTCCAAAAATGATTCATCTTTTCCTTCTTTCTTTTCCCATACATCGGTCCTCTCCTTTCTTGCCCTCTGTTATCATTTTGGTGATCTCCCCTTCTTCTTTTCCAAACTATGGGTCATTTCTCAATGACTAACCAACCTCTTTCTGGATATTTTGAACACGTCGTTCATTTCCCAACTAGCTAAATGATGTTTATTTTGATTTAGATAAATTTTCTCATAAATATTGTTTACCGGAAACAATACAAGACTACTTTAATAGGGCACAACAATTGACTAAAATGATAATTATCTCCATCCTAATTTATCATTATTTCATAATAAAACTCCTTCCAACAATTTCATTATTCAAAATATATTTTTAAATCAATAATATATATATATATATATATATATATATATATAATAAATAGGAATAATAAAATCAACACCCATTTCCTTTTCAAATAAATACTTTCAAACCAAATGCAGTTTTAACATGAAAAATATCATTATGCAGCAACAAGTTTTTAGATCATGACATGCATCTTCATGAATGGAACATTCATCCATGTTATCCCAAATAGTTTTTACTAATAACCCATCACATCATTTCCCTCAAGGTATCTTGTTCTCGGTGGTTGCTTCTTTCTTCCACCTATAAGGAATATTTTTCTTGCAACAATGTGATTTATTAGCAACATCATATTCACATATATGCATGTATAACTCACAAACTTAAGTATGATATTGTCCTATATTCCATTGAAAAATCACACACACATATACCACTATTACATTAGATTGTTTTACATCAATAAAAAATAATGTCAATCAAATTTTTAATCCTCAAGAATTATAGTAAACCATAAACTTTTCGAAATGAAAAGTCTTTCCAAGGGAGGTTCATGACAAAGTTAATACTTAAAGGTAATCAATTTTAAAAATTCCCTTTAAGTTAAAGGCTTAAAGAAAATAAATTACAATATGCTCTTTTATGTACATTTGTATATCTCCTAGAGGCAAATATATCATTTCTTAAGTGCTTGTCTAATAACTAGGCTAAGGGGACATTGCTTAAGGGTGAATCACTTTTTACATAGCTATATATTATTTTTTAGATAAATTTCCTTTAAGGTAACACTTAAAGGTAATTAGTCACAAAAATTTTCTTTTAGATAAAAAACTTAAATATAATTTATTTTACAATTATAAAACCTTTGGTAGCATTTGGTGTCTCTCATCCTATTATCATTTCGCTTCATCTCTTTTTACCTTTCCTCTTTCATCGCTTTATATCATCTTCCTTAACCTATCCTTAATTAAATATCATCCATCAATAAAATCTATAATAAACCTCATATTAATCAAAACACCCTTTTATCCAATCAATCCCATTTTTTAATCTTGATCAAATCACCATTTGACCCTTCCTCCCATTGTCGTTAACTTTTCACCATTGCCCTTGTGTGGATCATAGCCAAATAAAGTATTTTCTATTCAACATGGTTTTCGTTCTAGAATTCAAGGGAACACACTAAGTCAAGGAAACATTTAATTTTGTTTGAGACACAATCCTTAACATCACCTTAATCAATCTTTGTATCCCTCATCAACCTTAACCACCAACATGAAATTGGGGCATCTACATGTGATGCATTTATTTTACAATAAATGCATCAAAATGGGAAGATGTCAACACCCATTTTTTTCTCTTTAGTCCACCATAATACCCATTCACTAGCCTTCTAATAAGCCTAATCGAATCCACCTTCCTCATGATCAAATTTGAAACATTTAATTCTCCAAAAGTAATGGCATATTTGGGGAACTAATATCCATTACAAATATTTGAAAAATTATAAACAAATAATTCCATTAGAATGTGCTTGAAAATATATTTCCATTGAGTTTATATATACCTATACTTCCATAATGATCAATGCCTCAAAATATGAGAAAACAACACTTGGGTAATTTTTATATTTTTTGTCCAAAATTTGATATTTTTTAAATTTTGGTGCCAAAGTCAGCCTAGTAGGATGTTAAAAATCAAAATTTTAAAACTAAAAACCTATATAAAGCCACAATTATGAATTCCCAAAGTATATTGCCATCAAAATATAACTAAAAAAAACAAAAAAGAGAGATGGTTCTTCTAAGGAGAAGAATTATCAAAAGAGATATTCATATGTTGTTGAAATCACTTTACAAAAAACTTATTTGGAAAACCTATATCCTTTCAATCTTCTAGTAATAAATAACAAGCATAAAATTGTCATCAAATCAGTATCAAATCATCATTAAGTCATTAAAAATCATCTTTCAATAATCCTCCACCAAAATGGGAAACCTTTGGTCTTTGATTGTGTCTATTTCTACATCTATTTAACATTTTTCTTTTAGTATTTGTTATAATTTTTGGATTTGCATGTTTTCTATCTCTTTATCTTAAGAAAGAAGGGTTTTATTGTCAAAGAAAAAAAGTTACCATCTTCACTAAAACCTAACTGGACCCTCTAAACTACTTTCTACATTTTTCTATTTCTATCTTGCAAGATTTTAACAGATTCTACAAAAGTGCCAACAATGATCTAGTGGCAGTTTTGCATGCGAACAACATTTTTCCTTTGTGATAGAATTGGGTACTTTCTATTTCTTATTTTTGTCATTTCTATTTTAGGGAATGAGATATGTTTCTTCTATGTAGTATTTAGTGTTTTCTATTTTATTTTGTTGATTAATTAGCAAAGAAAAAATTATAAATCTTATTTAACTATGATCTAAATAGGGAGAAAATTAATTTATTCTTTTATAAGCATTGAAATAAAAATTCAATGTAACATGTATTTTAGGGTAAACTATTTATTGCACCGTTCTTGTCTAAAAAGGAAAGGAGGAGTCATGTTTTTGTTAGAATATTTTAATGTGCACTTTGCCTATGCATTTTCATGGGATGCATGTGATTAGGGTTAGGGTTTGCTTTCTACATGTGCATAGTTTAGGGTTAGGGTTTTCCTCTCTAAAATCCTAACCCCCCTTCTTGTGCTATATAAGTATTGTAGTCCATGAGCATCATGAGTTCAATGTTCATTATTCAATAGGATAAGGCTTGTATTATTTACCTTATTTTGGTGTTTATTTGCCTTTGTGTTATATTTTCATGTGATGTTATGTTTTAGTCCAAAATTTTGGTACCATAGCATACCCTGTTCTATGGCCTTAATATCCAATTTTTTCCTTGGAGCATTTTATTCACTTGCAACATTTTTGTTGAACCTGTGAATGAGAAACAAGAAGAAAATATTTTTTAGTGAGAATATTTCCTATATTTTGGTTTAGTTTTTTAACATTGGTTTGAAGAGTATCCTCTTCCTCTAGGCCATATTGGTTCAAAAGAGGAATTGGAAATTCCTCTAGTGGATCCTACAAATGATCAATGTCTGCCTGCTCTACAAATGAAAGAGTATTATATTTGTTTGAGAGGTCTCCTTTTAAATTAGCGGATTGGGTTAATACATTCCATTTTGAGCTCTTATAGTTTAGGGACTATTCATGAGTGTTTTGAAAGCCAAATATTTGCAACTTATTCCTTCAATAAAATAACCCCTTGTAAATAAAAGTCATGTTTTGAAGAAAATACCTCCATAGAAGAAAAATAATTCCACCATAGATTTATTTCCAAAATAGATAAAAAATCATCAAATGGGTTATGTATTTTGATGTTATGTTACAACAAAAGTTTATTGTGAATATATTTTTATGAGTGACAACCTACATTCATCGAACTAGGGCATCGTTTATATGGCAACATTATTTTTTCTTTTTTTTTTGGTGGATAAGATACTATAGCATTAATACCGGGTTTTACAGGTTGACCCAAAACCTTTTACAAAAATTAGCCCAGGGTTATTGATGAACATATCCTTAGTAAGTATCCTATATATGTAAAATCTACATGCCGCCAAAGCCATTAAATCCAGTAAGGCACATAGCCTGTTATCAAAAAGAAACTTCCCATACAACATTTTGGGTATACCCTAAGAAAACACACATGCATCATAATTACAAAAAAGAAACAGAAACAGATCCCTTCCTTGAGACAATGGAGGAACATTGTTTTTTCTTGTTCCCTATTTGTAGAAAGGAAGAATGCACCACCATGTTTTTTACATATGTCCCTACACCATCATTATTAGTTGCACCTTGAGAAGTTAGAGAGCGAATAGACATTGTAGTCATTGGACAACTCAGATGAAAATCTTATGTAAATAAATTTAGAACAATTAGTCCTTGTCATACTAGATCTTGTGCATCCTCTTATATGACACTAGTAACCCCTTTAATTCATAATGTTCCATTAGATCCATTAGTGATGTTGCAGTTTCTATTCCCATTGGTATTAATAAATAAAGTTTCCAACTAGTTGAAAAATCTTGTTCAATTTTTATAAATAGTTCATATTCATGTCAAAATCTAGGATTAATGTGAATGATCTATGGATTAATGTGAATGTGTGTGGGATGTTTCTTAATTATATTTCATACCAAACATATTATGGGGAAAGAAATGATATAATCTATAAAAAATCAATTAACCTTGCTCAATTTTTATAAATAGTTCATATTCATGTCAAAATCTAGGATTAATGTGAATGATCTATGGATTAATGTGAATGTGTGTGTGGGATTTTTCTTAATTATATTTCACACCAAACATATTATGGGGAAAGAAAGGATATAATCTATAAAAAATCAATTAACTGAAATCCCCTTATATATTATGAAGTGAGAAAGAAATATTCTTGTTGCTAGTATAAAAGGGAACTAAAGTAATTGAATTTTTTTGTCCACTATGACTCTAGGGGATTCTTTTAAGTTTGGGCATGAATCCCACCCAATTTATTATAACTAACTCTATGACAACTATCCCACATTTTCCATGTGGGGGAACAACAAATTTTTTAAAATATCTGGTATTCACATTGTTTTCATGAAGACATGAAGATAGTGTTAGTAGTTTTTCATTGACACATGTGGTATATTTTTATCCTACTCAATATGAAAATCTTTCCAAGTCACTTGATTTTTATATGGTGGAGGCTAATATTCTAAAAAAATATTTTTGGTGAAGGCATATTAGGAAATATTCCTTTCATTTTTTATTAGAGGAACAAAAGTTGCACTTAACCTTTTCTAGGGAAGGGACATTGTATTTTTTGCATTTTGAGGCATTCATTTGTAACTAAGTATAGCCTTATATATAATTATTGGAAAGGGTTTTTTTATCCAGACACATTGGTGGTGTCCTTCTCTAGTCTTGTAACTACTTTATCTACTTAATTGTACCTTAAAATGGATCTTGTAAAATGAAGTACAATCTTGACAATGCTTGACACTAATAAAACAAAACTTGTGCCACATTTAGAGAAGCTCTATTTTTATGTCCTTAGGGGATTATTAGGACAAAATATTCATTGTATTTGAAAAATTTGGAGGCATTTGATGACATGGAAAATTGATCCATAAAAAAGAGTCAATATTTTCTTAGATATTTAGGAAGCCACCCAAACTTGCTAAGTGCAAATTTGGGCCCCTTTTGTCCTTTTTTTTTTCTCTTTTTCTTTAGCCTTGCCAAATTAACACCTAGCCCATACAAGGTACTAATTTGGATTTTTTGGGATTTTTCTCTCAAAATCCCCCCCTCATCAGCCCCTTTTGGCTCAGCTCTTGCCCGTGATGAAATTTTGTCTTCCTACATTTTATCCCACCAAACCTCTTATAAATAGAGGGTTGGATTCCTATTTTTCAATTCTAGATCTCCCCAAGTTATCTTAATGATATCTAGACTTATTTTCCAATTCTAACAAATGCTTTGTTACTATGGGATTGTTATTTCATTATTTTGTGCTTTGGTGTTAGTTGCTCTTGGTGAACAAGTGGAGGAGTCTTGATGATTGGATAGGTCTACCATATTGGGTTGCTTATTTCACCTTCTCATTACTTTTTACTTCCTCCATTAGCTAACTACATTCATTACTTGCATTATTAGTTGTTAGATCTATTTTTTTTTTTTTTTGCATCATATTTTTTGATGTTTTGGGACCCAAAAAGTGCTTTGAACTAAATTCATGCCTCGTCTATATAGGGTGTGAATTTGGTAAGATAGATTAATGCCCACCCCTTACAAAGCATGATTTTTTTCAATTAGGGCTTGGGGGAAAGTTCCTACTTCCCAAAATCCTAAATTACATCTTGCATGTTAGATTTTTGTTATATCCACTCTATCTGTATTTCATTTTGATAATGCATGCATGTTTCATATTGATTTTGCTTATTCTAAAGTTCAAAGATCATTTAATTTTCAAATGGTTATCTAAAAGGACAAAGGAGGCTTGATTGCTACACCTCCAAGCTTAGTCACATAGTGGCCTAAGTAGGCCCCCAAATACTGATAAAGTTTTCTAAGGTTTTGTGAAGTTGCAAGATTAAAAGTTGTTGAATATATCCAGATGCAAGTTAAAGCTAAGGTTAATCACCATATGAGATAAGTTCCCTAAATAAAATTCTTAGGATATTTTTTGTTTTCTTTCTATCTATTTTAGATTTAAACATAAGTAAAAGAAAAATATTATGATTTTATTTCTAGGTATTTAAAAGAGAAAAAATTATATAGTTTACATTCTAGGGTTAAATCTATTTGTCCACTCTCCTTAACCCTTGCTAAAAAAATGCTTACTTTATTGCAATTTAGGGTTTAGACATCATTGAAACTTTAATTTTTCATAGTTAAGCTTTTAAAAAATCCAAACATAGGTGGTTTCTCAATATACACATCAAATATTCTATCCCCAAACTTGAAGAAAGTCATTAAAACATTCCTAGTGAACCCCTCCATCCCCAAGCCTCCAAGTATAGATAATATAACACATCCCCGTGGTCACCTTAGCTCCCAAAGGATCTAGCCAAGAATTGTACATAGTAGGGAAATTTTTCCCCTCTACATATTTGGTGAACCTGATGTCAAAACACATATTTAGTGGCCAAATTAGGAAGCCTCTTCCTTTTATTTTTTCTTTCGAAAAATTTAAGAAATACCATTAAATTTTTTTTTTTTAGAATTAGGAAACATTAAAAATATCTTAAGAATATTTTGTGTGTTTTTCACTAGTGTTTAGATCCTACTTTTATCCTCTATCCTTTATCTTTATCCTAATGGATCCCAACATTAGAAGTAAGTTAAAGCTTTTAGAATCTGATTAGATTCCCCAAGAAGATGATAAAATTGATAGGGAGAATCCCAATCTAGAAGAGGAAGAACATATAGAAACTAGTGATGACCTTGATCCTCTTGAGGCATCTAATGGACACCTCACCTTCAAATCATATGATCATATATATAATTTCATGTAATATCATAAGGATGAATTTATTAAGGCTATGGATGATGAAGCTTAACTCAAATAGGTTGGTACATCTCATCCTCCAACCATTTCTCCTTGAAATGTTCACACTAATCCATTATTTGAATCTTCACATCATATTAATCCTTTTCATAAACCAACATATGTCACTACTATAACCACCAACATTGGAATAATTCCACAAGTTCCTCCAACTAGTAGTGCATCTTAATATTATGCTTAATTTTCTCCTCATGTTGCTCATCTTAACATTCATTCTTTTATTCCATCAAATATCAGTTATCCTTCATATCAATATGCCATATATCATAACCCATACTATATAATAGTTCCAATGCCTCCAACATTAGCCAAGTTCCCTTTCAATAGCTTATCTATAACCCTTCCTTATGGACCCTAGGATTATTGCACAACAACAATCCCAATGTACAAATTTTTACAAATATGGTGAAACAATTGGTCTTAAAAGTGGATATGATTCAACCTCCAAGTTTCACCTACAACTACAAGAAAATGTACTATCATACCTTGGACCCTATTGTTGGTTTTAGGCCCTACCCTAAGCATTTTCCTATGCTATTTTTGCCTATTTATAAGGGAACAAAGGACCCAATTGAACATTTAAGGATGTTTAGGACAACATGCCATGATATTATATATGATGGCACGTTGTTACTAAAAATATTCCCTAAGAGCCTTAGTGGTATGGCATTGGAATGGTATTATCAACTACCTCATCATTCTTTGAGGAATTTTTAAGAGACAACAAAAATGTTCATTCAGTAGTTCAAACCTTAGGTTGAAAAAAATATGACTATGAAGGATGTTTATATGTTGAAATAAGAAAAAGATGAATTTTTTAAAAAATTCTTGTCTTGTTAGAGAATTTTAGTTGGATGTTTGAGATATACTCTACCTCCTTGAGACATGTTAGAGATCTTTGGAAATTTACAATAGAAAATATCATTTTAATTGTAAACAACAACTATTACCTATTTAGACCAAGCAATAGATCTAGCAAGAAGGGTATAAAAATCCCTTATATGAAGAGGTAAAATTAAGCCAAATAAAGAAGAAGATATGACCATGAAAATTCATTATAAGAACAAGCATGTAGTTGGTGATGGGATAATGTATAGTAGATCTGTTAACAATTTTGCTAACACCTTAGCAAACCTCAAAAACCTCCACCAAAGAATTTCACAAGACTCAACCAACCTATTTTATCAGTCCTAAAATAGCTCTTGGAAGCTAACATGATTGATTTACCTCCCATAAGGAAACATGATACTACAACTAATTGGTATAATCTTGGTCAACATTATGAATATCATAGAGTGGAGGGGACATGATAAACTCATGTAAGAGGTTGAAACATATGGTTCAAGATTTAATTGATGCAAGTCACCTTGTTATGGAGGGTTTTCAACCTAATCCTCCAAAAAAAAAACCAACCTCTTACTCAAAAATCACCCACAACTAATCAAGACATGAGGATCTTATAAGACCCTCTACCTAAGCATGGGTAGTAGTCAACTAATAATATTCCACCTCCCTACAAAAATATGGTTGCTATAATAGTAGTAAGTATAAGACAACAATCTTAGGCTCAACCAACTTAATGATCTCAGTAGGATATGAGTTCTACATTCAATTAACCTTCAAAACCACTCTTATTTTTGAAGAGTAACCAAAAAAGGAGCTCAAGAGTAGAAAACCCACCCTTAGTGTTGAAACCTCGACCTAAATTCTTCTTCGACATTCAATAGTAGTTAGCTAGGATCCTAGCTAAGATATCCTTCTTAGAGCTTTTGCAAACTTCTCCTATTCATAGGGAATCCTTTTTAGAGCTTCTAAGTAAACAATATATCCCTCAAGATATTTCCTCTAGAACTATATTTGATGTTGTAGGTTCCCTTGGGATACATCATATCACATTTTTAAATGATGATATTCCTTCCTTAGATTTTCAAGGGGATTCTTCCCTCTACATCACTACATATATTGGAAAAATATTTATCAAGAAATTTTTGATAGATAATGGTTCCTCCCTTAATCTATGAACTTATCAAATTTTCCAAAATTTTGCTTTAAAAGAGGAAGATTTAATTAAATTTGATGTTATCATAAAATATTTCAACAACAAGTCCCAAGAGGTCTACGACATTATATCTCTCTCCCTTTGAGTTGGACCTAAGATCTTAGATATATTTTTTTATGTGCTACATTGCCTCACATATTTTAATATCCTTATTGGATGCCCTTGGATCATGTAATGAGGGTTTTCCCTTCTCTCTTCATCAATGTTTAAAGTCTAAATTCAAATATCAACTTGTCAACATTCTTGGTGACTCATAAATTCCAATATTGTTTAATGGTTGAGAAATCTCAATCTAGTATTAATTTATGTCTATCATTTTGTTCATCTCACATTATGAAGAAACTTAAAAATTTAAAGATAAGTGAGGAACCGCTAATCAATGTTTCATCACAAGATTAGGTCAATCCGTTTCTTCAATAACTTCTTCTATATTTAGCCAAGATGCCACCTTCATTGAGAACTCTAGGTTTAACTCATAATAAGGATGAATTAGTACACATTGGCATGTGTACCTTTATCTTCAAAGGTGTATCCATCAAATAAAATATCCATGGTAGAAACCCTCTTCCTATAGAATATTATTTTACCCATTATTACCTATCCAATGATTACCTGCTTCCCAAGCAAATATTGTCTAGTATGGGATACATAGGTAAAGGTTTGGGGCCACAATAGAAAGGTATTTGAGAGCCTTTGGAAGTTCAAAATTTTCCTAGGATATGTGGCATAAGATACATACCCAATAAAACCAACCCTTACCATTTGATGATGATGATCACCTCATTACTTATGCCAAAAATTTGTATAAAGATTTGGAGTGGAGTGATGAGGATGAGGGACCACCTTATCCCACAGACATTTTTCTTTTCAATGTGGTAACTTTGGTGCATCCTAAGTTAGTTGTGAACCCAAGGTAGTATGCTAAATGGGATACTCTTTATGACATAGATCATGAGGATATCCTTTGAAATAACTTCTTCTTTAATGGATCAGTCCCTTGTGTTGTGCATGTCGAGTCTTCTAGTTCTCAAGAGGATATTGTTCCTATACCTCCTAAAGACCTTGAACAATTAGGAATATTTCCCCCTTTCATCAATAAGGATGGAATATTCACATTTTGCAATGAATTTTGTACAGTGACTCCCAAAGAATATGTTGAAGAGGATACTCTTTGTGGTATGGGTTATAAATATATCCTTTGTAATAGATTTTTTTTTGATGGGTCAATCCCTTGTACTTATGTCCTTATCATAAGATAGGAGGCACAATCAAAATTTATTTTGACTATTGTTTAGATCATTTAAACAAATTGGAGCTACTATATGGAAAGTGCATTCATGCCTTAAAGCATCTTCAAGCCTATCATAATAGGCTCAAGATATCTTATTCCAAGAGAGTTTGCAATCGTTATTTTGAGGTTAGGGATCTTGTACTCAAGGAAAATCAAAATAAAACCAATGCACTATAAGATTTGAAAGTCAAGTGTTAGCCCAATTATGTAGGCCCCTTTGTCATAATGGCCAATTTTGTCTCAAGAGCCTATAATCTGGTGTTATTAGATGGTAAATATTTAAAGGAACCAATGAACATAATGCATTTAAAATATTACTATGCATGACTCTGCATTTTCATTTTCTCATATTACATTTAGATTATTTTTCATTTTGCATTTTGTTTGCGTGTTCATAATTCATAATTACCTATCATATCTTGCATGATTTACCTGATATTTTTTTCCACTTGTATTTTTTTCTCATCATATAATTGCATTTTTTCTTGATCATACTTGCATGATTGCTTGATCATATAGATTCCTGGAGACTTCATGAGGATGTCAAGTGATGAAACCTAATTAGGTCTTAGCTCACATGCATTACACTCACACTAGGGCTTTGGTGCCTAGAAAATCCCCAATCTAGGGTTCATCTCTATGCATTTTCATCATTGCATTTGCTCATGTATTTCTCTCTTATTTTATATTCCTTGACCTTGAAAGTATAAAATGATCATCAAATTATTCTCCAATTCAAGGAATATAGTTTTTCTCTTTGTATATCCTTATCCTTTGCATGTTTTCTTTCTCCTTTTCATCAAGACAAAGGATATATATTCTTTCTTCTCTCTATGAATCTTGTTTTGCTCACACTTTTTTTCTTTCTCAATATTTTTATTATTAAGGTATCCTCATGAGATAGCGTAGATATCGTATGAAAAATATTTATGATGTTCATATGACCCTCGAATATCTTATGCACATATCTTATGTCTCAAAAATTTGAGGACACACACATTTTCTTATTATTTTATATCTATTTTCTGACACATGCACACATATGCTATGATTTTATCTATTCACTCATGTCATGCACACACCACACCCCTATCCGGTTACATTCATATATTTTAAAATCAATCAAACATCACCATACCATATAGGATAGCTTCATGGGCATGAGTGAGGGGTAGCTTCCATTTGACCATTTACGAGCATACATTCTAGTGGTTATCTCTTCATCTCCATCCATTATATAATTTCACACCCATAGTGGATATCGCTACTCCCTTAACCATATTTATGAGTATAACACACTTATGGGATAGATTCATGGCCACTAGTGAGGGGTAGCCTTCTAGATCTTGCCATTTACGAGCATATATCCTCATAGGTTCATGCTCATTTTTCTTCTTTCCTTTTGTCTTTTTGACCTTTTGAATATTTTATTCTTTGTTTCTTTGCTTATTTGCCTCTTCGTTTCTCTTTTAGTTTTACTTCATTATTTTTCCTTCTTTGTTACTTTCTTATTTATTTTTTTCTTTCCATCTTCTCAATCATGCATTCAATTTAGGTTGCATTTAGAAATTGCATTAGTTAGATTCATTAATGCATTTTATTAAGTTAAATAATACATTACATTCATCATGTCTATACTCTCCATGCATTGTTAGAAAAGATCATACGCATAAAAGAACACACATTTAACACCATAACATAAAGTAAAAGTAGCATGTATTACTGAAAAAGCACTATGTTTGTGTCAGCCAGTTTGTGTGCCAAAATAGAGACCTTTGCATACTTGACCATCCCCATGGATGCATGCCACATATCTAGCACTAACATGTCATCATGATCCCTTTTCTTTCTCTTTCTCTTCTTTGATTTTATTTTTGTTGCTTTCTTTGTTCACCTTCTTTCAAATTTTCTTCAAGAATATTACATTCCTTATAAAACTCTATGGGGAACCCTAGCCTTAGATGTATTAATGGTAGTAATGTCTCAATTTGCATGCAAATTTGTATTGTTCAAGATAAAACCCCTTTTTGCACCACCACTCCTTTCAAATATGGCCACCCATTTTTTTGTGTTTGTCATTTTTTCCCATAAGTGTCTACATCTTTCTTTGATGCATTTATTTGACCATAAATGTATCAAAGAATGGGAAAAATGTAGATATGGAAAATTGACCCATTTAAATGAGTTAATATTTCCTTAGACCTTTAGGAAGCCACCCAAACTAGATAAGTATAAACTTGAGCCTCTTTACCCTCTTCTTTTTTCCTTTTTCCTTAGCCTTTCCAAATTCAAACCTGACCCATTCGAGGCATTAATTTGTCTTACCAAATTCACACCCTATAAGGATGGGGCATGAATTTGGTTTTTTAGGGATTTTATCTCAAAATCCCCCCATCATTGAACCCTTTTGGCAGTAGCTCTTACCTGTGATGAACTTTTATCTTCCCACCATTTATCCCTCAAAATATATATATTTTTTTGTAGGTAAAATTGAATAAATGTAGGGTTTAAATGGACCCCAAACCTAAGTATATAAACTAGTAGCTAACCCAATAGCATATGATAAGACAAGCCTACATATTGACTAGTAGCAACCTGAAAAAAAAGGTCCAAACAACAATATATAAGATGGTATGAAGCAACGATGTTAGATAAAAAAAAATACAATCTGAGCAATACCCATGCAGGGGTTTCTTAAGAGAAGTAACTACCTAAAAAAACTATAAAGGAGCTATGACAAAAACCCGCACAGGGGAAGCTCACAAAATATTAAAAAAAAACTATAATAGAAACCTGTACAAAAATTAACACAGTGCTCAAAAAAACCTACATAGGGGCACTATAGATTATCATTAAAATCCCATGTAGGGGATCAAAAGACCAAAAATAGAGAAACCCAACATGAGAAAAAATAGAGTACTGAATAGAACCAGACCTAGACCTCTGTAACATCTTCATTTATAGGAGCATCTCTAGGATGGTTCAGAAGTAGCACCTTAAGAGTCTCACTGATCTTATCCATGGGTTAGAACTGATAGAAAGACAAAGAGTCACACTAATAAGAAAATTTCCACTGTAATAATTGGAACCAGAGAAACACATCATACTAAAAAGGGTAGAGTCAACATTGGATAAGCTGACTCGCAAAAACCTATGATCACATTTTTCAAATCAATTCATTATTGGTAGCATTTAAAAAATATTAGGGAAAGCTTTCTTTCTAAATGGATAGATATTTATGGATAACTCCCTAATTGGTAAGAATATTTGTAGGTCTGTTAGCTTCACGATACACATGGTTGATAGAGATATCATTAAAAATTTAGAACAATATCTTAGCTTCCTGAATAATAGTTCTGACATTCCAAGAGGACACCCTATTAAACCTCTTATAAATATAGGGTTGGCTTTCTATTTTTCAATTATATATCTTCCCAAGTGATCTTAATGATATCTATATTTATTTTCTAATGCTAAAAAATGTTCTACTATTGTGGGATTATTATTTTGTTGTTTTGTGCTTTGGTGTTAGTTGCTCTTGGTGAAAAAGTGGAGGAGTCTTGATGATTGGAGAGGTCTACCATATTGGGTTGCTTCTTTCACCTTCTCATTGCTCCTTGCTTCCTCCATTATCTAACCAAGTTATTTACTTGCATTATTAGTTGTTAGATCTATTTTTCATTGTTTTGCATCACTTTTTTTAACATTTTGGGACCCAAAAAGTTCTCTGAACCAAATTCACACCCTATTTGTATAAGGTGTCAATTTAGAAATCCAACTCAAACCAACCGTATCATTTAAGGGATAATTTTATAGCCAATTGGTTAGGTCCTTACATCGTAACAGATAAAATAGGACCAGGAACTTATCACCTAACTTCACTAGAAGGTGTTGAGGAGTTCAAACCTCTCAACATTATTCATCTACAGGTGTTTTATATTTAAATCATAAAAAAATCAAAAATCATAAAAATAACAAAAATCATCAAAAATTCCAAACAAATTAGAAATCTTAAAAACACAAAAATAATACAAAATATTTATATTATGTTATTATACATTTTATTGTATGCACTCATTAGTTGCATTGCATTAGATATCTTCATCCATTGTATTTACGCTAGTATAAGTTGTATTTACATTCTTACGAATGATACCATGTTTGTATGTCATGCATGAATCCACATATCATTACCATGCATGTTTCCCTTATGAGTAACTATGTTTTTAAACACAACTGATGAGTTTCTATAGGGTGCTTACTAGGGTTTCCAGTAACTTAGCCATCCCTAGTTATATTTTTATATTTTATAGAAAGCTATATTGGCTTTTAGAAGGTAGGGTCTTGCTTTGATAGTACCTTGCATATATCAAAATTCCAACAAAATTTTACACATTAAAATCCAAGTTTTGAACAAGGAAATATGACACTACAAAGTCATCCTCATTACCTTAAGCAAAGGGTTTTGCCTACTCACCTTATTATGAACATGGTATAGGATTTTGAGAATTGACAAAAGGACAAGCTCCCCTTTACATAAAAAATCCCTTGATCTTATACAAAATGAACAAAAATCCCAAAAACAATGTAAAATAAATAGTTATTTTCATCACTAAGTAAATCCTTTGCTCAAAAAACAAAAAAAAATAGTGGTCTTCACCACTAATCATGAGCAAGTATCCCAAGAAATTACAAGAAAATAAGGGGGTAAAAATCTTGAATCCCTAGAATTTTGAGTATTCAAAATCCATGGGGTGATCTCCATTATAATAATGGGTTGCATGAAACCCACCTGGCAATGGAGTAGCTTTATGTGTGGTGATATGTTTGTCACATTAATGACCTTATTTTATACATACCAATACCATCTTATGGATGAGCTAGATTTTGGTGGCTTGTATTATTGAGTAGTATAGTCTAATTGCATTCAAACTTAGGATTAGGATGACCATAGGGTGATCCTAATTACAATAATGGATTGAATGAAACCCGCATGACAATGAGGTAGTCTTATGCCTCAATTAAATATAGTCACTTTGCACACATAGATATGATGGATATCATGGTCTTCTTAGTAGACTTATATCTTTCAGGAGTCTTGTCTAATCATTATACAACTTTTGATAAATCAACTAGGGTGTTTGAGTCTCATGGAAAACCTCAAAAATCCCTTCATAGCAACAAGTCATCTCATCAAAAAATCACAATTTTTCTTATGAAATTTTATTTATTAAGGGGTCTTCATAAAATAGGATAGATACTTGGATGGATTCAACAATGGTATTTAGATGACCACTAACTATTTTATGCATATATTTTAGTTTACAAAATCTTATAGCGAAAGTCCCTAATTTCACATCATTTCATTCTCTCACATGCATGTATAAATGTTTAATTCTTATGATAAGAATTAACATTTTAATTCATGATTTTTATACATTTTGTGGTGTCTACCATTAGTTTTTTAAACATATATTAGATTCATGTATTATGTTTTAAATTATTAAAGCATACAGGTACATTTGCATTAGACCATCCACATGAAATTAATGCATTACATACACATTATATACGCCATATCATATAACAAAAATTAAATGCATAATTAATTACACAAAAATAAACATGCATTTTAACATTTACTTCTGCATCCATACACACATACATAGTATTGCATCCATACATCTATATCATAGAATATAACCATACATCCATCATCTAAATATTGCATATCATTAGTACATCACATGTATAGAATAATACAACATCATATAAGCATTACATACATAAATACATCCATAACATAAATCAAAATCATAACACATAATGAGCCATAAAAGGAGATAATATATGTGTGTGAAAATGTCAAAGTACATAATGGTACAAAATTACCCATAGGCTACAACTATTTAGATCCTCAAACCTTACACTAAAAAATTATGAATACATAATGCTACATTAAGTAGGTGCTACACCTTTAGAGCCACCTCCACCCTTTACCTCATATTTGTGAGGATTTCTAGAATGACTACCTACTAACCTCTCTAATCGAGATTCTAACCTATGAATAGGCCATATTGATGACTACCCAAACTCACTTTACCTTCTCTACTAGGAACCCCTTGTAGTAATCTCTAGAAGATTACCCCCATGTAGCCTAACTCAAGCCTTCAAATAATAATATACACTGCATCATATCTAAATTGGGCTAGTGTATCCTCTAGTAGGCTTTGTAGTCTTCTAATCTATGCATCCCCACCTAATGCTACCAATCTCTGAGTGGCTGGAGTAGAATGTGTAGCTTGGACTTTAGTCATGGTAGCCATCTGAGCCCATAAAGCATCCCACTTTGTTATACTAGCATCTCTCTCAGTAGTCTTGGTATCCAACTATGTATGTAAAGTGTCCCTCTCTACTAAAACTCTGTTAGTCTCTATCTAGGCTATGGCTAACTGGTCTTGAGAATATATCTCTCTTTAGATTACCCCTACCATAGTTGTTTTCTAGTGCTAAGATAACTCTAAACAATTTTTAGAGTTGTATCCTAATCTACCAACTGCCCCTATGCAGTCTAAAACTATGCTTGTAGTTGAGCCACCTCATCAACTAGGGCATCCTCCCCACCCTCATCCTTAGCTTGAGGTCCCTTTGCTTATCCTATAATCTACCCTAACTTTTCATCTCAATTATGATGTACTTGTTGCTCATCATCATCACCACTCTCCTTCATTGCTTTTGTTTTAGGCCTACCATTAGAATACAACCCTGCCACAACCAGGTAACCCACCAGGTATCATAATATATACTGGTCCCTATGTCCACTAAGCTAGTTTCTACTACTACAAATCCCTCCTCATCTATTATTTCCTCCACTCAAGGCAACTCAAACTGTGTCTCATCATTGTGGTGATGATAGAGGATTAGATCCTCTAGCACATCCTGGTAAATGCTAAACAAACGAGTCACTTGAGAGTAGTGGAAATACTCTTGCTCAATGTTGTGCCACCCAATAAACCACCTCCCTCACCTCACATCAATTTTGATGAGTCTTGCAATAGGGCATTGGAGATGATATACATCACCACAACCTATCATTGAGAGAATACATCCTTCTTGTACCATAATCTAACTGGGATCCTACCATGGTCCATATTTGTCAAAGCCTCATCCACCCTCGCACCAAATATCCTCTATAGCACCCTCAGTTGATCCTAAAGAGGATTGGAGGTAATGGCCCATATCTCAATAGGGATCCTAAATAATCTATAGATATTCTCTAAGGTAACATTCATATATCAAATCAAGATATGGAAGGTGTTGGTCTTGCTATTTCAATGATGAGTCGGGACCATGATATATGCTTGATCCAACATCACTATCGGTAGGTGCACAACCTGTTTGAGGCTGATCATCCCAAACCATGATAAATAATCATCATAAATATTTATATGTAAATCAATGAATAGAGTGGGCTCCCTCATGCAAGCCATCAAAATCTAATGCCCAATGATCAAATAAAAAATGCAATCAAAATTCAAAAGACAAAAAAAAATTAAAAGTTTTTCTAATGTTGGGAGGCCACTCTAGGCCTTGACGACCATCAAACATAATCGATGGACCCTGGGACAGCCACCCCAATGGTCAAAATTTTAACTATTGGAATTCATATGTGATCACCATACCCCATGATGACCCCCTTCGCACCAAATGGGAGTCGCTCCTACCTAGGACAACCCCATAATAGCACCTACGTGGGGTCACTTCCCATCCTAAAAATGCTAAAAATATTCTAACCTACCCTACTAAGCTAGCCTAATCTACATTCCTAAACTAGGGTGAAGTTCTTTTCTTAAAATTTAATGGGGTTCATTGTTCTCATTACTTAGTGAGGTTGATTTTAATTTTTATAATTTACAAGAGAAGTATTGAGAGTTATACCTTAGGAGCTATCACTATGTCACTTATCAAAGCCTCAGGTTGGTTTGTCATGGTTTTATATAGTGATTTCGATAGTGTTCCTTGTCATAATATCTCCCTTCTACCTCACAACTCACTTTTCTCTCACTAACAGCTATCAAAATGATAATAAAATTTGGAAAATTTGATTTTATATTTTCCAAATTTCTTGAGTACCCTGGGGTGGTCGTCACATTTTAGCATGATCATTGTACCCAGGGATGAGCCTGAAATTTATAAATTATGGTCATTATACCCCAATATAGCCTTAAAATGGCAATAAACGTGATCATTTTGTCAACATCACGAGCTTTAATTTGGATATTCAACAATATCTAACGGTCCACTTTCATCAAAAATTGTAAAATTAACAACAAAATCAAATAACACAAAATCTCAAATGTGCTTTGTACCTAGTAATTTACCCTATACAATTGGTATTTGTAATGACTTGCTATCCATAGAATCTGGTAAGATTAGTAAATTACCATAAGGCTATTTTAACCAAATCATTCATCGATGAATTGAAATATCTTCACTTCAATCCCCAATAAGGCCATGTGGCTAGACCTCTCCAAGGGAACAAAGCGTACATTTCACTCTTCTATGAATTTTTATCAAATCATCGAACATAGTGATTCACTTCATGGCTTAATTGAATTGCTATCATTTTGATTTCCTAAGAAAGCCATATTGTTGGACTACTCCACGGGATAGAGATGTACAATTACTAATAAATGATTGAAATCACAGTTGTAACATGAATTTTTCTTTTACATTTGTTATCATCTTGAAACATTTAAGCAAGTTATCTTGGTCAAGCAACTCATCACTTTCATCACTTGTCATTTCCTCATCGACTTATCACTTGAGGGGGTAGTCATAATCAAATGAATTCATAATCAAAATCAATAATTAAACACTTAATATTGTAAATTGTGTTCATCCAAGAATAATTGTTAATAACTATCATAAGCTTCCCTATTTGCTAGGGCAAAAAGAAAAAATGATAAACTAAACCTTTGTTAGTTTGAACTAATGGTCCATGTAGCTTAACAAAACTATTTGAATACCTTTAGATTCATAAAAGTTTTATACAAATTAAGTCCACCATTCTATTGGAGGTAATGATTCAAATATGCATGCTCTTTTCATGATTGGGGTATCTAAAGTTGACCAGATCAATGAATATCAATCAACATGGAATGTGACATTAGGTTATCTATTTTTGCTTAGTATTGTTCTTTCACATAACACATATCAAAAAGTAACATATGTAGACATCTAAAACATGTCATGTTGAGGAATCTATCCATATGGACACATTTTTAGGTTATATGACTCATTTTGGGCCTTCCCAAGACCTAACAATGGTTCTGACCACTCAAACAAGGTAAAATGACCCTTTACAACATTCACCATCATACCTTGGTGTGGCCTCCAGTGACCGCTGGACCTTGTGATGGATCCCAAGCCTGGTTTCTCCACCCTAGGATGGTCATACCTATAACAAAATTGGGCTCCTTAAGCCGAGACAAATCAGTTATAGAGAAAGTTACACATAATAGTTAACCGTGAGAAGCTTCTAGAAGTGACATTTGGGTTGCCTAGATCATAACAAAATATTTATCTTGGCTTTCCTTGCAAGCTAAGATGGCAACTGAGAAATATTATAAAATGTGCCCAAAAACTTCACAAAAAAGAGATGAGATTGAGAGGAATGCAATGAAGTGTCTCATATGCAACAAAGTGCTGCCCAAATCCAGTCATGAATATTGTATGCCCATCAATGGAGTTATTAGGAGTTTGAATATCAAATACAACCATTATTCATCCTAATTCACACTAAATTTGAGCTATTTTCCTATGATTCAACTATGCTTCAAAGCACATGATCATTGAACATCAATTTTATAAACAAATTAGATGTTACCCCACATCGAGCACAAAGAATAGTCTCTCTATTTAGTGGTCACTTTGACTTGAAGTGGCTTGTAGGTATAACCATTTTACCCTCTAATGGTTAATAGAGCTAGCTATTGTACCCTATGATGGCCTCTCAGTGAAATTTGATTTTATGTGTTTTCTTAGTTAGATTAGTTTTAGCAACATTCAATTTGGTTTCTAACATAGTTTTTTATGCGTTTCTTTACTATTTTTAGAATTTTACTTTTAATTTATATTCATGAAAATGGACCTCATCTTGAGAGGTTCTATATTTACTACTAAATTCTTGTAAGTGTTTTTATGTGTAGGTAGCAGGCCTTATCAGGAACTCTTCATCATAAAGATCCTCCAATATTTACAATCATCAAGCGAAGGTCACAAAGAAACCCTCCATAATAATTTTTGGGAGAGTAAAAACTCTATGAATTACACCTACCATTGTGGGGTTATTATTTTTAATTTGTATCAATTTTTTGTAATCCCTAAGAGGGATATTTTGTAACCACTTTGTAAAAACAATTTTCAAATATTAATGAGAAGAGCATTATTTTGTACATTTATTTTTCTTATGGTTGCGTGATATTATCTTGTCAATTTGATTTCATATTGCATGTTTAGGTGTATGGTTTTTTCTACTCTACAATAATAATATAGGTTTTTATGGGCATCATCACATATTAATACCAACTTTGCAATCCCAAAAGCATTTATTTTACCTCTCTCACCCCATAGGAATGATTCAATCTTGGTGTCACTACCATGCTTAGACTTTGGTATGTTAAAATTGAGGGTCCATAATTGCTCTTCAATTACTTTTTGTTTACTTTGTGAGGTATATACTATCAAATAATTATTATTTTCAGTTCTAGTTTCCACTGCCACAATGTACACTTCCAATTTTGGTTTGGTATACAAATTTTCTTTGATGAGCTTCCTCATCTTGGGCTCTCTTTCTATCTAAATTTGATTGCTTATTCCATGCCATGGAATCCACATATGTGAGGATTTATTCCATAACCATTTAGTTTTTTTGACAAATCACAACTAAGAAACATCCCATATGTATCTAGGATACCCATAATATAAAAATATCATAGACCTATGCAATGAAATAAATACCAAAATAGATAGCAAATTATGTAACCATAATGACAAAACAAGATATGAAATAATGGTGCTCTTTTTATTAATATCAATTCTTGTTCCTTCAAGAGAGGTTACAATGATATCCCATGGAGGTATTTTCTACCAATTTGATACAAATATTTATAATAAATAAAGGTAATCTAGGTGTATCTCGTAGAATATTTCTTGTATCTCACAAAATGATTAGGGATATATTTCTCGTAACTTTCACAATGTAGGATGATGTAGGATAAATCTTTGTGTTGTTACTTCCTGTAAAGTCTTGTAATCTACACACAAGAAGATCTAAAGAGCATAAAAATAATATGAAGAGCCTTTCAATATAAGGCCCATATCCATGATAAAGAAAGTGATAAAGAAGTTGAAATACAAAAAATAAATGCATGAAATTGAAATCTAACTATGCTAAACAATAATTGAAATACTGCTAACTCTAACGAAAGAAAGAAAACAAAAAATATATATCTCTACCAGGAGTTCATCTCTATGCAATATGGTCTTTCCTACAGGTCATCTCAGGGTGAGAGATTTGCACCTATGGGCCAATTTTGAGTGAGATGACCACTAAACTACAAGTAAAATTCCTGTAGCTGATGCAAGGCGATGTCAGGTTTGATACGTATAATTGATATTCAAGGGTGTGCTCATGATGAATGACTTAATGATAGGATTTGACACCAAAGCAAGGGTTTTGGATGCTACAAGAAGTACAAATTCAATCTTCAAAATTTGATATGGTCCATTGGCATGCTTTGGAACTCCATGGCTAAATTTCAGTAGCACTTCATTACTTTGAGAATGAGATCTCTTCAATTCTATAGTTTGATAGTAATTCAATGCATGAAATTATTAGTTTTTTAATGAAGTCTAGGCACCTTTAAATAGAATTCCCAATGGGAGTCCAAATCTTGCTATAAAATCGAAGAAATGGTTGGGATCAAGAATATTAACCACCTATTCTTGAAAACCATTGTAACAGACTTCAATATGCCATTATATCCAAATGGTATGTGTAACCAATTAAACCATAGTGAGAAAAATTGCTTTTGGTACAACCATCTTGGGGTCAGGTAGCCATGACTATAGGCCATCTCAAGGTGAGATAGTCATGGTTAGGGGCCTTCTCATGGTAATACGATGGTTGCAAAGGGAAATTCCTCTTTGTTTGAGTGGTGAAAACCTTTATTAAGCGCTAGGGCTATCCAAGGTGGGTCATATGGCCTGAAAAGGTGTCCATATAGGTAGTATCTTCAATATGATATATTTTAGGTGTTTGTAGGTGCCCCTTTTTGGGATGTGTTGTGTGAAAGCACAACACAAAGCAAAAATAGATGATCTAAATCCAATTTGAGGGTTGTTGATGTTCATTTATCGGATCAATGTTAGATGTCCCAATCATAGAAAGAGCATATATTTCTGAATCATTACCTCCAAAACTTTGTGGACTTAAATTTAGGTAAAAATTGGTAGACAAAAGATATTTTAAGTAGTTTATTTTCCACATAGACTAAGATTCAGACCTTCCAAGTTTCTATTGATATTTTTTCTTTTACCCAAACAAATAGGGAAGTGTATGATAGTTGTTGGTAATTCTTATTGAATGAGTGCAATTTGCATGTTGAGTGTTTGTTTATTGATTTTATTATGAATTATGTGATGTATAACTACCCCCTCAAGTGACAAGTCAATAGAGAATATGTAAAGCTATGAAAGCAACCAGTTTTTTGACCAATATGACTTGTTTAGGTTTTGTAGGACTTTTGTGAATGGAAGGGGAAAAATACCATTACAACTATGATTTTGACCATGATTGATAATTATACCCCTCTATCCCTTGGAGCAATCTAGCCACATGACTTTCTTGGGTAATTGAGATGATAACACTTTGATTCTCTAGAGAGGTAAATCACTGTATATGAGGATCACTTGAGGCTAAATGTAAGAATAAAATGTACATTCTATCCCATGGAGTAGTCCAGTCACATGGCTTTCTTAGGGAATTGAGATGATAGTACTCTGATTTAGTTGGAAGACTTTTGAAATATTTTTGACCAAAGGAATTGGAGTAACTTTGGATCTTTTTTATTTTCTTATTTTTGTGTGATTGGCGTTATGGTAATGTACTAATCTTATTAGATTATATGGATAGCCAATTTCTACATCCACTAAGTGACTAGAGTAGATCACTAGACACAAGGTTCACTCAATATTTTTGATTTGATGGTTTTTAGGTATTTTTTAAAATTTTATATGATTTTTGTGGTTTTATGTTTGCTTATTTTTTTGGTGGGGGTCATCCCATGGAGAGACGGTTGTAGTTTGCAATTTGTGGGGTCATACCATGGTAGGATGGTCACATTAAATGTGATCATTTGATAGAGAGATGATTGCATAATTTACAAAATATAAAAGTGAATTTTCTAGATTTTTTATGTCATTTACACTATTGGCATTTGGAGAGAAGGAGAGGTGAGGAGGAGGAGAGTAAATTCTGACATGAAGTACTTCCATATTTTCTACTTGTTTCTATCATGGACCAACTTGAGGCTTCGACTAGTGGAGGAGCTAGAGACAAGAAGGTAGACACTTTGTTCCCTCTCTTGTTATTGGTAATTTTAAAATGAACCTCACTAATTAATGTGGAAAATTAACCTCATCTAAAATTTAAGGCAAGGAACACACCTTAGATTAGGAAATGTAGTGTAGGTTGTTAGATTGCTTGTTTTGGATGTTTTTTTTTTTTTTTATGAGCATTTTTATTTTTACCATATTTTTGGGGCCATCTTGGGTAGGGACAGTCCCTATTTTAGGGTTTAGGGGCCATCTTAAGGTGGGATGACTAATTTTAAATTCCAACGGTTATATTTTTTATCATTATGGTGGTCTTATTAGGGTGATATGATCACATCTATGGACTGTCTCGCCCTGAGATGGCTACCAATTTTTTTTTATGGTTTTTGATTGATTTTTAAAATTATTTTTGATTGATTTTTTTATTTTTATACCTGATTACCTCCTAATTTTCTTATGTATTCAGCTTTTGAGGGCTCGTCATAGAGTCCCCATAGTTTTTGAGACAATATGAGGATACCTCTCAAGGGCTTATTGGAAGTGGCTTAAGGCCATTGGCCTTAAGTTTTTGATGAGGCTCGAGGTAGTGATGGCTGATCAGGCCTACCTTATTGCATTGATTGACTAATAGGATAGCTACACCAATGCTTTCCACCTCTCGACAGGTGATATGATAGTCATGTTGGAGGATGTATACCATATTCTTTGTGTTCCTATTTAGGGGAACCCTATCACTTCCACTCCCTTTGTTCAACATAGTAGAGTGCTTCAAAGGATATTCGATGAGGATGCAAAGGCTATTGGGCAATGCATCAAGAGCAATAGAGTTCTCATGGAAGTATGGTATACCACACAGGTTTTTACTAGCAAACATGTAGTGCTAATATCACTCATGTTGAACATCCTTCTTCTAGACTCTTCAAGTTTGAGGTTCCTATGGAATCTCCTTGATTTAGTATAGGATTTGGTGGAGTGCAGAACTCAAGATCCAAATATTGTGGCATGGGATAGTACTCTACTGGCTCATCTATATGATGAGTTATACGAGATCCATCATCGAGGTAAACATATATTGGGTTGTAGATTCTTACTATAGACCTAGGTTTGGGAGCATATTCATATGGATAGAATAGAGGGGCTTCCATGGTTAGGGTGATCTTAGATGGAGGATCAAAATATAGGGTATGCAAATTAGTAGATGTGAGATTAGGAGGTGGATCATAATAAACCTCATTTAGGGAGGTTATCACATTATGTAGATTTTTTTGAGGTATTGAGGCCAACTCAGGTTATATGGTGGCTTTATCAAGATTACCTACCATGGATGGAGGTAGCGGATTATTTGAGGTGCATGAGGCATGAGCGATAGTTGATTGAGAAACATAGCATAGAGTAGGAGTACTTTTATTACTCTCGCATTAATTGATAGTTTGGGTTTCACTAGGGTGTACCTAGTAAGCCTATGATTTACCATTGTAGAGGGGTAGAGACTCATCTAGAGTGATCATAAGTAGTACCTATGGAGGATGAGATAGATCAATCACTAGTGGAACCAGGTATTGATGATGTAGGCATGATAATAGAGTCTAATGCCTGGTGGATGACTCAATTATGGTAGGGAAGTGGATCGATGGATATGCTAATTAGAGCTATAGTAGAGGAGAGTGTGGTAGAGGACTTAGAATATTAGGTAGGCAAGGGAGGAAAATGAGTGTATTTCCAAAATAAGAGGGAGCGAAATTAGCTCTTAGAGGTAGTGTTAGATCCATAGGATGAGGTTGTATAAGATGAGGATCTTGAGGATGAAGGTGCTTAGCTTAGGGTATATGTGTAGTCCCTACAAGCACAATTGGTAGACCATAATACCACAATAGCAGTACTATAGAGCCATCTAGCTAAGGGGAGGTAGCAGTAGAGGGAATTTTATAATGAGAGGGACATTCTTAAGGCCCATATGGATAGTTATTAGGTAGTAATCATCATCAGGGGTATCTCATCACAATGGATGCAGCCAAATAGGGAAGCCTTCAATTAGGTAGTCTATTTCACCTTTTAGAGATCCTCCTAAGAGGTTAGAGGACAGTGGCTCTTCTCAACCTCATCAAGGTGGTGCTAAGGGTGGATATGAGATCAGTGGTGCAAGGCCAACCTGAATTATATATGTATGCTTCTATTTTGAGAGTGTGAGGTCTAAGGACCCACTCTATTGTAGCCTATGAGCATTTTTATACCATGATGTACTAATATTATTTATGATATATATGATATCATATCTTTCATTATGGCTTATCATGTGTTTGTGTTATGCTTTTTATTTTATGTTATGGATGCAATGATAGATGTGATTATGGATGATGAATGTGTACTTAGATATTGTAGTATATATGCATAGATGCATGCCTAGATATGCATATATATGGATGTGATATCTAATGTTATATGTATGATTTAAATTTGTTTATTTGATTATGAATGTTAATTCATGTTATTGATCTATCAAATATAATGCTTATGAGTGCACTAATTTTTGTATGGATTTTCTAATGCAAATTATGGATGTATATTTTAATTACTTAAAACATAATGAATGAATCTAAATGTGTTTAACATACTAATGGTATACACCATAGAAAAATCATGAACCAAAATGTTAACATTATCACAAGAGTCATACATTTGAATGTGAATTTGTGAAGTAAAATGTGTGGGATATGGAGGTTTTTCCTATGATATTTTGTGAACTAAGAGGTGTGCATAAAATAGTCAGTGGTCGTCTAAATATCATTGCTAATATTTATTTAGTATCTATCCTATCTTACAAATACCCCTTAATAAGCAAAAGCTCATAAGAAAAATATTAAATTATGGTGAGATAGGTGATATGAGGGAATTTTAAGGTTTTCCATGGGACTCCAACACCCTATATGACCAATAAAAATATTATATATTGGCTACACAAGACTTTTAAAGGTACAAGTCTGTTATAAAGACATAGATATTTATTATCCATGTGTGTAGAAAGTGAATGTATTATATGATGCATAATACTACTTCATTGTTATGTGGATTTAATGCAACCTATTATTGTAATGAGGGTCATGCTATGGTTATGTTATCTTGATTTTAACCTCAGTTGGACTAGACTACTAGGCAATACAAGCAACCAAAAGCTAGCTCATCTGTAATTCAATATTGGTCTATACAAAATGTCACTAATGTGATAGATATATCACCACGTGTATGGCTACTTCATTGCCAGATAGGTTTCATTCAACCCATTGCTAAAATGGAGATTATCCGATGGATTTTGAATAACTAAGGATTCTAGTGATTCAAGCTCATTACCCCCTTATTTTATTTTTATTGCTTGGGATACTTGCTCATATATATTTTTTTACTTAGTGGTGAAAACCACTCTTTTAGGAATAAGGAATTTTATTAGTAGTGAAAACCACTCTTTTAGGAGCAAGGGATTTTATTAGTGGTGAAAACCACTATTTTTGTTTGGAAATATTCTCATTTTATAAAAGAGCAAGGGGATTTCTTGGGTAGGGGGATTTTTTCACTTTTATCAATTATCAACATCCTAGACCAGGCACATAATAGTATGAGCAAGGGTAACCTTTCGCTTAAGGGAGCAAGGAATACATTGTAATTTCATCCTTCCTTGTTCAAACTCGGGTTTTAAATGTGTGAAATTATGTTGGGATTTTGACATATGAAAGGTACTATCAAAGCAATACCTTACCTTCTAAAATCTAATATAGATTTCTACAAAATTTGATGAGAAAATTAGGAATGGTTGAATAATCGAAAACCCTAGGGGAGCAAGGAATACATTGTAATGTCATCCTTCCTTGTTCAAACTCAGGTTTTAAATGTGTGAAATTGTGTTGGTATTTTGACATATGAAAGGTACTATCAAAGCAATACCTTACCTTCTAAAATCTAATATAGATTTCTACAAAATTTGATGAGAAAACTAGGAATGGTTGAATAATCAAAAACCCTAGTAAACACCCTATAGCAACTTATTATTATGTTGAGAAACATAATTACTCACAAAGGGTAATATGGATGGTAGTGAGATATGGTATGTGGGGGTTTTCCCTATGCTCTTGCAAACTAAATGTGTGCGTAAAATAGTCAATGGCAATATAAATATCATTGCTGCTATCCATCCAGTATCTAACCTATCTTACGAGGACCTCTTAAAAAGAAAAATCTCATAAGAAAACTACAAATGATGATGATGGATAAGATTGATTCAAGACTCATGATTTGCATACAAAAATGGTGTTATCTGTAAAAATGCAAATACAACTTTTCCTAATGCAAGTGTAATGGATGAGTATACCTAATGCAACTAACTAATGAATGCAATGAAATACATGATGACGTAAAGCAAATGTTTTTTTGATGTTTTGTATTATTTTTGTGTTTTAGGTTTTTTATTTTTGTTGTTGTTTTTATGATTTTAATTTTTTTGGTAGGGGAGGAAGGTGTGATACCTTAAGCACTCCCAAAATGTATGGTGATAAGTGAATGTGGGTAAGGTGTGATACATTCGGAATCCTCAACTTGCTTCATTGATTGTGATATGGCTGGTGGGGAAGGTGTGACACCTTGAGCACCGCTAGTATTCATTGTGCTTGATGTGATGTGATTGGTTTGAGTGGGAGGAGTGACAAAAATTGACCCACCCTGTCATGGCAAGTTCTATGTAATGTTGATATCTCGATGAGATGAGGTGAGTGAACCATCTATTTGGAGCTCATTTCATTCTATCATATCTTGCATAATATTTTTGAATGAGTAGAAGGTTTTGATTTCATGCCCATTCTACCTATGATAAGGATAGTAAAGGTTTTCATTGTGAGACCCAAGTTTAGGTCTATTTGGCTTTATTTTTTGTAATAGTATTGTGTTTTCCACATAGATATTTTGAAATAGGGCTAAATAAGGCATCAAAAGTTTAGAGTAATGATGAGGTAGCTTGTTGGGCTTACCTGGTTGTGGCTAATCTTGAGGTTGTAGGAGAGTTGATGTGGTTTGAATTGTGTGTTTCTAAGGCGAGGTGAGTGGGTTGTCTATGGTAAAGGTCTCCCTATAAATAAGATCTTGGACCATGCCTTTGAACACAAAGCATTCATTAATATCATAGCCCCCTATTTTATGATAAAGGCAAAAGTGATCCTCCTTGTAATTCTTAGTCTTGGTCCTATTGGTGTTAATAGGATGTATGTTAGGTAAAATGATTGTTTCTACCTCTTGTAGCTTGTGAAATATTATTAAAATGGGTTTGGATAGAGTACTCTATGTACAGGGCTAACATCATGAATGAGGTGGATGAGGTGGATCATTTTGATGAAGTGGTAGGGTTGTTTGTTTTATTCATCTATCTTTCTTGTTCTACCTGACCCCCATGTGTAGTTAACGAATTGTTCAATATGTCTATTTGTTGATAATTAGCAGTGAGAGGATTTTCACTTTGAAGTTGATTTTTCTTGAGTATATCTTGTACTAGATTCATAAATGAATAGCATGTTTAGATATCATGACCATTTTGTTGATGATATAGATGATATAATTATTCTCCATGTCATTTATATTTAGGTTATTTTGATCTAGGGGATGAATCTCGAGCAAGGTGATAGCATTTGCTTCACACAATCATTTTGAAGAACATGTGCTTATACTGAGAGGGGGGTGAACAGTATAAGATAAAACTTTTTACTTTTCAATCCATATGATAACATCAACAATATTAAAGTAGTAAACATTACACAAAGCATCACACACATGAGAGACATGATTTAATGTGGTTCACCCAATGTGGGCTACTCCATGGAGAAAATATTCCTTATAAACTTTTCTCAATAAATTCTCTTGGGAATCCTTTCCCTATTACAATGTTTATGGACCTCTATCCAAAGGAGACACCAATCCCCTAATCAAGTTTATGGAACTCTATCCATAGGAGAACTCCTTCTCCTCTGCTCTGGTTGGTGATCCTCTTAGAAGACTACTGCCTCCACTACACTGGCTTGTGGATCTCTATCCACAGAAGACTTTGTCCTCACTCAGAAGATCTCTGTCCTCACTACCCTGGCTAATGGATCTCTATCCACTGGAGACTACTATCCTCTACTCTATCACCTCCAAATCTTGCTCAATTTATCTCCAAATTCACTAAACATCTTAGTCTAGATATTCTACAAATTTTCTCAATCTCTATATCTGATCTACACTAAACATAGTCCTTCGATCTAGCACAAATATTCTCAATATCTATCTCTGGTCTGGCATAAACCTATCCTCAAATCTGCACCAAACTCTATCCTCAAATATATCCTCAAGCCTTAACACAAAGCTTGAACCAATCACAAATCAACTCTGCTAGATCTGCCCCAAACCTTAACTCAAAGCTTGAACAAATCAATCAATCAACTCTGCTCTCAAGTCTTCTCAAAGACTTACCTCAAATCTGCTCTACAAGTCCACACTAGAACTTGTCCAATCTGCTCAACAAGTCTTCACCAAGACTTGTCTCAAATATGCATTGTAAGCTTCCACAAAAGCTTACTCAACTCAACTCAACCAATCACTTAATGAAACACAACTTGCTTACAAACCCTAACCAAGTGTTTCACAATGATTTCAACAACTCACACTATGGAACTCAACCTTGACTCAAGATGATTCTAAATTCACATAACAATGATACTCATGATCTTTCACAAACCCTAATCATGCACATGAAGGCTTACTCAAATATTTCCAACAATGCTTATCAAACAAGGTTTCTAGCATCAACCTTCATTCCAAAAAACCTTCATCAATCAATATTGGATATCTCAAAACCAAACTCAACAATGCTTATCAAACAATCCTTTTCACTCCAACTTAGCATTCACAACATCCAATCCAACAATATTTTACTCACAAGGAAGATGTACCCATACCTTTTGTTTTGATGGAGATATATCTTCAAAACCTGTCTTAACCACAATCAAATTTTCTTTGCCAACACTAGGGTTAGGTAGCCACAACCTATCTCAAGATCTCCACAAAATAATTTTCAAAATAATTATTTTACCATACAAAATATCAAATCTCTTAGTACACCTTATAATCTCCAAACTTACATAATATAAGTCAACATCCTTATTAAACAAAATACACAACAATTTCCTTTAAACACCTTATCACTCCAACTTTATAAAATAAATTTCAATCACCAAAAATTAAAATAAAATATTTTAATTTACTTTACCTTATAACTCCCTCAACAACCTTATAGTTTCCAACTTACAAAGACCTCTAAGCAATTTTTGAAATTCACAACCTTTGGAGAAGTAAAAATATTTTTAGCATACCTTTCAACTAATCTGCCCACCAAAATATTTTTGGCGTGATTCGAACACATGACGTAGCCTCTCCAACACCCTAGCCTCAAGCTAGGCTACCAAGTGGGTTGCATGCCCACATGAGACTTTAGGTGCACGTTTCCCACTTTATTCTCCTCACGAAGGTGCCCACGAAAAATGAAAACCTCTCCAACAACAAAACGTCAATCGCATGGATCGAACCCACGATCCCTTCCTTGCAAGCCTTAGCACTATCTCAACTGCCACCTGCACTACCACCATCGATGGATATTTCTATCCATGATGATGGCCTTACACCTTAGTCTACCTCCAATCACTTTGAAACGTGAACTTCTCTTTCTCCAACAAATGCAGCGCTCAATTTTTCATTCGAAGGTGTGTGTATTCCAGGACTTAGGAAATGAAATTTATTTCCTATATTAATACACATGCTCTTGTCTTCTACACATCGATGAAATTTGAATTTAAAAATTCGAATTAGATTTTAAATATTAAATTTAAAACCTTTGCACCCATTATTAATTTAAATTAAAATTTTAATCAAAGATTAAAATATTTTAATTTAAATTAAATATTTTGTAATCTGCTCATGGGTCTTTTTAACTTGAACCTTGTTTTTCTTCACCTTGTTATTTGGCCTAAAATATTATAATAATATAATATTATTATTTAATTTAAACTTGCTTCTCCTTCCTTGGGTCTTCATCCTTTGGGCCTTTTTAGGCATATAATATTAAAAATAAATATTATATCCTATTCCTTTTCAAGACCTTCTTGCTTTTGGAAAAACCACTTGATGTCCTTAATGATGATGAAATTGAACCAATATGCTTTTGACATCAATGACAACAAAACTACTCAAAATTTCCAACAATCTCCCCCTTTGTCATTGATGGCAACCCCTTTATTTTTACCATTCATTTTTCCTTTTCAAAAGTTGCTTTCCTTGAGAAACTACTCCCCCTGATTGAATGCTCTCCCCCTAACTCAAATCTCTCCCCCTTTGTCATCAATGGCAAAGGGCCACCTTTGGGGCTTGGGGCTAAGAATGAGACTCTTAGCTTAGCCCCTCCCCCACCTCCTCTTGAGGTGGTTAATTTTGGGGTGGGAGTAGAACTACTCCCAAATTTTCTCGAAGGTACTCAAAGGTCTCTTTTGAAAGTGGCTTAGTGAAAATATCTACAATCTACTCCTTTGTAGTAACATATTCCAACCTGACTTGCTTGTCTGTCACCTGTTCTCTCAGAAAGTGATACTTGATCGAAATGTGCTTTGTCCTAGAGTGCATCATTGGATTCTTTGAGATATTTATAGCACTTGTATTATCACACAATATGGGAATAGGATGATCATGTTTTATCTTGAAATCCTCTAGAGTTCGCTTCATCCATAATACTTGTGTACAACTAGCAACTATTACAATATACTCTGCCTCTACTATAGATAGGGATATTGATGCCTGTTTCTTACTTAGCCAAGAGACTAAATAGTCTCCAAGAAAGAATGCTCCTCCACTTGTACTTTTTCTATCATCAATGTTGCCAGCCCAATCTGCATCTGTATAAGTTGTGAGAGTGAAACTATCACTTTTGGGATACCAGAGCCCAAAGTCCATAGTCCCTTTTAGATACTTGAGAATCCTTTTTACTACTGCTACATGTGTTTCCTTGGGTGTTGCTTGAAACCTTACCACTAATCCCACTGCCTGCATGATATCTGGTCTAGTAGTTGTGATGTACAATAAGCTGCCAATCATAGATCTGTATAATTTTTGATTTGCCTCTAGAGATTCATCATCTTTACTTAACTTACATCCTGTAACCATGGGAGTACTTACTGGTTTGCAATCTTCTAACTTGAATTTCTTTAGCATCTCTTTTATATACTTGGTTTGTGAAAGGAACACCCCTTTCTCTGATTGTGAAATCTGAAGTCCAAGAAAGAAGGACAACTCACCAAGCATAGACATCTCAAATTCATTCTGCATGCTCTTTGCAAATTTTTGACACATCTTATCATTGTTTCCTCCAAAAATGATATCATCAACATAAACAACCACAATTAGTAAGTCATTCCCTTCATTTTTTATGTATAAGTTACTATCCACTATTCCTTTCCTGAAACCCTGTTCTTGTAGGTACTTATCCAATCTTGAATACCAAGCTCTAGGAGCTTGCTTTAGTCCATAAAGTGCTTTCTTCAATCTGCATACATAGTCTGATTTATCAGTCAAGTTGAAACCTTCTGGCTACTCAATGTAAACCTCTTCTTCTAAAACACCATTTAGAAAGGCTGATTTAACATCCATATGATATACTTTGAAGTTTTTGAAGCTTGAAAAGGCTAAGAATATTCTGATAGCTTCAAGTCATGCAACTGGAGCAAATGTCTCATCAAATTCAATTCCCTCTACCTGTGCATAACCTTTGCACACTAATCTTGCTTTATTTCTGACCACTTGACCATCTTCATTTAACTTGTTTCTGAATACCCATTTAGTGCCAATCACATTTTTATCTTTTGGTCATGGAACAAGTTCCCAAGTCTTGCTTTTCTCTATCTGATCTAATTCCTCATCCATTGCCTTAACCCATAACTTATCTTCACTTGCCTCATTGAAGTCTTTTGGCTCAATTTTAGATAACAAAGAAAAATTTGCTTGTTGAGTTGATGTTATTACCCTTCTCCTTGTCTGTCTCTCATCTGGATTCCCAATGATTAGCTCTCTTGGATGATGTTTCTGTACATACCTAGATGGAGTCTTAGGAAGAAGTCTTTGTGTTTCTTCCTCTTCTTCTTCTGATTCCTCATGAAACTCCTCTTGACAACTTCCATCTTCTTGATACACAATTTCTTGAACTGGTTCTCTTAATCCTATCTTCTCATCAATTGTTACATTTATACTTTCTACAATAGTGTGTGTCCTTTTTTTGTAGCATCTATAGGCTTTGCTCTTAGTAGAATAACCAAGAAAAATACCCTCATCACATCTTGGGTCAAATTTGCCCAAGTTTTGCTCTTCCCATCTTATGTAACACTTGCTTCCAAAAATTTTGAAGTGTTTTATAGTGGTTGGTCTTCCCTTCCAAAGCTCATATGGATTCTTGTGATGGTTCACTCTTATTTGAGCCCTATCAAAGATATAAATTGTTGTGTTAACTACCTCCCTCCAAAAACCATATGAAATCTTGGATTCATTTAACATAGCTCTAGCCATATTTTCAATAGTCCTATTCTTCCTTTCAACAACTCCATTTTGTTGAGGAGTTCTTGTAATTGAGTATTCTCTTTTGATCCCATGTTGTTCACAATAGTTTACAAATTAATTTGAGGTAAATTCTCCTCCTCTGTCTGATCTCAAACACTTAATCCTTTTACCTATTTTATTTTCAACCAACTCTTTAAATACCTTGAATTTATCAAGTGCTTCTGACTTTTCTTTTAGGAAGGCTACCCAAGTCATTCTGGAATAATCATCTATAAACAATATGAAGTAACTTTCACCTTGAATACTTTGGGTTCTGGTAGGACCACATAGATCAGTATGTATTAGTTTCAATGGCTCAGATGACATAAATCCTTTTGATTTGAAATTGGTTCTAGTTTGCTTTCCATGTTGACAAGGTGCACAGATTGTGTTTTGTGGCCTTTTTAGCTTGGGTAAATCTTTGACAGCCTATTTATTGCTTATGTTGACTATGTTGTCAAAATTCAAATGACCCATTCTTCTATGCCACAACCAACTCTCATCTTCTTGTGATAGAAAACACTTTTCTCCTTTAATCTCACTAAGCATATAGAGGTTGTTTGGAGTTCTACTTGCATTTGCAATGACTTTTCCAGTTTTCGAACTTTCTTATCTCACATCTATCTGGGTGAAATGTAACCATATGACCTTGATCACAAAGTTGGCTTACACTTAGTAGATTGTGTCTTAACCCTTTGACATATAGTACATTTTTTGTTCTTGTTTTCCCATTATCTAAACTCAGAGTTCCTTTTCCACAAATTTTTGTTGATCCATTATCACCAAAACTTACTGATCCTCTATTAGTTTCTTTGAGTACAAGAAATTTGTCTTTGTCTCCTGTCATGTGTCTAGAGCAACCACTATCAAGAAACCATTGTTCTTCTTTATCCTGAGCATGAAGAGTTGTTTGAACTAACATTGATCTAGCTTTTTCATCCCCTTTTTTCTCTTTCCTAATTGTTGAAGTTGTATTCTTTTTACTTGACTCAGGAAATACCATTTTGCACCATCTAGCCTTGTGCCCAAGATTATTGCACTTATAACATATAACATCACTATCCATAAGAGGTGCAAAATAATTGAAATTTCTATTTACATCCTTTTTAACATAACTAGTGTAATGTACAACTCTATGACCATATTTGTTACATGAAAAGCAATAGCCATGGAAGAGAGTATGTAACCTATTTGAATGCCTTGGAAAATATGGTTGAGTGCTCCTCCTTTTGTTGTAATTAACCTTTGTCCATGGTTCTTATTTGCTTTCTTCTTTCCTGATGTCTTTTCCTTTTAGAGTATAAGTCACTTGCTTATCTTTGTTTGAAGTCTCTACTTCTTGAAGGCTTGACTCCTCTTTCTGTTTCCCAAACTTTATATCTTGTAGTACCTTGGTCTTTTCAACTTCATTCCTTAGATAAACAATTTCTACTTCTAATATTTCACATTCTGTTTCTCTTGCTCTTAATAGATCTGTCATATCCTATTCAATTTTCTTTCCCTCTTCTACCTTTATCTTGAGTTCTATGAGACTCTGTAGAAGTTCTATCCTTGCTTCTTCATCCTCTTGAATTTGATCCTTCAAACTTGAGTTCTTATTTCTAACCTTTTCAAGATTCTTGAGAGCAACAAAGAATTCCTCTTTTATGTCAAACATGGTCTCTTCTTCACTCTTTGAAGTCATGTGTGTTTCTGATGGATCTTCCTCCAAGTTGTTAGTCTTTTCATGGAGAGACCCGCTCTAATACCAATTGAAGAACATGTGCTTATACTGAGAGGGGGGTGAATAATATAAGATAAAACTTTTTTCTTTTCAATCCATATGATAACATCAACAATATTAAAGTAGTAAATATTACACAAAGCATCACACACATGAGAGACATGATTTAACGTGGTTCACCCAATGTGGGCTACTCCACGGAGAAAATATTCCTTATAAAATTTTCTCAATAAATTCTCTTGGGAATCCTTTCCCTATTACAATGTTTATGGACCTCTGTCCAAAGGAGACACCAATCCCTTGATCAAGTTTATGGAACTCTATCCATAGGAGAACTCCTTCTCCTCTGCTCTAGTTGGTGATCCTCTTAGAAGACTACTACCTCCACTACATTGGCTTGTGGATCTCTATCCACTTAAGACTCTATCCTCACTTAGAAGATCTCTATCCTCACTACCCTAGATAATGGATCTCTATCCATTGGAGACTACTATCCTCTCCTCTATCACCTCCAAAGCTTGCTCTATTTGTCTCAAATTACACTAAACATAGTTCTTTTATCTAGCACAAATCTTCAATCTCTATCTCTGATCTACACTAAACATAGTCCTTTGATCTAGCACAAATATGCTCAATATCTATCTCTGATCTAAATAAAATATCCTCAAATCTGCACCAAACTCTGTCCTCAAATCTATCCTCAAGTTTGTCCTCAAGCCTTAACACAAATCTTGAATCAATCACAAATCAACTCTACTAGATCTGCCCCAAACCTTAACTCAAGGTTTGAACAAATCAATCAATCAACTCTGCTCTCAAGTCTTCTCAAATACTTACCTCAAATCTGCTCTACAAGTCCTCACTAGAACTTGTCTAATCTTCTCAACAAGTCTTCACCAAGACTTGTCTCAAATATGCATTGTAAGCTTCCACAAAAGCTTACTCAACTCAACTCAACCAATCACTCAATGAAACACAACTTGGTTACAAATCCTAACCAAGTGTTTCACAATGCTTTCAATAAATCACACTATGGAAATCAACCTTGTCTCAAGATGATTCCAAATTCACATAACAATGATACTCATGGTATTTTTCACAAACCCTAATCATGCACATGAAGGCTTACTCAAATATTTCCAACAATGCTTATCAAACAAGGTTTCTAGCATCAACCTTCATTCCAAAAAAACCCTCATCAATCAATATTGGATATCTCAAAACCAAACTCAACAATGCTTATCAAACAATCCTTTTCACTCCAACTTAGCATTCACAACATCCAATCCAACAATATTTTACTCACAAGGAAGATGTACCCATACCTTTTGTTTTGATGGAGATATATCTTCAAAACCTGTCTTAACCACAATCAAATTTTCTTTGCCAACACTAGGGTTAGGTAGCCACAACCTATCTCAAGATCTCCACAAAATAATTTTCAATAATTATTTTACCATACAAAATATCAAATCTCTTAGTACACCTTATAATCTCCAAACTTACATAATATAAGTCAACATTTCCATTATAACAAAATACACAACAATTTCCTTTAAACACCTTATCACTCCAACTTTATAAAATAAATTTCAATCACCAAAAATTAAAATAAAAATATTTTAATTTACTTTACCTTATAACTCCCTCAAAAACCTTATAGTTTCCAACTTACAAAGACCTCTAAGCAATTTCCAAAATTCACAACCTTTGGAGAAGTAAAAATATTTTTAGCATACCTTTCAACTAATCTACCCACCAAAATGTCTTCGACATGATTCGAACACACAACGTAGCCTCTCCAACACCCTAGCCTCAAGCTAGGCTACCAAGTGGGCTGCGTGCCCACATGAGACTTTAGGCGCATGTTTCCCACTTTATTCTCCTCTCGAAAGTGCCCACGAAAAAATGAAAACCTCTCCAATAGCAAAACATCAATCGCGTGGATCGAACCCGCGATCCCTTCCTTGCAAGCCTTAGCACTATCTCAATTGCCACCTGCGCTACCGCTATCGGTGGATATTTCTATCCACGATGATGGCCTTACACCTTAGTCTACCTCCAATCACTTTGAAACGCGAACTTCTCTTTCTCCAACAAATGCAACGCTCGATTTTTCATTCGAAGGTGTGTGTATTCGAGGACTTAGGAAATGAAATTTATTTCCTATATTAATACACATGCTCTTGTCTTCTACATGTCGGAAAAATTTGAATTTAAAAATTTGAATTAGATTTTAAATATTAAATTTAAAACCTTTGCACCCATTATTAATTTAAATTAAAATTTTAATCAAAGATTAAAATATTTTAATTTAAATTAAATATTTTGTAATCTGCTCATGGGTCTTTTTAACTTGAACCTTGTTTTTCTTCACCTTGTTATTTGGCCCAAAATATTATAATAATATAATATTATTATTTAATTTAAACTTGCTTCTCCTTCCTTGGGTCTTCATCCTTTGGGCCTTTTTAGGCATATAATATTAAAAATAAATATTATATCCTATTCCTTTTCAAGACCTTCTTGCTTTTGGAAAAACCACTTGATGTCCTTAATGATGATGAAATTGAACCAATATGCTTTTGACATCAATGACAACAAAACTACTCAAAATTTCCAACACAATTAAAGAGTGATGCCAAACATTTAGGCAATGTCATATAGTTGCAAGGCGGACGGTGTGGCTAATTTTGTGCCTCATTTTTTTGGGGTTTATTTTATGGTTGTATAGGAGGAAATTTGGCCCTGGGTGCAATTTGTTGTTTTAGATCAATGTTCGCTAGCCGAACATGATTTTTTGTAAAGCATAATTTTGGTGACTCACAGTAGACACCTAAAAGTTGCACATTGTCCCTCTCCTCATTTCCATGGCTAATTAATTTGCAAAACCCTCAAAAATTGCGTAAATTGGCTAAAAACATTATTCATTAATCAAAATTACTATTCATCATCATTAACCCCTTTGGGCTAGCTAAGACCCTTTCTACGCTTAACCATAGGTCATCATGCAACCTCATGCAAACTCAACTAAGGTTGAAAACTCTCACCATGGTCAAAAAATCACTTTATGGTCAAAAAGTCAATATTTTGGTCTAAATATGCTTTATGGCTAATTACATGCTTAATTAGATCTAATCTTGATTTAATTAAAACCTCCACCTCACCTAGTCTACTTTGAATAGCCTAGCCTTCCACCTCACCTAGCCTAGCCTTGCCACCTCTCACCCAGATATTTCTCCACCTCACATCCCCTTGGGTCATTAATGCAAGATGGAGACTTTTGCACTTAAAAAGGTATTTTTAATCCTAAGATATTTCAATAAAGGTTATTATTAATGACAAGCTAATATTTTTGGTAAATCATTATTATTTTTGGATGGGTGAGGTATTATCTCACCCAACCCCACTTATGACCCAGGACACCTCAGGGGACACCTATTTGGTGGACACCTCACCATGGCCACCTCACAAGGGACACCTCATACCCTTTTTCTCACCTTGGAACACTCTATAAATAGAAGGAAATTTTTACCTTTTAGAAAGAATCAAATTTTGTATATTAAAACTTTTCTGAAATCACTACTTCCATTACATCCATCACACAACCATCATACAAACATCAAAATCAATTTGTCTCTTTCACAATACTGTTTGGTGAATGAGATAGGTTGGTAATCCTACCAAGAGTGCACTTTCAGAAGCTGAATCAGATAAATTTCAAGTCAACAACCAATCCTAAGAATCCATAGAAGCTGCCTGAGAAATCTGGTCGAAAAAGAACTAATTTGCACTCACACGTGCAAACCACCTGGTTCGTACCCTAAGAGTGTGAACCTTTGCAATAGGCACCAGAATCACCCGAACAGGTAAGAATAGCATAATTTACCATTTTATGTTGTTTTTAATAAAATATTTTGTTTTGAATACTTTTATAAGTCTTTTGTCTTTGTAACTATGGGGTTTGACTAAGGCAAACCTCCAATGCACTAATAGGATTTTGCAGGTTTCACAGGTCTATCAAAGCACTAGAAAACATCTCCAATAAGCGGTGGCTCACGAGCAAGAAGCCCACCTACATTGATGAACCCAAAAAGATGAATCGTGTTGTCTTTGTACCATATATAAGAGGGCTTCCTTAGGGAAGACCCCATTGTAGCATTCATGGTAAAATTATAAAAGGATATCAATTCTTGTAAACCCTTTTATGATTATCAATACAAATACAGTAGATTCTTTGATATTGAATGAATATCTTAGCATCTTTTTTTATCGTTTCATTTTGGCATGCCCGATGGGACCCCCACCTATAATTAGCTTAATTTCCTCCTAACCAAAAATTGTAGTATGTTTCTATATGGTAGGTAGTTATCATCTTTTAAGAAACCCCAAACTAAAGCAAAAATGCCCTAAAAGACATCTTAGGCCAAATAACAATAAGTTCACTAGTGCACCAATGAGCCTTCAAAGAGAGTAGTGATTACACACTTGGGCATGTGAATTACCCAATCTACCTCAAACTTGATATCCAGGTATTGGTTCAGACACCCACAACCAAGGACAAGGTAAGTTAGGGGAGGTTAAGAGCCTCATGTTCCTAGGGATTGCGTGCCCCCATACCTAGACCACAAATTGTCTCTTGCCATGGCATATGCAAGGTTAAAGCATCCTTGTATTTTTACCTAAAGCATCTCTTACCATGATGTAGACACCTAAAAGTCACACATTGTCCTTATCCTCATATCCATGACCAATTAATTTGCAAAACCCTCAAAAATTGCATAAATTGGCTAAAAACACTATTCATTAATCAAAATCACTATTCATCATCATTAGCTCCTTTGGTCTAACGAAGCTCCTTCGTACGCTTAACCATAGGTCCTCATGCAACCTCATGCAAACTCAACTAAGGTTGAAAACTCTCACCATGGTCAAAAAGCACTTTATGGTCAAAAAGTCAACATTTTGGTCTAAATATGCTTTATGGCTAATCACATGCTTAATTAGATCTAATATTGATTTAATTAAAGCCTCCACCTAACCTAGTCTACTTTGACTAGCCTAGACTTCCACCTCACCTAGCCTAGCCTAGCCTAACCCTACCAACTTTCACCCAGATATTTCTCCACATCACACCCCCTTGGGTCATTAATGCAATATGGAGACTTTTGAACTTAAAAAGGTAATTTTAATCCTAAGATATTTCAATAAAGGTGATTATTAATGACAAGCTGATATTTTTGTTAAATCATCATTATTTGTGGATGGGTGAGGAATTCTCTCACCCAACCCCATTTATGACCTAGGACACCTCAAGGGACACCTCTTTGGTAGACACCTCGCCATGGCCACCTCACAAGGGACACCTCATCCCCTTTCTCCCACCTTGGCTCACTCTATAAATAGAAGTCCATTTTCATATTTTAGAAATAATCAACTTTTGCATACTGAAACTCTGTCGAAATCAATACTACCATTGCATCCATCACACATCCATTACATAGCCATCATACGAACATCACAATCAATTTGTCTCTTTCATAATACTATTTGGTGAATGAGATAGGTTGGTGATCCTACCAAGAGTGCACTTTCAAAAGCTGAACTGGACAAATTTCAAGTCAAAAACCAATCCTGAGAATCCAGAGAAGCTACCTGAGAAATCTAGTTTAAAAAGTATCTGTTCACACCTCAGACGTACGAATCACCTGGTTCACACCCTAAGAGTGTGAACCTCTGCAACAGGCACTAGATGGTAAGAATAGCATTATTTACTATTTTATGTTGTTTTTAGTAAGATATTTTATGTTTTGAATACTTTTTATGAGTCTTTTGTCTTTTTAACTATGGGGTTTGACTAAGGCAGACCCCGCAATGTGCTAATAGGATTTTGTAGGTTTCACAGGTCCAACAAAGCACCAAGAAACATCTCCAACAAGCAGTGGCTCATGAGCAAGAAGCCCATCTACATCGAGGAACCCAAAAAGATGAATCATGCTATCTTTGTACCACATCTGATAGGGCTTACTTAGGGAAGACCCCATTACAACCTTTAGGGAAAAATTGTAAAAGGATATCAATTCTTGTAACCCCTTTTATGATTATCAATACAAATGTAGTAGATTCTTTGATATTGAATGAATGTCAGCATATTTTTGATCGTTTCATTTTGGCACTCTCGATGGGACTCCCATAAAGCATTAGCTTAATCACCTCCTAAAAAATATTGTGGTTTGTTTCTGTATGGCAGGTAGTTTTCATCTTTGAAGAAACACCAAAATAAAGCAAAATGCCCTGAAAGACATCTTGGGCCAAACAACAACAGGTTTGCTAGTGCATCGATGAGGCTTCAAAGAGAGTAGTAAGTACATATTTGGGTGTGTGAATTCCCCAATCTACCTCAAAATTGATACTTGATACCCAGGTATTGGTTTAGACACCCACAACCAATGACAAGGTAAGTTAGGGGAGGTTAAGAGCCTCATGTTCTCAAGGATTGCATGCCCCCATACCTAGACCACAAATTGTCTCTTGCCATGGTGTATGCAAGGTTAAAGCATCCTTGTATTTTTGGCTAAAGCATATCTTACCATGACGTAGACACCTAAAAGTCATGCATTGTCCCTTTGCTCATTTCCACGGCCAATTAATTTGCAAAACCCTCAAAAATTGCATAAATTGGCTAAAAATACTATTCATTAATCAAAATAACTATTCATCATCATTAGCCCATTTGCGTTAGCTAAGCCCCTTCCTAAGCTTAACCATAGGTCCTCATGCGACCTCATAAAAACTCAACTAAGGTTGAAAACTCTCACCATTGTCAAAAAGCACTTTTTGGTCAAAAAATCAACATTTTGATCTAAATATGCTTTATGGCTAATTCCATGCTTAATTAGATCTAATCTTGATTTAATTAAAGCCTCCACCTCACCTAGTCTACTTTGACTAGCCTAGCCTTCCACCTCACCTAGCAAAGCCTAGCCTAGCCCTACCACCTCTCACCCAGATATTTCTCCACCTCACATCCCCCTGGGTCATTAATGCAAGATGGAGATTTTTGCACTTAAAAAGGTAATTTTAATCCAAAAATATTTCAATAAAGATTATTATTAATGACAATCTAATATTTTTGGTAAATCACCATTATTTGTGGATGGGTGAGGTATTCTCTCACCTAACCCCACTTATGACCTAGGACACCTTAGGGTACACCTCTTTCGTAGACACCTCACCATGACCACCTCACAAAGGACACCTCATCCCATTTCTATCACCTTGGACCAATCTATAAATAGAAGGCCATTTTCACCGTTTAGAAAGAATTAGCTTTTACATAATGAAAATTTGTTGAAATCACTACTGCCATTGCATCCATCACACATCCATTACAAATCCATCATATGAAAATCATAATAAATTTGTCTATTTTATAATACTATTTGGTGAATGATATAGGTTGGTGATCCTACCAAGAGTGCACTTTCAAAAGCTGAAGTGGAAAAATTTCAAGTTAATAACCAAGCCTAAACATCTAGAGAAGCTACCTAAGAAATCTAGTCAAAAAAGGACCGGTTCATACCTCACACCTGTGAACCACCTAGTTTGCACCCTAGGAGTGTGAACCTCTTCAACAGGCACAAGAATCACCCAGAAAGGTAAGAATAGCATAATTTACTATTTTATGTTTTTTTTAGTAAGATATTTTATGTTTTGAATAATTTTTATGAGTCTTTTGTCTTTGTAACTATGGGTTTTGACTACGGCAGACCCTTGAATGCACTAATAGGATTTTACAGGTTTCACAGGTCCAAAAAAGCACCAGGAAACATCTCCAATAAGCGGTGGCTCATGAGCAAGAAACCCACCTACATCGAGGAACCCAAAAATATGAATCGTGCTATCTTTGTACCACATCTGAGAGGGCTTCCTTAGGGAAGACCCCATTGTAGCATTTAGGGAAAAATTATAAAAGGATATTAATTCTTGTAACCCCTTTTATGATTATCAATACAAATGTAGTAGATTATTTGATATTGAATGAATGTCTTAGCGTCTTTTTGATCATTTCATTCTGACACGCTTTGTGGGACCCCCATAAATAATTAGCTTAGTCACCTCCTAACCAAAAATTATGGTATATTTCTATATGTTAGGTAGTTTTCATATTTTAATAAACCCCAAACCAAAGTAAAAATACCCTAAAAGACATCTCAGGCCAAACAAAAATAGGTTTGTTGGTGCACCAGTGAGCCTTCAAAGAGATTAGTGAGTACACACTTGGGTGTGTGAATTCCCCAATCTACCTCAAACTTGATACTTTATACCCAAGTATTTGTTCAGACACCCACAACCAACGTCAAGGTAAGTCATGGGAGGTTAAGAGCCTCATGTTCCCAAGGATTGCATGCCCCCATACCTAGACTACAAATTGTCTTTTCCCATGGTGTATGCAAGGTTAAAGCTTCCTTGTATTTTTGGCTAAATAATATCTTACCACGACGTAGATAACTAAAAGTTTCACATTGTCCCTCTCCTCATTTCTATGGCCAATTAATTTGCAAAACCCTAATTAATTGCATAAATTGGCAAAAAACACTATTCATTAATCAAAACCACTATTCATCATCATTAGCCCCTTTGGGCTAGCTAAGCCCCTTCCTGCACTTAACCATAGGTCCTCATGCGACCTCATGCAAACTCAACTAAGGATGAAAACTCTCACCATGGTCAAAAAGTTAACATTTTGATATAAAAATGCTTTATGGCTAATTACATGCTTAATTAGATCTAATCTTGATTTAATTAAAGCCTCCACCTCACCTAGTCTACTTTGACGAGCCTAGCCTAGCCTAGCTCTACCACATCTCACCCAGATATTTCTCCACATCACATCCCCCGGGGTCATTAATACAATATGGATACTTTTACACTTTAAAAGGCAATTTTAATCCTAAGATATTTCAATAAAGGTGATTATTAATGACAAGCTGATATTTTTGGTAAATCATCATTATTTTTGGATGGGTGAGAGATTATCTCACCCAAACCCACTTATGACCCATGACACCTCAGGGTACACCTCTTTGGTAGACACCTCACCATGGCCACCTCACAGGGGACACCTCATCCCCTTTCTCTCACCTTGGCCCACTCTATAAATAGAAGGCCATTTTCACTTTTTAGAAAGAATCAACTTTTGCATATCGAAACTCTGTTGAAATAACTATTGCCATTGCATCCATCACACATCCATTACACAACCATCATACGAACATCACAATCAATTTGTCTCTTTAATAATACTATTTGGTGAATGAGATAGGTTGGTGATCCTACCAAGAGTGCACTTTTAGAAGCTGAACGGGACAAATTTCAAGTCAACAATCAATCCTGAGCATCCAAAGAAGCTACCTGAGAAATCTAGTCAAAAAATGACCGGTTTACACCTCACACGTGTGAACCACCTGGTTTGCACCCTAGGAGCGTGAACCTCTGCAACATGCACCAAAATCACCCAGACAAGTAAGAATATCATAATTTACTATTTTATGTTTTTTTTAGTAAGACATTTTATGTTTTGAATCCTTTTTATGAGTCTTTTATCTTTGTAACTTTGGGGTTTGACTAAGGTAGACCCCCCAATGCACTAATATGATTTTGTGGGTTTCATAGGTCCAACAAAGCATCAAGAAACATCTCCAACAAGTGGTGGCTCACGAGCAAGAAGCCCACCTATATCGAGGAACCCAAAAATATGAATCATGTTGTCTTTATACCACATCTAAGAGGTCTTCCTTAGGGAAGACCCCATTATAGCCTTTAGGGAAAAATTGTAAAAGGATATCAATTATTATAACCCATTTTATAATTATCAATACAAATGTAGTAGATTCTTTGATATTAAATGAATGTCTCAGCATCTTTTTGATCATTTCATTCTGGCACGCTCAATGGGACCCCCAAAAAGAATTAGATTAATCACCTCCTAACCAAAAATTGTGGTCTATTTTTGTATGGCAGGTAGTTTTCATCTTTGAAGAAACCCCAAACCAAAGCAAAAATACCCTGAAATACATCTCGGTTCAAACAGCAACAGGTTTTCTGGTGCACTGGTGAGCCTTCAAAGAGAGTAGTGAGTACACACTTGGGTGTGTAAATTCCCCAATCTATCTCAAACTTGATACTTGATACCCAGGTATTGGTTCATACACCCACAATCAATGTCAAGGTATGTCAGGGGAGGTTAAGAGCCTCATGTTCATGGGGATTGTGTGCCCCCATACCTAGACCAAAAATTATCTCTTGCCATGATGTATGCAAGGTTACAACATCCTTGTATTTTTGGCTAAAGCATCTCTTGCCATGACGTATACACCTAAAAGTCACACATTGTCCCTCTCCTCATTTCCATAGTCAATCAATTTGCAAAACCCTCAAAAATTACATAAATTGGCTAAAAATACTATTCATTAATCAAAATCACTATTCATCATCATTAGCCCCTTTGGGCTAGCTAAGTACCTTCCTACACTTAACCATATACATACGATCTCATGCAAACTCAACTAAGGTTGAAAACTCTCACCATGGTCAAAAAGCACTTTATGGTCAAAAAGTCAACATTTTGGTCTAAATATGTTTTATGTCTAATTACATGCTTAATTAGATCTAAACTTGATTTAAGTAAAGCCTCCACCTCACCTAGTCTACTTTGACTAGCCTAGCATTCCACCTCACCTAGCCTAGCCTAGCCTAGCCCTACCACCTCTCACCCAAATATTTCTCCACCTCACATCCCCCTTGGTCATTAATGCAAGATGGATACTTTACACTTAAAAAGGCAATTTTAATACTAATATATTTCAATAAAGGTGATTATTAATGACAAGCTGATATTTTTGGTAAATCATAATTATTTGTGTATGGGTGAGGGATTCTCTCACCCAACCCCACTTATGACCTAGGACACCTCAGGGGACACCTCTTTAGAAGACACCTCACCATGGACACCTTACAAGGGACACCTCATCCCCTTTCTCTCACCTTGGCCCATTCTATAAATAGAAGGCCATATTCACCTTTTAGAAAGAATCAAATTTTGCATACCAAAAATCTATCGAAATAACTACTACCATTGCATCCATCACACAATTACACAACCATCATACAAACATCACAATCAATTTATCTCTTTCATAATACTATTTGGTGAATGATATAGGTTGGTGATCTTGCCAAGAGTGCACTTTCAAAAGATGAACTGAATAAATTTCAAGTCAACAACCAATCCTGAGCATCCAGAGAAGCTACTTGAGAAATCTAGTTGAAAAAGGACCGGTTCACACCTCACATGTGTGAACCACCTGGTTCACACCCTAGGAGTGTGAACCTCTTCAACAAGCACCAGAATCACCCAGATAGGTAAGAATAGCATAATTTACTATTTTATGTTGTTTTTAGTAAGATATTTTATGTTTTGAATACTTTTTATGATTCTTTTGTCTTTGTAACTATGGGGTTTGACTAAGGCAGACCCCCCAATGCACTAATAAGATTTTGCAGGTTTCACAGATCCAAAAAAGCACCAAAAAACATCTCCAACAAGCGGTGGCTCATGATCAAGAAGCCCACCTACATCGAGGAACCCAAAAAGATGAATCATGCTGTATTTGTACCACATTTGAGAGGGCTTCCTTAGGGAAGACGCCATTGTAGCCTTTAGGGCAAAATTGTAAAAGGATATCAATTCTTATAACCCCTTTTATGATTATCAATACAAATATAGTAGATTCTTTGATATTGAATGAATGTCTTAGCGTCTTTTTTATTGTTTCATTCTGGCATGCTTAGTGGGACCCCCACAAAGAATTAAGTTAATCACCTCCTAACCAAAAATTGTAGTCTATTTTTGTATGGTAGGTAGTTTTCATATTTGAAGAAACTCCAAACCAAAGCAAAAATGCCCTGAAAGACATCTCAGGCTAAACAAAAATAGGTTTTTTGGTGCACCGATGAGCCTTCAAAGAGAGTAGTGAGTACACACATGGGTGTGTGAAATCCCCAATATACCTATAACTTGATACTTGATACCCAGGTATTGGTTTAGACACCCACAACCAATGGTAAGGTAAGGGAGGTTAAGAGCCTCATGTTCCCAGGGATTATGTGCCCCTATACCTAGACCACAAATTGTCTCTCGCCATAGCATATGCAAGGTTAAAGAATCCTTGTATTTTTGGGCACCAAACTAGTAGTTAATTTAATTTTCTATCATTTATTTACCTCAGTTATTTGTGATATCCTTACGAGTTTTTGGTCATATTGCTATGCTTAAATTGAAATTTTTGGAACTTTCCATGCATGTACCTGTGCTAAAAACACTCTAGATAAATCAAAATCATCACCAGGACCCCAAAATTAGTCAGCTCAGTCTTCAGATCCTATTTCACACCTTAAGAGTACAAACTACTAGCATAATACAAGTTCACACCCTAGGAGTGCGTACCTCCCAAATTTACACAGTTTTGGACCAAAGGGCACATTGGATGTATTTACACTCACCTGGACACAGGTTTTGTGTGAAAATATTTAGTTTTCCTCTGTTTTTAAGCTAATATTTTACATTGAGCTATGAATTCCACAACATCACACATTCCTATTTGTTGTAGCTAAATTTTTAGTTGTTTTCTAGCATAGCTTCCAATTCCAGTAATTTCCTTTTAAGTCATTTCATTTCCAAAGCAATTAATTAGATTTCCTTTTCAAAAATCAATAGCATAAATTTGCTTTTGTGAAAACCACTTAATTAGATTTCCCTTTTGAAAATCAATAGATTAAATTTGTTTTTGTACCAAACTAAGTAAATAGATTTTTTTTGAAAAGGCATCATAGCATAGTTTATTTCAAAAAGGTATTTAGGCTAGATTTGCTTCTGAAATACTACCACATAAACAACACCACACACTCGTGTCTTATTTAAATGGTGTAAGGAGGTGGGTTTCATCTCCAACCCGAATTGGATTTCATCACCAATTCATCACTAGAGTTCAGTGAGGTCTAGGTTTACTCTCCACTGGATTACCTCTATATTAGTCACCATAGTATCCCCCTAGGTGGATCGTTCTGGAATTAATACTCAATCGATCCTTCCCACTTTGAGTGTTGGTTATTTAGAATTCATCACTGGAAGGTACCTTCAGAGTGGGTAGTTTTAGAAAGCCCCTTTACCATAGGGATTTTCAAATAATTAGTGGGTACAACTGATAGTTATTGTGGATGCCTTAAATGTCAGGGTTAAGCGAAAGTATGGGTATGCCGGTAGCACCACATTGATAGCACGACCTCTATTCGTGAGATTTTATTTGACTCATTAGAGCATTTTGAGTCTCCCTCCTTTGGATACCATTTTACTGTACCTAATACCATCTAGGTTGCGACTTACCCATTGGAAACATAGTTATATTTTATGCGCTCTTGGGCATTGCAAAATGTTCTATGCTATGACATACATGATTCAAAGTAGAAGTTCACCAATTACCATGATTTGTTCCTAGGGTAGATACATAATTTCATCAAAATACACGAAAACAAAAATGAAATAATATTTGCTTATTATTGAGTCTTGAAAAGTGGTTACAAGAGCATATCAAATGTGCTATAACACACTTATCAGTTGTTCCATAGTTTCACCTCCACATTTTACACTACATAGTCCATTTTAAGGTGATTTGCACCCCCTAGTATGATTCCCCTACACTCAACCTTATTTTGCATGATTCTGTGTGAAAATCTACCTTTCAAGCTACAAAACTGCATTACATAGGTCTCCATAGCACATAGAGGATATACACAGCATACAAGTCACTCTCTATGATATTTCTAGGTGGTATGCACCCCTAGAGTGCAAACTTGTTGGTTTGCACCCCTAGAGTGTGAACCTATTTTTTGGGTTCTATATTGCACACACAGGACACAGACACACTACACAACACATATCTGGTATCTATTTTCTATTTTGAGTGGTTTGTATCCCACCTATGTGAACCTGTATTTTTCAAAATAGATAGTGTTCTAGTTAGTCACAAACATCTCTAGAGTTCAAATTTCACATCTACTGGATATTAGCATACCTTTTGCACATATTACCATGCTTTTTACGCGTAGTCAGATGCATGAATCCCTTTGTCATGCCACTAAGGCTTCTTAGTGGATTGTCATGACTACAGGTGCTTCTAGTTCTCAAACCATTGATCCACCTTTTGAGTCTGACCAAGTTACTATTGTTGGTCCTCCTGAAATTTTGACTGGGCCTTCTGCCCCTACTGCTAGTCCCACATCTCATATGGCATCTTCCACTCCATCCCACCTCTTGGATGAGACCTTTGAGGAGAACCCTCATTTGGAAGATATTTCCTCTCCCAATCCCCAATCCACATACTACCAATATGTCATCTACACTCCTCCTAGTCGCCCCATACCTGTTATGATGGCAGATGATATCACCCTATTGTGGCTACTCCACAACATACCCCAAAATTGGGGACCCACCTTTTTTTGCATGTTTTCCAAGAAGACTGAAGTGGCCCATATGCTAAAGATCAAAGAAAAAGCAAAACACCACAAGGAGAAAAAAGTGTCGTGATATCGTGACATGTTGCAGTTTCGTAGTCCAAGGCAAAGGGAGAGAGCAAGGAGGAAAAAGTGTCATGATATCGTGACATGTTGCATTTTCATGACCAAAAGAGAAAAAGTGTCGCGATATCGCGACATGTTGCATTTTTGCAGCCAAACGAGAAAATAGAGCAAGGAGGAAAAAGTGTTGCGATATCGTGACATGTTACATTTTCATGGCGAAGGGCCACAAAATGGAAACCAAAGCACATATGCATACAAGGGAAGGTGAAATGAACATCCATTGGAAAATGAAATGAACAGTCAGGGAAGGTGAAATGAACATCCATTGGAAAAATGAAACGAACCATCATGGAAGGAGAAAATTTTTTTTTAGAAGTTTAAATACGTCATTCGAAGAGGCCAGAAGGGGTTGGAAATTATTACGAGCAGAGTTGTAGATATGAAGGCAAGAGGGCCATTCTGGACCTGTTTGAGTCATTTTTCTTCCATGGAATGGTTTGGGAAAACCATAAATTTTTGTTATTGTAAAATGACAAATTTTTAATACAAAAAATTTCAAAAAGTTGCATCTTATGGACAAGAAAGAAGGAGTCATTTTCTGCATGCAATATTAAATGTCTATTTTTCCCCTTTTCAGATTTTAGGCTTGTAAATGGAGTTTATGCAAGTTTTCTTGGTTGCTTCATGCAAATGTTTAAATCTAAAAAACCTCATTTAAAACCCTAGGAGCCAGCACTTAGCTTATCCAGATTGTGCTTGTTTGGTAGGTCCAATAGGCTAGGTTGCATGCATGGAAACCTCACATCTTCGGTTTTTTTGAAATAGGATAGCATCATATTGAATGCATTTTATTTTCAATTTTTTGCATTTCATTTTCATTTTCTGCATTTTATTTTTTCCAAAAATTTTCACTTATTTTAAATTTTCAGGCATTAAAATAAACATTTAAAAATTTTCAAAATCCAAAAAAACAATGAATAATCACTAAATTTTCATGGTGAAATAAACTAACATTGCCCCTTGTTTACAGTTACTTGCAATCACTAAGGTGTTCCAAGCATTTAAATTGAATATCTTTATTTGGGATTATTAATACACATATGCAAATGCTAATACAACGGAGACCTTGGAGAAGTTGTTTGTTTAACTTCTTTGCAAGAGGGGATTTGGAACCCAAATCCTAAAGCAAAGTGTACTTTCACAACTGGGTGAAAATGCCACTCAACACACCCCATTGACTTCACCTTCTACTACCCATCCATTCCTTGAGAATTCCTCCCATCCACTTTTGGGAGATGACTCTGGTCCATTTGTTTCTCAAATCATATCCAATGTCATTACCATTGTCCAAATAATTGGTATGATATCCACACCCCCTTCATCCATAGACCCTCATACCATACATTCATCTCAAACCCCACCATATCAGTAGTCTTCATTGAGTTATCAACCTTCCTCCTAGCCACCTTCTTCATTCCCACCATAGCACTATTCACATCCATCTCAGTTTTACTAGCTGACATCACCTGATCTATCCCATCCCTTATTGCAGCTTCACCCATAGCAAGCCTCTTCATCCTCCCAGTTGCCTCCTATCACACCATAGTTCACCTCCTATCTACCCACCATATATCCACCATTCTCATCCTATGGACCCCATTGACTCCATCATCATTTTGCTTACCACCCCCACCTTCCTTTTGATCCCCACCACTGAACCCAACCTATCAAGGTCATCCCCCTTGATATTTAGTTTAGCTTGAGTCCCTTCTTTCCATTCCATAGATACCCACCTCATCCTCATCAATTCCACCTCTATATTCCCATCCATATACTTTTACCACACCAACCTATCTTCAAACCTCATCTTCTACACCACCCACTTTCTTCACTTCACCACCCACATGGTCTTCTACCACTATTGCTCAAGCGCAACCGACTTAACCATATACATAATAATAGCAGATGCTGATGCCTATCTAGTAGGTCCCCAAATATTATGATCAGTAGTAGCAGCCACCTACCTACCACTCTTCATACATCTCACCCCATCCATATTAGGTTTCTATCCCATAATATCAGACTATGTCGATGCCTAATACAAACCAGGCTGCTTACTATCATCTGTGGGAGGAACAATAGTTGCAATATCCACCACACCTAGATTATTTGCAACCTCCATCATAGCCATTACCTACATCCATATCCTCACTTCCATTTTTGGATTCACCAAATGCTACCACAGTGCTCTCTAGTGAATTTCAAGCCATGCAAGAGTAGCTTCATACATTGGATTTGTGAACAACTGGTTACAGGCCTTAAAAACCCACATATGACAAGTTTTGCAATGAACCAATTCACCCATCTATTCCTATCCATCCATATCCTATTAATTTTTATATCCCTAAATTTGAAAAATTTAAAAGTAAGGAAGATCCTAGAGAGCACCTTAATAATTACCATTTTGCTTGCTACTAGTTGCATGGTAGTGATCCCCTTATGCTTAACACATTTCCACTTTCACTTGGGGTACAAGCATTAGATTGGTACAACCATTTACATCACCATAGTTTATTCACATTCAAATAATTAGCCAATCTATTTCTCAAGCATTTCTTGATTAACTTCAAAACCAAGCTTACCTTGTATGACATTTATGCTTTACATCAGTGGGACGATGAGCCTATCACTGATTTTGTTTCCCATTAGAGAGTGGTCATTCATGATCTAGCCCACCTTCAGAGCTCATCAAACTCTTTGCTAAGATTTGTCATAAACAAATCTTTCAAACATTGCAGATTCATTAGAGTCAAACATTTGAAGAAGCCATTTCCCAAGTCAAAGTCATAGAGGACATCAAGGTCCACACAAGAAAAATCAAGTTGCATTAGAAACAACCCTACCCCACCAATTACCATTAAAACTACACTCCATATACACCACCTACCACCCGACCACCCCAAACCAATAAGGTTCTTTTGAATTCTCCATATCCACCACCGCAAGTGGCATCTATGCAAGCTCCACAACCCACTACTACACGATCTCCTCAAAATCAATACCAAGAAAATCCTCTATTTCTTCTCACTCCACCTAATATTCCACCACAATGTAATCCATACCAAGGGAAGAATCCCCATTCCCCTCACCCTCCACACAATTGTACGCTTATATCTGAGCCCATGCCCACTCTATTTTGAAGGTTAACTGAGGGAGGTCTCATCACTTTGCCAAATGTCCAACATCTCGATCCAAATCATCCTCTCCCATATGATTACAATCTATAGGCCTTATATAATTATCATCAACAACATGGCCATACTATTGATTCATGCCAAATTTTTTACCATGTCATGCAAGACCTTATTGATCGATGCACTATTCAAGTCTCAAAGCCCATCGCACCACAAAATCAAAACTTGGGAATATATCAAAATAATTTACCTGAGCATGGGGATATTCCATCTCAACCTGATCTATTCTAAGTTAATCATGTCAATAGAGGTCCTTCCCAATAATATTTTATGGGTATGATCAATATCACCACTCATAATCAACGCTATCCACCCCCCTATGACCGCTAAAAAACCCTCCACTTCTCAACAACCACCTGCCACAACCTCAATCATCACACCACCAATTCCTCCACCCCTTCCATGGAATGTCATAACCATCCATGGTAGTATTTATCACCAACTCCATACCACCCCTACCAGGTTATCCATTTACATCCTATAGCAATCCTAGCCCCATCACAAAGCCCTTGATTCTATCCTTCACTTTCGATCTCGAGATCCATGATGTAGACATATTTGTCAACTTTTTTGGTAATGTTCAGAAATGCCTACAACCTTATATCAGATTCCATGACAATGAAATTATATAAGTAGGTGAATGAGCAGATCCCCCATTACATATTCAAGCCTTTATCAATATTTTCACCTATAAGCATGTTCTCATCGATACCGGTTCATCCATCAGTATCATTTCCACTACCGCCCTAGGCCATATTTGCCTTCCTCCTTCCCATATTTCCACTCCATCCATGGAAATTTTAGCCTTTTATGGCTCCATGCATACCACCATTTTTACCATTATCTTGCCCATCAAGGTGGGTTCCAAAACCATTTCCACTCTCTTTCATTTTATTGAAGGCGAGATGTAGTATAACATCCTATTAGGACATCCATAGATTATGGACATGTAATGCGTTCCCTCTACGCTTCACCATTGTATAAAATATATCCATAATGGATTAGTTGACTACATCCCTACCAATGGTGATCCATTCAAATTCTACAATATCATCACTCTTCCACCCGGTCCACCTTTATCATCCACCCAATTTGCCCCTACTCCACGTTGGTCCCTTGATAACACGTATTCATCAACTTCACAATATCACCTTCCAACACATGATCCAAGTAACATCGCATCTACCTCCTCCAATCCATCTCAACCTCCCACATCGTAAGATACACCTAAATTCTCCCATCAACCCTCCTCCCATTTCACACCACCTCCTCTATTTACCTTTTCTACTACACCATCCACTCCATATTCATCTAGAAACCCACCAATTATTCCCACACCTTTTGTATATTTATGTTGCTTTATACCCTGCTCGATGTGGACATGAGTCATTTCTAGCTCACCCACCACTGCTTCCATCCCCACTTATCAATTCACCCATACCAACCATACTATTACTGGAACACTTGTTGAGTGCTATGAGTGGACACAACGCACCTCCTGGCTTGATGACTAGTTAGTTCAATCAGATACTTCCTATTCCACCCCTTCCCTTGCTACTCCACCTATACCAATTTTGCTATATTCTACATCACCCATGGGGTCCTCCCCTCCACCTAAGCATACAATCCCTGTTCATGTCTCAATACTCATGACCACACCAGATCTTGGTGAGTATAGCATAAGCAATGCTCGGGTTCTTCCATCCACCATCCAATCCACTCGTGACTTTGGTCGACAACATGATATGTCCTTGACTATTGGGGTGGTAGTTCCTTTAGGTACTTATAATTGCATGGAATTTTTATATAAGGGACTTGACTCATCCGTAGAACCTCCACCACGTCCATCACCCCAAACCAAATTTTGTGGTAATCTTGACCACATGTCCAATCCATATTTTACTTGGAATTATTTATGTATGTATAACTGGCATGGGTATGGCCTAGGGAGATATGAACAAGGGTGTTACACCTATATCCAACCTCCCCCATGCAAACCCAATAACCGATCCGACATTGGTTACCATCCCCCGCAATCAGTACACTCAAGCATGAGATACAAAATTTGGATCTTGATCTTGTTGACCTGCTTTCTGATGAAGAATTTGAGCTTAACATTCTGACACATAGTTCTTCTCCACATTCCACAATTGACCTTCCATCCACATTATTTCCACCATCCCTTCTGCATGTGCATTTCTCACCCCATGAAGTTGAATTACATGCTCACCACTTCACCAACCTATCTCTTGATCCACCTTTCATAGCTTATCCATCTTTGCCTAAAGATACTCCTTATTCAACCCCACTCGCTATTATATTATTTCCCACTTAATAATTTCTTCCACCTATTGGCCCACATTCTTGATCCCCTTTCCCACCTATGGTATTAAATCTAGGTCGCAACCAACATTTTTTGGATTCATTTCTATCTTGATCTGATTCATCACAACCCTCATCACCTACCTCTCCCATGTCTAGCACTTCGATCAACATAATCTCGATTGACTTGTATGCCCTACTAAAATATCCACATCAACCTCATTACATCCCCCCACCTGTACTTGATTTCATTACTCTCAATAATATTTCCACCACTCCCACAACTATTAAATTCCTCCCACACATGCTATGATCTACCAATGCACCCTTACCCTCCATCCCACATCACATCCCATGGATTAATCATACAAATATTTATCTAGATGATGACTTCTAGCTCCCAAACTCCATAGATGACCTTCTCCTCATCCCCATACATACACAACTCCATGATGGTTCTCACATGCTTATCGAGGACACTATTGAAGTTGACATTGGTAATGATCCTGAACACCCTCACATTATCTCCCTTGTCACTAGCCTATCCGAAGAAGAGCATGTTATTTATACTAATTTCCTTAGATACTACATTAAGTTATTCACATGGTCCTACATGGATATGCCTAGCCTTGATCCATCGTTAGTCATGCATAATCTTATCCTAGATGAAAATGCTAAACCTATCCAACAAAAGTTGCACTACATGCATCCCACCATCATGCTAGTTGTCAAGGAGGAGTTACAGAAGCTCCTTGATGTCGATTTAATCCAACCTATCGATTACCTGGAGTGGGTTTCAAACATGGTTCCCATAGAAAAACCCAAAGAGGGTATCCGCATCTGCATTGATTTTAGGGATCTTAACAAAGCTTGTCCTAAGGATAATTTTCCACTCCATAATATCAACACTTTGGTCGATTCTATAGTCAGACATGAAATACTATCACTTGATGAGCATAAAAAATGCTCATATTTTGTATACATTTTTTTGATTATTATGCGGCTGTATAATAAGGATTGCATATGTTTATGAATTATTATATAATTATTTGATGAAATTATGCATGTTATCTAATTCATGTGTTTTCAGTGTATTTTTGTGGAATTGCAGTTGATTTAGTCATATTTGGATCAGTCGAGTCTTTTCATGGACCTGGCACTGTTTCTTTCGGAATCAATGCAGAGTAAGTAGGCACCTTCCTCTTCTAGGAAGACACCAAGCGTAAGTAGGCACCTTCCTCTTCCAAGAAGGTGCCAAGGAAAGACAAGCACCTTCCTCTTCCAGGAAGGTGCCAATAGAAGGCCAGCGCCTTCCTCTTCTAGGAAGGTGCCAAAGGAAAATAAGTGCCCTCCTCTCATAAGAAGGCACCAACAGGAAGGCACCACTAGAAGGCAAGTACCTTCCTCTCATAAGGAAGGTGCCACTAGAAGGTAAGTGCCTCCCTCTTCCAAGAATGTGCCAACGGTAGTAAGGTGCCTTCCATATAGAGAAGGCATCCGACATACTTAGGCACCTTCCTCATAGGGAAGGCACCCCTATTCTTTGCTTGTTGACTAGACAAGCACGATGTGGACAAAAACGACTGGTGTAGTTCCAACTCTATGTCATGTAGAGTTAAATTTGGGATCACACCGATGTATGAGAATGTCCTACCAATACCAGGTGAAGCACAAACTAATCAGTGAACACGCCACTGTTAGAAATTAATTCCAATTTTAGCATATGTCAATCACATTTACTAGACTATCTTAGTTTAGTCTGGAATGAATCGACTATTATAACTTCTTTGTAACATAATATCTGCGGGTGTGCTATATAAACACATGTAGACCTCTCTTAAGATATAGAATATTTTTGATAGTAATTATAGAGAGATATATAGAAGAAGCATTGTAATACTTTGATAATTATAATACAGTTCTAAGAGTTTTTAAGTGCGTGTTCAGCTGGAAGGAAGCTGTTGGAGCCTGGGCCCACTCCAAGCCAGTATTTCTTCCCCTATTTTTCCTCTATTTTCCTAGATTAGTTTACCACTTTTATAAGATTGTTTATCACATTGTTATTTCCAGTATTACAGTAGGTTTATTTCTAGGAATGCATGAATATTTCCTTTTTGTAGATTTAATTATTTTTACATAAATTATTGAGTGTATGAATGATTGATGACCATTTGAAAACATCTCCCAATAGTAAAACTAGTGGACTCATATCAAGTGGTATTGTAAGAAAATATTATTCAAGACCCTTCACAATTTTACAAAGCTCCATGGGTTGATAAATTAAATGCACGGGCATGTGAAAAAAGTAGGAAATAAGTTAACCTTGTTTGATCCACAACATTTTGGCACCGTTGCTGGGGAAGCGTCTCAACTAGATTATTTGCAATACCTGGAAACCTTACATCTGACCTTGTATGAGTTCTTCGAGAAGAAGAGGACCTGATGATCAGTTTATAAAAACTAATCCACCAGAACCTAAGTCAGCCAAACATTCTAAATTTGAATTAGACTCACCCGACCCACCACCAAAAATCCATTGGAGTGAGGAGCCACACTTTGTGCAAAGTGCCTCCTCATCCCATCAACGTGGGGAAAAATGAATCATCATAAATCCCCTATTTAATAGGACACCCTTAGAGGAATCCCTATTATGGAAAGTTGTATAAGATCGGATAATAACACCAGAAAACCTTATAGCCTTGACTCAGGAAGTCTTAAATGATCGTAAGGCCATAAATACTACATTAGAGACTGCATATCCTGAAGAAATGGCTGACAATGAAGAATTCTCATCTGGATTTAGTTTCTCGATTGAGTAAGGAGTGGGAGATACCAAAATGAAAAACATATCCCCTGATCACCTTCTGACCTTCAGAGGATACCCAACTAAGGACCCTGGCATATTTTTATTTAAGTTTGATGTCTTATGTAGGTCTGTGGACTACAAATCTGATACGTAGAAGCTAAAAATCTTTCCTTCCATGTTGGACGATGCAACTCTACGGTGGTTCATCGATCTGGGATACAAACACATTGCCACTTGGGATCAAATGAAGAAGCTCTTTTTAGAGCAATACCAAGATTTCGGGAGAGCAAAAGACTCCAGAGAAGAGGTCCTGAGCATGATGTAGAAAGAAGAAGAGTCCCTCGAGGAATACTGGGAGATATTAAACTTCAATCTTCAATGATATCCTCACACAAGACTATCTTATAAGTCCCTCAAAAGCATATTTTTTAGAGGAATTACCAATGAATCACTATAGGCTCTTAACATGATTTTTAGAGGTGATGTCTACCAACACACTATGGAAGACATCCAACAACTATGCCGGAACTACTCAATAAGGAGAGGCAAGACCACTTCTAGAACCATGAAAGTGACTGCTTCAGTCACGAAGATAGAAATAGGTAACATGCTGGAAGATTTAAAGAGCGAAATGCTCTCATATCTAGCATTGCAGATGGATACACTGTTGTTAGAGAAAAATAAGCAAGAAAACAAAGCAGCATTGGCTTATTTATGTCCAAAAAGAAGAGGGAAGCATGCAAATAATGCATACCCAGAGAACAAAGTCAGAGTATGCATAGTTTTTATGTTGAACCATAAAACTCGATTGTGCGTGCAACTGCCTAGTAATCAGGAGGATGCTGAAAGTGCGGATGCCTATTACATAGGCAACCGAAAGAGTTGGCCACAAACCCTTATGGGTAATATGTCAACTGGGATGTCGTCATATGGGGGAGGACTATACATGCCCCAAGTCCCACCTAAACCACCTAACATGGGGTGGTGGGGGCCATCACCCTGGTCCAACGCACCCCCAACAACATTTTTGAACTAGCAGCCATGGATGCCATATCCATATCTTGGGCAGCAGTGGAGAGGCCACACTGCATGGAATCAGGATCCATAGAATGCAACACCAGCCCACCCCCAATAGAATTTACCAACATTACCAATAGTGAGACCTATGCAGCTACCCGTACAACCGATGGCAAATCCGAATAATAGGGTGAACCGACCAACATACAATGTGGAGGGTGAGATGTATCCGATGTACCATATTCAACTTAGGTTTGGTAGACAACTAGGAGTAGGAATGCCTCCACTAGTAGAAGAGGAGGAAGAGGTAGGAGAAACACCTCTTATAGAAGAGGTGATAGAAGAAATGCCTAAGAGAGCAAAGGCTCCATTTCCCAATTGGTTGCAAGAATAGAGGAAAGTAACACAGCCAAAGTTTGATATCTTGTCTAGCTTGAATAACCTCACCATGACAATTCCATTATTTCAAGCCATCCGAGATGTTTTGATATATACCAAGGTGATAAGAGAGATGTGTCTAAGGAATCTAGGATGAAGAGAAACCCAGACTATCAATGTCATGGGTAAACTAGTAGATTTGATGATGGGAAAAACATGCCATCCTAAGTATGTAGACTTGGGAAGCTCGATGCTGACTATAAAAATTGAGGGACTTTCCCTATCCAATACATTGGTCAATCTCAAAGAAGCCATTAACATAATGCCTCAAGAGACCATGCAGAGGCTACAACTCATGAACCTGAAACCCACTATGATAGTGCTACAGCTGGCTGATCGATCGATCATGGCACCAAAAGGAATGTTGGAAGACGTAATAGTGATAGTCAGTGCATGGGAATACCCAATCAAATTTTTAGTTTTACAATCTAAAACTAGGTTGGGCGATTACTCATTCATCTTGGGAAGGCAATGGTTGGCAATAGCTAACGCTTACATCAGCTACCAGGATGGGCTGATGACCATCTCCAATGGACAAAACGTTAAAATATTTACTATTTCACCCCCAGCGTAGTCCGTCAACTCATTAGGAGAACCCATGTTGACTGAGCATGAAAATACTAAGCTATCCATGATCCAACCAGTGATGACATTGGATGAATTGGTATAATAATACATAGATGGTGCTACTATAGAGTTCCTCCATAGGGATTCCCCCATATTCGCACCTGGATTGCCATTGGATGGCACCCAAGATCACCACATTCAATAGATACACGTTGGGCTAGGAAGAATGTTGAATGTCAGCAGTGGGTTGACTCCCACATAATTGAAAAAAGTAGAAGAGCTCCTGGTTAGACACTAATAGGCATTTGCATGGGATTACTCAGATATTAAGGGTATCAGCCCAAATATCTATACCCATCATATATACCTAGATGATCAAGCAAATCCAAGCAGGTAACCACAAAGAAGAATGAATCCGACAATGAAACACATTGTCAAGGAAGAATTATAAAAACTCTTGACTGTCAAATTCATCTATCTAATTTTTGACAGTGAGTGGGTATCACTGTTAGTGGTAGTCCCTAAAAAAACTAGGAAATGGTGAATATGTGTGGACTACAGAGCATTAAACAAAGCAACAAAGAAAGACCACTTCCTGCTCTCATTCATTGATCAAGTCTTGGATACACTCTCAAGGAGGATGTATTTCTCCTTCCTATATGGATTCAATGGCTACAACTAGATCCAGATAGGAGAAGAGGATTAGGATAAGACAATGTTCACCTACCCATGGGGAATGTATGCCTATCGGGTATTACCTTTCGGATTGTGCAATGCACCTGCCACCTTTCAAAGGGTGGTGCTTAGCATATTTTCAGACATTATGGGATATGCGGTTGAAGTATACATGGATGATTTCGCTGTCTATGGAGAAACATTTGACAAAGCAATGACAAACTTGGAAAGATTTCTTGAAATAAGCAATGAAAACAATTTGTCCCCGAGCAATGAGAAATGCTTTATGATGATGCAAGAAGGAATCATACTAGGACACCGCTGCTCCACAGAGGGAATAAAGGTTGATAAAAGAAAAATTGAGGTCATCAAAGACCTACCCAGCCCCACAATGCAGAGAGAGATGAGGAGTTTTCATGGATCAGTTAGGTACTACCGATGATTTATCGCCGAATTTAGCAAAATTACAAAACCACTGCATACTCTATTATCTAAAGATGTGGAGTTCAATTGGACGAAAGACTATGAAGAAGCATTTTAGTTGCTTAAAGAGAAACTGATATTTGCACCAATTTTAAGAGGATAAAATTGGGCCATACCATTCCATATCTACTGTGATGCATCCAACAGTGTGATTGGAGCAGTCCTTGGACATAAGGATGGTGAAGAATTTTATGCCATCTACTATGTCAGAAAAAACTTGGTAGGAGCCAAGATCAACTACATGGTGACAGAGGAGTTCCTTGCAGTTGTGCACACCATAAACAAATTTTGCCATTATATCATTGGGTATAAGGTATTTTTCCACATGGACCACATGGCTATCAGATAATTGATGAGCAAGCTAGCCATTGGTGGAAGAATTATTAGGTGGCTCTTGTTACTACAAGAATTTGACATCACAATAGTCAACAAACTAGGAAAGGACCACGCTGTAATAGATTTTCTATCCAGATTAATATCGATAGACCATACAGTAGTGGAAGACCAGTTTCCATATGAACATTTGTTCACCATTAGTGAGAAAATCTTGTGGTATGTAGATATAACCAAATACTTGGCCACAAGAAGAACCTCACCTGTTCTCTCTTTCCAATAAAATTAGGTGTTCATCAAGAAAAGTGCATCGTTCCTATGGATTGATGACCTCCTATTCAAAATAGGATGTGACCAGATTATAAGGAGATGCATAGCAGAGTAGGAGTTCTCAGAAGTACTCAAAGCATGTCATGAAGAACCATGCAGAGGACACTTTTCAAGGAAAACAAATACCTACAAAATCCTATAGGCTAGGTACTTTTATCCCACTCTATTCAAGGATGTAGCTGTGTACGCCAGTAAGTGCGATGAATGCCAAAGAATGGGAAAACCAACCAATTGAGATGAAATGCCCCTCTAGCCTCAAGTACACCTGGAACCCTTCGATAAGTGGGGCATGGAATTCGTGGGACTAATTAATCCACCTTCAATAGGGAGGAGGTTTATTTTGGTTTGTACAGATTATTCACAAAATTGGTTGAAATTCAAGCGTTGAGAGATTCAAAAAAAAGAACAGTCATCGATTTATTATTTGTCCATATTTTTACATGATTTGGGGTCCCTAGAGAGATAAAAATAGACCATGGGCCTCAATTTACCTCCAGGTTGATCAAGGAGCTGATGGAGCAATATAGAGTTTGACATACTAAAACTACACCCTACCATCCATAGGAAAATGGGCAAGTGGAAGTGATGAACAGATAAATAGAGAACATCCTAATGAAGATCATGTAGCAACATATAAAATATTGGGCTACACGGTTGTTGAAGGCATTTTGGGCATATAATAGCATGTGGAAAACCACCACAGGCTTCACACCCTTCCAACTGGTCTATGGGAAGAGTGTGATGATGCCCATTGAATTTGAAATCAAGACATTTAGGATGACTTCAAAATTTAACTTAAGCTTGGATGATGCTCAAGAAGAAAGGATTCGGTAGCTATATCAGCTAGATGAAATTTGAATGGACATTTTGTAGAGAATGAAAATCATACAAAATAAAAGAAAGCGATGGCATGATCTCCACATTAAACTGAAGTAGTTCCAAGAAGGAGAATGGGTTTTGTTGTACGATTCTCGGTTCCAAGAAATAAAAGGTAAATTAATGCAAATATGGATGGGACCGTATGAGGTGGTAGAGCTCATCAAGAATGGGGCAGTGCACATTAGAACAATTGACGGTAGCAACACCATGTTAATAGTCAATGGCCACCGACTATGCCCCTATAACACATCTAAAACCTTATAGGTGGAATCCAGAATAGACATGGGGGAGACCCCATCTTGTTAGATCCAGAACAAACTCTTAAACAAATGAAACAGTGGGCATGGAGGTGCTCACCAAAATCAATTAATTTAGTTTTTTTCTTACGATGTGTTTTGTAGGGACAACGCCCGCATGCAAGTTGTAGGTATCCTAATCTAGGGCCTAACAAGCATGAAATGCATCTAACTACCTTTATTTTTCTTTCTTTTCATTTTATTTTTGTAGGTGGAAGACCTAACAGCATGAGGAATATGTATCTGGGAAATTAGGCCTGATTTGGCTCAACATTTTGACATCAACACTTGTAGGTAGAAGCTGAGGCAGTGTGAAGCAAGACTAAGAAGGCTTGATCACCCTTTCCTAGTCAATCACAACATGATTGCCAAGAAGAAGGTGCCTTCCTTATAAATAAGGCACCCATCCAGAAGAAGGCACCTTCCTTATAAAGAAGGCACCCAGCTAGAAGAAGGTGCCTTTCGTATGAAGAAGGCGCCCCACCAAAATAATGCATCTTCCTTATAAATAAGGCACCCAGCCAAAAGAAGACGCCTTACGTATGAATAAGGCACCCCAGCAAAAGAAGGCATATTCTTTATAAATAATGCACCTAGCCAGAAGAAGGCACTTTCCTTATAAAAAAGGCACCCTGCTAGAAGAATGCGCCTTCCTTATAAGAGAAGGAGCACATAAAAAAAAAATAGGCGCCTTTTATGGCTGGAAGGTGCCACATTAAAAAAAAAAAAACCTAAGGCACCTTCCACATCAGGAAGGTGCATACAGACCGAGGTGCCTTCCACCCCAGGAAGGTGCAGGTATTCAGTAGCGCCTTCCACCCCAAGAAGGTGCAGGTATTTAGCAGCGCCTTCCACATCAGGAAGGCGCATCCATTCAAAAGCACCTTTCGTAGCAGGAAGGCACCATCATCAAAAAGGCACCTTCCACCACTGGAAGGCACATCCAATTAGAGGCACCTTCCACCAACGAAAACGTGCATCCATTCAAAGAGCACCAAAAAAATTAGGAAAGGCACCATATAAGCGCCTTCCACATCGAGAAGGCATCGATGCACCTTCCACCACCGGAAGGCGCATCCAATCAAAGAGCACCAAAAACATCGGGAAGGCACCATATAAGCACCTTCCACATTAGTAAGGCACCAAATAAGTGCCTTCCACATCGAGAAGGTGCCACATAAGTGCCTTCCACATTGGGAAGGTACCAAAGAGCACCTTCTATGTATAGCCAACACTTAAGTCTCCCGAATGCCTCGATCAAAATAAAATCACCACATGAATGAGCAGCATCAGATGACCATACCCCTCCACCTGTGTCACAAATCAGTGAATCAACACTCTTCACAATGCATGAAACATCGAATAAGGTACATGCATACTAACTCAAATATTTGTATAATTATTCATAAATTATGCAGTACCCAAAAAAAATATTGTCATCATAAAAATCATATCCCACCATGGCCGAAACCACGTGCCAATGATATGGCTCAAAATGTGTACCCTAGAATTAAATGCTAAGGTTAGGTGCATTCCCTATAAGAAGGTGCGTTCCTGAAGAAGTAAGGACATAAAAAAATGCTTTAGTAGGGGAAGGCGCCATGGGAGGAAGGTCAAAGAATCACGTGGTAAAAAAAGAATGAGCCGAGTGATATGAAAGGAATCAGGGGGTGGTAAAACACAGTTCGAGGTTGAGGGATGGTTCGATTACTGTACCCTGGTTAGTTAGGGCTAGGATATGGAGGCAGCCAAGGAATTTGTTGCCTCCTTAAGGGGCGACGTAGCTCAGGTACAAGGGGTAGAAATTTTGGTCACCCCTGAATACATCTCACAAGCGACTGGATTGCCCCTCACAGGGGAATACATATACAAAGGTGGACTACTAAAGTTGTACGTCGAAGTGCTACTGCTAGGAGAAAATGTGTAGATAGATAAGGAAGGGCTATCCAAAAGTAGCCTTCCCATGAATCTATAGAACATATTTGACCAGGTTTCTTGATTATTTACATGCACCGGGAAGTATACCCATTTGCACACTAACCATGTGTAGTTTTTGAATCACCTTGTGCATGGAAGGAGGTTGGACATGCCCTTCTATTTGGAAAATGCCCTGAAAGAAGAAGCGGCTAGGTACCAGAAGGGAGCACCATCCGTCTTGACCCACCATGGCTGATATCAACACTGGTCCACCATGCAAAAGCGTAGAGGTAGAACCCCAACGTAGAGGGAGATGGTGGCCAAGAAAGGCAATAGGATGTTGTTGCCAAAATAGGGTAAGAAGAGGAAATCCTTGTAGAGGATATGGCAAGTATCGGGCAATTGGAATTACCCTATTTCATGAAAGAAAGAGGACATTCACTAGTACCCTAATGCACAGAGGAAAGAGGGCATTCCCTAGTGCCTGAGTATGAAGAGGAAGGAGCACCGCTTATTAACAATGAGGCTGAGTTTTGGCTACCAGAACCAGTCCCCAAGTAGAAATGCCTGTGATGACTCCTCATCTCAGTAGAAGAATAATAGAGTGACCCAAAAGTTGATGTTGCAGCCCAAACCCTCTGAGAATTGACAAATCGGAGCCCACAAGATGTAGGGACTTCCAAGTACAATGGTCAGGTCGACATAGCCTTGGAGGAAGCACTGGAGTGGCAAACCAATTGCTGGATGGCCCAAAAAATTTTGGAGGACTGCCAGAATAAGCATAGAGGGGAATTGAAATAATAAGAAAGATGAATCACCCAACTTGAGCAGCTGTTCCAGTAGTTGCGGGAAGAGAACCAACTACTCCAGGATAGGGGAATAGAAAGAAGGGATGCATTGACACAAACTGCCTAGGAAAAAGAGATCCCAATGAATTCTCCCACATCTATAGAATGAGTATTCTCTTTGGGAGAATTTTGATCGGACACTCGATAGAGCAACCTAGAGGTAAGGTAGAATTCCTCTATTTTTGAGAGTGAAGGGGAAATAAGTCCCACAACACCCCCTGTCATCGTCCTAAGTGATACAGAGCAGGATGAGGGCCAAAATTAGTAGACAAGACCAAGGGATAAGGAAGAACTCCCCGGACCTGAGGAAGGAAGAGAAGAACCTGGGGGGTCAACACAAGACAGACAGGGGGGTGAAGAAGCATCCCTAGGGATGTCAGCATAGGTCCCCCAAAGTGAGGAGAATGCTCCAAGGACCATAGAGCAGGTCCCTCGGAGGGAGAAAGGGAAAACCCCTATTCGAGCTACCGCATTTTTTGCAGAGGCCAAAGGAAAAGGGCCTAGGACAACTTAAAAGAAGGCAAATATGACCTTCGTCGACCTAGAAGAAGACGAGTAGGATATGCAGCCATTCGTAGAGAAGCAAAAATAGTTTGAACGACTACTCAAAGAGATGAAAACAACCAAGGAGACTAGGAAGGAAACCTTAAGGGTGTAGGGGGACTCTGGTATCTACATCAATCCAGTAGAGGACATCCAATTCTAGGAGATTTATGGGTCATCCCGGGGATGGCCCTCCATGATAAGAAAATATTTTGAATGATGGGGGGTATATGGCCACTAATTGGAGGCTGCTACCATTACAAAGGAGAATGCAAGGCTTACTCCTAAAGCAACCCAATTGTACAAAGCCCAAGTAGTTCATATCAGGAGGGATAATTTAGATTCCCTCTTGCAATGGTCATACCTCCAAACACTAACCTATGGCAAGCTGTAGAAGATGTATTTTAGGTAGCAGAGATAATGCTAGTTTGATCACCTTTGATAGCGGCTAGGACGAGGAAATCATAGCCGACAGCGGCACCTGTAGCTCCACGTAGAAAAAGAGGAGCCACACCTCCATATGCCAGTGCATAGAAGAGGCAGACACGGGTCACAGGTGCAGTTGGATCCACTAAGAAATGACAATGATGATGGGTCAATAGGGCTACCTATAGTTTTGATGCCACGAGGGTGTGGCATATGTTAGGCATGGGGGGATGATGAGAATAAAAAATGCTCATATTTTGTATACATTTTTTTTATTATTATGTGACTATATAATAAGGATTGCATATGTTTCTGAATGATTATATCATTATTTTATGAAATTATGCGTTTTATCTAATTCATGTGTTTTTAGTGTATTTTTGTGGAATTGTAGTTGATTTAGTCAAATTTGGATCATTCGAGGTCTTTTCATGGACCTGGCACTTTGTTTCTTTTAGAATCAATGTAGAGTAGGTAGGCACCTTCCTCTTCCAGGAAGGTGCCAAGCATAAGTAGGTGCCTTCCTCTTCCAAGAAGGTGCTAAAGAAATACAAGCACCTTCCTCTTCTAGGAAGGCACCAATAGAAGGCCAGTGCCTTCCCCTTCCAAGAAAGCACCAAAGGAAAATAAGTGCCTTCCTCTCATAGGAAGGCACCGAAAGGAAGGATCCACTAGAAGGCAAGCACCTTCCTCTCATAAGGAAGGTTCCACTAGAAAGCAAGTGCCTTCATCTCATAAGGAAGGCACCACTAGAATGCAAGCACCTTCCTCTCATAAGGAAGGTGCCACTAGAAGGCAAGTGACTTCCTCTCATAAGGAAGGCACCAAAAGGAAGGCACCAACAGAAGATAATCACCTCCCTCTTCTAGGAAGGTGCCAATGGCAATAAGGCGCATTTCACATAGATAAGGTGCCTGACATACTTAGGCACCTTCCTCATAGGGAGGGTGCCCCTGTTATTCACCCGTTGACAAGACAAGCATGACGTGGACAATAGCGACTAGTGCAATTCCAAATATACATCATGTAGAGTTAAATTTGGGATCACACTGAAGTATGATAATGTCCTACCAATTCTAGGCAAAGCACAAACCAATCAGTGAACATGCCACCATTAGAAATGAATGCCAATTTTAGCAAACGTCGATCACATTTACTAGACTATCTTAGTTTAGTCTGGAATGAATCAACTGTTATAACTTCTTTGTAACAGAAGATCTATAGGTGTGCTATATAAACACATGTAGACCTCTTTGAGGATATAGAATATTTTTTATAGTAATTATAGAGAGATATACAAAAGAAGCATTGTAATAATTTGATAATTATAATACAGTTCTACGAGTTTCTAAGTGCGTGTTCAGCTGGGAGGAAGCTGCTGGAGCCTGGGCCCACTCCAAGCCAATATTTATTCCCCTATTTTTCTTGTGTTTTCCTAGTTTAGTTTACCGCTTTTATAAGATTATTTATCGCATTGTTATTTCTAGTATTTTAGTAGGTTTATTTCTAGGAATGCATGAATATTTCCTTTCTATAGATTTAATTGTTTTTACATAAATTATTTAGGAGTGTATGAATGATTGATGATCATTTAAAAACACCCCCCAATAGTAAAACTATCAGACTCATCTCAAGTGGTATTGTAAGCAAATCTTGTTCAAGACCCTTCATAAGTTTATGAGCTCCCTAGGTTGATAAATTAAATGCATGGGAATGTGACAAAAGTAGGAAATAAGTTAACCTTGTTTGGACTGCAACATCACTCATGGATGGTTTTTTAGGTTATAATCAAATTCATGTCAATCCAGAAGATCAGCACAAGACCTCTTTCATGACCCCCTGGGGGACTTTTTGTTACAAGGTCATGCCATTCGGCCTCAAAAATGTTGGGGCAACTTATCAATGCACCATGAACTACATATTCCATGATATGATTTACAAAACTATCCAAGACTACATCGATGATATCATAGCTAAATCCAAAACCCGTGGTCAACATATTGAAGACTTGTATCAAATATTTGATCATCTTTTGGAACATAACATCCAATTATACCTGAAGAAATGTGTCTTTGGTGTTACCACTGGAAAAATATTAGGTTTCATCATTTCATAGAAAGGAATTGAAGTAGATCCACTAAATTCCAAGCCATTCTTGACATGAATCACCCTACAAACCTCAAGTAGCTATGTGGCTTGCAAGGAAGGATTCAATCCATATGATGATTCATCACCCAAATTTTAGACAAGTGTCAGCTATTTAATCATCTTTTACAAAAGGGGGTCCCATTTAAATGGGATAGTAAATGCCAAGCCGTATTTGATGACATTAAATCATACCTCACATCTCCATATGTTCTCATTCCACCCCATCTAGAGCATTCATTCCACCTATACATTTCCACCACTGATGTTGCATTGGGCATGCTTCTTGCACAAAAGAATGAATGAGACCAGGAGAAAGTTGTATACTATATCAGCTGCACATTGATTGATTACGAGACATGGTATTCTTACATGGAGAAAATTTACCTTGTTGTCTTCACCACCCAAAAGCTATGACATTATATGATTAATCACACTACCTACATCATTTCCTACAATAACCCACTTCACTACATGATGGGTAAGAGCTACCATAATAGTCGAATGACCAAATGGATTATGCTCCTCATGGAATTTGATCTTGAATTCATCAATCAAAAATCCATTAAATGCCAAGTCATTATTGATCAGTTGGCTGAGGCCCCATTACCAAGTGATGCACCATTGCTTATTCAACTTCCATATGACTCCGTATTTTATATAAGTGAAGTTGAAGAATCCATAGAGTCTGAATCAACTGTTGAATTAACCTTATTCTTTGATGGCTCCCATTGCACACATGCTATGGGTGCAAGAATAGTCTTTTTTACACCACAAGGGGAGTCTCTCCCCTTTTCCTTTAAGTTAGGCTTTCACTACATAAACAACAATGCTGAGTATGAAGCTCTTATTCTTGGCCTAAAGCAAACGCTCTCAATGCACATTCATCACCTGGACATATTTGGTGACTCTATCCTGATTATGAATAAAATCAAGGGAGAATGACAATGTCTTTGTCCAATCCTACAAAAATACAAACAATTTTCTAAATATTTGTTGGCCCAATTTGAATGGTATGACATCACTGCTACTCCACAATCCACAAATCGTTTTGCCGATACCATGGCCTCACTAGGCTCACTCATTCTATAAAACCTACTTTTTGACATAACTCACATGTCCATCCACACCCTTTTCCATTCTGCTATTTCCACCAATCCGCCTTCTCAGGATAATGACATCAATATCATTGAAGCTCACCCACATGACCCATGGTTATCTCAAGTCAAGGACTACATTAAGCTTGGTATTATACCACCTAATCTAAATCATACTCACAAATGAGCTTTCAAATTGTGCACCATTCGCTATACATTGCTAGGTGATATCCTTTATAAGTGAAGTCATGACAACATTTTATTGCACTCTCTAGAACCATTCGAAGCCTAATGAATCACTCAAGAGGCTCATGATGGTACTTGTGGTAGCCATTTTAGTGGCATGGCCATCACCAAGCACATTCTATGAATGGGCTATTACTGGCCCACAATGGAGCATGAATGTTGTGCCTATGTCAAAAAGTGTGTCAAATGCCAACATCATGCCAATATTACACACTTGCCTTCTTAGGATCTACAACCTATCCATTTAATGTGGCCATTTTCACAATGGGGCTTGGATCTCATTGGAAAAATCACACCCACCTCATATGCTAATCATAAGTTCACCATTACTGCAACCAAATATTTCACAAAATGGATTGAGGCCATTCCTCTAATTCAAATGACTAGTCCTAAAATTGTTGATTTCATCACTCAACATATCATTTTTCATTTTGGCATCCCATCCAAAATCATCACAGACAATGGAACTCCATTTAAGAAAAAGAATGTTCATGAACTATGTAAAAAATGCAACATCCAACATGGTTTATCTACTCCATACTACCCATAGGGTAATGGCCAAGTAGAAGCTAAAAATAAAATTATTTGTGCCATTCTTCGCAAGACTATTGCAGACTCACATCATGATTGCAACAATAAAATTCCATTGGAACTCTAGGCCTACCATACTAGTATTCGTACCTAACTAGGGCAACCCCATTTTCTCTAGTATATGGAACCGAGGTCATCATGCCATTGGAACTTGAAATACCATCCTTGCAAGTCTTCATGCAAGAATTCATTGACGATGATACATCTTGTCAGGCCTGACTTGACCAATTGACCTTATTATATGAACATTGTATTCATGTTATTGAACACATGTGAGTTTATCAAGACCATCTTCGAAGTGCATACAATTACAAGGTACACCAAAGTGACTTTCAAGTTGGAGACTTAGTCCTCAAATAAAATCAACAAATTACTAGCCAACTGTGCCATATCCGTGATAAATTTGCCCCGAATTGGCTCAGCCCTTACATGTTTACTCACAAGTTTGGATCTGGGTCATATCATATGGATACATTGGAAGGTATTTCTAAACTTGAGCCCATTAACATTATTCATCTATGAGTATTCTATGCCTAGTTGTAGGATTTATAGCTCATCACCACTTGTATCTATGTATATAATTAAAAACAAAAACAAAAACCAACATCATCATTTTTGACATTCTACAACACTACTCCCATTTGCATTTGCATTTAAATCTATTGCATTCAATTCTTTATTCTCTTCTCTCTATCCCCACCTTATTCTATAATGAATGTTGTATGGTCACACTTTTAGCGGCTACATACCTTTCATTTTTACCTCTTCTTTCATTCCTCTCTCCTTATTATTCCCTATTTTCTCTTATATTCTTTCTCTTCTAAGTTACTCACAAATTTTGTATGGTCACATTCGAGTGGCTACATACCTCTAATAAGTTTCTTTTCTTCTTATCTCCTTCTTTCTTTTCTTTTTTTTATCCCTTTCTCTATTTATGAACCAATTTAACTCATGCCCCGGTCCATTGTACATAAAACTAGGGCAATCGTGCACATAAATTCTTAATTTTTTACATCCATAAAGGCATTTATACATAATCATTGTAAATACCTTGCGAATGGAATTAAACATGCACATGCTAGCATACCAAGTGTGATGCCCAAACCTCTTTTCAAGAAATAGGATTATTGAAATGTTTTGAGTGCTTCGCCCATCAACAGTTACATAATCAACCACCATCCAAAGTTGGCACATTTCAAAAATATTTCCAAGTTTCCCTTGGTTACCTTGCTCTCATTCCTGGATTTACCCACACATCCTACAAATTAACTATATGTTGGAAATAGGACTGGCTACACTGCATGTTGATTGATGCTTAGAGAAAATCACTATGTTCATTATATCATTCACATGATTTCTCTTGAACATGAGGATTGATAAAAGGACAAGTTACAAAAAAATCAAATACAGAGAACAAGGGTAGAAAACAAAAGCCAATGCCCACAAAAAAAATAGAAAAGAGAAAGGCAAGAGAAAAGAGCACCACAAAAGAAAATTATCATACATGGTCAGAAAAAAAAAGCAAAAGCCTCAAGAGAACCATAAACTTGAATCCCTACATTCCTCAAGTCTTTACCAATGAGATAGCTTATCATCTAAGTTACCATGTAGTTATGAACCATCCTTTTTCAACATGGTACAATGAACATCACTTTACACACACAAATATAGGATTGAGGTCTTGTTTATTAGGATAGCCTAGAACCTGTTCAAGAAGTTTGCTCAGTTAGTCAATGGGTTTGATTAGTTACAAACTATAGTGTTTGAATATCTCCACTACAATATTTATATCCAATATCCTTGGAATAACGAAATGGATCAGATCACCTGAATACTACAATGATGCAAATATTATCCCTAAGCAATGTGTTTATATATTTTAAATCTAATGCATGCCATTTTAATTTTTATATCAAACCTCATGTTAGTTCATATTTATTTTAAGCATATCATCATTCCATTCACATTTAATTTTCTCTTAACCACCTCTCCATTAGTCATACACCACCATAAGTAGAAACAAGCAAACATACAAATTCAAATAGACACAAGTGCTACAGAATATCATGTATATATATATCAAAATTGATGCCATCAGGATACAATAAAATTTGTGGGCCCTTACAAGCACATCATCACATACCCATGTACATACATCATCATCAAAAATTCCAAATGGCTACAATAAGGAGTGTACCCTCATCAACACATCTCCTTAAAAAATAATCCGCTCATCCTAAGCACCTACAAAAATCCATAAAACATCATGTTCCCGCAACTCTACCTTTGTAGCATCATCATGATTGCTACCCTCTAGGAGTCTCACCAACCCCCTCATCCATCGAAGCTCATCCTACCGCTTATTGTGATGACTCAACTTCTCTAGCCTCTACCCTTTGCACTACCCCCACTAGTGTTGATGGTGCCATCACAATTAGTGCATATGACATCGTCGGTGCCATCCTCTACTGACCCACCCTACCAACTAAGGGTATACTCTGCTTCGCCTGAGGCTGTGAAAATGAGAGAGACCTAGAGTATGCCAAAAATGGTAGGCCATTTACCATCAACTCATTCTTTTCTCTTATCCTCTTGGTAGTCTCCTTCATGTTGGCTATCATCAACCACTCATGCCCCACCTATAACTATAACACCTTATTTTGTGCTACCTCTAGGTGTGGCACTACATCCCCAAGACAACAATATCCTCCTCCATATGTGCCTTCAAGGCTAATTCTTCTTGGACGGTCCACTCTAACTCTGTCATCCTCATAGCATGACGTAACTTGATGGCCTCTGTCTCCACCCTTACCTCATCCAACAACCTCTAAAATAACCCTGTGGTCTCAATCATCTCATCTCGCTCTTCATGGATGGTTTCATGCTCGTGTCTAAGCTCATCTTTCTCAATCCTAAGTGCCTTCATATCCTCTACCATCTACTCCACATGAACCCTGGCCTCATCATGCTCCTCTAACATAACCCTCAGGTCCACCTCTACATCCTTCTTCTCCACTTCTATCATGAAGTGATCAACACCCTAATATATCTCGGTATCAAAAATCTTATTTCTAAGCCTCTTTACCTTCCCCCTCAACACTACCACCTCACCTTCAACCTCAATTGCAATTTATAAATCTCCACAAAAGTCATAATCATCAAAATCCTCTCCCAAATCCTCATCCACATCCACCAAAGGAATATCCTCCCTCTCCTCCTTTCCAACCTCCATCCCATCACCTCCCTCAGTTGAGGTCCATGCACCACTATCTCTTCCCAACCTCTCTTAGTCATCATATCGTGGCCTCATTGGCCTAAACAACCAATCATCTAACTCATCATCCACATCCATCACCAAAATATCCTCCCTATCCTCCTTGTTGACCCCCATACCCTCACCCCCCTTAGTTGATGGCCTTATGCTACTATCACTCACTAGCCTATCCTGGTCATCACATTATGGCCTCACTTGCCTAACCAACTGATCTAGCTCCTCCTCCTCCTCCTCACCCATCTTGGGTGACCTCATATCCTATCGCTACTACATATGCCCTAATGATACTACTCTCACCCCTCTTGATAAATCCCTATCAGGTAGCAATACTACTGCCTCCACCCACTCATCCATCACATCTCACCTTAGCTACCAAGTCTGCCTTGACCACCACACATCATACTCTAGGGTTATCCCTACATTATCCACATTAGGGATAACTATTGTCTCATCTAGAATCATATATAGAGGTGGCACCATAGGCTATGGTACTCTATCACCCTCCACTCTATTAATATCCACAGGTGGCTCTATAACCCATTGTCTCAATCCAAAATGGTGAAGTACCATCGAAAAGAGGAAATATTCCACTTGGCACACATAATTCCCCACCACCCACCGACCATAATGAATGCATGTTAGGTGTATTGTATCCTCTCCTAGCCATGGCCTCCACCTGACATGATCCATAATTAGTCACCCTAAATCCTCTCCATGATACACTAACTCACCTGTGTGGACCCTCTTCTTTCACTACATTCCACTCTCCACCTCATAGCATACGGTACATCCTTCCCCTCCATATCATGGTCCTTGTATGGTAGTTGCATAGGTCTCAAAATGATTAGATGCTCTTAAGCCCATATTTATAGCAAGGGACTAATACTAAGCCCTGTCCTATTAGTCCTCACCACCCCATGCAACTCCTGATATACTTGTGCCAATAGCATGGGTGCCCATACATATCTTATCCATTGCTCTACCATATCACAAACCACCCCATCATATTCCAATGGAACTTAACCCCTGAAGCATCTAGTAATGCATGGCTAGCTATCAATAGCATCACCATCACATGATGAATGGAGAGCCACCTCCTCCTCCAATACACCATATAGTCTACACCCTTCTTCATGTCCACCTATAGCCAATGCTGCCCGAATATCCTCTCTAAGATGCCCTCATGCACCTCCTTCTATATAGTCATAACCATAATCCCATCTATCAGTAGCTAATAGATGTAGTAGATATCATCCAGGGTAACTATCATCTCCCTGTAGGTAAATAAAATGTGTTCTTGTATGGATACCACCTCTCATACAATACCGATATGTATGTGTGGTTCACATGAACCTCACACATAACCCACAATCCATACAATCCAACCACCCTCAACCAAGTCACATCATCTATCCTCCACTGATCCTCCAAGGCCTTCCTACACTTTTGAAGTTGATGGTATGTAAATATCTTCTTCACCTGCCATCACACACACATCACATGTCAGAAATCATTTAGGGTCTTATACATAATCATTGTACATAACAAAACAGAATAGAAACATTTATTTTTTGCAAGTTTTTCCCATCACTAGGAAATCATTTTATTTTTGTATATAAATGCTTAAATTTCATTGTATCTATGCCATTGAATTTCATCCCACATGCACACAAACAAAAAAGTTTGCACTCCACACGTGTGAACCACTGGTTCACACTCCACATGTGTGAACCACTAGTTCACATCCCAGCCATGTGAACCACCTGAACCAGCCAAATATTTGTACGACCCGGTTTGCAATCCTACAATCATCCAATTCATGCACTCCACGTAGGTAAAAAATTCACACATGTGCTAAAAAATGTGAAAAACAAAGCAAACCCTCTCCATAAGAACACAAAATGAAGCAGTCAAAATGAGGTCAAATCACACATGCAAAAGTAGATCGGGATACCCATTTGGCTCATTAGGCCACCCCATTTGTTGGTTTTCACATGCATTCAAGTTTCACCCCCCATTTCACACATCACGACAAACACACATTCCCACACACAAACATATTACATTCAAAAACCGAAAGCACATTACAATACCCATTTTTCCCTTTTTACACAAAATGCATGAATCTAACCCCGTTCATGCCCCCACATTCATTTTCTACATTTAAAGAAAAAGTTTCATTTTACCAAACCCTCTCTAACTACACAGTCATCGAGAGAGAAAATCATGCTCATAGATACATTGACCATCCTGTCCCATCCGTTCCATAAATCGGTAGCACTCCATTTTGTTTCTTCTCTCCTCCACCTTTCCAACTCTGTTTTCAAGTGCAAATGATATCCAAAATGTCATTTTCACCTTAAAAACCCTCCTTCATGCAGGTTCACACCCCACACGTGCGAACTGAATGGTTCACACACTAGATGTGTGAACCTACCATAAAATCCCAATTTTTTACCCTTTGCACAAAATTTTATTCACCATTCCGTACAACCATCATTTTCACCCATTTTCATGCCCAATTTTACAAATCTTACCATCACTCTTCATCAATCGTCTTATCGTCGATATCCATTCCTTCATCGCAAATCCATCACTTGAGGGGGTAATCACAAAATACATCAAATTATACCTTGCATATGGTAAAATAACCAAACATACAATCATGGATATAACAAATACCTAAGAAAATTTTGTTGAAGATTATCTCAAGTCCTTATGCTAGGACAAATACAAAACAATGAAATTTCTCTTCTTAATCAAACTCCAATCCAAAAAAAAAAAAAACAATTTTTGTTAGACTTCAAAACACCTCTGACTGTAGACACCTCATGGATTCCAATATTCATAGTTGTATTCATAATACCACTTGTGAATGAAGCTCCTAAAATTTCTACCCCATGGCTCCAAAAATCTATCAAATTTTGTTAAAAGAGCTCACCAATCAATCAAAAGCAAATATAAACAAAGGCATTTGTATTGAAATTACGAAGCATACGATACATTCTCATTGATTGCAATATAAGAATTTACAAAACAGTTGAAGCAGTTGATTAACCGATGAGTTGGTTAATCAACGTAACTTGGAGATTGCCTACGAGCAATATTTTACAATAATGAAATACGCCATGCATAATATATGTCATATGCTCTAACATCCCCCCTTATTACATTATTGGCAAATTCCAATAGTTGCTCGAAATTTTTCATATTTGATACGGCCAAGTGCTTTGGTAAAGATATCTGCAACTTGCTCATCAGTAGGAATGTATTGGAGTTGTATATGGTGCTTTGGAACTTCATCCCGAATAAAATGACATCTGGTGTCAACATGTTTGGTACGTTCATGAAAAATTGGATTTTTTACAAGATTCAAAACACCTTGATTGTCGCAAAACAAATGAAGTGGAAGGTTCTTTGGAAGGCCCATGTTTGTAAGAATGTGACATTATCTCGTAGACTGCTTCACTGGCTGTACGATATTCTGCTTCTGTTGAAGATAGAGCAACCACATGCTATTTCTTACTGTGCCATGCGATTGGTCCAGACCCGAGATGAAAAACATATCCAGAAGTGGATTTACGATCATCAAGAGATCCAACATAATCTGAGTCTGTGTATCCAAGTAAGAAAAAATTATTATTCTTTCTATATTCCAGGCCATAATTTGTACTACCACGAACATAGTGAAGAACTCTTTTTGTTGCTTTCCAGTGACTCATCTTAGGCTCTTGCATGAATCGTGAAAGATATCCCACAACAAAACTGAGATCTGGCCTGGTATTTGTCAGATATAGGAGACTCCCAATCAATCGACAATAGAGAGTTCCATCTACTCGAGGTGACTCATCATATCGAGATAACTTAAGTCCTTGCTCCATTGGAGTTGCTTTGGACTTACAATCAGTCATCCAATATTTTTCTACTAAAGTCTTGGCATATTTTTTTTGTGTTACTCGTATATGAAATTGTTCTTGAGTAAATTCTAAACCAAGACAATAGTGCAGAAGTCCTAGATCTGTCATTTCAAATGATTGCTTCAAGTCTTTTTTCACTAAGCTAATCATACTTTCTGAGCTTCCTGTAATGATCAGATCATCTACGTAAAGTACAAGAATCACTATATCAGAACCATTTTTCTTGATATAGAGATTTGCATCTGAAGGACTTCTTTCGAATCCATGCTGCACAAGGTGACTGTCTATCTTGATGTACCAAGCTCGAGGAGCTTGTTTTAGCCCATACAAGGATTTAATCAATTTGCATACTTTTTGTTCTTTCCCCTTGACCACAAATCCTTCTGGTTGAGTCATGTATACTTCTTCTTGTAAGTCACCATTCAAGAAGGCACTTTTAACATCCATATAATGTAATTTCCACCCAAACTGAGCTGCCATGGCACAAAGTACACGAATGGTAGTCATTTTTGCAGTAGGGGCAAAAGTCTCTTCATAATCTATGCCTTCTTTCTGAGCATATCCCTTTGCAACAAGCCGGGATTTATGCTTATCAATAGACCCATATGCCTTATATTTCACTTTGAACACCCATTTGCAGCCTATGGGTTTCTTTCCTTTTGGCAGATCGACTAACTTCCAAGTATTATTTCTAAGGAGAGATTGATGTTCTACATCCATGGCCTCTTTCCACTGTGGTTCATCAAGTGCAAATTGAACCGTTGTGGGTTCATTTGTATTCAATGTAGACATATAAATTTTTTCTCCATCCTTTTCTTCCTCTCTATCATTTTCTGTACCCACTGAAAAATCATCAAAGTGTTGACAAAGTTCGTCAACCTCTGAAGTAAATTCTTCTGCTCTCATATTTTGAGTCATACTGCGAGTACATGGCCTATCAAGAGATAGATCTGGAAGGTATTTCAACTTAGCATCTCTCAAAGTGCTAGTATACCATTTTGGAATTTTTTGTTTTTGTTGTGGAAGTTGAACCTCCTTCTTAGGCTCTTCTTCATCTAGGTATATAGTTGTGGATGTGTCTTTTGATGTGAGAGCTTCATCAAATATAACATCTCTACTTACATGTGTCTTCTTGGTCTTAGGATCAATCAATCTATAACCTTTTGAGTACTCATCATAACCAAGAAAGATACACTGCAGGGTTTTCTCATCCAACTTTCTCCTTTTCTGTTTTGGAATGTGCATGAATGCTTTACATCCAAACACCTTCGGATGAGCAATGGAAGGTTTCTTATCACTCCATGCTCCTTGTGGAGTCTTCCCTTGCAGAGCTCTAGTGGGTGCTCTATTTAGAAGGTATGATGTTGTATTTACTGCTTTTGCCCAATATTGATCCTCAAGATGTGCTCCTTTTAGCATACATCGAACCATTTCCATAATGGAACGATTTCTTCTTTCTGCAACTCCATTCTACTGAGGTGTATAGGCTGTAGTCAATTGTCTTTTGATCCCATGTTCCTTAAGAAACTCTAAAAAATATTTAGAGGTATATTCCCCCCCTCGATCTGAGCGGAGGGTCTTGATCAAACATCCCGACTCCTTCTCAACAAGTTTCTTGAACTATTGAAAGTAGAGAAACGCTTCTGATTTCAACTGAAGAAAGAAAATCCACATATTCCATGAGTAATCATCAACGAATAGTTGAAAATACTCTTTCCCACCATAGCTGGTTGGCATAGGACCACACAGATCGGTATGCACAAGCTCTAAAGGTTTTGCAGCTCGAGAGGAGCTGGCTTCAAAAGGCACTCGATGTTGCTTCCCTGCTAAGCAATCCGAGCAAACTGGTAAGGTAGATGAGAGGGGTGGAAGACCTTTCACTAACCCATATTTGTGTAATTCAAGCAAATATCCAGAACTGAGATGACCATAATGTCGATGCCAAAGAGAGGTGGTCTCCTTTGTAGTTGCAGCCAAAGAAATATGGGGAGTGGAAATAGCATCGAGAATAAACAATCCATGTTTGTAAGAGCCAGTTGCAACATGTTTACCACTGTGTGTGATAAAACATCTCTTCTTGCCATTGACAATGCGAAACACGACTTCCATGTTTCTATCCAACATTTGTGGAACTGATAGTAAATTATTGGCTAAGCCAGGAACATAGAGAACCTTTTCAATATGACACTTACCATCAAGAAGAGACACAGAAATATCTCCTCCTTTTACTTGATATACCTAATTGTCAGCAATTGTGACTGGATTCCCCTATTTTGCCACAAAAGTATCAAACCAGGATTTATCGCCAGTCATGTGTTTGCTAGCTCCTGAATCAATATACCATACAACATCTATCTGGGAAGACGAAGTATGAGTCATGAGCACCTTGTGTGCTCTTTCAGAGTCAGAATCTGAATCAGACTCAGGAGAACAATAATGAAATACGCCATGCATAATATATGCCATATGCTCTAACAATTTTTTCCTTCCAAAATGAATCATTTATAAGTTGAGCACAATGCAATGTAATCATATACCTTCCTCTAAAAGCAATCATCTACAAACCATTTTTATCAATGTGTCTCTCTCGCAATCATCCACAATTCATCAATTGCAAATTCTTTGCCTTCCAAATCATCCCATCAATCCACATCATCAATTTTTGTACTAAACCATGTTTCACACAATCTAGTACAAAAAGAGGTAAAATTTAGACACCTAAAAGTCACACATTGTCCCTCTCCTCATTTCCACGATCAATTAATTTGCAAAACCCTTGAAAATTGCATAAATTGGCTAAAAACACTATTGATTAATCAAAATCACTATTCATCATCATTAGCCCTTTTGGGCTAGCTAAGCCCCTTCCTACACTTAACCATATGTCCTCATACGACCTCATGCAAACTCAACTAAGGTTGAAAACTCTCACCATGGTCAAAAAGCACTTTATGGTCAAAAGTCAACATTTTGGTCTAAATATGTTTTATGGCTAATTACATGCTTATTAGATCTAATCTTGATTTAATTAAAGCCTCCACCTCACCTAGTCTACTTTGACTAGCCTAGCTTTCCACCTCACCTAGCCTAGCCTAGCCTAGCCTTGCCTAGCCCTACCACCTCTCACCCAGATATTTCTCCACCTCACATCCCCCTGGGTCATTAATGCAAGATGGAGACTTTTGCACTTAAAAAGGCAATTTTAATCCTAAGATATTTCAATAAAGGTGATTATTAATGACAAGTTGATATTTTTGGTAAATCATCATTATTTATGGATGGGTCAGGGATTCTTTCACCCAACCCCACTTATGACCTAGGACACCTCAGGGGACACCTCTTTGGTGGACACCTCACCATGACCACCTCATAGGGTACACCTCATTCCCTTTCTCTCACCTTGGCCCACTCTATAAATAGAATACCATTTTCACCTTATAGAAAGAATCAAATTTTGCATAACGAAACTCTACCGAAATCAGCACTATCATTGCATCCATCACACATCCAATACATAGCCATCATACAAACATCACAATCAATTTGTTTCATTCATAATACTATTTGCTGAATGGGATAGGTTGGTGATCCTACCAAGAGTGCACTTTCAAAAGCTAAACTGGATAAGTTTCAAGTCAACAACCAATCCTGAGCATCCAAAGAAGCTACTTGAGAAATTTGGTCCAAAAAGGACCGATTTGCACCTCACACATGCGAACCACCTGGTTCGTTCCCTAGGAGTATGAACCTCTGCAACAGGCACCAAAATCACCCAGACACGTAAGAATAGCATTATTTACTATTTTATGTTGTTTTTAGTAAGATATTTTATGTTTTGAATACTTTTTATGAGTCTTTTATCTTTGTAACTATGGGGATTAACTAAGGTAGACCCCCAACACACTAATAGGATTTTACAAGTTTCATAGGTCTAGTAAAGCACTAGGAAACATCTCCAACAAGTGGTGGCTCACGAGCAAGAAGCCCACCTACATCGAGAAATCCAAAAAGATGAATCATGCTATCTTTGTACCACATTTGAGAGGGCTTCCTTAGGGAAGACCCCATTGTAGCCTTCAAGAAAAAATTATAAAATGATATCAATTCTTGTAACCCCTTTTATGATTATCAATACAAATGTAATAGATTCTTTAATATTGAATAAATGTTTTAACATATTTTTGATCATTTCACTCACTTGTATTTCAATTTTAGATAGCTTTTCCAAAATATGTTGTAAGACTAGTGGGGATGGCTGGTAGCTATCGATAGGTGATTGAGAGGGTTGGAACATTGGAGAAGAGCTAAATAGTGTAGACACCTAAATCACGTAAATCGGATAAGACTATCAGTGCATTACATATGCCCTCTTATCGACAACATATGGCCTTATTAGGCACCCCTCTAGGCTAGAAAAAGGCTTCCAAAACCCTCCAAAACTTAGTTTGGAGGGTTCCTAGCAGTCTGGGGCAGTTTTGGGGCCCCTACTGGTGACCGTCCCACCCAGGGATGGCCATAGTTGGTGACCGTCCCACCCAGGGATGGCCATCAACAACCATCCCTGGGTGGGATGGCCCCTAACTGGACCTTTGAAAAAGTCAAAGGATGCGCTAAATGGCAATCCAAGACTACCATTAGCACATCCAATCACCCCAGATTGATTGGGGACCTACTAATGGACTACAGGGTAGTATATTGGGAGCCCCAAAGGGGCAACCTTCCCCTCCCCAATCAATGATGCAATTAGGACAAATGGCATCACTTGCCTCGCATGGCAAAGATGCCATTTGGCCCTAGATGCCCTTTTGGGCTATAAAAGGAGGCCCAAACCTCCATTTCAAAGAGGAGAGAAGTAGCATTTGAGCAATGAAGTGCTGCCCAAATCTATCCCTACTTGCTACCAACCCATTTGCAAACCAAAACTCGCCCTTTCCCTACCTTGAAACCCTCTTCACTTCGAAGGCGCTTTCAGGGGAAATAGGACCCGATTTACCAATCCAAAACCAGCCAAATTGAAGGACAACTTGGCCCCATCTATCGAAAACACCCTCACCCTATTTTGGACCAATTCCCAAGGCCATAGGTGACAAAACTAAGCCAGTTTTGTAACCGTCCCACTTGGGGACGACTAGCAGTCAGCCCATGGCACTCATAGGGATGGTCCCAAAATAGTAGATAATTTTGGATAAATTCCTCCATAGACCTCCTTAGGATGTCTAGATGAACCTCTGGTCCAAATTTGAGGTCATTTGGAGGAGTTTTGGTTCAGGATTTGGAGTCCCCAATGTTGCAGGTCTCCATGGCTCACCCCGGAGTGGCCAACAGTTTAGCATAGTTTCACCTTATAACTTGCTTTCAAATCCATTTATTTTTATTTATATCATCTTATAATATATATATGCTCATTGTAGATCAGTTTTTATATATGTAGATCACTTTTTTGGTTGTAGCATTCACACCTTTTACTATGTTTTCTATGCTATCTTCATTTTATGAAATAGGTGCTACTAACCCCATTTTAAGCCCTTGTGTGTAGGTCCAGGTAGTTCTACATAGGAGGAAGGAGCTAAGAAGACTATAAGAATAGGTTGAAGGATAGCTCTCAATCGTGGGATGCGAGATTTACAAATACAAACCATAGTTTACACCACTTTGAGGCCTCTTTCAAGGGACTAGATCCCTTGAACATTGTAATGTTAACTGTATCAATTTGTAAAAGCCCTCAAGGGGATATTTGTAATCTCATATATTGAAGCTATACATTGATTAAATAGAAGGATAAATCCACCATTTGGTTATATATTTGCTTCACTTTGATAGATTATAAGTTCATGTGTTATTTCCCTTTGAATGCTTTATAACTGTTATACATTGCAATGAATGCCCTTAAGGTGGTGTAGTAAATTTCATATCTTCAGTGGTGATCATGGTATTTGATGTTTTTCAATCTCCCCTTTCAATGATGCTAATTTGGACCTCTTTTTCTGGTTTTCTCTGTTGCAGGTGCTGACCGTTCTGAGAAGAAATGACCTGTTTACTGCTCCATGGCACTGGGTGAGATGGCCAACTCCATGGCACTGGGTGGGACGGCCCCCAATATGTGACCATCCCTACCTGGGATGGCCATAAAACTAGAGGGTTTCTACAAAAATTTGCAGAAACAACAACTTTCAGGTTCATTTTACACCCTTTCACTATCAATTTGCATATTTACTATCCAAAATAGTCATAATTTCATGTTTATTGTTTATTCTTTGCATACAAAGGTTATATATTCTCTTTCTCAATTTGTGCATTAATTAGATCACAAGAAATAAGGAAAATAATAGTAGAATTTCTACTTTTTTCTGGTTTGACTGCTTGTCACTTGCCCAAAAGGGGTTAAGTTCATATAGGTGTGCATTTTTGGTTTCCTTTTATGCTACTAACAATTCTGAAAGTAAAATGCACATTCATGCATTTAGTCAAAAATCATTGAGTGCTACTTTGTTTTCTTTCAATATTTTAAAAGGAACCCACACACACCAAGTTTTTATTTTAACATCAATGGAGTTGGGCTTTCATATCCAACCCATTGATTGAGACCAATGAGTGGATGTAATTACCACTCCATTGACTCGGAGAAGAAGTATTATCGAGACCTTTCCATGGCCAAGGCTGACCCAAGATCTGTCCTAACCATGCAAAATAGCATGCATTCCTCTTCGGAGGGGTGTATCACTATGCATGGGGTGTTGGGTGAGGGTTGGTAGTACCTATGCTACCTCGTTGGATATGGATTTCATCCCCATATTTGACTTGTGTGAGTATATAGGTGAAATCCTTTAAAATTTGAGAATATCATTCAACTATATCAAACATGAGAAAAGTATTTTCTTTACAAAGCAACACATATTGAAACACAACAAACAGTTTAGGATTCACATCTAAAAAATTTAAAATGAGATAATCACTTTTATGCTTGTGTGTCTCTATTGTTTGTTTGTTTCAAATTCATATAAATTGTAAAGAAGATAAACACATAGTAGTTAGAGTATATATCTATGGTACGTACCCATAGCCAAGCCCATTCAAGGGTAGAAGCTATGGGCAATAGAGAAGAGGATATAGAACGTCCTCATGTTGAGTCTAGGGATAGGATCATTCCTCCCTAGAAATCAGCTACTCTTCCCAGTCGTAGACCGATTGATGAGTGGATGGTTACTCCTAGAGAGTCAACTAGAGGATCTAGCTTATAGGGGACCCCTTCGTAGGGTACTCCTGTAGGTCATAGTCCTAGTTTGGGAAAGTATCTCCCTAATTCATATGCTACAAACACCTTCTTTCGAGAAGAGTCACCATGCAATGAGGTACCTCCACATAGAGCAATACCATGCGTTTGCATGCCTACTCGATCCTCTACTCCTGATCATATACAGGAGCAAGAGCTCACACCTCGAGTAGGGTTGAATGATCATCTCAAGATTTCAAGTCACCCTACTCCAAGGTATCAAAATCACAATGAGTATGATACTCATCAAATTAGGTGACCTTATTCCACCTTACCTTACCTTGTTTATGAGGGAAGACCTGAGGAACATCCATATTATCCTCATGAAAATGTGTCAACGAAAGCACGTTGTGCCTTTGTGCCCATAGTATTTCAAAAATATTTGTCTAGGAGAGAACCTCAAGTCAATGCGACTGCCCTCGATCGAGGGAAGCACGTAATTGATCTCATAGAGCCTCCTGAATAGGATAGACAATGAGGCAATCATGCTAAGTTACGTAGACCTAATACAACTGATCAAATTAATAATTTGGTCTAGAGATATGTTGACCACCAAGCTGAGTTTAATCGACTTAGGTCGGATAAACATCACTTAGATCTCTTAGAGCAATGACAACAAATAGAGAAAGAAAAGCTTGAATGACAAATTCAAGAAACTTTGCATCATGGAGCTGTCACTCCAAGTACGCGTAGACAAGAGGCTCACCCGAGGCAACCAAATTTCCAACAAGATAGGTCTCCTAGACCTAATCCTATGTTGCCTCCTAGACCTCGTAGGCCTGAACATAATACATATGATAGGCCAAACATAGATCACCTTCAACAGGCGTTAGTTCCTCCTTGTAGGCCCATACCTGAAACACCTTATGGGGCTTACGATGATTTGGAACAAGATGAGGATTATGTAGAAGCACCTTATGGAGGCATGGCTGATGTCAATCAACCACCCCAACCTAGGCTTAATATTCCTCATCCACCTCTACGAGTTCAAAATAAGGAAGAGGAGATTAAATCCTCGGATGCGTATCAAGCTTTGCTTGCACGCTTAGAAACTGTAGAAGGTAGGACAACTGGCAATGGGCTTCAAAAGCCTACTTTGCATCAGCTAAAGAACCAACCATTACACCCATCCATTCCTTCCTCGGTCTATCCTGAGCATTTCAAAATGCCCAAATTTGATAGATTCAAGGGTGAAGAAGATGCTCAAGAGCACGTTACTAGATTTCTAAATCTGTGCTTCAACATACAGGACAATGATGCATTGCTCTTAAGAACTTTCTTGAGTACCCTCATTGGTCCTACCATTGAGTGGTTCAACCAACTTCCAAAACATAGCATCTACACATTTGAACAATTTGCTGATGCATTTTTGGAACGTTTCACCTTTAACACCAAAATAAAGGTGACATTAACCGACCTCACAGGAATGAAACAAACCGAGGATGAGATGATCACTGACTATGGAAATAGGTGGCGAACGCTTTTGGCTAAGCTACCCTATCTATTGCCAGTGACTGAATTAACTCATTTGTTCTCAAAGAGTTGCTTGAAACCCATCTCTTTGACATTGCAATTACAACAATACCCTACCTTGGAAGAAGCTCTAGCACAGGCTAGAAACATAGAAGAAATCAAAATCCAAGAGGGAGAAATAACAAAACCTCGCAAGGAGTGGACAAAGAATCCTAAGAATAGCTCGGCACCTACAAAGCCAGCTATGGTCAATCAAGTGGCCATAAATGTCCCTACGCCTCCTCAAGTTACGCCTCCCCAAAAGGTGAACTATCAGGCTCAACCTCCTCCTACGAATTATAACAATAATGGTACAATGAACCAGGGACAAAAATAGCATCACCCTCAATGACAATTTACTCCCATCACTGAATCCATGGATTCTCTTTTTGATCGATTATGGGCTACAAATATGGTTAATTTACCAGATATCAAACCCAACGATCCAGAAATAGGCAAACCCAAGCTTATGGGATGTCGAGAGGATCAATATTGTAAGTTTCATCAACAAGGTGGCCATGATTTACAATCATGCTATGGTTTTAAACATGTAGTACAAGACATGATTGAGAGGAATGAGCTTATAGTAGATGCTCCAGTAGCTCCTACCAATCAACAAATGGGTATTTTCAAAGACCCTTTACCAACTCATGAGGTACAGGTAGTGCCTGCTAAACCGATGAATGAGGTGAACCAAAAACACCTTGTTCAAGGGTATGTTGGGATGGTGAGTATTGTGACCAGGAACAAGAGATATCCAAGTCAAGTCACATAGCCTACGACTTCAAATGATGTTCCAACTACATCATAAACTACACCACCTATAGTATAGGGCCTTCCTTCTAGGCCAATAATGACAATTAAGAGCAAGCTTGCACAAAGCTTGAGGACCACATCAACATGATTGTCCATCTATGAGTTGATCCAACAATCACCTCCACATCGGGATGCCTTGATGGATATTTTAAAATCCATAGAGTTGCAACCATAGGAGTCCAACTCTTTCATATATTTTGTGGGACATGTGCAATAGTGCAAAGAACCAATCATACAATTTCATGAGCATGAGCTAAAAGAAATAGCCAACGATGTGGTAGACCCTCCTTTACACATCATTGCATGTATAAATGAGATACCATACAAGAGAGTGCTTATAGACACTGGGTCCTCAAGTAACATCATAACAACTAAAGCACTAAAGCATCTTAAGTTGCCAGCATCTCATGTTGTGGCATCAACTTACACTCTTCGTGCTTTCAATGACACAATATGCTCTACTATCGGTACCATAGTTTTACCCATTCAGGTGGGACAAAATATTATACCAACATTGTGCCATGTGCTAGAGGGTGAGATGGCCTACAACATTTTTCTTGGAAGACCTTGGATACGGGATATGAAGTGTGTCCCCTCCATCATACATCAATGTCTTAAATACACTCATGAAGGGCAAGTACATGTAGTATCTACCGATCTAGAGCCCTTCAAATACTACAACATGTTGCAGCAGATGCCAGAGTCGACATTACCTTCGACTCATGTAGACTTTCGATTAAATACACCTGATCAGAGTCTACCCATTCCACCACCTTCATCATCATCTACTCCATCCTCATCATCACCACCTTCAGATAAGGCTTCGACATCATCAAACCCTCCATCAAGGAACATGTCGAAGAGGCCTATTGATGAGAGCCCACCATTAGTTTCTACCATATCCATGGAGGAGGTTCCTTGTGTCATTAATGAGGAATTACCTCTAGAGGTGAACATTGAATCACCTCAAACCTCCATTCCATCTCATCCAGCTTCGCCATCCTAGGTCATAGTCCAGATGTCTAGCACAGGGTTAGGAGAATACTTGGTGAGAAATATCATGATAGTTCCATCAGTGGAGATAGTGCAAGACATGGGAAGACCTCGTCTTCCCATAGGTAGCATTGTACCTCTTGGTATACCTCCTAATCAAATGAATTTCATATATGGAGGTATAGAGTATGGAGCTCTACCCATTCCTCAGATAGAAGATGATGATGAACCCTTTTCTGAGGATGTAAATTATTTTTCAAATCTAGACTATGCATTGAAATATCTAAATCATTGTAATTGGCATGGGTTTGGTCTTGGCCTGTATGAGTAGGGTAACCGTGTTCCATGTCAACCCCAATATCAACTTTCGTATGATAGATCTAGGTTGGGAAACAATAAACCGGTACCATTGGATGTCCTCACCGAGAGTCTTGAACACCTATGCCTAAGTCATCAGGCTAAGCTCACCCATGATCCATATACTAATCTGAATCATGTTCATTCCTTGGGAGATCATTTCCCCATAGACATGATAGATCAAGGTCTTTCCAGTGATGTCGCCCAACCCCATGAAGTGGGGGAGAGCTCACACACCTTGCAATATGATAGTGAGGAACAAGACCAAGGTCCTCCTCATGAATGGATGAGTGATGATGAAGATGATTATGGCATCACACCCATTAACTGCCATAGCTCAGATGATGAATACGAGTGCATGTTCCCTTTGGATGATGAGGATGAATATTTTCTTCGTATGTTATTCCCCATCCAAGAACCCATCTGATGCTAGTTGTTGCCTCATGAAGAGTAGGTTCACCCTCTTCCACATAGGCCACCACTAGTTATTCCATTTCCACCCAAGCCACACCCATGAGTTATGAGACAACATCAGGTCTCTAGACCCACTCACCCTAGAGTAGGAGATCATGTATCCATCAACATGATTTCCATAGATTTAATGACACCATTGGTGAATCTGAATGACCCATCCAAGCAATTGCATCTTGATTTAGAGGCAATTGACTTTGATCGAGGAGATTCTTCTCCATCGCCCTCAGAGTATTGGCCTTGTGAGGAAATGTTACAACCATTTAAATTTTCTCCAAGAACTACTCAGGATGTTTTTCAAGCTGAGGTTGACCCTGAATTTCCTATGGAAGAAGCAAACCTAGCTGATGACATTCACTTAATTCCCACCCCACATCAGTTGGAGGATGGGTCTCACATGTCGATTGAGCCAACAATTGACAAGGATATCGGTATAGATCCTGATAATCCCCATACCATTAAATTAGGGGAAGGCCTCTCCCTAAGTGAACAAGATGATTTCATAGCTGCATTGAAAGCAAGGATTAAAGCTTTTGCTTGGTCATATAAAGATATGCCAGGACTAGACCCAAATATAGTCATGCATAATCTTACATTAGACCCCAAGATCAAACCTGTTAAGCAAAAGTTATGAAAAATGCACCCAATAGTAGCCTTAATGGTGAAAGATGAATTACAAAAGTTGTTGGATGCTGATATCATCATCTCAGTAGATTATCCACCATGGGTTTCAAACATGGTTCCCATCAAAAATCTTGATGGGAGGATTCACATTTGCACCGACTTTTGAGATCTTAACAAAGCGAGTCCTAAGGATGAATTTCCCTTACCTAACATCGATGCATTGGTAGATGCAACAACAGGACATGAAATGCTATCCCTAATGGATGGATTTTCTGGATATAATCAGATTCATATTAATCCAGAAGACCAAATCAAAATGGCGTTCACAATGCCTTGGGGGACATTCTGTTACAAGGTCATGCCTTTTGGCCTTAAGAACGTTGGTGCTACCTACCAACGAGCCATGACATATATCTTCCATGACTACATGCACAAGATTTTGGAAGATTACATGGATGATTTATTGGCAAAATATTTATTATACCATGAACATCTCGATGTACTTGTGTAAGATCCTAGATCGCCTCATAGAGCACAATGTTAGACTTAATCCCAAAAAGTGTGTCTTCGGTGTCACATCTGGTAAAATTTTGGGATTCATAGTCTCCAAGAGAGGCATAGAGGTAGATCCCAACAAGGTCAAGGTAATATTAGAAATGCCTCCCCCAACAACCATTAAGCAACTACGCAGTTTGCAAGGAAAGGTCGCATCCATAAAATGCTTCATAGCACAGTTATCGGATAAGTGTCGACCCATGAATAAGTTGCTACACAAGGGGGTCTCATTTCATTGGGATGAAGAATGTCAAAATGCCTTTGATGAGATAAAATAATACTTGGCTTCACCACTTGTATTAGCTCCACCATGACTAGGAGTGTCATTCTATTTATATATCTCAGCTACTGAGTTAGCTTTGGGCACCATGTTGTCCCAAAAGAATGAATTTCACAAAGAATAGGCTACCTATTACATCAGTCGCACATTGGTCAGCTATGAAGTTAGATACACATATGTTGAGAAGCTATGCTTAGCAGTGGTCTTTGCCACCAAAAAGCTATGCCATTATATGTTAAATCACACCACATATGTTGTATCTAAAGAAAATCCATTGCGCTACATGATGAGCAGAACATATCATAATAGTCGCATGATGAAGTGGATAATGTTGTTGATGGAATTTGACCTAGAGTTCATTGGATAGAAATCTATCAAAGGATAGGTCATAGCCGATCAACTAGTAGAGGCTCCTCTATAGGATGATCAACCTCTAAATATAGAACTTCTTGATGATGGAGTATTTCAAATTTTAGAATCACCTGATTCTGCAGAGCCTGAGTCACAGGTGGACATAACTCTATTCTTCGATGGTTCCAAGTGCGAGCGAGGTGGTGGTGTAGGTATCATGTTTTTCACACCACAAGGGGCTCCCATACCTCTTTCATTTAAACTCAATTTTCCTTGTACCAACAACAATGCCGAGTATGAAGCTCTCATCATAGGACTTCAGACGACAATCACCATGAAAATAACAAAGTTAAACATTTTTGGTGATTCCTTGCTCATAGTTAATCAGGTAAAAGGGATTTTCTAGTGTCGATGTCCCATATTGCAAGCCTACAAAGCCCTAGTGGACAAACTCCTGGTCAAATTTGAATGGTATGATATAGAGGCACTCCCTCATTCATCTAATCATTTTGTGGATACAATGGCTTCCTTAGGGTCACTAATCCCGCATGACCCTTCAGATGATATCACAACTATCCAAGTAAAAATGCTAGTGCAAGCTATGACTGAGCATGAAGAGCATAAGGCTATACCAGTTGTTCACATGATTCATATTGAGCCTTCTCATGAAAGGTTCTCTCAACTACACCAATATTTGAATAATGTTAACTAGGGGACTTTGTTCCCTCATAATCCTTTTGATACTAGCACAATGCTATATCTCCAAGTTCACTCTCAATCAGCATTCACATGAGACAAACATCAAAGGGATAGCATGATTCATAATATTGAGGCTTCTTCAAAGCAAGATTGGGCCATCCAGATTAAATATTATCTTAAACTGGGTAATATTCCACCTGGATTGTCGCACGCCCAAAGCGAGCATTCAAAAAAAGTGGCAAAATATGTCTTAATAGGAGACATAATGTATCATCGGAGTTATGAAGGTATCCTCCTTCGTTGCTTAGACTCACAGGAGTCAGCTTGGGCCATCACCCAAGCACACGATGGTACATGCGGTGGCCACTTTAGCGGCATGGCCATCACCAAGCGCATTCTTCGCATGGGCTATTATTGGCCAACTTTAGAGCAATATTGTTGTGCTTATGTTAAGAAGTGCATGAAGTGTCAACACCATGCAAATTTAACACATGTACCTTCATAGGCCTTACAACCGATTCAATCGGTCTGGCCATTTGCACAATGGGGGTTTGATTTAATTGGGAAAATCTCACCTACCTCATCGGGCCATCACACATTTATCATAATGACAACCGAATATTTCACAAAATGGGTGGAAGCAATTCCCCTTACCACAATGATTGGACCTCACATTATGGAGTTCATACTACATAACATTATATGTCATTTTGGTATTCCATCCAAAATAGTATCGGATAATGGAACACCCTTTAAAAATAAGGATGTGCATGCGTTAACAACAAAGTATAACATAAAGCATAGCTTTTCCATGCCCTATTATCCATAGGCCAATGGGCAAGCAGAGGCATCAAATAAAATAGTAGTAGCCATCTTGAAGAAAACCATTCAGGAAAATCATAAATATTGGCATAATCAATTACCTCTTGCCCTTTGGGCCTATCACACTAGTATTCGGATGCCCACTAGGGCAACTCCATTTTCACTAGTGTATGGTGCTGAAGCCATCATGCCTCTGGAGTTAGAGATTCCATCATTGCACATTTCCATGCAGGAATTCATCGATGATGATACAACTAGGCAAGCTCGGTTAGATCAGTTAACGTTGCTTGATGAATGACGTGTGAATGCCCTCGAGCATCTACGTGTTTATCAAGAGCATCTTAAGAGAGCTTACAACTTGAAAGTACATCAGAGAGACTTTCAAGTAGGTGATTTAGTTCTAAAGGAAAACCAACAAAACTCAAATTTGCCCTCCAATTTGTGAGACAAATTTGCAGCAAACTAGCTAGGTCCATTCATCATTACACATCATATTGGACCTAGAACTTATCACCTAGCATCCATAGAAGGAAATGAAGAGCCTGAACCCATGAATATAAGTCATTTGTGACCATTTCATGCTTAGAGCACCAATAAAATACCCCTAGGTAGTCGTAGACACTTTCTAAGTGTCGTTGCCCGCCTAGGTCACCCTAAAGGCTCCTAGTAGTTTTTGATTGGCTAGGTCACATAAAAAAGATCCTAGACTATCTATGATCATCTAGGTCAACCTTAAATGCTCCAAAGGTATCCATAAGCCCTTTGGTCACAACCAAATACCCCTAGGTAGTCGTAGACACTTTCTAAGTGTTGTTGCCCGCCTAGGTCACCCTAAAGGCTCCTAGCGGTTTTTGATCATCTAGGTCACATAAAAAATCCCTAGACTATCTATGATCATCTAGGTCAACCTTAAATGCTCCAAAGGCATCCATAAGCCCTTTGGTCACAACCAAATACCCCTAGGTAGTCGTAGACACTTTCTAAGTGTCGTTGCCTGCCTAGGTCACCCTAAAGGCTCCTAGCGGTTTTTGACCGTCTAGGTCACATAAAAAAATCTAGACTATCTATGATCATCTAGGTCAACCTTAAATGCTCCAAAGGTATCCATAAGCCCTTTGGTCACAACCAAATTCCCTAGGTAGTCGTAGACACTTTCTAAGTGTCGTTGCCTGCCTAGGTCACCTAAAGGCTCCTAGTAGTTTTTGATCGTCTAGGTCACATAAAAAGCTCCTAGACTATCTACGATCATCTAGGTCAATCCTAAAAGATCCAAAGGCATCTATAAGCCCTTTGGTCACCTTAAAATGCTCCTAGATAGTCCATGATTGTTTAGGTCAACCTAAAATTTCCCTAGAGGGTCTATGACCATCTAGGTCAAGCTAAAATGCTCCTAGGTAGTTTACAACTATCTAGGTCAAACCTAAATGCTCCAAAGGCATCTATAAGCCCTTTGGTCACCCAAAAATCCCAATGGCATTCATTAAGCCCATTGGTCAACCTGTACATATATATACATATCTCAAAAATAACAAAAAAAATCATGAAAATCATCAAAATACAAAAATATTGCATTGTATTGCATTTCTCATCACTTGCATTATAATCATAGTTGCATTAGGCATACTCATCATTGCATTATGCATCATTCCAAATTGATCATATATGTCTAGCACCAGGTCTGTACATTAGGCATCTGGTAAAAATTCATTGTTATCATATGACAAGTCATACCACCTATTTATATTACATATACCATTTACATTATATGTCTGTTTTCCGTCACTTAGCCATTGTTAGTAAAACATAGTTAAAGTTTTCGGTCACTCAGCCATATCTAGTTGTCTTCTCAGATTTTGTAGAAATCTAGCATGATTTTTAGAAGGTAGAATCCTACTTAGATAATGCTTGGTATACATCAAAATCCCAACACAATTTTCACATTAATAAATCCAAGTCTAGCACAAGGAAATATGAAAACTATGAAGTAGTCTAGGTTACTTTCAAGTGAAAAGGTTATCTTGCTCATCCCCCTATGTGAATGGTTCAAATATGCTAAGAATTGACAAAAGGACAAGTTCCTCCTTACCCAAAATCCCTTACCCTACACTGGGGTAAGTATCCCAAAGAAAGAAAATCAGTAATGATTATTATCCCCCTAGTATTGAAAACATACATTGCCCTACACTGGGGCAAGTATCTCAAAGAAATATTCCAAAGAAAATAGTGATTATTATCACTCCCAAATATGCATAAAGAAATAGTGATTATTATCACTAGGAAAAGCAAAGAAAGAAATAGTGGTTCTCACCACTATTAAAATCCCTTGCTCAACAAATCAAAATGAGCAAATTCCCTTGAGAAATTCAAAGAAAGGTAGGGACTCCGGAACTTGAATCCCTAGAATTTTCAGCATCAGAGAACCATAAGGTGATCCTCATTACAGGTTTGGTGGATAGCCTACTTGTCAATGGTGGTAGCCTCCCGCATGACGATATGTCTATCACTTAAGCAACTTGTTTAGGTATAGACCAATGTTTGAATGTGGATGAGCTAGCTTGTTGTAACCTAGGTTATATAGTGGTCTAATCCAACTAAGTATGAAACTCAGGATAATGAGACTCATAGAATGATCTCTAGTGTCGATGGGCTGAATGAATCCCATTTGCACTAGGGTAATCTTATGTGTTATCATGGTAATGAACTCACGTGCACACATAGGGATATTGATTATCTTGGTTATCTTAGTAGGTGCATACTTTGTCAAAAGATCTTGTATAGTTAGTATATGACTTTTGATTAGGTAACTAGAGTGTTTGAGTCTCTTAAAAACTATCAAATACAATCATATCACATCACATTATCCATTCCATTTTACATCATGTTGTCACATGTTTGTCAAAATTACAATGTCCATCAAATAAAGTGTTATAATAACATGAAAATAATCAAGATACATTTTGTATAGTCTATGGTGCTAGCATATAATGCATCAAATAGTCATTGTAAATCCATCATACAAAAATTAAATCTAATCAAATCATTACTTTCAATCATACACATTTAAAACTTTTGTTTATTAAGTGATATTCATGATCTAGGATAGATACCAGTTAAATATTAGCAATAATATTTAAATGACCACTGACTATTTTATGCATACCTTTTAATTTACAAAAGCATATAAAATGAAGCATCCACATCTACATATCATCAAATCACATCATCGGATAAATACATGCATCCATGTTAGAAATCCATCATAACATCATATAGCAAATATAAAAATTGCATTCATATCATAAAGTAGTAAAATGACATAATGATCAAAAGCTAAGTCATATATATATATATATATATATGTCCATATATATAAAATTGAAAGCAACATCATAGTCCATAAACTTCCCATAGGCTACAATAAAAGTGAGTCATCCGACTTCGCAATCCAAAAAACCAAAAAGAACCATCAGAGTCCATTGACCATGGTCACGTAGGACCGGTACCTCGACTCTCTCCTCTGCTCTCAGTATGAGTCCATCGTGAGCTCCTTAACCTGCTCCCCTTGATATGCTACCTCTAGATACCTCCATCCTCTGAGAAGTACTCAGAGCCCTCATCCGAGTAGATGAGTGTCCCATCCTGCTCCCCTGGCTACGCTGTGATCCAATAGCTAATGCTCGATCTGGTATGCACCCCTTATAGTGCACTATCTCATCCTCCATCATATCCATGTAGGCATGCTCCTCTCGACACCTAGTCTGATAGGTCACTACCAAACCCTAGAGATGTGCTATCTCCTCTTGCATCCTGGCTAGCTCACCACTACTGGACTCCCCATGGCTAGGGCCCTATCTATCGACCTATGCCTAAAATGTAGCTATCACTACTGCCTACCTCTCCATATCCTCCTATGCACTCTACACCTATGCCTATAGTAAATCTTGATCACTCTATAGCTCTATGATCCTAGCATCTCATGCTACTAACTCTACTTATAGACCCTGATCTCCCAAGTCTCCCTCATCAAATCCAACTAGATCCTGTACATCTATCAGCTCCACCCTATCCATTGACACATGCTGATGCACAACTCACTCACCTATGTCCACCTCCTCATCATCTGGAGACTCACCAAAACCCTCCTCATCTGGAGCACCCCTAGTGGCATCCACTATCCTCATAGCTGCATCCCCTCCTAGTGGTCCCTCCCCTCACCACTACCGCATGACCCACCATGCATCATACTCCTCTGTAGTGCCCACATCATCTGAGTCTATGACTGTCACCTCAGAATCTGACTCATCTCCCAACTCCTCTACCATAGGCCATGCTAGAGTCCTCTCATCCCCATGATGATGATAGACCATCGGCTCACTAGGAAATCCCTAGTGTAGCCTAAACTATCATAGCACATGATCATAAGAGAAGTACTCTCGCTCTATGCCATGTCACCCTATCAACCACCTACCTCGTCGAACTCGACGTAGATGTGTCGAAGCCTCATCCTAGGTAGGACAATCCCTGTAGGGTCTCCACTCAATATCCACTACCCTGAGCCATGCAAAAGCCTCTACATAGTGCTCTACCTCCCTAGCATAGTATCGGCTATACCTTGACTCATGCGACCTCATCCATAGCTCTCCATAGCCAATCTCCCTATCTGGTAGCTCTGCTCGAGTGGTCCATGGTAGTCCTCATGGTCTCTCCACCACAATATGCTACCAAGCCCAAGACTATAGTAGAAATCTATAGCCCAAACCCTTCTACCCATGAGAGTGGATCTCATATAGCTCACCATATAACTATGCCAATAAATTAGGACCCCAAGCCATCACTATCGGCTCCTCCTCTATGCAGTCAACTAGAGTAAAGACTAGCTCTATTAGGTTCCATGGGAACCTAGCTCCTAAAGAGTTGGGTAGTAGCATGTTGCTGATCAATGTCATCAAAAAAGTGTGCCTAATGCCAAGTGCACCCTCTTGGTACCATCTAGACACTAGAATCCCTCCACTAATCATATCAGTCAGGACATCCTCCCAGCACGCGTCGAAGTACCTCCGCACTATGACCTCCCATCGCTCTATCGAAGAAGATACTATCTGGCACCCCTCTATCAAAATACATAGTATCCTATAGATTTCCTCTAGTGTCACTATCATCTCCCCCATAGCTAAATGGAAAGTATTAGTGCGAGGGTCCCATAGGTCTATCAAAGCAGTCAGATAGGCGCGGTCTCCCACCATGGGATCTAACCGCGTAACTTGCTTCAGATCGATGGCATCAAGCCAATGCTAGTATATAGTATTAAAATGGTCTCTAGTGACCTGAAAGAGACTCGGTACCCTGTACCGACTCCTAACTATCTGCTCATGCAAATCAGGGTGTCAAACAGGCCCTAAAAATGCAAATTTTTGCTATAAAAACACTAAAAAAACACATAAAAAGGCCTTTTTTGGCCTAATTTTTGGCCGTCCCACCTAGGGACGGCCCCTAATTTTGTAGCCATCCCACCAAGGTATGGCCACTAGTAACCATCCCTCATAGGGACGGTCCCCAAATAGGGGTAAAATAGGGTCAATTTGACCCTTAAAAATGCCCTAAAAACCCTAAAAAACATAAAAAATTGATTTTTAACCCTAATTTTTTGCAAATAAAGCATGCCTAAGGTTAAATTTTATGTATTTCAGTACTCCTAAGTTTCTTAAATCATGGGTGTGGCTGTAGTCATGAAATTAGAGCAGAAATTGCAAAAATTCAATAAAATAGGGCAGAGAAAAGCATGTAATCCATACCCGTTTCGCACTGGCTCCACCACCTGATGCGTCCATTGATTGGATCATGTTGTGGGTTGATATTTTAGTAGTTCTCCACTTCATAAAAATCTCTCCTACCTCCTCTCCTCTCCAACTTCTCCAAGCAAGTTGCACAAATGAGCTAAAATGGCCCTTTTTGGCCTTTTATAGCTCCAAAAGAAGTCGACCGCTCTTGGGTGGGATGAGCACACTTTTGGCTGGTTTTACCACCATGGGACATTCATAAATACTTCCCTCATCCCCCCTAGGATGGTCATAAGAAAATTGCACTTAAAAACATCAAAAATATCAAAAAATGGGCCAAAAACCCACCAAAAACAAGGCAGATTGGGCAAGAAAATGAGAGGGATCTAGACTGAACCTATAATAATTTTGGATGCATAAAAAGACTCTATTTTAGTCCCAAATAAGGCCTCCATGGATGTACTACTCCACAAGAATGATATATTGGGCCTTTTGCTTCCAAAACTATTCATCAAAATAGTCAAAAATCACCTCCGAATAGGTATATAGTACCATGGGTAAAATAAAGAGTTACCCTAATTAAGTCATATGTTTCAAGTGACTCATCACTTTAGAATTTTTCATGCCCTCATAGACTCATCACTTGAGGGGGTAGTCATCATAATGAACTCAAAAATTGAATCAACATTTAAACACTCAGAAGTGTAAAATTCCATGCATTCAAAAGAATCTTGGCTAAAGATAAATTTTCAAGCCCATGTTGGGGCAAAGAATCAGCATAAGAAGCAAATTAAATAGGCTTGACCTCCTTGAAACCTTAGTAATTGACCCATGTGAAGGTTTACAAGAATACAAGGCACCAAGACCTAGTATGCCCTAAGCCCCATAAGACTGTTACTACAACACGACTGAAAGGTATACATGCAATCGATCCTTCGACTATGTCAATAGAAAGGATTCCAAGAATGTATGCTTTTCCACAATGAAGGCATCCAGAGTTGATTAGGTTAATGAAAAACCTTGATCATTCGATGATTTAGTGATCTATTTTTTCTCAATGCTTTGTTTCACATCATGCATCCCAAAAATGGGGCATCTGTAGACACCTAAATCACGTAAATCAGATAAGACTATCAGTGCATTACATATGCCCTCTTATCGACAACATATGGCCTTATTAGGCACCCCTCTAGGCTAGAAAAAGGCTTCCAAAACCCTCCAAAACTTATTTTGGAGGGTTCCTAGCAGTCTGGGGCAGTTTTGGGGCCCCTACTGGTGATCGTCCCACCTAGGGATGACCATAGTTGGTGACCATCCCACCTAGGGATGACCATCAACAACCATCCTTGGGTGGGATGGCCCCTAACTGGACCTTTGAAAAATTCAAAGGATGCACTAAATGGCAATCCAAGACTACCATTAGCATGTCCAATCACCCCATATTGATTGGGGACCTACTAATGGACTACAGGGTAGTATATTGGGAGCCCCAAAGGGGTAACCTTCCCCTCCCCAATCAATGATGCAATTAGGACAAATGGCATCACTTGCCTCACATGGAAAAGATGCCATTTGGCCCTAGATGCCCTTTTGGGCTATAAAAGGAGGCCCAAACCTCCATTTCAAGAGAGGAGAGAAGGAGAATTTGAGCAATGAAGTGCTGCCCAAATCTATCCCTACTTGCTACCAACCCATTTGCAAACCAAAACTCACCCTTTCCCTACCTTGAAATCCTCTTCACTTTGAAGGCACTTTTAGGGGCAATAGGACCCAATTTACCAATCCAAAACCAGCCAAATTGAAGGATAACTTGGCCCCATCTATCGACAACACCCTCACCCTATTTTGGACCAATTCCCAAGGCCATAGGTGACAAAACTAAGCCAGTTTTGTAACCGTCCCACTTGGGGACGGCTAGCAGTCAGCCCATGGCACTCATAGGGATGGTCTCAAAATAGTAGATAATTTTGGATAAATTCCTCCATAGACCTCCTTAGGATGTCTAGATGAACCTCTGGTCCAAATTTGAGGTCATTTGGAGGAGTTTTGGTTTAGGATTTGGAGTCCCCAATGTTGCAGGTCTCCATGGCTCACCCTGGAGTAGCCAATAGTTTAGCATAGTTTCACCTTATAACTTGCTTTCAAATCTATTTATTTCTACTTAGATCATCTTAGAATATATATGCTCATTGTAGATCAGTTTTTATATATGTAGATCACCTTGTTTGGTTGTAGCATTCACACCTTTTACTATGTTTTCTATGCTATCTTCATTCTATGAAACAGGTGCTACTAACCCCATTTTAAGCCCTTGTGTGTAGGTCCAGGTAGTTCTACGTAGGAGGAAGGAGCTAAGAAGACCAGAAGAATAGGTTGAAGGATAGCTCTCAATCGTGGGATGCGAGATTTACAAAGACAAACCATAGTTTACACCGTTTTGAGGCCTCTTTCAAGGGACTAGATCCCTTGAACATTGTAATGGAATTTGTATCAATTTGTAAAAGCCCTCAAGGGGATATTTGTAATCTCATATTTGAAGCTATACATTGATTAAATAGAAGGATAAATCCACCATTTGGTTATACATTTGCTTCACTTTGATAGATTACAAGTTTATGTGTTATTTCCCTTTGAATGCTTCTATATTGTTATACACTGCAATGAATGCCCTTAAGGCGGTGTAGTAAATTTCATATCTTCAAATGAAGCCTTAGTATTATGGTCTTTTGTGGCCACATTGATCATTCCAACAAACCCTTCATTTGGATAAGGTATGTATTCCTCATTAACCTTTCTATGGTGCTCTTGATAAGAATCATGTCTTCCATGTTTAGGTAATGAATCATGAGTGGTACTTGTGGGTAGAGACTTGAAAAGAGGTATATATTTGATTGATTCAATGATAGGCGTAAACATAATATTTTGTGCTATATATATATATATATATATTGAGCCCAAGGTTGGTTGAATTAACTGTGACCTATGGTGGGGTGGATGAATGTGGTGTGGTGTGATCTGATTCATCCATAGCAATGAATTATTCTACCTCATCCATAGGAGTTGGAATATCCTCTACTTAAATGATGGAGATAGGTTATGGAATCCCCTCAATTGGCTCTTTTAATTTTTCTTACTCTAAATATATGAGGATGAAGAAGGGATATCAAGAGGTATTAATGATGATGGAAGGGGTGGAGATGGTTCCATGATTGATTGTGGTGTTAGATTTGGACTTTGAATGGGATCATTGAGTTTAATGTCTAGATGTGTGGATGAGATAGCAAACTCCTATGGGTTTTGAACCATATTATAGTAATTTAAGGGCTCTATATCAATATGAACCACATTTACTTATCCTTCATATATATATTTGAGGTATTTATGCATTATGGATAGAATGCAATTCATATCTCTCATCAAATGCCTTATAAGTATTATATTGTAGTGCCTTGCACCCTTTAAGGTGTGGCACAATGTAGGCATAGTATTTATTCAATATGGAATAGGTAAGACTATTGTTCCAACAATGGAGCATAAAGCATCATTAAATACTCATAGGGTGAATGTGGATGTTATGATGTGTGAAGGTAGAAGGTTGAGATGTTGTAGTGCAGTCATGGTGATGATACTGATAGATGAACCTATATCAATCAAGACTCACTTATATGGAATCTAATTCACACTAGTTATTATGTGTAATGGAGGGTCAGGTCTATCAATAGGAGTTGACTTGATCTCTTGATCATGAAATGTGATTTCAAGATCTTTGCAGTGTTGGATATGATTTGACTATGGCAAGGGTTGTAATACATGATGAACATTAGTTGGAGCTACAGGTGGTGTAGCTTGGTCAGGATATCTCCTATTCCTTTTCATAGTGTTGATCATTCCAATAAACACTAGTTCGAGTGGGGTCACATGAATTTTTTTGACTTACCCTATTTGATATTCCTTATCCTCATGTTTTAGGTAAGGGATATTTAAAGATACCCATTTTTTGGTTATCAAGGGCAATAGGATTATTAATTTGCAATTGATTGTTATCAAGCATATTCTATACTAGGTTCTTGAATGAATAACATGCCTAGATATCATGACCATTCAATAAATGGCATGTAATTATGAGGTGGTTGATGTGGTCAATTTTTTTCCTAACTCCACTAAAGTTGGTTGTTATAGTGCACAGGTTGGGGTTGAGCCTGATGATCAGGTTGTTGGGACACTACCTAGTTTTCAAGCTTAGAAACATTTAAGATAACTTGATTGACTAAAGTAGTCTTTTTTACATTGGGTTACCTCTAGGTTTGTTGTTCCACTCCTTACAGAGTTTAATGTCTCCTTCTTGGACTTTTATGTCTTCTATTACTTTGGATTACATGAAAGCCTCCTCAAATATATGATACTATTGAAGTTGTAGGATAATAAAGATATGCTTCTAATAACTTTTAGTGAACATCTGAGTTAATTCCATTACAATTAGAGTGAAATGTAATTTTGAAATCACATTTCTCCATCTATTGCCATAGTTTGTGATTGGATCATAGTAAAATTATCTAAGTTGAAACAAGTTAGTCAGATTGACTTTCTTCCTAATGCTGAATGAGAAACATTCTAGGAATACATTTGCGAGTTGTTCAAAGTTGTAGATTCTATGTCTCAGTAAATTATTGAACCACTCTAATTCTAGTCCAAAGAGTGTTATCAAGAAGGTTCTAAGCGACAAGGCACCATAATATTGAAATTGGAAATAAATGTTCATGAATCTAGTCATTTGTTCTTGTGCATCTTTATCCCCTTTGAATTTATCCAATCTAGGCATTTTGAAATGCTCAAGATATGGAGGACATGGGACTAAAGGGTGGAGTGGTTGGTTGCACAATTGATGAAACATGGACTTTTGATAACCCATACCTTGTTTCTCCAATGATTTAATATGCTTTGTGAGCACCCTATAGGCTTGATATGATGATATCTCATATTCCAATATTGGTCCTCAAGGAGGAGGTGGAAAATTCCTATTGGAATTATATGGTTGGATATAATCATCCACCACATCCTCATGGAATAATTTAGGATATACTTTAACCTGATACTCCATATCTAAATCATCATAAGCCTCATAATCTGGTTGATGATCTTGCGGTTGACACTATGGAGACCTATAGTGCTAGATGGGCACACGAGGAGGGAAATTTTGGTTTATCCTAGGAGGTAGGTCATGATGTTGCATAATGTACCTTTGAAGGGTTTTTTGTATGTAGGTATGAGGTGTGGGTACCTCCTCCTATGTTTCCATTTGCATTTATTCTTGGTGCAACCTTTTTTTATCCATCCTTTGGTGTTCTAATCAGCTTCTTTCTAGGTGTTATCGATTCATTTGTGACCTATCCAACCATAGTTGGTTTGTGGTTTACCTAGGTATTGGATCATATGTGTGAGGTATGTAAACCCTTGTATCAATATGGATAAACTTTACTTGTTCTATAGGCCTAACTAGGTCTGTTACTCATTTTCCATGATCGAGAGAAGCCGCGTTAACCTGATGCTTAGGATTGAAAGTGAATTCTAAATATTAGTCTGAAGTAGAGATAAAACATTATTACATGGAGCACTATCCACGATGAAAAATAGGATGACCTAAGTCTTCCTCTTCCTCATCTTAAATATAGGTGTGGGTGGATGAGGCTACCCTATTAAGATGGTGATGGTCGTACCTATCTAGTTGAGTGAATTTTTGGCTCATCCATGGATGATAAAGTAGAATAGCTTGCTTGTCTAGGCTATGTGCTGAAATGCATTATTTTTAATGCTTAGATTGATGGATAGATCAATTTAGGATAAAAATTTATATCACTATCCTACTAGACCTCTTGCTAGGTGGGTTATGTCTAATAGTGGCATGAGATCAGTTTTAATCATGAATTTTATCTCTTTTACCATATCTAGGACCCATAGATGCATTTTTGATAGGGAAATATTGAAGATCAGATTATTCATAGGTGGATTTAGCATTACAACAGATGCTAGGATGCCATTGTGGAATCATCGTGTCCTTGAGATTAAAATAGAGATGTTGTGTTACACATTTTTGATAGCATCAACTCGTGTAAAATATTGAATTCACGTTGTTACCATGATGTTTATTATTTAAATAGTAAAGAAATAAATAAAGTATACATTATGATTATCTATTTTAATTTTTATTTATGAATGCCTATACTATTTTGTGCATTTTAATGTTGAAACCCCTAATCCTATGAGACTAAAGGTAAAAAATTTGAAAAACCACTAAAAATTAGTTTGAGTACACCCTCCTATCAAAGAATGCAAACCAAATGTTAAGAACATAATTTCCTACTAGATATCGAATCAAGGTAACCTAAGGAATAAAACATCACCCCTCTAGGGAGGTCACACTATTTAAGTCCTGCTACTAGCCCAATTGGGAGTTCAGTTCACACTCGTGTGTTCTTGGACACAAATGATAGTTGTGTTCCACTAATTATTTCACCATGTGGTAGAAGGGCACTACTAATAATTACTACTTTGGGTGCACCTAATATTAGGGGATCTTTTGATGAAATCCAAAAATCCACTCACTTTGGCCAACTAGGTTTCTAGGGTGTGAGCCAACGGATGGAGATGAAGCCCATTATTACTAGTTTTAATCAATGGTTGGTGATGAATTCCAACTCGTTGATGTTGAAGTGATATGTGGTGTGTGAGATTATTTTTATTTCATGCAAAATAAAGTAAAATCATAGAACATTCAATGTTCTTTCACTAATGCATAGAAAATAGCATTTCAAATTTAGATTTCTAAATAAATGAACATTTTATTTTTCAAAAACCTATCAAATAGAGAACCCTACATGAATAGCCTATGGTAAGGTAGCAAGAAATCATACCAAGAAGTAGTCAAATAGAGGTAGTCTCTACAAGGTATGATCTACAAAAGAGACTATCTGACACAAAGGTTATCAAAAATAGGGGGCATATGGATTAGGGATGGCCATAGATAGAGGTCATCTAACCCAAGGATGATCACATACAAAATATCTTAAAGTTTAAAAATCCTTTGTAATTCCTCTACTTAAGCATGAAAAACTTAATTTTCTTTACTAAAAATAGGAAAGGAGGATACAGGAGTTTATTGTGATAGCCTAAGTCTAATGAAGATGTTGTTTCTCTATTGTCTTTGCCTTCTACTCTAAGGTCATCTCTATGAGGGATAGTGGCATCTGTTGGTAGTCTCGCACAGGGATAGTCATGGTTGTTGACTATATTTGTAGGGAATGGTGGTACCTGTAATTCAAAAATACTAAGAAAAATAGTAATTTGCATTGTGGATGCAAAATATGGACTAGGTCCAACTGTGATTTCCAATAAAGATGGTAAAAATATCGTACACCTATGCAATGAAATAAAGAAAAAATGGATAGCAAATTATGTAACCATAATGACAAAACAAGATATAAAATAATGGTGCTCTTTTTATTAATATCAATTTTATAATTCAAGAGAGGTTACAATGAGATCCCATGAAGGGATTTTCTACCAATTGATACAAATATTTACAATAAAGAAAATTAATCTAGGTGTATCTTGCATAATATTTCTTGCATTTCAAACTAATTAGGAATAGGTTTCTCATAATTGTCGTAATGTAGGATAATGTAGGATGAATCTTTGTGTTGTTTCTTCTTGTAAAGTTCTGTAATATACACATAAGAAGATATAAAGAGCATCAAAATCATATGAATATAATTTCAATATAAGACCTATATCCTTGATAAATAAAGTGATAAAGAAGCTGAAGTATAACAAATAACATGAAATTGAAATATAAATATGCTAAATAGTAATTGAAATGCTGCTAACTCTAATGAAAGAAATAAAATAGGGAAAGTAGATCTTTTTTGGGAGGCTATCTCTATGAAGGACTATCTTACCTACGAGCCATATCGAGGTGCAATGATCACATATGTGGACTATCTCTAAGTGAGATAGCCGCTAAACTATAAGAAAATTCCTTGTAGTTAATGTGAGGAAATGTTGAGTTTGATTCATAGAATTGATGTTCAAGGGTGCAATCATGATGAATGACTTCATTGTGGGATTTGACATCGAATCAAGGCTGTTGGTTGGTGCAAGAAGTACAAATTTGATCTTCAACCTTTGGGATGGTCCATTGGCATGATTGGGAACTCCATGGCTAAATTTTGGTAGTACTTCGTTGCTTTGATAATGAGAGCTCTTTGATTCTATAGTTCAACAAAAATTCGACACATGAAATTATCAGTATTTTAATGAAGGCTAGGTGCCTTTAAATAGAATTTCCAATGGGAGTCCAAATCTTGCTAGAGAAGCCAAGAAATGGTTGGAATCAAGAATAGTAACCACCTATTCTTGAAAATTATCACAAATAATTTTGTTATGCCGTTATGTCCAGTTGGCACGTATAATTGTTTGAACCATAGTGGGAAAAAAATATTTTAGCATGATCATCTTAGGGTTAGACAACCATTAGTGTGGGTCATCTCGAGGTGAGACGATCATGATTAGGGGCCATCTCAAGGTAAGACGATGGTTGCAAAAGGGAAATTCCTTGTTGTTTGAGTGGTGAAAACCACTATTAAGCCCTAGGTCTACCTAAGGTGGGTCATATGGCCTAAAAATATGTTCATATAGGTAGTTTCCTTAATATGATGTGTTTTAGGTATCTACAGTATACAAAATTTCTTTGATGAGCTCTCTAATATTGGGCTATCTTTCTATATAAATTTGATTAATTATTCCATGCTAAGGAATCCATATATGTGAGGAGTTATTCCATATAACCATTTATTTTTTTGACCAATCACAACTAAACAACATCCCATATGCATCTAGGATACCCATGACCTAAATATCAATTCACTATTGGATCCTAGGTTCAATAGCCAACTAAAAATAGACTTGATTAAGCACCCCAACCACATTTACTTCTATATTATCCAACTAAACAACCTTATTATTTTAGTGAGTAGGTGTTGTTGAGAAGCAACACACCCCCACTGAAAAATGAATTTCAATCCTTTGAAAACTCTGAACTTCCATTTTTGTAGCAGGGACCCTCTTGATAATTTTCAGGTTTAAATCCAATTTTGCTTGCCTCTTTGTTAAAGTTGTCCTTTTCCTTGCATTCTGGTTTTGTTGCCTTTCAGATTTCATTTTGTGCATGCTAGAGTCCTTCATGGGCAAATAAAACCTTGCACCGATGCAAAAGAATGTAGAAAACAGATAGAAAATTTCATGAAAATCCAAAACTTTCCCTTTTCGGCAAAGCCGCGAAATCGTGACACTTCCATTTATGGAAATGTCACGAAATCGCGATAGGAAAATAGAAAACCCGCCAAGTCAGTTTTGCGTAGCGAAATCGCGACACTTTCCATTTTTGGAAATGTCGTGATATCGCGACATTTCCATTTTTGGAAAGCGTCGCAAAATCGCTACCGACCAGAGGAGAGAGAAGAAAGTTGTACGGAAAGGAGCGATTTCGCAACATGTTGCGAAATCGCAGCATGTCGCATTATCGTGGTAGGAGAGAGAAATGGGCTGCAGGAGTGAAAATCGACTAAGTCGCAAATGTGTCACAAAATCACGATCAACGCGGTCAACGCATGCAGCTACGGGAACTGTCGCGATATCGTGACGTGTTCTATTTTCGCGGGTTGTTGATGGAAAAATGCTTAAGTACAAAAAGTGTAGCGCGTCGCTAACATGTTTCAAAATCACGCTGCAGGTTGGCCGAAGGGGAGCCTGAGTTTAAAGTTGCAGCGATTCACTGCATATTGGTCAAGAAGGCACTCCATAGTAAAACTTGCAGCGATGCGCTACACTTTGCTTTTTCACGACACGGGAGGTTCAAAGGCTTGAGGGTTTAAAGGGTTGCAGTGACGCATTGCAAGTTTTAAAGTTGCAAAGGCGCAAGACATTGATTGAGGAGAAATCAAATTTGCATGAAATCGACTAAGGCAAGATGCATGTCGCGAAATCGCGACATGCTTGAAAAAGAGTTGTACGACAGCTAGCAAGAGGCGCGATTTCGTGACATGTCACGAAATCGTGACATGTCGCGTTTTCACGGTGAAAGAAAGGAGAGAGAAACATGCTGGCGGGGATGTCACGATTTCGTGACATGTCGCGAAATTGCGACATGTCGCATTTTCGTGACCTGCACAGAAAATTGACCAGAATGCTTGCAGCTGTAAAAAGACACGTGTCACGATTCTGTGACACGTGTCAAGGCACGTATCAGATGAAACAGAGGCCGACATGCAAGAAATATTAGGATTTTAATCTATTTTAATGTTAAAGGATTTATTTAATGTTTATTAAATTGTTAATATAATCTTTTTGTCTTTCATGCAGGAATCCATCTGTCACTTGCGGGATAGCGGGAAAATGGCCATAAAGACAAAGTCAAATGCAATTTAATTAAAGGCAGCCATGTTGAAAAGGAAGGTGCCGAGAGTTGATGTTTCATTATAGTATTTATAGATCTGTCCACAAATGACTAAGCAGCTGCCATATTTTACCGATGAAGGCATTCAATGAGGATTTATGGCAGAATTAATAGCAGGTAGATATTTTCAACTCCGGGATAGATTTGCAGAGATGGAATAGTGGAGAAGTGGTGACTCATCCGGCTCACCAACGAAATTAATGAAGGCATTTATTTGTAGTTGCGGGTGAATGCAAGCTGCATTTGATTCTATCTTCTCCATTTATGACAGATTGACCGCCCCGATTTGCGAAGGGTTAGGTTTTATCCGATCTTTGTTTTAAAATGGCTTTTATTGTAAAACCCGGTCCTAGGGTTTAAGATGATAAGATTTGCAGTTAAGAAAAGATATTTTCTCTAAAGATCAGGATTTGTCCTGAGTCTATAAATATGACAGCAAAATGTAATCGCAGGAAGCGGAGACTTAGAAATAAAAGGCTTATAAGCAATTTCTTGCAAATTTTGTGAAATCCTTTGTTTTCTGGACTGGGAGTTGATGTGCTTTTGTTGTTTTCTGTGGTAGCATGGCCAGGAGCCTAATATTTTACAAATCTATGATAAGTGTATCTTCTTCTGTTATCCGTTCCATTTAAGTTTGTTAGATATATGCTGTAAATCTGCCATTATCAAGTTTAAATATGTTGTTAGGCTTCATTTGTTCCATTGTCTGCTAGGGGAAATTATAGATTTCAGGTGTAAGCTTGTTCTAATTGCTCTGTCTTCACTGTGTGAGCTAGGCTACCGGTGAAAGATATCAGTTTTAACCAGCTTCTCTTCGGTTTATAATTTTTTGTTAGACCTGTTCCATTTTGCCTTGTGCTCTTGGTTGAAAGTGATCTTAGAAATCTAGACGCTTTCCTCTTTGATTTGTTCTGTTGTGAAGCTGATAGTATAGATGAAATTGATAGTTTAAGTTTTACAGTTTAAAGTTTGATAAAATTCCCTTCCTGCCTTACCCTACCCTCTCTTTGCTTACCGTGAATGATCCATTTTTACTTTCTTTATTTGTCTTTTATTTGAATCTGCTCACCCATGAGAGCTAGATCAAGAATCAAGTTAAATCTGATGGTTAACAAGTAACAACTTCGCAACTATCGAACAAGTTCGGGAACCCCTTGTAAGGTAACAGACGATCCATATTGAAATCTATTCCGTAGTGGAAAAGAGTGAATAGACATTCGACCCAACTCTGTAACTCACACCTTGGATAACCAGCTAGATCCTAAAGTGAGTGGGATTCATCCCGTGGGTGTTACCGGTGTTTATGCTCATTCTTCACGAGGTGTGTATGAAATCCGGACCAACATGTGTCAACCCCAAACATTTTATAACAACATATGACATCACTTTCCTAGAAATACTTGAATCCATAAGGTAATCATGTAAATTATTACCAGCAACTCTAATGGTTAATAGAAAAGGTGGATATTCTATTTTTTCTTTACATATAGCCACTTGAGCATCAATAACCCTTTGGTACTCCTTTTTATTTTGGTTTGAGAGTGTTTTAGACAATACATCCTTCTAGTTAGCCACTTGAGCTACTCATATAGAGAAATATTTGCTTGATTTTTCTTGAGATCTTCAATGATATCATGTCTAGACATTTTTTGCTTTGATATTTTCTATCTATGGTAATGGCATATTTTTTTGAAAAAAATGAAAAACTTGTATTAATACAAAGAACAGTTACAAACGGGAGTAAACACATCCCAACCAAGAGCAGAGAACAAGACAACAAGCGCAAAGCAAAAAAGTCAACACTTTCCACCACAGAGCACGAGAAGTCAACAGGGCGCGAAAACGCGACATGTCGCGAAATCACGACGCCGAAATCGTGACAATCAACCCCGTCTCGACCGCGTCAGAGCCACCAGTCGTGAAAACGTGACATGTCACGAAATCGTGACATGTCGCGATATCGCGACAGCCAGAGCCCTCGGCACCCGATCGCCAAAAAAGTCGCGAAATCGCGACGGCAGCTCCCTTCGGCGCCCCATCACCAAAGGTGTCGCGAAATCGCGACGAGAATTCCAAATGGCTCCAGATCTCCAAAAAGGTCACGAAATCACGACGAGATTTCTCCTAAGCGCCCATCCTGCAAAAGTGTCGCGATATCGCGACGAGTTTTCCACTTGGCGCCCAGTCCGCAAAAGTGTCGCGATATCGCGACGGTTTTTCCCCAAGACTCCTATGTGCCAAAAGTGTCACGAAATCGCGACGAGTTTTCCTTTCGGCACCCAACCACCAAAAGTGTCGCGATATCGCGACGAGTTTTCCACTTTGCACCCAATCGTCAAAAGAGTCGCGATATCGCGACGAGTTTTCCTCATGACGCCAGTTCGCCAAAAGTGTCACGAAATCGCGACGAGTTTTCCTTTCAGCTCCCAATCCTCAAAACTATCGCGATATCGCGACGAGTTTTCCACATTGCACCCAGTCTTCAAAAGTGTCGCGATATCGCGACAAGTTTTCCAGATGGCGCCAGTTCGCCAAAACTGTCGCGATATCGCGACGATTTTTCCTTGCGGCTTTCGAACAGCAGAAATGTCGCGAAATCGCGACGGATTTTGCACTTTGCTCCAATTCACAAAAATTGTCGCGATATCGCGACGGTTATCCTCCTTGTCGACCCTGCGCCAAAAACGTCGTGAAATCGCTGCAGCTTCCAGCCAAAGGCCGCGATGGCGCGACAGGTCGCGAAATCGTGACAACTTCCCACTGAAGGCCTCGACAGCGAAACAGGTCACGAAATCGTGACAGCATCTCACCATGGGCCGCGACCGCGTGACATGTCACGAAATCGTGACATGTCACGATTTCATGACAGGTTCCCTCCGAAGGCCGCGATGGCGCAACCTATCGCGAAATCGCGACAGCTTCCCACTAGAGGCCACGACGGCGCTACAGGTCGCGATATCGCGACAAAAACCTCCCTTAGCAAAAACTTTGCTCATTATCACAGGGATCGTTCAAGACCTTGCCTAATCACTGCATCCTCCATAGGCATATCACTGTGCAGCTGCATCCCAACCTCTCTCTCAGCACCCATCTTTGCAAGGAAATCGGCCGCCTTGTTTAAATCTCTACTCACATAGACGGGGATCACATCATCTAATTCCCTCCATAGTTCCTTGATTTGAGAGACCAGAATCCGCAACCTCCAAGCTTTCGAGGCAAAGTTCCTCATGCAGTCTAGAGCGCCAACCAGAATTTGGGAATCAGACTCAAGAATTATCTTCCTGTGTCCCTGCTTAACAGCCCAGATGGAAGCAGATTTAATAGCAAAGGCCTCTGCTTCATTGTTTGTGGCTCGTCCCAGACCTTGCATTTCCCAATAGAGCACAGACCCAGCATGATCACGGCACACTACTCCAATTCCAGCACTACCCGGATTGCCTTTTGCAGCTCCATCAGTATTGATTTTGATCCAGCCTTCTGGGGGAGGTTTCCAGCTACCTCTAACCTGTCTCTCTTGCTCAACAGCTCCCTCTTCCAGTGGCACAGAAACAAACTGATTTTCCTCCTCAGCAAAGATGGCAACCGTTTCCACGACTTTGCTCCAGATGACCTGCCAAATTCCATCTAGCGAAGAGAAGGTTTCTCGGAAAATACGGGCATTTCTCTCCAACCACACCTGCCACCAGATGAAAAGTAAACCAAGCTCCCAACCAATTCGAAGAGCTTTAGATTTAAATCTACCTCTCTTCCATCTTTCCCAAATATTGGTCCGAGTCAAATCACCGTTAGCTTGGATTTTATAGTGAGAGAACCAACGCTTCCAAATCTGCCGTGTGAAGGGGCATTCAAACATCAGATGATCAGTAGTTTCCTCATTCTTGTGGCATAACACACACTGAGAAGGACCGATGATGCCTCTATTTATGAGATTGTCAAAGGTGAGAATTCCATTGTGCATAAACTGCCAGGCAAAGAAGTTCACTTTCGGCCAGCCCTTAGAATGCCATATCTTCCTCCAATCTTGAACCGAAAATAAATGTGGGGGGGCTCTGGGAGGATCTTATCGTATCCCTCCTTCACAGTATAAACCCCAAGGTTCCCATAGCCCCAAGCTAGTTCATCCTCCTCATCTCTCCCAGTGAGAAACCTTTCTGTCAAAATTTTAGACAAGATGGGTGCCAGCTCCGGAGGGATTGGAATTGGCCACTCTTCCAACCGCTTAAACTTTTTGAACTTGTACTCCCCCAATTGGCTGGTGTTGAAATAACTCTCGATTTGAACCCAGCCCTTGTCTTCTATGGCAGATTTAATCGGTTGCAATTCGGGAAACACAACAATGATGGGTGGGTGCTGGTCCCAGGAATCGGTCCAGAAATGAGCCTTCTCCCCTCTCCCCACTTTCCAAAACAATTGATCTTTGATAACTTGAGATCCAAGCTTGAGAGCCTGCCACACTAAGGATCCATTACCCTCCAGAGGGAAACGGCCCACATCATTGGGGTGAACATGACCCAAGTATTTACTAGAAAGGATTCTGCTGAAGAGGGATGTTGGCTGGGAAATCCACCTCCAGTACAGTTTGCCAGCCAAAGCTTTATTGTTAAGCTTGGAGCTTCTCAGTCCCAGCCCTCCTTTTTCCTTGGGCTGGGTAACCTTATCCCAGCCAACCAAGGCCCATTTCTTCTCCCCTTTTGCACCTTCCCATAAAAATCTTCTAGCCATTTTGTCCGGCTCTTTCCATATAGAATGTGGGGCAGCCAGGATGGAGAATTTATATATTGGCATGGCCTGAATAACTAACTGTAAGAAAGTTAGTCGGCCCCCATAGCTTAACCATTTATGAGACCAATGATTCATTCTATCTTTGATGCCATCCAAAAGATCCTTCCAGATATCAATTTTTAGTTTTTTGAAATGCAGAGGAACCCCCAAGTAAACTACTGGGAGAGAGGTCCTAGTGAATCCCAAGATCTCTATAACTCTGTCCTGTAACCTTTGGTCAAGATTGAAGAAGACCACTTTGGATTTTTTATCATTGGTGACTTGGTTTGAGGCCCTGAGGTAGACATTTAGAGTATCTCTGATTCCTCTAGCTTCCACGAGACTGGCCACTCCAACCAATCCTGTATCATCCACAAACTGTAAGTGAGTCAAAACTTCCGCCCCCACCTTAATACCTGTTATCAGACCTTGATGTCTTCTTCTCAGGAAGAGTCTACCTAGTCCTTCAGCCAAGATGAGGAAGAGATAGGGAGAGCATGGGTCCCCTTGACGAAGACCCCGTGAGGCTCCAAAAGGTGGCGAGGGAAGCCCCTTGATTAGAACGAGAATAAGAAGGCGTAGAAATACAGCTCATGACCCAGTCTATCCAGTCCTGAGAGAAACCAAAGGCTGCCAACATCTTTGCCAGGAAGCCCCACTCCACCCTATCATAAGCCTTGGACATATCCAGTTTAATGAACATTCCTTTGTTACCTGATTTTTGCATTGTATGGATTGCCTCCTGGGCAAGGACCACTCCATCCAAGATCTGTCTACCTTCTACAAAACCCCCTTGCTCTGAGGAAATTATATTATGAAGGAGAGGTTTTAGCCGTTCAGCCATAATCTTTGTGATTATTTTATAAATCACGTTGCATAAGGCAATAGGTCTGAAATCAGAGATATGAACCCCCTCCTCCCCTTTTGGAATTAAAGTGATGAAGGTGTGATTTAGAGCCTTGAGCATTCTTTTATTAGTTCTGGACTCCTCTGTGACAGCCAAAACATCCTCCTCCAAGGTATCCCAAAAGGCCTGAAAAAACTCAATAGGAAAGCCATCTGGACCTGGCGATTTGCCAGTGCTCATCCCAAAGACCACATTCTTTAGTTCATCTCTAGCAATGGGTCTAAGAAGGGCCTGATTCTCTTCGTGAGAGATAATAGAGGGTATGACATCAATAACTTCATTTTGAGCTTCCACATCTTGCTCCATAATTTCCTTAAAAAGTTTTGAGAAATAATCCATTGAGTGGGAATGCATACCGGGAAGAGTATCAAAAGAGTGTCCATTCTCATCTTGAAGGACTTCCATGTTATTCATTTGTCTCCTAGCACGAGGCTGATCGATGGAAAAATTTTGTATTTCTATCTCCTTCTAATAACCAAGTGTTTCTTGCTCTCTGTTTCTAGTAAATCTCTTCTTGATTATCAATGTCCTCAACCGCTTTGCGCAAAGCATCATCCTCGGTTTTAAGGTGCTCAGTAATTGTTCCTTCCCTGAAGTGTTTTTGCACCTCTTCCCATCTGGCCACCAAGGGAGCCCGTTGGAGCTGGAAGTCTGACTTATTAGTTTGCCTCCACTGTTTCAATTTAATCTTGACAAAATGAAGTTGTTTGTGGAATTTGAACATTGTTGTCCCAAAAGGTAGGCGGCCTTCTTCCCACCACTGTGGAATTTTCCTTCGGAGATCCTCTTTTTGCAACCAAAAATTTTCAAATTTAAATGGTTTGTGGTGCTGCCCTGTCATAGTCCCTCCCTCCAACAAAATGGGAAAGTGATCTGATACTGGGCCTTCCAAAATCTGAAATTTAATATTCCATTTAACAAATGCCTCCTCGGAGACCAGAAAATGGTCTAGCTTTACCTTCCTGTTGTGTGGCTCTCTCCTCTTATTAGTCCAAGTAAAGTGGGTTCCAGGGCCTTTGATATCAACTAGGTGAAAGGCCTGGACTTGGGCAATCAGAAGCCGGTCCCCTGGATCCAAAACTGGGATACCACCTTCCTGATCCCTAGCAGATAATTTGGCATTAAAATCCCTAGCAATAATCCAGTCTAAATCTTCTCGGGAGGACCTCATGTTGTGTACAGCTTTCCATTGGAGCCTCTGGCCATCAATGCTTTGAGCCCCATAGAAGTTTGTAATTAAAACATGTTCAGCAGTGACATTGTTCCTAAAAAGAGATGTGAGAACACCCCTCCAAGCTATATGTTCTATTGCTGTCCATTCCAGAGGGTTCCAAAGAGTAACAATCCCCCCCGAGGCACCTTGAGCAGCCACATCCATATAACCAGCGCCCCTCCATATTCTACTAACGAGTTTTGCACATAAGATCTAAAGACATTTTTGTCTCCTGGATGAGCAAAAAGTCTGTTTTACATTTTCCTAAAATTCTTTGAACAGCGAGATTGATGGGTTCTCCTTGTTTAAACCCCTAACATTCCAGGATTGAATAATCATTGAAAACCTTGGGAGCAATAAGAATCAATTGTCCTCACCGATCCTCCATTGATCAGCTTGTCTCCTTGCACTGCTAGTAGATCCTTATTGGACTTTCTGCCCGCTCCTTGAGAATTACTATTTTTAGATCTCTTCTCCACCTGAGTAATCCCTAGAGCTGGCCTTTCTCTGTTCTTTTCTGCACTTCCCATGTTGACATCCTTAATAACTGGTTGTGCTGGGGAGTGGATTACCAATGCCCCTGGGTTCTCTGGCTGCAATATCTCAGAGGGTTCAATCACCTGTTCTAAGACAGGAGTAAATGAAGGAGAAGCATGAGAGTGGATGTTATTATCCTCAACATTCCCATCCACTCCTTCCATGACTTGGTCCTCTTGATCCACTAGTGACTTAAAGATTTCATACCGGTTGGTTGGCTTGAGTTGTGCCTGCTCCTTGCCATTTTTCTTTTTGTTTCTCCTTCGCTTCGGCTGTTCAAAGCCATCTTTCTGGACATCAGAACCCTGAGGAGTATTGGATGGTTCTTTGACGGGAGTAAACTTACCCTCTCTGGGGCGATTTGGCATTCCAAGCGGAGCCTCCGCTTTTGTGCTCAAAATATTTGGACAGAACCTTGCCAAATGGCCATGCTTATGGCAGACTCTGCATCTAAAAGGTAGGGCCTCATAATCTAACTGCTGGATCCAGGATAGTCCTGCCAACTCAAGTTCCACCTCGGTTGGTAGAGGCTGGCTAATATCCATTTCTACACAAATTCTAGCAAAGACAGTTGTGTTTCCCTCTATGGTATCTTTGGAGACTCCTAGATATCTACCTAGTGAATTACCAATCATCTCCAGAACCTGCTCACCCCAAAACTCCATCGGGAGAGCGTACAGCCGGATCCAAACCGGGACAGCCGTGGGTTCAATACGAGGATCGAAACCCACTCTCCAAGGTTGAACAAATAACCCTGTCGGACCGTGGTTCCTCTTCTCTGATTCAAATGCTCTGTTTCTATCTGCTAAAGAAGAGAAACTAATAATGAAATACCCATTGCTTATAGGCCATAAGGAGTACTCATCGAGTGGCTCCCAGTTCTGTCTAACCCAGGTATGCAAAAAATTTAGAGTAGGTCGGATACCCATGAATTTGCAAATCAGATCATGGTTAGCACGGTAGATGATTGTGTCTTCGACCAGCTTTGGTTCGATAACAATCTTAGGTCTGGAAGCGGATTGCGGGAGGCATCCATTAACTCGGTGTGCAGTTGAACCCTTGCCAGCATTCTTGAATAGCGTTTGAAAAGCATTCCGCTGAGCTTCATCAGTGGAAGACGAAGGATTTTCTTTTAACATCTCAGCATATGAGCTCTTTCTCCCAGCGAGAGGAACTGGAGGAGACCCCATTGGGCCCTCCCGGGGTAGCGGACGAACCTTCAGAGTAGCACAAAGTCAACCCACCAAAGTCCCTGGAAAATCCTTCACACCAGAAACCCTAGAGCATCGCCCGACGCCTGCTCAAAAATTTTCTCGCCAAATTGCCAGAGCTCCATTTCGAAAGTTTTCCCAATCGTATGGTAATGGCATATTAAATTTTGGTTTTGTAGGCATTTTGAGATCCTTAGCTAGGAAAAGGCTTTTTTTGGCCTACTCGTTAAGTGGGATAGAATTTTTATTGGGAGGTGTGGAAGAATTCAGTGGTATTTTACCTTTAATCTAAAGAATATAATTTTTCTTTCTAAACTGTTGGTGAGCATGCACCTCTTCTTCTAGGTATTCTTTAGGTTAATATTTATCCACCTCAAAGAGCTCATATGTTTCTAAAACTAAGGTTGTCCCTATATTTTAATAAGATTGATCCCCAACAATTTCATTAGTGGGCACTAATTCCAAATTTCTATCTCTTTTTGGACAATATCCAAAGTAGTTTTAAACTCTAGATAGTCAGTTTCACCATGTTGAGTAGTGGAATGGACCCTGCACCACTTGGGCAAAGCAAGGTCAACCAAATTTATGGAAGTGCTTGTGCTATCTTTAGACTGATCTAGTTGCTAGTAGAATTTAACACTCCATTATTTATGTATCCCATTGGTGGTTAGTCTTTTGTAATTTTAAGTTTCTATTTTGAATGACATGTGCATATGGGTATTGAAGAACTTGCCACTATAGTTGAAGCATATCATTGCTTAATTTTTGAACCATGCTTTGTAAGTTATATAACTTAGGATTTGGATTATTAAATTGAATTGATCTTGGTTGAGCTATTACACTATTTATGGATGCAAATGTGTTCAAAAATATGGGTAATTTTTTTTTAATGGTTTTTTGGATTCGTATGATTACTAAGGTTATTTTTGGTTGCCTGATTGCTCACATTAGGTATCATCTAATTTTTGGGTGTTAGATTGAAAGGTTGGTATTAGTTGTGATACATAATCCTTGGTAATGGATTAATAATGGTAAGATATTGTGTAAATGCCTAATTTATTAATGACATTTGATTATAAGTCCTTGGTTGTCCAAGTGAAGGTAATTGATCCAAACCAAAACTTTGGGGTATTAATTATTGTTCAACTATTACAACCTCACTATATTCTATGGGAAAGGATGTAATTTAATGAACTCCCCTCATAAACATGGAAGTTAATGGGTCTAGGTATCTAAAGTACATATGGATTGCTTCTTCATCTATTAGGATGTAAGGTGTCATCAACATGGTATATAATTTATAGAGCCTTGTGTTGAATAGTCTCAGGGATTCACTAGGTTCTCTATGGGTAAAATAAAACTAATGATAGATCACAACTAGGTCAGTGGGTAATATAAAATGGTTAATAAATGTTACATCTAACTAATCCCAAGAATTAATTGATCCTAAAGATAATCTGATATACCAGTCATAATAAAACTCATCTGACGTGTGTGGAAATGTTTTACAAGAAACATCCCCATGTATAATTTATAAATGAATTAAAACATATTTGTATGTCTGAATTTGTTCTTCAACTAACATCATTCCATCATGTCTATACTGGGGAGAATATATTTTAGCATTCTTGGGAATATCATGTGCATGCCTTGGTATATTTAGAGGACTATTCCCTACAAACCATGGAGTAGGTGCTACCATTGATGGACCTTAGGGATAGTTACTTTTGGTTCTAACTTTAACAATCAATATATGTAATATAAATAGTACATCAAGAAAAATTAATTTTTAGAGTCTAGGACCTCCTTTTATCACCAGTTCTATTGAGCATGTAAATGAAACATTTTCAAGGGTAATCCAACATACTTGGAATAGGATATGTCCCATTTTAAAAGAAAATGTGTTTCCTCCAAGGTTTTGTTATGCTAAGTCTTGGCTAGTGCAGGCAAAACTAGAGGTCATTAATAGTTGTTATTTCAAGGGGCCTTTGTTGGTATGACTAAAAAAAATATTTCTTAGGTACAATATTCTAAAATTTAATGCTTAACTATCTAAAAATAATTCCATTGCATTGATAGTTTAACATATGTGAGCTAAGTGGAATTAAAACGGGGTAAAGAAAGATAAATTTTAAGCTCTATAAAACTATGAGTGCTTAATTATTATTGTTCATTGAAACTATATGAAAATTTAAAATGCAATACAAAAAACTAGCTTCAATGCTTCAAACAAAATTTAATCTACTCCTAATATAAACAAGATCCAAAAAAAATAAAAGGTTCAAGAGTAAGATAAAAGAAAGAAAAAAACAAAATCATATTGCCTTGAACTTCAACTCTAATCTAGTAAAGCAATAATTCTAATTTAAATCAATCTTAGTTTGCCTAGTATTCACACAATGTAAGGTTCAGTATGGTGCAATATTTAGAGGAACAACAAAATATGAAATGGACTGAGTGCAACCACCATCAACATGCGTAGATTGAACATAATAAATTTTAAAAGTCTTACATTATAAAGATAGGTATTGAGTACATTGATTTAAATTTATCCATTTTGATGGATTACAATAATAGATATCATAATAATAGTAGCTTGGTTCAAAAATACCATCTGACTAAAAATAGAAAAAAAATCTAAGAAAGAAGAAAGCTAAAGGGGCTAGCTAACAAATGGTTTCTCACCTTTGTAACAAGCTAGTGAGCCATTATTTATACAATTTTTGGCCCTCATAGAGTTATATAATTTGCAATAAATGATGTGCTCCTTTGGATTGCTTTCAACCATATTTAGTCCATACCTCATTAAATATCCCCTATGATGATTGACCATGCCTCATTCAATATCCACTTGCACGGTGCTTGGGATCTCTAAAACCTAATTGGTTAGTTGATCTACCAAACACAACAAGTAGGCTATCATAAATTTTACCATGTCAACTATTCGATACATCTATGTTCATCAAGCTTGCACTCATCTGGTTAGCATTAAAATTTCTACATCTATCACCTTTACATTTAAAGCAACCACAAAAATTATCTTGCAAGTCAAAGCAAAAATGCAAGCATTGAAAACTATTTTAAATACTATAATTAATCATATAAGAAATTATTACTATTATTTTTTAAATTATTTTTTTAATTTTTATTTATTATTACATATATACATGATATGCACATATATTTTTCCTTTTATTTATTTTTAACATATTTTTATTTATTTACTTTTTAATGGTTTTTTCTCATGTTTTTTTTTTTTAAAATATATCTAGTTTTTTTGTGGTTGGGAAATTTTTAGTTGAAGCTTTCTTTTCCAATTTTAGGGTATAATTCTAATGGTAGGTTGATATATAATGGTTAGATTAATTTTAATCTTTGTTATTTCTCCATAGGTGTCCAAATAAAATACCTTATACTAGCATAATTTATTTCTAAGGCATTGGTCGAGGTGGTTGGACTGATTTCCATTTCCTCAAGTTTTTTTTTGAGTGTTTGGGGGCTTCTACTTTGGCTTTAGTTTTCTTCTTATCCTTCCTAGAAATTATCATAATATTCTAATTTGGTATTCTTTAATTTTATTTCCCTATGCTTTTAGCCACAAGTGACCAAAGCTTCCAAGCATGTTAGCTTTCAATTGTCAAGGTAATTTCCATTGGTTTGGGTAGTTTTTCAATTGTTGGGATTGTTTTTCCAAATGTCAAGCAATTTCTACATAGAGACTATTGGGCTTAAAAATACCAACTCTTATACCCCTAATTTTCAAACAAGATTAAAAACAAGTGTCTAGGTGATTATAGGTTGTGGTAGTCAAAGTCAAAAGTGATAAATTTCACAAAGATAAAGGTCCAAAATAATCTCCATGGTCATGAAGGAATAGCACCGGGTCATCTTGTGCATAATTCATATAAAAGCATCCTTCATAAATTCATTCCTATCACATCCATTTTACCATAGTATTATCATTTCACCATTTATTTTTATTAAAGCCTCTGCTACATTCATTTAATCTTACACTTCATAATTTCATTTCATAGTTTTTCATTATCATCCATTCATTCTTCAATGCATGCATAGATCACCCGATGAATATAAATTCCACCACCTCAAGTTATGGGTTGCACAAAAATATTCCAATAAGTTTACATTTCCCCTAAAGCCAAACAAGGATCTATATTACATATAAATCCACCCTAATGTATTCATATTCCCTAAGGTGTGAAGTGTGTCATCTACATTGAATATTTTTTCCTTTTATGAATCATAAAAAATCTCAAAGTCTCTCCTTAGTCATTATAGCCAATAAAACTCCCATCAACCATCTCATATGATGAAATAAAGAAGTACAGTTGTCCCAAAATATGCCCCATTCACTCACCCGACCACCCATGTGTCATAAACCATCGCATCTATGATTCATGGCCTATATTCTTGCATTAAGAATTTTATTGGATACCTTACCTGATGTTCCTCAATTTTCACCCAATAGACCATATGTCCTTTTATAATTACGTGCACTCATAGTCAATAGCGACTAAGTCATCCAAAATTACGTTTCTCATTGCATATCCTATCCGATAACCGTCCTCATCTACCCAAACACTTAAACTTTTTTGAATATCTTGGTTGATGGTAAATATTATAGGCACCTAAGTCAAATGCCTTATCTGATGGTGGAATTTTAACTTTAAAACCATGTTGTCCATGCCTAGGTATTTAAGGGTCTTATTGATGTAATTAATGCATTCCCATTTTAGTACCATGGTAAATCATCTTGTTTAAAGTCCTCTTTGGAAAGTAATTGATCGACCCACTCACCCGATGCCATCTCATTGGCTGAATATCTTAACCAATGCTCTATGATTACTTAGAATGATTGATGGTGTAGGTAAGCTCAGATAAGTGAAGCGATGGTCTCCCATTGGTCGATCATAGCATTTGATAGTTGCCTCACTTTGCACCCCGGGTGGATGACTCATCTGACAACACCCGATATATTTGAAAACCAAGTAACTTCACCTAAATCTTCTACCTACTGATCCATTGGTTGATGACATCACCCACTTGAAATTCATTAGATATATTCTCCTCCCACTAATATTTTATTAGTTAAGCATGATCATTTTTTTACTAAAGTCATCATTCAAGTCATGACATCGATCGTAACATCTGAAATAATATGTTTCATTGGCCTTCTCATCTGCCCAAGAATGTGACTTGTTTTACAAGGTGAAATCAAGTAGATATCTCATCTGATCCACCATCATTAAATTCAGGTCACTTGATGTTAACTCCCATCTCATGAGGTATCCCACCCGCATACATCTTCAATAGTGACAATGAAATTTAACCTGATGACATGGTGAGAAAGGACAAGGAGATTTAGTGACTAGACTAATTCTAGCGAGCTATTGGTTCATTAATCAAAACTTATGAAGGGAATACTTGAGAAAGCTTCTTACTGGCCCATCCAACATCAATTTCTGTATCGCTCCAAATTTTTTGCATCCTTACCTTCAGGCTATAGGATCCATGCCCGAAAGGGGGATGCGAGAAGGATGGGACAATACCTCGGACTGAGAGGCCCTTTGAAGGTCCCGCCTCTCGGGGGAGGGGTATAAGGGTGAATTTTCGATGGATGGTGGGTTCACCAGGAAACTTTTGAGTGGCAGTTTCCACACCTAGGTTGAGAGTAGGTTTGATGTGTTCATTTTGTACTTTAATCATTCATATCCTAGGTTTGGCCAAGATGAATCTAAGCTATTCTATATGCCAATGCTGATTTTTATGAATACAAAAAACATGAATAAGTGCTAAACACAGAAAATATGCTAAATGGGACAGAATATACCTGATTTCGGATGTCTGATGCAGATTCTGAGTTTTGTAGAAGTCCAAATCATCTCAAATCATACGTAATCATCTGAAATGTCATAGAATCATCTCAGATCTCAGTCGGTCATCTGAGATCAGACGAAATCATCATCGATCTAACGAATTCATCAGATGAATTTGTCAGAAACCTGTAGTCATAGAGATAGATACCAAAAACCAAAAATACAACTACAAAAGCAAGGGGAAATGATAGAAATGATAGTGAATTTGCCTAAATGATAGATCTAGATAATGATTAAAGGAAAATGTGTTACTTTAATACTTTATTTTACCTTTAGCATGCATCTATACTAAATGAGGTGAACTCCAGGATGCAGGAATAAAATAAACCAAGCTAATGCGTAAGAAAATGAAGAGAAAAGATAAGAAAATGCAAACTTCGGGCTCTGATTGCCCCCAATCTAGACTGCAGTCGAGATCACCTCCAATCGTACGAGATCATCATCGATCTGCGACAGGATCGTCCAAAATTGTCTGGAATCGCTTGCGATGATCCGAGCTTGCTCCGACTGAAAAACAATAAGATTCCTGCAAGAAAACTTGAAATACCGAATACAAACGATGGTACGAGGATGTTCTAATGCACAAGGAGCTAAATTTGTAGGGAAATCAGTCAACCAGGGGATTCAAGGGGGTTCAGGGGGATAAACTAAGAAAATCCCAGTTTATATAGGATTAGGGAGAGGTTAGGAGGTTGGAGATCATCCCAATTTGGGAGATCTCCAATGGGGGGGACTCTAACTGCGTAGACACGCTTTCTGCCCAAGTTAGAGAAGTTGTTGAAACAGAAACTAATTATGAAAATTTGGTTTTGGGACGAAATCGTCTGGACGTTCTGTTCCAGATGAATTCATCAGATCTGGGACGATTTCGTCTGATCGTCGATGATATCGTCCAATGGTCAAAACAAATCCTAAAAATGGCATGGAAAATGAGGAGAGCGGGTAACGGGTGGTTAACGGCGGTTTGGGTTAAAATTCAAATTTTTATCTTTTTACTAAGGTTTAATTGTGCCAATTTTAGGGTGCTACATTTTGCCCCCTCTTTAGCAAATTTTCCAAAGAAAATGCGTTAAAGACGAGTTCTTCCCGTTTTATGAGAAAGCAAAATTTAACTCCATTTTCTAGACGACGATTCTAGGTCGAATCGTACGACTGCTTACTATGGTGCCCCCTCCGTGTTTTTACCCAAATCGAACGTTTGAGGTAAAAGCGCGAAAAAGAAAAATTTTTTAAAGATGTTATTGTTTTTAAATAAAATTAAGAAAAATAGGGTAAAACCCTAATTCATTGTTACTGTTCACTTTCACTATTTTTAGAGCTCTACAGGAAAAATGGTTGAGACAGCGCACAGATCGACAGAGGTCCGTGCGGGCTACGGGTAAGGATCTAAACTTGATGCATTATGTTTGGATTTAATTTGTGCAATTTTTTGTTTTAAATTTTGATTGTTTGGGGCATCACGGCCATTTTTAGGCCGTCGACGACGTCGGGACGAAATCATCCCAATTTCATCGAAATCGTCCTTAGATCATCGATTTCGTCTGAGGGCGAAATAGGCGATCTAGGGGCGATCCCGTCCAACAAGGGGCGATCCCCAAGTTTGCGAAATATGAGATGATTTCATCCTACAAAGGATGATTTTACTCAATTTAGGACGATATAATCCAATGGCGGACGATATCATCATTGTTATGAAATTAAGTTTGTTTAAAAATGCATTTAATTGTTTTTAATGATTGGTTTATTAATGAATTTTGTTGTTTTATTGTTTGTTTTGTAGAGGGGATTACTAAAGAGTCGGGAGTGGAAATACGAGGGGTTGAGAGATGACGTGGCCACGCTCGACCAGGCGAGCATGACCGACTAGCATAGGTCGGGTTGCAACATGTGGCAGAGATGCCACAAGTATCGATAGACATGGGGCTACTGACAGCCCTAGCAGAGAGGTGGTATCCGGGGTCATCCTACTTTCGGTTATCGATAGGGGAGATGGCTCCCACACTAGAGGACGTATGGAGGATTTTGAGGATCCCCATACAGGGATGGTTGATGACTCCTATGGCCAATCAGGGCCAGGCGATGATGAGGCTGAGCGGAGACCCGAGCTTCACCCTAGAGAAGGGCGGGGTGAACATCGAGTCTTTGAGGCAGATGCCTGGGGCATCTAGGTTGACTCGAGTGTTGGCAGGGGTAGTGGGTGGCTTACTATTGTGCCACCAGAGTGGGTGCAGATTACCCTGGCTCCTTTTGGATGTGGTCTATGACATGAGAGACCATGGATACAGATTTGCATGGGGCAGCTTTGTACTATGCCGCTTGTATAGGATCCTACATGGGGTCGTATACAAGGGAGGCCGATGTCTGGTTTTGACATCATTGCTATAGGTTTGGTGCTGGGAGCACATCACGATGCGGAGGCCGATAGGGCTCCCACTAATAAGGGTTGATCGAGAGAGGCCCCGGGTTTTCTACTGGTGGTTACAGAGAGGGTCACAGTGGTGGATAGATCTATCGATGTCACGGAGGTTGCTAGATGACCTCATCCCAGACCAGATCACCTAGAGGCCATGGAGAGAGCATCCAGGGTGGGCAGAGGATGGGCAGGAGCTGGCTCGCATCAGGCGAGTCTGCTGGCTGAGGATGGAGCGAGGAGAGGTAGAGCTCCACCGCTACGACCGAGTTCTATGATAGTTCGGTCTACAGTAGGGGATCCCTTCTCTCAGGGATTATGAGTACTCCTAGACTATTCGGGATAGTACCACATTGAGCGGGGCTCCAGACATGCAGTGGTTCTAGAGTCAGGATGCAGATGATGCCCCCATCCAGCCAGTGGATGGTGATGATGTTAGGGTTGCAGATGGATACGATGCCTGGTACATAGGCATCCACCCTCCTCGGATGATGAGGGCATAGGGTCCAGTGCACGTCGTGGTGCGATGGATGGGGAGGCGGTGCCAGGCTGCTATTGAGGTAGCGCGGGGTCACGACGGGAGAGAGCAATGATGGTTTCCATAGGAGAGACGCCATAGGATGGCACAGGCTCCACAGAGACCACAGTGGATAGGGAGGAGGGAGGAGGGATTCCCTTCTTAGCAGGGGAGAGGCCACCATCACTCGATAAGGGCAAGGGTGTCGAGGTAGGGGAGAGCAACGAGATGATGGCTCTCCGGGCTGAGGTTGCCCACCTCCGGGCTCAGGTGCAGACATTACAAGATGAGGCTACATGGCTCAGGGCTCGGAGTGGAGGGGCGAGCACTCAGGATCTGGCATGGTCTATTGCTCAGACCACATTCTATCAGGGGTTGTACTATCACATGGTTCCAGAGAACCAGAGGATACCATTGCCAGCCCCCATTGCAGAGCCGATCATGATGGGATCATCGAGGACATCCTCACGATCGACGGCGAGGACCCGGGACACAGCTCGGACCTCTATGGGACCACCTCCTCCATGGCAGGGTGGGGGAGGAGATGAGGCAGAGAGCTCGAGGGCTTCTCGAGGCTAGCCGCTCACTACACAGAGATTGTATATACATTTATTACTTTTTGAGGGGATTGAGTATGCCAGGGTATTGATTGTGGCATACCAATCCAGATGATGTACATATTTGATTGATGATATATATATAGATTGTCTTTTTGATGATATGACTTGTGTATATGTTGTATGATGCTTTAATTTTGGATTTGTTGATTGATTATTCATGTAATTATGTCGTTTGGAAATAAATTATAATTTTTATGTCATGGCATAAAATTTAAAGGAAATAATCTGATGTAAACAAATTGGTTGTTTTGGTGGTGTGATTTGATGCAAAATAAAAGGGACTTCTAACAATAATTTCAAAGGACATTGTCGTTGTTATAGACCATTTCATGGAGTCGCCGCTCGCTAGGTCGTCAAGCTAATCCCAGTATAGAAATATTGCTAAAAGTAAAAGAGTGCTTAAGAGACTGTCTTAAGACTTTGTGTTGTGATGATGAAAATGATGATGGTGATGATTTGTTTTCAGATTTTCATAAAAATATTATGCATGAGATATTAAAAGAAATATGATTTTTGCTAGGCATAAATTCCTAAGTGTGATAAAATTTTTGAATAAGTCCCTAGGAACTATACCATCATTGCAAAATGGAATGTTTGACATAAGGACATGAAAATGGAAAAAATTGCGTTCTTTTTAAAGCACAATTGTGTAACATAATGATGTAAGCCATATGTTTTTATGAATTATAATGAATGGAAAATAAAATTAGAACAATGGTTTGCGCTAGGCATAGAACTATAGGTATAGACTTATACCATCATCGCGAAATCCAAAAGGAATTTGATATTTTAGTTTTATTGCATGATTGATTTTTGATTTTGAGATAAACAAAATATAAAATAAGGACTTGCGCTAGGCATAAAATTCTAGTTTAGGTTTTGGAACTATACCATCATTGCGGAAGTCGAAGATATAAAGAAATGTGACTTTATTGCATGTTTTTGAAAGAAATTTTGGATTTTGGAAAGAAATATGTATGTAATTGGTTTTATACTAAACAAATGTTCTTTTAAATAAGAAGATGAAATGGTTCTAAAAGAATTGCAAAGATATTTTAAACTATCTCAAAGACAAAATGTAGATTTATAAGAAATCCCATGTGCAAATGTGAGTTCATTACCGATCTTGATTTATCATAATGATACAAAATCTCTCAAATACAAATGTGTGTGCAATTGTATTGTTCATTTACCAATTTTGAGCAAGAAAATTTGATACAAGTAATTTGAATTAACCAAATGAGTGTTCGTTGACCATGATTTATATGCATGTAACCGTACCAGACTACTATGTAAGTTAGGTCATCAAGAGCTAGCTAATCCATAAGCCGACATAGGTCTATACAAAATAAGGTCACTAATGTGATAGACATATCACCATGCTAGGGATTACCCAAGGCCAAGCGGGTTGGGCACAAACCGCCTGTTATGGGGCTTACCTCACAGTTTTTGAATAATTGAGAATTCCAAGGATTCAAGCTCATTCACCCTTCTTTTCTTTTTCAATGGGTAGGGAAAGGGATTTTATTGCTTTTTGCTTTTTCTTTTCTCTTTTTCTCTTTTTTCTTTTTTTTTGTATTTTTGTTTGATATTGAGATAATGCTGAAATATTGCTGCGATGATACAAAATAATATTTTTCTTTTTCTCATTTGCTTTGACTTTTTCTTTTGCTTCCTATACTAGGGATACTTGCTCGGATTGGCTGTAGAGCAAGGGATTTTTATTCTGGGTAGGGGTGAGCTTGTCCTTTTGTCAATTCTCAAAGATTCTAGACCATGTGCATGATAGGATAGCAAGGGAAACTTTTCGCTCAAGAAACCATTTCTACTATGTAGCATCATATCGAATGTGCAATGAAATCATTTTAATGTGAAGAGATGTACTTGGTTCAAGTAAATAACAAGATCAGTTCTCTATGCTCAAAACTTTATTTAATTCAACTGTGGACTTTGATATAAGAGAGATTAATAATCATACCAAATAAAATCAAGATATTTATTCATGTGAATGTGAAAGTGCGGGATTCCAAATAAATACTAATTTATCCAAAATAACTAAAAATATGACTGCAATACTTCAAGAATTGACAAGTGTAAAAATAAAAGATGTTTTTGAAGATTTTGATGATTTTAAAGTTTTTATATTTTGATTTTAATTTATGAATTGAAAGAATAAATACTATTATGTTTTTTTTTTTAATTTTTATATGGATGACTAAAATGAAACAATATGCAAAATAACAATATATACAATGATGAAATGACCAAATTTTATGCATAATAGCGCTTAAGATGCATAATGTTCATAGGTTCTTTAAGATCTTTACCATCTAAGGTAGCTAATCGGTATGCTCCCGATCCAAATTTAGCAGTGATGACATATGGTCCAAGCCAGTTAGGTTCAAATTTACCTTTAAGATCTTTAGTTGCATTAGTATTTTTTTGATTTTCTTTTAAAACAAGGTCGTCGATCTCAAAGGATCGATGATGAACTTTCTTGAGGTATGCTCGCTTGAGCTTGTTTTGGTAGGCACGAAGATGCTCCAAAGCATTGATGCGCTTCTCATCTAGGAGTTCCAGCTGACTAAATCTTCCAGCACGATATTCATCTCCTACTTCAGTATCTTGAAGTAGTAGAGCCAAAGAAGGAACTTCTAATTCAAAGGGAAAAACAACTTCAGCGCCATAAACCAAAACAAAAGGTGAAGTGCCCGTGGGAGTGCGAACGCTAGTTCGATAAGCCCACAAAGCAGGATATAATTGGATGTGCCAATCTCGACCAGATTTATTGACCAGTATTTTGAGGATTTTGATTAATGTTTTATTAGATGCTTCTTCTTGGCCATTACCCTGAGGATAATAGGGAGTGGACCAACGATGTTGAATTTTATATTTTTGACATAATTTTTTGACATCTTTATTTTTGAAACAAGTTCCATTATCTGAGATGAGATTTGCAGGAATGCCGAACCTACAAATAATTTGATTAAAAATAAACTTGGAAACTTGGGTTCCAGTGCAAGAAGCTAAGGGCATAGCTTCAACCCACTTCGTGAAATACTCAGTGGCGGTAATGATAAATTTGTGTCCATCAGATGACACAGGGTTGATTTTTCCAATGATGTCTAAGCCCCATTTTGAAAAGGGCCAAGGAGATGAAATAGCCTGCAGTTCTTGTGCAGGCGCATGGACAAGGTCAACGTGTTTCTGGAACTTGTCGCAATGGCGCACATAATCATGTGCATCATTCTCCATGGTAGGCCAAAAATATCCTATCCTAAGGAGCTTCTTAGCAATGGCGCTACCACTAAAATGTCCCCCACAAGATCCATTGTGGGCTTCACTTAAAGCTGATCTAGATTCTTCTAGATTCAAACATCTTAGTAGGATGCCTTCAAAAGATCTCCTATACAAGGTATTACCAATAATCACGAAGCGACTTGCTCGTCTACGTAATAACCGATGTTGGTTGCTATTACAACCTTCAGGGAAGGTCCCATTTTGAAGAAAATTAAATATATCAGTGTACCATGGTTCAGGAGTAGTTTCATTGATTAAAAACACATCCAAGGGTTCTAAGCATGATTTATGTGAAGCGGGTTCCTGGAGTCGATGAATAATGATGGTAGCATATTCGTCATCTAACTCCAGGGGCAAAAGAGATGCAGCTGCAGCCATAGCGTCAGCCGCACGGTTGCTAGTTCGAGGAATAGCTTCCAAGGTAACTTGATCAAATAGAGATAATAATTGTAAGACATATGCTTTATATGGACGTAATTTATCATCTCTGGTCTGATAAACATCATTGATTTGATTTATGACAAGTTGAGAATCATCGAAAACCAATAGATTTTTAATTTTCAATGCCAAGGCAGCTCGTAATCCAAGGATTAAAGCCTCATATTCAGCAGTATTATTAGTGCAAGCAAACGTTAATTTAAAGGATAGAGGTATAAGATGTTTCTATGGAGATATTAAAATAATACCTGCACCAGCCCCACTCATGCATCGGGCACCATCAAAGTATAGGGACCATTGCTCTGGATGGTCTGCCTCTAAGTTTAAGGCATTCATCAGGAAACTCAATGATGAGGGGATGGGTAGACTCTAAAGGTGCAGCAGCTAATTGATCTACTATGATTTGACCTTTAACAGACTTCTGTCCTATAAACATGAGTTCAAACTTGCTGAGCGCAAGAACCCACTTTGTTGTGCGACCAGATAAATAAGGTCGACTCATGAGATATCGCAAAGGGTCGAATTTAGCAATAACATACGTTTTCTGACTGAGCATATAATGGCATAATTTTTGTGTAGAAAATATGACGGTGAGACATAACTTCTCTAATACTGTATAGCGAGTTTCATAACTGATTAAGGTTCTGCTAATGTAATAATTAGCACGTTCTTTCTTCTCATCGTCAAGTTGAGCTAACATAGCTCCTAAGGCAAAATCTGAAGCAAAAATGTACAAGATAAATGGATGATCAGATCTAGGTGGTGAAAGCACTGGTGGTTTAAGGAGATATTGTTTGAGGAGTTCAAATGCTTCCTGACATTCGTCGTCCCAATGAAAAGAGACATCTTTCTTAAGAAGCTTAAGAAAGGGTCCTATTTTATCTGCCAACTTATCGATGAAGCGACGAATAGCTTGAAGCTTACCTTGTAAACTTCGTAATTCGGATATATTTGTGGGTGCGGGCATATCAGTGATAGCCATGATCTTGAGAGGGTCAATTTCAATGCCACGTAAAGAAACTATAACCCCCAATAATTTACCGGACTTAACTCCGAATATACATTTGGTTGGATTTAATCGGATAAGATATTCCCTTAACCGATCAAATACTTTTCTCAAGTCATTTAAATGAGCATCTTCCTTGATGGAACGAGCTATAATATCATCTACATAATCATGTAGGATATCATGCATCATATCGTGAAAGATATAAGTCATGGCTCGTTGATATGTTGCACCTGCATTCTTCAAACCGAATGGCATCACTTTCCAACAAAAGGTTCCCCAAGGGGTAATAAAGGTTGTTTTAGCCTGATCTTCAGGAGCTATCCTGATCTGATTATAACCATAGAATCCATCCATTAGGGATATCATTCCACTCCCAATAGTAAAATCAATGATCTGATCCATGTTGGGAAGAGGAAAATCATCTTTAGGGCATGCAACATTAATATCTCTAAAGTCTGTGCAAACCCTAACTTTGGTAGCTTCTTTCTTAGTTACTGGAACTACATTCGAGATCCATTCAACATAATCAATGGCTTGTATAAAAATGACCTTCAAGAGTTTTTCTAATTCCCCTTTGACTAGTAAGGCCACTTTGGGATGCATTTTTCTAAGTTTTTGTTTAACAGGTTTAGCATCCGGATGGACTACTAGGTGATGCATAACTACAGAAGGGTCTAATCCTGGCATATCTTCATATGTCCAAGCAAAAATGTCTTCATATTCTTTAAGGAATGCAATGTATTTGTCTTGTTTTTCTTGACTCAATTCTGATCCAATGTTGATTATGTGAGGGTTATCTTCGGTTCCAATGTTAATTTTTATGACATTTTCTACTTCCATGTGTAGATCTCTCTCAAAATTAGGTGGGGCGGGTGAAACGCCCAATTCTTGTAATTCTTCTACGGTTAGCTTGGATAATTCATCTTGAGGAGTCGTGGCCTCAAGCTGGGCTATACTAGGTATAGAGCCATCGAAATAAAATCCATTATGTAATAATTCCTCAATGGAGACATCATGGAAGATATCTCCCTCCAACTCATCGTCGGATTCAGCAATCATCTCAGGGTAAGCTATGGATAGCATATTACATGTAAATGGGTTATTCCTTAAATGCAAAGCATCATGTTTATCCAAATAATCTTGGTAACATATGAGATGGTCATCATCCTCAAATGGGAAGGGCTGACCTTTACTAGGAAATAGGCCCACACCACATCGAGCAGGCCATGGTTCTACCTCAAAAGGTTCTTTCATACCATTCTGGAAAGGTCCCAAACCTTTTCCTTTATATCCCAATTTAAGCATTATAGACTTAGCTTTAATATACTCATTAGTAAAATAACATCGAGCATATCCATCATAATGTGTCTTGATGTTTCTAGGTATTCTTCCCCAGTCATATCCCTTATAAATAAAAGCACAGCTCCCGACTTGGTAGATACTTCCCATAGGCTGTGGGAGGCCCAAAGTACGAGGGGAGGGTGGCAATTTATTTAAAATAAGGGAATCTTGCATGGAAACGTTTGTTTTCTCTGATATAAGGATTTTAGATAAATCGGGTAAGAGCTCATCAGTAAGAGCATAAGAGGTAGAAGGAATATTTCCTACATCTTCTGATGCGTAAACTATGTCTCTGGTAGGTGTAGATGTTGTAGAGATGTCTATGGATGAGTCTATAGGTATGGAAGTTATAGGAGTAAAACAAGAAGCATTGGTTGTGGGTTTAGGATCTTTTTGAGGTCCTAATGTGGTTTGTTTAGAGGATGGTTGAATTATATGTAGAGGTGGAGTTGATGGAGAAAAAGTAGATGATGTGATGGGTGTGTGTTTCACACGTTTAGACGGATGATTAGAATTAGGATGTGTGGATGATAAAGCAGGGCAAAATTGAACTCCAACAGGTTCTGCCAAAGCACACATATCAAAGGGTCTGGGATCACCATGAATGGTAACCAATTGATTCTTAAATTCGAATTTAACACACTGATGTAAAGTTGAGGGAACAGCTCGCATCGCGTTGATCCAAGGGTGACCCAAGAGTATATTGTACGATGCAGGGCAATGTACAATAAACACGGTCGTGTCTAAGGTTCTAGGACCAACTTGCAATGGGATAGTAATAACTCCACACGTTTCTTGTGTTTCGTCATTGAAGGCTTTTATGATCATATCAGTTCTTTTCATTTCGTCACTTCTAAACCCAAATATTTGGTAGAAGTCAAAAGTGCAAATGTTTAAAGATGAACCATTATCAATCAAGACTCGTTTAACTGCTACATCTCCAATTAGGGCAGTAATATATAAGGGGTTATCCTTATGTAAACTATGTTGAGGTATATCTCTATCTCGGAAGTCAATACAATCGACTTCACGAGTTATGATAGTATTGGTCATGGCTTTAGGTTGAATATTTTGTGGTACCATCATTTGGCTTAATGTGAGCATTAATTCATCCCTATGTGTAGGAGAAGATCTTAAAAGGTCCAAAAGGGAAATTCTAGCTGTAGTGTTTGATAATTGTTCATTAATATTATAAGGAGGTTTAGGTTGAACATTAGGCACGTGGTTCCCTTTATTAGGAATTTTCAAAACAAATGGAGCTGAGCCATCGTTCTGAGTTTGATCTTGTTGAGAATTTTGAGCCTGTTGTCGAGTAACAGCTCCGATGGTACCTACAATATTATCTTGCAGATGATGAATAGGTCTTGGTCTAGCATTTATGGCTTGTTCATTAGAAAGTAATTGGTGAGAAGATGGTCTAGTAGTGACTCTTCTAGGAAATGGTTCTTCTGGAACCATAGAATTTGTGATGGGTTGAATAGCGTCTGATTCATCCTCAGAGCTATTCGATTGATTTGATGTGATTTCCATGTCACTTTCAGTCTCGTATTCTATATCACTAAGATCAGGTGTCCGAACATTATATAGAGGTCTGGTCGTAACCATAGATAAAGTTGTGTCAAAGATTTGCGGATCATGAATAGGTAAATGTCCACTAATAGTCCCTACATATCGGGTAGGAGGGGGAACATTATGATGCTCAATTTGATTAGCCACCTCTTTACCATGCTTTGGTAAAGGATGTTGAAATATGTCCAATGATTGATTGGCATTCTGATTCTGATTTTGGGGGATGTTCTTTTGAGCATTATTAGGAGGATTTTGTTTAGGTTGGAAGGCTTGCACCTCCATCTCATTGTTATCAATTAAATCTTGTATTTTATGTTTTAATATTTTACAAGAGTTGGTAGCGTGTCCAGGTCCTCTATGGAAATCACGAGTGTAAATCAGCTCTATATCCGGGTATAGTTGGATCAGGTTCCCGGATATTTGGTAATTGGATCAAACCTCGTTCTAATAATTGTGGGAGAATGGTTGATAAAGGTTGATTTAACCTAGTAAATTCTTGGGGTGGTTTATCAGGAGGTTTCAGTATAAATTTCTCTGTTGTTTTTGCAGCATTAACAGTAGCGATATTTCTACTATCAGTGACTCCATCACCCACAACTTGTTTATTTTTATATTGGTTTCTGGATGTTTTCTCATCATCTTTCTTTTTAAGCTGGCCTCTCCTAATGAGAGCATCTTCCACTCTTCGAGCTAAATCTATAGCTTGATCGAAGGTGGTCAAGGTCGCGGTTGATAACTCATAGGATAGTTGTTCTTGTAAATTATTGATAAAGATATCCAACATTTCTCGATAAGGTAACACAAAGTGCAATTTTCCTATCAATTGTCTCCATCGAGCTAGGAAATCAGCAAAACATTCATCTTTGTCTTGTTTTAAGTTGTACAAATATTTAATGGTTACATGCCTTTCAATGTAGGCACTAAATTGATGAACAAAAGACTCGACGGTTTCTTCGAAATTCCTCAAAGAATGAGTGGGTAGTTGATAATACCATTCCAATGCCATTCCTCCTAAACTTTTTGGGAACATTTTTAGTAATAACAAGTCATCATGTGATATATCATGACAGGCTATTCTAAACATACGAAGATGCTCTATGGGATCCTCGGTTCCTTTGTATATAGGTAGGACAGGCATAGGAAAGTGTTTAGGATATGGTTGTGCTACAACTATAGGATCTAAAGGCTGACTACACATCTCTCGATAATTGTACGAGGGATGGTAGGGATCTATCTGGTCCATGCGGGAGACTAACTGTTTCACCATGGCTTCCAGATTACTAGTTTGTCCACCATATTGGTTCGGTGGTACATGAGTATGGGATTTGTGAGCGTAGGATGGCATGACGTAAGGATTAGATGCTATATTGTTGTTATGCAAATGGTTGGTAGGAAGATTATTATGAAGAAGATTTGTTGTAGCATTATGTTGTATCCCAGATTGTTGGAAATTGGTGTTTGGTTTTATTTTAGGCTTTTGTTGATTTGAGGTATGTTGATCAATAACTTGGCGAAATAGAGCAGTGAATGACGGTTTCTTTTGTGTGGGAATAACCCTAGGCTTGGTAACAGGCACTCTAGATGGTTGGGTAACCTTGTTGTTGTTGCATGTTCTGGATTATGGCGGCCATATCCAAATTGGATGGTCCAGCTTGATCACTTTCTTGATCAACGAAGGACAAGGGATTAGTGCGTGTGTGATATATTTCTTCTAGGGTTGCTTGAGTGTCACTAATTTGATCCTTGTCCATATGGACTGCTCTATTAAGGGCACCAATATTAGTATTGAGGAACTTCCAAAAATGTTCCATATTCTCAAAAGTAACAGCTCCTTCCAGAGACATTTTAGGAGATGAGGATCCTTCCTCTCTAACAGTTTCTCTTTGTTCATTTCCTTCAACAAATTCTTCTTCTTGTTGGTCTAGGGTTCCTTCTTCCTGAATTGGGTCTTCAGGAAGGACATCTGGTTTATTTCCTGGTTTTCCTAACCAATCTTCTTCTACTTCAATTTGTTTTCCATTCCCGAGTCTAGTCATTATGCTTAAATTTAGATTTTAGCAAATATATATTGATATATATATATATATATATATTTGCAGCAAATTTGGGAGGTATATATTTTAATTATATACCTACTATAATACTTAAAAGAAAATGTTTTGATTTTTGTTATATTTTGTTTTGTTTTTGTTTTTATGATAATATTATAAAGAGAACAAATAGTATACTAAATGCAAGAAATAATAATAATAAAAGAATGGCCTAGTTTTCTATAAATAGTTTGTAGATGTCATTGATGGGATCAAGTTCATCAGGAGTCATGAAATGCTCCTCTTCAAATTGGAAATGGTTTTTCAAGAATTTGACAAAGTGTGCTATGGTGATGTTATCTACTTCTGACTTCGACTTGTAAAAATAGAGCTCATGGCAATACTCTCGATATAACACAGCTCTAGGAACTCTATTCCATCTCTTTCTATCCGTAAGAACGACCTCTTGATCCTCTATACGAGATAGAAATTTATGTACTACAACTGCATTGTCGAGGTATTCCTCAAAGGTGTACAATTCAGAAGACACAAGGGCTCTTTTATCTGCTAACCACCTATGGCAAGCTCTCTGAAGCTCATGATATAAGGTCACTTGATCAGGATCCAGGATTCTATCTAGGACAAACCTCTTGATTTGCCTAAGTTCTGTTGATCTAGATGAAATAAGATTCAATCTCCTATCAAGTTCGTTCCACAAAGGTTGAACCCTATATGTTTGAGGTACTCTAAGCACAGAAGTAATCTCTATGGCTGCTAATTGATTCTCAACATTAATGGTGACAGCTCGTCTTTTATTATAATCTACCATCTAAATATTATATGCAATCTTACTTTGTTTATCTGATGATTCTAAATGCATTTATGTTTTGTTTTTTTTTTGGATTGTTTTCAAAAGGTTTTTAGTTTTCACGTCGGGTTCACCAAAATGTATCGCTCCAAATTTTTTGCATCCTTACCTTCAGGCTATAGGATCCACGCCCGAAAGGGGGATGCGAGAAGGATGGGACAATACCTCGGACTGAGAGGCCCTTTGAAGGTCCCGCCTCTCGAGGGAGGGGTATAAGGGTGAATTTTCGATGGATGGTGGGTTCACCAGGAAACTTTTGAGTGGCAGTTTCCACACCTAGGTTGAGAGTAGGTTTGATGTGTTCATTTTGTACTTTAATCATTCATATCCTAGGTTTGGCCAAGATGAATCTAAGCTATTCTATATGCCAATGCTGATTTTTATGAATACAAAAAACATGAATAAGTGCTAAACACAGAAAATATGCTAAATGGGACAGAATATACCTGATTTCGGATGTCTGATGTAGATTCTGAGTTTTGCAGAAGTCCAAATCATCTCAAATCATACGTAATCATCTGAAATGTCATAGAATCATCTCAGATCTCAGTCGATCATCTGAGATCAGATGAAATCATCATCGATCTGACGAATTCATCAAATGAATTCATCAGAAACCTGCAGTCACAGAGACAGATACCAAAAACCAAAAATACAACTACAAAAGCAAGGGGAAATGATAGAAATGATAGTGAATTTGCCTAAATGATAGATCCAGATAATGATTAAAGGAAAATGCGTTACTTTAATACTTTATTTTACCTTTAGCATGCATCTATACTAAATGAGGTGAACTCCAGGATGCAGGAATAAAATAAACCAAGCTAATGCGTAAGAAAATGAAGAGAAAAGATAAGAAAATGCAAACTTTGGGCTCTGATTGCCCCCAATCTGGACTGTAGTCGAGATCACCTCCAATCGTACGAGATCATCACCGATCTATGACAGGATCATCCAAAATTGTCTGGAATCGCTTGCGACGATCCGAGCTTGCTCCGGCTGAAAAACAATAAGATTCCTGCAAGAAAACTTGAAATACCGAATACAAACGATGGTACGAGGATGTTCTAATGCACAAGGAGCTAAATTTGTAGAGAAATCAGTCAACCAGGGGATTCAAGGGGGGTTCAGGGGGATAAACTAAGAAAATCCCAGTTTATATAGGATTAGGGAGAGGTTAGGAGGTTGGAGATCATCCCAATTTGGGAGATCTCCAATGGGGGGGACTCTAACTACGCAGACACGCTTTCTGCCCAAGTTAGAGAAGTTGTTGAAACAGAAACTAATTATGAAAATTTGGTTTTGGGACGAAATCGTCTGGACGTTCTGTTCCAGACGAATTCGTCAGATCTGGGATGATTTCGTCTGATCGTCGACGATATCGTCCAACGGTCAAAACAAATCCTAAAAATGGCATGGAAAATGAGGAGAGCGGGTAACGGGCGGTTAACAGGTGGTTTGGGTTAAAATTCAAATTTTTATCTTTTTACTAAGGTTTAACTGCGCCAATTTTAGGGTGCTACAATGTCACTTTGCAATTAATCAAAATCAAAGAGGATTAATGGTCACAGCTAAAAAAAATTCACCAAGGTTGATAAAAATAAAATGAGTCAGTTCTCATGAGTGTTACAACACATAAAAGGAGTTGTTGTTCATCAGTACATCCATGCCATTATATATTCACAATATAAGAATACTGATAAAGGTAATCTAAACATAGAGGCTATCAAAACTTGGGAGATGATCAAGGCCTAAAGGAAGAAATATCAGGTCACACGAATAAGTCTACCATACAAAGTGAAAAGCTTATGGATTGTACTGATAAGAGCAGATTGATGGAACAAGCAATACCAGTAATAGATTCAATGCTAATTCAAGCAAGTCAAATCCTTCCAGATCTACAAAACTTGATCATATCATCATCAGTTGAAGAAATGCATCTTGTCAACATGACTCTATATGAAGGTGAGTACCTAAACAAAGATCATAGAAACAAATATGGGCTAAAGTGTACAATAAGTAAAGCATAAAAATCATAATAAATTCTTGTATATCAATATTAAGAGATGCAAAATGTGCAACATGTTGTGGGCCAAACAAGGTTAACTTCTTTCCTAATTTTGTCACATGCCTATGCATTTAATTTATCAAACTAGGAAGCTTCGTAAAATTGCAAAGGGTCTTGAACAATATTGCTTACAATACCACTTGAGATGAGTTTGCTAGTTCTACTATTTGGGGGTGCTTCAATGGTCGTCAATCATTCATACACTCCTTAATAATTTACATAAAAACAATTAAATCTATAGAAAGGAAATATTCATGCATTACTGGAAATAAACCTATCGCAATACTAGAAAAAACAATGCGATAAACAATATTATAAAAGTGGTAAAATAATCTAGAAAACACAAGAAAAATAGGGGAAGAAATACTGGCTTGGAGTGGGCCCAGGTTCCAGCAGCTTCCTCCTAGCTGAACACGCACTTAGAAACTCTTAGAACTATATTATAATTATCAAAGCATTACAATGCTTCTTTTGTATATCTCTCTACATTTACTATCAAAATATTATATATATCCTTAGAGAGGTCTACGTGTGTTTATATAGCACACCTGTAGATCTTATGTTGTAAAGAAGTTATAATAGTCGATTCATTACAAACTAAACTAAGATAGTATGGTAAATGTGATCGACGTGTGCTAAAACTAGCATTCGTTTATAATAGTGGTGTGCTCACTGATTGGTTTGTGCTTCACCTGGAATTGGTATGACATTCTCATACATCGGTGCGATCCCCAATTTAACTCTACATGATGTAGAGTTGGAACTACACCAGTCTCTATTGTCCATGCCATGCTTGTCTAGTCAACAAACGAAGAACAAGGGCACCTTCCCTATGAGGAATGTGCCTAAGTATGTCAAGTGCCTTATCTATGAGAGGAAGGCACTTGCTTTCTAGTGGCACCTTCCTGTCGGCGCCTTCCTTATGAGAGGAAGGCACTTATTTTCCTTTGGCAGCTTCCTAAAACAGGAAGGCATTGGCCTTCTATTGGTGCCTTCCTAGGAGAGGAAGGCACTTGTTTTTCCTTGGCACCTTCCTGGAAGAGTAAGGCACCTACTTACTCTTGGTGCCTTCCTAGAAGAGGAAGGCACCTACCTTCTCTATGTTGATTCTAAAAGAAACAAAGTTCCAGGTCCATGAAAATACCTCGACTGATCCAAATATGACTAAATCAACTACAATTCCACAAAAACACACTGAAAACACACAAATTAGATAACACACATAATTTCATCAAATAATTATATAATCATTCATAAACATATGCAATATTTATTATACAACCACATAATAATCAAGAAAATGTATACAAAATATGAGCATTTTTTATGCTCATCATCCCACCATGCCTAACATATGCCACGCCCTCGTGGCATAAAAATTGTAGGTAGCCCTATTGACCCCTCATCATTGTTGTTTCTTTGTGGATCTAGATATACCTACAGAATGTGTCTGCATCTTCTACACACTAGCATTTGGAGGTGTGGCTCCTCTTTTTCTACATTGGGCTGCGGTGCTGTTGTCAGCTTTGCTTTCCTCATCCTGGTTGCTATCGAAGGTGATCTATCCAGCGTCGTCTCTACTGCCTAAAATGTAGCTTTGTAGATTGCCATAGGTCAGAGTCCAAAGGTTTGACCACTATAAGAGGGATATCTAAATTATCCCTCTTGAGATAAACTACTTGGGCTTCATATAATCGGGCTACTTCAAGAGTAAGCCTTGTGTTATCCTTTGCAATGGCAGGGGCTTCCAATTTGGGGTCATATACACCCCATCATTCAAAATACCTTATTATCGTAGAAGGTCATCCTCGGGATGACCTATAAATCTCATAGAATTGGTTGTCATCTACCAAATTGACACAGATACCAGAGTCCCCCTGCATCCTTGAGGTTGCCTTCCTAGTCTCCTTAGCTACTATCATCTCTTTGAGCAGTTGTTTGAACTATTTTTGCCTCTCTATGAATGACTGCATATCCTACTCATTATTTTGGCTCAACAAAGGTCACCTTCACCTTCTTTTGAGACGTCATGGGCCCTTTTCCTTTGGCCTTTGCAAAAAATGTGGTGGCTCGAATAGGGGTTTTCCCTTTCTCCCTAGCAGATGTCTTCTCACTTTGAGGGGCCTGCTCTACGGTCCTTGGAGCATTCTCTTCACTCTAGGGGACTTGTGCTATCATCCTTGGGGGTTCTTCTTCACCCCCATGTTTTTCCTATGCCGACCCCTTAGGTTATTCTCTTTCTTCCTTATGTCTGAGGAGTTCTTCCTTATCTCCTAGTCTTGTATGCTACTGTTGGCCCTCGTCTTTCTCGGTATCACTCAGGTCGATGATAGGGGGTGTTGTGGGACTTCTTTCCGCTTCACTCCCTAAAACAAAGGAATTATCCCTTACCTCTGGGCTGCTCTATCAGGTGTCTGATCAAAATTCTCCTGAAGAGAATACTCATTCTGTAGATGTGGAAGAATTCATTGGGACCTCTATTGCCAAGTCAGTTTGGGTTGATGCATCGCTTCTTTCTATTCTCATATCCTATACTTGTTGGTTCTCCTCCCGCAACTGCTGGACCAGCTACTCAAGCTAGGTGATTCATCTTTCTCGTTCTTCTAATTCCCATCTATGCTCATTCTGGTAGTCCTCCAAACTTTGCTAGGCCATCCAGCAATTGGTCTGCCACTCCATTGCTTCCTCCAAGGCTACATTGACTTGATCATTTCTCTCGAAAGTCCCTACATCTTGTGGGCTCCAGTTTGTCAATTATCAAAGGGTTTGGGCTGCAATGTCGACTTTCGAGTCATTCTCATTTTTTTTATCGAGAGGAGTCATCGTAGGCATTTCCTCTTGGGGACTGGTTCTGGCAGCCAAAACTTAGCCTCGCTACTAATAAGTGGTGCTCCTTCCTCTTCATACTCGGGCACTAGGGAATGCCCTCTTTCCTTTGTGTATTCAGGAACTAGTGAATGCCCTCTTTCTTTCATGAAATTTGGAAATGCCAAATACCCGATACTTGCCATCTCCTCTGCAAGGATTCCCTCTTCTTGACCTATTTTGGCAATAGCATCCTGTTGCCTTTCTTGGCCACCATCTCCCTTTACGTCGAGTTTTTGCCTCTACGCTTCTGCATGGTAGACCAGTGTTGATATCAACCCATGGTGGGCCAAGGTGGACGGTGCTCCCTTTTGGTACCTAGTCGCTACTTCCTTCAGGGAATTTTCTAGGTAGAACGGCACATTCAACTTCCTTCCATGCACCAGGTGATTCAAAAAATGCACATGGTTAGTGTGCAAATGGTTATACTTCTTGATGCATGTAAAGAATCAAGCAACCTGCTCGAATATCTTCCATAGATTCATGGGAAGGCTAATTTTGGGTAGCCCTTCCTTATCTATCTACACATTTTATCTTGGTAATAGCACTTCAACATACAGCTTTAGTAGTCCACATTTGTATATGCATTCACCTATAAGGGGCAATCCTATCGCCTACGATATGTATTTAGGGGTGACCAAAATTTCTACCCCTCGCACCTGAGCTACGTCACCCCTAAAGGAGGTAAAAAATTCCTTGGCTACCTCCATATCCTAGCTTTGAATGACCAGGGTACAATATTTGAACCATCCCTCAGTCTTGAACTATGTTTTCACCATCCCTCTGATTCTTTCTGTATCACTCGGCTCATTCTTTTTTTACAGCATGATTATGCGACCTTCCTCCCATGACACTTTCCCTTACTACTATGCTTATTTTTTTTTTCTATCCTTACTTCTTCAAGAAGGTGCCTTCTTATAGGGAAGGATCCTAACCTTAGAATTTAATTCTAGGGTATGCCTTTCAAGCCATATCATTGGCACGTGGTTCCGACCATGGGGGTATAATATTTTTATGATGACAATACTTTTTTGGTACTACATAATTTATGAATAATTATATAAAGATTTGAGTTAGTATACATGTACCTTATTTAGTGTTTCATGTGTCATGAAGAGCGTTGATTCACTGATTTATGAAATGGGGGAGGGGTATTTCGTTTGTGCAGATTACGCTAGACTTTGGTGCTGAGTTGTTTGATGGTTGGTGCTAAAGACAAACTCCCGATTTGCTCAAAAAACCATCTATCCATCATATTTGGAACATGCACGCTAATCTCACCCCATAATTCTTCAATATTTTTTTGATTAGGGTGGATTTCCATCACATGGGCGATGGTGGTAATTTGATGTCGCTCGTTCGTGTGGTGATTTCATTCTGATCGAGGCATCTGTGATACTTAAGTTTTGGTTGTATGTGAAAGGCACTTTGGTACCTTCCCAATGTGGAAGGTGCTTATGTGGTGCCTTATCAATGTGGAAGGTGCTTATATGGTGCCTTCCCAATGTTGTCGGTGCTCTTTGAATGGATGCACCTTTTGGTGGTGGAAGGCACCCTTTTGATGATGGCACCTTCCTACTATGGAAGGTGCTTCTGAATGGGTGCGCCTTCCTGATGTGGAAGGCACTGCTAAATACCTATGCCTTCCTGGGGTGGAAGGCATCATTGTATACCTACACCTTCCTGGGGTGGAAGGTGCCTTGGTCTGTATGTGCCTTCTTGATGTGGAAGGTGCCTCGGGATTTTTTTTTTGTGTGGCACCTTCCTGCCATGGAAGGCACCTATTTTTTTTTGTGTGCCTTATTTATAAGGAATGTGCCTTCTTCTGGTGGGGCGCCTTCTTCATAAGGAAGGCACCTTATTCTAGCGGGGTGCCTTCTTCATAAGGAAGGTGCCTTATTTTGGTGAGGCACCTTCTTCATAAGGAAGGTGCATTATTCTGGTTGTCACCTTCATACATAAGGTGCCTTCTTCTGGCTGGGTGCCTTCTTTATAAGGAAGGCACCTTCTTATGTGCCTTCTCGATGTGGAAGATGCTTTATTCTTGGTAATCATGTTGTGATTGACTGGGAAAGGGTGATCAAGCCTTCTCAGTCTTGCTTCACGCTGCCTCAACTTCTACCTACGAGTGCTGATGTCGAAATCCTGAGCCAAATCAGGCCTAGTTTACTAGATACCTATTCCTCATGCTGTCAAGTCCTCCTGTTAGTCTCACAATGACACTGAGAGGGGGGGTGAATCAGTGTAGCTCTTAAAAACTTAAATCTTCAACTCTTAATTCCAAAACAATGAAAACTTAAAACCCAATAAAGCAAATATACCAAAAGAGCATCACACAACACAAGATGTATCGAGGTTCACCAATTTTGGCTACTCCTCAAAATTAACTATTTGGACTCCCATCCAAATATAGCATTTTCAAAGCAACAACTTTACAATCAATTTACCAACACACACTAGAAGGAGCACCAACCCATGATTTATCTGTAACAACAGAAAGGAGCACCAACCCCTGATTTATCTGCACCAAAAAAAAGTAGCACCAACCCCTAATTTATATGCACCAACAGAAAGAAGCACCAACCCCTGATTTACCAGCACCAACTGGAAGGAGCACCAACCCCTGATGCCAAGCACCAACTTGGACTTCTATTCTGAAACTAGAATATTGACATAAATATGCCTTCACTTTTACAAGACCCTGACTGGTATATTGCTTTCTCAACATCACCCACTCTTCACACAACACACACCCTGCTCGCTCACATCCCACACACTCTTCTTGTGCTTCACATATCACACACCTCTCTCACTCGCCTCTCGTGTGCCTCTTGCTCTCCTCTTGCTCTCTTTGCAATATTAAATCTGCCTCGCTTTAATCTCGAGCACTTACAAAATTCTCCAAGAAACACTCCTTTTATAACCATCCTCTCTCTTTGTAACTCTAGTTGTAACTTTAGTTGTAACTCTAGTATCACACAGTATTCTCTCATGCGACCTGTTAATAGTTACGGATATTTTTTTGGTCTTCGACTGATGACTTTTAGTTTAACTGCCACTCGATGATTTCACTTTGTAACTGGCCCTGTAACTATCATTCTGACTTCAGTTCACTATTCTTATTTTAGTTGCATGATTTTTCTCTATAGCTACACCTGTAACTATCGTGCTGACTTTAGTTAACTCTTCTTATTTTAGCTGCATGATTTTCTTTTGCAACAGCCCCTGTAACTGTCGTATAACTTTAGTTAACTGTCACATATCTTATTTTGTTTGGGTTCTCTTCTTAGCTCATGCTAAAGTGACCTGTCACAAAATTGTGACACTTCTACCTCTTTGTCCTCTTCTCAAATTTTTCTTGCATAAACACAACATGTCATGATATCGTGACACTTTTGCCTCCTTGCTAATTTACTTGGTTTGTACCTGCAAAAACACAACATGTCATGATATCGCGACACTTTTGCCTCCTTGCTTCTTTTCTTGGCTTGTACCCGCAAAAACACATGTCATGATATTGTGACACTTTCGCCTCCGTACTCTTCCTCTTTACTTTTGTCATGATATCACGACACTTCTGCCTTCTTACTTTCTCTCTCCTCATTTAGTTACGAAAACGTGACATGTCATGATATCGTGACACTTTTCCTTCTTTGCCTTCCTTCTCTTTTCAAGTCATTAAAATGTGACATGTCGCGATATCGTGACGCTTTTCCTTCTCTGCCTTCCTGCTCTTTTTAAGTCACAAAAATGCGACATGTCATGATATCACGACACTTTTTCATTCTCTTGCCTTCGGGTCATGAAAACGTAACATGTCACGATATCGTGATACTTTTTCTCCTTTGCTCTTTCTCTTACCTTCGGGTCAAAAAAATGCAACATGTCGTGATATCGTGACACTTTTTCTCTCGGAATCTCTCTCTTGCAATATGTCACGAAATCATGACACTTTTTCTTTCGTACAATCTCTCTTGCAACATGTCACGAAATCGTGACACTTTTTCTTTCGAACTCTCTTTCTTGCAATATGTTGCGAAATCGTGACACTTTTTCTTCCATACAATATCTCTTGCAATATGTCGTGAAATCGCAACACTTTTTCTACTTGCCTTTTTCTCTTCCAACATGTCGCAAAATCGTGACACTTTTTCTTCTGTACTATCTCTCTTGCAATATGTCACGAAATCGTGACACTTTTTCTACTTGCATTTTTCTCTTCCAACATGTCGTGAAATTGTGACACTTTTTCTTCCGTACTATCTCTCTTGCAATATGTCACGAAATCGTGACAGTTTTTCTTGCTTGTGCTTTCTCTTCGAACATGTCACAAAATCGTGACAATTTTTCTTGCTTGCACTTTCTCTTTGAACATGTCATGAAATCGCGACAGTTTTTCTTTCTTCTCAACATGTCACGATATCGCAACAGTTTTTCTTTCTTGCTCAACATGTCGCGATATCGTGACAATTTTTCTTTCTTGCTCAAAATGTCGTGATATCGCGACAGTTTTTCTTTCTTGCTCAACATGTCACGATATCATGATAGTTTTCTTCCTTGTGATTTTCTTTTGATTTTTAGCATATGGGCCACTTCAATCTCTTGTAAAATCATTGTACATACTCTGAAGAACCTCTTAACTCCTTTTCACTCCATCAACCGATTTGTCTGACTGTGTTGACAACAATGACAATACTGTTGTTGCACCTTGCTCAACAATCTCCCCCTTTGGAATTGTTGGCAACACACATGCAATTTCTTGTAATTCTTCTCCCCCTTTGACAATAATACCAAAGGGCTACTGCAGACTCCCCCTGAGTCCATGCACAACATTCTCAGACACAAATTATTACAGTTAGAAAAAATCACAAATATGAGCAAAAAGATAAACAAATACACAAATGCTCCCCTTGAGAATGTGATCTTGATAGCTAGTCAATTCTTGGGAAATGTGACCACTCCCAATTTATTGTGAAGGTACTCAAAGACTTTCTTGGGCAACTATTTTGTGAAGATATCCGCTACTTGCTCTGTTGTTGGAACAAAATCCAACTTAACCTCACCTTTCGCAACTTTCTCCTGCGTACAACACGCTGTCACTATAATATATTCTACCTCTGATGTGGATAAGGAGATCGACTCTTGTTTCTTACTATGCCATGCGACCAACCTATCTCCAAGATAGAATGCACCTCCACTGGTACTATTTTTGTCATCGACACATCCTACCCAATCTGCATCTGAATACATAATAAGGGTGAAGTCCTTACCTTTCGAATACCATAACCCATACTCCATAGTACCATTCAGATACCGAAGAATCCTCTTCACTGCTGTCACATGAGTCTCCTTGGGACTAGCCTGAAGTCATGCTACCATGCAAACCGCCTGCAAGATATCTAGTCTGGTAGCTGTCAAATATAGTAGGCTCCTAATAATTGATCTTTACATGGTTTGATCAACATCTAGATATTTTTCATCCTTTCTCAACTTGCAACCTATCGTCATGGGAGTGCTAACAGGCTTACAATCCTCCATTGTGAACTTTTTAGCATCTATTTCACTAAACCAAATTATTAGAACTATTATAATCCATAACTTTGAACAACGGCAGTGAGAACCATCAAAAGTATAACACTGACATATAGCAATACTACCAATGGTGACAACTCTCAATTTAATCACCACCCTTCACGATACCTCCACAAACAACTACATGAACTGAAACACATTTTGACAACTATACGACAACTCCCCCTACCTACTTGCCTTTCATCCTTAGATAACCAAACAAACACATAGGAGAAAAAATAACCTTTAAGATTGCTCCCCCTGAGGATGTGCTACCTGGAGTTGCTTAGTGCAATAGAGGAGTAAAATCCTTCAATCCAAGGAGACATGATTTCCTCTCTTCTTTCTTTCTCCAATATTTCTTGAACTTGGGCTTGAGGTTTTCAACTACATCCCTATTTTGAACCTTTTCGTGAACTTGAACATTTCTCTTGGGTGGTTGTCTCTTGTGCATCCTTGATGGTGATTATTTTCCTTTCTTTGATGCACATGATTTCTTTCCTGTCTGTGTTACATTCTTTGTGTCTGATGAAATCTACTGTATTGTCTTAGATTAGATACAAAATTTCTTGGACAAGACCTTGCTATGTGCCCATGACCATTACATTTAAAACATTGCACATGGTGTTCAACAAATGTATTTCTACCAGCATAACTCTTTGATCTATTATTCAATCCACAATACATTGCCTTGTGACCATAATGGTTGCATCTAAAACAATAGCCATTACAAGAATTATTATAAATAAAGTGAGAGTGATAGAACCTCTTTTGTTGTGGTTGATTTGCTATAGATCTCCTTTGATATTTTCTTCCTTTTGAATTTCCAACTTCAAACTTTTCTTGCTTTGATCCTTCAGCAGTGGACTTCTTCTTCTCTGCAGATTTAGAAGATGAAGGTTGTTCAGCTTCATATCCAAGACCAAGATTACACATGGGGCTTCTTTGATGACTTATCATTTTATCTAGCAAATTTGTGCTCTTCTCAAATTTGAGATTTGTATTGGCCTCTTCTAGTTGTTTCCTCAATAAAACAATCTCCTCTTCTTGTTTTTCGTAAACAATCTCTTTCTCATTGATCCGTGACCTGAGAGTTTCTTTAATCCTTTTGGAATCTTCTACTTGCAGCTTTAGATCACTAATAACTTTGTTAGATTCCTCTTCACATTTGCTACATACATGTTGAGTGGTATTTTCACACACTTGTGAAAGTACACTCTCCTTTAGGATTTGGACTCCAAATCCCCTCTTGCAAAGAAGTCAAACAAACAACTTCTCCAAGGTCTCCACTGTATTAGCATTTGCAACTGTGTATTAGTAATCTCAAATAAAGATAATCAATTTAAATGCTTGGAACACCTTAGTGATTGCAAGTAACTGTAAACAAGGGGCAATGTTGGTTTATTTCACCATGAAACTTTAGTGATTGTTCATTTTTTTTTTTTTAGATTTTGTAATTTTTAAATGTTCATTTTAAATAAATTAAACCTTCTGGAAAATAAAATAAAATGAAAAAGAAATGCAAAAAATTAAAAATAGAACACGTTCAGTCTGATGCTATCCTATTCCGACAAAACCGAAGATATGAGGTTTTCATGCATGCAACCTAACCTATTGGACCTGCAAAACAAGCACAATCCGGATAAGCTAAGTGCTGGCTCCTAAGGATTTGAATGAGGTTTTCAGATTTAAGCATTCGCATGCAGCAACCAAGAAAATACTTGCATCAACTACATTTACAAGCCTAAAATCTGAAAAGGGAAAATAGACATTTAATCTTGCATGCAAAAAATGACTCCTTCTTTCTTGCCCATAAAATGCAAATTTTTGAACAATTCTGCATTAAAAATATGTCCTGTTACAATAGTGAGATCTCTGGTTTTTCTCAAAACTAGCAAAAGGTGGAAGAAAAGCACTCCAAAGCAGGCCCAGAATGGCTAATCACCCTCAACTCTACAACCCCGCTCCTAGCGGTTTTCGACCCCTATGCCTATCTTCGCTTGTGCCTTTAAAATTTCTACTACGGCTCTCTGCTTCGCCTTGTGACGCTTCGTTTCATCTTCCCGATCGATTCATTTCGTTTCCCGCTCTTCATTATTCTGACTTTTGTTTGAGCATCGAAACGTTTGATTTTCTTGCTAATTGTAACCGCTTCTGTAGCCCTTACACATTTATGCCACGTGTTCCACACTTTTCTGCATGTTCTATAATGGCCCCCTGTAAATCGTGACAAAAAATAGCATGTCGCGATATCGCGACATTTTTATGCATGCAACTTTGCTCCTCTACTTTCATCGTGAAAATGAGACATGTCGCGATATCGTGACATTTTCTGCCAATACCTTGTCCCTCATCGCAAAAATGAGACATGTCATGAAATCGTGACATTTTTTAACTTGTCCCTTCATGCACAAAAATGAGACATGTCACGAAATCATGACATTTTTATATGCAGCCTTGTTCGTCCTCATGCACGAAAATGATACATGTCATGAAATCGTGACATTTTTCTGTTATCGGGCCATGCAGGTGCAACCTGTCATGAAATCATGACGTTTTTCTCTTCGGGCTATGCAAATGCAACCTATTGCGAAATCATGATGTTTTTCTCTATCACTAGGTTTTGTTGCACTTAGCCGCGAAAATGCGACATGTCACGATATCGTGACAACTTTTCATTCCGTACACTTTGGCTGCTTTTTGTCGTGAAATCGTGACGCTTTTCTCTTCCGTTCCATCTGGCTATTTTTTATCGCGAAATCATGACGCTTTTCTCTTTCGGGCTGTCTCATCGCTTTCTATCGTGAAATCGTGACACTTTTCTATTTTGGGCCATCTCGCTACTTGTCATGAAATCATGACACTTTTCTCTTTTGTACCATCTTGCTGCTTTCCTCGTGAAATCATGATGCTTTTCTTTTTGTTTGCTCATGAAATTGTGACATTTTTTTTGCTTTATGTCGTGAAATCGTGACACTTTTCTATTTTGCATCTTGATCAATGTCGTGAAATCGCGACACTTTTCTATTCTGTATGCTCTGGCTGCTTTATGTCACGAAATCGTGACATTTTTTTTTCGTGCCATTTCAGCAACATGTCGTGATATCGTGACATTTTTCATATGCATTCTTGCTCTTGAGGTGCAAAATGGACATGTCATGATATCGCGACAACTTTTTTTTTATTTTGACCGTGATAAACATGTCACGATATCGCGACAATTTTTCATTTCTGGCCATGACGGAGCAACATGTCGCGATATCGTGACAACTTTATTTTTTCGGCAGCGATGGAGCAACATGTCGCGATATCGTGACAACTTTTTCTTTTTCGGTCGCGACGGAGCAACATGTCGCGATATCGTGACAACTTTTCATTTTTGGCCGCGACGGAGCAACATGTCGCGATATCGCGACACTTTTTCTCTTTTGTGAAATTTTGCTTTTTTTCTTGATTTTTAGCATCTGGGTCACTGAGGTCTTCTTTGAAAGCATGCAAAAAAGGTGGGTCCCCAATTTTGGGGTGTGTTGTGGATCAGCCACAACAAATGGTGACTCTGCTGTCAAATGCTCTTGAGCATTTTGGTGAGAACCCAACCTGAAATATACAAGCTTAGATACAGGCGTCAACACATAAAGATAAACAAATACCGATAGATCAAAAATACATGAAACATCAGAATCATTAAGTATCATCTCGGTGTGTGCAATGTGTTTCATTCCCTATCATTTGAACTTGATCAACATTCCATTGTCAGTTTTACTTATGATTTGTATGCAAGGCTATGAATGATTTGTGCAGGATTTGATGCATGATGAAGATGCTAGAGATATAACAACCTGCTTTACAAAGGCTCAAACCTTCTAATATCATGAACAAACATATTAAAGTTGTCAAACCCTCTTAGGACCAAATATATGTATACTGAATTAATTTACTAGATCCCAAAGTTGGTTATGTGTCACTACCATCTTGAACCCATGTGCAAGTGTGAGTGAAATCAGAACTTTGGGGAATAGGATTCCCAACCTAAGCGAGATGGGAATTTAACCCTATCCTTACTATTCTGATTTGGAGTTCATTACCTCATCTTGAACAAAATGATTTAACCTAGTTATGGATGAAATTGTCAAGCTAGTCTATCCATATGAGCAATCGATGGTCTTGCTTTTAGACAAGACATGATGCCACGCATGAGCATACTTAACCCCATAATCCATGACTTGGCTTCATTCATTCTTTTTCTCTTATTTCTTGGACCTTTGGGATGACTACCCATCCTTGCTAGGGACATGTAGTACGATCCTTCCAATCCAATATTAAGATGAAATGGGAAATATTATTTTTTTATCTCTTGGACCTTTGGGATGACTACCCATCCTTGCTAGGGACATGTAGTACGATCCCTCCAATCCAAGATTAAGATGAAATGGGAAATATTAGTTAATTTTATTTTTTTTCTTGGACCTTTGGGATGACTACCCATCCTTTGCAGAGGACATGTAGTACGATCCTTCCAATCCAAGTTTTATGATAAAATGGGAAAGATGGAAGCTTTGGGGAATCGGATTCTCAACCTAAGCGAGATGAGAATTATGCCCTATCCTTACTACTCCATGTAGGTCAAATCAGAGCTTTGGGGAGTTGGATCCTCAACCTAAGTTAGATGAGGATTTAACCCTATCCTTACTACTTTGATTTTAGGCTTTAAGCTTTATGGAAGTGGTAAAAACCACTGTTTTAAGGATTATGTTGCATGATAGGACAGACATGAAATATTCTTTTCACCTCACCTTTTCATCCAAGTATGGTTTTGACCATTTTGCTCAAGATTCTTTTTAATGTGCATGGAATGTGCTTGGTTCAAGATAGTTTGGGCAGCAGTTCCCAACCTTAGGATCCTTTTAATATATGTTATGTAATAATCCTAAGAGGATTCAACACCTTCTCAATAATTGCCCATGGAATGAAAATGTAACTCAGATGACATGTATATGCAATGTGGAATATGACATGAGGTATGAATGCACTGCTTCTTTTGGAATATATCATCTATTTTACCATAATGTGCAAAACTGACAACTTCATGCATCACAAGATTCAAACGATATTATTTAAATGTTTGTGTTACTTGTGGAGCTTTCTACAACACAATTCCAATGTTTCATATTCTCCTGATTTTAGGCATAAGTTGACATCTCAAATTTTCTTCTTTTTTTATTTTTATTTTTATTTTTTTATCAAAACAAACTAAACATGTCAAATGAAATCAACCACACAACTTAAATCCTAATCCAAATAGCAATCCCAAAATGAAACTTGAAAACACAAACCCAAACCAAAACCAAAATTTATATACAATATAGTACAAGATGATGCCAAGCTTGGACTATTACTTTCCTGGATCCCAAACATGATTAGAACATTTCAAAAGACATATGTCACAATACACATGCCAAATGTTGTAGGAATCCAACAACAATAAGATCAAACCAAGCAATGCAACAAATTTCAACTTGCCATGCTCACCATACCAATTTGATTTAGTTCTATTACCAACATCATAGGTGAGATTCAAATCAAATTGATTAGACAATGGTTGGTATTCAATTTTATTTTGTCTATTCTTTAAAGTGCAAGTTTCATCATTCCATTCATGATTTAGAAGTAGGCTTTCCTTTTCAAATGTGAGATATTGCAAACAAGAGCCTATTTCTAAAAGTCTTGAATTCAAATTATTTTTCGAGATTTTAAAACCATCAAAATCAATCAAAGCTTGACAAACATCACCAAGATTTGACATTTCATCATCAATGACATTAGCATCCAAAGGGACATCATGTAACCCATCACTTAAAATTTTTGTGGCTACTACCAAAGGTAAAGATTTCACCTTGTCACCCATACTCAACCCATCATGATTAGAATTTATCACAACTTGATGAGTGTTAGTAGCTTTTTCTTTTTCTTCATTGTCTTCTTCATCATCCAACACCTGTTCAAAAACACCAAAGTTAGGCACCCAATCAAACATGCGTCCATATTTTTCAAAACAAGAGCCTAATTTTTCAAGATATGTGTCGCGTGACACCTTTCCATGATCAATGGCTTGAGTTGCCTCAAAATCCATATTTTCATTAGGATCATCAATAGTATCAAACCCACACCACTTAGGTTTTGTAATTTCATCATTTTGAGATGGCATAGACATTGTAGAAACAATAGGTGGATCAAGATTTTCGATTTCTTGCCCCTCAAGGGGAACAAAAACAATTGATTCTCCTTCTTCATCCATGGTAGTAGAATCATTATCCTTCTCCAACCTTTGATGAGATTCCAACCCTTCTTCCAAAACATTCTCAGATTGCACAGGACTTGTAATATCCTCATGTGAAAGGGCAATTGTATTATCCTGCATATCAATAGGCACACAAATTTCATCAGAAGGCTTGGAGTGAGCATACTCTTCCCAAGAATCATAATGATCATCTTTCAAAATCAAATTGTGATGCTCAACTATTTCTTCTTCATCTTTTAATTCATCAACATGTTTCTCATCAAATTTATCTTCACCTTCCTTAGATGGTTCAATTACTTCCAAAATTGGGTTATTGCTTGTATTCAAATTGATAAGGCTATCATAATCCACATGTGTAACCCATGATTCACGTTTAACATAATTTGGAAGGTGTGAATTTTCTAGGCCATTACTTTCAACAATGTCATCCAATGTGTCATCCGAAACAGATTCATCCTCATAGAATTCATCTTTTGGTGAGTCAAGGGTTTCCAATCTGTCACATGTTTCAATACTAGTTGGATCTAGTACTCCTCCCTTGCCTAAAATCATATTCTTATGAAAATCATTAAAATTGATTTTAGAAACATCTTTTGAATCAAGATGAGTATTTTGAAGTTGATTCATACTTAAGAAAGATGGTTGATCTTGCATAGTAGGTTGAGGATTTTGAAATTGATTGAAGCTTGGGAATGATTGTTGATTCTGAAATTGATTCACACTTGAACTTGGTTGAGGTGGATAAATCATTGGGTGGGTAAAGGAGGTATTAAATGATTGAAGATTATATGATCCAAAACCCACACCATAATTTTGACAACTCAATTGTTGCTCAATTGCCATTGCTTGAGTATAGGCTTGTGACAAAGATGTGATTTGAGGCATCCCTCGCAAATATGTGGAAATGAGTGGGTCAAGAGCATTTACATATATTTGGAGAGCCATTTCTTCTTGAAGAGCATAAAATGTCACTAATTGAGCATATAATCCAAAGAACCTTTCAGAAAATGACTTCACATTTTCACTTGGTCCTTTTTTAATAGTGAAAAACTGCTGATACATGCGGATTGGGTCAACTTGCTCTTTGTTGAATTGATTAAGAAATGCTGCCTCTAGCTGAGCCCAAGAAGTGATAGACCCTAAAGGCAGACTTGTAAACCAATCATATGCCACTTTGTCCAAGGTGTAAGGGAACATTTTACAAACCACATCATCATACCAAATTGTTAAGTGATTCACAACAAATTTGAATGCTTGAATGTGTTCTCCTCCAGTATTTGTCCCGTTAGACAAAAATCGAGGAAGACATCTCTCAAAACCAACGGGAAAATAATGTTGAACTCCTGGTATGTTCAATGGGCTACCTGTCATCCATGGTGAAAACATAGCCATTAGTGAATCTTAAAGAATATAACTTTAATACCCAATTTATTATTATTTTTTTTTTTTAAATTAAATTAAATCACATTATTCCTGTATGAACAATCAAAGCGTTAGACCAATGCATAGCAATTCATGTCCTCCTTTTAATAGTACAAAGTTGTATTGTTAAAAGAGGGCTAAAGATAATAATCAATAGGGCATGAAATATTCAAAATTTAAATCCCTATAGCATTTAAATCAATCTGAAATAAACCGGTTCAGGCCCTCCTTCTAGCGCCAAAATGTTGAGTGGTATTTTCACACACTTGTGAAAGTACACTCTCCTTTAGGATTTGGACTCCAAATCCCCTCTTGCAAAGAAGTCAAACAAACAACTTCTCCAAGGTCTCCGCTGTATTAGCATTTGCAACTATGTATTAGTAATCTCAAATAAAGATAATCAATTTAAATGCTTGGAACACCTTAGTGATTGCAAGTAACTGTAAACAAGGGGCAATGTTGGTTTATTTCACCATGAAACTTTAGTGATTGTTCATTATTTTATTTTTTTAGATTTTGTAATTTTTAAATGTTCATTTTAAATAAATTAAACCTTCGGGAAAAATAAAATAAAATGAAAAAGAAATGCAAAAAATTAAAAATAGAACACGTTCAGTCTGATGCTATCCTATTCCGACAAAACCGAAGATATGAGGTTTTCATGCATGCAACCTAACCTATTGGACCTGCAAAACAAGCACAATCCGGATAAGCTAAGTGTTGGCTCCTAAGGATTTGAATGAGGTTTTCAGATTTAAGCATTCGCATGCAGCAACCAAGAAAATACTTGCATCAACTACATTTACAAGCCTAAAATCTAAAAAGGGAAAATAGACATTTAATCTTGCATGCAGAAAATGACTCCTTCTTTCTTGCCCATAAAATGCAAATTTTTGAACAATTCTGCATTAAAAATATGTCCTGTTACAATAGCAGAATCTCTGGTTTTTCTCAAAACCAACAAAAGGTGGAAGAAAAACACTCCACAGCAGGCCCAGAATGGCTAATCACCCTCAACTCTGCAACCCCGCTCGCAGCGGTTTTCGACCCCTATGCCTGTCTTCGCTTGTGCCTTTAAAATTTCTGCTACGGCTCTCTGCTTCGCCTTGTGACGCTTCGTTTCATCTTCCCGATCGATTCGTTTCATTTCCCGCTCTTCATTATTCTGACTTTTGTTCGAGCGTCGAAACGTTTGATTTTCTTGCTAATTGTAACCGCTTCTATAGCCCTTACACTTTTATGCCACGTGTTCCACACTTTTCTGCATGTTCCGTAATGGCCCCGTGTAAATCACGACAAAAAATAGCATGTCGCGATATCGCGACGTTTTTATGCATGCAACTTTGCTCCTCTACTTTCATCGCGAAAATGAGACATGTCGCGATATCGCGACATTTTCCTGCCAACAACCTCGTCCGCCTTCATGCATCGCAAAAATGAGACATGTCACGAAATCGTGACATTTTCTGTATGCAGCCTTGTCAGCCTTCATGCACAGCGAAAATGAGACATGTCACGAAATCGTGACATTTTCCTGTATGCAGCCTTGTTCGTCCTCATGCATCGCGAAAATGATACATGTCACGAAATCGTGACATTTTTTTGCTATCGGGCCATGCAGGTGCAACCTGTCGCGAAATCGCGACGTTTTTCTGCTTCGGGCTATGCAAATGCAACCTGTCGCGAAATCATGACATTTTTCTCTATCACTGGGTTTTGTTGCACTTAGCCACAAAAATGCGACATGTCACGAAATCGCGACAACTTTTCATTCCGTACACTTTGGCTGCTTTCTGTCACGAAATCGCGACGCCTTTCTCTTCCATTCCATCTGGCTATTTTCTATCGCGAAATCGCGACGCCTTTCTCTTTCGGGCTGTCTCGTTGCTTTCTATCGTGAAATCATGACACTTTTCTATTTCGGGCCATCTCGCTGCAACCTGTCATGAAATCATGACACTTTTTCGTTTCGTACCATTTGGCTGCTCTCTGTCGTGAAATCATGACGCTTTTCATTTTCGCCCTTCATCTCACTGCAACCTATTACAAAATCGTGACAATCTTCTGTTTCGTACGCTCTGGCTGCTTTATGTCACAAAATCATGACAATTTTTTATTTCGGGCCATCTCGCTGCAACCTGTCGCGAAATCATGACAATTTTCTATTCCATACGCTCTGGCTACTTTATGTCGTGAAATCGCGACAATTTTCTATTTCGGGCCATCTCGCTGCAACCTGTCGCGAAATCACGACGCTTTTCATCCTTGGCATGTCTTGCTGCTTCAGGTCACGAAAATGCGACATGTCGCGATATCGCGACAACTTTAGTGCCTTGCCCTGTTTGACTGGTTTGATCGCAATTTTATGACATGTCGCGATATCGCGACAATTTTTCATTTCTGGCCGTGACGAAGCAACACGTCGCGAAATCACGACACTTTTCATTTTCTTCAACAGTGACAGAGCAACATGTCACGAAATCGCGAAACTTTATTTTTCTCAGCCACGACGGAGCAACATGTCGCGATATCGTGACAACTTTTATTTCTTGGCAGTGATGGAGCGACATGTCGCGATATCGCGACACTTTTTCATTTTGTGCAATTTTACCCTTTTTTCTTGATTTTTAGCATCTGGGTCACTGAGATCTTCTTTGAAAGCATGCAAAAAGGTGGGTCCCCAATTTTGGGGTGTGTTGTGGATCAACCACAACAATACATCACCTTTATCATCCAGGTGTGACTTCAAGGCTTCTTCTATTTTCTTGGCTATATAAATTTGTAAGAAGAGATCTTCAATATTATCGCCATATTCTTCCAAATTCTTGGACAGTCTTTTGTTCTTTTTCTTTTCTATACCCAACTCTTCAAGTGCAGCGATAAACTCACCTTCTAGATATACTTCACCCTCAAGGTTTTCATCACATACTTCAGAATTCACTCCTTCTATATTTTCTATTTTTTCTTCTTTGAGTGCCATGAAAAGATCTTCACCTGTTTCCTTTTAAGAATCCTCACCGCAACTATCTTCTGATGAACTAACATTCTTGGAGATGAAACTTTTCTTCCTGAAGTTGTTGTTTTTGAAATTTGTTTTTTTCTTCCAGTCACTTCTTTCTTGGTGCGATCCTTCATCACTTTTGTCCTTCTCATTAAGTGGACATTTAGCTGCAACATGCCCAATGCCTCCATAATTGAAACATTTAAATGGTAACTTTCCTCTGTATTTTCCTTTTCCCCTTATTAGTTTCCAAAAATAGTTTACTTCCATTTCATCTGATGTCTCTTCTTCCTCGGATTCTTGTTTTGCTTTTATATTTTTATGTGCTTTAAAAGTAGCTTCTCTATTTGTGGGTTTAGTTTTTCCTATTCTCATCTCATATGCAGTCAAAGAACCATGCATCTCATCCATACTAAAAGTATTTAGATCTTTAGCTTCTTCTATTGCTGAAACTTTAGAATCAAATCTTTGGGGAAGAGATCTTAGTACCTTTTTTATGACAACATCTTTCATTTCCTTATCGATTCCTCTAATCGCATTAATGATTCCATTAACTCTCAGCATGTATGCCTCTATGTTCTCATCATCATTCATCTTTAATGCTTCGAATTGACCTCGATGCGTTTGTAACTTGGCCTCCTTGATATTGCCATCTCCTTAATGAATGCTCCTTAGTTTGTCCCACATGTCTTTTGCCATTTTACAACTCATAATATTTATCAGTTCACTATCCACAAAATCGCACATGATAGCATTCTTTGCTTTAGAGTTATTCTTAAATAGTTTCTTACCGATAGCATCGGTTGGAGGAGTGGTGGGTATTTTGTATCCACTATCTACTGAATCCCAAATGTCGTATCTCAAAGCACATAGATATGTTTGCATCCTGAGTCTCCAAAATGCGTAATTAGTTTCACCCAACAATGGTGCTTTGTTTGATGAGAATCCTTCACCACTTACCATTGTCTCACTTCCAAGATCACCTAAGCCGATTAAGCTTGTTCAGGAACTTGGATCTGATACTAATTATTAGTCTCACAGTGACACTGAGAGGGGGGGTGAATCAGTGTAGCTCTTAAAAACTTAAATCTTCAACTCTTAATGTTGAAACAATGAAAACTTAAAACCCAATAAAGCAAATATACCAAAAGAGCATCACACAACACAAGATGTACCGAGATTCACCAATTTTGGCTACTCCTAAAAATTGACTATTTGGACTCCCATCCAAATCTAGCCTTTACAAAGCAACAACTTTACAATCAATTTACTAGCACACACTGGAAGGAACACCAACCCCTGATTTATCTGTAACAATAGAAAGGAGCACCAACCCCTAATTTATCTACACCAAAAGAAAGGAGCACCAACCCTTGATTTATCTGCACTAATAAAAAGGAGCACCAACCCCTAATTTACTAGCAACAACTAGAAGGAGCACCAACCCTTGATGCCAAGCACCAACTTGGACTTCTATTTTGAAACTAGAAGATTGACATAAAGATGCCTTCACTTTTACAAGACCCTGACTGGTCTATTGCTTTCTCAACATCGCCCACTCTTCACACAACACACACCCTGCTCACTCACCTCCTATGCACTCTCCTCATGCTTCACATATCACACACCTCTCTTGCTCGCCTCTCGCATGCCTCTCGCTCTCCTCTTGCTCTCTTCGCAAGATTAAATCTACCTCGCTTTAATCCCGAGCGCTTACAAAATTCTCCAAGCAACACTCCTTTTATAACCATCCTCTCTCTTTGTAACTCCAGTTATAACTCCAGTATCACATAATATTCTCTCATGCAGCCTATTAATAGTTACGACTCTTTGTTTGGTCTTCGACTGATGACTTTTAGTTTAATCGCCGCTCAATGATTTCACTCTGTGACTGGCCCTGTAACTATCATTCTGACTTCAGTTCACTATTCTTATTTTAGCTACATGATTTTTCTCTATAGCTGCACCTGTAACTATCGTGCTGACTTTAGTTAACTCTTCTTATTTTAGCTACATTATTTTCTTTTGCAACGGCCCCTGTAACTATCATATAACTTCAGTTAACTGTCACATATCTTATTTTAGCTAGGTTTTCTTCTTAGCTTGCGCCAAAGTGACCTGTCGCAAAATTGTGACACTTCTGCCTCTTTGTCCTCTTCTCATATTTTTCTCATGAAAACATAACATGTCACGATATCATGAAACTTTTGCCTCCTTGCTACTTTACTTGGTTTGTACCCATGAAATCACAACATGTCGTGATATCGTGATACTTTTGCCTCCTTGATTCTTTTCTTGGCTTGTACCCGCAAAAATACATGTGATATCGTGACACTTTCGCCTCCGTACTCTTTCTCTTTACTTTTTTTGTGATATTACGACACTTCTGCCTTCTTACTTTCTCTCTCCTCCTTTAGTCATGAAAACGTGACATGTCACGATATCGTGACACTTTTCCTTCTTTGCCTTCCTACTCTTTTCAAGTCATGAAAATGCGACATGTCGCGATATCGTGACACTTTTCCTTCTCTGCCTTCCTACTCTTTTCAAGTCATGAAAATGCGACATGTCATGATATCATGACACTTTTCATTCTCTTGCCTTCGGGTCATGAAAACGTAACATGTCACGATATCACGATACTTTTTATCCTTTGCTCTTTCTCTTACCTTCAATTCATGAAAACGCGACATGTGATATTGCGACACTTTTTCTCTCGGACTCTCTCTTGCAATATGTCACAAAATCATGACACTTTTTCTTCCGTACAATCTCTCTTGCAATATGTCACAAAATCACGACACTTTTTCTTTCGGACTCTCTCTCTTGCAATATGTCGTGAAATCGTGACACTTTTTCTTTCGTACAATCTCTCTTGCAATATGTTGCGAAATCGTGACACTTTTTCTACTTGCCTTTTTCTCTTCCAACATGTCACGAAATCGTGACACTTTTTCTTTCGTACTATCTCTCTTGCAATATGTCACGAAATCATGACACTTTTTCTACTTGCCTTTTTCTCTTCCAACATGTTGTGAAATCGTGACACTTTTTCTTTCGTACTATCTCTCTTGCAATATGTCGTGAAATCACGATAGTTTTTGTTGCTTTTGCTTTCTCTTCGAACATGTCACGAAATCGTGACAGTTTTTATTGATTGTGCTTTCTCTTCGAACATGTCATGAAATCGTGACATGTTTTTCTTTCTTCACAACATGTCGCGATATCGCGACAGTTTTTCTTTCTTACTCAACATGTCACGATATCGCGACAGTTTTTCTTTCTTGCTCAACATGTCGCGATATTGCGACAATTTTTCTTTCTTGCTCAACATGTCGCGATATCATGACAATTTTATTCCTTGTGATTTTCTTTTGATTTTTAGCATATGGGCCACTTCAATCTCTTGGAAAATCACTATACATACTCTGAAAAACCTCTTAACTCCTGTACACTACATCAATCGATCTATCTGATTGTGTTGACAACAATGACAATACTATTGTTGCACCTTGCTCAACACCTCCACCTACAAAAAGTAAATGAAAAGAAAGAAAAATAAATGCAGTTAGTCGCATTTCATGCCTATTAGGCACTGGATTAGGATTCCTATAGCTTGCATGTGGGTGTTGTCCCTACAAAACATATCGTAAGAAAAAAAACTAAATTAATTGATTTTGGTAAGCACCTCCATGCCCACCATTTTTCCTGTTAAGAGTTTGGTCCAGATCTAACAAGATGGGGTGTCTCCCTCATGTCTATTATGTATTCCACCTATAAGGTTTTAGATGCATTATAGGGGTGCAATCAGTGGCCATTGACCGTTAACACAGTGTTGTTATGGTCAATTGTTCTAACGTGCACTGCCCCATTCTTGATGAGCTCTACCACTTCATATGGTCCCATCCATATTTGCATTAATTTACCTTTTATTTCCTAGAACCGATAATCATACAACAACACACATTCTCCTTCTTATAACTGCTTTAGTTTAATGTGGTAATCATACCACTACTTTCTTTGCTTTTTTATGATTTTTGTTCTTTGCAAAGTGTCCATTTAGATTTTGTCTAGTTGATCTAGCTGTCGAATCCTTTCTTTTTTAGCATCATCCAAGCTAAAGTTCAATTCTAAAGCCATCCTCAATGTCTTGATTTCAAATTCAATGGGCATCATCGCACTCTTCCCATAGACCAGTTGGAAGGGTGTGAATCCTATGGTGGATTTCCACATGGTATTATATGCCTAGACTACCTTCAACAACCGTGTAGCCCAATATTTTTTGTGTTGTTGCATAGTCTTCGTCAGGATGTTCTCTATTTCTCTGTTCATCACTTCCACTTGCCCATTTGCCTACGGATGGTAGGGTGTAGTTTTATTGTGCTGAAATCTGTATTGCTCCATCAACTCCTTGATCAACTTGGAGGTAAATTGAGGCCCTTGGTCTGTTGTTATCTCTCTAGGGACCCCAAATCATGTAAAAATGTGGGTAAATAAGAAATCAATGACTATTCTTTCTTTTGAATCTCTCAACGCTTAAAATTCAACCCATTTGGTGATGTAATCTGTACAGACCAAAATAAACCTCTTCCCTATTGAAGGTGGTCCATGAAGTCCATGCCCCACTTATCGAAGGGTTCCAGGTGTACCTAAGGTTAGAGGAGAATTTTGTCTCGATGGGTTGGTCTACTCATTCTTTGGCATTCATCACACTTGCTAGCGTATGCAGTCGTATCCTTGAATAGAGTGGGCCAAAAGTACCCAGCCTGTAGGATTTTATAGGTAGTTCATTTCCCTACAGTGTCCTCTGTATGGTTCGTCATGACACACTTTGAGTACTTCTGAGAACTCCTATTCTACTATGCATCTCCTTATAATCTGGTCATGCCATATTTTGAACAGGGGGCCATCAATCCATAGGAATGATGCACTTTTCTCTATGACCGCCTGCTTTTCTTGGAAAGAGAGAGTAGGTGAGGTTCTTTTGGTGGCCAAGTAATTGGCTATATCTACGTACCATAGGATTTTCTCACTAATGGTGAACAAATGTTCATACAAAAATTAGTCTTCCACTATTGTATGGTCTGTCGATATCAATCTGGATAGAAAATTTGCTACGACATTGTCTTTGCCTAGTTTGTCAACTATTGTGATGTCGAATTCCTGTAGTAATAAGATCCACCTGATAATTTTTTCGCCAATGGCTGGCTTGCTCATCAAATATTTGATAGCTGCATGGTCCATGTGGACAAATACCTTATACCCAATGATATAATGGTGTAATTTGTTTATGGCATGCACAACTACAAGGAACTCCTTCGTCATCGTGTAGTTGAGCTTGGCTCTTGGCAAGTTTTTGCTGACATAGTAGATGGCATAAAAATTTTTGCCATCCTTTTGTACGAGGACTATTCCAATCACATTTTTGGATGCATCACAATAGATATGGAATGGTATGGCCCAATTTGGTCCTCTTAAAACCAGTTTGGATATCAGTTTCTCTTTAAGCAACTGAAATGCTTCTTTGCAGTTTTTTGTCTAATTGAACTCCACATATTTAGATAATGGAGTGTGTAGCGGTTTTGCATTTTTTCTGAATTCAATGATAAATCATTGGTAATACCCGGTTGATCCAAGAAAACTCCTCACCTCTCTCTATATTTTGGGGCTGGGTAGGTCTCTGATGACCTCAATTTTTCTTTTATCAACCTTTATTCCTTCTACGAAGAGGTGGTGTCCCAGTATAATGCCTTCTTGCATCATCATAAAGCATTTCTCGTTGCTCAGGGACAAATTTTTTTCCTTGCTTATTTTGAGCACTCTTTCCATGTGCATCATTGCTTCATCAAAGTTTTATCTATAGACGGTGAAGTCATCCATGTATACTTTGACCGCATCTCCCATCATGTCTAAAAATATGCTAAGCATCGCCCTTTGAAAGGTGGTAGGTGCGTTGCATAATCCGAAAGATAATACCCGATAGGCAAATGTTCCCCATGGGTAGGTGAACATTGTCTTATCCTAATATTCTTCTCCTATTTGGATCTAGTTGTATCCACTGAATCCATCCAAGAAGGAGAAATACTTCCTCTTGGAGAGTGTATCCAAGAGTTGATCAATGAATGGAAGCAGGAAGTGGTCCTTTTTTGTCGCTTTGTTTAACATTCTATAGTCAACATAGATTTGTAACTTCCCATTCTTTTTAGGGACTACCACTAATGGTGATACCCATTCACTATCAAAAATTGGATAGATGAATCTAGCAGTAAATTTTTTTTGCAGTTCTTCCTTGACAATGTCTTTCATTACCGGATTCATTCTTCTCTGTAGTTTCCTACTTGGAGTTGCTTGATCATCAAGGTATATACGATGGGTACAGATCTCTAGGCTGATACCCTTCATATCTAAGTAATCCCATGCAAATGCCTATTGGTGTCTAACCAGGAGCTCTTCTACTTTTGTCAATTATGTGGGAGTCAACCCACTATTGACATTCAACATTCTTCCTGTCCCGACATGTATCTGCTGAACGTGGTGATCTTGGTCACTAGCCAATGGAAATCTAGGTGCAAATATGGAGGAATACCCATTGAGTAACTCCATAATAGCATCATATTTTTCTTCTTTTGCCAACTCATCCAACATCATCACCGGCTGAATCATGGATAGCTTAGGATTTTCATGCTTGGTCAACATGGGTTCTCCTAATGAGTCGACGGACTGCACTAGGGGTGAAATAGTCAACATTTTAATGTTTCATCCATCAGAGATGGTCATCAGCCCATCCTAAAAGCTGATGTAAGCATCAACTATTTCCATCCATGGCCTTCCTAAGATGAGTGGGTAACCACCCAGCCTAGTTTTAGAATGCAAGACTAAAAAGTTGGCTGGGTATTCCCATGCGTTGACTATCATTACTACATCTTCCAACATTCCTTTTGATGCCACAGTCGATTGATCCGCCAGCTCCAGCACTATCATAGTGTGTTTCAAGTTCTTGAGCTATAGCCTTTGCATGGTCTCCTAAGGCATTACGTTGATGGATGCTCCAAGATCGACCAACGTATTAGACAAGGAATGTCCCTCAATTTTTATAGTCAGCATTGGGTTGCCTGGGTTTGCATACTTAGGATGGCATATTTTGCCCATCATCAAATCTGCTAGTTTACCCATGACATTGATAGTCTAGGTTGCTCTTCATCTTGGTTTCCTTAGGCACATATCTATTATTGCATTGGTATATATCAAAACATCTTAGATGGCTTGAAATAATGGAATTATCACGATGAGGTTATTCAAGCTAGACAAGATATCAAACTCTGGCTGCGTTACTTTCCTCTGTTCTTATAGCCGGTTGGGAAATGGAGCCTTTGATCTCTCAAGCATTTCTTCTATCACCTCTTCTATAAGAGGTGTTTCTCTTACCTCTTCCTCCTCTTCTACCAGTGGAGGCGTTCCTACTCCTAGCTTTCTACTAGACCTAAGATGAATATTGTACATCGAATACATCTCACCCTCCATGTTGTATGCTGGCTAGTTCACCTTGTTATTAGGATTTGCCATTGGTTGTGCAGGTAGCTGCGTAGGTCTCACTGCTGGCAACACTAGTAAATTATGTTGGGGGTGAGCTGGTGCTACATTCTATGGAGCCTGATTCCACATAGTGTGGCCTCTCCACTACTGCCCAAGATATGGATATGGCATCTATGGCTACTGGTTTGATAATGTTGTTGGGGTGCATTGGACCAGGGTGATGGCCCCCACCACCCCATGTTAGGTGGTTGAGGTGGGCCTTGGGGCATGTATGGTCCTCCCCCATATGACGACATTCCAATTGGCATATTACCCAAAAGAGATTGTGGCCAACTCTTTTGATTGCCTATGAAATAGGCATCCACACTTTCAACATCCTCTTGATTACTGGGTAGTTGTGGGCATAATCAAGTTTTATGGTTTAGCCTAAAAACTGCACATACTCTAACTTTGTTCTCTGGTCATGCATTCTTTGCATGATTCCCTCTATATTTTTCATAGAAATAAGCCAATGATGCTTCGTTTTCTTACTTATTTTTCTCTAATAGTAGTGTATCCATCTGCAATGCTATAGATGAGAGTATTTTGCTCTTTAAATATTCTAGCATGTTACCTATTTCTATCTTTGTGACTGAAGCAATCACTTTCATGGTTCTAGAAGTGGTCTTGCCTCTCCTTCTTGAGTAGTTCTAGCATAGTTGTCGGATGTCTTCCATAGCATGCTGGTAGACATCACCTCAAGAAATCATGTTAAGAGCCTCCAATGATTCATTGGTAAGTCCTCTCAAAAATATTCTTTTGAGGGACTTATCAGATAGTTTCGTGTGAGGAGATTGTTGAAGATTGAATTTGAATCTCTCCCAGTATTCCTCAAGAGACTCATCTTCTTTTTGCATCATGGTCAAGACCTCTTCTCTAGAGTCTCTTGCTCTCTTCAAATATTGGCATTGCCCTAAAAAGAGCTTCTTAATTTGATCCCAAGTGGCAATGTGTTTGTCTCCCAAACCGATGAACCACCATTGATCTACATCGTCCAATGTGGAAGGAAATATTTTTAGCTTTTGCGTATCAGATTTGTAGTCCACAGACCTACATAAGACATCAAACTTAAATAAAAATAGGTCAGGGTCCTCAGTTGGGTATCCTATGAAGGTTAGAAGGTGAGCAGGAGATATATTTTTCATTTTGGTATCTCCTAATTCTTCATCAATCGAGAAACTAAAGCCAGATGAAACTTCTTCATTGTCAGCCATTTTTTTAGGAAATGCGGTCTCTAATGCAGTACAATAATTTAAGACTTTCTGAGTTAAGGCTCTAATGTTGTCTGGTGTTATAGTCTTATCTTCTACAACTTTCCACAATAGGGCTTCCTCTAAGGGTGTCCTATTAAATAGGGGATTTATGATGACTCGTTCTTCCCCAAGTTGATGGGATGAGGAGGCACTTTGCACAAAGTGTGGATCCTCACTCCAATGGATTACTGGAGGTCGGTCAGATGAGTCTAATTCAAATTCAAAATTTTTGGCTAACTCAGGTTCTAGTGGATTGATTTTTATAAACTGACCGTCAGGTCCTCTTCTTCTTGAAGAAATCATACAAGTTTATATGGAAGGTTTCCAGGTATTGTAAATAATCTAGTTGAGACACTTCCCCAAAAATGGTGCCAAAATATTACGGGCCAAACAAGGTTAACTTCTTTCCTACTTTTGTCACATGCCCGTGCATTTAATTTATCAACCTAGGGAGCTTCGTAAACTTGCAAAGGGTCTTGAACAAGATTTCTTACAATACCACTTGAGATGAGTCCTCTAGTTCTACTATTGGGGGGTGTTTCAATGGTTGTCAATCATTCATACACTCCTCAATAATTTACGTAAAAAAAATTAAATCTACAAAAATGAAATATTCACACATTCTTGGAAATAAACCTATTGCAATACTAGAAATAACAATGCGATAAACAATCTTATAAAAGTGGTAAAATAATATAGAAAACACAAGAAAAATAGGGGAATAAATACTGGCTTAGAGTGGGACCAGGCTCCAGTAGCTTCCTCCTAGCTGAACACACACTTAGAAACTCTTAGAACTGTATTATAATTATCAAAGTATTACAATGCTTCTTATGTATATCTCTCTACATTTACTATCAAAATATTCTATATATCCTCAGAGAGGTCTGTGTGTGTTTATATAGCACACCTACATATATTCTATTACAAAGAAGTTATAACAATCGATTCATTCCATACTAAACTAAGATAGTCTGGTAAATGTGATCGACGTCTGCTAAAACTGACATTCATTTCTAACGGTGGCATGCTCACTTATTGGTTTTTGCTTTGCTTGGTATTGGTAGGATGTTCTCATATGTCTATGTGATCCCCAATTTAACTCTACATGACATAGAGTTGGAACTGCACCAGTCTTTGTTGTCCACGTCGTGCTTGTCTGGTCAATGGGTGAAGAACAGGGGTGCCTTCCCTAAGATGAAGGTGCCTAAGTATGTCGGGCACCTTCTCTATGAGAGGAAGGCACTTGCCTTCTAGTGGCACCTTCCTATCAATGCCTTCCTTATGAGAGGAAGGTGCTTATTTTTCTTTGGCACCTTCCTGGAAGAGGAAGGCACTGGCCTTCTATTGGTGCCTTCCTGGGAGAGGAAGGCGCTTGTCTTTCCTTGGTGCCTTCCTAGAAGAGGAAGGTGCCTACTTACGCTTGGCACCTTCCTGGAAGAGGAAGGCACCTACGTTCTCTACATTTATTCTAAAAGAAACAAAGTGCCAAGTCCATGAAAAGACCTCGACTGATCCAAATCTGACTAAATAAACTACAATTCCACAAAAACACACTGAAAACATACAAATTAGATAACACACATAATTTCATCAAATAATTATATAATCATTCATAAACATATGCAATTCTTATTATACAACCACATCATAATCAAGAAAATGTATACAAAATATGAGCATTTCTAATGCTCATCACAACATAAGAGAGTAGATGTTGAATCTTAAACAATCTACCTACTTTGAAAAGATACAAGCACCTCAATAGAGTATAGTTATAGAGGAAACACCTCGATGAAGTATAGTTATGGAGGTATAATGTTTTTCACTATTATGTTCATTTTTTTACCTCTAGATCTTGTTTTCTATTTTGTTTTTCCTCTCTTTTCCAACACTTTAGTGCTACTTTTGCCTTCTCACCTATAGATATACCACTACCATCCATTTATAGGTATTATCTCTTAATTTTTGTTTCATTTTATTTCACAAAGTGCCATCTCACCACCATTCCATGTACAACACTACATCCATTGTATTCAACAATCTCCACATTCATCCATAATGTTTCCCATTTTATTTCATTTCATCATATATTCTCTTTCCTCTCTTCACTGTCACATCATGTCCCCCTCTATTTCACATAAAAAATATAATTATGTCAAACCTAGTCCAAGTCCAACAAAAGATAGAAATGGATGACTAGGACCAACAATAATAATATATATATGCAATATCTTTTGTCTGGCCCACCACATGACCAAACACAAAGGTCATGATCTCTTACTCAAGATAGTCCAAGAACTTCCTTCAAATCAAAAATCAATTAGAGTCAGAAGGAGCTAAATCAGTAAAACATAATTTCAAGAAAATGGCAGTTCTACAAAATTTTGAAAGTTTGCACCAATTGATATATGGTTTTCGCACACTTGGAAATACAAAGAGACATAGAGTCAAAATAGATACATATGGCTAAACCAGAGACAAGTAAATGTAATAGATTTTGGGCAATTTGGCTACATAATAAGATGAAGCAGCTAAGAGTCATCATCAAGCATCCATTGTAAAACTTTACAAGTAAGGTATATTGTTCTTCCTATAATTAGGTTGTTGTATTTTCTCTATGTTAGTATTTCTCTATTCCATTCTCATTATTCCCATCTGTGAATGAATTTCTAAATGTGTATCCGACTAGTTGAGATAATTTTCAATGACTAGATTAGAGATCGGAGGCTCTTAATTACTTAATTAGAATTGAGAGTTATGTTCTTATGTTTATCACCTAGGTGTTGTAGGTGAGTTGGAGAGGAGAGGAAAATCCTCCAAGGGAGGTCCGAGTTTCAAATCTCCACCCTACAAAAAAGCTGAATTGGGTATCCAAAATCCAATTGATAATGTTGGTGCAGGCAGGGTCAGGTGTGAATCCCAGGTGACTTTGACGGTGTAGAACCCCCTATTTGTGGTCTCCCAGACCAAGGCAACCCTGCAAGGGGTTTTTTTCTTAAAAAAAAAATGTTCTTATGTTTATCACTTGAATAGAATGAACCATTATATTGGGTTTCATTAGGGTATTGGCACTCTACCAAATCATTTTTGTAATATTTTCTATAAAATTTAATACAAATCTTGATCTCATCCTTCTTGCAAATTTATTGTGCAAATGTATGTGTTGTTTGTTTATGTGTTACATGATTTGAACATATGAATAGCACTTTCTTTCATTGGTAAATGTTTATATTCATTACGTAATTCAAATGTATGTAAACAAACCAATTATCCTTTTCTTGTTTCAATATTTTCATTATGATTTAAATTCTTGCTATGATTACCCAATGGACAAGGCACCGATCTGCATTCTTGAAGTGTTATATTAGCTTGGTCACAATTTAAAACCTAATTCAAACACATCTAATTTGGAAGAGCTAAAAGGGTAGAATGTCTATAATTAATTACGCTATTATTAGGGAATCTAGACCTGACCTAATGTTTCATAAATCTACTATACAAACCCCTCATAGGTCGAAGCGATAAGTCCATCAGAGCTTGCATGTTGTTGTGATTAGGAAGTTTCATTAGCGTGACAATCAATATTTCAAGGATATCAAAATTTTCCATAAAAAGTTTTGGCATCATTGTTGGGGATAGAATCTTCATGATTTTAAACCTGGGATTCTATGATATTTCTATTACTAGCTAGACATACCACCGTCAACCCACATCAATAGTTTTTGGTGTTGTGGATATCTCTATGTATATCTAAGAGATTGAGATAATTCAAAATCCAAGTAATCTTGGCTTGAGTGAGATTCTATTGCATCAAAGTGCTGGTGACTCTGAATGAACCCAAAAGAAGAAGAAGAAGAATCTGACATGGCACATACCAGACATAGTGGTAAATAAATCTTCCCAAAATTTGAATACCCAAAGGTATTTACCCATACTTGGAAAATATTTGTTCTTAATAAATCTATGTATCAGAATAAATCTTCTTTTGTTGGTAGTAAATCTAATAAAAAGTATATTTCTATAGTTAACACTCCTGTGGTTAGCACCCCCATACTTTCTATGGCCTAGCTAAATCACAATTATCAAAATCAAAATCTTCAAACATGGAGAACCAATAGGTATAGGCCATTCCAATTACCCTAAAATTTACATGAATTACCTAGTAAATCTCACAAGTATCTACCCAAATTCCAAGGTAATATTATGGTTATAGGAGAAGACCATATTAAAATTTTTCTATATGTGTTAGATAGCCTTGAGGTTGAGCATGAATATGTAGTGCTTAGACTATTCTAACAAATGTTGGAGAATGATACAATAGAATGGTTTAACTATCTCTCAGCCAATCAAATCACTAATTTCCAGACTATGGAGGAAGTATTTTTCAATAAATATGGATAAAGAAAAAATAAACAATCCTTGTTAACCGAACTTGCCACTATAAAGAAAATGATGCAGGAGCATCCGGAGGCGAAGCAGCAATCTTGCATCAGCCAAAAATGTTTTTTTTTCTCTATGTGCCAAAACTATCACGATATCGCGACGCTTTTTGAGGAAGAGCGCCAAAGGGCCAAACTGTCGCGATATCGCGACGCTTTTTGACGAAGGGCACTAAAGGGCCAAACTGTCACGATATCGCGACACTTTTTGACAAACGGGGCCAAGGCGCAAAACGGTCACGAAATCGTGACATTTCTGAAGCAAAGCAGCTTGGGTGCCAAATGGTCGTGAAATCATGACATTTTTGAAGCAAAGCAGCTTGGGGCACCAAATGGTCACGAAATCATGACATTTTCGAAGCAAAGCAACTTGGGCGCCAAATGGTCGCGAAATCGTGACATTTTCGGAGCAAAGAAGCCAAGACGCCAAATGGTCACGAAATCATGACATTTTCATAGCAAGGAGGCCAAGGCACAAAATGGTCATGAAATCGTGACATTTTTGAAGCGATGGAGTTAAGGCACAAAATGGTCACGAAATCGTGACACTTCCGAGGGCAAGACTGGAGGGCGCAAAATGGTCACGAAATCGCGACACCTTCGGAGGCAAAGCTCTAAGGCTCAAAGACGTCGCGAAATCGTGACACTTCCGGGGGCAAGACTTGAAGGCGCAAAGACGTCGCGAAATCGTGACATGTCGCGGTTTCACGGCCCGAATGAAGAAGCCGAGTACGGAAGGCAAAGATGTCACGAAATCATGACATGTAGCGGTTTCGCGGCCCGTAGGGAGAAGCCGAGTGTGAAGGGAAAAAGACGTCGCGAAATCGTGACATGTCGCGGTTTCGTGGCTCGGAGGCGGAAAGCGAGCACGGAAGGCTTAGGCGTCGCGATTTCGTGACGTGTCACGAAATCGCGGCCCCAAGGAGAAAAGAGAAGCCAAACGCCGAAACGTCACGATATCGCGACCAAAGAGGAGAGAGAAAGTCAGAGAGCAAAGACGTTGCGATATCGCGACAGAACGCTCACGACTCCAGACCAGCCGGCGGTTGTAGAGGCCATTACAGTAGGGCACGTGGCATCGAATTACAGGTGGCCATAGAGCACTAAGCGGTTACAGGGACCCTTGCAAGAGGACACGTGGTACAGATTACTGAGGACTATGGCGCATTCCTATGAATGATGACTCGAAGGGGAATGGACAGGCGGCTGCAGCGCACTCCACCATTACAAGCCATGATGGTTCGGGGTGCCTGGCAGCATCTTGCAGACAGTGGCAGAACACTCGTGCGGGTGGTTATAGGGAATCCTGCATTCTATGTAATGATGTCCGATGAAGGTCGGCTGGGGGGATAAGAGGGCCGCATACGCATTGTAAAGGGGGGGTTCTTGGCCATTAGAATATGACTGCTGTATTTTTTTATTTTTTATCTTTGTTAATGAAATTGGGTGAATTTTTTGTGTGTTATCTGAATCTTGCGTTAAGATATCTGAGTCTTGTGTCAAGTGGTATCAGAGCCCGAAGGTTCTGAGTGTGCAAACCGATCATTGACAGTGAGGTAGTTTGCGCCAGGATTGAGGTTGTGGGTTGTGAAGAAGAAGCAGGATGCCTCCGCACAGGAACCGTGGTGGTGTGAGGAACAGACAAGCAGAGGTCGATCTTAGAGCCTTGCAGAGGCAAGTTGAAGCCCTACAAGAGGAAATCAGAAGAGGAGTTGAGCCAAGAAGGGAGGAACCCAGTGAGGATGAAGTTTGGGAAGAAGAGGGTCCATCTGATGAGGAAGAAGCATTGGATCCAGCAGAGGCTAGGTTGTATAGAGCCATATCCCAGATCGGGAAGAAGCCAAAATTCGACGTCTCTACTTACTCTGGGAACCTCAAACCTGAGGAGTTGATAGACTGGATCAACGACATGGAGGAGTATTTCGAGTACGAAGAAATCTCAGATCCAAATCGGATCCGGTTCACGAAAACCAAGCTGAAGGGACATGCTAGCATCTGGTGGAAAGGGGTGCAGCTGGAAAGAAATAGGAGGGGGAAGGAAAAGATCACCAGGTGGGATAGGATGGTGGAGAAATTGAAGAGACAGTTCATCCCTACAGATTATGAGTTGGATTTGTTGAGGAAGATGCAGAGTCTTCGACAGGCAAGTAAATCTGTCAAGGAGTATACGGAGGAGTTCTATCAAATCTCGATTAGAACCGGCCGTTCGGAGGTGAATAAGGAGAAAGTCGCACGGTACATCAATGGATTGCGAACCAGCATTCAAGAAGAGCTGGGGCTGGTTAGGATGAGCACGGTGGAGGATGCATACCAGTTTGCATTAAAAGTGGAGGAGAAACTGAATAGGAGATTTGATGGTAAGCAGAGAGGAAAGGACAGGGGTGGAAGAGCTGGTGGAAGGACCAATGGGGGAAGATATAGAGATTTGAAGAAGACTGGTGAATCAAGCAGTAGTCAGAACTAGAAATAAGAGAAAGAGGATAATACTCAACTCCCACACAATCATAACAACAACTACCCAAGGGGAAGAGGTAGGTCTGGGCGAGGGTTTGGAAGAGGTGTCTTTCGAGGAACCTGCTTCAACTACGGAGAAGAAGGGCATAGGGCATACAACTGCCCGCAACATCAAGAAAGGCCAAATCGAAGACCTGAGGGTCAGGCCCGAGCTGCTATAGCAGATGAAGGTGTAGAATCTGAGCACTCGGAGGAGGCAAAAAGAGGGGAAGCAATGACCATCAGAAGAGTCCTGTTGAATGAAGAGAAAAAGGGAGACCAAAGGAACAACCTGTTTCGAACAAGATGCAAGTGCACAGGCAAGGTCTGCAACATCATCATCGATAATGGAAGCACTGACAATTTGGTTTCTGAGGAAATGGTTGCCAAGCTACAGTTGGAGAGGAGAAAACACCCACACCCTTATCGAATTGCATGGTTGCAAAAGGACCATCGGGCGCTAGTGAGTGAGCAATGCCTGGTGAAGTTCAATATAGGAACTTACCGAGATGAGGTCTTATGTGACATCTTGCCTATGGATGCATGTCACCTGTTGCTTGGGAGACCATGGCGGTTTGATCGAAGTGTTGTGCATGATGGTCGAGCCAACACATATTCTTTGTCGAAGAATGGAGTTCGCCACAAGTTGAAACCCTTGAAGGAGGCGGATGAGAAGGTATGCAGCAGGTGCCCGAGTCTGTCTAGTTGATGGCAGAAGATTTTTGGAAGGCCTGAAGCCAGATCATATGTGCTATGCAATAATCCCTAGGGTTAGGGAAGAAGAATGCAAGGAAACTCCAGTGGAAGTCATGGGACTATTAGAGGAGTTCCCAGATATCATTTCTGATAATGTTCCTGAAGGTTTACCGCCTGTTAGGAAGATCAGTCACCACATAGATTTGGTGCCTGGATCGAGCTTGCCAAACAAGGCTACACACCGAATGATGCCTGTGGAAACTGAGGAGTTAAATCGGCAAGTTCAAGATCTGTTGAAGAAAGGGTTGATTAGGGAGAGTCTTAGTCCATGTGCAGTACCAGCAGTACTAGCACCCAAGAAGGATGGAGAATGGAGGATGTGCACTAGACTCTCGAGCAATTAACAAGATCACCATCAAATATAGATTCCCACCGCCAAGGATGGATGATATCATGGACTGCTTAAGTGGAGCTGAGTACTTCACAAAGATTGACTTGAAAAGTGGTTACCATCAGATCCGTATTAGAGAAGGGGATGAGTGGAAGACAACCTTTAAAACCAGAGAGGGGCTGTATGAGTGGTTGGTTATGCCATTTGGGCTAACCAATGCACCGAGTACCTTCATGCGGTTAATGAATGAAGTCCTCAAGGAATTTCTAGGCAAATTTGTTATTGTCTACTTAGATGATATCCTAATTTTTAGCAGAACCCTAGAGGAGCACCTGATGCACATCAGGAGGGTTTTTGAAAAACTGCGGGAGGAGCAGTTACTGATCAATCTGAAGAAGTGTAACTTTGTGAAGAAGGAACTAGTGTACCTGGGATTTGTTATCTCAGTAGATGGTCTCAAAATGGACCCCAAAAAGGTGAAGGCTATCCTCGAATGGCCTGCTCCAAGAAGTGTGACCGAGGTTAGATCATTTCATGGTCTGGCCAGTTTTTACAGAAAGTTCATTAGAAACTTCAGCAGTATTTGCGCATCTCTTACAGAGACAATGAAGGGGAGCAAGAAGGAATTCAAGTGGATAGCTGGAGCAGACAAAAGCTTTGCTATTCTGAAGAAGAAGGTCACTGAGCAACCTGTCTTAGCACTTCTAGATTTCAATAAGGTGTTTCAGGTAGACTACAATGCGAGTGGTAGTGCCATAGGGGCCGTATTGAGCCAAGAGGGTAGGCCTGTAGCTTATTTTAGCGAGAAGCTCAATGATGCCAGAAGGAAGTATTCGGTATATGATCAGGAGTTCTATGCCATAGTTCAAGCACTTAAGAAATGGAGGCACTATTTGTTGCCAAAGGAGTTTGTTCTTTATACCGACCATCAGGCGCTGCAGTATATAAACAGTCAGGGAAAATTGAATCAGAGGCACCTAAAATGGGTAGAGTTCCTGCAGAGCTATACCTTTGTGCTGAAGCATCGGAGCGGAAGGTCCAATAGGGTGGCAGATGCCTTGAGTAGGAGGCAATGTCTGATGATGGAAATGAAAGTGGAGGTTGTAGGGTTTGCTGAGCTCAAGGGTTTATACCCTGTAGACCCCGATTTCGTAGAAGCTTGGAAAGCCTGCACTGCGCCTGTTATGTTGGACAGGACTAAGTGGTTGAATTATCTAATTCAAGATGGAATGTTGTTTAGGGGGAACCAATTATGCATTTCGAGGGGCTCAATGAGAGAGAATCTCATCAAGGAAAAACACAGTGGAGGTTTAGCTGGACACTTTGGTCATGACAAGACCATCTCCCTTGTCAGTGAGAACTACTACTGGCCACAATTGCAACAAGATGTGGCAAAATTTGTGCAGAGTTGTAGGATATGCCAGATGGCAAAAGGTGTGAGGCAGCCTACTGGTTTATATCAACCGCTACCTATACCTGAGAGGCCATGGGAGGATATTAGTATGGATTTTGTGCTTGGTTTGCCCAGGACGCAAAGGGGACACGACTCCATATTTGTGGTAGTGGACAGGTTCTCAAAAATGGTGCACTTTATCCCATGCCAGAAGACTAGCGATGCGGTCCATGTGGCTGGTTTATTCTTTAAGGAAGTGGTACGCCTTCATGGGCTGCCAAGGAGCATTGTGTCGGACAGGGATACCAAGTTTGTAGGGTATTTCTGGAGAACCCTGTGGAAGAAACTAAAAATGGATTTAAAATTTAGTTTTGCATACCACCCCCAAACAGATGGCCAAACAGAGGTGGTCAACAGGAGCTTGGGCAATCTACTATGATGCTTGGTAGGGGACAAGCCCAAGGGATGGGATTTAGTTCTGTCGTAGGCAGAATTCGCTTACAACAGCTCTGTCAATAGAAGTACCAATAAATCGCCATTCCAGATCATCTATGGGAGCAGCCCAAGAAACGCTTCAGAGTTGAGAAGAATAGATACGAGAGAGAAATGCAGTGCTGAGGTAGAAGACTTTGCCGAACACCTGAAGGGAGTGCATGAGGAAGTGACAAGACACATTGCCAAGATGAATGCTCAATACAAGACAAGGGCGGACCAAAAATGCCGAGCTAAGGAGTTTAAAGTAGGAGATTCTATCATGGTCCATCTGAGGAAGGAGCGGTTTCCTGCCAAGACCTATAACAAACTAAAAATGAAGAAATTTGGGCCATGCAGGATCATTGGCAAACGGGATTCGGGTAATGCATACGAGGTGGAGTTACCAAGTGAACTTAACATCTCCCCCATGTTTAACATTTCAGATTTGGTCGAGTATCATGAAGGAGAAAGCAGTGAGATACCCAGCCCAGATTTGTGGAGCATTCCAGCAGCCATCCCAGTCGCAGACGAGATCGAAGAAGTCCTGGATACGCGTGAGGGCCGCAGTACTCGAAACAGGAGCTATTCTGAGTATTTAGTCAAATGGAAAGGCAGGCCCATGGAAGATGCGACTTGGTTATCAAAGGCAGAGGTTGATCGCCTGGGTCTACCTCAGACAGATCAAAAGTGAGGGTCACTTCTCAAACTCACCCCGGGTGTCTGATGCAGGAGCATCCGGAGGCGAAGCAGCAATCTTGCATCAGCCAAAAATGTTTTTTTTCTCTATGTGCCAAAACTATCGTGATATCGCGACAATTTTTGAGGAAGAGCGCCAAAGGGCCAAACTGTCATGATATCGCGACGCTTTTTGATGAAGGGCACTAAAGGGCCAAACTGTCGCGATATCGCGACACTTTTTGACAAATGGGGCCAAGGCGCAAAACGGTCGCGAAATCATGACATTTTCGAAGCAAAGCAGCTTGGGCGCCAAATGGTCGCAAAATCATGACATTTTCGAAGCAAAGCAGCTTGGGGCACCAAATGGTCGTGAAATCATGACATTTTCGAAGCAAAGCAGCTTGGGCGCCAAATGGTCGCGAAATCGTGACATTTTCGGAGCAAAGAAGCCAAGACGCCAAATGGTCGCGAAATCATGACATTTTCACAGCAAGGAGGCCAAGGCACAAAATGGTCGCGAAATCGTGACATTTTTGAAGCGATGGAGTTAAGGCACAAAATGGTCACGAAATCGTGACACTTTCGAGGGCAAGACTGGAGGGCGCAAAATGGTCATGAAATCATGACACCTTCGGAGGCAAAGCTCTAAGGCTCAAAGACGTCACGAAATCATGACACTTTCGGGGGGCAAGACTTGAAGGCGCAAAGACGTCGTGAAATCATGACATGTCACGGTTTCACGGCCCGAATGAAGAAGCCAAGTACGAAAGGCAAAGATGTCATGAAATCACGACATGTAGAGGTTTCACGGCCCGTAGGGAGAAGCCGAGTGTGAAGGGAAAAAGACGTCGTGAAATCGTGACATGTCATGGTTTCGCAGCCCGGAGGCGAAAAGTGAGCACGGAAGGCTTAGGCGTCACGATTTCGTGACGTGTCACGAAATCGTGGCCCCAAGGAGAAAAGAGAAGCCAAACGTCGAAACGTCACGATATCGTGACCAAAGAGGAGAGAGAAAGTCAGAGAGCAAAGACGTTGCGATATCGCGACAGAATGCTCACGACTCCAGACCAGTCGACGGTTGCAGAGGCCATTACAGCAGGGCACGTGGCATCGAATTACAGGTGGCCATAGAGCACTAAGCGGTTATAGGGACCCTTGCAAGAGGACACGTGGTACAGATTACTGAGGACTATGGCGCATTCCTATGAATGATGACTCGAAGGGGAATGGATAGGCGACTGTAGCGCACTCCACCATTACAAGCCATGATGGTTCGGGGTGCCTGGCAGCATCTTGCAGACAGTGGCAGAACACTCGTGCGGGTGGTTACAGGGAATCTCGCATTCTATGTAATGATGTCCGACGAAGGTCGACTGGGGGGATAAGAGGGCTGCATACGCATTGTAAAGGGGGGGTTCTTGGCCATTAGAATATGATTGCTGTATTTTTCGATTTTTGATCTCTGTTAATGAAATTGGGTGAATTTTTTGTGTGTTATCTGAATCTTGCGTTAAGATATCTGAGTCTTGCGTCAGAAAAAAGAAAATGAATCCATAGAAGATTTTAATAGGCGATTTTTCAAGACTAGAAACAAAATCCCCATAACTCTAAGGCCAATTGATCATCAAGCCATATGTTTCTACAAAAATACTTTCCCTGGTGAATTCAGCTATGAATTAAGGCAACACAACACTAATACCATTGATGAATGTATGGACAAAGCCCTTGAAATAGAGAGAAACATGATAGATAGTGGTAAAATGAAACCATACTCATCCGAGTCAGGATCCAATCAAGTGGATAAAAATCCTAAGAAATTTGGATTCTCTTTGTTAAAGAAAAATGAAATTGATCCCATAGAAAAGTTATCCAACCAGCTAGCCAAGATGTTTAGCACCATGAATAATAGGTTATCTAGAATAGAAAGAGAGAAAAATAAAAATGTTGAGTCATCCCATCAAAATGATATCATACAACCCTCTAAAATGAACTTAAATAAAAATTGGAATAGGAATAACACTGATGAAGGAAACCAGAATAACAATAATGGTTGGAAGAAAAGAGAAGCACAAAAAGATGTAGATTTTATTCCAAACCCTATTCCTTCAGCCAATGTGATACCCAACTTTCCTCTTTCTTGTCAAGCTTGTGATGCCCCTCACAATCCTTTCGGATGTGGCATATACCTCAACATGTACCCTAATTTTAACCTAGAAGAAGATTCTAATGAGAAAATAAGAATAAATGTGAGTTGGACACAAGATGATGAGAACAGGGAAATACAATTTGAAAGAGAAATGAGTGAATTACTCATATCAGGAGAAATACCCAAGGCTCTCGTATTAGAGAACACATAAATATAAAAAAAATATCCTCAGATAATAGGTATGAAAGAATGAAACAAGGAAAGATAGTGCCTACAACTGAGGAAGTAGAATCATTGGAAAGGATACATGTTGTTCATCTAAGAAATAGGATCATTCCAGATAAAACTGATGGTAAAGAAAATAGAGGATCACAAGACCAGAACAAAGAAAATATGACTAGGAGAACCAAAAAACAAGTAACAAACCCTGAGATTGAGGTAGAAAATGATCCCCTAAAACAATTAGACCCCAACAAAAATATGGAAACCAAGAAAGTAGAGTTTGATGTTGGCCAAGAGTTAGCCAAAAAAAAATCAATATTACTTTTGGTGAACTAATGACCATTCCTAAATATAGAGATCAGGTATGCAAAGCCTTCATTTTGGTAGACCAACCCAATGACCACATATGCAATGCTTTAGTAAGAAATAAGCCTTTACCAATACCTAGGAATCCATATTTAGTCAAACCTTTTTACATATCCTTGAGGTACACTTCAGAATTAGGAGATCAATATGTAATACATAACTGTATGTTAGACAGTGGAGCATCCCACAACATTATGCCCAAGCAAGTGGTAGATCAACTTGGTTTAATATGTACCAAAGACTCACCTCCCATATCCATCATGGATAGTAGACAAGTGCCATGTGCAGGGATAATCATAGGATTACTTGTGTTTTTAGATCAATATCCTAAGAAAGGAATAGTGATGGATGTGGTTATTGTGGATGTAGATCCTTTATTTTCCTTATTATTATCTAAACATTGGGTTGAGTAATTAGGAGGGTCAATCCAGTTAGATTGGTCATACACCATAATTCCATTAAATACTAAAGAACAAGCCATGCTTAGGAGAGAACCATTCCACAAGTACTCAATAGAGTTAAAGAAAACTGATAGTACAACAGTAAATTTAGTTCACTCTATTGAAGAAAAAGAAATGGGGGTCTACTCTATCTGGCATACACCTTTCTTGTCTGAAGTCCCTGAAGCTATCAATATGGATCCACAAATAACTGTTAAGATAGATGTTGAATATAATAGAGTATTAACTATTGAAATGTGGACTATGACATTCAATGACATAAAATCACAAACCAGAGTAGGATTTGGGGTTAACCTAACCAATATAAAAGGAAATTATTTGGGTATACCCTATAGAATACAATTCCCTTTCACACACAATGTAGCCGAATATGAATCCTTGTTATTAGGATTAAGAAAAACCAAAGAACTAGGAATAAACTATTTGATTGTATGTGGAGATGTAGAATTGATCATACAACAAGTTAAAGGTAAATATCAAACCAAACATCCTAGGCTAAAACAATATAAATAGGCTATCCAAGATGAAATAAACAAGTTTCTAGATTTTAACATAACATATATACCCAAAGAACAAAACCATGTAGCAAACCTATTAGCTATCAATGCGTCTAGAGCCGATTGCCTAGAAATAGATATAAAATACCAAGAAATATTTCCTACTATTTTTGTTTATCATCCTTCTATTCTAGATAAAGTTATCTAATTATAAGTTTTTTAGTATGATTTTGATATTAAAAATTTCATGACTCTACAGAACCATTATGTTGATATTTTGTGTGATGAGTCAGATGAAGAAAAGTTGAAGGAGATCATAGGAGAACCTATGGAGGTCATACAACTTAAAACCAACAAGCTCCCAAGAGGGTTAGTTTCTTTGGAAAGCCTTTTTGATGATTTTGATAGAGCATATAAACCTAGTATGATGGAGTCAGAAGCAGATGATGTTAATATAGGGACAAAACAAGAGCCCAAAATAGTGAAAATCAACAAGGCTTTGTTAGGAAAAGAAAGGAATCAATATATAAAGTTTCTCAAGAAAAATATGGATTCCTTTGCTTGGAGTTATGAAGATCTCAGAAATTTCAATACTGATATAATGAGTCATATTATCCCATTGAAAGAAGGAACCAAGCCTCACAGGAAAAAACAAAGAAAGTTTAATCCTACTCTACACCCAATGATGCAAAAGGAAGTTCAAAAATTGTTGGATGCCAAAATCATAAGGAAGGTTAGATTCTCATCCTGGATAGCTAATCTAGTCCTAGTTAGGAAAAATAATGGAGACATAAGGCTATGTGTTGATTTTAGAAATTTGAATAAAAATTCACTCAAATATAATTACCCATTACCAAACATGGAACAATTGTTACAATCTGTGGTAGGTTCAGCCAGGATGTCTCTATTAGATGGATTCTCAGGGTATAACCAAATAGCAGTAAATCTTGAAGACAGATATAAAACTACTTTTACCACACCATGGGGCACATTTGAATACCTAAGGATACCTTTTGGGCTGATGAATGCTGGAGCAACTTTCCAAAGAGCAATGGACTTTGCTTTTAAAGGCCTCATGTTCAAAATAGTGGTGGTTTACCTGGATGATATAACTATTTTCTCTCAAAACCCAGAAGATCATTTTGGGCATCTGGCTCAAATATTTGAAAGGTGTAAGGAATTTGGTATCTCTTTAAATCCTAAAAAGTGTATTTTTGGAGCTACACAAGGCAAGTTACTTGGCCACATTGTTTCTAAAGAAGGAATCAACATTGATCTAGAAAGAACTGAGGCTATTGCAAAAATCCCACCACCAAAGAACCTGAAAGGAGTCAGATCATTTTTTGGGAAGATCAACTTTGTCAGGAGGTTTGTCCTGAATTTTGCCCAAATTGCTAAACCAATCAATAACATGATAAAGAAATATGGGATTATCAAGTGGACAGAAGAGAATCTAGAGGCTTTCCAAAAGATTAAAAATGCCATTACACAAGCCCCCATGTTAACATGCCTAGATTATTCAAGAGATTTTAACATCTATTAATTTACCTTAGAAGATACCATTATTGTCATTTTATCTCAAAGGGATCAGGAGAACAATGAGAGTCCCATTGCATTCATGAGTTATGGAATGAAAGGAGGCCAGATGAACTACACAATGATAAAAAAACAAGCCTTTTCCTTAGTAAAATCTCTAGAACATTTCAAAGGGATTATTGGGTCAAATAAAGTAATAGCATGCATACCATACATAGTTGTTAAAGAGGTATTTACTCAGAATGAACCTACAGGCAAGTCAGCTAGGTGGATGGTCAAGTTACAACAATATGAGCTCGATTTCAAGACAGTCAAAACCATTAAAGGGTAAGGCTTGGAAAAATACATAGCCACCAAAGGAGGAGAAGAATTCAATAATACCATCACAACAACAAATGTGCAACTAGAAGATACTATAGATTGCTTCAAATATGAATGGTACAAAGAAATAGTCTTATACTTAAAAACACTTTCTTTTCCAATAGGTATAACTCAGAATAAAATGAGAAGCATTAAAAAATAGGCACAAAAGTATTACATTTAGAATAAAAAATTATATTGGAGGTATCTAAATGGAGTATTATTACTCTATCTCTTTTAAAAGGAAGTTCCTGGTATAATTGAATAATTTCATGCAGGCTTCTATGGAGGACATTTCACACCTAAAGCAACTGCTAACACCATAATGAGAGTTGGTTACTACTGGCCATCCATGTTTAGAGATGTGCATCTATTTGTAAGAAAGTTCTAGAACTACCAAATATTTTATGGTAAGAAAAAGTTGCTTGCAATACCCTTGAAACCTATGGTAGTAGAAGCTCCTTTCACCTAGTGGGGTCTAGACCTGATAGGAGAAATTAATCCAAATTATTTAGGTGGTCATATATGGATAATAATGATAACTAACTATTTCACTAAGTGGGTGGAAGCTGCTCCATTGAAGAAATCAACCACCAAAGTAATTGTCAGATTCCTGGAAGAAAATATCTTGACCAGATTTGGAGTACCCAAAAAGCTAGTCACTGACAATGGAAGTAGTTTTATTTCATATGAGATGATAGAATTCTGTAGTAGATATAGCATTGAGTTGGTACATTTAGCTAATTACTACCCTCAGGGTAATATCCTAGCAGAATCCTCAAACAAAAACCTCATTACCAGGATAAAGAGATCCCTTGGTAGAAACAAAAGAGGTTGGGACAATGAATTGAAGTTTACTTTATGGGCTGATAGGATTTATATTAAAAGAGCAATAGGAAAAACCCCTTATGAATTGGTGTATGGGGAAAAGGCATTGCTCCCTCCATAGGTAGAAAGGCCTACCTTGGCTTTATTACTTCAATATCACAAGAAACCAGATAGCCTGCAAAGAAGAATGGACCAAATTGTTAAACTTGAAGAGGATAGAAGAAATGCCTTTGGGAGAATGATCTAGGAAACTCAAAAAATAGTTCAAGTATTTAAAAAGAAATCTAAAGGAAAGATATTTGCTAAAGGAGACATATTACTATGCAAGGCTGGCAGCCAAATTGGAACCAAAATGGTTGGGTCCTTATCATATCATACAAAAGATAGGCCACCATACTTACAGGTTGCAGACCCTGCAAGGAGAAGAAATGTAGTTTTTGATAAATGGCAAGAACCTAAAAATGTGCCATACCTATGATGGGGATCAATTGATATGAACTATTTTTGTCATCCAAAAATAATTATTTGTGTTTGCATCTACAAAAATTTACATTCTAGTACGTTTTAGTCTATGTTAATGTTTTAGTAGGTTGTGTTTTCAATATTATTAGTCTATTACTTTATTCAGTCCTTTAATTGACTAGACTAAAATTTTTAGGTGATTAGACTAAATAGCTATAGGTGATTAATTTTTTCAAGTTTTAAGTCCTGAGTTAATCTCCACATGCCCTTATGAGAGTCAGGTGAATAAAAATTGTTACAATCAACTTGGAAAGTTGTAGTATACCATATCAAGAGGTCATCATGTGTGGTCAAATCAATCGAAGATTCTGAGGTTCTCAAGAAAAATTTCACTCTCTTAAGGTCCATCAGTTCTCTTGTCCTAGATAGAGCCTATGTTGGGCTTAAAAATACCAACTTATATTGTACCCCTAATTTTCAAACAAGATTAAAATCAAGTGTCTAGGTGATTATAGGTTGTGGTAGTCAAAGTCAAAAGTGAGAAATTTTATAAAGGACATAAAGGTCCAAAAGAATCTCCATGGTCATGAAGGAATAGCTCCGGGTCATCTTGTGCATAATTCATTCAAAATCATCCTTCATAAATTCATTCCTATCACATCCATTTTACCATAGTATTATCATTTCACCATTCATTTTTATTAAAGCCTCCACTCCATTCATCTAAGTTTACACTTCATAATTCCATTTGTTAGTTTTTCATCATCATCCATTCATTCTTCAATTCATGCCTAGATCACCCAATGAATATAAAGTCCACCACCTCAAGTTATGGCTTACACAAAAATGTTCCACTAAGTTTATTTTCCCCTAAAGCCAAACAAAGATCTATATTACATATAAATTTGCCCCGATGTATTCATGTTGCCTAAGGTGTGAAGTGTGTCATCTTGTAAAACCCTAAAAATAACTCATTATAATTTGTACTAAGGATAAACAACTTGTAAAAATGAGTCTCTAACTATTTGCCTCAATTTTTGTGTCCTCCTGGTGAGATCAAGTAATCTAGATGAGATTGCATCATACAATCTCGGATCATACGATACGATCCCTGATTGTATGCGTATGATCTTGCTCAAAATAGAAAGTCTCAATTTAGCAAAATGAAAAAACCATTTCAAACACCTTTTGTCCTTACCTATGCAACCGTACAATAGTTATAGATTGGATTTTCCCATTTTGGTCCCAATTTTGGAAGAAGTTGCAACCAAATTTGTTGCAGCCCATTTTAGCCAACTTACCTTACGTATTTAGTCAAGCACCCTTCCCCTCTGAATCCTCCTGGAACTCATAATTTCTTGACTTAATTTTTATGTTCAGATCACTTTAAACTTTTCATTAGATCTATTAGTTTTGCAATTTTCTATAGGATCATAAGGGTACGATCATCCTATAGGATCAAAAGGGTACGATCAGCGATCGTACGATACGATCTGTGATCGGATACATATAATCTCACTCTATTCATATGATCTTGCTCACAACATACTTAGGGGCAATTCCAAATTATGGTTTGCATTTACTAAGTTTTATTTTGCATATCTAGATTAATATTTATCATTTTCATTGCATAGGGTATCAAATTTAAATATTTGTATCCTTGGAGTTCACCAAATCTACATATAATTGCATATTTTACATAGTTTTGATGCATGCATACATTAATTCCTTTTATTGTGATATTCAATAGCCAACATGTAATTTAATTCATGCTTAGAAACATCATTAGCATCCTCTATTTTCTATTTTTGCATTCTATTCATGAAGTTTTGGGATTCTATCAAGATCAGATTGTCTGATATCTGATCAGAAGGTACGATATCAAATTGTATTTATATGATCTTGCTCTGTGCATATGATTTTGCTCTACTATGTATGATCTGGATTGCAATCAAGAATCAGAATCTTATTCATATTTCTAGATATAGGTAAGAGTTCTAAATTACTTTTAGGCACTATATTATTCATCTAGACATTGTCTTTTTTTTTTTGTTGTCTACATATAAATCAAAATTGCATATAGCTTAGTGTAGTTGCATATTTGCAAAAATGAGGTGATTGTGAGAATTTAAAAGGAACACATTAAAACAAACTCCAAAAACCCAGGTATGGAAACTGCCATAAAATATTTCCTAGTGAACCCTATGTGATACAAGAAAAGTCTCCCCAATATCAAAGAATGCTCCATAAGATCAATCACACATAAAATAGGAAAACCCACAACACCAATATTAAGTGGTAAAACCCTACTTCAAATGAAGAATAGAAACATCCACTATGAAGCTCACTATATTACTCAATGATTCAACAATACAAGAATGCTTCAATATTATGCAATAATATGCATCAACATTATATGACTATATGACAAGATGTAGTAGACAACACCCCTATTTAAAGAGAAGCTTTTCTACTACAACCGTAAAATTTCCCTAATATTATAATAATATTATCTTGAGATGTGTGACAAGTGACATCTATCAAATATTAAAAAGTGATTGGTTACTTTTTAATATTTACTAGAAAAGGAGAAATAACTTTTTACCGCAAATAAAATATTCCTAGAAACCTTATTTTATTTATTAATTGGGTGGAAATATTTTTATATAAAATAGAATTATTTTTTAATTCAAATATTATTCTTTAGACTTTATATTTTAGTCTAAGAATAATTTATACAATGTTGCATTACATATTCCAACACTTCCCTTATGCAATATTGAGAAAAAGAATTATGAAACAAAGAAACATTCTCCCCCTAAAGATACAAATGGGGATGAGAATAAAATGAGTAATATAGTTACAATGAGCTTCTATGACCAATAATGGTCTACAATAAGGCACCAATACAAAATGGACCAAAATGAAACTACAAACCCCCAACGGAGTAGCTGCAGATACAAGTGGCTTACAAAGCCATCCATCAACCACAAGTGGTTGCAAATAACAAGAAGAAAACATCACAAGGGTGTATTCAGTAAGCTTGCAAAACCCCAAATGGAAGTACCTGCAAGCTACAAGCAGTTCAACATAAGATCAGTTAGATACATCATCATAAATTTATTCACCACAACATATATGAATATCCAAAGATGATAACAAAACTAATCTAAAAAATAGTGAACTATAAGTCATCACAAAAAGATGCCAATCCATACTTATAGTCATGTGCTATATAGTTGATCAAAAAATATCATGATCAAAGTTGCATAAAGCAAACATGAAGTACCATGATAATGCAAAATCTAAAGTACCATGTATAAAAGTTGCATAAGGTATATGAAAATAATAAAGTGTGCACATTGGTTGCATAAAGCCAACCATAAAATATCATGTACAAAAGTAGCATAAATGCTAACAAGAAAGTACCATGATAAACCAATTGCATAATGCCAACTACATAAAAATATGTACAAAGTTGCACAAGGCAACAAGAAAGTACCATGTAAAAGAGTTGCATAAATCAATTACATCATATACCATAATTGCACAATGTCATCTACAAAGTAACATGTACAAAAGTTGCACAAGGTAAACAAGAAAGTACCATGTTCAAAAGATATGCAAAAAGCAATTATACCACCAAAGATCAACTCATATATATAGCACAAAAAACCTCATAAGGATGAAGTTGTCATCACACAAGTGTAACTACACTTCATTCCCCCTTGAGGACAACTTCACCAAACCAAGTGAGTCCCTCAACAAATATAAACTGTGTTGCAAGATTAAGTAAATTTTAATCAAATACTAAAGTTGTGGTTAGGAAGTTGATTCATTTTTAGCCTTCTTGATTAATATGAAAATTAGTAAATTGCAAGTTAGTTGGTTAGTATATTGTTTAGTAACAAGTTAGTAGTTAGATTAGTTAAGATGCAAAATATAAGAAAGATGAACAAGAGATAGTGGAGACATAAAGAAAAACACAAATACACACTCTCTCTCTCTCTCTCTCACTTTCATTATCTTTTACTTTCATAATGAGAGATACAAGTTACATTAATTTACAGTATGCTTCAAGCAAATACTAGAGAGAGATTAGAAGAAATTAATAAAAATAGGGGAAGAGAGTAAAAAAGTTGATCCGAAATTGCCTTGTATACTCCAAAACATACATGGATAACCTTGCAAAACAAGCAAACTCACAAACAACCATTGTTAATATGAGACAAAAAAATATTGCATTTTAAGGAGAATAATAATAATTTTTAATACAAAAATTACTTAAAAAATGCAATTAAATTAATAAAATTTATTTTATTAATAAAAAAATGGCGTGAAAATGTTTAAATATTTTTCTAAAGCAAAACTTTTTCAAAAAACAAAACTATTTTTTTTATATATAAAGCAAAACTGTTTTTTTTTTTAATAAAGCAAAACTGTTTTTTTTTTTTTTTAAAGCAAAACTATTTGAAAAAAAAAAACTATTTTTTTTATAAAGCAAAACTGTTTTTATTTTTATTTTTATATATATAGCCAATTGTTTTTTTTTTAAATAAATAAAAAAAAATGACTATATATGGAAATAGGGGTTTTGGGGTCTTTCAGACGCAATCATGGAGTCCATTTGACTCCAAACACCTTTCCAAAGAAAAGCTTAATGCCAAAAAAAAAATTATAGATTTAAAATGAAAATACTGTTTGCAAAAGATCTAACAACTAGGTCTAAAAACATAATAAATCTATAAACCCTAATGACATATTTGTAAAATAAGTTTACATAAAATACCCAAATATCAAATGCATGCAAAAAAAAATATACCTTAATGGGTTTTTCATCTCAAAGGATTGAAGACACCTGATGGAGATCCCAACCGCTCTGATACCAAATGTGAGACAAGAAAAGTCTACCCAAGATCAAAGAATGCTCCACAAGATCAATCACATACAAAAGAAAAAAACCCACAACACCAATATTAAGTAGTAAATCCCTACTTCAAATGAAGAATGGAAACACCCACTATGAAGCTCACTATATTATTTAATGATTCAACAATACAAGAATACTTCAATGTTATGCAACAATATGCATCAACATGATATGACTATATGACAAGATGTAGTAGACAACACCCCTATTTAAAGAGAAGCTTTTCTACTACAACCCTAAAATTTCCCTAATCTTATCACAATCTTATCTTGAGATGTGTAATAAATCTTATCACAATATTATCTTGAGATGTGTGACAAGTGGCATCTATCAAATATTAAAAAGTGATTGGTTAATTTTTAATATTTGCTATAAAAGGGGAAAAAACTTTTTACCACAAATTAAATATTCCTAGAACCCTTATTTTATTTATTAATTGGGTGGGAATATTTTTACATAAAATAGAATTATTTTATAATTCAAATATTATTCTTTAGACTTTATATTTTAGTCTAATAATAATTTACACAATGTTGCATTACATATTCCAACACCCTAAACAATTCGTCAAAAAATCACCATAGGAAGGTATGATAAAGTACCTCTCTTTAGAGGTGTAGACCTATCATTCCCACATTTCCCTTTGAGGTGCAAATCCATTAGCCTTAAGAAAAGGAGTGTGTGAATTTTAGATCTAAATTCTTTGGTGAACCCGATGTGAAAACATTAGGAATATTTCTGATTTATAGAACAAAACAAAAACCAAAAAATTAAACAAAATAATTATTTATATTTTAACATTTTAGTGAATTTCATAGATGGTAGATTACAACATAAGGAGAGCCATCTGAATTTATGTAAGTATAGTATTATCAACCCAAGAATTTTATTCATTAGGTAGTGTGCCATAACCTGAGATTTGGAGAAGATTAGAAATCATAAAGACTTAAGAACCTGAACTTAAGAAAATCATAAGGTTTGATTTGTCTAGAATGAGATAGGTGGCTAGTGGATAAGAGAGCTATCATTTCCCCAAGTCTTTAATCCTTTGAATATTATCTTGAGAATGCAATAACGGTACATAATTTTTTATCACACATGGAAAATCAAGAAGTTGTCTTAGATGATAAGAGAAGATTTAATAAAGTTCCTAGGGCTATGCTTTATCAAGAATATTGCCATGAATTGTACTTTTTCATGTCAAACTATGAATTTTATTGCATCACTATAGCTCATTTTATAAAATTATTAAAAGCCAACTTTCAGTTTGAAGAAGAACACTATATGATCCCTAAGGAATTGGAACTTGTTAACGATATCTATAGGATTTTCCAAGAAAATTAAAGTATAATGTTTATAATATTATAATTTTTATTTGTTTTTTGTATTGTTGCAATCCAAGAAACTACAAAAATCCAAAAACATAATATAATATATTAGTTAGATATATATAACATATATACCCCAAGCATTAAGCACATATATATATATATATATATATATATAATTATATATGTCTGCAAGATAAAATATTTGAAGTAAAATGCCTATATTATGAAGTGGAAAACAAGTAGAACATGAACATATAGGAGAACAAGATCAAGAAAATATTGAATATGAAGTTCAAATTGAAGATTATGTATCATTAGAATCAGATGAGGAAAACCATGATAAATAAGAAGAGATTTTCTATCATAAGCCACAAGTAGATGAAGAAGACAATCTTAAATTTACCTCCACATAACATTTCACAGAGTTTATAAAAGATAATATAGATTTCATTAACCATGTGATACAGATAGAAGCTCAAATCCCTATGGGATATTATTCAATAGAGGCTTCCATAGAGTTTGCTCTCCGATTGAATGGAAATCCATTAACATACATGAACAAAAATTAAGCTGGTACATCTCAAAATGTAAATCATAATTTGAATCATAATATAGCACAACCACCACTAGTAATAAATTCAAAATCCAAACAAAAACAACCATATTCTACCTCACAAAAGGTAGCATAGAGAATTAATAAGATGCACCATCTTAGTTAGAATTAGCAAAAGGTTCAAAAAAACAAAATTCCCTATCAACTTCATAATACTCCTCCTAGTAACACTCTACATAATAGTGTTTCAGTTGGGAATCATTATGCAAAAACACCAACTTATTATCAAATACATAACACTATGATGTAACAAAATCAATTTGGTGAACAACAACAAGGAAATAGTTAGCTTCAATACTAGATCAAATGGATCCCTACCATACCTCTTATAGTTATAGAGATATGTGTAGCCAACCTTTGGATACTATTGTGGTTGCTCAACCATATCCTAAGCATTTTCCTATGCCTGTACTGCCAATATATAAGGAAATCAAAGATACTATTGAACATCTTTGCATATTTAGGATAGCATGTCATGATATTTCTCATGATGACTTGTTGTTAAATATGTTCCCTAAAAGTCTTGGAGGCATGTCTTTAGAGTGGTATTATCAGTTACCTACAAACTCTTTAAGGAATTTTGAATAAACATTAAATATGTTTGTCCACCAATTTAGTGCTTACATAGAGAAACATGTGACTATTAAATATTTGTATAATTTAAAGCAAGGAAAATATGAGAATTTTGCTAAATTCTTGACTAAGTGGAGACAACTCTTAGGCATATTACACTTTCCTTTACCTCACCATGAAATATTGGATATATTCATTGGTAATTTACATGAACAATTATCTTATGAGATTTCTACTACTACAGTAACATCCTTTGATCAAGCCATTGATTTAGCAAGAAGGGTAGAGGAAGCCCTTATTATAAGAGGTCAATTTATGAAGAAATATGAAGATAAATCTTCTAAAAATCAATATAAAAATAAACAAGTAGTAGGTGACAGAGTTACCTATAGTAGGAATACTCCAATTGTTAATGCTGCAAAAAAAATTAAGAATTTTTATTGAAAGTTCCTAATAAGCCACCAAGAGAATTCACAAGATTAAATCAACCCTTAACAATTATTTTACCTCAATTATTGGAACAAATTTTGGTACGATTGCCTGAAATAAGACAACCAGATACTACTGCAACTGGATATAGTACTGACTTACATTGTAATTTCCATAAAGTAGATGGACATTCTACAAATTCTTGTAAAAGGTTAAAGCATGTGATACAAGATTTGATTGGTAAAGGAAAAATGGAAGTTCAATAATTTCCTATAAACAATAATAATCAAAATAATACCCAAAAATAAGAAAATCAAAACATAGATATTTTTAAACATCCTTTACCCAACCATGGTAAAGAAGCAGTAAACCAAGTAGATCATCACAATGTTCCTCATACAACTCAATATGTGGGAACCATTAGTGGAGTGACCCTAGGAACGTACACATCGGTCCCTTTTCTAAAAACCTACTTGCAATGCTATTTAAAATACCCAAGATGAAATGGAAAGACAAGAGGAAAAAGCATATAACATGAAATAATAAAATACATATCTCTTTATTGATACTGAAGCTTGGTTACATGTCGGTCCCTCTTAGGGATACCCATTTTGATACTATAAATTACAAATAGGCAAGGAGTGCCCCTTCTGCGAAGAGGTGGTGCGCTTATAAAATCTTCCTAGTTCTACACACATAAATGTCTGAGGGCTTACAGATGCCTCCTTATCTAGGTCTATTTCCTATAGGGATCTCTTTTACTCTCGTATGTTGTAATATTCGTCCGATGTATCTATGGTCCTGCAAGCAATGAAACAACAACACACATTTAGGTGTCTGAGATTGCTTCCCTGGATGAGATTGTTAGTAATCAAAGAATGTAACAAAAATATTATAAAACTAAGCCATGAAATCATGTAAATATATGCTAATGATATAAGAACATAAAGAAATAGAATAAAAGATGTTATGTCTATCTAAGCTAAGCCTGTGGGCCACTATCCAAGACAGTGGCTGCTAAAGTAAACCTTACCCTCTTTGCCCCAAAGCTATGGGTCAAAGACTTTAATCTGATGTTGAAATAGTAGGTGTTATGCTCTTCGATTCATCAGAGCTCCTTCGTACACATGATATCAAAGAGAACTCTCAAAGTCTCAAAAGCTCTCCTCAAAAAGATGTCTCTCTCTTTGATATGATCTCCTGTATGTATATATCATATATCCCTTGGTGTTCTTAGGCTTGCACCTTTTATAGTGTGAAATCCTAGGTCTATGTCCAAGCACTAGAAATGAATTTCTCATGCGTGCAAGTTAGCATGAGAATATTTTATCCATTGTCTATATTTGAAGGCCAGTTAACTGAAATATAACTACCCACTTGAGTCCTCTATGTGAACTGGTCATTAGCATGAGAATATTTTGTCCTTTTTTTATTCTTGGAGGCTAGTTAACTTAAGTCTAAATGCAAACTCAAACCTCCCATGTGAATCGGTCATGAAAAGAAATGCAAAGTCACTCCTGCTCACCTTTATTGCATGCAGACTGCCACTTCTATCTGAGATTAGGCTTATTTGTCAACAAACTTCTTCTTATGGCTTAGCTATTATCATCTACAGCAGCTAATATCTGGACACTATCATCTATAGTGGCTAAGGTCTGGTCACTCTAGGCTTGAGCGACTAGGATTTGGCCACTCTTGGCTTGAGTGGCCAAGCTTGAATGGCTTGAAAAGGCCCCAAATAAGAGGTGAGAACCATTGTTGATGCTTGGAAAGTCCAATATTATGTCTTATGATTGTATGAGTGTGTCTTTGTAAGTAGCTCCCCTAAGCATGACACAATTTAGGTTTCTACAGATACCCCTTTTTGTGATGTGTTGTGTGGAAAACACAACATTGAGCAAAAATGTAGACTGATCTATTTGTAGGGTGTATGGTGATCAATGGTATGATCAACACTAGATTGCCCAATCATGCAAGATGGTGCACATCCCTTGAATCATTGCATCAATATTCAAAGTAATTATATTAGTGGATTTTGCATGTTACATTGCACTCATTCCTCAAACTCACTCGGGTAACTTCAGTTGCTACAACAATTTTAATCGGTAGGAGAGCTACAATCAAATATGTCATGTCTACTTATGTTCCCAACAAACAAGGGAAATTTGTGATTGTTGTATGCAATGATTCATAGGACAAACATGATTTTTTTATGATCGAGTGATCTTTTCTTGATTTTGATTATTATTATGTTGAAATTTTAAACTACCTATTCACATAATGAGTTTATGAAGAAATGATAATGAATGAAGCGACGAGTCACTTGACCAATATGACTAATCTAGTTCCTTTTAGCATTTGTTGCTTTCAATGGGTGATCCCACATCTAAGTGTGATTCCAATTGCCTATGATAATCATCCATCCCTATCTCGAGGAGCAGTAAAACTATAAATAGCCTTCTTAGGGAGTTAGGATGAGTGATTATATTTATGCCTAGATTGTATCACTTTGACTTAATATTTTTGATGTCATAGGGGAATTAGAATGACCCATTCACACCCGTGGAGGAATCTGATCATCTTGATCTTCTTTGGGTTTGAAGGGTGACATATCGTAATTTCAAAATGAATTTTTTTTTTCCAATTGGCCCTATGGTTTCCTACTCATCTCACCGAAATACATGGAGTGCAAATCACTGTAATCTTCGAGTGGATAGAGTAAGTAACTAGATATGAGTCTTGCTTAAGATTGTGATTTTATGTGATTTTTTTATTATTTTGAACATTCTGATGATCCTAAACCACAAAAGTGTGTTTATTTGTTGTTTTTGTGGGATCCCTCAAGGAGAAAATCCCTTACTTTGACCTGTGGATCTGGCCACTATCAATTCTAGCAGCTTCTGAGTTCCTGCCTATGGCCACTGTCACCTTGAGTGGCCAAGAAGTTTGGGTCACTAACGTCAGCAGCGACCAAGGTGTAATTAAGGAAATATAAAAATTTGTTTTTCTAGGGTTTGTCCTGTCATTTTCACTATTGAAGATTCATTTTCAGAGCTCTGGTGCAATGGCGATAGTTGCGACTTCAAAACTTTTTGGTGCTGAAGACATGGCTACGTGGGGCGAGACATCAGCTGCTAGAGGAGCTAGAGCTTCTTGGGTATTTCTATCTTAAAACCCTGACTCTCTTTTCTTTATTTGTGTAAAATTGAACCTCACTAAGTAATGAGCATAAAAAACCTCACTAAACCTACTAGCAATGAACAAATTTTGTAATTAGGCTTAGGTTCCCTTTTGCTATGGTGGGTTAGTCCCCAATTTTGCTTTTTGTCAGTGGCTTTAGCCTATGGTTTTTCAAATTTTTCCAGTTATTCACCTACTACTGCCATTTGGGTGTTCTCAAAATTAGCTTAGTTTTGATGCTTGGGTAGGAAATTTGCTTTACATTTTGTTTGCTTTCCCTCCCTATGTTGTTTTTTTGAAATTATTTTGTTAATTTTGTAATTTTTTTTGATTTTTTGGCCAAGGTTTCATGGGTTTGTTTTTCCGCCCCTTGGTCGTTGTTGCTAGCGATAGCAAGATTTAATCCCAATGGTAAAAAATTTGACCATTGGGTCTTGGTCGCTACTACCTCTAGCGGCCAGGTTTTGACCACTATAGACGACAACGACTAAAGCTTAAGCCTTGTTTTTTGCATTTTGTGTATTGAATTTTATGATGAATTTTTTTTTGACTTTGGAATTTTTGCTTTGCTTGATTAGGTGCAATTTATTCTTCCTTTGCTTATATTTAGATTAACTCATACTCTTTTGCATCGTTTTCATGTTTATTGTGAATTATGCCTTAGATGAATTGTAATTATGTTTTATTTTTCTTTTGCTTTGCTTAGATCCTCACTGCTCAGGCTCGAGACCCAAAGCTCCTGTGTGACTTACTTCTTAGATTTAATGACACTGACTAGGAGTGGTTTAAGGCCTGTGGGGTACAACATGTCATTAGGTTACCCCATATTATGGCCGACCAAGATTATATTATAGCCTTAGCCCACCATTGGGACTCGTGGACCAACACCTTCCACATTCCACCCGACGAGATGACTATCACACTAGAGGACATTTATAGGATCTTTCGGATCCCATTCGATGGGGTGCCTATTGTTTCATCGACCACTAATGATCAGGTGGCCATCTATGCTCGGGTGTTTGGAGCATGCTCTACTCAAGCCCTCTGGGAGACTAGGTCTAGGGGAGTATCTATCAAGGCTTGGTATGATGCTCATGTTTTCACAATGAGGCATGTCGTGTTGCTGATGGTGATCAGCAACATTCTTATCCCATACTACTCAAGTTTCAGGTTCCCTTGGAACCTCTTGGCGATGGTGCAAGACCTACTGGATAGCGAGGAGCCTATCATCTATGCATGGGGTATATTGATATTGGCTCAGTGCTATGATGAGTTGTACCACATCCATCAACAAAGACGTGTCAGCATTACCTATAGCTTTCTCCTATAGGTTTGGATATGGGAGCACATTAAGGTAGATTGTCCTAAGGGTCTCCCAACCAAGATTATAGCTATTAAGGCTCGAACACAGTGCTATGCTTCCAGATGGGCTCAGGAGTATGAGAAGCGTAAAAGTCATACTTTTTTAGGGGAGCTATCCCATTATATTGATGATTTCACCAGAATGTTGGCCAGATATGTCGCGTGGTGGCCTTACTATGAGTGTCCTACTTGGGATGATCTAGCTAGTTTTATTGCTAGGACACGTAATATTGCCATCCAGGAGTATTTCTTCTACTCTCAAGTTCTTTGTCAATACGAATTGTAGTAGGGTGTGCCCTTGATACCATTCTTGTAAAAGTACATCACATCAGAGAAGGACCTACCTCCATGATAGATCATAGAGCTTTCAGATGAGGAGGATGCCCTAGCTATAGACCCTATAGTGGCTGGGAGAGTTACAAAGGCCTACTCTCAATGGTGGGATGATCGGATGTGGCATGGCATCGACAACCTAGGGCATGAGGATGATGGCGTAGATCTGGTAGGACGTAGGATTTGATCTAGGATTGAGGTATGCGACCAATTGACAGAGTAGGTGGCAGTAGAGGATCCTAACATTCTTAAGGAGGAGGAGGAGTTAGAGCCCGAGGAGAGAAACTCTACTCTAAGAGCATAATTGCATGAGGTTAGGCTGAGCTTCAGGTCACTATGATCTAGATACAACAACGATATGCTACGATTGAGTAGCTCACAATATAGATACAGGATATACAGGCTACTATTAGGGGTGGCAATGTCAGGATGCAGTTTGTTGTTCCTCCTTCTACACCACAAGAGGCTCCAGTAGCGGGTTTAGGGGTAGATGTGGGATGACTTTAGTATTTTTTGGATGAGCATGAGGAGAAGATTCAAGGACTTGTGGATCATGTTATCCTTCTTCAGATGTAACCTAGGAGGCATGGTATTATCCCTAAGGATCCAACAAGTGTAGGTGGTTCACAAGTCAGTGGGCACTCTACCTCAAGGTAGTCTTCTGCCCATCCTAGCCAGCAGATCCAGACTCAGATAGAGAGACTGACAGGCTTGCATCACTTGACTCATGACACTGCCACAGAAGGAGGTGGCATTGGAGGAGGTGATGCAGGGGGCTTAGGCCCAAAATTTTATTGATGCTCTACTTGGTCCTTGATCCATTTTTGAGGTCGACTGACATACATGATTATAGCCTATTGGTATTTTTGTATATTCATTGGACTTGAAACACATACTTTTATGATAGATTTGCTTTTTATGACTCATTATGTGTATCATTTATTGCTTATATTTTTGTTATTATTATTTTTTATGATATGATGCGATGATGGTATTATGATGATTTGATGAATATGCTATATGATAGATGATATTTGAAGATGCTTATATGGATGTGTAGATGCTTATATGTTTTGATGATATGATGCGATGTATTTTGATGATGCATGATGAATTTATGATTGTATGCAAATGGATATTGCCTATATGTTTTATGATGTGGTTTATGGATGATTAATGAATTGTTTGTGTGGATGCAAATGTTATTGTTAAAATGCATGTTTAATTTTTGCTTTAATTATATGCATCTAACTTATGTGATGAAATGGTATAAATGAACATGTATGCTCTAATCACCTAAAACATACAGAATGCATATGACATTGACTATATTAATGGGTGATACCACAAAAAGTAAAAATATAATCATGAATTTAAATAATCACTCTTATCATAATAATTGATTAAGTATTCATATATGAGATGTAATGGTGTGTAATGTATTTTCTTAATAAGTTTCTGTAAATTAAAATATATAAAGTAGTCAGTGGTCATGTATATACTATTTCTAATATATATGCAGTATCTGTCCTACTATGTTGATACCCCCTAATTTATAGAATCTTATAAAGAAAGTGATGGTGTGAATGATGTTATGATTTGTTGCTATGTAAGTATTTTTGGGGCTTTTGGAGATTCAATCACTCTAGTTCCCCTATCAACAGTTGTCTACTTACCACTTAGACTTTTGAAAAGTAAGGCTTTTACCATGGACCTAGTTTTTCATGATCCCTGTGTGTGCATGTGATTGTATATTTTGAGGTAGAACTCAAGCATTTCCTCCGATGTCAGGCGGGATTCTTTCAATCCATTGCTAAGATCATGGATCCTCTAGTTTTCATCTCATCCTTATGTTGGACTTAGTTGGACTATAACACTAGGCAATATTTGGTTATTTAAGCTAGCTCATCCACATTCAAACATTGGTCTACACAAATGCATGAAGCAATTGTGGTAGACATATCATCATGCGTAAGGATTTCTCCTTCTAGTTTTGTACAATGCTAAGAATTCTAGGGATTCAAGATTTATTCCCTTATTTTTGGCTTTGGATTTTTGCTCATATGTAGTGATGAAAATCACTGTTTATTTTGATTTGATTTTTTTCTTTGAGCAGGGATTTTTTGTAGTGATGATAATCACTTTTTATTTTGCTCATACGTAGTGATGAAAATGACTGTTTATTTTTTATTGATTTTTTTGAGTTTGATTTTTTTTTTGAACTTATGATTTGTGCTTTAAAATCTAGACTGTATGCTTGGCCTTTTGAATATGTACTTTGCTTTGGGATTTTTGCTTATTTTGATTTAAGCAAGGGATTTTGATAAGGTAAAGCTTGTCCTTTTGCCAATTCTTAGCACCTTTAAATCAGTTGCACAGGGGGATAAGCAAGGATAATCCTTTTCGCTTAAGGTAACCTAGATCGCTTTGTAGCTTTCATATTTTCCTTGTACCAACTAGGATTTTAGTGTTTCAATTAGTGACGGGATCTTGAATATCCAAGGCTTTATCACAGCTAGGCCTTACCTTCTACTAATCAAAGTTGTTTTCCTCAAAATTTGATAATATTACTAGTTGTGGTTGATTAACCGAAAAACCTTATTTTATTATGTATAGCAACAAATAATGGTTGTGTTGAAAAACACAATTACACACATGTGGATGGAGTTCTAGATATGATTGTCTTGTGCGATAAATTGTGGTATCACTTTTAAGGCTCTCATGACATATACAATTGTAATACATGTGAAAATGCAATGCAATGATGTGGATGCAAAATGTGAAGTACAATTATTTTTGTATTGTGTTGTATTTTTGGTTAATTTGACCAAAGGGCTTATTATGCCTTTGGGGATTTTGTTATGATTTTGACCAAGCGGTTTGAATCACCCTTGGAGCCTTTTTGATTGATGTTTGACCAAGCGATATGAGTTACCCTTGGAGACTTCGATTTATTAGATTTGACCAAGCGGTTTGAATTACCCTTGGAGCTTTTGAATTGATTTTTGACCAAGTAGCTTGAATGCCCTTGGGGCATTTTGAATTGATGTTTGACCAAGCGGTATGAATTACCCTTGGAGCCTTTCATTTGATTTTGACCAAGCGGTATGAATTACCCTTGGAGCCTTTGATTTGATGTTTGACCAAGTGGTATGAATTACCCTTGGAGCCTTTGATTTGATTTTGACCAAGTGATATGAATTACCCTTGGAGCATTTGATTTGTATTTTGGAATTTTTTTTGTTTTTTTGACTTATTTGAATTTTTTTGTGTTTTATGACATATTTGAATGTTTTTGGTTTAATGACATATTTGAATGTTTTTGATTTTATGACATATTTGAATGTTTTCTGTTTTATGACATATTTGAATGTTTTTAGTTTTATGTGTAAAATGCCTTTAAGTGAATGATATTGAGAGGTTCAGGCTCTTCAACACCATCTAATGATATAAGGCGATATGCTTTAGGCCCAACTCTCTATGAAATTATATATGGACCTATCTAGTTTACCATGAACTTATCTCGTAGATGCGATGGTAGATTTGAATTCTGCTAGTTTTCTTTGAGCACTAGATCTCCAACCTTGAATTACCTTAGGTGGACTTTACTATTGTAAGCTCACGCAAGGTTATCTTGGTAAACATGAAGATGATATAAAGCATTGACTCAGTGTTTATCAAGAAGCATTAGCTAATCAAGGTGGCATTTCCACATAGCTTCATCATCTATAAAGTCCTTTAATGCTATGCGTAGAGTCAAGATTTCCAACTCTAGAGGCATGATGGCTTCAGTGCCATATACTAGTGAAAATGGTGTTGCCCTAGTGGGCATCTGTATACTAGTCATGTATGCCCATAGTGCAAGAGGCAACTACATGTGCCAATCCTTGTGATTTTATTGCACTATCTTCCTTAAAATGAAGACTATTATTTTTTTAGGCTTCTGCTTGCTCGTTTGCTTGTGGATAATAAGGCATTAAAAAAATATGCTGAATATGGTATTTGTTCATTAAAGCATACATTTTTTTGTTCTTGAAATATGGCCCATTATTCGATATTATCTTATAAGGGACCCCAAAATGACTTATGATATGTATAAACTCCACAATCCTTGGTCCAGTTGTTGATGTTTTTTTTGAAAATTTTGAAAAAACTTGTATTAAAACAAAGATCAGTTACAATTTGGGAAGAGACACTTCCCAGCCAAAATCAGAGAGAACACATGATTACAAGAGTAAAAGAAGATTTACAATGGAACCAAATATCTTGAACCAATAACTAGCTAGCAGAGGGATCGGTTTGGTCTGTTATTGCAACTTGTCATGAAATCACGACACTCTTTCCGTATGCTCCTTTGGCCATGAAAAAGTAGCATGTCACGATATCGCGACACTTTTCTCCTCTGGCCGCAAAAATTCAACATGTCACGATATCGCGACATTTTCCTCCTTTGGCCATGAAAATGCAACATGTCATGAAATCGTGACACTTTTCTCCTTTGGCTATGAAAATGCAACATGCCACGATATCACGACATATTTTCTCACTTGGCCGTGATGTTGCATCATGTCACGAAATCGTGACATTTTTCTCCTTTGGTCATGACGAAGCAACATGTCACGAAATCGTGACACTTTTCACCTTTGGCCTCGATGATGCACCATGTCACGAAATCGTGACACTTTTTCACCTTTGGTGGCGACGATGAAACATGTCACGATATCGTGACACCTTTTCTCTCTTGGTCGAGATGAAGCAACATGTCACAAAATTATGACACTTTTCTCCTTTGGCCGTGATGATGCAACATGTCGCAATTTCGTGACACTTTTTCACCTTTGGCCATGACGATGCAACATGTCACGATATCGTGACACCTTTCCTCCATTGTCCATGATGATACACCATGTTGTGATATCTCAACACTTTTTCTCCCTTGGTCATGACGATGCAACATGTCATGATATCGTAACATTTTTTCTCCTTTGGCCATGCCAATAGTACATGTCGTGATATCGTGACACTTTTTCTCCTTTTGCTGTGGTGATGCAACATGTCGTGATATCACGACACTTTTTCTCCTTTGGCCGCGACGATGCAACATGTCACAAAATCGTGACACTTTTTCTCCTTTGGCTGTGATGAAGCAACATGTCGCGATATCGCGACACCTTTCCTCCCTTGGCCATAATGAGGCAACATGTCACGAAATCGCGACAACTTTTCAACCTTGGTCATGATGAAGCAACATGTCACGAAATCATGACACCTTTCCACCCTTGGCTATGACGAAGAAACATGTCACAAAATTGTGACAACTTTCCTCCCTTGGCCGCTACGAAGCAACATGTCACAAAATCATGACACCTTTCCACCCTTGGTCGTGACGAAGCAACATGTCACAAAATCATGACACCTTTCCTCCCTTGGCCGTGACGAAGCAACATGTCATGAAATCATGACACCTTTCCACCCTTGGCCACAACGGAGCAACATGTCATGAAATCATGACAACTTTCCTCCCTTGGCCGTGACAGAGCAACATGTCATGATATCACGACAACTTTCCTCCCTTGGTCATGACAAAGCAACATGTCATGATATCATGACAACTTTCCTCCAGTGACCGTGATGGTGCAACATGTCATGATATTGCGACAACTTTCCTCCAGTGACCGCAACGGTGCAACATGTCGTGATATTGTGACAACTTTCCTCTAGAGACCGCGACGGCACAACATGTCATGATATCGTGACAACTTTCCTCCAGTGACTGTGATGGTGCAACATGTCATGATATCGTGACAACTTTCCTCCAGTGATCACGACGATGCAACATGTCGTGATATCACAACAACTTTCCTCTAGTGACCGCGATGGTGCAACATGTCACGATATCGTGACAACTTTCCTCCCTTTGATTTTTCTTTGATCATTGGCTCAAGGACCTTTCAAGACCCTACCTAATCACCTCATCCTCAATAGCCATGTCACTATGCAGCTGCACCCCTACCTCCTTCTCAGCACCCATCTTAGCCAGGAAGTCGACCACTTTGTTTAAATCTCTACTCACATAAATTGGAATCACATAATCTAATTCCCTCCGTAATTCTTTAATTTAAGTGACAAGAATCCTCAACCTCCATACTTTCAAAGCAAATTTCCTCATGCAATCTAGAGCTCCAACCATTATTTGAGAATCAGATTCAAGAATTATCCTCCTGTGGCCCTGTTTAACTGCCCAAATAGAAGAAGATTTGATAGCTATGGCTTCTGCTTCATTGTTTGTGGCTCTTCCCAAGCCTTGTAGTTCCTAGTAGAGCACTGATCCATCATGATTCTGGCAAACCACTCCAATTCTGGCACTACCCGGATTGCCCTTTGTAGCTCCATCAGTATTAATTTTAATCCAACCTTCTGGGGGTGGTTTTCAACTAGCTTTGTCCTATCCCTCTTGCTCAACTCCCTCTTCCATTGGCCCAGTAACAACCTAAGTTTCCTCTTTAGCATAGACGGCAACAGTTTCTGTGACTTTGCTCTAGGTGACCTGCTAAACTCCATTTAACGAGGAAAAAATTTCTCTAAAAATTCTAGCATTTCTCTCCAACCACACTTGCCACCAAATGAATTTTAATCCAAGCTCCCAACCAATTCGAAGAGCTTTAGATTTAAATCTACCCCTCTTCCATATTTCCCAGATACTAGTCCGATTCAAGTCACCATTAACTTGAATTTTATAATAAAAAAACCATCTCTTCCAAATCTGACGTGTGAAAGGGCACTTAAACATCAGGTGATCAGCTATTTCCTTATTCTTGTAGCATAATACACATTGATATGGACAGATGATTCCTCTACATCTGAGATTGTCAAAAGTGAAAATTCTGCTGTACATAAACTGCCAGGAAAAAAAGTTTACTTTTAGCCAGTCTTTGGAGTGCCAAATCTTTCTCCAATCCTCGACCAGATATGAATGGGGGGGAGGCTCTGGGAGGATCTTGGCATATCCATCCTTCACTGTATAGACACCAAGGCTCCCATAGCCCCAAGATAACTCATCCTCCTCATATATACCTGTGAGAAATAACTTTCAATTTGGACCCATCCCTTGGTTTCTATGGCTATTTTTATTGGTTGCAATTCAATAAATTCAACAATGATAGGTGGGTATTGATCCCAAGAATATGTCCAAAAACGTGCATTCTCCCCTCTCCCCACTTTCCAAAATAATCGATCTTTAACTAATTGAGATCCTAGCTTGAGAGCCTACCACACTAAGGATCCAATGCCATCCAAAGGGAAACGACCCACCTCATTGGGGTTAACATGACCCAAATATTTACTAGTTAGGATTATACTGAATAAGGAGGTTGGTTGGGAAATTCACCTCCAGTACAACTTTCCAGCCAAAGCTTTATTATCTAACTTGGATCTTCTTAGTCCTAGCCCTCCTTTTACCTTGGGCTGGGTTACTTTATCCCAACCAACTAGGGCCCATTTCCTCTCTCCTTTTACTCCTTCCCATAAAAATATTCTAGCTATATTGTCCAACTCTTTCCATATAGTATGTGGGGTAGCCAGGATAGAGAATTTATAAATTGGCATGGTCTGGATGACTGACTGTAAAAAAGTTAATCTACCCCCATAGCTTAACCATTTATGAGACCAATGATTCATTCTATCTTTGTTGCAATCCAAAAGATTCTTCCAGATATCTATTTTTAGTTTTTTAAAATGCAAAGGAACCCCCAAGTAAACCACTGGGAGAGAAGTCCTTGTGAATCCCAAGATCTCTAGAACTTTGTTCTGAAGCCTTTGATCAAGATTGAGAAAGACCACTTTGGATTTTTTATCATTGATGACTTGGTTTGAAGCCCTAAGGTAGACATTAAGAGTATCTCTGATCACTCTTGCTTCCCTAAAGCTGGCCACTCCAACCAATCCTGTATAATCCACAAACTATAGGTGAGTCAAAATTTCCTCACCCACCTTGATACCTGTTAGAAAACCTTGATGTCTTCTCCTCAAGAAAAGCCTACCTAATCCTTCAGCCAAAATGAGAAAAAGATAGGGAGAGCAAGGGTCCCCTTGACAAAGGCCTTGAGTGGCTCCAAAAGGTTGCGAGGGAAGACCCTTTATTAACACTGAGTAAGACGGAGTAGAAACACAACTCATGACCCATTCTATCCAATACTGAGAGAAACCAAAGGCTGCCATCATCTTTGACAAGAAACTCCACTCCACCCTATCATAAGCCTTTGACATATCTAATTTTATGAACATTCCTTTATTACCAGATTTTTGCATTGTATGGATTGCCTCCTGAGCAAGAACCACCCCATCCAAGATCTACCTACCCTCTACAAAACCCCCTTGCTCTGAGGAGATAATGTTATGTAAAAGAGGTTTTAGTCATTCAGCCATTACCTTTGTGATTATTTTATAAATCACAATGCATAAGTAAATAGGTCTATAATCTGAAATACGTACCCCCTCATCCCCTTTTGGAATTAAAGTGATGAAGGTATGATTTAATGCTTTAAGCATTATTTTATTACCTCTGGACTCCTCTATGACAGCCAAAACATCCTCCTCCAAACTATCCCAAAAGGCCTGAAAAAACTCAATTGGAAAGCCATCTGGTCTTGGAGTTTTTTCGGTGCTCATTCCAAAGACCACATTCTTCAGTTCTTCTCTATAAATGGGTTTAAGAAGGGTCTGATTTTCTTATTTAGAGATAATAGAGGGTATGACATCAATAACTTCATTTTGAGCCTCTTCATCTTGCTCCATACTTTCCTTAAAAAGTTTAGAAAAATAATCCATTGAATGGGAATGCATACTAGGAAGAGTATCAAATGAGTGGCCATTATCATCTTGAAGAGCTTCCATGTTATTCATCTATCTCCTAGCACAGGCTGTCTGATGGAAAAATTTGGTATTTCTATCACCTTCTAATAACCAAGTGGTTCTTGCTCTCTGTTTCCAGTAGGTCTCCTCTTGGTTGTCAATGTCCTCAACCACTTTATGCAAGGCATCATCCTTGGATTTGAGATGCTCTGTAATTGTTCCTTCCCTAAAGTGCTTTTGGACCTCATCCCATCTGGCCACCAAAGGAGCTCTTTGGAGCTGGAAGTATATCTTGTTATCTCACCTCCATTGTTTCAGTTGAGCTTTGACATAATGAAGTTGTTTGTGGAATCTAAACATTGTTGTCCCATAAGGTGGACGACCTTCTTCCCACCACTATGGAATTTTCTTTCAAAGATCCTCTTTTTGTAGCAAAAAATTCTCAAATTTAAAAGGTTTGTGATGCTGCCCTGTCTTAATCCCTCCCTCCAACAAAATGGGAAAGTGATCTGAAACAGGACCCTCCAAAATCTAAAATTTTGTATTCCATTTTACAAATGCCTCCTCTAAAACCAGAAAATGGTCTAGCTTTACCTTCCTACTATGTGGCTCCCTCCTATTGTTAGTCCAAGTAAATTTGGTTCCAGGGCATTTGATATCCACTAAGTGAAAATCCTGGACTTGGGCAATCATAAGTTGATCCCCTGGGTCCAAAATTGGGGTTCCTCCTTCCTGATCTCTAGAAGATAATTTAGCATTAAAATCCCCAGCAATAATCTAGTCTAAATCTTCCCTTGAGATCCTCATGTTATGCACAACTTTCCATTGAAGCCTCTGGCCATCAAGGTTTTGAGCCCCATAAAAATTTGTGATTAAAACATGTTTAGCTATGACATTATTCCTAAAATGAGATGTGATAACACCCCTCCAAGCTATATGTTCTATTACAGTCCATTCCATAGAGTTCCAAAGAGTAACAATCCCCCCTAAGGCACCTTGGGCAGCCACATCCATATGACCAGTGCCCCTCCAAATTCTGTTAATTGTTTTACACATAAGATCTAATGACATTTTTGTCTCCTGGATAAGCAAAAAATCTGTTTTGCATTTTTCTAAGAGTCTTTGAACAACAGATTGATGGGTTCTACTATTTAAACCCCTAACATTCCATGATTGTATAATCATTGATAACCTTAAGAGCAGTAATAATCAATTGGCCTCACCGATACTCCAGTGATCAGTTTGTCTCCTTGAATTGCTAGCAGTTCCTTATTTGATTTTCTACCCACTCCTAGAGAGTTTCTATTTTTTTATCTCTTTTCCACCTGAGTTATCCCTAGAGTTGGCCTTTCTCTGTTATTTTCTGCTATTCCCATGTCGACATCCTTTATTATTGGTTGCTCTTGGGTATGCACTATCAATGCCCCTGCACTCTCTGACTACGGTAACTCAGTGTACTCAATTACCTGTTCTATGATGGTGGGAGATGAGGGAGAAGCTTGAGCATGGATGTTATTATTTTTAGTATTCCCATCCACTCCTTCCATGACTTGATCCTCTTGGTCCACTAGTGTCTTAAATATTTCATACCTATTGGTTGGCTTGAGTTGTGTTTACTCTTTACCATTTTTCTTTTGCTTTCTCCTTCTTTTGGGTTGTTCAAAGCCATCTCTCTAAGCTTCTTTACCCTGAGGAGTATTGGTTTGTTCTTTGGTTAGAGTTGACTTACCCTCCCTAGGAAGATTTGACATTCCTAGCAGGGCCTCCATTTTTATGTTCAAATTATTTGGGAAAAACTGGGCCAAATGCCCATATTTGTGGCAAACTTTACATCTGAAGGGTAGAGCCTCATAATCTAGTTGTTGAATCCAAGATAGTCCTGCTAGTTCAAGTTCCACCTCTACCAGTAGAGGCTGGCTAATATCCATTTCCACACAAATTCTTGCAAAAAAAACGGTGTTTCCTTCTATGGTGTCTTTGGATACACCCAAATGTCTTCCAAGGGAGTTACCGATCATTTCCAAAACATGCTCACCCCAAAACTCCATTGGAAGAGCATACAAACAGATCCAAACCAGGACAGCCGTGGTTTCAATATGTGGATCGAAACCCACTCTCCAGGGTTGAACAAATAAACCTGCCAAACCATGGTTCCTCTTTTCTGATTCAAAAGCTCTATTTCTATCGGACAGAGAAGAAAAACTAAAAATGAAATACCCATTGCTAATAAACCATAAGGAGTACTCACCATGAGGCTCCCATTTTTGCCTAACCCAAGAATGCAAGAAATTTAGGGTAGGGCGAATACCCATGAATTTATAGATCAGATCGTGATTGGCTCTATATAAGACTATTTCTTTGACCATCCTTGGCTCGATGACAATCTTGGGCCTTGATTCAGAATGTAGAAGGCATCCATTGACTTTTTGGGCTGTTGATCTCTTTCTAGCATTCTTGAAGAGCATTTGAAGAGCATTTCTTTATGCTTCTTCATTAGTAGATGGAGATTTATCTTTTAGCAAATCTACAAAAGAGCTCTTTCTCCCTGTGAGAGGATCCGAAGGAGTCCCCATTGGACCCTCTTGGGGCAGTAGACTTGCCTTCAGATCCACAGTAACCAGAAAAACACTTCGGCAACCCACCTGATGCCCTGGATTTTCCTTCACTCTAGAAACCCTAGAACATCGCTTCCCGCTTGCTCCAAAATTTTTCTCAGTTTCGGTATTCTTCCAATCTAAGAGAGATTCATCCAGTTGTTGATGTTAAGGGGATCACTTCTACCCATTTAATGAAGTATTATGTGGCTATTATGATGAATGTGTGTCGGTCTGAGGATGGGGGTGAAATTTTCCCAATCAAGTCTAGTCCCCATTGCAAGAATGGCCATGTTGCCTAGATGGGCTACAAAGCTTGTGATGGTAAGTGCATTAGGTTTGAATGATGCTAGCACTTACTATATTTCTTGACATACTTGCAGTAGTCCTTTTACATGGTGGGCTAATATTAACCCATTATCAAGATGCGCTTGACGATGGCCATGCCATTGAAATGGCTTCCACATGTTCCATCATGAGCTTGCAAAATTTCCCAAGATGCTTCCTAGGGCTCAAGACAACAGAGTAATACTCCATCATATCCTCGTCTATAGAGGATTTCTCATAGAAAAATATATCTTGTTGCTTTCTGTTTGAACGATCACCTTTTAGTATGCGATAAACCTTGAGGTATTATTCCAAGCTTCAGGAAATTTCACAATTGGGAAAGCCAATCCTTATAGGCCACAACTTCTATAGAATAGACAACTTGCTCTTCTTGCATTTCTGAGGTAGTGAATAAATATTCAGGAACAAATCTATGGTAAATGGTTGCACCACACTCTACAGGTCCTTGGGAGATCAAATACCCCCAAGGTGCTATTTGCAAGAAATCTCTAGCTGCGAAGGACCAATCCTGATTTGGTTCGATGTTGATCATGTTGATTGATTCTTGATTTTCAAAAGCCTCACAGAGTATTACTGAATGTGAAAGCACTTTTACATGAATGGTAGTAAAATTAGTAGATGGATTCTAAGGGATTAAGGATCCCAAAGAGGGCATGGTGTCTACAAATATATTAAACGTACGAGGGATTGCCTTGATGTCGTACCATTCTATCCAGGATAAGTAGGTGTCAACAAGTTCTTTGTAGGTCTTCATGAGTGGGAACCTACATTGGAATAGTCCTTTGACCTGGTTTACTATGAGCAAGGAGTCATAAAATATATTCAATATTTTAATACCCATCACTACGACTATTTGGAGTCACAGGGTCAATGCTTCATACTCTATATTGTTGTTTGTGCATGGGAAGTCTAATTTGAATTATAAGGGCAATGGAGTGCCCTGTGGTGTGATAAAGACAATCCCTACTCTGCCTCCTTATTCACACTTCAAACCATCAAATAATAATTACATGTCTCTTTCTTTCTTAGGTTCTTCAAGTTATGGCAGATCTAATAATGCAAATACCACATCATTAGGCAATTCTATGGTGAGAGGCTTATTATCCTAAAGAGGCACCTCTTCTAATTGATTTTCTATGACTTGTCCCTTGATGGACTTTTGGCTTACGAAATCTAGATCAAATTTTTTCAATAGCATGATCCACTTTGTGATACGTGTATTGTGATGTCTTTCTCATCATGTACTATAAAGGATTTTGTTTTAATATGACGTAGGTCGTATGGCTCAACATGTAGTGTCACAACTTTCGAGTTGCAAAGACCATTGCTAAAAACAACTTTTCAACATACACAAATCCTAGCTCATAGCTCACCAAGGTGTGACTAATGTAATATATGGCTTACTCTTTTTCTTGTGCATTATTTTGGGCTAACATGGTGCCCAGTGCAAAATCAATAGCCGATATATAGTAAAAATAGTATGCATGGCCTTGGTGGCGCAAATACTGGCGGTGTTTCTAGATAATTTTTTATCTCTACAAAGGCTTGATGGCATTCTTTGTCCTAATGAAAAGGGACTTCCTTGCATAGCAACCTTTTCATAGGTCTACATTTTTATGATAATTGCATGATGAATATTTTGATGGATGCTATCTTTCCTTGTAGGCTCAACAATTCCCTAATGTTGGTAGGGGCGGCCATTTCTAGTATAGCATTTACCTTTGCAGGATTGACTTCGATGCCCCTTTTGGATATGATGAATCCCAAAATCTTTCTAGAAGTTACACCAAATACGCACTTCTTAGGATTCAATCAAACATTATGTTCTATGAGGCGATCAAAGATTTGTCTAAGGACTTCGGCATGATCTTGCTGCAATAAGGACTTGGATAGTAAATCATCCATGTAATATTCTAAGATCTTATGCATATAGTAATGGAATATGTATGTCATGGCCCACTGATATGTGGCACCAGCATTTTTGAGACCGAATGGCTTCACTTTGCAATATAATTTTCCCCATGGAGTAATGAAAGCAATTTTATGTTGATCTTCGAGATTAATCCATATTTGGTTGTATCCAAAAAAACCATCCATTAGGGAGAGCATTTCACGAACTGTAGTTGCATCTACAAGAGCATCTATGTTTGGAAATGGAAATGAATCCTTTTGTGTTTCTATATTTAAATCCTTGAAATTCATGCAGATACAGACTCTTCCATCAGGTTTCCCTATGGGTACCATGTTCGACACCCACTCAGGGTAGTCGATAGGAACTATGAATACTGCATCCAATAGTTTTTGCAATTCATTCTTCACCATCAAAGCGATGGTTGGATGCATTTTACTTAGTTTTTGCTTGATTGACTTCTTCATGGGATCCAATGAAATGTTGTGAACGACTAACTTTGGATCTATCCCTGGCATGTCTTTGTAAGTCCAAGTAAAAATATTTAGCCTCCCCTTGAGGAGAGGAATTAGTATGGCTTGTTCCTCTAGAGATAGACTTTCTCCGAACTTGAATCTCCTTGGTTGGGTAGGATCATCATTGATGTCCACCTAGAAAGTCACTTCTATAGCCATATGTGACCCATCCTCTAACTGATGAGGCATGGGTATCAAATGAATGTCATCGATGGAATTTATAGGACCTAGTGACTCAATTTCTAAATAAAAATGGAAGATGTCATATGTACAACCTGATACAAAATGGAATGGCTGTAACATCTCTTTATTGGTGAAGAGGTCTTTTGGATCTATTGGAAAACTAGCATGATTCCAATCAATAGCCTCTACATCAAGATGAAATGATTTGGTAGGATCTGCTAGACTATGAAGTGGAGTGGTTAAATCAATGGAGATCATGTTGGTGGATGGTATGAAATCACCAAGACCACATGGGTGCAATCTTGTCTCAAGGGTTTCCCTTACATACTCACAATGAGGTTATAGAGGAATGGGAATTTTTTTATCTGGCCCATGAGCAGGGCAAACAATAGGATCATTGGGCTCTAACTGCTCTTTGAATGTAGGTAGAGGGGTATTGACCATCCGATGAATGGTAGCTAGGTCAATAGGTCTCCCCAAAAATTAGATATGAGGGTCTATGGCACAAAGTGCCACCTCTCTCTACTAGCTCATTGACTTATCGCAAGTGGTGAGGTCCAAGATAAGCCATCTTGGTCTCATCCTCAAAGTCATCATCACTTATCCAGAAACTATTAGTATTGGTATGTGGCCCTAAGACAAGGGGCTCATGTCTTGGCCCCAAGTAGGCCATATTTGTTTCATCTTCATATTATTTGTCACTTATGAAGAATCCATTTGCATTTTTCTCTTACCCCAAATTCAGGGGTTGATGGCTTAGGCCTAAGTAAGCTCTTTCTATTGAGTCTTCTAATTCATAGTCACTTTCATCTGATGTAATCCAATTTCATCGTGGATGGACCATGTGAATCTTTGCAAATAGTGAGGGCCCTAATATGCTAAGCCAAGTTGTGCCTCATAATCACTTGCTTCATATCCATTCTCCTCATCCCATGAGTTTTACCCTATTATGGTGGAATCAATTGAGGTGTTTGGATGATAAGTTTTTGGAGGCGGTATGTTTACCGTGGCCACTTGTCTGTTGCTCAAATTTTCTATTTTTAGGGGGTGATAAAGAATGAAATCAATGTCTTCTCTCAACCCTATGCTTAATTTTTCCAATGCTACTGCAAGATATTCATCTCGACCTCCACTATAGTAGCCTAAGCCAAATCTATCAAAGGGAAGCTGATATAGTGGCTTGTAAGGCCGCCTGCATCCCTGCTCATATACACCAAGGCCATAGCCATGCTAATGGCAATGCTCAAAGTCGATTATATAAAACTCAAGATTATAAAGATAATAAAAATTTATTGTGAATAATTCATCACCATCCTCTTCTATATCTAATGACTTATGAGTACATTCCAGGTCGTCATACACAAAATTGGTTTGGTTGGGGGGGATTCCAAGTGGAAACACTATTCCTACTGGCAGCCTTAAGTCTTCAAGCCTCCCTATATATTGTACAGACTCAATGATAGGTGTAAAGGTAATGTTCTACACAAGGTACTCTCCTATGCCTATGCTTGCCAAGTGTATTAATGCATGCAACTTGGATGACCCCACGGATGATACTGGCAAAGTAGGGTGATAATCACTATCTTCATCTTGATCTTGAATATCTTCCTCTTCCATAGGACTTGGTATTTCAGCAATGGCTAAAATTGGCACTTCTTTGGGCCTTTCTTCCTTAACTAAGGGGGCCTTTACCTTCTTATTGTCTTTTTGTTTTGACATTGATGGTACTTTAGAAGCATTGACTGTCTTGAGTGCATTAGGAGGTGTTGATGTGCATGGGTCTTTTATTACCCCTTTGCCTTCGTTATCCACTTGTGTGGTTGGGTATGAAGGTGCCACATACAAATGAGAATAAGGGATTATGAATTCTCCCAAAATTTCCACTTGATTGACGTATTTAAAAGGCTCTTCATCGGCCAGAACCACATAGACTTTATTTTCGTGCACATACTTGACACACTGGTGCAATATCAAAGGCACACACTTCATGGACCTTATCCAAGGGTGCCCTAAGAGGATGTTATATTACATAGCTCCTTCCAAGACATGACACATAATTGGGATGGTCTTTTACCCCACCTTGATGGGTAGGACTATCATTCCCATAGTATTGCATAAAGAATCATTAAAAGCTCTCAATGTGTAAGCTCCTAGAATGATATTGGTCTTGAATATTTTGAGGTGCTCTATTGCAGTTATTGTGATGATGTTTATCGATGAACATGTATCGAACAAAACCCTCTTGAAATATAAGTCATTAATTGCTGCTACAATGTTTATCAGAGGGTCTAGTAAGGCAATAAAATCTATCTTAATCTCATGATCATAGAATCGGATTACAGGTTTCTGACATTCTTGCACTTGTCCCACAAAGTGAGTGAATGCATTCACATCTTGCGGTTGAAGCTTAATTGTTCTTACAATATCCATTAGAGTCTCCATATGCTTTGGAGACTATTGTATGAGCTCATAGTTGGATAACTTAGCTGAGGTCATCTGTAGGTTTTGCTCCAATCTGCTTTGAATATTTACCACAGGTCATGTTGATGGACCTGGAAGGTTATCTTACATTTTCCTAGGGGCATATGGGATGTTCATGGGAGTTTCAGCTGGTTGTGGTTGACCATACCACCTAGTACTTATTTCTATGTTAACAATCTCAACCATCCCCACACATCCGTGGGTAGGTATGTTAGCTCAAACCTGATTGACTTGGGCTCCTTTCTCTCGAGGGGCCTCATGATTGAGCAATGGGTTTCTATATATGTCCATGTATTTGTTATCAGGATCCAGCAGCTTGGAAAATTTAATCTCTCCCACCTTAATCATGTTTTGCACTTGATGCTTAAACCCAATGCAAGCCTCAATTTCAAGCCCCAAAATCTTGTGATAAGGGAAAAATTGATCTTCCCTGTATCCTTTTAGCTTAGGATGGTTGGGATCTATAAGAGGTATATCAGTAAATTTTATCCTCCTAGCCTCGCTCAACTGATTAAATATTAATTGCATTGATTCTTTAAAAGGCATGAAATAACGAGGTGGATTGCGTTATCAATTTTTTCCTTGATTGTTCTTTTGGTTGTAGTTGGCTGGTGGGGGATGTGCTTGATAGTTCTATGGTTGTTGTGCACCCCCATTCTTGGATGTATCCAATACGACTTGATTGAATGGATCAGGGTTTCCTTGCTTTTGCTTGTACTTATCATTCTTACCATTCTTGTTCCACTCTTTTTTATTTTTGAGCTTAATGGTTCCCTCATCTACTTTTATCTCTTCGATGAGCTTGGCCTATGCCAAAGACTCTTAAAATGAAGGATATCGTTGGAGTTGTAGAAAGAGGGAAATATTTTTAGAACAAATTTTGGTAAACATGTGAATGATATCTTCTATGGGAACAAAGAATGATAATTTTGCCATGATTTTTCTCCATCTATTCCCATAATCTATTACTAGCTCATCATCATACTATTTCAAGTTATCCAGGTCTAAAAGGTTCACCTTCTTCTTAGCACCAAAGGATAAACGCTTCAAGAATGCATTTACTAGTTGTTCAAAATTGGTTATGCTATGCTTAGGTAGTTGGTTGAACCATTGAGTAGTAGCACCTAAAAATATCATTATGAATGTTCTTAGCATGAGAGCATCATTGTCTTCAATATGAAAATAGGCATTGATAAAATTGGTGACATGCTCTTGTGCATCCTCTTCACCTTTAAACTTCTCTAACCTAGTCATCTCAAAGTTCTTAGGATATGGAGGGCTAGGGATTGATGTGCACAATGGTTGATTGTGTATCTTTCTCAATTTTGGTGAGTTCCCAGCTGCCTCTTGTTTCTCAAAGGTTTTCATCTTTTCAGCAAGCTCTTGAAATGCCTTTGATGCATATATTTCCTCCTCTTGTAAGCCTATTTGCATTGGAAATGGAGGTAACTCTCTATCCATTTGATTTATTCCATTTTCCTCCCTCCTGCGAGGGGACTCAAGATTGTGATCTTGGTTTGTTTTGTTTTCTCTCCCCTCATTAGTTGGATTTTATTCATGATTTTTTGGGGGGTTTTGTTGTGGGCTATATTTTCTAGTGCACCTCTCCTTAGGTGAGTCAGCGTGTCTTATTATTTTTTTATCACCACAATTTTTTTGGTAAATTATTAAGAGCTAGTTGCTCAGCTTGCTCTCTTAAACGTTGCTCATGTTGGCACAAGAGTCTTTCTCTTTGTTTATCTTATTAAAGAGCTTCCACTAGATCTCGCTCTTTACATAATGCATTTTCTAATCACCTCATTAGGTCAATTTGTGCTATCATAGAAGACTCATGTTTTTCTAACTTTGTTCTTGTTGTATTGACTCACAGATTCCTCGAGGAGGTTTCTACTATATATGTACTCTTTAATGTGACTTGTTCAGTGTACTATTGAGTATCCCTATGATCAGACTCCATGTGTCTTCTACGGGGTCGCTCTAAGGTACCCCCAAATTGGGAGGTGTGTTTAGAAGTCATAGTTTGTGAGCTTTCGAATGTAAATTTCTCACTAGCTACAATTCTTTGAGTTGGTTGAGTAGGAAATTGATCCAACCCATCTAGTTGTCTTGTTTTCCATGGCTAGTCTCATGGGGTGCCATTTACTCCTATGAGGTCATATTCTACGAGAATATTTCCTTTTGTGTGAAGGGTTTCTTCTATATGATTCCCATGACTAGATGTAGCTCTAGTTTCCTGCCCTTCAGTGGGCAGACGTGTTTCATATGTTTCTTATGAGTCTTGAGGTGTTGCAATTCTTGTTTGCCTTCTTGATGAAGAGGGATTGGTGGTAACATGTTTTCTCCATGTGGATGGAGATGTAGCAGTCTCGTCATCCCTATGTGAATAATGAGTCTTAGAATATTCTTTATGTCCATATGAGGAGGAAGTCCTTGAAGCTTCCTTACATTTTTGAGATATTTTTGTATGTTTGGAGGAGGCCCTTGAAGTCTCCTCATGTCTACTTGATGAGGATGGTTGTGAAGCCTCTTTTTGTTTATGTGACTTTGTTCCATGATGTGGCTCCTTAATTGGGGTTTCTCAAGGAGATCTCCCAAGGGTTGAGTTATCACCCTTTAGGCTCACAGAGCTACGTCTCACGGTCTTACGGGTAGGTCATTTAATATTACTACAACTCTGCCTATGGGTATGAATTGCTTCTATCTCTCCCTAGATATCATACTAAGGGTGTTTAATTCTTTTTTTGGCCATGTTATTTTAGGAATTGATCTTTTGAGTTGTAATTTAGGAATGACCATACAATACCAAACAAGTTTTTATCTTGATTATAGATTTGAGTGTAACCTAAACTATTTGGTGTATTTTGATATGTTGTTCTTTCGATTTATTTGCTCTTGTTCTTGGATTAAGAATGAGAAGACTCATCCATAGTGAAAATAAAGTACACTCATGCCAAACATGATTTTCTCAAAAGAAGCTAGGGTACACTGCTGAAGACCCAATGGATGGTTCACCTAGCTCTTCCACTTTGAACCAATGATTGTTCCAATAGTGGGAGATAGTTTGAACACAGGTAACTTAGTGTCACTATAAGTAAGTTTCTCAATCCATTTCTAGGAAGCTCTAGGGGAAAACCAGTGGAAGGAGATGAATTCCAACGTCACTAGACTTAATTGAAGGTTGGTTATGAAATCCAACTCTCCAATGTTTAAATGAGATGTGTGTGTGTGGTGTTCATTTTAAGCTTGTGTATAATAAAGTGCATCATATAGCAGCAATGAATCTTTCCTATATGCCTAAGTGCAAAAATATGTTTCAATATTTAGAAAGATGCATGAAATACTATGATTTGTATGAGTGCACTTTATCTCATGCAACTATGGCCTCTAGCAGGGCCTCGAAGAAAGCAAACAACATACAATGTCTAGCACGTTGTATTCTAGGGTGAACTTTTCAGGCATAAGCCATTGTTCCTAGCAATACCTAGTGGAAAATTTAAAATAAGATCTAAGATATGCACAATGCTTAATTCTTTCTTCTTTTATTCCTTCAATTTCTAAACATAAATATGCTTTAAGTTCTCTATTTTAAACACACAAAAGTAGATAAAAAGCTATAAAATATCAGAGAAGCTATACTAACCTTTGATTCAAATTAGAGATTCGATATTTTAACCTCTACTACACTCCAGTCTTGGTCACTGTTGACTAGAGTTGCAGGTTCTTGGTCGTTGTAGCTCAGAGTGGCTAAGCTGTATTGGCCGCTATAGCTTAGAGTGGCTAGTTTTTGGCCACTGTAGCTTAAAGCGGCTAGACCTGCACACAAAATTAAGTTAATATTTTGGCATAAAATGAAAAATTAGTGGTTATCCCATCGTGATCGTCATATGTAGCTACCCTGAGAATGCACACATCGGCACCTTTTCTAAAATCCTACTTGCAATGCTATTTAAAATACCCAAGATGAAATGGAAGGACAAGAGGAAAAATTATATAACACGAAATAACAAAAGACAGATCTCTTTATTGATACTGAAGATCGGTTACATGTCGGTAGCTCTTAGGGATACCCATTTTGATACTATAAATTATAAATAGGCAAGAAGTGCCCCTTCCGTGAAGAGGTGGTGTGCTTATAAAATATTTTTGGTTCTGCACACAAAAATGTATGAGGGCTTATAGATGCCTCCTTCTCCAGGTTTGTTTCCTAAAGGGATCTCTTTTGCTCTCATATGTTGTAATCTTTGTCTGATGTACCTGTGGCCCTATAAGAAATGAAAAAACAACACATATTTGTGTGTCCGATATTGCCTCCCCGGATGAGGTTGTTAGTAATCAAATAATGTAACAAAAATATGATAAAATTATGCCATGAAATCATGTAAATCTATGCTAATTATATAAGAACATAAAGAAACAAAATAAAATATGCTATGTCTATCTAAGCTAAGCCTGCATGCCACTATTCAAGATAGTGGCCACTAAAGTAAAACTTGCCCTATTTAACCCAAAGCTATGGGTCAAATAATTTATCTTATGTTGAAATAGTATGTGTTATGCTCTTCGATTCATCAGATCTCTATCGTAAACATGATCTCAAAGAGAACTCTCCAAGTATTGAAAGCTCTCCTTAATAAGATGTCTCTCTATCTGATATGATATCCTGTATGTATATCTCATATATCCCTTGGTTCTCTTCGGCTTGCACCTTTTATAGTGTGAAACCCTGGGTCTATGTCCAAGCCCTAGAAATAAATTTCTCATGCGTAGTGCAAGTTAGCATGAGAATATTTTATCAATTGTCTATATTTGAAGGCCAGTTAACTAAAATCTAACTGCCCACTTGAGTCTTCTATATAAAATGGTCATTAGCATGAGAAGCTTTTGTCCTTTGTTTATGCTTGGACATCAGTTAACTTAAGTCTAAATGCAAACTCAAACCTCCCATGTGAACTAATCATGAAAAGGAATGCAAAGTCACTCCCACTCACATTTATTGCATGCAGACTGTCACTTCCACTCGATATTGGGACTATTTGTTAGAAAAATACTTCTTATGGCTTAGCCACTATCATCTATAGCGGCTAAGATCTGGCTGCTGTCGTCTGTAGTGGCTAAGGTCTAACCGCTCTAATCTTGAGTGTCTAGGATCTGGTCGCTCTTGTCTTGAGAAGCCAAGATTAAATGGATTGAAAAGGCCCCAAATGAGTGGTGAGAACTATTGTTGATTCTTGGAAAGTCTAATATTATATCTTATGATCTTATGAGTGTGTCTATGTAAGGAGCTCCCCTAAGCATGACACAATTTAGGTGTCTACAGTTAGTAGCTTTTTTACCACAACAATATTTGCAAACATCTTTATTCATGATCACAACTAGACTAATACAATATTTTCAATCATCTTTAGAAGATACTAAAATTAATATAGAAAGCAACACAGAAAGTGAAACTGGAAGTGAACTAGAGATTGCTTCAAATAGTTTCGAGTATTAATCGGATCAAGTCACTCCTATTACAGATTTATTAGTTCTAGAAGAACCATTTCCAAGAATAGTAACTACTAGACCATCATCTCAACAAAGAATTTTAAATGAACAAGCAAAAAATGCTAGACCCCTTTTTGGTAATCCTTAACATAGTAACATTATGGGTACCATTGGGGTTGTCACAAGACAACAAGCACAAGTTCAAAATTCTCAACCACAAAGTTAAAATGAAAAATCAGCTCCTTTTGTATTGGGAACTCCCATTAAGGGAAATAATGTACTAAGTTCATAAAAAAGATCTCCATATGATATTAATGAACAATTAGCTGCCATCACAGTGAAAATTTATATTTTGGACCTCTTAAGAGCATCCTCCATACATAGGGAAGAATTGATGAGAACTTTAAGCAAGATGATGGTACCTGAAGATATTGAACCTAATGCTGTGGTGAATGCTATGACTTTGGATGAAGAAAATTTCATAGATTTTTGTGACAAATATATCCCTCCTTAAAGTTTGTATAGAGATAATCCTCTATACATTACAACATTGATCAGAGACGTAGGATTCAAAAGAGTTCTAATTGATAATGGATCATCTTTAAACATCTACACATATATATTTTTTCAAATATTTGGGTTTAAAAAAAAGGATATGAAAAGTACTGAAATGATTATTAAAGCATTTAATGATGAAATTCAAGAAAAATGTGGAGTAATGACAATCCCATTGCAATTTGACCCAAGAATTTTGGATACAACTATATTTTTTGTACCTTGTTTTGCATCGTACAACATTCTTCTAGGTCGACCTTGAATCAATGCAATGAGAGAATGGCCTTCCATATTACATCACTGTGTCAAACTTGAGTTCAAGAATCAATTAGTCACCATCCATGGTGATTCTATATTATTTGATATGTGTGTTGTGGCAAATCCTATAGGGGTTCCATTTTGTCCTGCTATATCTTTTGATCATCCCAGTCCACCTTCATCATCAAAACCATCTAAATCTAAATCATCATCAACTTCTAAACCCATATCATCAAAAGCATGATATAAATCACCAACATCAAAAAATTCTAAGTCATTATCATCATCATATTCTAAGTCCATATCCAATCCATTTCCTAAATCCATAGTATCAAATCCACCTACTGAGTCTACAATGTTTAAATTCACAATATCTAAAGAACCAGTTAAGGAAGATATTCCATCTACTTCATATGCTCTTTCAGATGAAGTATTACCGAACTTATCTTCAGTCCTTGCAAATACAAAAGAATTTAATTTTGCTACCCAATATTCCTTAGTGTTATCTAAGTTACCTCCATCTCCCCAAACCTTGGGATTTCCAAAGAAGGGAAGCATTTGCCATATTGGGAGTTGTGCCTTTGTGTATGCGGGGTATGATTGGGGTAAAGTTTTAGTTGTAAAAGTTACAGTTGATCGAGATGGATTTGCTAAGTGTTATTTTTCTAATGGACATATAAAATCAAAACCAATGATGTGTAATATGGGTTATAGAGGTAAAGGTTTAGGATCTCATGAAAATGTTATGAAATAACCTTTAGAAGTTGAAGATTGGCTTGCCCAATGTGGTCTTGGATATATTCCCACAAAAAATAACCATTCCCATATAAATATGATGATCACCTCATAACATATCAAGAATATATGGAACAAAAATAGCTCTTTAAAAATATATATACTTGTAATATGTTAACTGTATCTTATCCAAAAATGATTGCTTCTTTGGATGAATGTTTAGAAGGCAATATCTTTCATGATATATCTCTTGATGAAGTTTTAAGGAATACATTCTTCTTTTATGGATATATTCCATGTATAGATCATGTTGAAGCAACTAATCCTCAAGAAGAACTAGCCAAATGCACATTAGAAGAGTTACAAGAAATGGGTGTATCACCCGCACCACCCAACTTTGAAAGAGACTTAAATATTATTGTTGGAGATACTTTAAAAGTTAATATTGGAATAGAAGAGAACCCTCACCTAGTCAAAATTAGATCAGAACTAAATGAAGAAAAACAAAATTTATATATTGAATTTCTCATAGAATATGATGATGTTTTCTCTTGGACATACGTAGATATGCCAGACCTAGATCCTTCTGTGGTTATGCACCATCTAGTAGTGCACCCTGATGCTAAACCTGTAAAGCAAAAACTTAGAAAAATGCATCCTAAAGTAGCATTACTAGTCAAAAGTGAATTAGAAAAGATTTTCAATGTAAATTTTATACAAGCTATTGACTATGCCGAGTGGATATCAAACATTGATCTAGTAACTAATAAATAAGCTACTAAGATTAGGGTTTGCATTGATTTTAGAGACATAAATGCTACATGCCCTACAGATGATTTTACCCTCCCTATTATGGATCAGATCATAGATTTCACAGTCAGGAGTGGGATGCTCTCCCTCATGGATGGTTTTTTAGGATACAACCAAATTAAAATAGCTCCTGAAGACCAACCTAAAATAGACTTTATTACTCCTTGGGGAACATTTTGTTGGAAAGTAATGCTATTTGGATTAAAAATGTAGGTGCAACATATCAAATAGCTATGACATACATATTTTATGATATGATGTACGATATTGTACATGATTATATGGATGACATTATAGCTCGTTCAACAAAATAATATGATCACATTAATTATTTAAGAAAATTGTTTGATAGACTAAGGGAATATCTAATACGATTAAATCCTGACAAGTGTGTATTTAGATTTAAATAAGGAAAATTATTGGGGTTTATTATTTCTATGTGAGGTATAGAAGTAGATCCTCTCAAGATTAAGGCTATCATAGGTATGCCACCTCCTAAGAACATATCAAATTTAAGAAGTTTACAAGGAAAATTTCAATCTATCTGTCGCTTCATCGACAAGTTGGTGGATAAAACGAGACCTTCTATTAAATTACTTAAGAATAATATTCCCTTCAATTGGGATAAATAATGTCAAGAAGCTTTTGAGAGTATTAAAAAATATCTTCTTACTCCTCTAGTGCTTGTTCCTCCTAGACCAGATCATCCATTTATTTTATATATTTATACTTTGTAACTTGCACTAGGAGCTATGTTGGCTCAAAATGATGATGAAAAGAAAGAATGATCCAAATACTATATAAGAAAAACTTTAATAAGTTATGAAACCCGATATACTCCATTAGAAAAAATTTATCTAGTGGTTGTGTTTTCTATGTAAAAGTTGTGTGATTACATTCTTAGTCAGAAAACATATATTATTGCTAAGTCCAATCCATTAAGGTACTTGATGAGTAGACCTTACTTATCAGGACGCACAACTAAGTGGGTTCTTGCTCTTAGTAATTTTAAACTTACATTTATCAGTTAAAAATATATTAAAGGCCAAGTTATAGCTGATCAGATAGCTTTTGCACCTTTAGAATCTACTCATCCTATGAATATTGAATTTCCTGATGAGTGCCTTAATCTGGGAGAAGATCATTCTAAGTCATGGTCTTTGTATTTTGATGGAGTTATATGTATGAGTGGTGAAAGTTTTGATATCATATTTAAATCTCCCCAAAAGCACCTTATACCTTTATCTTTTAAGTTACAATTTGCTTGTACTAATAATACTATAGAGTATGAGGCTCTAATCCTTGGGTTATGAGTTGCTTTAGCTTTAAAAATAAAAATTTTATTAGTTTTTAGAGATTCTTAGCTTGTGATAAATCAAATCAATGAATTTTATCAAACACGAGATGAGAAATTTTGTCCTTATAAATAATATGTCCTTAAGATAATATCATTATTTCAAAATGTAACTTTAGAAGCTATTCCTAGAACTAGCAACCATGCTACCGATGCTATGGTCACAACTACTTCTTTGTTTCCTTTGGAGTTGGATAATGAGTGTGCTACTATCATCATTCACCAAATCCAAGAACCCACTTCTTCGAAGTCATGTTTAGAACCATTAGATGTATTTTTGATTGATGAAATTACCCCAGAACCTTGGTATACAAATGTATTTAATTTTCTCCAAAGTGGAACCTTCCCAGAAGGATTAGATAGAAACCAACGTAGGTTATTGCGTAAATGAGTTGTTCGCTTCATAATTATTGGTAACACCTTATATATAAGATCTTTTGAAGGTATCCTATTAAGATGTCTCAACCTAGAAGAGTCTAAGAAAGCCTTAAGTGAAGCCCATGATGGATCCTATGGAGGACACTTACGTGGAAGTGCCATTGCCAAAAATCTCTTTAGAATGGGATATTTTTGGCCTTTGATAGAAAAATATGCTAATTATTATGTGCATCATTGTGATAATTTTCAAAAGCATGCTGACCTTATCCATGCTCTTTCTTAGGAATTTCAAGCCATATCCTCTCCTTGGCCCTTTTCAAGATGGGGTTTAGATATTATTGGTAAAATAAATCCTATTTTATCTGATGGTCATAAATTCATAATAATAGCAATTATATATTTTACAAAGTGGTTTGAAGCTATGCCTTCAGCTTCTTGCATAGAAGTTCAAGTTTCTAAATTCATTTTCAATCAAATTATCTATATATTTGGAATTTCATCTAATCTCATCTATGATAATGAAACATGTTTCAAGAACAAATATTTTAAGAAATTATGTCAAAAATATAAATACAACGTAGATGGTCCACTCCTTATTATCCACAAGGTAATGGCCAAGATGAAGCATCCAATAAAACCTTAATAAAAATTCTAAAAATATTAGTTAATAAATTTGGTCGTGACTGACATATACAATTATATCCTACCTTGTGGGCTTATCGAACTAGTGTTTGTACTCCTATGGGCGCTTCACCTTTTGTCTTGGTTTATGGTGCCAAAGCAATTTTTCCATTTGAATTAGAAGTTCCTTATTTAGATATTTTGCTTCAAGATACTGAAGTAGGAGATGAATATCACACTAGCAAATTTAGTCAGTTGGAACTTCTAGATAAAAAGTGCATCCATGCTTTAGAGCATCTTCGTGCCTACCAAGACATTCTTAAAATATCATATTCAAATAAATTTCATAATCAATCCTTTGAAGTTGGTGATCTAGTATTAAAAGAAAATAAAAAAATACTAATGCAAGAAAACATCTAAAAGGAAAATTTCAACCTAATTGGCTTGGGCCATATGTCATCATTGCTAAATTTGGATCAGGTGCATATAGATTGGCTTCCTTGGATGGAAAATATATTGAGGAACCCATGAATATCATGCATTTGAAGAGATGTTATGCATAAAATAAAAATAAAAAAACTCCATATCTATACATAATTATAAATAAATTTCTTCATCATTTGCAACCCTCATAGTATCAAAATAACAAAAAATTGAAAAATATGGAAATTTCCAAAAATATTTCAAATTTTTTAAGTTATTCATTTTGCATTAGTGTGTGTTATCTTCCAAAAATCCAAGTTATATTTTATTATATCTAAGATAAATTCAAAAGTTATCTTGAACCATGCACTTAAATTACATATTTCATAATTTTGATTTTGTTGCTTTGATTATAAATCTCTCTTGTATTAAAAAAACACTATTACTTAACTAAATAAATTTTGAGTTTTTGGGAAATGATCTTGCTACTTATTGAACCAAGAACATATTTTCACATATTAAAAATGATTTGTTGCAAATTCAAAAAGGATACTACATAGTAGTCTTGGTTCCTTAAGCAAAAAGTTTCCCCTGTTATCCTATTATGCACATGGTCTAGAATACTAAGAATTGGCAAAAGGACAAGCTTTCTCCCTCTACCTAAATAAAATCCCTTGTCCCACATCTAATATGGACAAGTATCCCAAAAAAGAAATAAAAATAAAAAGAAAATAAAAAAAAGAAAGAAAAAGAAAAGAAAAAAAAGAAAGAGACAAAGAAAGAAAAAGAAAAGAAAAGAAAATAAAAGAAAGAAAAATAAAAAGTAATAAAACCCCCTTGTTTAGAAATGAGCAATAAACTCCTATTCCAAAATTTGAAGAAAATAAGGGGGTGGTGAGCTTGAATCCCTAAAATTCCTTAGTTATTTGAAAGCCATGAGGTAATCCCCATAACAGGTTGTTTGTGCCCAAACCGCTTGACCTTGGGTAATCCCTTTCACGTGGTGACATTTCTATCACATTAGTGACCTTATTTTTTACATACCAGTGTCTACTTATGAATTAGTTAGCTTTTGGTAACTTGATTTACATAGTAGTTTTGTAAAATGGCATGCACAAAATCATGGTTAATGAACATTTCACTTGCACATACATTGGTTCATAAAAGTTTGCTTGTATCACTACCTTACTCAAAATTAGTCAATATATTTCACAAGAACACACATTTCATCCTTGAGAGATTTTGTATCATTGTGTCAAATAAATATGGATATTGAATTAACTAATCACACACTGGTTCTTGATAAATTTGAATATCTTAGAAATAATTTAAAATATTTCTTTGAAATTTGTTAGACAACACTTTATCATCTGACTTTGTGATGATGGTATAATTCCTAGTAACTATTTTCTCAAATTTCACACTAGGAATTCTATGCCTAGCACAAGTCATATTTCTCAATTTTTAAGTTTTAATCATTTTATATAGCACAAATAATTCTTCATACACCATACATTGCACTTTGACTTCGTGATGATGGTATAATTCCTAGGAATTATTCTTCTCAAATTTCACACTAGGAATTCTATGCCTAGTGCAGGTAATTCTTCTCAATTTTAAAGTCTAAGCCATCCCATATTTATTAATATTCTTAAATGTGTGATACAAATAATTTTTTTTATATTAACTTATGTCCTCAAAATAAATAGTTTCACATTATCATGCATTGTATTTTGACTTCGCGATGATGGTATAATTCCTATAAATTATTCTTCTCAAAATTCACACTAGGAAGTTCATGCCTAGCGCAAGTTATCCTCCCTAAAATTTCATGTTTAAATCGCAACCAATAAACTTATCAAAATATTTCTTAAAAATCAAACATCCTCTTTTATTACCATAAGCCTCAAGATTATCCTTGAGCACCACAAAAAATTTTCTCTTATTAGCAATACAAAACTTCCTCACAACAGGATTCGCTTCATGACCTAGCAAACACCAATCTCCACAAATGGTCATATAACAACACAATATTCTTCAAGGAACATTGCTAATCTATTTATTTCATTATTATACAAAAATATATGTTCACAACATTTTTTTCCAAAACTTCTTTCAAAAACACATTTACACAAACTCAAGTTAATTTTCATTTTAAGCATGATCAAAACACTTAAATTAAAAGCATGATTATGAGAAATTTAAACATCATAACAATTTCAATCAAATCATACAAAATCACATAATACAAGAAGATCAATATATATATATTTCAAAAATTTTGAGATTTTCACCAAACCTGGAATTTGGTGCAAAAACATGAAGGGGGTATCACATCTAAAATAGTTTAACAATAAAACTTGAAATCATCAATAAATTTTTGCTTTCTTGTAAAGCATGTCGTACTTTTCTTTAACGTATTTTCCTTAAAAATTGCACTAAAGAGGAGGTAAAATGTAACACCCTAAAAATGACTCATTATAATTTTCACTAAGGACAAACAACTTGTAAAAATGAGCCTCTAGTAGTTTGCCTTGATTTTCATGCCCTCCTAGCAAGATCGAGTAATTTGGATAAGATCATATCGTACGATCTTGGATCGTACGATACAATCCCTAATCGTATGCATATGATCTTGCTCAAAATAGAAAGTCTCAATTTAGGAAAATGACAAAACCAGTTGAAACGCCTTTTATCCTTACCTGTGCAATCAATAATTACAGATTAGATTCACCCGATTTGGTCCTAATTTTGGAAGAAGTTGCAACCAAATTTATTGTAGCCCATTTTAGCTAACATACCTTGCATATTTACTCAAGCACCCTTCCCCTCTGAATCCTCCTGGCACTCATAATTCCTTGACTTAATTTTTATGTTCAGATCACTTTAAAATTTGCATTAGATCTATTAGTTTTGCAATTTTTTGCAATATCAAAAGGGTATGATCAGCGATCAAATGATATGATCTGCGATCGGATACATATGATCTCACTCTATTCATATGATCTTGCTCAAAGCACACTTGGGGGTAATTCCAAATGCTGTTTTGCATTTCCTAAGTTCTATTTTACATATCTATCTTAATATTTATCATTTCCATTGCATAGGGTACCAAATTTAACTATTTGTATCCTTGGAGTTCACCAAATCTACATATAGTTACATATTTTACATAGTTTTTATGCATGCATACATTAATTCCTTTTATTGTGATAGCTGACATGTAATTTAATTCATGCTTAGAAACATCATTAGCATACTTTATTTTCTATTTCTACATTCTATTCATGAAGTTCTAGGATTTTGTCAAGATCAGATCATTCGATTTCTGATCAAAAGGTACGATCTCAGATTGTATTTATACAATCTTACTCTATGCATACAATTTTTCTCTATTGCATATGATCTAGACTGTAATCAAGAATTATAATATTCTTTAGACTTTTGAATATAAGTAAGAGTTCTAAATTACTTTGAGGTACTGCATTGTTCATCTAGACATTGTCTTTTGTTGTTTTTTGTCTACATATAAATCAAAATTACATATAGCTTAGTGTAGTTTCATATTGTCCAAAACTAGGTGATTGTGAGAATTTAAAAGGAACACATTAAAAAAAACTCCAAAAACCTAAGCATGGAAACTGCCATAAAATATTTCCTGGTGAACCTTAAACAATTCGTCGAAAAAACACCATAGGAAGGTACGATCAAGTACCTCTCTTTCAAGGTGTAGACATATCATTCCTAAATTCCACTTCAAGGCATGGATTCATTAGCATGAAGTAAAGGAGTGTGTGAATTTTAGACCTACACATCTACATTGAATGTTTTCATCTTTTTTGAATCATCAAAATTCTTGAAATCTCAAATACCTTCATCATCATGCCCAATAAAACTCCCATTGGCCATATCATTTGATGAAATAAATAATCACATCTATCTCAACCGATGATCCATTAATCTTACATAACCACTCATGTTTCCATTGACCATCACATTTAAGATTCATCACCTATATTCCCACCTTAAGAATTTTATCAGCTACCTTACCTGATGCTCCTCCATTTTCACCTGATAGCCCATACGCCCTTTTATCATCGCATGCGCTCATAGTCAATAGCAACTAAGTCATCTAAAACTACCTTTCTTATCATATATCCTTATCGATAACCATCCTCATCTGCTCAACCTCTTAAAATTTTATGAATATCTTGGCTGATAGTCAATCTTGTATGCACGTAAGTCAAATACCTTATCTGTTGGTGGAATTTTGACTTTAAAACCATGTTGTATAGGCCTAGATCTTTAAGGGTCTTTTTGATGTAATTAATGCATTCCCATTTTTATACCATAGTAAATCATCCTATTTAAATTCCTCTATGGAAATTAATTGATCATCCCACTTGCTTGGTGCCATATCATTGGTCGAGTATCTTAACCAATGCCCTATGATCACTTAGAATAATTTACAGTGTGAGTGAGCTTAGATAAATAAAGTGATTTTCTCCCATTGGTCAGTTGTAGCATTTGATAGTCACCTCACTTTACACCCTAGATGGATGACTCATCTAATAATAACTGATATATTAAAAATCAAGTTGTTACAATCACAATGACACTGAGAGGGGGGGTGAATCAGTGTGTTCTTTAAAAACTTAAAAGCAATTTAGACTTTTAAATAAACTGCAGTAGATTAAAACAGAAATAATAAAAGTACTAAGAGCATCACACATAACACGACATTTTAACGAGGTTCACCGATGTGGCTACTCCTCAAAAATATTGCTTGGACTACCATCCAAATCCAGTCAAATGCAAAGCTACAACTTTACATAATCATTCACCAGCACCAACCGGTAAGAGGCACCAACCTCTAAATTTTATCCGCTACAACAGAATGGAGCACCAACTCCAATTTTTCCAGCTCCAACTGGAAAGAGGCACCAACCCCTTTTACCAAGCTACAACTTGGAGATAGTAATAAAAATTGCAGAATTAAACTGTCACCTCAATTTGCACGATCTGCTGTTTTTCTTGCATTCTGCTACTTGTCGGCATTCGGCTACTATTGTGAAAAATGATTCACACTTTTTCAACCACTCCTCTATATCTCTCTGCATTCTCTGTTGCAACTTCACAGAAATATTACTTCTACAGCTAGCACATTGTCATTTCACACTCGAAACACGACTTCTGCATACCGCGTTCTTATCTTCTCTTTGCACCACTCACTCTGTTGCACCTTCCATGAAATCTCACTTCTACCATCTACATATTTTTGCCTCGGACTTTAAACACGCCGTCTGCATATCGCTCTCTTTGTTCTCGATCAGTCGATACGCACTCACTCACTATCTCATCGTTGCGATCTCTTTTATTTAACTCCAAAGAACTATCACCGACTTACACTCTGCTGCACACGAACTTCATTCGCATATATCGCATCACACCCACACTTTAACCTTGCAACAGTCCCACATTTTTATAGAATAGAATATCCCATCAAAACATTCTCAAACACGTCAGCTGCAACCCTAATTAGTTCAACATGAAACCCTAGAATTTTTTGGTTGCTTAACCTTGCTTTGTCAGCAGGAAACCCTAATTGATCCATTGCAAAACCCTAGCAATGTCGGCTTTGAAAACAAGCCGGTGAACAGCTTTAATTTAATTTTAAAATATTAATTTAAATTTTAAATAAATAAATAAAATTTAAACTGGATATTTAAAATTAAATATCTTCATCATCGGAGCACCTTTTTCAACAAAACGAAGATCTAACTTGGGTTTTAAGAAAAACCCATTTCAAAACTGCTGACCATGGATTTAAACAAAACCTATAATTTAGTCTACCTTGGTTTTCACAAAAACCCTTCTGCTCTTTGAAATCAATGACAACATCAACACTTGAGCAAGGGCAATGTACTCAAGGTACCCAAAATTGCCAACACAAGTAACTTCACCTAAATATTCTAGCTGCTAATAAATTGGTTTGCGACATCACCTGTTGTAAATTAATTAGACATCTTCTTCTACTACCAACATTCATTGGTTAAGCATGATTAATTTTTTGCTAAATTCATCATTCAATTCATACCATCTTCTATAACATCTAAAATAATATGTTTCATCAACCTTCTCATCCACCCAAGCAAGTGACTTGTTCAATAGGGTGAAATCAAGTACATATCTTATTTGATCCACCATCATTAAAAGTTAGTTTACTTGATGTTAACTCCTATATCATGAGGTATCCCACCTACATGTGTCTTCAACAGTGACTGTAAAATTTAATTTGATGACATGGAAAAAAAGGACAAGGAGATTTAGTGACTAGAATAACAATGGCTAGCTATTGGTCTATTGATCAAATCTTATGAAGGGAATGCTTGAGAAAGCTTATTAATAGCCCATCCAATACCAATTTCACTCTACAATTAATAAAAATTAAAGAGGGTGACTAGTCACAACTAATAGAAATTCACCAAGGTTGATAGAAATCAAAAGGAGTCAATTATCATGAGTGTTTTAGTGCATAAAAGGAGTTTTTGTTCATCTGTACATCCATGCCATTATATATTCATAGCATAATAATATTGATAAAGGTAATCCAAACATAGAGGCTATCAAAACCCAGGATATGATCAAGGCCTAAGGGAAGAAATATTAGGTCACACAAATAAGTCTGCCATATAAAGTTAAAAGCTTACAGATTGTACCGATAAGAGTAGATTGATGGAACAAGCAATACCAAAAATATATTCAATGCTAATTCAAGCAAGTCATATCCTACTAGATCTATAGAACGTAATCATATCATCATCAACTAATGAAATGCATGTTGTCAACATGATTCTATATGAAGGTGAGTACCCAAACAAAGATCATAGAAACAAAGATGGGCCAAAGTGTGCAACAAGTAGAGCATGAGAATCATAAAAAATTCTTGTATATCAATATTAAGAGATGCAAAAGGTGTAATAGAAGAGAGAATATATTGAAGCTTCAACAATATGCCTTCTTTGAAAATATACGAGCACCTTGATGGAGTATACTTATTGAGGAAACACCTTGATGGAGTATAGTTATGGAGGTACAATATTTTTCACTATTACATTCATTTTTATACCTCCAAATCTTGTTTTCCATTCTATTTTCCCCCCATTCCTAGTACTTTAGTGTTGCTTCCACCTTCTCACCTATAAATATACCACTACCCTCTCCTTTTTGGGTATTCTCTCTTAATTGTTGTTCCATTTTGTTTCACAAAGCACCATCTCACCACCATTCCATGTACAACACTACATCCATTGTATTCAACGGTCTCCACACTCTTCCATAATGTTTTCCATTCTATTTTCATAGATACCAAAATCTAGGCATTTTCATTTCATCACATAATTTTGAATAATAATATATGCCTAAGTCTAAACTTAGGCATATAATTCCTACATATTATTCATCCAGATTGCACATTTTAGTTTTGCATAACTTTATGTGAGTAAGTTTTGACTTAGGCATAAAATCCTTCATATAAGTATATTTACTAGATTTTATTAAATCTAGAAAATATCCTCCTAGGATACCACCTTCTCTTTCTTGGTCACGTGATGGTGCCTTTATATACCTTTGAGGGTTTTGGAGGGAAGGATAGATGGCAATCCAGGGTTTCCAAGTGGTAAATACTGGGTAGTTGCAGTGAGTAACTATAAGTGTCTCATTTAACTAAGGAGATGTGGCAAGTGGGTAGGTGCAAGTGGAGTGATGTGTAGAGTGAGGTGTGAGATGTGGCAAGTGGGTAGGTGCAAGTGGAGTAATGTGTGGAGTGAGGTGTGAGATGTGGCAAGTGGGTAGGTGCAAGTGGAGTGATGTGTAGAGTGAGATGTGAGATGTGGAAAGTGGGTAGGTGCAAGTGGAGTAATGTGTGGAGTGAGGTGTGTATGAGAGGTGGCAAAGGAGTGATGGTAATGTGACCAGGACACATGTCAAGTGAGGAGAGAGGATATCCTAGGAGGATATTTTCCAAATTTAATAAAATATAATTATATGCAATATTTTATGCCTAAGTGAAAACTTAGGGACATAATGTTATGCAAAACTCAAATGTGCAATGTGTATGAATAATGTATAGGAATTATATGCCTAAGTTTAGTCTTAGGAATAATTTATTATGTAGAATTGTGTGATAAAATAAAAATACCTAGATTTTGGTGTCTACACATAAATACCAATGAAGCCCAAGCTCTCATAAAGGAATCCCATGATGGGTCATGTGGTGGCCATTTTAGCAAACTAGTCATAGCTAAGAATATTATGAAAATGGGTTATTATTGGACATCTATGGAAAATGATACTCACAACTATGTCAAGAAATATCACAAGTGTCAACGACATGACAACCTCATTCACGCCCCTTCTCAAGAACTTCAACCAATCATATATACTTGGCATTTATCCTCTTGGGGATTAGATATCATAGGCAAGATCAAACCTTAATCATCATATGGACACAAGTTCTATTGGAAATTTTGAGTCCCTAAGTCAAAGTTGTCATTGATGTCACCAGATGAGGTCATCAGTAATTTCAGCAAGAAATAAAGGTGACAAAGATGGTTATTTGATATCTAGTAAGAATGCAAAAGATCGAGGGAAACAGTGTAAAAAACAAAATTTAAAAAGGTGTTATAATATTTATTTTATAAATTATTTAAATTCAGCATGAATTTAAATTTTATAAATAAATATTAAATGTACTTTATCGAAGGATTAATATTATAATGGTGGTTATTATAATATTAAAATTGCCATGGTAAAAACCCAAATAAAATAATTAAAATCCTTATTATAATATTTTATAAGGAAAGGGGTTTTATAAAGTCCAAAAGTAATTTTTATTAAAACCCAAGTCTGGGTTTACTAAGGATTTAGATGCCTTAAAGCGTCGACATAATATTTCAATAAAAGCACCGACGTCTAGACAAAGGAGGAAGGGCAATATAAATACATGCCCAAAGTTGTTTATTATCTATCCTTGCTTGATTGATTATTGAGTTGCACATGCGAAAAATGAGCTCGTGGTTAAAACGTTTAGGAATGAGAGTATAGGATAACGTGGAGAGAGACCACCCTAAATTTACATTGGGTAGTGTGGCCTAGTGGCATATTGGAAAAAATGAAGGCATTGATAGCACGGAGGTCGTGCATTCGATTCTTGCAAAGAATTTTTTGGTGGAGTTTTTATGGAAGTGCCAAGGCACACCTTTTTAAACATGGGCAAGGAAAGCACAAAGAGGAAGCATGTGGTGCTTCCCTCTTTGCGAACGAGCATGTAGCTCATGTGGCAACCTTAGCCATGGCTAAAGTGCTCATGGTGAGGGTAAGACGTGGGGTCAAATCCCCTTGAGGCAAGTACATTTTTGTGTTAACTAATTTTATGGTTATGCCCTAAGGTTCGAGTGATAAGGATGTTATAAGGTTTATTAATGTTTTAATAAAATTCGTTAATTAGAGGTTGTTGTGATTATTTTTGAAGGTGAATTGTTGATAATTATTTGAGATTTAATATTTGGAAAGTATTATTTTGAGAGTTATATTTTAGGAGGTATAAGGAGTTATGGTAAAGTGTTAATTGAGATTTATTTTGAGACTTGTTGATTATTATTTTTGATAAGGGTTTTCTTCTAAAAAGACTTTAGTGGATGTGAAAATTAAGTTGGAGTAAAAAGGTGTCTTTAAAGTTGTATTTTGCATTGTTATTTTAATTGAAGTCCTCTAACCCTTATGTGAGTTTGGAAAAGAGTTTTTGTGAAGTGTGGTATATTTTATGGACAACTTCTTGGCAACAAAACGGTATGGGCAACATTCTTGTCTATTGAGTTGGTTGATTGGCTTGATTGAAAATTAAGTTTGGAGTGAAAAAGAATTGATTAGGGTTTCCTTTTTGAAAGTGGTTGAGTTAATGCTTCAAGATTTTCTGAATTGAGAGTTGTGATTAAGCATTGTTTTATTAGCATTGTTGTTGAAGCCAATTAGTTATGCAAAGAACTTGAACCTAAGTTAGAAAAGAACATGAGTATCATTGTTATGTGAGATTGTTAGAAACATTTTGAGTTGGTTGATATATGCTTGGACTTGGGTTTTGTGATAAAGGGTTGTTCCTTGAGGTGATTGGTTGAGTAGAGTTTGTTGAGCCTATTCAAGTGGATGTGAAGTGGTTGTTCAAGCTACATGAAACAAACTATTATATATTCTGATTTGAGTTGAGATTGAGTATTGAGTATAGAAAATATTGAGTCTCTAAAAATTCTCTCATTCTTCTATGAGATTGATTTGAGTTGTGATTGAGAATTGAGTATAGAACATATTGAGTCTCTAACAATTATCTTTATGCTTCTATGATATTGAGTTGAGAAAGTGATTGAGCATTGAGTATAGAACATATTGAGTCTCTAAAAATTCTCTTTATGATTCTATGAGATTGGACAGGTTCTATGTGGACTTTTTAAGTTGATTTGAGGTAAGTCTTTAAGAAGGCTTGTGGATTGATTTTGTGTGAGATTTTTATGGAAGCTTGCAATGCATATTTGAGAAAGTCCTAGAGAGGAATTATTGAGCATATTTGGACAAGTTTTGTGTGAGTTTTTTGAGCATATTTGGATAAGTTCTATGTGAACTTGTTGAGCAGATTTGGAAATGTTTTGAGTGGACCTATTGAGCAGATTTGATCAAGTTTTGTGTGAGCTTGTTGAGAAGATTTGGACAAGTTCTATGTGATCTTGTTGAGTAGATTTGGATAAGTTTTGTGTGATCTTGTTGAGAATATTTTGATAGGTTCTATGTGGACCTATTGATCAGATTTGATAAGGTTCTATGTGGATATATTGAGCATATTTGGACATGTTATGTATGGACTTGTTGAGCAAATTTGAACAGGTTCTGTGTGGACCTGTTGAGTAAATGTGGACAGGTTCTGTGTGAACCTATTGAATAGATTTGAGCAGGTTCTTATTGGACCCATTGAGTAGAGTTGTGCAGGTTCTGAGTTAACCTATTGAGTAAATTTGTGCTAGATCGAATATATTATGTTAGTGTAAGAGATTGAGTAGAGCTGTGCTAGACTGACTGGACTATATTTAGTACATTATTGAGATAAAGCTTTGGAGATGACAGAGTAGAGAGGACAAAGTCTCCAGTGGATAGAGATCCATCAGCTAGGACATCGATTATAGGTCTTCTGAGTGAGGATAAGAGTCTTCAAGTGGAGAGAGATCCATAGTCAGTGTGTTGGAGGGAGAGTCTTCTAGAGGATCACCAACTAGAGCAGAGGAGAAGGAGTTCTCCTATGGATAGAGATCCACATCCAAATTTAGGGGATCAAAATCTCCTTTGGACAAAGGTCGATAAACATTGTAATTTGGAAGGATTCCCAAGAGATTATTTGGGAAATATTTAGAAGAAATATTTTCTCTATGGAGGTATCCCACATTGGGTGAACCACATTAAAATCTATGTCTCTATTGTGTATGGTATTTTGTGCATTGCTTTGATTACTTCTATTGATACTGCTATTTATACACTGCATAATATTGATTTGAAAAAAAAATTAAAAAGTGGTCTTATACTATTGACCCCACTCTTAGTATAAGCTTGTGTTATTTAATTGGTATCAGAGCGGGTTCCTTCAAAAGAGTTTGACAGCTTGAAGGAAAAATATTCTAAGAACACAATGGATCAAAGGGACGGGTCCATCAATAATGCAGTACTAATATTTGATGGAAGTGACTTCTTGTATTGGTGTATGCTAATGATATTTCACCTTATGGAACTTGGCAATGAAGTTTGGGATGCAGTGGAATTGGGATATGATTCACATTCAATAATCCTACAAACAAGAAAGGTAAGCTTCTAATGCATACAAATTCAAGAGCTATGAATGCAATTATAAAAGGGTTATGTAGATCAGAATATATGAAGGTTATGAAGTGTACAACAACAAAAGATATGTGGGAACTATTGCATACTATATATGAAGGAGATAAAAGTTTCATGAAAGCTAATATAAGAAATCTCAAAGGAGAATTTGAGAATATAAGAATACGAGATGATGAACATATTAATGACTATCTCAGCAAGGTTGATGAACTTATACATGAGATGAAAAGTCTTGGAATGAATGTTGATGAATCTGATGCTTGTGATAAGATCTTGAGAACTCTTCCAAAGAGGTATAGTGAAAAAGTTTATGCTATAGAAACATCAATTGATAATGATTATCTAACAAGGAATTCTTTTCTTGGCATGCTTACAAATTTTGAGATAAGAACAAAAGATCCTATCCATCCAAAAGAGGCTAAATTTAAAGTGAACAAGAATATGAAGGGTAAGAAGTTAGAATCAAGCAGTGATTTATCTAGTGATGAAGAAGCTAACTATGGTAGAAGAGATAAAGGTTCCAGAAGACCCATAGATCTAAGATATGTTAAGTGTTTAAATTATGGAGAGTATGGACAATTTACAACAAATTGTAAAGATCCAAAGAACAACAATGATGAAAAAAAATAGGATCACAAGTACAAGGAATCTGAAAGATACAGGTACTAGAAGAAAAGCAAGGATGGAAAAAATAGATAAGAAAATAAGTTATTCCAAAGGTAGAAGAGAAGCTACTATGTGGATAATGCAAGTAAGTACTCAAATGATAGTGATGCTATTTTTTTAGACAATGATAGAGATGAAGTCCTATTTATGATTGAAGAAAAAGAACCAGTTAAGAAAAGAACTCTAATAATTCTCAAGTGTTTTATATGTGGTAAATTTAGACATCTTGAAGATGATTGAACAAGGTATGGTTATAGTTTCAGTGATGATGATTTTGAAGATGCACTTGAAAGACCAGATGAAAATATTCTAATGGCATTATAAGAAGTGAGTGATCCTATAGAAGAAAAGCAAGAATAAATTAATGATATGGAAAAAGGTAAACAAATAGATGATTATTCAATAGAAAATGGTTATGATCTCAAGGGAGAATTTATCTATGCCCTTGAAACAGTAAAGAAGGTAAGAAAGTAACACTCTAAGCTTGAAAGTTAGTTTCAAGAATGTGATGAAGAAATATTATTGCTCATAGAGGATCTATAAAAATTAAAGGCTAAGGCAAGCAAGTTCAAATATAAGTTAGAAGCAAATATCTTGGAATGTGAGAAGTTAGCACAAGAAGTGGCTCTACTAAAGCAAGATGTAGAAGACTCCAAGAATAAGCTATACACGTATGTAAATAGTGCAAAGAGTGTGGATAAAATAATCAAGATACAAAGAGGAGCAACAAACAAAATAAGTCTTGGTTCTAAATAGGTTCAAAATAAAAATGAAGAAGAGTCTACTTCAAGTATTGAAGAAGAAACTTCGAAAGAAGATAGTGTAAGTGGGAGTGAGACATCATAGGATGAGTTGGAAAACAAAGAGTTCAACAAAGATAGGAACAATGCACAAAGAAGATACAGATGGAACAACAATCAGAATAGGAGACCAATGAGGTCAAGACAAGGAAGCTTCAATGGAAGATGTTTTTCATGTCACAAGTTTGGGCACATGGCTTCACAGTGCAAGACACATGGAAGATAGGAATATGGGAAAGGACAGATTTTCCAAGGATATTGCTACTCATGTAACGAGTTTGGTCACAAGGAAATGAATTGTAAGATTCATGATAGAAGAAGATATGGCTTCACTAGGAGAAATACTAAGATAGTTGCACCTCCAAGGAATAACAACGTTAAGTGTTATAAGTGCAATAATTATGGTCACATAAAAAGATGGTGTAGAGAAAATATTCTAGAAATAGGTATGAAAAAAAATAGGAGCATGGATGAGAACATGAATAGTAACATGGATGAAAACAAAAATAGGAATAGGAACATGAATGATGACAGGAACAGGGATTATCACTTGGAAAGAAATAGTCAGAGGATTCAAAAAACTCAAAAAAGAAAAGAAAAAGATAAAGGTAAAGAATAGTGCTTTTGAGGAGTAGAAATTATCCCACACTAAAATTAACCACCTCATATGGAGGTGGGGGAGGGGTTAAGCGAAGAGGCTCGTTCTTAGCCTTGAGCCCCAAAGGTGACCCTTTTCCATTGATGTCAAAAGGGGAGAGATTTGTGTATTAGGGAGAGATTGGATATGGGGAGAGATTTGATATTTTAAAGAGAATTGTCCCAGGGGTAGCAATGTCCTAGGGGGAGTAGAAGAAAAAGAAATGTCGGGTTTCAGTAAAAGGGATATGGGTTGCCATCAATGACAAAGGAGGAGATTGTTGGAAATTTCTAGTCCCTAATTCAAAGTTGTCATTGATGTCACCAGATGAGGTCATTAGTAATTTTAGAAGGAAATAAATGTGACAAATATGGTTATTTGATATCCAGCAAGAAGGCAAAAGATCGAGGGAAACAGTGCAAAAAACAAAATTTAAAAAGGAGTTATAATATTTATTTTATAAATTATTTAAATTCAGCATGAATTTAAATTTTATAAATAAATATTAAAGGTACTTTATCAAAGGATTAATATTATAATGGTGGTTATTATAATATTAAAATTTCCATGGTGAAAACCCAAATAAAATAATTATAATCCTTATTAAAATATTTTATAAGGCAAGGGGTTTTATAAAGTCCAAAAGTAATTTTTATTGAAACCCAAGGTTGGGTTTACTAAGGCTTTCAAAGCCTTAAAGCATTGACGTAATGCATTTTAATAAAAGCACCGATGTCTAGAAAAATGAGGAAGGGTAATATAAATACATGCCCAAAGTTGTTTATTATCTATCCTTGCTCGATTGATTATTGAGTTGCACATGTGAAAAATGAGCTCGTGGTTAAAATGTTTGGAAAGGAGAGTACAAGATAATGCAGAGAGAGACCACCCCCAATTCACATTGGATAGTGTGGCCTAGTGGTAGCTTGGAAAATGTGAAGGCATTTGTAGCACGAAGGTCATGCGTTTGATTCTTGTAAACAAATTTTTGGTGGAGTTTTTGTGGAAGCGCCAAGGCACATGTTTTTAAATGTGGGCAAGGAAAGTGCAAAGAGGAAGCACATGGTGCTTCCCCCTTTGTGAATGAGCATGTAGCTCATGTGGCAACCTTAGCCATGGCTAATGTGCTCACAGTGAGGGCAAGACGCAGGTTCAAATCCCCTTGAAGCAAGTACATTTTTGTGTTAATTAATTTTATGGTTATGCCCTAATGTTGGGGTGATAAATATGTTATAAGGTTTATTAATTTTTTAATAAAATTTGTTAAGTAGAGGTTGTTGTGATTATTTTTGAAGGTGAAGTGTTGATAATTTTTTAGCTTTATTATTTGGAAAGTATTATCTTGAGAGTTATATTTTAGGAGGTATAAGGAGTTATGGTAAAGTGTTAATTGAGATTTATTTTGAGACTTGTTGATTATTATTTTTAATAAGGGTTTTCTTCTAAAAAGACTTTGGTGGATGTGAAAATTAAGTTGGAGTAAAAAGGTGTATTTAAAGTTGTATTTTGCATTGTGATTTTAATTGAAGTCCTCCAACCCTTATGTGAGTTTAGAAAAGAGTTTTTGTGAAGTGTGGCATATTTTGTGGACAACTTCTTGGCAACAAAAATGTATGGACAAAATTATTCTCTATTGATTTGGTTGATTGGCTTGATTGAAAATTAAGTTTGGAGTAAAAAGGAATTGATTGGGTTTTCCTTTTCAAAAGTGGTTGAGTTAATGCTTCAAGGTTTTCTGAATTGAGAGTTGTGATTAAGCCTTGTTTTATTAGCATTGTTGTTGAAGTCAATTGGTTATGCAAATAACTTTAACTTGAGTTAGAAAAGAACGTGAGTATCATTGTTATATGATATTTGTTGTTGAGCATTGTTAGAAACATTTTGAGTTGGTTGATATATGATTGGACTAGGGTTTTGTGAGAAAGTGTTGTTCCTTGAGGTGATTGGTTGGAGTAGAGTTGGTTGAGCCTAGTCAAGTGGATGTGAAGTGGTTGTTCAAGTTCCATGAAACAAACTATTCTATATTCTGATTTGATTTGAGATTGAGCATTGAGTATAGAACATATTGAGTATCTAACAATTCTTTTTATGCTTCTATGATATTGATTTGAGTTGTGGTTAAGCATTGAGTATAGAACATATTGAGTCTTTAACAATTATCTTTATGCTTCTATAAGATTTAGTTGAGAAAGTGATTGAGCATTGATTATAAAATATTGAGTCTCTAAAAATTCTCTTTATGATTCTATGAGATTGGACAAGTTCTGTGTGGACTTGTTAAGCTGATTTGAGGCAAGTCTTTGAGAAGGCTTGTGGACTGATTTTGTGTGAGCTTTTATGGAATCTTGCAATGCAAATTTGATCAAGTCCTAGAGAGGACTTATTGAGCAGATTTGGACAAGTTTTGTATGAGCTTGTTGAGCAGATTTGGACAAGTTCTATGTGATCTTGTTGAGCGTATTTAGATATGTTCTATGTGGACATATTGAGCAAATTTTATCAAGTTCTATGTGAGCTTGTTGAGTAGATTTGGACAAGTTCTATGTGAGCTTGTTCAACAAATTTAGACAAGTTCTATGTGAGCTTGTTGAGCATATTTGGACAGGTTCTATGTGGACCTATTGAGTAGATTTTATAATTTTATATGTGGATATGTTGAGCATATTTGGATAGGTTCTATGTGGACCTTTTGAGTAGATTTGATCAGGTTATGTGTGGACCTATTGAGTAAATGTGGACAGGTTATGTGTGAACCTGTTGAACAAATTTGAGTAGGTTTTGAGTGGACCTATTGAGCATAGTTGTGTAGGTTCTGAGTGAACCTTTTAAGAATATTTGTGCTAGACTTAATGTACTATGTTTAGTGCAAGAGATTAAGCAAAGTTGTGCTAGACCGAATGGACTATGTTTAGTACAAAATTGAGATAAAGCTTTGGAGGTGACAGAGCAGAGAGGATAGAGTCTCCAGTGGATAGAGATCCATTAGCCATGATATTGAGGATAGATCTTCTAAGTGAGTACAAGAGTCTTAAAGTGGAGAGAGATCCACATTCAATGTGTTGGAGGTAGATTCTTCTAGAGGATCACCATCCAGAGAAGAGGAGAAGGAGTTCTCCTGTGGATAGAGATCCACATCTAGATTTTGGGGATCAACGTCTCCTTTGGATAAAGGTCCATAAATATTGTAATTTGGAAGGATTCCCAAAATATTATTTGAGAAATATTTAGAAGAAATATTTTCTCTGTGGAGGTATCCCACATTGGGTGAACCACATTAAAATCTATGTCTCTATTGTGTATGGTTTTTTGTGCATTGCTTTGATTACTACTATTGATACTACTATCTATACACTACATAATATTGATTTGAAAATAAAAAGTAAAAAGTGGTCTTATACTATTCACCTCCCCTCTCGGTATAATATTATGTCCTTCAATTGGTATCAAAGCGGGTTCCTTCAAAAGAGTTTGACAGCTTGAAGGAAAAGCGGTCTAAGAACACAATGGATCAAAAGGATCAAAGGGGCGGGTCCATCAATAATGCAGTACCAATATTTGATGGAAGTGACTTATTTTATTGGTGTATGCTAATGATATTTCACCTGATGGTACTTGGAAATGAAGTTTGGGATGTAGTGGAATTGGGATATGATTCAGAAGTCTATCCTCCTACAAACAAGGAAGGTAAGCTTCTAATGCATGTAAATTCAAAAGCTATGAATGCAATTATAAAAGGGTTGTGTAGATCATACTCTATGAAGGTTATGGATTATACAATAGAAAAAGATATGTGGGAACTATTGCATATCATATATGAAGGAGATAAAAGTGTCAAGAAAGCTAAGATCAGAAATCTCAAAGGAGAATTTGAGAATCTAATAATATGGGATGATGAAAACATTCATGACTATCTCAGCAAGGTTGATGAACTTATACATGAGATGAAAGGTCTTGGAATGAATTTTGATGATGTAGACACCTAAAACATGTCATTCTTAGGGGAGCTACTCACATAGACACATTCATAAGATTAGATGACATAATATTGGACTTTACAAGAATCAATAGTGGTTCTCACCGCTCATTTGGGGCCTTTTCAAGCCATCTAAGCCTAGCCACTCAAGCCAAGAGTGACCAGATCCTAGCTACTCAAAACTAGAGTAGCCAAAACTTAGCCACTATATATGACAATGACAAGATCTTAGTCATTGTAGACAATAGTGGATAATCCATAAAAGTAGTTTTTACCAAAAAATAGGCCTAATCACGAGCATAAGTGACAGTCTACATGCAATAAAGGTGATCAGGATTAAATTTACATTCCTTTTCATGACCAGTTCACATAGGAGACTTGATTTTTCATTTGGAATTTAGTTAACTAGCCTCCAAACATAGACAAAGAAAAAAATCTTCTCATACTAATGACCAGTTTGCATAGGAGACTCAAGTTGGTAGTTATATTTCAGTTAACTAGCATCCAAACATAGAAAAGACAAAAATATTTTCATGCTAACTGTAGCACCTTAAAATTGGCACAGTTAAACCCTTAGTAAAAAGGTAAAAATTTTAATTTTAACTCCAAACCACCAGTTAACTGCCCGTTACCCGATCCCCTTATTTTTCGTGCAATTTTTAGGATTTGTTTTGATTGTTGGACGATATCATCGACGATAAGACAAAATCATCCCAAATCTAAAAAATTCATCTGGAACAGAACGTCTAGACGATTTCATCCCAAAACTAAATTTTCATAATTATATTATGTTCAAAAAACTTCTCTAACTTGGGCAGAAAGCGTGTCTACGCGGTTAGAGTCTCCCTCATTGGAAATATCCCAAATTGGGGTGATCTCCAACCTCCTAACCTCCCCATAATCCTATATAAATTGGGATATTCTTAGTTTATCCCCCTAGATAACTGATTTCCCTGCAAATTTAGTTTCTCATGCATTAAAACACCTTCATACTATTGTCGCATTGTGTATTTCAAGTTTTCTTGTAGGAATTTTACTATTTTTCAGCCGGAGCAAGCTCAGATCGTCACAGGTGATTCTAGACAATTTTGGATGATCCTGTCATAGATCGGTGATGATATTGTACGATTGGGGGTGATCTCAAATATAGTCTAGATTAGGGGTAATAAGAGCTTAGAGTTTGCATTTCTTTATTTTCTCTCTTCATTTTTTTATGCATTAACTTATTTTATTCTATTTTTGCATCCTGGAGTTCACCTCATTTAGTATAGATGCATGATAAAGTTAAAATAAATTATCAAATTAATGCATTTCATTTAATTGTTATCTGGATTTATCATTTAGGTAAGTTTACTGTCATTTCTATCATTTCCCCTTACTTTTACAGTTGCATTTTTGGTTTGTGGTATCTGTTTCTATGATTGCAGGTTTTTGACAAATTCATCTGACAAATTCGTCAGGTCGATGATGATCTCATCTGATCTCAAATGATCAACTATGATATGAGATGATTCTATGCAATTGCAGATGATTATGTAAGATTTGAGATGATCTAGACTTCTACAAACCTTAGAATCTTCATCAAACATCCAGAATCAGGTACATTCTATTTTATTTAGCACACTTTCTGTGTTTAGCACTTATTCATGTTTTTTGTATTCATATAAATCAGCATCGACATATAGAATAGCTTAGATTCATCTTGGCCAAACCTAATAATTGAATGATTGAATATAAAAATGAACACATCAAACCCATTCTCAACCTAGGCATGGAAACTGCAACTCAAAGTTTCCTGGTGAACCCACCATCTATCAAAAATTCACCCTTATACCCCTCCCTTGAGAGGCGCGACCTTCAAAGGGCCTCTCAGTCTGAGGTATTATCCCATACTTCTCGAATACCCATTTCGGGTGTGGATCCTATAGCCCAAAGATAAGGATGTGAAAAATTTGGAGCGATACATTTTTGTGAACCCGACGTGAAAACTAAAACCTTTTGAAAACAATCCAAAAAAATATATAAATGCATTTAGAATCATCAAAAAAACAATTAAAGTTGCATATCATATCTAGATGGTAGATTATAATAAAAGACGAGTTGTCACCATAAATTTTGAAAATCAATTAACAGCCATAGAGATTACCTCTGTTCGTAGAGTACCTCAAACTAACAGAGTCCAACCTTTGTGGGACAAACTTGATAGAATATTGGGTATTATTTCATCTAGGTCAATAGAACTTAGGCAAATTAAGAGGTTTGTCTTAGATAGAATCCTGGATCCTGATCAGGTAACTTTTTACCATGAACTTCAAAGAGCTTGCCATAGGTGGTTAGCTGATAAAAGAGCTCTTGTGTCTTCCAATTTGTACACCTTTGAGGAATACCTCGACAATGCAGTTGTAGTACATAAATTTCTATCTTGTATAGAGGATCAAGAGGTCATTCTTACATATAGAAAGATATGGAATAGAGTTCCTAGAGTTGTGTTATATCGAGAGTATTGCCATGAACTTTATTTCTATAGATCAGAGTTTGAAACAGATAATATCACCATCGCACACTTTGTCAAATTCTTGAAAAACCATTTCCAATTTGAAGAGGAGCATTTCATGACTCCTGATGAACTTGATCCTATTAACGATATCCATAAAATATTTATAGAAAACTAAGACATTCTTTTATTATTATTATTTCTTGCATTTAGTATGTTGTTTGTTGTCTTTATAATATTATTATAAAAACATTAAAAAAAACAAAAACAAAACAAAAATATAACAAAATTAAAAAAAATTCTTTTAAGTATTATAGTAGGTATATAATTAAAATATATACCTCCCAAATTTGTCATATATATATATATATATATATATATATATATATATATATATATATATATATATATATATATATATATATATACCATATATATTTGTTAAAATCTAATTTTAAGCATTATGACTAAACTTAGGAATGGAAAATAGACCGAAGAAGAAGATTGGTTAGGAAAACCAGTAAATAAACCAGATGTCCTTCTTGAAGACCCAATTTAGGAATAAGGAACCCTAGACCAACAAGAAGAAGAGTTTGCTGAAGGAAATGAACAAAGAGAAATTGTTAGAGAGGAAGGATCCTCATCCCCTAAAATGTCTCCAGGAGGAGCTGTTACTTTTGAGAACATGGAACATTTTTGGAAGTTCCTCAATACTAATATTGGCACTCTTAATAGAGCAGTCCATATGGACAAGGATAAAATTAGTGACACTCAAGAGTCCTTCTTTGATCAAGAAAGTGATCAAGCTAGACCATCCAATTTGGATATGGCCGCTATAATCTAGAATATGCAACAACAATAGGTTACCCAACCACCTAGAGTACCTGCTACCAAGCCTAGAGTTATTCTTGCATAAAAGAAACCTTCATTCACTGCTCTATTTTGCCAAGCTATTGATCAATATACCTCAAATAAAAAAAATCCCAAAATAAAACCAAACACCAATTTCCAACAATCTAGGATACAACACAATGCGACTACAAATATTTTTCATAATACTCTCCCTACCAACCATTTGCATAATAGTAATATAGCATCTAATCCTTACATCACGCCATCATACGCTCACAACTCCCATACTCATGTACCATCGAACCAATATGGTGGACAAACTAGTAATCTAGAAGCCATGGTGAAATAGTTAGTCTCCCGCATGGACCAAATAGATCCCTTCCGTCCCTCGTACAATTATCGAGAGATGTGTAGTTAGCCTTTAGATCCTATAGTTGTAGTACAACCATATCCTAAAAACTTTCCTATGTCTGTCCTACCTATATACAAAGGAACCGAAGATCCCATAGAGCATCTTTGTATGTTTAGGATAGCATGTCATGATATATCACATGATGACTTGTTATTACTAAAAATGTTCCTAAAAATTTTAGGAGGAATGGCATTAGAGTGGTATTATCAATTACCCACTCATTATTTGAGGAATTTTGAAGAAACAACCGAGTCTTTTGTTCATCAATTTAGTGCCTACATCGAAAGGCATGTAACCATTAAATATTTGTACAACTTAAAACAAGACAAAGATGAATGTTTTGCTGATTTCCTAGCTTGGTGGAGACAGTTGATAGAAAAATTGCACTTTATGTTACCTTATCAGGAAATGCTGGATATATTTATCAATAATTTACAAGAACAACTATCCTATGAGTTATCAACTGCTACCTTAACCACCTTCGATCAAGTTATAGACTTAGCTCGAAGAGTGGAATATGCTCTCATTAGGAGAGTTCAGCTTAAAAAGAAAGATGATGAGAAAATGTCTAGAAATCAATATAAAAATAAACAAGTTGTGGGTGATGGAGTCACTGATAGTAGAAATATTGCTACTGTTAATGCTATGAAAACAATGGAGAAGTTTATACTAAAACCTCCTGATAAACCACCTCAAGAATTTACTAGGTTAAATCAACATTTATCAACCATTCTCCAGCAATTATTAGAATGAGGTTTGATTCAATTACAAAATATCCGGGAACCTGATCCAACTATACCCAGATACAGAGCTGATTTACACTGTGATTTCCATAGAGGACCTGGACACACTACCAACTCTTGTAAAATATTAAAACATAAAATACAAGACTTAATTGATAACAATGATATGGAGGTGCAAGCCTTTCAACCTAAACAAAATCCTCCTAATAATTCTCAAAAGAACATCCCCCAAAATCAGAATCATAATGCCAATCAATCATTGGACATATTTCAACATCCTTTACCAAAGCATGGTAAAGATGTGGCTAATCAAATTGAGCATCATAATGTTCCCCCTCCTACCCAATATGTAGGGACTATTAGTGGAAATTTACCTGCTCATGATCTACAAATCTTTGACACAACTTTATCCATGATCATGACCAAACCTCTATATAATATTTAGACACCTGATCTTAGTGATACAGAATACGAGATTGAAAGTTACATGGAAATCACATCAAATCAATCAAATAGTTTTGAAGATGAATCAGATGCTATTCAACCTATCACAAATTCTATGGTTCTGGAAGAACAATTTCCAAGAAGAGTCACTACTAGACCATCATCTCACCAATTACTTTCTAATGGAAAAGCCATAAATGCTAGACCAAGACCCATTCATCATCTACAAAATAATATTGTAGGCACCATCAGAGCTGTTACTAGACAACAGGCTCAAAATTCTCAACAAGATCAAACTCAGAATGATGGATCAGCTCCATTTGTTTTGAATGTTCCTAATAAATGGAATCATGCACCTAATGTTCAACCTAAACCTCCTTATAATATTAATGAACAATTATCAAATACTACAACTAGAATTTCCCTTTTGGACCTTTTAAGATCTTCTCCTACACATAGGGATGAATTAATTCTCACATTAAGCCAAATGATGGTACCACAAAATATTCAACCTGAATCCATGGCCAATACTATCATAACTCGAGAAGTCGATTGTATTGAATTTTGGTGTAGATATATACCGCAACATAGTTTATATAAGGATAACCCCTTATATATTACTACCCTAATTGGAGATGTAGCAGTTAAACGAATCTTTATTGATAATGGTTCATCTTTAAACATTTGCACTTTTGACTTCTACCAAATATTTGGGTTTAAAAGTGACGAAATGAAAATAACTGATATGATCATAAAATCCTTGAATGATGAAACACAAGAAACGTGTGGAGTTATTACTATCCCATTGTAAGTTGGTCCAAGAACCTTAGACACAACCATGTTTATTGTGCATTGCCCTGCATCGTACAATATAATCTTGGGTCACCCTTGGATCAACGCAATGCGAGCTATTCCCTCAACTTTACATCAGTGTGTTAAATTCAAATTTAAGAATCAGTTGGTTACCATTCATGGTGATCCTAGACCCTTTGATATGTGTGCTTTGGTAGAACCTGTTGGAGTTCAATTTTTCCCTACTCTGTCATCACACATCCTAATTCTAATCATATATCTAAACATGTGAAACACACACCTATAACATCATCTATATTTTCTCCACCAACTACACCTCTACATATATTTCAACCATCTTCCGAACAAACCTCATTAGGACCTCAAAAAGATCCTAAACCCACAACCAATGCTTCTTGTTTTACTCCTATAACCTCCATACCTATAGACCCATCCATCGACATCCCTACAACATCTACACCTACCAGAGGCATGTTTTCCACATCCAAAGATATAGGAAATGTTCCTTCTACCTCTTATGCTCTTATTGATTAGCTCTTACCTGATTTATCTAAAATTCTTATATTAGAAAAAAAAAACGTTGCTATGCAATATTCCCTTAGTTTAAATAATTTGCCACCCTCTCCTCATACCTTGGGCCTCCCACAACCTATGGGAAGTATTTACCAAGCCGAGAGCTGTGCTTTTATTTATAAGGGATATGACTAGGGAAGAATACCTAGAAACATCAAGACTCATTATGATGGATATGCTCAATGTTATTTTACTAATGAGTATATTAAAGATAAGACTATAATTCTTAAATTGGGATATAAAGGGAAAGGTTTGGGACCTTTCCAAAATGGTATGAAAGAACCTTTTGAGGTAGAACCATGGCCTACCCGATGTGGTGTAGACCTATTTCCTAGTAAAAGTCAACCCTTCCCATTTGGGGATAATGACCATCTCATATCTTACCAAGATTATTTGGATAAACATGATGCCTTCCATTTAATGAATGAGCCATTTACATGTAATATGCTATCCATAGCTTACCCTGAGATGATCATCGAATCCGATGATGATTTGGAGGGAGATATCTTCCATAATGTCTCCGTTGAGGAATTATTACATAACGGATTTTATTTTGATGGTTCTATACCTAGTATAGCCCAACTTGAGGCCACGACTCCTCAAGATGAATTATCTAAGCTAACTTCAGAAGAATTACAATAATTGGGCATTTCACCTACCCCACCTAATTTTGAGAGAGATCTACACATGGAAGTAGAAAACATCATAAAAATTAACATTGGAACCAAAGATAATCCTCACATAATCAACATTGGATCAGAATTGAGTCAAGAAAAACAAGATAAATACATTGCATTCCTCAAAGAATATGAAGACGTATTTTCTTGGACATATGCAAATATGCCAGTATTAGACCCTTCTATAGTTATGCATCACCTAGTAGTCCATCCAGATGCTAAACCTGTTAAATAGAAACTTAGAAAAATGCATCCTAAAGTGGCCTTACTAGTCAAAGGGGAATTACAAAAACTCTTGAGGGTTATTTTTATACAAGCCATTGATTATGCTGAATGGATCTCAAATGTAGTTCCAGTAACTAAGAAAGAAGCTACCAAATTTAGGGTTTGCACAAACTTTAGAGATATTAATGCTGCTTGCCCTAAAGACAATTTTTCTCTTCCCAACATGGATCAGATCATTGATTTTACTGCTGGGAGTGGAATGATATCCTTAATGGATGGATTTTCTGGTTATAATCAGATCAGGATAGCTCCTGAAGATCAGGCTAAAATAGCCTTTATTACCCCTTGGGAGACCTTTTGTTGGAAAGTGATGCCATTTGGTTTGAAGAATATAGGTGCAACATATCAACGAGCCATGACTTATATCTCATGATATGATGCATGATATTCACATGATTATGTAGGTGATATTATAGCTCATTCCATCAACGAAGATGATCATTTATATGACTTGAGAAAAGTATTTGATCGATTAATGGAATATCTTATCCGATTGAATCTAGCCAAATGTATATTCAAAGTTAAGTCTGGTAAATTATTGGGGGTTATAGTTTCTTTATGTGGCATTGAAATTGACCCTCTCAAGATCATGGCTATCACTGATATGCCCACACCCACAAATATATCTAAATTACGAAGTCTACAAGGTAAGCTTCAAGCTATTCGTCGCTTCATCGATAATTTGGCGGACAAAACAAGACCCTTTCTTAAGCTTCTTAAGAAAGATATCTCTTTTTGTTGGGACGATGAATTTCAGGAAGCATTTGAACTCCTCAAAAAATATCTCCTTAACCCACCTATGCTTTCACCACCTAGACCTATTTATCGCCCATTTATCTTGTATATTTATAGCTCAGATTTTTCCTTAGGAGCTATGCTAGCTCAACTTGACGATGAGAAAAGAGAGCATGCTAATTATTACATTAGCCAAACCTTAATTAGTTATGAAACCCGCTACACAACATTAGAGAAACTATGTCTAGTAGTCGTATTTTCTACACAAAAATTATGCCATTATATGCTCAGTCAAAAAATGTATGTCATTGCTAAATTCAATCCTTTGTGATATCTCATGAGTCAACCTTATTTATCTGGTTGCACAACAAAGTGGGTTCTTGCGCTAAGCAAGTTTGAACTCACGTTTATAGGAGAAAATTTTGTTAAGGGTCAAATCATAGCCTATCAATTAGTTGTTGCACCCTTAGAGTCTACCCATCCCCTCATCATTGAGTTTCTCGATGAATGCCTTAAATTAGAGGTAGACCATCCAGAGCAATGGTCTCTATACTTTGATGGAGCCCAATGCATGAGTGGGGCTAATGCAAGTATTATTTTAATATCTCCGTAGAAACATCTTATACCTCTATCCTTTAAATTAATGTTTGCTTGTACTAATAACACTACTGAATATGAGGCTCCCATCCTTGGATTATGAGATGCCTTGGCACTAAAAATTAAAAATCTATTGGTTTTCGATGATTCTTAACTTGTCATAAATCAAATCAATGATGTTTATCAGACTAGAGATGATAAATTACGTCCATATAAAGCATATGTCTTAATATATTTATTTTATCAAGTTACCTTGGAAGCTATTCCTTGAACTAGCAACCGTGTGGATGACGCTATGGTTGTAGCTACATCTCTTTTGCCCTAGGAGTTAGATGATGAATATGCTACCATAATTATTCGTCGAATCTAGGAACCCGCTTCAAATAAATCATGCTTAGAACCTTTGTATGTGTATCTAATCAACGAAACTACTCCTGAACCTTGGTACACTGATATATTTAATTTTCTTCAAAATGGGACCTTCCCTGAAGGTTGTAATAGCAACCAGCATCAGTTATTACGTAGACGAGCAAGTCTCTTCGTAATTATTGGCAATACATTATATAGGATATATTTTGAAGGCATCCTACTGAGATGTTTGAATCTAGATGAATCTAGATCAGCTTTGAGTGAAGCCCACGATGGATCTTGTGGGGGAAATTTTAGTGGTAGCGCCATTGCTAAGAAGCTCCTTAGGATAGGATATTTTTGGCCTACCATGTAAAATGATGCACATGATTACGTGCGCCATTGCGATAAGTGCCAAAAACATGCTGATATTGTCCATGCACCTGCATAAGAACTACAGGCTATTTCATATCCTTGGCCCTTTTCCAAATGGGGCTTAGACATCATTGGAAAAATCAACCCTGTGTCATTTGATGGATACAAATTTATCATAACCTCCATCGAGTATTTCATGAAGTGGGTTGAAGCTATGCCCTTAGCTTCTTGCACTGGAACCCAAGTATCCAAATTTATTTTTAATCAGATTATTTGTAGGTTCAAAATTCCTGCAAATCTCATCTCAGATAATGGAACTTGTTTCAAAAATAAATATGTCAAGAAATTATGTCAAAAATATAAAATTCAACATCGTTGGTCCACTCCCTATTATCCTTAGGGTAATGGCCAATCAGAAGCATTTAATAAAACATTAATTAAAATCCTTAAAATACTGGTCAATAAATTTGGCCGATATTGGCACATCCAATTATATCCTGCTTTGTGGGCTTATCAAACTAGCGTTCATACTCCCATGGGCACTTTGCCTTTTGTTTTGGTTTATGGAACTGAAGCTATTTTTCCCTTTGAATTAGAAGTTCCTTCTTTGGATCCACTACTTCAATATACTGAAGTAGGAGATGAATATCATGTTGGAAGATTTAGTTAGCTGGAAATCCTAGATGAGAAGCGCATCAATGCTTTGGAACATCTTCGTGCCTACCAAAACAAGCTCAAGAAAGCATACCTCAAGAAAGTTCATCATCGATCCTTTAAGATCGACAACCTTGTTTTAAAATAAAATCAAAGAAATACTAATGCAACTAAAGACCTTAAAGGTAAATTTGAGCCCAACTGGCTTGGACCATATATCATCACTGCTAAATTTGGATCGGGAGCATACCGATTAGCTACCTTAGATGGTAAATATCTTAAAGAACCTATGAAAATTATGCATCTTAAATGCTATTATGCATAAAATATGGTCATTTCATCATTGTATATATTGTTATTTTGCATCTTGTTTTCTTTTAGTCATCCATATAAAAATTTCAAAAATAGTAATAGTATTTATTCTTTCAATTCATAAATTAAAATCAAAATATAAAAACTTCAAAATCACCAAAATCTTCAAAAACATATTTTATTTTCACACCTATCAATTCTTGAAGTGTTGCAGTCATATTTTCAATTATTTTGGATAAATTAGCATTTATTTGGAATCCTGCACTTTCACACTCACATGAATAAATATCTTGATTTTATTTGGTATGATTATTAATCTCTCTTATATCAAAGTCCATAGTTGAATTAAATAAATTTTTGAGCATAGAGAACTGATCTTGTTATTTACTTGAACCAAGCATATCTTTTCACATTAAAATGATTTCATTGCAAATTCGATATGATGCTACATAGTAGAAATTGTTTCTTGAGCGAAAAATTTCCCCTACTATCCTATCATGCACATGGTCTAGAATCTTTGAGAATTGACAAAAGGACAAGCTCACCCCCACCCAGAATAAAAATTCCTTGCTCTACAGCCAATCTGAGCAAGTATCCCTAGTATAGGAAGAAAAATAAAAGTCAAAGAAAATGAGAAAAATAAAAATATTATTTTGTACCATCACAGCAATATTTTTTTACCATAGTTTTACTTCGTGTTGATGAGATTACTAATACCATGAGAGGCCTAGGTTTTGAGATGAAAGAATCATAAGTTACTCAAAACGTTTTAAGATAACTTCCCATGACATATGATTCTAAGGTTTCAGTCATAGAAGAGACAATGGATATCAACAAGCTAACAATGGAAGAATTACAAGGTACTCTCACAGCTTATGAGATGAGAGTAATTAAGCGTCAAGTTCCAATAAAAGAGATTGCATTCAAGTATTTAGAGAAATATAAAGGAAAATTTTTAGAAATAGATAGAGTTGTAGAAAATTATGAGGAAGCTAAATTCATCAAAAGGAATAAGGACTCAAAGAATTTTAGTGATATAAGGAAAGTCATATACCAAAAGTGTGGTGATCTTGGTCACTATGCATACAAGTTTCCACATGAAGAAAACAGTGATGATGAAAAATAGGGTCACAAAAGAAAAGAATATGGAAAGCACAAGCAACACGAAGATGAAAAATACAAGAAAAATAGGTATGAGAAGAAGAAAATTTTTTGTAAGGCAAAGAAGTATTACTACAATGTAGAGGCAAGTGATAGCTCAAATCATAGTGATAGAGACAAATCAGATGATGAAAAGGAAGAACATTTATTTCTAGTAATAGAAGACGAAAGAGAAAAATGCTTTGTGTGTGGTCAAAGAGATCACAGATTAGGATATTGCAATGGTTTCAGTGATAGTGAATATGAGATGACACATCAAGGAAACATGCATGGTCAAAGAAATATTGAGAGTTTGTTTGCTATAGAATATTATAATGATCCTAGTGATAGTGAATATGAAGAAGGATTTTTCTATGGAATAAGAGAAGTAGAAGAAGATCATTCACTCCAAACAGAAGAAGTTAAACAAGAGGATAATTTCTTAGTTGATCTAAAGAAAGACTTCAATGTTATCCATCAGCAACTACAAGAGGTTAAGGAGAATCTAAAAGAATTGAGATGTTCCCTACATGAGAAGTTTGATCCATTACATGACTCAAAAGGTCAAGATATTTGTACTAAGAAGGAAACATATATATCAAAGGCTATAAATATGGATGTCAAGTTGCTACTTGAAATAAATTAAGAGAAAGAAGAGAAAGATTCCAAAGCACCAAAGGTCTTATATTTCAGGTTTACATTCTACTTAGGATAGTTTACCGACGTTCCTATGTCGGTAGATATTAGTCAGATATTATTAGGATATTATTTTATGTTTACCTTTGACTATATTTAGCCTTATATTTTATGTATTTAATCATTCCTTGATTAAATAGTTATTATCTATTATTTCACTGCTCAATATGGTATCAGAGTGGTTTGGCTTTGCCCAACTCATCGCTCCAATTTTGATTTAAATATGAGTCTTGGTGGAGGTGGTTGACCTATGGTGGTCAGGAAGGACTCGAGTGGTGAGGCCAGGGTGCACATGTAGATTTGATTATCTTTAACCAAACTATTGCAGTCTAGTGCCCTACTTTGACCAAATTATTGCAGTCTAGTTCCTGAAGTGAGACCTAACGTAGCACCCTCGATGGCTGACTGGACAGCAGGAGGACTAGACCCTGGTGGCTAGACAAAGTTGTGATAGTAGACCATACTCTTGTGAAAAAGGATTACTTCAGTACAACCTAGGTGGTGTCGTGCTCAAGATCTACACCATGTTGGAAGACTTACTGGCATACCTTACTGGGCTGCCTGGACTCCTTGAATGCGGACGGATGCTAGAAGACAAGGAAAATCCCACGTGGGAAAATTTCACTCTTTCTAATGGGCAATGTGGAGGATAATTTGTACATAGATAAAAGGAAGGGTTGGATAGCATCTTCCCAAAGGTCGACAATCAACTAGGAGAGGGTTATTGTTTTTAAACCCCTCTATTTATTTTTCCCCATGCATGTGGGATAATTATGCAGTAACTATTTCCTATTTTACTCTATGCAAAGGCAGTATAGGATTTTTTTTGCCTATAAATTATATTTGTGGATCGATTTCCTTAGATCATCCTAGACCAGATTGGGAGGATGGATAATTCCCAACAGATGATTGCCTGACAACATAATCATTCTATTTGGAGGAATGGTTTGGTGTGCATCACAGGAAGAATTATAGATCCGATGATTGACGATTAGTGCAAGTGAACAGATTTAGATATATTTTTAGACATGATTCTTTTGTGGCAAGTGCAACGACCATACTCTCAGCCCTAGCATGCTAATCCGTAAGACAACGATAAATTCTTCTAGTAGAGAAATATCATAGGAGGTCGAGCTCGATCTCCTCCAATCAAAGTCACATACAAGAGCAATGAGAAGCTCATTGAAATAGTTAGGATCATGATAATATCATTATTGCATAACGACATGAATTGCTATCGATGTTGTCATGAGAGGATAGATTTCAACTACGTGAATTGTTGTCGATGAATTGTAGCCACTTTCTTAAGAGCAACAACATCGCAGACCATCGAGGATAGATCGATAGCGAGCTATAGATGCGATTGAAGAAATACATTGGTGCAAATATCACTTCAAAAAGGCCAACAAGAATTGATTACAGGTTGAGTGCGGAGGAGATACATTTTTTTTTCTCTAATAAATTTTTGTGAAGACGCAGGCCGGATTGACGAATTACAGCATAAGCTTTCTATTGTATGAACATCATAGTTCGAATGACATTGTTCCTACTTGTAGGTTTTTATAGGAGATCACACATAGACATCATAGTTTATGTTGTATACAGTTGTGCAAATATTCTCTAGCGCTTAGACCAGACCAGTCATTGGTGCAAGCTACAATCGTTGAAGAACATAGCATCGATGATTTGTATAATAGATTGTTATCTGATCCTAAAGGCCAACATGACTCTACAAAATCAGTCTTGATTGGTGACAAACACATTAGACCTACCCCCGATCATAATTTTTTTGTTGTTGAACCTCACCTCAAAGTCGAAAGAAGAGCTGTCACCGAGGAGTCTACCACCGATGACAAGGCAACATTGAGGAGGTGATGCAGTACTCCCTTAGAGGTAAAGAACCTTTAATGCTTATTAGTAATCATCAATAGTTCTAGCCAGTGTGGTTGGGATTCGACAGCAGAGTCATTGACAACCAATAGGTCTTGGGTTCAAATCCCCCTCAACCCACAAACAAAGGTGCCATATATTTTTTTGCTAAATTAAATTTTTTATTTTATTGAAGTTATTTTTTATTTTAAATAAACTTTAATTTAATTAAAATTAATTAAATTGATTTTCAATTTAATTAATTATATTTTTGGCAGTAACAGGGATAAAGTTTTGTTTCCAAGCTTTATAAGTTGCAATAAGGGGGGATAAAAAAATTTCCAACCAAGGGGGGCTATTTTGCACACCTTTTAGGCTTCATAAATAGCAAAATAATTTTTTTTGTTTGAAGTCATTGTAATAAAAGGGGGATTATTCTGGTGACATTTTTTTGTCAAGGAGGCAAGTTTTGTAAAATCCCAGGAGGCTTAATAGTTGCATTTTTTTTCACTAAGGGGGATAACACTTTACTTCATCCAAACATTTTCTACCTTAAGGGGGATATAATTTTATAAACAAAAGGGGGAAAGACCTATAAGAATGCATTTTCGACAGTGACCGACACCTTAGTCAAATTATTTTGCAAAAATTTATTGTAAAAGGTGCACTTTCGGCAAAGACCAACACCTTAAATAAGATGGGTAAATCAAAGAAAAAGAATGCCCCAAAATCAACTGATGTTGCTAAATCAGTTAAAGACCCATACTTTCCACCTAAGATGGATGGGCTGGATTTTTATGAGGATGGCACATTTCTCACACTAAACAATGGTTTAGTAGCCCTCCTTGATGATTCTGAGTCTTGTAAAGACCTTCAGACAAATGGTGCTCGATTTCCTATTGGCGTTATAAGGGGTATATACCTATTATTTGTTGCACTTGACTATGCCCAAAAAAAAGTAAAAATAGAAATAAAAGAGGAAAAAGAGGTCCTAATGGTCTATGCTTGTTGTGACACAAGTGACCTTTAGACCATTGTAGTGAATGCTTTTTGTGACACAAGTGACCTTTATCCAATTGTGGCAAATGCTTGTTGTGATATAGGTGACCTCCTACCTTTAATGGTAGATATAAGTTGTTGCACAGGTGATCTCATTTCAATAGCAAATTTTGCTTGTGACACTTGTGACTTAAAAACTGAACCTCCTCAAAAAGAGCTCCATAATCTCATCAATAGCAAAAAATGCAATATTGTTAAAAGCATTGATGAAGATGAAAAAATTGGGCATTTTGAACAACACATCAAAGGATTTGGTTCCAAAATGATGAATAAAATGGGATTCAATGGTGAGATATTAGGTAAAAAAGAACAAGGCATTAAAAATCCTATAATGCTAAATGTCAAGGCAAAGAATGAAGGCCTTGGCTATACTAGACATGTAAGTATCAATAATACCATGTTTGTAAACCCTAATTATCCTAAAACTATTAAAAATAGTGTTGCAGTTTTTTTGGAAAGATAGGACATGTTGCAGCTAGATGTTGGAAATTACATCCTTGTGATTCATGTGGATGTATGAATCACTCTTCTTCCAATTGTTGGTACAAAGTGAAAATGGCCAACAAGGTTCATATCGATTGTGGATGGACATATCTCACACAATGGACCATGATGAAAGAAATGTTGTATGGCTTCTTCCAAAATGGTAAAATCTATTGTAGACCTCGAGGCAAATCCAGAGACAGATCGAGTGGTAGTCCTAGTGACAATGACCCAGAGACAGACCCAGAGATAAAGTTCTCGAGGTAGATCTACAGGTAGATATATTTTTTTTATTTGTGGAAAACATCCCAAAAGGGATGCCACTTTCGGGTAAGACCCAAGGAGGCAGGGGTATCCATTCCACCAAAAACGCCCAGGACTCGGACCTGGCCTACCACCTTTGACATACTCAAGGAGCAAACAAACACACAAAACCAATTTAAAAATAAGTAAATAACAACAAAAATAATAAAATAAAATAAAAAACATGCTCCTTGAGTGTGTCAAAAACAAAAGCACAACCAAACACGCACAATAAGATAAAAGAAACCACAACACAAACCACATAGAAAAACACAAGAACCACATAACAAAACACAAACAAGACAAAAACAACAGAACACTACAAAGACATAACCCAAAAAAAACATGAAAAATAAACACAACCAAAACCTAAAAAATAAAAATAAAATAAAATAAAAATAAAAATAAAAAACAACCAACAATAGACAATAAACAAAAACAAAAAACATAGAAAACACTCACACATAAAAACACGAATTAACACAAACAAAGAGAAACCCAAGAACAAGAACGAAAAAAACACAAGAACAATAACAAAAAACATAAAAAAAAAACACAAAACAACAAAAACACATGAACAACAAAAAACAACACAAAGAACACAAAAACAAAACAAAACAAAAGAACCCACCCACCTTAAAAAACTAAACAAAAAAAAAGAAAAAAAAAATTGAACATAACAATGACCTATCTAGACCAGAAGACTATTAAGGCAAGAATCAACAGAGGAAACAAAATAAAGAATAGAATGAGCTAGGGAACTAAAAAAACTGAATGAACCAAAGAGAAGCAAAAAAAAAAAAAGCAAGAAGAAACTAGGTACCTTCAGAACTGGAGCCATCCAAAGAAATGATAGAAAGAAGAGCTTCCCTAATTTGAGAAGCCCACCATATAGGAGGGTGGCCATAACAAGTAAGATCACCTTTGTCCAAAGCCCAATTAGCTAAAGCATCAACACTCTTGTTTTGATCTCTGACCACATGATTGTAATCAACTTTCAAAAATCCCATCTGGATTAATTGAATCTTCTCAATAATTCTTTTTATTCTCCAATCCACCTTATGATTCTTAGAAGGAGTCTTCAAGAGATTAATCATAAGTTGAGAGTCAGACTCAACTAACACCTTTTCCCATCCAACCTTAGTAGCCTCCTGAAGGCCTCTGAGGATACCATACCCCTCAGCAAGGTTATTGGAAAGAATACCCAAATTCTCAGCAAAAGTAAAAACCAGGGAGCCATCCGAAAGTCTACCAATTCCTCCCACACTGGCTTTTCCAGGGTTCCCTCTAGAGGCTCCATCGGTATTGACTTTTCCAAAATCCTTAGGAGGAGGTTGCCAATTTCTAGTCCTATCCATCTTACTAATACTCACATTCCCTTTAAGTTGGTTGCCCTTAGAAGATTTAATCTTCAATCTTTGCATCACTTGATCCCATATTTGGTGGGAGTTTTGGGGGTGATTAAGGAGTTGATGGACTGATTCAACTAAGTTGGCTATGGTCTTTTGCCAAATATAGTGAATATCCTTCCTATCTTGATTAAAAATTTGGTTGTTCCTTTCATTCCAAATATTCCAAAGAAGAATGGTAGAACCCATCCAAACTAACTGCCTAATAAAATGATCAACACCCTCTTGATTAGGCCAATCCCTCCAAAGTTGTTCAAAAGTAAAAAAATTGGACCACTTTAAGCCAAGTAAAGTGGCCATTCTCCTCCATAGCTCAGAGGCTAAAGTACACTCAATAAAAATATGGTTGAGAGTTTCTACATTCTCTTCACACATTTCACATCTAAAAGGGCCATGAAAACCATGCTTCATAAGTTGCTCACCGAGTAAGCACCCTACGATGCAATAAAAGCCAATTAAAGAACCTCACCTTAGGCCAGAGCTTTTGAGCCCACAATCGAGAAAATATGTCGGAAGAATGGTTGGGATTATTATGGCATAAGGTCAAATAACCTTGAGCAACTGAATACTCACCCTTAGTAGTGTTGTTCCATCCAAAACAATCTTTTTCATGGGACCAAGAGAGGGATCTCATATGAAGGATGCCTTGGATATCTTGTCTTTGCCTTTCTAGGATTTGAATAGGCCAGTCCTCAATAGGGATCCAATATCTACCAACCTTTGAATTACCAGGTATGGTACCGAAAGTAATTAGCCACCTTTATCCAATTAGCTCGGTGAAGCTCCTCCATCCAAGGCCTCCAATCGGGAAACCGAGTTATCAAAGGCTTGTGACCATCCCAAGAATCTGTCCAAAAATTTGCCTGTTGACCATTATGAATGATCCAAAATAATTTTTTCTTTATCAAATCCTCACCAGTCTTAAGAACTGCTAAAATGGGAGAACCTTTGGTAGGAAGTTGATAGCGAACAAGGTCTTCAGGACTTTTGTTCTCAGCATATTTAGCATGGAGATTATTGGCCCAAAGAGCATTGGGGTTATGCAACATCCTCCAATATAATTTAGCAGCTAAAGCTTTGTTGTTATTAATAGAAGACCGGAATCCTAACCCCCCTTCACTCTTAGGAAGACATAAAGTATCCCATTTCACCAAGGCCCATTTTCTTTTCTCCTTAGTACCACTCCAAAGGAAACGATGACTGATTTGATCCAATTCTCGAAGAACAACCTTTGGGATATTCAAAATGGAAGAAACATAAATAGGAATAGCTTGAAGGACTGATTTTACCAAGGTGATTCTACCCCCAGAAGAAAGCCACTTGTTGGTCCACTTTCCAATTTTCTTCTTGACTTTGTCCAACAACCAATTCCAATATTTATTTTTCTGCCTTTGAATATTTATGGGAATACCTAAATAAGTGATTGGAAGGGAGGTCTTCTTATATCTTAATTTATCCAAGACCATGGATTCTTATCTAGCAGAGCAGTGAAAGAAAATAACTTTAGATTTGTCTTCATTGATCAACTACCCAGTAGCCTTAGAAAAATAGCTAATGATTTGCTTAATATTAGAAGCTTCCTTAACTGTAGCTTTACCTAAAAGAGTAGAGTCATCCACAAATTGAAGATGAGAGATAGGTCTAGCTCCATGAGCAATGGTAACTCCCTCAAGGGTTTTGTTTTCCCTCTTTTTGGTTATAGTCCTACCCAAGCATTCAACAAGAATGATGAATAAATAAGGGGATAGCGGGTCACCTTGCCTAATACCTCTGGAAGTTGGGAATGACTGAGAAGGCCTACCATTGATAAGAACTAAGTAGGAAACTGAAGAGATACATCCCATAATCCAATCCATCCAATCCTTAGAGAAACCAAATTGCCTCAAAACTTTGATAAGGAAGTGCCAATCCACTCTGTCATAAGCTTTGGATAAGTCTAACCGAATGAACATGGAAGGAGATTTTTGCATATCCATGGAATGGATGGCTTCCTAAGCAAGAACTATCTCATCTACTATTTGACGTCCTTCCACATAACCCCCTTGCTCTGGGGAAATAATCTTATGCAAAAGAGGCTTCAACCTTTCTGCCATTATTTTAGTAATGATTTTGAGAAGAACATTACATAAAGCAATAGGTCTAAAAGCTGAGATATGATCAACCTCTTGAGCTTTTGGAACAAGAGTAATATAAGTTTTATTGATAACCTTCAAAATTTCTTTGGCTTTCCTGGCTTCTTCCACCACCTCTAATAAATCAACATGAAGGATATCCCAGAACTCTTGGTAGAACTCAATGGGAAAACCATCAGGACCTAGGGTTTTCCCTTTTTGCATTTTAAAAACTACTTGTTGAAGCTCATTGATAGTAACAGGAGCAGTCAAAATAGAGTTCTCCTCAGAAGTGATAAGAGAAGGGATTGCTTGAAGAACATTTTGTTGTGAAGCTGAGTCAAGAGGAGTAGCAGCAAAAATATTGGAAAAGTAATCAACAACAATAGAGTTCATGCCATCCCAAGTATAAACAACATCTCCAGAATCTGATTTTAAGGAAGAAATAAAGTTGTGAGATCTTCGAGCTAGAAGAGATTTGTGGAAGAAATTTGTGTTTCGATCTCCTTCTTTGAGCCATTGAATTCTAGATTTTTGCTTCCATAAGATTTCTTCTCTTTTTTCCCATTCCTCTAGCTGAGTTGTGAGTTTAATTTCATCTGCACTTCTCTTCTCTGTGAGGCCATCTAAATGGATTTTCTTATTCAAATTTTCAAGATGAGCAATAACTTCATGTTTTTTTTATGAACATCCCCAAACTCTTTCCAGTTCCAAGTCTTGATTTTGGATTTAATGTATTCTAGTATTTTGGCAAAATAGAACATCTTAGTCCCATGCCTAGGTTTACCTTCCTTCCACCATTGTTGCACATGAGGTCTGAAGGAAATGTCTCTAAGCCACATTAATTGAAAATGAAAAGGAGAGAAACTCACATTGGTTTTCCACATTTCCACCATGGCTGGCCAATGATCCGAACCAACATTATTAAGAGTCTTCACTTTAGGAATGTGACCATGGATTAAGAAATTTTTAGAGAGCAAAAACCTATCCAATCTCTCCATTATACAAGCTAAGCCTTGCCTTCTGTTAGACCAAGTCATAAGGCCATTATCTGGTTGGATATCCACAAGATGGAGGTTTGCAATATATTCGCTCATGAGGTCAGTGCTTTTGTCCAAATTTCTATTTCCCCCCCTTTTCTCATCCAGAGAGAGGATGGTATTGAAATCTCCTCCGATCAAGATCCAAGCTTTAGGAAAATGAGAGATAATATGAGTAATATCCTTCCACTTGTCTTCTTTTTCCTCCAAAGAAGTCGAAGCATAAATAGTAATGCAGAGCATAATCTGGTTGGAATGTCTACTTTGAATAGCTATAGCCAACAAACCCCAACTGCCAACCATATGGTGAATAACTACCTCTTTTGGGTCCCAAAGACAAGCAATGCCACCAGAAGTCCCTTGGGAACTAAGGGAAACCACTTTTCTAGTTGGCCAAATTTTACTGGCAATTGAGTCCATATCCTCCATTGACATCTTTGTTTCTTGAAGGAAAACAAGATGTGGATGATTTATCTGAATCATTCTTCTAATTTCATTTTGTTTTGAAAGACTCCCTTTGAGTCCTCTAATATTCCAAGTGATGATCTTCATTAATACCAGGGCTAAAAAAGTTGGGAAGGGCATTAATCTTACCTTCCTCTACAAGCTTTTCACCTTCTTTTACCATATGATATTGATTGGTCTTGCGACCTACTTTTTGATTAGAATCCATCTTCAATTTTTTTTCCCTATTTCTTGACTTATTCCAATTGAATCTGAGATGGCTTCTAACCTTGAAGAATGCTCGTACACAACCAAAATTTTACTAGATGGTTCAATGAAGTCTATATTGGGACCTGCATTATTTGAAGTTTTGACATTTGAAAGATTGTTTTTCTTGTGTAAATTTTCTCCCTTTTTTTTGTTGAAAACCTTTGATTTGTTGGTTTGTCTCTGAGTTCTTCCCTTCATATTTAAATTGTGTTTCTAAGATTTTAGTTTCCATTATTTCCTCTTCCTCACTTGGGACATCATTTGTGGAAAGGATTTCAAACATATTAGCGAGATGACTTTGATTGATCCTTCATAACTGGTTTTTTTCGAGTGTTCTTCTTCTTAGGTATTTGGAAACCTGCTGAGTTTATATCTTCTTTCTTTTGATCAGGAATTTTATTTGGGCAAGCACTGGCCAAATGACCATATTCATGGCAAATTCTACAATGAAAAGGAATGTTCTCATAGTCCACTACTTGCTCCCAAGTGTCTTCCCCAAATTGTAATGTGATATTTTTAGGTAGGGGTTTGTCAAAATCCATTAAAACACAAATCCGAGCATAAATAATATGTTCAAAATTTTGAGTACAATCAACGAGTCATCATAAAAGTTCCTAAAGAGTTTCCAATTGAAGAAAAAATAGTAGGATTCCAAAATTCAATAGGGAGGCCAAAGAGTCTAACCCACACGGGAGCTATAGAAGGCATCTCTTCTTCGGCTTTAAATTTAGTATGCCAGGGCTTCATGAAAAGCCCTGCCCTTCCAAAAAACCAAGGACCCCCTTGAAAATTTTTCTCTCTATCTTCATTATTAGCAAATAAAACAAGAAAATAACCATTTGGATAAATAGAGATTTGTAACTCACCTTTAGTTTTCCAGATTTTTGCAGCCCAGAATTTGAAAGTAGATAGACTCGAACGAAAACCCACGAACCGACAAATTAGTCCTCTTTTTTCCAAATCTTCAATGCCAGTCTGAATGTTACCCATATCAAGCTTAACAATAGGAGTTCCATCAGTTGCTTTAAGACATCCTGACTCCATTTTCCTGGGATCAATCTTAGGCATTCTTAGAGGTTTATGGGAAGCCCTAAGATTGATATTAGCATTGGGTTGAGGCTGTCCACCATGAAGGGCATCCCTAAAATTCATTTTTGGGACTGAGTCTTCGAAATTCTTACCCTTGACATAGGGGTTTTCACAGTAGAATTATTTTGTGGGTGCACCTTAGCACCAGATTCACTTGAGATATGAGCCATTTTTTGATCAACTGCTTGAAACTTGTTTCGTGATCTCTTTAATCCTTGCCCTAGACGTCGTGGAAAGGTATGGTTTTCACTTTTCTTTTGTGCAGCAAATTGGAAGCCATTGTCACTCAAGTTCATAGTATGATCTGTTGAAAGATAAATTTCTAACCCATCTTGGATCCCCTGCAACATTTCCTGCTAAAATATTGAGCATAAACCACAAAAATATTGGCCGCTAGGGCCCGAAGGCCCTAAAAACCAACCTCTGGAGCTGCTTGCACTCAACCCGGATGAAACCCTCGCATAGCTGATTACAAAATATCTCGTTGACACATCGATCTACAGGCAGATCTAGAGGTAATGATCCAGAGCTAGATTCATAGGCAGATCTCAAGATAGACCCAAAGGTATAAATATAGAGGTACGCTTAGATCCAGAGCTAGAGTCATGAGCCATAGCCAGAGTCGAATACAAAGCATGAGCCACCATTATTTCATTTATTCTTATTCTTCACTATATTGGGGTAGTTATATACTTTACCCAAATATTTTTATAAAGGAGGATATATATGTATTATCCAAATAATGTAATAAGGGGGATGTTAGAGTATATTACCTTATTTGGTAATTACTATAACTCCTGGGTAGTTAGTTTACTTTCTACTTAGGTTAGTTTACCGACATTCCTATGTCGACAGATATTAGTCAGATATTATTAGGATATTATTTTATGTTTATCTTTGGCTATCTTTAGCCTTAACTTTTTTGTATTTAATCATTCCTTGATTAATAATTATTATCGATTATTCCACTACTAAATAGAAAGTTCCAAAGTTCATATGGCTCCAAATATTTAGTTTGGATCTTATTTTGAGATATGTGAATCAAGTTCAAAAGGAAAAGAAACTCTTGAAGATAAAAGCAAGGAAGAAGATTTAGATGCCACAAAGAAGGTTCAAGGATGCAATGCACAAGTTGAATATGATCATAGGGATAATGGTCAAGAAATGTTCTATGGATCAAAGAAGTTTTATTTTGATAGAATAAAATTCAAAGGAAAAAGAGCTTCACAATACAGATTTCAGGAAAGGAATGGATATGCAAATTACTTCAAGTAAGAATTCAGGACATGGGAACCATCCAAAGGATAAAATATCAAGTGTTTTAATTGCAATAACTTTGGGCATATTGCAAAATGGTGTAGGACTCAATTACAAATAGGTTCAAGGCAAGAAGGTCAAACAAGTTCAAGGCAAGAAGGTCAAACAAGTTCAAGACAAGAAGATCAAGTAATTCATCAAGCGAATGATATCAGAAAAACATGGAAGGAAGTTGATAAAGGAAAGAATCTATGTAATATGGGAGTAAAGGTACTCCCACCCCAAAATTAATCACCTCAAGAGAGAATGTGGTGAGGGGGTTATGCTTAAGAGTCATATATTTTAGCCCCATAGGTTTTCCTTTTGCCATTGATGTCAAAGGGGGAGAGATTTGAGTTAGGGGGAGCAACCTCCAAAGAGAGTATTGAGTTAGGGGAATCAACCTCCAAGGAGATATTTGAGTTAGGTGAGCAGCATCGAAAGAGAGCATTGAGATAGGGGGAGCAACCTCCAAAGATATTATTGAGTTAGGGGGAGCAAATTTGATTCTTAGAGATGGTTTTTGTAGTGATTGTGGTTTTTGCTTTAGAGGTATTTCCATAAATGACAAAGGGGGAGATTGTTGGCAATTTGAGTTGTTTTATGTTTTCATTGATGTCACATTAATGTCACAATGTAACATTGAGTTTTGATGACCAAAGCATTCATATTTTAGAGAGCATGGATATATATAGGATTTTTGTGAAAACCAAGGTAGGTAAAATAAAAGGTTTTATTTAAAACCATGGATGGCATATTTGAAATTGCTTTTTCTTAAAACCCAGGTTGGATTTTTGTTTTGTCAAAAAAGGTGCCCTGGAGATGGGGATATTCAATTTTGAATATTTGGTTTAAATTTTAATATTTAAAATTTAATTTAAAATTTAAAATTAAAATTACCTCAGTGCCAATGTCATCATCAAAAAGAAATTAATTTAAAAGTGTTGCCGACGTTTGCAAAATTAAAGGAAAGTTGCATATAAATGCAAAGGATTTTATTTCAAAAGCCATGGAATCGAATGCAGAGGAGATAAGACAAAAATTGCCAAAATATTCATGTGGTAGCATGGTCCAACGGTGAGCAAGGGGAGTGCAAAGGTTTTTTCTTGTGAAATATATGAGGTTCGATTCCCATGGGTTAGATTTTTGAGCAAGATAATTGGCCCATGTTTTTCTTTTGATGTGAGCAAGGGGAGAAGGACAAAGGCGCATTCTATGCTCTCTGTCCTATGCGAGCGCGTAGATCCAAAAATATCCACAAATATGTCCCAACACTATCCTCAAATATGTCCCAAAATTGTCCTCAAATATGTCCCAAAACTATCCTCAAATCTATCCCAAAGGCCTTCTCAAAGGCTCAATCAATCATGCTCAAGTAGTACTCAAAATGAACTCAACAATGAATGGCAATCTCAACTCAAATCCACTTCATAGAAGCATAAAGAGAATTTTTAGAGACTCAATATGTTCTAATATCACTCTCAACCCAAATCAATCTCAACTCAACTCATAGAAGCATAAAGAGAATTGTTAGAGACTCAATATGTTCTAAACTCACTCTCAACTCAAATCAACCTCAACTCAATTCAAGTCAACCTCAACTCAACTCAAGTCTTATAGAACCATAAAGAGAATTGTTAGAGACTCAATATGTTCTAACCTCAATCTCAACTCAACATAGAATGATGTAATAGTTTATTTTAAAGAACTTCAACAATCACTTCACACATCACTTTGACTAGGCTCAATCAACTCAACTCAACCAATCATCACAAGGGACAACTCTCTCTCACACAACCCTAGTCCAAGTATGTATCAACCAACTCAAATATTTCCAACAATGCTCAACCACAAATCTCACATAACAATGATACTCATGTTATTTTCTAACTCAAGTTCTTTCACAACCAATGGGCTTCAACCACTATGCTTATAACACAAGGTTTAAACACAACTCTCAAACCAGAAAACCTTGAAGCATTCAACTAACCACTTTCGAAAAGGAAACCACAATCAATCCTTTTCACTCCAATGATATTTCAGAAATCAACCACCATAAACAATCAATAGGAGAATGTGCCCATACCTTTTTAATTCCAAGAAGTTTTCCACAAAATCTGCCATACTAAACACAACTTTCCTTTGCCAATCTTCACAAGGGTTAGTAGATCACAAAACAATCAACATTACTCCACTTCTCAATAATAATCACCAAGGCTTTTAATTTCACAACTTCCTTATCTCTCCTAAAACCACTTGTACCATTAAATTTTATAAATCAAAATATTACATAACCTTATCACTCCCAAAACCACTTATACCTTAAAATAAAATAAATCACAATATTGCATACCTTGTCACCTCATGGAAGAATTAGTCCTCTTGAAAAAGAACAAGGTAAACTTCACTTTTGAAACCTTTTACAAAAATAGAAATATCTCTCTACATACACCTTATTTCTCCTTCTAAATTAGTTAGTCAAATAGCCCTTGAAATAAGCTTTCCAACGATATATAATATGATATACTTTTATAAAAGGAAAATACCAAAAATATCTTCTTTTCTAAAAGTGCTTTTAAACTTGCCTTCCAATAAAAAATCAAATCAACCCTCATCACCTTATTCCTCCAACATTAGGCAATAATAAAAAAATTATTAATAAAAATGTTACTTGCCTCTTAGAGGGAATCAAACCCTCATCTCTGCCCAAACAATCCTCAACCGTGGCGCCAAAGACCACGTGAGCTATGCGCTCGCATAGGACGAAGAGCGCAGAATGCGCTTTTGTCCTTCTCCCCTTGCTCATGTCAACAAAAACATGGGCCAATTCTCTTGCTCAAAAATCTAACCCATGGGAATCGAACCTCGTCTCTTTCACAAGCAAAAAACTTTGCACTCCCCTCACTCATCGTTGGACCACGCTGCCACACGAATATTTCGGCTATTTTCGTCTTATCTCCTCTGCATTCGATTCCAAGGCTTTTGAATTAAAAGCCTTTGTATTTATATGTAACTTCCCTTTAATTTTTGTAGACGTTGGCAGCACTTTTAAATTAATTTCTTTTTGATGATGACATCGGTGCTGAGGTAATTTTAATTTTAAAATTTAAAAATAAATTTTAAATATTAAAATTTAAACCAAATATTCAAAATTGAATATCTCCATCTTCGGGGCACCTTTTTTGATGAAACGAAAAGCCTAAACCAGGTTTTAAGAAAAACCCATTTCAAATATGCCATCCATGGTTTTAAATAAAACCTTTTATTTTACCTACCTTGGTTTTCACAAAAACCCTGTATATATCCATGCTCTCCGAAATATGAATGCTTTGGTCATCAAAACTCAATGTTACCTTGTGACATCAATGACAACATAAAACAACTCAAATTACCAAAAATATCCCCCTTTGTCATTGATGGCAACACCTCTAAAGAAAAAACCACAATCACTACAAAAACCATCTCTAAGAATCAAAGTTGCTCCCCCTGACTCAATACTCTCTATGGAGGCTGCTCCCCCTAACTCAATGCTCTCTATGGAGGCTGCTCCCCCTAACTCAATTCTCTCTTTGGAGGCTGCTCCCCCTAACTCAATGCTCTCCCCCTTACTCAAATCTCTCCCCCTTTGACATCAATGGCAAAAGGGACACCTATGGGGCTAAAAGATATGACTCTTAAGCATAGCCCCCTCACCACCTTCTCTCTTGAGGTGATTAATTTTGGGGTGGGAGTACCTTTACTCCCATATTACATTGATTCTTTCCTCTATCAACTTCCTTCCATGTTTTTTTGATATCCTTCTCTTGATGAATTACTTGATCTTCTTATCTAGAACTTGTTTGACCTTCTTGCCTTGAACCTGTTTGACCTTCTTGCCTTGAACCTATTTGGAATTGAGTCCTACACCATTTTGCAATATGCCCAAAGTTATTACAATTAAAACACTTGATATTGTAGCCTTTGGATGGTGCCCATGTCCTGAATTCTTTCTTGAAGTAATTTCCATATCCATTCCTTTCCTGAACCTTGTATTGTGAAGTTCTATTTTCATGACCATTATGACCATGACTTCTGAATTGTGTAGCTCTAAAACCAAAACCATGTTGCTCATTTCCTTTGCACTGAGAAGCTCTATGACCAATCCTGTTGCATGAGAAGCAATGTCCCTAAAAATCATACCTTCTTCCTTTGAAGTTTCTTCTAGAAAAATCAAACTTCTTTGATCCATAGACCCTGACACCTTTTCTTTGCCCCTTTCCTCCCTCCCATACCTTTCTTGACCATTATCCCTATGATCATCTTCAACTTGTGCATTGCATCCTTGAACCTTCTTTGTAGTATCTAAATCCTTTTCCTTAATTTCTTCCTTGCTTTCCTCTTCAAGAGTTTCTTTTCCTTTTGAACTTGATTCACCTATCTCAAAACAAGATCCAAACTGAATATTTGGAGCCATAGGAACTTTGGAACTTTCTTCATAACACTTAGGTGCTTCCTGTTTCCCTTGTTCTTCTTTAGAACTAAGTCTTGTTATGATGACTGATGACCTTTGTGCATTGATAGTCCTTTCCAAGGTCCTTGAATTTTCCTCAAACTTGTGTAGCTTGTCCTTAGAACCTTTTACTTCCATCCTTAGTGAAACTATCTCATGCTCTAATATTTCACACTCTAGATCTTTTGTTTTTAATTTTTTGGCCATACTTTCTTCAATTTTCCTTGTCTCTTCAACTTTGATTTTGAAGTTGGTGAGTTCCTGTAAAAACCTTGCTTTTGCTTTTTCATCTTCTTGAGCTTGAACCCTTAATCCTGAGTTCTCCCTTTTTAATTCTTCAAGAGTAACCATAAGCCTTTCACATTCTATCTCTTTTACCTTTGACTGTTCAACCATACCTTTTTCAACTCTTCTTGCCTTTTCAACCTTATCTCTCAAGTCGATATATCCTGTAGAAGCTTTGTCTTACATTTCTCATCTTCTTGTATTTGATCCTTCAATTCTGAATTTTCTCTTTTCAATTCAACAAGTTCCTTAAGAGTGGATTCCTCCTTTTCTTTATCTGAATCTTCCTCTTCTTCAACATCACTGTTGTTGGAATTGTCACTGGAACTGCTGCTAGAACTATTACTAGAACTATTGCTTTCTTTTTCCACAAATAAAATTTTCTTGTTGCAATTGTTGTAGTACATGCAATCATCATCTAAATTCCCAAATTCTTTGCATATGAAGCATTTTAGTATTCTTAGACCCTTCTTGTACCTGTTTTCTTGCTCAATGGCTATAGCAAGCTCTTCATGTCATTCTTCGATAGATATATCCTCTTCTTTAACTTCAATACCTAGGAATAGGTGTTCTGTTTGGAGTGGAAGTTCTTCTTCTACTTCTTTTATCCCATAGAAAAAACCTTCTTCATCTTCACTGTCATTATAATCTTCTATAGCAAACAAACTCTCAAGATTTCTTTGACCATGCTTGTTTCCTTGATGTGTCATCTCATCTTCACTATCACTGAAACCATTACAATATCCTGATCTGTGATCTCTTTGACCACACACAAAGCACTGTTCTCTTTCACCTTCTATTCCTAGGAATAGATGTTCTTCCTTTTCATCATCTGATTTGTCTCTATCACTATGATCTGAGCTATCACTTGCTTCTACAATGTAGTAAGATTTCTTTGCCTTACGAAAAATTTTCTTCTTCTCATACCTATTTTTCTTGTATTTGTCATGCTTGTGCTTTCCATCTTCTTTTCTTCTATGACCCTATTTTTCATCATCATTGTTTTCTTCATGTGGACACTTGTATGCATAGTGACCAAGATCACCACACTTGTAGCATCTGACTTTCCTTATATCTCTAAAATTCCTTGAGTCCTTATTCCTTTTGATGAAGTTAGCTTCCTCATCATTTTCTAAAACTCTATCTATTTCTAAAACTTTCCCTTTCTCTTTTTCTGACACCTTGAATGCAATCTCTTTTATTGGAGCTTGATGCTTACTTACCCTCATCTCATAAGTTGTGAGAGTACCTTGCAATTCTTCCATTGTTAGCTTGTTGATATCCATTGTTTCTTCTATTGATGAAACCTTAGAATCATATTTCATGGGAAGTGATCTCAAAACCTTTTGAGTAAATTCTGATTCTTTCATCTCAAAACCTAGGCCTCTCATGGTGTTAGTAATCTCATCAACTCGAAGTAAAAACTTTGCAATATCTTTAGAATCTTCCATTTTCAATTCCTCAAATATTTTTCTATGAGTTTGTAGTTTTGCCAACTTTACCTTGGAATCTCCTTCATAAGTATTTCGCAACTTGGTCCACATTTCATTAGCTAAAGTACATACCATGACCTTTGCAAAATATATCTCATGTAGCCCACTCAAAATACAATTCATTGCTCTTGCATTTATCTCAACCAATTTCTTGGTAGTCTTATCTTCCTCGGGATCACCTTCAACCCTATACTCTTTTTCAACCATCTGCCATACCTCATATCCTTGTGATATCAAGTAGTTCTTCATCCTCATGCTCCAGAAAGAATAATTGTTACCATCAAATAATGGAGCCTTATTTGTAGATAATCCATTCTGTGAAGCCATTTGTGTTCTTGTAGAATCTTCCCTCAAGCTGTTAGCCTTTTTGAAGGAACCCGCTCTGATACCAATTGAAGAACACAAGCTTATACTGAGAGGGGGGTGAACAGTATAAGACCACTTTTTACTTTCTTTCCAAACCAATATCAATTAATGTCCTTAATTGCAATAACCAAATATAGCAGTGTGCATTAATAACTCGGATAGCAGTAGTAAGCAAGAGCACAAGTCACCACACAATTGAGACACAACAATTTACGTGGTTCACCCAATGTGGGCTACTCCACGGAGAAAATATTTTACTAAAACTTTCTCAATCAATCTCTTTGGGAATCACTCCCAATTACAATGTTTATGGATCTCTGTCCAAAGGAGAACTCTTTCCCCTTCTGCTCTAGCTATGTGATCTTCTAGGAGACTCTGTCTCTCTGTTGCACTAACTGGTGGACCTCTCTCCACTTGAAGACTCCTCACTCAGATCTGTCTTCAACTATGTTGGCTGCTGGATCTCTATCCACTGAGACTCTATCCTCTGTACTCTATCACCTCCAAAGCTCTATCAATAGGCTCACTAAGAACCTGCTCAATAGGTTCACATAGAACCTGCTTAACAAGCTCACACAGAACCTGTCCAATGTTGAATAACAAGCTCACATAGAACCTATCCAATGCTGAATAACAAGCTCACACAGAACCTGTCCAATGTTGAATAACAAGCTCACACAGAACCTATCCAATGTTGAATAACAAGCTCACACAGAACTTGTCCAATGCTGCTCTAACAAGCTCACTAAGAACTTGTCCAAATCTGCTCTAGCAAGCTCACCAAGAACTTGCCCAAATATACTCTAGCAAGCTCACCAAGAACTTGCCCAAAACTATCCACAAATCTGTCCCAACACTGTCCTCAAATCTGTCCCAACACTATCCTCAAATCTGTCCCAAAGACCTTCTCAAAGGCTCAATCAATCATGCTCAAGTAGTACTCAAAATGAACTCAACAATGAATGGCAATCTCAACTCAAATCCACTTCATAGAAGCATAAAGAGAATTGTTAGAGACTCAATATGTTCTAATCTCACTCTCAACCCAAATCAATCTCAACTCAACTCATAGAAGCATAAAGAGAATTGTTAGAGACTCAATATGTTCTAAACTCACTCTCAACTCAAATCAACCTCAACTCAATTCAAGTCAACCTCAACTCAACTCAAGTCTTATAGAACCATAAAGAGAATTGTTAGAGACTCAATATGTTCTAACCTCAATCTCAACTCAACATAGAATGATGGAATAGTTTATTTCATAGAACTTGAACAATCACTTCACACATCACTTGACTAGGCTCAATCAACTCAACTCAACCAATCATCACAAGGGACAACTCTCTCTCACACAACCCTAGTCCAAGTATGTATCAACCAACTCAAATGTTTCCAACAATGCTCAACCACAAATCTCACATAACAATGATACTCATGTTATTTTCTAACTCAAGTTCTTTTACAACCAATGGGCTTCAACCACTATGCTTATAACACAAGGTTTAAACACAACTCTCAAACCAGAAAACCTTGAAGCATTCAACTAACCACTTTCGAAAAGGAAACCACAATCAATCCTTTTCACTCCAATGATATTTCAGAAATCAACCACCATAAACAATCAATAGGAGAATGTGCCCATACCTTTTTAATGCCAAGAAGTTGTCCATAAAATCTGCCACACTAAACACAACTTTCCTTTGCCAATCTTCACAAGGGTTAGTAGATCACAAAACAATCAACATTACTCCACTTCTCAATAATAATCACCAAGGATTTTAATTTCACAACTTCCTTATCTCTCCTAAAACCACTTGTACCATAAAATAAAATAAATCAAAATATTGCATAACCTTATCACTCCCAAAACCACTTATACCTTAAAATAAAATAAATCACAATATTGCATACCTTGTCACCTCATGGAAGAATTAGTCCTCTTGAAAAAGAACAAGGTAAACTTCACTTTTGAAACCTTTTACAAAAATAGAAATATCTCTCTACATACACCTTATTTCTCCTTCTAAATGAGTTAGTCAAATATCCCTCGAAATAAGCTTTCCAATGATATATAATATGATATACTTTTATAAAAGGAAAATACCATAAATATCTTCTTTTCTAAAAGTGCTTTTAAACTTGCCTTCCAATAAAAAATCAAATCAACCCTCATCACCTTATTCCTCCAACATTAGGAAATAATAAAAAATTTATTAATAAAAATGTTACTTGCCTCTTAGAGGGAATCGAACCCTCGTCTCTGCCCAAACAATCCTCAACCGTGGTGCCAAAGACCACGCGAGCTACGCGCTCGCATAGGACGAAGAGCGCAAAATGTGCTTTTGTCCTTCTCCCCTTGCTCACGTCAAAAAAAATATGGGCCAATTCTCTTGCTCGAAACTCTAACCCATGGGAATCGAACCTCGTCTCTTTCACAAGCAAAAACCTTTGCACTCCCCTCGCTCATCGTTGGACCATGCTGCCACACGAATATTTTGGCGCTTTTCATCTTATCTCCTCTGCATTCGATTCCAAGGCTTTTGAAATAAAAGCCTTTGCATTTATATGCAACTTCCCTTTAATTTTGCAAACGTCGACAGTACTTTTAAATTAATTTCTTTTTGATGATGACGTCGGCGCTGAGGTAATTTTAATTTTAAAATTTAAAATTAAATTTTAAATATTAAAATTTAAACCAAATATTCAAAATTGAATATCTCCATCTCTGGGGCACCTTTTTTGATGAAACAAAAGCCTAAACCGGGTTTTAAGAAAAACCCATTTCAAATCTACCATCCATGGTTTTAAATAAAACCTTTTATTTTACCTACCTTGGTTTTCACAAAAACCCTGTATATATCCATGCTCTCCAAAATATGAATGCTTTGGTCATCAAAACTCAATGTTACCTTGTGAAATTAATGTGACATCAATGACAACATAAAACAACTCAAATTACCAATAAATCGATCATACCATATATTTAGTAGGGTTTACTATGATGCAAAAGCCAATCCTTTTTGTGAATATATCTACATTGCATCCACCTAGGCTAACCATGTGTTGAGTAAACTCTCTCTGTCCAAAAATCTTATCCACTGAATCTTCTTCTACATCCTGATTCATTACTATCATACTTCTTCTTTTCTTCTCTCTTTATTGGGTTAAGTAATGTATGACATGATCATCCATGTCCCTGATGACCCAACCTCTTCCCTTTCTTCTATCCCAACCTTGGGGTATTCAAAAATAAAAAGAAATCAATTACACCTTATTTCCTCTTTCTCATCTACCATACTTCTTTGTTCTATTCAAAGTAAACAATATGCATAATCTACTTTCTTATGTTTCATACATGGTCACATCATTTATCAACAAATATTTCACAATAATATTATCAACAATACATCTCTACAATATCATTAAAATATTCTCTTTTTGATCAACTCTCATGATTATTCAATAGACTCCTCAAGGAAACCTTTTCTCTCCAATAATACATCAACAAATTTTGTAAATTTATAAAATATTGTATTACAGGAGAGAAAATTAAGAGCATTCTATCAAATATATCATGATATATAGTCATCACATTATTCAAATGCAACTCATTTGATGTGCCATCTAGGGATGGGAAACCACATTCAACCAATATCTCATGGATTCATAATTATTTATGGATTTCATTAGTTACTAGTTGAATGGGGTTCTCTTCCTTGATTGGCCTATCATCTAAGTTCATAAAATCATACTTGATACTATAATATTTTAGTGATCCAATATCTCAAAGGTTTGCATTTCTTGTGAATCTCATTAGGTAATGGATTAATGATATATTTACTTTCACTTTGATTTTTAGCATTAGCATGCGATCACACTTTATAAATCTAACTAATTACCTTCAATAGACCATGAGGTTGTTGAAGACTCTATTGATAAAATATCTTGTATATCTACAATCATCTGTATATATTACCAAGCACTGGATTAATATTATCCTCATAGCCTTTTGGTTCATGTCATCGGTATTCTATCAAAAAAATCAAAATCTATCACAAGATATTGTTCAAATAGGTCTATCATACTATGAGGCTCCATAGATCCAATTCTTGGTATACATACAATCATTTGTACACTTCACTAGATACAGGGTCTATATTGTCTTCGTAGCTTCCTAGTGTAGACACCTAAAACATGTCATGTTTAGGAAGACTACTCACATGGGCACATTCATAGGTCATGTGACTAAACCTTGGGACCTTCCAAGTATCAAAAGTGGTTTTTACCACTCATTTGGGGCATTTTTAGCCCATCCAAGCCTGGCCGCTATGGACCAGAGCGGCTGGATCCTGGCCACTGCAGCTCAGAGTGGCCAAACCTTAGCCACTGCAGATGACAATGGCTAAACCTTAAAATGCATTTTGCCACCAATCTAGCCTAATCTCGGGTGGAAGTGGTAGTCTGCATGCAATAAGGCCGAGCGGGGACAACTTTGCATTCCTCCTCACAGCCAGTCTACATGAAGGACTCAAGTCCAGATTTAGACATCAGTTAACTACCCCTCAAGGGTAGACAAAAGCTCAAATTCTCATGCTAACATCCAGTGCGCATGAGGGATTCAGTCCTAGGGTTTGAACATTGACCTAGGGTTTCAAACACTTTATAAGGTGCAAACCTAAGAGCACCAAGGGATCATCACATATCATATATCAAAATTTTGAATAGATTGGATCATTGAGGAGAGCTTTTGGAGACTTGGAGAGCTTCCCTTGGAGATCATTTTATAGTGAAGCCCTATCGGATTGGAGAGAAAATCTGAGCACCCTTGAGGAGCAATGAAGTGCTAGCCAACTGAGAGGTAATCATCCATGCACATACAATAATCATTTAACATTAGTAGCAGACTTAAGCCCATAGCCTTTGGATCAATAGAGATAGATTTCACCTTAGCGATCATTGTCCTGGATAGTGGCCCACAACCTAGTCTAGGGTTTAGGTGTTAGTTTCTTTTATTCTACTTTCTCCATGCTTTCATATCATTAGCATAAGATTTACTTCATTTATTTGCATTCATAGTACTAGTTTCATTGCATTTGTTTTTATCACTAACAACCTCATCCGAGGAGGCAATCTCGGACATCTAAGCATGTGTTGTTGTTTCATTGCTTGCAGGGCTACAGGTTCATCGGACAAATCCACAACATACGAAAGCAAGAGGATCCCTCTAGGAATCAGACCTAGAGAAGGAGGCATCTGTAAGCCCTCATACAGTTTCGTGTGCATCATCGAGAAGCCTGGAAAAGTGCATCTCCCTTTGCAAGGGGATATTTTATACATCTGCTACCCTCTTTGTGTAAAATCATGTATCAAATGAAGGGTATCCCATAGAGGGATTTATATGTAACCGGATCTTGGAAATATCAATACAAAGCATTCATTCATTTATTTCTTCGTACTTCGGCTATGCCTCTCTTTTATGCTTTTTCATTTAATGCATGTTAAACATTAAAATATTCAATAATAATCACAAATAGAGTAAGTGGATGGTGCACCGCTTCCTCGAGGTCACTACATATGGCGATCACGGTGGGACCCCCACCTAGTTTTTATTTTCTACCACTTTACTGATCCATGTTTTTGTGTGCAGGTTTAGCCGCTCTGGTCTACAATGGCTAGAAATCAGCCACTCTGGTCTACAATGGCTAGGAGTCAGCCGCTCTAGTCTACAATGGCCAGAAATCAGCCGCTCTGGTCGATAGCGGCTAGAACTGGAGTGCAGCAGAGGTCAAAATATTGGTTCTCTAAGCTGGATTAGAGGTTGGTACAACTTTTTTGATGATTTATGTTCTTTTATCTACTTCTATTTTCCTAAAATAGTGAACATTAAGACACATTTTAATTTGGGAAATCAAGGAATGGAAAGGAAAGAACTTGCATCTTGTGCATCTTAGAGTTTTTTTAGATTTCCACTAGGCGTTGCTAGGAACAATGACTTATGCTTGTAAAGTCCACCCTAGAATCCAACATGCTAGAAATCATGTGTTGGTTTGCTTGCTTTGAGGCCCTTCTAGAGGCCATATTTGCACAAAATAGAGTGCATCCATGAATCTCATACTAGTTATGCATCTTTCTAAAAAGTGAAACGTCATTCATATCAGGCATATAGGAAGGATACATTTCTGTTGTATGATGCATTTTACTTTATGCAAACTTAAAATGAACCCCACACACACACACATGTTTTAAACATTGGGGAGTTGGATTTCATCACCAACCTTCAATTCAGTCCGGTGACATTGGCATTCATCTCCTTCCATCGGCTTGCCCCCTAGATCTTCTTAGAATAGAATTGGGAACTTCTTTATAGTGGTACTAAGTTACTCATGTTCAAACTATCTCCCACTATTGGAACAATTGGTTCAGAGTGGAAGAGCTAGGCGAACCCCCCACTGGGATTTAAGCGGTGTACCCTAGTCTCTTTTTGAGAAAATCATGTTTGGCATGGGTGTTCTTGATTCCCACTATGGATGAGTCTCCTTATTCTAAATCCAAAACAAGAGCAAGAAAACAAGAACAACATATCAAAGACACATCAAATAGTTTAGGGCACACATAAATTGGTAATCAAGATAAACACTTGCTTGATATTGTTTGGTTATCTCTAAATTGCAATCCAAAAGAATAATTCATAAACACAATGGTCAAAACTAGAAGTAAACATCCTCGGTCCAATACCGAGGGAGAATCTGAAGCAACACATACCCATAGGTGAAGTCATAGTAACATTGAACCACATGCTCATAAGACCGTGAGACGTAGTTCCATGAGTCTAAGGGGTGATAATTCAACCCTTGGAGGTTCTCCTCAAGAAACCCCAAATAGAGAGTCAAATCATGGAACTAAATCACAACAACACAAAGAGGCTTCATGACCATCATCATCAAGGAGACACGAGGAAGCCTCAAGGTCTTCCTCTAAACACATAGAAACTTCTCAAAGACATGAGGAGGCTTCAAGAGCTTCCTCCCCACATGGACATAAGAAGGGTTCTAGACCCCATTCTTCACATAGGGATGATGAGGTTTCCCCATATCCATCCTCATGGAGGGTAGATAGGGCCACAAAGCCCTCATCACCAAAAAGACACACAAGAGTCACAACATCTCAAACTTCACATGAGACATTGAGAACAGGTCTGCCTACTGAAGGGCAAGAAACTAGAGCTACATCCAGTCATAGACATCAAATAGAAGATACCCTTCACACAAGAGGAAGGATTCCAATAGATCATGACCTCATTGGAGTAAATGGCACCCCAAGGGATCAACCATGGAAAACAAGATAGTTAGATGAGTTGGATCGGTTGCATCCGAGGCCACCTCCCAGAACCATAGCCATAGAAAATTTTGCATCTAGAAGTTCATGAACTATTACTTCTAAGTGCACCTCTCAATCTGGGGATGCTTCAGAGTGACTCTACAAGTCTCATGTAGAGTCTGACCATAGAGACACTTATCAACACATAGAATAAATTATATTAGCTAGCAAGAGCAAAGAAACAGTAGAGACCTCTTCGAGGAATCTATGAATCAAAACCACAAGAATAGAATCAGACAAACATGAGTCCTCTTTAATAGTGCAATCTGACCACATGCGATGGTTAGAGAATGCGTTGCACAAAGAGCGAGAGCTAGTGGAAGCTCTTGAGCATGACAAACAAAGAGAAAGGCTTTTGCGCCAACATGAGCAGCGTCTAAGAGAACAAGTTGAGCAACTAGCTCATATCAATTTACAAGCCAATGGCAATGATCATCAAAGAGATAAATGCGTTGACTCACCAAGAGAGGGGTGCACTAGACAAGAAGAAAGCCCACAATGAAACCACCACTCAAATCATGAACAACATCAAACTGGTGGAGAAAGGGTAAACATGATAAATCAGGATCAAACACATCCTGAATCCCCTCGTAGGAGGGAAGAGAATAGAACAAGTCAAGTGCACATAGGGTTACCTCCATTACCACCATGAGGGGGCCTACAAGAAGAGGAACTCCTCACCTCAAAGGCATTTTAGGCACTCACTAAAAATATGAAGTCCTTTGAGAAACAAGAAATGGTAGGGAACCAACCAACATTGAGTAAAATACACAACCAACCATTATGCCCATCAGTCCCTAGCCCTGCATATCCTAAGCATTTTGAGATGCCTAGGTTAGAAAATTTTAAGGGTGAAGAGGATGCACAAGAGCATGTTACCAATTTCATCAATGCATATTTTCATCTTGAAGACAATGATGCTCTTATGCTAAGGACTTTCATTATGACATTTTTGGGCACTGCCACTCAATGGTTCAACCAACTGCCTAAGCACAACATATCCAGTTTTGAACAACTAGTAAATGCATTCTTGAAGCATTTCTCCTTTGGTGCTAAAATAAAGGTGAACCTTTCAGACTTGGCCAACTTAAAACATTATGATGATGAGCCAGTAATGGAATATGGGGATAGATGGAGAAAAGTCATGGCAAAGTTATCATTCTCTGTCCCCATAGAAGAAATCATCCGCATGTTCACCAAGAGTTGTTCTAAACACATTTCCCTCTTGCTACAACTTCAACAATATCCATCATTTGAGGAAGCCTTGGCATAGGCCAAACTCATTGAGGACATAAAAGTAGATGAGGGAACCATTAAGCTCCGAAACAAGGAGTGGAACAAAAATGGCAAGAATGACAAGTACAAGCAGAAACAGGCCAACCCTACTCTAGTTAATCAAGTAGTATTGGCTGCACCTAAGGATGGGGCTACGTAGCAACCCCAAAATTATCAAGCACAACCCCCACCATCCAATTATGATCAAAAGAACAATCAGGGGTGAAATAGAGAATGCAAGCCACCTCACTATTTTACACCTCTATCAGAGTCAATGCAATCAATTTTCAACCAATTGAGCGAGGCTAGGAAGATCAGATTTCTTGATATACCTCTCATAGATCCCAACCATCCTAAGCCAAAATGATATAGGGAAGATCAATTTTACCCTTATCATAGGATACCGGGGCATAACATTGAAGTTTGCATTGGTTTCAAGCACCAGGTGCAAAACATGATTGAGGTAGGAGAACTTAAAGTTGACAACCCATTGGCTCCTGATAATAGAGATATGGGCATATACAAAAACCCACTGCCCAACCATGAGGTCCCTAGAGGGCAAGGTGCCCAAGTCAATCAGGTCCGAATTGATACGCCTACCCATGGGTGCATTGGGATGGTTGAAATTGTCAATATAGCTACCAGGACTAGATGATATGGTCAACCATAACCTCCCATGGCTCCAATCAATGTCCCAGCTACACCTAGGTAGAGGCAAGGGTAGAACAACTTTCCAGGTCCACCAACTCGACCTGTGGTAACTGTTCGGAGTAGACTAGAGCAAAACTTACAAATGACTCCGACCAAGCTATCTATCTATGAGCTCATACAATAGTCCCCAAAGCATAGGGAGACTTTGATGGAGATTTTGAGATCGATTGAGCTCCAACCACAAGATCCCAATGCATTCACGCATTTTGTGGGACAAGTACAAGAATGCTAGGAACCTATAATTCGATTCTATGATCATGAGATTAAGATAATGCCTACTGCCTTACTAGACCCTCCATTGCACATTGTTGCATCAGTCAATGATTTACCTTTTAAGTGGGTCTTGATCGATACAGGTTCTTCAATCAACATCATCACAACGACAACAATAGAACACCTTAAGATCCCCAAGTCAAATATCATTCTGGGAGCCTACACATTAAGAGCTTTCAATGATGCTTTATGCAATACTATGGGAATGATAGTCCTACCTATTAAGGTGGGGCATAAGACCATCCCTATGATGTGTCATGTCTTGGAAGGGGCCATGCAATACAACATCCTCCTAGGGCACCCTTGGATAAGAGATATGAAGTGTGTTCCTTCGATTTTACACCAATGTGTCAAGTATGTGCATGATGACAAAGTCTATGTGGTGCTGGCTGATGAAGAGCCATTCAAATATGTCCATCAGGTGGATTTTCTAGGGGAATTTGTGATTCCTTCTACCCACCTGTATGTAGGACCTTCATCTCCAACTATGCAACTAGATAACAGAGACAAAGGGGTACGAAAAGACCCATCAACATCAGCACCTCATCTTGCACCCAAAATGATTGATGCTTCTAAGAGACCATCAATGTCTAAACCAAAAGACAATCAGAAGCTAAAGGCACCCTTAGTTGAGGAAGGAAAGCCCAAGGAAGTACTAACCATAGCCATTGAGAAAATTCCAAGTCCCATGGAAGAAGAAGATCTCCAAGATCAAGTTGAGGAGATACTAGAACCCGCTTCTCCAATGTCATCTATAGGATCATCCACATCACATGCGACAATACACTTGGAAAGCATAGGGATAGGAGAGTATCTTGTGTAGAACATAACATTCATGCCCATCATAGAGTCTACATAGGACATGGGATGGCCGAAAGACCTGAGACCACCAGTGGGAATAGTGGTGCCACTTGGAATCCCTCCCAACTAGACCAACTTTGTCTATGCTGGCTTGGACTATGCCCATAAGTCTACAGACATAGAAGAGGACAATGATGAACTATTCACTATTAATGTTCATTACCTCTCTAATCTTGAGTTTTCTCTAAGTTACTTTGAATATTGCCATTGGCATGGCTATGGTCTTGGTATATATGAGTAGGGGCATAGGCGGCCATTCGAGCCACAATACCAACTTCCCTCTGATAGGTTTGGGTTAGGCTATCACATCAGAGGTCGAGATGACTCTCTAGCAGTGGTCTTGCGGATAGATTAAGCTTGGGGTTAGGAGAAGACATCGATTTTATTCCTTATCACCCACCAAGTACAAGACATCCAAGTAACAGACAAGTGGTCATGGTAAACATACCACCACCCAAGACTTATCATCCAAGCTTCACAATTGATGCCATCCCAATAGGTTACAACTTATGGGATGAAGAGTGAGAAGAAAATGGATATGAGGCAAGTGATGATGAAGTACAAGCCAACTTAGCCTATCATGGGCCTCACTATTTACAAAGCCTTTCCTGGTCTAGCCATAATGAGAGTGGGTACATATCGGATGAAAGTGGCTATGAGTCAGAGGACTCAATAGAGAGAGCCTACCTAGGGGCAAGGCAATGGCCCCATGACTTGGGGCAACATACTAATGCAAATGGCATCTTCATAAGTGATGAAGAATATGAGGATGAAATAGAGATGGCCTACTTGGGGCCAAGAGACGTGCCCCTTATCTTGGGACCACATACCAATGCTAATGGTTTTTGGATAAGTGATGATGACTTTGATGATGAGACTGAGATGGCTTATCTTGGGCCTCACCACTTGTGGCAAGTCAACATGTTGGTAGAAAGAGAAGCGGCACTTCATGCCATAGACCCTGGCTTGTAATTTTTGGGGAGACCTATCGACTTAAATGCCATTTACCATGTAGTCAATCCCCCTCCGCCTACATTCAGGGAGCTCTTAGAACCCAATGATCCTATTATCCAGCCTGCTCATGGGCTAGATCTAGAGATTCCTTTTCCTCTAGAGCCTCATCATGAGTATGGAGGAGAAACCTCTGAGACAATGTTTCACCCATGTGGTCCTAGAGATTTCATTCCATCCATCAATACGATCTCCATTGATTTGGCCACTCCACTTCATAACCTAGTAGATCCTACTAAACCACTGTGTCTTGATATAGAGGCTATTGATTGGGATCATGTTGATTCACCCATAGAGCTTGAGGACCTTTTTCCTAGCGATGAGGTGTTACAACCATTTCATTTTGCATCAAGCTGTGCATATGATGTATTCCATGCCGGTTTGGATCCTGAGTCAGTAGGACCTGTAAATCCCATCGATGACATTCATTTGATACCCATGCCTCACCAGTTGGAGGATGGGTCACATATGGCTATAGAAGTGACTTTCGAGATGGACATCAGTGATGATCCTACTCAACCAAAGAAAGTCAAGTTCAGAGAAAGTCTGTCTCCAGAGGAACAAGCCATCATAATTCCTCTCCTTAAAGAGAGGCCAAATATTTTTTCTTGGACTTACAAAGACATGCCAGGGATTGATCCAAAGTTAGTTGTTCATAACCTTTCATTGGATCCCATGAAGAAGCCAATCAAGAAAAATTTGAGGAAAATGCATCCAACCATCGCTTTGATGGTGAAGAACGAGTTACAAAAATTGTTGGATGCGATTTTCATAGTTCCCATTGACTATCCCGAATGGGTCTCGAACATGGTGCCCATGGGAAAACCAGATGGAAGAGTCCACATTTGCATAGATTTTAGAGACTTGAATAGGGCAACTCCAAAGGATTCATTCCCATTGCCAAACATAGATGCTCTTGTTGATGCCACTATAGGTCATGAGATGCTCTCCCTAATGGATGGGTTTTCTGGATACAATCAAATCCGAATCAAACCCGAAGACCAACATAAGACTACTTTCATTACTCCATGGGGGACATTCTATTACAAGGTGATGCCATTTGGCCTAAAGAATGTTGGTGCCACATATCAGTGGGCCATGACATACATCTTCCATGACTATATGCACACAATCTTAGAAGACTACATGGATGACTTGCTAGCCAAGTCTTTAGTGCAGCAAGAGCATGCTAGAATCCTTACAAAAGTCTTCGATCACCTCATTGAGCACAACATCAGATTGAACCCTAAGAAGTGCGTGTTTGGCATGACTTCTGGTAAGCTCTTAGGTTTCATCATTTCTAAGAGAGGCATCGAGGTCGATCCTGCAAAGGTAAAGGCTATAATGGAAATGGCCACCCCTACCAACATTAGGGAGTTAAGAAGCCTACAAGGCAAGGTAGCATCCATCAAATGGTTCATTGCTCAATTATCAGATAAGTGTCAGCCCATGAACCGGTTGCTATGCAAGGATGTCCCATTTCATTGGGATGAAGAATGCCAACAAGCCTTTGCAGAGATAAAAACTTACTTGGAAACACCACTAGTGTTGGCTCCACCAAGGCTAGAGGTACCATTTTTACTATACATATCGGCTACTAATTTCATGTTGGGCACCATGTTGGCCCAAAATAATGCACAAGATAAAGAGCAAGTCGTATATTACATCAGTCGCACCTTGGTGAGTTATGAGCTAGGATATGCGTATGTAGAAAAGTTGTGCTTAGTAGTGGTCTTTGCAACCAAAAAGTTGCGACACTACATGTTGAGCCATACGACCTACGTTATATCAAAACAAAATCCTTTGCAGTATATGATGAACAAGACCTATCACAATACATGTACTGCAAAGTGGATCATGCTATTGATAGAATTTGATCTAGAGTTCATAAGCTAGAAGTCCATCAAGGGACAAGTCATAGCAGATCAATTAGCAGAGGCACCTCTTCAGGATAGCAAGCCTCTCACCATAGAATTTCCTGATGATGCGGTCTTCACATTATCAGATCCACCCAAACTCGAAGAACCTAAGAAATAAAGAGACATGGCATTGTTCTTCGATGGTTCAAAGTGCGAGCAAGGGGGTGGAGTAGGGATAGTCTTTATCACACCGTAGGGTGCTCCATTGCCCTTATCATTCAAGCTAGACTTCCCTTGCATGAACAATAACATAGAGTATGAGGCCCTGATCTTGGGACTCCAAGCAGTTATTGCAATGGGCATTAAAATATTGAATATCTTTGGTGACTCTTTGCTCATAGTTAATCAAGTCAAAGGATTGTTCCAATGTAGGTGCCCACTCCTGAAAGCTTACAAGGAGCTTGTTGACACTTACCTAGCCCAACTAGAATGGTATGACATCGAGGCAATCCCTCACACATCAAATAGATTTGTAGACACCATGGCATATTTGGGATCCTTAATCCCTCATAATCCATCTACTGATTTCACAACCATTCACGTTAAAGTGCTCGTGCACTCAACAATACAACGTGAGGCTATGGACAATCAAGAGTCAGTCAACATGATCCAGACTGAACCAAATCAGGATTGGTCCTTCAGAGCTAGAGCTTTCTTGCAAATAACATCTTGGGAATATTTGATCTCTCAAGGTCCTATGGAGTGTGGTACAACCATTCACCATAGGGTTATTTCTCAATCTATGTTCACAGATTCTGGATCATAGGAGGAACATGTCATTTTATCCATAGAGGTTGTGGCTTATCAAGATTGGCTTTCCCAATTATGAGATTTCCTAAAACTTGGAATGGTACCACAAGACCTATCGCATGCCGAAATATGAGCATTTAAATAGAAGGTGATGAGGTACATCTTGCTAGGAGAGATCCTTTATAGACGAGGCTATGATGGAATGCTCCTTCATTGTCTTGAGCCCCAGGAAGCATCTTGGGCAATTTTGCAAGCCCATGATGGCACGTGTGGTGGTCACTTCAGTGGCATGGCCATCATTAAGCGCATCTTGAGAATGGGTTACTATTGGCCCACTATGGAAAAATACTATTGCGAGTATGTCAAGAAATGCGTTAAATGCCAGCATCATGCAAACCTCACTCACTTGCCATCACAAGCCTTGCAACCCATCCAGGCAGCATGGCCCTTCTCATAGTGGGGACTAGACTTAGTGGGGAAGATCTCACCCCCATCCTCAGGCCGACACACGTTCATCATAATGACCATTGAGTATTTCACCAAATGGGTCGAAGTGATCCCCTTGACATCGACAACTGGACCTAGGATTGCGAAGTTTATACTCCATAATATCATAAGTCATTTTGGGGTCCCTTCGAAGATAATATCGGATAATGGGCCATATTTCAAGAACAAAAATGTGCATGCTTTAATGAACAAATATCATATTCAACATAATTTTTCAACACCCTATTATCCGCAAGCAAATGGGCAAGCAGAAGCCTCAAACAAAACAATAGTCTCCATCTTGAGGAAGATGATAAAAGATAATCATAAGGACTAGCATTTGCAATTGCCTCTGGCATTGTGGGCATACAGGACTAGTGTGTGGATGCCCACTAGGGCAACACCATTTTCACTTGTATATGGCATTGAAGCCATCATGCCCCTAGAGTTGGAAATTCCAACCCTGCACATAGCATTGAAGGATTTCATAGATGATGACACCGCATGACAAGCCCACCTTGATCAGTTAACGCTTCTTGATGAACGTCGAGTCAATGCCTTGGAGCATCTCCACGTTTATCAGGATCACCTTGCATGAGCTTACAATAGTAAAGTCCACTTGAGAGAATTCAAATTTGGGGATCTTGTGCTTAAAGAAAACCAATATAACTCAAATCTTCTATCACACCTACGAGACAAATTTATGGTAAACTGGATAGGCCCCTACATGATTTTAGAGAAGGTTGGGCCTAGGGCATATCACCTCACATCATTGGATGGCGTTGAGGAGCCTGAGCCTCTCAATATCATTCATTTGAAGACATTTTATACATAAAATACAAAAACATTCAAATATACATAAAATACAAAAACATTCAAATATGTCAAAAATACAAAAATTCAATAAAAATATCCAAGGGTATACAAAACTTGGTCAAATTCAATCAAAAATGCTCCAAGGGTATACTAGTGCTTGGTCAAAATCAATCAAAAATGCTCCAAGGGTAAACAATCCGCTTGGTCAAATTCAATCAAAAATGCTCCAAGGGTAAACCATACCGCTTGGTCAAAATTCAATCAAAAAGGCTCCAAGGGTATCTTCATGCCACTTGGTCAAACTCTAAAAGCCCCAAAGGCACAATAAGCCCTTTGGTCAAAATACAATAAAAAATACAAAAATAGTTGCATCCTACATTCATATAGTTGCATTACATCAAACATGCATATCCATTGCATTTGCATATGTTATGATCACATTCTTGCAAATGATGCCATAGTTTGTATCACAACCACAAATACACAAGTCCACCTTCATCCATTCATCCATGTGTGTAATTATGTTTTTCAACACAACCATATCATGTTGCTATAAGGAATAGGCTAAGATTTTTTGATCATTCAACCATATCTAGTGGTCTTATCAGCTTTTGTGGGAAGCCATCTTGATTAGTAGAGAGTAAGGTCTAGTCGTGATAATGCCTTAGATATTCAGGATCCCATCACTAATTGAAACACTAAAATCCTAGTTGGTACAAGGGAAATATGAAAGCTACAAAAGTGGTCTAGGTTACCTTAAGCAAAAAAGGATCTTCCTTGCTTATCCCCCTATGTGACCGGTTCAAAGGTGTTGAGAATTGGCAAAAGGACAAGTTTCACCCTACCCAAAAATGAGTGATTATCATCACTGCATAAATCCCTTGCTTTCATTAAAATAATAAAAAATTCCCAAAATCAAGCAAAAAATAAAAACAAAGCAAATAGTGATTATCATCACTACATAAGTCCCTTGCTCAAAGAAAAAAAATCAATAAAAAATAAATAGTGATTTTTATCACTAAGCATGAGCAAGTATCCCAAATAAAATGAAGAAAATAAGGGAATGGAACTTGAATCCCTGGAATTCTCAGCATTGCACAAAACTGGAAGGTGATCCCCATTACAGGTTGGTGTACAACCATGTCTGGAAATGGTGATACCCTTACGCATGATGATATGTCTATCACAATAGCATTTTGCATTTGTGTAGACCAATGTTTGCATGTGGATGAGCTAGCTTTAGGTGACCCAATGCTACCTAGTGGTATAGTCCAACTAAGTCCAACACAGGATAAGATGAACAATTGAGGATCCATGATCTTAGCAATGGGCTGAAAGAATCCTGCCTGACATCGAAGGAAATGCTTGAGTTCTATCTAAATATATTCATTTGCACACATAGGGATAATGAATATCTAGGTCCATGATGAAAGCCTTGCTTTTCAAAAGTCTTGTATGGTCAGTACATAGTTATTGATAGGGTAACTAGAGTGTTTGAGTCTCAGGAAAAGCCTCAAAAATTCCTACATAGCAACAAATCATATCATCCATCACATCATCAATTTTCTTTATGAGGTTTTGTGAATTAAGGGGTATTAACAAAGTAGGATAGATATCGGATGGATGTCAGAAATGATGTTTAGACGACCACTGACTATTTTGTAATCTTTTAAATCACATAAGCTTTATCAAGAAATTACATACATTCCACGTCATTACATTTCACATATGAATGCCCAAATAATTAGTTCTTGTGATAAGAGTGATTATTTACATTCATGATTGTTATACTTTCTATGGTATCACCCATTCAGATTGATGAAATCATATCATATGCATTCCTTATGTTTTAAGTGATTAAAGCATACAGGTTCATTCACATTAGATTAAACATCATATAGACAATACATTACACATTGCATTTACCATATCATAACATAAGTTAGATGCATACAATTAATATATATTCCATAAATATATAATTTCATAAATCATCCATCCATATCTAAGATCACATCATTGCATCCACCCATACATAGAATCATAAATCCATCATCAAATCAATTCATGATACATCACATCATGTCATAATAATCAAATCATATAAGCATCTACATAAGCATCCATCTAAAATATCCATATCATCATAAATATCACCTATCATCTAACACATATCAACTCATCATAATTCCATCATCACATCACATAAGTAAAACAAAAACATAAGCAATAAATGACACACATAATGAAGCATAATGCAAAGATCTCATAAATATGTGTGTCTCAAAATGTGTATCTCAAAGTGCATGGATATACAAAAATACTCGAAGGCTACAGTCATATAGGTCAGCTGACCTCAAAAATAAAAGCCTAATGCATCATCAATCAAACACTGGGCCTGTGCCCCCTGCAGCACCACCCCCTATGGATGGATCTCGAGTGGAGTGATGTGAGCCTGCTGGCCTCTCTGTGCGAGTTCGGGTCCTCTGACTAGGTCGGATGGAAGACTACCTTGAGGTAGAGCGCCCGCTAGCCTATGATCCACCTGCACCTATCCTCTCCCTAGGAGTGGCTCCTAGCCTCTTGATCTACATCTCGAGAGAAGCAATATGGCCTACATGACCAATAATCATCGCCTCATACTCATCTAGCAAAGTCTGCATCTGCCTGATCTCTGCCCTCGAATCTGTCCTTGTAGGACCTTGAGGTGTGGAAGGATCAACAACCACCTGCATCCTGGTAGCACCACCCCTGATAGCAGCCTACAAAGCCTGTATCTGAGTCATGAGCTACTCTATAGTAGCATCCCATTGTACTATAGTAGCATCCCACTAGGCAATGATAGCATCACACTGTTGTACCTAGATCTTGGTCGACTGGAGCTCGACCTCTACATCATGCAGCTACGCTCTTAGAGGAGAATCTCTCTCCTCAGGATCCAACTCCTCCTCCTCCTCCTAGGAGCCTCCTGCTCCTCTACTGCCACCTACTCTATCGGTTGGCCCCATACCTCAGTCCTAGCTCGGACTCTATGCCCTACTGGATCTACACCACCATCTCCACCATCATCCTCATGGCCCAGACTACCATCACCATGCCACATCCGATCACCCCACCACTATGAAAATGCATCTATGACTCCCCCAATGACTCATGGGTCAACTATTAGGGCATCCTCCTCATCATCCAACTCTATGATATGTGGGGAGGGAGGTCTCTCTCTGCTCCGATGCGCCTATACAAGAATGGGATAAGTGGCACATCTTATTGTAATCCATACTGATGAAGAACTTGAGAGTAGAAGAAATACTCCCTGATGTCGACCTTGCGGCCAATGAGCCACCGCTCGTATCGCATCCTAGCTATAAAATTGGGTGGATCATCCCAAGTTGGGCACTCATAATATGGGCACCACATGATGGCTCCGGCCTATAGCCTAGTGAAAGTAGCAATATAGTGGGGGAGCTCCCTCACATTAGGGTGGCTCTTGCGCTCCTCATGCTCTCGAGCCCATCTGGCTGCATAGCACTGCATCCTAGCATCAATAACTATAATCTTAGTGGGGAGTCCTCTGGGATGATCCACGCTGATATGCTCCCATCCCCATACCTGAAGGAGCAAGCTGCAACCAATGTTGATGCGGCCCTATCGCTGGATGTGATACAACTCATCATAGCACTATGCTAGTAGAGACCTCCCCCATGCATAGATGATAGGCTCCATGCTATCCAAAAGTCCTGAACCATAGCAAGGAGGTTCCATGGGAACCTCAAGCCTAAGCAATCTAGGATCAGAATGTTGTTGATGACCATCAGCAATACCGCATGCCTCTCTGAGAAGACACGCTCCCTGTACTAGCATATAATAGATACACCTCTAGACTTGGTGTCCTTGAAGGTAGCCATAGCATGCCTCCTAAACACCTAAATAAATATTGCATCACGATCATTAGTAGTTGAAGAGACGATGGCCACTCCATCAAAAGGGATCTAGAAAATCCTGTACACATCCTCTAGTGTGATAGTCATCTCACCGGTAGGAAGATGGAAGGTGTTCATCCTAGGGTCCCATCGGTGAACCAGGGTGGTGAGGTAGGCCTAGTCCGACATGATCTGTGGTAGCCTGGTAACATATTGTAGTCCACGGGCCTTAAACTAGGCCTAGTCCATATCATCTAGGAGTGGGAGGAGGTCATTTAGGAGCTTCGGGTCTTAAGCTCGAGTAGTGAGAATCTAAGAGCAAAAATCAAAGGTATAACTACAATGCATCTAAGGCATAAATCATAGTAAAACATGAAAAATGGTGCAAATAATGATAAACTATCCTAAGTCTGAGTGAAAGAGGAATAAATGCACCTAATCATGCAACATAATACAAAAAAGTAACTCAAAAATTCAAAAAATCAATTAATCATCTCACAAAATCTAGAAAAATTACAAAAATTTGCCTAAGTATCTTGGCCGCTGTCGCCTACAGTAGCCAAAAATTGGTCGTTGAAGCTAGCAGTGACCAAACCCCAATGGTCAAATTTTTGACCGTTGGGATTCAAAGCTGGCCACTCTAAGTGACAATGACCAAACTATAGGCCAAAATGGCCACTCTGAGTGGTAGAAGTCGATGGGCGACATAGTAGACGTGTACACCCTAGGCCAAAAATACCAAAAAAATTGAAAAATTTGCAAAATGGGGGCAAGCCCACCAAAACAAAACCTAAGCTAAACCTATCTACATGTTCGGTTCATTGCCAATGAGTTTAATGAGATTCATTTACCGGTTACTTAGTGAGGTTCAATTTTACCCAAAAGGAAAAGTAGGGTTAAGGTTTGAGAGAATACCCGAGAAGCTTCGGCTCCTCCGCTCATCGATGTCTCACCCTGTGCAGCCATAGTCTCCAATGCAACAACACTCCAAGTCGCAAATGTCACTTTCTCGTCAGAGCTCTAGAAAGCAAAATCGCTAGTTGGAAGAATGAAAATTCAAAACCCTAGATCACTTTTTATACTTCTCAAGTTATGCCTCGGCCACTGCTGATGTCAGTGGCCCGAACTTCTTGGCCGCTCAGGGTGAGAGCGGCCATAGGCAGGCACTTAGCGGCCATTGGATCTGACAGCGGCTGGATGCACAAGTAAAATCAGGAAGATTCCTTCTAGGAGGAATAGCAAAAAAATCAAATAAGCACATTTTGATGGTCCTTGATCATCATAATAATCAAAATAACAAAAAAAATCACATAAAAACAAATCTCGAGTAAGCTTCGTATTCGGTTACTTACTCTATCAACTCAGTGGTTGCAGCGATTTGCACTCCATGCAACTCGGTGAGATGAGTAAGTTACCATAGAGCTACTTGGGGCAAATTACTCATTTAGGAATTATGATGAATCACCTCAATCTCGAAGAAGACCAAGATGGTCGGACTACTCCATGGGTATGATGGAATCATCCTAATTCTCTTATGACACCAAAAACATTGAACCAAGTGATGCAATACAAGTATAAATAGAATCACTCATCCTAACTCCCTAAGAAGGCTATTTGTGGTTGGACCGCTCCCCGGGATAGGGATGAAAGATCATCATAAACAATTGGAATCACACTTGGATGGGGGTTTGCCCATTAAAAGAACAAACAACTAGAAAGGAACCAAAACTAGTCAAATTGGTCAAGCGACTTGTCGCTTCATTCATTGCCCTTCCCTCACCAATTCATTGTGTGAGGGGGTAGTTCAAATATTCAAATAATCATAATCAAAGTCAACCAAAGATCACTTGATCATATCAAAATAGCGTTCATCCTATGAATCATTGCATACAACTCTTACAAAACTTTCCCCGTTTGTTGGGTTCATAAGCAAATATGACATCTTCAACTTGTAGCTCTCCTCTAGTCGGTTCTGTTGTAGCAACATAAGCTACCCGATTGCATTTGAGGAATGAGTGCAAGTGGACATGTGCAAGCCCTATGCTAAATTAAGCCTTCAATCAGGTTGAAGCAATGATTCAAGGATGTGTGTCATCTTGCATGATTGGGCCATCCAACGTTGATCAGATCAATGATCATCATACACCCTACAAACATAGCAGTCTACATTTTTGCTCCACGCTATGTTTTCCACTCAGTGCATCACAAAAAGGGGCATCTATAGACACCTAAAACATGTCATGTTTAGGAAGACTACTCACATGGGCACATTCATAGGTCATGTGACTAAACCTTGGGACCTTCCAAGTATCAAAAGTGGTTTTTACCACTCATTTGGGGCATTTTCAGCCCATCCAAGCCTGGCCGCTATGGACTAGAGTGGCTGGATCCTGGCCACTGCAGCTCAGAGTGGCCAAACCTTAGCCATTGTAGATGATAGCGGCTAAACCTTAAATGCATTTTTCCACCAATCTAGCCTAATCTCGGGTGGAAGTGGCAGTCTACATGCAATAAGGCTGAGTGGGGACAACTTTGCATTCCTCCTCACATCCAGTCTACATGAAAGACTCAAGTCTGGATTTAGACATCAGTTAACTACCCTTCAAGGGTAGATAAAAGCTCAAATTCTCATGCTAACATCCAGTGCACATGAGGGATTCAGTCCTAGGGTTTGAACGTTGACCTAGGGTTTCAAACACTTTATAAGGTGCAAACCTAAGAGCACCAGGGGATCATCACATACCATATATCAAAATTTTGAACAGATTGGATCATTGAGGAGAGCTTTTGGAGACTTGGAGAGCTTCCCTTGGAGATCATTTTATAGTGAAGCCCTATCGGATTGGAGAGCAAATCTGAGCACCCTTGAGGAGCAACGAAGTTCTAGCCAACTAAGAGGTAATCATCCATGCACATACAATAATCATTTAACATTAGTAGCAGACTTAAGCCCATAGCCTTTGGATCAATAGAGATAGATTTCACCTTAGCGACCGCTGTCTTGGATAGTGGCCCACAACCTAGTCTAGGGTTTAGGTGTTAGTTTCTTTTATTCTACTTTCTCCATGCTTTCATATCATTAGCATAAGATTTACTTCATTTATTGGCATTCATAGTACTAGTTTCATTGCATTTGTTTTTATCGCTAACAACCTCATCCAGGGAGGCAATCTCGGACATCTAAGCGTGTGTTGTTGTTTCATTGCTTGCAGGGCTACAGGTTCATCGGACAAATCCACAACATACGAAAGCAAGAGGATCCCTCTAGGAATCAGACCTAGAGAAGGAGGCATCTGTAAGCCCTCATACAGTTCCGTGTGCATCACCGGGAAGCCTGGAAAAGTGCATCTCCCTTTGCAAGGGGATATTTTATACATCTGCTACCCTCTTTGTGTAAAATCATGTATCAAATGAAGGGTATCCCGTAGAGGGATTTATATGTAACCGGATCTTGGAAATATCAATACAAAGCATTCATTCGTTTATTTCTTCGTACTTCGGCTATGCCTCTCTTTTATGCTTTTTCATTTAATGCATGTTAAACGTTAAAATATTCAATAATAATCACAAATAGAGTAAGTGGACGGTGCACCACTTTTTTGGGGTCGCTACACCTAGTATTCTACAACAATAGAACATCCACAAATCATATTCAATTCATCAACTATTTTCCTAATAAACTATTAGACCAACCAAATTTTATTTTCAACTAAGTTTGTTATGCAAATGCATTATAAACATCTAATATCAAAACCAATCACTCATTAGGCATGCTGTATATGTTATATTTTGATGAATGAGCACTAGGAGATAACAATCACAATATGCAGAATAATATGAAATAAAGTAAATCTACTAGATGACTAAAATATGCTATAAATATAAATCATATAAAATATTACAATGTAGCTATGGAGGAAATGAACACTCCATTAATAAAGCTACTAAACTACATTGCACCCATCACCAATGGATGGTGAATTATATAGAACTATACTATACCTTAAGTTACACTATCTGACTATGTCCCCTGACTCTCTATATCTATATCTAACTATGAGGTCTTTCTTATATAGGAACACAGGTTCCTTGGCCAACACTCTACCTAGCTATGCAAGGGACAACTTGCACATTGATACTTGTGCATTTATTACATTGCATGAAGTAACTAGATAAATTGCACATAAAGTAATCTAAGTATGTATCTTGGAAGATACATTTACATAACCCAAATGATGGAATAGACTCTATTTATAAATATTACCTATTCAGGTTCAATAGGTAATATGTGTCTTCATATGATGCAAAGTAAGTTGTAGCTAAATACATTCTTTCTATTGAATTTGCATTGTATTCCTCCTTTATCTACTATGTCTTCTTCTTCATCTCTAGCTTTGCCTTTGATTTTGGTTTTTGTATTCTCACAGGAGGTTGAGCTGCTACTTGGTTCTTATGAGTAATATTCTCCTTTCCTATCTTTAATTTGTACAGAAGTTTTTGAACAACCACTTAAAGCATCATGATAAAATTTTGAGTTAGTAGAATAGGAAGTGTTGATGTTGCATGAGGATTGAAAAGACTTTTCAAATATAATCAATTTCTGAATTCTTTTTGAGTAATTCTATTAATCTTTTTTGTTCTTCATTTCCTGCCTTTTAGTGTTTATATGTGAGCAGTACCGTGTATAATATGCTTGCAAAGTCTAAGGATAGTAAAATATCACTTTGTCTATTTTCAATTGCTTCATTGAGACATGTTTGAATATATCATTCCATAGTATCAAAATTATCTTCTAAGGCTGCACTATGGATTAATTTTTAAGCTAGATCTAACATTCCTTCTGATTTCTTAAGTAGATTCATGATATTAAGTTTTATGGCATTGGATTTTTCCTTTCTAAAGAACTTATTGGTATTTTGAGAAGTATACATCGTTATAGCTCCCTAGTCTTAGGGAATGTGCTCCTTAATTGAAGTATATACGCTTGATTTGGTAAAACCTTTATATATTCTTAGGTTTGTAGGCTACCTTATGTCTCCCTAGTGATGAGAGTATGACACCTAGTTTTAGGTTTTGAAGAAATATTATATCTTCCCAACTTGATAATCTTAGAAAAATATTATTGTTATCAAGTTTTGTAGAATGCCTTATGACTCCCTAAATTTTTGTAGTATGATATAGTGCTTTTGTAAAAATATAGTTCAATTTTAGTTGATTTTGTATAAATTTTGTAAAGATCAAAAATCAACTTCTTAACACCTTATTAATCCTAATTGAACTAAGCACTTTTAAATTTTTGAAGAGTCTTTAATGTTGTAATTATTTTTTCCCTTTTAGAAGGTTTGAGACAAGAAAATATAATTATCCAAACTTAGTAAAAACCCTAATAATATCTTTTTATATCCCTTGGATTATTTCTAATTTCCAATAAATTAAATTTTATGTAGTAACCCTTGTGGCTCCCAAGTTTGGAAAATTAAAAAAATAATATTTGCAAAATATTAAATAGTTTAATCCAAGTAGAATTCCTTATTTATCCTAGGTTAAATTGCAGATATTAGTTCAATGATATAAGTTATCCCTTATATATTTTACTTTCAAAATCTAAGTTTTAACCTTATTTTATAACCCTTGTATCTCAATCTATGAAAGCAATAATAAAATGGGATTAAACCTTACCTTTTTATATGCTAAATCTCCTCACTATTCAGAACTTTATCTAGTTGGATATAACAATAATATAAGTGTCACATTTGGTTCTAGAATCAATGGAGATACCTTAGAGTTGCTTTTATTTAATGTTGGTACGTAGGCATTGAAGGTTTGACCTTCAATACTGAAGCCTTTAATGCTCCTTATTCCTTTCTTCCATGTTGTGATTTGGATATCTTTGACTATACTTTACTCCCTGTTGAAATTTGGACTTAGAATGCCTTTTATGGATGAATAATGATGGACTTTGTGATATGTGTTATGTTCATTTCAAGTGAGCGCTCCTTTCCTTCTGTAACATCCCAATTTTTTGTTCAACGCTCTTGAATCAATCTATAACATATGGGCACTCATGTGAAACTAGTGGAGGATACCAAGTATCACTGCTTTACTATAACTCCTATGTGGGGTTTCTTGAGCATTGAGAAAGGAATGATGTCTATTATACCAAGTGGTTTTTTTGCATGAAGTCTTTCCCTATAATATCTTTTAATATGGAGATTATAACTCCTCAAACATTTTTGTATGCCATACATTTGCTTTGCTACATTTCTTGGGCAACAATTCTTCAACATGTGGATTGACGATGCACTATGGAGCTTTGAACACTAATTTTTAGCTTCCTTTGGTGGATGGTCTTCTTCAAGTTAGAGACCTTGAATGTAACACCTTTGCTCCTTCTCTTTTATACCTCCAATCATGTTGAATCCTTTGTATAATTTTGACATATTTTAGAAGTAGATGTGCACTATTTTGTCTATGTAAATGTAGCTCGATGATGGTATGATATGAACTTTGATTCTGTAGGTTCGTACATCCAAGATGAGCCATTTGAGTGGATCATTTTTCTTGGGAAGAAGAGTGTTGATGTTCGGCCTTCCTTGGATGATTTATCCTCTAGCTAATGTGCCCTTTTGTGGCACTTTCAAATATGCTCTTATTGCTGTAAAAACTAGATTAGAGTAGTGCAATATAATGTATTATAAATTTTATATAAGGCTTCTTTTAATGTACCTTATTTTGCACTCTATTTCCATATCTGAAATTCTAGTTTTGTGGTAGATTTTTCCTGTAATATAAGGGTTTTGAGGTTGTTTTTTATGATTAGACACACCATTCCATTTTTTCTTGGACACTTTGATAGCAATTCCAAGCTTAAATAATAGTAGATAGAAGCTTTTCAATTGAGTCACTTTTTTGTATTTTCTTTCCTTGCATCTAACCTTGTAATTCTTTGAATTTGAGACTCACAAAGTCTCAATATTTGAAGCTTCTATTTCTATTTTTGGTTAGTTAAGTTATTCTCCAAGTTTTGTATGATTCTAACCTTTTTGGGTGGCTTCTTTTGGCCACTACAAGTTGTATATTTCTATGCTTCAATACTATCTTTAGACACTTGATACAAATAATATTTTGTGCCCTTAAAAAAATACAAAACTAATTTCCTTTTGAGAGTAGTATAATAGTGAAATTATTTCACTTATAATGCACTAATATTACACCTTATCACTCAAATCAACTCTTAAATTAATGCACTAACAATATACTACAACTAATCAAGAATAACCTAAAATGAATCTTTAAGAGTTATTCTACAATTTCACTATAATCAATATTATAGGACTTAGTCTTCTTTTTATTTTTCCAAAGTATATGATAGGTAGTTGATATAATAAATTCTAAAATCTAATCAACTCATAATAAATGTGCAAATAAATCCTTAAAAAGAACCTTTTTCCTTTTGCACTTTAGAAGATTGTAATCTAATTTTCTTCTTGCAACTTTAATCCAAATTTAGGTGATTTAATAAATATTATAAGTAATCCAATTAATGAATCTACTTGCCCCAAAATTTTCTTACCTTTTTTTGTAGCTCTTCTCCCACCTTTGTAGAGGATGTAGATCTTGGTGTCTAGAATCACCAAGTTGTTACTTCAAGTATGATCTTGCAACTTTTTTTAGGATATCCTGAACATATCTTTCTTCACCAAATCATGGTCTTGAACTTTCTTTCACAAGCCTAGGATTTAGTGGCTTGTTCTCCTCTTGTTTTCTCTTCCTATTGTATATTTGGAAAAGTCATTGTCTCTAAAGAGGTACCTTCTTGCTGTGAGAGGTAATCTTCAAATATCCAAGATTTGGTGAGATTATTTTGCCTTCAAGTCTTCTTGTAAAATTTTAAATTTAATTAGGATCTTCTTTTGGGATTTGGCACTCCTTGCCAAATTTTTCTTCACTAATTTGGTTCTCCTTACCAAATTCTCCTTGACAAATTTGACACTCCTTACCAAATTCTCCTTCATGGATTTGACACTCCTTGACAAATTCTCCTCTTGGGATTATTTTTGTATGGTGATAATTTTCCCAAGTCCTTCACTATCAGGGACTTCACCTTGGTAGTGGATTTCTCAAATGATTTATCCAAATAACTCTCTTTATGATATTTATCAAGGCTCTCCTAGCTTTATCTTGGATACTCAATGAGACCTTCTCAAGGTATTTGATCTTGCAACTTCTTATGGTCTTCCTTGAGACATTTTTTTCAATCTTCTACTCCTAGAAGTGTTGGTAGTGAGATTTTTTCCTAGATATTTTGATTCTGCTACTTCTAGCTTCGAGCAGGACTCTTCTAGTCCTTTTTATTCCAAGACTAGAAATTCTTCAATGATATCTTCTCCTAATATCTTTTATTTTGCTTTAGTTTTGAGTTGATTCTGAAGAAGATACTCTTCCTAACTTTCTTGTAGGAAGTTTCCCAACTCACTGAATCTTCCTTCAATGCAACAAAGATATTAGTACTAAAATATTTAGTTTTATTTTGAATTAAATATTATTTTCAAATTCTTCTTCAAGATCAAGGATTATGTGGCATTTTTCAATATCAAGGTTTATGTGGCCTTTTCAATATCAAGTCTTCTATGGTCTTTTTTTAGTACCAATACTCTTGTGGCCTATTTCAATATCAAGGCTTCTATGTATTTTTTAGTATCAAGGTTTCTATGGCCTTTTCAGTATTAAGAATTCTATGGATTCTTCTTCAAGGCTTCTATGGCCTATTATTCAAGGCTACTATGGCCTTTTTGTATAAAGGCTCCTATGGCCTATTCTTCAACTGTGGAGTTCTTTAATATAGCAATGGAGATATTCAATATCCTATCTTCACCATGATCCTTCACTAGAAGTCTTCTTCTATAGTATTCTCCTCTTGCATAATGAACTAATATATACACTATGAGGGCATGCCAATCTTCAGGAAATAAATTTGGGGTCTCCTAGCTTTTTGTCGTAGGAGGAGTCCCACTCCTCTAAGAATTAATTTTTTGCAACAAAAATAAATTTAGGTACTAGTTCAAAAATTCTAGATAACCTGGATGATATTCACTAGATGATTTGTCAATCTAGTGGATTGAATGTTGAGTCATAGTCTTCATGAGTTTTCCTTATATATGGAAAAGACTTTAAAAAAAAATTATAGTATTTTTTGAAACTAAGATTTCTTTCATTCCTAACTTTGTGACTCTCCCTAATTCTACCATCTATATTCTTTTGAGATATTTTGACATTGGTTGGTTTTGTTGCACATTATTTTGATAAAAAAAACTTAGGCTAAATGATAATGGTGGTTTCCTTATTGATTTACATAGACTAGATCTACCATAGATCTAATACCACTGTTAGCTTTTGATGAATGAGAACTGGGAGATAACAATCATAAGATGTAGAATAATATGAAAGAAAGTAATATGCTAGATGACTAAAATATGTTGTAAATAGAAATCATATAAAATATTACAATGTAGCTATGGAGGAAATGAATGCTCCATTACTAAAGCTACTAAACTACATTGCACCCATCACCAATGGATGGTGAAGAACATAGAACTTTTGTCTCACCCCAAGTCTAATGATTTAGATAGTAGAGAAGATGACACTATACAAAGGATAGTAGCATCATTTCATCAGGAGTTTGATAATATCATGAAAGAACAAAAGAGCAAACCTGATAGAAATGACATTTGGTGCATAAAATGCAAAATTGAAGGGCATACACATGTAAAGTGTCTACAAAATAACTATTGTCACATTTGTAATGTGATGAGACATGAGGTAATGCTATATTTGTATAATGCAAGAGCTTTTCCATAGGTCCTAACAATCTAGGAGCAGGAAGAGAAATAGAAGACCCTAGGAAGTGGGTAACAGGTAAAAAGTGGTGGTTATAGAAATAGCAGACGAGGTGGAAGGATGAACTAGGGCAATCAACAAGTATTATAGAGCCATTTGCAGTATGAATAAAAAATGAGGCCAATCATACAGTGTCATAATTTCCAAGAAAGGTATTTTGTGAAAAATTATCCTTCACCTTAGAGGTAGGAAACACCAAAAGCAAGCACTGCACATATGTGTAGGTGGTGTGGTCTGGTAAAACACAAAGAAGCAAATCGACCAAATTAGGCAAGTTCAAGCAACCCACAGAATGTCAATTATTTAGACATTGAGGTTCCTCAAGTTAAGGAGGAAACCCAGGAACTTTTATTTGTGACTAGGAATCGAGCTAAAAAGGATAAGTACCAAGATCCAACAAAGGAAAAGTAGCACAACAAGTAGCAAAGAAAATACTACAAGATGAAGCACATAAATCTAAACAAGTGAAGTTATCCAAAGAAAAGGAACCAAAAATTCCATCAGAAGAGAAGGTGATTGTGCAAAGTCTGGAAGCACAGGTCTTGGAAAACATAGTAGAGATAAAAGTGTTGAACCTATTGGAAGCTATTCTAGTATTGTAGAAAGCAATGGTGGAAGAAATACAACCGCATAAGGTGATGGAACTATAGAGCCAACCAATTCATGAGAAGAAAATAAAAGATCAATTCATGGATCTGACTATATTAATGATTGATGTGGGAAAGAAACTTGCATTAGTTCATATGGAGATCCTAGGGCACAAATTAACACAAGTCATTATGGACGAAGGATCTAGCATCAATATGCTACCTAAAAGAACCTGGCTAGAATTAGGCTCTTTATCTCTATGGGCTCTGAGATTCTAATTATATGGTGCTGACCAATATGGTATCAAGACAAAGGGAGTTTTGATAGCACAAGTGGTGATAGCTAACCAAGAGTTTGTCTTGGATTTCATTGTGATTGCTATGCAAAATCTTGCATACGATGCTCTCTTGGGGAGAGGATGGTTACGAGTAGCCAAAGTTAATCACAACTGGGGAAAGAATCAAATCACTTTCAAGAAGGAACAACATAAATATATGATTAATATAGCTAATAAAAAATTCAGTGAGGATGTAGCTACGATGGATGAATTAGAAAATTCCTCAGGAGATGAAGGGTATGAACCTGATGGAGAAGGAATGTTGCACCTAGATGAATGTAGTGAAGATGAATCTAGATCTACTAGTGGACTTATTCATTGGCAAATGGAGGAGTACAAAAATTTTCAGCCCAACTACCTTTGTATTGAGTCAAAAGAGATCAAGAAAAAATAAGACAAACCAAAATTCATTCAAGAACCTAAGAAGGAGGCAAAAGAGAAATGGATATTCCCAAAAAAAATTGTAGAATATATAGTGGGAGAAGTAGATATTGATAAACGATCGATACACTCGAATAATTTCAATAAATTAGCAAATGATTCGAATAATATAAAAAATGAAGGACCTTGGATATTAGACATCAATCTCGGAATGAAGGAGGAACCTAGGATGATTCACTATGGTGATTATTGGAACCCTATACTAAAAGCGGTGGATTTTAAGATATTATTGGAATATAAGGATGTCTTTGCATGGACATATAAGGACTTGAAGGGAGTACCACCTGAGTTATGTTTCCATAATATTACACTAATGCATGGAGCACAAACCGTAAGGAGGAGACCATATAGAATGAACCCAAAGTATGTTGCATTAGTGAATGCAGAGATAGAAAATATTTTGGAGGTAGGAATGATATTTAGGATGACAAGCAGTGAATGGGTATCACCTATAGTGATCACCATGAAGAAGGAAGTGTACAAGATTAGAATATGTGTGGAATTTAGTATTCTAAATGTATTAATTATTAAGGACCCCTTCCCTATTCCCTTCATAGATTCTATCTTTGAAGAAGTCGCGAGACACAAGATCTATTTATTTTTGGATGGGTTTTCAGGTTACAATCATATTAGTATAGCCAAAGAGGATAAGCTGAAGACCACATTTATTTTGGAGAATGGCATCTTCACATAAAATTGTATGCCTTTCAGGCTCTGTAATGCCCTAGCTACATTTTAGTGCATCATATTGAATATATTTGACCAATTGGCAATAGAGAACTTCAAAGAATTTTTGGATGATTGGTCAATTTATGTGAAGATCAAGGAGCATCTTCCTGCCCTTAGTGAATGCATGAGTAGGTGCAAAAATGTACAAATATAATTAAATCTAGATAAATTCTACTTGATGGTACCATATGGAAAATTGTTAGGACACATAGTGTACAGTGAAGAATTAAAAATAGACCTTGATAATATATGTGTGATATTACACATGGAAGAACCATATGATGTGATTTCACTTAAAACCTTCTTGGGATCAATGGGATAGTATTGAAGGGTTATCTGGAATTATGCACATGTATCCTACTCATTGGATTCATTGACGAAGAAGAATATTCCTTTTATATGGATAAAGGACACCAAGGAGCCTTTGAGGAGATGAAGGATAATCTTGTGAGTAGCCTGATTTTGGTGTTCCTAAACTGGGATAAGGAATACCATGTCCATATTGATGCTTAAAATTTTGTAATTGGATGTGCTTTGGCACAAGAAGGGTAGTTCAGGTTGGATCAGCCTATTTTGTTTGCTTGTCACCAATTGTCAAGGCTAGAGAGAAATTAGAGAACAACAAAAAGAGAATCTTTGGGAATGGTATATGCAGTCCATATTTGTAGGCATTACCTATTGGTAAATTCCTTTGATTTCTACATATATCACCAAGCTCTATTGTAATTGATAAATAAACTAGTAATACAAGGATATGTCAGTAGGTGTCTCATAACCCTACAGGAGTTTGTATTCTGAGTAGTAGTGAGACCTAGTAAGAAGCATGTCATTATAGACTAGTTTTCTTGGATATGATGAGGAGATCCTACAAGAATAAGAGTTTCGGATGAATTCTTGGATGCACAATTATTCACCATCAATATTTTTCCATCATGGTACAAGTTTATTTGCTAGTATCTTTCCATAGGAGAGTTGCCATAGGAAATTACAACAACCGAGAAAAAGAAAGTGATCATGAAATCAGCACCCTTCCATTTGATAGCAAGATTGTTGTATAATATGGGAATCAATGGTATCTTACAAAGCTGTGTTATGAAAGAAGAATTCAAAGTAGAATTTAAATAAGCTCATGAAGGCTTAGTAGGATGGCACATGGGACTAGATGTGATAGCTAGGAAAATATTACTATCTGGACTATGGTGGCCCATACTGTATAATGATGCAAAAGAGTATGTGAAAGCATGCGATACTTTTCAAAGGGCAGGAAAGATGGCAAAGAGATAATTTTTGCCATTGCATCCATCACAACCATAGGAACAATTTTAAAGGTGGGTATTAGACTTAATTATACCATTGAAGACATCTCAAAGAAGGACGTGTAGATACATCGTAGTAGCAATAGAATACTTGGCAAAATTGATTGAAGCAAGAGCATTACCTGATAACTCAACAAAAAGTACAACAAGATTCTTATACGAGCAGATAATCACAATATTTGTTATTCCACTATAGATAATGAGTGATCGAGGGGGACACTTAGTCAATGAAATCATAAAAACACTATCGATGGGGTTCAGGATTTTACACTCATTGTCTAGTCCATATTATCCTAGAGCTAATGGGCAAGTTGAAGCAAAAAATAAAGTCCTAGTTTCTACTTTGTATAAAACCTGTGGAATAGAGGGAGCAAATTGGGAGGAAAGGCTACCATCTATTTTATGGGTATATAGAATAAATTTTAAACCTACAATAGAGCATACACCTTTCCAGTTGATGTATGGACAGGAGGCAGTGGTGTCGGTTGAATTATTGATACCAAGTTTGAGAGTCATGATATAACATAGCTTAGGTGATAAAGAAAGTTTGGAAGAGTGATTGATAGCACTAATAAAGTTAGATTAAATATGAGTCATGGCACAATGGGTGATTAAGGTAGACCAAAAAAGAAGGCATGACATGACAAATATTTGAGGAAGTTAGAACTTAGTTCGGGTGACTTGGTTCTAAATTTTAATGGGAAGAGGGAAATAAAGCCTGATAATTTATGGCTTTGTCCCTATAAAGTGGTTGAATTAATGAATAATGGAGCAGTCAAGTTGTAGAACTTGAATGAGATGGAGGTACCCAACACTGTAAATGGCTCAAAGTTGAAGCCTTACAAGGTACAATGCTTATTCATTTATTTAGAATATATTGGATGACGAAGATGAGTAGAAGCTCAACAAAGGAATCAAGGTGAGCCAAGTCCATCATAAGAGGAGCCTAAAATGGGAATTTCACACTTATTCATAGAATGTGAGGAGACATGACCAACCATAGAACAACAAGAGTTGGAACCTCGACTCGAAGAAAGAAGAATATTGCGAGTGCATGTCAGATTTGTGGATGAGACTAAAAGAGTAGAAGAGGAAGATGAAGAATGAATTCCTCTAAACAAAAGAGGACATCACAAGATAGTATTGTTATCCAAAAATAGGGGAAGGCAAGAAGAAGCACCCCAAGTAAATAGAAATAGGATGTATCCTTAGGTGGAACATAGAGAACTACCCCAAAAAGTGGAAGGAAAAAGAAGGATATGATTAATAGTATGATATGAGGATAGCAAGCAACTGGATGAAGACAACTACATGGGCATTAAAACTCACTAGTAAGCTACAATAATTTGTGATCCATTTTTAAACTCACACTAGAGAGACTTTTCACATTCAAATAAATTGAACCAAAGAAGAAAAAAAGATAAAAATCAAGGGTTTAACTCCATTAAAGGAAGAATTCGAGTTCATTCAGAAAGAAATGAGGGTTTACAGTAGAAGGCATCGAGACATGAATCAAGTTGTTGAAAAAAATATACTTAGGGTTCAAATAAGTGGAGGATTGGAGCCATAGTAGATAAATTGTGGGGAAAAGAAGTTACAAACCCTAATTTGACAAAAGTGGCCAAAAATTAAATGTAGTCAAAGAATTTACAAAATGCTTACAAAGATCAACACTTGAACAATGATAAGAATAAAAACAATCTCACCTATGCAGTCAAGTATTTCATAAATAATGGCACTTGAACATTGATAAGAAGCAAAACAATCTCACCTATGCAGTCAAGTGTTTCATAACAAATGACACTTGAACATTGGTGAAAATCCTAAATCTTATCTACATAGTCAAGTGTTTCATAGAGAATGATATTTGAATATTGATAAGAAGCAACAATCTTACCTACACAGTTAAGTGTTTCATAAAGAATGGCACTTGAACATTATTAAAAATCCTAAATCTTATCTATGCAATCAAGTTTTTTTATAAATAATGACACTTGAACATTGATAAAAGGAAATATAATCTCACCTACACAGTCAAGTGTTTCATAAAGAATGGTACTTGAAAATTGGTGAAAATCCTAAATCTTATCTACGCAATCAAGTGTTTCATAGAGAATGGCACTTGAAAATTGATAAGAAGCAACAATCTCACCTATGCAGTCAAGTGTTTAATAGATAATTACACTTGAACAATGGTGATAATCCTAAATCTTACCTATGTAATAGGGTTATACACAACGGTGAATATTCACAAATTGGGTAAATATTAGCATTTTAGAAAATGCAAATTGGCTATTTTGGGGGACCTTAGACATTAGCCATTTCACCCAAAAATTTTGGAACAAAACTTTTTTAGATGTCGATTCTTCGTGCATTGATAATAGTATTACGTATTTTTTTTAAATTTTCCAACACTCCCACCTAAGTCGTGGACTATTTTGACCATTTTTTTTAGTTTTTAACTTATCTCACCAACTATACCTCTATATATAAATAACACATTAGAGATACTTTTTCATTTAAAACATTCAAACTATTAGAAAATTGAGCAGGCATAGTGAAAATTAAAACCTTCAAAGTGAAAATATGAACTGAAATATTTAATCTATTATAGAATTCCACTGAACTTCAGTTGTGTGCAAAAACCAATTGATTTGGATCAAAACCAGACCCATTTCTACACTTGAAATGACTATCGAACATATTTTTGTACCTATATCAACATTTGGACTGTATTCTATACCCAAAATGGTATCTTGACCTTATTTTAAACTTAGTCTGACTGCCATATCTCTTTTACTACTCAGAATGATTGTTGAACATATTTTTCCACCTAGATCGATTATTGAATATTTTTTCACCCAGACCAATTATCAGACTTCTTTTTTGCTCGAATTGATTTCCAGATATTTTCCCATATAAATTGATTTTCAGATTACTTGTTCCACCCAAACCATCTTTCGAACTGCTTGTTCCACCTGTACTGACTATCGAACCATATTTTCCACCTAGACCACCCGATAGACCTCTTTTTCCATTTGAACTGACTTTCGGGCCTCTTTCCTACCCAAACCGACTGCTAGACCTCTTTGTCAACCCAATCCATTAGTCAAACCTTTTATTCCACTAAGTACTTTGTTTCTATTTAGACATTTTGAATCTGTGATCCTGTGTTTTTTTGGTTTTATAAATAATAGTAATTAAAATAGTTGTACTAATAATATCTATTTTTCTATCATCTAATTGTTATTTTTTTTTTTTGCTATTTTTTTATCATTTACTAAAAAATAAGTCAATTCTCTATTCTCCATTTTTTCCCTTAGTTTTTATCTATGTTAAAACTCTTTGATTCTCTATTTCTATTGAGATCTAATTTTCTGTTATAAGATTATAAATAAGTAAATGTTTTGGTTCTCTAAGGACATTGTGATTCTCTATTTCTCTAAAGACATTGTGATTCTCTATTTCTTGTCCATTTTGTACTAAAATCTTATATTTTTCAACATTTGTATTTTTGGTTAAATCTTGCATACACATAAGTTTTTTTTCTTAAACTGATTTGAATTTTTATATTGATTATTTTTTTGGTCTTATTAGTTATAGGTGTTATCTCTATAAAACAGAGTATTTGAGTACATTAAAAAAATCACAATAAAGAATGACTAAAAATAGGTATTTATTTTCTACCGGCCATCCATATGTTTATTCTAATTACAATATTATCTTGAGGCTTCATAGAAGTAATATGTCTTTAACATTTTATTACTTTTATAAATTGAATAATATTTTCTTTACAAGTAAAATATCACCTACTAGTGATGCAAAAAAAGGGGCCAAATCTTCTACTGAAAAAAGTATCTAGAATTATTTCAGCCATATGTTGAAATCCAACGAGCCATCGACATTTGTGCAAATTCAAGGTACAAATTATTTTTGACTACTAAATATTTAGGTGTATTTGTTAGTTTAAATAATTATTTCTTCCTCAAAAGGTTTATTTATAGTTAGTGCCTCTAGCCATATTGTATGATGATATGAATCATATTTTTTTTTGTTAATTTATTTTGTTAAATTAAAAAATTATTAAGAATAGTATTGTATTCTACTATGTAAAATACCCTATTAACCCTGGTATGCCTCCACTTAAATATATTCATCACCAAGAGATGCCTTCTAATGAAAATTATCTTAACAATGACATCCAACAAGTACTTGAAGATAATCCTCAACATTACATGCTAGTTGAAAATGAAAGCAATAAATCAAATACATTACAAACTTCTTTTGAATCTTCAAGAAAAAAATAAAAAATAGAAAGGCATATAACTAGGCTATTGTAATGACATTTAAGAATCAATTGGTAGAAAATTTCCCTATATTGAGACTGTTCTAACTAATGACAACCAAGTCGATTATAATGTATGTAGATGCAAAATTTATAGTTCAAACATAGGTAAGGAACATAGGCTGCAAAATAAGATAGATACAATAGAAAATCATGCTAGCAAATTTTATGTAAAAATTATAAGAAGTGATGGTAAAATTAATAAAATAGTAAGGTGGAAGGATGCATCAGAATGTATGCATATCCAATATGCAATATAATATGACAATCAATTAAAAGAACAACAATCTCTTGTTGAGAAATGTGGAATTATTGAAGCCCAATTTCATAAAATTCATAAGACCACCTTAGCTTCAAAAAGTTTGTAGTTTGTTGTTGTATATAGTATTCTCAAGAAGGGTATACCCATATCTAATTTATCGATTATATGCACCCATTTAAACTAGATGATATGTAAAACCTTCATAGTTCCCATTGGTTTGATCGAAGTGGTTGGAAAATGGTAAAATATCTATCATTAGTAGAGAAGGAGGACCTGAGGGAGAAAGTAAAACTTACCAGATTCATTTCACTTCCTATTGATGAGGTGACGTTTGTGGACAACACATCCTAACTTTGCATGATGTGTATACATTTCAAAATAATGTCAGACAACCTAGTTTGCTAGGATTATGTAAGATGGTTGAAAATTCAAATGTAGAAAACATTTATAATGTTGTTGTGACTAGTTTACAGGATATTGCAGGAATGAATGATATAGACATATCCTCAAAGTTAATGTGCATTGGAGCTTATAGTGTTGCTATAATGCAAGGCCATAGGAATGGTCTCTGTGTTCGACTTCAAACCATAATTACTCCATATATGATACTCATTCATTACATGGCTCATAGAGTGAATATTGCATATAAAATCATGAGCACTTTTAAAAATGTTGAGAGAGTGGAAGACCATTCATGAAATACATTCTTATTTTTCTTGTAGTCAAAATTTTTTTGTAGAGTTTCAATAGTTTGTACTAGGAGTTATAGAAGAAAATAAATTGTTAAAATATGTGGATACAAGGTGGATTTCATTGTATCAACCTGCACACAAAGTTTCTACAAAATATCAATTATTAACAGGGTTTATGTACACAAATCGTAGGGTAGTTGATAAGGCAAAATATTTGTTATTTTGTTTGACTGACTTCAAAATCCTATTAAAATTATGTGGTATTCTTCCAATGTTACAGGAAATGAGTAGATTTATTAAACTTGCACAAGATATATTCATCTATATCATTGATTTCATAAGTATGAGAAAACAAATATGCATGATTATTGATAGTTTATGGATCCAAATAAGATTTTATAGATCCCTTGTTTGATAGTTGGAATACATTCACAAATGTGAACAATAAAAAAAGCTTTTTGAAGTTTGACATCAATAATCATATTTGTATTACTAATCATGGAAAGTTGATATCTCTATATTGATTTAAAAGGAAATCAAGTATAGTTGTGGATGATTTTTAAAGTTCCTGTAACACACAATAGATTTCATATTGTTTTACATAAAACTAAGACAAATTTACCAAATATAGAAAAATATTTGACAAGTGAGAAGAGAATGGTTTCAAAGAGATGAGTTGCTTGAGGCCATGGGTGTGGTTAACCCCATGTTTTAGGGTCTTTGTATTGAATACAATTCTACACATGAGTTGTTTATTAAATATATGCTCATTCTTATTAAGCATTTAAATAAAAGTGTGGAAGTAAATGGTGTTAAAATCAATGGTATACTCAACAAATATCATTTAAAACAATAGTCATCACATTTTGAAAGAACAATGGTTGGGAAAATATCATTTTTGAGTAACATCCATGAGACTAGTTCCATTGCACGTTTGCGGAAAAAATTGTATCCAAGTACTGTCCTAAAAGATATTATAATTGAATACTTTTATTTGTATGAATTATGTCAAATGATGATTTTGGGATTAGTGGAAGATGAGAGGGTTTTTAGTGCACTATATTTTGTTAAATCTAAGCTTCTACAACAGGTTGGATAAAAATTTAAAAAATTGTTTGAGAATTTATGTGTCATCATATCAGTTGGATAAATTTCCCTATGACAAAGCATTGACATACTAAAATTCCCTTGCAGGCATAAGGGGTACAACGAATACAACCGATAAGGAGGATAATGATGCTTTCAGTGATCAGATTGTGGAGACACAAATATCTGCTATGCTTACCAGTGATACTTAACAAGCTAAAAAATATTTGTTTTAGCTACCTAATTTGTGATTTTTCTTGTATTTCACAATGATAATTTTACCTCTCTTTGTTGTTAGATTTTACAATATTTTTCATATTTATTATATTTCACAATATTGTTGCATAATATTGACAAATTTGAATTCAATGTTAACTTTGTTGTTTTGGAAATATTTTTTAACTGCTTTCATATAATAGTATTATAAATGTATGAATATCATTAATTTTTTTGAAATTAGTTTAAAGCTTCTATATAATGATAAATGTGTGCGTATTGTTGTTTTTTAAATGGTTTTAATTGCTTTCATATTGCTAAAGTTTTGGACAAGATAAGCAATTTTTGGTTCAAATTTTAAATTTTAATTTTTTAATGATTTCACAACATTGATAAATATGAATTCATTTGTAGTTTTCAATATTCGTATATTTCTATATTACTATATTTGTTCTTTGTTTGAGATTAATATAATATATAAAATTGTATTGTCATAGAAAAATCATCAAAATATTATAAACAACAACAAACATAAAATAAAAGAGAAAACAAAATTAGTAAATGCCTTTTTCATATATAGATTCAAAATATATTATAATGTGTTTAATTATTGACTGAAATACAACAAAATGTTCAGACAACTTGTAAAATTTTCAAACTAATTCTAATATTTGGGTTTGTTTTTGAGGATTATCCTTGAGCTAAGGATTCTCCTAGAGTTACCTATTTGATTAATTTTCTCCTTCATGTGCACCAGGTGATGGCAATGCTCTAGATCTCACTAAATATTATTCTAATTTTTTAAAATTCCTCAACAATCTAACTTTGTCTTGGGTAGGATATTGAAACACTTTCAAAATAAGATTTTTCTCTAGCCCTTCCCCAATCAGGAGATTCAGATCCACTTTAAGTTTATCCCTCAAAAATATTTTTAAAATGTTATTATCTTTCTTTCAGTTGCACTATCCTCTTCATTATTATTGTCATTTCTAAAAATTTCTTTGTGGCCTCTATATTGACTTGCATGTTTAGAACTTGTAAATTAAAATTTCCAAAATTTTATTGTAAAAGAAAAAAAACATAAGTTAGTAGAGTTATATGACATAATTTAAACAAAATATATGCAACTAAATTCTCACCTTGACCACATCTCTTGTATCCAAATCAACTTCAATGATTTTATTATTGGAAGCCCATTGGTTATAGTACGCTTGGGCTTCAACATTGATGTTCTCAATTATATTCAACATAATATTTAAAACTTCATCATCGTATGAAGTCCTACACATAATTGATCTTGATGTGGCTTATTGTAGCAGACCACTAAACTTCTTTGGTTCATTCTCAATCTGAGAAAAATATTTCTCCATTCTATTAAAATTTTATAACGGGTATTTATTTCCTTTATAAAAACTTTAGCCCAAATTTCCCAATCCTTCATAACTTTTAAATCTTGAAGCACCCTGTCTTGGAGGTTTGCTTCAATACATCACAAGTTGAATATTGTACATAAAAATTAACTTTCTCATCCTCAGATTGAGGATGAGAGTGGGCTTCCCTAGAAAGAGGTGGTAAAATTTGCTCAATTTATGGGGCTATTGTTTGTTCTACTTTTGTTTGTGGATATTCAAGCACATCTGTCTCTTGAGAGCCCAAAAATGTTACCCTAAAAAAATATTCCTCATCAAGTAGAATATTATCTAATCTAATATTTTTCATTGACACATCTAGTATGAAACTTGTGTTAAATGAAAAGGTGAGGAAAACCCCCTGCAATCTTAATTGTAGAAGTGTTTTTCCCCTTCCATGGGCCATATTGACCTACCCTATCATTTTTTGCACCTATGGTTGCTATCATGCTGGTAGTGGCCTCATGACATGCTGCTCCTGGCTTCTCATCAATTTTTCTTGAGAGCCTCCTGAAAATAGTTAAGTAAGAAATTGTTAAAATTATTAAAAAAAAGATAGAAAATAAAATTTAATTTCAAGTAAAGAGACAATGATTTACCTGACGATGATTGAATCTCATGTACAATTTTACAATCAGGGGTGGTGCACAATTTTGAAAACATTAGAAAATATTTAATAAAATTTATTATAATTTTATGTAATAAACTAACAAATATACAAATAAAATATTGATAGAGAAACTTACATGTGAGAGTGTTGATCTGACTCGATTCAGGTTAATTTTCAAATACAGGTGGAAAAGAAGAAGATCGAGGAGTACCCTACTATGTACATTTTTGTAGCCTCACTATTGGTGTTGATTCTGATTCATTGTATGTATATTCACCACATACTTCATGCACGTGACCCCTTATGCTAGAATCCTATTTTTTACTTTTTATCATTGTCTTATGCTATATTTAGTTGCAAATAAAAATTAAAACTAAAAACATAGCTAAAATTTATTAAAAAAATGGATGTGAAACATGGAATTATCATCAAATCATCTTGTTTCATACCCATGTTTAGTAGTGTGGGATGCAATACTAATGGTTTTTCAATATTTTTAAAATTATGAAAACTTTCATAAAAAAAATCTAAAATAAAATTAACCATCACCACCATTTTGACTTCCTATATCCCAACATCGTGCAACTTTGTTATGATGAATTCTAAAATATATGTTCACCCTTCACAATATGTGCTTTGAATGCTATGAATGATATACACCAATGCCCATAAAGGAAGTTCTATTCTTCCAAGCAAAAATAGTATTTCTTGGAAGAACTCAATAATGGCCTTCAGATCTTGATTTCCAACACAACTATTTGTTAAGCCTCTTTTAGACTTAGCCACAGAAGTTGCACAAAAAAAATTAGACAGGACATAAAAAATATTAAATTTTTAACAATAATGGATACCCCTACCTCCTTAGGTCTTACTCGAAAGTGGCATCCCTTTTGGGATGTTTTCCACAAAGAAAAAAATAATAATAATAATACAAATAAGTGACGAGAATTATACCTTCAACCACATTCCACGAGAGATCATAATTGTCCTCCAAGTAATTTTTATCACACTGAGACAAAAAGAACCTTGGATACATGACAAGCAAACCCTTGTGCAAATATCTATTAGCCTCTATATGTTAGAAGGTTTGATTGTGAATGATATTTGTTTATTTCAAACTATCACATTCACTATTGCACGGTCATGGTCGTAACCATCAATGATATTTTGTATAAGGTGCTTGTCAGTCTTGAACTATGACATTGAAAGTAAGTTTTACAAAATTTCTTTAGATAGCCACAAATTGTCATAACCAGGGGTGGTTGACAAATCTATCATGGTGGTACAAGTAGCATTCTTGAACACTAAATTTCTAGTGGTATTTTGAGTAGAGGTGGTAGTGGTGGCCATTTTTCATTGTTAAAGAAGAAATTGGATTCAAAAGGGTGTAGGGTGATGGTGGATCAAGGAGGGTTTGAGTGCAATCATATAAATGTAATAAAAAAAATGACTATCAATGTCTATTTATAGATAGAAATGACCATATTTGGACACATGGTAAAATTTTATTCAGTATGCAATGAGGTTGACCAAATGTGTGATACATGGCAAGTAAACATTGGCTAAGTGGTAGACCTTGTATTCCACCCGATAATTATTTTTCACCCAAGCTATAAATCAGACCTTGCATTCCACCTGGTCTACTACCCGAACCTTGTTTTCAAATTTTTCATTAGTTTAACCTCATTTTTCACCTGGGCCATTAGATGGCCCCTATTTTTCACCCGATCTACTAATTAGACAATGTTTTAACCTGATCCATAAATCGGACCTTGAATTCCACTTGGTCTGCTACCTGGACCTTATTTATCACTCGATCCATTAGCCGGACCTCATTTTACACCTAGGCCATTAGACGGTACCTATTTTTCACTCGATCCTTAAGTCAATACCTATTTTATCTTGCTCCTTAAACCAAACATTGCATTCCACACGATCCATTAGTTGAACCTCATTTTTCACCCAGATTGTTTTTAGGACATTATTTTACACCTGATCCATTAAACTGATATCATTTTTCACCCGATTCATTATCTAAACCTTGTTTTACACCTATTCCTTTAGTTGAATAATGTTATTCACCTGATGATTTAGATTGATAGTATTATCCACCAGGTCTATGGCTAGATCATATTTTCCTCCTGGTCTGAGCCTAAACCGTGTTTTCCACCCAATTTGAACACAGAGCATATTTTCCATGCATTCTCTAACAAAACCATGTTTTACACTTGTTTCATGGTCGGGATGTGATTTTCACATGATCCAAACTCTGACTATGTGTTTAACCCGGTCTGAGCTTGAATCGTGTTTTCCACCTGATCTAGCCAAAACTATCAAATTTACCAAAAAATTTTAATTTTTTTGAAAAACTAATGTAATTCATCATTTCCTCCTACATGAAGTTGGCCAAGATTCACCAAGGTTTCTAAATGGATTCGCTAATTTTTTACAAGTACATTTTGGGTTCGAACCCTTATGCATAACCCTGCTATGCAGTTGATTGTTTCATACATAATGACACTTGAACATTGGTAAGAAGTAAAATTTTCATCTACATAGTTAAGTATTTCATAGAAAATATCACTTGAACATTGATAAGGAGAAAAATAAATAATATAGGTACCTCATCTACATAGTCAAGTGTTTCCTAGAGAATGGAACTTGAACATTGATGAGAAAAAAACATTCAAATATCATACAGGTACCTCATCTACATAGTCAAGTATTTCAGAGAGAATGGCACTTGAACATTGATGAGAAGAAAACATTCAAATATCATAGGTACCTTATATATGTAGTCAAGTATTTCATAGAGAATGTTACTTGAACATTAATGAGAAGAAAACATTATCCTCCATGTAAATATCACAAGTACCTCATCTACGCAGTAAAGTGTTTTATAGAGAATGGCACTTGAAAATTGATGAGAAGAAAATATTATACTTCATTTAAATATCATAGGTACCTCATCTATGCAGTCAAGTGTTTCATAAAGAATGGAACTTGAAAATTGATGAGAAGAAAGAATTATACTTCATGTAAATATCACAAATACCTCATCTACATAGTAAAGTGTTTCATAGAAAATGGCACTTGAAAATTGATGAGAATAAAATATTATACATCATGTACATATCACAAGCACCTCATCTATGTAGCCAAGTGTTTCATAGAGAATGGCACTTGAACACTGATGAGAAAAAACTTATATATATATTCTATAGTTACCTCATCTACGCAATTAAGTGTTTCATAAAGTATGGCACTTAAAAATTTATGAGAGGAAAAATATTTTTCAAAAACATTATACTTCATGTACATATTATAGGTACCTCATTATTTCTTAAATTTTATCATGAATACAACACCCTAGGCCACCATTTAAACATAATGAGATCATATTCCCACACACAATAACACATAAAAGGTAAAGAATCTACCTCTAAAACATGAGCATTCTCCTACATCTGATCTAGATATCACTTCTCACAACATACTTCTAGATAAGCATATCATATAAAATATCAACACATCTATCAAAGTGGGGCAACTACCCTCCCTTAGCATTTGGTCATCATCATGATATTATAAAATCATCATTAAACAACCAATCAAGACTACAATCGCTTAAGTCAACTATATCATAAAATCTCAACACATCAATGCATAAATCACATATCAAAGCATCAACATCTAAATCAAACCACAAGCAATCAAAACATCATATCAAGATCAAAATACAAGTATCATATATATACCTCATATCATACATGTTGCTAGAGAATATGTATCACAAAATAAAAAAATGATACACTCAACTCATGAAAGGATGGTGTACCACAACCCAAAAATCTGATACACTTACCCCTATACATCCCTAAATTAGTCTAGCTAGTAGAACCCACCTCTCCATCACCCCTTGGAGGAGGAGGAGGATAAAAATTGGTAGTCCTTAGAGAGGTATCACTCATAGAAAAATATCTTGACTATGATTCTAAAGGTGATTGTGCCCATTGCTCTATAAGGATCTCTACCTAATATAGCTAGCAGTAGTATATGGTCCTACCCTGCTCTCTCTCTTGAACCAAATTATTACACATTATAGTTTAATTGTAAGATCCACTCTCATAGTCTCCATCACCACTCTAGAACTCTCTAGTGCCTCTCTAGAACTCTCTAACTATCACTCTAGTGGCCCTATAATCATGGCCACCACCACACTATCCAAGCCCCAACCTCTATATTACTGAGCCTCATATCTCTCCCTCATCATCTACTTGAAATAAGACCTAAGACCAACAATGATAATTTGATCCATGACCCACTCCTTCGTAACTCAATCCAAGTTCGATCAAAGTTTGGTGATGGTCTCCTCACTATCAACTCATACTTGAGTCATCTCATCCTAGATCCTGGTCACATCATCTCAAACTCTGATGACCTCCTCCACCCGTATAACCTTAGAGACTACCAATTGGATCCTCAAATCCATCATTATAGCCTCCTCTACCATATTTTTAGGACCTACCTCTCAACAAAAATCTAGCCCTATCCCACCAAAGTTTGGTCCTACTCTACCTAAACTTGGTCCCACTCTGCTAGGTGGGGCACATAGAAGTCAAATCATGATCAATGAAGCTATATCTAAGGGGCACTAGATGATCCCTAGGATATCCATTTGGTTGTCATCCTTCACCATCCCTCTCTCTTAAAATAATGCCTATTCTTTATTAATGTGCTCAATATATCTTGAAAGACCTATCTTTGATTCCTTAGTGGTGGACCCACTATCAGTTGATGAGGCTTAAATCACCTATACCAGTCATCATACTCCACTGCTATCCCCACATCATCCAATCCAAGATTTAGTTCTATTGGATCATCCTCATCAACCTCTAGAAAGGTAATAGGGTCCACAAGATCCCACCATGTCTCATGATACACTCATTGTATCCATATATTACCCACTTTCAGTACCCCTTGTACCTATCCAAACTGATGAGTCATGTGGTCAAACTAGTATAACTTGTAGACCTTGTTACAATATTCTAGCCATTGAATATGACTCAACCTAGAAAACTCCTTGCGGTCACCCAACCACATGTGCTTATCCCTCCATGATCACCAGATAATATGGGCCACCCTCATATCATCAATGAGATACCTCATCCAAGCTAAAGAACACGAAAAAGTATATATGCACCTCTCCCATATGTAAATCGTAGGCCTCTCTAAGTCAACATCCCTCATTACTACCATAGGCTTATAGATGGCTATATGCTTCCACACACAAACCCAGATCAAAGAACACCATGTCAAAATATAACCCTATCTATATACCACCTTGTACAGAGTAAGGTATAACCTCACCAAGATAACAGGGGTCCATGCATAGATATTTTGATCATCCCTCATATTTCTATAATTTACTCCCATAAACATGGTATAAAACTCCTACTGGTGTCACCCATCATCAATCCTGACATCATTTATGCTAGGAATATCGTTCATTGATCAATATTCCCTCCTACATAGGCATCATTGATCCTAAATCTATCCTTCATCCTAAAAAACTTCACCCTTCCTCAAGAAGGCTAACATACCAACCCTCACACTCATCCCTAGGTGGATGGGCATGACTTGAATATGCACCTTAAGGATGTGTCATACATCCTCTAGCATGATTGTTATCTCACCCATCGATATCCTTAAAGTTTTTGTGGATGGATACCATCTCTTTGTAAGGGCTATCAGTAAGGAGTGATCAAACTCCAACTTAGGCATGTATGCCACATAGTACAACCCTATCACTACTAAAAATATTGCATCTTTCTCTTTGCTTACTCACTAAGATGATCCCCAAGTACTTAGGATGATGCTTCTAACTCATAAAAATATCCATTGCCTACCAAAACCACATCCAAAATATCAAGTTAGAAAGTCTATAAAATATTCTCAAAAAATTATAAAAACACTACCATTGGATAGCCCTTGAAAAGAGCTTTTATGAGTATAAATATACCTATATTTGCACACATATCAAGGCCAAAAAGTGCAAAATAAAATTTACTATCCTATCCCAAATTCACCATTGGAACCAAATTTGCAATTGGCACCAATGTCAAATTCATCACTAGCACCAAATTTTCCACTAATTTCAAAATCAAATAGTGTTTTCTTGATGTACCTAGCCTCGGATATACACCATATCTTCTTGCAACTCTATCTCACTCCAACTTTCTAAAATTGACAAAATGTAAATAAAGACACTTTCACTTTGTCTTTTACCTTTTAAATTGCCAACCTATCATCACAAAAGTAGCTAAGCATATCGTACTCCTAAAAATTCATCCATATTCTCCTCATCATGCAAACTATTCATAAAAAGGGACTATGCAATGATGCAGAATTTTCATGGGATAAAATAACCTTCTCCAGATATCAAGGCATGCAAAACAAGGCATATATGCACAAATTCATCAAAAAGAGAAAATATCAATCATATTTTCAAATCAAAAAATTAATACAACAACAATGCATCACTATGTATAAATTGAGTATCACAACTTAAATTTTGATGCAATATCACAGACAACACAAAAACTAGGGTAAAATGTAGACACCCAATTTTGACACACTAGTCATAATTTCTCAAAACTAGTATACATCCCAAAACTTCCCAAAACTGACTGAAAATTCTACAAAACCTCAATTTGATCCCTCCTAATAATTTTGGGCATCATTTTTCACCTTTACCAAATTTGCCACTCTCACCAACTTTGCTAGTGGTAAATTTGGCAAAACCACATAAATCAACCCCTGATACTCAAAATTAGTTCTGACCAAATTCACCACTCCTACCAAATTCACCAGTGGTGAATTTTTCTAGTGGTGAATTTGGTAAATTTTCAAATTTCAAACCTTACAAAATCATATTTGGGTCCTTACCAAATTTCCACCCAAGTCACCAGATTCACCAGTGGCGAATTCGGTCGATAGTGGCAAATTTGGTCGATAGTGGTAAATTTAACAAAAATGGCCAAGAATCTTCCACATGAACTAGAGAGGCATGGATTGAGATCCCTTTCATATCTACCATTGATTATGCATGCTTCAACAAGGTCTCAAATGCATTGGTTTGAATTTGGTCTTATCCTTTCTCCCTCCAAGTCCCCTCCCAAATCCTATTTAAGGAGGCCATGGGGCAAGAATTCCACAAGAATTTCTACTATAGAAAAGGTTTGCCAAAGTTTCCAAGGACTCTCTTTTCATAGCATTCCTAATATTAAATAATTCTTAGTGTTTCTCTCCAATCATTCTAAGTGTTAGGGGTATTTTGCAAGCATTTATGGAGGGCAACTAGGCAAGACAAGGGAGCTTGGCGGCAAGGAGATCTTCATGCAAGGAAGAGGTCATATCTAAGTGAAATTTAGCATAGTTATCTCATTTATTTTCTTATTGTCCCTTTCAGTTTTAGTTTCCTAAATTAGCATTGCAAGTTTTGCTAACACCACTTACTTGCTTTATTCCTTCTCTTTTTGCATACCTTATCATTGTGTTGGGCTTACCTTTATTTTGTAGGCTTTAACATTGCTTTTGTAGGTTTGATCTCAAGGATTTGTAGCCTCTTTTACACACCTAACACTTCTCTTGTAGGTTTATTTGGACTTGCATATATTTAATTATCATATTTTTATCATAATCCTTTGTTTTTGCAGGGTATTGTGACATCTTCTAACATATATCATACTTCTTTATTTGTGACCTTCTTATTTTCAGTCTTCTTGCTTATACATGTAGCATACTAACCTATTTTCTTCATCCATGCTCATTTAATTTTATATTTCTTTCATCTACAAGCATTTAATCTAGTTTTTTTCATTTTCTTACCATTTCCTTCCATGCACTATATGTAGTTTTACATTGCATATATATATATATATATATATATATATATATATATATATATATATATATATATATATATATATATATATATATATATATATATATATGTATTCCTTTCTCCTTTTTCCCTCAAGGCAAGGTGTGAAGAATACAAGGTTTTCATTGCCTTGTATCTCACATTTATTTGCCCAACCCCAAAGGCTCCTATTGGATCCTCAAAATCCAACTTAATTTACCCTCGGTTTTTCAAAAAATTTGGTGTCCTATGAGTCCCTGCATTTTTTCCCCAGTTTGCCTCCGTTCAATAATTTTTTGGATCCTTGGGTCCTTTCCAAGCCTATCTCACCTTTTGAAAGTGTCTTTGAAAACCTCTGTGTCATTGAAGTTAGGTCATCATTTTGGTCTTTTGTTGTCATTTTTGGACTTTAATAAAATTTAATTAATCATTTTTGACCTCTAGGGTCTTAAATGTTTAATTCTATATATATATATATATATATATATATATATATATATATATATATATTTTTATTTATTTATTTATTTTAAAGTTTGATTATATGTTTAATTAGGTATTTAATTAAATTTGATTTTAATTAAATTTAGTTAAATATTTATTTAAATGTTTAATTTAACTTTATATATAATAATAAATATTATATTTTAATAGTTATATGATAGTTATAATTATAATTATAATTATCATACTTTATATATATATATATATATATATATATATATATATATATATATATATAAGTTATAAAAAAACATTCAGCCAACCCTCGTCAGCCTACCATGAGAGGGGGTCGGCCGATGGACCCCCCTCAATATTTTTATTAATAATAATAATAAATTTTGGTCAACCATGAGAGGGGTCGACCGACAGCCCCCACCTTCCTTGTTTGTTTTTCAATAAAAAAAAATATATAAAAAAAGAGATATATAAAAAATAAAATTAAAAAAAATGAGGTACGTGCATGCCTTTTATATAAAGGCATGCGCGTGCCTTTTTAAAAATAAAAAAATTTAATGAAAATTAAATTTTGGTTGATGGCCATTAGCCATTGTCTGATTCTCTTTGCAAAGGGAATATCGACTACGGCCGATTCTTTTGCAAAGAATATTTTGGTTTTATATAATATTATATATATATATATTATTATTATTATTATTATTATATGGTTTTCCATGCTTTTAAATAAATAAATAATTGATAATAATAGTTTATTATTATTATTATTATTATTTAAATTTTGATAATAAAAATTAAAATTGGCTAAAGTTGACTCCTTATAAAAAAATGGAAAAATGATTTTGCGACCAAGTTTTAGCAGCCAAAAATTAACTTTTTAAAATTGTTTTTGGATCATTTTCCAGACGAATGGAAAAAATTTTGATCAGTGGAGAATACCACCATTTAATTCAAGAAAAATGGTAAATCAATTTCGGAGGCAGTTATAGTTTTTATGGGCCATCACCCAATTTTTTGTAACAATTGCAGTTATGAGCCATTATTGGAGTAGTTGCAGTTTTGGCTATTATGGGCCATCATCAAGCTTTGAATATCAATTTGCATGCTATATAAGAGAGTGGTTGTAATAGCTTTGATATCAATTTTTGTGTGTAGTAATCCTATAAGAGGTATACTAGAGTACCATCCTTGTCGGTTGTATTCATTGTGTGTCTTGTTTAGTCACATCATTTTCTTCCCTATCACTGTGAAATTTTTGCTAAGGCGGTGTCAATTTTGCTGAGATCATTTCCAGTGACTGAGACTGGGAGCTAGGAGGCTCTTCATTACATTATTTAAACGAAGAGTTGTAGTCCTATGTTACATTATTTGAATGAAGGATTTGTTTGTACTTGCTTAGTGAGATCTAGTTACACTACAAAAACTTCACAAGGAAATAATAGATAGTAGGAAGATAATAGGCCTCCTTTCAAGAGGAATTTCAATAGAAACTAGAATAACAATGGAAATGAGTAAGGAAACAAGAATTAGAATGGTAATTAGAAAAATAAAGAAGTAGAGAGAGATCTAAATTCTTTTCCAAATCCTATGCCATAAAATAATATAGCATCATATTATCCCTTTTATTGCTCTGCTTGTGATGCACCACATAACCCTATTAATTGTGGCATTTATCTAAGTATGCATTCTAATGTTGATTTAAATGTTGAATCTAAAGATGAAGATATTAGAATTAATGTATGCTAGACTCAAGAGGATGAAATGAGAGAATTTTTTTTTAAAGGGAGATGGACATATGTGCTAGTGATCTTGAGCAAAGAGCCTTAGTCTTTGGAGAGACAACAATCTTAAGTTATCCTCCTAGTACCAAATTTGATAGAATGAAGTAGGGGAAGCTTGTACCTATAGCAAAAGAGTTTGAATCTTTAGAAAAGATACTTGCTATAAATCTCAAGAATAGAATAGTGGAAGACAGTCGATGAAGGGCCTACACAAAAGAGAAAGCTACTGGAGTGATTTCATAAAAAAAGGTAAATCAATTGAAGATACAAATGATTATTGAAGAGTCTGATGTAGAATAGATTATCCAAAAGTAGCAAAGTGACTTGGCTTATCAAAAAACTAAAAAAGGAATTGATGATATGAAATATCAATTTGATCTAGGTATAGAGTTTTCAAGCAGAAGGTCAACATCACTTTTGGGGAATTAATGACTATTCTAAAATATTGGTATTAGGTATGTAAAGCCTTCAAATTAATTAATCAATCAGGATGAAAGCCTCAAAACCCCATAGGCCTTATGAATAATGCAGTTAGAGCTCCATATTCAATAAAGCCATTTTACATATCACTAAGGTATACATCAGGCTATGGGGATCAATATGTTATTCATAACTGCATGCTTAACAGTGGTGATTCCGTGAATGTAATTTCAAAACAAGTAGTTGATTAGTTAGGCTTGATTTGTCAGAAAGAAAATCCGCCTATTTTTGTCATGGATAATAGGAGAGTACCTTGTTGTAGTTGTAGATATGTACTCTTTATTTTCTATCTTACTCTCTAGGCATTGGATAGAGCAGTTAGGTGGTACTATTCAATTAGATTGATCATATGCCACTATTCCAATGCAGGGTAAGAAGAAAGTGATATTAAAAAGAGAATTCTTCAATAGGTATTCAGTTGAATTTAGAAATCCTAATTATAACATAGTTAATATTATGAATTCTATTGAGGAAAAATACATGGGGGTTTAATCTATCTAGCATTCTTCTTTCTTATTGGAAGTACCTAATTCTGAGAACATGGATCCAAAACTGAAGGCTAAAGCAGATGCAAAAACTAACAAAATTTTGACTTCTAAATTATGGACTATGACCTTTGATGGGGAAAAACCTAAAGTAGGAGCAGGAGCTGGAGTGTTATTGATAGACATCAATGGTAGCTATCTTGGAATACCATATAGGTTAGAATTTTATTGTACCAATAATATTATAGAATATGAAGCTTTATTACTAGGGCTAAGGAATACCAAAGAATTGGGTATTAATTACCTCTAAGTTAGTGGGGATGCTAAACTAATAATACAATAAATTAAAGGGAAATACCAAAAAAACCACCCTAGACTAAAGCAATATAAGCAGGCAGTGTTGGATAAAATAGATATATTCCTGACTTTTGATCTACAATTTATTTCTAGAGCATAGAATCACAATGCTAATTTTTTGGCCATTAATGCTTTTGGAGTAGAAAATCTTGATATAGACACTTGGTGTATGGAAATGTTTCCAACCATATCTATTTATAAGCCATCTATTCTTTTTTTTTAAATAAAGGGGTAAAAAATTATTGATAAAAAGTCAGGATTACAGGGTATAACTGAGCTTCCAACCAGGACTCAAATAAACAGCCAAACAGGCTAAAACCACTATACTAGAATGACACCCAAAAAATACAACAAGAATAAACCACATTAAGTCTGTACATCCTTGTGGATCAACTCCCATAGGTGTTGAGATTCCCCAGATGTGAGACTCTCCCAATTATCGATACTCCAAGGATCCAAGCCCTTTTGGCCAGGTAATCAACAACCACATCCCATTCCCTTGGAATGTGCACAAAGGATATAAATTCAAACTCTTCACTCATTCTAATAATATGAATGGCTATAGAGGCCAATTGCCAATTAACTTCCTTGACCCTTTTACTATTTAAATATTAACCACAATTTGAGAGTCAAACTCGTAGATAATCCTATGCTAGCCAAGAGAAAACCCCCTTCAAAAGGCCTCAAGAATTGCAAGAGCTTCCATAAAATTATTGGAGTGAACACATTTATAAATGGAAAAGAAAAAATTGACACCACCAGTAGAATCTCTCCCAACACCGCCAATGCCAGCATGTCCAGGATTACCCCTGGAAGATCCATCAATATTAATTTTTAAAACTCCTCTAGGGGGTGGCCTCCACCTACCATCTCTCCTAACCTTCTTGCTGAGGTGAGGAACCCTACTAGGGCTAGAAGAGTTCACACCATCCCCAAAGAGACCAAGGGCTTGATGTACCTTCTTGTCCCTAGTATCCAAAAGAGGGTCCATATCACATTTTCTATGGATGGTTTCCTGAACCATATACATGATCATTTGCCAGATCTATTAAACAACCAAATAACTACCCTAAAATATTCATCGGTTTTGTTTGAGCCAAATTTGCCAGATGATGCAATAAGGGCCCAAATTCCAAGCCACCTAAAGGAAGGGAGCCTTGGTATGAGGTCTGCCTAGACTACTCCAAAACTCCACTAGGGATAGCACATGAAAACATGGATGGTTCCAGGTGCTCCACCAATGGTGCCAAATGTCTCTAGAAAATGAGCATTGGAAAAATAAATGAGAAGAGTCATCCTCATTCTTACTGCAAAGGACACAAAAAGTGGGACCCTGAAATCCCCTCTTCCTCACATTATCCCAAGTGAAGCATTTATTACGAGCTACCAACCAGAGAAAGAAGTTACATTTTGGCTAGGCAAATTTGTTCCACACCTTTTTCCACCAAGTGACAGGAAGACTCCCATACTTTTTCTTATCAAGAACCTGATAACCACAGGCTACCGAGTAGGTTCCCTTAGGATTAGGGTTCCAAGCTAGAATATATTTACCCCTTACTGAAGAAAAAAGCCTCCCTATAATAATAAGAGCAAGAACCTCTCTGTCCTTGTCCAGTCCCCCCTGGGGCCATTCTTGCATATCTTTCCACCTGTACATCTCCATATTTCCAAAAGACTAGATTTTTTTAAAGTCCTCCACATGAGACCAACTTGCTTCCAAGAAAAAAATGCTTAGGGAATGTAACCTAGGATATTGATTCAAGATAGGAGGGTGGCCATCCCAAGAATCCTCCAAAAAAAGAGTATTTGATCCCTTATTGCAAATCCAAAACAAACCTTGCTTGATTAAATTAGCTCCTCTTTTCAGAGTGTCCCAGATAACTAAACATTTCCCAACCAAGCTAACTCTAGGGATTTCAGCCTCAGATTTACCTCTCAAGTATTTACAAGATAATATTTTAGCCCAAATATTATCTTGATAGGTACACCATCTCTAATAAAGTTTTGCAGCCAACACCTGCCCAAAAGGAGTCGTCTGTCGCAACCCAAGGCCTCCCTCTTGCACCGGCCTACATATAGAATCCCACCTAACCAAACTCCATTTAGATTGATCAAGTTTTCCAGACCATAAAAACTATCTTGACAAAGCATCCATGTCCTTGATGAAGTGAGAGGGAGGTATTTATACAAAACATCTATAAATGGATAGATCTTGAACAACATATTTTAAAAGCAACACTCTACCTGTAGTGGATAGCCATCTGAAAGTCCAGTGATTCACCTTCCTTCTAAACTTATCAAGCATAGACTACCAAGAAGATCTAGGTAGAGGGTGATATGAAATTGGAATACCAAGATAAATGAATGGGGGAGTCCCAACCTAGAATCTTAGAATGCGAGCAATCCTGGCTTGAATAAGAGGAGGGGTATTGAAGAAGAAAATAGAAGACTTGTCCTCATTAATCAACTGTCCAGAAGCACCAAGATATATGTCAAGATACTGTCTAATATTTCTAGCTTCCCTAATAGTGGAAACTCCCAATAAAGTAGTATCATCAACAAATTGAAGGTGGGAAAGAGGTGGCAAACTACTATCCCACTTCCACCCTTGAATGAGACCCTGCATGACTTGAGACTTGAGTAATATTCCCAACCCTTCTGCCATAATGATAAACAAATAAGGATATAAAGGATCTCCTTGCCTCAATACCCTTGAGGCCTCAAATAGCTCTGATGGCTCATTATTAACAAGAACATAGAATGAGGAAGAAGAAACATAGCTCATCACCCATCTAATCCATTCCTCCTCAAATTGAAAAGCAGCAAGAAATTTCTGAAGAAAGGACCATCTAACCCGATCATAGGCTTTGGCTATGTCCAACTTAACAAACATAGTTTTCTCCTTAGAATTTTCCATAGAGTGAATAGCTTCTGTAGCAATAACAACCCCATCTAAGATTTATTGGCCAGTAACAAACCCTCCTTGCTCCTCAGAGATGATTTTTCTCAACCATATCTTTAGCTTCTCAGCAATAATTTTTATGATGATCTTATACACAAAATTGCAGAGAGCAATAGGCTTTGAACATATCCTAGGAATTTGCTCCCTCTTTTTTGGGTATAAGCACCACAAAGGTAGAATTTACGACCCTTAGCATTTGTTTGTTATTTTGGGACTCATGGACCACCTCCAAAAGATACAATTTTATTAAATTCCAAAATTCCTAATAAAACTCAATCGAGAATCCATTTGGGCTTGGGATTTTCCTTTTTTCATATTCAATACAACATTTTCCAACTCCTCAAGGGAAATTGGACCCATAAAGTGCTCATTCATCTCTCTAGAAACAATAACTGGAATACAGTTTAGAATAAGCTTTTCATTCTCATCATATGATAGGGAGTCCTCCTTGAAGAGAGGAAAAATACCTCTTAGTCTCTTCTAAAATATCCTTGAAAGAAGAGAGTAGGGCACCCTGAGAATTCACAAGAGAGGTAATCAGGTTACCATTACGGTGAGCCTTAACTAAGTTATAAAATAAGGCTATGTTCCTATCCCCTTCCTGAAGCCAATCTACTCGAGCTTTTTGTTTCCAAAAAAATTCTTCCCTCAGTTCCCATTCAATAAGATCTTTCATAGCCTTAGATTCCTCAACAAGAAGCTCCTTCATGAATCCCTGATCTCTAATATTCCTTGAAGATTATTCCATCCTCCTAATAGCTATCAGCTTAGCCAAGGAAATATTCCCAAAATTTAGTCTATTCCATCTCTTCAATTTATGTTTTACAAATTTTAGTCGCTTCATAAAGGAATACATAGCGGTGCCATGAGGAGGTTTACTAGTGGTCCACCAGCCTCGCATGAAATCATGAAGCTTACGATCAGGAAGCCACATAAGTTTAAACTTAAAGGAGGGATTATTTTTTAGCCCTAACTCTAAAGTAAAGAGTTTGATAGGCCAATTATCAGATCCTCTACCCTCTAGAATCACAGAACTAGCACCCCTGTTATTACCCATCCAATAACTGGATATCAAAAACCTATCCAGTCTCTTTGAGATGGAAGCTTCCCCACACCTTCTATTGTGATAATTAAAGATCCCATTATCTGGCTTGATGTCAACCAAGTTTAGGGCCTGGATATGAGCACTGAAGACAGAAGAAAAAGGCTCAAGATGGTCCACCCCACCACGTTTCTCCTCTAGACAAGTGATAGAGTTGAAGTCTCCAACCAAAATCCATGGGTACAAGGGAACCAAACTTCTCACAAAGCAAATGTGCTTCCATAAATTCACTTTACCATTGTAATCAATAGAAGCATACACATTTTTAAGTATGATGATTTCACTAGATTCATTATCATACCCGACCATTGAAATAGACCATCTACTAGAAATCCAAGTAAGAGGGGATATCTTAACCGGATCCCATAAACAAGCGATGCCACCAGCATATCCACATGCACCAATACACTGGCATTACCCCCTTATCCACAACTTGGGAGAAATATTGAACATACTATCAATAGCCAATTTAGTCTCCTAAATAAACACCACATCCGAAGAATGCACATGAACCAAATCACGAATAACTTTTTTTCTGGGGATGCTATTCAACCCCCTTACATTCCATGAGAGGATAATCATTTTTGGGGGTTATAAAAATGGTAGTCCAATGTTCTCACCAAGCCTGAATCCACCAAAGTATCCCCCATTAACTTAATTTTATCATGGTCCTCTTCTAACCCACTTTCATATTATTATCCGAAAAAACTTTTTTAAATTATTTTCTGTTGCAATCCCAACACCGTAGGAGTTTTGCAGTCCAAGGATGATTGCATCAATTCCTGAGTAGGAGAGGGCATAAATAAATCTGTACCACTTTCCAAAATATTTTTCCTTATAGGGCTAGACCCAACCATGTCCCCTATACTCAGATCCAAAGCCCTTTTTTATTCATTTAAACACCCTAGATTTGATTCCTTAAGTTCTCCCTCAAGAAGAGACATCTAATTCAGCCTTGTTATATTTGCATCAGGTATTGACGTTTTAGGTATCTCCATACACTGATCAAGATCATATAATATTTCAAAATGGTTGAGTAGAGCATCTGGTTGGCTATCCTTAAGGTCTTTTTTTGCCCTTCGTCCTCTGTTTCGAGATTTTATCAAAAAAAAACCTTCCTTATCCCATTCCCCTTCCTTTATTGAGGATTTTCCTTTATCTAAACTTTGTCCAGATCGAGAGGGCCCAGGATTTGAAGCCACAGGAAAGAAAAACTTAGGGAATTTTCTTTGCAGGTGGCCATATTCACGACAAATTTGACAGTGAAATGGAAGAGCTTCATAGTCAAGTTTTTGAACCCATGTAGTTAATCCAAATTATATTTCAATAGAATCTAGAATAGGATTATTTAAGTCAATTTCAACACAAATACAAGAAAAAGAGATTACCTTTTTATCCATTATCTGTTGTGATGGTCCAACCGGCTTCCCAAGTAGAAGGGCAATCTTATGCAAGATATCAGTTCTCCAAAATTCCAATGAGAGCCATGGAAGTCGCACCCATACTAGAACCCATGATGACTGCTCCTATGATGGGTTGAAACCCACATGCCAAGGTTTAAGAAAGAGTCCCACTTGGTTATAGAAATAAGGACCCCCTTCAAATGCTTTATTATGATCTACAATACAAGAGAAAACCACCATAAAATAGATGTTCGCACTCAGCATCACCTCCACATCGCCTTCAGGATTCCAAGTCTTCTTGACCCTAGCCTCCATAAAGAGGAGAGAAATTCGGATGCCCAAAAATTTTCCAATAAGGGCATGTTTGGTTAGATAATCTACATCTTCCACCACCGAGTCTGGTTGAACCGCTAGAACTGGCCTGGATTCACATCATTCCAAACATCCATTGTTCTTTAACAAGCGGTTCTTGACATGCACTGGAAAATCCTGTTCCTTCCAGTCATTTTTAGATGAAAAAATATCACGAGCATGCACTCTCTGTGCCGGACCCGATGCCATCACGACATTCCTCCAATTTTTTAGACCTCCTCTGGAAGTTGCTGCCATCCCCACAGAGCATGTTTTCTTCATCAAACCCTAGTAGAGTAGTTTTTCCTCATCAAACCCTAGCAAAGTTCCAAAGTCTAATTACAATATAAGCCATCTATTCTTGATAATGTGGTATATTTACAATTTTTTCATGATGATATACATATTAATAATTTTATGACTATGCAAAATGAATTTTTTGCTATTATTTTTGATGAAAGTAATGAAGAAAAATTGAAGGATGTTATTGGAGAGCTTGCAAAATTCATACAACTAAATACCAATAGAATCCCTAGGGGGTTGGTATCTTTAGAGAGCTTGTTTTATGAATTTGATAGAGCATATAAACCTTTGGTCCAAGAATTTGAGATTGATGAAAATAATATTGGAACAAAGGAAGAGCCCAATATTGTTAGGAACAATAAGGCCCTATCAAAAAAAGAGAAGCAATAGTATATCAAGTTCTTGAAAAATAACATGGATGCTTTTGCTTGGAGCTATGAAGATATGAAGACCTTTAATACAAAGGTAATGACTCACATAATACCTCTTCAAAAATATACTAAGCCTTTCAGGAAGAAACAAAGGAAGTCCAATCCCAATTTGCATCCAATTATAGAGAAAGAAGTGCAGAAGTTACTGGATACCAATATAATTAGGAAGGTAAGATTTTCTACTTAGTCGGTAAACCTAGTTCCAGTTAGAAAAAAGAATGGTGAGATCAGACTTTGTGTAGATTTCAATAATTTGAATAAGAGCTCTCTCAAAGATAATTATCCACTTCCAAATATGGAGTAGTTGCTTCAAGCAGTGGTTAGGTCATCAAGAATATATTTTTTGGATGGTTTTTTAGGTTACAATAAGATTGTAGTAAATCTAGAAGATAGGCAAAAAATAACTTTCACTACACCATGTGGAACATTTGAATATTTCAGAATGCTCTTTGGATTGATGAATGCAGAGGCAACATTTCAAAGAGTAATGGATGTTGCATTTAAAGGATTGATGTTCAATATAGTGGTAGTGTATCTTGATGACATTACATTTTTTTCAAAAAATCCTCAAGGTCACTTTGCACATCTAACTCAAGTGTTTGATAGGTGCAAGGAGTTTGACATATCTTTAAATCATAAAAAATGTGTGTTTGGGGCCACACAAGGCAAAGAACTTGGGAATATTATTTCAAAATATGGAATTATCATTGATCCACAAAGAGTAGAAGCCATTGCTAAAATTATTCCTCCTAAGAATATTAAGGGAGTTAGATCATTCTTTGGAAATATTAACTTTATTAGGAGGTTTATTCCTGATTTTTCTTAGATTGCCTAGCCAATAAATTACATGGTTAAGAAAAATGGAGAAATAAGATGGATAGAGAAATTTTGGGTCACAAATAAAAGACACATGTATTGATAAAACATGTTACAATATATAGGCATCAAACCTATGAGTGATATTTGACAAGTGTCATAATCTTCACTCCAAGTGTCATGCAGAAGACAAATAACTCTAGTTGGAGAACTCAAACTAGAAATAAGACAAGTGTCAGGCCTATATACTGTAACACATTTTTTCAATACATGTACCTTTTAGTTATGTCCCAAAATTTGGTATCATAGCCCAGGTGCTCTCCTAAGCTTGTGAGCTTGATGGAAATATCCCCCTTATTTTTTCCCTTCATATTTTTTTCCCTCCATTTTTTTTCAAATCAAGGAGTATGCTCTCCATTGTATACAATGGATCAAAAACCAAAACTTTGAAAGATCAATGATTTCTGTCTCAAATTTTGTAGGGTCATTTATGAAGTTAATTTTTCTACCCGGTTTGAGTTTTACAGGTTATTATGTGGTTCTGGTGCACCTGTATGGAGACGATTTCGAAGCTACAAAACTATTTTTTGTTTTTGCTTTGAGTCAAAGTGACAACAATATTGCAAAACCATGTGTGCCTTTTGTCCATTTGTTTTGTGCTAGGTCTAATTTTGCATTGATAATCATGCTTTCCACCTAAATCAAAATGCAAGTGCAGATGAGGCTAGGTTTTACCCATGGTTTCCTCCAACTGGAATCTCTATCATGCCTACTAAACTATGGTTTGTACCATATATATAGCATGTGGGATGTTGAATCAATGGTGTAGATGGAGCACGTAGCCCAAAATAATTCTGGGAGGGAGTCTAAATTGAAAGGAAGATATGAACATATGCTACCTTGGAATAATCATATGAATCATTATCTTCATGGATGAAATACGGTCAGTGTTAGTGGAATAACCCTTTTTTGTTTAGATATTTTTATTTGTGGAGGAACCCTCTTTAAATTTTAATGGGATGTTATTTTTTTGTGTTAGAGGAGATTCTACAATGGGTGTACGGGTTAGCCGCATTACCCCTATGACTGTGACAAATATCTCTTGTGTGCTTTGACTATGACTTTCGATTATAGCCATTGCAAATGAAAAGGAGCTAGAGGATGAAATAGCAAGTGATAGTTTCAATTTTTTTATTTCTGTTTTAATGGTCGTAATTTTCTCTAAGGTCAACCACCATGATATTGATGTTGTCCAAAATCCTACAAGTAATGGCAATCTTGGTAAACAAGGCAGCTACCATGATCGACAGAGATTTTTTCTCTTTCGCCACCAATGATTGCCTATCACAATTTCTATGTAGGTGGCTCTGACTGTCAAGGCACCAACGCATGATCTCACCTTCTATGAGTATTTTCACTTGGAATCCACTACACTGAGATATACCCATTCATGTCATCATAGCCTCTATTTTGGATATGGACACGATAAACAAACAAAAATTCTCAGTTAGACTAGAGGTTTTATTCGAGTTGATTCACAAAGATGCAATGGAAATGCAGATTTCATGACTTACATGGGAATGAAAGGATATGAGATATCATATTGATATAATAATGATACAATATATAGGTAGGAGGCCTATATGAAAATATGACAAGTGTCAAGGACACATGTCATAATTGACAAACAAAGTACACATTAACTCTAACATTCCCCCTTAATGTGTACTTTTCTAAAAATAGAACCCTATCATCCTATTTTATTACATAATTTAGTATATACTTATGCTCTTTGCACTTGGATCTTCAACTATGAATAATTCTAGATCAATAATGTATACATCTCGATCTGTTTCCTCAAGGTCAGCCACTTTCTTGAATTAGTTACCTCTAGGTCAGCCACTTTATTGAATTAATTACCTCTAGGTCAGCCATCTTAGTGCCTCAGGATCATATTGGGTGCCTTAAGGTCAACCACTTCCATGGGTATATTGCCTTTGCAGGTCATCCTCTAGGTATGTTGCCTCTCATAAGGCACTGACTAGGTTCATCATGAATATAATATTCCCCCTCATGGTTAAACATAATATAGAAGGTGTCGGTCTCTACCAAAAATGCACCTTAATACAAAATAAATATGAGCCATTTAAAAGTTTTAGTATCTACAAAATATGCACTAAAAAAATATAATAAATGAGCCATAGAATCCAAATGTGGAGGAGAAGAAAGAAGAAAGAATAGAATAGAATATTTTGAAGTGTCTTCATCTATAGTCTTCAGAAGTAGATCTAAAAAAGTCCTCAGATAGAATCTAGGGTGTCTATGTCTATAGTCCCTAGAGTATGTGTCCTTATGGTGACCATCTCATCCTACCAAAATGCATGGGTAACCAGCCACTACATCCACTAGGTGCTATAGAGAAGGTGACTAGGTACAAGGATCACATACAATTTGCCTTGGGAGTGTCGGGTTCAACCGAGAGTGCACTCCATGATACAATAATTTTTTAGGCTAAAAAATGCAAATGAAATATCCTCAAAATTACAATTGGATACCTCCAATGTGTTTGTCTTGGAAAAACCTTTTCGATGACTATAAATATCCCTAAGTTCCACTCTCAATGGGGCATTCATATTTGAGAAAAATATCATACCTCTCTAGGCAGAAAAATAAAGAAAGCATCAAAAATAAGCATTAGGAATATTCTCTTAGCATCGCTCTCTAGAAAAAAAAAATAGCTTCATTCTTGGGCATCCAAGTTCCCATACAAATAAAGTGGCCCTCTACTTTGAAAGGATGATAAAGGGTAATAATAATGGGCCATATGACCATACACTTTAAAAAAATACCCCATTAACCATTAAAAAAAAACATTTTAATATGCGCATGAAAATACTTTAAAATACCATGCGTGATGTTGATGGCTCTTGCACCACATGAGATAGAAAGTTGTCAAAGGATTTATCCTAGGATGGGCAAATCACCAAACCAAACGGTCCTTCCCTAGCCACAATCATGACGGCTCTCAGCCCATGAATTCTACAACTTCTACGAGCAGATCCACTGGCCCACCAAGTGAGATCATGAACGATGTTGATTATTCTTGTGAACATAGCTACATGTATTTACCCTTTGTGCTATGTTCCTCCGAGTGTGCTCATTGTACTAAATGGATCCATCAACAAAATAAAATTGCTCATATTTTTTTTTCAACTCATACACTAGTGACATGCAGTGACTTTTCTTGGTAGTAAATTCTTCAAAGATTACTTAATTCAAGACTAGAAATAACAAAATAGTTAGCATTGCCACATCAATATGCAAACTAAAATGAAAAATTATAGAGAATAATCCATTATGGTTTTGTGTTTGATGTGAATTCAACACACATCTGATAATTGCAATAAAAAAAGCGATAAATGTTGCAACCAAAGAACATGCAAGAAGTACATCCTTCACAAGTTGCAAAATTAATGCATCCTCTATGTGATTTGCATTTCACTCTCTCTTCCTCATATTTGCAAGTGATTTTGTCATAAGGAAGATTTGTACACTCCCAATTAAGGTTTCTACAGGCATCACCCATGTTAAAAAAAATGAGTGCTCCACCTCCAAATAGTGCCTTCAAATTAAATTTAAAGTGATCCCTTCACTTTTTTTTTTAAATAATAATAGTGCACCAACCTTTAATAAAGGCCCACTATATCAAATGGGAAAAACATAGAGCATGCAACAAAATGGCCTATAATTTCCATATGGCTAATGGATTGGCATGATAGAGAACCAAGCATGACAAAAATATCCATCTAGGACCACATTTGAAAGCGCATAGGAGGAACTACATTAGCAGGAGAAAATATGATGAACAAGTTGGACAAATATTCCCCTATCAGTGACAGTGATGTAGAGAATGAAGAAATTACAGGTTTTCTCATAACCAGAAGATATGAGATAATTGAATGCTCACCCACTATACCCAACAACTTGGTTAAAATCTTGAGCATCGATCTCCATAAGATAAATGCATAAACCAACATTCCATAGAGAACTGCTTACATAGCTAAGGAAATAATCATCAAAATCTGATAGATATTTTTTTCTTCCAAGATATACCTAAATTGAGGAAGTCCAAAAACAAAATATCAACTATTACTATAATCATTAGATTTTTGCACATTATATATAAACCATCCATGGAGCATCTAAATAATGTTAAGTTTTTCAAGGACTTTCACTGAATTCCCCATGCTCTACATGGTGATTCAAATGTGTAATAAAAAAAACAAACATTATCTACAAGCATCGACATGATGATGCTCCATTAAAAAAATTTGCTACTATTTATAATGACATTAAAAAAAATGAGGGGAGCCATCACATGCCCATTATCCACCTTACATGGCCTCCACCACTGGTCATCCATAGTCATCATGCATCCTCCAGCTACCTGTTGTAGCTCTGCCACTATTGCATATTATTGTTTGTGTCATGGTACAATGTCATTCGAGCTTGTCCATGGTGACAACAGTCATGAGCAACATCGTGCATTATACCTAAAATATCCAAGGTGGACATATGGTGCCAGAAAAGCTACTTTGCTTCGATGTCAATGGCTCTCTCTGCTTCAACCATGAACTAGCATTACGCCTCATCTTCTAGTGGAAGCATATTTTCACATCAAATGATATCACGGGCATTCCATATTTTTCATGACTATTGAGCTCTTATTTGTCACACTTCCAATATGGCATATTGTTTTTAGCACCATTAACAATGATTATTACTAAAGGGAATAGGCACACTGTGGAACAAATGGGCACCAAAAAAACCTACAACATAGGAATAACAAATAGGTGGACATTGCTTTTTATGATTCCCCACAACAAACAGGTGAATGGGTCAATGAACTCCAATGCAGGACTGATTCTGGTGCCATCACCTTCAATGCAACTAAGAAATTAGTAGAAAATCAGTTGATTCTCCTTGTGATGTTGATGATGTACAAGACTAGAAATATCACATGGTACATGACTACACAACATAGATCTTCCACTATGCCAAGGCATCGCACTGGCCTAAGTCTTCTACACCGTAATCACTTTTCTTTGTTTTTGCATAAAAAACACAGAGAGCACATAAAAAATCTAAATTTGATGCACTAGAAGGGATCTAAATAAAAAAAAAATTGTTTTATTTGGCATGCTTTACTGGAATAAGTACTTCAGTATTGTGCTCAAAACTACCCATGGAATACTATATCTCCATGAGAAGTGTCGTGACGATTTTGGCAGCTGATGGACCTTTGCTGAAAAATAGTACTCCAAGAATCCTCTTTGCATGAGCTTGCACTCAAAAATGGCTTGCACAACACCAGGTAAAATCTGGACTTTATAGGAGCTATGTGTTATTTCAATGGCATTCTTCCTACCACATTTGAGCTCCTCAACAATAACCTCCATGGTATTTGTGTTGGAAAAGTAATTGTTCACCAACCAGGAAAAAAATGTGCTATGATCAATTGAAATTCAATCACCTTTTGTAGTGATCATGAACAGAATGCATTTCCTTGCAGACACTAAATAGTAGTGATCATGAACAGAATGCATTTCCATGCAGACACTAAATAGTAGTGATCTATTTGAGATTTCCACCAATCCATCTGAGGGTACAATCTATCGAGGAAAGTGTTATGTTTTTTTTAAATCTTGGAAATACTTTCAATGTGAATGCTGAGAATCAACCATCGTCATATTCATCACCAAATCTCCGTAGTAAAGCTGCACCACTCGTCGGATCCATAAAAAAATATATACTTCCACTCCATCAAAAAATCATCAATCCAAGCCGCATACAAGAAAATAATTTTTCTTACTACAAGATGCTCCACTTTTTGGATTCCAAGATAGTTTAACCATATTTGAATTGACCAGTGTGAGCTCTTGAATTGTAGAGATGGCCTCATTTAAGATGAAAAAAAATATGTGGGTCCTCCTCCCATGCACAATCCATGATGGATATAGTCATTTGAGATTACAACCAAGAATATCATAGTGAGGAATTCAAAGCTCACCTACAATTTTCAATTGCAGTAGCCACTGCTCAAACCAGAATGCTCCCACTGATTGCCTTTTCACCAGTGGCCTCATCCACCAAAAATGTGTGGTTTCAGGATGGCAAAGTGTCGTTCTCCATGCTTACCAACTAGATATCCTATAAAATATCATGTTACACTCAAAAGTTTTCTTTCTCCATCAGAATGCTATTGTATGAAATGAGAGTAGTTTAATAGGCCACCTTCAAATAATAAATTATGCCACTAATATTTATATTGCACCTTTAACTGAGTGATCTCGTATCTGCGGTAATGCTATTAGTAGTGGTTCAAATATTTTGAATGCCATGGAAAATCATTTAATCATGATGAGACAACATTGAATAATAAAATTTAATGGCTATTTCAAGAATTTTTTGACTACTTCAGTGGAGTTTTCGGTGCACAACTGCTACATTGAGACCCTTACACTGCCATGCCAGTTCTAGCCCTAGTTCCTACTTATGGCCAGCCTTCTACCTATTTGGGATTTTTCACACTTACCATCATCATGTCTTGTCCAAACTACATTTCCTCTTGCTATCAATAGGATGTCATGCACTGGTGATGGAGGAGTGCACAAATAAATTTCCTGATGAAAAATAATAGCACCACCATGAGAACCATTATCGTATGTCATTTCCATGGCTGAACCTTGCCTTAGGCATGTAAACAATTGGGGAAAATAATAAAATGTCTATGCATTTCACCTCTCCATGAAAAATATGGAGAATATGGTCCCCTCATCAGCGATTGTTGCTCCTCCATAGAGATCTAGACCAGATCCACACCAAAACTTGATATAAAATTCAATCATGAGCACTGTAGCGACCTTGGGGTGCACGCATCACTCTTACTCTACTTGCAAATGTGTTAAAACCAAAATGAAATGAAATACCATGAAAATACATATAACATAGAAGCAACAAAGATAGATCTCTTTATTCGTATTGAAACTTAGTTACATGTCGGTCCCTCATAGGGATACCCATTTTGATATAATAAGGTTACAAGTGGATAAGATGTCCCATCGCAAAGGGATGGTGCGCTATCACAAGCTTCTTGGTTCTACACACGAAAATGTATGAGGGCTTATAGATGTCTCCTTCTCCAGGTCTGTTTCCTGGAGGGATCCTTTTTATCTTTATGTTGTAGCTTTCGTTTGATGAACCTGTGGCCTTGTGAGCAATGAAACAACAACACACGCTTAGATTTTTGAGATTGCCTCCCTAGATGAGGTTGTTAGCAATGAATATACTCAAATGAAAGCAAGTGCAAATGAAACTAATTCTATGAATGCGAATGAATAAAATTATGCTTATGTTAATGATATGCTAAATAGAATAATGAAACTAATGTCTAAAACCTTAAGCTAGGCATGTGGGCCACTGTCCAATGACAACGACCACTAAAGTAAATCTTGTTCTCTTTGCTCCAAAGCTATGGATAAAAGCTTGTATCTGATGTTCTGAAATTATGATTGCTTTGCTCTCTAATTTTTTAGGGCTTCACTATAAACATGATCTCAAAGGGAAGCCCTCCAAGTCTTAAAAGCTCTCCTCAAATTTGGACTTATTCTACTCTGATATTGATCTCTCTCTATCTCTTGGTGCTCTTAGGCTTACACCTTTTAAAGTGTGTGAAACCCTAGGTCTATGCCCAAACCCTAGGACTGAATCCCTCATGCGTAGTGAAGGTTAGCATGAGAAGCTTTTATATTTTCTATGTTTAAAGACCAGTTAATTGAATTCTAAATGCAAACTCAAGTATCCTATGTGAACTGGCCATGAAAGAGAATGCAAAGTTACTCCCGCTCACCTTTATTACATGCAGACTACCACTTCCACTTGTGATTGGGCATATCTATCAACAAAATGTTTTTTATGGGTTAGCCACTGTCGTTTGCAGTGGTTAAGATCTAGTTGCTATCGTATGCAGTGGCTAAGGTATATCTACTCTAGGCTTGAGCGGCTAAATTCTGGTCACTCTAGGCTTGAGAGGCTAAAGTCTGGTCACTCTAGTATTGAGTGGCTAAGCTTGGATGGGCTCAGAATGCCCCATATGAGTGGTGAGAACCACTTTTGATTCTTGGAAAGTCTAATATTATGTCATATGATCTTATGAATGTGCCTATGTGATTATCTCCCCAAACATGACATGTTTTAGTTGTCTAAAAATGCCCCTTTTTGTGATGCACTGTATGGAAAACACAATGCTTAGCAAAAATGTAGATTGATATGTTTGTAGGATGTATGGTGATTAGTGGTCTGATAAATGCTAGATGGTCCTATCATGCAAGATGGCATGCACCCTTTGAATCATTGCCTCAAAATTCGGAGGACTTAGCTCAGTGGCTTGGGCATGTTAAATTTCACTCATTCCTTAAACTCAATTGGGTAGTTTTATATGCTACATCAGTTCTGATCGGTAGGAGATCTACAATTGAAGATGTCATGTCTGCTTACATTCCCAAAAAACAAGGGAAATTATATGATTGTTATATGCAATGATTCCTAGGACAAACATGATTTTTTTATGATCAAGTGATCTTTTATTGATTTTGATTAATGATTATTTTTAAGATTTGAACTACCTCTTCACTCAACGAATTGGTGAAGAAGTGACCATGAATGAAGTGAAAATTCACTTAACCAATATGAATAATTTGTTTTTATGTGATTTTTATGTTATTTTTATGTTATTTTGGTCATTATGATGACTAGAAGTCTTCAAAATGTGCTTATTTGAATGTTTTTTCTTTCCATGGAGGGGCTATGGAGGTTTTTGTCTAGGATCTCGATTGCTATCAAGTCTAGCGGCCACCAAAGGCCTGGCCTTGGTTGCTTCAATCCTGAGCAGCCAAGTGATGTGAGTTGCTGATGTCAGCTATGACCAAGACACTATAAAAGCTAACCTAGGGTATTTTTCTTTCACTTTTCCAGTTGTCAATTTGCTTTCTTGAGCTTTGAGATGAAAATGAATTTTGCAATTTAGAGCATTTTTGTGACTTGGAAGATCATGGCTGCACAGGGCGAAGCATCTTCGGGTGGAGAAGCCAAAGCTTCTCAAGTACACCCTCAAACCTTAACCCTACTTTTTTATTTTTATCTTGGGTAAAACTGAACCACATTAAGTAATCGATAATTGAACCCCATTGAGCTTGCTGGCAATGAATCAAAAACCGTAGCTAGGATTAGTTTAGATTTTTATTTGGTGGGATTGTACCCATTTTGTCTTGTTGCTTTTGTTATATTTTTTTGGTATTTTTTGGCCTAGGGTTGATGTGTCTACCTCGCTATCCGTTCGCCACTATTGATCAGAGTGCCCAAGAAGGCCTACAACTTGGCCGTTGTCGCTGGCAGCGACCGATTTGAATCCCAATGGTCAAAAAATCAACCGTTGGGACTTGGTCGTTGTTAGCTCCAATGGATTATTTTTGGCCATTGTAGGTGACAGTGGCCAAGAACACTTATTGAAATTGATGTTTTTTTTTTTTTGACTTGTTTGATTAGGTGCAACTTTGTTATTTTGCCTAGACTTAGGATAGCCCATCATTATTTGCACTATTTTCATGTTTATTGTGAGCTATGGCTTAGAGGCATTGTAGTTATGATTCATTTTCTTCTCTTTTTCTTAGATTTTTACTACTCGAGCTCGGGACCTGAAGCTCATGAATACACTTTTGCTCCACTTGGATGCCAATGATTGGGCTTAGCTCAAAGCCCATGGGCTTCAGTATATCACCAGACTGCCCATCATTATGGAAGATCATGCCTACCTTACAAATTTGGTCCATCTATGGGACCCTTGGACCAATACCTTCCACTTTCCTATCGGTTAGATGACCATCACATCGAAAGATGTGTATAGGATATTTTGGATCCCTTTTGATAGAGTGTCCATTGTCTCTTCGACCACTAATGATTAGGTTGTTGTTTTCAATCAGGTGTTTAGAGGGTACTCTACGAAGGCTCTCAAGGATACCAAATCTAGGGGAGTGTCCATATCATAATGGTATGAGGAGGAGGTCTTCTCTACAAGGCATGCAATGTTGTTGATGATCATTAGCAATATCTTGATTCCAGATTACTTAGGTTTGAGGTTCTTGTGGAACCTCTTAGCGATGTTTTAGGACTTGTTGGATAGTGAGGAGCCTATCATCTATGCATGGGGTAGTTCTTTTTTGGCTTACTGCTATGATGTGTTGTACCACATCCATCAATGAGGTCATGTCAGCATTGCTTGTAGCTTGCTTCTAAAGTTTTGGGTATGGGAGCATGTCCAGGTATATCACCCTAGAGGGCTTCTTATCGATATTATAACTGTGGAGGAGTGGATGTAGTGCTACATCACTAGATGGGATAGAGAGCATGAGCTGCACAAGAGTCATCATCATGCGAGGGAGCTTCCCCATTATACTGCTACTTCCACTGGGTTGTAGGTTAGAGATGTTATGTGGTGCCCATATCATGAGTGCCCGACATGGGATGATACAACCAATTTTATTGCTAGGACACAATGTGATCAGTGGCTCATTTGGTTGTAAGGTTATCATCCAAGAGTATGTCTTCTACTCTTGGGTTCTCCGTCAGTATGAGCTATAGCAAGATGTGTCTCTTGTTCCATTTTTGTGTAGGTGCCTCATAGTGGAGAAGGACCTACCCCCATGGTAGATTACAGAGCTCTCATATGAGAAGGATGCCCCAATAGTTGACCCAGGAGTCACTGGGGGCATTACAGAGGCATACACTCAGTGGTGGGGGGATCGAATATGGTGTGGTACCAGCATCCTAGGTTGCAAGGATGATGGTGGGGATGATGGTTCAGATCTGATAGACCACAAAATTTGAGCCAAGATCAAGGTATGGGGCTATCCAATAGAGCAAGTGGCAATGGAGGAGTAGGAGGCTCCTGAGGAGGATGAGGAGGAGTTGGAGCCTAAGGAGATAGATTCTCCTCTAAGAGCACAGTTTCATGAGGTCAAGGCTAAGATTTAGTTGACAAAGATCTAGGTGTAGGAGTGAGATGCTACCATAGCACAATGGAATACCACCATAGAGAAGCTCATGACATAGATATAGGCTCTATAATCTACTATCAAGGGTGGTACTACTAGTATGCAATTTTTTATCCCTCCTACACCATAGGGGGATCCAAGGATAGATTCATGGGCAGAGGTTCTATGCCTACAATTACTATTGGATGAGTACAAGGGGTATATTTAGGAGCATGTTGGTCACATTACCACTCTTCAGATGTAGCTCAGGAGGCATGGGCTTGTTCCTAGGGAGGCACCCGGTGTAGGTGGTTCACAGGTCAATGGGTGCTATACCTCAGGGTAGTCTTCTGCCCATCCTAGCCAGAGAACCTGAACTCGAATAGAGAGACTAGTGGGTTCACATAATTTGACCTGTGACACCACCATAGGGGGAGGTGGCACTGGGGGATGTGATGTTGGGGGCTCAACTCTTGTATATTATTTATGGTGCTCTTTTGATTCATTTTGAGGTCATCTTGACCTACCTGACTATAGCCTACGGGTATTTTTGTACCTTTATGGACTTGATACACACGTTTATATGATATCTTTGCTTTATGACTCATTACGTGTATCATTTATTGCTTATGTTTTTGTTTTATTTTGTTTTATGATGTAATGTATGGTGATGAATTGATGTATGTATGTGTTAGGTGATAGATGATATTTATGATGATGTGGATTTGAAATAGATGCTAATGTGTGTATATCTATAGATGTTCATATGATATGATGTGATGTTATTATGAGTTGATCTAATGATGGATTTATGGTTGTATGCAAATGGATAGTGCTTATATGTTTTATGATGTGCTTTATAATGTAATGATGGATGATTGATGACTTTTGTATTTATGGATGCAATGTTAGTGTTAAATGCATGTTTAATTTTGCTTTAAATTGTATGCATGTAGCTTATGTGGTGGTATGGTATGAATGAACCTGTATGATTTAATCACTTAAAACATAAGGAATGCATATGATATTAACAATCTTAATGGGTGATACCACATAAAGTACAAAAATAATCATGAATTTAAATAATCACTCCTATCATAAGAATTGATTAAGTATTCATATGTGAGATGTAATGGTGTGAAATGTATGTATTTTCTTGATAAGTTTATGTAAATTAAAATATATAAAGTAGTCAGTGATCATCTATATATTATTTCTAATATATATGCGGTATATATCCTACTATATTGATACCCCTTAATTTATAGAATCTTATAAAAAAAATTTGGTATGATTGATGAGATTATTTTTTGTTATATAAGAATTTATGGGGCTTTTAATTGATATTCAAACATTCTAGTTACCCTATCAATAGTTGCATATTGACCATACTATACTTTTGAAGAAGTAAGGCTTTAATCATGGACCTATGGATTCATTTTCCCTGTGTGTGCAAATAAATATATTTATATAGAATGCAATATTTTCCTCCAATGTCAGATGGGATTCTTTCAGCCCATTGCTAATATCGGGGAACCTCAATTGTTCATCTTATCCTATGTTGGACTCAATTGGACTATACCACTAGGTGACCTTGGGTAACCTAAAGCTAGCTCATCCACATTCAAAATTGGTCTACATAGATGCATAACACCTTTGTATTAGACATATCATCATGCTTTTTGTTTGGTTGTGCTGATAATTCCAGGGATTCAAGTTCCATTCCCTTATTTTCTTCATTTTGACTCGGGATACTTGCTCATATCTAGTGATAAAAATCACTGTTTATTTTAACTGATTTTTTTGTTTGAGGAAGGTATTCTTGTAGTGATGATAATCATTGTTTATTTTTCTTTTGTTATTTTTATATTTTGAACTATGACTTTGGGAGTTGATGTTTGAATTTTGAAGATTTTGAATTTTAAGATTTGGATTTGTCTTTGTTCCAGTATTTTTGCTTATTTTTATGTAAGCAAGGGATGTATGTAGTGATGATAATCACTCATTTTTTGGGTAGGGAAAAACTTGTCCTTTTGCCAATTCTTAGCACCTTTGAACCAGTTGCACAGGGGGATAAGCAAGGATGATCCTTTTCATTTAAGGTAACTTAGGACTCTATATGTAGCTTCCATATTCCATTGTCCAGCTAGGATTTTAATGTTTCAATTAGTGATGGGATTCTGAATATCTGAGGTTTTCATGACTATTCCTTATTCTCTACTAATAAATATGGCTTTTCACAAAAATTGATAAGACCACTAGATATGGTTGAATAACCATAAAATTTTAGCCTGTTCCTTATAGCAACTTTGACATGGTTGTGTTGAGAAATACAATTACACACATAAATGAATGGATCATGGTGGATTTTGTTTTGATTTATGATACAAACTATGGCATTACTTGTAATATTGTGATCATACCATATGCGAATGTAATGGAAATGATAATGTAATGCAACTATGTGGATGCAAGATGTATATGCAATTGTTTTTGTGTTTTTTTATTTTATGTTGTTTTTGTATTTTTGATTAATGTGACCAAAGGGCTTATTGTGCCTTTGGGGCTTTTGATTTTTGACCAAGTAGCATGAAATACCCTTGGAGCATTTTTATTGAAATTTGACCAAACAGCTTGGATACCCTTGGAGCATTTTTATTGAATTTTTGACCAAGTGGCTTGAATACCCTTGGAGCATTTTGATTGGAGTTTGACCAAGTGGCTTGAATACCCTTGGAGCATTTTGATTGGATTTTGACCAAGCATATTGGATACCCTTGGAGCATTTTGAGCATTGGAGTTTGACCAAGTGGCTTGAATACCCTTGGAGCATTTTGATTGGAATGATTATTTTTTGTTTTTTGTTTTTATGATTTGTTTGTAGTTTTTATTATTTACAATGTTTTTTATGTTTTTGACATATTTGATTTTTTTGTGTTTTTTGATTTTGTTTTATGTGTAGAACACCTTCAAGTGAATGATATTGAGGGGTTTAGGCTCTTCAAAACCTTCCAATGATGTAAGGCGATATGATCCAAGCCCAAACCTTCCTGAAATCATGTAGGGGCCTATTCAATTTACCGTGAATTTGTCTCACAAATGCGGTGGTAAATTAGAATTATGTTGGTTCTCTTTGAGCACAAAATCCCCAATTTTAAAATATCTTAAGTGGAATTTACTATTATAAGCTCGTACAAGGTAATCTTGGTAAATGTGAAGATGCTCTAAAGCATTGACTCATCATTCATCAAGAAGCATCAACTGATCAAGGCAACATTACCACATGGTATCATCATCTATGAAGTCATTTAATGTTATGCGTAGGGTTGGAATTTCCAACTCTAGTGGCATGATGGCCTCAGTGCCATATACAAGTGAAAACGGTATTGCCCTAGTGGACGTCCATACACTAGTCCTATATGCCCATAGTGCCAGAGGTAATTGTATGTGCCAATCCTTGTGATTTTCTTGCACCATCTTCCTCAATATGGAGACTATTATTTTGTTTGAGGCTTCTGCTTGCCCATTTGCTTGTGGATAATAAGGTATTGAAAAATATGCTGAATATGGTATTTGTCCATTAAAGCAAGCACATTTTTATTCTTGAAATATGGCCCATTATCCAATATTATCTTTGAAGGGATCCCAAAATGACTTATAATACTGTGGAGTATAAACTTTGCAATCCTTGGTCCATTTGTCGATGTTAGGGGGATCACTTCAACCCATTTAGTGAATTACTCAGTGGCTGTTATGATGAATGTGTGAGCCTCAGGATGGGGGTGATATCTTCCCAATCAAGTCTAGTCCCCACTACGATAATGGCCATGCTACCTGGATGGGTTGTAAGGCTTGTGATGGCAAGTGCATGATAATGGTATTTAATGCATTTACATATTTGTAGCAGTCCTTTTCCATGTTGGGCCAATAGTAACCCATTATCAAGATGTGCTTAACGATGTCCATGCTACTAAAATTTCCTTCGCATGTACCATCATGAGCTTGTGAAATTGCCTAGGATGCTTCGTGGGGCTCAAGATAATAGAGTAGTACTCCATATCCTCATCTGTATAGGATTTATCCTAGCAAGATGTATCTTGTCACTTTCTATTTTAATGTTTATATTTTGGTATGCGATAGACCTTGAGGTACTTTTCCTAAATTTAGGAAGTCTTGCAACTGGGTAATCCAATCCTAATAAGCTATGGCCTCTATGGATATGATGACATGCTCTTATTTTGATCTAAAATTTATGAAAACTGATTGGGAAACAACCTTGTGATGAATGGTTGTTCCACATTCCATAGGACCTTGAGAGATCAAAGTTTCCCAAGGGGCTGTTTGCAAGAATACTCTAAATTTGAATGACCAACCCTGATTTGGCTCGGTTTGTATCATGTTGATTGATTCTAGGTTGTCAATAACCTCACGCTATATTGCAAAAAATACGAGCACTTTCACATGAATGGTTGTAAAATCAACAGATGGATTCTGAGGTATTAAGGATCCCAAATATGCCATGGTGTCTACAAATATGTTTGATGTACAAGGGATTGCCTCGATGTCATACCATTTCTGCCAGGTTAGGTAAGTGTCAATAAGTTCCTTGTAAGATTTTAGGATTGGGCACCTACATTAGAACAATCCTTTAACTTGGTTTACTATGAGCAAGGAGTCATCAAAGATATTTAATATGTTAATGCCCATTGCTACAGATGTTTGAAGTCCCAAGATCAATATCTCATATTCCATGTTTTTGTTTGTGCAAGGGAAGTCTAGTTTGAATGATAAGTGCAATAGAGTGCCCTACAATGTGATAAATACAATCCCTACTCTGCCCCCTTGTTCACACTTCGAACCATCAAAGAACAATTACATGTATTTTTCCTTCTTAAGTTCTTTGAGTTCTCGAATTTGATAGTGCAAAGACCGCATCATTAGGCAACTCTATGGTGAGAGGCTTGCTATCTTGAAGAGGTGTCTCTACTAATTTATCTGCTATGACTTATCCCTTGATGGACTTTTGGCTTATGAACTCTAGATCAAATTATTTCAATAGCATGATCCACTTCACAGTATGCATATTGTGATATATTTTTCTCATCATATAATACAAAGGATTTTGTTTTGATATAACATAGGTCATATGGATCAACATGTAGTGTCATAATTTTGAGTTGCAAATACTAGTACTAAACACAACTTTTTGACATACGCATACCCTAGCTCATAACTCACCAATGTGAGACTAATGTAATATACGGTTGGCTTTTTGTCTTGTGCATTCTTTTGGATCAACATGGTGCCCAAAGAAAAATCAATAGTCGATATATATGACAAGAATGGTATGTCTGGACTTGGTGGAGCCAATACTGGTGGCATCACTAGATAAGTTTTGATATCTGCAAAGGCTTGTTGGCACTCTTCATCCCAATGGAACGAGACATCCTTTCATAACAACTAGTTCATGGGCTGACACTTATTTGATAACTGTGCAATGAACCTTTTGATGGATGCTATTTTACCTTGCATGCTTCTTAGTTCCCTAATGTTGGTAGGGGTGGCCATTTCCAGTATAGCCTTTACCTTTGTAGGATTGAATTCAATGCCTCTCTTGGAAACTATGAATCCTAATATTTTTTTAGAAGTTATGCCAAAAATGCACTTCTTAGGATTCAATCTGACATTATGATCAATGAGGTGATTAAATAATTTTCTAAGGACTTCAGCATGCTCTTGACGTAATAGGGACTTGGCAAGTAAGTCATCCATGTAATATTCTAAGATATTATGCATGTAGTCATGGCTCGTTGATAGGTGGCACAAACATTCTTGAGCCTGAAGGGCATCGCTTTGTAATAAAATATTCTCCATGGAGTAATGAAAGCAGTTTTATGTTGATCCTTGGGTTTAATACAGATCTGGTTGTATCCAAAAAAACCATCCATTAGGGAGAGCATTCCGTGACCTATGGTCACATCCACAAGAGCATTTATGTTTGGAAATGGGAATGAATCCTTTGGAGTTTCCCTATTTAAGTATCTAAAGTTTGTGCAGATACGAACTCTTTCATCGGGTTTCCTCATGGGCACCATGTGTTAGTGTATATTTGTTAGTTTATTGTTGTTATTACATTATATTGCATATATCTTGTAAATTAGGAATAGCTTGTTATTTGTTATAACAAGTTCTATTTCAGCCTCATATGGTTTCGTAACCTCCGGCTATTATAGTCCTGCAAATGTATTATTTAAACCTTCCCGTACATGAATATAATTTGCTGTTTACTCTAACATGGTATCCGAGCTATTGCAGAATTTTTTTTGCAGACGCTTGCTGGGACGTGCGACTGTAAATTCTTTTTGGCTGGAAACACAACAATTTAAAAAAAAAGGAGTTTTTTTTTGCTGGGAACACAACATCTGTTTGCTGTATTTTGCTGGGAGGACTCATTTGTTGTGCTGGGAAGGCGAATTTTTTTTTTTTTTAATTTTTTTGGGCTGATTGAGGATCGCGCAGCCCATCACGCAATCCCCCCCATGCCGCACGCAAATGCATGATGTATTTTCCCAACCCCCCCCACCCCCATGCTACACACAATAGCGCGACGTTTCATAGAATTAAAAAAAAAAAATTGCGTCGCATGCAATCGCGTGATGTTCCACGGAATTAAAAAAAAAAAAATTATGTCGTGCACAGGCGCGCGATGTTGGGAGGATAATCCTCCCCCTCAACACGTCATGCATCCATGCATAAACTTATCGTCAAGGAGAGATAAGTTTGCCATTTTGCATTTTTTTACTCCATCCATTACCCTAATAGTTCTTGTGTTTAGGCATAAATCCTAACAAGAGTTCTAAAATCCAAAGTGTTTAGGGGAAGTTACACCCCACGCATGCAGATTGTAGACTTTCTATGGTAGGTGCCATAAACAAGACTATTCCCTTTTAGTACTGCTTATGTACCACGTATCGTATAATCTCTAAAACTCACCCATAGTTTCCCTCATGTAAGGGCGGGTGATTTTTTTTTATCTTTCTAAATACCTATAGTTTCCCTCATGTAAGGGCGGGTATTTTATACGATATAATGGCCTAGCAAAAGGTATATCGAAAGGGGGACCAATTGGTGTTATAAGGAACCTTCATCATGTCTACAAAACTAATGACTGATTCTCATCAGTTGTTGAAAGGTCCTAATTACACACCATGGAAAAATAAGATGAAGGCCATCCTAGCAATGGATGACTTATGGGATGTTGTATCTGGTGCAACAACCAGACCTTCACCTGTTGCTAGTGCTACAGCTCCATCTACTACTCAAAGAGACTTTGATAAGCTAGATAGCAAAGCAAAAGTGCTCATCTTGCTTGTTGTGTCTGATGAAGTCCAACCCCATATTGCTGACTGTGCAACTAGTAAAGCGGCATGGGATGCCCTTAATACTATATATGAGGGAAAGAATGATTCCACCATTCTATTTCTTCAATCTCAATTACATAGTCTAAGCATGAAGCAGGGTGAGACAGTTGAATTATTTCTTTGCAGGGTTTCTGAATTGAAAGTAAAGTTGAATTCTTTAGGAGAACTAGTTGAAGACAAGCTCCTTACTTCAGTTGTATTGAGAGCTTTACCTGATTCTTATCGGGTGTTGATCACTTCCCTTTAGGTATCACAACGAAAAGTTACTTTTGTAGAATTGGTTAATATGCTTCAAGAGGAGGAGGCACGCCAACTACAATGAGATGATTCTTCTAACACTGCTCTCTACATCAACAAGAAATGGTAGAACCAGAAGAAGGGTAATTTTTAGAAGGGAGGGAATTCACAAAAGGATTCAAAAGGGAAACAAACTCAACAACCTCAACAAAAAAAGAGATATTGTAAGATCTGTGACAAAGAAGGTCATGATACAAATAGATGTTGGCATAAGAATAAGCAATCAAAACAAAAAGGCCAAAACAAACCACAAAAGAACAAACAATAAGTGATTGTTGTTGTTGAAAAATTTGACATGGATTCTGAGAGAGCCCACAAAGTTCTCATGACTACCACAGTGTCCAAGCAGACGGATCCTATATGTTATGTTGATTCTAGAGCTAGTAAGCACATGACTGGTGACAAATCATGGTTTGAGTCTTTTGAGGCCAAAGAGGGCAAACCTGTCACTATTGCTGATGATAAAACCTACAAGGTTCAGGGAGAAGGCACTATTTCAGTCACTCTTCCTGATGGAAAGTGTCAGATTGATAAAGTTCTCTATGTTCTAGGATTGACAAACAATTTGTTGTCAGTCACACAAATTCTGTACAAAGATATGGTTGTGAACTTTAGTGTTGAGGGAGGCAAGAAGTGTTGTTCTATTACCAGGAGGGGTAAGAACATTGCAACCGCTTCATATAAGCATTGGCTTATTTTCCTTAGATACTATCTCTACTCCACATGTTGCCATGACAGTCTCTACAAAGGAGGCAGCTTCCCTATGGCACAAGAGATATGGACATTTGAGTTCTAGTTACTTACTTGAGCTAAGTATGAGATGGTAAAGGGTCTTCCTTCCCTTTCTACCACTTTACCAGTTTGCTCTGACTACTTGGCAGGAAAGCAGCATAGAGTGCCTTTTGAAAAGAGCTCTACAAGAGCAAAGAAACCTCTGGAGCTGGTTCATACCAATCTGTGCGGTCCCTTCACTCCCAAAAATTGTGGGGGTAAGAGGTATTTTCAGTTATTTGTGGATTATTACTCATGAAAGATGTGGGTATTCTTTCTTCAACTGAAATCTGAAGCATTTGGCTTCTTTCAGGAATTCAAGAAATCTGTTGAGGGTCTTTCAAGAATTCTAGAAAGACCCTCCGCTCAGATCAAGGGGGGGAGTTCACCTCTAAAGAATTTTTTGCATTCTTGAAATAAAATGGGATCACAAGACAGTTAACTACTGCTTATACTCCTCAACAAAATGGAGTTGTTGAAAGGAGGAATCGTTCTATCATGGAAATGGTTCGTTGCATGCTAACAGGAGCTAGACTTGAGCAACTATATTGGGTAGAAGTTGTCATCACAGTAGTATATATGTTGAATAGGGCACCCACAAAGGCCCTACAAGGAATTACTCCACAAGAAGCATGGAGTGGTAGGAAACCCTCCATTTCTCATCTACGCATTTTTGGATGTAAAGATTTCATGCACATACCAAAAGAGAAAAGGAAGAAGCTAGATGAGAAGACATTGAAGTGTATTCTTCTTGGGTATGATGAGCACTCTAAGGGTTATTGTTTGATTGATCCCTTAACCAAGAAGATTCACATAAGTAGAGATGTTGTTTTTGATGAGGCTTTCACATCAGCAAACACATCAGATGTATACCTAGACCTTGTGGAAACTCAGGTTGTTAAATCTCCTTCATCAAAGGTTGGAGGTTCTTCTGGATCTTCTTCAACACCTAAGAAGAAGAATCCAAAGTGGCATACAAATACAATAAAATACTCTAAGCTATCTACTCCACCAGATTTGACTTTGGATAGGCCTCGTACTCGCAGCATGGCTCAACAGGAGAAAGCTACAACAGAGAATACTGGGGTTGATGATCTGTGTCAATCTTTTGAAGAAATTTCTATAGATCTAGCAAGAGATACAGAAGATATGGATATTGATAGTGATAAGGTTTTTATGTCTTCCATAGACGATCTTGAACCTGCATCAGTACAAGTTGCTCTCGATGAGCCTCAGTGGAAGGCTGCTATGGATGTAGAGTATAAGTCTTTGATGAAAAACAAAACTTGGAAGCTTGTCGATCTGCCGCATGGAAAGAAGACCATTAGATGCAAATGGGTGTATAAATTCAAGTACAAAGTAGATGGGACAATTGATAAGCATAAGGCCCATCTTGTTGCAAAGGGCTATGCTCAAAAGGAAGGCATTGACTACGAGGAAACTTTTGCACCTACTGCTCGGATGACAACAATTCAAGTTATTTGTGCTATGGCAGCACAGTTTGGGTGGAAATTTCATCAGATGGATGTCAAAAGTGCCTTTCTAAATGGTGATCTCCAAGAAGAATTCTATATGACTCATCCAGAAGGATTTGCAGTGGAAGGCCAATAGCAAAAAGTTTGCAAATTGGTCAAATCCTTATATGGCCTGAAACAAGCTCCTCGAGCTTGGTATATAAAAATGGACAATCACCTCCTACAGCATGGTTTTAAGAGATGTCCGTCAGATGCAAACCTCTATTTCAATAAATAGGGTTCTGAGATAGTGTTGCTTGTACTGTATGTTGATTATCTACTCATTACAGGGAGTTCCAAAACTATGATCTCTACTATCAAAAAAGACTTGTGTCTATCTTTTGAGATGTCAAATCTCGGACTTCCCCATTAATGTCTTGGTCTGGAATTCAGCCAGAATGAGCACTCCATCAAAGTGTCTTAGAAAAAATATGCCAAGACATTGCTAGAAAAATATCGCATGACTGATTGCAAGCCAATGGCAACTCCGATGGATACTGGACTTCAGTTATCATGATATGATGATTCACCTTAGGTAGATGGTACTCTCTATCGACAGTTGATTGGGAGTCTCATATATCTGACCAATACTAGGCCAGATCTCGTATTTGTTGTCAACTATCTTTCGAGGTTCATGCAGGAGCCTAAGACCACTCATTGGAAAGTAGCAAAACATGTTCTTCACTATGTCCATGGCACAATGGAATATGGCCTAGAATACAAGAGGAACAACAAATTCTTCTTGCAAGGATACACGGACTCCGACTATGCCGGATCATTTGATGATTGCAAGTCAACTTCAGGATATATTTTTCATCTAGGATCTGATCCTATCTCTTGGCACAGTAAGAAGCAACAGGTGGTTGCTATTTCATCAACAGAGGCAGAGTATCGCACCGCATGTGAAGCTGTGTGCGAAGTGATATGGTTGCGTCGCATTCTAACAAGTATGGGTCATCCATCCAAATCTCCAATACACTTGTTTTGTGACAATCAGGGTGTTCTAAACCTAGTCAAGAATCCAGTCCATCATGAAAGAACAAAGCACATTGACACACAATGTTCCAAAGCACCGAATTCAGCTTCAGCACATTCCCACCGATGCTCAAGTTGCAGACATTTTCACTAAGGCACTTGCACGTGTCAAATTTGAATTGTTTCGTAGCTCTCTTTGTATTGCAAAATGATGTAATCAGGGGGGATGTTAGTATAGCTAATAGTTATATCATTACCAAAATAATGTAATAAGGGGGGATGTTAGCGTATATTTGTTAGTATATTGTTGTTATTACATTATATTGCATATATCTTGTAAATTAGGCATAACTTGTTATTTGTTATAACAAGTTCTATTTCAGCCTCGGATGGTTTCGTAACCTCCAGGCTATTATAGTCCTGCAAATGTATTATTTAAACCTTCCCGTACATGAATATAATTTGTTTTTTACTCTAACACCATGTTCGATACCCATTCAGGATAGTTAATAGGAACTATGAAAACTACATCCAATAGTTTTTGCAATTCATTCTTTACCATCAAAGCGATGGTGGGATGCATTTTTCTTAACTTTTATTTGACTAGTTTCTTCATGGGATCCAATGAAATATTATGAATGACTAAATTTGGATCTATCCTAGGTATATCCTTGTAAGTCCAAGAAAACAGATTTGACCTCTCTTTCAGGAGAGGAATTATGATGGCTTGTTCTCCTAGATATAGACTTTCTCCGAACTTGAATTTCTTTAGTTGAGTAGGATCATCACTAATGTCCACTTTGAAAGTCACTTCTATAGCCATATGTGACCTATCTCTAACTGGTGACACATGGATATCAAGTGAATATCATCGATGGGATTTACAGGTCCTACTGACTCAGGATCAAAACCAACATGGAATACATCATGGGCACAACCTAGTGCAAAATGAAATGGTTGTAACATATTTTCATTTGAGAAAATATCTTTAGGATCTATGGGTAAATCAATGTGGTCCCAATCAATCATCTCTATGTCAATACACAAATGTTTTGTGGGATCGGCTGGGTTATGAAGTGGAGTGGTCAAATTAATGGAGACAGTATTGATGGATGGTATGAAATCTCTAGGACCACATGGGTGAAATCTTATCTTAGAGGTTTTCCTTCCATGCTCACAATGAGGCTCTAGAGGAATGGGAATCTCTAGATCTAGCCCATGAGCTAGGATGATAATAGGATCATTGGTTTCTAAGAATTACTTGAATATTGGTGGTGGGGGGTTTACCATGCGATGAATGATAGCCAAGTCAACCGATCTCCCTAAAAATTGCAAGCTAGGGTCTATGGCATGAAGTGTCACTTCTCTTTCCACCAACATATTGACTTGTCGTAAATGGCAATGTCTAAGATAGGCGATTTTAGTCTCGTATTCAAAATAATCATCACTTATCCATAATCCATTAGCATTAGTATTCAACCCTAAGACAAGGGGCTCATGTATTGGCTCTAAGTAAGCCATCTATAATTCATCCTCATACTCTTTGTCACTTATGAAAAATCTATTTGCATTAGTATGCGGTCCCAAGTCATGGGGTCATTGCCTTGGTCCTAAGTAGGCTCTCTCTATTGAGTCCTTTGACTCATAGTCATTTTCATCCAATATGTATCCACTCTCATTGTGTATGGACCAAGTAAGTCTTCATAAGTAGTGAGGCCCATGATAGGCTGATCCCTCTTGTGCTTAATAATCACTTGGCACATATCCATTTTCTTCTTGTTCATCATACCATGAGTTGTAACCCACTAGGATGGCCTTAATTATGAGTCTTGGATGATAACTCTCAGGTGGTGGGATGTTCACCGTGGCCACTTGTCTATTGCACATAAGTCTTGAACTTAGTGGGTGATAAGGAATAAAATTGATGTCTTCTCCTAACCCCAAGCTCAATCTATCTAAGGATGCTACTAGAGAGTCATCTCACCCTCTAATATGATAGCCTACCCCAAATATATCAGTGGGAAGCTAGTATTGCAACTCGAGTGGCCGCCTACATCCCTACTCGTAGATACCAAGATCGTAACCATGCCAATGGCAGCACTCAAAGTAGATTAAAGAAAATTTGGGATTAGAGAGGTAACAAACATTAACAGTGAATAATTCATCATTGTCCTCTTCTTTTTTTTGTAGACTTATGGGCATAGTCTAGTCCAGTGTAGACAAAATTTGTCTAGTTGGGAGGGATTCCAAGTGGAACCATCATTCCTACTGGTGCTCTTAGATCCTTTAGACGTCTTATATCTTGCACAAACTCTAAGATAGGTGTAAAGGTTATGTTCTATACAATATACTCTCCTATACCTATGTTTTCCAAATGTATAGTCGTATGTGAGGTGGATGACACCACGGATGACACTAGCAAAGTGGGGTGGTAGTCATCATCTTTGAATTGGTATTGATGATATTCATCCATGGGACTTGGACCTTATTCAATAGCTATGGTTAGAATTTCCTTGAGTTTTTTTTCCTCAACCATAGGTTCCTTTAGCTTCTGATTATTTTTTGGTTTAGGTGTTGATGGTTGATTAGAAGCATTGCCCACTTTGTGCACAAGATGAGGTGTTGATGCAGTGGGTCTTTTCGTAACCCTTTGTCTTTGTTACTTAGTTGCATGACTAGAGATGAGGGTCTTGCAGACAAGTTAGTAGAATAAATCACAAACTATCCTAGACAATCAACTTGATGGACATACTTGAATGGCTTCTCATCATCCAACCCCATGTAGACTTTGTTATCATGCACATACTTGACACATTGGTGTAAAATTGAAGGAACACATTTCATGTCCCTTATCCAAGGTCTCCCTAGGAGGATGTTATATTGCATGGACCCAAGACATGACACATCATGGAGATGGTCTTATGCCCCACCTTGATAGGTAGGAATATCATTACCATAGTATTGCATAAAGAATCATTGAAATATCTTAGTTTATAGGCTCCCAAAATGATATTGGACTTGGGGATCTTAAGGTATTCTATTGTTGTTGTTGTGATGATGTTGATTGATGAACTTGTATCAATCAAGACCTGTTTAAAAAGCAAATCATTTATTGATACCACAATGTTTAGCGAAGGGTCTGGTAAGGTAGTAGGTATTGTCTTAATCTCATAATCATATAATCAAATTATAAGTTCTTGGAATTCTTTTACTTGTCCCAAAAAATGGATGAATGCATTTGGATCTTGCAGTTGGATCTCAATTGACCTTAAAATCTCCATCAAGGTCTCTCTGTATTTTGGGGACTATTGTATAAGCTCATAAATGGATAGCTTAGCCAGAGTCATTTGTATGTTTTGCTCAAGTCTTCTTTGGATAGTTACCACAGGTTGAGTTGGTGGACCTGGAAGATTTTTTTGCCCCTGCCTCTACCTTGGTGTAGGGGGGACATTCATAGAAGATGTAGGAGGTTGTGGTTGACCATATCTTCTACTCATAGTTGCTATATTGATAATTTTTACCATCCCAACATATCTGTGGGTAGGTATATCAACTCAGACCTGATTGAATTGGGCCCCTTGATCTCTAAGGGCCTCATTATTTGGTAGTAGGTTTTTGTAGATGCCCATATCTCTATTGTTAGGGGCCAGTGGGTTGTCCACTTTTAGTTCTCCCACCTCAATCATGTTTTGCACTTGATGTTTGAAACCAACACAAAATTTGATATTATGCCTCGATATCCTGTGATATAGGCAGAATTGATATTCCCTATATATTTTTGGCTTGGGATGGTTGGGATCTATAAGAGGTATATTAGGGAATCTGATCTTCCCACCTCACTTAATTGATTGAAGATTGATTGCATTGATTCCCTGATTTATTAAGTCTACCATTTCCCCTCTAGTTGGATTCCACTCATTATTTGGAGGGGGGTTTTAGTGCGAGTCACTTTATTGTCTAGTGTGCCCATTCTATTGTGAGTCAGCATGTTAATCTCTATTTGCTTGTTGGTTGCTATGAGCTAGTTGCTCAACTTTCTCTCTTAAGTGTTGCTCATGTTTGTGTAACAACCGTTATCTTTGTTTAGCATATTCAAGAGCTTCTACAAGCTCTCACTCCTTACGTAAGTCAATTTATAACTATTGCATGTGGTTGATTTACATGGTTATAGAAGAATCATGCTTATCTAACTTCATTCTTGTATTTTTGATTCACAAATTCCTCAAAGAGGTTTCTGTTGTATCCTTGATTTGACTAGCTAGTGTGACTTGTTCAATATATTGTTGGGCATATCTATGATTAGACTTTATATGTTTACTGCGGGGTCACCTTGAGGCACCACCAATTTGAGAAGTGGGCTTAGAAGTCATAGTTCATGAACTTACGGATGTAGAGTTCTCTGTGGCTATAGTTTTAGGTGGTGGCCTTGGGCGAAGCTGATCTAACTCATCCAGCTATATTGTTTTCCATGGATGATCCCACGAGGTTCCATTCACTCTAATGAGGTCATATTCTAATGGAATCCTTCCTCTTTTTTGAAGGATATGTTCTATTTGATTTCTATGACTGCATGTGTTTCTATTTTACTAGCCCATAGTGGGATGATCTGTTCTAAGTGTTGCATGTGAATGTTGAGATGTTTTGACTCTTGTGTGTCTTTATGGTGATAAGGGTTTTGTAGCCCTCTCTAACCTCCATGACGATGGAGATAGAGAAACCTCATCGTCTCTGTGTGAATAATGGGGTCTATAACCCTCTTTATGTCTATGTGAGGAGGAAGCTCTTGAACCTTCCTCATGTCTCTGAGAAGTTTTTGTGTGTTTAGAGGAAGCCCTTGAGGTTTCCTCATATCTCCTTGATGATGATGGCCATGAGGCCTCTTTGTGTTTATGAGATGTATTTTCATGTTGTGGTTCCCTATTTGGGGTTTCTCGAGGAGATCCCCTAAGGGTTGAATTATCACCTCTTAGACTCATAGAATTGCATCTCACAGTCTGGTCGACAAGAGCGGCTAGTTTTTGGCCATCGTTAGCAGGAGTGACTAAGGCTTTGTTGGTCGTTGTGGCTCAGAGTAGCTAATTTTTGGCCATTGTAGACCAGAGAAGCTAAGCCTGCATACAAAAATAAGTCAGCATCTAGGTAGAAAAATGAAAAATTAGAGGAGGTACCACCATGATCAACATCTATAGCGACCTCAAGGTGCACACACCACTCTTACTCTACTTGCAAATGTGTTAAACCCAAAATGAAATGAAATACCATGAAAAATCATATAACATAGAAGCAACAAAGATAGATCTATTTATTTGTATTGAAACTTAGTTACATGTCAATCCCTCTTAGGGATACCCATTTTGATACAATAAGGTTACAAGTGGGTAAGATGTCCCCTCTCAAAGGGGTGGTGCACTATCACAAGCTTCCCAGTTTTGCACACGAAAATGTATGAGGGCTTACATATGCCTCCTTCTCCAGGTCTATTTCCTAGAGGGATCCTTTTTCTCTCGTATGTTGTAGCTTCCATCCGATGAACCTGTGGCCCTGTGAGCAATGAAACAACAACACACACTTAGATGTCCGATATTGCCTCCCTAGATGAGGTTGTAAATATAATCAAATGAAAGCAAGTGTAAATGAAACTAATGCTATGAATGCAAATGAATTAAATGATACTTATGTTAATGATATGCTAAATAGAATAATGAAACTAATGTCTAAAACCTTAAGCTAGGCCTACGGGCCAATCTCCAATGACAAAGACCACTAAAGTGAATCCCGTTCTCTTTGATCCAAATCTATGGATCAAATCTTGTATCTGATGTTCTAAAATGGTGATTGCTTTGCTCTCTAATTTGTTAGGGCTTCATTGTAAATGTGATCTCCAATGGAATCTCTCCAAGTCCTACAAGCTCTCCTCAAATTTGGACTTATTTTTCTCTAATATTTATCTCTCTATATCTCTTGGTGCTCTTAGGCTTGCAATTTTTAAAGTGTGTGAAATCCTATGTCTATGCCCAAATCCTAGGACTGAATCTCTCATGCGTAGTGAAGGTTAGCATGAGAAGATTTTGTCTTTTCTATGTTTAAATACCAATTAACTAAAGTCTAAATGCAAACTCAAGTCTCCTATGTGAACTGATCATGAAAGGTAATGCAAAGTTACTCCCGCTCACCTTTATTACATGCAGACTACGACTTCCACTCGTGATTGGGCATATATGTTGGAAAAAAAAATTTTATGGATTAGTCGCTATCATCTTCAGTGGCTAAAATTTGGCTACTATCATCTATAGTGGCTAAGGTCTGTCCAGTCTAGGCTTGAGCAGCTAAAGTCTGGTCACTCTGGGTTTGAGCACCTAAATTTTGGTCTCTCTAGTCTTGAGCGGCTAAGCTTGAATGGGCTCAGAATACCCCATATGAGTGGTGAGAACCACTTTTGATGCTTGGAAAGTCCAATATTATGTCATATGATCTTATGAATGTGCCTATGTGAGTAGCTCCCCCAAACATGACATGTTTTAGGTGTCTACAAACACCATAAAAAGAATATGGATATAGCATCAAAATGGATCTAGAGCTTTTATATTTTAAAGTGGATAGTCCCTTTTATGAATATTCAGAATCTAAAACCCATAAAATTAAAGAATGCAACATAAAATATTAAAAAAACATCAAATGGGTTTTCAGGGATGAAACCAATGTATCTCATTTTTCGTTTCTCTACTTCTACAAATGGATACATAGGAAAAACAAATAATGACAACCATGGATTTTTTCCATAAAATGTTTGGTTTTTGATCCATCGAAATATGGAGAGCATACTCCCTAATTTGAAAGAAAAATAATGGGAAAAAATGAGGGGGGTATTTCCATGAGGGAAATCCCCCTTTAAACTCACAAGGGCAGGAGAGCATCTGGGTTCTGATACCAAATATTCAAAATAAAAGGAGATGGGATGTCATATTGATATAATAATGATACAATATATAGGTAGGAGGCCTATATGAAAATATGACAAGTATCAAGGACACATGTCATAACTGATAGACAAAGTACACATTAACTCTAACAAGAAAAATACTACAATTTTTTAGAAAATCAAATATGCAATTACTAAGGCTCTAGTATTGATCTACCTTGATTACTCCAACAATTTTAAAATCTACTTATTTTCTTTAGAACACACTATTGCTACAATTCTATCTTAGCAAGATGAAGAGAAAAATGAAACACCCATAGCCTTTATGAGCACAGGATTAAGGGGTGCTCAACTAAAATTTTCCACTTAAAAAAAAAATGCTTATGCATTAATCAAACAACTAGATAATTTCAAGTATATCTTTGGGTCCAATAAGGTAATATATTGTATCCCCTACATTTCTATTAAATATATTTTCACTCAGTATGAACCCTTAGGTAGTCTTGCAAGGTGGATGGCTAAATTACTATAGTATGATGTGGATTTCAAGGTAGTGAAAATTTTCAAAGGATAAGGACTGGAAAAGTACTTGTCCAATAAAGAGAGAGAAGATATGAACAACACTATTGTAGTATATGAGTAACAAGAAGCTATAGTAATTGATAATTTTGATTGTATATGGTATGATGGCATAATCTTCTACCTTAAAAACTTTTCATTTCCAGGAGACATCCTAAAATAAAAGGTATATCAAGTAGCTGAATAAAAGATATTATATTTGTTAGTCTTACAGTGGCACTGAGAGGGGGGGTGAATCAGTGTAGCTATTTAAAAACTTAATCTTCAACTCTTAATGCAGAAGCAAGGAGAACTTAAAATAGATACAAAGAAAATATCACAAGAGAGCATCACATAACACAAGATGTAATGAGGTTCACCAGTTTTGGCTACTCCTCAAAAATAGATTGCTTAGACACCCATCCAAATCTAGCCTTTACAAAGCACCAACTTTACAAACAATTTACCAACACACACTGGAAGGAGCACCAACCCCTAATTTATCTGCACCAACAAAAAGGAGCACCAACCCTTGATTTACCAGCACCAACTAGAAGGAGCACCAACCCCTAATGCCAAGCACCAACTTGGACTTCTATTTTGAATCTTAGATTGACATAAATATGCCTTCACTTCTACAAGACCCTTACTGGTCTATTGCTCATCCAACCTCTCTTTCAATTCAAGAAACACATATTCCTTCTGTGCACTTGTTGCTACACTCTCACAATCGCTCTTTCTTAGCTGCTCTCCCTCAACTTTGCTCTATCTCCACTTAACCAGCTCTATACTTTATTTGGATTTTTCTTATATATATCTACCCACACAGAGCTCAACCTAACGAATCACTCTTACCACTCTGCTTACTGTGCTCTGATAGTCTTCTCTGCGCTCTGACAGCCTTATCTTCTTATTTCGGCTCTGACAGCCTTATCTGCTCATTTCGGCTCTGACAGCCTTATCTGCTCATTAGCGGCTCTTCTTTCTGTAGCACATTTACTCTTTTAGCAGTGACACTTTAACTCTTTATGGTGGCACTCTTTTCAATTCTGAGCAACCTTTTCTTCTGCATGCAACTGCCCTTTTATAACAATATTTTCATCTTGAAACCCTAAGTCTTCTGTAACTGCCATACTCCTGCATGCAGCCTATTAATAGCCATTCCTTTGAGTAACTCCTTTCTGACACATTATTCTTATATGCAACCTATTAATGGATTTGTTTCTTTAATTAGGATTCTCGGTATGGCCACCGATCTGATAGTTTCATAGCGACACAGCCCTGTAACAGTCGTTTTGTCTTTACTGCCACTCCTGTAACTGCAGTTCTGACTCCAGTTAACTCTTCTTTATTTTTTCTGCAATATTTTCTTTGCAACATGCAGTTCTGTCTCTAGTTAACTCTTCTTATTCTGGCTGCATGAGTTCTTTCTGTAACTGCCTCTGTTACTATCATACTATCTGCAGTTCATAGTTACATTTCTTTGTTTCATTTGAGTTCTCTTCATAGCTCATGCCAAGGCGACCTGTCGCGAAATCATGACACTTCTACCCCTTTGACTTTTTCTTGGAAGTTGACCGTGAAAACAAAACATTTCACAAAATTGTGACACTTTCACTGCCTTGAGCTCTTCTTTGTCTATTGCCCATGAAAATGGAACATGTCATGAAATCACGACACTTTCGATTCCTTGCACTCTTCTCTGCTTGCACTAGCAAAACCATGACATGTCACAAAATCTTGACACCTTTTACTTTCGTACACTCTTCTCTGCAAGCACTAGCAAAACCATGACATGTCCCAAAATCATGACACCTTTCACTTTCGTACACTCTTCTTTGCATGCACCAGCGAAAACATGACATGTCATGAAATCATGACACTTTTCGCTATCGTACACTTTTCTTTGCATGCACCAGCAAAAACAAAACATGTCACAAAATCATGACACTTTTGCTGCCTTGTGCTTTTCTCTGCATTTCACCCATGAAAACGGAACATGTCACGAAATCATGATGCTTTCACCTTTGAGCTCTTCCTCCTTGAATTTGTGATGAAATTGTGACACTTCTGCTTCCATGCTCTTTCATTTTGCTTCTATCACAAAATCATGACACTTCATCCTTCAGAGTCTTCCTCTTTGTTGTTGTCATGAAAATGCAATATGTCGCGATATCGCGACATCTTTTCTCCTTAGCTCTTCTCTTCTATTCAGGTCGCGAAAATGCGACATGTCGTGATATCGTGACACTTTTTCTCTCGAGCTCTTCCTCTTGCAATATGTCATGAAATCATGACACTTTTTATCTTGCCTTCTCTCTCCTGCAATATGTCGTGAAATCATGACACTTTTTCTCCTTAGCGCTTCCTCTTGCAAATTGTCATGAAATCATGACACTTTTCCTTGCGAGCTCTTTCTCTCGAACCTGTCATGAAATCATGACACATTTTCATTCGTACCATCCTTCTTGCAAATTGTCGCGAAATCACGACACTTTTCCTTGCAAGTTTCTTCTTTCAAACATGTCACGAAATCATGACACATTTTTGTCTGTAATACCTCTCCTGCAGATTGTCATGAAATCATGACAATTTTTCTTGCACTTTCTCTCTCTTCCAACATGTCGTGAAATCATGATAGTTTCTTTTCTTTCTTCTTAACATGTCATGATATCGTGATAGTTTCTTTTCCAGCTTCTCAACATGTCGTGATATCATGACAGTTTTCTTTCCTTGCCAAACATGTTGCGATATCGTGACAATTTTTCTTTCTGGCCAAACATGTCGTGATATCATGACAGTTTCTCATGCTTTCTCAACATGTCGCGATATCACGACACTTTTCTTACTTGTCTTTTTCTTTGAGCTTTTGCATATGGGCCACTTCGGTCTTCTTGTAAAAACATTGTACATGCTCTGTATGACCTCTGCACTCTTGTCCATTGCATCAACCGATCCTCTGTCTGTGTTGACAATAATGACAATACTTTGGTAGCACCTTGCTCATCAATGAACTCCTGTCCATTGCACTTTAGTTGCACCTTGCTCATCAAGAACTCTTGTCCATTGCATCAACTGATCAACTTGACTGTGTTGAAAACAATGACAATACTTTGGTTGCACCTTGCACATCAATCTCCTCCTTTGGAATTATTGGCAACACACGTAATTGCATGTAATTACCTGTAACTCTTCTCCCCATTTGACAATAATACCAAAGGGTGGCTACAAAACTCCCCCTGATTCCATGCACATTCTCAGGCATAAAATTGTTACAGTTAGCAGAAACCACATAAACATGAGCAGTATGATAAAAAAATGCATAAATGCTCCCTTTGAGTCCAAGACCACTTCATTTCACTGATTGACAACATCATGATAAGAATAATAGGCATCAACAATATCAATAATGTGAATAGCAGCAATAACCAGTGAATGACACCATTAGCATCAACTTCACCAATATAACATGTGTAAGAACATGACTAGACCACTGTCTTCTGTGCAACTACCCTCTGTTGCTTTGCAATCTCAAACTTGTCCACTGTTAGTGAAGGCATACACTGATCATATATATATCCAACTTTTTATTCTGTAATGCAAGCAGCATCTGCATATACATCTTGGATATTCTCAACAAGCTTGAACCTACTGACAGTTGTTTGTCTTTCTCTGCAGTGAGAATCCAGTAGACTACCTCAATTCAGCTCACAAGTTCATCAAGAAAAACTTGCTTAGCATGAACCCACAAAGAGAATTGTTAGAGACCCAATGTGATTCATCAACCTCATAGAAGCATAAAGAGAATTGTTAGACTCAATATGTTCTATACTTAACTCCCAATATCAATCTCAACTCAATCTCAATCTCAAAAGAATAAGATAGATGTAGTAAGCTTTTCTCAAGAACATGAAACACAACCCAACAATTGCCAACCATGCAATAACTCATATAACAATGATACTCATGTTCTTTCCACAACCAAAATCTTCTCTCAACCAATTAGGACTTTAACAACAATGCTTATAGACAAGGTTTAACCAACATCAATCAACTCGAGATTAACCTTGAAGCATTCAACCAAGTACTACATGAAAAAGAAACTAGTAGACATCCTTTTCCTTCCAAGGTATTTGAACAAAACAACCACCAACATAAATCACCAATGAAAAGAATAACTTGCTCAAATCAATCTCAATGGAGTAAGCCCAAATCATGTATCAAGTAAAGCATTAACTTGATCAAAACAACCTCTATGAAAGCAACTCAACCATTCATCACCAGGCTGGAAATCATCTGGCTGCTCATTATAAACCTCTTCTTCAATCATCCCATTCAACATGTTGGTTTCACATCTGTCAACAAAATTGACAAGTGACTCACACTTGTACCAACTTTTTTCCAACACTTCAATTTTATTACCAACTCTGTGCAAGCATCATATACTGTACTGTAGCACAACCAAATTCCTTTTTTATATTTACAACCTGATCTAAATTTTCTACAGTTACTGTAGATCACACCTTACTTTCAACTGTGCAAATCAGGAGAAGACATTTTGACAAACACTTTATGGCCAACCATAGTGCACCTTACTCAGCCTCATACTTCTTATCCTTGGATTGGCATTTTAGCAACAGTTAAAACAAAACTGTCTATGAATTAACTATATTCACCAAGGTGTCATGAAATATCTGACAATCTTCACATCAAAGTGTCGAACAAATACACACTGCTATTATCAAAACACAAATACGTAGCTAGAGCAAGCATTCTTCCACTGAGCAAATTAACTAGACTGTTATGATTCATAAGTTTGAACAGTGGCATTAAGAATCATCAACAGTACAACAATGACATATCTCAAAACTACCAATGGTGACAGCTCTCAAATTAATCACCACACTTCACGGCATTTCCACAAACCACTATATAAACTAAAAAACACACTTTAACAACTATATGACAATATCCCGACTACTTGCCTTTCATCCTCAGATAACCAAACAAATTCATAGGAGCATAAAAATAAGATTTTAAAATTGCTCCCCCTGAGGATGTGCCACCTGGAGTGGCTTAGTGCAATAGCAGAGTAGTCTCCTTCAGTCCAAGGAGACACGATTCCCTTTCTTCTATATTTCTCTAGACTTTCCTGAACTTGGGTTTGAGTTTTTCAACTATATCCCTATTTTGCACCTTTTTGAGAACTTGACCATTTCTCTTTCGGGGTTGTCTCTTGTGCATCCTTGATGGATGATTATTTTCCTTTCTATTGTGCACATGATTTATTCTTTGTCTGTATTGCATTCTTTGTGTCTGAAGAAATCTACAGTCTTACCTTAGATTAGATACAGAAGTGCTTGGACAAAACCTTGCAATGTTCCCATGGCCATTACAATTAAAACATTGCACAAGGTGTTTACTCAAAAAAACAGATGCATTTTTATCAGCATAACTCTTTGATCTATTACTCTGTCGACAAAAAATTGCCTTGTGACCATACTGATTGCATATAAAACAATAGTCGTTAAAAGCATTATTGTTAAAAGAGTGAGAGTGAGAGAACCTCTTTTGCTGTGGTTGCTTTGCTGTAGATCTTCTTTGATATTTTCTTCCTTTTGAAGATTCACTTCTACCTTTTCTGGTTCAATTTTATCTTCTATAGAAACTGAAACTTACTGGGGTGCCTTTTTGGAGGAGGATCTATTCTTCTTACCCATTGCAAACTAATCCAAGATCAACCCTGACTGATTTAGCCAAAACTGGGAACTTGGATCTGATACCAATTGTTAGTCTTACAATGGCACTAATAGGGGGGGTGAATCAGTGTAGCTATTTAAAAACTTAATCTTTAATTCTTAATGTAGAAGCAAGGGGAACTTAAAACAGATACAAATTAAATATCACAAGAGAGAATCACATAACACAAGATGTAACGAGGTTCACCAGTTTTGGCTACTCCTCAAAAATAGACTGCTTGGACACCCATCCAAATCTAGCCTATGCAAAGCACCAAATTTACAAAAAATTTACCAGCACACACTGGAAGGAGCACCAACCCCTAATTTATTTGCACCAATAGAAAGGAGCACCAACCCCTGATTTACCAACACCAACTAGAAGGAGCACCAACCCCTGATGCCAAGCACCAACTAGGACTTCTATTTTGAATCTTAGATTGACATAAATATGCCTTCACTTCTACAAGACCCTTACTGGTCTATTGCTCATCCAACCTCTCTTTCAATTTAGGAAACACATATTCCTTCTATGAACTTGCTGCTACACTCTCACAGTCGCTCTTTATCAGCTGCTCTCCCTCAACTTTGCTCTATCTCCACTTAACCAGCTCTATACTTTCTTTTGCTTTTTCTTATATATATCTACCCACACAGAGCTCAACCTAAAATATCACTCTTACCACTCTGCTTACTGCACTTTGATAGTCTTCTCTATGCTTTGATAGCCTTATCTACTTATTTCAGCTCTGACAGCCTTATCTGCTCATTTTGGCTTTGACAACCTTATCTTCTCATTAGCAGCTCTTCTTTCTACAGCACATTTACTCTTTTAATAGTGACACTTTAACTCTTTATGGTGGCACTCTTTTCAATTTTGAGCAACCTTTTCTTCTGCACGCAACTGCCATTTTATAACAATATTTTCATCTTGAAACCCTAAGTCTTCTGTAACTGCCATACTCCTACATGCAGCCTATTAATAGCCATTCCTTTGAGTAACTCCTTTCTGACACATTATTCTTATACACAACCTATTAATGGATTTGTCTCTTTAATTGGGATTCTCGGTATGGCCACTGCTCTGATAGTTTCACAATGACACAACCCTGTAATAGCCGTTCTGTCTTTACTGCTACTCCTGTAAACTGCAGTTCTAACTCCAGTTAACTCTTCTTTATTTTTCCTACATGATTTTCTTTGCAACATGCAGTTTTGTCTCTAGTTAACTCTTCTTATTATGGTTGCATGAGTTCTTTCTGTAACTGTCTCTGTTACTATTGTACTTTCTATAGTTCATACTTACATTTCTTTGTTTTAGCTGAGTTCTCTTCATAGCTCGCACTAAGGCGACCTGTCATGAAATCATGACACTTCTACCCCTTTGACTTTTTCTTGGCAATTGACCGTGAAAATAGAACATGTCATGAAATCGCAACACTTTCACTGCATTGAGCTCTTCTTTATATCTTGCTTGCAAAAATGGAACATGTCACAAAATTGTGACACTTTCGCTTCCTTGCACTCTTCTCTGCTTGCATTAGCGAAACCATGACATGTCATGAAATTGCGACACCTTTTGCTTCCATACACTCTTCTCTGCAAGCACTAACGAAACCATGACATGTCACAAAATTGTGAAACCTTTCGCTTTCGTACACTCTTCTCTTCATGCACCAGCGAGAAAATGACATGTCGTGAAATCATGACACTTTTTGTTGTTATACACTTTTCTTTGCATGCACCAATGAAAACAAAACATGTCGCAAAATCATGACACTTTCGTTGCCTTGTGCTTTTCTCTACCTTTCGCCCGTGAAAATGGAACATGTCATGAAATCACGATGCTTTCGCCTTTGAGCTCTTCCTCCTTGAATTTGTTGTGAAATCATGACACTTCTGCTTCCATGCTCTTTCGTTTTGCTTCTATCACAAAATCATGACACTTCATCCTTCGAAGTCTTCCTCTCTGTTGTTGTCGTGAAAATGCGACATGTCACGATATCGCGACATCTTTTCTCCTTAGCTCTTCTCTTCTATTCAGGTCATGAAAACGTGACATGTCACGATATTGTGACACTTTTTCTTTCAAGCTCTTCCTCTTGCAATATGTCATGAAATCGTGAAACTTTTTATCTTGCCTTCTCTCTCCTATAATATGTCACGAAATCATGACACTTTTTCTCCTTAGCGCTTCCTCTTGTCATCGGATCACGAAAGCCCAACATGTCGCAATATCGTGACACTTTTTCTCCTTAGCACTTCCTCTTGCAAATTGTCGTGAAATCATGACACTTTTCCTTGCGAGCTCTTTCTCTCGAACCTGTCGTGAAATCGCAACACTTTTTCGTCCATACCATCCTTCTTGCAAATTGTCACGAAATCGCGACACTTTTCCTTGCAAATTTCTTCTCTCAAACATGTCGCGAAATCGTGACACATTTTTGTCTGTACTGCCTCTCTTGCAGATTGTCGCAAAATCGTGACAATTTTTCTTGCACTTTCTCTCTCTTCCAACATGTCACAAAATCATGATAGTTTCTTTTATTTCTTCTTAACATGTCGCGATATCGTGACGGTTTCTTTTTAGCTTCTCAACATGTCACGATATCGCGATAGTTTTCTTTTCTTGCCAAACATGTCGTGATATCATGATAGTTTTTCTTTTTGGCCAAACATGTCACGATATCGTGACAGTTTCTCATGCTTGCTCAACATGTCGCGATATCGCGACACTTTTCTTACTTGTATTTTTCTTTGAGCTTTTGCATATGGGCCACTTCGATCTTCTTGGAAAAACATTGTACATGCTCTGTATGACCTCTACACTCCTGTCCATTGCATCAACCGATCCTCTGTCTGTGTTGACAACAATGACAATACTTTGGCAGCACCTTGCTCATCAATGAACTCCTATCCATTGCACTTTGGCTGCACCTTGCTCATCAAGAACTCCTGTCCATTGCATCAACTGATCAACCTGACTGTGTTGACAACAATGATAATACTTTGGTTGCACCTTGCACTATTGCTACAGTTCTATCTTAGAAAGATGAAGAGAAAAATGAAACACCCATAGCCTTTATGAGAACAGGATTAAGGGGTGCTCAACTAAAATTTTCCACTTCAAAAAAAAATGCTTATGCATTAATCAAACAACTAGATCATTTCAAGTATATCTTTGGGTCCAATAAGGTAATATATTGTATCCCCTACATTTCTATTAAATATATTTTCACTCAGCCTGAACCCTTAGGTAGTCTTGCAAGGAGGATGGCTAAATTACTGCAGTATGATGTGGATTTCAAGGTAGTGAAAATTTTCAAAGGATAAGGACTGGAAAAGTACTTGGCCAATAAAGAGAGAGAAGATATGAACAACACTATTGTAGTATATGAGTAACAAGAAGCTATAGTAATTGATAATTTTGATTGTATATGGTATGATGGCATAATTTCCAAGAGACATATCCTAAAATAAAAGGTATATCAAGCAACTGAATAAAAGATATTATATTCATGAAGGTAGACTATATTAGAGGCACCCAGCTGGAGTGTTTCTTCTCTGTTTGTTTGAGAAATAAGTGCCTCAAGTGTTGAAAGAATACCATTATGGTTTTTGTGGAGGCCACTTTTCTCCAAAGGCCACTACTCACAAAATCATGAGAGTTGGTTATTATTAGCCCTCATTGTTTAAAGATATCTACCATTTGGTAAAAAGTTATCACAACTATCAGATTGTAGGGAAGAAGAATTTTCCAGCCATACCCTTGAAGCTAGTGATTGTTGAAGCTCCTTTTGTTAAATGGGGAATAGATATCATAGGTGAGATTAACCCCAATTATTCTAGAGATCATAGGTGGATCATCACAACAACAAATTATTTTACCAAGTGGGTAGAAGTAGCACCTATCAAGAAATATACTACAGGTGTGGTCATCAAATTTTTGGAAGAGCAAATATTGACAAGATTTGGGGTCCCTAAGAAGTTAGTTACAAACAATGGTAACTTCACTTCTTTTTAAATGATTGGATTTTTTGCTAGGTACGTCATAGAGATTTCTCATTATGAAAACTACTATCCTCAAGGGAATGGATTGGTAGAATCCTCAAACAAGAATTTTATCACAAGAATCAAAAGAGCATTAGGTAAGAATAAGAGAAGTTGTGACAATGAACTAAAGTTTACTCTATGGGCTGATAGAATATATATAAAAATAAGCATAGGAAAATCTCCTTATGAGCTAGTTTATGGTGAGATTTCTCTATTAACTCCTCAGGTAGAAATTCATCCTTTATCTTTGCTTCTATAGGATCATGAAAATACAAATGTCTTGTAGAGAAGACTTGATAAAATTATGAAGTTGCAGGAAGATAGAAAAGATGCACTAATGAAGATAACTGAGCAAGCTCATAAAACATCACAGTTGTTCAATAAGAAAGCTAGAGGTAAACATTTTTAGGAAGGAGATATAGTGTTGTACTAGGATCTTAAGAATGAAAAGCATGGGTAAAAGGGAAGTGGGAACCAAAATGGCTTGGTCCCTATCAAATTCTTCAAATAGTAGTAGGCCAACATACTTACAAGTTACAAACTCTAGATGGCAAGGAATTTTCAATTCCTAACAATGGCCAACATTTGAAATTGTATCATTCTATGCAAAGGGCTTGAGAAGACACAAAAAAATGTGTTGAAGTCTTTAGGTGAATAAAGAGTCCTTTCTAGGTGATTAAGCAATCCTTTTAGTGATTAAGGAGTTTCTATAGATAACTAAGGTATTTTCCTAAAGGTGATTAAGGAGTTCTTATAGGTGACTAAGGAATTTTCTGTAGGTGATTAGGTAGGTTTTATCTTTTTGGTCTACTGGAGATTTTGGATTTCTTAGGTAATTCATTGCCCAACAGTATTTTTCATTACCTGTCCCAGTCGAAGACTGTGTTGGATCCTTAAAATCCAACTTGTTTTGCCCCCAATTTTTTGAAAATTTTGGTGTCTTGTGAGTCCCCTACATTTTTACGTGTCTACCTCCGTTCAATAAATTTATGGATCCTTGGGTCCTTTCCAGGCCTATCTCGCCTTTCGAAAGTATCTTTGAAAACCTTTATGTCATTGAATTCAGGTTGTCATTTTTGGTCTTTTGTTGTCATTTTTGGACTTTAAAAAAATTTAATTAATCATTTTTGACCTCTAGGGTCTTAAATATTTAATTAAATTTAGTTAAATATTTATTTAAATGTTTAATTTAACTTTATATATAATAATAAATATTATATTTTAATAGTTACATGATAGTTATAATTATCATACTTTATATATATATATATATATATTATATATTATATTTTTAAATAAGTTATATAAAAAAAATTGGTTGACTCCCGTAAGTCAACCCTTCATCGACCGACACCCATTTACTGATCATGAAAAGGGGTTAACCGATGCCCCCCCTCCATATTTAAAAAAAAATGGCCGAACCTCATTGGCCGAACATGATAGGGGTTCGGTCGATGACCCCCGTCAATATTTTTATTAATAAAATAAAAATAAAATAAAAAATTAATTCAGCCGACCCCTGTCGGCTGACCATGAGAGGGGGTTGGCTGACGACCCCCTTGTTTTTATTTTTATTTTTTATAAAAAAAAAATATATATATAAAAATAAAATTAAAAAAAGGATGCACGTGCATGCCTTTTATATAAAGGCACATGTGTGCCTTTCTAAAAATCAAAACTTTAATGAAAATAAAATTTTGGCCGATGGCCATTGGCCATTGACCGATTCCCTTTGCAAAGGGAATTTTGGCTGATGGCCATTGGCCATCAACTGATTCCTTTTGCAAAAGAATATTTTATGTTTATATATATATATATATATATATATATATATATATATTATTACATGGTTTTACATGTATTTAAATAAATAAATAATATAATAGCATTATTATTAATAATAATAATTTATTATCATTATTATTTAAATTTTGATAATAAAATTAAAATTGGCTAAAGTTGAAACCTTATAAAAAAATGGAAAAATGATTTTGTGGCCAAGTTTCAAGAATCCGAAAGTTAATTTTCTAAAGTTGTTTTTGGATCATTTTCGAGATAAATGGAGATATTTTTTATCAGTGGAGACCACTACCAGGCCATGAATGAGAACCATTTAATGCAAGCAAAATGGCGAATCAATTTCAAAGGCAGTTACAATTTTTATGGGTCATCACTCGATTTTTAGTAACAGTTGCAGTTATGAGCCATTACTGGAATAGTTCTAGTTTTGGTAATTATGGGCCATCATAAAGCTTTGAATAATAATATGCAAAATATATAAGAGAGTGGATGCAACAGCTTTGATATCAAGTTTTATATGTAGTAATCCTACAAGAAGTATATCAAAGAGCCATCCTTGTCAGTTGTATTTCTTTTTGGGTGTCTTGTTTAGTCACCCCATTTTCTTCCCTATCATTGTGCAAGTTTTGCTAAGGAGGTGTCTAGTTTGCTGAGATTATTTCCAATGACTGAGATCAAGAGCTAGGAGGCTCTTCGTTACATCATTTGAATGAAGAGTTACAATCCTCTATTACATTATTTAAATGGAGGATTTGTTTGTACTTTCTTGGTGAGATCTGGTTACACTAACCAGACTCCGTTGTAATGATCTATTAATAATGCTATCCTGCTTCCTCATTTTAGTAATTTTATGTGCAGTTTTACTTGTTGTCCCAATTATATATTACATTATTTGAATGTATAAGTGGTTTCTTATTTCCTTCGTATGTTTAATCATCTCTATTACATTATTTGAATGGATGTGATTGGATCAATTTTCCCTCCTCCCCATATTTCTTCATCATCCTTTAATTTTATCTACAATTGCCTAATGGATAAGGCACCGGTGTACAACTTGAAGCATTAGCTGGGGGTTACTTCAAAGTTTGATTATTTTTAATTTTATAGTTATGTTTTATTTTTGTTAATATGGATGAGCATGAGAATATAGGAAATATTGTAAGCTCACCTCCAGGGTTTCCTTACCTTACTTGATCTTTTTAGAGTCTTTGTGATAATCTTTTATTGAGTTAAAGAGGTGGATCCACCAGAGTTCGTAGGTGTGTTTGTGAGCTAGTGATTTTCTTATGGCATGACAACCCAGATTTTAAGGACACAAAAAATCACCACAACTCCCTTACATTATAAGATCTCTTTTCCTTCCTCCTTCCTTGTTGTAGATTTGCTAGTTTTTAATTAGAAATTCTTACATGCACTAACATTTTCATTAAATTTCCATTATAAATGCTATTTTAGTTTTTCTAAAGGTCAAATTAGCTATTCTAGATCCTCTTCATTATCATAGCATACATTGGATTCCCCTGCATTTTCAATTTCAATTCTAATTTTAGTCATTTATTCACTACTACAATTCCTCACATGTTGTAAGTAGTATTACATATATTTGCATTTTCACTTGATTTCTTTATTTAAACACTAATTTCCTCTAAATAGGAGTTAGATTAGGTGTTTTAAATCATTCCTCACAACATTTTATACTCCCCTTTCTCTCTTTCACCTATGTTTCATTCAAATCTCAGTCATAACCAGCATTTCATCCTCTTTGCACATATTTCAATTTTATTCCTTAAATTTTTTGATTTGAGGGTCCAATCCTTTGATATGATCATCCAAAAATATAGTAAATACTATTAGGATCCTTCCTCTTCAAATTTAGCTCGAAACATAGTTGAAATCCATCAAAATTGACCTCTAAAACTTCCAAAATCCATATCAGGATCAAATTTCACCACCCCCACTATCAGTGGTGAATTTGGCAGCCTAAAATATATAGAACCAAATTCACAACTCAAACCAAATTTGCTAGTGGTAAATTTGACAAACCTAGTGGTGAATTTGGCAATAGGACAAATTCCACCCCATGAGGTAAGCATACTCATATATTTTATTAAAAAGAGGTATGATCAATTTTTTAGACAAATTTCTACTCTATCCATCCCTCAGATAGACCCCTTAAATCAGAAACCCTAATTTTTTTTTTTTTATGCAGATTTACCAAATTTGCCACTTAAGTGGTAAATTTGGTAGTAGTGGTGAATTTGGTATTTTTTAATGGTACATTTTGTAGATAGGCTCTGAGAGAGGTAATTCAACCACTTGGCCCTACCTTAGCTTTGCAATTTCATTTCCTCTATGTTCTATTTCTTGATTTTTTCTATTTTGCATTAGAAATCACATTTACTTTGGGAAATTAAAGAACCTTAACTAGAAACCCTAATCATTTACAAAATCTTGCAATTTATTTACAAAATATTCTAATTTATTTACAAAACATATCTAAAATAGTCAATTAAGGAACCTTAGGCTGAATTTTAGCTTCTTCATCATTTTCAAGTACATAGGCAAAGAATAAAAAATCATTTAGTTGCATTTAGGCTAACTTGTCTTCTTGCACTTCTTATTTTACCCTAAAAATCAAAATATCCTTAGTTTAGTTCATTAAATTTTAAAAGGCATTTATGTTAGCTTTTTTTTGTATGTATTTTATTTATTTAAGCTTTTGCATTTCATTTATATTATTCTTGATGATTTAGGTTTAAATAATTGTTAAGGATTGAAAAAGAATCAGATAGATAGAGATCCAAAACCTTAGGTGTTTTCTTTGCATAAACCCATTAAAACACTGATAACACAAGTATTACATCAAATTACACACAACCATAGGTAAAATCATTGAGTAGGAGTCTATTTTTACTGACCATCTTCATATCCTCAAGGTCTCCTTTGGAAAGAGACTCTCAAGTGGGGAAGCATAGATTCTAATGAATCTCCCCCATGCACACTTGAAATTAAATTAGACATATAGGGAAAAGAAAACAAAAAAATTCCACCATCTACACTTTCTAAAGCATGCATGGAAATTTTTGGTTGAGATTCCTCTTAATATACTACCTGATATGATGTTTTCCCCTCTTAAAAATCCTCATCTTCCTTTGAATATTCTACAGTCGATGTTTCATCCATATCAAGAAGATACAATTTTTATTGCACACACTTATGCCCTCAAGAATACTTTTCATCACAATTATAACATAACCCTTGGGCCATAAAATTCTCCGTATCTTCACAGGTCAATTTTTTTTATAGTTGGCAATTTGGTGGTGGGACTTGTCATGACCTTGGACAAAAAAGGTGGTCAAGATTGAGAAAATTTAGTGATACTTGAGGCTTGAATTTATCTTCTACTAATTTAGACAATTTTATTTCCTCGTATAATGTTTGTGGCCTCACCATTTTAACCTAATCTCTAATGTAATCCTTTAACCAACTCATAAAAAAACTTTGGAAGGGGTCGACACCTAAACCAGTGGTATGATTGGCCAATTTCTCAGACCAAATTTGGTACTCTCAAATAGTAAAAGTTTTTTTTAGTTTTATATGGGATTAAGTAAATTATTCAAACTCACTATGACTAAAGTGAGCGAGTAGATGCTTCTCAAAATATTTCCATTGGAGGTTTGTTTCAGTATTCCTAAGCCATTGAAACCAATGTAGTGCATTTGATTCAAAATTGAAAGATGCAATTGTCAAATACATGTAGCATGGAATATTATGGAGACTAAAATATCGTTTTGCCTTACAAATCCACCCCTCAAGATCCTTTCCATAAAATTTTTGGAAGTCTAATTTTGGCAATTTAAATCCATTTTTATCTAGTACATTTTGCTAGTGATGACTCATACTAATATCTTGTTGATCCTTATGACCTAAGGAATTGAAAGAGATACGATTATCCCATTCGACCTTCATTTCTTTCTATGCCTCAATGACCACACATAGTTTCTTGGAAGTTTTTTATTTGAGAATTTACATAGTATAAGTTATGTTTGAGTGAGGATCATATTTTTTACCCATATTTATCCACTTTTTAAGAAATTTGGTTTTCTAACTCTTGTTGTCAAGTAACAACAAACATGTTCTTAGTGTTATGTCATGTTGATGAAACTTACTAAAAGCAAAAATGTGGTTTTAGGGATTACTATTTTAGTAAGGATCCCAAAAATTTATTTGGGTGCTATATATCAAATTCATCAACTCGAGAAGATTATCATAATAAGCTATATACCACAACACTATTTTGGACACCCCTTAAATTTTTTTATATTGTTATTTTATAGATTATATTAGTGTGGTCAATTTTTCCTCTAAAATATTTATTCAAAATTTAGGTTCTATGTTGGCCAAACCTTTTTGAAACTCTACCCTACCTATTCTAACTATTGATCATTTCTAACACTATACTATCACCTACCTACTCTGACTCTATCATATATATTCCTTATTTGTTTAAATTATGACTATCACAGGTAATTGTTTTGACAATGATAACCTAAAAACCCTATATTAAGTGTTATTGATAGATTTTTCTTGACTATAACTGATATTAACCTCCCCCCTATTCCCTTGTTTTTGCATTTGGTGGATTTTTTCCACCTATGATATTCTTTTGTAATTTTTATTTTGACTATTTTGCATGCATGAAATCTATTATAGGGTGTTTTCTTTGTATGCTCAACTTTTATGACAAAGATATGGTAACATGTTTGAAATTCACAAAATAAGACTTTTGTTGTACAGTTTTTTTTGTAGGTTTGATATCCAAAAAAATAGGGTATGCTAAGCCAATGTGTATATACTGCCCATAGGCCCTCTATTATATTGCAGTGATGAATGATAGTTCTTGGACCAATATGTCAAGTCACTAGTCAAGGAGGATTCCACTGAGCACATTGCATGCCTCTCTATTAGTATAGGAGGGCAATCCTCCTAGATGTTGTACCTAGTGTACTATGGAGAATACAAGGCCAAAAATATTCCTAATTATGAATCCTAAGGGGTCTCCCAATATACTTGAAGAGACAATAAATCTCAATTCTATAGTTAAGTGTTGTTTGTTTCCTAGGTATTGGAGCCTGATCACATCTCACTTCACTAGATGCTTTACAAAAAATCTAGCTTAGCCAATAATGATAAATCCATGATTTTTTAAAACCCCTAACATAATTATTTTAACCTAGATAACTAATGCAAAAAAAATAGAGGCTTGATTTTATTTTTTTGATAAGGAACTATTGAAAAAATAAAAATAAAAATATAAAATAGTATACCCTAACAGTCAAAATGGTAGGAACTATTGCAATCATAGTAGAACACAACCTTGGAAAGCACACTGATACCACTTGTTAGGAATCTACTATTAAAAATAAGAACACTCACAAAAATATTTCAATTTAACATAAATGCTCACAACACAACTATGAAATATAAATATAGAAATGAACAATCTCACAATTAACATAGAATCATAGGCCACTTTGAGTGGGCAACCTATTTCAATACTTTCATTCAATTATGTAAAAAGATATATTCTTGCCACTCAGTTTTAAATATTTCATCTACTATCTAACTCTCTAGATTGGATTGCATGCAAAATGCCACCTAAGCTAGAATCTACTACCTAAAAAATAGTTACATTATTGATAATGGTTACATATGATGGCACCACTTGTGTAGGCGCTTCTAGAGTTACAACTATTACAAAATATTTTCTAAACATTATCATGGGTGTTCAACACATTTACAAAACATTACAAAATGTTATTATGGGTATCCCACCATGTTCACAAGGAACTTTACATCATAGTGTTAGGATGGGGTCCTAACATACCCTTCCCCTTTATAAAGCTTTATCCTCAAAACTAAAGGTGAGGAAACTACTGCTGGAGCTGGTGAAGAGGTTCCTAAATAACATATTTAGGTTGTAATCCATGTCATTAGACAATAACATAGATGATAAAATTAAGAAAATAAAGTTTATGTGGGATAGATCACACATCATACTATATCTGGTATATTTTCAATTACATAGAGAGTAGCCAATAAAAAAAATATTGGTTGAAAAAAAAAATGTGAATATATAGTTCAAAAAATATTAATTTTTTTAGGAAAATACCTCAAACAAATGGCATGATTCTGTAATAATTGAAAAAGTGTCAACTAGCCAAATCATCACTCATAATTTTACCTATATATGTCTTGGAATTATCTAGAGTCAAAAGAAAATATCTTACAGTATGCATATGAGTTTGAAAGCACAAAAAAAGACCTAGATAGAAGAAAGTGACCCATAAATATTTTTTTGATGAATTGTGTAAAGAAGAAAAAGTAACATAGAAGTGATGGACTCTAGCCTACAAGCACCTAGAATATTTGTTCAAGGCATCTTATAACACTTGAAACAACTATTAGCTATAGTGAAGTATACTCATGGAAATATATTTTTGTGGGGGTGTCGCATGATCTAGAACCCCCTTTTTACTATGCCCACCTTATTTTATTCCCATTATTTTTATTATAATATTACTTCTTTTGTTGTTCATCTATTGTTTATTTCATCTAATGTTTTGTTTTCATCCTTTCCTTTAGCTCTTTTTATCCTTACCATAGTTTTGCCTCCCTTTAGTGTGTATATCTCTTCACCAATAAATATCTTCCAATTTATATGATGCTTACCACCCCTTGTTTCTTAGTTCATATTTTAACTCTTCATCACTTCTCTTTTAAAAATTACTAAAGTTTAAAAGAAGGCTATCATAGATGCCAAACATAGATGCCACATTTTTTATCATGTTGTAAAGCTAATAAAGTGGTATTTAAAAGTAATAAACTTTATTTAATATCATGAAGCTACTAAAATATCAAGGAACAAAAACCTGAGCTAATGACCCATTGTAGAAAAAGACACAATAGCAAAAAAATAATATCTAAGGTCTAGATTTAGCATAATTGTAGCCTACAAGAAAATAAAATGATCAAAATGCAACCAAGTCTAGAAGATATTGTTTAGGAAAAGTGCAATTCAATTTTAAACCATAAATATAAGTGGTGCAAATGAATCCAAATAGAGGGACTAGCTAAAGGAAATTACAATAGAATAAGCCAACTTCAAGCTACAATAGGAGCTACAGTAGTAGAAGACACATCAAGTTTTGCATAGCCAATTTTTGCTAGAGGTATACTAGGTTGTCCTTGTCTTGTTACTTGTATATTATTTTGTGTCTTATCTTCTATATCCATCCCTTATTATCCCCCTTAATTGTGTAGGTCTTGCTAAGGAAGTACCCAACTTGCTGAGATCATTTTTAGTGGTTGGAGTGGAACATAGGAGGCTCTCTGTTACTACTTTTAGAATGAAGTATTGAGGTTCTCTATTATATTATTTGAATGGATAAATATATTTGTATTCATTTGAAGACATGTGGGTCATCTTACCAGACTCTAATTGAAAAAAAAAACATATTAATATAGATCCTACTTCCTATTTTGGGTATTTATTTGTCTTAATTTGTAGCAACCCCGGGGAGCGTGCACCATCTACTACTCTATTTGCAATTTAGTAAGATATTTTAATGTTTAATATGCATTAAATTAAAGATGTAAAAAGAAGACATATCCGAGATACAAAGAAATAAATAAATAAATGCTTTTTATTGATATTTCAAAGATTTGGTTACACATTCATCCCTCTGAGGGATACCCTTCATTTTATACATAGATTTACATAGAGAGGGTATCATATGTGTAATATCCCCTTGCAAGGGGTGATGCACTTTTGAAGGCTTCCCAATGATGCACACGAAACTGTATGAGGGCTTACAGATGCCTCCTTCTCCAGGTCTTATTCCCAAAGAGATCCTCTTGCTCTCGTATGTTGCAGATATGTCCAATGAACCCGTATCCTTTCAAGCAATGAAACAAAAAAACATGCTTAGATGTTCAAGATTGCCTCCTCGGATGAGATTGTTAGCATAACAAAAATAAATGCAATAAAAATAGTACTATGAATGTAAATAACTGAAATAAATCTTATGCTAATGAAATAAAAACATAGATAAAGTTGACTAAAAAAAACTATCACCAAAAACCTAGACTAGGTTGCGGGCCACTATCTAGGACTACGAACGCTAAGGTGAAATCTGTCTCTATTAATCCAAAGGCTATGGGCTTAATTTTGATACTAATGTTAAATGATTATTGTATGTGCATGAATGATTACCTCTTAGATGGCTAGCATTTCATTGCTCCTTAAGGGTGTTCAAATTTTATCTCCAATTCGATAGGGCTTTGATGTGTATGCTTTCCAAGAAAGGCTCTCCAAAGGTTCCCTAGTATCTCCATGCAATAAATTTTAAAATAAGGTCATCTAATGCTTGTAGGTTCACTTCTTATAATGTGTTTGAAACCCTAGGTCAATTTCCAAACCCTAGGACTAAATTATTCATGCACACTAGATGTTAGCATGAGAGCTTTTTTCTTTTTCTGTCCCTAAGGGCTAGTTAACTAGTGTCTAAATCAAGACATGGGTCTCTTATGAAAACTAAATGTGAGGAATCATGCAATATTTGTCCCACTCAACCTTATTGCATGCAGACTACCACTTCCACCTGAGATTAGGCTATATTGGTGGCAAAATGTATTTTAGGGTTTAGTTGTCATCTGTAGTGGCTAAGTTTTGGTCACTTTTAGCTACAACATCTAAGGTTTGGCCACTCTAAGCTACAATAGCTAAGGTTTGGCCTCTCTGAGCTACAACAACCAAGATCCAACCGCTCTTGTCCATAGTGTCCAGGCTTGGATGGGCTTAAAATATCCCAAATAAGTGGTAAGAACCACTTTTGATACTTGGAATATCCCAAGGTTTAGTCACATGACCTATGAATGCACCCATGTGAGTAGTATTCCTAAACATGACATGTTTTAGGTGTCTACAGATGCCCCTTTTTGTGATGTTTTGTGTGCAAAAACATAGCATGAAGCAAAAATATAGACTGCTATGTTTAGTTGTAGGGTGTATGATGATCATTAATCTGATCAAAATTGGATGCCCCAGTCATGCAAGACGGTGCATATCCTTTGACCAAAGTCATTAAGGTGCCATTGGAGCCTTTTGTGATTTGACCAAAGGGATTAAGGTACCTTTGGATCCTTTTGTGAAGTGACCAAAGGTATTAAGGTACCTTTGAAGCCTTATGTGAAGTGAAAAAAGGTATTAAGGTACCTTTTGAGCATTTTTTGAAGTGATGAGGAGACAAGATTAAGTCAAATTCTAGCCTTGATGGCAATTAGGAGACTTTGTTTAAGTCAAATCCTAGCCTTGGTGGCAATTAGGAGACTTAGTTTAAGTCAAATCCTAGCCTTGGTGGCAATTAGGAGACTTAGTTTAAGTCAAATCCTAGCCTTGGTGGCAATTAGGAGACTTATTTTAAGTCCAATCCTAGCCTTGGTGGCAATTAGGAGACTTAGTTTAAGTCCAATCCTAGCCTTTATGGCGATTGAAAAATGAAATGATTTGTGTCTATTCTTTGTCCTTAACAAAAAAATGGGATTTTTGCCAATGTGGATGGTATGAATGCAAGGCAAAGGGCACAACCTTTGACAAAATAACATAGTCTTTTGAACCTAGAAATTGATGTGGATGATGTGAATGCAAGGTAAAGGGTGCAACCTTTGATAAAAGAACACAGTCTTTTGAACCTAGCAATTGACCTATTGATGATGTGATGTGATGTGTTATGAGTTGATTTGATGATGGATTATTTATCATGTGCATAAGATGTATGTTCATATGGATGTTTATATGATTTTATTTTTGTGATGTGAAGTCAAATCCTAGCCTTGATGGTGATAGGAGACAAGCTTACTAGTTTTCTTGAATTTGCTTTTGATATTTTGCTTATTTGGCCCAAGCAAGGGGGTGCATGATTATATTTGGTAATGAATTTTGAATAAGTGCACTTAGAAATGATTTAGCATTTGATTATTGATTTTGATTGTGCATGTTGTTATTATGACCAATGGACTTAGCAAATGCCATTGGGTTATTTTTGAAGGCCAAAGAGTTTATGGATGCCTTTGGAGCATTTTGGAAGTTGAACAAAGTGGCTTGGAATGCCTGTGGAACATTTTGGTTTTGAATTTGACCAAGTGGCATGAAGATGCCCTTGGAGAATTTTTTATTAATTTGACCAAGTAACATGAAGATGCTCTTGGATAATTTTTGATTAATGTGACCAAGCGACATGAAGATGCACTTGGATGCTTTTAGTGAGTCGAACAAGCATCTTGAAGATGCCCTTGGAGCTTTTTGTGATTTTGACCAAAGGGCTTATGATGCCTTTGGGGCTTTTTGAAATTTATTGCTTAACTATTTTATTACTTATTAAGGGAGACATGGTACCAACAATACCCCAATTGATGTTTAGAAAATATATATTTTTGGATGCAATTATGATTTTATGATATATGATGTTGATGTGATGCTTAGATGGTTAGATGATTAGATGGTTTATCATGTATGCATAGATGGATGCAATGCTTGTATGTGCTTTGATGATGTGATGTATGAATGACATATGTTAGCTAGATGATGAATGTATGATTATGTGTTATGATCGAGATGCACAGATGGATTATGATGTATGCATAAATGGATGCAGTGCTTATTATTAAATGCTTGTTTGATTTTTATTTAATTGTATGCATCTAACTTATGTTATGATATGGTAAATTCAATGTATGTAATGCATTATCTAAATTATATTGATCTAATGTAAGTGAAACTATATGCTTTAATCACTTAAATAATAAGGAATGCATATGATATGAGTTTAACAATATAATGGGTGACACCACAGAATGCATAACAATCATTAATGTAAATAATAACTATGAGCATAAGAATTAATTATTCAAGAATCCAAATGTGAGATGAGATGATGTGATATGTATGATTGTGAGATGAAATTATTTGTTGCTATGTATGAATTTTGAGGTTTTCCATGAGACTCAAACACCCTAGTTACCTCATCAAAGTTTGTGTAGTCACCATACTAGACTCCTAAAAGATAAGGCTTTCGTCATGAAGACCTAGCTACTCATTATCCCTGTGTGTGCAAATGAATATATTAATATAGAACACAAGCATTTCCTTTGATGTCATATGGGATTCTTTCATACCATTGCTAAGATCGGGGATTCTCAAATATTCATCTGATCCTAAGTTGGACTTAGTTGGACTATACCACTAGGTAGTATTGGTTTACCCAAAGCTAGCTCATCCACATGCAAATATTGGTCTATGCAAATGCAAGATGCTATTGTGATAGACATATCGTCATGCTTACGACTCATTTATGCTTAGAATTCCAGGGATTCAAGTTCCATTCCCTTCTTTTCTTCATTTCATTTGGGATACTTTCTCATGATTAGTGATGAAAATCACTATTTATTTTTTTGATTGATTTTTCTCTTGAGAAAGGGACTTATGTAGGGATGAAAATCACTTGTTTGTTTTTACTTTAAATTTTGCTTGATTTTGGTAATTTTTTTGTTTTAATGAAAGCAAGGGATTTATGTAGTGATGATAATCACTTGTTTCTAGGTAGGGCATAACTTGTCCTTTTGTCAATTCTTAGCACCTTTGAACCGGTCACACATGGGGATAAGCAAGGAAGATACTTTTCACTTAAGGTAAACTAGACCACTTTTACAGCTTTCATCTTTCCCTTGTACCAACTGGGATTTTAGTGTTTCAATTAGTGATGGGATCCTAAATATCCAAGGCATTATCATGACTAGAAATTACCTTCTACTAATAAATATAGCTTCTAAAAACTAATAGGACCACTAGGTATGGTTGAATGTTCAGAAAAGCCTTAGCTTATTTTGTATAGCAACATGAAATGATTGTGTTGAAAAACATAGTTATACACAAGGATTCATGGGTGAAGGTGAACTTGAGTAATTTTGTGGTTGTGATATAAACTGTGGCATCATTTTCAAGAGTGTGATCATAACATATGTAAATGCAATGGATATTAATGTTTAATGCAATACAACTATGTGGATGTAGATGTAAGATGCAAATATTTTTGTATTTTTGATTTTTGTGCTTTTGATTATTTTTAATTTTTTTGTTTTTTTTGTTTTTATGTGTGACCAAAGGGCTTTTAAAATACCTTTGGAGATTTTTGTGAGATTCAACCAAGTGGGTTGGAGGTTCCCTTGGAGTCTTTTTATGAGTTTTGAACAAGTGGCTTAGAGATGCCCTTGGTGCCTTTTGAAGAGATTTGACCAAGCAACTTAGAGATGACCTTGGTGCCTTTTGATGAGAATTGACCAAGTAGCTTGGAAATGCCCTTGGTGCATTTTGATGAGTTTTGACCAAGCGACATGGAAATACCCTTGGATATTTTTTATTTTTTTTATTTTTCAATGTTTTATGATTTGTTTGTAGTTTTGATATTTTACACTATTTTTGTATTTTTTTGATATATTTGAATGTTTTTGATAATTATTGTTTTGAAAAATGGGGAAGGTATGATACCTTAGGTATCCTCTGTGTGTATGTTTTCTACTAAAATGTAGTCAGTAGGCTTAGGAAGAGTGAAAAAAATCAACTCTTCCAATTGGGGCATGAAACTCTACTAGGTACCCCTATCCGGATGGGGAGGGATGAGTGAACCGGACGGAGCTCATTTCACTCTAATAGGTCTTGGACCACATTATTGAATCCATGGAAATTGCAAACATCATGGCCCTTTATTCGATGGTAGGTGCAGTAATGGTCCTCCATATAACCCTTAGTTTTAGGCCTATCTGGGTCTAGATATTGCATGTCAGGTAATGTTAAGACCTTAGCCTCTTGGAGATTCTAGAAGATGACAGACATAGGCTCGTTTAAAGGAGTCTAGACATGCTACAATTTTTTTGAATGTGTGGACCACCTTGGCTTAGTCTGAGGACCAGGTTGATCCCTAGGCGTGTCACTTGCTAATTTAGAGGTCTTCCCTTGAATTTATGATGCAAGGGATAGATCATTGGCTAAGATCATCTATCTCTTGGAGCTTCTGGAAGATGACAAACATAGGCTTGTTTAAAGGAGTCCAGACATGCTACAAATGTTTTGAGCGTGTGGACCACATTGGATTAGTATGAGGACCAGGTTGATCCCTAGGCGTGTCACTTGCTAATTTAGAGGTCTTCCCTTGAATTTATGATGCAAGGGATAGATCATTGGCTAATATCATCTATTGGTCAACAACCTAAAGCTGCTTCTTTTCAAGAATGCTATATACTATGACTCAAAATTTATGACATGTTTGAATGTCATGACCATTCTATCTATGTTATATATAGTACGACTCCTTGTCATACCCTTGGGATTTTGGGTGATTTGGATCCAATGTAAGAACCTCAAGTAACCCAATAGCATTCGCAGCACATAATCGATTAAAAATCACTACCATAGGCTCAGGCAATGGGGGATGCTTGTTCAACCTTTGAGGTGGCTGAATTGGCATTTGCTTTGGTTGAGGTTTTTCCTATGGCTGCACAAGGGATAGTTTGACTTCATATGAGGGTTGCTATTGTAGCTCTTGGTTCTTGAGCTTGTTTATGATATATTACAATACTTCATTTTACTCATTTATTTGTACTCATTCTATCTAGATGATCTAGGATGGAATGCATGACTGGTAAATATTTAATGTGCACCTCTAGCAATGAGATTGGAATATCAGCAGAGATTGACTTGGGTGAAAGAGTTGATGTTAAAGATTCACAATCTGAATGCAAATCATATCTTTAATTTTTTTGATTTGATGTGGATGCTTCATGATGATGCACTTTCCTAGTGGCATCTACAAGATTTTGCTTGCCACCTTGAATACCCTCAATATGATATGGGGAAAATGCCTGCTCTTGATCTTGAGGAGGCACTATGAAGAATGAGTCTGGGGTAACTAAAGCCAATGGTATTGACCCATTTGACATGGAAGCAACATCTACTTGCATCATTTCCTATTTTGTATGATTTAGAGTCACTTGGCCATCTAACGTAACGTAAACCATTACCACAAGCTCTTGAGAAGGTGCTTTATATTTTGGGCCAGTTGAAGGTGCTTTAGTCATGTTAAATGACATTCTCTTCTCCTCATCAAGTAATATGTGTAGCACCCTAAAATTGGCACGGTTAAACCTTAGTAAAAAGATAAAATATTAAAATTTGAATTTTAACCCCAAACTGCCCGTTAAACCGCCTTTTACCCGCTTTCCCCATTTTCCGTGCCATTTTTAGGATTTGTTGTGACCGTTGGATGATATCGTCGCCGATCAGATGATATCGCCTCAGATCGGATGAATTCATCTGGAGCAGAACGTCCAGACGATTTTGTCCCAAACTGATTTGTTCATAATTAGCTTCTGTTTCAACGATGTCTCTAACCGGGGCAAAAGCGTGTCTGCACCGTTAGAGACCTTCCCCGTTGGAGATCTCCTAGATTGGGATGATCTCCAACCTCCCAACCTCCTTCCTATGCCTATTTAATCTTAGGCCCTCCCCTTGACCTACCCCTGGCTGAATTCCCCTGTAATTTGATCTTTGTGTGCGTTAGAATACCCTGAATTATCATTTGCATTTGTGCCTTTCTAAGTTTTCTTGTAGGAACCTCATTTTTTTTAGCTAGAGCAAGCTCAGATCGTCGTAGACGATCCTGTACAATCTCGGATGATCACGCTGCAATTAGAGATGATTTCGTATTCTGCAGACGATTTCGACTACAGTCAACATTGGGGGCAATCAGTGCCTAGAGTTTGCATTTCTTCACTCTTTTTTGTTGCCTTATTCTGCATTTAGTTAATTCTATGGTTATTCCTTATTGTTCTGCATCTTGGAGTTCACCCATATAGTTTTAATGCATAATAAAATCATAATTTGTCATTAAATCATTGTAATGCACTCATATTTTTTTTTATAATTATCAGTTTAATATTATTGTTATCATTCTACATCATTGCCCTCTGTTGGAATAGCTGCATTTTTGGTATTTTGTATCTATTTCTCTGATTGTAGGTCTCTGACGAATTCTTCTGACGAATTCGTTAGATCTCAGATGATCTTGTCTGATCTCAGACGATTCTGTCATATCAAAGGCGATCTGGACTGCTTCAAAAATTAGAACCTCCATCAGACATCCGGATCAGGTATGGCTTTTTAATCTAGTATATTTCCTGTATTTTTTGTTTAATTCTATTTTTTGTATTCATTTAAATCTGCATTTCATATAGAATAGTTTAGATTCATTTGGCCAAACCTAGGAGTTGAATGAGCAAACATAAAAATGAACATATCAAATACCCTCTCAACCTAGGCGTGGAAACTGCCATTCAAAAGTTTCTTGGTGAACCCACCATCCATCGAAAATTCACCTTTATACACCTCCCCCAAGAGGCGGGACCTTCAAAGGCCTCTCAGTCCGAGGTATTGTCCCATCCTTTTCACATCCCCCTTTCGGGCGCGGATCCTATAGCCTGAAGGTAAGGGTGCAAAAAATTTGGAGCGATACATTTTGGTGAACCCGACGTGAAACAGAAACCTTTTGAAAACAAAACCATTTTAAAAACTTTCTAATTAAAAAAATAAAAACCAAAAACATAAATGCATTTAGACTTAAGAAAATTTGCATGTCATATTTAGATGGTAGACTATAATAAAAGAAGAGTTGTCACTATTAATGTTGAAAATCAATTAGCAGCCATAGAGATCACTTCTATGCTTAGAGTACCTCAAACAAATAGGGTTCAACCTTTATGGGATGAACTTGATAGGAGATTGAATCTCATTTCATCTAGAGCAACCGAACTTAGGCAAATCAAGAGGTTTGTCCTAGATAGAATCCTGGATCCCGATCAAGTGATTTTGTATCATGAACTTCAGAGAGCTTTCCATAGGTGGTTAGCAGATAAAAGAGCCCTTGTGTCTTCTGAGTTGTATACCTTTGAGGAATACCTTGATAATGCAGCTGTAGTGCATAAATTTTTGTCTCGTGTAGAAGACCAAGAGGTCATTCTCACAGATAGAAAAATATGGAATAGAGTTCCCAGAGTCGTGTTATATCGAGAGTATTGCCATGAGATTTATTTTTACAAAACAGAATCTGAAACAGATAATATCACCATAGCACACTTTGTTGACTTCTTGAAAAACAATTTCCAATTTGAAGAGGAGCACTTTATGACTCCTGATGAACTTGATCCTATCAATGATATCTATAAACTATTTATAGAAAACTAAGTTATTATTTTATTATTGTTATTTCTTGTATTTAGTGTGTTGTTTATTGTCTTTATAAGCACAAAAACAAAAACAAAAACAAAATAAAATCATAAAAAAAAAAATCAAAACATTTTCTTTTAAGTATTATAGTAGGTATATAATTAAAAATATATACCTCCCAAGATCTGTTGCAAATATATTAATATATATTTGCTAAAACCTAAATTTAGACACAATGACTAGACTCAGGAATGGAAAACAAATTGAAGTAGAAGAAGATTGGTTAAGAAAACCAGAAAATAACCCAGATGTTCTTCCTGAAGACCCAATTCAGGAAGAAGGAACCTTAAACCAACAAGAAGAAGAATTTGTGGATGCAAATGAACAAAAAGAAAATGATAGAGAGGAAGGATCCTCATCTCCTAAAATAACTCTAGAAGGAGCAGTTACTTTTGAGAACATGGACCATTTTTGGAAATTTCTCAATAATAATATTGGCACCCTTAATAGAGCAGTTCATATGGATAAAGATCAAATTAGTGACACTCAAGCAACCCTAGAAGACATATATCACACACGCACTAATCCTTTGTCCTTCGTTGATCAAGAGAGTGATCAAGTCGGACCGTCCAATTTGGACATGGCTGCTATAATCCAAAACATGCAACAACAATAGGCTACCCAACCACCTAGAGTGCCTATTACCAAGCCAAAGGTTATCCCCACACAAAAGAAACCTTCATTCACTGCTCTATTTCGCCAAGCTATTGATCAATATACCTCAAATCAACAAAAGCCTAAAACAAAACCAAATACCAATTTCCAACAATCTGGGATACAACATAATGCTACAACGAATCTTCTTCATAATACTCTTCCTACCAACCATTTGCATAACAATAATATAGCATCTAATCCTTATGTCCCGCCTTCCTACGGTCACAAGACCCATACTCATGTACCATCAAACCAATATGGTGGACAAACTGGTAATTTGGAAGCCATGGTGAAATAGTTAGTCTCTCGCATGGACCAAATAGATCCCTACCGTCCCTCATACAATTATCGAGAGATGTGTAGTCAACCTCTAGATCCTATAGTTGTAGCACAACCATATCCCAAACACTTTCCTATGCCTGTCCTACCTATATATAAAGGAACCGAAGATCCCATAGAGCATCTTCGTATGTTTAGGATAGCATGTCATGACATATCACATGATGATTTGCTATTACTAAAAATGTTCCCGAAAAGCTTAGGGGGGATGGCATTGGAATGGTATTATCAATTACCTACTCATTCTTTGAGAAATTTTGAAGAGACTGCTGAGTCTTTTGTGCATCAATTTAGTGCCTATATCGAAAGGCATGTAACCATTAAATATTTGTACAACCTAAAACAAGACAAAGATGAGTGTTTTGCTGACTTCTTAGCTCGATGGAGACAGTTGATAGGAAAATTACACTTTGTGTTACCTTATCGGGAGATGTTGGATATTTTTATCAATAATTTACAAGAACAACTATCCTATGAATTATCAACTGCTACTTTGACTACCTTCGATCAAGCTATAGACTTAGCTCGAAGGGTGGAAGATGCTCTTATTAGAAGAGGTCAGCTCAAAAAGAAAGATGATGAGAAAACATCCAAAAATCAATATAAAAATAAACAAGTTGTGGGTGACGGAGTCACTGATAGCAGAAACATTGCTAATGTTAACACTGCAAAAACAATAGAGAAGTTTATATTGAAACCTCCTGATAAACCACCCCGAGAATTTACTAGGTTAAATCAACCTTTATCAACCATTCTCCCGCAATTACTAGCACGAGGCTTGATCCAATTACCACCTATCTGGGAACCCGATCCAACTATACCCGGATACGGAGCTGATTTATATTGTGATTTTCATAGAGGACCTGGACACGCTACCAACTCTTGTAAAATATTAAAACATAAAATACAAGATTTGATTGATAATAATGAGATGGAGGTGCAAGCCTTCCAACCTAAACAAAATCCTTCTAATAACGCTCAAAAGAGCATTCCCCAAAATCAGAATTCGAATGCCAATCAATCATTGGACATATTTCAACATCCTTTACCAAAACATGGTAAAGAGGTGGCCAATCAAATTGAGCATCATAATGTTCCTCCTCCTACCCGATATGTAGGGACTATTAGTGGACAATTACCTGATCATGATCCTCAAATATTTGACACAACTTTATCCATAGTTACGACTAGACCTCTACATAATATTCGGACACTTGATCTTAGTGACACCGAATATGAGACTGAAAGTGACATGGAAATCACTTCAAATCAATCGAATAGTTCTGAAGATGAATCAGATCCTATTCAACCTATCACCAGTTCTATGGTTCCAGAAGAACCATTTCCTCGAAGAGTCACTACTAGACCATCTTCTCACCAAATAGTTCCTAATGAACAAGCTATAAATGCTAGACCAAGACCTATTCATCATCCGCAAAATAATATTGTAGGAACCATCGAAGCCATTACCAGACAACAGGCTCAAACTTCTCAACAGGATCAAACTCAGAACGATGGATCAGCCCCATTTGTTTTGAAAAATCCCAATAAAGGGAATTATGCCTCTAATGTTCAACCTAAACCTCCTTACAATATTAATGAACAATTATCCAATACTACAGCCAAAATTTCCCTTTTGGACCTATTAAGATCTTCTCCTACACATAGGGATGAATTAATGCTTACATTGAGCCAAATGATGGTACCACAAAACATTCAACCTGAAGCCATGTCCAATACTATCATCACTAGAGAAGTCGATTGTATTGACTTTCGAGATAAAGATATCCCGCAACATAGTTTACATAAGGATAACCCCTTATATATTACTGCCCTAATTGGAGATGTAGTTGTTAAACGAGTCTTGATTGATAATGGTTCATCTTTAAACATATGCACTTTTGACTTCTACCAACGATTCGGGTTTAGAAGTGATGAAATGAAAAGAACTGATATGATTATCAAAGCCTTCAATGATGAGACACAAGAAACGTGTGGAGTCATTACTATACCCTTGCAAGTTGGTCCTAGAACCCTGGATACGACCGTGTTTATTGTACACTGCCCTGCATCGTACAATATACTTTTGGGTCACCCTTGGATCAATGCGATGCGAGCGGTTCCCTCCACCTTACATCAGTGTGTTAAATTCGAATTTAAAAACTAGTTGGTTACCATTCATGGTGATCCTAGACCCTTTGATATGTGTGCTTTGGCAGAACCTGTTGGAGTGCAATTTTGCCCTGCCTTGTCATCCACACATCCTAGTTCTTATCATCCATCCAAACGTGTGAAACACACACCCATAACATCATCTACTCTTTCAACTACACCTATACATTTAGCTCAACCATCTTCTGAACCAACCACATTAGGACCTCGAAACGATCCTAAACCGACAACCAATGCTTCTTGTTTTAATCCTATACCTTCCATACCTATAGATTCACCCATCAATATCCCTATGACATCTACATCCACTACTGGCATCCTTTCTACACCCGACGATGTAGGAAATGTTCCTTCTACCTCTTATGCTCTTACTGATGAGCTCTTACCCAATTTATCTACAATTCTTATATCTGAGGAAGCCAACACTGCTATGCAAACTTCCCTCCTTTTAAATAAACTCCCACCCTCTCCTCGTACCTTGGGTCTCCCACAACCTATGGGAAGTATCTACCAAGTCGGGAGTTGTGCTTTTATTTATAAAGGATATGATTGGGGAAGAATACCCAGAAACATTAAGACACATTGTGATGGATATGCTAGATGCTATTTTGCTAATGATTATCTTAAAGCTAAACCCATAATGCTTAAATTGGGATATAAAGGGAAAGGTTTGGGACCTTTCCAAAATGGTATGAAAGAACCTTTTGAGGTAGAACCGTGGCCTGCCCGATGTGGTGTGGGCCTATTTTCTAGTAAAGGTCAGCCCTTTCCATTTGAGGATGATGACCATCTCGTATGTTATCAAGATTATCTAGATAAACAAGATTCTTTGTGTCTAAAGAATAATTCTTTTACCTGCAATATGCTATCCATAGCCTACCCTGAAATGATTGCCGAATCCGACGACGAGTTGGAAGGGGATATTTTCCATGATGTCTCCATTGAGGAATTGTTACATAACGAATTTTATTTTGATGGCTCTATACCTAGTATAGCTCAGCTTGAGGCCTCGACTCCTCAAGACGAATTATCCAAGCTAACCTTGGAAGAATTACAAGAATTGGGTGTTTCATCCACCCCACCTAATTTTGAGAGAGATTTACATATGGAAGTTGAAAACGTTATAAAAATTAACATTGGAACCGAACATAACCCTCACATAATCAATATTGGATCAGAATTAAGTCAAGAAAAACAAGATAAATACATTTCATTTCTTAAAGACTATGAAGATGTCTTTGCTTGGACATATGAAGACATGCCAGGTTTGGACCCTTCTGTAGTTATGCATCATCTAGTGGTCCATCCAGATGCTAAACCTGTTAAACAGAAACTCAGAAAAATGCATCCTAAAGTGGCCTTACTAGTCAAAGGAGAACTAGAAAAACTATTGAAAGTCATTTTTATACAAGCCATTGATTATGCCGAATGGATCTCAAATGTAGTTCCAGTAACTAAGAAAGAAGCCACTAAAGTTAGGGTTTGCACAGATTTCAGAGACATTAATGTTGCATGCCCTAAAGATGATTTTCCTCTTCCCAATATGGATCAAATCATTGACTTTACTGCTGGAAGTGGAATGATATCCTTAATGGATGGATTTTCAGGTTATAATTAGATCAGGATAGCTCCTGAAGATCAGGCCAAAACAACCTTTATTACCCCTTGGGGAACCTTTTGTTGGAAAGTGATGCCATTTGGCTTAAAGAATGCAAGTGCAACCTATCAACGAGCTATGACTTATATCTTTCATGATATGATGCATGATATTCTACATGATTATGTAGATGATATTATAGCTCGTTCCATCAAAGAAGATGATCATCTAAATGACTTAAGAAAAGTATTTGATCGGTTAAGGGAATATCTTATCCGACTAAATCCAGCTAAATGCATATTCGGAGTTAAGTCCGATAAATTATTAGGGGTTATAGTTTCTTTACGTGGCATTGAAATTGACCCTCTCAAGATCGTGGCTATCACAGATATGCCCGCACCCACAAATATATCAGAATTACAAAGTTTACAAGGTAAGCTTCAAGCTATTCGCCGCTTCATCGACAAGTTGGCAGACAAAACTGGACCCTTTCTTAAGCTTCTTAAGAAAGATGTCTCTTTTCATTGGGACGATGAATGCCAAGAAGCATTTGAACTCCTTAAGCAATATCTCCTCCAACCACCAGTGCTTTCCCCACCTAGATCTGATCGTCCTTTTATCTTGTACATTTTTGCTTTTGATTCTGCCTTAGGAGCTATGTTAGCTCAGCTTGACGATGAGAAGAAAGAATGCGCTAATTATTATATTAGCAAAACCTTAATCAATTATGAAACTCGATATACCACATTAGAGAAATTATGTCTAGCAGTCGTATTTTCTACATAGAAACTATGACATTATATGCTCAGTCAAAAAACGTATGTTATTGCCAAATTCGACCCTTTGCGATATCTCATGAGTCGACCGTATTTATCTGGTCGCACATCCAAATGGGTTCTTGCGTTAAGTGAATTTGAACTCACCTTTATAGGACATAATTCTGTTAAGGGTCAAATCATAGCAGATCAATTAGCTGCTGCACCCTTAGAATCTACTCATCCCCTCATCATTGAGTTTCCTGATGAATGCCTTAAACTAGAGGTAGACCATTCGAGCAATGGTCCTTATACTTTGACGGAGCCCGATGCATGAGTGGGGTTGGTGCGGGTATTATTTTAATATCTCCACAAAAACATCTTATACCTCTATCCTTCAAATTAACATTTGCTTGCACCAATAACACTGTTGAATATGAAGCTCTTATCCTTGGATTACGAGCTGCCTTGGCATTGAAAATTAAAATTTTATTGGTTTTCGGTGACTCCCAACTTGTCATAAACCAAATCAATGATGTTTATCAGACTAGAGATGATAAATTACACCCATATAAAGCATATGTTTTGCAGTTATTATCCTTGTTTGATCAAGTTACTTTGGAAGCTATTCCTCAAACTAGCAATCGTGCGGCTGACGCTATGGTTGCAACTGCATCTCTTTTACCCTTGGAGTTAGATGATGAATATGCTACCATCATTATTCGTCGACTCCAAGAACCCGCTTCAAGCAAATCATGTTTAGAACCTTTGGACGTGTTTCTCATCAACGAAACAACTCCTGAACCATGGTATACTGATATATTTAATTTTTTGCAGAAAGGAACCTTCCCTGATGGTTGTACTAGCAACCAACGTAGGTTATTACGTAGACAAGCAAGTCGCTTTGTGATTATTGGTAATACCTTGTACAGAAGATCTTTTGAAGGCATCTTATTGAGATGTTTGAATCTAGAAGAATCCAGATCAGCTTTGAATGAAGCCCACAATGGATCTTGTGGGGGACATTTTAGTGGTAGCGCCATTGCTAAGAAACTCCTTCGGATAGGATATTTTTGGCCTACCATGGAAAATGATGCACATAATTATGTGCGACATTGCGACAAGTGCCAAAAACACACTGACCTTGTCCATGCACCTGCACAAGAACTGCAGGCTATTTCATCTCCTTGGCCTTTTTCAAAATGGGGCCTAGACATTATTGGAAAAATCAACCCTGTGTCATCCGATGGACACAAATTCATCATAACCGCCACTGAGTATTTCATGAAGTGGGTTGAAGCTATGCCATTAGCTTCTTGCACTAGAACACAAGTTTCCAAATTTATTTTTAATCAAATTATTTGTAGGTTTGGAATTCCTGCCAATCTCATTTCAGATAATGGGACTTGTTTCAAAAATAAAGATGTCAAGAAATTATGTCAAAAATATAAAATTCAACATCGCTGGTCCACTCCCTATTATCCTCAGGGTAATGGTCAAGCGAAGCATCTAATAAAACCTTAATCAAAATTCTCAAAAAATTGGTCAATAAAACCAGTCGAGATTGGCACATTCAATTATATCCTACTTTGTGGGCCTATCGAACTAGTGTTCGAACCCCCACCGGAACTTCACCTTTTGTCTTGGTTTATGGTGCTGAAGCCGTTTTTCCCTTTGAATTAGAAGTTCCTTCTTTAGCTCTACTACTTCAAGATACTGAAGTAGGGGATGAATATCGTGCTAGCAGATTTAGTCAGCTAGAACTTCTAGATGAAAAGCACATTAATGCTTTGGAGCATCTTCGCGCCTACCAAAACAAGCTTAAGAGAGCATATCTTAAGAAAGTTCATCCTCGATCCTTTGAGATCGGTGACCTTGTCTTAAAAGAAAATCAAAAAAAATACTAATGCAACTAAAAACCTTAAAGGTAAATTTGAGCCCAACTAGCTTGGACCATATGTCATCACCGCTAAATTTGGATCAGGAGCATACAAATTATCTACCTTAGATGGTAAAGAACTTAAAGAACCTATGAACATTATGCATCTTAAACATTACTATGCATAAAAATTGGTCATTTCATCATTGTATATATTTGTTTTGCCTATTATTTCCTTTTAGTCACTTATTTTAAAACATTTCAAAAAACAATTATCTTGTATTTCTTTTAATTCATCACTTAAAATTAAAAACATTCAAAATCATCAAAATCTTCAAAAACATATTTTATTTTTGTACTTCTCAAATTGTGAAGTATTGCAGTTATATTTTTAGTTATTTTGGATAAATTAGCATTTATTTGGAATCTCACACTTTCACATTCACATGAATAAATATCTTGCTTTTATTTGGTATGATTATTAATCTCTCTTATATCAAAGTCCACAGTTGAATTAAATAAAATTTTGAGCATAGAGAACTGATCTTGTTATTTACTTGAACTAAGTATATCTTTTCACATTAAAATGATTTCATTGCAAATTCGGTATGATGCTACATAGTAGAACTGGTTTCCTGAGCGAAAAGTTTCCCCTGCTATCCTATCATGCACATGGTCTAGAATCTTTGAGAATTGACAAAAGGACAAGCTCACCCCTACCCAGAATAAAAATCCCTTGCTCTACAGCTAATCCGAGCAAGTATCCCTAGCATAGGAAGAAAAGAAAAGTTCAAGAAAAAGAGAAAAAGAAAAAGGTTATTTTTCATCACAGCAATATTTCAGCATTATCTCAGTATCAAGCAAAAAAGTACAAAAAAAGAAGAAAAAAAAAGAAGCAAAAGAGAAACGCAAAAGCAAAAATGCAATAAAATCCTTTCCCTACCCCTTGAAAAGAAAAGAAGGGTGAATGAGCTTGAATCCCTGGAATTCTCAATTATTCAAAAACTATGAGGTAAGCCCCATAACAGGTGGTTTGTGCCCAACCCGCTTGGCCTTGGGTAATCCCTAGCGTGGCGATATGTCTATCACATTAGCGACCTTCTTTTGTATAGACCTCTGTCAGCTTATGGATTAGCTAGCTCTTGATAACCTCACTTACATAGTAGTCTAGTACGGTTACATGCATATAAATCATGGTCAACGAACATTCATTTGGTTAAGGCAAATTACTTGTATCAAATTATCTTGCTCAAAATTGGTGAATGAACAATACAATCGCACACACATTTGTATTTGAGAGATTTTGTATCATTATGATAAATCAAGATCGGTAATGAACTCACATTTGCACATGAGGATTCCTTATAAATCTACATTTCTCTTTGAGATAATTTAAAATATTTCTGTGAATCTTTTCGGAATGATTTTATTCTTTTATTTCAGAATTTGTTGTTTGTATAAGAGCAATTACATACATCTTCTCACAAAATCTTAAAAATAATTTCAAACAAAATTTTCATATTATTATTTTTCTATTTAACAAAAGTCATAAATTCATCTTGCAATAAAACCAACAATCTCTTTTCTTCTTTGGATTTCGTGATGATGGTATAAGTCTATACCTATAATTCTATGCCTAGCGCAAACCATTGTTCTAATTTTATGTTCCATTTATTTTAAAACAAATTCATCAAAACATATGACTTGCATCATTATGTTACACAATTATGCTTTACAAACAAGTGAACAATCATTCTATTTCATGACATTATGTTCATAATTCAATATTGCAACCATGGTATAAATTCTAAGGAATTGTTCAAAATTTTATCACACTTAGGAATTTATGCCTAGCAAAATCATATTTCTTTAGTATCTCATGCATACTATTTTTTATGAAAATCTGAAAACAAATCATCAAACCATCATTATCTCCATCATCACAACACAAAGTCTTAAGACAATCTCTTAAGCACTCTTTTACTTTTAACAATATTTCTATACTGGGATTAGCTTGATGACCGAGTGAGCGGCGACTCCATGAAATGGTCTATAACAATGACAATGTCCTTTGAAATTATTGTTAGAAGTCCCTTTTCATTTTTTTATCAAATCACACCACCACAACCAATTGTTTATATCAGATTATTTCATTTAAAATCTTCCAGCATGACATCAAATTATAATATTTCAAACACGACATAATTACATGAATCATCAATCCAATAAGCAAACAATTCAACCATTAAAGCATCATAAAAACATATGAACAAGTCATATCATCAAAAATATCATATATATATATCCAAAAAATTATATACATCATATCAAAACTAGATTGGTATGCCACAATCTATACCCTGGCATACTCAATCCTCTCAAAAATCTCTCCAAAATCTACAGTCCATCTACACCTAGCCTTGAGAAGCCCTCAAGCTCTCAGCCTCATCTCCTCCCCCACCCTGCCATGGAGGAGGTGGTCCCATAGAGGTCCGAGATGTATCTCGGGTCCTCATCGTCGATCGGGAGGATGTCGCCGATCCCAGCCTGACTGGTTCTGCAATGTTGGCTGGCAGCTGTACCCTCTGGCCCTCTAGAACCAGCTGAAAGTATACACCCTGGTAAAATGTAGTCTACATCATGGACCACACTAGGTCATCCCTGCTCACCCCTCCACCCCGAGCTCTAAGTCGTGTAGCCTCATCCTACAATGTCTACACCTGAGCCCGAAGGCGGGCAACCTCAGCCCAAAGAGCCATTGTCTCGCTGCTCTCCCCTATGTCAACACCCTTGCCCTTATCAAGCGATGGTGGTCTCTCACCCTACTATGAAGGGAGTCCCTCCTCCCTCCGTCCTATCTCCCATGGCCTCTGTGGAGCCCGTGCCATCCTCTGGCATCTCTCCTATGGGATCCATCGCTGCTCTCTCCCCCGCGACCCTGCGCTGCCTCAATAGCCGCCTGGAACTGCCTCCCCATCTGTCATACAACCACATGCATCGGACCCTGTACCCTCGTCATCCGAGGAGGGTGGATGCCTATGTACCAGGCATCATAGCCATCCGCAACCCCGGCATCGTCACCATCCACTGGCTGGATGGGGGCATCGTCCGCATCTTGACTCTAGAATCGCTGCATATCTAGAGCCCCGCTCAGTGTGGTATTATCCCGAACAGTCCGAGAGTACTCATAATCCCTGAGAGAAGGGATCCCCTACTGTAGACCAAACTATCATAGTACTCGGTCATAGCGGTGGAGCTCTACCTCTCCTCGCTCCATCCTCAGCCAGCAGACTCGCCTGATGCGAGCCAGCTCCTGCCCATCCTCTGCCCACCCGGGGTGCTCTCGCCATGGCCTCTAGGTGATCTAGTCTAGGATGAGGTCGTCTAGCAACCTTCATGACATCGATAGATCTATCTGCCACTATGACCCCCTCTGTAGCCACCAATAGAAAACCCGAGGCCTCTCTCGGTCAACCCCTGTCAGTGGGAGCCCTACCGGCCTCTACACCACAATGTGCTCCTAGCACCAAACCTGCAGTAGCGATGTCAAAACCAGACATCGACCTCCCTTGTATACGACCCCATGCAGGATCCTATACAAGCGGCAAAGAACAAAGCTGCCCCATGCAAATATGTGCATGTGGTCTCTCATATCATAGACCACATCTAGAGAGCACCCATGGTAGTCTGCATCCACTCTGGTGGCACAACAATAAGCCACCGACAACTCCTACCAAAACCCATGTCAGTCTAGATGCCCCAGGCATCTACCGTAGCGACTCGATGTTCACTTTGCCCTTCTCCAGGGTGAAGCTCGGGTCTCCCATGAGCCTCATCATCGCCTGGCCCTGATTGGCCATAGGTGTCATCAGCCATCCTTGTATGGGGATCCTCATGATCCTCCATACGTCCTCTAGAGTGGGAGCCATCTCCCCTATCGATAACCGAAAGCAGGACGACCCCGGATACCATCTCTCTGCTAGGGCTGTCAGTAGCCCTATGTCAGTCGGTATTTGTGGCATCTCTGCCACATGCTGTAGACCGACTTGTCCAAGTCGGTCACGCTCTGCCTAGTCAAGTGCGGCTATGTCATCTCTTAGCCCATCGTATTTCCATTCCTGGCTCTTTAGTAGTCCCTTCTACAAAACAAACAATAAAACAACAAAATCATTAATAACTCAATCATTCAAATTAAACAACTTAAAATCAAATTTAAAATGATATCGTCCACTATTGGATTATATCATCCAACATTGGGCAAAATCGTCCTTTGTGAGGACGAAATCATCTTCGATTTTGCAACTTGGGAATCGCCCCTTGTTGGACGAAATCGCCCCTAATTCATCGATTTCGTCATCAGACGAAATCGATGATCTAGGGATGATTTCGACGAAATCGGGACGATTTCGTCCCGACGGCGTCGACGGCCTAAAAATGGCCATGATGCCCCAAACAATCAAATTTAAATCACAAGAATTGCACAAAGTTAAATTAAACCTAATCTACTAGGATTAGATCCTTACCCGTAGCCCACGCTGGACCTCTGTCGCTCTGTGCACTGTCTCCACCATTTTTTTTTCTCTCTACAAGAGCTCTGGAACATAAAAATGAATAGTAAAAATGAATTAGGGTTTTCCCTATTTTTCTTAATTTTATTCAAAACCATCAACATTTTAATTTTGCTTTTCTGCATTTTTTCCTCAAACGTTCGATTTGAGTAAAAACATGGAGGGGGCACCATAGTCAGCATTCGTACGATTCGACCAAGAATCGTCGTCTAAAAAATTGAGTATATTTTTGCTTTCTCGTAAAATGGGAAAAACTCGTCTTTAATGCATTTTCTTCGAAAAATTCGCTAAAGAGGGGGAAAAATGTAGCACCCTAAAATTGGCACGGTTAAACCTTAGTAAAAAGATAAAAGATTAAAATTTGAATTTTAACCCCAAACTGCCCGTTAAACCGCCTTTTACCCGCTTTCCCCATTTTTCGTGCCATTTTTAGGATTTGTTGTGACCGTTGGATGATATCATCGCCGATCAGACGATATCGCCTCAGATCGGATGAATTCGTCTGGAGCAGAACATCCAGATGATTTTGTCCCAAACTAATTTGTTCATAATTAGCTTTTGTTTCAACGGCATCTCTAACTAGGGCAAAAGCGTGTCTGCGCCGTTAGAGACCTTCCCCGTTGGAGATCTCCCAGATTGGGATGATCTCCAACCTCCCAACCTCCTTCCTATGCCTATTTAATCTTAGGCCCTCCCCTTGACCTAACCCTGTCTGAATTCCCCTGTAATTTGATCTTTGTGTGCATTAGAATTGTAGACACCAAAACAACACCAATCTGATTATGTGACAACAAGCGCTGATCACATTGACACAAACAGCCCCTAGGGAAGCCCCTAGAGGTCAAACAGTGGTCCTAACTACTCCCAAAAGCAGTTTTGAGGGTCAAAAGTCAAATTTTCACCTTTTTGGCACCTTTTTCTCTATTCATCCCACCCAGGGATGAATTAAGACTGGTATTCGTCCCACCCTGGGACGATTAAGCAATCGCTCTAGGGTGGGACGAATAGCAGGTTTGACTAGAAAAAATTCAAACCTCGGCAACTCCACTAGTTAACTGAGGCTTCAGGCCATGCAATTGCGAGGAATAGCTTTTATTCAAGAGGAGAGACTTCTGTCATGCATGTCTTTATTTTAGAGACCTCATGCAAGAAGCTTTTTTATCAAGGAGTTAGCTTTTCTCTGAAAATAGGACAGTTAACTCAAGAGGCGCCCTCGCATGCGCAATTCAAACAAAGAGACCCTAGGTCTACAAATTGGTGGGTTTTACCACCCAAAAGATATATAGAGAAGGAGCATTTGAGCAACGAAGTGCTGCCAATTTCATACCTAACTGCGATTTGTGCTTTTACATCCTTAATCTCTCATTCGAAAGGGAGGTTATTGGGTGACTATTGGAGGCGTCAATTCATACCCAAAACATGATTTATGACCACAAATATCCACAAAATTTGTTGACAACACCCTATAACAAGTTTTGGACCCATCCTAAGTGGATTGGTTTTGAAACAGTGCTTCAATCGATGGGCGTCCTGCCCCCAGGCGTTCTCCAAACTATCACAGTGCTAATCGCCCCACCCCGGGATGATTAGAAATATATGATAGATTTCTTTTTTTTTTCTTTTGCATCTGATTCTAGATAGGTTAAATAGGTTACAGTTCAAATTTCATGTCATTATGATCATTTTTGACCAGGTTATTGTTGTTTCCTGCTTTCACTAACTTGCAGATGCCATCTTAAAAATATGGGTTCTAGAGGAAAAATTGGAGAAATATGAGCATATGGGTCATCCCAAAACGTCCCCAATTAGCTAACCCCAAGTTTTTAGGTCTTTTGGAGCCTCCTAAGTAGGACATTGAACAGGGTGCTTTTTTGGCCAATTCTCACAGTCCTATTCGTCCCACCCTAGAGCGAGTACAGATCTGTGAGGAATTTTTAGACTGTTCTTTTTGCAATGGTCTTCTGATGATATTTTTATGCTTTTGTCAAAGTTTCAGGTCAATCAGAGTTTATTTGATAGTCATTTGATTATTTTCAAGCATACACTGACAATAGGTTGTGGGAAATACATGTTTCATTTGGTCTGCAGGTTTCCAATAGTAGAGGAGTATGAAAGGGCAAATAATCACATACAATAGTGGTGGCGATGTTTTGGTCCGCCCATATTACATGTGGGCACGCGAAAGAAGGATTGTTAGCCATGGATCTTGTGACAAGAAACACATTTGACTCTCCTATCCCATAAAAAGGAAGGAGATGTATTGTAACACAATTTTTAAAGTGTATCAATAAAAGAGATTACCATATTTCTATTTCTTTTATCTTGAGTCGATTTGCATACATTATTTCTTGTTCTTGTGGCATATTCCTTTTTATTTTCGTATCCTCGTGCTTTTAGTGGCGATCACGGTGGGACCTGTGTCCTTTGATTTTTAAGATTAAGATTCTGATTAAATTTTCTTGTTTTGTTGCTTACAGGTACCAAGTTTTCCAAATCTATACTGTTTCAGGTAGAAATTTAGAGATAACCGACTTGGGCAGAGAAAAGGTAGAGGTCTTAAACACCTTTGGTCAATTCTTTGTTTTGTGTTTTCTGTTTATTTGCTTGCATAGGAGAGTTTAGATGCTTGCCTGTTTCATTTTTTTTGCAACTTAAAATGAACCCCACACACCATGTGGTAATTTAAACCAAGGTGTTGGTCATAAAACCCCAACCCTTGAGCAAGACCAAAGGTGGATTCCATTATCACTTTGGCTTGAGATATTGCATCCATTACCTCGATCGCACTGTTGCTCGACGTAAGCTGACCGAGTGTCACTAGGGTGATTCCAAGCATGCAAGGATAAGTCTTCTATGGTAGGTGTCATAAACATAGTGATTCCCCTTCCATACCGCCTATGTTCCATGTATCATCTGCTCTCACATACCTATAGTCTCCCTCACGTAAGGGCGGGTATATAGAGAGGTTGGTATATCGGTTCGACAATGGTATATTGAAGGGGTGACCATTTTGGGATTCATAAGAGCATTCATGTTGCATTTAAATGTTCTTCACAAAAATATTCAAAAAAAAAAAAAAAAAATAATCAAAAACACACTAAAACTAGTCTATGACACACCATTAATCTTTAAAAGAGATAATCATTGCTTTGTGTGTGTATGTTCTTTTTTGCTTCGTGTAACAAAAAAAAAAATCATAAAATCATAAACAAAAGATAAAAATCTACGTAGCTTGTAGAGAGTCATTACCATGGTATTCACCCATAGTCAAGCCCACTCACGGGCAGATGCTATGGAGAATGTCCAAGGAGGCACGAGTCGCCTCCGTTACAGTCCCAAGGATTTGGTCATACCATCTTGGCAACCTGACACACAAGGCAGTCCCCTCCACACCTTAACGAAAAGGGACTATAGGGGCACCTCTTCTAGGGGAACTCCTGTTCAGCATAGCACCCAACACACACCCTTCCATGAGGGGTACATCCGTAGGAGAGCTCACTTAGATGCTCTCTATGAGTGGTCATAGCGTGATGAAGCGTTAGGTCAACATAGGGTTCGATGGGAGAAACCACATGATTACACTATCCCTCCTTCACCCCCTCTAGTTATCAAGACTACAAGGACAAATTCAGAGCACAAGGCTCCTCAGGCAGGGTGAGCCAACTCCGCCCGTTCCTTTTTCACTTATGAAAGAGAGCACGAGGAAAACCCTTACCTTCCTCAAGCATAATATACATCGCGTGAGCAATACACCTCCACAACTGCTAGCTATCAGGATCACCTACTGAGGCCAAAGCCTCGAGGGAATGCTGCTACCCCAAATAGAAGGATGTGGCCTATAGAGATCTCAGATCATCATGACCAAGATATATATTTAGGAGAGGCATCTAGGCCTTCTGCACATGAGATGGTAGGACCAACTATCTTAGAATCTGCCAAGCATATCGTATGCCGGATGAAACTCACGCTACTTGAGCTAGAACGACAACAGTTAGAGCAATGATATCTTCTAAATAAAGAGTGCATTCAGATCCAGAAGGATGAATTGTTCCAACACACTATGCAGGCGAGGACTCTAACCCTTTGCACGCATAAGACAAAACATTATGAGGGACACAACCCCTCGATGTGAGAGAAGTCACCGCAACCTTATCAAGCACTACCCCCAATGCCTCCTAGACAAGAGCAGGAGGCTACTCCCCCAATTCCTTAAGCACCCATCTAGGTTCATGGGCCACCCTCAAAAATCCTTCAAGAAGCCTCTAAGGAATCTGAGCAAGAAAAAGAGTGGACTAAAATGCAATACCAAGGTAGGGGGGGTGCTATCTAGCTACCCCTCCATAGGCCCCATGTTCCTCAATAGGAACCAACCAAAGAGGAGGAGCCCAAATCCCTTGATACATGCAAAGCATTAGAGCACTTAGAGTTGATAAAGCCCAAGATCTTGGGGTCCCAAAAGCCCAACTTATGCGAGGCTCTTCTTGAAGAGGATTAGCCTCTAACCGTGGAGCTACCCGAGGATGAGGTCTTCCATGTCTCAAAATTTCTAGAGAGCTTAATGGAAATATTCCCCTTACAGGCGCCAATCGAGCAAGCGCCATATCAAAACAATCAGGTCCCCCCATAATGAGTGAAACAACTCCATGAGGACCACATCAATCTGCTCGAACAAGAAGAGCCTAGCATGTCATAGGCAATTGTCGGGGCCAACAAGGGCCTTTGGTATTTTGATAGAGATTACTAAGTCGACACTAAGATGGAATATCTCAATCATGCATGATGGCACAATCACCCTATAACCCATGAAGAACTAATGGCACAACTAGGTACAAGGCTTGGGCATGAGTGGCACGTTAACCCAGTGCACTGGAATCAAACGTTGAGTCTACCACTTTGGATAGACCAAGAGCAACTTTCGCTTGGAGACCCCATAGCCACATCAGTGCCAAAGGTAGACCCTATCCTCTTATCTGTGCATAGTGCCGATCCATTCATGCCAATCCCTCCAGAGCCAGATCCGATGCACAAAGATCATCAAGCTGGGGGTACCTCTATTCCCTGAAGAGCAAGTGGATTACACCAAATGCTCCAGAGGTGTCCATAAACCCTTTGGTCAACCCAAAATCTCCAAGGATTATCGCAATCACTTGGTCAACCCAAAATATCCAAGGATTATCCTTGGTCACCCTAAAAGCTCCAAGGATTATCGCAATCACTTGGTCACCCTACAATCTCCAAGGATTATCACAATCACTTGGTCACCCTAAAAGCTCCAAGGATTATCGCAATCACTTGGTCACCCTACAATCTCCAAGGATTATCATAATCACTTGGTCACCCTAAAAGCTCCAAGGATTATCGCAATCACTTGGTCCTACAATCTCCAAGGATTATCGCAATCCCTTGGTCACCCAAAAGCTCCAAGGATTATCACAATCACTTGGTCATCCCAAAAAGCTCCAGGGATTATCACAATCACTTGGTCAACCCAAAAATGCCCCAAAGGTGTCCATAAATCCTTTGGTCAAACCAAATGCTCCAAGGGTTACCATAACCACTTGGTAAAAAAAAATATTCAAAAAATAAACAAAAACAATAAAATCATCAAAAATCACAAAAAAATTTGCATTTCAATGCATACTCATAAAATCATCAAAAATCACAAAAAAATTTGCATTTCAATGCATACTCATAAAATCATCAAAAATAAAAAAAAAATGCATTTCAATCTCATTCATACAAAAAAAAAAATCACAATATAAAAATATAGGTTGCATTAGGCATCACATCCATACATCGCATAGTTGCTGGTCATACAAGTCAAAAGCACCATAGACTGTCATTACTTGGAAATTCCATCAATTTCCACATCAAATCCATTTTCCAAACGCATACATCCAGAATAGCATCATCACCATTTTTTAAATCAGTTGTCTCCTAATGTATATAGGGTTTTTGTTATTCAGCTGTCTTTAAATTTCTAGCCAAAAACTGTACAAAGTTAAACAAATTTTACCTAGGAAAGTTTTACTTGGATCACGCCTTGTTACGTAGCATCCCAACACAAATTAACACACATAAAATAATTCCTAAGTTGTGTGAATGCAAGAGAAACCTACAAAGCAGTCTAGGGTACCATAGGTGAAATATTAGCCTGTTCATCCCCCTATGCGAATGGTTCTAGAATGCTGAGAATTGAAAAAAGGACGAGCTCTTCCCTATCCATTATCCATAATAAACAGTGGTTTTCACCACTTCCACAAATCCCAATCATAGTTGGTCCCCAAAGTTGTAAGGATTCGTACTACACGTTCCTGCAAAGGATGGGTAGTCGTCCCAAAGACCTAAAAGGATCAATGCTATTCAAAAACACAATTCCAACAAACCATCATCACAACCATCTCCACTCACCTTTGGTCCCCAAGTTGTAAGGATTCGTACTACATGCCCCTAACCAGGATGGGTAGTCATCCCCAAGGCCAACAGGATCAAGGCCATTCACAAGCTCAAAATTACAAAGCTCAAAATACAAAATCAAATAACAGTGGTTATCACCACTATTCAAAATCCTTGCTCAAAAAGAAAAATAAATAGAAAAATAAACAGTGATTTTCATCACTATATAGACGAGAAAGTCTCCCAAATCATTCAGCAAACAAATAACCTAAACTTGAATCCCTAGAATTCTCAGCATTTGAAAACCATCTAGGTGATCCTCATTATAGGTTTGGTTGATAGCCTACCTGGAAATGGTGGTATCCTATCCGCATGATGATATGTCCATCACATTAGCTTTGCATGTGTGCAGACCAATATTTGCATGTGGATGAGCTAGCTTATGGTACCTTAGATTGTCACGTGGATTAATCTTGCTAAATACAACAATGGAGTTAGTGGAGCTAATTAGGTGATCCTCAATACAGGTTTGGTTGATAGCCTATCTGGAACTGGCGGTATCCTGATAAATACCACATAAACGAACTCAATTGCACACATAGGGATGTAAAATAACTTGGTTAAATTCAAGTCGGATTTAGACCTTGTTCAAAAGTCTTGCAAGATAAATGTACAGTCTTGGCTAGTTAGTTAAAATATCTACATCTCAAAAAAGCTTAACTACATTTTCAAACAACTGGTACATTTCATTCCATACATCACCATCAAAATATACGCAAAATACAAAAAAAAAGTTTTCACATGCAAAGTCATTTCACAAAGTCATCCCATTAGTACAACAAGTCAGTCAAATCTTGTACAGTCTATGGTGCATCGACAAGTCATAAACAACTCATTTCATTCATTCCACATGCATACATCATAAAAATTAGACACATCGCATTCATAAAAGCATTTGCATACATCAATGTAAATACATATACATAAAAACAAAACAGCAAAAAAACTGCACAAAAATGCACCAAAAAACAACAATAAAACTATCCAATGAGAGTGCTTTTGCACTTGACATTACGAGCATGCAAAACAGATTTCGGGGTCACAAATCCTCACTATCCTACTCCCTAATAAGGCTACCATAGCTGGACCACTCCACGGGAAGACGGATTTTCAAGAATTTCATCCCCAAACGGCATCACCAAAACAGGTCAAAACCCATCCAAAAATAGCAATAACATTGCCGAACAAAGGCGCTTTTGTGCCTGAAATTATTGGCATCCAAAACAGGTGTTGGGGTTACAAATTTTCATTATCCTACTCCCTAATAAGGCTACCATAGTGGGATTTCTCCACGGGAGGATGGATTTTTGTCAATTTCAGCTCAAAAATGTGTCACAAAAAGGGTTAAAACCCACCAAAAATAGGTCAGAATGTTCAGAAACTGCTTTCGCATTCAATGGTAAAACAACTGAAGGCACCCTTACTTAAGTCATCTTGGGTCAAATGACTCGTTGCTTTTCTCATGTCGGTCATTCCCTCATCGATTCATTGCTTGAGGGGGTAGTCACACTTAGTCACCAATCAACAACAACATACCCAATTAAGGAAATGACACGCATTCAAAGGATCATTGACAAAGACAATCATGCCCTTGCTTGGGGTAGCAAACAAGCAACAATCACAAACTGATCAAACACTTGGCATTCATTAATCATGAACTCAAGGTTCCTACAGACAAAAGGTTGTGCCCTTTGCCTATTCATGACTGATCAATGTCCAAGCTCAAGTAACACCTCACTGAACAAGGTTAACACTTGACATTAGTTCCTTAGCTCGTCAGAAGCAAGGATTCAATAATGCATGCCCTTTCCATACTTGGGGCATCAAGAGTTGGTTAGGTTACTGAGAAACCCTAATCATTAGTGCTTTGGTTATCTATTTTTGCTCGATGCTGTGCCTTGCACATCACTTCCCAAAAAAGGGCATCTATAGACACCAAAACAACACCAATCCGATTATGTGACAACAAGCGTTGATCGCATTGACACAAACAGCCCCTAAGGAAGCCCCCAGAGGTCAAACTGTGGTCCTAACTACTCCCAAAAGCAGTTTTGAGGGTCAAAAGTCAATTTTGCACCTTTTTGGCACCTTTTTCTCTATTCGTCCCACCCAGGGATGAATTAATACTGGTATTCATCCCACCCTGGGACGATTAAGCAATTGCTCCAGGGTGGGACGAATAGCAGGTTTGACTAGCAAAAATTCAAACCTTGGCAACTTCGCTAGTTAACTGAGGCTTCAGGCCATGCAATTGCGAGGAATATCTTTTATTCAAGAGGAGAGACTTCTGTCATGCATGTCTTTATTTTAGAGACCTCATGCAAGAAGCTTTTTTATCAAGGAGTTAGCTTTTCTCTGAAAATAGGACAGTTAACTCAAGAGGCGCCCTCGCATGCGCAATTCAAACAAAGAGACCCTAGGTCTATAAATTGGTGGGTTTTACCACCCAAAATATATATAGAGAAGGAGCATTTGAGCAACGAAGTGCTGCCAATTTCATACCTAACTGCGATTTGTGCTTTTACATCCTTAATCTCTCATTCGAAAGGGAGGTTATTGGGTGACTATTGGAGGCACAAATCCGTACCCAAAACCTGATTTATGACCACAAATATCCACCAAATTTGTTGAAAACACCCTATAACCAATTTTGGACCCATCCTAAGTGGATTGGTTCTGAAACAGTGCTTCAATCGGTGGGCGTCCTGCCCCCGGGCGTTCCCCAAACTATCACAGTGCTAATCGCCCCACCCTAGGATGATTAGAAATCTATGATAAATTGATTGTTTTTTTCTTTTGCATCTGATTCTAGATAGGTTAAATAGGTTACAGTTCAAATTTCATGTCATTATGATCATTTTTGACCAGGTTATTGTTGTTTCCCGCTTTCACTAACTTGTAAATGCCATCTTAAAAATATGGGTTCTAGAGGCAAAATTGGAGAAATCTGAGAATCTGGGTCATCCCAAAACGTCCCCAATTAGCTAACCCCAAGTTTTTAGGTATTTTGGATCCTCCTAAGTAGGACATTGAATAGGGTGCTTTTTTGGCCAATTCTCACAGTCCTATTCGTCCCACCCTGGAGCGAGTACAGATCTATGAGGAATTTTCAGACTGTTCTTTTTGCAATGGTCTTATAATGATATTTTTATGCTTTTTTCAAAGTTTTAGATCAATCAGAGTTTATTTGATAGTCATTTTATTATTTTCAAGCATACACTAACAATAGGCTGTGGAAAATACATGTTTCATTTGGTCTGCAGGTATTATTAATATTTTTTATTTCTTTGAATGCAGGTTTCTGACAGTAGCGGAGCTAAAAAGAGCAAAGAATCACATACAAAAGTGGCAGCGATGTTTTGGTTTGCCCATATTACATTGGGCATGCGGAAGAAGGATTGTTAGCCATGGATCTTGTGACAAGAAACACATTTGACTCCCCTATCCCCTAAAAAGGAAGGATATGTATTGTAACACAATTTGTAAAGTGTATCAATAAAAGAGATTACCATATTTCTATTGCTTTTATCTTGAGTCGATTTGCATACGTCATTTCTTGTTCTTGTGGCATATTCCTTTTTGTTTCCATATCCTCGTTCTTTCAAGAATACCTTGAATTATCATTTGCATTTGTGCCTTTCTAAGTTTCTTGCAGGAACCTCATTGTTTTTCAAATGGAGAAAACTCAGATCATCATAGACGATCCTATACAATCTCATACGATCACACTGCAATTAGAGACAATTTAGTATTATGCAGACGATTTCGACTACAGTCAACATTGGGGGCAATCAGTGCCCAGAGTTTACGTTTCTTCACTCTTTTCTCCTGCCTTATTCTACATTTAGTTAATTCTATGGTTATTCCTTATTTTTTTTCATCTTGGAGTTCACCCATACAGTTTTAATGCATAATAAAATCATAATTTGTCATTAAATCATTGTAATGCACTCATATTTTTGTTTATAATTACTAGTTTAATATTATTGTTATCATTCTACATCATTGCCCTCTGTTGGAATAGCTGCATTTCTGGTATTTTGTATCTATTTCTGTGATTGCAGGTCTTTGACAAATTCATCTGATATCAGACGATCTTGTTTGATCTCAAACGATTCTGTCATATCAAAGGCGATCTGGACTACTTCAAAAATTAGAACCTCCATCAGACATCCGGATCAGGTATGGCTTTTTAATCTAGTATATTTCCTATATTTTTTGTTTAATTCTGGCATTTCATATAGAATAGTTTAGATTCATTTGGCCAAACCTAGGAGTTGAATGAGCAAACATAAAAATGAACATATCAAATACCCTCTCAACCTAGGTGTGGAAACTGCCATTCAAAAGTTTCCTGGTGAACCCACCATCCATCGAAAATTCACTTTTATACACCTCCCATGAGAGGTGAGACCTTCAAAGGCCTCTTAGTATGAGGTATTGTCCCATCCTTTTCACATCCCCCTTCTGGGTGCGGATCCTATAGCCTGAAGGTAAGGGTGCAGAAAATTTGGAGCGATACAATATGATATCATGATTTTTGGTGATGGGAGGAGGTAGCGACTTCTCGATGCAAACTTCCATTGAATGTTTGGTGATTTTATCTGCATGAATGTTTGGGTGCCCAAATATCACCAGAGCTTCTTTTGGCTCATAAAACTTCTTGTAATACTTGAATGGTACATAATCTTGGGGGACCACGTACACTTGTCCTTGGTGCATGAATTTTAGATTTTGGTGTACTATGGAAGGTACACATTCCATATCCCTCTTTCATGGTCTACCTAGCAATATATTATACTAATCACCCCCCAAGATATGGTACAATGTAGGTATCATCTTCATCCCAACCTATATAGTTAGGATTATTGTACCAATTATTGAGGAAGTGGCATCATTGAAGGCTCTCAATGTGAATGTTGTGTCCTTAATGTGTGAAGGTGGAAAATTTAAATACTCCAAAGTTGCAGCTGTGATGATGTTGATTCCTAAACCAATATCAATCAATACTCTCTTATACGAAATTTTATGGATGCTTGCTATGATGTATAGTGGAGGATCGGATTCATCTTTAGATATTGGCTCAATATCTTATTTGCAAAAATCAATCACAAGGTCCTTTTGTAAGTGAATTGAATTGATTGTTGGTGTGGACCATGATAGATTATTGTCTTTAGTTGAATTTTTTGATATGTTGTATTGATCAAGGTATATTTTGCTTCTTGTTGTAGTATTTATCATACCAATAAAACCCTCATCAAGTGGGGCTATGTGCACCTTATTGACATGCTCAACTTAATTTTTAGGTGCTATGTTTTCTTGGAGGAGTCTTATCTAAAGATATTGCCTCTTAATCATATCCTGCACTAAATATCTAGAGGTATGACATTTATGGATGTCATGCCCCTTTTTTCAATGGTACACACAAAATAGATCTTCTCTGTTTGCCTTTGATCTATGCATATTAGGCTTCAACGGATGAATATCTATAAGAGTGATTCTTTGCACCTCATGTAATCGATCAAAGAGCGATGCTAGTGTCTCTGGAAAATCAGTATATTGTCATTATGGCCTACATTGTTGGCCTTGTATTTTATTTTATTGCATATGATATTGGGCAAAAGGAGGTTGAGCTTGGTAATTATGCCCCACTGTTAGAGGTGGTGCCATCTAAATTGAGAATTATGAGCCACTCAAAATAACTTGATTAACTAGAGCTACCTTTTGTTGGTTGTTATCACCTTTGAGATTCTTGTTTGACCATTGCCCCTTGTGGAGTTTACCCTCCTCTACTTTTATGTCTTCAATGACCTTGGCTTGCGTCAAGACCTCCTCAAATATTTGATACTATTGTAATTGTAGGATAAGTGAGATTTGTTTTGAGCAGCTTCTAGTAAACATCTGAATAAGCTCTATTGTTGGTATGGTAAAAGGTAATTTTAACATCATCTTTCTCCATGTATTGCCATACTCCATGACTGGCTCATCATTAAGTTGATGAATGCTTTCCAAATTAGTAATGTGTATCATTGTCTTAGCACTGGAGGTAAAAAATCCAGAAATAACTTAGCCAATTTGTAGCACCCTAAAATTGGCATAGTTAAACCATCAATAAAAAGTAAAAATTTGAATTTTAACCCTAAAATCGCCTGTTAACCGCTCACCTCATTTTTTGCACCATTTTTAGAAGTTGTTTTGACCATTGGATGATATCATTGCCGATCTGACGATATCGTCCCAAATCGGATGAATTCATTTGGGACAGAACGTACATATGATTTTGTCCCAAAACTAAATTTTCATAATTAGCTTCTATTTCAATGACCTCTCCAACTTGGGTAGAAGCGTGTCTACGTAGTTGGAGATTCCCATGTTGAGGATATCCCAGATTGGGATGATCCCCAACCTCCTAACCTCCCCCTAATACTATATAAACTGGGATTTTTCCAGTTTATCCCCCTGGCTGATTCCTTGATTTCCTTGATTTCCTGATTTCCTGGATCCTCTAATTTCCTTGACTCCCTCCCTGATCTCCCATCATTCGCATTTGTGTTTTCAAGTTTTTTTTGTGGGACTTCACTGTGTTTGAGCCGAAGATAGCTCGGATCATCGTAGGCGATTCAACCATAATTTTGGATGATCCTATCAAGATCGACGATGATCTCATACAATTGCAGATGATCTTGACTAAAATTTAGCTTGGGGGCAATTAGAGTCCTGAGTTTGCATTTTATACCTCATTTCTTTATTTAATTGGTGCATTAGATTAATTTACTTTTGTTTTGCATCTTGGAGTTCACCTCATTTAGCATAATTTCATGATAAAATTCAAAATAAGGTACCAAAACATTGCATCTCATTTAATTTGATATATGGATTTTTTTTTTTAAGCATCTACACTCTCATTTCTATCACTTTGTATCATTTTTGCAATAGTATTTTTTGTTTTTAGTGTCTATTTTCTTGATTGTAGCTTTCTAACAAATTCATCTAATGAATTCATCAGGTCACTAACGATCTTGGGTGATCTCAGACGATCGCTTGTGATTTGGGACGATTCTATACAATTATAGATGATCTTGTCATATCCGGGATGATCTGGACTCCTACAAGCTTCAAAATCTTCATTAGACATAAAAAATCAGGTGTACTCTTCTCCATTTAACATATTCTCTACATTTAATCACATTAGGATTCATTTATGTTTGTTGTCTTCATGTAAATTAGAATTGTCATATAGAATAGCTTAGTTTCATTTTGGCCAATCTAGGAATCTAAATGATTGAACATAAAATGAACAAATCAAACCCATTATCAACCTAGGCATGGAAACTGCCACTCAAAGTTTCCTGGTGAACCCCACCATCCATCGAAAAATCACCTTTATACCCCTCCCCTGAGAGGCACGACCTTCAAAAGGCCTCTCTGTCCGAGGTATTGTTCCATCCTTTTTGCATCCCCCTTCTGGGAATGGGTCCTTTAGCCTGAAGATAAGGGTGTGAAAAATTTGGGTGATACATTTTGGTGAACTTGACATGAAACTAAAACACCTTTTGAAAAAAATCCAAAAAAAGAAAAAAACACACATTATTAAGAACATCTAGAACCATTAGAAAACTGTTAAATTTGCATATCATACTTAGATGGTAGATTATAATAGAAGACGAGCAGTCTCCATAAATGTTGAAAATTAATTAATAGACAAATATTACTTCTATGCTTAGAGTACCTCAAACATATAGAGCCCAACCTTTGTGGTACGAACTTGATAGGAGATTGGGTATTATTAAATCTAAATCTGTAGAACTTAGGCAAATTAAGAGGTTTGTCCTAGATAGAATCTTGGATCCTGATCAGGGGAATTTGTACCATGAACTTTAGAGAGCTTGCCATAGGTGGTTAGCTGATAAAAGAGCACTTGTGTCTTCTAAATTATACACCTTTGAGGAATACCTTAAGAACGTAGTTGTAGTACATAAATTTCTATCTCATGTAGAGGATCAATAATTCATTCTTACGGATAGAAAGAGATGGAATAGAGTTCCTAGAGCTATGTTGTATTGAGAGTATTGCCATGAACTTTATTTTTACATGTCAGGGTCTGAAATAGATCATATTACCATAGCACACTTTGTCAAGTTCTTGAAAAACAACTTCCAATTTGAAGAGGAGCATTTCATGACTCCTGATGAACTTGACCCTATCAATGATATCCATAAACTATTCATAGAAAACTAAGTGAGTCTTTCTACTATTGTTTCTTATAACTAGCATGTTGTTTGTTATTTATATTCTCATAAAATAATATAAAAAAACAAAAAAAAATAATAACAAAACATTTCCTTTAAAATATTATAGTAGGTATATAGTTAAAATATATACCTCTCAACCCTATTGCATATATATATAAGTATATATATTTGCTAAAAACATGATTTTAGCATAATTCCTAGACTCAAGAATGGAAAACAAAACGAAGAAGATGAATATTGGTTAGGAAGACCATTAACTGACCAAAATTTCCCTCCTAAGGACCAAGTTCAGGAAGAAGAAATCCTAGACCAGCAAGAAGAAGAGCTTGTTGTAGGAAATGAACAAGAAGAAACTGTTAAAGAGGAAGGATCCTCATCCCCTAAAATGTCTCCGGGAGGAGCCATCACTTTTGAGAACATGGAACAATTTTGGAAGTTCATTAATACTAATATTGGTGTTTTTAATAGAGCAGCCCATATGGACAAGGATAGAATTAGTGACACTCAAGCAACTCTAGAAGAAGTATTTCAAACACACACTAATCCCTTGTCCTTTATTGACCAAGAGAGTGATCAAGTTGGACCATCCAATTTGGATATGGCAGCTATGATCCAAAACATGCAACAACAGCAGGTTACCCAATGATCTAAAGTGTCTGTTAACAAGACTAGGGTCATTCTCGCATAAAATAAACCATCATTTACTGCTCTATTTTGCCAAGCTCTTGATCAATATACCTCAAATCAACAAAAATCCAAAACAAAACCGAACACCAATTACCAACAACCTAAGGTACAACATAATACTATTACAAATCCCCTTCATAATACTCTTCCTACCAACACTTTGCATAATAGCAATATAACATCTAATCCTTGTGTCACACCATCATACGCTCATAGATCCCATACGTATGTGCCACCTAACCAATATGGTGGACAAACTAGCAATCTAGAAGCCGTTGTGAAATAGTTAGTTTCCTGCATGGACCAGATAGATCCCTACCGTCCCTCGTACAATTATCGAGAGATGTGTGGTTAGCCTTTGGATCCTATAGTCATAGCACAACCGTATCCTAAAAATTTTCCTATGCCTATTCTTCCCATATATAAAGGAACCGAATATCCCATAGAACATATTCGTATGTTTAGGATACCATGTCATGATATATCATATGATGACTTGTTATTACTAAAAATGTTCCTGAAAATCTTTGGAGGAATGGCATTAGAGTGGTATTATCAATTACCCACTAATTATTTGAGGAATTTCGAAGAAACTTCCGAGTCTTTTGTTCATCAATTTAGTGCCTACATCAAAAGAGATGTGACCATTAAAGATTTGTATAACTTAAAACAGGGCAAAGAGGAATGCTTTGCTGATTTCCTAGCTAGGTGGAGACAATTGATAGGAAAATTGCACTTTGTTCTACCTTATAGGGAGATGTTGGACATCTTTATTAATAATTTTCAAGAGAAACTATCTTACGAATTATCAACTACTACTTTGACCACCTTCGATTAGGCTATAGACCTAGCCCGAAGAGTGGGAGATTGTCTCATTAGGAGAGGCCAGCTTAAAAAGAGAGATGATGAGAAAACATCCAAAAATCAATATAAGAATAAACAAGTTGTAGGTGATGGAGTCACCGATAGCAAAAATATTGCTAATGTTAATGCTGTGAATATAGCAAAGAAGTTTGTATTGAAACCTCCTGATAGACCTCCTTGATAATTTACTAGGTTAAATCAAACTTTATCAACTATTCTACCACAATTATTAGAATGAGGTTTGATTAAATTACCAAATATTTAGGAACCTGATCCAACTATACCCAGATACAGAGTAGATTTACACTATGACTTCCATAGAGGACCTGGACACACTACCAACTCTTATAAAATATTAAAACATAAAATACAGGACTTGATTGATAACAATGAGATGGAGGTGCAAGCCTTTCAACCTAAGAAAAATCCTCCTAATAATGTTCAAAAGAACACCTCACAAAACCAGGATCAAAATGCCAATCAGTAATTGGACATATTTCAACATCCCTTACCGAAACATGGTAAGAAGATGGCTAATCAAATTGAACATCATAATGTCCCTCCTCCTGCCCGATATGTAGGAACTATTTGTGGGAATTTACCTATTCATGATCTAAGAAAAATTTGATACAACTTTATCCATAGTTACAACCAGGCCTCTATATAATATTCAGATACCTGCTCTTAGTGATATAGAATACGAGACTGAGAGTGATATGGAAATCACATCAAATCAATTGAATAGTTCTAATTATGAATCAGATCCTATTCACCCTATCACAAGTTATATGGTTCCAGAAGAACCATTTCCAAGAAGAGTCACTACTAGACCCTCATCTCACCAATTACTTTCTAATGAGCTAGCTATAAACACTAGACCAAGACCCATTCATCATCCATAGAATAATATTGTGGGTACCATCGGAGATGTTACTAGACAACAGGATCAAAATTCTCAACAAGATCAAATTCAGAATGGTGGATCATCTCCATTTTTTGTGAAGTTTCTTAATAAAGAGAATCATTCACCTAATGTTCAGCCTAAACCTCCTTATAATATTAATGAACAATTATCAAATATTACATCTAGAATTTCACTCTTGGACCTTCTAAGATATTCTCCTACACATAGAGATGAATTAATGCTCACATTAAGTTAGATGATGGTACCACAAGACATTCAACCTAAATCCATTGCCGATACTATAATAACTCATGAAGTTGATTGTATTGACTTTCGAGATAGAGACATACTGCAACATAGTTTACATAAAGATAACCCCTTGTATATTATTGCCTTAATTGGAGATGTAGTAGTCAAACGAGTTTTGATTGATAATGGTTCATCTTTAAATATCTACACTTTTGACTTCTACCAAAGATTTGGGTTTAGAAGTGATGAAATAAAAAGAACTGATATGATCATAAAATATTTCAATGACGAAACACAAGAAACGTGTGGAGTTATTACCATTCCATTGCATGTTGGTCCAAGAACCTTGGATACGACTATGTTTATTGTACATTGCCCTGCATCGTACAATATACTCTTGGGTTGTCCTTGGATCAATGCGATGTGAGTTGTTCCCTCAACTTTACATCAATGTGTTAAGTTTGAATTTAAGAATTAGTTGATTACCATTCACGGTGATCCAAGACCCTTTGATATGTGTGCTTTGGCAGAACCTATTGGAGTTCAATTTTGCCCCGCTCTGTCATCCACACATCCTAATTCTCATTATCCATCTAAATGTGTGAAACTCACACCCACAACATCATCTACTTCTTCTCCATCAGTTGCACCTCCACATATAGCTCAACCATCTTCTGAACAAACCGCATTAGGATCTAAAAAATATCCTAATCCCATAAACAATGTCTGTTGTTCTACTCCTATAACTTCCATACCTATAATAGATGCATCTATTGACACCTCTACACTGTCTACATCCACCAAATTCATATTTTCCACATCAAAAGATGTAGGGAATGTTCCTTCTACCTCTTATGCTCTTTCTGACGAGATCTTACCCGATCTATCTAAAATTCTTATATCAAAAGAAACGAATGCTTCTATCCAAGATTCCCTTATTTTAAATAATTTGACACCATCTCCTTGTACCTTGGGCCTCCCACAGCCTATGGGAAGTATTTACCAAGTCAAGAGCTATGCCTTTATTTATAAGGGATATGACTGGGGTAGAATACCTAGAAATATCAGAACTCATTATGATGGATATGCTTGATGTTATTTTACTAATGAGTATATTAAATACAAACCTATAATGCTTAAATTGGGATATAAATGGAAAGGTTTGGGACCTTTCCAGAATGTTATGAAATAACCTTTTGAGGTAGAAGCATGGCCCACCCGATGTGGTGTGGGCCTATTTTCTAGTAAAATTCAGCCATTCCCATTTGAGAATGATGACCATCTTATATGTTACCAAGATTATTTAGATGAACACGATACTTTGCGTTTAATGAATAAGACATTCACATGTAATATGCTATCTATAGCTTATCCTAAGATGATCATTGAATCTGACAATGAGTTGGAGGGAGATATCTTTCACGACATATCCATTGAGGAATTATTACATAATGGATTTTATTTTGATAGCTCTATACTTAGTATAGCCTAGCTTGAGGCCATGACTCCTCAAGACGAATTATCCAAGCTAACATTGGAAGAATTACAAGAATTGGGTGTTTCACCCACCCCACCTAATTTTGAGAGAGATCTACACATGGAAGTAGAGAATGTCATAAAAATTAACATTGGAACCAATGATAACCCTCACATAATCAACATTGGATCAAAATTGAGTCAATAAAAATAGGATAAATACATTGCATTTCGTAAAGAATATGAAGATGTTTTTTCTTGGACATATGAAGATATGCCAGGTTTAGACCCTTCTGTAGTTATGCATCACCTAGTAGTGCATCCGGATGCTAAACCTGTTAAGCAGAAGCTTAGAAAAATGCATCCTAAAGTGGCCTTACTAGTCAAATGGGAGTTAGAAAAACTCCTAAATGTTAAATTTTTTACAAGCCATTGATTATGCTGAATGGATCTCAAATGTAGTTCTAGTAGCTAAGAAAGAAGCTACTAAAATTAGGGTTTGTACGAACTTTAGAGATATTAATGTTGCATGCCCTAAAGATTATTTTCCCCTTCCCAATATGGATCAAATCATTGATTTTACTGTTGGGAGTGGAATGATATCCTTAATGGATGGATTTTTTGGTTATAATCATATCAAGATAGCTCTTGAATATTAGGCTAAAACAACCTTTATTACCCCTTGGGGGACTTTTTTTTGGAAAGTTATGCCATTCGGTTTGAATAATGCAGGTGCAACCTATAAACGAGCCATGACTTATATCTTTCATGATATAATGCATGATATACTACATGATTATGTAGACAACATTATAATGTGTTATACTGAAGAAGATGACCATTTAGATGACTTGAGAAAAGTATTTGATTGGTTAAGGTAATATCTTATCTGATTGAATCTAGCCAAATGTATATTCAGAGTTAAGTCAGGTAGATTATTTGGGGTTATAGTTTCTTTATGTGGCATAAAAATTGACCCTCTCAAGATTATGGCTATCACTGATATGCCCGCACCTATAAATATATCTAAATTACGGAGTCTACAAGGTAAGCTTCAAGCTATCCTTCGCTTCATCGATAAGCTAGTGGATAAAACTGGACCCTTTCTTAAGATTCTTAAGAAGGATGTCTCTTTCCATTGGGATGACGAATGTAAGACAACATTTGAACTCCTAAAACAATATCTTCTTAACCCACTTGTACTTTCACCACCTAAACCTGATCTCCCATTTATCTTGTATATTTTTTCTTCAAATTTTGCTTTAGGAGCTATGTTAGCTCAACTTGATTATGAGAAAAGAGAGTGTGCTAATTATTACATTAGCAGAACATTAATTAGTTATGAAACTCGCTACACAGCATTAGAGAAGTTATGTTTAGTATTCGTATTTTCTACCTAGAAACTATGCCATTAAATGCTCAGTCAAAAAATATACGTTATTGCTAAATTATATCCCTTGCACTATCTCATGATTCAACCTTATGTATCTGGTCGCACAGCGAAGTGGGTTATTGCTCTAAATGAGTTTGAACTCACGTTTATAGGATAGAATTCTGTTAAGGATCAAATCATAATAGATCAATTAGCTATTGCACCCTTAGAGTCCACCCATTCCCTCATCATTGAGTTTCTTGATGAATGCCTTAACCTAGAGGTGGATCATTCCGAGCAATGGTCCTTATAATTTGATGGAGCTCGATGCATGAGTGGGGTTGGTGCAGGTATTATTTTGATATCTCCACAAAAACATCTCATAACTCTATCCTTTAAATTAACGTTTTCTTGTACTAATAACACTGCTGAATATGAGGCTCTAATCCTTGGATTACGAGCTGCCCTGACACTAAAAATTAAAAATCTATTAGTTTTCAATGGTTCTCAACTTGTTATAAATCAAATTAACAATTTTTATCAGACTAGAGATGATAAATTATGCCCATATAAAGCATATGTATTACAATTAATATCTTTATTTAATCAAGTTACCTTGGAAACTATTCCTAGAACTAGCAATCGTGCGGCTGATGCTATGGCCGCAGCTGCATCTCTTTTACCCTTAGAGTTAGATGATGAATATGCTACCATCATTATTCGTCGACTCCAGGAACCTGCTTCAACTAAATCATGTTTGTAACCTTTGGACATGTTTCTAATCAACGAAACTATTCCTAAAATTTGGTACATTGACATCCTCAATTTTCTTCAAAAAGGGACCTTCCTTGAAGGTTTTAATAGAAACCAGCACCGGTTATTATGTATATGAGCAAGTCGTTTTGTAATAATTGGAAATACGTTATATAGGAGATATTTTGAAGGTATCCTATTAATATTTTTGAATCTAGAAGAGTCTAGATCAGCTTTGAGTGAAGCCCATGATGAATCTTGTGGGGGACACTTTAGTGGTAGTGCCATTTCTAATAATCTCCTTAGGATAGGATATTTTTGGCCTACCATGGAGAATGATGCACATGATTACATGCGCCATTGTGACAAGTTCCAAAAACATGCTGACCTTATCCATGCACCTGCACAAGAACTGTAGGCTATTTCATCTCCTTGGCCCTTTTCAAAATGGGGCTTAGACATCATTGGAAAAATCAATCCTGTGTCATCTGATGGACATAAATTCATCATAACCACCATCGAGTATTTTATGAACTGGGTCGAAGCTATGCCCTTAGATTCTTGCACGGAAACGCAAGTTTCCAAGTTTATTCTTAATCAAATCAATTGTAGGTTTATAATTCTTGCAAATCTCATCTCAAATAATGGAACTTGTTTTAAAAACAAATATGTAAAGAAACTATGTCAAAAATATAAAATTCAACATCGTTGGTCCACTCCCTATTATCCTCAGGGTAATGGCCAAGCAGAAGAATCTAATAAAACATTAATTAAAATCCTCAAGAGACTAGTCAATAAATCTAGTCGTGATTGGCACATTCAATTTTATCCTGCTTTGTGGGCTTATCGAACTAGAATTCGTACTCCCACGGGCACTTCACCTTTTGTTTTGGTTTATGGCATTGAAGCTATTTTTCCCTTTGAATTAGAAGTTCCTTCTTTGGATCTACTACTTCAAGATACTGAAGTAGGAGATGAATATCATGTTGGAATATTTAGTCAGCTAGAACTCTTAGATGAGAAGTGCATTAAATCTTTGGAGCATCTTCATGCCTACCAGAACAAGCTCAAACGAGCATATCTCAAGAAAGTTCATAATCGATCCTTTGAGAACGACGACCTCGTCTTAAAAGAAAATAAAAAAAATACTAATGCAATTAAAGACCTTAAAGTCAAATTCGAGCCTAACTAGCTTGGGCCATATATTATCACTACTAAATTTGGACCAGGAGCATACAGATTAGCTACCTTAGATGGTAAAGATCTCAAAGAACCTATGAACATTATGCATCTTAAGCTCTATTATGCATAAATCTAGTAATTTTGTCACTGTATATATTATACATATTGTCTCATATTAGTAATTCATATATAAAAAAAATAGTAATATTATGTATTCTCTCCAATCATAAATTAAAATCAAAATATAAAAACATCAAAATCATCAAAATCCTCAAAAACATCTTCTATTTTGCACCTGTCAATTCTTGAAGTATTGTATTTATATTTTCAGTTATTTTGGATAAATTAGCATTTATTTGGAATCCCTCACTTTCACACTCACATGAATAAATATCTTGATCTTATTTGGTATGATTATTAATCTCTCTTATATCAAAGTCCAAAGTTGAATTAAATAAATTTTTTGAGCATAGAGAACTGGTCTTGTTATTTACTTGAACCAAGTACACCTTTTCACATTAAAATGATTTCATTACAAATTCAAAACGATGCTACATAGTAGAAGTGGTCTCTTGAGCGAAAAGTTTCCCCTGCTATCCTATCATGCACATGGTCTAGAATATTTGAGAATTGACAAAAGGACAAGCTCACCCCTACCCAGAATAAAAATCTCTTGCTCTATAGCCAATCCGAGAAAGTATAGGAAGAAAGAAAAATAAAAAAAATCAAGAAAAATCATGAGAAAAAGAGAAAATTATTCAGAAGCATTATTTTAGTATCATTTTGTACCATCTCAGCAATATTTCAGCATTATCTCAGTGTCAAGAAAATACAAAAATATATATATATATAGAAAAAGAAAAGAAAAAACAAAAAGCAATAAATCCTCCCCCCTACCCTTTGAAAGAAAATAAGGGTGAATGAGCTTGAATCCCTGGAATTCTCAATTATTCGAAAATCATGAGGTAAGCCCCATAACAGGTGGTTTGTGCCCAACCCGCTTGGCCTTGGGTAACTCCTGGCATGGTGATATTTCTATCACATTAGTGACATTTTTTACAGATCGATGTTCGCTTATGGATCAACTAGCTCTTGATGACCCGACTTACATAGTATTCTGGTACGGTCACATGCATATAAATCATGGTCAACGAACACTCATTTGGTTAATTCAAATTACTTGTATCAAATTATCTTGCTCAAAATTGGTAAACGAACATTACAATTGCACACACATTTGTGTTTGAGAGATTTTATATCATTATGATAGATCAAGATCGACAATGAACTCATGTATGCACACGAGGTTCCTTATAAATGTCAAATTTGTCTTTGAGATAATTTAAAATATTTATGCAAATCTTCTGGAATATATATTTATTTTTTTTACTTGAGAATATCTGTTTAGCATAAAATCAATTAAATACATTTTTTTTTCAAAAATCCAAAATTTTCTTGCAAAACATGTTCAAAAATCTAGCAATAAAGTCACATTTATATATTTTTGACTTTCGCGATGATGGTATAGTTCCTAAACCTAAATTGGAATTTTATGCCTAGTGCAAGTCCTCATTTGTATATTTTTTGTTTATCTCAAAATGCAAAAAACAACTATGCAATAAAACTATTATATCAATTTCTTCTTTGGATTTCACAATGATGGTATAAGTCTATAACTAAAATTCTATGCCTAACGCAAACATCGTTCTAATTTTATTTCCCATTTATTTAATCCATAAAAGCATATGGCTTAAATCATTATGTTACACATTTGTGCTTTAAAAAGAATGAAAACTTTCCTATTTCATTTCATTATGTCAACATTCAATTTTTTTTGCGACGATGGTATAATTCCTAGGGAATTGTTCAAATTTCTATCATACTTAGGAATTTTATGCGTAGCAAAAATTATATTTTTAATATTTTATGCATAAGACTTTCATGGAAATCTAAAAATAAATCATCACTATCATCATTTTTTCATCATCACAAACACAAAGTCTTAAGAAAGTCTCTTAAGCACCCTTTTACTTTTAGCAATATTTCTCTCATACTGGTATTAGCTTGATGACCTAGCGAGCGGAGACTCCATGAAATGGTCATGTAACAATGACAATGTCCTTTGAAATTATTGTTAGAAGTCATTTTATTTTCATCAAACCACACCACAACCAGTTTGTTTACATCAAATTATTTCATTTAATTTTATAGCATGACATAAAATTATACTATTTTCAATGACATAATTACATGAATATTCAATCAACAATTAAAATATTAAAGCATCATAAAACATATGCACAAGTCATATCACAAAAAAAATAACATCATATATATCAAGAAGTATATACATCATATCAAAACGGATTGGTATGCCACAATCTATACCCTGGCATACTCAATCATCTCAAAAATAGTCTATGTACAATGTGCTCTAGCCTCGAGAAGACCTCGAGATCTCAGCCTCATTTCCTCTCCCACCCTGAGGTGGAGGAGGTGGTCTCATCGAAGCCCGTCCTGTGTCGTGGGTCCTCGACATTGATTGTGATGATGTCCTCGATGACCCCATCCTGATCGAATCCATAATGCCAACTGGAAACTGTATCCTTTGGCCCTCTAGAACCAGTTGGTAGTACATTCCCTAGTAGAATGCGGTCTAAGAAACCACTCATGCCAGTTCTAGAATGTTCACCCTCTGCCCTGAGCCCTGATCCGTGTAGCCTCATCCTGTAGAGTTTGCACCTAAGCTCGTAGGTGGGCATTCTTTGCCTAGAGAGCTGCCATCTCATTGCTCTCCCCCACATCGACACCCTTGCCCCTATCGGGTGATGGTGGCCTATCCCTCTATTGATAAGGGAGTCTCTCTCTCCTCTCCTCCCTCCTCTCTTGCTTCTACTATCTCTCTGAATCCTATGGTATTCTTCGACATCTCTCATGATGAGGTCATCAATGATCCCTCTCTCTACGACCCCTTACTGCATTGATGGCCGCCTGGCACTACCTCCCCATCCACTGCACTACAACGTGCATCGGACCCTATGACCTTGTCATCCAAGGAGGGCAGATGCCTGCATACCAGGCATCATACCCATCTGCTACTCTTGCATCATCCCCATCCACTGGCTAAATGGAGGCATCATCAGCATCCTAACTCCAGAACCATTGCATGTCTAGAGCCATGCTCAGTATGGTGTTATCCCGCACAGTCCGAGAGTACTCATAATCCCTAAGAGAAGGGATCCCCTGTTGTAGACTAAATTGTCTCAAAACTTAGTCGTAGCGATGGAGCTCTACCTCTCCCCACTCTGTCCTCAGCCATATGACTCGCCTGATGTGAGCCAACTCCTATCCATCCTCTACCCACCTTGGATGCTCTCTCCATGGTCTCCAGGTGATTCGATCTAGGGTGAGGTCATCCAATAACCTTCGGGATGTTGGCAGATCTATCCACCACTGTGACCCTCTCTGGAGCCACCAATAGAAAACCTGAGGTCTCTCCTAATCAGCCTTGTCAGTGGAAGCCCTATCGGCCTCTGCACCACAATGTGCTCCTAGCACTAAATCTATAGCAGCGATGTCAGATTTAGACATCGACCTCCCTTGTATACGACCCCATAAAGGATCCTATACAACCGGCACAGTACATAGTTGCCCCAAGAAAACCTGTATTTGTGGTATCTCATGTCACAAACCACATCTGAAAGTAGCCATGGTAATTTGCATCTACTTTGGTGGCATAGAAGAAGGCCACCCACCACCCTTGCCAAAACCTGGGTCAACCGAGACATCCCAGGCATTTTCCTCAAAGCCTCGATGTTCACTTCACCCTTCTCTAGGGTGAAGCTTGGGTCACTACACAATATCATCATGGCATGGCCCTGATTGTCCAAAGGGGTCATGAATCGACCATGTATGGAGATCCTCAAGATCCTCCATACATCCTCTAGAGTGGGATTCATCTCCCCTATCGATAGACGAAAGCAGTATGACTTCGAATACCATCTCTCTGCTAGGGTTGTTAGTAGCCCCATGTTTATAGGAAGTTGTGGCATCTCTGCCACATGCTGCAGTCCTACCGCTGCTAGTTTGTCTCGCTCTGCCCGATCGAGCATGGTTAAGTCATCCCTGAGACCTTTGTATTTCCACTCCTGACTCTTTAGCAATCCCATCTGCAAGATAAACAATAAAATAAAAAAAATCATTAGTACATAATCATTAAAAAATTAATTACAATTAAAATCATACCATAAAAATTTAGACAAAATTGTCCTTAATAGGACGAAATCGTCTCTATTCTTCAATTTGGAGATTGCCCATTATTGGACGGGATCGACCCTATTTTTTTAATTTCGTCTTTAGACAAAATCGATGATATAGGGATGATTTCGATGAAATTGGGACGATTTCGTCTTGATGTCATCAACAGCCTAAAAACGGCTGCGATGCCCAAAAACAATTAAAATTCAAATAAAAACTCAAGTAAATCAAGTTAAAAATATAGTACACTAGATTTAGATCCTTACCCGTAACCCACGTCGGACCTTTGTCGATCTGTGCATCGTTTCCACCATTTCACCTGTAGAGCTCTGAAACAGCGAAAGTGAACAGTAAAAATAAATTAGGGTTTTACCCTATTTTTCTTATTTTTATTTTAAAATGACATTTTTCAATTTTTGCTTTTTCGTGCTTTTACCTCAAATGTTCGATTTGGGTAAAAACTCGGAGGGGGCACCATAGTAAATAGTCGTACGATTCGACCTAGAATCATCGTCTAAAAAAATGGAATAAAATTTTTGCTTTCTTGTAAAGCGTAAAGAACTCGTCTTTAACGCATTTTCCTCAAAAAATTTGCTAAAGAGGGGGAAAAATGTAGCACCCTAAAATTGGCATAGTTAAACCATTAGTAAAAAGTAAAAATTTGAATTTTAACCTTGAAACCGCTCGTTAACCACTCACCTCATTTTTTGTGCCATTTTTAGTATTTGTTTTTACTATTGGACGATATCATCGTTGATCTGACGATATTGTCCCAAATAAAACGAATTCGTCTGGGATAAAACGTCTAGATGATTTTGTCCCAAAACTAAATTTTCATAATTAGCTTTTGTTTCAACGACCTCTCCAACTTGGATAGAAGTGTGTCTGTGCGGTTGGAGATTCCCATGTTGAGGATCTCTCAGATTGGGATGATCCCCAACCTCCTAACCTCCACCTAATCCTATATAAACTAGGATTTTTCCAGTTTATCCCCCTGGATGATTCCCTGATTTCCTTGATTGTTTGATTGCCTAGATCCTCTGATTTCCCTGACTCCCTCTTTTATCTCCCATCATTCGCATTCATGTTTTCAATTTTTTGTTGCAAGACTTCATTGTGTTTCAGTCGGAGATAGCTTGGATCGTCACAGATGATTCAACCACAATTTTGGATGATCCTGTCAAGATCAGCGACGATCTTGTACGATTGCAGATGATCTTGACTACAATTCAGCTTTGGGGTAATCAGATTCTTGAGTTTGTATTTTCTACCTCGTTTCTTTATTTAATTGGTGCATTAGATTAATTTACTTCTATTTTGCATCTTGGATTTCACCTCATTTAGCATAATTGCATGATAAAATTCAAAATAAGTTACCAAAACATTGCATCTCATTTAATTTGATATCTAGATTTGTTATTTAAGCATCTACACTCTCATTTCTATCACTTTGCATATTCTTGTAGTAGTATTTTTGGTTTTTGGTGTCTATTTTCTTGATTACAGGTTTTTATGATGAATTCATCATGTCGTTGATGATCCTGGGTGATCTCAAATGATCACCTATTATTTGGGACAATTCTATAAATTACAGATGATTCTATCATATTCGAGATGATTTGGACTCCTACAAGCTTCAAAATCTTCATCAGACATTAGAAATCAGGTGTACTCTTCTTCATTTAACATATTCTCTGCGTTTAATCGCATTAGGATTCATTTATGTTTACTGTTTTCATGTAAATAAAAATTTTCATATAGAATAGCTTAGTTTTATTTTGGCAAATCTAAGAATCTGAATGATTGAACATAAAATAAACAAATCAAACCCATTCTCAACCTAGGCATGGAAACTGCCACTCAAAGTTTCTTAGTGAACCCCACCATCCATCAAAAATTCACCTTTATACCCCTCCCCTAAGAGGCATGACCTTCAAAGGGCCTCTCCGTCCGAGGTATTGTTCCATCCTTTTCACATCCCCATTCCAGGCATGGATCCTTTAGCCTAAAGGTAATGGTGCGAAAATTTTAGGCGATACACAATTGTTCAAAGGGGTTTATGCTATGATGGGGTAGATGATTAGACCATTTCAAAGCATCTCCAACTAGCATTGTAAGAAAAAATATCAGCATCAAGGTGTCATTATCTTGAAATTGGAAGCATGTATTTTTAGACACCTAAAATGCATCATGTCAAGGACGACTACTTATATGGACATGTTACAAGACCATATGGAAGATCTTGGATAGACTCCAAGATAGAGCAATGGTTCTAACAACTCAATTTGGGCTCCTTGGCCTATCCAGTCTGAACCATAGACCAAACCTATAGTCTACAGTTTGAACCATGGCTAAGGCCTATAGTTTATAGTTTGAACCATAGTTGCAACCTGTAATTTTGACTGAAGTTCAGTTGGCCTTCATCCAAGCCAAATCGATTTGAACAACCATTTGTACTAGAAGACAGTGGTTAGAGGATGGAAGCTTTCAATCCAATTGTCCTAACCACCTGTTCTTGATCTTGGCTTCTCCATGAAGCCACCCCTAGCCTTGGGACATCCTATAAGTACCCCTTTGAATTAGGGCAATGATATAGAGCATTTTGATAGTGAAGCGCTATCGAAATATTATATGAAGTAAGCATTGGAGTTTAGAGAAAAAATCTCTTATTGAATTGTGGACTCACTTGAGTGCATAGATAGAGCCTTATTACCATCCCCATTGCCAATTTGTCAAACATCATGACCAATTAGTCCATGGATGCCCTAAAGACCTAGGAGAGCCAAGAAATACTAATTTGGGTAAACGGAGGACCCATTCAATGATTCAACCACCAAAATTGTCAAAGGATATTGAAGGTGATCCTTGAACATCAATTGGACAAGGAGATCAAGCCCACAACCCTTGAATTTGGAGGGCAAACCACTTGGTTTCTCATCGTAGCTTTCATCTATGATTTACAGTGCAAATCTCTAATCAGAGCTACAATTTGTGATAGAGGTGACTTCTCCTTACTGTTTTATTTCTAGTATGCTTAATTAGATTACATTTAGCATTTTCATGGTTTAGTTAGGATTTTAGAGACTTTTGACCAACATAATTAGTGTTTTTACTAACTTTTCCTCATTATAGTAGAATATGCATTAATGGCTTCTTTTCATGCTTTCATGCTTCATTTCACATAATTGATCCATTAGATTGATAGTTGTAGTTCTTGTTTACATCTTTCAAGCAATCTTGATGAATCTTGCATATGTCTAACATCTTTTATTAGCTTTCTTGATTTTAGTTATAATGGTATATACATGTTCATTACCTTCAATGGGCCTCATCACGAGAGGCTACCTATGTTTTTAACTATCTTCTATTGTTTCTTGACCATAGGGATCTATATTCAAATGAGCATACATTCAAATCCTTCCTCAATGTGAAGAAGAGGGTCTACTCCACCCTAAGACAGTTTATAACTATTTGGAAAAACATTTATCGTGCACCTACCCCATTAGGGATTTTGGCAATTGTATTAAGAGTATCACCATTCTGGTGACCCTAAGAGGGGAAATATTGTAATTGCATTTCATTGAAAAAATTAATAAAATAGACATGCATTTTCATTGTTACATGCAATATTGTTATTTTTTCATGCTTTCATGTTGATTTCCTTAATGCAATAGCGAAGTGTATGTTTTTTGGGATAGGTCAGAATGCAATCATGGTGGAACTCTGCAATTCATGCGATCTAACTATTGTTTCTTGATTTTTGAAATTGTAGGTATAGACCACAACTATTAGCTGTGGGCAAAAAATTGAACCATAGGTTCAACATGTGGTTTACATTTTGAACCATAGACCAGACCTGTGGTTTACACCTGATAACATAAACAGTAGAAATCAGAACATAGATCAACTCAGGACCTGAGGTAGGCCCTATTTTCCACTCTCCGTTCTTTTTTTATTCTCTATGTTTTTACAAAATGCATAAAAGTGAATGAAATTAGGAAAAACAAATTAAAAAAAGGAAATTAATCATGTCCTAGTTCATTTAGCATTTGCATCTATAGAAAGGCACTGTTGGGAACAACGGACCTATGATTGCAGTCCGCCCTAGGCTACAACGTGCTTGATAGAAGTGTCTATTTGGTTTGCATGTGTGAGGCCCAATTAGTGGCCATTATCATCGTAATGTGCATTGTCTCAAAGAGCATCTAGATTAGTATGCATTTTCTAAATGTAAAACATTCTTTCATTTGCAAAGCATATAGAAAATGATCATGAGTGCTATATAATGCATTTATTATATGTACAATAAAATGAACCACACACACCCCTTGGCACTTAAATGCTAGTGAGTTGGGCTTGACATCCAACCACTAGTAGGGTTCAATGATGATGGGCATAATTTCCATCCGCTGGCCCAAATCCTATGCACCCTTTGTTACTAGACCAATATTGGATCCAAGAACCTTTTGTACCCTATAAATTTTACATGTATTCTCTTCAGAGGGTATAACGCTAACTGGGGGAAAACGAGTGAGGATCTAGGAGGACCTGTACTCCTTTTTTGGGTGTGGAATTTCATCACCACAAATTGGGGATTTACACGACCTAGAAGTCACATCCAGATTGTCGAGATACGAGCATACAAGTGAAAGATAATTTAAACTAAGAATATCATTCAATGCTTTTCAAAACACGATAAGGAATTCTATACTGATACAACAAACCATTGAAACACATCAAATAGTTTAGGGTTCACTTTTAAAAATGTAAAGGAGATAATCACATTTTTTACTTTGTATGCTTCTTTATTTCTTAATTCATCAAGATAAGGTTGTCCTTGAGGCCAAAATTATCAGTAAGAGAGGAAATCTCTCGAGTCTTATTTAGTTGGTTCATCATGATGACTAGGCATGATAGAGCTCAATCACAAGCTAATGAGTCGAAGAGTTCATGGAGAGGCTCTAAATGCTTTTGATGTTTTCCTAAGGATATTTCAGACCTCGCACACCTCCTTGCTAGGTTTCAAACTCATCATGCATCGAAGGATCCAATTCTCCTAGAATGATATTTTGAGAGTCATCACGAGCTCCCTTTATCATGCAGGGGGTTCACCTATACAGATCATGGGGTTTCCTCAGATACAGTGAGAACCCATGTCATTAGGTCTTTGCTTAGTGAGATAGAGAGTTGTGGATCATACTCCATGAATCAATCCTATAGGTAATCTGAGTATCATGCAGCCCATGAGAGGTGAATACTCCAAGAACAATTGGAGGAGGAATGCCATGAGCGTAGGCATCTAGAGCATGAGTGCGTAGAAAGGAAGGGAGTGCATAAACAAATGTTGGATGAGCTCCAATGATGTAAAGAGAGGATTTACTAATATAAAGCACATGAGGAACAATAATGTGAGGTAACTCCTGAAAAGAAGCCCATTTCTAGAGTGCTTAGGCAACAAGTCAATGTGATGCACCCATTGAATTTTCAAGAGTTGCCACTTAAGCAAGTAGATAGCCATTCCTCTAGATGGATAGACATGCCTAGGGTTATCAAAGAGCAATAGAAAGATATGTTTAAGGATCCCATGCATACACATGAGGTTGAGAGTATTCAAGTTTGACAGGTGAGCAGTGTCAATGCTTGAAAGTCATCACAATACTTAGGGCATATACAGTATATTCCACCATATAGGAACCTATGATTAGTTTCCATAAATAGGAAGTCAAACCTATCCCCATAAGGGAGTTTGATCCTCCATTTCTTATCATAGAGAGGATAAATTAGATTGTGTATAAGTGAGTATTGGTGGATACAGGATCATCGATTAATATCATCACCACCTCAGTGTTCAAACATATCAAAATTCCATCGTCCCACATCAAGTAAACAACGTTAATATTATAAGCCTTTAATGATGTGGAATCCCCTATAGTAGGCACAATAGTCTTCCCCATAGATGTGGGACAAAATATTATTCCTACATTGTGCTACATTTTAGAGGGATCAATACAGTATGATCTACTGCTTGGAAGACCTTGGATAAGAGTCGTGGAGTGTGTGCCATCAATAGTGCATTAGTGCATTAAGTACACCCATGGAGGTGAAGTCTATGTAGTTGAGGTAGACCTAGATCCCTTAAAGTATTATAGAACTGAGGATCATCTATAGGAACCTGGTGAGGCACCTATGCATCTGCAAGTGAAATTGGATGAGTCTATCTAAAGTTTGAACATAGCCTTGCAGACTATGGTGGAGTTACCATCCCATCGCTATCACCTGTGGAGTCACCTATGACCCCTGAATTCTCAACACTACTTAGCAGGGAAGGATTGATGAATGCCCTTACAAAGTTGCTCATAGCCACTTCAGAGGTATCATTAGAGGATCTTCATACTCCTATCAAGGATGAAGAACCTAGCATGGTCATGGATGCACCTGAGTGTATCACACCCTCTTCATCCATCATGTCACCAGATAGTCCTCATGAGGATGATGGTGAATATGAATAGCTTATAAAGGCTAGCATTACGATGCTTCCCACCATAGAATCCACTAAGGATCTAGGTCAACTTTTCATCAAGTATTTACCTGTGGATCCTATCCTAGAGACATCGTATGAGTATGATGAAGGTTCAATTATCATGACTAAAATAGGACAGCCTCAGTATGTTGACAAATTACCTACCATGCATGCAATTGTGGAGTCTTCTCACGAGTTTGTGGGAATGGTTGACATTAGTCTAGAAGATTAGGTGATTCCTAATAACATAGATCCAGATATGGGGTAATCCAGTGGGGTTTCCACATTGCTAGGGCTAGAACATTTTATATTAGTCACTCATGACTTATTTCTATGGCACGATCTCAAGAACATAAACAAGTAGGTTCCTCACATCAGATTGTGGGTAACGAATATAACATAGTTCAACACAGTGAAGCAAAACAATATTTTGAGTAGAGTCATAGGCATGAGCATGTGGATAGCACTAACGAAGTGTGTCATCAAGAAGCTTTCACATCAATACAAAAAAATGAAATAGGTGATTTGCAATTACCTAATGGATCCATAGCATCCACTTTTCTATTTCCTTCAAATGACAAAGGTATTTCAAATCACTCATTAGAAATACATATGAGCTCTTTGTCAGTATTGCAATCCATTTTAAGCCATTTGGAATGGATGGAGCATCGAATGGATGAGCAAGATAAATCATTGTATTTTATTAAGAACGGACTTGAAAGCCTAGAAGTACAAAATAAATCCTTGTCTAAATCCAAATCGCTTCCTGTGCAAGTACAGTAAAAGCCTTACTGAAATAAAAAGTCCATGCGGTCAACCCAACCATTGGATTCTCAAAGCAAACCAATGCAGGTTAAGATCCCCAAATAGTCGTAGCATAGTGGGAATCTATTAAAAGAGTCTATATCAGACATATTTTAGAAGTTGTAAGAGGATAAGGTCATCACCTTACCTGATATCATCCCTTTAAACCCCAATAGAGTTAAACCTATGGGTTACAGGGAGCATCAATATTATCTCTATCACTGAATAGAGGGTCATGGCGTTTGAGATTGTCATGAATTTAAGAGTGTGGTGCAACATCTGATAGATAGTGGGGTTTATCATGTAGATGGTTCTCTCATAGTGCCCCAACATGCTTAAGTGGAGGTCACACTTCCTAAAGAATGATCTTGAAGTCTTCAGTTCCCTCGTACGTCCAATAGGCCAGTGCAATGAGTAGTTTCATTTCAGATGACTACTCTAACTTTGTTTCAAAAGTTACACAAGGCAAAGGCATTCATGTTACCCAAAGTCAAGCATAAAGTATCCAAGACTGGGTCACCTAATGGGGGTCCCTTTTGTGTGTATCATTGAGCACATGGACATGAAATTTGGGGTTATCAATAATTTAAGAGGGTTGTTCAAGATTGAGTAGAACAGGATGAGATCCATGAGGATGGTTCTCTCATTCACCCATGTCGAAGCAAAGGCACACTGGTGAGGTCCGTTATTCATCTAGGAGAGTTGATTTCTTTCACTCTTCCTAAAAAATCTAATTAATTTTTAGTGAATAGCATGCATGCTATGGGTCTTCAAGGTAGCATACCTTTTCCACCAGCCATGCCAAATTCAATAAGAAAAAATGAGGAATCTAAAGGTATTGCACCTCCCTCACCATCATCAAATGACACACACACTAGGGGTCCATAGGGCATCATGCCCTTCCCAAAATTATCCAAGGGTTCCTAAAACCATTTGGTCATGTCAATCAAATGCCCTGATGGTTTGCTTATAACCACTCGATCATCCTAAAAGGCTCCAAGCTTGTCTATGAGTAGTTTGGTCAATAAAAAGGCACCAAGAGTTTCTAAAAAAATGCTTGGTCAACCCAAAAGCTCCAAGGATTCTTAAAATATTGCTTGGTCATCCCAAAAAGTCCCAAAGGTGCTCATAAACCCTTTGGTCAAACCCAAAAGGCTTCGAGGGTTTTCTTAAAACCGCTCGGTCATCCTAAAAAGCTCCAAGGATTTTGCTAAAAAATCGCTTGGTCAACCTAAAGGCTCCAACAATATTTCCATGCCATTTGGTCATTCCTAAAGGCTCCAAAGGCATGTACTCACCATTTGGTCATATATGAGGTTAAAAAATCATAAAAATTATAAAATCAATAAAATAAAATAAAAATGGTAAAGCATAAAATCCAAAAACATTTGAATTTGCATTTTTATTTTGCATTCACTAATGCATCCGCCGCATTATTGCATTGCATATAGGAATTCACCATATAATTGCATTTCATAATAGGAGATATTATGTTTATCAGTCTTACAAATGACACCATGTTTGTGTTTAAATCATGCATCTTTGCATTTATCATAAATCCATCATTCATGTGAGTAATTATGTTTTTAAACATAACCTATTTTGTTGCTATGGAGATATACTAGGGTTTTTCGGTCATTAAACCATACCTAGAGGTTTTATCAAGAGTTGGTAGAAAGTTTGTTTTGATTTTTTAGTTGAGGTTTAGTTAGTATAGACCTTAGCATATCAGAATCCTATCACTAATCAATAAATTAAACAATCCTAAAAAGGACTAGGGGAAGATGAAATTCATTAAGTAGGACCAGGTATCCTGAGGTGAAAAGAGTTATTCTTGTTTATCCCTTTGTGGATGGTATGAGAAATATTTGCAATTGGCAAAAAGACAGGTTATTTCCCTATTTAGAATCCCTTGCTTATGATAAAATTAGCAATATCCCATAGTGATATCCCACATCAATCCTCAATATTGATACCCTAGATTGATATCATAGATCGAATTCCTAGATTGATATCCCATATTGATATCATAAGATCAATATCCTTAAATTGATATACCAAAAATAGTTTTCCAAAGTAAATACTACAAAGGAAGGTTTCTGAAGAATATTATCAAATGTAAATTCCGAAAAGTGGAGATCGAATGAAGATAATAAAATAGGCTTAGATCAAGTTCAAAGTAAATATCAAATAAATATCATAAATAAAAATTCGAGTGGAGATAAAATGAAGATCAGAAATCTAGTTCGAAGAGAGATCAAATGAAGATCCAAAGGCAGTTCACAATGAATATGGAAGCGACTCCCTTACTTCACCACATATGAGCAAGTATCCCAAAAATTGAAGGATAGAAATGAATGAGCCTGAATCCCTGGAATTATCGACACTACTGTACCTTATGCATGATGATATGTCTGATACACTTACATCTCACTTGTGGAAAGACCAATATTTGAATGTGGAAGAGCTAGCTTCAGGTGTCCTGCATTGCCTAGTGGCTTAGTCCAACTAAAATCTAAACTTGAGATTGGATAAGATATTTATGGATTCCCTATCTTAGCAATGGACTAAAATAATCCTTCCTGACATCAATGAACGCTTGTGTCTTATCTTAATATACTCATGTGCACACACAAGAATAATGAACAGTTAGGGCCTATCCTAGCAAAAGCCTTTCACTTCAGAAGTCTAGTGTGGTTAGTATGCAAATTTTGATGAGTCTACTAGGGTGTTTGAGTCTCTTGGAAAACCTTAAAAAATTCTCTAATAGCAAAAAAATATCAAATATTGTAAACCATATAAAATCATCAAACTACATAGTATTGAGTCCATGATACATCATTATATGAAGCACAATCAAGATATAGGATAGATACTAGATGGATGTTAGAAATAATATTTAGATGGCCACTGAATATATCATGCATATTTTTCAAATTTGCAAAATAAAATAGAATGACACATTGTACCATTTGCATCATACAACTGCATACCATTGCATTTCATATATGGGTGATTAATTAATCAAATTGTTATTTTAAGGATTTTCAATTACATTCATGATTTTTATACATTCTATGGTGTCATCCATTAGATTGATAAACATAATTGCATTCATTCCTTATGTTTTAAGTGATTAAAGCATACATATTTATTTACATTAGATTACCATCATATAAATAATGCATTACATACATCGCACATCTAAGAATCTAGATCACTGCATATCATCATCATCATAAATTAAATAGCTATCTAGTGCATGTCATCCATACATCACATCATATAGCATCAAATTAGCATAAGCATTGCATCCATGTGCATCACATAAACATAAAATTAAAAATACACAAGTACACATAATGAGTCATAAATGATCAATATCATATATATATATGTGTCCAACAGAGTACATCAAGAGTACAAAATACCCGTAGGCTATAATCGTGTAGGTCCTAGACCTTACACCCAAAAATTATACATATGCAAAAATGTAGCTTAGATCTAGTAGAGCCCTAGCTCTGGCCTACTCCTCCCAAACTAGAGCTCTCATCGCCTCCCTCAACCCTGTGCTTTGGATCCTGCTTTGTAGTTGGCTTTGGTGCCTACTGTGTACCCTTTTGAGGGCCCTATGTACCACCTAACCCAAAGAGGCCTAGAATATGGGATACTGGTATATCTATGTAGCTAGACCTATGATTAGAGATCACACCCGTATCCCTGTGACTCCTGTGAGAACTGCCTCCATGTGTGCTAGAGGATCTATGTGTCCTCTCTATCTTATGAGTCCACTGGTTGGAGCTCACCATGGAATGTCCTATAGTTTTGGACCTGGTCCTATGAGACCCTATAGCATGTCTATCCTTTGACACTTGTAAGTCTTATAATTTGATAAAACCCTCTAATTGGGATATGCGAGCTACCCTCACATTGCAAAAGTCATTTACCTCCTCTACAAGGGAAGTGAGCCACCCTAATATTTTCCATGGGGTCACCACCTCCTAGCAGGTATAGTTAATGGTGCTACTGGCTGTGCCATGATAGCCTGTGATGAGGCGGGGCCTCCTTTATGAGCCTAGGACTAAGCCAATTCCCTCTCTACTATAGCGATAGCTTGTCATGCCTCTGATATATGTAGAGAGCTAGTCAACTCCTAAATCTGACCCTATGCTACTATGGCATGAGTTGTGGCACCTATGAGCTCCTCCTAGAGCTACTGCCATTATCTCTCGCTATGAGCTATATTTACCTCTAACATGGCAATGCTAGTGTCCCTCTGTAGCATCTGAGTATGGAACCGTCCAACCTGGCTCTGTAAATATGCTACCTGGTCTAGTAGCTAGTCTACCTCACTATTTGGAGGTACCTCACCCTCATCTAGTGTCTCCTCCTCGATATCCATAGGGGGTGCATCTCCTACTGTAGCTTCTATCCCCTAGCCACCCTCAGTCCATGGGCACACATTACACCCTTGTGGATCAGTGTCACCCTCATCATCAACCCAACTGAGAGGCCCATATCCCTACCACTATAGTAACCACCACCAAGCATCGTATGTAGGAGTAGTCCTAGCCATAGAAACTCCTAACTCTTGGAAATAATTATCCGCATCACCAAGTGTTGTCAGCTATACCCACTATAAACCTGTCCCTAGAGCCAACCACCTATAGATTATCAATAGCTCTAGTATATCCTACACTAATCCAAACTACCACAGGACATGAGAGTAAAAATGGTACTCCCTGATCTCGTCCTTGAGGCCCAAGAGCCACCTGTCTTGACGAGCCTAACATAGTCACTCATCAGCATTTGGCCATGTAGGGCACCCCATGTATGGGCACCACTCTATATTATCTAGCCTCAATCTCATGAATCTACTAAGGTAATGCCTAATGTCCCCTACATGGGACCTACTCTAAAACCCATCCTCCTCATGGTGCCATCAAGCTACATAGCACTGATGCGCATCACCAATGGTAGTAATGTCAAGTGGCATATATGCAATATTCTCAATGCATATATGTTTCCAACCATAGATATATAGTAATAGGCTATAGTTGATGCCTACCTGGCTCCTGTAGGTCACCTGATACAACTCCTGTAGAGATGGCATAATAAGGTGCTCCCCAGGCTAGGAGCAGGGGCCAATGGATGGTGCTTTGAATAACCCTCCTAATGTTGGTAAGAAGGTTCTAGGAGATCCTCATGCCTAAGGTGTATGGAAGGACTATCTGCATGACCAAGTGCATGAAGACTACCTCTCTAATAGAGAATATGCGCTTCCCCTACCAGTATTCGATGTGTACACCTTCGTGATCCATCTACCACTGGGCCTCATCGCTTCGATCATAAAATATAACATCATAGACAACCTTCTTCCTCTGAGAGGAAGAGGAGGTGATGGAATCACCATTAATAGGGATCCTAAAGATCCAATAGATATCCTATATGGTGATGGTCATTTCACCCATCGATAGATGAAATATGTTGGTTCAGGCATTCTAGCTTCTGGTCAACATGGTCATATGTGTTGTATCTACCCTAATCATGGGTAGATCCAAGACATAGCAAAATATGATGGATCTGAACCACTCTCGCTCCCCTATGGTAAGATTTTTTTAGAGGGTACAAAGTATGTCTGGCTCTCGGGCCCTAGAAGTCAATGTCTGGAAATAAACAATGCATAAGAAAAAAAATCTAACTAAAAAAAAGAAAAAATAGATAAAAAAAGATTCTAAAAGTGTCAAAAACATCAAGAAAATTCAAAAGGCATCTCAAACATACAATAACTGGAATTAATTGCTAATTTTTTTTAGAAAAGTTAGAAAACTTTTCCAAAGTCATCGAACCACGGGTCAACCTTGTGGTCTGACTACAATCAAATTTGATCGTTGGAAATTTAATTTCTAATCACAGCTGATAGCTACAGTTTTTAAAATAAAAATTTGGAACTTTAGGTGCCAGCTATGGTCTAGGAATGAGACCCATTTCATGTCCCTTCCTAGCCTAGCTAGACAAAAAATAAAATAAAATCTAGCCTACCCTAGTCTACAGTGAGGTTTGTTGCCAACAATTTAGTGAAGTTCATTAACCCATTACTTAATGTAGTTTATTTTTAGTTGGTAATGAGTGCAAGGACTCGGTTTCGAGTTACCTTTACCACACCATGGCCTCTACTAGTGGATGGCTTTCCTGGGTCAGCCATCAAGGTATAAGTAAAATTTGAGATCAAGTTTGGCAGCATTCCGGATCAAGGAATGTCTCTTACCTCTCAAAGCTCTCTAAAATGCAATTATTGGAATGAGAATAATAAAATTTTCAAAATGGGAAAGCTATTTATAGTTTGCCCTAATTTTGATGGACCATAGCCCCAACTTGTGATTCCCAAATTGGAAATTTTCAATCACATACCGTACCCACGGTTTGCAACCAACATTAAATGCACTCAAACCCCATCGTGGGAAGGTCTAAAATGAAAAATTAATGACTCCTAACAAATCAAATTTCAAAAAGAGCAATCAATATTACAAAATTTTGTGATGTTCAAAGCACTAGGATTGATCAATAAATCCAAATTAACAAAAAAAAATCAAATAATTAAAAACCAAATGTGCCTCGTATTTAGTAATTTACCCTATACACTTAGCGGTTGTAGCGACTTGCAATCCATGCAATTTGGCAAGATGAGTAAATTACCATAAGGACATTTGGGAAAAAAATTTCATCGTTGATCTGATATGCTTCTTTTCAATCCCTAAGAAGGCCTTTGAGGTTGTACTGCTCCATGAGAATGAGGCATTACATGTCATTTCTCCTATGACATATTTTCAATAAATCATCGATAATTTGATTCAACATAAATATAATTGGACTTGTATCAATTTGATTTCGTAAGATGGCTATTGCAGCCCGACTGATCCATGGGATAGAAATGTGCAAATACTATTAACAGTTGGAATCAGAAGCTGAACTAGGCCTAGCCAAGGAATTAAAATGCTCAAATATAAATTTGTTCAGATCATGCATAGTGGTCAAGTGACCTCGTCGCTTCAATCATTGTAATTACCCTCATTGACTCATAACTTGAGGGGGTAGTCATAATATCAAATCATAATCAAAATCAACAGAAGATCTCGGAGATCGTAGATCCCTTGATCTTGTCAAAATTGTGTTCGTCCTTGTGAATCATTGTCAACAGTTATCATAAGCTTACCCCTTTGCTTGGGAAAAATAACAAATATGATAATTTGTTTGTAACTCTCATCCTTTCAGTTATATAGGCCTAACTCCTATTTTAGTTCCAAAGCTACTCGAATGTTTGATGATGAGTACAAACTCTTTCAAGTTTAAGCCTCCAAAGAGTTGGAAGCAATAATTCCAGGATGCGCATCCTTTTTTAGGACTTGGGGCATCTAATGTTGATCCAACTAATGATCATCATAGAACCTTCAACATCATTTTAGGAGGTCTATTTTTTCTCAGTGTTGTTCAATCTCACAATGCATCTCAAAAAGGGCACCTGTAGACACCTAAAACACGTCATGTCGAGGGTGACTACTCATATGGACATGCTACAAGATCATATGAAATATCTTGGATAGAATCCAAGATAGAGCAGTGGTTCTAACCACTCAAATTGGGATCCTTGGCCTATTCAATATGAACCACAGACTAGACCTATAGTCTACTATCTGAACCACAGCTAAGGCCTATGGTTTACAGTCTAAACCACGGCTACAACCTGTGGTTTTAACTGAAGTTAACTTGGCCTTCATTCAAGCCAAATCGGTTTGAACAACCATTTGTTCTAGAATATGGTTGTTAGAGGATGGAATATTTCAATCCAACTATCCTAAAACCCCTTATTTATCTTGGATTCTCCATGAAGCCACCCCTAGCCCTGGTACATCCTTTAAATACCCCTTCGAATTAGGGCAATGATATAGAGCATTTTGATAGCGAAGCACTATTGAAATATTATATGAAGCAAACATTGGAGTTTAGAGCAGTGAAGACCGATCAAATTATGGACTCACTTGAGTGCATATAGAGATCCTTGTTGCCATCCCCATTGCCAATTTGTCAAACATCATGATGAATTAGGCCATGGATGCCCTAAAGACCTAGGAGAGCCAAGAAATGCTAATTTGGGAAAATAGAGGCCCCATTCAATGATTCAACTACCAAAATTGTCAGAGGATACCGAATATGACCATTGAACATCAATTGGACAAGGATATCAAGCCAATATACCTTGAATTTGGAGGGCAAACCACTTGGTTGCTCATTGTGGCTTTCAGAAACGGTTTACAATGCAGACCGCTAATCAGAGCTACGATTTGCAATAGAGGTGACTTATCCTTACTATTTAATTTTTGATATGCTTAATTAGATTAAATTTAGCATTTTCATGGTTTAGTTAGGATTTTAGAGACTTTTGACCAGCATAATTAGTGTTTTTACTAACTTGTCCTCATTATAGTAGAATATGCATTAATGGCTTCTTTTCATGCTTTCATGCTTCATTTCACATAATTGATCCATTAGATTGATAGTTGTAGTTATTTTTTACATATTTCAAGCAATATAGATGAATATTGCATATGTATAACATCTTTTGTTAGATATATTTATTTTAGTTATAATGGTATATACATATTCATTACCTTCAATAGGCCTCATCATAAGAGGCTACCTATATTTTTAACTATCTTTTGTTGTTTCTTGACCGCAGGGATCTATATTCAAAGGAGCATACATTCAAATCCTTCCTCAATGTGAAGAAGATGGTCTACTCCACCCTAAGGCAGTTTGTGACTATTTGAAAAAGCATTTATAGTGTGCCTACCCCATTGGGGGCTTTGGCAATTGTATTAAGAGTATCAACATTCTGGTGACCCTAAGAGGGGCAATATTGTAACTGCATTTCATTGACAAAATTAATAAAAGAAATACGCATTTTCATTGTTACATGCAATCTTGTTATTTTTTCATGCTTTCATGTTGATTTCATTAATGCAATATCTAGGTGTACACTTTTTGGGATAGGTCAATATTGATGAATATTATCATGTGCTCTTGTGCATCTTCATCATATTTGAATTTTTCAAGTTGATGCATCCTAAAATTTTATGGGTATGTTTGTGATGACATTGATGGATGCAAAGACTAATTGCTAAGCTTCTTTAGTGTAAGTTTGTGATAAACCGACCTTTGATTTTGATTTTCAACTTTGTTCATTCGATCAACTAGCACTTTGTATGGCCTCGATGAAATGATATGATCTTATAGTTTCTACCCTTTATTAGGTTGAGGAGGTTGCTTTTGATGTTGAGTTGGATGATAATTATAATCATTAGATACCTCATCATAACTAGATTCAAAGTAAGTATCCACTTCTTCTTGATGTTCCCATTGGGACTCTTCATATGATTCATCCTCATATTGATCTTGGTAGTATTGAGGAGTATGAGGTTCTTTATGGTAACCAGATAATGGCCTTTGATGTTGAACATTATTTTTGCATGACCGAGGGGGCATATTATGAGATTGGCCTGGATGCCTTACACGTTGTTGCATCCTTTGGGTGCTAGGTGTAAGAACCTCTTCACGCAATACATTTTTAACTTGCTTTTGTTGTTCATACATCTTTAGCTGATACAACCTTTGTTGGTGTGCTTGTTGTGATTCCACCTATTGTTGCTTTAATTGTTGTTGATCCATGCATTGTTGTTGGTAAAGTTGTGGCCTTAGTGCCTGATGTGTATGATTTTGTTGTTCAGTTGTATAGGGGCTATGTACCTTCGTATTAGAAATATGAATGGTTTTGTCATATATTTTTTCCCTGATAGGATTTATTAGTTGTTTTACATGTTCTTTAAAGGTTGCATTAGCCTAATACTATGGTCTATCAATGGACTTTGTATAGTCTAACAATGCAGACATGCAACGTGACTGCCCCATGACTCTTCACAAGGAGTATGATGATGACTTGGGTCCTCTCCTTAATTTGTGAGGAAGGACACATATTTAGACTTAGATGTAAGATCTACGTATTCAAACTGCATAAAAGTAGAATGTGCACATGTAGAATCCTCTCTGAGTAGGGCATCGACTTTCTTGATCAATCAGAGTGGTTTGCTCATCCAGTCTAGGCCATGGTGTGCCCTCATTTTCATTTTTTGATTGATGTATGGATCAAGTTGGCATTTGAACCTATGAAATTGACTTATTAGGCCCCTCAGTGGGTAGATTATTCTTTATATAGAATTCCATCAAGGTATTCGAGTCTGATAGGTTTCCTAGAGGGCCTATGGGTGCTTCCCTAGTGGGGATACCTCAAAGGCTTGACTCCCTAGTGCTGGTATTGATGTTATGATAAGACATGGGATGCCATTCAAGGATGGACATGTCATATGGACTGATTTGGATATATCCCATGGTAATGGAACTTGATTCCTTCTCTAGATTGGAGGTCTTGCTCATCATGGTACGTCTCCCGATCATGATAAAAGTTTTGGCTTCCAAAATAAGGTTTTAAGTGTCATATATCAAAATTATCAATGCGAAAAGCTGATCACAATGGGCTATGACTCTAAAAAGTGACTTTCGGATCAAAATTTTGTATTTTTGAAATAATTGGCTAACCGAGGTCCTTGGGGAAATGCCCACTTTTAGAATTTTTTGGGATATTTTGAACCATGAAGAGGTAGGACTCAAATTTTTTGGGAGAGGTGCCCCAAGGGCTAACTAAGATAAAAAAAATTATTTGGAAATTTTTTGAGTTGTCTAGCCCATTTTATGACTATTTTAGTGTAGTTTTTCCCTATTTTGAAAATAGAGTAAAAATAAAACCAAAATAAATTTTTCGTTATAGCTCTGATTTGCACAATTCTCGATCCGTTGGATGCAGAATAAAAAAGTAGATTTTTAATTGTTTTTTTTCAACAAATTTCCCTAAAAATTAGAATTATTTTTTGGTACCAAATAACAAAGAAACACACAAAGCAAACAATATGATAATCTTTTTTATGGATTAAATGTGTCTAAAACTGGTTTTAGTGTGTTTACATTTTTTTTTTGCTCTTGATTTTGACTTATATTAAAATAAATAAATCATAGTGGTGATTAGGAACACTAGTGCCAAACATGATTTCTCAAAAGAGTTTAGGGTACACCACTTAAATCCCAGTGGGGGGTTTTCCTAGATCTTCCACTCTGAACCAATAATTATTCCAATAGTGGGAGACAATTTTAAGAAAAGAGACCAGAACCTCCCTGAAGGAGTTCCCTATTCCATATAGGATATATAGGGGGCAAGCTGATGGAAGGAGGTGAATTCCAACGTCACAGGTCTAAATTTGGGGTTGGTGATGAAATCCAACCTTACCAATGTTTATAATTATACGTGTGAGTGTGTGTGATTCTTTTTAGATTTTGAAATATAAGTGATGCATCAACCAACATTCATGACTACTTTTCTACAATGCCTAAAAAGAACGTTTCATTTTCATACAAATGCATCTATAACTAGTCTATATGATTTTAATGCACTCTCCTATTTTGTGATGAAAATAGCCACTGATTGGTCCACATGCAAGCAAACCAAAACACAATGGCCTAACACGTTGGATACTAGGGAAGACCTTATAGGTAGAGGTCCATTTTTCCTAGCATCGCCTAGAGGAAATCTAAAAGAAACCTAGGAAATGAAAAAAGTATTTTTTATTTCTTTTCCTTTCATTTTCCTTAATTAATCTATGTTTATGCTTGTTGTTTCTGGAAATCAAATGCAGACATAAAATCAAAGAAATACAGGGAAGGGGTACCAACCTTGAATCTCACTCAAATGACAAAAATTTTGCCCTCTATTGTACTTCTCTGTTAGTCATTGCTGACCAGAGCTATTGATTCCTGGCCACTGTAGACCAGATCGGCTAAACATGCACACAAAAATATAGATCAGTAAAGTGGTAGAAAAAATAAAAACTTGGTGGGGGTCCCACCATGATCTCCATTTGTAGCACCCTTGGGGAGTGCACACCCTCCGCTATTCTATTTACAATTTAATATGATATTTTAATGTTTAATATGCATTAAATGAAAGACATAAAAATATGACATAGTTGAGATACAAAGAAACAAATAAATGAACGCTTTTTATTGATATTTATAAGATTCGGTTACACATTCATCCCTAAAAGGGATACCCTTCAATTGATACATAAATTTACACAAAGAGGGTAGCAGATATGTAATAACCCCTTGCAAGAGGTGATGCACTTTCGAAGGCTTCTTGGTAATGCACACATAACTATATGAGGGCTTACAAATGCCTCCTTCTCTAGGTATGATTCCCATAGGGATCCTCTTGCTCTCGTATGTTGTAGATATGTCCAATGAACCTGTAGCCCTACAATCAATGAAATAACAACACACGCTTAGATGTCCGAGATTGCCTCCCCATATGAGGTTGTTAGCATAATGAAAATAAATGCAATAAAACTAGTACTATGAATGCAAATAACTGAAATAAATCTTATGCTAATGATATGAAAACATAGAGAAAATAGAATAAAAGAAACTATCACCAAAATCCTAGACTAGGCTATGGGCCACTATCTAGGAAAGTGGCTGCTAAGGTGAAATCTATCTCTATTAATACAAAGGATATGGGATTAATTTTGCTACTAATGTTAAATTATTAATGTATGTGCATGAATGATTACCTCTTAGATGGCTAGCACTTCGTTTCTCCTTAAGGGTGTTCAAATTTTCTCTCCAATCTGATTAGGATTTATTGTGTATGCTCTCCAAGAAAGGCTCTCCAAAAGTTCCCCGGTCTCTTCATGTAATAAATTATAAAAAAATGTCTTCTAGTGCTTTTAGGTTCACTCCTTATAATGTGTTTGAAACCCTAGGTCAATGTCCAAACCCTAGGACTAAATTCTTCATGCGCACTAGATGTTAGCATGAGAGGTTTTGCTTTGTCTACCCCTGAGGGCAAATTAACTAATGTCTAAATCAAGACATGGGTCTCTTAAGAAAATTGGCCATGAGGAATCATGCAATAATATCCCCACTCAGAATTATTGCATGCAGACTGCCACTTCCACTCAAGATTAGGCTAGATTAGCGATAAAATGTATTTTAGGGTTTAGCTACTATCACCTACAGTGGCTAAGGTTTGGCTACTTTGATCTATAGAAGCTAAGGTTTGGCCACTCTGAGATAAAATGGCTAAGGTTTAGCTGCTCTAAGCTATAGTAGCTAAGGTTTGGCCACTCTGAGCTACAATGGCCAAGATGTAGCCACTCTGATCCATAACGACCAGGCTTGGATGGGCTGAAAATGCCCCAAATGAGTGGTAAGAACCACTTTTGATACTTGGAAGGTCCCAAGGTTTAGTCACATGACCTATGAATGTGCTCATGTGAGTAGTCTTCCTAAACATGACATGTTTTAGGTGTCTACACAATTATGTATATATTTCACATATGCATATTATATTATTTGAATCTGCAAATATTGATTCTCTCATTGGGTAATTAATCATGTCTATTACATCATTTGAACAGATATTAATAAGCCAGTTTTATTTTCTCTTTATTTTTATTTCATTTAACTATTTAAAGCTTTGCTACAATTTCACAATGGAAAAGGCATCGATCTACTTATAGGGTTTGAATTAATGGGTTTTGTAGATCTTTGTAGTTATTGGTCAAATAATTAATATTTTATATTTCTTTTGTTGTCTAGTTGAGAATCACTAAATTATAGTATAAGTTTATTTTTTAAAGAGATATGGTGTACCCGTAGGTCCATAAATATCACTATGTATGTGATGAGGACATCATTTAGGCATCATATTATTTTTATGTTTTTAGGCTTAGTTTATTTTTATTATTTTCTAAAGTCTAAGTCCTAAGTCAGTTAGATTTTATTTAAATAATAAATATCAAAAAATTAGAATGATGGCATAGGGCAATGATGACATAGCCATTGGTTTATAATTGTTAGCATAGTCATTGTTTATGGTTAGAAATTTATTAACATATTCTATTTTGGAAGGTTATGGTTGTAAATATGCTTATTTAAGCATTTTGATCAATGAAAATGTAGCTTCTATTGGTACTAGAGCTAGACATCGATCATGGGTTTGATTAGGTTTACCTAGTTTTAGATATCACTAATTTAATTATGACATTGTTATATGCACATATTTTAGAAGCTCTTGTTAGCTCTTAGTTGCATAGGTAAATAATTTGGAATAAGGGAAACCTTGCTTCTCTATATGTTTTATGCCAACTTTACTCATTTGGTTGAGTTAAGTTTACTGTACTTTATTTATAACTAGGGGATCCTATTTTGGGTTTGAGTGTTTTTATATATGTTAACTCATATTTTTAATTTTTTATTCCTTTTCATCAACCTTCTAGAGGTCATTTTTATTGCATAAGAAAAAGTAATCTGAAGATCCATTTACTATTGAAGATAAACACCATGCTTCACTATGCTCTTCTAGTGGTGCTCAACAATTTATATGCATAACTTTATTTATATTAATGGATGACCAATAGATTGCAACTTGGCAAGCATTTAGTACTAGAGTTAACGTTAGACTTGAATTCAAGTGGAGCTAATTATTATATGAGTTGGTCAACCCTATCATTACATGCAAATGACCTTTCCAATTTTGACATCATTGAGTCAGTGAGATCCAAACTAAATTTGACCATAAACCAATTATCAATATTTTAGGCCATCAACCACCTAACTTAATTGGATTTCTAAATAGTTCCAACCAATAGGAGGTCGGCTTCCCAGGATGGACCCATTCACTAATGCAATAGAATGCCATCATTTTTTTGTATGTGGGCCATATTTTCTAGTGCACTTGACTTTCTAGTAAATTTTTGTATTTTTACTAACTAAAGTAGTGCATCAAAGGAGAAAGAGAATCCAAGATTTCTCATTCAAACCATGTGGAAACTTGTCATCAAATCCCATGTAGTAAAAGCTTCCTCCTAATGATCTACATCAGATTTACTGGTAACCAACTAGTTCCTTGAGTTTTTTTGCTAATATTTTGGTTTTGTTCATGGCTTCAATGTCCATACCAAGGACTTTGCAGAAATAAAAATCCTCTTCCTCGATTTGATCAACTAAAATTCATGATTAGGATACAATGAGGTATTCCAAATTGTTCATTGAAATAGACATCTCAAGCAATTTATTTAGCACAATAGTTTGTTTTAGGTATATTTTTGGGTAGTAGCTCTTACCTTCCTTTACATAACACTTGGTGGAACTCAACTAGTGGAGAGAGTTTTCAAATGGTTTTTGAGTAGAGTGTGATGTTAGCAAGTTGTTTTTATTAATACCACATGCATAGGATTAATCTCCTTTTTTATATTTAATACCTTTTCATGGGAGATGATTGATTGGCCTACCTTTGGTGGTGCATCGATTTTCAAATCAAGTAAGTGGGGTGTGTGCAACATGTTGATTGTACCTTATTTTGGATTGACATCTAGAATTTATGGAGAGTATCATAGAATTATATATTTTAGTTTTAATTCCATTTATCCCACATGCATGGGGTGAGGGAACCTTCTAGCCTTTAAAGGTGCTCTAGACCATAAGGAAAATAGCCAGACATACCAACTAACAAATATATTATTTTTGATGCACTTAATTCAAACCTACCCTTGTAGTGTAACAATTGTTAGACCTTGTGTGCTTGACCTTCTACACCTATTTACTTTAGCACATTTTATCATGCACATATGTGGTTGTTATTACTCTTTTCAGGGGTAACTATTTTTATTTTTCAATAAGGTGAAAATTAAAAATTTTAAATGATCTTCTAACATTAGGAGGAACCCTAAATTATTTGTAGGAGGTCAATTTTTTTAATTAAATTAAGTATTCCTTAATTAATTTACTTAACTTGTGCTTTTGTTTTACCTATTAACTAAATTATTTGTGAATTGGTAAATTTCTAAACATTTGTAAAAATCATAAGTTGTTTTACCCCTTTATTGTGAAGACCTTTGTATTTTAGGCATCAATTTTTGTAAGTTCTATCTTATACCCAATCACAAATGACTTCAAATTTAATAAAGTAGGTTACCACTTTAGCTATTGTAGTTAGTCTTTTGGCTAAAATATTTAATGATATAGAAGTTCCAAGTGGTTCTAGTGAAGTCAAAATCAATGTTGTTCGCACAAACACAAAAATAAAAGTCAAGATTTATGATGGTTCACACGATCTAGAAGTCTTGAAAAATTGGATATTATATTTACATACTTGGTTTTCTTATAGAAAAATCAATAAATTTGATAGAGTTATCTTTGCCAAATTGAAGCTCTTAAGTGTAGCCAAGGTCATCATAACTAATCACCAATGAAATCAAAATCCCATAAAAAATTGCAATAAACTTGTAAAAGCTTTGAAGGATATATTTTATCCCTCAAACTATGGTGAAGACCTCATATACAAATGGATTTACTTAAAGCAAGGATACAACATGAGTGTCCAAGACTATATTTTTTAGTTTAATAAGTTGAGAATCTTAACTAGTGTAGAGGATTCAACTATAAGGTTCATAATCAAGTTTAGAAGTGGTTTACAAGAATATATATCAAGGGAGTTGAAATATACCCCTATTACCACTTTGGATGTATTTTTAAATCAATCATAGTTGATGGAGGAAAAATTTGCTAGCCAATCAAGTAGATATTTATCTTTAGGCACTTCCAGGGTTCTTAATCACTAGCAAAAATAATATCCAATGAAGAAGACTTCTTCTTCCTTTCCTTCTTCTATTTTTCCCTCTTCTTATTTTTCTCCTTATTATTTTTAAAACAATAATTTTTTTAATTATTCTAAAAGAAGAGTTCATGTGGAGTTTAACTATTTTAGAAAGAGAGAAAACCTTATTGTACAATCTCAAAAGGAGGAACCACAAGATTGTCTCATTGAGATCATAGGATAAGATAAATACTATGATGAGTTTAAGGTTAAACTAAATAATGTTACCCTCATGAATCATAATTTGTATGAATGTGGATGTGACAATTTGTTTGTTACGAAGCCCACTTAAATCATATTTTTTTTGGATTGTATCATTGACAATGACTCACAAAAGAACTTGATTACAAAATCTATCATTGATAGGTTATAGCTACCTATGGAACCACATACTCATCCATACTCACTTGGATGGAAGGATAATGGTTCCACCTCCTACATCATAGAAACTTGCATAGTGTCCTTTGCTTTTGGCCCACATTTTGTGGATTGAGTCACCTGTAATGTGACTCCAATGGATTTTTGTGGTCTAATTCTTGGAAATCCCTATTAGTATGAAAATAGGGTTAAATATGATGCATATAAAAATACATACACCTTGCATCATGTGAATAAGATATTTCTCATTCAGGGCTTTAAAAATACCATACTTTTGCTTTCCTCAATTCAACCATAAAATATTACTTTAATCTTTAGAAGGACACAAGACACCCTAGCACTAGTTGCACTATCTTCTCCTCTCAATGAGGTGATCCCTCCTCCATTAGTTATTCCTACTAATACTCCATATACTCTTCCTATTTATCCTAGTATTTATCATCCATCTTCTTTGTGACCTCTTTCAGCTAGACAAGTTCCTATTTTAAAGAAGACTCCACAAACTTAGCATTAAACCTTTTGTCCTTGTCAATTTTCTTCACATATTAGTGATATTGTATCCTAGCACATGTATCTATTGGCATCCTAAACCTTGTCCAAGCTTATTATGATTTGACATCTCAACTTTCACTTTGTCTTAATAGTGGGATATGTTTCTAATGTTTGGTGTCTCAACCTCCTACTTTTATTTTAAAAGCATTGGAGTCCAATGATTCTATTGTAGGGAGGTATGATGAGGATATTATTTAGGCATAGGATTATTTTTATTTTTTTGGCTTAGTTTATTTTATTATTTTTTAAATTCTAAGTTAGATTTTATTCAAACAAGAAATGTCAACAAATTAGAAGTTATAACAAAGGGCAATGATGGTATAGTCATTGTTTTGTAATTGTTATATTAGTTATAGTTTATGGTTAGAAATTTGTTAGAATATTCTATTTTTGGAATATCATGGTTGTAAATATGCTTATTTAAGCATTTTTATCAATGCAAAACATAACTTCTATTTTTATTCTTCATCTGTATGATCTCCAAGGCATGATATTCTCACCTTGCAATATTTCTATGATTCTTTTCCAAAATACATCCCTCACATGCACCCCATGGAGGAGATATATGTGGAAACCCAATATCTATCTAATATTGAATCATGTATCTAGGTGAACCATAGTTGATATACCCAAGCCTATGATACCTCTTCTAACTCTTATTATCATCATGTGTAATGTTAGGAACCTACTATTAAAAATAAGCACATACACAAATATTGCAAATTAACATAAATGCTCACAACACAACTATGAAATATAAACGCAAAAATTAATAATCTCATAATTAACATAGAATCATAGGCCACTTTGAGGGGGTAACCTCCTTCAATACTTTCATTCAATTATACAAAAAGATACATACATTCCTACCCCTCATAGTTTTAAATATTTCATCTACCACCTAACTCTCAAGGTTGACTTACATGTAAAATGTTACTTGAGATAGAATATACTATCTACAAAATAGTTACATTCTTGATAATGGTTACATAAAATGGTACCACTTATCTATGTGCTTCTAAAATTACAACTATTACAAAATATTTTCAAAATATTATTACGGGTGTTCCCCACATTTACAAAATATTACAAAATATTATTATGGGTATCACCCCACGTTCACAAGGAACATTACATCATAGTGTTACAATGAGGTCCTAACATGCCATTCCTCTTTGTAAAGCTTTATCCTCAAAGTTGAAGGTAAGTAAATTGTTTTTGGAGATAGTGAAGAGGTTCCCACATAGCATCTTTAGGTTGTAAGACATACCATTGGACAAGAACATCGGTGATGACACATAAAAAAAGGATTTATGATCTACATTTGATAATCCATTCAGGTTCATGAATGATGGAACATTCCTAATTTATCTCTAGAAGTGTATACTGCACCTGGACAGGGAAGACACATGGAAGACTAGATGAATTTTAAAACTACCCAAAAGGGCTAGTTTGTACATGGTCAACCCAATTTTTTGTAATACCTAATAAGGCCCATAATATTTTGCTGTAAGTTTTTGACAACCTCAAAGCTAGAGAGAGGATTGTTTTTTGGCTAAAAGCAAAGAAAAACCATACCTCCAACATAAAAGCTATGTTTCATGTTGATTTGATCAGCTTATTGTTTCATATGGTTATGAGCCACATCAAAATTGACCTTGAGCTGATGAAGAATGATATCACACTAGTGAAGAGTTGAATATATAGATTGAACTTTGGAACTACCATTAATGTAATAATATGGCACTGGTGGAGGCTAACCATAGACTACTTCAAAGGGACTCACCTTAGTGGTAGTGTGATATGTTGTGTTAAACCACCATTCAGCTAAAGGAAGCCACTTGGACCACTATGTAGGATGTTTTTCCAAACATTAATTCAGAATTCTAGTTTGGCCATTATTTTGAGGGTGATAAGCCAAACTTATTTTGAGCTATATTCCCTACAACTTGAAAAATTCCTACCAAAGTTGACCAGTGAAGGTAGGATCCCTATCATATACAATGGATTTAGGTTTTCCATGGAGGAAAAATATAGAGTTGAGGAATATTTAAATGATAAGGGATGTGGTGTATGGATGGGATAGGGAAAAAAATAAACATACTTTGTAAGATGATCCACTATCACCTGAATTAGTGATTTACCTCATGTAACAACCCCAAAATCTAACCAATTCAAGGGAAGTTTTTTTTTTTTTGAACTTAAAAATTTTCACAAGAGTATCCATGGAATACATACATTGACTAGACATAACCACATTTTAAGTCTAAGATGTTGTAGACATCACTCAAGTGGATAGGAGAGTCCAAGCTCCCATAGGTAACTAGGGTTTACTTTGTATATCTCTATGGTATAGAGGATACCTTTAAAATGTCTCCCCACTTTTTTGACATTCTCCATGAATGCAAATTTTTTGACCTTAGCATTAGGATTATCCATTTTCAGTATTTAGATAACGAGCCAATTCCTTATTCTAGCCATAATTTAGTCTATGTTAGGTCCATTAGGTGTAGTGTCTTAGTCTAGTTTACTACACCTCCATAGTGATCCCTTAAATTTCATGCTTATATTTCCCATATTTGTGATGGGCCCTTAAGCACCAATCACTCTACATGATTGACTTCTCATGGACACATAAAACTAGGTGTTGCTAATAGCCCAAGTTTCAAAAAGAAGAGTTTTTAGACAAAGTTAACTTTAAATCCCTTCCAAAATAAACCCCTAAGCCCAAGGATAACTCTCTCTCTATCTCTATGCAATAATTAAAATAAAAGCATCTTCTAGGATGAAAGAAAATCAAATCATCTTAATATTGTAGAATAAATCTAACATAACCTTTAGATCAAGCAATAGCATGTATAAAAACCATAAAAACATTCATCAACATGGTGTCATATATTAATACAACTTAAGGTCTATATTACAAAAGAATAGTCTTTGCTTCTATTATAATAAATCCTCTTCCACCAAGAGTGACTTCATCAATACAACAAGAATGTTTGAATAAATAACTTAGCATGATCTGAAACAACTTCTTCTTTGGCCTCCATAATAGTTGATAGGAAGGTGGGGATTAGAACAACTCATTTGTAGGTATGAATGCATTTCTAAAATATTCAATGCACAAACAAAAGAAGCCCATACTTCTTCCCTAAAATATTTTCCACAAATATTTTAAATTCCAAGCCCTTGCATTTCTATAAAATCAATTCAATATAGCAAACACAAGCAAAAGAAGCCCATACTTCTTTCCAAGATATTTTTTGCAAATATCAGATTCCAAAGCTATACATATCTATTTCAAAATAGCAAAACACAAGCAAAAGAAGCCCATACTTCTGTCCAATATATTTTCCACAAATATCAAATTCCAAAGCTATGCATATCTATTTCAAAATAGCAAAACACAAGTAAAGAAGCCCATACTTATTTCCAAGATATTTTATGCAAATATCATATTCCAAAGCTATGCATATCTATTTAAAAATAGCAAAACACAACCCATACTTATTTTCCAAAAATATTTTCCACAAATAAAAAATCCAAAGCTACATTAACCCTTCATTAGCTTAACAACTAAATTGACTCATCCTTTGGTTAAGCAGCAAACTTAGAGATCTAAGTAAAGAAATTTACCTTTTGCAAGTCTTATCATTCTATTTAAAAGACTTAAAACTAATGTATCATTTTATTAAGTAACCCAAAGATTCTAAAGAGCTAATTCCATTGTTAGACTGATTGCCAAATTGTTCTATCATTTGATTAGTCAATAATAAAAAATTTGAACGTTGGATTAATTACCAAACTAATCTATCATTTGATTATTTAATAATTTAAATATTGTAATGCATTAAACATTTGATTATTTAATCTATCATTTTATTAATCAATAATCTAAGGATTATAATGCATTAACCATTAGATTAATTGCCAACTAATCTATCATTTGATTAATTAATAATCTAAGGATTATAATGCATTAGCCATTACATTAATTACCAATAAGTCTATCATTTGATTAATTAAATCTAACATTAGATTAGTCTATCTTAAATTAATCAATCCATTTGATTAATTAGATCTAACATTAGAATTAAACTAGCATTAATCATTATGATGATTAATTTAAATCTAACATTAGGAAAATAAAACATTAATCACTCAATTGATTAACATAACATCTAACATTAAAATTAAAAAATCATCAAGTATTCTAATGATTAATTTAAATATGACATTAGGAAAATAAAACCCTCATAATTAATTCGATCAACTCTCCAAAAAACTCCAAAGGCACCCAAATATTTAGCCAAACCAATCAACATGAAGCCAAAATAAACATGCACACCAAAGGAGAAGTAAGGTAAAGTTCAACTTATGAAAGAGATAATTAACTCTCCTAATATTACATAGCACAAAGCTCTCAAGACACCATCTTTATAGCATCCCCTACAACTTAGCAAACAAAGTGACTCTCAACCCAATCTTACACACAGTGATTTGCATACACCCATGCAAAACTCGTCAAAAACCATTTATTGTGGTTCCTCCCTAACAAACTCAACAAAAAACATGATGCTCCACTCAACTTGCGTATGGTGATTACATGCACCTATAAAAATCTCATAGAAATACCAACCCTAAAACTCAGGCAAGAGATATAGTGGTGTCATCCTTGTAGAGGATGTCCAATGACACCCTAATACTTCATACAACCTACATCAAGCTAGAATGTAAAACTACAACCACACAAAGGTAAAAAAAAGGAATCAGTCAACGTAAGAAAACTAGATCATTGTGCTACCCATGTTTTGTTTCATCATGCATGAAGAACAAGTACCAAGTCGATAGAATAAGCATGATACAAATCCCAAAGCAACATATCAAGCTTAACATAAGTGTGCAGACACTACACAACAAGGAAGAGTAAAAGCAACATAATAGCCAAACCTCAATAAGCAAAATCCAATACTAAGAAGATTGGATGAAAGGAAAAATAGTGAAATTGAAATATAGTAAGCCTTGCGACATACCAAAAAAATGATATCAGTCCTTTACGAGCCTCTGTCTCCATAGTGTTGTGTCTTGATATCCTTCTTTACCTCTACTTTCATTCCTTTCTCCTCTTTTCCTTCCTGTATCTCCCCTCTTCAACAACCAACATCCCCTCTTAAAGGCTTAAGAGATAGGAAGACAAGGCATTACATAAGCTAGGATTGAGTGGTAATATTAAAGTGATTCCTCCATGTCCATAAATATCTTACTAAAATGCCCTTCAATGCAACATAGAGTGGGGTGGCTCCACCTTTGGCTACTCAAAGCATTAAATGCTCCACCACCACCACCAAGGTTTAAGGTGGCCCAACATGTCTCAATGTGTAAGAAGAAATAAAAGCTAAAAAAGAGACAACATAAACCCAAGTCTAAAGCAAAATATTCAATCCTTTAGATTAAAAGAACTAACATTAGAATAACATTAATCTTTCCATTGATTAATACTAACATTAATAATTTATTTAAATCTAACATTACTCTAGGATTAAATATTTCTTATTCAAACAAGGCAATAGAATAATATTTTACTCCAATCCCTAAGAAGCAACCATATATTAAATCTATCTAATATATCCAAGAGACCATTCAGTCATATGCAAGGAAGATAATCACATCCATCATGCCTTATGCAAGAGCAAAAGCATTCTCTCGATATTTTGTACCATTGTTTTATCCCTAAATAAGTGGCTTCTTATTTAAGATAGACATAAGCTATCACCGACTCATGTTAAGGAGACTCATTGCAAACAAATTCTTGGTCCAATGGTACTAACATAAGTATAAGCAAACCACAAAGCACCTACATGAAAGGGTATTCATTCATGTTACCCTGAGCTATTTTATGAACGAGTCATTATCATAATTTCCCCTTCAATATGGTCTATCTTTCCTTATGGATAATTATCTTGTCCACCCACAATAGTACATGATCCTACACGTTTAGAGGATCCTCCTCTTCCTTTGAAGAATCTATAGTTTATTTTTCATCCATATCAAGCATAGACAATTTTTGTTGCACACACTTATGCCCTTGAGAATACTTTTCATCACAATTATAACATGACCCTTGGGCCCTTCTATTCTCCAACTCTTCACATGTCAAATTTTTATAGTCAACAATTTGGTGGTGGGACTTGTCATGATCTTAGATGGAAAAGGTGGTCGAGATAGAGAAAATTTAGTGATACAACCTTGAGCCATGAATTTATCTTCTACTAATTTAGCCAATTGTGTTTCTTGGTATAATGTTTATGAGCTCATTATTTTAACCTCATCTCTAATGTCATCCTTCAACCCACTCATAGAAAATCTTTAGAAGAATTCAACACCTAAACCAGTGGTATGATTGGATAGTTTCTCAAAAAAACTTTGGTACTCTTGAATAGTTAAAGTTTATTTTAGTTTTATATGGGATTTGGTAAACTGTTAAAACTAACTAGGACCAAAGTGAGTGAGTAGATTATTCTCAAAGTCTTACCATGGGAGGTCATTTTTGGCCTTCCATCCATTGAAACCAATGTAGTGTATCTGATTCAAACTTAAAAGATGCAATTATCAAACGCATGTAGGATGGAATATTATGGAGACTAAAATAGTGTTTTGTGTTACAAAGCCACCCCTAAAGATCCTTTCCATAAAATTTTGAGAAGTTTAATTTTGGTAATTTAAATCCATTATTATCTAGTATATTTTATTGGTGACGACTCGTACTAGTATCTTGTTGATCCTAATGACCCAAGGAATCAAAAGAGATACGACTATTCCATTTGGTCTTCATTTATTTTTTTACCTCAATGACCACACTCATAGTTTCTTGGAAGTTTTTTATTTGATTTTATATCTTGTCTAAGTTGTGGTTCAGTGAGGACCATATTTATTTACCCATATTATCCACTTTTAAGAAATTTGGTTATCTAACTCTTGTTGTCAAGTACCAACAACCTTGTTCTTAGAGTCATGTCCTATTGGTGAGACTTAATAAATATAGAAAGATGGTTTTAGGTGTTATTATTTTATTAAGGAGCCCAAAAAGTGATTTGGATGCTATATATCAAAATTATTAGCTTGATAATATGATCACAATGATCTATATACCACAAAACTAGTTGTGGACACCCCTTAACTTTTTTTGTATTACTTTTTTGTTGAGTCTATTGGTGTGGTCAATTTTTTCTCTAAAGTCTTGGTTCAAAATTTACTTTCTATGTCGACCAACCCTTTTTGACACTCTACCCTATATTTTATAACTATTGACCACTCCTAACACTATACTATAACCTACCTAGTTTGAATCCATCATATATATTCCCTGTCTATTTAAATTATGATTATCATAGGCAATTGTTTTAACACTTATAACCTAAAAACCCTGTACTAACTATTACTAATAGAATTTTCTTGACTATACCTGATGTTAACCTCCACCCTATTCCCCATTTTTTGACTTCAATTGTTTTTGTCCACCTATGATATTATTTTATAAATTTTATATTGATTGTTTTGCATGCAAAAACTATGGAATAGGAATGTCTTCTTTGTATGCTCAATTCTTTTGACAAGGGTATGGTAATAGGTTTAAAATTCACAAAACAATATTTTTGTTATAGGGATATTTTTGTAGGTTTTATATTCAACATAGTAGGGTATGCTAAGCTATGGTGTATGTACTGCCCATAGGCCCTCTATTATATTGCAATGATGAATGACAGTGCTTGGACCAATATGTCAAGCCACTAGTCAAGGAATATTCCACACATACCCTTGAGTACACTACATGCCTCTCTATACGTATAGGAGGGTAATATTCTTAGATTTTATGTCTAGTATATTATGGAGAATACAAGGCCAAAAATATTTCTAATGATGAATCCTAGGGTGTCTCCCAATATACCTGAAGATACATGGGAGCTCAATTTTGTAGATAGGTGTTTTTTGAGGTATAGGTATTGGAGTCTGATCACCTCTCACTTCACTAGATGCTTTACAAGAAATATATCTTAGCAGATAATGAAAACTCCTTCATGATATTTTAAAACCCTTGACATAGGGTTTTTAACCTAGATAACTAATGCAAAAAAATTGAGGTTAGATTTTTTTTTTTTGATAAGGAACTATTAAAAAAAAAACAAAAACATGAAATAGTATACCTAACAGTCAGAATGGTAGGATATTGCAATCACAATAGAATATATTCTTGGAAAGTACTCTAATACCAATTTTTTGGAGCCTACTATTAAAAATAAGCACACTCACACAAATATTACAAATTAACATTAATTCTCACAACACAACTATGAAATATAAATATAAAAATGATCAATATTACAATTAACAAAGAATAATAGGCCACTTCGAGGGGGCAACCTCCTTCAACACTTTCATTTAATTATGTAAAAAGATACATATATTCTTACCCCTCAATTTTAAATATTTCATCTACCACCTAAATATCAAGGTTAGATTACATGCAAAGTGCCACCTGAGCTAGAATCTCCTCCCTAAAAAATAGTTACATTATTTATAACACTTACATATGATGGTATCACTTGTCTAGGAACTTCTATAATTACAACTATTACAAAATATTTCCTAAGCATTATCATGGGTGTTCACCACATTTAAAAAATATTATAAAATATTATTATGGGTATCCCACCATGTTCACAAGGAACTTTACATGATAGTGTTAGGATGGGGTCTTAACATGCCCTTACCATTTGGAAAGCTTTGTCATTAAAACTAAAGGTGAGGAAACTGCTACTGGGGCTAGTGAAGAGATTCCCATATAGCATCTTTAGGTTGTAATCCATGCCATTATACAAGAACATAGATGATAAAATTAAGCAAACAAAGTTTGTGCGAGCGAGATTATACATCATACCATATTTTGTATATTTTCAATTACACAAAGAGTAGCCAACAAATAGAATCATAGTTGAAAAAAAAATAGATGTGGATAGATAGTTCACCAAAGGCTAAATTTTTTGGGAAAATTCCACAAATAAATGGTAATATTCTATAATAATAACAAAAGTGTCAATTAGCCAAACCATCATTCATATATATGTCTTGGAATTCTCTAGAGTCATAAGAAACCATATCCCAGTATGCATATGAGTCTGAAAGCACAAGAAAAGACCTAGATAGCAGAAAGTGACTCATAGATTTTTTTTTTGATAAGTTACATAAAGAAAAAAATCAACATAGAAGTGGTGGACTCTAGCCTACAAGCACCTAGAATATCTATTCAAGGCATCTTGTTTGTACTTGATGCAACTATTAGCTACAGTGAAGTATACTCATGGAAATATAGTTTTGTGGGGGTGTCATATGATCTAGACCCCCATTTTCACTATGTCCCCCTTATTTTCTTCCCACTCTTTATTATAATATTACTTATTTTGTTGTTCATTTGTTGTTTAATTTATCTAATGTTTTGTTTCCATCCTTTCCTTTAGCTATTTTTATCCTTATCATAGTTTTTCCTCTCTTTAGTGTGTATATCTCTTCATCAATAACTATCTTACAATTTCTATGATTCGTACCTTCACCTTGTTTCTTAGTTCATATTTTAACTCTTTATCACTTCTTCTCTTTCAAAAAGTACTAAAGTTTAAAATAAGGCTATCATAGATGCCAAACATAGAGGCCAATTTTTTTATCATGTTGTAAAGCTAAGAAAGTAGTCTTTAAAAGTAACAAACTTTATTGAAGATCATGAAGCTACTAAAATATCAAGGAAAAAAAGTTTATCTAATGAACCACTGTAGAAAAAGATACAATAGCAAAAAAATAATATCTAAGGTCTAGATTTAGCACAGTTGTAGCCTACTAGAAAATCAAACGATCAAAAGGAAACCAAGTGTAAAATTCTAGAAGAGATAGTTTAGGACAAGTTTAATTCAATTGTAAACCATAAAAAGGAGTGGCACAAATGAATCCATATGGAGGAACTTGCTAAACGTAGTTACAAAATAATGAGCCAACTTCAAGCTATAATAGGAGCAACAGTAGTAGAAGACACATCAAGTTTTGCATAGCTAATTTTTTCTAGAAGTATACTAGGTTGTCCTTGTATTGTTATTTGTATCTTATTTTGTGACTTATCTTCTATATCCATCCCTTATTCTCCCTCTTAATTATGTAGGTCTTGCTAAGGAAGTACCCAATTTGTTGAGATTATATTCAGTGGTTGAAGTGGAAAATAGGAGGCTCTCTATTACTACTTTTAGAATGAATAGATGAGGTTATCTATTACAAAAATTGAATGTGTAAATATCTTTGTATTCATTTGAATACAGGTGGGTCATCTTACCAAACTCTAATTGAAAAAAATCATATTAATATAGATCCTACTTCCTATTTTGGGCATTTATTTGTCTCAATTGTGTATCTTTTTCACATTTGCATATTACATTATGTGAATGTGTAAATGTTGATTCTCTCACTGGATATTTAATCATGTCTATTACATCATTTGAAAGAATATTATTAACCTATTTTTACTTTATCTTTATTTCTATTTCATTTAACTATTTAAAGCTTTGCTACAATTGCACAATGGACAAGGCATCGATCTACTGATAGGGTTTTAATTAATGGGTTTTGTAGATCTTGGTCAAATAATAAATATTTTACATTTATTTTATTGTCTAGTTGAGAATAATTGAATTATATTATAATATTCATTTATCACCTCCTTACCAAACTCGGTATTTTATATGTCATCATATAATTTTTCTTGAGTTAAAAAGATAGATCTACTAGAATCTACAATGCTGATTGAATTTAGAAAAATCTATTATTGTGACAATATTTATGGGACGCAAAAATTTTCTCCAATAGTTTTTAGCATCATTTTTAGAGAATTTAATTCTCGTCATCGAGGATTTTAGGACCCATTATATTTTCTTTAATATGTTTTTGTAGAAATAGTCAGCCAATAGTTCTTGGCACCATTTTCATGGAGTCGAAATATGAAAGTGAGAAATTTAAATTTATTTTTGTAATTTTCTTGTGCTTTCTTACCTATTTTAAATATTTAAAATTAAAAAACCAATGGTCATGGGTTTTCTCGATCATTATGGTTTTCCCATAAATTTTAAACCATAATTCCCTTTATCCCTTGAGTGAAATTTGTGAGAATTGAAAAAATACTAAGTTAAGCAATATTGACTAAAATCTTGAGATCTTGTTCTTTCTTGTACACCTGTGTTGGTAATTTTGATCAAATCCAAAATTTAAAGAAATATTGAAGAGCTTATATCTAGAATCTACAAGAAGAAGCAACAAGTAGTTGCTTCCCAAAGTTCCAAATCCAGAGGTATTTTTCAAATCCCATAGTAATTCTATGATTCCAATTCAATATGTTTTTTCTTCCAGTATCAATTCAAGTTCAAATTAGTCTTCCCCTATTGTTAATCAAATACCTATAGTTAGTCAATCAATAGCTAATATAGTAGCTTATAATTCTAATCATCACTAGAACCATAATGTCAATCAATGGAGGGCCAATAGATATAGACATTTTGTCTTACCTCAAAATCTAAACCCCCTCCCTAGTAAAGCTAGTAAGTACTTACCAAAATTCCAAGGGAATACCTTCGTAACTAGCAAAGATCATCTCAAATATTTCTTCAATGTAATTGATAATATAGAAGTTGATGAATAATATGTAGTCATTAGGATTTTCTTTCAAACCCTAGAGAAATATGTCAATGAATGGTTTAACAACCTTTAGAATGGTTCTGTCATTAATTTTCAAGCCATGGAACAAGAATTTATTAGAAAATATGGAAAAGGGAAGAACAAAAAGTATTTGTTGACTAAATTGGATATTATGAAAAAGAAATAAAATGAATCAGTAGAGAATTTTAACAAAAGATTCATTAAGATCAAAAATAAAATTCCTATTGGTTTGAGACCTAATGATAGCCATTCCATTTGATTTTATAAGAATGCTTTCCCTGAAGAATTTAATTATGAATTAAGGCAAGAACAAGTAAACACTATTGATGAGTGCATGGATAAAGCTATTCAAATAGAAAGTAATATGATTAATAGTGGAAAGATGAGACCATATTCTTTGGAGCCTAATATATCTAAGAGAAAACATAAAAAAGGTAGGATTGACCATGCTCAAGAAGATAGCGCAGGATCCCATAGATAAGATTACCAATAAACTAAGTTCAATGTCTGAAATGTTCAATACCATGAACAACAAATTGGCCAAAATGGAAATAGAAAAGGAACATAATCCAAAGTATTTACAACCTTAAGATGACAATAGGCCTCCCTTCAAAATAAAATTTAATAGAAATTGGAATAACAATGATTCATAGGATTAAAATAGAAATGGTGGCAATAATTGGGAAAATAAAGAAGTGAAAAAAGAATTAGATATCATTCTTAACTCTATCCCATCTACTAACATAGCTTCAAAGTTTTCCTTTATTGTTATGCTTGTGAGGCTCATAATTCTATTGATTACGATAATTTTTTATTAGGTGGAAAAACAAGGGGTTTTTAAAGGGCCCCAAATATTTTACAAAAAGGATCCCAAAATATTAGTCTTTGAAAGAGATAAAATTCTACACACAAAAGACAACCCAAAGAAACATAAGAGGTAAAAAAAGCAAGAGAAACCCAACAAAGAAAAGGAAAGTAGATCTAAATTAGCTTTGATCAAAACTTTTAGAGAGATCAATCTCCAAACCTAGATTAAATGGGTCCTGAACCTACTTCAATTTCTAGGAGATCTCATTAATATAAAATACCAACGTATTCATTGATATCTTAAGATATTTAATCAAATATATCAAAGAATCAGATGAATTTCTTGGAGTATCTTTATTTACTCATTGCAATTTTACTTAAGTCTACATTCTAACATTGATTTGGAAGAAGAGTTTGAAGATGAAATTAGGGTCAACTTATGTTGAAATCAAGAAGATGAAACTAGAGAATTACAATTTGAAAAATAGATGGATTAATATGCTACAAACCATCAATAGAAAGCTCTAGTACTTGAGAATATAGATATTATGTAGAGGTCAACAAACACAAGGTTTGAAATAAAAAAGTAGGGTAAACTAACACCCACAATAGAAGATATTGAGAAACTAGAAAGGATTCATGCCATCAATTTGAAAAATAGGAAAATAGGAGACAAAGTTGATAAAATTCCACAACTAGAAATGGAAGATAAACAAGTCAAAATAAATTTATCCCTAAAGAAAAAATACAAAAAAAAAAAAAAATCAAATGATGAAAAATACCAAGTCATCCCTAAAGATACTGAACTTTATGATGATGTTCATAAACAAAAATATGAAGTGTTAAAACAAAAACCTGGAAAAATAATAGATATAAAGAAATATGAATTTGATGCTAGATTATAGATTGTCAAGCAAAAATTTAATATTACCTTTGGAGAATTAATGATTATTCCTAAGTACAAATATCAAGTATGTAAGGCTTTTGGGATGATTAATGAGTTAAAAGGACAGACATATACTTACTTAAGACTAGAAAGTCACAAAGTCATATGCCCATATCTAGAGAGGCCATTTTAAATATCCTTGAGGTATAATTTAGATTTTGATATCCATAATTGCATGCTATATAGTGGGGCTTCTCATAATATAATGCCAAAATAGATAGTTGACTAGTTAGGCTTAATTTGTACATAATAGTTCCCTCTAATTTTTGTAATGGATCGAAGACAAGTACCATGTGTAGGTGTAATAACTAGGCTACTTGTTTACTTTGACCAATATTCTAATAAGGGTATAGTCATGGATGGTGGAGTTTTATACATAGTCCCCTTCTTCTCTCTATTGCTATGTAGACACTAGGCTAAATAGTTGGGAGACTCAATTCAATTATATTGGTCTTATGCAACCATCCCCTTGTAAGGAAAAAAAATTTACCTTGAGGAGGGAACCTTTTAACAAAGACTTTGTTGAATTGAAGAAGTCTGATAATAGTATGGTCAACCTTATAGAGTATATTGAGGAGAAGGATATGGTAGTCTATTCCATTTGGCACTCACATTTCTTGATGAAAGTTCCTAATGCAAAAAATATAGACCCAAAGTTAAAAGAAAAAGTTGGTGCTAAGGCTGATAATATTTTGACCACTAAAATGTGGACTGTATTTTGATGGTGCAAAATCATAAAATAGGGTTGGAGTTGGAGTAAATCTAACTAATATTAATGGAAATTATGTTGGCATACCATACAAACTTGAGTTTTTGTGTATAAATAATGTTGTAAAATATGAGGCTCTATTATCAGGACGTAGATAAGCTAAAGATTTAGACATTAATTATCTGATAGTAAATGGAGATACAAATCTCATAATATAGTAATTCAAAGATAAATATTAGACTAAAAATCCTAGACTAAAATAGTATAATCAAGCTATACTTGAGATTGATAGATTCACAACATTCAATTTACAGTATATACCCAAAGAATGAAATCATGTAGCCAACTTGCTAGTAGTAAACACTTATATTGTAGATTGTATAGAGATATATAATGCATATATGCATAGATTTTACACTATATCTATTTACAAACCTTATATCCCAAACAATGTTGTTCAATTGCAAGTGTTTCAGGATGATGTACACATAAATGACTTCATGACTCTCCAAAACAAGTTTTTTGATATACAATGTGATGAGCAAGATGAAGAAAAATCTAAAGATATAATTGGAGAACCTACTGAAGTCATTTAGTTAAAATCAAATAGAATCCCTAGAGGTTTTATATATTTAGAAATTCTATTGATGATATTAATAGAGCCTATAAGCCACTATTTCAAGAATATAAATTAGAATATGTAAATATTGAAATAGTGGAAGAGCCTAAGATAATCAAGATTAATAAGGCTTTGTCAGGAAAAGAAAGACAATAATTAATTAGTTTTCTAAATAAAAACAAAGACGTTTTTGTTTAGATTTATGAGGATTTGAGAAAATTTAATACTAAGGTTATGACTCACATCATTCCCCTTACAGAAGATTCCAAACCACGTAGGAAAAAATAAAAATAGTTTAACCCTATTGCATCCAATAATGCAAAAAGAAGTTCAAAAGTTGTTGGATGCCAAGATAATTAGAAAATTTAGATTTTATTCTTGGATTGCCAACTTAGTACCAATGAGGAAGAAAAATGGGGATATCAAGATTTGTGTTGATTTTAAAAATTTAAATAAGAGCTCATTAAAATATAATTACCCACTTCCCAATATGGAACAATTACTGCAAGTTGTGGTAGGGTCTTCCAAAATATCTTTGTTGGATGGATTTTTAGGATATAATCAAATTTTGGTTAATCTAGAAGATAGGTATAAGACAACTTTCACTACACCATGGAGAATTTTTTAATATCTGAGGATACCTTTTGGATTGATGAATGTAGGGGCCACCTTCCAAAGGACAATGGATTTTGCATTCAAGGATCTAATGTTTGAAATAGTGGTTTTGTATCTTGATGATATTATAGTATTCTCCAAATATCCTAAAGAAAATTTTACATAGTTGACAAAAGTATTTGATAGATGCAAAGATTTTGGCATATCCCCTTAATCCTAAAAAGTGCATATTTGGAGCTACACAAGGTAAGTTACTTGGGCATGTTATATCTAAATAAGGTATTAGCATTGATCCTCAAAGTAAAGAAGCAATTTCTAATATTAATTCTAGAAATTTGAAAGGAGTATGCTCATTCTTTGGAAAAATCAAAATTTTTAGGAGAATCGTTCCAAATTTTATAAAAATTATTGAGCCTATAAATGAAATTATCAAGAAAGATGAGGAAATAATATGTACTAAAGAGAACACCAAAGTCTTTCAAAATATCAAAGGGGTAGTTACTCAAGATCTTGTATTGAATTACCCTGACTATTCTAGAGCATTTAATATATTCTTATTTACTTCTAAACATACCATTGCTACAATATTATCTCAAAAGGATGATGAAAAAATGAAAAATTAATTACCTTTATGAGTGTAGGTATGAAAGGTGCTCATTTGAAATACACATTTATAGAAATAATTTTATGCTTTGATTAAAGTCCTAGATAACTTTAAAAGCATTTTTAGCTCTAATAAGGTCATGGATTATATCCCTCATATTGTAGTCCAAGATGTATTTACCCAACCTGAACCCTTAGGTAAGTCTACTAGATGGATGGTAAAATTATTATAATATGCTATTGAATTTAAAGCTATTTATATTGTTAGGGGATAGGTATTAGCTAAATGCATGGCCAATAAAGAAAGGGAAATCATGAATGCCACTATAACAATTAATGAAGAGCATCAAATCAGGATAGTTAATAATTTTAACTACAAATGGTATGATGATACAATTTACTATCTTTAGAATTTATCCTTCTCTAGGGATATTCCAAAAACCAAAATGAGATCAGTCAAGAAACTATCCCAAAAATATCATTTTCAAGATGGTAGGTTAAATTGGAGGTATCCAGATGGAATATTGTTGCTCTGTGTCTTTGAGAAACAACTGTATTTTCTATGGAGGCCACTTTGTCCCTAAGGACATAGCCCATTATATTGTGAGAATTGGATACCATTGGCCTTATTTATTCAAATATGTCTACTATTTTGTGAGTAGTTGTCATAACTACTAAATATTTGTAGGGAAAAAGAAATTACCTTCCATACCTATAAAGCCTGCAGTGGTTAAAGCTAACTTTACTCAATGGGGACTAGATCTTATTGGAGAGATAAATATAAATTCCTCTGGTGGTCATAAGTGGATCATTACAACTATATACTATTTCACTAAGTGGGTAGAAGCAACACCTCTTAAGAAATTAACCACAAAAGTAGTAATCAAGTTCATTAAAGAGAATATTTTAACAAGATTTGGGATCCCAAAGAAGATAGTCACTAATAATGGCAAATATTTTACTTCTTTTGAAATTATTGAATTTTGTCCTAAATATGATATGGAAATTTTTCATTCTACCAATTATTATCCTCATAAAAATGGTCTACCAAAATCTTCAAATAAAAATTTTATTACCAGGATCAAAAGACCACAAGGCATAAATAAAATAACTTGGAATTATGAGCTAAAATTTGCTCTATGGGCATATAGAATATTTTTAAGAAGGGTACAAATAGATCCCCCTATGAGCTTATGTATGTTGAAAGTGTTTTTCTTCTTCACCAATTGGAAATGCATGCTTTATATTTGCTATTAACTGACCATGATAAACCAGAAATATTTTAGAGAAGACTATATCATATTTTGTAGTTGCAATAGAATAGAAGGGATGCACTGCTAAAAATAGTAGATAAAAATAAAAAATAGCATAAATCTTCAAAAATAAGGCCAAAGGTAATCCTTTTCAATAAGGTGATATAGTGCTCTATTAGGATCCCAAAAATTATGAGCATGGAAAGAAAAGGAAAATAGATCCCAAATGGATTGGCCCTTATCAAATTGCTCAAACTATTGGTAAACATACTTATAGGATACATATCTTGGATGGTAAGAAATTCTCAATTCCTACCAATTGGAAACACCTAAAGATCTACCATTATGCTTTAGGGCCAAGAAAGGTATGATAAAATAAAATTTTTGTGTGTTTTCATTTCTTTTAGTCATTTAACTCTCATAGGTCTAGGTCATAGATGTAGTTCATTAAGTATTTGTGTAAACATTGCTACATGATTTATCTTAGCTCAGGTCAAACAATTGGAAAAATCTGGTGTTCTCAGTTGCATCAAATAATTTGTCTACACCTATCCCAATCGAAGCCAATGTTGGATTCTCAAAATCTAGCATAAGGTATACCCCTAGTTTTAAACTTCAATATATTAAATGGGTTCATAGGTCTAGGTTGTATTATTAATGTGTGTAGGTTAAGTCTAAAATTCCATATAAGTATATGGTCTTTGAAAATTTAAAATTACATATTTTACTTTCAAGTCTTTTAATAGTCCATAGGTTAGTCTTTATTTTTCTCAATAGTCTATGTTTGATACTTAGTTTCATTTTATTTTAAGGTTAAATTTCGATAGAACTACTATAATAGTATTAACTTAAGTCAACTCATTTATTTCTCTATACAATGTCTTTGTGTCTTAAAATTTCTTATCCTCCTATAAAATTTGATTAATCAATAATATTTTAAATATAATCCCATTTGTCTAAGTCTTTATATTTACTTCAATAATGTTTGATCAATAAAAATATCCTAAGATTAATTAGTCTCAGATAAGTCTTCCAGTAAAAATTCTATATTTTGTCTCACATGGCACCCCCATTCCATTAAAACGCATGCATATCCCCTCATTTCCTATGGTTCACATTAGTCCACATAATTAAATTCCTTATGAGCCATCCAAAGTTGCTTCCTTTAAATATAAGTCAAAATTTCCCATATTACCAATGGCCCATATCAACCCATGCGTCTTCAATTAATCTAAGCCATAAAATATTCTTCATGCCATGTCTCCATTAAATTTTTAAAGAGGATATCTTTTATTATAGATCTACTAGATTTCACAAAAGCCTATTATTTGTAATCACTTGACTTACCTCGATAAATCCTAGTCATTAAACCCTCATTAAAGGATTCTCCACTCCATTATCTCTATTTAAAAATTAATTGTTCATATTTTCCCACACACCACTAATTAATCCATTATTTAAAGTCTAAGGTTTTCATTGCATGAAAATTAATGGTCCAAAACCATTTTTGACTTTTCCAAGAAGATCTATGGTCCACATTTACTAGAAAGTAAAGATAAATTTCTTTTACTAGACCTGTCAAAAAATATACAACTCTCATTGCTCCATTGTTAGAATATGAATGCTCCATATTTGTTTATGAATAAAAATAAAAAATAAAAATTCCTTGGCTACACTTTTCAGAACAAATCCATGGCCTACATTTCCCTATTGTCAATAGAATGAGTGGTTTGCATTGTTGCATAAAAAGTGCCTTGAGTATTTGAAAACTGAATGGTCCACATTATTTTGGAACCTCTAGATTAATGAATACCATTCATCAATAAATTAACACATGAAAATACAACCAATTAGCCTATTGGATACTAAAAATTTAAACTAAGATCTATGGCTCACATTTTATCACATCTGCCCAAATCAATGGCCCATGATCAATTAGAGCGATTGATCTAGATTTAATCCTCTAAAGAAATTCTTTTGAAATCTCTTGCACATAGATCAATAGCTTGCATTCACTCTAGAATTTAGATCTATGACCATGGCTTCTAAATATTAATACAATTATTATAGGCTTAATCAAAAGGTAAAGGTATATCATCAATATCCAAAATTGAAACAAAGATAGCCATAGATAGGCAAAACATATAAAGGAATGGATAGACACTCCATATTCTCATACAAATAAGAAATAAAGTAAATAAAGAAGGGATTTGAGTATAGTCAGAATACAAAAAAATAATGAATAGTTGTCATGTATATCTTGTTGCATACAAAGTAAAGTTACGAAAAATAAAGTTATATTAAACCTTTTCATAGCACTACCTGTATCGTTCCAAATTTTCTGCACCCTTACCTTCAGGCTAAAGGATCCGCGCCTAGAAGGGGGATGCAGGAAGGATGGGACGATACCTCAGACTGAGAGGCCCTTTGAAGGTCCCGCCTCTCGGGGAGGGGTATTAAGGTGATTTTTCGATGGATGGTGGGTTCACCAGGAAACTTTTGAATGGCAGTTTCCATGCCTAGGTTGGGAATGTGTTTGATGTGTTCAATTTTATCTTTAATCATTCAAATCCTAGGTTTGGCCAAATGAATCTAAACTGTTCTATATGAAATGCAGATTTAAATGAATACAGAAAGCAAATTTGAACAGAAAACACAGAGAATAAGCTAGATTAGAAAGTCATATCTGATCCGGATGTCTGATGGAGGTTCTAATTTTTGAAGCAGTCAAGATCACCTTTGATATGACAGGATCATCTATGATCAGACAAGATCATCTGAGATCTGATGAATTCGTCAGATGAATTCGTCAGAGACCTGCAATCAGAGAAATAGATACAAAATACAGAAAATGCAACTATTCCAACAGAGGGCAATGATATAGAATGACAACAATAATATTAAACTGATAATTATAAACAAAAATATGAGTGTATCACAATGATTTAATGACAAATTATGATTTTATTATGCATTAAAACTATATGGGTGAACTCCAGGATGCAAAATAGTAATAAGTCTAACTAATGCAAAGCAAAACAGTAGATAGTGGAGAAAGAATGCAAACTCAGGGCACTGATTGCCCCCAATGTTGACTACAGTCGAAATCATCTCGAATTGGTGCGTGATCATCCGAGATTGTACAGGATCATCCATGATGATCTGAGCTTGCTCCGGCTGAAGAATGACAAAGTTCCTACAAGAAAATTCAAAAAGGGACAAGGCAAACAGTAGTCTAAGACATTCTAATGCATGTAAAACTCGAAGTACAAAAAAATTCAGCCAAGGGAATGTCAAGGGGAGGGCCTAAGATTAAATAGGCATAGGAAGGAGGTTGGGAGGTTGGAGATCATCCCAATTTGGGAGATCTCCAATGAGGGAAGTCTCTAACCACGCAGACATGCTTTTGCCCAGGTTAGAGACGCCGTTGAAACATAAGCTAATTATGAAAAATCAGTTTTGGGACAAAATCGTCTGGACGTTCTAGTCTAGACGAAATCATCCGATCTGAGGCGATATCATCTGATCGACGATGATATCATCCAACGGTCACAAAAAATCCTAAAAATGGCATAGAAAATGAGGAAAGCGGTTTAACAGGCGGGTTGGGGTTAAAATTTGAATTTGAATTATTACTAAGGTAATTTTAATTATTGCTAAGGTTTACTGCGCCAATTTTAGGGTGCTACATTTTGCCCCCTCTTTAGCGAATTTTCTGAAGAAAATGCGTTAAAGATGAGTTCTTCTCGATCTACGAGAAAGCAAAAATTATTCCCATTTTTAGGCGATGATTCTAGGTCGAATCGTACGACAACTTACTATGGTGCCCCCTCCGTGTTTTTACCCAAATCGAACGTTTGAGGTAAAAATGCGGAAAAGCAAAATTTTAAAAATGTTGTTAATTGTTTTTGAATAAAATTAAGAAAAATAGGGTAAAACCCTAATTCATTGTTATTGTTCATTTTCCTAGTTTCTAGAGCTCTGTAGACAAGATGGTCGAGACAACGCACAGATCGACAGAGGTCCGATGCGGGCTACGGGTAAGGGTCTAAACTTAGTTTAGAATGCTTTAATTTTGAATTTCATGCTTTTTAGATTAATTTTGAATGATTGTTGAGCATCGCGGCCATTTTTGGGCCGTCGACGTCATCGGGACGAAATCGTCTCAATTTCACCGAAATCGTCTCGATATCGTCGATTTCGTCCAAGGGCGAAATCGACGATATGGGGACGATTTCGTCCAATAAGGGATGATTCCCTCTTGCGAAATCGGAGACGAATTTGCTCAAATTTTGGACGATATCATCCAATAGTGGACGATATCATCATTTGTATGAAAGTGAACTTATTTTACTTGCATTTTTAATCACTGTTTTATTAATGATTTTTATTGTTTTGTTGTTTATGTTGCAGAGAGGATTACTAAAGAGCCGGGAATGGAAATACGGTGGGCTGAGGGATGACTTGGCCACTCTATCTCAGGTAGAGCGAGATCAGTTGGCTCAAGTCGGCTTGTAGCACATGGCAGATATGCCACAAGTTTCTACAGATATGGGGCTATTGACAGCCCTAGCAGAGAGGTGGTATCCGGGTTCTTCTTGTTTTTGGTTACCGACAAGGGAGATGACTCCCACATTGGAGGATGTATGGAGGATTTTGAGGATCCCCATACAAGGACGGCTAATAACTCCCATGGCCAATCAGGGCCACGCGATGATGCGACTGTGTAGAGATCCGAGCTTCGCCCTGGAGAAGGGCGGAGTGAACATCGAGTCGCTACGCCAGATGCCTAGGGCATCTAGACTGACACAGGTTTTGGCTGGGGTGGTAGGTGGTCTGCTGCTATGCCATCAGAGTGGATGCATACTACCATGGCTACTGACAGATGTGGTCTACGACATGAGAGACCATGGATACAGGTTTGCTTGGGGGAGCTTTGTACTATGCCGATTGTATAGGATCCTGCATGGGGTCGTATACAAGGGCGACCGATGTCTAGTCATGACATCACTACTATAGGTTTGGTGCTAGGAGCACATCATGGTGCAGAGGCCGATAGGGCTCCCACTGATAGGGATTGATGGGGAGAGGCCCCGAGTTTTCTACTGGTGGCTCCAGAGAGGGTCACAGCGACGGATAGATCTACCAGTGTCCCGGAGACTACTTGATGACCTTGTCTCCGACCAGATCACCTGGAGGCCTTGGAGAGATCATCCAGGGTGGGCCGAGGATGGACAGGAGCTGGCTCATGTTAGGCGAACCTGCTAGCTGAGGATGGAGAGGGGAGAGGTGGAGCTCCATCGCTATGACCAAGTTTTGAGGTAGTTTGGTCTACAACAGGGGATCCCATCTCTCAGGGACTACGAGTTTTCCTGGACCATCCGGGATAACACTACAGTTAGCGGGGCTCCAGATATGCAATGATTCTAGAGTCAGGACGTGGATGATGCCCCCATCCAGCCAGTGGATGGTGACGACACTGGGGTTGTCGATGGCTATGATGCCTGGTACATAGGAATCCGCCCTCCTCGGATGACGAGGGCTCAGGGTCCGATTCATGCAGTTGTGCATCGGATGGGGAGGTGGTGCCGGGCGGCCATTGAGGTGGCATAGGGTCATGGTGGGAGAGAGCGAGAGGAGGCCACGAGGCTCAACAGAGGCCGTGGCAATGGGAGAGGAGGGAGGAGAGACCCCCTTCTCCATGGAGAGAGAGACCACCATCGCCCGATAAGGGCAAGGGTGTCGAGGTAGGAGAGAGTAGCGAGATGGCTACTCTCCGGGCGGAGACTGTTCGTCTCCAGGCTCAGGTGCAGTCCTTGTAGGATGAGGCTACACGACATCGAGAGGAGGCCACACAGCTCAGAGATGAGATCGCATGCCTCAGAGCATGGAGCGGAGGGGCGAGCACTCGGGACCTAGCATGGGCTATTGCCCAGATCACATTCTACCAGATGCTATACTACCATATGGTGCCAGAGGGGCAGAGGTTACCACTGTCGACCCCCATTGCGGAGCCTGTCATGATGGGGTCATCGAGGACATCATCACGATCAGTGTCCAGGACTCATAGCACCACATGGACTACGATGGGGCCACCTCGTCCACCTCAGGGCGGGGGAGGAGATGAGGCTGAGAGCTCGAGGGGTTCTCGAGGCTAGCTGCTATAGACTACACTACACAGATTGATACATAGTGTTTATTATTTTTGATAGAGGATTGAGTATGTCGAGGTATAGATTGTGGCATACCGATCCAGTTTTGAGATGATGTATATATTGTTGATATATATATATATATGAGATATTTTTGATCATATGACTTGTCTTATGTGTTTGTATGATGCTTTAATGTTTTGGTGTGATTGATTTGATGATTCATGTAATTATGTCGTTTGGAAATATTATGGTTTGAATGTCATGCTTTTAAAATTTAAATGAAATAATCTGATGTAAACAAATTGGTTGTTTGTGGGATAATTTGATAAAAATAAAAGGGACTTCTAACAATAATTTCAAAGGACATTGTCGCTATTATAGACCATTTCATGGAGTCACCGCTCACTCGGTCGTCAAGCTAATCCTAGTATAGAAATATTGTTAAAAGTAAAAGAGTGCTTAAGAGACTGTCTTAAGACTTTGTGTTGATAGAAATGATGATGGTTTGATGATGATTTGTTTTCAGATTTTCATAAAAATAGTATGCATGAAATATTTTAAAATGATTTTTGCTAGGCATAAATTCCTAAGTGTGATAAAATTTTGAATAATTCCTTAGAATTTATACCATGGTTGCAATATTGAATTTTGACATAATGACATGAAATAGAATAAGTATTCGTTCTTTGAAAGCATAATTGTGTAACATAATGATTTAAGTCATATGTTTTTATGATTTGAAATAAATGGGAAAATAAAATTAAAACAATGGTTTGCGCTAGGCATAGAATATTTAGGTATAAACTTATACCATCATCACGAAATCCAAAGAAGAAAATAATAGTTTTATTGCATGGTTGATTTTTAATTTTTGAAAATAAATAGAAAATATGAAGATGAGGACTTGTGCTAGGCATAAAATTCCAATTTTGGTTTTGGAACTATACCATCATCGCGAAAGTCAAAAGTTATATATAAATGTAACTTTATTGCATGTTTTTTTTTAAATGATTTTGATTTTTTTGGTAATGCATGTAGTTGTCTTTATACTAAACAACTGTTCTCAGAGAAGAAAATGAAATTATTCCAGACAATTTGCAAAAATATTTCAAAGTATCTTAAAGACAAAAGTTAGATTTATAAGGAATCCCATGTGCGTATGTGAGTTCATTTCCGATCTTGATTTATCATAATGATACACAAAATCTCTCAAATACAAATGTGTGTGCAATTGCTTTGTGCATTTACCAGTTTTGAGCAAGATAATTTGATACAAGTGATTTGAATTAACCAAATAAGTGTTCATTAACCATGATTTAGATGCATATAACCATACCGAGACTACTATGTAAGTCGGGTTATCAAGAGCTAGCTAATCCATAAGCAGACATAGGTCTGTACAAAAGAAGGTCGCTAATGTGACAGACATATCACCACGCTAGGAGTTACCCAAGGCCAAGCGGGTTGGGCACAAACCACCTGTTATGGGGCTTACCTCACAGTTTTCTAATAATTGAGAATTCCAGGGATTCAAGCTCATCAACCCTTCTTTTCTTTTCAATGGGTAGGGAAAGGGATTTTATTGCTTTTGCTTTTGCTTTTTTTGCTTTCTTTTCTTTTTTTTTGTATTTTTCTTTTGCTTTGATATTTGAGATATTGAAAATAACCTTTTTCTTTTTCTTTTTTCTTTTTTTTTTTTTTCTTCCTATGCTAGGGATACTTGCTCGGATTAGCTGTAGAGCAAGGGATTTTTATTCTGGGTAGGGGTGAGCTTGTCCTTTTGTCAATTCTCAAAGATTCTAGACCATGTGCATGATAGGATAGCAGGGGAAACTTTTCGCTCAAGAAACCACTTCTACTATGTAGCATAGCATGGACATTACAAATATAATCATTTTATTGTGAAAGGATATGCTTGGTTTAAGTAAATAACAAGATCAATTCTCTGTGCTCAAACTTTATTTAATTGAATTTTGTGGACTTTGATATAAGAGAGATTAGTAATCATGCCAAATAAATCAAGATATTTATTCATGTGAATGTGAAAGTGCGGGATTCCAAATAAATGCTAATTTATCCAAAATAACTTGAAAATATAACTGCAATATGTCACAATTTGAGAAGTACAAAAATAAAAGATGTTTTTGAAGATTTTGATGATTTTGAATGTTTTTGGTGTTTTTGAATTTATAAATTGAAAGAAATACAAGATAGTGGTTTTTTGAAATATTTTAAACAAATATATACAATGATGAAATGACCAATTTTTTATGCATAGTAACGTTTAAGATGCAAAATGTTCATGGGTTCTTTAAGTTCTTTACCATCTAAGGTAGATAATTTGTATGCTCCCGATTCAAATTTAGCAGTGATAATATATGGTCCAAGCCAGTTGGGTTCAAATTTACCTTTAAGGTCTTTAGTTGCATTAGTATTTTTTTGATTTTCTTTTAAAACAAGGTCACCGACCTCAAAGGATCGATGACGAACTTTCTTAGCATATGATCTTTTAAGCTTGTTTTGGTAGGCACGAAGATGCTCCAAAGCATTGATGCACTTTTCATCTAGGAGTTCTAGCTGACTGAGTCTGCCAGCTCGATATTCATCTCCTACTTCGGTATCTTGAAGTAGTAGAGCCAAAGAAGGAACTTCTAATTCAAAGGGAAAAATAGCTTCAGCGCCATAAACCAAAACAAAAGGTGAAGTACCTATGGGAGTACGAACGCTAGTGCGATATGCCCACAAAGTTGGATATAATTGAATGTGCCAATCTCGACCGGATTTATTGACCAATTTTTTGAGAATTTTGATTAAGGTTTTGTTAGAAGCTTCTGCTTGGCCATTACCCTGAGGATAATAGGGAGTGGACCAACGATGTTGAATCTTATATTTTTGGCATAATTTCTTAACATCTTTATTTTTGAAACAAGTTCCATTGTCTGAGATGAGATTTGCAAGAATTCCGAACCTACAAATGATTTGATTAAAAATAAATTTAGAGACTTGTGTTCCAGTGCAGGAAGCTAAAGGCATAGCTTCAACCCACTTCATGAAATACTCGATGGCGGTTATGATGAATTTGTGTCCATCAGATGACACAGGATTAATTTTGCCAATAATGTCTAAGCCCCATTTTGAAAAGGGCCAAGGAGATGAAATAGCCTGCAGTTCTTGTGCAGGGGCATGGACAAGGTCAACATGTTTCTGGCACTTGTCGCAATGGCGCACATAATCATGTGCATCATTCTCCATGGTAGGCCAAAAGTATCCTATCCTAAGGAGCTTTTTAGCAATGACACTACCACTGAAGTGTCCTCCACAAGATCCATCGTGGGCTTCACTCAAAGCTGATCTGGATTCTTCTAAATTCAAACATCTCAATAGGATACCTTCAAAAGATCTCCTATATAAAGTATTGCCAATTATTACAAATCGACTTGCTCGTCTACGTAATAACCGACGCTGGTTTCTATTAGAACTGGCAGGGAAAGTCCCATTGTGAAGAAAATCAAATATATCCGTATACCAAGGTTCAGGAGTAGTTTCATTGATTAGAAACACATCCAAAGGTTCTAAGCATGACTTATTTGAAGCGGGTTCCTGGAGTCGATGAATAATGATGGTGGCATATTCGTCATCTAACTCCAAGGGCAGAAGAGATGCAGCTGCGGCCATAGCGTCAACCACACGGTTGCTAGTTCGAGGAATAGCTTCCAAGGTAACTTGATCAAATAGAGATATTAATTGTAAAACATATGCTTTATATGGGCGCAATTTATCATCTCTGGTCTGATAAACTTCATTAATTTGGTTTATAACAAGTTGAGAATCACCAAAAACTAGCAGATGTTTAATTTTTAGCGCCAAGGTAGCTCGTAATCCAAGGATTAGAGCTTCATATTCAACAGTATTATTGGTGCAAGCAAATGTTAATTTAAAGGACAAAGGTATAATGTGTTTTTGTGGAGATATTAAAATAATACCTGCACCAGCCCCACTCATGCATCGGGCTCCATCAAAGTATAAGGACCATTGTTCAACATGGTCTGCCTCTAATTGAAGGCATTCATCTGGAAACTCAATGATGAGGGGATGGGTAGACTCTAAGGGTGCAACAACTAATTGATCTGCTATGATTTGACCCTTAACAGACTTTTGTCCTATAAACGTGAGTTCAAACTCGCTTAGAGCAAGAACCCACTTTGTTGTGCGACCCGATAAATAAGGTCGACTCATGAGATACCGCAAGGGATCATATTTAGCAATGACATAAGTTTTCTGATTGAGCATATAATGGCGTAATTTCTACGTAGAAAATATGACTGCTAGACATAGTTTTTCTAATGTTGTGTAGCGGGTTTCATAACTAATTAAAGTTTGGCTAATATAATAATTAGCACGTTCTCTTTTCTCATCATCAAGTTGAGCTAACATAGCTCCTAAAGCAAAATCTGAAGCTGAAATATACAGGATAAATGGGCGATCAGGTCTAGGCGGTGAAAGCACGGGTGGGTTAAGGAGGTATTGTTTGAGAAGTTCAAAAGCTTCCTTACATTCGTCATCCCAATTAAAAGGGACATCCTTCTTAAGAAGCTTAAGAAAGGGACCGGTTTTGTCCTCCAGCTTATCGATGAAGCGACGGATAGCTTGAAGCTTACCTTGTAAACTTCGTAACTCGGATATATTGGTAGGTGCGGGCATATCGGTGATAGCCACAATCTTGAGAGGGTCGATTTTGATGCCACGTAAAGAAACTATAACCCCTAATAGTTTACCGGACTTAACTCCGAATATGCATTTAGCAAGATTTAGTCGGATAAGATATTCCCTTAACCGATCAAACACTTGTCCTTAAGTCATTTAAATGATCATCTTCTTTGATGGAACGAGCTATGATATCATCTACGTAATCATGTAGGATATCATGCATCATGTCATGAAAAATATAAGTCATAGCTCGTTGATAGGTTGCACCTGCGTTCTTTAGGCCGAATGGCATCACTTTCCAACAAAAGGTACCCCAGGGGGTAATAAAGGCTATTTTAGCCTGATCTTCAGGAGCTATCCTGATCTGATTATAACCAAAAAATCCATCCATTAGGGACATCATTCCACTCCCAGCAGTAAAATCAATGATTTGATCCATGTTTGGAAGAGGAAAATCATCTTTAGGGCATGCAACGTTAATATCTCTAAAGTCTGTGCAAACCCTAACTTTGGTAGCTTCTTTCTTGGTGACTGGAACTACATTCGAGATCCATTCAACATAATCAATAGCTTGTATAAAAACAACATTCAGGAGTTTTTCTAACTCCCCTTTGACTAGCAAGGCCACTTTGGGATGCATTTTTCTAAGTTTCTGTTTAACAGGTTTAGCATCCGGATGGACTACTAGGTGATGCATGACTACAGAAGGGTCTAAACCTGGCATATCTTCATATGTCCAAGCGAAGACATCTTCATATTCTTTAAGGAATGCAATGTATTGCTCTTGTTTTTCTTGACTTAATTCTGATCCAATATTGATTATGTGGGGATTATCCTCGGTTCCAATGTTAACTTTAATGACGTTTTCTACTTCCATGTGTAGATCTCTTTCAAAATTAGGTGGGGCGGGTGAAACGCCCAATTCTTGTAATTCTTTTAAGGTTAACTTGGATAATTCATCTTGAGGAGTCGTGGCCTCAAGTTGGGCTATAGTAGGTATAGAACCATCAAAATAAAAACCATTATGTAACATCTCTTCAACGGAGACATCATGGAAAATATCTCCTTCCAACTCATCATCGGATTCAACAATCATTTCAGGATAAGCTATGGATAGCATATTGCATGTAAATGGCTGATTTTTTAGAGGCAAATCATCACGCCCATCCAAATAATCTTGATAACATATGAGTTGATCATCATCTTCAAAAGGGAAGGGTTGACCCTTACTAGGAAATAGGCCCACACCACATCGGGCGGGCCATGGTTCTACCTCAAAGGGTTCTTTCATACCATCTTGGAAAGGTCCCAAGCCTTTCCCTTTATATCCCATTTTAAGCATTATAGGTTTAGCTTTAATATACTCATTAGTAAAATAACATCGAGCATATCCCTCATGATGAGTTTTGATGTTCCCGGGTATTCTTCCCCAGTCATATCCCTTATAAATGAAGGCACAACTCCCGACTTGGTAAGTACTTCCCATAGGTTGTGGGAGGCCCAAAGTACGAGGAGATGGTGGCAAATTACTTAAGATAATGGAATTTTGCATAGAAGCATTTGTTTTTTCTGATATAAGAATGTTAGATAAATCAGGTAAGAGTTCATCAGAAAGAGCATAAGATGTAGAAGGATCATTCCCTATATCTTTAGATGTGGAAGGTATGATAGATGTAGATAATGTAGAGGTGTTAATAGATGGGTCTATAGGTTTTGAAATTATAGGGATGGAACATGAAGGATTGGTTGTGGATTTAAGATCTTTTTGAGGTTCTAGTGTGGTTTGTTTAGAAGATTGTTTAGATGAAAAATAAGAATTAGGATGTGTGGATGACAGAGCAGGGCAAAATTGAACTCCAACAGGTTCTGCCAAAGCACACATATCAAAGGGTCTAGGATCACCATGGATAGTGACCAACTGATTTTTAAATTCGAATTTAACACATTGGTGTAAAGTTGATGGGACAACCCGCATTGCATTGATCCAAGGACGACCCAAGAGTATATTGTATGATGCGGGGCAATGTACAATAAACACGGTCGTATCTAAGGTTCTCGGACCAACTTGCAATGGGATGGTGATAACTCCACACGTTTCTTGTGTTTCGTCATTGAAAGCTTTTATGATCATGTCGAGTTTTCTTCATTTCATCACTTCTAAACCCAAATCTTTGGTAGAAGTCAAAAGTGCAAATATTTAGAGATGAACCATTATCAATCAAGACCCTTTTGACTGCTACATCTCCTATTAGGGCAGTAATATATAAGGGGTTATCCTTATGTAAACTATGTTGTGGTATATCTTTATCTCGAAAGTCAATACAATCAACTTCTCTAGTGATGATAGTATTGGTCATGGCTTCAGGTTGAATGTTTTGTGGTACCATCATTTGGCTTAATGTAAGCATCAATTCATCTCTATGGGTAGGAGAAGATCTTAATAGGTCCAAAAGGGAAATTCTGGCTGTAGTATTGGATAATTGCTCATTAATATTATAAGGAGGTTTAGATTGAACATTAGGAGCATGATTCCCTTTATTGGGATTTTTCAAAACAAATGGGGTTGATCCATCGTTCTGATTTGGTTCTTGTTGAAAATTTTGAGCTTGTTGTCTGGTAACGACTCCGATGGTACCTACAATGTTATATTGAGGATGATGAATAGGTCTTGGTCTAGCATTTATAGCTTGTTCATTAGGAAGGAACTGATTAGAAGAGGGTCGAGTAGTAACTCTTCTAGGAAATGGTTCTTCTGAAACCATAGAATCTGTGATAGGTTGAATAGGATCTGATTCATCTTCAGAACTATTCGATTGATTTGAGGTGATGTCTATTTCACTTTCGGTATCCGATTCTACATCACTGAGATCCGGTGTTTGAATATTATGTAGGGGCCTGGTCGTGACCATGGATAAAGTTGTGTCAAATTTTTGTAAATCATGATTAGGTAAATGTCCGCTAATAGTTCCTACATATCGGGTAGGAGGAGGGACATTATGATGCTCAATTTGATTGGCCACCTCTTTACCATGTTTTGGTAAAGGATGTTGAAATATATCTAATGATTGATTAGCATTTTGATTTTGATTTTGGGGAATGTTCTTTTGAGCATTATTAGGAGCATTTTGTTTAGGTTGGAAGGCTTGCACCTCCATCTCATTATTATCAATCAGATCTTGTATTTTATGTTTTAACCTTTTACAAGAGTTGGTAGAGTGTCCAGGCCCTCTATGGAAATCACAGTGTAAATCGGCTCTGTATCCGGGTATGGTTGGATCAGGTTCTCGGATATTAGGTAATTGAATCAAACCTCTTTCGAGTAATTGGGGTAGAATAGTTGATAATGGTTGATTCAATCTAGTAAACTCTCGAGGAGGTTTATCAGGAGGTTTCAATATAAATTTTTTTGTTGTCTTCGTTGTATTGATATTAGCAACATTTCTGCTATCAGTGACTCCGTCACCTACAACTTGTTTGTTTTTATATTGATTTCTGGATGTTTTCTCATCATCTTTCTTCCTAAGCTGGCCTCTCCTAATGAGAGCATCTTCTACTCTTCGAGCTAAGTCTATAGCCTGATCGAAGGTAGTTAAGGTAGCAGTTGATAACTCATAAGATATTTGTTCTTGCAAATTATTAATAAAAATGTCCAACATTTCCCTATAAGGTAGCACAAAGTGCAGTTTTCCTATCAACTGCCTCCATCTAGCTAAGAAATCAGCAAAACATTCATCTTTGTCTTGTTTTAAGTTGTACAAATCTTTAATGGTTACATGCCTTTCGATATAGGCACTAAATTGATGCACAAAAGATTCAGCGGTCTCTTCAAAATTTCTCAAAGAATGAGTGGGCAATTGGTAGTACCACTCTAATGCCATTCCTCCTAAACTTTTTGGGAACATTTTTAGTAATAACAAGTCATCATGTGATATATCATGACATGCTATCCTAAACATGCGAAGATGCTCTATGGGATCTTCAGTTCCTTTATATATAGGCAGGACGGGCATGGGAAAGTGTTTAGGGTATGGTTGTGCTACAACTATAGGATCTAGAGGCTGACTACACATCTCTCGATAATTGTACGAGGGATGGTAGGGATCCATCTGGTCCATGCGGGAAGCTAACTGTTTCACCATGGCTTCCAGATTATTGGTTTGCCCACCATATTGGTTCGGTAGGGTATTAATATGGGATTGGTGAGCATATGATGGAGGGACATGAAGATTAGATGCTATATTGCTATTGTGTAAATTGTTGGTAGGAAGGGTGTTATGAAGAAGTTTTGAAGTTGTATTATGTTGTATCCCAGATTGTTGAAAATTGGTGTTTGGCTTCATTTTAGGTTTTTGTCGATTTGAAGCATATTGATCAATAGTTTGGCGAAATAAAGCAGTGAATGAAGGTCTCTTTTGTGTGGGAATGATTTTAGGCTCAATAACAGGTTCCTTAGGAGGTTGGGTAACCTGTTGTTTTTGCATGTTCTGAATTATAGTGGCCATATCCATATTGGATGGTCCAGCTTTATCACTTTCTTGATCAACGAAGGACAAGGGATTAGTGTGCATGTTAAATCCTTCTTCTAGGATTGCTTGAGTTTCACTAATTTGTCCCCTATCAATACGAACTGCCATATTAAGAGCACCAATATTATTATTGAAGAATTTCCAGAAATGATCTATGTTATCAAAAGTAACAGTTCCATCTGGAGCCATTCTAGGGGATGAGGATCCTTCCTCTCTAACATTTTCTTGTTGTTCATTTTCTTCAGCCAACTCATCTTCTGGCTGTTCTAGAGTTTCTTCTTCTGGAATTGGATCCTCAGGAAGGGCATTTAATTTTTTTGTTTTCTTTCCTAACCAATCTTCTTCTTCTTCTTCTTCAGTTTGTTTACCATTCCTAAGTCTAGTCATTGTGCTTAAACTTAGATTTCAAAAAATATATATATATATATATATATATATATATATATTTTATATATATATATATATATGCAACAAGCTTAAGAGGTATATATTTTAATTATATACCTACTATAGTATTTAAAATAAAATGTTTTGATTTTGTTATGTTTTTTGGTTTTTCTTGTTTTTTTTTATAACAATATTATAAAGATAACAAACAACACACAAAACGCAAGAAATAATAATAATGAAAGCAATGATCTAGTTTTCTATAAACAATTTATAAATATCATTAATGGGCTCAAGTTCTTCAGGAGTCATGAAATGTTCTTCTTCAAATTGAAAATTGTTTTTCAAGAAGTCAACAAAGTGTGCTATGGTGATATTATCTGTTTCAGACTCTGGTTTGTAGAAGTAAAGCTCGTGGCAATACTCTCGATATAACACAGCTCTAGGAACTCTATTCCATATTTTTCTATCTGCAAGATCAGCTTCTTGGTCCTCTATACGAGCTAGAAATTGATGCACTATGGCTGCATTCTCGAGGAATTCCTCAAAGGTATACAACTCAGAAGACACAAGGGCTCTTCTATCTGCTAACCACCTATGGCAAGCTCTCTGAAGTTCATGATAAAAAATGAGTTGATGAGGATCCAGGATTCTATCTAGGACAAGCCTCTTGATTTGTTTAAGCTCTGTTGACCTAGATGAAATGATACCTAGTCTCCTATCAAGTTCATCCCACAAAAGTTGGTTTCTATCTGTTTCAGGCACACTAAGCACAAAATTAATTTCTATGGCTGCTAATTGGTTTTCAACATTTATAGTGACTGCTAGTCTTTTCTTAGGAGCTACCATCTAAACATGATATGCAACTTAGTAGTTTTCTAATGATTTTAAATGCATCTATGTTTTTGTTTTTGTTTTTGTTTTCAAAAGGTTTTAGTTTCACGTCGGGTTCACCAAAATGTATCGTTCCAAATTTTTCGCACCCTTACCTTCAGGCTAAAGGATCCATGCCCGAAAGGGGGATGCGGGAAGGATGGGACAATACCTCGGACTGAGAGGCCCTTTGAAGGTCCCGCCTCTCGGGGGAGGGGTATTAAGGTGATTTTTTGATGGATGGTGGGTTCACCAGGAAACTTTTGAATGGCAGTTTCCACGCCTAGGTTGGGAATGTGTTTGATGTGTTCAATTTTATCTTTAATCATTCAAATCCTAGGTTTGGCCAAATGAATCTAAACTATTCTATATGAAATGCAGATTTAAATGAATACAAAAAATAGATTTGAACAGAAAACACAGAGAATAAGCTAGATTAGAAAAGCCATATCTGATCCGGATGTCTGATGGAGGTTCTGATTTTTGAAGCAGTCAAGATCGCCTCTGATATGACAGGATCGTCTACGATCAGACAAGATCATCTGAGATCTGACGAATTCGTCAGACGAATTCATCAGAGACCTACAATCAGAGAAATAGATACAAAATACAGAAAATGCAACTATTCCAACAGAGGGCAATGATGTAGAATGACAACAATAATATTAAACTGATAATTATAAACAAAAATATGAGTGCATTACAATGATTTAATGACAAATTATGATTTTATTATGCATTAAAACTATATGGGTGAACTCCAGGATGCAAAATAGTAATAAGTCTAACTAATGCAAAGCAAAACAGTAGATAGTGGAGAAAGAATGCAAACTCAGGGCACTGATTGCCCCCAATGTTGACTGCAGTCGAAATCATCTCGAATTGGTGCGTGATCATCCGAGATTGTACAGGATCATCCGCGATGATCTGAGCTTGCTCCGGCTGAAGAATGACAAAGTTCCTACAAGAAAATTTGAAAAGGGACAAAGGCAAATAGTAGTCTAAGACATTCTAATGCATGTAAAACTCGAAGTACAAAAAAATTCAGCCAGGGGAATGTCAAGGGGAGGGCCTAAGATTAAATAGGCATAGGAAGGAGGTTGGGAGGTTGGAGATCATCCCAATTTGGGAGATCTCCAATGGGGGAAGTCTCTAACCACGTAGACACGCTTTTGCCCAGGTTAGAGACGCCGTTGAAACAGAAGCTAATTATGAAAAATTAGTTTTGGGACGAAATCGTCTGGACGTTCTAGTCCAGACGAAATCGTCCGATCTGAGGCGATATCGTCTGATCGGCGACGATATCGTCCAACGGTCACAACAAATCCTAAAAATGGCATGGAAAATGAGGAAAGCGGTTTAACAGGCGGTTCGGGGTTAAAATTTGAATTTGAATTATTACTAAGGTAATTTTAATTATTGCTAAGGTTTATTGCGCCAATTTTAGGGTGCTACACTACCGTATCCATTTCATTAATTCTATAGTTCTATGAATAAAATTAAAAATAGTTTAGGCATGATCAAATTAAGCTGACAAAGATCATGTGAGTGAGATCACACATAATACTATATTTGGCATACTGTTAGTTACACAAGAGAAACAAAAAAAATGGATCTTGGTTGACAATAAAACACATGAATAAACAATTCATTGAAGGCTAGAATTTTGGGGAAAAGCCCTGTTGAGTGGTATTTTCACCCAGTTGTGAAAGTACAACTCTCCTTTAGGATTTGGGTTCCAAATCCCCTCTTGCAAAGAAGTCAAACAAACAACTTCTCCAAGGTCTCCACTGTATTAGCATTTGCAACTATGTATTGGTAATCTCAAATGAAGATAATCAATTTAAATGCTTGGAACACCTTAGTGATTGCAAGTAACTGTAAACAAGGGGTAAAGTTGTTTTATTTCACCATGAAACTTTAGTGATTGTTCATTGTTTTTTTTTTATTTTGTAATTTTTTAAATGTTTATTTTAAATAAGTTAAACTTTCTGGAAAAAAATAAAATGCAGATAATGAAAAATGAAATACAGAAAACAAACTAAAAATAAAATGCACTCAGTATGATGCTATCTTGTTCTAAAAAAATAAAATATGTGAGGTCTCCATGCATGCAACCTAACCTATTGGACTTACAAAACATGCACAATCCCCATAGACTAAGTGTTGGTTCCTAGGGTACAAAATAAAATTTCAGATTTCAAATATTCGCCTAATGTAACCCAAAACAATGGCATTTAACATTATCTATAAATTCAAAATCTGAAAAATGAGAGAATAAACATTAAATCCATAGCATGCACAGAAAATATCCTTCTTTCTTGCCCACAAGATGTAAATTTCTGAACACTTCTGCATTAAAAATATGTCATTTTACAATGGTAGGATTTCTAGTTTTTCCAAACCAGTCTGTGGAAGAGAAACAACTCAAATAGGTCCAGAATGGCCTTCTCGCCTTTAGCTCTGCAACTCTGCTTGCAGTGGTTTCCGACCCCACTCTGGCCTCTTTGAATGGTGTATTTAAACTTTTAAAAATAGTGTTTCTTCTTCCATGATGGTTCGTTTTGTTTTTTGATGGCTACTCGTTTCACCTTCTCTGACTATTCCTTTGCTGTGTTTCTCCACATGGATCTCCACATGGGCTTGTGTTCATTTCCCTCCATGAGTAATGACCATCTTAAATGATCATGTAATGCTTTGTCTTATTCATTAGATTTTGTCCTTATGTCCACATCACTATGTAGGTCCGTTACCTTGGCAAAACTAGAACATGTCATGATATCGCGACACTTTTGCCTCCTTGCTCTCTTTTGTTGCTTGTAGCCACAAAAATGTAACATGTCGCGATATCGTGACACTTTTTTCCTTTTGGCCATGATAGTGCAACATGTCGCGATATCGTGACACTTTTTCCATTTTGGCCGTGACAGTGCAACATGTCGTGATATCATGACACTTTTTCTCTTTTTCCTCTCTCTATGCTTTGAATCGTGAAAATGTGACATGTCGCGATATCACGACATTTTTTCTCTTTCGTTCTTTCTCTTCTCTTTTGGTCATAAAAATGCAACATGTCACGATATCGCAAAACTTTTTCTCTTTTGCCTCTCTCTATGCTTTGAATAGCGAAAATGCGACATGTCGCGATATCACGACACTTTTTCTCTTTCATTCTTTCTCTTCTCATTTGGTCACAAAAATGCAACATGTCACGATATCGTGACACTTTTTTTTGTACGGTCATGAAAATGCAACATGTCGCGATATCGTGACACTTTTCTTTTCTTGTTCTTTCTTGTCTTGTTTGGTCGCAAAAATGCAACATGTTGCGATATCATGAGACTTTTTCTTTCTAGCTCTCTCTCTTTTCTTTGAATCATGAAAATGCAACATGTCGCGATATCGCGACACTTTTCTTTTCTTGCTCTTTCTTGTCTTGTTTGGTCGTAAAAATGCAACATGTCATGATATCACGACACTTTTTCTTTCTAGCTCTCTCTCTTTGCTTTGAATCGTGAAAATGCAACATGTCACAATATCGCGACACTTTTCTTTTCTTGCTCTTTCTTGTCTTGTTTGGTCACAAAAATGGAACATGTCGCGATATCGCGACACTTTTCTTTCTAGTTCTTTCTTTTCTCATTTGGTCACGAAAATGCAACATGTCACGATATCGCGACACTTTTTCTTTCTTCCCTCTCTCTTTGCTTTGAATCACAAAAATGCTACATGTCATGATATCATGACACTTTTTCTCTGTACGGCCGTGAAACTGCAACATGTCGTGATATCACGACACTTTTTCTCCTCTGACCACAACCAAGCAACATTTCGCGATATCATGACACTTTTTCCTATATGACCGTGAAACTACAACATGTCATGATATCATGACACTTTTTCTCCTTTGACCGCAACCAAGAAACATGTTATGATATCGCGACACCTTTTCTCTTTTTTTTTGTGAAACTGCAACATGTCGCGATATCGCGACACCTTTTTTTTTGTGGAGTTTTGCTTTTTTTCTTGATTTTTAGCCTATGGGCCACTTCAGTCTTCTTGGAACACATGCAAAAGGGTGGGTCCCCAATATTGGGGTACGTTGTGGAGTAGCCACAACAAGCCCTCAAATAGATGACATGATTCTATAATAATTATAGAAGTGTCAACTAGCCAAATCATAACTCAAAATTTTACTTATATATTTTGGAATTCTCTAGAGTCATAAGAAAACATCTCCCAATATGCATATGAGTCTGAAAGCACAAGAAAATACCTAGATAGCAAAAAATGACCCATAGGGAAAGTTTCTAATGAATTGCATAAAGTAGAAAAAGTAGCATATAAGTGGACTCTAACCTACAAGCACATGGAATATCTTCTACACTTGAAGCAACTATTAGATGTAATGAAGTATACTCATGGAAATATATGTAACGACCCAAAAACACACAAACAAAAAAATACAAAAATAGAATTTTTTTTTTTTTACTAAGGAGAGGGATACATGAACCCTTCATGAACCCCTAACCCAACTAGTATTAACCTAAAGTTTCAATCACCTAAGTTTTCCTGGAAGTTACATCTCACAAAGTACCCTATCACAAGTCTATCTTTTTAGGCGTAACATGTGTTACTACAGATAAGTCCATTTGTCCCATCATTCTTTATGAGCTAGACCTATCACCCTCAGTCCATCGAAGGTATAAATGCATATCCATACCATACATAAATAATTATGTGTAGGTATGCTATGATTATTGTGAGTTAAGCTATCTATCTTGTCTCCATGATGAGCTATATTAACTCAGATGTAATCTCTTCACAACTTAGTCCTTTATCTCCCTAAGGGGTTCTCAATTCCCTTAGGTCTCCTATGTTCACCCTAAGGGGTTCTCAATTACCTTATGTTACCTATGTTCACCCTAAGGGGTTATTAATTCCCTTAGGTCACCTCTAAGTTCATCCTAGAACTCTACACTTGGATTTCTATCATAAAGTAACCAAACAATAATACATATAGTTACTATAACATCATAAAGCAATCAAAAAATGATAGAGAGAATAAATCAAGCTTAAAACTAAAGGAGAATCAACTACATAATATAACCAGATACAAAAATAAAGTAAAATAACCTTCACTAAACCAATAAAAAACTATATCATTAAATATTACATGATAAATCCTTCTTACTTTAAGGAGTATCACATTATCTACATTGGAGATATCTCCCCATAATTTTAGTTTATTTAATCATAAGTAAATCAACGTAAGATACAATTACCTATACTTTGTTTCCATTGAAATCCTTACTTCTCCTTGCTTCCCATTGGATATTTGAGGGTAGTAGGGGATAAGGATACTCATGGTTCAGGATAGGCATGCCTTCTAAATGCATCTATTCATTTACTTTACCAAATTGCAACTATACAAAATTCAATTAATTTTCTAACCATCTAATGCATAATGGATATTATAAAAAAACCTTTACTTTTATTTTCACCTCTCAAGTTCCCTTAGAAATTCATCCAAAATGTACCACTTAGATCAAGGTCTAACTTTAATCAAATTAATTCATGTCTTAAAGAATTAAAGTCTCATACCCTTAACCTTTAAACAATCCCTTTCTTTTTATTCCCTAAATCAAAGCCCCATAAATTCAATTTAAAGAATAAATCTACATCATTTTTAATTCACAATTTCCACTCAATAAATTACCTTTTAAAACATTAAAGTCCCATACCTTTAACCCTTAAAACATTCATTCATTCATTCCCTAAATTGAAGCCCCATAACTTCAATTCAATAATAAATCCACTTCCATTTTAATTTAAAACTCCTAAGATAATCAACATTAATCAAAGGGGTTCTCTTTTAAATTAAATTAAAAACCTTCAATACATTTCATAAAAATAAAAGGTTATTTCTAATTAAAAACCTTAAATAAATCTCATATAAATCAAAGGTTCTTTCTAATTAAAAACCTTAAATAAATCTCATATAAATCAAAGGTTCTCTTTAATTAAAAGCCTTCAATAATCCCATATGAAACAAAGGTTATTTTTAATTAAAAGCCTTAATTATATTTTATATAAAACTAAGGTTCTTTCTAATTAAAATCCTTCAATAAATTTCATAAAAATCAAAGGTTCTTTTTAATTAAAAACCTTAAATAAATCTCATATAAATCAAAGGTTATTTTTAATTCAAAACCTTAAATAAATATCATATAAATCAAAGGTTCTTTCTAATTAAAAACCTTAAATAAATCTCATATAAATCAAAGTTTCTATTTAATTAAAAGCCTTTAATAATCCCATATGAAACAAAGGTTCTTTTTAATTAAAAGCCTTCATTATATTTTATATAAAACTAAGGTTATTTCTAATTAAAAGCCTTCATTATATTTTTCATAAAACGAAGGTTTTTTCAATTAAAATCCTTCATTATTTCTCATAAAATGATGGTTTCATTTTATTTAAAACAAGTTATGTAGCACCTTACCTAATGCAGGGTATACAACTTGAGGCCAATGCCTTCCAAGGCAGATGCTAAGCAACCACAACAAAACCTAACGTCTACGCAACTAGAACTAGGAAATGTTATCACTTTAGTCTTAATAGAGTTTCCACTCTTGGGACATGGCACTCACAATTAATCGGTGCTTTCAACTCCACAACGCTCTTTGGACACATAGCCCTCAAACCCTCATAGCGCTCCCTTTAACATGATGTGGCATTTGAACATGCACAATGCTCATTGGCTTCCTCTAAAGCCTGCACTCACAAAAATGCTCATTGACTTCCTCTAAAGCCTGCGCTCACAAAAATCATTGGCTTCCTCTAAATCCTACACTCATAAAAATGCTCACCGGATTCCTCTAAAGCTTGCGCTCACAAAAACACTCACTAGCTTCCTCTAAAGCCTGTGCTCACAAAAACATTCACTGGCTTCTTCTAAATCCTACACTCATAAAAATGCTCACTAGCTTCCTCTAAAGCCTGCGCTCACAAAAATGCTCATTGGTTTCCTCTAAGGCACACTCACTAAAATGCTCACTGGTTTCCTCTAAAACCTGCGCTCACTAAAACGCTCACTCTGGTTCATGGTGCACAACGCTTATCCAAACATGAGGTGGTTTTTCTTAAACATAGCATACAACGCTCCACAAAGCATATGGTGGTTTCATTTAAAAACATAGTGCTCAACAAGCATATGGTGGTTTCATTTAAAAACATAGTGCTCAACAAGCATATGGTGGTTTCATTTAAAAATATAGCGCTCAACAAGCATATGGTGGTTTCATTTAAAAACACAACACTCAACAAGCATATGGTGGTTTCATTTAAAAACATAGCACTCAACAAGCATATGGTGGCTCATCTACCTCTCCTACCTCTCCTATTCACTTTTGGTGTGTTCTTCCCTTTCTCCATACCTCCCTTGCGTCTACTCTGCTCCTGTCTTCCCTTCCTTTTGTTACCCTCTCTCTATTTTCCTTTCCTTCCTCCTTATGTGCCTATTCACTCAGGTGGCTCATCTACCATCTTCTTGAACCCCAAGCCCCTGTCTTGAGCCTCCTTTATTCAATGCACCGTCCCCTATCCTTTATGTGTTCTTCCCATAATTTCCACCTTTGGAAATTTAGTAGCCTCATAGGCTATTTCATAGGTTTCACTATATAGGAAAGGGATCATTACGTTTTATTTTTTGAAGAATGGCTTTTTTAATTAAAATATCATTCTCCAGATATTTATAAACCATAAAATATATATTTTTTACTTACACAATTTCATTATTGCTTTTTAATAAAATATATCTATTATTATATATACTTTTTTTTAAAATGAATTCTCTTTCATTTATTTCAATTAATTAAAGTCTTTTAATGAATTCTCCATTATCATTAAAATGAACACTTTTAATTAATTTAAATGAAAACTCATTTATTATTAATTGCAATGAATTTTACTAATGAGATCCAATGAGCCAAACATTATTTACTTGAACTTCATTAATTAATTTAAAGGAATATTCATTCAACATATAAATTTAATTTACTTTCTTTCATAAGGATGATGCTCTACTTTCACTTTGACATGACAGTTTACCTTATGCATTTATATACATTTTGTAGTTGTTCTCATATAGAAAACCCAATATTAAACTACTCAAGCCATGATGCAGTAGAGAGCAAACACATTTATACAACAACAAAGAGGGAATATTTCCATCAACCTAATCACCTATCTTAGCCAGATATTTTACGATAGCTACTAGGCTATCAACTAAAGCTCAAGGTGATTAGTCATCGATGATTATCCCTTTCATCAATGCATACCTATATGAAGGTATCTATCCATGTTACCTTCAAGTACCTTAATAATCATTTCCCCTGATCTTTGGTACCCTCGTTGTTGGTGGGTGAATCTACCTATTCCACCTACGAGTGTACCTGATCCTGCACACTTGGCAATATGTTAGAGATAACACACCCTTATAAATCAACTAAACATCATATAGTTGGTTCAATTGTTAAAAATAGGTATCACCACATCATAGGTTAATACATTGTTTTCTTATGCCATAAAGTCAGCTAGGGAGGGTCATGACATCCTCACCCACTAGGATTAAACATCATCCTCGGTGTTTCCAGTTTTCCTTTTGTTTTTAATAGAAAGTAAAATTATTACATCATATAGCTTCAAACAAAAAGGGAAAATGTTTTCGCATAACCTCCACTTACTCCCAAGTGGAATTCTTCTCAAATAACTGGTCCCACTGGATCTTACACTATTTGAGAGTTTGATTCCATAGATATTTAGAATTAAACTCAAAAATATTCACTAATAGTACTTCAATGGCCTTCGGATTTGCCATCTGCAATTTAGAAACATCCCACACATGTTCAGGGTCAGTAACATATTTCCTAAGCAAGGATATATGGAAGGTGTCATGGATTTTGGATAGATTAGGTGGTAATGCAAGTTGGTATGCAACCAGACTGATATTTTTCATGATCTCAAAGGGCCCCACAAAATATGGATCCAACTTCATGGATTTGATACTGTAACCACCAAAAAGGCTCACACCTAATAGGGTCTATTGCAATTAAATAAATATAACAACTAACATGGACTAATTGACAACAAAAGGAGAAACAAAATATGATAATCATTTATTAATTCCAAATTGATTCAAGTTACATATTCATCCCTCTTAGGGATACCCATTTTGATACTTCAATTACAATAGATCTAACCTCCTTTTAGGGTATATGTGAATCAAATGCCTTCTAGGGTGACATGAACTACTCTAGGGTGTCGATGATCCTCTTCTGCATGATTAGAGGCATTTTTTGCCTTGCATCCCAAAACCATGTTAGTCATGTATGCAATAAACAACAAGAAGCATGTTAAAATCAAAGGTAGCCTCTCTTTATGAGGCCTTTTGAGGATATTTCACAAAAGATAACATAACAAGAATGTAATCAAGAAAATGAATAAAACATGGTAAACCTACATTAATCATGAAATGTTGCCATCAAACATGTGCAAGAAATCAAGTACTATCTATCTATTGGGTTAGTTTATCAAATGGAAAGCATAAACACATGAAATAACCATTATTGCACTAATCACCAAATTGACAACATGAATGGAAATCTACCTTAAATACCTAATTCGATAGGTCAAGAATCTCTAAAATATAAATTAAACCTATAATAAGCATAATATGATCTACCTAATTAATCTAAAGAAAATAACATGTTGTGGCTGATCCACAACGCACCCCAAAATTGGGGACCCACCTTTTTTAAGGCTTTCAGAGGAAATCTCAGTGACCCAAATGCTAAAAATGAAGAAAAGGGGCAAAAATGCACGTGTAGAAAGTGTCGCGAAATCGCGACATGTCGCGAAATCGTGACATGTCGCTCCATCGCTGCCGAAAGAGGAGAGAGAAAAGGAAAATGAAAAAGTGTCACAAAATCGTGACATGTCGCTCCATCGCTGCCGGAAGAGGAGAGAGAAAAGGAAAATGAAAAAGTGTCACGAAATCGCGACATGTCGCTCCATCGCTGTCGGAAGAGGAGAGAGAAAAGGAAAATGAAAAAGTGTCACGAAATCGTGACATGTCGCTCCATCGCTGCCGAAAGAGGAGAGAGAAAAGGAAAATGAAAAGGTGTCATGAAATCACGACATGTCGCTCCATCGCTGTCGAAAGAGGAGAGAGAAAAGGAAAATGAAAAAGTGTCACGAAATAGCGACATGTCGCTTCATCGCTGCCGGAAGAGGAGAGAGAAAGGCAAAATGGAAAGGCGTAGTGATATCGTGACGCGCCACAAAATCGTAGGTCAAACTGGTCAAACGACATGAAGTGAAAAGCATCGCGAAATCGCTACAGGTTGCGACCGAGAATGTATGAAAGTGAAAAACGTCACGAAATTGTGACAGGTTGCAGCCAAAGTAGCGCCGGGTGAAAAGTGTCATGAAATCATGACAGATTGCAGGTGGAAGGCATGAAACGAAAAAACATCGTGAAATCACGACAGAAGCAAGCCGAGTTGTACGAAACAGAAAAGGCGTAGCGAAATCGTGATAAAAATCAGCAAAGGTGCATGAAGCGCAAAATGGTCACGAAATCGCGACAAAATCTATCGGAAGGCATGAAGAGCAAAAATGGTCACGAAATCATGACAGAAAGCAGCAAAGGGGGATGAAGCGAAAAGGCGTCGCGAAATCACGACAAGTTGCGGTTTCACGGCTCCGAAGTAGGGAAGCGTACGGATATCAAAATAGTAGCGAAATCGTGACAGATTGCGGTAAGAAGGCCCGAAGGAGAAAATGGTCATGAAATCATGACGAGTTGCGGTTGAAGCGTACAGAGAACAAAAGCGTCACGATTTCGTGACATGTCACGTTTTCGCTATGAAAGTGAAGGAGCAAGGCCACGGGCTATTTTTGGTCACAATTTTCATGGGACCGTTATGGAACATGTAGAAACGCATCGAACATTTGGCGCAAAGGCATGAGGTTTATGATAATGCTTCAGAGCGATGGTTACAGTATGCAGGCAGGACCAAACATTTCAAATTCGAGCAAAAGGTCAAAGCATCAAAGAAGCGAGAAAATGAAACGAAGCATTCTGGGAGGTGAAACAAAACGACGCAGGTGAACCGAAGAGCCATACCAGATAGTATAAAATTGGAAGCATAGATTGAACAGAGGGTTGGAAATTGCTGCTAGTAGAGTTGCAAAAACAAGGGCTTCATGCCATTCTGGGCCTGCACTTGGGCAATTTCCTTCATTTGTTCTAGATTTGTTTAACCTGGAACATTCTGTAATTGTAATTGATACATCATTCTAATACAGAAATACGAGAGTTGACATCTTATTGATAAGAAATAAGGAGTCATTATGCATGCAAGATTTAATGCTTTATTTTCCCTTTCAGATTTCTAGGCTTTTAGGTGAAGTTTAATGCAAATGTTTTTGGTTGCTTCATGCGAATGCCTAAAATCTGAAATTGCAGTAAAAACCCCAGAGACCCACACCTAGCTTATCTGGATTGTGCAAATTTGCAGGTTCAATAGGTTAGGTTGCATGCATAAAACCTCATTATCTTCGGTTTTATCAATCAAGATGGTAGCATTCTGGACATAGTTTAGTTGCATCTTCATTTGCATGCATTTTATTTTCAAACCCTTATTTCATTTTCTGCATTTTAATTACAGTCATTTAAATAAATAACTGAAAATTCATTAAAGCTCGTAGTCCATTGCAAATCCAAATTAAAGTAAACTACGGTGCCCCTTGTTAATATCCACTTGCAAACCCTAAGGTATTCCCAGCATTCAAATTGAAAAACATCATTGGTGAATGAAGAACCATCACAACAGGAACCTTGGAGAAATTATTTAGTCATAATTTCTTTGCAAGCAGAGGATTTTGGGACTCAGATCCTACCGGAGAGTGTGCTTTCACAATCGGGTGAAAACACCACTCAACAGATTGGCGCTAGAAGGAGGGCCTGTGCGGGTTTATTTTATCATGATTTTAGATGCTACGGGTTTATAATTGTTTAAGAATTTTAAATTGCTAAATATTTTAAGTCCATTTGATTAGCATCTTCGACCTCTAACACCACTCAACGGATTGGTGCTAGGAGGGCCGTACGGGTTTATTTTTAGTGTAATATAATTTTAAATTTTTGTATGCATTAGTCCTCTAACATTCAACAGATTGTAAAAAGGACGGTCTGAATTTATTTACCCGTTCTATTTTAAGCAATTCGGGTATGCTGTATATTTTTCTGATTGTTCATACAGAATTAAAGTGATTTGATTTAATTTTTCAGAATTTTGGTCTCATGCAATTACTTTTCATTTGATTTTAATGAATACATCTCTTAGTTGATGCTAACTTGATTTCTATTTTATATTGCAGGTTGAATATTCAACAGATTTGGTTCTAAAATTACATTTTAAGTTCACTAATGGCAACACTTGAGGAGCAAAGGGTATCCCTGAGAGCTGAAATAACATCTCTAAGAGAGAGAATGGTATTAATAATAGAGGATCATTATAAGGGTTTATCTATACCTGTGGTACCATATCATGTTCCTAAAATGTTATTGGATTTTTTACGGTGTTTTAATCAAGAAGTGCCACTAGGATACTTGCAAAAGTTGCATGTCTACAAGAATGCATTATGTCAATTCCAGATTTTCTATGAGGAGGTGGCTTGTAAGTTATTTGCATACATTTTGGATGATAGACCATTCTTTTGGTATAGCCAACTACCCATGGAGGTTAGGACTTCTTGGATACAATTAGAAGCAGCCTATCTTCATCATTTTGGTAATCAAGCTGACTTAGAAATATTGAAAAATCAATTTACCTCCATATGTAAAGAGTCTAATGAATCCTTGAGTCAATTCAATGGAAGATTTCGTGAGTTGCACTCCCAAATGTGGGAAAATTTTAACACATTGGAAGAGGAAGCCATGGAAGTATACCTAGGAGCCATACACCCCACACTTGCTTCACTCATTGAGGAAAAACCGAGTGGTTTGTCCCTAGAGAAAATCCATGAGGTCTTAGAAGAGATAGAATGACAAGGTCTTGAAGAAGAAAGGGCACAACATGTTCATATGAGAAATTGTTCTTTTGATGCCAACCTACACCAACCATCAAACATAGTACCCTCCACTCCAATGATACCTAAGGTAAGTGATCAAGGGGATGAATTTGAATACCCAAATTTTATGACCACCTTAGATGTAGTCCAAGAGGAGGTGCAAATTGCTAAAACAACATCCACTAGTGAGGATCATGTAGAGATACACGATTATCTAGAGGAAGGGGTTCTAAATTCAACAATGTTTGATATATGTGAATGGATGGAACCCACCATGGAATTAAATAAAGTGGTTGAAAGTGAAATGGAAAGAAAATTAATAAATGAATTTGAAGACATGATAGAGTTTCACCACTTGTTCTTGGAAGATACTATTGATGAGATGTGTAAAATTAAGGATCAAGAAATTCTTCACCCTCCAAATTATGATAATGAATCATGGGTTACTAATTTGGACAATGATAGCCTTATAAATTTGAATTCAAGAAATAACCCACTTTTGGAAATAATTGAACCATCTAAGGAAGGTGAAGATGAATTTGATGAGAAACACATTGATGAATTGGAAGATGTTGAAGAAATAGTTGAACGCCACCACTTGATTTTGAAAGATGATTATTATGATGCTTGGAAGAAGTGGGAAGACTTCACTCATTCCAAAGCTACTAATGAAACTTGTGTGCCAATTGATATGCAGGACGACATAATTGCCTACTCAAAGGAAGATATTACAACTCCTATACAATTTGAGGATGTTTTGGAAGAGGGTTTCAAATCTCATCAAATTTTGGAAGATTATAATGATCCTATCGCCAAGGACAAAGAAGAAAATGAATGGATGAATGAATCAAAAGATCATGTCACAAATACCATGGAGTTTCATCTCACGGATTTGGATGACGATTTTTACAATGGTTGGGGAAGGTATGGTAATGCATTCTTTTCTCACATCCCTATAGATGAAACTCATATTTCCCTTGATATACAGGATGTTGAACCTTCTACATCATACGAAGATCTCATATTCACGAGATTTGAAAAGGTGACAAAATTTGATCATGTTGAATATAAATTCATTGAAAGTGTGGATGCAAGTTTGCATGATGATTTGGAGGATTCAAATGAAGAGATACCATGGATAGTGAACAAAGAATTGGAACCAAATGACAGAGAGATTGATCAATTGGAAGCAATTCAAATGAAGGATCATCAAGATGAGTCATGGGACATACGCTTTGACCAAGAATGTTTGAGGATTGAAAATGATGACCATACTTTGAATTTAAATAATCTGAATGATGAAATGTCATTAAAGGTAAATGAAAAACAAGGTATAATTTTTAATCACACCTTTAATAACATGGTTTTAATGAACGGAAAAGAAGTTGATGCACTTGAATTGTTAAACCAAATTCATCAACAATTATTAATTGAATCTAGGATAAAAACTTTTAATGATCCTAATTTAGTAAATATCCTAGATGCTTGTAAATTGTTACACAAATTTGATTGGCCTACAAATTTGGAAAATAATTTGGTTTTAAAATTTGTAGAAATAGGCTCCTACTTACAAAATTGCGTATTGGAAGAAGATAGCCTAATTCTAAATCAAAGAGTAAGTTTGGAAATGGAAGTTTTAAAGAATAGACATGATAAAATTGAAAATCATTTATTGTCTAATCATTTTAGTAATTTGATGCTCACCTATGGGAGTATTATTGGAACTAAATCAAATTGGTATGGTGAGCATGGAAAGTGGAAGTTTGTTGCATTGTTTGGTCTAGTGTTGTTTTTGTGGGATTCCCGCAACATTTGGCATGCATATCACGTTATATTTTTGTTTTTGTTGAAATGTTCTAATCATGTTTGGGATCCAGGAAAGTGATAAGCCAAGCTTTGCATCATCTTGTATTATAGTGTACATTTGTATATAGATTTTGGTTTTTGGTTTTTGGTTTGTGTTTTCAAATTTTCATTTTTGGGATTGCAGTTTGGTTTTGGATTGAATAAGTTTTAATTTAAAGTTGTGTGTTTATTTGACATTTTTTGTTTGTTTATTTAAAAAAAAAAAAAAAAAAATGATGAAAAAGTTGCCTTGAGATGCTAACTTATGTTCTAGATCGGGAGAATATGAAACATTGGAATTGTCTTGTAGAAGCTCCACAAGTAACACAAACATTTTAAGTAATATCGTTTGAAACTTGTGATGCATGAAGTAGTCAGTTATATGGCAACATTTCATCTGCATTTCAAAAGACAATGCATTCATGTTACATCTCACTTTGCAAATACATGCCATCGTAGTTGCAAGTGCATTTCAAATGCAAATCATTAAAGTATGTCAAATCCTCTTAGGGTTGTGTTATAACATAAATATAAGAAAAATCCTAAGGTTGGAAACTGAGTCTTGAGATATCTAGAACCAAGCACATTTTATACACATTAAAAAGGATCTTGAGTAAAATGATCAAAACCTAACTTGGAAGAAAAGGGTTGGGCGAAAGAAGTATTTCATGTCTATCCTATTTATGCAACATGATCCTTAAACAATGGTTTTGACCACTTCCATTAAGCTTAAAGCCTAAAATCAGAGTAGTAAGGATAGGGCTAAATCCTCATCGAACTTAGGTTGAGGATCCAATTCCCCAAAGCTTTGATTTGACCTACATGGAGTAGTAAGGATAGGGCATAAATTCTCATCTCGCTTAGGTTGAGAATCTGATTCCCCAAAGCTCCTATGTCTCATTTCATAATAAATCTTGGATTGGAAGGATCGTACTACTTGTCCTCTGCAAAGGATGGGTAGTCATCCCCAAGGTCTAAGCAACAAAATTAATATTTTCCATTTACATCTAAAGTTTGGATTGGAAGGATCATACTACTTGTCCCTAGCAAGGATGGGTAGTCATCCCTAAGGTCCAAGAAGTAAAAAATAAAATTTTCCCATCTCATCTTTATATTGGATTGGAAGGATCGTACTACTTGTCCTCTACAAAGGATGGGTAGTCATCCCCAAGGTCCAAAGAAATGAAGATAAGTTTTGGATTGTGGGGTTAGATATGCCCATGCATGGCAACATGTCTTGTCTAAAAAACAAGACCACCGATTGTCCAAAGGGTTAGACTAGCATGACCATTTCTTCCATAATTGGTTAAATTATTTTGCTCAAAGTGAGGTAATGAATTCTAAATCAGAATAGTAAGGATAGGGTTAAACTCTCATCTCGGTTGGTTGGGAGTCTGATTCCCCAAAGTTCTGATTTCACATTCACTTGCACATGGGTTCAAGATAGTAGGGACTCATAACCAACTTTGGGATATAATAAGTGGATCCTAAGAGGGTTTGGCAAATCTTGAATTTTTGTACATGATACTAGAAGAAAGATTATGCATTTTATAAAAGCGAGATCTCCTAGCATATTCATTAGGTTACACAAATCATTCACAATCTCATATATGCATTCATGCAAAACTGACAATGGAGTGTGGATCAATTTCAAACGATAGGGAAAGAAATTCATTGCACACACTGAGCTAATACTTGATGATTCTAATGATTCATGTACTTCTGATCTTTGGGCATTTGTTTTTATTGCTTATGTGTTAACACATATTTTTGAGTTTGTATGTGTTTCAGGTTGGGTTCTTACTAAAATGCTCAAGAGCATTTGACAAATAGAGTCGCCATTTGTTGTGGCTGATCCACAACACACCCCAAAATTGGGGACCCACCTTTTTTGAAGGCTTTCAGAGGAAATCTCAGTGACCCAGATGCTAAAAATGAAGAAAAGGGGCAAAAATGCACAAGTGTAGAAAGTGTCGCAAAATCGCGACATGTCGCTCCATCGCTGTCGGAAGAGGAGAGAGAAAAGGAAAATGAAAAAGTGTCACGAAATCACATGTCACTCCATCGCTGCCAAAAGAGGAGAGAGAAAAGGAAAATGAAAAAGTGTCACGAAGTCGTGACATGTCGCTCCATCGCTGCAGAAAGAGGAGAGAGAAAAGGAAAATGAAAAGGTGTCACAAAATCATGACATGTTGCTCCATCGCTGCTGGAAGAGGAAAGAGAAAAGGAAAATGAAAAAGTGTCACGAAATCGCGACATGTCGCTCCATCGCTATCGAAAGAGGAGAGAGAAAAGGAAAATGAAAAAGTTTCACGAAATCGTGACATGTCACTCCATCGCTACCGAAAGAGGAGAGAGAAAGGCAAAATGGAAAGGCGTAGTGATATCGCGACGCGTCGCAAAATTGTAGGTCAAACTGGTCAAACGACATGAAGTGAAAAGCATCGCGAAATCGCTACAGGTTGCGGCCGAGAATGTACAAAAGTGAAAAACGTCATGAAATCGTGACAGGTTGCAGCCAAAGCAGTGCTGGGTGAAAAGCGTCACGAAATCACGACAGATTGCAGGTGGAAGGCATGAAATGAAAAAACATCGCAAAATCATGACAGAAGCAAGCCCAATTGTACGGAATAGAAAAGGCGTAGCGAAATCACGACAAAAATCAGCAAAGGTGCATGAAGCGCAAAATGGTCATGAAATCATGACAGAATCTACCGGAAGGCGTGAAGAGCAAAAATGGTCATGAAATCACGATAGAAAGCAGCAAAGGGGGATAAAGCGAAAAGGCATCGCGAAATCGCGATAGGTTGCAGTTTCACGGCTCCGAAGCAGGGAAGCGTACAGAGATCAAAATGGTAGCAAAATCATGACAGATTGTGGCAAGAAGGCCCAAAGGAGAAAATGGTCATGAAATCGCGACGAGTTGCGACCGAAGCGTATGAAGAACAAAAGCGTCACGATTTCGTGACATGTCGCGTTTTTGCTATGAAAGTGAAGGAGCAAGGCCGCAAGCTATTTCTGGTCACGATTTTCATGGGACCGTTATGGAACATGCAAAAGTGCATCAAACACATGGTGCAAAGGCATGAGGTTTATGATAACGCTTCAGAGCGATGGTTACAGTATGCAGGCAGGACCAAATGTTTCAAATTCGAGCGAAAGGTCAAAGCATCAAAGAAGCAAGAAAATGAAACGAAGCGTTCTGGGAGGTGAAACAAAATGACGCAGGTGAACCGAAGAGTCGTGCCAGATAGTATAAAATTGGAAGCACAAATTGAACAGAGGGTTGGAAATTGCTGCTAGTAGAGTTGCAGAAACAAGGGCTTCATGCCATTCTGGGCTTGCACTTGGGCAATTTCCTTCATTTGTTCTAGATTTGTTTAACCTGGAACATTCTGTAATTGTAATTGATACATCATTCTAATACAGAAATACAGAGAGTTGACATCTTATTGATAAGAAAGAAGGAGTCATTATGCATGCAAGATTTAATGCTTTATTTTCCCTTTCAGATTTCTAGGCTTTTAGGTGAAGTTTAATGCAAATGTTTTTGGTTGCTTCATGCGAATGCCTAAAATCTGAAATTGCAGTAAAAACCCTAGAGACCCGCACCTAGATTATCTGGATTGTGCGAATTTGCAGGTTCAATAGGTTAGGTTGCATGCAGAAACCTCATTATCTTCGATTTTATCAATCAAGATGGTAGCATTCTGGACATAGTTTAGTTGCATCTTCATTTGCATGCATTTTATTTTCAAACCCTTATTTCATTTTTTGCATTTTAATTACAGTCATTTAAATAAATAACTGAAAATCCATTAAAGCTCAGAGTCCATTGCAAATCCAAATTAAAGTAAACTACAGTGCCCCTTGTTAATATCCACTTGCAAACCCTAAGGTATTCCCAGCATTCAAATTGAAAAACATCATTGGTGAATGAAGAACCATCACAATAGGAACCTTGGAGAAATTATTTAGTCATAATTTCTTTGCAAGCAGAGGATTTTGGGACTCAGATCCTACCAGAGAGTGTGCTTTCACAACTGGGTGAAAACACCACTCAACAAAATACAAGGGTATCTATCATCGTTTATCTGTCATCGTTTGCTCACCACGGGTCTGATGTGCGGTTAGCACTATTCACCATGATTGACAGCCATGATGGGGCTCTAAATACGTTTGCCCTCCAAATCCAGGCTTAATCTCTAATCCACCTTACCAAATTGATGTTCAAGGGTCACGTCTATGTCCTCTAATAGGTTTGGTGGTTGAATTTATCAGATGGTGCATGGATTGCATGAATTGGTGTTTATTGTCTCTCTTAGGATCCTAATACCTCCATGGCAATGTGATATTTAATTGGGTGGCAAAAGTGTCCCTCTCTATGCATCTAGGTGAGTATGCAATTTGATAGGGCTTCGCTACTTAATTGATTATGCTTCTCTCTCTTTTTCCTAATTTAGAGGGGGTACTTATAGAAAATTCCAAGGAGATAGGGGTGGCTTCCTCATGAATCAAAGATCAGGATTGGGTAGTTGAGTTTGTTAGATGGAAGAATCTAGGAACCTTCGTCGCTCAAACCACTCCAATCCACAACCAATTGGCCATTGCAACTGATTTTGGGTTGGATGAAGGCCAACTGATTCTGAGTGCTAACCACGGATGACATGCACGGTGAGAACTACTAACCATGGGTGTTAGTAGTGGCTAGCACTGACTAGGCAAAGATACCCAAATGAGTGGTAAAAACCACTGCTATACCTTGGATCTATCCAAAGGTCTTCCATATGGTCTTCTACCCATATGAATAGTCACCTCAACATGATGCATTTTAGGTGTCTACAGATGCCCCTATTAAGATGCATTTTAGGTGTCTACAGATGCCCCTATTAAGATGCATTATGATTTTGAACAATGCTGAGCAAAAATAGATCTCCTAAAATGATGTCATAGGTTGTATGATGATCATTAGTCTGATCAACATTAGATGCCCTAGGTCCAAAAAAAGGATGCGCATCCTAGAATAATTGCTTCTAACTCGATAGAAGGCTTAAATTTGAAAGAGTTCTACTCATCATCAGACATTTGGATAGCATCAATGCCAAGTAGGCTTTCGCACCTGTCAATCCTAAAGGAAGAGGTTTACAAATATAATTTCATATATGTTATTTTCCCCAATAGAAGGGTAAGCTTATGATAGTCTTTGGCAATGATTCATAAGATGAACATAATTTTGATAAGATCAAGGGATCTTCTATTGAATTTGATTTATGATATGTTATTATGACTACCCCCTCAAGTAACAAGTTGATGAGGGTAATGACATTAAATGAAGCGACGAGGTCGCTTGAACACTATGAATGATCTTTGAACAAATTAAGATTTAACATTTGATTACTTGGCAAGGCCTAATAAGCTATGATTGCAACTATTAATAATAATTAGTAATTTCTATCCCATGGAGTGGTCCAGCTATGAAGGCCTTCTTAGGTAATTGAAATGAAAATATTATCTATTAGGCATGTGTTGAATCATATTATCGATGATCTGCTAAAAATATCATAGGAGAATTGACATGAATATATCATTCCTATGGAGTAGTCCAACTGTGTAGGCCTTCTTAGGGATTAAAATTAATCATAACAATTCTACTATGATGAATTTTCCCCAAATTTCCTTATGGTGATTTACTCATCTTGCCATATTACATGGATTACAAGTCGCTACAACCGCCAAGTGTATAGGATAAATAACTGAATATGAGGCACATTTGGCTTTTGATTTATTTGTTAATTTTTGAATTGAATTAGTTTTATTGGCTGGGAGGTGTAGCACTCCATGAAATGATTGTCATAGCGATGACCTCGGTTGAATGTACATTGTAATATCGACCAGTTATTTTGTTCTATCCTATGATGACATTTTCCAATGTCGGTATGCATTGTTTGGCTGATTTAGCTTATTTTATATTTTTTGATGTAGTTCTAGTCTAATGAATAATTTTATTTTGACATTTTAAGGCTCTCCATGGTGGGACTTGGGAGCATTTAATGCAGCTCACTAACTGTGCCTATCAAATATGGGTAAATTTCTTGATCGCAGATCGTAGCCATGGTCACAAAACCCTAATTTGGGGACCGCGTGTGTCAGTTGTGGGCTGACTTGAATTCAAAAGGGTTAAATAAGGATTTTCTTTTGAAAAATTAATTATTTACCTGACAGTAAAAGTAAATCTGAGAGCTCTGAGAGGTAATTAACAAAATTTAACCTAGAATGCTGCTAAAAACCATACCTATTTCCATACATTCCACACTAATTGCTGATCAGCTAGAGGCTTCTACCAGTAAAAGAGTCGGTGCCTCCAAGGTAACTCAAAAACTAAGACCTCACTTGTACATTACTAGATTAAAATTAACCACATTAATAAATTGGTAAATTAACCTCATTAAACTACTGGTAACGAACCTCACCCTAGCTAGGTTTAGCATAGGTTAGATTAGGGGGTGGGTTACTTTTTATTATTTTTGCTTTTTTAGGTTTATTTTGGAAGGGTGGGACCAAAATGGGTCTCTCTACCTAGTTGCGAGTGGTAGACATGACTCCCAAGTAGCATATTGGGAGTTGTAGCTATTAGCCATGGTGGGATTTAAATCCCAACGGTCAAATTTTTTACTATTGGGCCGAACTTGGTTCCAACCCACGGTGCCCAAATTTCTTAGAATTTTTCAAAATTTTCCATTTTTTAATTTTTCTGGGGCAATTAATGTCATATATTGCTATTTTGAAGCACTCCTTTGGTGTTTTTTGAAATTTCTAATCATATTTTGCATGTTTTTGTGTTTTTATGAGATTTTTGTGATTTGTTTATCATTTTTTAGTTATTTTAATTATTTTCTACTTTATTTCTTTTATTCAGTCCTTAACAAATAGGGCAAGGGAGACCGATCTCCTTCACAACCTACATCACACATTGAATAGCGTAGAACAGGGTTGATTCACTACTGTGGGTTTTAGTTTCATCTTAAGCCTCCCCACTATTTGGGTGGACTAGGCATATCTTACTGCATTGGTCCATCACTAGGATGCAAGGACCAATACATTTCACCTGCCTATGGGTGAAATGACTGTTACCCTGGAGGACATATACTGCATCTTTGAGATGCCTATCAATGGCGAGGCCATCACTTCTTCTCCTATCGGGGTGAAGAAGGTATTATTTTATGCTATATTCAATGATCGAAGTGTGGAGTCATAGGGCCACATTGACTATGGAGGCATCCACATTGAAGAGTGGTATGAGGTCATATTTTTCTCTCAGAGGGAGGTAGTATTCATGCACCTCATCATTCATATCACCCTTTTAGATTATTCAAGTGTGAGGTTCCCTTGGAACCTCTTAGCTCAGACTAGAGATGTCATGGTTAGCTCGACCATGTGACCACTCATATTTTCTTGGGGGAGTGCTCTCTTAGTGTAGCTTTATCATGAGTTATTCCAGATTAGCCACCATAGTAGAGTGGGCATTGGCTGCACCATATCTGAATAGAGCATCCCATCAACTTGCCTATGCAAATCACTACCTATGTTGATTATCATCAATGATATACCACCTACTGGTCCTAGGAGCAGGAGTGCTTCAAGAGTAGGTCTCATGTAGGAAACCTAGATCATTACATCGATTGCTTTGCATAGTTATGCCCCGAGGATATCTAGTGGCAACCCTACATGGACTACCCACCCTATATGTATGCAAATAAATACCTATGTTGGGTGCATAGAGACAGATGGATCATCGATTACAAGGCTAATTAACATGAGTACCACTACTTCTATCATGTCCTATGATAGTTTGGGATTCAGTAGGATATTCCAGCTATACCAACCAATTATAGATGCTTGGTCTTGGAGAGGGCCCTGACCTAGCCCTAGGTCACTCCACTAGGAGAGGAGGATAATGACTTCTAGGATTCAGGGTTAGCAGATACTGGGACTACTCCAAATTATGATGGCTAGTGGATTGACTTTCAATGGCACGGTGAGGGTCCTCTAGGTCGACTAGCTGAGGGTGTAGAGGTCATAGAGGTGGATCCTCATGGGTGCTAGACTTGTCAGTGGATATATGGAGCATGGGGCACAACATAGGAGGACCTACAGGTAGAGGTAGAGGAGGCATCAAAGGAGGGTGAGGCGCCTCCGAACAGTAATATTGGGTAATTGAGAGCCTATATTGCTGACCTCTAGAGCTAGGTGGGGAGACTCTACACCCAACTACTACATAGGGATACCTCTATCACCACTCTAGAGGTGAATTTTTCTTAGAGGTAGAGGCAATGGTAAGGATACAAGGAGGAGAGGGTAGCTCTCTAGGCATAGGTTACCACTGTAGGCACTCAGATCACACAACTCACTAGCGAGTGGGATCTGGAACAGGCACAATTGAGTGTTGTAAATAATGAGAGGGACTTTCTTAGGGTAGCAAGAGAAGATCCCTCATCCTTGTAGGTTATCATGCCACCTTTGGTAGTACCATATCCTATATTGCCAAGAGGTCACGATCCTATGGCCAAGATCCAGTAGTTACATACCCTCATGGAGGAGGGTAATACCCGACATACAATGTATGTATCCTGCATTGACCAACTAGAGGGTCACATTAGGCTACTAGACAGATAGATTCTAGAGGATACCCACACTACAGGGACCCACAAGAGCAGGTCTAGGACTAGAGAGACAGGGCAATTATCTGCTAGCTCAAGCCACAGGATGCATAGGACTGAGAGGACTCACAAGTCTTCGAGTACTTAGGGTGCCAGCTCATAGAGGACCCACAAGGATAGTAGAGGCAATGGAGGTGCCTCATATCCTAGGGGCACAGGCCCTATTTAGTACAGATCTTTAGAGATGCTTTATGTACCATTTTTTAGTGTAAGATCGAGGACCTATACATATGTATCATGTGGGAATTTTGATGTACCCCTATGTACTTATTGATACACATATTTATATGATATGACATTTCATATCATTACATGTGTACTTTATTTTTGGTATTTTATATTTTATGTTATGCATATGGATGCAATGCATTATTGATTTAATGATATATTATGTGATGTATGGATGACATGCACTAGCTATATGATAGATGATTAGATGTTATGATTTATGTATGCAGATGTACTACTTATGATGGATGCATCATGAATGCCATGTTTTGATGTTACATGTATGTATATATTTATTTTATGTGTATGCATTTAATGTACACTACTATGACATAATCTATGCCCTGTATGTACTGCATGTATTTCTTTTTTTCTTTGATAATGTGTTATGTAAAATGGACATGTATGATTTAATAACTTAAAACATAATGTATGCAATGTGAGTTTTAATAAATCTAATGGATGACACCATAGAATGTATAACAATCATGGATTGTAGTTGCTTTATCTTTTTGTGAAAGATAGTACACCCATATGTGAGATGCAATGATATATGTTTTATGTTCATAAGATTTTGTAAATTAAAATAATATGTATAATATAATCAGTGGCTATCTAAATGTCATTTCTGGCATCCATCTGATATCTAATTATATAGTACACATAGTTCTAATAAAAAAACTCTTATAAAAGAGATTGATGTTTTGATGATTGCATTTGAAAATTGGTTGTTGCTATTTGGGAATTTTTGAGGTTTACCATGAGACTCAAACACCCTAATTGACTTATCAAAAGTTGTATAATAACCATACTAGACTTCTAAAACATAATTTTTTTGCTAGGATAAGCCTTAAATGTTCATTATCCCTGTGTGTGCAAATGAATATATTAAGATAAGACATAAGCATACCTCAATGTTAGGCAGGATTATTTCAGTCTATTGCTAAAATAGGGGGTCTGCAAATATCTTACCCAATCCTAGGTTTAGATTTTAGTTGGATGAGACCAGTAGGCGATACAGGACACTTGAAGCTAGATCTTCCACATTTAAACATTGGTCTGCACATAAGAAAAATGATAATGCATCATATATATCATCATGTGTAAGGTACATTAGTGCTGACAATTCCAGGGATCCAAGCTCACTCCATTATTTGCTTCATTTTTTTGGGATACTTGCTTATATAAAGTGATAAAATTCATTGTTTATTTTTGTACTATAGTGATAAGAATAATTGTTTATTTTTTACTTTCTCTTTTTTATTTTGAGCAAGGGATTTGATACTGATTTTACTTTATTTATACAATTTGATCTTCATTTGATCTAACTTTTTTGGGATTTACATTTGATAATTTGCTTTAGAAAATTCCTTTGGGTATTTTAGTTTGTGGAACTATTTATGGGATATCGATCTAGGATATTGATATTATGATATCAATATGGGATATCACTCTAGGATATTATTCATTTTAACATAAGAAAGAGATTTTGGGTAGGGAATAAAGTTGTCCTTTTGCCAATTACCAACATTTCCCATACTGTCTTCATAGGGGGATAAGCAAGAATAAATATTTTCACCTCAGGATACCTGGTCTTGCTTCATGGATTTCATCTTCACCTAGTCCTTATTAGGATTTTTTAATTTTTTGATTAGTTATAGGATTCTGATATGCTAAGGGCTATACTAACTAGACCTCAACTACAAAAGCAAAGTAAGTTTTCTATAAACTCTTGAGAAGACCACTAGATATGGTTGAATTACTGAAAAAACCCTAGTATATTATTCATAGCAACAAGATGGGTTGTGTTGAAAAACACAATTACTCACAAGGGTGAATTATGGATGAAAAATATAATGCATATATGCATGATTAAAACACAAGCGTGGTGTCATTTGTAAGATTGTTAAAATTATTTATTCTAATGGAAGGGCGATGGATATAAATGCCTAATGCAATGCAAAGGTGAAATGCATAATGAAATGCAATGCAATGATGCAAATTAAATGCACATGTTTTTGAATTTTGATATTTTCCAATTTTTTTTTATGGATTTTAACATTTTTACCAAGGGATTTTTGAAAATCCTTGGAGCCTTTTGGGATTGAACAAGTGGTTTTGATAAAACTCTTATAGCCTTTTGAGATTGACCAAGTGGTTTTGAGAAACCCTTGGAGCCTTTTGGGATTGACCAAATGATTTTGAGAAACCTTTGGAGCCTTTTGGGATTGACCAAACGGTTTTGAGAAACCCTTGGAGCCTTTTTGGGTTTTACCAAGTGGTTTTGAGAAACCCTTGGAGCCTTTTGGGATTGACCAAGCGGTTTTGATAAAACCTTGGAGCCTTTTTAGAATGACCAAAGGACTTACAGATGCCTTTGGAGCATTTTATAAATGACCAAAGGACTTACAAATGTCTTTGGATCCTTTTATGGTTCTTAGGCATAGAACACTTTAAGATGAAGGATATTGAGAGGTTCAGGATCTTCAACTCCTCCAAGCGATGTTAAGAAATATGTCCCAGGTTCAATCTTCTCTGATATCATATAAGGACCCAACTAGTTAGTCACAAATTTGTCTCACATTTTTGATGGTAAATTTGAGTTTTTTTGGTTCTCTTTCAGCACATTATCACCAAACTCAAAGTCTCTCAGGTGGAATTTTCTATTGTAAGCTCATTTTAAGTGCTCCTAATAAACATGAAGGTGCTCAAGGGTATTCACGTGATGTTCATCAAGTAGCATCAATTGATCTAGGTGAGCTTGCCATGCAGTGTCATCATTGATAAACTCTTTCAATTCGATGCACAATGTTGGAATTTTCAACTCTAAGGGCATAATGGCCTCAGTGCCATATAATAATGAAAATGGAGTTTTCCCAATGGGCATCTGAATACTAGTCCTATAAGCCCATAATTCAAGGGGCAGTTGTATGTGCCAATATTTGTGGTGCTTTTGTATCATTTTTTTAATATGGAGACCATTGTCTTATTTAAAGCTTTAACCTAACTGTTTGCATATAAACAATATGGAGTAGCAAAACTGTGTTTTATTCTATACTTAGATGTCAAAGCTCTCATAGTTTTTTTTTAAATGACGTTCCATTATCTAAAACTATCTTGGATGGTATCCCAAAATAACTAATGATATTGGTGAGTATAAACTCAATAATACACACTCTAGTTGTCATTGTTAAGGGAATGGCTTCCACCCACTTAGTGAAATACTCAGTAGCCACGATAATAAAAGTATGCCAACCCATTGATGGAGGAGAGATATTACCAATGAGATCAAGTCCCTATTGAGAAAATGGCCCAGTCGCTTGAATGGGATGTAAGGCCTGTGATGGTAGGTGCATAATATTAGCATGATGCTAGTATTTAATGCATTTCTTGACATACACATTGTAATGCTTCTCCATATTGTGCCAATAATAACCAATACAAAGGATGCACTTGAAAATAGCCATGCCATTGCAATGGACACCACACATACCATTGTGAGCTTACAAAATTGCCCAAGATGAATCTTGGGGATCAAGACAATGAAGGAGAACTCCATCATAGCTTATACGGTACAAGATGTCTGTTAACAAGACATACTTTGTCACTTTTTGTTTTAATGTGCATTTTGTAGCACATAATAATCCCTAAAGGATTACACCAAGTTTAATAAAGTCATATATCTATGATGTCCAATTATGATAAGCTTCGACCTTGATAAATAAGACAACATGCTTCCCCTGTGGTTCTACATTTACAAATGTAGACTATGAAACCACCCTGTGGTGAATGGTAGTACCAATCCTTGTCGAATCATGCAAGATCAAATACCCCCAAGATGCTCTCTCAAGAAAGTCTCTGGCTTTTTAGAACCACTAATGGTTTGGTTCTACATGAATCATGTTGATTGACTCTTTATTATCCAATGCTTCACACTACACAACAAAATGTGATAGTATTTTTACATGGATGGTAGTGAAATCGATAGATGGATTCTAAGGGATTAGAGATCCCAAATATGCCATTGTGTCTACAAATATATTGGATGAATTGGGGATTGCCTCGATGTCATACCACTCTAGTCGAGCCAAATAAATGTCAACAATATCCTTGTAAGCTTTTAGTACCAAGCATCGACATTGAAATAGTCCCTTAACTTGGTTAATAATGATAAGGGAATCACCATAGATATTTAACCTTTTTATCTTCATGGCAACAACTATTTGGAGACCCAAAATTAGGGCTTCATATTAAAAATTGTTGTTAGTGCAAGGAAATTCCAATTTGAATAAGGCATTGGAGCTCCTTGTGGTGTGAACAACACTATTCCTACACCACCCCCTTGCTCACACTTCAAAACATCTAAGAACAAGGTTATATCGACTTTTTTGTCTAGTTATTTGAGTTTAGGTGCTTCTAATAAGGCAAATACTACATCATCAGGAAGCTCTATGGTGAGGGACCTACTATATTCGAGAGGCACCTCAGCTAGTTGATCTGCTATGACTTGTCCCTTAATGGAATTTTGGCTTATGAATTCTAGATCAAACTCTATAAGTAGCATGATCCACTTTATAGTACATGTATTATTATATGTCTTGCTCATCATATACTACAAAGGATTTTTTTTGAATATGAAATACGTCATATGACTCAACATATAGTGTCACAATTTCTTTGTAGCGAACACTACTAAATACAACATTTCAACATATGCATATTTGAGCTCATAATTCACCAAGGTTCAGCTAATATAATATATGGCCTACTCGTTTTCTTGCACATTCTTTTGGGTTAAAATATTTCCCAGTGCAAATTTGGTTTCTAATATATATAGAAAAAATAGCACATCTGGCCTTGGTGGAGCTAGCATTGGTGATGTCACCAGATATTGCTTCATTTCAGCAAAGGTTGCTTGAAAGTCCTTGTCCCAATTGAAAGGGATCCCCTTGTGTAGCAAACGATTCATGGATTGATATTTATTTGGTAATTGAGCGATAAATTGCTTTATAGATGCTACTTTGCCCTAAAGGCTTCTTAATTATTTGATGTTCATGGGGGGATGCATTTCTAAATTAGACTTGACCTTTTCTCGGTTAACTTTGATGCCTTATTTTGAAATGATGAATCCTAAGATATTTCTTGAAGTTATGCCAAACATGCACTTCTTAGGATTCAACCTAACATTATGCTCTATCAGGTGATCAAAGACCTTCCTCAAGACCTCCGCATTCTTAGAATGCAATAATGACTTTGCCAACAAGTCATTAATATAATATTTTAAGATTTTATACATATAGTCATGAAAGATGTATGTCATAGCCCTCTGATATGTGGCAACAACATTTTTAAGACCAAATGACATAAATTTATAGCAAAATGTTCTCCATGGTGTTATAAACACAGTTTTATGTTGGTTTTCGAGCTTAATTTGAATTTTATTGTACCTAGAAAAATGAGAGCATCTCATGACCTGCAGTTGTGTCTACAAGAGTATCAATATTTAGTAATAGAAATGAATCCTTTAGTGTTGCCTTATTTAGGTATCTAAAATACATGCAAATACAAATCCTTCCATCAGGTTTTCGTACAAGCACCATATTAGATACCCATTCTAGATATTCAATGGAGATAACAAACTCTACATCCAACAAATTTTACAACTCATCCTTAACCATTAAGGCTATTGTTGGATGCATCTTCCTAAGTTTTTTCTTTATTGGCTTCTTTGATGGATCTAGTGAAAGGTTATGAGTAACCAATTTTGGATCTAGACTCGGCATATCCTTGTAAGTCCAAGCAAAGAGAGTAGATCTCTCTCAGTAGAGGGATGAGTTTGGCATGCTCATCAAGAGTAAAACTTTCTCTAAATTTAACCTTCCTTGGATTTGTGGGATATATTACTAATATCCACTTTGAAGGTTTCCTCTACTGACATATGGGATCCCTCCTCAAGTGAATGAGGAGTAGGGATCAAGTGGATGTCATCTGCTAGATTTATAGTTTTTGCATTGGAAGCATCCTCACCATGATAGACATCATGTGCACAACCAGGCATAAAATGGAAAGGTTGTAGCATTTCTTCATTAAGAAATAATATTCAAGCTCTAGTGGTGAATCAGCGTGATCCCAATTGATAGTATATATATTTAGATGTAATGGTTTGGATGGATCGGTTGGATTGTGGAGTGGAGTGGTCAAATCAATGGAGATCATGTTGATAGAATGGATTATGTCTCCAATACCATGTGCAAGTGACTCAACATTAATAAAACTACCATTCATGAGATGTGGTTCTAGGGGTATGGGGATATCTGGATCTGATCTATGAATAGATTATCATATGGGATCACTGGGCTCAAGGATCTCCATGTACATTGGCATATTGGGAAACACCATATGAATAATCATATTAAGATTTTGTGGTTTCCCTCTAAAACATAGATGGAGATCAATATCTTTGCGCATCTCCTCAGCTGTATACAACATATTACAATGGAATAAGTATGGAGGTACTAAGTAGGCTCTCTCTATCTCATATTATTTATCACTATCATAATACATACCTTCATTTACCCTCATAGGAATGGAAAATTCTAGAAAATATAGCCCCATATAGGTTATATCTTGATTACTATCATTGCTATCCAATAGAACTAGGTACAAACACCATAAATATGATACTATTGAATAGACAAGCTTACCCTCATGCTTCGATTGATCATTGGGTGAGGACTCATTGTCCTCTCCTACACTACAGATTGGTCCACCTATTTTGAAAATGGACTCTGCTATGTCCTCGTCGGAGTGCCCTTCCAACTCGGGATCTATCTCTACAATAAAATATTGATCCTGCATGCCTATGTTATTGGCTACCCCATGGATTTGTTGCCCCAAGTTTTCTCTTGGTAAATCATTTGGACTTGCATCCACCAAGATATCCTTATGATATGTCTTGGATGGTCCTATGGTGATGTAAGACAGCATCCGGGTATCCCTATAGAATGCATAATGATTAGGTTGATAAGGATTGAAGTTAACTTCACCCCCTAAACTAAGGTATAAGTGGTCTAAAGATATCGTGAGGAGTTTAGCCTATCCTCCACTATAAAATTCCAACCCGAACCTATTCGTAGGTAACTAATATTGTGGTTCTATAGGCCTCTTACACCCCTAATTGAATAGTCCAAGACCATAACCATGCTAATGGTAACACTTGAAGTATCTCATGGCATAGTCTGGGTTAGATAGATAATGAACTTTTATAGTGAACAATTCATTATCATCCTCAACTATGGGCACGAGAGATGCAACTTGGTCTAGCCCTCTATAGATGAAGTTGGTTTGGTTAGGTGGCACCCCCAATGGTTCCATCGTCACTATGGGAAGGTGATGGGCTCAGGGTCGGCCCATGTCCTATGCAGTCTCAATAATAGGCATGAACATCATGTTATTCATAATTTATTCCCCTAATCTGAGATTAGCCAAATGGATGATCATCTACAACATAGATGACCCTGCTAAAGACACAGGTGAAGCAGATTAAGGTGCCTATTTGACTCCTCCTTGAACTTCATGTACTTCCATGAGAGTAGGGGCTTTAACAATAATTGGCTTGGGCTTTTTATTTATCTTCTTTTTTCCCACCTTTTCTTTCAACTTCCTATCATCCCACTGTATCATGGATGCAATCAGTCTAATAGAAGTAGTTGTTGTGTGCTCTGATCATTGAGATACGAACATTATAGGTCTAGCACACACTTCTTTGACTTTACCTCCTAGATCTTTGATTGGTGATGTTTTTTGCACATCCAAGTGCATTAAGGGGAGAACAAATTACCTCAACAAATCTACTAGATTCATGTATTTAAAGGGTTCTTCATCTGAAGGCACCATGTGAACCTATCCCTCATGAATGTATTTGATACACTAGTGTAGAATAGAAGGGATGCAATACATTTCTTTGATCCAAGGCCTCCCTAGAATTATATTATACTACATAGTACCTTCGATTACATGGCACATCATTGGGATTATCTTCAATCCTACCTGGATAGGTAAAACTATAGTACCAACCATCAAGCATAATGCATCATTGAACACTCTCAACGTGAAGGTAGAAAGGATGATATGCATCTTGGATAACTTCAAGCGAGTTAATGCCTTGGTAGTTATGATATTTATCGATGACACCATGTCAATAAAAACCCGCTTGAATGGTTTGTGATTCACACATGCAATAATATGCAACGGTGGGTCTGCTATAATAGTAGAAACCATCTTGATTTTATGGTCATGAAATTGAATGATCAGTTCTTGACACTGTTGCATGTGCCCCATGAAGTGTATAAATTCTTCAGGATCCTAAGGCTGCACTTCTATGGACCTTAAAATGTCCATGAGTGTCTCCCTATGCTTGGGATACTGCTGAATTAGCTCATAAATTTACAACTTCGTTGGATTTTTGTATAGGTTTTGAATCAACCTACTTCTGATGGTCACCATCGATCTAGATGGTGGTTCGGGCACATACTGGTATGGCCTTGGAGGAGGCACAACTTGGACCCTAATAGGCACTGGAGGTTGATTCGGTCATTCATATCTTGCATTTCTTGTGACAACGTTGACCATACTGATGAACCCCTGGGTTGGTTATTCAATTCATACTTGGTTGACCTATCCAACATTATTCTTGGGTGCCTCATGATTTGGTAGAGGATTTTTGTAAATCCTCATATTTTGGTTGTTGGGTTCTTGTGGGTTGTCAACAAGAAGTGTACCTCTCTCGATCATATTTTGCATAAGATATTTGAAAGACCAACATACCTCGATGTCATGGCCTTTTGATCAGTGAAAGATGCAATAATGATCATTTTTATAGCCTTTAGGCTTAGGTTGATTAGGATCCATCATCTTGAATTTGGGTAATTTTATAGCCTTAGCCTCACATAACTTATGAAAAATCAAAGTCAACGACTCTAATAACTGAGTGAATATGCAAGGTGGGTATTGTTCCTTATTTCTATCCTTATAATTGTTGTTGCACTACTCATGCTATGCAGGTGGAGGTTAGGCTTGATAATTTTTCTTTTACTTCCCTTTTTCTCCCTTTTGAAGGTTCAACACTACCTGATTAACATGGGCCATCTTGGCATGCTATCTCTTAGTGATTTTCTTGTGACCCTCCTTATTATTCCTAAGCTTCAAGTTACCATTATATAACTTGATGCCCTCAATCACCTTGGATTGCACCAAAGCCTCTTTGAATGTCTGGTATTGTTGCAACTGTAGCAACAATGAAATGTGCTTGGCATAATTCTTCATGAACATTCATGTTAATTCAGGGATGGGATAGATAATGGTATCTTTACCATCATCTTCCTCCATAATTTTCTATAATACATCTCTAGCTCATTGTCATGTTGCGTTAGATCATCCAGGTCAGATAATTTTACCTTATTCTTGATGTCAAAGTAGAAGCGTTCAATAAATGCATTAGCTAGTTGCTTTAAACTAGTAATATTATGCCTCTTTAGTTGGTTGAACCACTCTCGATCTGGTTCTAAGAGGTTCATTATGAAGGTGTGTAGGAGCAAAGCATCTTTGATATCAATATGAAAGCACATATCTAGGAAACTAGTCACATGCTCCTCTACATCCTCCTCTCCTTGAAACTTTTCCAGCCTAGGCATCTTGAAATGCTCAGGATATGTTGGAATAGTGTTAAGATCCTGCTATAAAATAAACTCAAATAACACACTCTCACACGATTGCTTGGAAATAAACTCACATAAACATCATATTAATATAACAAAAATTTGCATAAAGGAACAATCTCACAATAAGACAGAATCACAGGCCTCTTCGAGGGGGCAACCTCCTTCAATACTTCATTAATTTGCAAAAAGATGGTTACATTGGTGCCTTTTCGGGTATTTAAGGAGTTTCCTTCCAAGGTTGGCTTACATGCAAAATGCCACCTGGATTACATGCATAATGCCACCCAAATTACATGCATAGTGCCACTTTGAATTACATGCACAATGCCACTCGAATTACATGCATAATGCCACACGAATTACATGCACAATGCCACCTTACCTAACCTATCTACCATGTGTTACATAAAAAGGGTGCCATTTGTCATAGGCACTACCTAAGCTAAAACTTAGAACATTAAAAAATATTAATCATGGGTACTACCCACGTTCACTAGGAATTATTACATTAGGGAAGTTATTACATTAAGGGTTAGGATGAGATCCTAACAAATAGGCATTGACATGCATAAAGGTTCATTATGGATTTTGTTCAAGATAGGATTTTTATAAGCCATTTCTTTCTTCTCTATGGCTTGGACCTCCTCTGCTAAGGTCTTGTAGGATTGCAATGAAAGAAACTCCTCCTCTAAAGATTGTCTTGGAGGTAGCTTCGAAGGTAGGTTCTTCCTCGATCGAAATGGGGGACTAGGCTCGCCCTCCTCCTTGAATTGGGAGATTTTTGGATATTATTATTCTATTTTCTCTCCCACTTATTCCTCATACTACCTATGATCATGTTATTCACATGTTGGATGCCAATATCTATGTTGATTTGCATGGTAAGTATGTGTGTCTATGTGCTCAGGGTGTAACTCAAGTTATGAAGCCACTCATATACTGACACACTCCCTGATCTCACTGTGAGGATGTAAAATAGCACTAGCAAATCGATTCTCTATCTCTACACACTCCTTATGATCAAGGATGCATTGTTCATGCATCTATTGTTCATACAATTTTTGTCTTATGAACCTCTACCTCTGAGTATTCTCATTTTTTAGGCACTCTTTCTCTACGCAAACTTCCTCCAATTGATCTTGGATAATCTGCTATCTCTACTTTAACAATAGTCTATGAGCCCTATTAAGATGATCAGTTGTCTGAGGCCTCAGGGGAGTGTGTTCTGTTTGAATGGATTTATGAGTATGTACTCCAATGAACTAATTTACCACACTCTTGCCTTGATCTATAAAGACATAATTCATGTTAGTTTGTCTCCTATACTTAGTGTCTGCATGTGATGTAGGAGTAGGCATGTATTGAGAATGCTTGGAGCACTCTCCAGGTTCTCAAATGGTCCTAATGGTACTTCTGCTAAACATGCTCATGGGTCGAGATCATACAGGCATAGGCTTATATACTAAAATTCCCTAATACCCTGTCTAGACCATCTAATTGTTTGTTACACGATGGCTCATGAGGTGGTATACCATTTTCTCCCACTTTGGAAATGTCTATGGTGAACTTGGTAGGTTCACTCCTATAGGGAGTCTATGTGGGCCTATGCTTGGAAGCAGCCCTCTCTATTTACCCTGAATGGGTGGATATCAAACCTATCTATACTCGGATGGTGGAGGTCATGAACCTCCCTTAAATATAGGTCGAAGGGGTACCAGTATGGATCCCTTGATGATATATTCTTCTGTAGAACCCATGGATCCACATGGAATGTAGTAATGGTATATGCTATAATATGTGAAACCCCCATGCTGGGAAGTCCCATGCTCTAATTTATGCCTAGAGGGATGCCTAGTACTTTCTCTAATTAGGGGGTTCTCAAAAAAATCCCCTCATGTAGAATTATCCCCTCTAATGCTCGTTGAACGACGTCCAAGAGGTTTTTGTGATTGAGGACATTCTACATCATGTTATGCACTAGGTGGAGCTTGGGCCTCGATCTCGGGTCTATGCTCGGGTTGACCACTTCATGTTCACACCATTATGTATCCTATGTCTAGATTTAACTTTTATTAACACAAAGAATACAATGATGATTGTATCTTTTTATAATTTTAAAATGAGTCCTAGACTGTTTGATGTGTTTTCAATTTTTTGTATCAATAAAGTAACTATTATTATGTTTTGAAAAGTGTTGATTATTTTCTTAATTATTTAATACCTTTCACCTGTATTCTCATAACTCGACAACCTGGCTATGAACTCCAAGTCGTGTAATCCCCTAAAAGTGCAAAAATGAAAGTCCACACCTGGGAATGGAGTATAGGTCCTCCTAGATCCTCACCCATTTTCACCCAGTCAACGTCATACCCTGTGAAGAGGAGTATATGCAAATTTTCTAGGATACAAAATTTTATTGGATCTGGTATTTGTCTAGAACATAGGGTACGTGGGAGTTGGGCCAATGGATGGAAATCACCTCCACCATCATTGAAACCATACTAGTGGTTGGATGTGACTTCCAACTCACTATCATTTAATTTGGAATGCGGTGTGTGTGTGTTATTTTTAATTTGCATAAAGGAAATATGCATAATACAACACTCACATGCTCATTTCCTCCATGATATGCAAAAAACAAAATAACATTTGATATTCAGAAAGTATGCATGCTACATCCTACATGAACTTTCGACAATGCAACTTTATGATGAAAATGGCCTTTTATTTGGCCTCAAACTGCAAAATTAACACAAATTATTATAGCACGCTGGAGTCTAGGGTGGACTGCAATCATAGGTCCACTATTCCTAGCAACACCTAGAAAAAATTAAGAAACAATAACCCTAAGGACCTTAGTTCATTTTATCCTTATTTCATGGTTATCCTACTTAAATTTTATTTTTTAGTCTCTGGAAAAACATAGACAAAGAAATAATGCACAGAGAGTGAAAATGGGGCCTATCTCAGGTCTTCATCCAATTAAGCTTTGACTACCTGCTTTGTGACTCATCTGTTGCTGACCATGTCTCTTATGCATGGTTGTGACTGTTTCCCATGCATGTCAACTGTGGGCAACCTTTTTGCCCATGACTATCAGCCACAGTGAGTGCTTGCCATAAAAACACAGACCATAATCAATAAATTATGGAAAAAAAATATGGAGTTCCATCGTGATCACCTTTTGTAACCACAAAAAGGGCTCACACCTAATAGGGTCTATTATAATTAAATAAAGATAACAAATAACATGCACAAATTGACAACAAAAGGAGAAATAAAATACAAGAATCCTTTATTAATTCCAAATTGAGTCAAGTTACATATTCATCCCTCTTAGGGATACCCATTTTGATACTTCAATTACAATATATCTAATCCCATTTTAGGGTAGATGTGAATCAAATGCCTTCTAGGGTGACACGAACTACTCTAGGGTGTCGATGAACCTCTTCTCCATTATTAGAGGTATTTTCTAACTTGAATCCCAAAACCCTTTTAGTCCTATGTGCAATAAACAACAAGAAGCACATTAAAAGAAAAGGTAGCCTCTCCTGATCTTGCCTTTTGAGGAGATTTCACAAAAGATAACATAACAAGCATGTAATCAAGAAAATAAATAAAACATGGTAAACCTAGGTTACATGAAATGTTTCCATCAAACATGTGCAAGAAATCAAGTACTATCTATCTATTGGGCTAGTTTATCAAATGGAAAGCATAAACACATGAACTAACCACAATTGCACTAATCACAAAATTGACAACATGAATGGAAATCTACCTTAAATGCCTAATTAAATAGGTAAAGAATATATAAAATGTAAATTAAACCTATAATAATCATAATATGATCTACCTAAATCAATCTAAATAAAATAACACGAGGATCTATCATCATTTTCTCATAGTGGGCCTGATGTATGGCTAGAATTGTTCACTGTGGCTAACAACCGTGGTGGGGCTCTGAATAGGTTTGCCCTCCAAATTTGGGATTAATCTCTAATCCACCTTGCCAAAATGATGGTCAAGGATTGCCTCTATGTCCTCTGATAGGTTTGGTATTTGAATTGATAAAATGGTGCATGCATTACACAAATTGGTGTTTCTTGGCTCTCTTAGGCTCCTAAGACCTCCATGGAAATGTGATCTTCAATTGGGTGGTAAAATTCTCACTCTCTATGCATTTAGGTGAGTATGAAATTTGATAGGGCTTCACTTCTTAATTGATTATGCTTCTCTCTCTCTTTTCCCCAATTTAGAGGGGGTAATTATAGCAAATGCCAAGGGGCTAGGGGCAGCTTCCTCATGAAGCCAAGATTAATATTTGGCAGTTGAGTTTATTGGATGGAAGGATCTAGAACCTTCCTCACTCAAACCACTCCAATCCACAACCAATTGGCTATTGCAACTGATTTTGGGTTGGATGAAGGCCAACTAATTTTGAGTGTTGATCATGGATGACATGTGTGGTGAGCACTACTAACCGTGGGTGTCAGTATCAGCTAGCACTAACTAGGCAAATATGCCAAAATGAGTGGTAAAAACCACTGCTATACCCTGGATCTATCCAAATATCTTCCATATGGTCTTCTAGCATATCCCATATGAGTAGTCACCTTGGCATGACTCAATTTAGGTGTCTACAAATAGCACTTTTCTTTGGCTTAACCCTTAACAACACCTTATCTCCAACATAATACTCTCTTAGAGTACTTTTTAGATCTACATAATCTCTTGCCTATCAGTAGCTTCCTTAAGAATTTGCCTAATTTATTTTAGCTACTCTTCCATTACCCTAACCATTTATGGCCCAATCACAACTTTATCCTCTAGGTTATCCCAAGATAATGTTGTTCTACACTTTTTCCCATACAAGGTATCAAAAAGTGCCATTCCTAGTGAGGAGTGATGTCCATTATTGTAGGAAAACTCTACCAAAGGTAGATAATATTCCCATTGAGATTTGTGATCCATGTAGTACATGTGGAGCATGTCTTCCAAAACTTGGTTTACCCACTTTGTTTGACCATCGATTTCAGGGTGGTATGTTGAACTCATATTCAATTTTGTACCAACTACACTATGAAGGAATTTCCAAAATTTAGAAGTGAATTTGGAGTCTCTATCTAAGATAATTACCTTAGGAAACCCATGCAAGTAGAATATCTCTTTGATGAATCTGCTAGCCACTACCTGAGCATTGTCCTTGGTATTTCTCGATATGAATTGGGTAACCTTAGTCAATTTTTTGACCACTACAAAGATGGCATCATGTTGGTACCAAGTCTTGGGTAAACCTATGATAAAATCCATAGATATAACCTGCCATTTTTGCATAGGTATATCATGCAGATGAAGTTTTCCTACAGGATGTTGGCATTCCACCTTAAATTTCTGACATTCAAGGCATCGAGCAATAAAATCTATGATATCCTTCTTCATTCCTACCCAAAAGAAGGCTCTTTTCATGTTTTCTCACATTTTGGATCCTCCTAGATGAGAAAAATAAGGAGTCCTATGATCTTCTTGCATTATCAATTTCCTCAAATAACACATATTTGGTATATCAAAACCCTTCCCTTATAGCATAGAAAGTCATCTTTCACACTAAATTCCTTATTTCCTTTAGGATATTTGTCCATATTGACTCAAATTCCTTGGCGATACTCATATTGAGATTACTCCTGTCTCACTCGATCCATCAGGTCCATATGAATTTTGGTTATGGATGCTATATATTTCCTTCTACGCAAAGCATCAACTACTTTATTCTCTTTTCCCTTTATGTACTCAATCTCAAAATCATACTCAGAAAGAAATCCCACCCATCTTCTCTGTCTCGCATTGAGTATTGGTTGGGTGAATATATACCACATACTTTTATGGTTTGTTTTTAATTCAAAGGGCCTTACCACCAAGTAGTGGTGCCAAACCTTTAAAGCATGCACCACTGCAGCTAGCTCCAAATCATGCATAGCATAATTAACTTCATGCTTTTTGAGATTCCTTGAAGTATATGCCACCACTGACTCCTCTTGTGAGAGTACCCCACCCAACCCATCTATTGATGCATGAATGCACACTAAAATGTCCCCTTGAGGATCAAGAACCTTTAGCATCGGTGTAGTAGTAAACTTATGCTTTAGTAGTACGAAGGTAGCCTCACACTTCTCTGACCACTTGAATTATTTCCCCTTATTTTGAAGGTTTGTTATGGGTCTAACAATCTTGGAGTAGTCCTTTATATAACATATATAATATCCAATTAACACCATGAAACTTCACACTTTAGTCACATTGTAGGGGGTGTCCAATTCATAATAGCCTCTATATTTTATGGATCCATAGCAATCTGAAGAAGTGAAATTCACGATATTGCCTTAAGGGCATTTACTAGAAATGTATATCAGTTATAAAGAATTCAAAGGAAATATGGTATAAGCATGTAATCCACTAAAAAAAAGTAAAATAGGTAATCCAAATGATAAAAATATCTTTCTATTCATTCATAAGTAGCTTCAAAACTAGATTACAAAATATCCCCTTGAGGGCTTTACAAATTGATACATTTCATTACAATAACCAAGGGAATCTAGTCCCTTGGAAGGAGGCCTCTAAGGTGATAAATAATGGTGTGAACTCCTGCTTCCCACACTCAAGAGCTATTTTTGGGCTGATAATCTTGTGCCTCCTTAGCTCCTCCTCTTGCCTAGCATTCCTGTTCTTGAAGACAAGGGATTAAAAAGGGATTAAAAACATCTGTGTTATAGAATAAAGCCATAAAACCATGAAAAAGGAGCATATTCTACAACCATAAAAAGTGACCTACATACATATAAACTGATCTAGATTAAGAATGAAAATATTATTAACTAATTTAGATGCAAATAAACAAATTTTGAGGCAAGATCAAGGGTGAAACAATGCTAAAACAGTGACCATTCTTGGGTGAGACAGATAAACTTGCAACATTGGGGATCAAAAATCCTGCATCAAATCTACTCCAAATTACCTCAAAATTGGATTAGAGGTTCCTCTAGATATTCCTAAGGGGAATATGGAGGATTTTCTCTAAAATTATAATCTATTTTGTGACCGTACCTAGGTGTGCCATACATAGACTACTCACTGTACCCAAGTGGTACGGTTACAAAACTACCTTTGTTTTGTCACCTATGCCTATGGAAATTGGTCCAAAACTTGGGTAGGGGTGTTATCGACAGATGGGGCCAAAGAATGATTCAATTTTTTTGGTATCAGATTAGTGGATAGAGCCTATTTTCGTTGAAATAACCTTCGGATGAAGAGGATTTCAAGGCCAAGGTAAGATGGGTTTTAGTTGGCAAAATTTGGGGTTCAATTTGGGCAGCACTTCGTGGCATTAATCTCCAAATTATCCTCTCTGAAATTGGGAGTTTGAATCTCTTTTTATAGCCCAAAATGGCATCTAAGATAAAATGACATTTTTGGCCATGCGAGGCAAGTGATGCCACATGTCCTAATCATGTCATTGATTGATGAGGGGAAGGTTACCCCTTTGGGGCTCCCAATATACTACCTCACTACACATTTGTAGGTCCCCAATCAATTTGGGGTGATTAGACACATTAATGGTAGTCTTTGATTATCATTTAGCACGTACTTTGACTTTTTCAAGGGTCTAGTTAGGGGCTGTCCCACCCAGGGACGGTTATGGATGGTCGTCCCTGGGTGGGACGGTCACCAACTATGATTGTCCCTTGGTGGGACGGTCACCAAGAGGTGCCTCAAAACTTCCCTAAACTTCTAGGAACCCTCCAAAATGAGTTTTGGAGTCTTTTGGAAGCCTTTTTCTAGCCTAGAAGGGTGCCCAATAGGGCCATATGTTGTCAATAAGATGGCATATGTAATGCAATGATAGTATTATCTGATTTACATTATTTAGGTGTCTACAGATGCTCCATTTTTGGGATGCACAATGTTAAACAAATATTTGAGCAAAAATATATCACTAAATCATCAAATGATCAAGGTTTTTCATTAAAATAATCAAATTTGGATGTCTCCATTGTGGAAAGAGCATACATTCTTGGAATCCTTTCTATTGACATATTCAAAGGATCGATTGCAAGTATACCTTTTAGTCGTCCTATAATGACAGTCTTATGGTGCTTAGGGCATACTAGGTCTTGGTGCCTTGTATTCTTGTAAACCTTTAAATGGGTTAATTACTGAGGTTTCAAGGAGGTAAAGCCTATTTAATTTTCTTCTTATGTTGTTTCTTTGCCCCAACATGGGCTTGAAAATTTATCTTTAGGTAATATTCATCTGAATGCATGGAATTTACACTTCTGAGTGTCTAAATGTTAATTTGATTTTTGAATTCATCATTATGACTACCCCATCAAGCAATGATTCTATGAGGGCATGAAAAATGCTAAAGCAATGAGTCTCTTGAAACATATGACTTCATTGGGGTAACTCTTTGTTTTTCCCATGGTACTAAATACTTGTTTAGGGGTGATTTTTGACTATTTTGATGAATAGTTTTGGAAGAAAAATGCCAAATATCTCATTCCTGTGGAGCAGTCCAGCCATGGAGGCATTCTTGGGGACTAAAATAGAGTCTTATGATGCATCCAATTTTATTATAGGTTTAGTATTGATCCCTCCAATTTTCTTGCCCTGTCCGCCTTGTTTTTGTTGGGTTTTTGGCCCATTTTTTGAGTTTTTTTTAATGTTTTTTTAGTAAAATTTTCTTGTGTTCATCCTTGAAGGGGATGAGGACAACATTAATGATTTTCCTAGGGTGGGAAATCCAGAAAATAGTGCACCCATCCCACCCAGGGGCGGTCGGCTTCTTTTAGAGCTATAAAAGGCCAAAAAGGGCCATTTTAGCTCATTTGTGCATGCTACTTGGAGAATTTGAAGAGGAGATGAGTATGAGAGGGATTTATGAAGTAGGGTGCTATAAAAACATCAAACTAAAACATGATACAACTAGTATATGCATCAGGCGGTGGAGCCAGTGCGAAACGGGTATGAATTACATGCTTTTCTCTGCCCTATTTTATTATATTTTTGTAATTTCTGCTATAATTTCATGACTACAGTGCTAACCAAAGTTAATAAACCCTAGTAAGACTAAATTATATGAAATTTAGATTTTATTTATGTTTTATTTGCAAAAAATTAGGAGTAAATACCAATTTGTTTGTGTTTTTTAGGGTGTTCATGGCATTTTTAGGGGTCAAATTGATCCTATTTTACCCTTGTTTGGGTACCATCCTTATAAGGTACGGTAATTGGTGGCCATCCCTGGGTGGGATGGCTACCTAATTGGGGGATGTCCTTGGGTGGGACGGCCAAAAATTGGGCCAAAAGGGGCCCATTTCTATGCATTTTTTTGGTGTTTTTAAAGCAAAATTTTGTATTTTTAGGGTATTTTTGACACCCTACTTTGCATGAATAGATAGTTAGGAGTCAGTATAGGGTATCAAGTCTATTTTAGGTCACTAGAGTCTATTTTATTTCAACATACTGGAATTGGCTCGTTTCCATCATTCTAAAGAAATTTATGTGGTTAGATCACGTGGTGGGAGACCATGCCTATCTGACTACTTTGATAGACCTATGGGACCCTCATACTAATGATTTTCATTTAGCTACGAGGGAGATGATAGTGAAAATAGAGGGCATATATTAGATACTAAATATTATGATAGAGGGGCACTAGATAGTATATTCTTTGACAAAGCGATAAGAGGTCGTAGCACGTAGGTACTTCAAAGCATGTTGGGAGGATGTTTTTATTGATCTTCTCAACGAAGGGATTCTAGTGGCAATATGGTATTGAGATGGTGTGCTTGGCATTAGTTACACTTTGGTGATAACCTTGATCAACAACATGCTACTACCTAACTCTTCAAGAGCTAGGTTCCCACCTAATAGAGTTAGTTTTTACTCAAGTGGATTGTACAAAGGACGAGCCCATAGTTATGTCTTAGGATCCAATTTATTGGCATAGCTATATGATGAACTGTATGATATCCACTCTCATGGGTGGAAGGGTTTGGGTTGTAGCTTCCTACTATAAGCTTGAGCTTGGTAGCATATTATAGTGGAGATACCATAGGGACTACCATGGACCTCTCAAGTAGAAATACCAAATAGGGAGATTGGCTATGAGGAGCTATGGAAGAGGTCCTACGAGTTAGGGCATAGCCGACAATATGCTAGGGAGGTAGAGAACTATGCAGAGGCTTTATCATGTCTTAGGGTAGTGAACATTGAGTGGAGACCTTATAGGGGTTGTCTTGATTGGAGGGAGGCTGAGACACATCTACGCTAAGTTTGGTGAGGTAGATGGTTGATAGGATTACATGACATAAAGCGAGAGTACTTCCCCTATGATCGTGTGCTATGATAGTTCAGGCTACACCAAGGGTTGTCCAGGGAGCCAATGGTCTATCATCATTGTGGGGATGAGAGGAATCTAATATGGCCTATGGTAGAGGACTTGGGAGATGAGTTATTTTCTAAGGTGGCAATTTTTGATTTAGATGGACAATAAAGGAGTATGACACATGGTGGGCCATACGATAGTGGTGAGGGGAGGGACCACTAGGAGGGGATGCAACTACCAGGGAAGCAGATGTAGCTAGGGGTTCTCTAGATGAGAAGGACAATAGTGAGTCTCATGATGATGAGGAGATAGACACAGGTGAGCGATCTATGCATCAGTGTATGTCATTGGATAGGGCAGAGCTGATAGATGTATAGGATCTAGTGGGCTTTGATGAGAGATACTTGGGGATTAGGGTATGCAGGTATGGATAGTAGCATGAGATGCTATAATTTGTGGAGCTATAGAGTGATTGGGTATTTCTACAAGTGCAGGTGTAGAGTGCATAGGTTAATATGGAGAGGTAGGCAACAATGATAGCTACACTTTAGGCATAGGTTTGTGGACAAGGCCCTCTCCATGGGAAGTCCAGTAGTGGTGATCTAGCTAGGATGCAAGAGGAGATAACACATCTCCAAGTTTTTGTGGTGACCTATTAGACTAGGTGTCAAGAGGAGTGCACCTATATGGATATGATGGAGGATGATATAGTGCACTGTAAGGGGCGCATACCAGATTGATAATTAGCCATTGGATCACAACATAGCTATGGGAGTAGGATAGGAAACTCATCTACTCAGATGAGGGCTTCAAGCACTTCTTGGAGGATGGAGGCATCTGGAGGTAGCATATTAGGGAGTAGTAGGTATGGGAGCTCATGACGGACTCATATTGAGAGCAGAGGAGAGAGTTTAGGTACCGATACTTCGTGACCATGGTCAGCAAACTCTGATGGTTCTTTTTGGACTTTTGGGTGGAAATGTTGGATGACTCACTTTTATTGTAGCCTACAGGCAGTTTATGGACTATGACATAGCTTTTTAGTTTTTACATATATATATATATATATATATATGTATGACTTTTATTTTATCATTATGTCATTTTTTACTACTTTATGATATGAATGTAATGCTTATATTTACTTTATGATGTTATGATGGATATCTAACATGTATGCATGTATTTATCCGATGATATAATTTTATGATATGTATATGTGGATGCTTTATTGATATGCTTTTGCAAATTTAAATATGTGCATAAAATAGTCATTGGTCATCTAAATATTATTGCTAATTTTTAACTGGTATCTATCCTAGCTTATGAACATCACTTAATGAACAAAAGTGTAAATGTGTATGATTGGAAGTAATGATTGATTAGATTTAATTTTGTATGATGGATTTGTGAAGACTATTTTGATGCATTATATGCTAGCACCATAGACTGTACAAAATGTATCTTTGTTATTTTCATGTTATTATAACACTTGATTTAATGGACTTTGTAATTTTGACAAACATGTGATAGCATGATGTAAAAATGGAATGGATAATGTAATGTGATATGATATTATTTGATAGTTTTGAAGAGACTCAAACACTCTAGTTACCTAATCAAAATTCATATACTAACTATACAAGATATTTTGACAAAGTATGCACCTAGTAATATAACCAAGATAATCAATATCCCTGTGTGTGCATGTGAGTTCATTACCATGATAACACATAATATTAACCTAGTGCAAATGGGATTTATTCAGCCCATCAACACTAGATATCATTCTGCGAGTATCATTATCCTAATTTTTGTACTTAGTTGGATTAAACCACTATATAACCTAGGTTACAAAAATCTAGCTCATCCACATTCAAACATTGGTCTATACCTAAACAAGTTGCTTTATGGGATAGACATATCGTCATGTAGGAGGCTACTGCCATTGAAAAGTAGGCTATCCACCAAACCTGTGATGAGGATCACCTTATGGTTTGCTAATGCTGAGAATTCCAAGGATTCAAGTTTTGAAGTCCCTACATTTCTTTGAATTTCTCAAGGGAATTTCTCATTTTTATTTTTTGAGCAAGTTATTTTAGTAGTGGTGAGAACCACTATTTCTTTTTGCTTTTCCTAGTGATAATAATCACTATTTCTTTTTGCATCTTTTGAAGTGATAATAATCACTATTTCTTGTTGGAGTACTTTGAATGGATAATAATCACTATTGATTTTTCTCTTTGGGATACTTGCACCAGTGTAGGGCAAGGGATTTATGGGTAAGGAGGAACTTTTCCTTTTATCAATTCTTAGAATATTTGAACCATTCGCATAGGGGAATGGGCAAGATAACCTTTTCATTTGAAAGTAACCTAGACTACTTTACAATTTTCATATTTCCTTATGCTAGACTTGGATATATTAATGTGAAAATGTGTTGGTATTTTGATGTATACCAATAATTATCCAAGAAGGATTCTACCTTCTAAAGATCATGATAGCTTTCTACAAAATATGAGAAGACAACTAGATGTGGCTGAGTGATTGAAAAATTTAACTATGCTTTACTAAAAATGGCTAAGTGATGGGAAGGAAACATATAATGTAAATGTAAATGGTATATGTAATGTAAACAAGTCGTAATATTGACTCATAATAACAATTATTTTAATATATTCCTAGTTTACAAACCTGGTGCTAGACATGTATGATAAATTTGGAACTATGCATAATGCAATGATGATAATGCCTAATGCAGTTTATATGAAGTGCAATGAAGCAATATTTTTGTATTTTGATGATTTTAATGATGTTTTTAAATTTTTTTTATATAAATGTATATACATGCTAACCAATGGGCTTAATGAATGCCATTGGAGCTTTTGGGTGACTAAAGGGCTTATATATGCCTTTGGAGCATTTTGGGATGACCTAGGCAATCGTAGTGGGCCTAGGAACATTTTATTTTGACCTAGACGATTATACATAGGGATGTTTTATGGGGACCAAAGAGCTTATAGATGCCTTTGGGGAATTTTGGATTGACCTAGATGATCATAGATAGTCTAGGAGCATTTTTATTTAACCTAGATGGTCATTAACTGCTAGGAGCATTTTGGGGTGACCTAGACAGTCAACGATACTTAGAAAGTGTCCAGACTACCTATGAGCATTTTATTGTGACAAAAGGGCTTATAGATGCTTTTGAAGCTTTTAAGGTTGACCTAGAGGATCATAGATAGTCTAGGGGATTTTTTATTTGACCTAGATAGTCAAAGACCACTATGAGTGTTTAGGGTGACCTAGATGTTCAGTGACACTTAGGAAGTGTCTACGACTGTCTAAGGGCATTTGGTTGTGACTAAAGGGCTTATAGATACCTTTGGAGCTTTTAAGGTTGACCTAGATGATCGTAGATAGTCTAGGAGCTTTTTTATTTGACCTAGACAGTTAAAGATTGTTAGGATCTTTTTAGGTGACCTAGACGATCAGTGACACTTAAAAAGTGTCTATGATTGCCTAGGGGCATTTTGTTATGACCAAAGGGCTTATAGATGACTTTGGAGCTTGTAAGGTTGACCTAGATGATCGTAGTAGTCTAGGAGCTTTTTTATTTGACCTAGATGGTCAAAGATTGCTAAGAGCATTTAGGGTGACCTAGATGGTCAATGACACTTAGGAAGTGTCTATGACTACCTAGGGGAATTCGGTTGTGACTAAAGAGATTATAGATATATTTTGAGCTTTTAGGGTTGACCTAGACAATCATATATAGTCTAAGGATATTTTTATTTGACGTATATGGTCAAAGACCGTTAGGAGCCTTTTAGGTGACCTAGATGGTCAGTGAAACTTAGAAAGTGTCTATGATTACCTAGGGGTATTTTGTTGTGACCAAAGGTCTTATAGATGCCTTTGGAGCATTTAAGATTGACCTAAATGATCATAGATAGTGTTGGAGCTCTTTTATTTGACCTAGATGATCAAAGACCAATAGGAGCATTTTAGGGTGACCTAGATAGTCAATGACACTTAGAAAGTGTATGCGACTACCTAGGGGCATTTTGATGGTTCTCTAAGCATGAAATGGTCGTAAATGACTTATTTTCATGGGTTCAGGCTCTTCACTTCCTTCTATGGATGCTAAGCGATAAGTTCTAGGTCCAATCTAGCTTATGATGATGAATGGACCTAACCAGTTTGCTACAAATTTGTCTCACAAATTGGAGGGAAAATTTGAGTTTTTTTGGTTCTCTTTTAGAACTAAATCACCTACTTGAAAGTCACTTTGATGTACTTTAAAGTTGTTAACTCTTTTAAGATGTTCCTGATAAACACGTAGATGCTCAAGGACATTTACACATCATTCATCAAGCAACATTAACTGATCTAAACAAGCTTGTATAGCTATATCATCATCGATGAATTCTTGCATGGAAATGCGCAGTGATGGAATCTCTAACTCTAAAGGCATGATGGATTTAGCACCATACACTAGTGAAAATGGAGTTGCCCCAGTGGGTGTCCAAATGCTAGTGCGATAAGCCCAAAGGGCAAGAGGTAATTGATTATGCCAATATTCATGATTTTCCTTGACGGTTTTCTTCAAGATGGCTACTATTGTCTTATTTGACCTCTGCTTGCCCGTTGGATTATGGATAATAGGGCATGGAAAAGCTATGATTTATGTTATACTTTGTTTTTAATGCATGCACATCCTTATTTTTAAAGGGTGTTCCATTATCCGATATTATTTTGGATGGAATACCAAAATGATATATGATATTATGTAGCACGAACTCCGTAATGTGAGGTCTAATCGTTGTGGTAAGGGGAATTTCTTCCATCCATTTTGTGAAGTACTCAATTGCCATTATGATAAATGTGTGACGGACTGATGAGGTAGGTGAGATTTTTCCAATTAAATCAAACCCCCATTGTGCAAATGGCCAGATCGATTGAATTTGTTGTAAGGCCTGTGAAGGTACGTGTGTCAAATTTGCATGATGTTGACACTTCACACACTTCTTAACATAAGCGCAACAATCTTACTCTAAATTTTACCAATAATAGCCCATGCAAATAATGCACTTAGCAATGGTCATGCCGCTAAAGTGGCCACCACATGTACCGTTGTGTGCTTGGGTGATGGCCCAAGCTGAATCCTGTGAGTCTAAGAAACGAAGGAGGATACCTTCATAACTTCGATGATACATTATGTCCCCTAATAAGATATATTTTTCTGCATTTTGTTTGAATACTTGCTTTGCAGCATGAGACAATCTAGGTGGAATATTTCCCAAATTAATATAATCTTTAAACTGGATGGCCCAATCTTGCTTTGAAGAAGCCTCAATATTATGAATCATGCTATCCTTTTGATGTTTGTCTCATGTGAATGCTGATTGAGAGTGAACTTGGAGATATAGCATTGTGCTAGTATCAAAAGGAGTATGAGGGAACAAAGCCCCCCAGTTAGCGTTATTAAAATATTGGTGTAGTTGAGATAACCTTGCATGGGAAGGCTCAATCTGAATCATGTGAACAACTGGTATATTATTATGTTCTTCACACTCAGTCATAGATTGTACTAGAAATTTTACTTGGATAGTTGTGATATCATCTGAAGGGTCATGCGGGATTAGTGACCCTAAGGAAGCCATTGTATCCACAAAATGATTATATGAATGAGGGAGTGCCTCTATATCATACCATTAAAATTTGACTAGGAGTTTGTCCACTAGGTCTTTGTAGGCTTGCAATACAGGACACCTAAACTAGAATATCCCTTTAACCTGATTTACTATGAGCAAGGAATCATTGAAAATATTCAACTTTGCTATGTTCATGGCGATTACCATTTGAAGTCCTATGATGAGAGCTTCATACTTGGAATTGTTGTTAGTACAATGAAAATTAAGTTTAAATGAAATAGGTATGGGAGCCCCTTATGGTGTGAAAAACATGATACCTGCACCACCACATTGCTCGCATTTAGAACCATCGAAGAATAGATTTGTGTTCACCTGTGACTCAAGATCGACAAAATTCGATGATTATAAGATATGAAATACTCCATCATCAAGAAGTTTTATATTTAGAGGTTGATCATCCTATAGATTAGCCTTGTATAGTTTATTGGCTATGACTTGACCTTTGATAGATTTTTGTCCAATGAACTCTAGGTCAAATTCCATCAACAACATTATCCATTTTGCCATACGACTATTATGATATGTTTGACTCATCATGTAGCGCAATGGATTTATTTAGATAAAACATACATGGTATGATTAAGCATATATTGGTGTAGCTTTTTGGTGGCAAAGACCACTTCTAAGCATAGCTTCTCAACATATGCATATCTAGTTTCATAGCTGACCAGTATGCGGCTAATGTAATAAGTAGCCCGTTATTTATGGAATTCATTCTTTTGGGAAAACATGGTGCCCAAAACCAACTCAGTAGCTGAGATGTATAAATAGAATGACACTCCTGATCATGGTGGAACCAATACAGGCGGTAAATCTAGGTATTGTTTAATTTCATCAAAGGTATTTTGACATTCTTCGTCCCAATGAAATGAGACCCTATTGTGTAGCAACCTATTCATGGGTCGACACTTATCTGATAATTGTGCTATAAAGAATTTTATGGATGTGACCTTTCCTTGCAAACTTATTTGGATCTACCTCTATGCCTCTCTTGGAGACTATGAATCCCAAAAGTTTACCATATGTGACACCGAAGACACACTTTTTGGGATTAAGTCTAACATTGTGCTCTATGAGGCGATCTAGGATCTTACACAATACATCAAGATGTTCATGGCATAATAAATATTTTGCCAATAAATCATCCATGTAATCTTCCAAAATATTGTGCATGTAGTCATGGAAGATATATGTCATGGCTCGTTGGTAGGTAGCACCAACATTCTTAAGGCCAAAGGCATGACCTTGTAACAAAATATCCCCCAAGGTGTTGTGAAAACTATTTTGATTTGGTCTTCTAGATTAATACGAATCTGATTATATCCAAAAAATCCATCCATTAGGGATAGCATTTCATGTCCTACTATTGCATCTACCAACACATCGATGTTAGGTAAGGGAAATTCATCCTTAGGACTCACTTTGTTAAGATCTCAAAATTTGGTACAAATGTGAATCCTCCCATCAAGATTTTTGATGAGAACTATGTTTGAAACCCATGGTAGATAATCTACTGAAATGATGATATCATCATCCAATAGCTTTAGTAATTCATATTTCACCATTAAGGCTATTTTTGGGTTTATTTTTCATAACTTTTTCTTAACAGGTTTGATCTTGGGGTCTAATTTAATATTATGCATGACTATATTTGGGTCTATTCCTAGCATATCTTTATATGACCAAGCAAAAGCTTTAATCCTTGCTTTAAATGTAGCTATGAAATCATCTTGTTCACTTAGGGAGATACCTTACCCTAATTTAATGGTATGGGTATTATCAAGATTTGTATCGATATCCCTATCAATTGTTGGCTTAATTGACATGTGAGACCCATCCTCCAACTGATGTGGGGTGGGAATTAAGTGAATATCATCAGCTAGATTTTTTCTTCCATAGGAACTTTAGGGTCAACCTCAGATTGAAAAACATCCTGAGTAGTTCTTGAAGAAAATTTAAATGGTTGTAACATTTCCACACAAGGCCAATACTCTGAGGGTGATGGAGAAGAATCTTCTTGATCAAATTCAATTGCCTCTAAATCAAGATGCAATTGCTTGGATGTGTTATTTAGATTCACCAATGGTGTCATTAAATATATGTAAATCATGTTGATGGATACATGATCTCTTGCTCTAGGGTGAGTGGGTCTATAGACCTGATTTTATCTCATAACTCGTGGGTGTGTCTTGGATGGAAATGGAATAACTAGTAGTGGCCTATGTAGAAGAGGGCGAGCCTACTCTTCATGAGGCAATAGTTGGTGTCAGATGGGTCCTTGGATGGGGAATAAAATACAAAAATAATACTCATCCTCATCGTCCAAGGGGAACATGCACTTGTATTCATAATTTGAGCTATGGAAGTTAATGGGTACAATGCCATAATCATCTTCGTCATCACTCATCTATTCGTGAGGAGGACCTTGGTCTTGTTCCTCACTATCATATTGCAATATGTGTGAGATCTCCCCCACTTCATGGGGTTTGGTGATATCACTGGAAATACCTTCATCTATTATTTCTATGGGGAAATTATATCCCAAGGAATGAATGTGATTCAGATTAGCATATGGGTCATGGGAGAGCTTAGCCTGATGACTTAAGCATAGGTGTTCAATAATCTCAGTGAGGACATCCAATGATATTAGTTTATTATGTCCCAACCCATATCTATCATACAAAAGTTGATATTGGGGTTGACATGGAATACGGTTACCCTGATCATATCAGATGAGACCAAACCCATGCCAATTACAATGATCTAAGGACCACAATGCATAGTATGGATTTGAAAAATAGTTTACATCCTCAAAAAAGGCTTCATCATCATCTTCCTTATGAGGAATGGATAGATATCCATACTCTAAACCTCCATATATGAAATTCATTTTATTAGGAGGTAGACCAAGAGGTACAATTCTACCTATGGAAGACAAGGTCTCCCCATATCTTGCACTATCCCCTATGATGGAACTGTCATGACATTTCTCACCAGATATTATCCTATCCCTGTACTAGACATCTAAACTATGACCTAGGATGGTGAATATGGATGAGATGGAATGGATGTTTGAGGTGATTTAGTACTCACCTCTGGAGGTAATTCCTCATTAATGACACAAGGAACCTCCTATGTGGATATGGTGGAAACTAATGGTGGGCTCTCATCAATAGGCCTCTTCAATGTGTTCCTCAATGGAGGGTTTGATGATGTCGAAGCCTTCTCTAAAGGTGGTGATGATGAGGATGGAGTGGATGACGATGAAGGTGGTGTAATGGATAGACTCTGAACAAGTGTATTCAATTGGAATTATATGTGAGTCAAAGATAATATCAACTCTGGCATCTACTGCAACATGTAGTATTTGAAAGGCTCTAGATCAGTAGAAACTACGTGCACTTGCACTTCATGAGTGTATTTAAGACATTGATGTGCTATGGAGGGGACACACTTCATATCCCATATCCAAGGTCTACCTAGAAAAATATTATAGGAAATATCACCTTCTAGCACATGGCACAACTTTGATATGGTATTTTTCCCCACCTTAATGGGTAGGACTATGGTACCGATAATAGAGCATATTGTGTCATTAAAAGCGTGAAGAGTGTAAGTTGATGCCACAACATGAGATGTTGGAAACTTAAGGTGTTTTAGTGCTTTAGTTGTTATGATATTACTTAAGGAACCAGTGTCTATGAGCACTTTATTGTATGGTATCTCATTTATACATACAATTATGTGTAAAGGAGGATCTACCACGTTGTTAGCTATTTCCTTAAGCTAATGCTCATGAAATTGTATGACTGGTTCCTTGCACTGTTTCACATGACCCACAAAATCTATAAAGGAGTTGGACTCTTGTGGTTGCAAATCTATTGATTTTAGAATGTCCATCAAGGCATCCCAATGTGGAGGTGATTCTTAGATCAACTCATAGATGGACAATCGTACTGATGTGGTCCTCAATATTTGTGTAAGCTTGCTCTTAATTGTCACTATTGGCCTAGAAGGAAGGCCCTGTACTACAGGTGGTGTAGTTTATGACATAGTTGGAACATCATTCGAAGGTATAGGCTATGCAACTTAAATTAGATATTTCTTGTTCCTGGTCACAATACTCACCATCCCAACATACCCTTGCACAAGGTGTTGTTGCTTCACCTCATTCATTGGTTTAGTAGGAACTATTTGTACGTTATGAGTTGGTAAAGGGTATTTGTATATACCCATATACTGATTAGTAGGAGCTAATGGAGCATCCAATTGAAGCTCATTATTATCAATCATGTCCTGTACTACGTGTTTAAAACTATAGCATAATTTTAAATCATGGCCACCTTGTCGATGAAACTTACAATATTGATCCTCTTGGCATCCCATAGGCTTGGGTTTATCTATTTATGGATCATTGGGTTTAAGATCTAGTAAATTAACCATCTTTGCAAACCATAATCGATCAAAAATATAATCCATAGATTCAGTGATGGGGGTAAATTATCATTGAGGGTAATGTTTTTTTTGTCCTTGGTTCGTTGTACCATTATTATTATAACTTGCAGGAGGAGGTTGAGCCTGATAGTTCACCTTTTTGAGAGGTGTAACTTGAGTAGGAACAGGGATATTTATGGCCACTTTATTGACTATAATTGGCTTTGCAGGTGCTGAGCTATTCTTAGGATTCTTTGTCCACTCCTTATTATGAGGTTTTTTTATTTCTCCTTCTTGGATTTTTATTTCATCTGTATTTCTAGCCTATGCTAGAGCTTCTTCCAAGGTAGGGTATTGCTGTAATTGCAATGTCAAAGAGATGGGTTTCAAGCAACTCTTTGAAAATAAATGAGTTATTTTAGTCACTAGAAATATATAGGGTAGCTTAGCCAAAATATTTCACCACCTATTTCCATATTCAGTAATCAACTCATCCTCAATTTTTTTCATCCCCATGAGGTTGGTTAATGTCACCTTCCTTTTGGTGTTGAAGGTGAAATGTTCCAAAAATGCATCAACGAATTGTTCAAATGTGTAGATGTTATGTTTTGGAAGTTGGTTGAACCAATAAATGGTTGTACTAGTGAGGGTACTCAAGAAAGTTCTTAGGAGCAATGCGTCATTGTCTTGTATGTTGAAGCACAGATTTAGAAATCTAGTGATGTGCTCTTGATCATGTTCTTTGCCCTCGAATCTATCAAATTTGGGAATTTTTAAATGCTCAAGATAGACCAGGGAATGAATGGATGGATGTAATGGTTGATTCTTTAGCTGATGCAAGGTAGGCTTTTGAAACCCATTGCTAGATGTCTTACCTTCTATAGTTTCTAAGCATGCAAGAAAATCTTGATATGCATCTAAGGATTTGATATCCTCTTCCTTGATTTGAACTCATATATGTGGATGACAAATATTAAGCCTAGGTTGGGGTGGTTGATTGACATCAACCATGCCTCCATAAGGTGCTTCTACATAATCCTCATTCTATTCCAAATAATAATAAGCCCCATAAGGTTTTTTAGGTATGGGCCTACAAGGAGGAACAAATACCTATTGAAGGTGATCTATGTTTGGCCTATCATATGCATTTTGTTCATGCCTATGAGGTCTAGGAGGAAACATAGGATTAGGTATAGGAGACCTATCTTGTTGGAAATTTGGTTGCCTCGGGTGATCCTCTTGTCTACATGTGCTTGGAGTTACAGCTCCATGATGCAAAGTTTCTTGAATTTGTCGTTCAAGCTTTTCTTTCTCTATTTGTTGTCACTGCTCTAAGATATCTAAATGAATTTTATCTGACCTAAGTCAATTAAACTCGACCTAGCGGTCAGCATGTATTTGGACCAAATTATAAATTTGATCCACTATATTAGGTCTAATTGCCTTAGCATTATTGGCTTGTTGTCTATCCTATTCAGGAGGATCTTTGAGATCAATTATGTGCTTCCCTCGATTGAGGGTAGTTGCATTGACTTGATTTTATCTCCTAAACAAGTCTTTTTAAAATACTATTAGTGTAGAGGCACAACATGCTTGCATTGACATATTTTCATGAGGATAATTTGGATGTTCCTCAGGTCTTCCCTTGTAAACAAGGTAAGGTAAGGCAAAATAAGGTCACCTAATTTGATGAGTATCATACTCATTGTGATTTTTATACCTTGGAGTAGGGTGACTTGAAATATTTAGATGATCGTTCAACCCTACTTAAGGTGTGAGCTCTTGCTCCTGTGTATGACCAGGAGTATATGATCAAGAGTATATGCTCTATGTGGAGGTGCCTGATTGTGCTGTGACTCTTATCAAAATAAGGTGTTTGTAGCATATGAATTAGGATATATTTTCCCAAAATATGACTATGAGTTATAATAGTACCCTACAAATGAGTCCCCTATAAGCTAGACCTTCTAGTTGACTCTCTAGGAGTAACCATCCACTCATCGGTCGATATATGACTAGGGAGAGTAGCTGATTGCCAAGGAGAAAAGATCATATCCATAGGCTCAACATGACGACATTATATATCCTCTTCTCTATTGGCCATAGCTTCTGCCCCTGAATGGGCTTGGCTACGGGTATGTACCACAGCTATGTACTCTAACTACTTTGTGTTTATCTTCTTTACAATTTCTCTGAATTTGAAACAAACAAACAATAGAGACATGCAAGCATAGAAATGATTATCTCATTTTAAATATTTTAAGTGTGAATCCTAAACTGTCTTATGTGTTTCAAGATGTGTTGCTTTGTAAAGAAAATACTTTTCTCATGTTTGATATTTCGTTGGATGATATACTTAAATGTTTAAAGTATTTCACCTATATACTCACACAAGTCAAATATGGGGATGAAATCCATATCCAACGAGGTAGCATAGGTACTACCAACCCTCACCCAACACCTTGTGTGTAGTGATACACTTCTCCAAAGAGGAATGCATGCTATTTTGCATAGTTAGGAAAAATATTGGGCCGGCCTTGGCCATAGATGGGTCCCAATAATACTTGTCTCAAGAGCCAATATAGAGATGATTAAATCCACTTTTGGTCTTGTTGGAATATGTAATACAACATTGTGTAAATTATTCTTAGACTAAAATATAAAGTCTAAAGAATAATATTTAGAAAATAATTCTATGTAAAAATATTTCCACCCAATTAATAAATAAAATAAGGGTGCTAGGAATATTTAATTTATGAAAAAAAGTTATTCCCCCTTTTCTAGCAAATATTAGAAAGTAACTAATAACTTTCTAATATCCCTTAGATGTCACTTATCACATATCTCAAAGATTAGATTGTGATAAAATTAGAAAGTAACTAAAGCACTTTCTAATATTTGATAGATTATGATAAGATTGGATTGTGATAAGATTTAGGGTTTTAGTAGAAAAGCTTCTCTTTAAATAGGGGTTTTTTCTACTACATATCATCATATCTTGTCATATTGACTTGTGTTGTAGGTTATGTTGATGCATATTGTTGCATAACATTGAAGCATTCTTGTATTGTTGAATTATTGAGTAATATAGTGAGCTTCATAGTGGATGTTTCCCTTTTTCATTTGAAGTAGGGTTTTACCACTTAATATTGGTGTTGTGTTTTTTTTTTTTTTTTTTGTGTGATTGATCTTGTGGAGCATTCTTCAATCTTGGGGAGACTTTTCTTGTCTCACATTTGGTATCAGAGCGGTTGGGATCTCCATAAAGTGTCTTCAATCCTTTGAGGTGAAAAATTCATTAAGGTATATATATATATATATATATATATTGCATGCATTTGATATTTGGGTATTTTAAATAAACTTATTTTGCAAATCTGCCATTAGGGTTTACAGATTTATTATGTTTTTAGATCTAGTTGTTAGATCTTTTGCAAATAGAATTATCATTTTAAATTTATAAAAAAAAAATTGGTATTAAGCTTTTGCTGAAAAGGTTTTTGGAGCCAAACGGACCCCATGGTTGCATTCGGAAGACCCAAAAACCCTTATTTCAATATATAGTCATTTTTTTTATTTATTTATAAAAAAAAAATAGTCGGCTATATATATAAAAATAAATAAATAAATAGTTTTGCTTTATAAAAAAAAAAAAAAACAGTTTTGTTTTGTTTTTTTTTTTAAATTAGTTTTGCTTTATAAAAAATATATATAGTTTTGTTTAAAAAAAAAAAAAAACAGTTTTGCTTTATAAAAAAAAAACAGTTTTGTTTTTTTGAAAAAGTTTTGCTTTATAAAAATCTTTAAACTTTTTCATGCCATTTTTTTATTAATAAAATAAATTTTATTAATTTAATTGCATTTTTTAAGCAATTTTTTGTATTAAAAATTATTATTATTCTCCTTAAAATGAAATATTTTTTTGTCTCACATTAACAATGGTTGTTTGTGAGTTTGCTTGTTTTGAAAGGTTATCCAAGTATGTTTTGGAGTATACAAGGCAATTTTGGATCAACTTTTTCACTCTCTTCCCCTATTTTTATTAATTTCTTCTAATCTCTCTCTAGTATTTGCTTGAAGCATACTGTAAATTAATGTAACTTGTATCTCTCATTATGAAAGTAAAAGAGAATGAAAGTGAGAGTGAGAGAGAGAGAGAGAAAGAATGTATTTGTGTTTTGCTTTGTGTCTCCACTATCTCTTGTTCATCTTTTTTACATTTTGCATCTCAACTAATCTAACTACTAACTTTCTACTAAATAATCTACTAACCAACTAACTTGTAATTTACTAATTTTCATATTAATCAATAAGGTTAAAAATGAATCAACTTCCTAACCACAAATTTAGTATTTGATTAAAATTTACTTAATCTTGCAACACAATTTATATTTGCTAAACACCTATTGAATCCAAAAGAATCTGCTCTATCGATAGTAAGTCCTTTTCAGGTCCTCGTGCCCGTACCCTTTTGGGTAGCTTGGTTGACCTTGGGTGAGATGAACTGGTAATTCATTAAGCTATAGCAAAACCTAAAATGAACAGTAACTTACTAACTTATTGACTATCTAAAATATTTTATGGTTCAATTCAAGTTAGTTTATTTTTTTGCAAGATGATTGTTATGGTTAGTTACCTTCTTATTGCAAGTTAATCTATTGCAAGTTGATCTTGGTTTATTTCATTTATTCAATTGCAATATGGTTATAGTTTTTTATTGCAATTTGGTTATAGTAATTCATGACGATGTTGAGTATCTTTCATGATGATTCTTATCTCTCTTAATGATGCTTAATTTTGATTATCTTTCATGATATTTTATCTTTGATGATTGAAAAGTAGATTACTTGAAAGTTATATTTTTTTATATATATTCAAGTATGTTTATCTACTTTCTTATTGCATCATTTATTTACTTTGTCAATGCATCTTATGTTTTGATTATGTTCACTTTATAGAATGGTTGATCATGGAATCTCCTTCACACCTAAGCACATCATTGATGGATCAAACTTTGGAATATGGGAAGCAAGGATGAGGGCTAAATTTCAAGCAAGAAAGTTATGGCCCATTGTGAATGGAGATGAAGAAATCCCAACCTAGGCAAGGGCACTTGAGACATACAACAACAAAAGTCACCTTGCACTTTCCATGATTATCAATAGTGTGAGTGATGAGATATTGCTCACTATAAGCCATTGTGAACATGCTAAAGATGCATGGTATTTACTAAAACAAGTCCATCTAGGGTCCAACACATTAAGGAAATTCACTTTATTTTCCGAAATTCTTAGCATTATGCAAGGTGAAGAAGAAAGTGCCTTGATCTTCCTCTCAAAGATGAAAGACATGAGAACTCAACTATTGGCTTGTAATTGTGATTGGATAAGTGAGAATCTCTTAAGCTTTACTATTTTGAGTAACATGTCCAGCAAGTTCAAGAATTTTGTCACTATTATTGAGACTAGGCTAGAGCAAGAAGAGGATGGCATTCCTCTCAACACTCTTTCACAATTATTGATTCAACATGAAGAGTCTCTTAATAGAGATAAAGTGAATGGTCAAGTTTTCAAGGAGAAGAATGTTGCCTTAAGTGCCACTAAAGCTTCCTTCAAGAAGAAATACAAGGGAAGGAAAAGTTAAAATTTCCAACCCAACAAGCCTAGAGTTGATTTCACTTGCAAATTTTGTGGCAAGAGAGGCCACAAGGAACAAAATTATTTCAAGAAGAAGAAGATTGCAAAAAATGAAGAGCAATAAAAGGCTAAGGGACAAGGACCTAAGAAATGGTTTGGCAAGGGAAAGAAAAAGAACAACAATGTAAAGAAAAATTCTAATAAAAATACCTTTGTTTGTACCCTCTACTCCATTGACTCATCTACTTCTAATGAATGGGTGTTAGATTATAGATGCACTAACCATATATGTTTTGAAAAGGATAAGTTTATGGAATTTCATAAGCACTCTTCAGATTCAGTTGTCATAGGTGATAATACTAGACTTCATGTAAAAAGTGTTGGCAATGTTGTAATTGAAGGGAAATTACTTGATAATGTCCTATATGTGCCTAACCTTAGGAGAAATTTAATTTCCATTTTGCAAGTTTCTAGAAGTGGTCACACTATTGAGTTCAATGCAACTTCATGGAGCATTAGGAAAGTCATGCTACCAATAATTACAAGTTATGTGAACAATAATATTTATGTGTTAGGTGATGCTCCTCCTAAAGTGTGTTTAGCAACTAATGTTTCTCCTAGTAGCAAGCTTTGGCACTTATAGTTATGCCATACCAACTATCAAAATATTCAAATGATGAAGTCCAAAAATTTGGTTGAAGGCTTGCCTAACATTTCACCTATTCATGGTTTGAGTGAAACATGCATCTTAGGCAAGATGAGCAAACAAAAGTTTACAAAGGACAAGTCAACAAGGGCCACACAAATTCTTCAAATCATTCATACAAATATTATGGGTCCATTACATGTTAGATCACTTGGTGGTGCATCCTATATTCTCATATTTATAGATGATTATTCAAGAATGATATTTGGGTATCTACTTAAGAATAAATCAGACTGTTTTGAGACATTCAAGGAGTTCAAAGCTTTTGTAGAAAATCAAAATGGAGCAAAGATCAAAATTATTAGAAGTGAAAATGGAGGGGAGTACAATAACAATGATTTCAATGAGTTTTGTTCTTCTCATGGGATCAAAATGCAGTTTACTTGTCCATACACTCCTCAACAAAATGGTGTTGCAGAGAGGAAAAATAGGACAATAATGGAGATGGTAAGATGCATGCTTGGTGACCACTTACCTCAATTTCTTTGGGATGAAGCAGCCAGTACAAAAATCTACATTCTTAACAGGTGTCCTTCAAAATCAGTTGAGGAGAAGACTCCTTATGAGGTTTGGAATGGTAATAAGCCAAATTTGTCACACTTAAGAGTGTTTGGATGTGATGCATTTTCATATATTCCTTCAGAAAAGAGGAAGAAATTGGACAAAAAGTCTCAAAAATGCATATTTGTTGGCTATGATGCAGAACATAGGGGCTACAAGTTATACTCACCTTCTTCACGCATTGTATTTGTTTCAAGAGATGTCAAATTCAATGAAGACATTCTTGAGTTAGAAAAGGGTGGGCCTTGTGTCAAAAGGACCAAGTGGTTGGATCATTCTAGGGGTCCTAAAGAGCAGAATTCAGTTAGCCAAAGGATAACTAGAAGTATGACCCTTAACATGTCTCTTCTAGCTAATATAGAGAATTATCATGAGCCTACTTCTTACCAAGAATATTCAAAACACTCTTGTTGGTTTGATGCCATGAAGTTTGAGATGGATTCTCTTCTAAAGAATAAAACTTGGGATCTAGTGCCTTATCCTAATAAGAGAACTTTTATTGGGAACAAGTCGATCTATAGAATCAAGTACAATTCTAAAGGAGAGATAGAAAAGTATAATTCTAGATTGGTTGCTAAGGGTTATGCTCAAAAAAATGGCATTGACTATGATGAAACCTTTGCACCAGTTGCCAAAATGCCCACCATTCGGCTTCTCATTTCTATTGCTACTATTCAAGGTTGGCAGATTTTTCAGCTTGATGTGAAAATTGTCTTTCTAAATGGTGATTTGGATGTGGATATCTACATGATTCAACCACAAGGATTTTTTGTACAAGGTAAGAAAACACTTGTGTGTAAACTAAAGAAAACCTTATACGGTCTGAATCAAGCACCTAGAGCATGGTACATGAATATTTCAGGTTACTTCTTGTCTCTTGGATTTGATAAATGCTATTCAGATATAGATCTCTATGTGGTTAGGAAGGATAACTTGGTAATTTTAATTGCTCTATTGGTTGATGACCTTGTTGTGACTAGAAATGAGAATGAGGCCATTTTTGATTTCATCTCCAAATTAAAGTCAGAGTATGAAATGACTGACCTTGGTCTTCTACACTACTATCTTGGCATGCAAGTTTATCAGCATGAGGATTGTACTTTTTTGATTCAATCCAAGTATATTTGATATCTTCTTAAAAGGTTTGATTTTGAGGATGGCAATCCTACTTCCATTCCTATTTCTATAGGGGTTAAGTTGGAAGTAAGTATAGAATCTTAGTTGGCTGATGCTACATTGTATAGGTAGCTCATTGGTAGTCTTCTTTATGTTACCATCACAAGGCCAGATATTGCTTTTACAGTTGGTATGAAGGATAGGTTCATGCAAAAACCTTATATTGAGCACTTAAAAGCTACCAAGAATATTCTAAAGTACCTTGTAGGTACTAGAGATTTGGCACTCAAGTATTCTAGGATTCCTTCCTTTGTTCTTTTTGGCTATGCTAATTCTAATTTTGGAGGGGACAAAATAGATAAAAATTCTACCATAGCATATTTTTTTAGTATTGGGTTTGTAGCTATCTCTTGGTATTCCAAGAAGCAAGATACAATTGCTCTTTCTACAATGGAAGCAGAGTATAATGCTACAACAACAGCTACACAGGAAGTGGTTTGGCTTCGTACCCTCATGAAGGAAATTGGATTTGAGCAATTTGGTCCTTCATGTTTGCTCTTAGATAATAAATCAGCTATTGCCCTGGCTAAAAATCCTATAATGCATCAAATGAAAAATCATGTTGAAATCCAAGCCCACTTTATCAGAGATAAGGTATTGGATGGGACTATTCAGTTGGAGTATTGTCCATCATCTTCTAATTTTGCTGATTTGTTCACCAAACCTCTTCCCAAGGAGCAGTTTTGTAAGCTGAGGGACTCACTTGGTTTGGTGAAGTTGTCCTTAAGGGGGAATGAAGTGTAGTTACACTTGTGTGATGACAAATTCATCCTTATGAGGTGTTTTGTGCTAATATGAGTTGATATTTGGTGGTATAATTGATTTTTGCATCTGTTTTGAACATGGTACTTTCTTGTTTGCCTTGTGCAACTTTTGTGCATGTTACTTTGTAGATGGCATTGTGCAATTATGGTATATGATGCAATTGATTTATGTGACTCTTTTACATGGTACTTTCTTGTTGTCTTGTGCAACTTTGTACATGTTTTTATGTAGTTGGTATTATGCAATTGGTTTATCATGGTACTTTCTTGTTAGCATTTATGCTACTTTTGTACATGATATTTTATGGTTGGATTTATGCAACCGGTGTACACACTTTATTATTTTCATATACCTTATGCAAATCTTGTACATGGTACTTTTTTGTTAGCCTTGTGCTACTTTTGTACATGGTACTTTAGATTTTGCATTATCATGGTACTCCTTGTTTGCTTTATGCAACTTTGTACATGATATTTTTTGATCAACTATATAGCACGTGACTATAAGTATGGCTTGGCATATTTTTGTGATGACTTATAGTTCACTATTTGTTAGATCAGTTTTGTTATCATCTTTGGATATTCATATATGCTATGGTGAATATATTTATGATGATGTATCTAACAGATCTTATGTTGATCTGCTTGTAGCTTGTAGGTACTTTCATTTGGGGTTTTGTAGGCTTACTGAAGACACCCTTGTGATGTTTTATTCTTGTCATTTGCAACCACTTGTGGTTGATGGATGGATTTGTAAGTTTCTTGTATCTGAAGCTACTCTGTTGGGGGCTTGCAGTCTCATTTTGGCCCATTTTGTATTGGTGCCTTATTATAGACCATTCTTGGTCATAGAAGCTCATTGTAACTATATTACTCATTTGATTCTCATCTCCATTTGTATCTTTAGGGGGAGAATGTTTCTTTGTATCATAATTACTTTCCCCAATATTGCATTAAGGGGGAGTGTTGTAATATGTAATGCAACATTGTGTAAATTATTCTTAGACTAAAATATAAGTCTAAAGAATAATATTTAGAAATTAATTCTATGTAAAAATATTCCCACCCAATTAATAAATAAAATAAGGGTGCTAGGAATATTTAATTTATGAAAAAAAGTTATTCCTCATTTTCTAGCAAATATTAGAAAGTAACTAATAACTTTCTAATATTTGATAGATTGTGATAAGAATGGATTGTGATAAGATTTAGGGTTGTAGTAGAAAAAATTCTCTTTAAATAGGGGTGTTTTTATACTACATATCATCATATATTGTCATATTGACTTGTGTTGTAGGTTTTTTTGATGCATATTGTTGCATAACATTGAAGCATTCTTGTACTATTGAATCATTGAGTAATATAGTGAGCTTCATAGTGGATGTTTCCCTTCTCCATTTGAAGTAGGGTTTTACCACTTAATATTAGTGTTGTGGTTTTTTATTTTTTTTGTGTGATTGATCTTGTGGATCATTCTTTGATCTTGGGGAGACTTTGTTTTTCTCACAGGTCTCAATCAACATGTTGGATATGAAATCCCAACTTCGTTGATGTTTATAATGAAACATGGTGTGTGTGGGTTCATTTTAAATATTTGAAAGAAAATAAAAGAGCACTCAATGATTTTTTACTAAATTCATGAAGGTGCATTTTTCTTTCAAAAATATTAGTAGCATAAAAGGAAAGCCAAAAAATGCAAAACCTATATGACCTTAACCATCGTGGGCAAGGTTCCAACAGATAAAACAAATAAAAGCAATGAATTATACTATGTTTTCCTCTATTTTTCTGAACTAATTAATGCATGATTTCATAAATAATAACTCTAACCTTTCTATGCAAAGAATAAGCAATAAAACATGAAATTGAACAATTTTTAATAGTAAAAAGTCAAAATTTTAGTGCAGAAAGGTGTAAAATAAACCTTTAAAGTTGTTGTTTTTACAATTTTTTGTAGAAAACCTCTGGTTTTGTGGTCGTCCCTATCAAGGATAGTGGAAAATTGGGGGTCGTCCCACCCAATGCCATGTAGTTGGTCGTCTCACCTAGTGCCACCTAGCAGCAAAGGGATCATTTTTGCTCAGAACGGTCAGTACTTGCAACAAAGAAAACAAAAAATGGAGGTCAAAATTAGCACCATTCAAGGGGATATTTTGAAATAAAATATCCCACCATGATCAACACTGAAGAAGTGAAATTCACGATATCGCCTTAAGGGCATTTACTTGTAATGTATATTAGTTATAAAGCATTCAAAGGAAAGATGGCATAAGCATGTAATCTACTGAAATGAAGTGAAATAGGCAATACAAATGATAAAAATATCTCTCTATTCATTCATAAGTAGCTTCAAAACTAGATTACAAAATATCCCCTTGAGGGCTTTACAAATTGATACATTTCATTACAATAACCAAGGGAATCTAGTCCCTTAGAAGGAGGCCTCTAAGGCAATAAATAATGAAGTGAACTCCTTCCCACACTCGAGAGCTATTGTTGGGCTGATAAGCTTGTGGCTCCTTAGCTCCTCCTATTTCTTAGAATTCCTATTTCTGAAGACAAGGGATTGAAAAGGGATTAAAAGCATCTGTGTTATAGAATAAAGCCATAAAACCATGAAAAAGGAGCATATTCTACAACCATAAAAAGTGATCTACATACATATAAACTGATATATATTAAGCATGAACATGTTATTAACTAATATAAATGTAAATAAACATATTTGGAGGCAATATCAAGGGTGAAACAATGCTGAAATAGTGACCGTTCTTGGATGATCTAGATAAACCTCCAACATTGGGGATCACAAATATTGCATCAAATCAACTCCAAATTACCTCAAATTTGGATCATAGGTTCCTATAGACATTCCTAAAGGGACTATTAAGGAATTTATTAAAAATTCTAATCTATTTTGTCACTGTACCTAGGTGTGCCATACACAAACTGCTCACCATCCCCTGGTGGGATAGTTACAAAACTACCTTTGTTTTGTCACTTATGCCTATGGAAATTGGTCCAAAACTTGGGTAGGGATGTTTTCAATAAATGGGGCCAAATAATGCTTCAATTTGGCCAATTTGGGATCAGTGGATCAAGCCTATTTCCCCTAAAATCACCTTCGGATGAAGAGGGTTTCAAGGCCAAGGTAAGGTGGGTTTTAGTTGGCAAAAGGTGGGGTTCAATTTGGGCAGAACTTCATGGCATTAATAACCAAATTATCCTATCTAAAATTGGGATTTTTAAGCTCTTTTTATAGCCCAAAAGGGTATATAGGGAAAAATGGCATCTTTAGCCATGCGAGGTAGATGATGCCACATTTCCTAATCACATAATTGATTTATGAGGTGAAGGATACCCCTTTGGGGCTACCAATATACTGCCTCACTACACATTTGTAGGTCCCCAATAAATTTGGTGTGATTGGACACATTAATGGTAGTCTTTGATTGCCATTTAGCATGTCCTTTGACTTTTTTAAGGGTCCATTTAGGGGTCGTCCCACCCAAGGACGGTTATGGTTGGGCATCCTTGTGTGGTACGATCACCAATTGTGATCGTCCCTTGGTGGAAAGATCACTAGGAGGTGCCTTAAAACTGCCCTAAAATTCTAGGAACCCTCCAAACTAAGTTTTGGAGCCTTTTGGAAGCCTTTTTCTAGCCTAGAAGGGTGCCTAATAGGGCCATATGTTGTTGATAAGGGGGCATATTTAATGCACTAATAGTCTCATCCGATTTACATGATTTAGGTGTTTATACAATCTCCTCTTCTGATATAACATTTCCAAGATATCGTACTTCTAGAACATAGAATTCACACTTAGCTAGATTTCCATAAAGTTGATTCTTCATTAACAATTCCAACACTATCCTAAGATGTGTATCATGTTCTTCTTTATCTCTAGAGTATATAAGGATATCATCTAGGAATACTTGGACAAAATGGTCCAAGTAACCTCATAACATATTGTTCATTAAGTTTATGAAAGTAGTTGGGGCATTAGTCAGTCCAAAGGGTAGAATCATAAACTCATAATGCCCATACCTATTCTTAAATATCATTTTGTGAGTTTCTTTCTTATGAAACCTTAACTGATGATACCCTGAACTCAGATCGATCTTAGTAAACACCTTGGCATACTTTAGTTGGTCAAATAAATCCTCAATCCTAGGTAAAGGATACTGGTTCTTGATTGTAGCCTTATTTAGCATCATATAATCAATACACAATATTAGTGAACCATTCCTCTTTTTCATGAACAAAACTGGCATGCCCCACGATGACACACTTGGTTTTATCAAACTCTTTTCCAATAATCCTTGCAATTGAAACTTTAGTTCTCACACTTTAGTAGGATTCATCCTATACGGGGATCTATGAATAGGTTTGAATCCCATCATAAGTTCAATTGTGAAGTCAAATTCTCATATAGGAGGTATTCTAGGTAGGTCCTCTGGAAATATGTCCTAAAAATCTTGTAAGATTGGATGTTGTCTTAGTATATCTCCTTTCTCATGGTCCTTCACTTCATTGAGTTTTACCACATACACTATCCCTCATATCTTTAGGGCCTTTTTCAATTGCATAGCAGATAACATTTGAGGTTCAAACACCCCTTGTTTGCTATGAATTCTTAGTCTCTCTCCACCTTCCTCTAAATACTCAATCCATTAGTCTTGGAAATTGACTAAGGATTTATGAGCTTGTAGCCAATCCATCCCTAGAATCACATCAAATATGTGTAATGGAGCTACATATAAATAACATTCTATAGTCCCTTTAGATAGAGTGACTTTTGCCATAGGATAACACTAGTTCACCAAGTAGGTCTGCCCAAAATCATGCTCAACATTCCACCCTTGAGCCAAATATATAGGCCTTTTTGACACAGTCCTTGCTAGACTATATAAAATAAAACTATTAGTGGCTCCACTATCTATCAAAATGTTTACTTGCTTATTGAAAACCTTACCTTTCACAAGTAATGGGGTGGCTTGTCCCTCTAGCTTCTGCTTCCCGATTGTGGCGTATATTCAATGTTCTAATTTCTTCCATTTTGCATTAGTTGTGCTAGTCCCTACTTGATATGGACACTAGTTATAGTAATGAGGTCCTCGATAATTTTTGCACCCTTCCTTGGGTCCTTGCTATTTTTTAGGTTTCTCATTCCCACTCTTAATTACTAAAGTTGGAGCTTGTGACTTTTGTGGTTGAGGTTTCATGTTTTTGGGTTTGCTATCCCTCTTACGAAAGTTCTTCTTGAACTTTTGATTTCCATAAGGTTTCTTATCAAAATTTTTGGGATTCTTAGTCTTTTGCTCTTGTTCAACCTCCCATTTTACAAACCCATTACTATTCCTATTCTTTAGCTCTTTTCGATCTTGCTTGGGTAGAGTGTTGTATTTATAATAGAAGTGTGACTCTGCTTTATTTGCTAGGTCATATGCCTTTTGCAGTGATTTAGGCTCCTACATGTCTACATCATGCTTTAACCTAGGTTCCAATCCAAGAGTGAACTTGTGAACCCATATTTTATCATTATAAATAGGTACATATTTGAATAGTATTACTAGCTTCTTATAGTACACCTCTACTATGTTGGTTCCTTGTCTCAGACTAGCAAATTCTTCAAAATTTAAGGTATAGAAATGCTCTATTAGGAATCTCTTCTTAAATATATTTATAAATTCCTCCCATGGAGTATCAATGGGTTCAATCTTAGTTTCCTCATAGTGGGTTTCCCACCACTCCATAGTAACCCCTTCTAGGTTAATCATAGCCCAAAGTGTTTGAGTTCTTGATGAGTAGATTTTTATCATAAAGTGAACCTCTACTTCTCTTAGCCATGCTTCCACTACATCCTCATCATCCTCTTCATAAAACATAGAGATACTGATGTTTTTCATGTTTCTAGCTATTTTATTTTTTTCTAAGGCTCTGGATTGCACTTGTTCTACAGGTTAATCCACTATCTAGACCAATATTTGAGCCTTGAAATTATGAATTTTGATTTACAACCATTTCTAGCAACTATCTTATCTGATCTTGCATAGCAATGACTGTAGCAGTGAGGTCTTCTACCTCCCTATTGGAGCTTGTTGGTTCCCCATCCTAGTTTTCTTCTTCAATATTACTTTTCTGAGTATTTCTAGGTGTAGGCATCCCTATTCTGGTCTTAGATGGCATCTTAACCTTATTCCATCTAAGAAAGAATATTATATTATAGTTTCATCTTAAGTTGTATCTCCAATCAAGACATAATACATAGTTCTCTTGCTATATGTGTTAACAACCTAACTAGGGTAATATCCTAGGATAGGATGTATCACTAATACCAAAGCCCGTACTAAGGCATCCTAACATCCACACTCCCTTGGGGTTAATTCCCATAAGATTCTAGAAAATAGGGTATCCTAGATCATCCTAGCTTTAGCCTTTACCTTAAGTAAGCCTTCATCATATACATATAATTTCTCTTTAGCACACATAGAAGATCTATACCCTCGTACCTAGAGATCTGATACCAAATGTAATGACCCAAAAATACACAAATAGAAAAATACAAAAATAGAAAAGTTTTTTTTTTACTAAGGAGAGGGATACATGAACCCTTCATGAACCCCTAACCCAACTAGTATTAAACTAAAGTTTCAATCACCTACATTTTTTTAGAAGTTACATATCATTAAGTACCCTATCACAAGTCCATCTATGTAGGTGTAACATGTGTTACTGCAGATAAGTTCATCTATCCCATCATTCTTGATGAGATAGACCTATCATCCTCAATCCATCGAAGGTATACACACATATCCATACCATACACAAATCATTATTTGTAGGTATGCTATGAGTATTGTAAGTTAAGCTATCTATCTTGTATCCATGATAAGCTATCTTAAATCAGATGTAATCTCTTCACAACTTAGTCATTTATATCCCTAAGGGGGTCTCAATTACCTTAGGTCTCCTATGTTCACCCCAAGGGATTATCAATTCCCTTAGGTTACCTATGTTCACCCTAAGAGGTTCCTAATTCCCTTAGGTCACCTCTGAGTTCACCCTAGAACTCTACACTTCGATTTCTATTATCAAGCAACCAAAAAATAATAAATCTAGTTACTATAACATTAGAAAGTAATCAAACAATGATAGAGAAAATAAAATAAGCTTAACACTAAAGGAGAATCAACTACATAATATAACCAGATACAAAAATAAAGTAAAATAACCTTCACTAAACCAATAAACAACTATCTCATTAAATATTATATGATAAATCCTTCTTACTTTAAATAGTATCACATTATCTGCATTGGGGATATCTCCCCATAATTTTAGTCTATTTGATCATAAGTAAATCAATGTAAGATACAATCACCTATTCTTTATTTCCATTGAAATCCTTGCTTCTCCTTGCTTCCCATTGGATATTTGAGGGTAGTAGGGGATCAGGATACTCATGGTTCAGGATAGGCATGCATTCTAAATGCATCTATTCATTATTTTTCCAAATTGCAGCTATACAAAATTCAATTAAGTTTCTAACCATCTAATGCATAATCGATATTATAAAAGAACCTTTACTTTTATTTTCACCTCTCAAGTTCCCTTAGAGAGTCATCCAACATGTACCACTTAGATCAAGGTCTAAATTTAATAAAATTCATTCATGTCTTAAAGCATTAAAGTCTCATACCCGCAACCTTTAAAACAATCCCATTGTTTTCATTCCCTAAATTTAAGCCCCATAACTTCAATTTAAAGAATAAATCTACATCCTTTTTAATTCACAATTTCCAATCAATCAATTAAATTTTAAAACATTAAAGTCCCATACCTTTAACCTTTAAAACATTCATTCATTCATTCCCTAAATTGAAGCCCCATAACTTCAATTCAAGAATAAATACACTTCCATTTTAATTTAAAAATCCTAAGATAATAAACATTAATCAAAGGGGTTATCTTTTAAATTAAATTAAAAACCTTAAATACATTTCATAAAAATAAAAGGTTCTTTCTAATTAAAAACCTTAAATAAATCTCATATAAATCAAAGGTTATTTCTAATTAAAAACATTAAATAAATCTCATATAAATCAAAGGTTCTCTTTAATTAAAAGCCTTCAATAATCCCATATGAAACAAAGGTTCTTTTTAATTAAAATCCTTCATTATATTTGATATAAAACTAAGGTTCTTTCTAATTAAAATCCTTCAATAAATTTTATAAAAATCAAAGGTTATTTTTAATTAAAAACCTTAAATAAATATCATATAAATCAAAGGTTCTTTTTAATTAAAAACCTTAAATAAATATCATATAAATCAAATGTTATTTCTAATTAAAAACCTCAAATAAATCTCATATAAATCAAAGGTTATCTTTAATTAAAATCCTTCAATAATCCCATATGAAACAAAGGTTCTTTTTAATTAAAAGCCTTCATTATATTTTATATGAAACTAAGGTTATTTCTAATTAAAATATTTCATTATATTTTTCATAAAACAAGGGCTTCTTCAATTAAAATACTTCATTATTTCTCATAACACAAATATTTCCTTTTATTTAAAACAAGTTATGCAACACCTTACCTAATGCAGGATCTACAACTAGAGGCCAACACCTTCCAAGGCCTTCAAACATGCACAATGCTCACTGGATTCCTCTAAATCTTGTGCTCACAAAAATGCTTACTAAAATGATCACTGGCTTCCTCTAAATCCTGCACTCACAAAAATACTCTCTGGCTTCCTCTAAATCCTATGCTCAAAAAAATGCTCACTAGCTTCCTCTAAAGACTGCACTCACAAAAATTCTCACTGGATTCCTATAAAGCCTGCACTCACAAATATACTCTCTGGATTCCTCTAAAGCTTGTGCTCACAAAAATGCTCACTAGCTTCCTCTAAAGACTACACTCACAAAAATTCTCATTGGCTTCCTCTAAATCCTGCGCTCACAAAAACGTACACTGACTTCCTCTAAATCTTGTGCTCACAAAAATACTCACAAAACACTCACTGGTTTCCTCTAAAGCCTGCACTAACAAAAACGCTCACTAGTTTCCTCTAAGGCACACTCACTAAAACACTCACTGGTTTCCTCTAAAACCTGCACTCACTAAAATGCTCACTCTAGTTCACAACACTTATCCAAACCTGAGGTGGTTTTTCTTAAACATAGCACACAATGCTCCACAAAGCATATGGTGGTTTCATTTAAAAATACAATGCTCAAAAAACATATGGTGGTTTCATTTAAAAACACAATGCTCAACAAGCATATGGTGGTTTCATTTAAAAACATAGCACTCAACAAGCATATGGTGATTTATTTTTAAAAAATAATGCTCAATAAGCATATGGTGGTTTCATTTAAAAACACAATGCTCAACAAACATATGGTGGTTTCATTTAAAAACACAACACTCAACAAGCATATGGTGGTTTCATTTAAAAACACAATGCTCAACAAGCATATGGTGGTTTCTTTTAAAACTAGATTAAAGGTTTAAAGCAACCCAACCTTCAACTTCTATGGAGATGGAAAGTTGGCAATGTCTAGCTACCTCTCCTCTTCGCTTTTGGTGTGTTTTTACCTTTCTCCTTGCCTCCCCTGCATATGTTGTACACCCATATTCCCTTCCTTTTGTTCCCCTATCTATCTTTTCCTTTCTTTCCTCCTTGCATGCCTGTCTGCCTAGGTGGCCCACCATTTTCTTGAACCCCAAGCCCCTGTCTTGAGTCTCCTTTCTTCAATGCACCATCCCCTATCCTTTATGTGTTCTTACCATAATTTCCACAGTTGGAAATTTAGTAGCCTCATAGGCTATTTCATAGATTTCACTATATAAAAAGGGATCATTATGTTCTATTTTTTGAAGAATGGCTATTTTTTTTTGGTAAGTAGTGTTTGTATTTACAACGGGTTTTAACAAGGATCCCAAAACCTGATTACATAAGCAATGGGCCTAGGGCATCAATCCCTTGAAACTGAACACCAAAACAGAAATCCCGCCTAGCGGTAACAGTAAGCATGAAACAATCCCTCTCAGCGGGAAACAAACAAATAAGAAAGAAAGTAGTTTTGGAGATCCCGCCCAGCGGGAGTAGCCAAAAACCACCATCGAGAAGATCCCGCCCAGCAGGAAGCAAAGAAAAATTGTTACAATAAAATCCCGCCTCGTGGGAAGCATTCAAAACCACCACAAACAGTCCCGCCTAGCGGGAAGCAACAGGGAAATCCCACCATCCGGGAAACCAGCGAGAAAGAAAGGATCCCGCCTCGCGGGAAAATCGGCGGATTTGGCGGATCCCGGCCTGTGGAGAAACCAGCGCCCACTGGGAAAACATTCCGTTCAGCGAGAGCCATCCTGCAGGAAGCCGACAGCCAGCACAGAGAGGATCCAACCCATCAGGAAGTGACCAGAGAGTTGCACCACAAGGAACCCACCCCGAGAAAACAGAAGAGGATCCCAGCAGCAGGGACCAAGAATCCCGTCCAAGCACAGAGCCTACCGAGGATTCACAAGAAAAAAGGGGGAAGCTGTCCAAACCCTAAACCGTCACCTCCACCGCACCGAGAAACGTAGGGGACCAGATCCACGCGAATAACCTGCAAAAAACCCCAGGGGGAAGCCTGAGGGAAAAAGGGAAGGGATCCCCAACCAAACAGGGATCCCTGGGAAGCACCAGTCCGAAAAAACAACCAAGGAAACCCTAGTCGGCTGGGAGGGGTGCAGATAGTGGAGAAGGATCTCCCCCAGGAGATCATCTGCAAACAACCACTCCCCGGGAGGGATGACCTGGGTTGAGCCAGGGACTGTGCAGGAACCAGGAGCCATGGGAGGGGGAGCAGGGGAGGGACCAGAGCCCTCCCCTCTCTACTTTCTTCCCTCACCAAGAATGGCTATTTTAATTAAAATATTATTATCAAGATATTTATAAACCATAAAATATATATTTTTTATTTACACAATTTTATTATTGCTTTTTAATAAAATATATCTAATATTATATATACTTTTTTTAAAAATGAATTCTCTTTCATTTATTTCAAATATTTTAATGAATTCTCTATTATCATTAAAATGAACACTTTTAATTAATTTAAATGAAAACTCATTTATTATTAATTGCAATGAAGTTTACTAATGAGTTCTAATGAGTCAAACATTATTTACTTGAACTTCATTAATTAATTTAAAGTAATATTCATTCAGCATATAGATTTAATTTGTTTTATTTCATAAGGATGATGCTCTACTTTCACTTTGACATGACAGTTTATCTTATGCATCTATATACATTTTGCAGTTGTTCTCATATAGAAAACCCAACATTAAAATACTCAAGCCATGATGCAGTAGAGAGCAAACACATTTATACAACAACAAAGAGGGGATCTTTCCATCAATCCAATCACCTATCTTAGCCATATATTTTACCATAGATACTAGGCTATCATATAAAGCTCAATGTGATCAGCCATCGATGATTATCCCTTCTATCAATGCATGCCTATATGAAGTTATCTATCCATGTTACATTTGAGTACCTTAATCATCATTTCCTCTAATCTTTGGTACCCTCATTTTTTGTGGGTGAATCTGTCTATTCCACCTATGAGTGTACCTAATCCTGCACACTTGGCAATATGTTAGCGATAACACACCCTTATAAATCAACTAAACATCATATAGTTGGTTCAATTGTTCAAACTAGGTATCACCACATCATAAGTTAATACATTGTTTTCTTGTGCCATAAAGTCAACTACGGAGGGTCATGACAATATAGTTTTATGGGGATGTCCCATGATCTAGACCCCCCTTTTCAGTATTCCATTTCTTTTATTTACTTTCTTATTATTATAACATCACTTCCTTTCTTGTTCATCCATTGTTTAATTCATATAATGTTTTGTACCTACACTTTACTTCAACTCTTTTCCTCCTTACCACAATTTTACCTCCTTTTAGTGTATATATCTCTTCTTCAATAACTATCTTCCACTTTCTACAATCCCTACTTCTTCCTTATTTCTTAGTTCATATTTTAGCTCTTTATCACTTCTATTTCAAAAATTGCTAAATTTAAGAAAAAGGGTATCATAGATTCCAAACATAGATGCCAAATTTTTGATCATGCTGTAAAGATAAGAAAGTGGTCTTTAAAAGTTATAAAATTTATTAAAGATCACAAAGTTGCTAAAATACCAAGAAACAAGAAGCTAAACTAATGATCTACTACAAAAAAATATGTAATAGCAAAAATATAAGATCTAAGGTCTAGATATAGCATAGTTGTAGCCTACTAGAAAAACTAATGATCAGAAGATAGCCAACTATAAAATTTTAGAAGAGATAGTTTAGGACAATTGTAATTCAGCTATAAACCATAAACAAGATCAATGGTATAGATGCAAAAAAATGGAGGTACCATATGAAGGTAGTTATAATATAATGTGCTAGCTTCAAGCTATAAATAGGAGCTACAACAGTCGAAGAAACAACAAGTTTTATATAGACAATTTTTACCAAAGGTATACTAGGTTGTCCTTGTCCTATCAATTGCATATTCTTTTGTGTCATGTTTTCCATATCCATCCCTTATTCTCTCCCTTAATTATATCTTTCTAAGGAAGTACCTAGTTTGCTAAATTTATTTCCAGTGGCTAGAGTGAAAGTTAGGAGTCTCTTTATTACCAGTTTTAGAATGAAGAGTTGAGGTTCTTTGTTACATTATTTGAATGGTGAAGTCTCTTTGTTTTCATTTAAAGAGATTTTAGTTATCTTACTAGACTCTAATTGTGAAAATATTTTGATATTAATACAAATCATGCTTTCTCCTTTGGATATTTCTTTGTCTCAATTGTGTATCTATTTCACATTTGAATATTACATTATTTGAATGTGTAAATGGTGATTCTATCATTGTCTAATTAATCATGTATATTACATCAATTGAAAATATATTATTAACCTAGTTTTTATTTCCATTTATTTTTATTTCATTTAAATATTTAAATCTTTTCTACAATTTCACAATGGACAAGGCACCAGTCTATTGATAGGGTTTTCATTAATGGGTTTTATAGATCTTGGTCAAATAATGAATATTTTACATTTAATTTGTTGTTTGGCTGAGCACAATTGAATTATAGTATAATATCCATTTATGTTATCCTTACCTAACTCAATCTATCAGAATTCATAATATAATTCTTTCCTAAGTTAAAGAGGTGGATCTACTAGAGTCCACAGTGCTAATTGGATTTAGAAAATTCTACGACATGGTAATATTTGAGGGATGAAAAAAAACTCTCCAATAGGGATAAAGAGAATAAAAAGAAGAAAATAGGGAGAGATGATGCAGTGGTATACCTAGATTATGGGACACCCCATAAAATTATACCTCCATGAGCTTACCCCACTATAGTTGAAAGATACATCAGGTCTAGGAAAAATGCATTGGGTGAATATTCTAGGTGCTTATGGGTTAGTGTTCACCATTCTTTTTTATTTTTCTCTTTTTTATTTAGTCAAGAAGGAACCTCCTCTATCTATCACTCACAATAATGTAAGATTTCACTTTGGATTTTGGACCCATTAGTTGAATTGAAGAGAATTTCTTCTAATTTCAAGGCTATGTTAATATTTATATAGAATAAATTTTTGGGCAGTAGCTTTGCCAACTATCTTTCCACAATGATTGAAAGTTGTGCTTTTTGATTAGGTGTTATTTTTTAAAAAATTGAGCTTGTGAGAACTATTTTATTGCATGCTTTATTTTACATTTCCATGCTAGCTAAGCTATTTGTACAGAGGATTTAATATTTTGATGATGTGTGCCTCACATTATATATCAGCTCAACTCATGCCATCTCATGACTCTAAGTGTATTTTCTACCACCCACCTAGTTTTCCTTGTCTTATCCATTGGGCTATTGAGTCAGGAGGAATGATAATTAATGAAAAAAGGAAAATTACATCATGTAGAGGCTAACAAGGGATGTGAATGGGGTAAATAAAATGACTATTATAATATATGCATGTGTGAGTTATACAAGCTTTATTTGAATTTTTTCTTTCTCCATGCTCTAGTATGTTTCTCAGAATAATAAATCTCAAAGGCCATTCACTATAATAGCCTTGATGTATGTTTCTCAACACATTATTATATGTATAGAAGACTACCAGAAAAATATTACTTTATTGGGTTAATTTCTTATTTTACACAAGTTGTAGTCAAATTTTTATTTACTTGTTGGCTATTTATACAAAAATACGATGTGCTTGCCCATGCCTGGTCAATGTGATTCCTGGAAATATATCCCATGAATCTACAATATCCTAACCATAAGATGCAAAATTTGATCTTCTCTTCTTGTCAAATTTTTAGAGACTCATAGCTATCTTCAAAAATTTCTAGAGGTCACTCTAACTTTGCTTGGTTTTCTTGACCTTATAGGTTCTAGATGTGTGTAATAGTGGTTGTAAGTAATTGAATTGGATCAAGCTCTATATTTTTGAGTGATGATCTTCCAAAATTATCTTATAGAGTGTATAGAAGTGTATTCATCATTAATTTGATTTCAATTTGATTTAGATTTCTTGATCTATTTCATCTTCTTACAAAATTGTTTTGATTGAACAACCAGAAATATTGAAGTTCAGGATCCTCTATATTTTAAGGAGAAAAATGGTTTATTACTGACTCTAACTATTCTTTTTGAAAAACATTATGTGGGTCATGATCATAGTATTGAGGTTCTAACCATATTTGGTCTAATATTTTTTGGCCAATCACTTATCTCTATCTTTTCATCCTAGATACCTTTCATTAGTTGGGTTGTTTCTAGATATTTATATTCTTCACTGTAGAAAGGATGCAAGCCATAATGAGGCATCTTGACTATATTCCTAATAAAAGGGATCATCATGTACCCTTGGTCATGGCACACACGTCCTATAATTTGTTCCAAAAATCTTTGGATAAGCACATACCAGATTGGGGAGGTACATCAACAATCATTATATCTTGTATTACCACAAGATCTAGGCATCCATGTATGATCATTAGAAAATATTTTAAGATACCAACTACTCTTATAGATCTCCCTCTAAATTGCAACTACTCTAATTAACTTGGACTAATACTAAGCTTCAAGATTTTAAAGACTTCTAGTGACATGATTGTGATTTTAAAATTTAGATCTACCACACATTTATGTAGTATGCTTTTTTCTAAAGAAAGAGATAAATAGAATGGAGTTGACTAGATTTTTTGTATGCCCAAGGATGTCCTCATTCTTTATGGATTATTGTTTTTTCTAATTCTTCAAGAGAAAACTCAACTAATTCTACTTCTTCAACTACCAATAAATATTTCCTCAATTCTTCTTGTGCTAGAATAAGAGTTTTGAATAAATATTGAAACTATTCCATTGTTTCTACCCTCTATTTATAAGTCATATAGAAAATATAGCTTCTTATATAATTCAATTCTTCTCTAGATGTGTGATTTTATCTATGGAATTGTTACTTGAACATATGATTGGGATTCATTTTCTTCACTTTGTGCGATAAGAAATAGGGTATGAACAAAACTATGCACTACTTCTTGTTGGTTGTTAGTGTTAGAATATATTACATCATTTGGGTATATTAGATTACTTCATGAGGAAGTTATATAGTAACTTCATGCAATGTAATAAATTGACAAGTGTCAATTTGCAAGCTGTATATGTACAAGTTTTCTCTTGTATAGCTAGGTAGAGTGTTGGCTAAGGAATTTAACTTCCTATATAAAGAGCCTCATATATCTACTCGAAAGCATCACTTTTATTTATTCAATAATATGTTCTATTACTTTGATATATTTTCTTTGTTGTTATTGAATGGTGCTAAAGCTAATAATGGTATCAAAGCTAAGGTCCTTCCTAGATAGAAATAAGGAAATTCATTACTATGGGTGTTTGTAAAATAGACATGTCTTTGGACCTTCCACTTGCAAATTCCATTGTTTTGAGATCGTGTGAAGAGCTTGGTAATAATAAGGATATCAAAGAAAGTTTTTGATTAGCAAAATATTTGGGACAATTGTTACCATCTGAAAAAAATCCTAAAAAGGAGAATATTTTGGCAAGGAGTGCTAAATATTTGAAGATCTCAAGACATACAACATCTTGAGAAGAAGATCCTATTTGAATTCAGGATTTAGATAGAAGAAGCCCACCAAATCCAAGATATTTGGAGATTGTATCTCACAACAAGAAGGCACCACTTTAGAATAAAACATCTCTTCAAATATACAGCTAAAGGAGGAGACTACAAGAGGAGAACAATCCACCAAAATCCTAAGCTCATGAAAGAGAGTTGGAGACCATATTTTGGTGAAGATAAATTTTATCAAGGAAACCTACAGAGAGCTACAAGATCTTACTCAAGGTAGCAACTTGGTGATCTTAGACACCAAGATCTACATCCTATATAGAAGTGGAAAAAAGAGCTTTCAAAAAAATATAAGCAACTATTGTTGCAAGTAGATTCATTAAGTGGATTACTTATCAGATTTTTTTAAGCACCTTAATTGGATTGAAGTTACAAAAAGAAGAGTTGAATTAGAGTCTTCAAAAGTGAAAAAATAAAGGATTATTTAAGGTTCATTTGAACTTTAGGAGTTGATTAAATTTTAGAATTTCAAACTATCTATCACCTACCTATCATCTACTTTGGAAAGAAAAATAATATGAGCTCCTATTACCTTGATTAGAAAGAAATTTTAGAATAATTATTGAAGATTCGTTTCAGATTTTTCTTGATTAGTTGTAGTAAATTGATTAAGTGCATTATTTTTGAGAGTTTATTGGAGTGATAAGGTGAAATTGTTAGTGTAGTAGAAGTAAAATATTAATAGATTCATTTGCACTATTATATTGCTCTCAAATATTATTTTTTGTGTTCATTAGAAGGGCACAATTTTAGAATTTATAAAAGTGTCTAAATAAATTATTAGTGCACTGATATCTACAACTTTGAACTGACCTAAGGAAGCCATAAAAAAATCTCAATCCTCCAAGCATTGGAGAAGATATTAACCACCATAAGAGCATCAAAAGAAGCCTCGAATGAGACTTGATGAGTCTCAAGTTCAAAGTAAAATAAATAGTGCAAAAAAATAGCTTCTATCATGTGGTTACAAGCTTGGATTCATTTATAAAATATCCAAGAAAATATGGGAAGGTGTCTAATAAATAGACAACCTCAAAACCTCTATATTGCACTCAATATTCTGCCTTAAAACTAGAAATTCAAATTTATAAAGAGGAGTACAAAAGAAGGTGCAACAAGGTCATCTTGTATAAAAACTATTTTACATTATATTTCACTATTCTAATCTAGTTATATAGGGAGAGAAAGCAGATTAAAAGGTGTCTCAAAGGCACTACACTTGCTAGAAAAACTAGCCGAAAGCTATTGTATGCTAGAAGCTATCCAAGCCTAGCTCAAGGAGCCATTCAAAGGGCTCATACTCCTCACATCCTAGATGGCCAAACCTGCAAGATACACATACAAGAGCAAGGGAGAAACAACATAATTCAAGAGAAATAGCATCTATGGAAGGAGGAAAAGAAAATAATAAAGGAAAAAGAAAGTTGAAGCACTATTGGAGTGTTACTCCATATATGCTCACTAAAAGCGATGCTCAAGGTTTCCATACTATTACTCCATATCCTAGTAGAAAACTATGGAGGTGAATGAAAGAAAATTTAGGGATTTGCAAAGCTAAAAAGGTATCCAAAGGGTCCATTCAAACCAGTAATAGAGACTACGTCCATGCAAAGAAGAAAGTGATACTTGTCACTCAAGGAAAACCCTAACACTCAAATCAAGAGAGAGCTCATCTTAAAGGAGTTACACAAATAAGTTGGTGCATTGAGTGTATGGGATACACTTTTCAAAGGGGAAGACCGAGAATTTTTATAAAGAATGTAATGTTCTTACATTACAAGAAGGTAGACAAACATTTCATTGGCACCAAAATCTCCTCAAGCGCTCAAAGGAAAATGGTCATGCCACTTGGCACATCAGAGAAGAATATTCTCAATTTTATAGGAGATAAACAACCAAAGTTAGAAAGCAATTATTCATATTCAAATTTACTATCTTGTCATATACGTGAAAAGGACCAATTTGTAGTATGTCAAGAACGTGTTAGAGCCGTTAATTCTTAAGGAAACCAAATTCAAGGGAAGAGCCTAAAATATGCCATATTTGGAATGCATTAAACTCTAAAGCTCTTCCATTGGAGGATATAATCATAGAATCCATGACGTCTACGTAAATTTTGTAGTCCAAGCTTCTTTGAAATCGATGCCAAACACTGCTTGGGGAAAGGTAAAATTATTTCCATTTGTATGTGCTTTATTTCCTTGGAGTTATAAGGTTTAAATCAAAGGAATTTATTTACATTGAAATCCATACATCAAGGGGAATATTTTATCAAATGAATTAAATCTTTGCAATAGAAAACCTAGGAGTTATAAGAGTTTCTACTTGGATAAATATTGAATATTTAAAAATATTATTGTGATCTAATTTATCCATAGATTAGGGAGTCATAAGGGCTACTACATCAAATAAATTAATTGGATACACTTAAACTAATTCCCAAAGGGTTATTTATAAATATATTTTTTTCATAGGTTGGATATTCATAATACTATTGCAGGGTAAATATAATATTATCTATTATATTCCTTATCATTCCTTCCACCATAGAAGCATTGGAATCCAATGCATACAATCAGAGAGGAGAAAGTGTAGGAATATTATAAATAATAGAATATAATGACCCAAATTATGGCACGTCAATAGCCAGTATAGGTCTTCATTAAATAAAAAATATTGAGTCCACTATGATGGGCACGAGAAGAGTTTTTTTTTATAATTTAAAATTTTCCATTAAGACGGGTTTTAACAGGCTCCCAAAACTTGATTACAAAATAGTAAAAAGTTGAGAACAGAACAAGGAGAAGAAAAATGAAGAAACATAGTGACATAAGCAAAAAGCATACACCTATCTACTGTATTAATCTATAGTCATCATAAAAGCATAAAAGCTTGACACATTGTATAAATTCAACAAAATAATATTTCTTATATTGATTATGAATGAATCCCTATTACAAATATGCCCCTCTTAGGGTCACTTGAATTATGATACAATTTATACAATTGCCAATGCCCTCAATAGGGTAGGTGCATTAATATTGCCCTTTGACTAGTCACAAACTACCTTGGGGTGGAGTTGACCCCCTTCTTCGTGATGTGGAAGGATTATGATATCGACTCCCCTTGTACATGTCTTACTACAATCAAGAAACAATAGTACACAATCAAAAACATAGATAGCCTCTCATAATGAGGCCCTTTAAGGAAACATACATGATAATTCCATTTAAACTATTAATAAAGAAAACATAAATAAAACCTTTAAACTATACTAATTGAATCAAGATTTGTAATATAGCATAAAGGATATCGTTAGACAAATAATGCATGGATAAGATAACAAAATAGAAGCATAGAGGTACATAAAATATCCACAAATGTCCTAATTAACACAAAGCATGAATGATCTATTCTAAGCTAATTCCTACAGTCATAATTCTTCTAAACTATAATTAAACCTAAGAAATGATTAATATAACCTATTTAACCAAACAAAAATGAAAAGAGTAAGGTGGTATATCACCTGTTGCAAACCATAGCTTTGGTGAGTAGTCTCCATTGTGAACTACGACTGACAGCCACAGTTTGACCTCTGATCCACGTTTTGACCTTTGATAGGTTTACCATCAAAATTAGGGGCAGTGGGCTTGATCTCCTTGTCCAAATTGATGTTCAAGGGTCGCCTTTGTTGTCCTCTGACTGATTTGGTGGTCAATTCAATGTGAAGGGCCTTCGTTTTCCCAAATTTATGTTTCTTGATCCTCCTCGGAACCTAGGGCATCCATAATGCAATTCATCATGAATGTTGGCAAAAGGGTCGAGGATTAAGTGCAATATCTCTATCTCTTAGTATACTCAGTTTGAGTGTACAATTTTCCAGGGCTTCGTTGCTCAAATATACAATGCTTGCTTCTCTTATTTCTTCCCATTTGAAGGGGGTATTTATAGCATACCCCTAGGGCTAGGGGTGGCTTCATGAAGAAGCCAAGACCAAGAAGGGTGGTTATAATAGTTGGGATGGAAGCCTCTGGAATATTCCATCCTTCAACTATCTTCTTCTAGATCTTTTTGTTGGAAAATTACCATTGGTAAAAGGTTAAAAAGAGTATTTTACCTTGGGTAAGTTTACTTACCTTTTACCTTACCTGGACGGCAGTTGGATGACAACATCTTTGGGTGGCAAGAGAGTTTTAATTTAATTTCTTCTCCCTTCCCTTAACTTCTCCTATTCCCCCCTTTTCTCTAGTATGGTTATTTTGTGTTTATTTAAATCAATTGTAACCTAATTTCAAGTTAATGCATATTTTACCTTTGCATCGAATAGCTCACCTCTCACATTTGGTATCAAAGCCGAGAGCCGAGATTGGCCTGAATCTCGAGGTGCTGGGGCCTGTAGTTCGAGGTGGTGGCACAGATCCTGAGGCAGCTTGCAAGAATCGAGGTAGCTCGTAGGAGTAGATCAGTGCGATTCTTGAGGCGTTGGTGGAGCTGGATGTGATAGGCATAGGCACGTGGCCCGAGGTAATTCATTGATGAGGCAGCACGCGGCCTGAGGTGGCATGCAGCCCGAGGTGGTTCATTGGAGAGGCCACCTATGTGTGGCCCGAGGTGACCTACGCATGGTACTTGGAAAAATGATCACGTAGCCTATGGACTACCCATAGGCAATCAAAGCACATACAGTGCTTTGCTTTTTTTAAAGAGCATCAACATTGCCGCATCGGCGATGTGGGACTATTAAGTCCCAAATAAAAAAATTTGCTTTGCATCGAAGCACGAAGCCAAAACATTGCTTCGCGTTCGACATGAACGCAATAAAAGTAGGGAGCCAGCTAGTGCTCCTGGATCTGCCCGGTAGCACAGCGACTACCCTTTGCCTTGATGCTTGCGAGGTCGCATAGTCGAACCTCGGCGGGGTCAAAAGTTTTTTTTAAAGAAAATTTCTTTAAAAACCTTTAAGGTAATTTAAAATTTTTGAAAGGTTTTATTTATCATTTGAGTTGATGATTGACATTTCCTAAGAGGAAATAGTTGTAAAAAAATTTTACGCTTTAAGAGGTAAAAAAAAATGAATAAAATTTCCTAACTGGAAATCTTTGTAAAAGAAAATTTTTGGGAAATTTTCTTAAATTATAAGATTGGAAGGATGTTACCAAGCACTTTGTAGTTTGTTACTGATAACAAACATTGAAAGCTTTGATGAGCACGTGAGAACACTAGGCATAAATTCAGTCTTTTCACAGTTGCAAAACACGGTTATTGCACAACAGAGAAATCCTGATCTAGGATACGAAGCAGATTCAAAAGATAACTCCTTTGGGAGCAGATTTGAACAATCCGACACAGTGGATATTGCTCCACAAGGATCTGAATATACTCATTATTGTAATTTAGTTGAAATCCTACAACCTCCTTCTCCTGAAATTATATTGATCAGTGACGATGATGAACAAGTCGCTGACAATTTTGTAATTGTTGAATCACAACAACAAGAGTGAGTTGTTTATGATTGTAAATCAAGCAAGGCTTGATATTTTGTAAAGTATTTTTGAAATAAGACTATATAAGAAAGGTTTCTTGTTTTAATAGATTGTAATGGGATCAAATAACAATCTACCAATCCCCAAATTTAGTGGGGATAATTATGAGTACTGGTCCATCAAAATGAGGACATTACTCATAGGAAAAGGACTATGGGATAGTATTGAAGACGATTACACTGCTCCAACATATTGGACTACTTTGAGTGCAACCAACAAGAAGATCTTCAAATATGCATAGAAAAATAACTCTTTTGCCTTATACCATCTTCAAGCGGCATTAGATCCAAGTATCTTTCCTAGAATTGCATCTTACTTAACTGCCACGGATGCATGGAATGCCTTGAAATAAGGATTCCAAGGAAGTGATAAAGTGAAGCAAGTCAGGCTTCAAACCTTAAAAAGATATTTTGAAAATCTCAGAATGAAGGAAAATGAAAGAGTCGGTGACTACTGTGTACGATTCAAAGCAGTAGTTGATATGATGCAAACTTTAGGTGATGAAACAAAAGTTGAAACAATTGTGAAGAAAGTGTTGAGAAAACTTCTTCCTAAGTGGAATCACATTGCCATCATAATTGAAGAATCAAAAGACCTTTCTACTCTTACATTTGATAGTTTGATTGGATCATTAACATCACATGAAGAGAGACTTCAAGGAGCACCTTCAACAAGCTATGGAGGTGATGACAAAGCCTTCACTTTGAACAAAGCTACAAGATGAGGACAAGTAAGAGGCTGAGACAGAGGACAACAACAAAGAGGCAAATGCCAAAGAAACTCCTATAGAGGAGGAAATCAAAACAGAGGTGGAAATAAAAATATAGGAGCCAATCAGAACCAAAGCAGCAATGCAGGCCATGGAAATCAAGGACGAGGAAGTAACAGACTAAAACAGCTTGTTTCAATTGTGGGAAACAAGGACACTTCACTCGTGACTGCTGGTCAAAGACTTCAAAAGATCAAAGCAGTCAATATGGCTCATTCTATGGAGAAGAAGAAGGTCCATAAAATATTTTTCTCTCTTATGGATAGTCAGATCAAAATCTTAAAGATACATGGATTTTGGATACTGGTTGCTCCAACCACATGAGTGGCAAAGAAAATATCTTTGCTACATTAGATTCAAATTACAAATCCCATGTTAAGTTAGGGGATAATAAATCTTTGCAAGTTGAAGGCATTGGAGCTATGGAAGTTCCAACAAATGAAGGCCTTAAAAAGGTGAATGACATATACTATACTCCATAGCTACAACACAATTTGTTAAGTGTTGGCCAAATGATGGAGAAGCATTACAAATTAGTTTTTGATGAAAGAAAATGTACAATCCTTGATAAAAAAAATTGTAACAGAGTCATAACAAAGTACCTATGACAAAGAATAGGTTTTTCCCTCTAAAATTTGGTGAGCCAGGGGGAGCTCAACTTGCAAACATTGCTATTACAAATCCAAGTGTATTGTGGCACTTGAGATATGGTCACCTCAATTCTACTAGCTTGAATTTGTTAACATCACAAGCTATGGTGACAGGACTAAAATTCAAGAACATAAGAAGGTATGCGAAGCATGTGCTTTGGGAAAGCACTCCAAAATGAAGTTTCCAAGAGGCCAAGTGTGGAGATCAAGCTATCATCTTCAGCTAGTACATTCGGACATCTGTGGTCCAATGCAAACAAAAAGCCTTGGAAATAATTCTTATTTTCTAAAATTCATAGATGATTATTCTAGAATGTGTTGGATCTATTTTTGAAACACAAAGATGAAGCATTTGATCACTTCATAGACTTCAGAAATAATGTATAAAAGTAATGTGACTACTATGTCAAATGTCTTCGCACTGATAGAGGAGGAGAGTACTCCTCAAATGAATTTTTAAATTATTGTAAGCAAAATGGGATAAAAAGGCAGTTCACCACTGCCTATACCCCACAGCAAAATGGTGTGGCCAAGAGAAAGAATCACACCCTTTTTGAAATGGCACGAATGATGCTTTAGACAAAGCATCTAACATACAGCTATTGGGCAGATGTAGTGAGAACTAGTGCATATATTCTAAATAGAAGTCCGACTTATAGTTTAGATGGTATCACTCCTTATGAAGGATGGTACGGTAAGAAACCAAATGTCAAACATTTTTGAGTATTTGGTTCTTTAGCTTATGCACACATTCTTGAGGAGAAGAGAAAGAAGCTTGATCCCAAGAGTTAAGCATGTATTTTTGTAGGGTATTGTGAATCGACCAAAGGGTAAAGATTGTACAATCCCAAGACACATAAAATAATTATCTCTAGGGATGTAATTTTTGATGAAGGGGGAGAATGGGGTCATAAAAAATTTGTTTATATAGACTCTAATTTGAAAAGTTCCATATTTGTACACCCCAAGAAAAGTAGTGGAAATAGTTCCCCTCCACAAAGTCCACATCAGGAATCTTCATCAAGTACATCAAGTGGTACACCAAGTCCAAGAGGGACTCCTTTTTTGGCACCCCAAAACTCTCCAAAATGATTTCATAGATCTGTAAGTGCTCCAAGTTCGATGGATATTGATCCAGTTTATCAAAGAAAAGAGACAAATAGAGGAAAGCGCATACTACAGAATCATCCATCTTCTCAAATGTTGGATAGGAATTTCCAACAAAGATACACTAGGAGTCAAGCTAGTGAGATGGATGACATTTTGTCAAGACTTGAAAATATTCAAATGTCAGGAGATGATGAGTCTCATGAACCAAGGGGTGATGTAGTAAATTATTCTTTATTGGCTGCTACATAGCTAGAACCATCTAGCTATGAAAAAGCATGTATTGAAAGTATATGGCAAGATGCCATGGAAGAGGAAATATCCTCAATTAAAAAGAATGATACTTGGGAGCTTGTGAAGCTTCCCAAGGGAAAAAAATGTGTTGGATGTAAATGGGTCTATAAGACCAAATTCAATGTTGATGGAAGCATTGAAAGGCACAAGGCAAGATTAGTAGCTAAGGGTTTTACTCAAAAATATGGAATATATTATGAGGAAACCTTTGCTCCAGTTGCTCGACAAGAAACAATCAAAACTATTCTTTCCTTGGCAGCCCATAAAGGATGGAACATTCAACACATGGATGTGAAAAGTGCATTTTTAAATGGATACCTAACAGAAGAGGTGTATGTTCAACAACCTCAAGGTTTCCAAGAACAAGGAAAAGAGAACCTTGTTTATAAATTGAAAAAAGCACTTTATGGCCTCAAGCAAGCACCACGAGCGTGGTACTCATGAATTGACGGCTATTTCAGCGAGTATGGTTTCACAAAAAGCAAGAGTGAACCAAATATATACTACCTAAATAATGGAGTAGATATCCTCATAGTTTGTTTATATGTGGATGATCTAATATTTATGGGTAGTAATAATAAAATGAATATGGAGTTCAAAAACTCCATGATGAATTAGTTTGAGATGAAGGATCTCAGATTAATGAGATACTTCCTAGGAATGGAAGTACATCAATCAAAGAATGGGATATTCATATGTCAATAGAAATATGCTCATGACATGATCAAGAAATTTGCTATGCAATAGTGCAAATCAATTGCAACACCAACAGGACATGGAATCCAGCTAAGCAAAGATGATGGAGCACCAAAAGTTGACATGACCAATTTCAGAAGCATGGTTGGGAGTTTAATATTTCTCACCAAAAGTAGGCCAGATATACAGTATGTTATTTCTCTAGTATCAAGGTTTATGGCATGCCCATCCGAGCTGCATCTTCAAGCAACCAAACGAATTTTACGATATGTAAAAGGTACATTGGATTTTGGAATCCATTACCACAAGTCTAACTCTGTGATGTTAGTTGGTTATAGTGACAGCGATTGGGGCAGTAATATAGATGATAGAAAATCTACATCAGGGAACTGTTTTAGTCTAGGTTTAGGACTAATAACTTGGAGTTCCAAGAAGCAATCTATTGTAGCATTATCATCTATAGAAGCTAAGTATATAGCCATTACCCATGCTAGTACTCAAATCCTTTGGTTGAGGAAAATCCTTGAAGAGATTGGCAAAAAACAAATTGGTCCAACCAAACTGAATTGTGATAATATTAGTGCCATACAGTTGGCATATAATCCGATCCACCACAAAATGTCAAAACATTTTGATATGAAGTATCACTTCATAAGATATATGGTGGAACAACAGATAGTTGAGCTTCAATACTGTAGCACTTTGGATAATCTAGCAGACATCTTCACCAAAGGCATGGCTAAAGCTCAATTTATAAAGCTGAGAGACTGTATAGTCAGTCCTCTCAACTTTAAGGGGTAGAATGTTAGAAAATTACCATTGGTAAAAGGTTAAAAAGAGTATTTTACCTTGGGTAAGTTTACTTACCTTTTACCTTACCTGGATGGCAGTTGGACGATAGTATCTTTGGGCAGCAAGAGAGTTTTAATTTAATTTCTTCTCCCTTCCCTTAACTTCTCCTATTCCCCCCTTTTCTCTGGTATGGTTATTTTGTGTTTATTTAAATCAATTGTAATCTAATTTCAAGTTAATGCATATTTTACCTTTGCATCGAATAGCTCACCTCTCACACTTTTGGCCATTCCAACCAATTTGGCTTGGATGGAAGGTGTAGCACCCTAAAATTGACGTAGTTAAACCTTAGTAAAAAGATAAAAAAAATTGAATTTTAACCCAAACCGCCTGTTACCCACTCTCCTCATTTTCTACACAATTTTTAGGATTTGTTTTGACAGTTGGACGATATCGTCGACGATTAGACAAAATCGTCCCAGATATGACGAATTCATCTGGAACAGAACGTCTAGATGATTTCATCTCAAAACCAAATTTTCATAATTAGCTTCTGTTCAACAGCTTCTCTAACTTGGGCAGAAATCATGTATGTGCAGTTAGAGTCTCCCCCATTGGAGATCTCCCAATTTGGGATGATCTCCAACCTCCTAACCTCTCCCTAATACTATATAAATCAATATTTTCTTAGTTTATCCCCCTAAACCCCCTGGCTAACTGATTTCCCTACAAATTTAGTTTCTTGTGCATTAGAATACCTTCGCACCATCATTTACATCATGTATTTCAAGTTTTCTTGCAAGAATTTTACTATTTTTTAGTCGGAGCAAGCTCGGATCATCGTAGGTGATTCCAGATGATTTCGGATGATCCTGTTGCAGATCTGTGATGATCTCATATGATTTGAGGTGATCTCTACTATAGTCCATATTAGGGGCAATCAGAGCCTGGAGTCTATATTTTTTTATCTTCTCTCTTCATTTCTTTATGCATTAACTTGGTTTATTCTATTCTTGCATCCTGGAGTTCACCTCATTTAGCATAGATTCATGATAAAGTTAAAACAAATTATTAAATTGATGCATTTATTTTAATTGCTATCTGGATCTATCATTTAGGTAAATTTACTATCATTTATATCATTTCTCTTTGCTTTTGAAGTTGCATTTTTGGTTTTTGGTATCTGTTTCTATGACTGTAGGTTTTTGATGAATTCGTCAGATGAATGATGATCTTGTCTGATCTCAGAAAACTGACTAAGATCTGAGACAATTTTGTGCAATTTAAGACGATTACATATGATTTGAGATGATTTGGACTTCTACAAACCTCAGAATCTTCATCATACATCTGGAATCAGGTATATTCTGTTCTATTTACCATACTCTCTATGTTTAGGACTTATTCATGTTTTCTATATTCATATAAATCAGCATTGGCATATAGAATATCTTAGATTCATCTTGGCCAAACCTAGGAATTGAATTATTAAAGTATAAAATGAACACATCAAACCTACTCTCAACATAGGTGTGGAAACTGCCACTCAAAGGTTTCCTGGTGAACCCACCATCCATAAAAAATTCACCCTTATACCCCTCCCTCAAGAGGCACGACCTTCAAAGGGCCTCTCAGTCCGAGGTATTGTCCCATCCTTCTCGCATCCCCATTCCAGGCACGGATCCTATAGCCTGAAGGTAAGGATGCAAAAATTTTGGAGCGATAAATTTTGGTGAACCCGACGTGAAAACTAAAAACCTTTTGAAAACAATCCAAAAAAAAAAAAAACAAAACATAAATGCATCTAGAATCATCAAAAAAACAATTTAAGTTGCATATCATATTTAGATGGTAGATTATAATAAAAGAGCTATCACGATTAATGTTGAGAATCAATTAGCAGCTATAGAGATTACTTCTTTTCTTAGAGTATCTCAAACATATAGAGTCCCACCTTTATGGGATGAACTTAATAGGATATTGAATATTATTTCATCTAGATCAACCGAACTTAGGCAAATCAAGAGGTTTGTCCTAGATAGAATCTTGGATCCTGATCAAGCGACCTTATATCATGAGCTTCAGAGAGCTTGCCATAGGTGGTTAGCAGATAAAAGAGCACTTGTGTCTTCTAAATTGTACACCTTTGAGGAATACCTCGACAACGCAGTTGTAGTACATAAATTTCTATCTCGTATAGAGGATCAAGAGGTCATTCTTATGAATAGAAAGAGATGGAATAGAGTTCCTAGAGCTGTGTTATATCGAGAGTATTGCCATGAGCTCTATTTTTACAAGTCAGAGTCAAAAGTAGACAACATCACCATAGCACATTTTGTCAAATTCTTGAAAAACCATTTCCAATTTGAATAGGAGTATTTCATGACTCCTGATGAACTTGATCCCATCAATGACATCTATAAACTATTTATAGAAAACTAAGCCATTCTTTTATTATTATTATTTCTTGCATTTAGTATGTTGTTTGTTCTCTTTATAATATTATCATAAAAACAAAAACAAAACAAAATATAACAAAAATCAAAACATTTTCTTTTAAGTATTATAGTAGGTATATAATTAAAATATATACCTCCCAAACTTGTCGCAAATATATATATAAATATATATTTACTAAAATCTAAGTTTAAGCATAATGACTAGACTCAAGAATGGAAAACGGATTGAAGTAGAAGAAGATTGGTTAGAAAAACCAATAAATAAACCAGATGTCCTTCCTGAAGACCCAATTCAGGAAGAAGGAACCCTAGACCAACAAGAAGAAGAGTTTGCTGAAGGAAATGAACAAAGAGAAACTATTAGAGAGGAAGGATCCTCATCCCCTAAAATGTCTTCGAAAGGAGTTGTTACTTTTGAGAACATGGAACATTTATGGAAGTTCCTCAATACTAATATTGGCACCCTTAATAGAGCAGTCCATATGGACAAGGATCAAATTAGTGACACTCAAGCAACCCTAGAAGATATATATCACACATGCACTAATCCCTTGTCCTTCATTGATCAAGAAAGTGATCAAGCTAGACCATCCAATTTGGATATGGCCGCTATAATCTAAAACATGCAACAACAACAGGTTACCCAACCATCTAGAGTGCCTGTTACTAAGCCTAGGGTTATTCCCACACAAAATAAACTATCATTCACTGCTCTATTTTGCCAAGTTATTGATCAACATACCTCAAATCAACAAAATCCTAAAACAAAACCAAACACCAATTTCCAACAATCGGGGATACAACATAATGCTACTACAAATATTCTTCATAATGCTCTTCCTACCAACCATTTGCATAACAACAATATAGCATCTAATCCTTACGTCACGCCATCCTACGCTCATAAATCCCATACTCATGTACCACCAAACCAATATGGTGGAAAAACTGGTAATCTGGAAGCCATGGTGAAATAGTTAGTCTCCCGCATGGACCAGATAGATCCCTACTGTCCCTCGTATAATTATTGAGAGATGTGTAGTCAGCCTCTAGATTCTATAGTTATAGCACATCCATATCCTAAACACTTTCCTATGGTTGTCATACCTATATATAAAGTAACCGAAGATCCCATAGAGCATCTTCATATGTTTAGGATAGCGTGTCATGATATATCACATGATTATTTGTTATTACTAAAAATGTTCCCAAAAAATTTAGGAGGAATGGCATTAGAGTGGTATTATCAATTACCCACTCATTATTTGAGGAATTTCAAAGAGACAGCCGAGTCTTTTGTGCATCAATTTAGTGCCTACATTGAAAGGCATGTAACCATTAAATATTTTTACAACCTAAAAGAAGACAAAGATGAATGTTTTGTTGATTTCCTAGCTCTATGGAGATAGTTGATAGGAAAATTGCACTTTGTGTTACCTTATCGAGAAATGCTGGATATTTTTGTCAATAATTTACAAGAACAACTATCCTATGAATTATCAACTGCTACCTTGACCACCTTCGATCAAGCTATAGATTTATTTTGAAGAGTGTAAGATGCTCTCATTAGGAGAGGTCAGCTTAAAAATAAAGATGATGAGAAAACATCCAGAAATCATTATAAAAATAAACAAGTTATGGGTGATGGAGTCACTAATAGTAGAAATATCGCTACTGTTAATGCTGCAAAAACAACAAAGAAGTTTATACTGAAACCTCTTGATAAACCACCCCAAGAATTTACTAGGTTAAATCAACCTCTATCAACCATTCTCTTACAATTATTAGAATGAGGTTTGATCCAATTACCAAATATTTGGGAACCTGATCCAACTATACCCGGATACATAGCTGATTTACACTGTGATTTCCATAGAGGACCTGGACACACTACCAACTCTTGTAAAATATTAAAATATAAAATACAAGATTTAATTGATAACAATGATATGGAGGTACAAGCATTTCAACTTAAACAAAATCATCCTAATAATGCTCAAAATAACATCCCCCAAAATCAGAATCAGAATTCCAATCAATCATTGGACACATTTCAACATCCTTTACCAAAGCATGATAAAGAGGTGGCTAATCAAATTGAGCATCATAATGTTCCCCCTCCTACCCTATATGTAGGGAATATTAGTGGATATTTACCTGCTCATGATCCACAAATATTTGACACAACTTTATCCATGGTTACGACCAGACCTCTATATAATATTCGGACACCTGATCTTAGTGATACAAAATACGAGACTAAAAGTGACATGGAAATCACCTCAAATCAAATGAATAGTTTATGGTTTTGGAAGAACCATTTCCAAGAAGAGTCATTACTAGACCATCTTCTCACCAATTACTTCCTAATGAACAAGCCATAAATGCTAGACCAAGACCCATTCATCATCCGCAAAATAATATTGTAGGTACCATCGGAGTCGTTAATCGACAACAGGCTCAAAATTCTCCACAAGATCAAACTCAGAACGATGGATCAGCTCCATTTGTTTTGAAAATTCCTAATAAATGGAATCATGCGCCTAATGTTCAACCTAAACCTCCTTATAATATTAATGAAAATTTATCAAATACTACAGCTAGAATTTCCCTTTTGGACCTTTTAATATCTTCTCCTACACATAGGGATGAATTAATGCTCACATTAAGCCAAATGATGGTACCACAAAATATTCAACCTGAAGCCATGTCCAATACTATCATAACTCAAGAAGTCGATTGTATTGACTTTCGGGATAGAGATATACCACAACATAGTTTACATAAGGATAACCCCTTATATATTACTACCCTAATTGGATATGTAGTAGTTAAATGAGTCTTTATTGATAATGGTTCATCTTTAAACATTTGCACTTTTGACTTCTACCAAATATTTGGGTTTAGAAGTGATGAAATGAAAATAATTCATATGATTATAAAAGCCTTCAATGAAAAAACACAAGAAATGTGTGGAGTTATTACTATCCCATTGCAAGTTGGTCCTAGAACCTTAGACACGATAGTTTTTATTGTGCATTGCCATGCATCATACAATATACTCTTGGGTCACCCTTGGATCAACATGATGTGAGCTATTCCCTCAAATTTACATTAGTGTGTTAAATTCAAATTTAATAATCAGTTGGTTACCATTCATGGTGATCCTAGACCCTTTGATATGTGTGCTTTGGCAGAACCTGTTGGAGTTCAATTTTGCCCTACTCTGTCATCCACACATCCTAGTTCTAATCATCTGTCTAAACGTGTGAAACACACACTCATAACATCATCTACTTTTTCCCCATCAACTCCACCTCTACATATAGTTCAACCATATTCTAAACAAACCACATTAGGACCTCAAAAAGATCCTAAACCCACAACCAATACTTCTTGTTTTACTCCTATAACTTCCATACCTATAGATCCATCCATAGACATATCTACAACATCTACACCTACCAAAGGCATATTTTTTGCATCTGAAGATATAGGAAATGTTCTTTCTACCTCTTACACTCTTACTGATGAGCTCTTACCTAATTTATCTAAAATTCTTCTATCAGAGAAAACAAATGCTGCTATGAAAAATTCCCTTATTTTAAATAATTTGCCATCCTCTCCTCGTACTTTGGGCCTCCAACAACCTATGGGAAGTGTTTACCAAGTCAGGAGTTGTGCTTTTATTTATAAGGGATATGACTAGGGAAGAATACCTAGAAACATCAAGACACATTATGATGGATATGCTCGATGTTATTTTACTAATGCATATATTAAAGCTAAGCCTATAATGCTTAAATTGGGATATAAAGGGAAAGGTTTGGGACCTTTCTAGAATGGTATGAAAGAACATTTTGAGGTAGAACCATGGCCTACCCGATGTGGTGTGGGCCTATTTCCTAGTAAAGGTCAGACCTTCCCCTTTGAGGATGATGACCATCTCATATGTTACCAAGATTATTTGGATAAATGTGATACTTTGCGTTTAAGGAATAACCCATTTACATGTAATATGCTATCCATAGCTTACCCTAAGAGGATTTCTAAATCCGATGATGAGTTGGAGGGATATATCTTCCATGATGTCTCCATTGAGGAATTGTTACATACCGGATTTTATTTTGATGGCTCTATACCTAGTATAGCCCAGTTTGAGGCCACAAATCCTCAAGATGAATTATCTAAGCTAACCTTAGAATAATTACAAGAATTGGACGTTTCACCCACCCCACCTAATTTTGAGATAGATCTACACATGGAAGTAGAAAATGTCATAAAAATTAACATTGGAACCAACGATAACCCTCACGTAATCAACATTGGATCAGAATTGAGTCAAGACAAACAAGATAAATACATTGCATTTCTTAAGGAATATGAAGATGTTTTTTCTTGGACATATGAGGATATGCCAGGTTTAGACCCTTCCGTAGTCATGCATCACCTAGTAGTCCATTCGGATGCTAAACCTATTAAACAAAAACTTAGAAAAATGCATCCTAAAGTGGCCTTACTAGTCAAAGGGGAATTAGAAAAAAATATTGAAGGTTATTTTTATAGAAGCCATTGATTATGCTAAATGGATCTCGAATGTAGTTCCAGTAACTAAGAAAGAAGCTACAAAAGTTAGGGTTTGCATAGACTTTAGAGATATTAATGTTGCATGCCCTAAAGACGATTTTCCTCTTCCCAACATGGATCAGATCATTGATTTTATTGCTGGGAGTGGAATGATATCCCTAATGGATGGATTCTCTAGTTATACTCAGATCAGGATAGCTCCTGAAGATTAGGCTAAAACAACCTTTATTACCCCTTGGGAAACCTTTTGTTGGAAAGTGATGCCATTCAGTTTGAAGAATGCAGGTGCAACATATCAACGTGCCATGATGTATATCTTTCATGATATGATGCATGATATTATACATGATTATGTAGATGATATTATAGCTCGTTCCATCAAAGAATATGATCATTTAGATGACTTGAGAAAAGTATTTGATCGATTAAGGGAATATCTTATCCGATTGAATCCAACCAAATGTATATTTGGAGTTAAGTCCGATAAATTATTGGGGGTTATAGTTTCTTTACGTGGCATTGAAATTGACCCTCTCAAGATTGTAGCTATCATTGATATGCCCACACCCACAAATATATCTAAATTATGAAGTCTACAAGGTAAGCTTCAAGCTATTCATCACTTCATCGATAATTTGGTGGACAAAATAGGACCCTTTCTTAAGCTTCTTAAGAAAGAGGTCTCTTTTCATTGGGATGTCGAATGTCAGGAAGCATTTGAACTCCTCGAACAATATCTCCTTAAACCACTGGTACTTTCACCACCTAGATCTGATCGTCCATTTATCTTATACATTTCTGCTTTAGATTTTGCCTTAGGATCTATGTTAGCTCAACTTGACGATGAGAAGAAAGAACATGCTAATTATTACGTTAGCAAAACCTTAATTAGTTATGAAACTCGCTATACAGTATTAGAGAAGTTATGTATTGCAGTCGTATTTTCTACACAAAAATTATGCCATTATATGCTCAATTAGAAAACATATGTTATTGCTAAATTTGTCCCTTTGTGATATCTCATGAGTTGACCTTATTTATCTAGTCACATAGTAAAGTGGGTTCTTGCGCTAAGCGAGTTTGAACTCACGTTTATAGGACAAAAGTATTTTAAAGGTCAAATCATAGCAGATCAATTAGCTGCTGCACATTTAGAGTCTACCCATCCCCTCATCATTGAGTTTCCTAATGAATGCCTTAAACTAGAGGCAGACCATCTAGAGCAATGGTCTCTATACTTTGATGGAGCCCGATGTATGAGTGGGGCTAATTCAGGTATTATTTTAATATCTCTACATAAACATCTTATACCTATGTCCTTTAAATTAACGTTTGCTTTCACTAATAACACTGCTGAGTGTGAGGCTTTAATCCTTGGATTACGAGCTTCCTTGGCACTAAAAATTTAAAATCTATTGGTTTTTGATGATTCTCAACTTGTCATAAATCAAATCAATGATGTTTATCAGACCAGAGATGATAAATTACGTCCATATAAGGCATATGTCTTACAATTAATCTCTTTATTTGATCAAGTTACCTTGGAAGCTATTCCTCGAACTAGCAACCATGCGGCTGACGCTATGGCTACAGTTGCATCTCTTTTGCCCTTGGAGTTAGATGACAAATATGCTACCATAATTATTCATCGACTCTAGGAACCCACTTCAAATAAATCATGCTTAGAACCTTTGGATGTGTTTCTAATCAACGAAACTACTCCTAAACCATGGTACACTGATATATTTAATTTTCTTCAAAATGGGACCTTTCCTAAAAGTTGTAATAGCAACCAACGCCGATTATTACGTAGACGAGCAAGTCACTTCGTGATTATTGGCCATACGTTGTATAGGAGATCTTTTGAAGGCATCCTACTAAGATGTTTGAATCTAGAAGAATCTAGATCAGATTTGAGTGCAGCCCACGATGGATATTATGGGGGACATTTTAGTGGTAGTGCCATTGCTAAGAAACTCCTTAAGATAGGATATTTTTTGCCTACCATGGAAAATGATGCACATGATTATGTGCACCATTGTGACAAGTTACAGAAACATGCTGACCTTGTCCATGCGCCTGCACAAGAATTATAGGCTATTTCATCTTCTTGGCCCTTTTCAAAATGGGGCCTAGACATCATTGGAAAAATCAATCTTGTGTCATCTGATGGACACAAATTCATCATAACCGCCACCGAGTATTTCATGAAGTGGGTTGAAGCTATGCCCTTAGCTTCTTGCACTGGAACCCAAGTTTCTAAGTTTATTTTTAATCAAATTATTTGTAGGTTCGAAATTCTTGCAAATCTCATCTCAGATAATGGAACTTGTTTCAAAAATAAATATGTCAAAAAATTATGTCAAAAATATAAAATTCAACATCGTTGGTCCACTCCCTATTATCCTTAGGGTAATGGCCAAGCAGAAGCATCTAATAAAACATTAATCAAAATCCTCAAAATACTAGTCAATAAATCTGGTCGATATTGGCACATCCAATTATATCCTGCTTTGTGGGCTTATCGAACTAGCGTTCGCACCCCCACAGGTACTTCACCTTTTGTTTTGGTTAATGGCATTGAAGCTATTTTTCCCTTTGAATTAGAAGTTCCTTCTTTGGCTCTACTACTTGAAGATACTGAAGTAGGAGATGAATATCATGCTGGCAGATTTAGTCAGCTAGAACTCCTAGATGAGAAGTGCATCAATGCTTTGGAGCATCTTTGTGCCTAAAAAAACAAGCTCAAGCGAGCATACCTCAAGAAAGTTCATCATCGATCCTTTGAGATTGGTGACCTTGTCTTAAAAGAAAATAAAAAAAATACTAATGCAACTAAAGACCTTAAAGGTAAATTTGATCCCAAATGGCTTGGACCGTATATCATCATTGCTAAATTTTGCTCAGAAGCATACCAATTAGCTACCTTATATGGTAAATATATTAAAGAACCTATGAACATTATGCATCTCAAGTGCTATTATGCATACAATTTGGTTATTTCATCATTTGTATATATTGTTATTTTAAGAACACAAGCTTATACTGAGAGGGGGGGGTGAACAGTATAAGACCTTTTTTTACTTTTTCCTTTATACTTCAAAATAGTAAAGCAATATACCCAAAGCAATAACAAAGCAATGCATAATATCATCCACAAAGTGACACCAATTTAACGTGGTTCACCCAGAATGGTTGGGCTACGTCCACAAAACTTTTCTCTAAAAGTTATCTCAAAGTTCTTTGGGAATCCTTCCCAATTACAATGTTTATGAGACTCGGCCCAAAGGAGATACCTTCCCCCAATAAAAATTTATGAGCCTCTGCTCAAAGGAGATACCTTCCCCAGTCTGAATTTATGAGCCTCTGCTCAAAGGAGATACCTTCCCCTCTGCTCTGGGAATGATCCCTTAGAAGATCAATTGCCTCTACCTCTTGCCAGCACATGGAACTCCTTTCCACCGAAGACCTCCTGTCCTCAATGCTTAGCCTAAGAGACCTTTGCCTTCTATGATCACATCCACAATAGCTTAGCAACCTATACCAAACACAGTCAGTCGGTCTAGTACAAGTCTTCCTCTATCTGTCAGATCTGTCCAACACTTGAACAAATCAATCCTCTACACACAAGCCTTCTCAAAGACTTGCCAAATATGTCCTTAGGTTCTTCTCATAGAACCAATGCACCTCTATCCTCAAGTTATCTGATAGAACTATCAAACTTAGCTCACAAGTCCTCTACTAGGACCTGTCCAAATATGCTCACAAGTCCCCATCGAAACCTATCCAAAACTGCTCACAAGTCCCCACCGAAACCTGTCCAAAACTTTGGTAAATATCCCATGAATTTTAGAGTGCATACACTACCCTCAAAAGGGTCTTCAGCGATTCAAACCGCCAACCACCATGCTACTAAGTCCTTTGGCCACACCGTGTGGGCTAGGAGAGCCCACGTGAGGGAGAAGAGAATTCTCCATTCTTATCATCGCATGTGCCTCCTCCTTGGCACCACGACCAACCCGTCACACCTTTGACCACGCAATGCTTGTCTTCCTCCTTTGCTGGCGTAGGGGCTTCGATGTCGAAATTGAAATGCTCAGGGATTAATATTGAACTCTTGGCAAAACATAAATGAATTCATTTGCCTCATTTTATATGCACTTTGATGCATTTCCAAACACGTCGGTTGAATTCGAAAAGTAATTTCAAATTTAATCGAAATTGCTTTCTAAAGGGTTTAAAAACCCTTAAGATAAATTAAAAATAATTTCTCCCTTAATTAATTAAATAATTAAAACCTTGAAGGGTTTTAAATAATAATTAAATAAATAATAAAGAGAACCTCCATTGGTTTTAATAAAAACCATTTAACTTGGTTTTAATGAAAAACCCTTGCCAATGGAATCTCTCTAGATTCTCTTGGAATATTCCACCTTTGAAGCCAACACATCCTCTTAACATTAATGCCATTTCATTTTGACATCAATGACAACTCATAGACAAGAAGCTAGGATCTCAAACCCAAAATTGCCAACAATCTCCCCCTTTGTCATTAATGGCAAACCATGCTTCTCAACAACACAGAAACTCAACATAAATAGCTCCCCCTGTCTTGAGGCTCTCCCCCTTACTCAAATCTCTCCCCCTTTGTCATCAATGGCAAAGGGTCACCTTTGGGGCTCGGGACTAAGAATGAGCCTCTTAGCTTAGTCCCTCCCCCACCTCCTGATGAGATGATTAATTCTTGGGTGGGATTAAAACTCCCATTAGGAACTGATAATCATCAGCGTCTATAACTTCCTTGCCAACCCTTCTCTTGAACTCTTTGTCCATATTCCTATTCCTATTCCTGTCACTGTTCCTGTTCTTAACCATGCCTTGATCCTTGGACCTGTTCATACCACTGTTTCTATTCCTGTACCTTGGAAGTTTAGCTCTACACTGTCTAGCTATGTGACCTTCATTGTTGCACTTATAACAAGTCACAATGTTATTTCTTTGAGGCATACCTATTCTTTGAATCCACCTGTTCTGACTAACCCTATTTTGGCCAAACCTGTTCTGGCCAAACCTGTTCTGACCAAAAATTTTCCTATTATTTGCCTTGCAATGAACTTCCTTGTGCCCAAACTGTTGAAAAGAGTAGAAATACCATTGAAAGTAACTAGCACTTCTAAAACTATCATTTACCTCCTTCACTTGAGCCATGCAATGTGAAGCCATGTGAACAAACCTGTGACAAACAAAACATCTTCATTGAAAATTTCTTTTAATTGATATCTTAGGTTCTAAAAACTTCTTCTCATTTTGAATTCTATTTTCTATTCATGTGCATCTATCATTCAAGAACTCATGATCTGAAATACTTTCCTCATAAAAACTCTCTTCCTTTTGTAGTCTCTTACTAGACTCTCCAACCTGTTCCTTGTGTGGCTTAACAAAACCAAGGCCTATTTTATCTGTTGTCTTTCTTTGACCTTTGATGAGTGAATTAAACTTTTTGGATCTATCTTGAAACCTGTAAAGCTTATCCTTGTACTCTTTAGTTTCCTCTTTCAAAGAAGCCATTTTCTGTTCTAACTCATTATACTCAAGAACTTTGGACTCTAACTCATCCTTGAGTTCTTGTGTCTTAGCTATAGAGAAGTCAAGACTTTCTATAAGATCATATCTCTCCATACAAAATTCATCTAACTTATCCTTGAGTCTAGCATTCTTCTTTCTTTCCTTTTCCAAAACACTAAGAGCACTAATAAGTTCACTTTCAAGATCCTTTGTTTGATTTCCTTTTGAATCATCAAAGCCTTTTTTAGATTTCTTATTACTAGAGGTGCTACCCTTTTCAAAAACCATACATGCATCTTCCTTATAGTTTTCTGAAGCATCCTCATACATACTAGAAACCAAATCATTATTTGTGCAATCATCCTCAAGGTGACCAAAATTTCCACATCTAAGACATTTCATGATAATGAATCTATGTTTCGATTCTTCCTCTTTTCTGATATGAACAACATCTCATTTTCATCATCACTTGAAGAAATTTCACTATCACTACTAGAACACTTACTTGCTTTGTATAGGTAGAAACTCTTCTTGTGCTTGTGAGAATACCTCTTCCCTTGATTGTTGTGCTCATCTTTGATCTTCCTATGATGCTTGTTCTTTTCAGAATCCTTGCTCTTAGAATCCTGTTTATCTTCATCACTTTCATTCTTGGGAACAGTATAGTTAGTAGCATAATGACCAAACTTTTCACAATTGAAACATCTTATATTTTTCATACTTTTGTGCTTTCTAGAGAACTTGCATTTCTTGCTATAATATGCCTCTTCATCACTAGAAGACTCATCACTATCTTGAAGCTATTTACCTTTGGAATTCTTGGTAGCCTTGAAAGCTGCCTCTTTCTTGACATCAACCTTCACTTGAGTTCTCAACTCAAATGCTGTAAGTATAGTATGGAGCTCATCCTTTTTCAACTTATCCAAATCTTTAGCTTCCTCAATAGCAAAAATCTTTTCACTAAATCTATTAGGAAGAGATCTTAAAATCTTATCACAAACATCATTTTCAGCAAGCTCAAGACCTAAGTCTTTCATGGAGTTAACAACCTCATCTATACGAAGCATGTAGTCACTAATATTTTCATCATAATTCATCTTGAGTTGTTCAAACATACCTTTGAAGTGTCTCAACTTGGCATTTTTGACATTAGTATCACCTGTATGAACCACCTTCAATTGTTTCCACATTTCACTAGTTGTCTTGCAGTGAATTACTTTGGTGAGATCTGCTTTCTGTAAGCCTTTTAGGATTGCATTCATTGCTTTTGAATTGTTGTGATGTAGGAGCATTTCTTCTTTAGTATTAGGACCATGTACAGGAATAGTGTACTCATCTTCAATTACTTCCCATACCTCATTACCAAGTGCCATTAGATGAACCTTCATCCTTGCACTCCAAAGACCAAAATTTGACCCATCAAGAATAGGTGCTGCATTGCCACTTGAATAATCCATTGTGTTCTTTATTAGCTTTTCCTTCAAGCTGTTAAACTTTTCGAAGGAACCCGCTTCGATACCAATTGAAGAACACAAGCTTATACTGAGAGGGGGGGTGAACAGTATAAGACCTCTTTTTACTTTTTCCTTTATACTTCAAAATAGTAAAGCAATATACCCAAATCAATAACAAAGCAATGCATAATATCATCCACAAAGTGACACCAATTTTAACATGGTTCACCCAGAATGGTTGGGCTACATCCACAAAACTTTTCTCTAAAAGTTATCTCAAAGTTCTTTGGGAATCCTTCCCAATTACAATGTTTATGAGCCTCAGCCCAAAGGAGATACCTTCTCCCAATTAGAATTTATGAGCCTCTGCTCAAAGGAGATACCTTCCCCCAATCTAAATTTATGAGCCTCTGCTCAAAGGAGATACCTTCCCCTCTGCTCTGGAAATGATCCCTTAGAAGATCAACTACCTCTACCTCTTGCCAACACGTGGAACTCCTTTCCATCGAAGACCTCCTGTCCTCAATGCTTAGCCTAAGAGACCTCTACCTTCTATGATCACATCCACAACAGCTCAACAACCTATACCAAACATAGTCAGTCGGTCTAGTACAAGTCTTCCTCTGTCTGTCAGATCTGTCCAACACTTGAACAAATCAATCCTCTACACACAAGCCTTCTCAAATACTTGCCAAATCTATCCTCAGGTTATTCTCATAGAACCAATGCACCTCTATCCTTAAGTTCTCTGATAGAACTATCAAACTCAGCTCACAAGTCCTCTGCTAGGACCTGTCCAAATCTTCTCACAAGTCCCCATCGAAACTTGTCCAAAAATTGCTCACAAGTCCCCACTGGAACCTATCCAAAACTTTGGTAAATATCTTGCAAATTTTAGAGTGCATACACTACCCTCAAAAGGGTCTTCAATGATTCAAACCTCCAACCACCATGCTACTAAGTCCTTTGGCCATGCCACATGGGCTAGGAGAGCCCACATGAGGGAGAAGGGAATTCTTCGTTCTTATCACCGCGTGCGCCTCCTCCTTGGCACCATGACCAACCCGTCACACCTTTGACCATGCAATGCTTGTCTTCCTCCTTCGCTGGTGTAGGGGCTTCGATGTCAAAATTGAAATGCTCAGGGATTAATATCGAACTCTTGGCAAAACATAAATGAATTCATTTTCCTCATTTTATATGCACTTTGATGCATTTCCAAACACATCGGCTGAATTCGAAAAGTAATTTCAAATTTAATCGAAATTGCTTTCTAAAGGGTTTAAAAACCCTTAAGATAAATTAAAAATAATTTCTCCCTTAATTAATTAAATAATTAAATAATTAAAACCTTGAAGGGTTTTAAATAATAATTAAATAAATAATAAAGAGAACCTCCATTGGTTTTAATAAAAACCATTTAACTTGGTTTTAATGAAAAACCCTTGCCAATGGAATCTCTTCGGATTCTCTTGGAATCTTCCACCTTTGAAGCCAACACATCCTCTTAACATTAATGCCATTTCCTTTTGACATCAATGACAACTCATAGACAAGAAGCTAGGATCTCAAACCCAAAATTGCCAACATTATTTTGCATATTGTTTCATTTTCATCATCCATATAAAAATTTTCAAAAATAGTAACAGTAGTTATTCTTTCAATTCATCAATCAAAATCAAAATATAAAAACTTCAAAATCTTCAAAACATTTTTTATTTTCGTACTTGTCAATTCTTGAAGTATTGCAGTTATATTTTTAATTATTTTGGATAAATTAGCATTTATTTGGAATCTCGCACTTTCACACTCACATGCATAAATATCTTGATTTTATTTGGTATGATTATTAATCTTTCTTATATCAAAGTCTATAGTTGAATTAAATAAATTTTTGAGCATAGAAGAACTGATCTTATTATTTACTTGAACCAAGTACATCTCTTCACATTAAAATGATTTCATTGCAAATTCGATATGATGCTACATAGTAGAAGTGGTTTCTTGAGCAAAACGTTTCCCCTACTATCCTATCATGCACATGGTCTAGAATCTTTGAGAATTGACAAAAGGACAAGCTCACCCCTATCCAAAATAAAAATCCCTTGCTCTACAGCCAATTCGAGAAAGTATCCCTAGCATAGGAAGAAAAATAAGAGTCAAAGAAAATGAGAAAAAGAAAAATATTATTTTGTACCATCGCAACAATATTTCAGCATTATATTAGTTCCAAGCAAAAATACAAAAAAAAAAAAAAGAGAGAGAGAAAAGAAGCAAACGAGAAAAGAAAAGCAAAAAGCAATAAAATCCTTTTCCCTACCCCTTGAAAAATAAAATAAGGGTGAATGAGCTTGAATCCCTAGAATTCTCAATTATTCAAAAACTATGAGGTAAGCCCCATAACAGGTGGTTTGTGCCCAACCCGCTTGGCCTTGGGTAATCCCTAGTGTGGTGATATGTCTGTCACATTAGCGACCTTCTTTTTTATAGACCTATGTCGGCTTATGGATTAGCTAGCTCTTGATGACCTGACTTACATAGTAGTATGGTATGGTTACATGGATATAAATCATGGTCAATGAACCCTTATTTGGTTAATTCAAATTACTTGTATCAAATTCCCTTGCTCAAAATTGATGAATGAATAATACAATTACACACACATTTGTATTTGAAGATATTTTGTATCATCATGATAAATCAAGATCGGTAATGAACTCACATTTGCACATGAGGGTTCCTTATAAATCTACATTTTGTCTTTGAGATAATTTAAAATATCTCTGCAATTCTTTTCAAATCATTTCATATTATTATTTAAGAACATTTTCTTAGCATAAAAACAATTAAATATATGTCTTTCCAACAAACAAAAATTTTCTTTCACATCTTCAAAAACCTTGCAAATAAAGTCATGTTTATATATTATTATTTTTTGCTTATCTCAAAACCAAAAAATCAATCATGCAATAAAACTAAAATATCAAATTCTTTTTTTTTTTGGATTTCGCAATGATGGTATAAGTCTATACCTATAATTCTATGCCTAGCACAAATTATTGTTCTCATTTTATTTCCCATTCATTTTAAATTTATAAAAACATATGACTTACATCATTATGTTACCCAATTGTGCTTTAAAAAGAACACAAATTTTTCTATTTTATGTCATTATGTCAACATTAAATTTTGCAATGATGGTATAGTTCCTAGGGACTTATTCAAAAATTTTATCACACTTAGGAATTTATGCCTAGAAACAATCATATTTATTTTAATATCTCATGCATAATATTTTTATGAAAATCTGAAAACAAGTTATCACCATCACCATTTTTCATCATCACAACACAAAAGTCTTAAGACAGTCTCTTAAGCACCCTTTTACTTTTAGCAATATTTCTATACTGGGACTAGCTTGACGACCTAGTGAGCGGTGACTCCATGAAATGGTCTATAACAACGACAATGTCCTTTGAAATTATTGTTAGAAGTCCCTTTTATTTTCATCAAATCACACCACAAAACAACCAATTTATTCACATCAGATTATTTCATTTACAATTTTATGGCATTAATATTATAATTTATTTCCAATGACATAATTAAATGAATAATCAATCACAAAATTCAAAATTAAAGCATCATACAACATATACACAAGTCATATCATCAAAAAGACAATCTATATATATATCAATCAATTATGTACATCATCTAGATTGGTATGCCACAATCAATACCCTAGCATACTCAATCCCCTCAAAAAGTAATAATAATATATACAATCTATAGTTTGTAGCAACTAGCCTCGAGAAGCCCTTGAGATATTAGCCTCATCTCCTCCCCTACCCTGAGGTGGAGGAGGTGGTCCCATAGAGGTCCAGGATGTGTCTCGGGTCCTCACCATCGATCATGAGGATGTCCTTAATGATCCCATAATGACCAGATCTATAATGGGGGTTGGAAATGGTATCCTCTACCCATTTGGAACCACATGATAGTACAACCCCTGGTAGAACACGATCTGAGCAATAGCCTATGCCAGATCCTAAGTGCTCATCCCTCTGCTTTGAGCCCCGAGACATGTACCCTCATCCTGTAGTGTCTACACCTGATCCCAGAGGTGGGCATTCTCAACCTAGAGAGCCACCATCTCACTGCTCTCCCCCACCTTGACACCCTTGCCCTTATCGAGTGATGGTGGCCTCTCCCCCTATTGAGAAGGGAATCTCTCTTGACTCCTCCCTATTTGTTGTAGCCTCTATGGAGCCTGTGCCATCCTATGGTGTATCTCCTATAGAGACCATCACTGATCTCTCCCATCGTGACCCTGTGCTACCTCAATAGCAGCCTGGCATCACCTCCCCATCTATCACACCATGGCATGCACCGGACCCTATGCCCTTGTCATTTGAGGAGGGCAGATGCCTGCGTACCAAGCATCATATTCATCAACAACCCCAGCATTGTCACCATCCATTGGTTGGATTGGGGCATCATCTACATCTTGGATCCAAAATTGTTGCATATCTGGAGCCTCGCTCAGTGTGGTATTATCCTAGATAGTCTGGGAGTACTCATAATCCCTGAGAGAAGGTATCCCCTACTAAAGACCGAACTACCACAAAACTTAGTCATAGCGATGGAGATCTACCTCTCCCCACTCCATCCTTATCCAACAGACTTGCTTGATGCGAGCAAGCTCCTACCTATCCTCTGCCCACCCTGGATGCTCTCTCCATGGCCTCCAAGTGATATGGTCTAGGATGAGATCGTCTAGCAACCTCTGTGACATTAGTAGATCTATCCACCATTGTGACCCCCTCTGTAACCACCAGTAGAAAAATCAGGGTCTCTCCCGGTCAACCCCTGTTAGTGAGAGCCCTATCGGCCTTCGCATCGTGATGTGCTCCTAGAACAAAAAATGTAGTAGTGATGTCACAAACAGACATCGACCTCCCTTGTATACGACCCCATGTAGGATCCTATATAAGTGGCCTAGTACAAAGCTACCCCATGCATATATGTATCCATGGTCTCTCATGTCACAAACCACATATAAAAGGAGCCAGGGTAATCTGCACCCACTCTGGTGGCACAATAGTAAGCCACCCACTATCTCGACCAACACTCGAGTCAACCTAGATGCCCTAGGCATCTGCCTTAGAAACTCGATGTTCACTCCGCCCTTATCCAGGGCAAAGCTCGGGTCTCCGCTCAGCCTCATCATCACCTGGCCCTGATTGGTCGTAGGAGTCATCAACCGTCCCTATATGGGGATAATCAAAATCCTCTATACATCCTCTAGTGTGGGATCCATCTCCCCTATTGGTAACCAAAAGTAGGACGACCCCGGATACCACCTCTATGCTAGGGTTGTCAGTAGCCCCATGCATGTCGGTACTTGTGGCATCTCTACCACATGTTGCAAACTGACCTGTGCTAGTTGGTCGCGCTCTGCATGGTCGAGCATGGCTATGTCATCTCTTAGCCCCCCGTATTTCCACTCCTGACTCTTTAGTAATCTCCTCTACAAAAAAAAATAATAAAACAACAAAATTCATTAATCAACCAATCATTAAAATCAATTAAATGCAATTCAAATAAGCTTAATTTCATAAAAATGATGATATCATCCACCATTGGATGATATCGTCCTAAATTGGGTAAAATCGTCCTTTGTAGGATGAAATTGTCTCCAATTTCACAACTTGGGGATCACCCCTTGTTGGACGGGATTGCCCCTAGTTCACCAATTTCGTCCTTAGAAGAAATAGATGATCTAGGGATGATTTAGATGAAATAGGGACGATTTCGTCCCAACGTCGTCGACGGCCTAAAAATGATCGCGATGCCCAAAAACAGTCAAAATTTAAAACAAAAAATTGCACAAAACAAATTAAAACATAATTCACTAGGATTAGATCCTTACCCATAGCCCGTGCCGGACCTCTGTCGATCGGTGTGTTGTCTCAACCATTTTTGTCTACAGAGCTCTAAAACAGTAAAAATGAACAATAAAAATGAATTAGGGTTTTACCCTATTTTCTTAATTTTATTTAAAATCAACATTTTTTTAATTTTGCTTTTCCATGCTTTTACCTCAAACGTTCGATTTGGGTAAAAACACGGAGGGGGCACCATAGTCAATAGTCGTACGATTTGACCTAGAATCATCGTCTAGAAAATTGAGTAAATTTTTGCTTTCTCGTAAAATGGGAAGAACTCATCTTTAATGCATTTTCTTCAAAAAATTTGCTAAAGAGAGGGCAAAATGTAGCACCCTAAAATTGGCGTAGTTAAACCTTAGTAAAAAGATAAAAATTTGAATTTTAACCCAAACCGCCCATTACTCGCTCTCCTCATTTTCCATGCCATTTTTAGGATTTGTTTTGACCGTTGGATGATATCGTCGATGATCAGATGAAATCATCCTAATTTTGAAAAATTTGTCTGGAATAGAACGTCCAGATGATTTCGTCTCAAAGCCAAATTTCCATAATTAGCTTCTGTTCAACAGCTTCTCTAACTTGGGTAGAAAGCGTGTCTTTGCAGTTAGAGTCTCCCCCGTTGGAGATCTCCCAAGTTGGGATGATCTCCAACCTCCTAACCTCTCCCTAATCCTATATAAACTAGAATTTTCTTAGTTTATCTCCCTGAACCCCCTGGATGACTTATTTCCCTACAAATTTAGTTTCTTATGCATTAGAATACTTTCGCACCATCGTTTGCATCGCGTATTTCAAGTTTTCTTGCAGGAATTTTACTATTTTTTAGCCTGAGCAAGCTCGGATCGTCATAGGCAATTCCAGATGATTTCGGATGATCTTGTCATATATTGACGATGATATCATATGATTAGAGGCGATCTCGACTGTATTCTAGATTGGGGGTAATCAGAGCCTGGAGTCTGCATTTCTTTATCTTCCCTCTTCATTTCTTTATGCATTAACTTGGTTTATTCTATTCCTACATCCTAGAGTTCACCTCATTTAGCATAGATTCATGATAAAGTTAAAAAAAATTATTAAATTAATGCATTTATTTTAATTGCTATCTGGATCTATCATTTATGCAAATTTACTATCATTTCCCTTTGCTTTTGCAGTTGCTTTTTTGGTTTTTGGTATCTTTTTCTATGACTACAAGTTTCTATTGAATTCATTAGATCGACGATGATCTCATCTGATCTCAGATGACCAACTGAGATATGAGATTATTCTATGTAATTTTATATGATTACGTACGATTTGAGATGATTTGGACTTATACAAACCTTGAAATCTTCATTAGACATCCGAAATTAGGTATATTTTGTCCTATTTAGCATAATCTCTGTGTTTAGGACTTATTCATGTTTTCTATATTCATATAAATCAGCATTGGCATATAGAATAGCTTAGATTCATCCTGGCCAAACCTAGGAATTGAATGATTAAAGTATAAAATGAACACATCAAATCTACTCTCAACCTAGGTGTGGAAACTACCACTCAAAGGTTTCCTGGTGAACCCACCATCCATCAAAAATTCACCCTTATACCCCTCTGTCGAGAGGCACGACCTTCAAAGGGCCTCTCAGTCCAAGGTATTGTCCCATCCTTCTCGCATCCCTCTTTTGGACATGGATCCTATAGCTTGAAGGTAAGGATACAAAAAAATTGGAGCAATATAGAAGGCTTAACTAAAATTTAGTTAAGACTGTAGGTCAAAGTTGTGGTCTAGACTACAGACCGCAGGTGTCAACTGTGGTTTAGACTGGAGACCATAGGTTTGGGCTACGATTTAGATTGATTAGGCCAAAATGCCTAAATTGAGTGGTCAAAACCACTACTCTATCTTGGAGTCTATCCAAGATCCTCCATATGGTCTTGTAGCATGTCCATATGAGTAGTCACCTCGACATGATGCATTTTAGGTGTCTACAGATGCCCCTTTTGAGATGCATTGTGAGATTGAAGAACACTGAGAAAAAAAATACATCCTAAAATGATGCTTAAGGTTCTATGATGATCATTAGTTAGATCAATATTAGATTCCCTAGGTCCAGTAAAAGGACACGTATCTTAGAATAATTTCTTCCAAGTCATGAAAGGCTTACATTCTGACAAGTCTGCACTCGTCATCAGATGTTCGGATAGCATCAATGCCAAGTATGGGTATCTTTTGATCCATAAATCTGAAGGATGAAAGTTACAAACCAATTATCATATTTGTTGTTTACCCCAAGCAAAGGGGGAAGCTTATGATAGCTATTAACAATGATTTGTAAGAACAAACACAATTTTGACAAGATCAGGGAATCTACGATCTCAAGGATCTACTGACTTTGATTATGATTATGAAATTATGACTACCCCCTCAAGCGATGAGTCAATGAGGGTAATGACAATGTATGAAGTGACAAAATCACTTGACCATAATGAATGATCTTGAACAAATTTATATTTGAGCCTTTTAATGCCTTGGCTAGGCCTATTTCAGCTTATAATTGCAACTCTTAGTAGTATTTGCATATTTCTATCCCATGGAGCAATCAGGCTACAGTAGCTGTCTTAAGGAATAAAAATGATACAAATGCAATTAGACTTGTGTTGAATCATATTTGTCGATGATTTGCTAAAATATGTCATAAAAGAAATGACAATTTTTCCCCAAATGTCCTTATGGTGATTTACTCATCTTGTTGGATTGCATGGATCACAACTCATTAAAACCGCCAAGTGTATATGATAAATCACTGAATATGAGACACATTTTATTTTTAATTATTTGAATTTTTTTGTTTTAATTTTGCATTTATTTGATTGATCCTTGTGCTTTTAACATCACCAAATTTATAATTTTAATCATTGATTTTGAATTTTTATCCAATGGGAGTCATTAATTTGCTCTTTTAGACCTTCCCACGATGGGTTTTGAGTGCATTTAATGCTAGCTACGGATGGTGGGTACGATATGTAGTTTAATTTTTAAAATTTTGGGAACCGCAGGTCAGACCTGCAAGCAAAAAACCCTAGTTCTAGAACCATAGGTGTTAGCTATGGTTCACTAAGACTAGGAGAACCTATAAATTGAATTCCCATTTGAATTTTTTCATTATTTTCTTGCAAGAACTAGCAATTTGAGAGCTTTGAGAGTGAGATAACCTTGATCTAAAATGCTATTGCACTCTACCATAATTACACTCATCTACCTCAATGGCATATCCTGATCAACCATCTACTCGCTGAGGCCAGGGTGTAGGCAAGGTAACTCAAAATTGATACCTCACACTCAATAACAGTAAAATGAACCACATTAAGTAATGTGGATAATGAACCTCACTAAATTGCTAGTAATGAACCCCGCTAGTCTAGGTTAGCTTAAGATTTAATTTTGTGACTTAGTGGACTAGGAGGATACCCAAAATGAGTGCCTCTCCTAAACCACAGCTGGTAGCTACAATTCCCAATTGGAAAATTGGGGACCATAGGTTTCAGCTGCGGTTCCCAATTGGCAAATTTGGAACTGCAGGTTTTAGCTATGGTTCCCAATTGGGAAATTGGGGATCACATATTTTTTTTTTCATTTTTAGCATTGTTTTTAGCTCTGTTTAGCTAGATTTTATTTTACATTATGCTTTTTATTTCATAGGTTGACTTATAGAGATTGGGAGCCTAAAATTATAAAGACTCTTCGTGAGGCTTTGTATGATGACGATCGAGATTGGTTCTGAGCTATCGATTTTAGCTATGTCATGGATTTTCCCACTATTAGGGTAGATCAAGCCTACATGACTACATTGGCCTGACACTAGAATACGCGGACCAACACATTTCACCTACATACAGGTGAAATGATTGTTACTTTGAAGGATGTCTACAGGATCTTTAGGATCCCTATTAATGGCGAGGCCATCATCTCCTCTACCTCTATAGTAAAGAAGACTATTTTCAATTCTATATTCGATGACCAAAGTGAGGATGCTAAGGACGCAATTGACCATGGAAGGGTGCACATCTACGAGTGGTATCACTAGGATGACTTCTTTGCATGGGAAGACCTCTTCATGCACCTCATAGTATAGATTGTCCTTCCAAACTCCTTGAACATGAGGATTCCCTAGAATCTCTTGTCCACTGCCTGGAGGTTTCTTTAGAATTATACAAATGAGCCCTTACTTCTATCATAGGGAGCACCCTGCTATGTCAGCTCTATAGGGAGTTGTATCAAATTATTGAGCATAGTTGTAAGGGCCTTAGTTGCAGTATTCTATTATAGATCTGGGGGTGGTAGCACATCCAGATCGTGCATCCTACAGAGCTTCCACTACACATCACTTATATTACTGATGAGTGTTAGTTTTATGCTGCCTGTTGGCCTCATGAGGAGGAGGGTACCCATAGTCATATCTATGCTAGTTATGTCCAACATTACATCACTCAGTTCATGATAATTGGCCTGAACGATGTTTAGTGGTGACCCTATATGGATTTCCCAGCATTGCTAGAGGAGGGCCAGTGGCTGAGATAGGTGCACCATGATAGATGGCTGATCAACCATAAGGTCAAGATTCAAGAGTACCGGTTCTACTCTTGGGTCCTATGATAGTTTAGGCTCATACAGGATATTCCAAATATCCCACTCAGATATAGACACTTGGTCGTAGAGCACGATATACATTGGATCATTCCTGAGCCTTTGGGAGATGTTGTTGATGACTACCAGGAGACTAGAGTTGAGACTACTAGGACCACTCCAAATTATGACAAGTGGTGATCCATGTTCATATGGTATGACACAAGGCCTCTGGGTAGAGATCCATATCATGTAGAGGTAGAGGTGGATCCCAATGGGCACATGGTGCACCAGTAGACAAAGGGTAGCTGGGGTGCAAAGGCCACCATCAAGGAGGCTCCTGAGATTGATCTAGATGAGGAGGCTCTAGAGGAGGGTGAGGGTCCTCCCGATAGTTTAGATGGTCTAATATTAGCTCAGGTGGCTGACTTGTAGAGTTAGCTCAAATGATTTCATACATAGTAGCTAGAGCGAGATACTACTATCGCCACTCTTGAGGTGAGAGTAGCTGATAGGTATAGGTGCTTGACTGAGGTGCAAGGTCAAATACAAGATCTTACTACATGAGCCATAGATGTAGAGGCCTAGTTTCAAAGAATACAAACTGCACTAGAGTTAGCCCAGGCATAATGGACTATAGCAGAGGTGGAGAGGGATCTCTTTTGGGTATCTAGGGGGGCTATGCTACCTCCTCAGGTTACTATGGGGTCTCCGATAGCACCAATGGTAGCTCAAATTTCTTGTATTGATCAGCTAGTTGGATACATTAAGATGTACAGGCTATAGGTTCTTAAGGATCCTTTCACTTCAGAGTGTCAGCAGACCAGTTCTAGGACCTCCAAGAAATCTATGGTGAGCTCGAGTCATAGGACTCATAGGACTAAGAGGATGCATAGGTCCTCTAGCTCACATGGCGTGACATCACATACCAAGCCTAGAGATGTAGGGTAGACTTTAGGGGCCATCAGTCAGAGGACTAGCCTACTGTAGTTACCAGTTTCTCGCATGTTGGGTGCCTTAGGATTTGGAGGTAGGCAAGATCCATAGCAGGACCCACCACATGTTCCAGAGTAGATAGGAGAGTAAGCTCCAGAGCATAGTTTTGAGGGAGGCGATGAGAAATCCGATACAAGGGGAGCATACTATATCAGGGCTTTGCTAGGTGTAGACTATATTTTTGATATGCCACATTTATTTTGGATGTAAGTTCAAGGACCTACACACTTTGTAGCCTGTGATAATTTTTATACACTCCTTATGTACTCTGTTTATTATGTGAACCGATTATTTATTTTTGATTTTATGTTTATTTGATGCATATGGATGCAATTCTTATGTTGATGCTATGTTTATATGATGTGATGTATGGATGACATGCACTAGATAGCTATCTTCTTTATGATGATGTTGATGAAATGCAGTGATCTAGATGATTAGATGTGCCATGTATGATGCATGCATATGGATGCACTATTTATTTTGAACGCATATTTGTTTTTGCTTTGTGGGCATGCATTCATTTTTATGAAGTTATGGTATGCTATGCAATGTATGGTAATGCATTATGTACATAATCGTAATCTAATGGGAATGAACCTGTATGCTTTAATCACTTAAAATATAAAGAATGAATGTAAACTATGTATATCAATCTTAAAATATGACACCACATAATGTATAACAATCATGAAAAATAATTAATAATTCTCATTACAAGAACTTAATCAATTAATCACCCATATATGAAATGCAGTGAAATGGATTGGTATAATGCTAATGAATGAATATGTCATTTTGTATATTTTTCTTTGCTGCACTATATAGTAAATGGCCTTCTAAACATCATTTTTGATATTCATGCAGTATATATCCTATATGTTTGATTTTGTTTTGTAAAATGAATTCTAATAAATGAATGACTCACATTTTTGATGTCTAATGATATTTGGTATTTTGTTTCTATTAGATAAATTTTTGAGGTTTTCCATGAGACTCAAACACCCTAGTAGATTTCTCCAAAAATCACATATTAACTGTACAAGGCTTTTATTGGACCAGGATTTTGCCATGACAGACCCAACTATTCATTATCCTTGTGTGGATATGTGATTATTTTTAGATAGACCATAAGCATACCCCGTATGTCATTTTGGAATCTTTCAAACCATATGTGAGATAGGGTTCCTCATATGATCGTACCATCCTTATTACAGCTTTGATTAGACTTATATAGCTAGACAAATCTAGGCACCTAGAGCTAGCTCATCTTGCAAATTGATCAGGGCTACCCCTCCAAATGTAGTCAAGACTCTTTCAACCCATTTCTATGTTTGGGGATAACCCAATAGAACTACCCCTTCGATTGTAGGCGAGACTCTTCTAACCAATTACTGCGATTAGGGATCACTCTATGGCTTTCAAAAGATGGAAAATCTAGGGATTCAAGTTCTCACCCTTCTTACTTGCTCATATGTAGTGATAAAATCATTGTTAGTCCACGTGTTACCATTTTCTTTGAGAAAGAAATTTTTATAGTGCTTTTGATTCACTATGTCACTTTAAATTTGATTTGAACTTTGTGTTTTAAAGTTTGCACTTTGTAACTTTGGGATTTAAACTTTGTAACTTTAGGATTTATAAGGGAAATTCTTGTCCTTTTGCTAAAGTTCACCACTCTAGACCGAACTATTAGCAAGATAAGCAAGTCGTGAAACCCATCTCTCTAGATACCTAATACTACTTTCACAGCTTTCATCATCTCTTGTATTAGAAGGATTTTATATTTTTTTGCTTAGTGATGGGATCCTGATATGTTGAAGCACTATCCCAATTAATGACCTCATCTATAACAGTAAAGCAATCTTTCTACAATATCTGAAGAACCCACTAGGTATGTTTGAATGACTAGAAAACTTAATATACATACATATTTCTCCGCATTAGGTATCGTGTATGAATGCAATGAATTATAATAAATCCAAGGGTGCATGATTGAAACACAAACATGTGACCATTTGTAAGATTTTGATATACACATTACACTACTATGGAATGCAACGAATGATAAATGCATAAATGCAATACGATGTGGTGAATTGCATGTATGAAAATGCAAACTACAAAAGCAGATGTTTTTGGATTTTATGCTTTACCAATTTTTTTAGAATTTTATATATTTTCAAAGTTTTATGAATTTTTGAGCTTTCATATTTTACCAAACGATGAGTATATATGTATTTGGGATTTTTGGGGCTGACCAAGTGATTATTAGAAATCCTTGGAGCTTTTTACATTGACAAAAGGGCTTACAGATGTCTATGGAACCTTTTAGTTGACCAAAATCTTAGCAAGAGAGCTTGGAGCCTTTTAGGATGATCAAGAAGCTATAGGAACTCTCAGAGCCTTTGGGTTGACCAAGTGATTTTTAGAAATCCTTGGTGCCTTTTTGGGATGATCGAGTGGCTTTAAGCAACCCTTGAAGCCTTTGGGTTGACCAAGCAATTTTTAGAAATCCTTGGTGCCTTTTTGGGATGATCGAGTGGCTTTAAGCAACCCTTGGAGACTTTGGGTTGACCAAGCAATTTTTAGAAATCCTTGGTGCCTTTTTGATTGACCAAAGGGCTTACAGATGCCTTTGGAGATTTTTATGACATGACCAAATCACTCGAATGAGAGCTTGGAGCCTTTTGGGATGACCGAGTAGTTATAGGAACTCTTAGAGCCTTTGGGTTGACCAAGTGATTTTTAGAAATTCTTGGTGCCTTTTTGGGATGACCGAGTGGCTTTAAGCAACCCTCGGAGCCTTTGGGTTGACCAAGCAATTTTTAGAAATCCTTGGTGCCTTTTTAACTAACCAAAGGGCTTACAAATTCCTTTGGAGCTTTTTTTGACATGACCAAATCACTTAAATGAGAGCTTGGAGCCTTTTGGGATGATCGAGTAGTTATAGGAACTCTTAGAACCTTTGGTTTGACCAAGCGATTTTTAGAAATCCTTGGTGCCTTGTTGGGATGATCGAGTGGATTTAAGCAACCCTCTAAGCCTTTGAGTTGACCAAACAGTTTTTACAAATCCTTGGTACCTTTTTGACTGACCAAAGGGCTTACAGATGCCTTTGGAGCTTTTTCTTCTACACTCTCTAAGCATAGAACACCTTAAGATGTATGATGTTGAGAGGTTCAATATCTTCAACACCGCCTAGCGATGTTAGGTGATAGGTACTCAGACCAATATTTTTATATATGACATAGGATCCTAGTCGATTAGCCACAAATTTGTCTCACATATCTGGCAGCAAATTCAAGTTCTATTGGTTTTCTTTCAACACAAGATCCCCAACTTCAAAGTCTCTCTGGTGGACTTTGATATTATAAGCTCATTTTAATTTCTCTTGATAGACGTAAATATGCTCCAAGGCATTCACACGATGTTCATCCAGTAACATCATTGGTCTAGTAGAGCTTGTCATGTGGTGTCGTCATTAATGAGCTCTTTCAATGCGACATGCAATGTTGGAATTTCCAACTCTAAGGGCATAATGGCCTCAGTGCCATATACTAGTGAAAATGGAGTCACCCTAGTGGGAGTCTAAATGCTAGTCCTATAAGCCCATAATGTAAGGGGTAGCTGTATAGGCCAATCCTTATGGTGTTCTTGCACTATATTTTTCAAGATAGCTATCATAGTCTTGTTTGAGGCCTCAGCTTGCCCATTTGCCTGTAGATAGTATGGAGTTGCAAAACTATGTTTGATGCAGTACTTAGATGTTAAAGCTCACACAATTTTGTTCTTAAAAGAAGTTTTAATATTCAAAACTATTTTTGATGGTATCCCAAAATGACTTATGATATGCTCCATTATGAACTCTACTATGCAAGCTCCAATGGTCATTATTAAGGGAATGGCCTCCACCCACTTTGTAAAATACTCAGTAGCCATAATAATGAATGTATGTCAACCTAATGATGAAGGAGAGATCTTGCCAATTAGATCAAACCCCCATTGAGCAAATGGCCAAGCCACTTGGATGGGCTGTAAGGCCTGTGATGGTAGGTATGTAAGATTAGCATGATGTTGACATTTGATGCATTTCCTAGCATATACATTACAATAATTCTCCATAGTGGGCCAATAATAACCCATTCGAAGGATGCACTTGATGATGGCCATATCGCTGAAATAGCCACTGCATGTACCGTCATGAGCTTCTAAAATTTCCAAAGATAACTCTTGGGGTTCAATACAATGAATTAGAACTCCATCATAACTTCAACAGTAAAAAATATCTCCTATCAAGACATATTTAGTCACTTTCTATTTAAATGTGCATCTTGCGACACATGACAGTCCCTCCAAGACAAAACCAAGTCTTAGGAAGTCTTGAAGCTGTGACATCCAATTCTAATGAGCCTCAAATTTGACTACTAAGACAACCTGTACCCCCTACATATTTACTTTTACAAATGCAGACTAGGAAACAATGTGGTGGTGAATGGTGGTGCCACTCCCCGTAGGACTCTGGGAGGTTAAAGACCCCCAAGGTGCTTTCTTGAGAAATTCTTTAGCTTTATAGAACCAATAAGCATTTGGTTCCACACTAATCATGTTGAATGATTCTTTCTTATCAAAGGATGCACACTCTCTTGTAGGATGTGAGAGCGTCTTGACGTAAATGGTAGTGAAGTCAGCAAACAGATTCTAAGGGATCAAGGATCCTAAATATGCCATGGTGTCTGCAAACCTATTTGATGAATGAGGGACTGCCTCAATGTCATACCATTCCAATTTAGCCATATATGTGGCAACAAGATCTTTGTAGGCTTTTAAACCAGGCATAAACACTGAAATAGTCCCTTAACTTGGTTAATTATGAGCAAGGAATCACTGAAGATGTTTAGTCTCATAATATTCATGGCAACAGTTGTATGGAGGCCCAAAAGTAGGGCTTCATATTCAGCGTTATTGTTGGTGTATGTGAAGTTTTAGTTTAAATGACAAGGGCATTGGAGCTCCTTGTGGTATGAAAAACACTATCCCTACACCAGATCCTTGCTCACACTTTGAACCATTAAAGAACAGAGTCATATCAGCATTTTTCTTTGGTTCTTCAGGTTCGAGAGCTTATGATATTACAAAAAATGCATCATCCAGAAGCTTTATTGTTAGAGGCCTACTATTGGACAGTGGCACCTCATCTAACTGATCTATTATGACCTATCCCTTAATAGACTTCTGGCTTATGAATTCCAGATTGGATTCTATCAATAGCATGATCCACTTTGTAGTACATGTATTATGATGTGTCTTTCTCATAAAAATACTACAAAGGATTTTGTTTTGATATCACATATGTCGTGTGACTTAACATGTAGTGTCACAATTTTTTGGTAGCGAACACTACTGCTAAACATAGTTTTTCCACATATAAATATCCTAGGTCATAACTCACCAAGGTTAGGCTAATGTAATATATGGATTGCTCTTTGCCTTGTATGTTCTTTTGGTTCAACATGGTTCCTAACACAAAGTCTGTTGCTGATATATATAGTAGAAAAGACTCTTCTGGCTTTGGTGGAGCTAACAGTGGTGGCATCGCCATATTACTTTATCTTAGTGAAGGCTGCTTTGCAGTCCTCATCCCAGTTGAATGGGACACCATTATGTAGCAATCAATTCATGGGTCAACATTTATTTTATAGATGGGAATAAATCACTTTATCGAGGCTACCTTGCCTTGAAGGCTCCTTAATTCCTTAATATTGGTGGGAGGATGCATTTCCAAAATGGCCTTGACCTTCGTTGGGTCTACTTCGATGTCTCTCTTGGAGATGATGAACCCTAGTAATTTTATAGAAGTTACACCAAATACGCACTTCTTAGGATTTAGCCTAACATTGTGCTCTATCAGGCAGTCGAAGACTTTTCTTAAGAGCTCCGCATGCTCTTCTCATAGAAATGACTTGGCTAGAAAATCATCTATATAATCTTCAAGAATTTTGTGCATATAGTCATGAAAATGTATGTCATGGCCCACTGATATGTGGCACCGAAATTTTTGAGACCAAATGGTATAACTTTGTAGCAAAATGTTCCCCATGGCATTATAAACGCAGTCTTGTGCTGGTATTCGGGCTTAATACAAATTTTATTGTAACTAGAAAAATTGTCCATAGCATTTCATGACTAGTAGTAGAGTCTACTAGAGCATCGATATTGGGAAATGGAAATGAATATTTGGGTGTTGCCTTGTTGAGATCTCTAAAATTTGTACAAATACGGATCCTTCCATCTAGTTTTCCTATAGGCACCATATTGGATACCCATTCTGGATAGTCAATGGAAATGACAAATTCTACATTCAACAATTTTTGCAATTCGTATTTCACCATTAAGGCTACTATTGGATGCATATTTATAAGCTTATACTTGAAGGGCTTCTTAGATGGGTCTAGAGAAATGTTATGAGTAACCAACTTTGGGTCTAAACCAGGCATATCTTTGTATGTCCAAGCAAAAATGTTAAGTCTCTATTTCAATAAAGGGATGATGCTAGCGTGCTCATCTGGAGTGAGACTCATTCTAAATTTATCCTTCATTAGATTTGTGGGGTCGTTATCGATATCGACTTTGAATGTTTCCTCTACTGACATATGGGATCCCTTCTCAAGCTGATGAGGCATAGGGATCAAATGGATGTCATCAGATGGATTTATATGTTCTTTTTTTGAAGTAGGTTCAACATGATAGACATCATAAGCATAACCTAGTCCAAAATGAAATGGTTGCAGTATCTCTTTATTTGGGAAGAAGTCTTCAGACTCTACTGGTGAATCAGCATGATCCCAATCGATAGCATCCATGTTTAGATGCAATGGTTTGGATGGATTTGCTAGATTATGGGATGGAGTTTTCAAATAAATGGAGACCATATTGATGGAATGGAATTGATCTCCAAGACCACACAGACTGAACTCTACATCATCTGTGTATCTTCTGTACCCAATATCTGGCTCAGATGATACAAGGACGAACGATTCCTCCCTATGGGATGCTCAAACAACTAGATCCTCTTTATGCACTAACTAAAAAATGGGATATCTCAGCATAAGTAGGCATATGGGGAAAGAGTCTTTGATATTCCTCTTCCAAATTTATTCTTTCCCTGAGGCGGCACTGGAGATTAATCTCTCGATGCAAATCTACAATTGTAATAGGTGGCAGACCCTAAGGTAGATTCTGATTATGTAGGTGATGAGGCCCAAAATAGGCCATCTCCAATGAATCCTCATCATCACTGTACATATATAATCCTTCACTTCCCCCCATACACAAGGGGCGATCTGCCAGATGTGGTCCCATGTATCTGATTCTACAGTCACTATCATCACTATCCAAATAAATTGGATAAAATGATTGTATATACGACATTGGCATAAAAATTGGCTCTGCTTCCTCTTTAGAGCGATCAATGTTAAGAGGTACTTCTTCTATAACATACTTTGACTTCATAGACAATAGATGTAGCAGATATATTAGCCTCAGATCGGTCATCTCAACCTCATCGCTATGACTGCTACTATGAGCAGACCACTCTATCATGTCCAAAAATATTGGGAGATTAGCTAGACAAGGCCTTAAGTAGGCATACTCTGTCTCATATTCATAATCACTATTGACTATGAAATGCTCTTATATCTCATCTAATTGCTCTCTAGGCAGCCAATGACATAGAAATTTTGGAACCATGAAGGCTCGATCAATTTTCTCTTCAAATTGATCATTATTTGAGGACTCACCATCTACATCATAACTTGGTCTACTTATTTCGGAGGTGGACTCCTCTCCATATTCACTACAAAGATCTTCTTATTCGAGATCACCTAGAATGGTGGGTTTGTGCCTCTCCATGCCAGTATCATCGATTGTGATACTATTTTGATGACCCAGGTTGCCTCTGGGGTTTTACTCCGAGAACTCTTCATGTTCAAGCTTCGGTATCTCAATGGTGATGAATGAAACCATTGGGTTGTTTCCCCAAAGACTAAACATGTTAGGATGATATAAATTAAAATCTACGTTGTCCCCTAGACTTAGGTATAAATGATCCAATGATGTAGCAAGTAAATCATCATGTCCCTGAATATGCAATCCCAATCCAAACCTATCGGTTGCCAAATGATAACGTGGTTCAAGAGGGGTTATTTTTCCTTGTTTGAAAATACCAAGGATGTATCCATGCATATGATAGAGCTCAAAAATATGCATGGCATACTCTTGGTTGGACAAGTACCAAAAGTTCATCATGAATTGTTCCTCATCATCCATCTCCATGGGTACTCACGTTGGAACTTGATCCAACCTAGCATAGATAAAGTTTGTTTGGTTGGGTGGCTCACCCAACGACACTACGGATCCAACTAGGTATCGATGGGCTATCGATCAGCCCATATCTCATGTAGTATCTAAAATAGGACCAAAGGTCACATTTTGCACAAGATATTCACCCAAACCTATACTGGCTAGGTGAAAATTCACCCGTAGTGTGGATGACCCTACTGAAGATGAAGGAGAAGCAGGTTAAGGTGCCTCCTCGACTTGATCCTAGGCTTCCTCCACATCCATGGGAGTGGCAACCTCAATGGTGACTGGTTCAGGCACGTTATTTTCTTCTTTCCTACCCAACTTTACCTTTAATTTCTTATTGTCTCAATGCATTGCTGATGCACTCGACTTAAGAGAAGTTGTAGTGGTATGTTCAGATTTATTTGATATAGATACCGATGGTTGAACATGTACCACCTATTTACCTCATGGAAACCTTATTGGAAACATGGGTTGTATGTCCAAGTGCATTAATGGGAGTACAAAACCCCCTAGAAAATATGCTGAGTTCATGAACTTGAATGGTTCTTCATCTGATGAAACCATGTGAACTTGTCCCTCATGTATATACTTGACACACTGATGCAATATCAAGGGAACACAATGTATTTCATGAATCCAAGGCCTCCCCATTAGGATGTTATACTACAAGGCATCCTCTATCATATGATACATTACGATAATGGTCTTTAGTCCCACCTAAATAGGTAGGAAAATCATGCAAACCATAGAGCATAGTGCATTGTTAAATGCTCTCAATGTAAAGGTGGTTGGTACAAAGAGTGATTTAGGAAATTTCAAATGGTGCAGTGCCTTAGTCATGATTATATTAATCAATGAACCAGTTTCAATCAAGACCCTTTTGAACAACACATGGTTAACACATGCAATGATATGTAGTGGTGGGTCAACCATGCTTGTAGAAACTATTTTCACTTCATGATCATAGAATTGGATCATTGGTTCCTAGCACTGTTGTACGTGCCCCACAAAGTTTGTGAACGCCTGTGCATCCTGGGAATATACCTCAATGGACCTTAGAATATCCATAAGTGTCTCCCTATGCCTAGGGGACTGTTGTATAAGCTCATATATTTATAACTTCACAGGAGTCATCTGTAGGTTTTGAACCAACCTACTCCTAATGGTCACCACCAGTATTGTTGGTGGGCTTGGAGTATTTTATTTTTGCCACTGCTGGGATGTGGCTTATATTTGAATGGGAGCACAAGGTTGATTCAGCCATTCATACCTCCCATGTTTGGTAACAATATTGACCATACCGATGAACCCCTAGGTAGGTGGTTTGACTCTCACTTGATTGACGTGGCCAGCATGGTTACGGGGTGCCTCATGGTTTGGTAATGGATTTTTAAAAATCCTCATTTTTTGGTTGTTTGATGCTTGGGGATTTCTTGGTACCACAATCTCTTCCATTTCTATCATATTTTGCATAATATGTTTGAAAGATCGACATACCTCGATGTCGTGGCCTTTCGCTCTATGAAATATATAAAATAGATCTTCTTGATAATATTTGGGCTTGTGCTGATTAGGATCAACCATCTTGACTTCAGGTACTATTATTACCTTGGACTCATAGAGCTAACAAAAAATCAATGTCAATTATTCCATCAATGGCGTGAATATGTGAGGTGGGCATTGCTCTTTGTTCTTGCCCTTGTATTTATTCTTGCATTGGTCATATTGCATAGGAGGAGGATGGGCTTGATAATTTTGTTTCTTTTGCCCCTTATCTTCATTTTGGATATTTAGTACCACCTGATTCACATGGGCCTACTTGCCTTGTTGCTTTGAGGTACTCTTCCTATATCCCTCTTTCCTAGTTTTGAGCTTCAAGTTGCCCTCCTGCAACTTGATGTCCTCAATTACCTTAGATTGCATGAAATCTTATTCGAATGTAGCATACTATTACAGCTGCAACAGTAGCGATATGTGCTAGGCATAAATATTTGTAAAAATTCAGGTTAATTTTATGGTAGGAATCAGGAATGAAAACTTTGCCATTAATCTCCTCAACCTCTTCTTGTACTATTCTATTGGCTCGTCGTTGTGCTGAGCTATCACAACCAAATTGAAAAGGTTGGCCTGTTTCTTGACGTCGAAGGAATAGTTTTCAAGAAAGGCATAAACCAATTTATCAAAATTTGTTATGTTGTGTTTCTTTAGCTGATTAAACCACTCTTAGTCTGGCCCAGAGAGTGTCATGATAAACGTATGCAATAACAGTGCATCATTGTTTCCTATATGGAAGCAAGCATCCAGAAAGCTCATGGTATGTTCTTGCGCCTCTTCATCACTCTTGAATTTTTCTAACTTGGGCATCTCAAAATGCTTAGGGTATGGGGGCATAGGCACCGAGGGATCTAAAGGTTCATTATTAATTTTACTTAGTGTAGCACCCTAAAATTGGCACAGTAAAACCTTAAATAATTACAATTACTCTAGTAAATATTCAAATTCAAATTTCAACCCCCAAAACTGCTCCCAAACCATCGTTTAACCCGTTTCCTCCTTTCCCATGCCATTTTTAGAGTTTGTTTTGACCGTTTGACGATATCGTCGCCGATCAGACGATATCGCCTCAGATCGGACGATTTCATCTGGGCTAGGACGTCCAGACGATCTTGTCCCAAAACTAATTTTTCACAATTAGCCTCTGTTCCAACGGCGTCTCTAATCCGGGCAGAAGCGTGTCTACGCCGTTAGAGACCCTCCCCATTGGAGATCTCCCAAATTGGGATGATCTCCAACCTCCTAACCTCCCTCCTAAGCCTATTTAAACTTAGGACTCCCCCTTGGCATCCCCCTGGCTGAAATTTCCTGTAACACAAGTTCTACGTGCATTAGACCATCTTAAATTATTATTTGCCTCCATATTTGTCCAAATTTATTTGCAGGAACCTTAGTATTTTTTAGCCGGAGCAAGCTCAGTTCGTCGTGGACGATCCTGTTCAATTCGAGATGATTTCGCACCAATTCGAGATGATCTCGACTGCAGTCTGCATTGGGGGCAATCAGTGCCCAGAGTTTGCATTTCCTCATTATTTTCTGCTGCATTATTCTGTATTTAGTTAATCTTATGATTATTCTTTATTATTTTGCATCTTGGAGTTCACCCATGTAGTTTAATTGCATAATAAGGTCATGATTAGCTATTAAAGTGTTGCAACTTACTTGCATTTCTATTCGGGATTATCTGTTAACATCCTTATTGTCATTTTACATCATTATCCTCTATTAGCATTGCTGCATTTTTTGTATTTTGTGTCTATTTCTCTGTTTGCAGGTCTCTGACGAATTCGTCTGATGAATTCGTCAGATCTCAGATGATCCTGCAGGTCGGAGACGATCCCGTCAAATTCTAGACGATCCTGTCTGCTTCAAGAATCAGAACCTCCATCAGACATCCGGATCAGGTATGGCTCTGTAATTTAGCTTTTTCTCTCTGTTTTCTGTTCAAATCTGTTTGTTGTATTTCATTTAGTCTGCATTTTCATAATAGAACAACTTAGATTCATTTGGCCAAACCTAGGACTCGAATGTTTAAAGATAAAACTGAACACATTAAACACATTCCCAACCTAGGCGTGGAAACTGCCATTCAAACGTTTCCTGGTGAACCCACCATCCGTCGAAAAATCACCATAATACACCTCCCCCGAGAGGCGGGACCTTCGCAAGGCCTCTCAGTCCGAGGTACCGCGCCATCCTTTTCCCATCCTCCTTCCGGGCACGGATCCTATAGCCTGAAGGTAAGGATGCAAAAAATTTGGAGCGATACATTTTGGTGAACCCGACGTGAATAACATAGGCATCTTTCCGATTCAAAAATATAAAAACAAATATATATATATATATATATATATATATATATATATATGTATACAAGAAAAACAAAAACAAAATCATCATTTCAAGTTTGTATGTTTTAGATTCAATTCTAAATAGTAGATGCTAAATATTACTTTTAGAAGTACTAAAGAAACCATGAGTTTTTACTCAAATCAATATGAGCCCATCAGTAATGTTGGAAGAATTCAGCCAAATACATTTGTTGATTATGACCAACCTCATCCCTATTCAACACCACCTCCATCACACTTTTCTCATTTTTCATCCTTACCCCAACAGGACAATCCCTTTGCCAATCCTCTTCATAACGATATTATCTATTCTCCCATATATCCATATTATGTCTATCAATCCACATACAATCCTCCTCCACCCTTTCAATATTCTTCTTTCAATACAACACATCCATTTCAACAAGAAAATACTTATTCTTCCAATTCTACCATGCACTCACCTCATACTTCGCAATCTTCCTCGTCATCATTCTACCCATAATAAAGAAAGTAGAGGTGAGAAACCATTAGGTCCTTTTATGACGAAATTCCTAAGGCATTTATCAAAAACCTCTCAAAAACCTTCATCACGTAAATTTACTAAGCTCAATCAACCAATGGATATAATTCTCAAGCATTTACTTGATACAAATAGGATTGAACTCCCTTCCATAAGACAACCTGATACCACAGTAGATTGGTTTAAACCTGAGCTACATTGTGAATATCATAGAGTGGATGGACATATGACACAAAAATGTAAAGATTTAAGATGTGCAATTCAAGATTTGATTGATGAGGGTCTTTTTAATATAAAGGAATTACAATCTACAACTGATGATAAATCTCCAAGTAAACAATCAAACTCCTACACAACAAATACCAATAATCAATCAAGACATGGGGATCTCCCAAGAACCCCTATTCAATTATCAACAACAAGAAACCAATCAAATATTGCATGTTAATGTGTCCCATCATGATGATATTATTAATATTGTAACAAAAACTACAAATGAGCAACCTCAAGTTCAATCAACTCAATCTGATATTCAAGATATGGATTCCTCATTTGACCAACCTTCAAAACTATCTTTGGCTCTAGAGAATGATACAAAATGGAATGTAAGCATAGAAAGCTCATATTTAAAATCAAAATTTCAATCTGAAATCCCCTTTGATAGCCAACAACAAGTGATTAATCCTCAAGCAAAGATATCCCTTTTAGAAGTATTACAAATTTATCACAAGGAAATTTTGTTCAAAATACCTAGCCAACAATTTGTTCCTCATCATATTTTCTCTAAGAACATAATTAATGGTGTAAACCCTCTTGAGGTTAACCATATTTCATTCTATGATGAGGATATTCCTTCCTCTACTCCACAAGAAGACTCCTATCTTTACATTATCGGATCTAGTAAAGAAACACTTGTTAGAACTATCATGGTAGATAATGACTCCTCTCTTAATTTATGCACTTATCAATTATTCCAAAAACTCGAATTAAAGGAAGAAGATCTTAATGAATCAAATGTTCTTATAAAATCTTTTAACAATGAAATTCAAGAAGCTCAAGGTACTATAAATTTTCCTCTCAATATTGGATCCAAGATCCTGGATACTTTGTTTTATGTAGCATATTGCCCTTCATATTACAACCTACTTCTCCAGAGTCCTTGGATTCATACGATGAGGGTTTTCCCTTCCACTCTTCACCAATGTTTGAAGTTTGAACTTGCAAATAAAATTGTTACCATACATGGTGACCCAAAACCATTTGAAGAATATTTAATGGTTGAAACATCAAGTTCTATACATTCTCTATTATCACAATTATCTTCTATCCATCACTTTTCTTCATCCATATATGATCATCCTTGTTTATCAAATAACATCCATGCATATCTTTCACATCTGCTCCCTCCATCTTATCAAGATTTGGAATATAGTGATAAAAATGAAGAAACTTCTTATCCTTCTGATATTTTATTTTGTAACATGATCAATTTTCCACATATAAAAGTCAAATCTTTTGCTATATTATTTTACATTATAACAAAGCTTTGGTTATCGCTACCTTTTATTCATCACCTTTTGTTCTTACCTTCATCACAACCAAATTATCCTTCAAAACCTCCTTTGATTTTGAAGCAACCTTAGACATGCTATACTCAAATAACCTTGTATAGTATATATAGACCATCTTGTATATACCACCAATTTCAATTCATAAATTAAAATCAAAATACAAAAAAATCAAAATCCTCAAAATCTTCAAAAAAAATAATACTAATGCAACTAAAGACCTTAAAGGTAAATTTGAGCCCAACTGGCTTGGACCATATATTATCACTGCTAAATTTGAATCGGGAGCATACAAATTAGCTACCTTAGATGGTAAATATTTAAAAGAACCTATGAATATTATGCATCTTAGGCGATATTACGCATAAAATTTAGTCATTTCATCATTTGTACATATTTTGCATGTTGTCTTATTTTAAAAATATATCAAACTATTTACACAAAAACAAAAACAAACAAAAATAATAAAAATAAAAACAACAATATTCTTGACTCTTTCGAAACCAAAACAAAATAAAGAAGAAAGAGAGAGTCAACATTCTCAAACTTCCCAAAAAGTATTTGTATATATTTCTTCTTACAAATGTTGCAGTTATATATTTCAAATTATTTTGGATAAATTAGCATTTATTTGGAATCCCTCACTTTCACAAACACAAAATAAATATCTTGATTTTTATCTGGCATGATTACTAATCTCTCTTATATCAAAGTCCACAAAATTCAATTAAATAAAGTTTGAGCACAGAGAATTGATCTTGTTATTTACTTAAACCAAGCACATCCTTTCACAATAAAATGATTATATTTGTAATGTCCATGCTATGCTACATAGTAGAAGTGGTTTCTTGAGCGAAAAGTTTCCCCTGCTATCCTATCATGCACATGGTCTAGAATCTTTGAGAATTGGCAAAAGGACAAGCTCACCCCTACCCAGAATAAAAATCCCTTGCTCTACAGCTAATCCGAGCAAGTATCCCTAGCATAGGAAGAAAAGCAAAGTTCAAGAAAAAGAGAAAAAGAAAAATGTTATTTTATATCATTACAACAATGTTTCAAGCATTATCTCAAAAATCAAGAAAAAATACAAAAGAAAAGCAAAAGAAAGAAAAAGCAAAAGCAAAAGCAATAAAATCCCTCTCCCTACCCATTGAAAAGAAAAGAAGGGTTGATGAGCTTGAATCCCTGGAATTCTCAATTATTCGAAAACCGTGAGGTAAGCCCCATAACAGGTGGTTTGTGCCCAACCCGCTTGGCCTTGGGTAACTCCTAGCGTGGCGATATGTCCGTCACATTAGCGACCTTCTTTTGTATAGACCTATGTCTGCTTATGGATTAGCTAGCTCTTGATAATCCGACTTACATAGTAGTCTCGGTATGGTTATATGCATCTAAATCATGGTTAATGAACACTTATTTGGTTCATTCAAATCACTTGTATCAAATTATCTTGCTCAAAACTGGTAAACGAACATAGCAATTGCACACACATTTGTATTTGAGAGATTTTGTGTATCATTATGATAAATCAAGATTGGAAATGAACTCACATATGCACATGGGATTCCTTATAAATCTAACTTTTGTCTTCGAGATACTTTGAAATATCTTTGCAAATTGTCTGGAATAATTTCATTTTTCCTTTCTCGCATAAAGACAACTACATGCATAATCAAAAATCAAAATTTCTTTCAAACCATACAATAAAAACACACACACACACACACACACACATATATACTATATATATATATATATATATATATATATATATATTGTCGACTTTCACGATGATGGTATAGTTCCAGAACTTAAATGGGAGTCTTATGCCTAGCGCAAGTCCTCCTCTTCATATTTTCTGTTTATTTTCAACAATTAAAAATCAACCATACAATAAAACTATTATATCAACTTTTTCTTTGGATTTCGCGATGATGGTATAAGTCTATACCTACATATTCTATGCCTAGCGCAAACCATTGTACCAATTTTTATTCCCCATTTATTTAAAATCATAAAAACATATGACTTAAATCATTATGTTATACAATTATGTTTTAAAACAAGCATACACCTTATCACTATTTCATGTCATTATGTTCAATATGCAATTTTGCAATGATGGTATAATTCCTAGGGAATTATCCAAAAATTTTATCACACTTAGGAATTTATGCCTAGCAAAAATCATTTTCTAAAAATATTTCATGCATAATATTTTCATGAAAAGTCTGAAAACAAAATCATCATCATCATCATTTGCATCATCACACCAAAGTCTTAAGACAGTCTCTTAAGCACTCTTTTACTTTTAACAATATTTCTATACTGGGATTAGCTTGACGACCGAGTGAGCGGTGACTCCATGAAATGGTCTATAACAGCGACAATGTCCTTTGAAATTATTGTTAAAAGTCCCTTTTATTTTTTATCAAATTATCATCACAACAAACAATTTGTTACATCAGATTATTTCATTTAAATTTTTAAAGCATGACATTTAAACCATAATATTTTCCAACGACATAATTACATGAATCATCAAATCAATCACACCAAAACATTAAAAGCATCATACAAACGCATAAGACAAGTCATATCATCAAAAAATATCTCATCTATATATATATCAAATATATGTACATCATACCAAAAAAAAAAAATGAACAGTAACAATGAATTAGGGTTTTACCCTATTTTTCTTAATTTTATTCAAAAACAATTAAAAACATTTTAAAATTTTGCTTTTCCGCGTTTTTACCTCAAACGTTCGATTTGGGTAAAAACACGGAGGGGGCACCATAGTAAGTTGTCGTACGATTCGACCTAGAATCGTCGCCTAAAAATGGGAATAATTTTTGCTTTCTCGTAGATCGAGAAGAACTCATCTTTAACGCATTTTCTTCGAAAAATTCGCTAAAGAGGGGGCAAAATGTAGCACCCTAAAATTGGCGCAGTAAAACCTTAAATAATTACAATTACTCTAGTAAATATTCAAATTCAAATTTTAACCCCCAAAACCGCTCCCAAACCGCCGTTTAACCCGTTTCCTCCTTTCCCGTGCCATTTTTAGAGTTTGTTTTGACCGTTTGACGATATCGTCGTCGATCAAACGATATCGCCTCAGATCGGACGATTTCGTCTGGGCTAGGACGTCCAGACGATCTTGTCCCAAAACTAATTTTTCACAATTAGCCTCTGTTCCAACGACGTCTCTAATCCGGGCAGAAGCGTGTCTGCGCCGTTAGAGACCCTCCCCATTGGAGATCTCCCAAATTGGGATGATCTCCAACCTCCTAACCTCCCTCCTAAGCCTATTTAAACTTAGGACTCCCCCTTGGCATCCCCCTGGCTGAAATTTCCCGTAACACAAGTTCTACGTGCATTAGACCATCTTAAATTATTATTTGCCTCCATATTTGTCCAAATTTATTTGCAGGAACCTTAGTATTTTTCAGCCGGAGCAAGCTCAGTTCGTCATGGACGATCCTGTTCAATTCGAGATGATTTCGCACCAATTCGAGATGATCTCGACTGTAGTCTGCATTGGGGGCAATCAGTGCCCAGAGTTTGCATTTCCTCATTATTTTCTGCTGCATTATTCTGTATTTAGTTAATCTTATGATTATTCTTTATTATTTTGCATCTTGGAGTTCACCCATGTAGTTTAATTGCATAATAAGGTCATGATTAGCTATTAAAGTGTTGCAACTTACTTGCATTTCTATTCGGGATTATCTGTTAACATCCTTATTGTCATTTTACATCATTATCCTCTATTAGCATTGCTGCATTTTTTGTATTTTGTGTCTATTTCTCTGTTTGCAGGTCTCTGATGAATTCGTCTGACGAATTCGTCAGATCTCAAACGATCCTGCAGGTCGGAGACGATCCCATCAAATTCTAGACGATCCTATCTGGTTCAAGAATCAGAACCTCCATCAGACATCCGGATCAGGTATGGCTCTATAATTTAGCTTTTTCTCTCTATTTTTTGTTCAAATCTGTTTGTTGTATTTCATTTAGCCTGCATTTTCATAATAGAACAACTTAGATTCATTTGGCCAAACCTAGGACTCGAATGTTTAAAGATAAAACTGAACACATTAAACACATTCCCAACCTAGGCGTGGAAACCGCCATTCAAACGTTTCCTGGTGAACCCACCATCCGTCGAAAAATCACCATAATACACCTCCCCCGAGAGGCGGGACCTTCGCAAGGCCTCTTAGTCCGAGGTACCGTGCCATACTTTTCCCATCCTCCTTCCGAGCACGGATCCTATAGCCTGAAGGTAAGGATGCAAAAAATTTGGAGCGATACACTTAGTGTCAACTTTTGGACAGCTGTGCCTTATTTCTCAATTGCTTTGACTTTCTCGGCCAAAGCTTTGTAAGCCTCAAAAGATATAAAGTCCTCCTCCCTAAGTTGGCATGAAGGCATTTTGGGAGGTACACTCCTCTTCTATCGAGGTGGAGGGCATTTCTCTTCCTCCTCATCATCTTGGGAACTTTTAGGATATTCTTAGTTGCAACTGTTCCCCTCTTGTTCCTCATAATGTTTCTACCTCTTATTGTCGACTAAGGGTGGTCACTCTCTTTGATGGGTAGTGATATGAGTGTGAATGCTTATGCATTCATGATGCATGTCGGCTTGCGAAAGAGACTTCTTATGCACCTACTCTCTATTCTTGTCTTGAGAATATAGGTCGGCCCTAGCCAACCTATCTTCCTGCTCTACATGCTCCTTTTGGACGAGGATGCGCTCGTCGTGCAAGTGCTGCTCATACAACCTCTATCTAGTGAGCCTCTATGATTGAAGATCTTCATCTTCAATGCACTGCCTCTCTAGGTGAGCATCCTCCAATTGATCTTGGAGGAGTTGGCATTTTTGTTCAGAGGCTAGTTGATATGATCTTTCAACTTGGTTAGCTGTTGGAGGGCTTTAGTATGCTTGCTCTATATGAGTGACCTTGTGGGTTTTGTACCTATCAAATTGATGTGTTATGCCTTTCCCTCTATTTGTGAAGATGACATCAGCATCATGTTGTGTCCTATGCTACATTCCACCATGCATGGATGGTGGATGTGAGACATGAGGGTGCTTAGAAGCCTCTCCATGCTCTCTAGTAGTTCTAATGGTGCTCTCGCTATGCTCACTCAGAGCACGAGTGGGTGGAGCCAAAGGCTTGCAACCTAGCTACTCTAACACACTACCTAGACCATCTAGCTATCTAGACCTCCACCTCTCATGGGGTGGTGTTCCATTAGCTCCCACCTTCGACATATCAATGGTGATATTGCATGCTATAGTACACGTGGGAGTATGGGTAGACTTGCACTCAGTAGGGAGCCCATCTACTTACCCCTGAATGGGTAGATCTCTATTCCTTCTATACTTAGAAGGTGAGGGTATAGTACACCCTATAGACTTAGTGTGAATGGGTACCAATCTGGTCCCCTACATGACATACTCTTCAGCCGATCCTATGGATGCACATGCACTATGGTCTTGGTAATAGCTTCCAATTGGAGCACCCTCAGGCTGAGAAGCTTCATGCTCTAATCTACGTCTAATAGAATGCACTGATGCTAGTCTATCAGGGGTACGCTCAATGGGATCCCCTCATGTCGAGTTGTCTCCTCTAATGTTTTTCAAATGTCATTTGGTTTGCTCATGTGGTTGAGGACTAGACACATGTATTTGTGAATTGGTTGGGGCTTGGTCATTGGCTTCAGGTTTGTGCCTTTGCCGACCACCTCATGTATCCACCATAGTGTACCTAACATCTATATGTATCTTTTATTATAAAACAAGGTATACAATGATGCTTATCTTATTTTTAAATTTTGAAATGAGCCCTAAACTATTTGATGTTGTTTCAAAATGTGTTGTATCAGTATGAGAAAATCTCATGTGTTTGACAAAATCATTGGATTTTATTCTTAGTTTAATTGGCTTTCACCTATATACTCACACAATCCAAATATGGGAATGAAGTCCATACTCAATGAGGTAGCATAGGTACTACTAACCCTCACCTAGCACACCGTTCATAGCGATACACTCTTTCAAAGATGAGTGCATGCTATTTTGTATAGATAGAATAGTTCTTAGGTCGGCCTTGGCAATGAGTGGGTCCCGATAATACAATTTTAAATGAGCCAACAAAATGGTAATGACATCCACTATTGGTCTCAATAAAATGGGTTCGATGTGAGAGCCCAACGCCATTGGTGTTAAAATGAAACATGGTGTGTGTGGTTCATTTTACTTTGCATAAAGAAAAATGCATAAAAAATCATTCATATGATCATTCCTACATGATATGCATAAAAATAAAAGGAAAATTTCAAATTCAAAAATTTATGCATGCTATGTCCTACATGATGTTATGACAATGCGATTATGATGACCTAGACTCTAATTGGACCTCAAGAATACAAACGACCACTCAATTTTTATCAAGGTCATTGTATTCTAGTGTAGACTACAATCAAAGGTCTGTTGTTCCTAGCAGCACCTTTCTAATGGAAGGAATACGAAAGCAAACTAGGACTATTCATTCACCCCCTTTTTTTTTAGTGTACCTAATTTGCAATCAATTTAAAGATCACTTTAAAAACATAGAATAGAGAATAAAAATAGAGCCTACATCAGCTCTTGATCTGATGCCAAGTTGTTTCTCTATTTTTTGTTGCTTCTACTGTAAACCACAACTCTAGTCTACAGGTTGCAGTGTGAACTTGTTGGAACAAAATCTGCCTTTAGTTAATAGTGTTGCGCCTTAGACTTTACCAACATTGAGTAGACAAACCTTGCTCGAGATCATCTGTCTAGTCTCTAGAGAAGGCTGGTTCCTTTGATTTTTTTAGAGAAAAGGGAAACAAGATATAAGGGAAATATAGCCTAGGCTAGAACTTTTCTCACGGTACAGATTAGACAACAAAAGAAAAAATGATGATGAAGATTACTACCTTTAGAGTTTTCTGTATATCCTCCTATAGAAAACATGAATTCTTGAGTGTGACTTTAGATGTTCATCTAAAGTACATGTAAATATATTTAATGTTCAACTTTAGAAATAAGGTTTATACGTGCACAGTTCAGATTTTAGAATAGATACATTATAAAACTTAGAATGAATAAAATTTAAAACACTAGATACATACACTCGCATACATATTTTCAGAAGCCAAGGGATGAATATCTCTTATTGTTTGTAATCCAACACATGTACATTAAGTCTGTAAATGTACAAGAGCCAACCTTTTTTCATGGTTGACTCACTCCTATTTATACCCTAAAAAGAGTATCTTCTACTATGTACATTTAATTTCCTCAATCAATTACAAGTAATTGTCTACAGTTTCTAAGAATATACAATGGATTTCCCATAGATTAGATAGATTTCCTTTTGGCTAAATTTGAGCCTGTTATTCTACAATCATCCAGCGGACCTACCAGGTTATAATCAACTGACCATTCTTTAGAAATCAGCACCTGATGTCAGTGCATGCTCTAGTTGCCAAAAATATACTATGCTTCTTTAGCAAAAACCAGACATGTCATGAAATTGTGACACTCTTATTTCTCTGCCTGTCTGCCATTCTTGAGTCATGAAAATGCAACATGTCATGAAATCATGACATTTCTATGTCTTCAGCCTGATTCATATTTTTGCATCGCAAAAATTGACCATGTCACGAAATCACGACACTTCCGCCTCCATATCTCTTTGTCTTGGTTTTGATCACAAAAATGAGACATCACAAAATCGTGACACTTATGCCTCCATAGCTCTTTGTCTTGGTTTTGATCATGAAAATGAGACATTTCATGAAATCATGACACTTTTGCCTCCATAGATCTTTGTCTTGGTTTTGATCATGAAAACGCGACATGTCGTGAAATCACGACACTTCTGCCTCCATAGCTCTTTGTCTTGGTTTTGATCGTGAAAATGAGACATGTCACGAAATCGTGACACTTTTGCCTCCATAGCTCTTTGTCTTGGTTTTGATCACAAAAATGAGACATGTCACGAAATCGTGACACTTCTACCTCCTTGCTTCCTCTTGTTGCTTTTGGCCACGAAAAAGGGACATGTCGCGATATTGCAACACTTTTAGTCTTTTTAGCAGTTTTCCTTTTCTTATGGCAAAAATAAGCCATGTCGTAAAATCATGAATTTTTTCCCTTATTTTCCTCATTGCTATTTTTTGCCGTGAAAACTCGACGTGTCATGAAATCGTGACACTTTTCTTCCTTAGTGTATTTTGCGGTGCATCAGCTATTTTTTTGTAGTTAGTCACTTTTTGACTAACAGAACCATGGGTGAAATTTGTGAGCCAACAAATAACCATAGCTATTAGCTGCGGTTAGCACCTGAGATAAGAAAACTCAAGAATGTCAACACTTAGGGACTACAAATATGGAGTTCTATCATGATCACCTTTTGACATAAGCAAAAAACATGCACCTATCTATTGTATTAATCTATAGTCATCATAAAAGCGTAAAAGCTTAACACATTGCATAAATTCAATAAAATAATATTTCTTATATTGATTATGAATGAATTTCTATTACAAATATACCCCTTTTAGGATTACTTGAATGATGATACAGTTTATACAATTGCCAATGCCCTGAATAGGGTAGGCGCATTAATATTTCTCTTTGACTAGTCACAAAATACCTTGGGGTGGAGTCAACCCCCTTCTTCATGATGTGGAAGGATTATGATTTGGAATACCCTTGTACCTGTCTTCCTATGATTAAGAAACAATAGCACATGATAAAAAATATATATAGCCTCTCATAATGAGGCCCTTTAAGGAAACATACATGATAATGCCATTTAAACTAATAATCAAGAAAACATAAAGCAAACCTTTAAACTATACTAATTGAATCAATATTTTTAATATAGCATAAAGTATATCATTAGAAAAATAATGCATGGATCAGATAACAAAATAGAAGCATAGAGGTGCATAAAATATCCACAAATGTCCTAATTAATGCAAAGCATGAATTATCTATTCTAAGCTAATTCCTACGGTCAAAATTCTTCTAAACTGTAATTAAACCTAAGAAATGATTAATCTAACCTATTTAACTGGATAGAAATGAAAGAGTAAGGTGATATGTCACCTATTACAAACCATAACTCTAGTGAGTAGTCTGCACTATGAACCGTGGTTGATACCTATGGTTTGACCTCTGATAGGGTTACCCTCAAAATTAGGGGTAGTGGGCTTGATCTCCTTTTCTAAATTGATTTTCAAGGGTTGCCTTTATTGTCCTCAGACTGATTTTATGATTAATTTGATGTGAAGGACCTTCATTTTCTTGGATTTGCATTTCTTGATCCTTCTAGGCACCGAGGGCATCCATAATGTAATTCATCATGAATGTTAGCAAAAGGGTCGGGGATTAAGTGCAATAGCTCTATCTCTTAGTATACTCAATTTGAGTGTACAATTCTCCAGGGATTCGCTACTCAAATATCCAATGCTTGCTTCTCTTCTTTCTTCCCATTTGGAGGAGGTATTTATAACATACCCCTAGGGCTAGGGGTGGCTTCATGGAGAATCCAAGACCAAGAAGGGTGGTTAGGACAGTTGGGATGGAAGCCTCTATAATATTTTGTCCTTCAATTGCCTTCTTCTAGATATTTTTTCCGTTCCAACCAATTTGGATCAGATGGAAGGCCTAAATGAACTTCAATTAAGATTGCAGGTGATAGTTGCAGTCCAGACTGTAGACCGTAGGTGTCAACCATGATTTATACTGGAGATCGTAGGTCTGGGCTATGGTTTAGACCGATTAGGCCAAAATGCCTAAATTGAGTGGTCAGATCTACTACTCTATCTTGGAGTCTATCCAAGATCCTCCATATGGTCTTGTAGCATGTCCATATGAGTAGTTTCCCTCGGCATGATGTGTTTTAGGTGTCTACACATAGTCCCATAGGAAAGAAAGAAAAATGGAATAGGAGTATAAGAGGAAGGGCAACCCATAATGATACCCTAAAACAAAAACCATCCATGAGCCAAAAATCCACTAAGCCTCCTCTTTAGCTTCAACATATGCATCCTTAGATTCTTCCTTGATCTCATCCTTGCTATCATCCTCTACAATGTCAGAATAAACATTATTCTTGTAGTTGTCCTTGACATCATCCACAATAATTTCGTTGTCACCATCCTCAGAAATTTTCTTCTTGAAAACAAAAAATTAGAGTATTACGAAGGTTTGCAATGTGGGCAATTCAATTGGAAGTCGAGTTGATGATATACTACTTTAGGCATAAATCAAAAATTTTCTTGTCCTCCTTATTCGAATCTAAAACCAAAGTGTTCTTTTTCTATGCAAGTTGTTGAAAATGTGAATATGATCTTACAGCTTTCTCGGTCTTCTCAAGAGCCTAAAATTTTATTTTCTTCCTCAAGACTTTGATTGCCTCAACAACACATTTCTTGGATGACATAGACAAGGAATGGGAGGAGGATGGACTGGAATGAACCTTGATAGTCTTGGTAGGGATGGGTCTAGGTTTATATTTGGAGGGAGGAACAGAAGAAATTGCAATGCCTTGGGGGCAATGGGTAAGCCAATGATTATACAGGACATTGAAAAGGCCCTGGTGTGAGGGAAGATCATCACTCTTCTTTTTATGAATGTTCTCAATGGAGTAAGTAATAGAATTGAAAATGAACTGAGGTATATTCATACGATTAATTTCCCTAAAATGATTGTAAAAAGCAAAGTGAAATCTACACAGAACCTTGTTAGGGTCATCAATGATGATGAATTCCATAATAGGTTTCATAACATTGCTCCAAGGGGTAGGAAGTTATGATCCTTTCATACCCATCCTTGTTTTCTTGCATAAATTTTTATCCTTGATTTCCTTCAATTCTACCTCTCAATCGTTATTCTTACACTGAATGGACCTCCCTATTGCCATTTATCTAGTGATATCAACAAGCAGATTAATGTCAACTTTAAAAGTTTTGCCATGGATCAAAACTTTGCCATTGTTCCAGGTATCCAGGAAAGTTGTGGTTATTTCAAAATTATCTCCTGTGAAGCTTCTAAAGAAATGCATGAAGCCTCTCTTAGTGAGCATGGCCTCAAAAAAGGGGTCCATAATAGTAGAGGAAGGCTTGAAAAAGCTCATGATTGCAAGGCATAGGAGGTACTTGGATCTAGAATAGGGGAAGATTTGCAAGGAATAATGATAAAAAGGCTTGCTATAAAGAAATAACGAGTGAGGACCCCTATTGGGATTATGAAACTTGTCTTCTTGGATAGGAAACCAGAAAAACTGAAATATTTAGGAAGTGCAAATGCCAATGTAAGAATTCCCATACAAAATGGAAAAAGTCATAGAATAAGAATTGTGATTGGATGGCCAAACCTTCTTATTAGGCCATGTGAAGGGATGAAAATGGATATGGAGAAGAGCATGAAGCATAACAGGAAATATGGAGGTAAGGCAAGGGCTACAAATAAATATAGTGATGGTGTGGATGATGAGGCATAGGTTATTTGTGGACAATGGATGCATGTGGTCATAGCCAATGGGGATACGGAGGAGCGAGGTGGAGGTGTGAAAGGATAGGTAGAGGTGATTGGTGAACAAAGGGTGATAGTGAAGAAGGTCAATGGGGGTGCAATTTTCACCTTGGAAGGTGGAACCAAGGATGCCAAAACCAAGGATTATGAGAGAAATGGGGTGGTTATGATTTAAGGTGATAATTCCTTGGAAAAGGTCGATGAAAAAACTAGGCAATTTGAAAATCTCATTAGCACTGATGGCACCAAGTGTCAAGGAAATTTGGATGCCAAAGGGGATAAAAAAAGATAACAATGTAGCTAATTTGTTAGGTATTAATAATGGTTGTTGAAATAACCCCCCACACATGGCTAAGGAAAACCAAGCTAAAACCATAATAGGGGGGCCATGGTGGAATGATAATAGAATCAACAAAACCATTTGATTAGTCATCAGCATTTGGTGTTCTTTCATGTTCCACTAGGTTTCTAACCTCTTGTAGAAGGTCATGTGTCCAAGTGGTCAAGCTGACTACGTTGACACAAAGGTTTGTTAAATTGTTTGCCATCCTATTAGTTTCTCTGAAGGAGTGTTGAAAAATAATCTCCTGATGAATAAGGATGAGACTTTTGACTTCCTCAATACAATCCTTGACCCTCCAGGTGGGCTTCCTATTATTTCTTAGGTAGCTTATTATATTGAGAGAATCTCCTTCAACTATCAGCCTTCTTGAATAATTTCTTAATATTGATACTCCTCTCCATAGGGCTCTTGCTTTAGCAACATGATTGGTCTGCACACCAAGACTTTTGGCAAAGGAAAATATTACTTGACCTCCTTGATGTCTGAGGATTCCTTTAGCACCCAAATTTCTTGGATTTCCTTTGGTAGCTCCATCAAAATTTAACTTGAGCCATCCTAGTGGAGGAGGAGTCCATTTAGAATTGGCTCTAATGTTAGGTGGAGGATGCTCAGGTGTTTTGACAAGTGAAATATTCAAGGATATTCCAAGGAAAGACTCAAAACTAGATGCAGTATGGGAAGAGGGAGGAATAAGGAGTGTATTTTATTTGGCAAAGGAGAGGATTTTATTAAAAATCAAATCTGGAACCATCCTACGGTTGGAGAATATTTTGTGGTTTCTTTCAAGCCAAATTTTCCAAAGGAAATGGTGGAGACAAGAGGTCCAAAGGAACTTCAGATGGGGGTTATAGAAGGGACTAGGCCATTGGAAGAAGAGGTCAACAATTGAACCTGGCTTGGCCCATAGGATATGGAAGAATTGGAGGATTTTATTGTAATAGGTGTTGTTTGTGTTTATCTGATTAGGAGTCCCCCCTTCACATCTTCCTTTCATGCAAGTTCTCCTCTTTTTAGAAGATTTTCAATAGTAAGGATTTTCCCTTGGATGACCTCCCAGGTGAAGAAGGCAATTTTGGGGATTAGGAATTTGGACCAAGTAATATGACAAGGGAAGGGAGGTTCCTCAAGATTCTTAAGTAATAGAGTAGCAAATTTTACTGAGAACTCCCCACTATTTGTGGGATCCCAAAGTAACTGATCTAAGGAGTTGCTAGTGGGGATGATAATGGTGTTCAAAAAGGACTCTAATTGAAATGACTCCACTAGATATGCATTGCTTCTGATAGGCTTCCACCTACACCTATTGTTATGAAAGCACAAAAAATCAGAAATAGTTTGACCAAAAACATTGTCAGTAAAATCTTTTAGAATAGAGTGAGTAGGATAAGAAATGAGGGGTTATCTTATCTACTTATCTCTCCAAAATTCTATGTTACATTCATCCCCAAGTTTCCATATTAGTCATTTTATTATTAGTTTTCTGGTGGTCATTAAGAAATTCCAAAAGTTAAATCCTTTGTTAAGGGCTAAATCGTTGAGGAAATCTATTCCTTGTAAGTATTTTCTCTTGAAAATGGTAATCCATTCATAATGACATTGGTAACAAGTTGCCAAGCCTATTTAGCCATGAGAGCAAGGTTTAAAAGGTGAACTCTCCTAAGACCAATTCCTCCTTTATCTTTTGGTTTGCACACTTTATCCCAAGCCACAAGGTGTAGCCATTGTTTATTTTTAGCTCTAGACTAGAGAATTATTTTTTGAATTTGTTCTATTCTATGATACACCTTGGTGGGGGCCTTGAAAATAGATATAAAATACACATGAATAATTTGAATATAAGCCATTGTGAGGGTGGATTTGGCCACTTGGGATAAGAGGTTTCCTTTCCACCCTACCAATTTCTTTTGGATCCTTTCAAGCACGTTATTCCACATCAGGTTGGTTGTGTTACCAATAAATAGAGGGAGCCCCAAATAAATAGTAGGAAAGGAAGAGATTGAATATTCTAAGATCCTTGCTATCTTAACTTACCTCTAAATAGGAGTGTTGAGGAAGTAAATATTGCTCTTGTTGAAATTGATTTTTTGGCCCATCGCTTCCTCATATAAAAGTAGTATGTATTTGATTACCTTGGCTTCAAAAATGGAAGCAGAGGTGGAAATGAGGGTATCATCCACAAATTGTTTGTGAGTCACTGAACTCATTTGAGATGTTATTGTGATTCCTAAAATTAATCTTGATCTACATGTTGTCTTAATTTTCCTTCCTAGAGCTTCAACAACAATGATGAAGAGTAATGGAGATATGGGATCTCCTTGTCTCAGTCCCCTGCTACTCTAAAAATACCTAGTTGTAGAACCATTGATGGGGATAGAAAACCAGGGTTTGAATATGCATCCTCTTATGAGATCCATCCAGTTAGAATGAAATCCAAATTTTAGGAGGATAACAGTGAGGAAATATGAGTTAATGTTATTGAAAGCCTTGTTCATATCAAACTTGAGAACAAATATAAGTTTCTTGGTTCTGTATGTCGAATGCAGGGCTTCATGAATTTTTATCACCCCATTGAGAATGGATATGCCCTTGACTTGTAGATATCAATGAGGTTGGATAAAATCTCTTTCATCTTGTTAGCAATGAATTTGGTAAGAATCTTGTACACCATATTACTAAGGCTAATAGGTTGGAAGTCAGACAAAGACTTGGAAATTGGGCCTTTACAGATTAGGGCAATAAATGTGGAATTATAGCTCATTGGGATAAATTTGGATGTTTGAAATTCCTTAACAGTGGACCAGATTTTATGGCACACAATGTACCAAAATGTTTGGAAGAATCTGGAAGGGAAACTGTCCAGTCCAGGAGCTTTATCAGGATCCATGGAAAATTAATCTTGTTTAATTTCATCATCAAAAAAAGGAGCTAAAATCTTGGAGTTGACTTCCTTATAAATTATTTTGGGAATGTGGTACAACATGGAATATCTAGAAAACTCATATCTTGGGGCTTCTTCTTTGAGGAGGGAACTAAAATAAGACAACCTCATTTATGATCTCTAAAATTTTAGAAGTAGAACTCCCATCATCCTTCACCAGTTCCTTAATATTGTTATAACTTCTATTCCTCAAGGTTGAAACATGAAAATTTTTGGTATTTGAGTCCCCTTCTTTGAGCCATAATGCTCTAGAATTTTATCTCTAGAAGATCTCTTCATAGGCTAGAATGTTGTGGTATTCAGATAGGATACTTCTCTATCTAACTTGATGTTCTCATCGATCTGGCCATTTTAAATATTGTTCTTGATTATGGCCAACCTATCTTGGAGATATTGCTTGTTTGTGAATAGATTGCTAAACACTTCTTTATTCCAAACCTTAAGGTTTTCTTTTATGATCATAGTTTTTGGGTAAGCTTGAATGAGGAGCATCCTTGACCTATCTGCTGCCACCACTGGGAGATTCTATCTCTCAGGTCGAGGTGGTGAATCCACATTGATTCAAATCTAAATGGTCTTTTGAAAGGATAATTTTTCTCAATTTCCATTAGAAGAGGACTATGGTAAGATACTATATTTGGCAATGAATGGAGACTGACATCTACAAAGAGCTAAAAAAAAATTTGAGATAAGAAAAATATGTCCAATTTAACTTGTATAAGTTGGTTTCCCAGTCTTCTATTACTCCAAGTAAATTTTACATCCTTTAGCTTAACATCCATAATATTATTTATGTTAAAAAAGTCATTAAAATCTTCCATGCTTTTGAGAGGATAATCTATTCCTCCTTTTTTATCCTATGGGTAGAGGTGGGTGTTAAAGTCCCTTGCTAAAATCCATAGAATATTATGGAAAGTATCCTTGGTGTTACTTAGGGTATCCCACAACTGGGTCCTTCTTGGTAGGGTATTTGGAGCATAGATATTGGAAAATATCTAAGACATGTTGTTGTCTTGATCAAAGAAAAACATACTTGTTATTCTGTCATTGTACTGAATCATTATCCTCTCAATTTTCTTTGGGTCCCATAGACACATGAGGCCTCCTAAAGAACCTCTTGTAGGACTGAACATTGCTTCTCCTTTTTTCCAAATTTTCTTTGTTGTTTCATTAGAACTGTTTGCATCAATTTTTGTTTCTTTCATGATGAATATGGTGGGTTTTAATTCTCTTCTTAATGAGCTAACAACTCTTTGCTTGTTTAGCTCATTAAGTCCTCTCACATTCCATGAGAGGATCTTCATTTGAAAACTTTGGAATATTTACTACCTCACTTTCCCATAGGTTGGGGAAGTTTGGTGTCTTTTTCTTCCTGTTTGGATTGAGGAATAAAAGGAGGAAATAAGGTTTTTTGGATTCCATTTTCTATGTCTTCCTAGATTCCTTTCTTCCACTGTTCATTTACTAAAATCCTTCCCATTTTTTGTAGACACCAAAATAGCACCAATCCTATTATGTGGCTACAAGCACTGACCGAATTGGCATACATAACCCTTAGGGCAGCCCCCAGAGGTTAAATAGTGGTCCTAACCACTCCCAAAGTAGTTTTGGAAGATCAAAGGTCAATTTGGCACCTTTCAAACACTCTGATCCATATTCGTTCCACCTTGGGATGATTAGAATGATATTCGCCCCATATCAGGACGATTAGCAGCAATCACTCCAAGGTGGGACAAATAGTAGGTTTGACGGGAAAAAAATCAAACCTTGACAAATGGCAGCCCAAATCCGCCACTCAACTCCACCTCCAAGGCATGGGAGTGTGAGTGAACATTTTAGAGCTCAAAGAGGCAGTCATGGAGGCCTAAATCAAGGAGCCCTTAATTAGGGAGGAATCTTCTCTCCCTTGACAAGGCATGATGGCCAAGTGGCGCCCCTACATGCGCATTCAAAGGAGACCCTCAGGTCTATAAAATGGTGAGCCTTCTCACCCCACAAAAATAGAGCAAGAGAATTTGGAGCAATGGAGTTCTGCCAAATTATACCCTCACCCCTCATTGTGCTTCCTACACCCTTGATCTCTCTTTTGGAAGGGAGGTTATCGGGTGAATACTAGGAGCGCAATCTGGACCAAAAACCTGAACAATCAGCCACAATACCACATCAAATTTGCTAACACAACCTCCTAGGAGGTTTTGGACCCATCCCAAGTGTATTGGTGTCAAAACCAAGCCCCAAATGACGGGTGTCCTGCCCTCAGGTGCCCCCCGCACTATTGCAGTCCTAATCACCCCACCTTGGAGCGATTAGAAATCTACATTAGATTTCTTTACTATTTATTTTGCATCATGTTTTATGTGATTTTTTTATGCTGTTGTTAAATTTTCACTACATTATGACCTATTTTGACTATGTTTTTATCATTTTACGTGTTCACTAACATACAGGGGGCGCCTTTGGATACAGGGAAATCTGGGTAGAATATGCCAAATCCAACCTTCTAGTTCATCTCAAAATGCCCCATTTTGCCTAACCCCAAGTTTGCAGGTATTTTGGAGGCCTCTGGATAGGACATTTGGGAGGTCGCTTTCACATATTTTGTAATAGTTGCCAGCGTCCCACCCCGGAGCGATTAGAAATCCATGCATGATTTCCCAACTGTTCTTTTTGCAATGTGTCCCTAATGATTTCTGGATGCTCCTATTCAAGTTTCATCTCATTTTGACATGTTTTGATCTCTATTTTATTATTTCATGTATTCACTAGTCGGAGGTCTTAGGGATTGCATGTTTCCTTCCATTCACATATGCTATTAACCATTTGTTGTTTCTATGTACATAGGATATCAACACTAGAAGGGTAGAAAGGAATGATGGATGCACTCACACAAGTGGCGGTGACATTTGGACCACCAATTTTGAATGTGGGTATGTGAAATATCTCGAAGAGAAGTGTACCATCCGTGGGTGTAACAAAATTGTTTCGAACACTTCGAGCCCAAAAAATGGGGGAACGTATTGTAACTGGATCACAAGAAACATTAATAAAAGATGCTACACTTTAGTTTTGCTTTACATCTCATTTCATCACATTGTTTTCCCTTTTCATGCACTTGTTCTTCGCATTTTTGTAAGACTTAGCGTTTCATTATACATCTGATTTTGTTTGCATCGCACCTAGTATGTCGTGCTTCCGTAGACATGCTTTCAGTGGTGATCATAGTGAGACTCTATCCCCTACTATTGGAATCAAGTTTTTGATCAAAATTTTTTTATTTTTCTTACAGGTGTGTTAATCTTTAGGGCGTTGGACTGCTGCTCGTGCCACCCTGTGACGAATACAGACTAGAATTCATTTCACCCTGAGATGAATAGGAATTCATCCCACCCTGTGATGAATATAGACCTACTATTCATCCCAACCCAGGATTATTAGCTCTCTGTACATTTTCTAAGAAGAAATTCAGAGGCATTTGGTTTGGGCAGAGAAGAGGTAGGTTTTCTGAACATCCTCTATGATTTTTGTTTTTGTCTCTACAATTCTTCTATTTTATTTGCTTGCATAGGGAAGTTTGCTGAATGTTTTATTTCTTTATGCAAGTAAAAGGAACCACACACACCACGTAATAATATTAACATCAAGGAGTTGGTCTTAAAACCCCAACACTTGATCAAGACCAACGGTGGATTTCATCACCACCTTGGCTTGGATTTTGCATACATAATCCTGATCGTGACTGTTGCTAGACATAAATCCTAATGAAAGTTGACCAAGTGTAGTGGGGGTGATTCCCAGTGCATGAGGATAAGTCTTCTATGGTAGGTGTCAAAAATAGAGTGATTCCCCTTTCATATCACCTATGTTCCATGTACTTTTCTGCTCTCGCATACCAATAGTTTCCTTCATGTAAGGGCGGGTATATTGAGAGGTTCAGTATAACAGCCTGGTAGTGGTATATTGAAGGGGTGACCATTTTGGAGATATAAGAGCCCTCATCATGCATTAATAACAAGATTTTCTTTACACAGTTTGCACAAAAAAAATCAAAACACATTGAACCAGATTTAGGACACACATTTAATTTGTAAATGAGATAATCATTTATTTTTTTGTGTGGTCCCTTTTTGTTTGGTGTAGCATAAAAAATCATAAAGGAGATAAAAACATACATATCTTGTAGAGAACCACCACCATGGTGTATACCCGTAGCCAAGCCCAATCATGGGCATAAGCTATGAAAAGTGTACAAGGAGGCACAAGTCACCTCCGTTATAGCCCCAAGGACTTGGTCATACCACCTTGGCAACCTGACCCACAAAATAGTCCACATCATTCCATTACAAAATAGGACTATAGAGGCACCCCTTCAAGGGACACTCCCATTCAACATGGACCCTCTCAAGAGGAGTACAGACATGGGAAGACCCCCTTAGACACTCATTATGAGTGGCTACCATGTGATGAAGCGTTGGAACAACATAGGGTTCATAAGGAGGGCCCACATGATTATATCATCCCTCCTCTACCCCTCATTACTATCAAAACTAATAGGCCAAATCTAGAGCGCAAGGATATTTAGACAGGGTAGGCCAACTCTGCCCACCCCTTTCACATGTACAAAAGGGAGTACAAGAAAAACCATTATATTCCTCAAGAGAAATATACAGCATGGGAGCAATGCACTTCCACACCTTCTAATTATCAGGATCACCTACTGAGGCCAGAGCCTCAGGTGAATGCTGCTAACCTCGATAGAGGGAAGCGACCTATAGAGATCTTAGATAACCACTATCGAGATAGATATGTAGGGGAGTCATCTAGGCCTCCTAGACCTAATACGATGGAACAAATCGACTTGGAATTTTCCAAACACACTGCCCACCAAGCGCAAATCATGTAGCTTGAGCAAGATCAGCAATAATTAGAGCACTTGTATCATCTTATCAAAGAGTGAATTCGACGTTAGACAGATGAGTTGCTATAGAACACTATGCATGAGAGGATTCCAACCCCTCACATGCATAATATAGAACTTTATGAGACAGGTCTCCATGACCTTATCAAGCGTTGCCTCCAAGACCTCATAGACTTGAGCAGGAGGCCACTTCTAGAACCAATGATGGATGCCTTCCTCGGGCACCCACCCATGTTTATAGGTCATGCCCACGAACTCCTCAAGAATCCTATGAGGAATTTGAGCGAGAAGAAGAGCGGGCTGAAATTCCCTACCAAGGCAAGGGGGTGCTATCCGAATACCCCTCCATAGGCCTCAAGTTCCCCGCAATTCACAATGGGAACAAACCAAGGAGGAAGAGATCAAATCCTATGATGCATACAAAGTGCTGCTAGAGTGCTTAGAGTCTGTGGAGACTAAGACTTTTGGGCCCCAAAAGCCCACATTATGCCAACTTCATAGTCACCCTATGCATCCTTCAGTGACGGCACCCCCATACCCTGAACACTTCAAAATGCATCAATTTATGATTTTTAGAGGGGATGAGGATGCCCAAGAGCATGTGACAATATTCCTAAGTCAATGCTTTGGCATTCAGGACAAAAATGCATTGCTTTTAAGAAAGTTTATAACCACGTTCATGGGCCCTACCTCGGATTGGTTTACCTAGTCAAAGCATAGCATCAATAACCTGGACCATCTAGTGGACGTGTGCCTCAAATGTTTCACCTTTAACACCAAGAAGGCATCATTAAGCGACCTAGCTAGCCTCAGGAAGTATGAGGAGGAAACCATGACTGCTTATGGAAATCGATGGAGGACGTTGCTTTTAAAGCTACCTTACCTCCCTCCCATGGCTGAACTAACCCAAATGTTCTCGAAGAATTACCTAAGGTCGATCTTCGTACTATTATAGCTGTAGTAATATGCCACTCTCAAGGAAGCCCTGGTATAAGCCATGATAATTGAGGAGATCAAGATATAATATGGTGCTATTTCCAAGCCATGCAAGAAAGAGTGGCCCAAAAATGCCAAAATTGGGCCCATGCAATCGAAACCTATCATGGTAAATCAGGTTGCCATAAATATACCAAAGCCTGCACAAACGACACAGCCCCCAAAGGCTAATTATCAGGCAGTTCCTCTTGACAACTATGAAAAGGAAAATATAAGCAAAAGCAGAATCAACAAAGTCATCCTAGGCGACAATTCACACACTTCATAGAGTCTAAAGAATCCTTGTTTGATTGCTTTTTCATGGTAAACTTGATAAACTTGTTGAAAAGTCAACCCATAGACTCAAACGTGCTAAAATCCAAGGGCTATAGGGAAGACTTATATTGTAGATTTCATCAAAAAAAAGGACACGACATCTACACATGTTGGAAATTCAAAAGCTTAGTGCAGGAACTGATAGACAACAAAATGCTAGCGGTGGATAATCTTGTAACACTGAGCAACCAACAGATGGAGGTCTTCAAAGACCCCATGCCTGCCTGTAGCACCCTAAAATTGGCGCAGTCAAAATTATAAAATTTACATTCACCTTAGTAAATAATTTAAAAATCAAATTTAACCTCCCAAACCGCCCGTTAACCGTCGAGAAATCCGTTTCCCCCTTTTTCGTGCCATTTTTAGAGGTTGTTTTGACCGTTTGACGATATCGTCGCCGATCAGACGATATCGCCTCAGATTTGACGATTTCGTCTGGACTAGGTCGTCCAGACGATCTTGTCGCAAAACTGAATTTGCATAGTTGGAATCCGTTCCAACGGGTCTCCAATCCGGGTAGAAGCGTGTCTGCGCCGTTGGGACCCTCCCCCGTTGGAGATCTCCCAAATTGGGATGATCTCCAACCTCCCAACAACTCCCCCTAAGCCTATTTAACTTCTAGGATTTTCCCTCCCCAACCCCTGGCTGAATTTATCTACGAATTGAATCCCTCTGTGCTAAAACATCATAATCTTATTTTTGCATTAGTCCCATAGCAATTTTGATGCAGGTATATCATTGATTTTCAATCGGAGCCAGCACCTATCGTCGTCGACGAACCTGTCCGGATCGGAGGCGATCCTGTCGAATTCGAGACGATTTCGTACTGATACGAGACGATCTCGACTGCAGCCCACATCGAGGCAATCAATTCTTGGAGTTTGCTTTTCTCAACTTTGTCTCTGTTATTTTGTTTTGCAAATTAGATAATACATTCAGTTTTTATCCTATTTTGCATCTGGAGTTCACCCATTTAGCTTAGATTGCATGCTAAGTTTATGATCTGCCATTTAAGCACAGTAATTTGCATTAATTTCTGTTCTTGAATAGTGTTCAGCATTCATATTATCATTTGGTGTAATTTGCCTCTCGTTAGCATAGTGTTATGTCTTGCATTTTGCATCTATTCTCTGTTTTGCAGGTTTCGACGGATTCGTCCAACGAATTCGTCAGATCGCAGACGATCTCGTCTGATTGCAGACGATTCTGTCGAATCTCAGACGATCGGGACTGCTTCAAAATCAGAATCTTCTTCAGACATCCGGATCAGGTATTCTCCGTTTTCCTCCTGTAAATTCTCTGTTCTCTGCTTTTAAATCTGTCTGTTGTATTCATGAAAAATTGCATTTTCATATAGTTTAATTTAGAATCATTCGGCCAAACCTAGGATGAATGCTTAAGATTAAAACGAACTCATTAAACACATTCCAAAACCTAGGCGTGGAAACTGCCATTAAATGTTTCCTGGTGAACCCACCATCCGTCGAAAAATCACCAAAATACACCTCCCTTGAGAGGCGGGACCTTCGCAAAGTCCTCTCGTCCGAGGTACCGCATCATCCTTTTCCCATCCTCCTTCCGGGCGCGGATCCTATAGCCTGAAGGTAGGGATGCGAAAAATTTGGAGCGATACATTTTGGTGAACCCGACGTGAATGCATCATAACCTTTTGAAAACAAAAACAAAAAAAAAAAATTAGAACAACTAAAACTTAGATGCATTTTAAAACATTCAAGGTTTAAAGTCATGTTTAGATGGTAGCTCCTAAAAAGAGGTTAGCAGTTACTATAAACGTAGAAAATCAATTGGCAGCTATAGAAGTTAATTCTGTCCTTAATATCCCTGAAACAAGTAGAAATCAATCCTTGTGGAACGAACTTGACAGGAGACTTAGTATCATTTCATCTAGGTCCACACAACTTAAACAGATTAAGAGGCTAGTCTTGGATAGAATCCTGGATCCTCATCAGTTGGTTTTTTATCATGAACTTCAGAGAGCTTGCCATAGATGGTTAGCCTATAGGAGAGCTTTAGTATCTTCAGAATTATTCAGCTTCGAGGAATACCTTGAGAATGCAGACATTGTACACCGATTCCTAGGCCTTGTAGAAGACCAAGAGGTTGTCCTTACAGATAGGGAAATATGGAATAGAGTTCCTCGTGCTGTGTTATATCGAGAGTATTGCCACGAGCTTTACTTTTATCAACCAGCATCTGAGACAGATAATATTACCATAGCCCTTTTCATCAAATTCTTAAAAGAAAACTTTCAATTTGAAGAAGAACATTTCATGACCCCTGAAGAACTAGAGCCTATTAATGATGTTTATAAATTGTTCTTAGAAGACTAGCTCATTTACTTTCAGTCTTGTTATTGCGTGCATTTTATTGTTTCATTTGTTGTCTTTATTGTATTATTTCAAAAATTTAAAGAAAAACTAAAAAAATCAAAAAACTTAGCAAAAACTTAAACATTTCATTTCCAATATTGCATTAGGTATATAGTAAATATATACCTTTTAATTTGTTGCATATATATATATATATATATATATATATATATATATATATTTTATATATATATTTGCTGAAATCAAAACTTAGCACCATGCCTAAACTTAGGAATGGTAAAGAAACTCTAGGTGAAGGAGAAGGTTGGTTACAAGATACAACTGAAAACCCAAATGTCCTTCTTGGAGATACAAATCCAGAAGGAGAAACTCTAGGTCAATCAGATGAAGACTTAGGGGAAGATAAAGAACAAGAAGCAAATGTTAGAGAGGATGGATCCTCATCCCCTAGAATAGCTCCAAATGGAAATATTGCCTTTGACAATGCAGAGCATTTCAAGAGATTTCTCATGGAAAACATTGATGACCTTAATGTGGCCATTCGCCTTGATAAAGGGCAAATTAGTAAAACTCAAGCAACCATGGAATATATGTGCAATATGCGGACTAATCCCTTGTCTTTCATTGATCAAGAAAGTGACAAGGGTGGACCATCCAATGCGGATATGGTCACTATAGCCCAAAGCATGTCAAAACAACAGGTTACCCAACCTCCTAAGGAACCTGTTATTCAACCTAAAATCACTCCCACACAAAAGAAGATTCCCTTCACTACTTTATTCCGCCAGACTATTGAGCAAAATGCTTTAAATAAACAGAAACCTAAAACTAAGCCAAATGCAAACTTTCAACAATCTGGAATACAACATAATACAAACTTCCTCCATAATACTTTTCCTACCAATAATTTACACAACAGTAACATGGCATCTAATCTGCATGTTCCTCCATCCTATGCCCATAACACTTATGTCAATGCCCTACCAAACCAATATGGGGGGCAAACTAGTAATCTGGAAGCCATGGTGAAACAATTGGCTTCACGTATGGACCAGATAGATCCCTACCGTCCCTCGTATAATTATCGAGAGATCTCGTAGTCAGCCTTTGGATCCCATAGTGGTAGCTCAACCATACCCTAAACATTTTCCCATGCCCGTCCCGCCTATATATAAAGGAACCGAAGATCCCATAGAGCATCTTCGCATGTTTAGGATAGCATGTCACGACATATCGCATGACGACTTGCTATTACTAAAAATGTTCCCCAAAAGTTTAGGCGGAATGGCATTAGAGTGGTACTATCAATTGCCCACTCACTCCTTAAGAAACTTTGAAGAAACAGCTGAATCATTTGTTCATCAATTTAGTGCCTACATCGAGAGGCATGTAACTATTAAAGACCTATACAATTTAAAACAAGATAAAGACGAATGCTTTGCTGATTTCTTAGCTAGATGGAGACAATTGATAGGAAAACTGCACTTTGTGCTACCCTATAGGGAAATGTTAGACATTTTCATCAACAATTTACAAGAACAACTCTCTTATGAGCTATCAACAACTACTTTGACTACCTTCGATCAAGCTATAGATTTAGCTCGAAGAGTAGAAGATGCCCTCATTAGGAGAGGCCAACTTAGGAAGAAGGATGATGAGAAAACATCTAGAAATCAATATAAAAACAAACAGGTTGTCGGTGATGGAGTCACTGACAGTAGAAATGTTGCTAATGTCAATGCAACAAAGACAACAGAAAAATTCATATTGAAACCTCCCGATAAGCCTCCTCGAGAGTTCACTAGATTAAACCAACCTTTGTCAACTATTTTACCTCAATTGCTCGAAAGAGGTTTAATCCAACTGCCAGCTATCCAGGAGCCTGACCCAAGTATACCCGGATATAGAGCTGATTTGCACTGTGATTTCCATAGAGGACCTGGACATTCTACCAACGCTTGTAAAATATTGAAGCATAAAATACAGGATTTGATTGACAATAATGAAATGGAAGTGCAAGCCTTCCAACCCAAACAAAACCCTCCTAATAATACTCAAAATACTGTTCCCCAAAATCAAAATCAAAATGCCAATCAAACTTTAGACATATTTCAACACCCTTTACCAAGACATGGTAAAGAGGTGGCCAATCAAATCGAACATCATAATGTTCCCCCTCCTACTCGATATGTAGGAACCATTAGCGGACAATTACCTGTTCAGGATTCTCAAATATTTGACACAACCTTATCCCTGGTTACGACCAGGACCTTACATAATTTTCAAACTTCTGATTCTAGTGATATAGAATCAGATAGTGAAAGTGAAGTAGACACTATTCAATCGAATAGTTCTGAAAACGAATCAGATCCTATTCAACTTGTCACAGATGCTAATGTTCCAGAAGAACCATTTCCTAGAAGAGTCACTACTCGACCTTCTTCTAATATAGTCCTTCCTTATGAACAAGCCATAAATTCTCAACCGAGACCGTTTCAACGTCGTCACTATAACATTGTAGGTACCATCGGAGTCGTCACCCGACAACAAGCTCAAAATTCCCAACAAGAACCAAACCAGAACGATGGATCAGTTCCATTCGTTCTGAAAAATCCCAATAAAGGGAATCATGCTCCTATTGTTCAACCTAAACCCCCTTACAGCATTAATGAGCAATTGTCTAATACCACGGCCAGAATTTCCCTCTTAGATTTATTAAGATCCTCTCCCACCCATAGGGATGAGTTGATGCTTACGCTGAGCCAAATGATGGTACCTCAAAACATTCAACCTGAAGCTATGGCCAATACTATCATCACTCGAGAGATTGATTGTATTGACTTTCGGGATAGAGATATCACACAACACAGCTTACACAAGGATAATCCCTTGTATATTACTCGCTTTAATTGGAGATGTGGTCATCAAACGAGTCTTGATTGATAATGGCTCATCTCTAAACATTTGCACCTTTGACTTCTACCAACGATTTGGTTTTTGAAGTGATGAAATGAAGAAAACTGATATGATTATCAAAGCTTTTAATGACGAAACACAAGAAACATGTGGAGTTATTACCCTCCCATTGCAAGTTGGTCCTAGAACCCTTGAGACAATCGTGTTTATTGTACATTGTCCAGCATCGTACAATATACTTTTGGGTCGCCCTTGGATCAACGCCATGCGAGCGGTCCCATCAACTTTACACCAATGTGTTAAGTTTGAGTTTAAAAATCAGTTGGTCACTATTCATGGTGACCCTAGACCTTTTGATATGTGTGCTTTGGCAGAACCAGTTGGAGTGCAATTTTGCCCTGCTCTGTCATCCACACATTCTAGTTCTTCTTCTTCATCTAAAACTGTGAAACATAAACCCATAACTTCACCGAGTTCCCCTCCATTAACTTCATCCTCCCATAAAGATCAACAACCCTCTAAACAAATTATTTTAGAACCTCAAAAAGATTTTAAAACTACAACCAATCCTTCAAGTTCTATTCCTATAAATTCAAAACCTCTAGACACATCTATCATCCCTTCCACATCTCAAGACATAGGTAATAAACCTTCTACATCTTATGCCCTTTCTGATGACCTCTTACCAGATTTATCTACAACTTTAATATCAGAAAAAATGAATGCTTTCATGCACGATTCAAACCTCTTAAATAAATTGCCGCCATCTCCTCGCACTTCAGGCCTCCCACAACCTATGGGAAGCACCTACCAAGTCGGGAGTTGTGCCTTCATTTATAAAGGATATGACTGGGGAAGAATCCCTCGGAATATCAAAACTCATCATGAGGGGTACGCTCGGTGCTATTTTACCAATGATTATATTAAAGCTAAACCCATGATGCTTAAAATGGGATATAAAGGGAAAGGATTAGGACCTTTCCAAAATGGCATGAAAGAACCTTTCGAGGTAGAACCGTGGCCTGCCCACTGTGGTGTGGGCCTATTTCCTAGTAAGGGACAACCCTTTCCTTTTGAAGAGGATGATCACCTCATATCCTATCAAGATTATTTGGATAGACATGTTGATTTGCCTCTCCAAAATCAGTCATTTTCATGCAACATGCTATCCATAGCATACCCTGAAATGATTGCTGACCCCGATGAAGAGTTGGAAGGAGATATCTTCCATAATGTCTCTGTTGAAGAGATGTTGCACAACGGGTTTTATTTTGATGGTTCGATACCAACTATAGCCCAACTTGAGGCCACTGATCCTCAAGATGAATTATCTAAATTAACTTTACAAGAATTACAAGAGTTGGGCGTTTCACCCGCCCCACCTAACTTTGAAAGAGATCTACACATGGAGGTAGAAAATGTCATTAAAATTAATATTGGAACTGAGGACAATCCTCACATAATCAATATTGGATCAGAATTAAGCCCAGACAAACAAGAACAATACATCGCATTCCTCAAAGAGTATGAAGATGTCTTCGCTTGGACATATGAAGATATGCCAGGTCTAGACCCTTCTGTCGTCATGCACCATCTAGTGGTCCATCCGGATGCTAAACCTGTTAAACAAAAACTTAGAAAAATGCATCCCAAAGTGGCTCTGCTAGTCAAAGGGGAGTTAGAAAAACTCCTGAATGTTATCTTTATACAGGCTATTGATTATGCTGAATGGATCTCAAACGTAGTTCCAGTCACCAAGAAAGAAGCTACCAAAGTTAGGGTTTGCACTGATTTTAGAGATATTAACGCTGCATGCCCTAAGGATGACTTTCCTCTTCCAAATATGGATCAAATCATTGACTTTACTGCTGGAAGTGGGATGATGTCCTTAATGGACGGATTCTCCGGTTATAATCAAATTCGGATAGCTCCTGAAGACCAGGCTAAAACAGCCTTTATTACCCCCTGGGGTACCTTTTGCTGGAAAGTGATGCCATTTGGCTTAAAGAACGTCGGTGCAACTTACCAACGAGCTATGACCTACATTTTTCATGATATGATGCATGATATCCTACATGACTATGTAGATGATATTATAGCTCGCTCTCTTATTGAAAATAATCATTTAGATGATTTGCGAAAAGTCTTTAATCGATTACGAGAATATCTCATTCGGTTAAATCCAGCAAAATGCATATTCGGAGTCAAATCCGGCAAATTATTAGGGGTTTTAGTTTCTTTACGTGGTATTGAAATCGACCCCCTCAAAATTGTGGCTATCACTGATATGCCCGCACCTACTAATATATCTGAATTACGAAGCTTACAAGGTAAACTTCAAGCTATCCGTCGCTTCATTGATAAGCTGGCGGACAAAACTGGTCCTTTTCTTAAACTTCTTAAGAAGGATGTCCCTTTCAATTGGGACACAGAATGTAGAGAAGCTTTTGAACTTCTCAAACAATACCTCCTTAATCCCCCGGTGCTTTCACCGCCTAAATCTGATCGCCCATTTCTCCTATATATTTCCGCTTCAGATTCGGCCTTAGGAGCTATGTTAGCTCAACTCGATGATGAAAAGCGAGAACGTGCTAATTATTATATTAGCCGAACCTTCATCAGTTATGAAACCCGTTATACAACATTAGAGAAACTATGTCTCGCAGTCGTATTTGCTACGCAAAAATTACGACACTATATGCTTAGCCAAAAAACGTATGTCATTGCCAAATACGATCCCTTAAGGTATCTCATGAGTCGACCTTATTTATCGGGTCGCACAGCCAAGTGGGTTCTTGCTCTAAGCGAGTTTGATCTCACATTCATAGGACAGAAGTCTGTTAAGGGTCAAATCATAGCAGATCAATTAGCTGCTGCACCCTTAGAGTCTACTCATCCCCTCATTATCGAGTTTCCTGATGAATGCCTTCAATTAGAGGCAGACCTTGGTGAACAATGGTCCTTATACTTTGATGGAGCCCGATGCATGAGTGGGGTCTGGTGCGGGTATTATTTTAATATCTTCGCAAAAACATCTTATTCCTCTCGTCCTTCAAACCGACCTTTGCTTGCACCAACAATATCGTTGAGTATGAAGCTCTAATCCTTGGATTACGAGTTGCTTTAGCGCTAAAAATTAAAAACCTCTTAGTTTTTGGGGATTCCCAATTGGTTATAAACCAAATTAATGAAGTTTATCAAACCAGAGATGATAAACTGCGCCCATATAAGGCCTATGTTTTACAATTAATGTCCTTGTTTGATCAAGTTACCTTGGAAGCCATTCCTCGAACTAGCAACCGTGCAGCTGACGCTATGGCCGCCGCTGCATCTCTCCTGCCCTTAGAGTTAGATGACGAATATGCGACTATCACTATTCGTCGACTCCAGGAACCCGCTTCAAATAAGTCATGCTTAGAGCCTTTGGATGTGTTTCTAATCAATGAAACTACTCCTGAACCTTGGTATACAGACATATATGATTTCCTCCAAAATGGGACTTTCCCTGTTAATTCTAATAGAAACCAGCGTCGGTTATTACGTCGACGAGCAAGTCGTTTTGTAATAATTGGCAATACTTTATATAGGAGATCTTTTGAAGGTATCCTATTAAGATGTTTAAATTCAGAAGAGTCTAAATCAGCCTTGAGTGAAGCCCACGATGGATCTTGTGGAGGACACTTTAGTGGTAGTGCCATTGCTAAAAAGCTCCTTCGGATAGGATACTTTTGGCCTACCATGGAAACGGATGCACATGAGTATGTGCGCCATTGCGACAAGTGTCAAAAACATGCTGACCTTGTCCATGCGCCTGCACAAGAGTTGCAGGCTATTTCATCTCCTTGGCCCTTTTCTAAATGGGGCTTGGATATTATTGGCAAAATCAATCCTGTGTCTTCTGATGGACACAAGTTCATCATAATTGCCACTGAGTATTTCACGAAGTGGGTTGAAGCTATGCCTTTAGCTTCTTGCACTGGCTCACAAGTTTCTAAATTCATTTTTAATCAAATCATTTGCAGGTTCGGAATTCCCGCCAACCTCATCTCTGACAATGGAACTCCTTTCAAAAATAAAGATGTTAAAAAATTATGTCAAAAATATAAGATTCAACATCGTTGGTCCACCCCTTATTATCCTCAGGGTAATGGTCAAGCAGAAGCATCTAACAAAACTTTAATCAAAATTCTCAAAATATTGGTCAATAAAACTGGCTGTGATCGGCATATTCAATTATATCCAGCCTTGTGGGCTTATCGAACTAGTGTTCGAACCCCCACGGGCACTTCACCATTTGTTTTGGTATATGGTGCTGAAGCAGTTTTTCCATTTGAATTGGAAGTTCCTTCTTTGGCTCTGCTACTTCAAGATACCGAAGTAGGAGATGAATATCGTGTCGGTGCACTCGATCAGCTGGAACTCCTAGATGAAAAATGCATCAATGCTTTGGAGCATCTCCGTGCTTACCAAAACAAGCTTAAAAGATCATATGCTAAGAGAGTTCGTCATCGCTCCTTTGAGATTGGCGACCTTGTTTTAAAAGAAAATCAAAAAAATACAAATGCAACCAAAGAACTTAAAGGTAAATTTGAGCCCAACTGGCTCGGACCATACATCATTACTACAAAATTTGAATCAGGAGCATATAAATTATCTACCTTAGATGGTAAAGAACTTAAAGAACCTATGAATATTTTACATCTCAAACGTTACTATGCATAAATTTGGTCATTTCATCCATGTATATATTTGTTCAAAATTACTATCTTGTATTTCTTTCAATTTATCCAAAAACATCAAAAACATTCATAAATCTCCAAAAATCTTCAAAAACTATCTATTGCATTTATTTAAAGCACTTGTTAAATTGTTTGCTCAAAAACTAAAATCAAAAATCAAAATCTAAAAACAGCTATATGCTTGACTCTTTCGAAACCAAAACAATATACAGAAGAAAGAGAGAGTCAACATTCTCAAAACTTCTCAAAAGTGTTTATATATATTTTCTTACAATTATTGCAGTTATATGTTTCAACTTATTTTGGATAAATTAGCATTTATTTTGAATCCCTCACTTGCACACTCACAACAAATAAATATTTTGATTTTATCTGGCATGATTACTAATCTCTCTTATATCAAAGTTCACACAATTTAATTAAATAAAGTTTGAGCATAGAGAATTGATCTTGTTATTTACTTAAACCAAGCACATCTTTTCACAATAAAATGATTATATTTGTAATTTCCATGTTTTGATACATAGTAGAACTGATTTCTTGAGCGAAAAGTTTCCCCTGCTATCCTATCATGCACATGGTCTAGAATCTTTGAGAATTGGCAAAAGGACAAGCTCACCCCTACCCAGAATAAAAATCCCTTGCTCTACAGCTAATCCGAGCAAGTATCCCTAGAACAAACAGAAAAAGAAAAAGAAAAAATTCAAGAAAAAGAGAAAAGAGAAATGTTCTTTTATATCATTATAGCAATGTTCCAAGCATTATCAAGCAAAAGAAATACAAAAGAAAAATATGCAAAGTTCAGCAGAAAGCGAAAGCAATAAAATCCCTTTCCCTACCCTTTGAAAAGAAAAGAAGGGTTGATGAGCTTGAATCCCTGGAATTCTCAATTATTCGAAAACTGTGAGGTAAGCCCCATAACAGGTGGTTTGTGCCCAACCTGCTTGGCCTTGGGTAACTCCTAGCGTGGCGATATGTCCGTCACATTAGCGACCTTCTTTTGTACAGACCTATGTCTCGCTTATGGATTAGCTAGCTCTTGATAATCCGATCTACATAGTGGTCTAATATGGTTATATGCATCTACATCATGGTTAATGAACACTTATTTGGTTTCTTCAAATCACTTGTATCATAGTATCTTGCTCAAAACTGGTAAATGAACAATGCAATCGCACACACATTTGTATTTGAGAGATTTTGTCTATCATTATGATAAATCAAGATCGGAAATGAATTCACATATGCACATGGGATTCCTTATAAATCTAACTTTTGTCTTCAAAATACTTTGAAATATTATTTTTGCAACTTGTTTGGGAATAAATCAAGTACAGTTGTTTTCACAAAGACAACTATATCATAGAAAAATCAAAAATTTCTTTCAAAATACACAAATCAAATCATATATATCTGGTTGACTTTCGCGACGATGGTATAGCTCCACAACCAAAATTGGAATTGTATGCCTAGCGCAAGTCCTCATTTTCATATTTTTTGTTCATCAATAATCAATCATGCAATAAAACCTTTTTTTTGGATTTTCGCGATGATGGTATAAGTCTATACCTACATATTCTATGCCTAGCGCAAACCATTGTAACAATTTTTATTCCCCATTTATCAAAAATCATAAAAACCATATGACTTCATTATGTTACACAAATTATGCTTTTTAAAATCAAACCCATTTTCATTATTTCATATCATTATGTCAACCTTTAACTTTGCAATGATGGTATAATTCCTAAGGAATTATTCACAAATTTTATCACACTTAGGAATTTATGCCTAGCAAAAATCATTTTAAAATATTTCATGTACAAATATTTTTCATGAAAATCTGAAAACAAATCATTATCATCACCATCATTTTTCATCATTGCACCAAAGTCTTAAGACAGTCTCTTAAGCACTCTTTTTACTTTTCGCAATATTTCTATCCTGGGATTAGCTTGACGACCGAGTGAGCAGCGACTCCATGAAATGGTCTATAATAGCGACAATGTCCTTTGAAATTATTGTTAGAAGTCTCTTTTTATTTTTTATTTTTATCACATTTTCATTACAAACAACCAATTTGTTACATCAGATTATTTCATTTAAAATCTTACAGCATGACATCAAAATTATAATGTTTCAAAATGACATAATTACATGAGTCATCGAATCAATCAATCAAAACATTAAAAGCATCATAAAAATACATAAGACAAGTCATATGATCAAAAATATCTCATCTATATATGTCACAAATATATGTACATCATCAAAACTGGATTGGTATGCCACAATCTGTACCTCGGCATACTCAATCCTCTATCAAACAAAAAAATATATATAATACAACATCAATGTGCAGCCCTCTAGCCTCGAGAGCCCCTCGAGCTCTCTGCCTCATCTCCTCCCCCGCCCTGAGGTGGACGAGGTGGCCCCATCGCAGTCTGTGTCGTCCTAGTCCTCGACCGGGACGTGGTCCTCGATGACCCGATCCTGATCGGATCTGCGATGTTCGCTGGCAGGGGTAGTCTATCTGCCTCTGGCACCAGCTGGTGATACAGTGTCTGATAAAATGTCAACTGGGCGATAGCCCGTGTCAACTCTCCTGAGCTCGCCCCTCCGCCCCGTGCCCTGAGGCATGCAATCTCATCCCGCAGCTGTGACACCTCAGCATGGTGTCGTGCAGCCGCATCCTGTAGCGTCTGCACCTGAGCCTGCAGACGATCTCTCTCTACCCGGAGAGTAGCCATCTCGCTACTCTCTCCTATGTCCACACCCTTGCCCTTATCGGGCGATGGTGGCCTCTATGGAGATGGGGGTCTCTCCTCCCTCCTCTCCCGCTGTCGTGGCCGCTCCTGTGCCCGTGGCCTCCTCTGCTCTCTCCCGCCGTGACCCTGGGCCGCCTCTATCGCTGCCTGGCGCCGCCTCCCTATCCGACGCACGACCGCGTGGATCGGACCCTGAGCCCTCGTCATCCGAGGAGGGCGGATGCCCGCGTACCAGGCATCATAGCCGTCGACCTACCCTCGCGTCGTCTCCATCCACCGGCTGGATGGGGGCATCATCCACATCCCGACTCCAGAATCGCTGCATGTCTGGAGCCCCGCTAACCGTGGTGTTATCCCGGATAGTCCGAGAAAACTCATAATCCCTGAGAGATGGGATCCCCTGCTGTAGACCGAACTGCCTCAAAACTCGGTCGTAGCGGTGGAGCTCCACCTCTCCCCTCTCCATCCATAGCCAGCAGACTCGCCTGATGCGAGCCAGCTCCTGTCCATCCTCGGCCCACCCTGGGTGCCCTCGCCATGGCCTCCAGGTGATCTGATCCGGGATCAACTCATCAAGTAGTCTCCGGGACATCGGCAGGTCAATCCGCCACTGTGCCCCTCTCCGGAGCCACCAGTAGAAGACTCGGGGCCTCTCCCCGTCTACCCCTGTCAGTGGAAGCCCTACCGGCCTCCGCACCGCAATGTGCTCCCAAGCACCAAACTCGTAGTAGCGATGTCATCACCAGACATCAGCCGCCCTTGTACACGACCCCATACAGGATCCTGTACAACTGGCATAGAACAAAGTTGCCCCCAAAGAAACTCGTACCCATGGTCCCGCATATCGTAGATCACATCTGCGAGCATCCATGGTACCCTACACCCGCTCTGGTGGCACAACAGAAGTCCACCAACCACCCCAGATAGTACCCGTGTGAGTGTAGATGCCCCAGGCATCTGGCGTAGTGCCTCGATGTTCACTCCGCCCTTCTCCAGGGCGAAGCTCGGGTCACCGCACAGCCGTCCCATAGCGTGGCCCTGGTTGGCCGTAGGAGTGATCATCCGTCCTTGTATGGGGATTCTCAGAATCCTCCATACATCCTCCAATGTGGGAGTCATCTCCCCTGTCGGTAGCCGAAAATAGGAAGAACCCGGATACCATCTCTCTGCTAGGGCTGTCGATAGCCCCATATCCGTGGATACTTGTGGCATCTCCGCCACATCTCGCCGATCGGCTCTGTGCCGACAGATCCCGCTCTGCCTGTGTGAGCGCGGCCAAGTCGTCTCTCAATCCTCCATATTTCCACTCCCTGCTCTTTAGTAATCCTCTCTGCAAACATAAACAACATAAACAATAAACAACAAATAATCATTAATCAATAATTCACATAATCAATAATGCAAGTTAAAAATTCAATTTTTTTTGCAATTGATGATATCGCCCACTATTGGACGATATCGTCCCAAATCTGAGCATAATCGTCTCCGATTTCGCAGTTCGAAATCGTCCCTAATTTGACGAAATCGTCCCCCTTTCGACGATTTCGCCCTCGGGCGAAATTGCCGAAATTGAGACGATTTATTCGTCGAAATCGGGACGATTTCGTCCCGACGACGTCGACGGCCCAAAAACGGCCGCGATGCTCAAAATTCACCTAAAAACTATCTAAAAAGCATGTAAATTCAAATTAAATCAGTTCTAAACTAAGTTTAGACCCTTACCCGTAGACCGCGTCGGACCTCTGCAGATCTGTGCGCTGTCTCGACCATTTTTGCTTCAGAGCTCTAAAACAAGAAAAATGAACAGTAACAATGAATTAGGGTTTTTACCCTATTTTTCTTAATTTTATTCAACAATATTTTTTTGCTTTTCCGCGTTTTTACCTCAAACGTTCGATTTGGGTAAAAACACGGAGGGGGCACCATAGTAAGCTGTCGTACGATTCGACCAAGAATCGTCGCCTAAAAATGGGTATAATTTTTTGCTTTCTCGTAGATCGAGAAGAACTCATCTTTAACGTATTTTCTTCGGAAAATTCGCTAAAGAGGGGGCAAAATGTAGCACCCTAAAATTGGCGCAGTCAAAATTATAAAATTTACATTCACCTTAGTAAATAATTTAAAAATCAAATTTAACCTCCCAAACCGCCCGTTAACCGCCGGGAAATCCGTTTCCCCCTTTTCCGCGCCATTTTTAGAGGTTGTTTTGACCGTTTGACGATATCATCGCCGATCAGACGATATCGCCTCAGATTTGACGATTTCGTCTGGACTAGGTCGTCCAGACGATCTTGTCGCAAAACTAAATTTGCATAGTTGGAATCCGTTCCAACGGGTCTCCAATCCGGGCAGAAGCGTGTCTGCGCCGTTGGGACCCTCCCCCGTTGGAGATCTCCCAAATTGGGATGATCTCCAACCTCCCAACAACTCCCCCTAAGCCTATTTAACTTCTAGGATTTTCCCTCCCCAACCCCTGGCTGAATTTATCTGCGAATTGAATCCCTCTGCGCTAAAACATCATAATCTTATTTTTGCATTAGTCCCATAGCAATTTTGATGCAGGTATATCATTGATTTTCAACTGGAGCCAGCACCTATCGTCGCCGACGAACCTGTCCAGATCGGAGGCGATCCTGTCGAATTCGAGACGATTTCGTACTGATACGAGACGATCTCGACTGCAGCCCACATCGAGGCAATCAGTGCCTGGAGTTTGCTTTTCTCAACTTTGTCTCTGTTATTTTGTTTTGCAAATTAGATAATACATTCAGTTTTTATCCTATTTTGCATCTGGAGTTCACCCATTTAGCTTAGATTGCATGCTAAGTTTATGATCTGCCATTTAAGCACAGTAATTTGCATTAATTTTTGTTCTTGAATAGTGTTCAGCATTCATATTATCATTTGGTGTAATTTGCCTCTCGTTAGCATAGTGTTATGTCTTGCATTTTGCATCTATTCTCTGTTTTGTAGGTTTCTAACGAATTCGTCTGACGAATTCGTCAGATCGCATGACGATCTCGTCTGATTGCAGACGATTCTGTCGAATCTCAGACGATCGGGACTGCTTCAAAATCAGAATCTTCTTCAGACATCCGGATCAGGTATTCTCCGTTTTCCTCCTGTAAATTCTCTGTTCTCTGCTTTTAAATCTGCTTGTTGTATTCATGAAAAATTGCATTTTCATATAGTTTAATTTAGAATCATTCGGCCAAACCTAGGATGAATGCTTAAGATTAAAACGAACTCATTAAACACATTCCAAAACCTAGGCGTGGAAACTGCCATTAAATGTTTCCTGGTGAACCCACCATCCGTCGAAAAATCACCAAAATACACCTCCCTTGAGAGGCGGGACCTTCGCAAAGTCCTCTCGTCCGAGGTACCGCATCATCCTTTTCCCATCCTCCTTCCGGGCGCGGATCCTATAGCCTGAAGGTAGGGATGCGAAAAATTTGGAGCGATACACCGCCCATGATGCGCAAGCAAAGACTTTACAAGTAAATGAGGTGACACAAAAATACCCCATGCAAGGGTACATAGGGATGATAAGCATAGTGACATGAAACAAGAGATACCCAAGCACAACTACCCCCGTTGTAGCTATAGGAGATGTTCCATCAATGTCACAACTCCCACAATACCCTACACAACCTCCCCTGCCTAGACCAGTGGCCATGATTCGGACTAAACTTACTCAAAGTTTAAGGACCACATCGGTTAGGCTCTCCATTTATGAGCTCATCCAAAAATCATCTTCCCATCGGGAGGCTCTGATGGAGATACTCAAAGCCATCGAGCTACAGCCCCACGAAGAAAATTCTTTCAAAAACTTTGTGGGATATGTAAAACAATGAACAGAACCAATTATAACCTTTAGAGAAGATGAACTAAAATAGATGACTAGTGATATGGTGGATCCACCCCTACACGTCATTGCGTGGGTCAATGGGATTCCATTCAAGAGGGTGTTGGTGGACACTGGATTGTCCAACAATATAATCACAATGATAGCATTAAAACACCTTAAGCTTCCAGCATCTCATATTGTGGCCTCCACCTATACTCTTCAGGCATTCAATGATGTGTTATGCTCGACGATTGGCATAATTATCTTGCCCATCCAAGTGGGACAAAATACTATTCCTACATTGTGTCACATCCTCGAGGGTGAGATGGCCTACAATATCCTGCTAGGTCGACCTTGGATTAGGGACATGAAGTGTGTCCCTTTGATAGCCCACCAATGCATAAAATATACATACAAAGGGCAAGTACATGTAGTCCCAGCATACTTAGAGCCCTTTAAGTATTGCAATGTTGTGCAACTAATGCCACAATCGACCCTTCCATCAACACATTTGGACTTTCAATTGAACCCATCCAAATAGGGTTTTATTCTACCTACATCCCCGTTATTAAGTCCCTCAAATCACCAACCAAGCCCATCTTCATCGTATGTTCCTTCACCAATGATGCCACCTATGGTGGCCACATCGAAGGACAATGGGACAAAGCCCCTAGAAGAGATACAACCATTAGTCTCAACCATCTCTACTAAAGAGGTGCCCAAACGAATGGAAGTCAAGACACCTGGTTCAACCAACATGGAGTGGACTCAGGAAGAACTCCAATTCCCTTCCCCTCAAATGTCGATGATTACCATTGATATGGCCAATACAGGCCTAGGGGAGTACCTAGTGTAGAACATTATGGAAACACCCACACTCAAATCCATGCAAGACATGGGGAGACCTCGCCTCCCCATCGACACTATCATCCCTTTAGGCTACCCACCAAATCAGACAAACTTTGTATATGGGGGCCTCGACAATGGTATCGAACCTTACCTACAAGAGGAAGAGGATGAAGAGCCATTTGTTGAGAACGTCGACTATCTGTCCAACCCGGACTTCACCTTGAAATACCTTGGCCAATGTAATTGGCATGGATATGGATTGGGCAGATACGAAAAAGGAATGCGCATTCTTTGTCAACCAAGATATCTGATTCCATACGATAAATCAGGAGTAGGGTTCAACCACCCTTTGCCCCTTGACATCTTGGTAGAAAACATGCAAGGCCTAGGGCTAGGCAATAAGGATGGGTTGGAACAAGATCCATATTCCAATCCTAACACAACATATACATTGGCAGATTATCTCCCATTGTTAACAAAAAACCTTGTTGACCTCAACAACTCCTTCCCTTTGATCGAGAAAGGGGAAAGTTCAAGAACTTAACTCCAAGAGGGATATAGACAAGGTCAAGGAGGATATTTTGAAGATGAGTCAGAGTATGAGGTAGCACCTTGGGACCCTTTTGAATATGATAGAAATCACTCACAAGTGACACCCATAGATGACTATCAGGAGAACTTCATGATAATGTTCCCCTTGAATGCTCCAATCGAGCAATTTCCACCTCAAGAGAATTCAGTCCTCCTGTAGAGAGTGAAACAACCCAGATGGGACCAAATCAACTTGCTCGAACAGAACGAGCCTCACATACCACACATAGTTATCTGAGCCAATGAAGGCCTATGGATATTTGATAGTGATTATGAGGATGAGACTGATATGGCATATCTCAACCATATGCAGCAACAAAACCCCATGGACATTGACGATATGTTTGAATAGTTAAACATGGGGCCAAGGCATAGGTGGAATTTGAACCAAGCACAGTTGGACCAAGTGCTGCATCTGCAACTTCAAGCATACAGAGAGCACCTTCCATCTAGAGACCCTATAGAGCCATTAGTGCCAAGGGTAGACCCTATCCTTCTATCCACACATAGGGCTGATCCATTCGTGCCAATACCCACAGATCCAGATATGGGGTATAAGGATCACCAAGGAAGTCCGATTCAATGCCTCTATAGTAATGGAGACCAAATTTATTTCATCAACATGATCTCCATTGACTTAACCATCCCCATACGCAATCTAATTGATCTAGCATGAAAATTATATCTAGACCTAGATGCCATAGACTGGGATCATGTTAACTTGCCACCATCCCCATCAGAGTCTTGGCCTTGCAGTGAGATGCTTCATTTCACACCAAAACCAACTCAGGATATCTTCCATGCTGAAGAGGAACTCGATGTTCCCAATGCAGATCTAAATTCAGCAAATGATATCCACATGATCCCAACTCCACACTAGTTGGAGGATGGGTCCCACATGTCAGTCGAAGAGATGACTGACGTAGACATCAGCTCTGATCCAATGAATCCACAGATCATCAAGTTGGGGGTAAGTATATCCCCCAAAGAGAAATTCTATTACATTGCCATTATCAAAGAGAAGGATGTTTTTGCATGGTCCTACAAAGACATGTTGAGGCTAGACCCACAGCTAGTCATGCATAATCTAACGCTTGATATGATAGTCAAGACAGTCAAGCAAAAGCTATGTAAGATGCACCCAACAATGGCCTTAATGGTCAAATACGAGCTACAAAAGCTATTGGATGCACAGTTTGTCATCTGCATAGATTACCCACCATGGTTGTCCAACATGGTACCCATCAAAAAGCCTGATGGGAGGATTCACATATGCACCGATTTTTGAGATCTAAACAAAGTGAGTCCCAAGGATGATTTCCCTTGCCTAGCATCGATGCATTGGTAGATGCTATAGCATGCCACAAAATGCTTTCCCTCATGGATGGTTTCTCGGGATACAACCAGATTCGTATCAATCCCGATGATCAACTAAAGACGGTGTTCACGACGCCTTGGGGGATATTTTGTTATAAGGTCATGCCCTTTGGCCTTAAAAATTTTGGTGCCACCTACCAATGTGCTATGACATACATCTTCCATGATCACATGCATAAAAATTTGGAAGATTATATGGATGATTTGTTGGCCAAATATCTTTTGTGCCCAGATCATCTTGATGACTTACGCAAGATCCTTGATCACCTCATTCAACACAAAGTTAGGCTAAACCCCAAGAAGTTTGTATTTGGCATCACATCTAGAAAACACTTGGGTTTCATAGTCTCAAAATGAGGCATCGAGGTGGATCCAAATAAATTCAAGGCAATCCTTGAAATGCTTCCCCCAACCACCATCAAGCATCTCAGAAGCTTGCAGGGTAAGGTTGCATCAATAAAGAACTTCATAGCGCAACTATCTGACAAGTGCTGACCCATGAATAAATTATTACACAAGGGGGTAGAATTTTATTGGGATGACGAGTACCATTCCACCTTCAGCAACATTAGACAATACTTGGCTTCACTGTTGATATTGGCACCACCTAGACCAAGAGTGCCATTCTATTTATACATCTCAGCTACTAAGGTGGCACTAGGCACCATGCTAGCCCAGAAAAATGAACTACATAAAGAACAAGCTAATTATTATCTTAGCCGCACCCTAGTCAGTTATGAACTTAACTATGCATACATTGAGAAGCTATGCTTAGCAGTGGTATTTGCCACCAAAAAGCTATGCCATTACATGCTGAGTAATACAACGTATGTTGTGTCTAAGGAGAATCCATTGTTGTACATGATGATTCATACTTATCACAGTAGCCGCACGATGAAATTGATCATGTTGTTGATGGAGTTTGACATCAAATTCATTGGATAGAAGTCCATAAAAGGTCAAGTCATTGCTGATCAACTAGTAAAGGCTCCTCTCAAATACGATCAACCTCTGATCATAGAGCTTCTCGATGATGGGGTCTTCCATGTCTCAGAATTGCCATATTCTGATGAGCCTGAGTCACAGGCCGACATAACCCTATTTTTTGATGGTTCTAAATGTGAGCAAGGGGGTGGTGTGGGAATCGTATTCTTCACACCGCAAGGGGATCCAATGCCTTTATCATTTAAAATTGATTTTTCGTGCACCAATAACAATACGAAATATGAATCATTTCTCATAGGTCTTCAAACAACCATCACCATGAACATCAAATGCTTGAATATATTTGGTGATTCACTGTTAATTGTCAACCAAGTGAAAGGGGTATTCCAATGCAAATGCCTAGTTCTACAGGCCTACAAAGCCCTTGTGGATAAATTCTTAGAAAATCTTGAATGGTACAACATGGAGGCACTCCCTTGATCATCAAATCGTTTTGCAAACACTATGGCCTCCTTTGGGTCACTAATCCTGCAAGACATTTCTGGTGATATGACAACCATTCAAGTCAAAAAATTATCACAATCTATGATGGAGCGTGCAAGCTTTGACCTAATGCCAAGAATCCACCTGATCTAGATTGAACCGTCTTAGGATAGGTTCTCTCGAATACACAATAGTCTAAATCATGCCAATTGGGGGTCCTTGTTCTCCTCGACCCCCATTAATAACAACACAACGCTATTCTTACAAGTTCTTTCTCGCTCAGCTTTTGCTAGGGATGAACTTCAAGAGGGATTGGTCATTCATACCATCGAGGTTTCTGATCAACAATATTGGTACACACCCATAAGAGACTACCTCAAGTTAGGTAGCCTCCCACTTGGATTGTCACACATCACAAAAATATCATTCAAATAGAAAGAGACAAAACATGTCTTTTTAGGAGACATTTTGTATCGCTACAAAGGAATCCTCCTCCATTGTTTGGACCAGCAGGAGTCCAGTTGGGCAATCACCCAAGCGCATGATGGTACATGTGATGGCCACTTTAGCGGCATGTCCATCGCCAAGCACATTATTTGCATGGGCTATTATTGGCCATCTTTAGAGCGAGATTGTTGCGTGTATGTGTGAAAGTGCATGAAGTGTCAAAACCATGCTAATTTGACACATGTACCTTCTCAGGCCTTGTAGCCGATCCAATCGGATTGGCCATTCTTACAGTGGGGCTTAGATCTAATCAGAAAGATCTCCCCTGCACACGTTCATCATAATGACCACAGAGTACTTCACCAAGTGGGTGGAAGCAATTCCGCTTACCTCTATGACTGGGACCCAGATTGCAGAGTTCATTTTACATAACATCATGTCATTTTGATATTCCATCCAAGATCATATCGGATAATGGGATGTCATTTAAGAACAAAGATGTGCATGCTTTGACAACAAAGTACAAAATTCAGCATATTTTTTTGACACCTTATTATCCGCAGGAAAATGGGCAAGCAGATGCATCAAACAAAATGCTAGTTGCCATCCTTAAAAATATAGTCATATATAGTCATAAGGATTATTGGCACATACAAATACCACTTGCTCTTTGGGCTTATTGTACTAGCATTCGGATGCCCACTAGGGCAACTCCATTTTTGCTGGTGTATGGCTCCGAGGCAGTCATGCCTCTCGAGTTGGAAATACCTTCCCTACACATATCAATGCAAGAGTTCATCGATGATCACACTGCATAACAGGCCCAGTTAGACTAGCTTACATTGCTCGATGAACGACATGTCAATGCTCTCGAGCATTTATGTATCTACCAAGAGCGACTTAAGAAAGCATACAACATGAAAGTTCACCTGAGGGACTTTCAGGATGGTGACCTGGTCTTAAAAGAGAACCAAAAAAATTATAACTTGCCATCCCATTTAAGGGACAAGTTCATGGCAAACTGGTTAGGTCCGTATGTAATCAATAGTAAAATAGGACTTGGAACATACCGGCTCACCTCTCTTGACAGAATCAAGAAACTAGAACCCTTGAACATCAGTCATTTGAGGCCATTCCACATTTAAAAGAGCCATGGCCCACCCAAAAACACCCCAAAGGCACCCATAATCCTTTTGGTCAAACCAAAAGCTCCAAGGATTCCCTACTAAAAGCATGTCTACAAAAGCATGGCGTACCGGGTGCGATGCAAACAAAAGTAGATGTATAATGAAATGCTAAGTCCTACGAAAATGTGAAGAACAAGTGCATGAAAAGGGAAAACAACGTGATGAAATGAGATGTAAAGCAAAACTAAAGTGCAAACTATTTTATTAATATTGATTGTTATCCAGTTACAATACGTTCCCCCCCTTTCAAGGTCTCGGAGTGTTTGATACAATTTTGTTACACCAACGGATGGTATGCTTCCCTTCGAGATCTTCTGCATGCCCACATTCAAAATGGGTGGGCCAAACATCGTCGCTACTTATGTGAGTGCATCCATCATTCCTTGCTGCCCCTCCGGTGTCGATATCCTACGTATAGAGAAACAACAAACGGTTAATAGCATATGTGGATGGAAGGAAACATGCAATCCCCAAGACCTTCGGCTAGTGAATACATGAAATAATAAAACAAAGATCAAAACATGTCAAAATGAGATGAAACTTGAATAGGAGCATCCAAACATCATTAGGGACACATTGCAAAAAGAACAGTCAGGAAATCATGTGTGGATTTCTAATCACTCTAGGGTGGGATGCTAGAGACTGTCACAAAACATGTGAAAGTGACCTCCCAAATGTCCTATCTAGAGGCCTCCAAAATACCTACAAAATTGGGGTTAGGCAAAATGGGGCATTTTGAGACGATCGCGAAGGTCGTATTTGGTAGATTCTGCCCAGATTGCCTATATTTGAAGGTGCCGCCTGTAGGTTAGTGAATGCGTAAAATGATAAAAACATAGTCAAAACAGGTCAGAATGTAGTGAAAATTGAACAGTAGCATAAAAAATCACATACAACATGATGCAAAAGAAACAATAAAGAAATCTAATGTAGATTTCTAATCGCTCTAGGGTGGGGCGATTAGGACTACAACAGTGTGGGGGGCACTCGGGGGTAGGACGCCCATCGTTTGGGGCTTGGTTTTGACACCAATCCACTTGGGATGGGTACAAAACCTCCTAGGGGGTTGTGTCAGCAAATTTGGTGTGGGATTGTGGCTGATTGTTCATGTTTTAGGTCTGAATTGCGCTCCTAGTATTCACCCAATAACCTCCCTTCCAAAAGAGAGATCAAGGATGTAGGAAGCACAATGAGGGGTGAGGGTATAATTTGGCAGCACTCTATTACTACAAATGCTCCTACTTTATTTTTGTGGGTTGAGAAGGCTCACCATTTTATAGACCTGAGGGTCTCCTTTGAATGTGCATATAGGGGTGCCACTTGGCCATCATGCCTTGTCAGGGGAGATAAGATTCCTACCTGATTAAGGGCTCCTTGATTTATGCCTCCATGACTACCTCTTTGAGCTCTAAAACACTCACTCACACTCCCATGCCTTGGAGGTGGAGTTGAGTGGCGGATCTAGGCTACCATTTGTCAAGGTTTGACTTTTTACCCGTCAAACCTGCTATTCATCCCACCCTTGAGCGATTGTTTCTAATCATCTTGGGGTGGGACGAATAGCATTCTAATCATCCTAGGGTGGAACGAATAGGGAGAAGAGTCCTTGAAAGGTGCCAAATTGACCTTTGACCTTCCAAAATTGCTTTGGGAGTGTTTTGAACCACTGTTTAACCTCTGGGGACTACCCTAGGGGCAATGTATGTCAATTTGGTCAGTGATTGTAGCCACATAATTAGATTGGTGTTGTTTTGGTGTCTATAGATGCCCCTTTTTGGGATGCACTATGCGTGGCGTAGTTCTGAGAAAAAATAGATAACCAAAGCACTTAATGATTAGGGTTTCTCAATAACCTAACCAAATTTTGATGCCCCAAGTATGGAAAGGGCATGCATTCTTGAATCCTTGTTTCTGACGAGCTAAGGATCTTACTTCAAGTGTTAACATTTTTCGGTGAGGTGTTACTTGATCTTGGACATTGTTCAGTCATGAATAGGCAAAGGGCATAACCTTTTTTCTATGGGAACCTTGAGTTCATGATTCTAGAATGCCAAGTGTTTGATCAGTTTGTTATTATTACTTGTTTGCTGCCCCAAGTAGGGGTGTGATTGTCTTTGTCAATGATTCTTTGAATGTATGCCATTTCCTTGATCGGGTGTGTATTTTTTGATTGGTAACTGAGTGTGACTACCCCCTCAAGCGATGAATCGATGAGAGAATGAAAAAAATGAGAAAAGTTACGAGTTGTTTGACCCAATATGTCTTTTGTAAGGGTACCTTCAGGTGGTTTTCGTTGAACGCTTATGTAGTTTCCCAACAATCTGACCTATTTTTGGTGGGTTTTGACCCTTTTGTGTGACGTCGATTGGGGTTGAAATTGTCAAAAATCCATCATCTCGTGGAGTGGTCTGACTAAGCTAGCCTTATTAGGGAGTAGGATAGTGATAATTTGTGGTCTCAACATTGATTTTTCATGCCAATAATGTCATGTGCAAAGGCACCTTTATTCGGTAGAGTTATTGCTATTTTTGAGTGGGTTTTGACTCTTTTTTGTGACGCCTTGGGGCTCAAATTTGCGAAAATCCATCCTCCCGTGGAGTGGTCCAGCTATGGTAGCCTTCTTAGGGAGTGGGATAGTGATAATTTGTGACCCCAACATTGGTATTTCATGCCAAGAATATCAGGTGCAAGGGCACCTTTGTTTGGCAGCTTTATTGCTTTTTTTGGTGTATTTTTTGGATGCAGTTTTGGTTGCTTTATTTCTTGCTCTGTAATCATCCCAAGGTGGGACGAGCACTAACTAGAGCACTCATCCTAGGGTGGAATGATTACAGGCCTAAGAGCCTTTATAAGGGCCAAAACTAGGTTTTGGGCTCATTTGCAATCTTTTTTTTTTGGCGATTTGGAGCTGTGAGGAGGAGTGCGAGTTTGCGTAGCATAGCGCTATCGAAATTTTACGAACACCATGAGTGCAAGGACTAGATATTCGAGTGGAGAAGCCAAGGTGAGACCGGTAGGTGCTCCTTCTCTCTGCTTTATTTGTTTTTATTTTGTCTAAGTATAGTTAAAACCATAATTAATTTTGTGTATTTCATTTTTGCATTTTAGACTAAGATTAAAACCCTAGTTAATGTTTTTTTTTTGTTTACATTTAGACTAAGGTTAAAACCCTAGTGAATTTTTTGTTTTTTTGTGTTTGCATTGTTTATTTGATTTTTTGAATGTTTTTTCTGTACATTTTGTTAATGTTTTTGTTTTGTTGTTTTTTCATTTAGTCTAAGATTAAAACCCTAGTTAATTTTTTGTTTTTTTTTTGGTGTTGCGTTTAGACTAAGATTAAAACCCTAGTTATGGTTTGTTGTTTTTTTTTTTGTTTGTATACACTGATGTACATTTTTTTTGTTGTTGTATAGTTTTTTTTTTTGTTTTTGTATACATTGTTGTACATTTGTTTTGTTGCTGTATAGGATTTTTTTTTTGTATACACTGCTGTACATTTGTTTTGTTGTCATGTTTTAATGTTTTTGTGTTGTTTTTGTTTTTCAGGTTGTGAAGAGTCGGTATCGCCAACCGACTATGTTCTTAGATGCTCGGGATGTGCTGACTATTGCAGATTGGGAGTGGCTTGATGCCCTTGGGCTCAAGAAGGTGACGCAGTTGGAGCCTATGGTGGGGGATCGGGCATATCTGACTGCCTTGATCAATTTGTGGGATCTTCGCACCAACACCTTTCATCTCCCAATAGGGGAGATGATGGTTACTTTGGAGGGCATGTATCAGATTTTGTGGATTCTGATAGATGGACTGCTCATTCGAATGACTCCTCATGATCAATAAATGATGATTCTGACATGATGCTTTGGGAAGGTGACAAATATGAGGGTGGATAGCATTGTGGAGAGGGTAGAGGCAGACTGCCTGATTGGCAGGACTCTGGTGCGATGGTGGCTAGTTAAGGGCATTTTGGGGGTGAGGCATGCATTGCTCATGACCCTCATCTCCAACATACTACTTCTTGAATCCTCAGGTGCGAGGTTCCATTGGAACCTGCTTGAGGTGGTGTTCAGACTGGTGGAGTGTCCAACAACAATGCCACTTATTATGAGGTGGGGTCAGACACTATTGGCATAGCTTTATGATGAGATGTATGATATCTGCTGTCAGAGGCAGAAGGGGATCGGGTGTAGCTATATTTTGCAGTGCTAGGGGTGGCAACACATAGCTATGGAGTGGCCGTAGGGGTTTCCTTGGACCACTCAAGGTGATTTGATAGACAAGGAGATTGGGTATGCTGCTCTATGGTGGAGGTTAGAGGAGCATGGGTAGATTCGACGGTGGGCAGGTGACGTAAGTCACTATACTGATGTCTTCTCACATCTTGCTCTAGGGGAGGTGTTCTAGTGGCCATATCGAGACTATCTAGCCTGGCCTGAGGCTGGAGAGTGGCTCTAGTAGGTGTGTAGTGGGAGATGGATTATCGAGCGATATGGGACAGAGTAGGAATACTTCCTATATGTTTGAGTGACTCGATAGTTTGGTGTGCACCAGGTATTGCCTGGTGTGCCCTTGATCTATCGATGTTAGGGCGATGAGAGGACTCTATCTTGGCAAATTATTGAGCCATTGGGCAAGGAGTCTGATGTAGTAATTGATGCCCTAAACATGGACAATTTTGGGGTGACTGCAGAGTACGACCAGTGGTGGATGATGCGACGATGGCAGGATGAGGGGCCTCTAGGAGGTCCGGATGTGGTAGCAGGGGTGCGAAGACACTGGTGCAGGGTTGGGGGGCTCCGCTCGATGATGAAAATATGGTGGAGGTAGATGAATTCATTGGGGATGATTTAGGGGTTTCAAAGTAGTCAGATACATAGGACATCCCAAAGTAGTGGGTTTTGAGGTAGCATGTCATCCCGAAGATGCCCATGCCTCAGGCAGTCCCAGGGGATATGGATGCTAGGTTTTGTGCTGAGATAGCATGATTGGAGGATCTACTATGGAGATGATATGAGGAGCATAGATTCAAGAGGAATTTCTTGTGAGCTCAGTTGGCACAGTGGGATGACGCATTGGCTATGTACCACCGACAAGATGTGGAGCGGGGTCGATGCCAGGTGGAGTTGGAGGCTGAGATTATCCGCCTCGATGGAAAGTTACCTGAGCTCATTAGAGGTGGATCATCGCATCATATGAGAGGTAGTGATACTGAGTAGTCCACATCCTCTCATCATAGGCGGGTGGGTGAGGGTAGCATTAGTGGGCATGATGTGAGGGCTGGCAGCAGCCACCCTGAGAGGTCTCATCGGACCCACACCATTGGGAGTAGTTCTAGTCGCACCGATCCTACGTGATCATGGTGGCTGACTCCCTAGGCTTTGGGGATTTTAAGTTTTTGATTTTTTTGTGAGGTCAGAGGATCATTTTATTGTAGCCTGAGGGTATTTTTGACTTAATATATACATGACTCTCTTTTTGGATTATATACTTGTTATGGTTTATTGCTCTTTTATGCACATTTATTTATGTTGATGTATGTATATGTTATTATGAATGTAGATGTTTCTGACTATATGTATGTATGCATATGGAATGGATGAAATTATTTGTTGATATATTGGCGGTGGCACCATAGACTGTATAGGATTTACTATCTTTCTATACTATGTGATTGCTTTGTGAGATGACTTTTCATGTGTAATTTTTTTTTTGTTTTGTATTTTTTGATGGTGATGTAAGCAATGAAATGTACCACAGTTGTTTTAGAATGTAGTTAAGGTTTTTTTGAGACTCAGATGTTTTAACTAACTAGCCAAGACTGTACGTTTATCTTACAAGACTTTTGAACAAGGTATAAATCAGACTTGAATTTTACCAAGTTATTTCACTTCCCTATGTGTGCGATTGAATTTGTTTATGTGGTATTTATTAGGATATTGCCAGTGCCAGATAGGATATCAACCAAACCTATACTTAGGATCACCTAATTAGCTCCACTAACTCTTTTTTTGTATTAAGTAAGATTAATCTGCGATGCAATCTAGGATACCATAAGCTAGCTCATCCACATGCAAACATTGATCTGTACACAATTTAATGTGATAGATTTATCATCATTCAGGAGGTTTTGCCACCAGTGACTAGTACGCTATCCAAAAAATCGATACCGAGGATCACCTCATGACCTTTCGAATGCTGAGAGTTTTAGGGATTCAAGTTTGACTCCCTTCTTTTCTTCAATTTTATTGGGATAATTGCTCGTGTATGTAGTGATAAAAATCACTGTTTATTTTTGTTTTTTTTTCCTTTTGAGCAAGGGATTTGAATTTTGAGTGATGAGAATCACTATTTCTTGTATTTTTTGATGTGTGCACTTTGAGGATTTTGATGTGAAACTTTGGAGTTTGTACTTTGACTTGTGCAATGTTTTTTTTTTTGGTGTTTTGCAACTTCTTGAGAATTTGGGATTTTTGACAGTGGTAAAAGCCACTATTTATTTTGGGGAATTGGGTAGGGAAGATGCTTGTCCTTTTTCCAAATCTCAACATTCTTGGGGTCATTTGCACAGGGGGAGGAGTGAGATAACATTTTCACTGTATGGTATCATGGATTTCTTTGCAGGTTTCATCTTTCTTTTACACAACTTGGGAATTTTTATGTGTTTTAACTTGTGTTGGGATGCTACGTAACAAGGTGTGATCCAAGTAAAACTCTACCTTTGTAAAATTTGTCTGACTTTGTACAATTTTTTGCTAGAAATATAAAGATAGCTAAATGAAGAAAAACCCTAAATACATTAGAAGAAAATTGACTATGATATGGTGAAAAATGTGGATGGCGTTATTCTTTTTGGATCATTTACAAAGCAAAAAATGTGGGAAATGATGGAATTTCCAAGTAATTACAGTCTATGGTGCATTTGACCTGTATGGTCAATAAATATGCAATGTATGTATGCGATGCCTAATGCAACTTATTTTTTTTTATTTTTTATTTTTTTTTTGGCGAGGGATTTGAATTTTGAGTGACGAGAATCACTATTTCTTGTGTTTTTTGATGTGTGCACTTTGAGGATTTTGATGTCAAACTTTGGAGTTTGTACTTTAAACATGATCACCACTGAAAGCATGTCTACGAAAGCATGGTGTATCGGGTGCAATGCAAACAAAAATAGATGTATAATGAAACGCTAAGTCCTACAAAAATGCAAAGAACAAGTGCATGAAAAGGGAAAATGACGTGATGAAATGAGATGTAAAGCAAAACTAAAGTGCAGCCTCTTTTATTAATGTTTCTTGTGATCCAGTTACAATACGTTCCCCCCCTTTCAGGGGCTCAGAGCATTTGATACAATTTTGTTACACCAATAGATGGTACGCTTCCCTTTGGGATCTTTCGTGTGCCCACATTCAAAATGGGTGGGCCAAACGTCATCGCTGCTTGCGTGAGTGCATCTGTCATTCCTTGCTGCCCCTATGGTGTCGATATCCTATGTACAAAGAAATAGAAAATGGTTAATAACATATGTGGATGGAAGGAAACATGCAATCCCCAAGACCTCCGGCTAGTGAATACATGAAATAATAAAACAGAGATCAAAATGTGTCAAAATGATATGAGACTTGAACAAGAGCATCTAGACATAATTAGGGACACATTGCAAAAATAACAGTTAGGAAATCATGCATGAATTTCTAATCACTTCGGGGTGGGACGTTGGCGACTGTCACAAAATGTACGAAAGTGACCTCCCAAATGTCCTATCCAGAGGCCTCCAAAATATCTACAAACTTGGGGTTAGGCAAAATGGGGCATTTTGAGATGACCCAGAAGGTTGGATTTGGTAGATTCTACCCAGATTACCCTATATCTTAAGGCACTCCCTATAGGTTAGTGAACACGTAAAACGATAAAAACATAGTCAAAATAGGTTAGAATGAAGTGAAAATTGAATAGCAACATAAAAAAATAACATACAACATGATGCAAAATAAATAGTAAAAAAATCTAATGTAGATTTCTAATCACTTTGGGGTGGTGTGATTAGGACTGCAACATCAAATGGTGAGTCTTCTCACCCCACAAGAACAGATCAGGAGCATTTGGAGCAACAAAGTGCTGTCAAATTATACCCTCACCCCTCATTGTGCTTCCTACATCCTTGATCTCTCTTTTGGAAGGGAGGTTATCGGGTGAATACTAGGAGCGCAATCTAGACCAAAAACACGAACAATCAGCCACAATCCCACACCAAATTTATCGACAAAACCCCCTAGGAGGTTTTGGACCCATCTCAAGTGGATTGGTGTCAAAACCAAGCCCCAAACGGTGGGTGTCCTGCCCTCGGGTGCCCCCCACACTATTACAGTCCTAATTGCCCCACCCCAGAGTGATTAGAAATATACATTAGATTTCTTTATTGTTTCTTTTTCATCATGTTGTATGTGATTTTTTTATGCTTCTGTTCAATTTTCACTCCATTCTAACCTGTTTTGACTATGTTTTTATCATTTTACACGTTCACTAACCTACAGGGGCCGCATTTAGATATAGGGAAATTTGGGTAGAATTTTCCAAATCTGACCTTCTGGGTTGTCTCAAAATACCCCATTTTTCCCAACCCTAATTTTACAGGTATTTTGGAGGCCTCTGGATAGGAAATTTGGAAGGTCCCTTTCACATATTTTGTGATAGTCGCCAATGTCCCACCCTGGAGCGATTAGAAATCCATGCATGATTTCTTGACTGTTCTTTTTGCAATGTGTCCCTAATGATATCTGTATGCTCCTATTCAAGTTTCATCTCATTCTGACATGTTTTGATCTCTATTTTATTATCTCATGTATTCACTAGCCAGAGGTCTTGGGGATTGCATGTTTCCTTCCATCCGCATATGCTATTAACCGTTTGCTATTTCTCTGTACTCATCTCGACACCAAAGGGGAAGCAAGGAATGACGAACGCACTCATGCAAGTGACGATGATGTTTGGCCTACCCATTATGAATATGGGCATGCGAAAGATCCTGAAGGGAAGCATACCATCCGTTGGTGTAACAAAATTGTATCGAACACTTCGAGCCCCTGAAATGGGGGGAACGTATTGTAACCGGATCACAAGCAATATTAATAAAAGAGGCTGCACTTTAGTTTTGCTTTACATCTCATTTCATCACATCATTTTCCCTTTTCATGCACTTGTTCTTCGCATTTTTGTAGGAATTAGCATTTCATTATACATCTGCTTTTGTTTGCATCACACCCGGTACGTCGTGCTTCCGTAGACATGCTTTCAGTGGCGATCATGGTGGAACTCTGTCCCCTGCTATTGGGATCAAGTTTTTGATCAAAATTTTGTGTTTTTCTTGTATGTGTGTTAATCCTTAGGGCACTGGACTGTTGCTTGTGCCACCCTATGACGAATACAGACTGGCATTCGTACCTGGTGCGATGCAAACAAAAGTAGATGTATAATGAAATGCTACGTCCTACAAAAATGTGAAAAACAAGTGCATGAAAATGGAAAATGATGTGATGAAATGAGATGTAAAGCAAAACTAAAGTGCAACCTCTTTTATTAATGTTGCTTGTGATCCGATTACAATATGTTCCCCCCATTTCAAGGGCTCGGAGCGTTCGATACAATTTTGTTACACCAACGGATGGTATGCTTCCCTTCGAGATCTTTCATGTGCCCACATTCAAAATGGGTAGGCCAAATGTCATTGCCACTTGTGTGAGTGCATCTATGATTCCTTACTTCCCCTCTGTTTTCAAGATCCTATGTATAGAGAAACAACAAATGGTTAATAGCATATGTAGATGGAAGGAAACATGCAATCCCCAAGACCTCCGGCTAGTGAATACATGAAATAATAAAACAAAGATAAAAACATGTTAGAATGAGATGAAACTTGAATAGGAGCATCCAAACATCATTAGGGACACATTGCAAAAAGAACAGTCAAGAAATCATGCATGGATTTCTAATCACTCTGGGGTGGGATGCTGGCGACTGTCACAAAATGTGTGAAAGCAACCTCCAAAATGTCCTATCCAGAGGCCTCCAAAATACCTAAAAACTTGGGGTTGGGTAAAATGGGTCATTTTGAGATGACCCAGAATGTTGGATTTGGTAGATTCTATCCATATTGCCCTATATCTGAAGGCACCCCCTATAGGTTAGTGAACGCATAAAACAATAAAAACATAGTCAAAACAGGTTAGAATGCAGTGAAAATTGAATAGTAGCATAAAAAAATCACATACAACATGATGCAAAAGAAATAGTAAATAAATATAATGTATATTTCTAATCACTCTAGGGTGGGGCGATTAGGACTGCAACAGTGGGGGGGCGCTTGGGGGTAGGAAGCCCACCGTTTGGGGCTTATTTTTGACACCAATCCACTTGGGATGGGTCCAAAACCTCATAGGGGGTTGTATTGGTAAATTTGGTGTGGGATTGTGGCTGATTGTTTAGGTTTTAGATCTAGATTGCGCTCCTAGTATTCACCCGATAACCTCCCTTACAAAAGAGAGATCAAGGATGTAGGAAGCACAATGAGGGGTGAGGGTATAATTTGGCAGCACTCCGTTGCTCCAAATGCTCCTACTCTATTCTTGTGGGGTGAGAAGGCTCACCATTTTATAGACCTAAGGGTCTCCTTTGAATGCGCATGTAGGGGCACCACTTGGCCATCATGCCTTGTCAGGGGAGAGAAGATTCCTCCCTGATTAAGGGCTCCTTGATTTAGGCCTTCATGACTGCCTCTTTGAGCTTTGAAATGCTCACTCGCACTCCCATGCCTTGGAGGTGGAGTTGAGTGGTGGATCTGGGCTGCCATTTTTTAAGGTTTGAATTTTTGCCTGTCAAACCTACTATTCATCCCACCCTAGAGAGATTGCTGCTAATCATCCCGGGGTAGGGCGAATAGCATTCTAATCGTCACAGGGTGGAACGAATAGGGAACAAAGTGCTTGAAAGGTGCCAAATTGATCTCTGACCTTCCAAAATTTCTTTGGGAGTGGTTAGGACCACTATTTAACCTTTGGGGGCTGCCCTAGGGGCTATGTATGCCAATTTGGTCAGTGCTTGTAGCCACATAATCGGATTGGTGCTATTTTGGTGTCTATAGATGCCCCTTTTTGGGATGCATTGTGCATGGCGCAGTGCTGAGCAAAAATAGATAACCAAAGCACTTAATGATTAGGGTTTCTCAGTAACCTAACTAAATTTTGATGCCCCATGTATGGAAAGGGCATGCATTCTTGAATCCTTGCTTCTGACGAGCTAAGGAGCTTACTTCAAGTGTTAACCTTTTTTGGTGAGGTGTTACTTGATCTTGGACATTGTTCAGTCATGAATAGGCAAAGGGCACAACATTTTGTCTATGGGAACCTTGAGTTCATGATTCCATAATGCATAGTGTTTGATCAGTTTATAATTATTGCTTGTTTACTACCCCAAGGAAAGGCATGATTGTCTTTGTCAATGATTCTTTGAATGCATGCCATTTCCTTGATCGGGTGTGTATTTGTTGATTGGTAACTGAGTGTGACTACCCCCTCAAGCGACGGATCGATGAGGGAATGACCAAAATGAGAAAATCGATGAGTCGCTTGATCCAAGATGACTTTTGTAAGGGTGCCCTAAGGTGTTTTTCATTGAACGCTTATGCATTTTCCCAACAATCTGACCTATTTTTTGTGGGTTTTGATCCTTTCGTGTGATGTCGATTGGGGTTGAAATTGTTGAAAATCCATCCTCCCATGGAGTGGTCCGGCTATGGTAGCCTTCTTAGGGAGTAGGATAGTGATAATTTGTGGTCTCGACATTGGTTTTTCATGCCAATAATGTCAGGTGCAAAGGCACCTTTATTCGGTAGAGTTATTGTTGTTTTTGAGTGGGTTTTGACCCTTTTTTATGATGCCTTGGGGCTAAAATTTTCAAAAATCCATCCTCCCGTGGAGCGGTCCGGCTATGGTAGCCTTCTTAGGGAGTGGGATAGTGATAATTTGTGACCTTGAAATTGGTATTTCATGCCAAGAATATCAGGTGCAATGGCACCTTCGTTTGGCAGCTTTATTGCTTTTTTGGATGCAGTTTTGGTTGCTTTATTTCTTGCTCTGTAATCATCCTAGGGTGGGATGAATATAAATTTTGTAATAATCCTAGGGTGGGATGAGTTCTAACTAGAGCACTCATCCTAGGGTGGAATGATTACAGGCCTAAGAGCCTTTATAAGGGCCAAAACTAGGTTTTGGGCTCATTTGCAATATTTTTTTTTTTGGCGATTTGGAGTTGTGAGGAGTGCGAGTTTGCGTAGTAGAGCGCTGCCAAAATTTTGTGGATACCATGAGTGCAAGGACTGGATCTTGGAGTGGCAGAGTTGAGGAAAGACCGGTAGGTTCTCCTTCTATCTACTTTATTTGTTTTTATTTTGCCTAAGTACAGTTAAAATCGTAATTAATTTTGTGTATTTCGTTTTTTCGTTTTAGACTAAGATTAAATCCCTAGTTAATGTTTTTTTTTTTTTTGTGTTTATGTTTAGACTAAGGTTAAAACCCTAGTGAATTTTTTGTTTTTTTTTTTTGTGTTGCATTGTTTATTTGATTTTTTGAATATTTTTGTTGTACATTTTGTTAATGTTTTTGTTTTGTTGTTTTTTCATTTAGTCTAAGATTAAAACCCTATTTAATTTTTTTTTTTTTTTTTTGCGTTTAGACTAAGATTAAAACCCTAGTTATGGTTTGTTGTTTTTTTTTTGTATACACTATTGTACATTTGTTTTGTTGTTTTACAGTTTTTATTTTTTGTTTTTGTTTGTATACACTGCTGTACATTTTTTTTGTTGTAATGTTTTAATGTTTTAATGTTATTTTTGTTTTTCAAGTTGTGAAGAGTCAGTATCACCAATCGACTATGTTCTCAGATGCTCAGGATGCATTGACTATTGCGGATTGAGAGTGGCTTGATGCCCTTGGGCTCAAGAAGGTGATGCAGTTGGAGCTTGTGGTGGGATATCAGGCATATCTGACTACCTTGATCAATTTGTGGGATCCCCACACCAACACCTTTCATCTCCCAATAGGGGAGATGATGGTTACTTTGGAGGACATGTATCAGATTCTACAAATTTTGATAGACAGACTGCCCATTTGGATGACTTTCCATGATCAACGAATGGTAGTTCTAACACAATGCTTTGGGCAGGCGATGAAGATGGGGGTGGATAAGGCTATGGAGAGGGCAGAGGCAGACTACCTGATTGGCAAGATTCTAGTGTGGTGGTGGCTATAGAAGGGAATTTTGGGGGTGAGGCATGCGTTGCTCATGACCCTTAACTCCAACATGCTACTTTCTAAATCCTCAGGTGCGAGGTTCCCTTGGAACCTGCTTGAGGTGTTGTTCAGACTGGTGGAGTGTCCGATAGCAGTGCAACTTATTATGATGTAGGATAAGACACTATTGGCATAGCTTTACGATGAGCTGTACGAGGTCCACTATTGAAGGCAAAAGGGGATCAGGTGTAGCTATCTTTTGCAGTGCTGGGGGTGGCAGCACATAGCTATGGAGCAACCACAAGGGTTGCCTTGGACCACTCGGGGTGAGATGGTGGATAGGGAGATTGGGTATGCTGCTCTATGGCGAATATCAGAGGAGCATGGATAGAGTCGATGGTGGGTAGGTGATGTAAGTCACTATACTGATGCCTTCTCACATCTTGCTCCAAGCGAGGTGTTCTGGCAGCCATAGCAGGACTTTCCAACCTATCCTGAGGCTGGAGTGTGGATCTGGAAGGTGTGCAAGGGGAGATGTTTGATCGAGTGACATGGGACAGAGTAGGAGTACTTCCTATACATTCGGGTGACTCAACAATTTGGGGTGCACCAAGGATTTCCTAGTGAGCCCTTGATCTATCGACATCGGGGTGATGAGAGGACTCTAGCCTGGCTGATTATTTAGCCACTAGGTGAGGAGTCTGATGTAGTGATTGATGTCCCCAACATGGACAATGTCAGAGTGACTATAGAGTATGACCAGTGGTGGACGATGTGGCGATGGTGGGGTGAGGGGCCTCTAGGAGGTTCGGATGTGATAGTAGCAGGCAATGGGGGTGTAGAGGCACCGATGGAGGGTTGGGGGGCTCTACTCGATGATGCAAATATGGTGGAGGTAAATGACTTCACTAGGGATGATTTAGGGGTTTTGAAGTAGCCAAATACATAGGACATCCTGAAATAGTGGGTTCTGGGGTAGCATGTCATTTCAAAGATGCCCATGCCTCAGGAAGTCCAAGGGGATATGTAGGCTAGGTTTCGTGCTGAGACAACATGATTGGAGGATCTACTATAAATATGGTATGAGGAGCACAGAGTCAAGAGGGATTTCATACGAGCTCAGTTGGCATAGTGGGATGACGCATTGGCTACATATCATCAACGAGATGTGGAGTGGGGTAGGTTCCAGGTAGAGTTGGAGGTCAAGATTATCTTCCTCGGTGGACAGTTACCTGAGCTCACTAGAGGTGGATTGTCGCACCGTACGAGAGGTAGTGAAACTGAGTAGTCTACATCCTCTCATTGCAGGTGGGTGGGTGAGGGTAGCATTAGTGGACATGATGCAAGGGCTGGTAGCAGCCACCCTGAGAGGTCCCATAGGACCCACACCACTAGGGGTAGTTCCAATCGCACCGATCCTGCATGATCATGGTGGCCGACTCCCTAGGATTTTGGGATTTTGAGTTTTTGATTTTTTTGTGAGGTCAAAGGACCATTTTATTGTAGCCTAAGGGCATTTTTTACTTAATATATACATTACTCTCTTTTTGGATTATTTACTTGTTATGGTTTATTTCTCTTTTATGCACATTTATTTATGTTGATGTATGCATATGTTATTATGAATGTAGATGTTTCTGACTATATGGATGTATGCATATGGAATGGATGAAATGATTTGTTGATATATTGGCGGTGGCACCATAGACTGTACAGGATTTACTAGATTTCTATACTATGTGATTGCTTTATGAGATGACTTTTCATGTGTAATTTTTGTTTCTGATGGTGATGTAAGCAATGAAATGTACCACGGTTATTTTAGAATGTAGTTAAGGTTTTTCTGAGACTCAGATGTTTTAACTAACTAGCCAAAATTGTATGTTTATCTTACAAGACTTTTGAACAAGGTACAAATCATACTTGAGTTTGACCAAGTTATTTCACTTCCCTATGTGTACGATTGAATTCGTTTATGTGGTATTTTTTAGGATACTGCCAGTGCCAGATAGGTTGTCAACCAAACCTATACTGAGGATCACCTAATTAGCTCCACTAATTCCTTTGTTATATTTAGTAAGATTAATCTATGGTGCAATATAGGATACCATAAGCTAGCTCATCCACATGCAAGCATTGATCTGTACACAATTTAATGCGACAGGTATATCATCATGTGGGAGGTTTTGCCACCAGTGACCAGTAGGCTATCCACAAAACAGGTACTGAGGATCACCTCATGACCTTTTGAATGCTGAGAGTTCCAAGAATTCAAGTTTGACTCCCTTATTTTATTTTATTGGGATACTTGCTCTCGTATGTAGTGATAAAAATAACTATTTATTTTTGTTTTTATTTTTTTTTGTTTTTTCTTTTAAGCAAGGGATTTGAATTTTGAGTGATGAGAATCACTATTTCTTGTGATTTTTGATGTGTGCACTTTGAGTATTTTGATGTCAAACTTTGGAGTTTGTACTTTGACTTGTGACAAAAAAATGAGGTGACACAAAAATGTCCCATGCAAGGGTATGTAGGGATGATAAGCATAGTGACATGGAACAATAGATACCCAAGCACAACTGCCCTCACTATAGCTACAGGAGATGTTCCATCAATGTCACAACTCCCACAACACCCTACACAACCTCCCCCACATAGACCTGTGAAATAAAACATGCAACAAACTTCCCTATGCAAGCAAAGAAAATAGAATAATTGCAGAGACAAAAATAGAAAAACACAGAGGATGTTCAGAAAACCTACCTCTTCTCTGCCCAAACCAAATGCCTTTGAGTTTCTACTCAGGAAATTTATAGAGAACTAATCATCCTGGGGTAGGATGAATAGCAGGTCTATATTCCTCACAGGGTGGGATGAATGCCTATTCATCTGGGAGTGAAATGAATGCCAGTCTGTATTCTTCACAAGGTGGCAAGAGCAGCAGTCCAGCACCCTAAGGATTAACACACCTACAAGAAAAACACAAAATTTTGATAAAAAAATTGATCCCAATAGTAGGGGACAGAGTCCCACCATGATCACCACTGAAAGCATGTCTACAGAAGCACGGTATACCAGATGCAAACAAAAGCATATGTATAATGAAACGCTAAGTCCTATGAAAATGCAAATAACAAGTGCATGAAAAGGGAAAACAACACAATGAAATGAGATGTAAAGAAAAATTGAAGTGTAGCTTCTTTTATTAATGTTGCTTGTGATCCAGTTACAATACATTCCCCCCCTTTTAGGGGCTTGGAGCATTCAATACAATTTTGTTACACCAATGGATGGTACGCTTCCCTTCGGGATCTTTCCCATGCCCACATTCAAAATGGGTGGGCCAAACATCACCGTCGCGTACATGAGTGCATTCATTGTTCCTTTCTGCCCCTCCGGTGTTAAGATCCTATGTACAGAGAAACAACAAATGGTTAATAGCATATGTGTATCGCTCCAAATTTTTTGCACCCTTACCTTCAGGCTATAGGATCCATGCCCGAAAGGGGGATGTGAAAAGGATGGGACAATACCTCGGACTGAGAGGCCCTTTGAAGGTCCCGCCTCTCGGGGGAGGTGTATAAGGGTGAATTTTTGATGGATGGTGGGTTCACCAGGAAACTTTTGAATGGCGGTTTCCATGCCTAGGTTGATAGTGTGTTTGATGTGTTCATTTTTATGCTTGATCATTCAACTCCTAGGTTTGGCCGATATGAATCTAAACTATTCTATATGCCAATGCTGATTTAAATGAATACAAAAAATAGAAATGGATGCAAATAACAGAGAATATGCTAACTAGAAGGTGTCATACCTGATTCTGGATGTCTGATGGAGATTCTGAGTCTTGTAGCAGTTCAGATCATCTCAATTTGTACGTAATCATCTGATATTTCTTGGGATCATCCCAAATCATAGAAGGTCATCTGAAATCAGACAGAATCATCTAAAATCTGATGAATTCGTCAGACGAATTCGTCAAAAACCTGCAATCACAAAAATAGACACAAAATACCAAATATGCAAATGCAAAAGCAAGGGATAATGGTAGAAATAACAGCAAACATGCCTAAATAATAGATTCTAATAACAAATAAGGAAATGCAATAGATTTAATGATTGATTTTAACTTTATCATGCGATTATGCTAAATGAGGTGAACTCCAAGATGCATAAAACATAATAACTTAAAACAATGCAGAGATATGATATGAAAAATGCAGAAAAAGCTAAGAAAATGCAAACTCTAAACTCGGACTGCCCTCAATCTGGACTACAGTCAGGATCGCCTCCAATCGTACGAGATCATCCGCAATCGTCCGAGATCATCCGCGACGATCCAAGCTAGCTTCGACTGAAAAATAGTAGAGTTCCTGCAATAAAAATACAAAAATACCAAATGCAAGCAAAATAGTGCGAGGGAATAAGGAGCTAACTCTGCAATGAAATCCGTCAACTAAGGGGTTGGGGGTTCAGGGAGAATCAGGGGGATAAACTAGAAAAATCCTAGTTTATATAGGATTAGGAAGAGGTTTGGGAGGTTGGGGATCATCCCAATCTGGGAGATCTCCAACAGGGAAATCTCCAACTACGCAGACACGCTTCTGCCCGAGTTGGAGAGGTCATTGAAATAGAAGCTAATTATGAAAATTTGGTTTTGGGATGAAATCGTCCTGGACGTTCTGTTCCGGACTGATTCGTCAGATCGGGGACGATTTCGTCTAATCTACGACGATATCATCCAACGGTCAAAACAAATCCTAAAAATGGCACGAAAAATGGGAAAGCGGGTAAAAGGCGGTTTAACGGGCAGTTTGGGGTTGAAATTCAAATTTTAATATTTTATCTTTTTACTAAGGTTTTAACCATGCCAATTTTAGGGTGCTACATTTTGCCCCCTCTTTAGCGAATTTTTCGAAGAAAATGCGTTAAAGACGAGTTTTTCCTGTTTTACGAGAAAGCAAAAATATACTCAATTTTTTAGACGACGATTCTTGGTCGAATCGTACGAATGCTGACTATGGTGCCCCCTCCGTGTTTTTACCCAAATCGAACGTTTGAGGTAAAAACGCGAAAAAGCAAAAATTTAAAATGCTGATTTTTAAATAAATTAAAGAAAATAGGGAAAACCCTAATTCATTTGTACTATTCACTTTTACTGTTCCAGAGCTCTACAGAGAAGAAACATGGTGGAGACAGTGCACAGAGCGACAGAGGTCCGATGCGGGCTACGGGTAAGGATCTAATCCTAGTAGATTAGGTTTAATTTAACTTTGTGCAATTTTTTTGATTTAAATTTGATTGTTTGGGGCATCACGGCCATTTTTAGGCCGTCGACGTCATCGGGACAAAATCGTCCCGATTTCGTCGAAATCGTCCCTAGATCATCGATTTCGTCTGATGGTGAAATCGACGAATTAGGGGCGATTTCGTCCAACAAGGGGCGATTCCCAAGTTGCAAAATCAAAGATGATTTCATCCTCACAAAGGATGATTTTGCCCAATTGGGGACGATATCATCCAATGGTGGACGATATCATTTTAAACTTGATTTTAAGTTGTTTAATTTGATGTTAATGATTGGTTTATTAATGATTTTGTTGTTTATTGTTTGTTTTGTAGAAGGGATTACTAAAGAGCTGAGAATGGAAATACGATGGGCTAAGAGATGACATAGCCATGCTTGACTAGGCAGAGCGTGACCGACTTGGACAGGTCGGTCTACAACATGTGGCAGAGATGCCACAAGTATCGACTGACATGGGGCTACTGACAGCCCTAGCAGAGAGGTGGTATCCGGGGTCATCCTACTTTCGGTTACCGATAGGGGAGATGGCTCCCACTCTAGAGGACGTATGGAGGATCATGAGGATCCCCATACAAGGACGGCTGATGACGCCTATGGCCAATCAAGGCCAAGCGATGATGAGGCTCACTGGAGACCCGAGCTTCACCCTGGAGAAGGGCGGAGTGAACATCGAGTCTCTACGATAGATGCCTGGGGCATCTAGGCTGACACGGGTTTTGGCAGGAGTTGTCGGTGGCTTACTACTGTGCCACCAGAGCGGATGCAGACTACCGTGGGTGCTCTCAGACATAGTCTATGACATGAGAGACCATGGGTACAGATTTGCATGGGGCAGCTTTGTTCTTTGCCGCTTGTATAGGATCCTGTATGGGGTCGTATACAAGGGAGGTCGATGTCTAGTTTTGACATCACTATTGTAGGTTTGGTGCTGGGAGCACATTGCGGTGCGGAGGCCGGTAGGGCTCCCATTGATAGGGGTTGACCGGGAGAGGCCCCAAGTTTTCTATTGGTGGCTACAGCGGGGGTCACAACGACGGATAGATCTATCGATGTCACGGAGGTTGCTAGATGACCTCATCCCAGACCAGATCACCTGGAGGCCATGGCGAGAGCACCCCAGGTGGGCAGAGGATGGGGAGGAGCTGGCTCGCATCAGGCGAGTCTACTGGCTGAGGATGGAGCGGGGAGAGGTAGAGCTCCACCGCTATGATCGAGTACTATGATAGTTCGGTCTATAGTAGGGGATCCCTTCTCTCAGGGATTATGAGTACTCTCGGACTATTTGAGATAGTACTACACTAAGCGGGGCTCCAGATATGCAATGATTCTAGAGTCAAGACATGAACGATGCCCCCATCCAGCCAGTGGATGGTGATGACGTTGGGGTTGCGGATGGCTACGATGCCTGGTATGTAGGCATCCACCCTCCTCGGATGATGAGGGCGTAGGGTCCAGTGCACGCTATGGTGCACCAGATGGGGAGGTGACGATAGGCTGCTATTGAGGCAGCACGAGGTCATGGGGGGAGAGAGCAACGATGGATCCCATAGGAGAGATGCCAGAGGATGGCACGGGCTCCATAGAGGCCATGGGAGATAGGGCAGAGGGAGGAGAGACTCCCTTCATAGTAGGGGGAGAGACCACCATCGCTTGATAAGGGCAAGGGTGTTGACATGGGAGAGAGCAGCGAGACGGTGGCTCTCTGGGCTGAGGTTGCCCGCCTCCGGGCTCAGGTGCAGACATTGCAGGATGAGGCTACATGGCTCAGAGCTCGGGGTGGAGGAGCGAGCACTTGAGATCTAGCATGGTCTATTGCTCAGACCACATTCTACCAGGGGCTATACTATCACATGGTTCTAGAGAACTAGAGGGTACCACTGCCAACCCCTATTGCAGAGCCGGTCATGATGGGATCGTCGAGGACATCCTCACGATCGACGACGAGGACCCGAGATACAGCCCGGACCTCTATGGGACCACCTCCTCCATGTCAGGGTGGGGGAGGAGATGAGGCTGAGAGCTCGAGGGCTTCTCGAGGCTAGGTGTCTATGGACTATAGATTTTGTAGAGATTGTTGAGAGGATTGAGTATGCCAAGGTATAGATTGTGGCATACCAATCCAGTTTTGATATGATGTATATAATTTTTTGATATATATATATGATCTTGTTTCTGATGATATGACTTGTTCATATGTTTTTATGATGCTTTAATGTTTGAATTGTTTGCTTATTTGATTGAGGATTCATGTAATTATGTCGTGTTGAAATATTATAATTTGATGTCATGCTGTAAGATTTTAAATGAAATAATCTGATGTAAACAATTGGTTGTGGTGGTGTGATTTGATAAAAAATAAAAAGAGACTTCTAACAATAATTTCAAAGGACATTGTCGTTGTTATAGACCATTTCATGGAGTCACCGCTCACTCGGTCGTCAAGCTAATCCCAGTATAGAAATATTGTTAAAAGTAAAAGAGTGCTTAAGAGACTGTCTTAAGACTTTGTGTTGTAATGATGGAGATAATGATGGTTTGATGATTTGTTTTCAGATTTTCATAAAAATAGTATGCATGAGATATGAAAAGAAATATGATTTTGCTAGGCATAAATTCCTAAGTGTGATAAAATTTTGAACAATTCCTTAGAATTTATACCATGGTTGCAAAATTGAATTTGAACATAATGACATGAAATAGAATAAGTGTTCGTTTGTTTGTAAAGCATAATTGTGTAACATAATGATGCAAGTCATATGTTTTGATGAATTTGTTTTAAAATAAATGGAAAATAAAATTAGAACAATGGTTTGCGCTAGGCATAGAATTATAGGTATAGACTTATACCATCATCGCGAAATCCAAAGAAGAAAATAGATTGTTGGTTTTATTGCAAGATGAATTTTTGACCTTTGATAAATAGAAAAATAATAATATGAAAATTTTGTTTGAAATTATTTTTAAGATTTTGTGAGAAGATGTATGTAATTGCTCTTATACAAACAACAAATTCTGAAATAAAAGGATAAAATTATTCCGAAAAGAGTTACAGAAATATTTTAAATTATCTCAAAGAGAAATGTAGATTTATAAGGAATCCTCATGTGCAAATGTGAGTTCATTACCGATCTTGATTTATCATAATGATACAAAATCTCTCAAATACAAATGTGTGTGCGATTGTATTGTTCATTCACCAATTTTGAGCAAGATAATTTGATACAAGTAATTTGCCTTGACCAAATGAATGTTCATTGACCATGATTTATATGCATGTAACCGTACCATACTACTATGTAAGTTAGGTTATCAAGAGCTAGCTAATCCATAAGTTGACAGAGGTCTATACAAAAGAAGGTCGCTAATGTGATAGACATATCGCCATGCTAGGGATTACCCAAGGCCAAGCGGGTTGGGCACAAACCACCTGTTATGGGGCTTACCTCACAGTTTTTGAATAATTGAGAATTCCAGGGATTCAAGCTCATTCACCCTTCTTTTCTTTTCAAGGGGTAGGGAAAGGATTTTATTGCATTTTGCTTTTCTCTTTTGCTTCTCTTTTTTCTTTTTTTTTGTACTTTTGTATTTTTGCTTGATATTTGAGAAAATACTGAAATATTGTGGTGATGATATAAAATAACCTTTTTCTTTTTCTCTTTTTCTTGAACTTTTCTTTTTCTTCCTATGCTAGGGATACTTGCTCGGATTAGTTGTAGAGCAAGGGATTTTTATTCTGGGTAGGGGTGAGCTTGTCCTTTTGTCAATTCTCAAAGATTCTAGACCATGTGCATGATAGGATAGCAGGGGAAACTTTTCGCTCAGGAAACCATTTCTACTATGTAGCATCATATCGAATTTGCAATGAAATCATTTTAATGTGAAAAGATATACTTAGTTCAAGTAAATAACAAGATCAGTTCTCTATGCTCAAAACTTTATTTAATTCAACTGTGGACTTTGATATAAGAGAGATGAATAATCATACCAAATAAAATCAAGATATTTATTCATGTGAATGTGAAAGTGCGGGATTCCAAATAAATGCTAATTTATCCAAAATAACTAAAAATATAACTGCAATACTTCACAATTTGAGAGGTACAAAATAAAAGATGTTTTTGAAGATTTTGATGATTTGGATGTTTTTAATTTTAAGTTATGAATTGAAAGAAATACAAGATAATTGTTTTTTTGAAATGTTTTAAATAAGTGACTAAAAAGGAAATAATATGCAAAACAAATATATACAATGATGAATTGACCAATTTTATGCATAGTAACGTTTAAGATGCATAATGTTCATAGGTTCTTTAAGTTCTTTACCATCTAAGGTAGATAATTTGTATGCTCCTGATCCAAATTTAGCAGTGATGACATATGGTCCAAGCCAGTTGGGCTCAAATTTACCTTTAAGGTTTTTAGTTGCATTAGTATTTTTTTATTTTCTTTTAAGACAAGGTCACCGATCTCAAAGGATCGAGGATGAATTTTCTTAAGATATGCTCTCTTAAGCTTGTTTTGGTAGGCGCAAAGATGCTCCAAAGCATTGATGCACTTTTCATCTAGAAGTTCTAGCTGACTAAATCTGCCAGCACGATATTCATCCCCTACTTCAGTATCTTGAAGTAGTAGAGCTAAAGAAGGAACTTCTAATTCAAAGGGAAAAATGGCTTCAGCACCATAAACCAAGACAAAAGGTGAAGTTCCAGTGGGGGTTCGAACACTAGTTCGATAGGCCCACAAAGCAGGATATAACTGAATGTGCCAATCTCGACCGGTTTTATTGACCAATTTTTTGAGAATTTTGATTAAGGTTTTATTAGATGCTTCTGCTTGACCATTACCCTGAGGATAATAGGGAGTGGACCAGCGATGTTGAATTTTATATTTTTGACATAATTTCTTGACATCTTTATTTTTGAAACAAGTTCCATTATCGGAAATGAGATTGGCAGGAATTCCAAACCTACAAATAATTTGATTAAAAATAAACTTGGAAACTTGTGTTCCAGTGCAAGAAGCTAATGGCATAGCTTCAACCCACTTCGTGAAATACTCAGTGGCGGTTATGATGAATTTGTGTCCATCGGATGACACAGGGTTGATTTTTCCAATGATGTCTAGGCCCCATTTTGAAAAGGGCCAAGGAGATGAAATAGCCTGCAGTTCTTGTGCAGGCGCATGGACAAGGTCAGCATGTTTCTGGCACTTGTCGCAATGTCACACATAATTATGTGCATCATTTTCCATGGTAGGCCAAAAATATCCTATCCGAAGGAGTTTCTTAGCAATGGCGCTACCACTAAAATGTCCCCCACAAGATCCATTGTGGGCTTCATTCAAAGCTGATCTAGATTCTTCTAGATTCAAACATCTCAATAAGATGCCTTCAAAAGATCTTCTGTACAAGGTATTACCAATAATCACAAAGCGACTTGCTTGTCTACGTAATAACCTACGCTGGTTGCTAGTACAACCATCAGGGAAGGTTCCTTTCTACAAAAAATTAAATATATCAGTATACCATGGTTCAGGAGTTGTTTCGTTGATGAGAAACACATCCAAAGGTTCTAAGCATGATTTGCTTGAAGCGGGTTCCTGGAGTCGATGAATAATGATGGTAGCATATTCATCGTCTAACTCCAAGGGTAAAAGAGATGCAATTGCAGCCATAGCGTCAACCGCACGATTGCTAGTTCGAGGAATAGCTTCCAAAGTAACTTGATCAAACAAGGATAATAACTACAAAACATATGCTTTATATGGGCATAATTTATCATCTCTGGTCTGATAAACATCATTGATTTGATTTATGACAAGTTGGGAGTCACCGAAAACCAATAAACTTTTAATTTTCAATGCCAAGGCAGCTCGTAATCCAAGGATAAGAGCTTCATATTCAGCAGTGTTATTGGTGCAAGCAAATGTTAATTTGAAGGACAGAGGTATAAGATGTTTTTGCGGAGATATTAAAATAATACCCGCACTAGCCCCACTCATGCATCGGGCTCCATCAAAGTATAGGGACCATTGCTCTGAATGGTTCGCCTCTAGTTTAAGGCATTCATCAGGAAACTCAATGATGAGGGGATGAGTAGATTCTAAGGGTGCAACAACTAATTGATCTACTATGATTTGACCCTTAATATACTTTTGTCCTATGAATGTGAGTTCAAATTCGCTTAGCGCAAGAACCCACTTGGTTGTGCGACTAGATAAATACGGTCGACTCATGAGATATCGCAAAGGGTCGAATTTGGCAATAACATACGTTTTTTGACTGAGCATATAATGTCATAGTTTCTGTGTAGAAAATATGACTGCTAGACATAATTTCTCTAATATGGTATATCGAGTTTCATAACTGATTAAGGTTCTGCTAATGTAATAATTAGCACGTTCTTTCTTCTCATCGTCAAGCTGAGCTAACATAGCTCCTAAGGCAGAATCAAAAGCAAAAATGTACAAGATAAAAGGATGATCAGATCTAGGTGGGGAAAGCACTGGTGGTTTGAGGAGATATTGCTTAAGGAGTTCAAATGCTTCTTGGCATTCTTCATCCCAATGAAAAGAGACATCTTTCTTAAGAAGCTTAAGAAAGGGTCCAGTTTTGTCTGCCAACTTGTCGATGAAGCGATGAATAGCTTGAAGCTTACCTTGTAAACTTCGTAATTCTGATATATTGGTGGGTGCGGGCATATCTGTGATAGCCACGATCTTGAGAGGGTCAATTTCAATGCCACGTAAAGAAACTATAACCCCTAATAATTTATCGGACTTAACTCCGAATATGCATTTAGCTGGATTTAGTCGGATAAGATATTCCCTTAACCGATCAAATACTTTCCTTAAGTCATTTAAATGATCATCTTCTTTGATGGAACGAGCTATGATATCATCTACATAATCATGTAGGATATCATGCATCATATCGTGAAAAATATAAGTCATAGCTCGTTGATAGGTTGCACCTGCATTCTTTAAGCCAAATGGCATCACTTTCCAACAAAAGGTTCCCCAAGGGGTAATAAAGGTTATTTTGGCCTGATCTTCAGGAGCTATCCTGATCTGATTATAACCAGAAAATCCATCCATTAAGGATATCATTCCACTTCCAGCAGTAAATTCAATGATCTGATCCATGTTGGGAAGAGGAAAATCATCTTTAGGGCATGCAACATTAATGTCTCTGAAATCGGTGCAAACCCTAACTTTAGTGGCTTCTTTCTTAGTTACTGGAACTACATTTGAGATCCATTCGGCATAATCAATGGCTTGTATAAAAATGACTTTCAACAGTTTTTCTAGTTCTCCTTTGACTAGTAAGGCCACTTTAGGATGCATTTTTCTGAGTTTCTGTTTAACAGGTTTAGCATCTGGATGGACTACTAGATGATGCATAACTACAGAAGGGTCCAAACCTGGCATGTCTTCATATGTCCAAGCAAAGACATCTTCATAGTCTTTAAGAAATGAAATGTATTTATCTTGTTTTTCTTGACTCAATTCTGATCCAATATTGATTATGTGAGGGTTATGTTCGGTTCCAATGTTAATTTTTATAACGTTTTCAACTTCCATATGTAAATCTCTCTCAAAATTAGGTGGGGTGGATGAAACACCTAATTCTTGTAATTCTTCCAAGGTTAACTTGGATAATTCATCTTGAGAAGTCGTAGCTTCAAGCTGGGCTATATTCGGGATAGAGCCATCAAAATAAAATTCATTATATAACAATTCCTCAATGGAAACATCATGAAAGATATCTCCCTCCAACTCGTCATCGGATTCGGCAATCATTTTAGGGTAGGCTATGGATAGCATATTGCAGGTAAAAGAATTATTCTTTAGACACAAAGAATCTTGTTTATCTAGATAATCTTGATAACATACGAGATGGTCATCATCCTCAAATGGAAAGGGCTGACCTTTACTAGAAAATAGGCCCACACCACAGCAGGTAGGCCATGGTTCTACCTCAAAAGGTTCTTTCATACCATTTTGGAAAGGTCCCAAACCTTTCCCTTTATATCCCAATTTAAGCATTATGGGCTTAGCTTTAAGATAATCATTAGCAAAATAGCATCTAGCATATCCATCACAATGTGTCTTAATGTTTCTGGGTATTCTTCCCCAATCATATCCTTTATAAATAAAAGCACAACTCCCGACTTGGTAGATACTTCCCATAGGTTGTGGGAGGCCCAAGGTACGAGGAGAGGGTGGGAGTTTATTTAAAAGGAGGGAAGTTTGCATGGCAGTGTTGGCTTCCTCAGATATAAGAATTGTAGATAAATCAGGTAAGAGCTCATCAGTAAGAGCATAAGAGGTAGAAGGAACATTTCCTACATCGTCGGGTGTAGAAAGGATGCCTATAGTGGATGTAGATGTCATAGGGATATTGATGGGTGAGTCTATAGGTATGGAAGATATAGGAGTAAAACAAGAAGCATTGGTTGTAGGTTTAGGATCTTTTCGAGGTCCTAATGTGGTTTGTTCAGAAGATGGTTGAGCTATATGTATAGGTGTAGTTGAAAGAGTAGATGATGTTATGGGTGTGTGTTTCACACGTTTGGATGGATGATAAGAATTAGGATGTGTGGATGACAGGGCAGGGCAAAATTGAACTCCAACAGGTTCTGCCAAAGCGCACATATCAAAGGGTCTAGGATCACCATGAATGGTAACCAACTGGTTTTTAAATTCGAATTTAACACACTGATGTAAAGTGGAGGGAACCGCTCGCATCGCATTGATCCAAGGGCGACCCAAAAGTATATTGTACGATGCAGGGCAATGTACAATAAACACGGTCGTATCTAGGGTTCTAGGACCAACTTGCAAGGGTATAGTAATGACTCCACACGTTTCTTGTGTCTCGTCATTGAAGGCTTTTATAATCATATCAGTTCTTTTCATTTCATCACTTCTAAACCCAAATCATTGGTAGAAGTCAAAAGTGCAGATGTTTAAAGATGAACCATTATCAATCAAGACTCGTTTAACGACTACATCTCCAATTAAGGCAGTAATATATAAGGGGTTATCCTTATGTAAACTATGTTGTGGGATATCTTTATCTCGAAAGTCAATACAATCGACTTCTCGAGTGATGATAGTATTGGACATGGCTTCAGGTTGAATATTTTGTGGTACCATCATTTGGCTTAATGTAAGCATTAATTCATCCCTATGGGTAGGAGAAGATCTTAACAGGTCCAAAAGGGAAATTCTAGTTGTAGTATTGGATAATTGTTCATTAATATTGTAAGGAGGTTTAGGTTGAACATTAGACGCATAATTCCCTTTATTGGGATTTTTCAAAACAAATGGGGCTGATCCATCGTTCCGAGTTTGATCCTGTTGAGAGGTTTGAGCCTGTTGTCTGGTAACGGCTCCGATGGTTCCTACAATATTATTTTGCAAGTGATGAATAGGTCTTGGTCTAGCATTTATGGCTTGTTCATTAGAAACTATTTGGTGAGAAGATGGTCTAGTAGTGACTCTTCGAGGAAATGGTTCTTCTGGAACCATAGAACTGGTGATAGGTTGAATAGGATCTGATTCATCTTCAGAACTATTCGATTGATTTGAGGTGATTTCCATGTCACTTTCAGTCTCATATTCAGTGTCACTAAGATCAAGTATCCGAATATTATGTAGAGGTCTGGTCGTAACTATGGATAAAGTTGTGTCAAATATTTGAGGATCATGAACAGGTAATTGTCCACTAATAGTCCCTACATATCGGGTAGGAGGAGGAACATTGTGATGCTCAATTTGATTGGCCACCTCTTTACCATGTTTTGGTAAAGGATGTTGAAATATGTCCAATGATTGATTGGCATTCTGATTCTGATTTTGGGGAATGCTCTTTTGAGCGTTATTAGAAGGATTTTGTTTAGGTTGGAAGGCTTGCACCTCCATCTCATTATTATCAATCAAATCTTGTATTTTATGTTTTAATATTTTACAAGAGTTGGTAGCGTGTCCAGGTCCTCTATGAAAATCACAATATAAATCAGCTCTGTATCCGGGTATGGTTGGATCAGGTTCCTGGATAGCTGGTAATTGGATCAAGCCTCGTGCTAGTAATTGCGGGAGAATGGTTGATAAAGGTTGATTTAACCTAGTAAATTCTCGGGGTGGTTTATCAGGAGGTTTCAATATAAACTTCTCTATTGTTTTCATAGTATTAACATTAGCAATGTTTCTGCTATCAGTGACTCCGTCACCCACAACTTGTTTATTTTTATATTGATTTCTGGATGTTTTCTCATCATCTTTCTTTTTGAGCTGACCTCTTCTAATGAGAGCATCTTCCACCCTTCGAGCTAAGTCTATAGCTTGATCGAAGGTGGTCAAGGTAGCAGTTGATAATTCATAGGATAGTTGTTCTTGTAAATTATTGATAAAAATATCCAACATCTCCCGATAAGGTAACACAAAGTGTAATTTTCCTATCAACTGTCTCCATCGAGCTAAGAAGTCAGCAAAACACTCATCTTTGTCTTGTTTTAGGTTGTACAAATATTTAATGGTTACATGCCTTTCGATATAGGCACTAAATTGATGCACAAAAGACTCAGTGGTCTCTTCAAAATTTCTCAAAGAATGAGTAGGTAGTTGATAATACCATTCCAATGCCATCCCCCCTAAGCTTTTCGGGAACATTTTTAGTAATAGCAAATCATCATGTGATATGTCATGACATGCTATCCTAAACATACGAAGATGCTCTATGGGATCTTCAGTTCCTTTATATATAGGTAGGACAGGCATAGGAAAGTGTTTGGGATATGGTTGTGCTACAACTATAGGATCTAGAGGTTGACTACACATCTCTCGATAATTGTATGAGGGACGGTAGGGATCTATCTGGTCCATGCGAGAGACTAACTGTTTCACCATGGCTTCCAAATTACCAGTTTGTCCACCATATTGGTTTGGTGGTACATGAGTATGGGATTTGTGACCGTAGGAAGGCGGGACATAAGGATTAGATGCTATATTGTTGTTATGCAAATGGTTGGTAGGAAGAGTATTATGAAGAAGATTTGTTGTAGCATTATGTTGTATCCCGGATTGTTGGAAATTGGTATTTGGTTTTGTTTTAGGCTTTTGTTGATTTGAGGTATATTGATCAATAGCTTGGCGAAATAGAGTAGTGAATGAAGGTTTCTTTTGTGTGGGGATAACCCTTGGCTTGGTAACATGCACTCTAGGTGGTTGGGTAGCCTGTTGTTGTTGCATGTTTTGGATTATAGCAGCCATGTCCAAATTGGACGGTCCAGCTTGATCACTCTCTTGATCAACAAAGGACAAAGGATTAGTGCGTGTGTGATATATGTCTTCTAGGGTTGCTTGAGTATCACTAATTTGATCTTTATCCATATGAACTGCTCTATTAAGGGTGCCAATATTATTATTGAGAAATTTCCAAAAATGGTCCATGTTCTCAAAAGTAACAACCTCCTTCTGGAGTTATTTTAGGAGATGAGGATCCTTCCTCTCTATCATTTTCTTTTTGTTCATTTGCATCCACAAATTCTTCTTCTTGTTGGTTTAAGGTTACTTCTTCTTGAATTGGGTCTTCAAGAAGGGCATCTGGTTTATTTGTGGTTTTTCCTAACCAATCTTCTTCTACTTCAATTTGTTTTCCATTCCTGAGTCTAGTCATTGTGTCTAAATTTAGGTTTTAGCAAATATATATTAATATATTTGCAATAGATCTTGGGAGGTATATATTTTAATTATATACCTACTATAATACTTAAAAGAAAATGTTTTGATTTTTTTGTTATGATTTTATTTTGTTTTTGTTTTTTTTTTTTTGCTTATAAAGACAATAAACAACACACTAAATACAAGAAATAACAATAATAAAATAATAACTTAGTTTTCTATAAATAGTTTATAGATATCATTGATAGGATCAAGTTCATCAGGAGTCATAAAGTGCTCCTCTTCAAATTGGAAATTGTTTTTCAAGAAGTCAACAAAGTGTGCTATGGTGATATTATCTGTTTCAGATTCTGTTTTGTAAAAATAAATCTCATGGCAATATTCTCGATATAACACAGCTCTGGGAACTCTATTCCATCTCTTTCTATCCGTAAGAACGACCTCTTGGTCCTCTATACGAGACAGAAATTTATGTACTACAGCTGCATTCTCAAGGTATTCCTCAAAGGTATACAACTCAGAAGACACAAGGGCTCTTTTATTCGCTAACCACCTATGGCAAGCTCTCTCGAAGTTCATGATACAAAATCACTTGATCGGGATCCAGGATTCTATCTAGGACAAACCTCTTGATTTGCCTAAGTTCGGTTGCTCTAGATGAAATGAGATCCAATCTCCTATCAAGTTCGTCCCACAAAGGTTGAACCCTATTTGTTTGAGGTACTCTAAGCACAGAAGTAATCTCTATAGCTGCTAATTGATTTTCAACATTAATGGTGACAACTCGTCTTTTATTATAGTCTACCATCTAAATATGACATGCAAATTTTCTTAAGTCTAAATGCATTTATGTTTTGATTTTTATTATTTTTTTTTAGAAAATTTTTGTTTTCAAAAGGTTTCTGTTTCACGTCGGGTTCACCAAAATGTATCGCTCCAAATTTTTTGCACCCTTACCTTCAGGCTATAGGATCCATGCTCGGAAGGGGGATGTGAAAAGGATGGGACAATACCTCGGACTGAGAGGCCCTTTGAAGGTCCCGCCTCTCGGGGGAGGTGTATAAGGGTGAATTTTTGATGGATGGTGGGTTCACCAGGAAACTTTTGAATGGCAGTTTCCACGCCTAGGTTGATAGTGTGTTTGATGTGTTCATTTTTATGCTTGATCATTCAACTCCTAGGTTTGGCCGATATGAATCTAAACTATTCTATATGCCAATGTTGATTTAAATGAATACAAAAAATAGAAATGGATGCAAATGATAGAGAATATGCTAACTAGAAGATGTCATACCTGATTTCGGATGTCTGATGGAGATTCTGAGTCTTGTAGCAGTTTAGATCATCTCAATTTGTACGTAATCATCTGATATTTCTTGGGATCATCCCAAATCATAGAAGGTCATCTGAAATCAGACAGAATCATCTAAAATCTGATGAATTCGTCAGACGAATTCGTCAGAAACCTGCAATCACAAAAATAGACACAAAATACCAAATATGCAAATGCAGAAGCAAGGGATAATGGTAGAAATAATAGCAAACATGCCTAAATAATAGATTCTAATAACAAATAAGGAAATGCAATAAATTTAATGATTGATTTTAACTTTATCATGCAATTATGCTAAATGAGGTGAACTCCAAGATGCATAAAACATAATAACTTAAAACAGTGCAGAGATATGATATGAAAAATGCAAAAAAAGCTAAGAAAATGCAAACTCTAAACTCGGACTGCCCTCAATCTGGACTACAGTCAGGATCGCCTCCAATCGTACGAGATCGTCCACAATCGTCCGAGATCGTCCGCGACGATCCAAGCTAGCTTCGATTGAAAAATAGTAGAGTTCCTGCAATAAAAATACAAAATACCGAATGCAAGCAAAATAGTGCGAGGGAATAAGGAGCTAACTCTGCAATGAAATCCGTCAACTAAGGGGTTGGGGGTTCAGGGAGAATCAGCCAGCCAGCCAGGGGGATAAACTAGAAAAATCCTAGTTTATATAGGATTAGGAAGAGGTTTGGGAGGTTGGGGATCATCCCAATCTGGGAGATCTCCAACAGGGAAATCTCCAACTGCGTAGACACGCTCTTGCCCGAGTTGGAGAGGCTGTTGAAATAGAAGCTAATTATGAAAATTTGGTTTTGGGATGAAATCGTCTGGACGTTCTGTTCCAGATGAATTCGTCAGATCGGGGACGATTTCGTCTAATCTGAGACGATATCGTCCAACGGTCAAAACAAATCCTAAAAATGGCATGAAAAATGGGGAAAGCGGGTAAAAGGCGGTTTAACGGGCAGTTTGGGGTTGAAATTCAAATTTTAATATTTTATCTTTTTACTAAGGTTTTAACCGTGCCAATTTTAGGGTGCTACAATATGCAGATTGAAGGAAACATGCAATCCCCAAGACCTCCGGCTAGTGAATACATGAAATAATAAAACAAAGATCAAAACATGTCAAAATGAGATGAAACTTGAACAAGAGCATCCAAACATCATTAGGGACACATTGCAAAAATAATATTTAGGAAATCATGCATGGATTTCTAATCACTTCGGAGTGGGACCCTGGTGACTATCATAAAATGTGTGAAAGCGACCTCCCAAATGTCTATCCAGAGGCCTCCAAAATACCTACAAACTTGGGGTTAGGAAAAATGGGGCATTTTGAGATGGTCTAGAAGGTCGGATTTGGTAGATTCTAACCAGATTACCCTGTATCTAAATGCACCCCCTATAGGTTAGTGAACGTATAAAACGATAAAAAAATAGTCAAAATAGGTCAAAATGTAGTGAAAATTGAACAGCAGCATAAACAAATCACATACAACATGATACAAAAGAAATAGTAAAGAAATATATTTCTAATTGCTCTAGCGTGGGGCGATTAGGACTACAACAGTATGGGGGGCACCCGGGGGCAGGATGCCCATCGTTTGGGGCTTGGTTTTGACACCAATCCACTTGGGATGGGTCTAAAACCTCCTAGGGGGTTGTGTCAAAAAATTTGGTGTGGTATTGTGGGTGATTGTTTGGGTTTTAGGTCTAGATTATGCTGCTAGTATTCACCCGATAACCTCCCTTCCAAAAGAGATATCAAGGGTGTAGGAAGAATAATGAGGGGTGAGGGTATAATTTGGTAGCACTCCATTGCTCCAAATGCTCCTGATCTATTTTTGTGGGGTGAGAAGGCTCACCATTTTATAGACCTAAGGGTCTCCTTTGAATGCACATGCAGGGGTGCCACTTGGCCATCATGCCTTGTCAGGGGAGAGAAGATTCCTCCCTGATTAAGGGCTCCTTGGTTTAGGCCTCCATGACTGCCTCTTTGAGATTTGAAATGCTCACTCACACTCCCATGCCTTGGAGCTAGAGTTGAGTGGTGGATTTGGGCTGCCATTTATCAAGGTTTGACTCTTTTCCTATCAAACTTGTTATTCGTCCCACCCTGGAGTGATTTTTTCTAATCATCCTAGGGTGGGGCGAATAGCATTCTAATCATCCCAGGCTGCAACGAATAGGGAGCAGAGTGCTTGAAAGGTGCCATGTTGACCTATGACCTTCCAAAACTACTTTGGGAGTGGTTAGGACCATTTTTTAAACTTTGGGGGCTGCCCTAAGGGCTATGTATGCCAATTTGGTCAGTTCTTGTAGCCACATAATCAAATTGGTGCTATTTTGGTGTCTATAGATGCCCCTTTTTGGGATGCACTATGCATGGCATAGTGCTAAGAAAAAATAGATAACCAAAGCACTTAATGATTAGGATTTCTCAGTAACCTAACCAAATTTTGATGCCCCAAGTATGGAAAGGGCATGCATTCTTGAATCCTTGCTTTTGACGAGCTAAGGAGCTTACTTCAAGTGTTAACCTTTTTTAGTGAGGTGTTACTTGATCTTGGACATTGTTCCGTCATGAATAGGTGAAGGGCGCAACATTTTGTCTATGGGAACCTTGAGTTCATGATTCCAAAATACCAAGTTTTTGATCAGTTTATGATTATTGCTTGTTTGATGCCCCAAGCATGGGCGTGATTGTCTTTGTTAATGATTCTTTGAATGCATGCCATTTCCTTGATCGAGTGTGTATTTGTTGATTGGTAACTGAGTGTGACTACCCCATAAAGTGACGAATCGATGAGGGAATGACAAAAATGAGAAAAGCGATGAGTCTCTTGACCCAATATGACTTTTTTAAGGGTGCCTTCAGGTGTTTTTTGTTGAACACTTATGCAGTTTCCCAACAATATGAAATATTTTTGGTGGGTTTTGACCCTTTTGTGTGATGCCGATTGGGGTTGAAATTGTCAAAAATCCGTCCTCCCATGGAGTGGTTCGGCTATGGTAGCATTCTTAGGGAGTAGGATAGTGATAATTTGTGGTCTCGACATCAGTTTTTCATGCCAATAATTTTAGGTGCAAAGGCACCTTTATTCGGCAAAGTTATTGTTGTTTTTGAGTGGGTTTTGACCCTTTTTTGTGACGCCTTGGGGCTGAAATTTTTGAAAATCCGTCCTCCCGTGGAGTGGTCCAGCTATGGTAGCCTTCTTAGGGAGTGGGATAGTGATAATTTGTGACCTCGAAATCGGTATTTCATGCCAAGAATATCAGGTGCAAGGGCACCTTTGTTTGACATCTTTATTACTTTTTTTGGTGCATTTTTTGGATGTAGTTTTGGTTGCTTTATTTCTTGCTCTGTAATAATCCCAGGTAGGACGAATACCAATTTTGTAATCGTACCAGGGTGGGATGAGAACTAACTAGAGTGCTCATCCTAGGGTGGAACGATTACAGGTCTAAGAGCCTTTATAAGGGACAAAACTAGGTTTTGGGCTTATTTGCAATCTTTTTTTTTTTGGCAATTTGGAGCTGTGAGGAGGAGTGCGAGTTTGTGTAGCAGAGCGCTGCCAAAATTTTGTGGACACCATGAGTGCAAGTACTAGATATTCGAGTGGCAGAGCCAAGGTGAGACCTGTAGGTGTTCTTTCTCTTTGCTTTATTTATTATTATTTTTATCTAAGTACAGTTAAAATCATAATTAATTTTGTGTTTTAGACTAAGATTAAAACCCTAGTTAATGTTTTTTTTTGTGTTTACATTTAGACTAAGGTTAAAACCCTAGTGATTTTTTTTTTTTGTGTTTGCGTTGTTTATTTGATTTTTTGAATGTTTTTGTTGTACATTTTGTTAATGTTTTTATTTTGTTGTTTTCTCATTTAGTCTAAGATTAAAACCCTATTTAATTTTTTGTTTTTTTTTTGGTGTTGCATTTAGACTAAGATTAAAACCCTAGTTATGGTTTGTTATTTTTTTTTTTTTGTATACACTGATGTACATTTGTTTTGTTTTCATGTTTTAATGTTTTTGTGTTGTTTTTTTTTTAGGTTGAGGAGTCAATATCACCAATCGACTGTATTCTTAGATGCTCGGGATGTGCTGACTGTTGTGGATTAGGAGTGGCTTGATGACCTTGGGCTCAAGCAGGTGATACGGTTGGAGCCTATGGTGGGGGATTGGGCATATCTGAATATCTTGATCAATTTTTGGGATCCTCACACCAACACCTTTCATCTCCCAATAGGGGAGATGATGGTTACTTTGGAGGACATGTATCAGATTCTATGGATTTTTATAGACAGACTGCCCATTTGGATGACTCCCTATGATTAGCAAAAAATGGTGCTAACACGATGCTTTGGGTAGGTGATAGATATGGGGGTGGATAGGGTTGTGGAGAGGGCAGAGGGGGACTACTTGATTGGCAAGATCTTGGCATGATGGTGGCTGGAGAAGGGTGTTTTGGGGGTGAGGCATGTGTTGCTCATGAACCTCATCTCCGACATGCTGCTTCCTGACTCCTTAGGTGCTAGGTTCCCTTGGAACCTACTTGAGGTGGCATTTAGAATGGTGGAGTGTCTGATAGTATTACCATTTATTATGAGGTGGGGTTAGATACTATTAACATAGCTTTACGATGAGCTGTATGAGATCCACTACCATAGGCGAAAGGGGATCGGGTGTAGCTATCTTTTGTAGTGTTGGGGGTGGTAGCACATAGCTGTAGAGTGGCCACAAGGGTTGCCTTGGACCACTCGAGGTGAGATGGTGGATAGGGATATTGGGTATGCTACTCTATGGTAGAGGTCGGAGGAGCATGGGCAGAGTCAGCGGTGGGTAGGTGATGTAAGTCACTATACTAATGTCTTCTCATGTCTTGCTCCTGAGAAGGTGTTCTGGTGGCCATACCGAGACTATCTAGCTTGTCCTGAGGTTGGAGAGTGGCTTCTATGGGTGCACAAGGGGATATGGTTGATCGGACAACATAGGATAGAGCAATAGTACTTCCCATATGCCTGGGTGACTCGATATTTTATGGTGCGACAGGGATTGCCTAGTTAGCCCTTGATCTATCAGTGTTGGGGCGATGAGAGGACTCTAGCCTAGCTGATTATTGAGCTTCTAGGTGAGGAGTCTAATGTAGTGATTTATATCCTCAATATGGACAATGTCAAGATGACTATAGAGTACGACCAGTGGTGGATGATGCAAAGATGGCAGGTGAGGGGCCTCTAGGAGGTCCGATTGTGGCAGTAGCAGGTGGTGGGGGTGCATAGGCATTGATGGAGGGTTGGGGGGCTCTGATCGATGATGTGGATATGGTGGAGGTAGATGACTTCACTAGGGATGATTTAGGGGTTTCAAAACAGTCAGATACATAGGACATCCCAGAGTAATGGGTTTCAGGGCAGCATGCCATCCTGGAGATGCCCATGCCTTAGGAAGTCCTAGGGGATATGGAGGCTAGGTTTTGAGTTGAGATAACATGATTGGAGGATCTACTATGGAGACAGGATGAGGAGCACAGAGTCGATTAGGATTTCTTATGGGATTAGTTGGCATAGTGGGATGGCGCATTGGCTATGTATCACCGACAAGATGTTGAGTGGGATCGATGTCAGTTGGAGATGGAGGTCGATATTATCCGCCTCGGTGGACAGTTACCTAAGCTCATTGGAGGTGGATCGATGTGCCATACAAGAGGTAGTGAGACTAAGTAGTCTGCATCCTCTCATTGTAGGTGGGTGGGTGAGGGTAGTGTTAGTGGGCATGATGCGAGGGCTGGAAGCAGCTGCCCTGAGAGGTCCCATAGGACCCACACCATTGGGGGTAGTTCCAATCGCATTGATCCTATGTGATCATGGTGGTCGACTCCCTGGGCTTTGGGGATTTTGAGTTTTTTAATTTTTTGTGAGGTCAGAGGACCATTTTATTATAGCCTAAGGGCATTTTTTAATTAATATATACATGACTCTCTTTTTAGATTATTTACTTGTTATGGTTTATTGCTATTTTATGCACATTTATTTATGTTGATGTATGCATATGTTATTATGAATGCAGATGTTTCTAACTATATGGATGTATGCATATGGAATGGATGAAATGATTTGTTGATATATTGGTGGTGGCACCATAAACTGTACAAGATTTATCGGCTTTCTGTACTATGTGATTGCTTTGTGAGATGACTTTTCATGTGTATTTTTTTTTTGTATTTTTTGATCGTGATGTAAGCAATGAAATGTACCACAATTGTTTTAGAATGTAGTTAAGGTTTTTCTGAGACTCAGATTTTTTAACTAACTAGACAAGATTGTACATTTATCTTACAAGAATTTTGAACAAGGTATGAATCAGACTTGATTTTGACCAAGTTATTTCACTTCCCAGTGTGTGCGATTGAATTCATTTATGTGGTATTTTTCAAGATACCACCAGTGCCAGATAGGTTGTCAACCAAACCTATACTAAGGATCACCTAATTAGATCCACTAACTCCTTTGTTGTATTTAGTAAGATTAATCTACGATGTAATCTAGGATACCCAAGCAAGTAAATGTTCAAAATGAGGAGCATTTGGAGCAACAGAGTGCTACCAAATTATACCCTCACCCCTCATTGTGCTTCCTACATCCTTGGTCTCTCTTTTGGAAGGGAGGTTATTGAGTGAATACTAGGAGCGCAATCCAAACCCAAAACCCAAACAATCAGCCACAATCCCACACCAAATTTTTTGACACAACCCCCTAGGAGGTTTTGTACCCATCCCAAGTGGATTGGTGTCAAAACCAAGCCACAAACAGTGGGCATTCTGCCCTCGGGTGCCCCTCGCACTATTGCAGTCCTAATTGCCCCACCCCGGAGTGATTATAAATATACATTATATTTATTTACTATTTATTTTTCATCATGTTTTATGTGATTTTTTTATGCTTCTATTCAATTTTCACTACATTCTGACATGTTTTGACCATGTTTTTATTGTTTTATGTGTTCACTAACCTACAGGGGGCACCTTCAGATATAGGAAAATCTTGGAAGAATCTGCCAAATTCGACCTTCTGGGTCATCTCAAAATACCCCATTTTGCCTAACCCCAAGTTTACAAGTATTTTGGAGGCCTCTAGATAGGACATTTGGGAGGTCACTTTCACACATTTTGTGATAGTCGCCAACATCCCACCCTAGAGTGATTAGAAATCCACGCATGATTTCTTGACTGTTATTTTTGCAATGTGTCCCTAATGATTTTTGGATGATCCTATTCAAGTTTCATATTATTCAGACATGTTTTGATCTTTGTTTTATTATTTCATGTATTCACTAGTCGGAGGTCTTCGGGATTGCATGTTTCCTTCCATCCGCATATGCTATTAACCATTTGCTATTTCTCTATATACAGGATCTTGACACTGGAGGGGAAGTAAGGAATAATGGATGCACTCACACAAGCAACAAAAATTTTTGGCCTGCCCATTTCAAACGTGGGCATACGGAAGATCCTGAAGGGAAGCGTACCATCCGATGGTGTAACAAAATTGTATCGAACGCTTTGAGCCCTTGAAATGGGGGGAATGTATTGTAACCAAATGGATGAATATGGTGGGTTTCAATTCTCTTCTGAATGAGCTAACAACTCTTTGCTTGGTTAGCCCATTAATTCCTCTCAGATGCCATGAGAGGATCTTCATTTGAAAACTTTGGAATATTTACTACCTCCCTTTCCCATAGGTTGGGGAAGTTTGGTGTATTTTTCTTCCTATTTGGATTGAGGAATTAAAGGAGGAAATAAGGTTTTTTTTATTCCATTTTCTATGTCTTCCTAGATTCCTCTCTTCCATTGTTCATTTACTAAAATCCTTCCCATTTTCTTATCACTGCCACAATCAATATGTGATTTCATTGAGATTCTAGTTTGCTTGGGGCTATATTTGGAGGGGATGATTTGTTTAATAACAAGGCTTGAGAATCCTATAGCATTTTGATCCTTTGTTGGGATAAAGTATTTATTAGGAAGGTTAGATGATCTAGATCTCTCAAGGGAGTCTAGGCTCTAAGGAAGATCAACTTATATGGAGTTAATATTTTGTTCATTTTCTAAATCAAACAAAGATTGATCAGAAAGTATTTGATATTGATTTGGGATATTAAAATTAGTACATACCTCATCCTTGTCTACTTTATGGGGTGATGTGGTAACTTGATTGTATTTTTCTTCTAATTAATGAAGGGCCTAAGTTTTTTTCCTTGCTTCAAGTTCTCGAATCTTGATTCCTTTATTAATCGGGATCCGACCATTTTTTATTTGTCTAAATCCCTATTTTGGACCAGAATTTCTCCAACCTTGGGCATTGCAAATATGGTCTATCATATCTACTGTAGGCTTTTATTTCTCCCATTTAATATTTAAAGAAGAACATTGGCTTCTAATGTGCCCTTGAGTGTGGCATTCTACAAAGAAAACTAACTTGTTCTCATATTCCAGGGCTTGCTTGCAATAATAGGAGCCATATTTCAATTCAACAAATATAGGGAGTTCTAAATCCAGGTTTGCATTTACACATATTCTAGCAGTCGTCATCCTTAATAAAGCCAATGTAGCATGATCTATAGCTACCAGTTCACCAATAATATTTGTGATCCCTTTGAGGATATCCTCATACCAAAATTGCTAGGGAAGATTTGGCAAGCAGACCCATATAGGAGCATGATTTATACTTTGAGTTTCAGGGTCAAAATCCTCCATCCATCTATGTAGGAACAAACTATGCCTTCCCAAGAACCATAGACATTTTGTAAGGATCCATCTAGCATCATCATGATTGCTAAGATGGATGCTGAAGAAACCTCTGTTGAGACCAAAAATTTCCATGCTACCCATGATTTTCCATTTGGAATGCACCCATTTTCAAATGGTTTTGATATCAGGTCTTCCTCCAATAAGATTTATAACCAATAAAAATATTTCCATTGAGAGGTAATTTAAAATTATGCTCTCTGGTATTTTGAGTTTCATTCCAATGGGCTTGAGATATGAGGATGAATCTCTCGGGATATTCTAGTCTCCACCAAGGACTAAAGAGAAGGATAAATTTTCAACGGTGGGTCCCTCGACATGAACCTAAGGGGGGGACCAAAATTATCTCTTTTGTTAGGAGGTTCATCACCCCAAAATTCTATGACCTTTTTAATAATTTTATTTCAATCAATCTAACCATCCTCTGATTTCTCAAAATGTTTCCCTACATTATTGATCTAATGATCATCCTTGCACCCTCCATAAATTTGAATCCATGCCTTACTACCTTCTAAATTTTGAAATTCTTGGCTCTCGCTTGAATAGTGTTTGCATCTGCTTGCCATTGAATTATAAAAAGAACTTTTCAACAACTATACATATTCCTATTTTAGCTGCTGAATTGATTCCTTGATATGTGTCAACAAAAGGTAAGCCTAGGAGCAAAATATAATAAGTGTATCTTTATAAAGAAAAAGAGGAATTTCCACCAAAAGGAATATATCTTGGAGAATATTCATCATATTAGGCATATGTTTTATTTTAAATGTATTATAATGAGATGTGGTTGTTTCTTTAAAATAAATGTGTATAGGCATCATGGAGAGTTGATAAGAACAGTAGCAGATGATAAAGAAAAGGTGATGTGGTAATGGTAGTAGCTAGTTGGTGTAGATGTCTAGGGAGTTCTAGAGACAAGAGAGGGACCACAGTCTACATTTAGCATTGAAAATAATATGTCCATGTTGATTGTGCACAATTTGTTTTGATGACCAAATATGGGGTAGCTGCAACAAGATATTGACATGGTGAGTGCATGACTATCCATGCGATGTGCTAGGTACTTGAAAAGGAATGTTCTAAATAGGGAGAGATAATAAAGTGGACAAGAAAAGAGTATGTGGTAATGAGATCCACATGGTGATAGGATTTTGCATGACAAGAATACATGTGGATCATGTGTGATAAATAAATCACATTGTTAACTAGAAAAACTAGGAGTGCATGTTTAACAAAGAACAACCATGGAGGAGATCTGATAATGAATGGATGATAGAGCTAGGTCATTGGATCTAATTTTAATTTATGGTATATTTATCAGGTGATGAATGAGGTTTTGGTGGATACAAACATTTCCAAAAAGCTACAAAGGAAGGGAATAAACTATTACAAGCAAGTAGGAGGGGAAATTTGGTCCATGTAAGGATGAAAAGAAAACCAAGTGGATGTGATATGGAATAATTGTGGGTTCCACATAGATATCATGGGGAAATATGGATGTTATAATAGAGAAGAGAAATGTTTCCACATGGACACTGTTAGCAAACATATGGCAGAGGATAGGACACTAAACATTGATGGAGCATGAAGGTGATGTCAAAATAGCAAAGTGACTCATGGAGAGGATAAAAGTAAAAATTATATGGTATTTGACTACATGTTGGAGTTCAATAGCAAGTTTTAGTTATGCAACCAAGATAAAATGGCTCACACAAGTGATAGGTTGTACATGAGCATAATTGAGGGAAATTTCTCTACCATATAAAATGACAAGATCTAGATAAAAGAATCTAAGTAAGGAAAAGGTCATCAATGGTGAAGCTTGAGTTTCAAAATGGAGAATATAAAGGTGAAAAAAACAAAAAAAAATCTCATTGGGTTTTTATTATAGCCATGGAATTTGTGAAAAAACATAGTGATTAAAAATTCATTAATAGGATATTTTAGGAGCCAATAGAAAAAACTCATTGAGGGATGACATTCAAGGTAGAATTTGAAGATAGGATGCAAAAATAAAGGACTAAGTAGTGATAAACACTGTATATTTAGGGTTGTAGAAAAAAATTAAGGTAAATAAATATGTCGAATGAGCTAATGGTAGAGGGTTTAATGAAGGTAGACAAATCAAAGCAAAGTGTTAAAATATCAACAAAAATTACAATGGTTTAGTGGTTTGCATGAAAAAGGATCACATGTTAGAAGTAGAAGAGTTTGAAAATATCCATGTGAATGAGGGTTATCTAATTTGGCTCCTATGAGAATAGGGATAATGTTATGAGGAATACAATAGAGAGGAGCAATGAAATAGTTGGGATACTATTGAAAATGAAAATTCAAGGCATGGGCTAAGTTGGTGATGGTAGGGTAGCATGGTAGTAAAAAAATTTCAAAGTAGAGTGGTATTACTAGTGGTCCATCATTGATGGGACCATGAAGAAAATGTGTCCACAAAGGGATCCATATCCATAACATTGATGTCATCATCTAATGGTAATAGTTTGAGATGCTTTTGAACATAATTCAAGAGTAATCTATTATTCATAATAGTAGCAACTTGATTTGTGCAAGTATTTATAGAGGTCATGGTACTAAATTAATAAAATAAAATGGTACAAGAGGTATGCTCTTGCAGACAAGGATTATGTCAAGCATCTACTAGGCTACAAAAGCTATGGGATGTTGCAATTATGACCAAGAAAGTAGTTAGCCAAAAAAATTTGTACTAATAAATTGAAGGTGGAATCGATAGATCTACAAGAGTAATAATTGGGGCAATGTCATAGTAATTGAGTGTGGTGACTCAAGATATAGATCCATGTATGCACTCTTGGAGGAAACAATATATGGCAAAAAGTATAAATAAAACATGGTGATGCAGTGGTACGCTACTGAACCATAAATGAAGAAGAATTTAGTTGTCATTCTCCTCCAAATCATCAAGATGAAATTGCATATCACAATGTCAATGTGAGCCCATATGATAGAGATGAAGGGGCTTTACATGGATATCCATCTAAGTAACAAAAAAATAAAGTTTCTTAACTTCAAATTCATATTCTTATTCAATTGTAGCATGGTCTAGGGGGAAGATGATGGGTATATCACTCATATACTTTGGTTTAATTCCATGTGTTGCTTCATCAACTTCTTGAACTTTTTTAGCAGATGTCATTTCTTCTAATATGGTAGCATGGATCAACTAGATGTCCATTGAGAGAACTTTGGTTCATAAGATATATCTTCTATGTATAGTCTCTTGATAGGCATCATGGTTCCTTAACAAAAATAAAAGCTACCCACGTAGGATTGGGATGCTCTAATACCACCGATGTGGATCATGAAATTTTGATAAATATTTCATTGTAGAACATTACATATTTATAGGCACAAAGTGCCCTATTACAAACCATGGTTTTGGAAAAAATCATAAACTCAAAACCATGAGCATATTAAATATTGGTAAATAGAGGAGTCATCTAAAAAGTGTCCTAAAACTAAGCTTCATGGTGGACATCATGTGCATTATTTAATATTATCTATTACATTTTTTATCATGACTATGCAACAAGAAAGTTACTATATATTTTTACAACTTTACCAAGTGGATCAAAAGGCCATTGCTAAGCATGGAATATTTTCCATGACTTCTTTGAAATTATGGTGTAGACACTAAAATCATGTCAATCTGATTAGGTGACCAAAAACATTGACTAATTGACATCATATGGCCTCCTTGGGCAACCCTCAAAGGTTACATAGTGTTCCTAACCACTCTCGGAAGGATCTACCCCACTTTTGGAAGTTTTGGAGCCACATAGGCATGATCATACCACCCTAGGATGGTCATAATTCATGGCCATACCACCCAGGGATAGTGGCATAGCGGTCATCCCTAGGTGGGATGACCACAAGATTTGACTCCCAAAAATTCAAAATATGGACAAATGGCACCCAAAAATTGCCATTTATCCCACCTATTCAAGCATTCAGACCTGATGGTACAAAATCCTTATGGCATACTGTAGAATGGAGGCCAAAAAGGGATATTCTCTTCCCCTTCCAATGCATGCCAACTTTTAGACAATCGACACCTCTTGCCGCGCATGTCCTTGCATGCCCATTTGGACATTGGCTTACTTTGGCTATAAAGTGGATTTATTTTCCACCTAATTTAGAGAGAGGAGTTTTGAGAAATAGCAATGAAGTGCTTCCAAGATTTCCCCTCACCCTTTTGTGCCTTTTTTCCTCGAAATATTTACATAGTGAAGGAGGTTTGTGAGTGATTCAAGAGGCACAATTTGTTTACAAAACTGAATAATATGAGTGAAAATCACCAAAATTTTTTATGACAACACTATTGAGAAGGTATTTGACCAATTCACAAAGGAATTTGTGGTAAATTAGGAGCAGAACTGGTGGTCGTCCCACCCCAATATGGTCCCCATTTTGTGATAGTCACCACAGTCCTTGAAAGGTAAAATGATATATATATGCATAATTTTTATACTATTTTTAATTCTGCATATTCTAGGTTATATTATTAGAATGATGTCCAAATTTCATGCAATTTGGAGTTATATTGAATAAGATATTACAATTTTAAGGTTTTGTAGGCTTTTGGGGACCATCTGAAGATGCACATGAAAATATGAATGATATTTCTAATAAACCAACATGGGTCCTCTTAAAATATCATTTTATATATAATTTACAATTTTTGTTTGATTTGGAGGTGTTTTGCTCCAAATATTGCTCATTTTGGGTTTTATAGGCTTAGTGGATGCACTGCAAATGTGCCACAGATTCGGATGCAATTTTTGTTCTGTTTTCAATTATATATTCCCAAAATTATCTATTGTGCATGTCTATATGATTTCATATAATTTGGAGTTGTTTTAGATAGGCACATTACATATTTACACTTTATAGCTTATAGTCGCATGTATTGCTTTTGCATGTTTCACATTATGCACTTGCTATTTAACAAATTTGGTTTCCTTGTGTGCAGGTGCAGGTCTTACAGTGCATGAGGAAGAAGTACAATATCATAATATTTAAGGATGAAGTAGTGGCATCATAGGTTTTCCTACCTCAATTGTAGGTACAAGGAAGAACATTGGAAGTGCACACAAGCTATTGAAAGGACTTGATCCTTGGGCACCCATTTTGTAAACAAGTGTATCAATATAAGAGCCCTCAAGGGGAAATTTATGTAACCATGTTCTAATTTATCAAATTAAATAAATATAAACACCATTTTCTTATACTTATATAGATTCCATGGTTTCTTGAATATGTCCTTTTATAATGCTTGATTAATATCGGATATAGATGCATCTTGTTTAGCATTATTAGGTGCATCATTTTTCCCCTACTTTAGTGGTGATAATGGTGGGAACCTATCCCTATTGCGTTAATTTAAGGTTTAGTCCCTATTTTTACCTTGTTTCTATTGAAGAAACTAGCCATTCTGGCCTGAAAGGACCTCTGGACTATTGACCGTCCCACCCTGGGATGGCCACACAACCAATCCACACTAGGATGGCAATCAAACTGGCCACTATCCCACCATGGGATGGTCACAAAATAGGATATTTTGTGCTCCAAATTCCAAAATTATTAAGCTTGTAGGCCATTGAGGTAAGTACCAAAATCCTCTATTTTCATTTCTACTGTTCAAAACTACTAAAATCTAGTTTTTATTACCTCTTTTGATTTCTTGAAAGGTAGAAGATAGGTTTTGATTTTCTATAATTGAAAAAACAACAAAAATAAGAAGAAAAACTGAAAAGTAACTAGGTAGAAATGCACCTCTATGGTTTTATTGCTTCTAGCCTACCTAATGGGTAGGTTATCATTTAGGGAATGCATTTGGTAGGTTACTTTTTATCTAGATTTTCTAAAAGTAAAACATCATTTCTTTGCATTTAGTGAAATATCATTGAGTTCTTCATTGTTTACTTTATTCGGGCTTAAAAAAAACCACACACACCATGTTCCACTTGAATTCTAGTGATTTGGATTTCATAACCAACCAATAGTAAAGGTCAACAATGGTGGCTTTCATATCCACCCATTACATTAAATCCCATGAACCCTTGTTCTTTGCCAAGGATGGCTCCAAGATCTGATGTAGCTTGGAAAATTTGCATGTACTTCTCTTTAGATGGTATAACGCTAACAAAATGAGTATTGGGTGAGGACTGGTAGGACCTGTGCTCCTTGACTGGGTATGGTTTTCATATCCATACTTTGGTGGGTTTACGTGATCGTGACTTTCATTACCGATTGTCGAGTTGTGAGCATATAGGTGAAATCCAATTAAATACAACATTATCATCCAACAAAATTCAAACATGTGACATGAGTTCATATTTACAAAAAACACATCTAAAACACAAAATAGATTAGGAAGCCCATATTAATCCTTAAAAGAGATAATCTCTTAATGTTATTGAGTGTTTCCTTTCTTGTGTGATGTTTCATTAATAATTTGTAAAAGAGATAATCATCTAGGGTTTGATAGAGAGTAACAATGGTGTGCACCAGTAGCCAAGCCCAATCATGGGTGGAAGCTATGAAGGGTGGACTAGGAGATATGAGTCATATCCAATTTAGCCCCATGGACTTGGTCGTACCTCCTTGGTGAGCCTCTACTCATCCAAGTTCTAGAACAACAAGACATGAACAACAACTACAAGGGAGACCTATGCAGGATATCCCACTAGGTTGTGGATCTTACTTGGGAGAGTGTTACTATTATGTAGACACATCATATGCCTTATTTGATGAAATACAATAGTGCACTGAGGTGCAAGTAGATATATTGGTGCCATGCATTCACGTGCTTAATAGGTTTAATACGCCCACTTATGGGCCATAGCATGAATTCACACATTGGGTAGGGTTGATTGATCATACTTCACCTGTACACCACCCTGATAGGTTCCAACAACATAGAAAATAGGATGAGTATGATACTCATCACTTAGGATGAACAAACTCAGCCCTTCCCTTCCTCATCCATGAAGGAAGGTATGATGAAATCCTTGATTATCCTCAAGATCAGTATACTGCACAAGCATGATGTGCCTCTGCATCCACTGAGTATAAAGAGCATATGCCCAGGCCTGAACCTCATGTAAATACGGATACCCTTAGTTGAGGGAAGTATACAATGGATATCATAGATTATATTGAACGAGGTCAACCTTAGGGTAAGACTCTTAGGCCTCCTAGGCCTTGCACAGTGGAACAAATCAATAAAGTGATTACAAGATATGTAGAATTCCAAATGCAATTCAAGCAGCTTCAACGAGACAAAGAGCAACTAGACCGCTTGCATCAACTTGAGAAAGAAATAATCGAATGGCAGACCAATGAGTTGTTCCATAAAACTTTGCATGAGGGTCCCTACTCCTAGAACATACATATAGGAATTCCATTCAATTCAACCCACTCTCATTCAAGATAAGTCTCCTAGGCCTTATCCAATGTTGCCTTTGCAACCTCCTAGGCCATATCAGGACTTACCTCCCAAGAAAAATATAGGGTGCCCACCGCAGGTAGCTACCCCCTCTATAGGCTAACTCAGGAAACGCCCTATGGGGATTACACTAAGCATGATATGAAGGTGGAATATTTGGAAATTATTTATCAAGGCATGGGGATGAAATACCACCACATCAAAATAGGCCTAAGTATCCTCACCCTCCACCAAAGGATAGGAGCAAAGAAGAGGAGATCAAATCCTCTGATGCATATAGGGTACTGCTAGATCACCTAGAATCAATAGAGAACATCTCTAGGTCTAGATCTCAAAAGCCCATTTTGTGCTAGCTATGTAGTCAGTCCCTTCATCCTTTGGTGCCTACCCCTTCCTATTCAGAGTAGTTTAATATACCTTAATTGGCTACCTTTAAGGGAGAAGAATATTCATAGGAGCATGTTACCAAATTCCTGAGCCAATGCTTTGGCATCTAGGATAACGATACTTTGCTTTTGCAAATATTCATGACTATCCTCTATAGCCTAGCCATAGAGTGGTTTACCTAACTCCTAAAGTATACCATCCACAATTTGTATCAACTCATAGATGCATTCCTAGAATGCTTCTCCTTCAATACCAAGAGGAAGGCGATGTTGGCTGATCTCGTTGTATTGAAACAATATGATGATGAGTCGATAGAAAATTATGGTAATAGGTGGAAATAATTGCTTTCCAAGATAATATATCTACTCCCCATGTTAGATTTGACTTAGATTTTTGAAAAGAGCTACCTAAATCTGATCTCCTTGTTGTTGCAACTACAACAATATCTAACTCTTGAATATTCCCTAGCACAAGCTAGAATAATTGAAGATATCAAGATTTAAGAGGGAAAAATTATGAACCCTCACAAGGAGTGGAACAATAATGCTAGGAATAGCCCAGTGCAACCTAATCCAGTAGTAGTCAATCAGGTTACCATTAGTATTTTAGGGCCAATGCAAACTACATCACCTCAAAAGCCCAATTACTAGGCCATACCTAGGAACTATAATAAGGACAACCAAAATAATCAAGGGAAAAATCAATAGTTTCACCGCAATCAATAGTTCACACCCATTGCAAAGTCTATAGACTCTTTGTTTGAGAACCTCTTAGTGTATAACTCGATCAACCTGCCTGAGAGTCGACCTATCGACTCGAATGCACCGAAGCCCAAAGGGTACCAAGAAGCACTATACTATAAGTTTCATAGGGAAAATGGGTATGATGTATAGATGTGCTATAATTTCAAGCACTTGGTACAAGACATGATTGATATGAATTCTCTTTAGGTAGATAACCCTATAGCACAAAACAACCAATAGATGGGTGTTTTTAAATACCCATTACTTGCCCACATGGAGCAGGACAAGCATGTACCCTAGGTAAATGAGGTTCAACATGCACCCCCTAAGCAAGGGTATGTTAGAATAATCAACATTGTAATGAGTAACAGATGGTACCCAAGTTCAATCACACCACCTATGGCTCACAATGATGTTCCTTCAATGTCAGCCTTTACCGCCTCCAGTGTCGAGCCTCCCACATTGACCTATGGTCACAATTAAGAGCAAGCTCACTTAGAGCCTAAGAATGATATCTACCTAGATCTCCATCTATGAGATAATTCAACAATCTCCACCTCATAGAGAAGCTCTAATGGAGATCCTCAAGGTAATAGAGCTACATACTTAGGAGTCTAACTCCTTCAATAATTTCATGGGGTATGTTTAGAAATGAATGTAACTAGTGATTACCTTTTGAGAATATGAACTTAAACTAGTTCTAAATGATATGGTAGATCCTCCCTTGCACATCATTGCATGTGTAAATATAATACTATACAAGAGAGTTTTGATAGATACTGGCTCTTCTTGTAAAATAATCACTATAATAGCTCTCAAGCATATAGGGCTCCTAAATTCTCATATTATCATGTCTACTTACACCCTCCATGCATTTAATTATGTCATATGATCAAAATTTGGTATGATAGTCTTACCTATGTAGGTAGGACAATATACCATACCAACATTATGCCACATCTTAGAGGATGAGATGGCATACAATATCTTGCTAGGAATACCTTGGATCAAGGACATGAAGTGTGTACCCTTGATTGCTCACTAGTTCCTCAAGTACATATATGAAGGGTAAGTCCATGTCATATCTGTAGAACTTGAGCCCTTTAAGTACTGCAACTTGGTGTAGTAGATCCCTGAGTTGATATTACCATCAACCCATCTAGATTTCTTACCAAATGCATCTAGCCAAGGTCTGATTCCTTTGCCATAACCTTCAACCAGTCCATCATCATCTCATGCCATACCATCCTCATATTTGGCACTCCTAGACATGCCTTCATCATTGATGAATCCTCCACAAAGGAACATGGGGAAGAGTCTTGTTGATGATATCCCTCTGACCATATCCACCATCTCCACAAGTGAGATTCTTGGCCTAGTAGATGAGGAGTTACCTTGTAAGGTAAACATTGAATTAGTTCAAGCCTCGCTCCCATACCCTCCTTCTCTATAGCCATAGGTCATAGTGCACCTATCTTCTACCATATTAGGAGAGTATATGGTTAGAAATGTCATAACCACACCTTATATTGAGTTAGTGTAAGATATATGTCGACCTCATCTTCCCATAGGCACTATCATACCTCTTGGCCTTCCCCCTAATCATATAAATTTCATTTATTGGGGTATCTACTATGGCATCGAGCCTTATCAAAAGTAGAAAGAGGATGAAGAGCCCTTTTTCAAGGACATCAATTACATGTCCAACCTTGAATTCACCATGAGGTATCTTCACCTTTGTAATTGGTACGGTTATGGGTTGGGATTGTATGAGTAAGGTACCTTTATTCCTTACCATATGTAGTATCAAATGCCTTATGACAAGTCTAGCTTAGGACACAACAAGTTTGTTCCCCTCAATGATTTCCTTATAGATAGTCTAGAGTGCATGACTCTGGACTTTAGGGATGAGCTAGCACGTGATCCTTGCACCAAATCTAGTTGAGTCTATTCATTGGGAGACTATTATCCCACACTTGTAAGTGATCAAGATACCTTGTGAAGTTAATCAATATTATGAGAGAGGTGAAATTTTGCATACCCTTCCACATGATAGTGAGGAAGCTAATCAAGGGTCTCCATATGAGTGTGTTGAGCAAGGTGCAACGACAGTATTGCCATTGTTGTCAACATAGTCAGATAGATCGGTTGATGCAGTGGACAGGAGCTCAAAGGTTATTCAGAGTATGTACAGTGATGTTAAATGCTTATGAGGACGTTTTTGATGTTTGGGTGAAGTTGTTACAGGTTTTCCAAGAAGACCGAAGTCTAAAGATCAAAGAAAGAGAAGCGAAAAAGCAAAGAGAAAAAAGTGTCGCGATATCATGACATGTTGCATTTTCACGGCCAAAAGAGAAGTGAAAAATTAAAGAGGAAAAAGTATCACGATATCACGACATGTTGTATTTTCGCGGGCCAAAGCAAAGAGAAAGAGCAAGGAGAAAAAGTGTCACGATATCGCGACATGTTGTATTTTCGCGGACCAAAGCAAAGAGAAAGAGCAAGGAGAAAAAGTGTCGCGATATCATGACATGTATTTTCTCAGGCCAAATAAAAGAGAAAGAGCAAGGAGAAAAAAGTGTCATGATATCATGACATGTTGCATTTTCGCGGTCCGATGCAAAGAGAAAGAGCAAGAAGGAAAAAGTGTCGCGATATCATGACATGTAGCATTTTCACAAAGAGAAAGAGTATGAAGGAAAAAGTGTCGCGATATCAGGACATGTCACATTTTTGTGACTCAAAAAGGGTAGGCAGGCAGAGAAACAAAAGTTTCACGATATCGCGACATGTCACATTTTTGTGACTCAAAAAGGGTAGGTAGGCAGAGAAACAAAAGTGTCATGATATCATGACATGTCACATTTTTGCGACTCAAAAAGAGCAGGCAGGCAGAGAAAAAAAGTGTCATGATATCATGACATGTTGCATTTTCATGACTCAAAAAGGGTAGGCAGGCAGAGAAACAAAAGTGTCACGATATCGTGACATGTCGCATTTTCTTGACTCAAAAATGGCAAGAAGGCAAAGAAACAAAAGTGTCACGATATCATGACATGTCACATTTTCACGACTCAAAAATGAATAGTAATGATCGAGAAAATGAACAGTCATGAAGGAGAAAATTAACAGTCATGGAAAGAAGCGGACGCATGCCCATGTGGAGAAAATGAACAGTCATGGAAAGAAGCGAACGCATGCCCATGTGGAGAAAATGAACAATCGAAGAAGGAGAAAATGAACAGTCATGGAAGGAGAAAATGAACAGTCATCAAAATAGAAATGAAAAGCCTTTTTGAAAACCAAAATGCATGCATGCACAAAGGAGAAAATGAACAGTCATTGGAGGAGAAAACGAATAGTCATGACCAAGAAAATGAACAGTCATGGTAGGAGAATATGGTGTCAATTATTTGCATGTGACTTGTTTGACGAAATGCCTTCTCAAAATATACAAAAGGAGTTACAACTACAGTTACAGCTGGAGTTACAAAGAGAAAGGATTGTTATAAAAGGAGTGTTGCTTGGAGAATTTTTAGTGCACAAGAGGCGAACGAGAAGGGTGTGTGTTTTGTGAATTATGGTAGACGTTGGGTAAGCAATAGACCAATCAGGGTATTGTAAAAGTAAAGGCATTTTTATGTCAATATTCTAGTTTCAAAATTGAATTCTAAGTTGGTGCTTGGCATCAGGGGTTGGTGCTCCTTCCAGTTGGTGCTGGTAAATCAGGGGTTGGTGCTCCTTTCTGTTGGTGTAGATAAATCAGGGGTTGGTGCTCCTTTCTGTTGGTGCAGATAAATAATGGGTTGGTGCTCCTTACAATGGGTGCTAGTAAATTGATTGTAAAGTTGGTGCTTTGCAAAGGCTGGATTTGGATGGGAGTCCAAACAGTCATTTGGAGGAGTAGCCAAATCGGTGAACCTTGATACGTCTTGTGTTGTGTGATTTTCTCTTGTTATACTTGCTTTATTTGGTTTTAAGTTTTCATTTTTTTGGCTTTAAGAGTTGAAGATTTAAGTTTAAAAGAGCTACACTGATTCACACCCCCACCTCTCAGTGTCATTGTGAGACTAACAATTGGTATCAGATCTAGTTTCCCTTGTCAGGCTAAATCAGCTAGGGTTGATCTTGGATTAGTATGCAATGGGTAAGAAGAACAAATACTCCTCCAATAAGGCATCTTAGTCAGTTTCAGTTCCTGTGGAAGATAAAATTGAACTAAAAATTATAGGAGTGAATTCTGAAGTATGTTATGAAAACCTTGAGGTTGAAGTAGATCTAGAAGGTGAGTTGATCACTGCACTTGAAGAGTTGAATATAGAAAGGAAAAAGAACAAAATACTATCCAAGAATTTGGAAGAATATGGGGACAATATTTAAGATCTCTTCTTACAAATTCATAAAGCCAAGAAAATAGAAGAAGCCTTGAAGTCACACCTGGATGATAAAGGCGATGTATATAGAAAAAATGAAGAGGAATCTAACAAAGTTATTAGTGATCTAAAGCTGCAAGTAGAAGAGTCCAAAAGGATTGAAGAAACTCTAAGGTCATAGATCAATGAGAAAGATATTGTTTGCTACAAACAATAAGAGGAGATTTTTTTATTGAGAAAACAACTAGAAGAGGCCAATACAAATCTCAAATTTGAGAAGAGCACAAAGTTGCTAGATGAAATGATAAGGCAACAAAGAAGATCCATGGCTAAGTTTGGTCTTGGATATGAAGCTGAAAAACCTTCATCTTCAAAATATGTAGAGAAGAAGTTCACTATTGAAGGATCGAAGCAAGAAAAGTATGAAGCTAAACAACCTTCATCTTCCAAATATGCAGAGAAGAAGAAGTTCACTGTTGAAGGATTGAAGCAAGAAAAGTTTGAAGCTAAATCTTCAAAAGGAAGAAAATATCAAAGGAGATCTATAGCAAAGCAACCACAACAAAAGAGGTTCTATCACTCTCACTCTATTCATAATAATGCTTTTAATGGCTATTGTTTTAGATGCAACCATTATGGTCACAAGGCAATTTATTGTGGATTGAATAATAGATCAAAGAGTTATGATGGTAGAAATACATCTGCTTTTTTGGTTGAACACCATATGCAATGTTTTAAATGTAATGGTCATGGGAACATAGCAAGGTTTTGTCCAAGCACTTTTGTATCTAATCTAATGCAAGACAATAGATTTCATCAAACACAAAGAATGCAACACAGACAGGCAATAAATCATGTGCATAAAATAAAGGAAAATAATCATCCATCAAGGATGCACAAGAGACAACCACCCAAGATAAATGTTCAAGTTCACAAAAAGGATCAAAATAGGGATGTAGTTGAAAAACTCAAGCCCAAGTTCGAGAAATTTTGGAGAAAGAAAGAAGAAAGGAAACCGTGTCTCCTTGGACCGAAGGAGACTATCCTCTATTGCACTAAGCAAATCCAGGTAGCACATCCTCAGGGGGATAAATCTTAAAGTTTTATTTTAATGCTCCTACATATTTTTTTGGTTATCTGAGGATGAAAGGCAAGTAGTCAGGGGGAGTTGTCGTATATTTGTCAAAGTGTGTTTCAGTTCATGTAGTTGTTTGTGGAGGTACCGTGAAGGGTGGTCACCATAGGTAGTATTGCGATATGTCAGTGTTGTACTTTTGATGGTTCTTACTGCCATGGTTCAGCATTATGGATTATAATAGTTCAGATAATTTTGTTTAGTAAAAGAATGTTTCCCTAGCTACATAGATGTGTTTCAATAAAAACAATGTGTATTTGTGCTGCACATTGATGTGAATATTTTTAGATCTATTATGATGCTTTGGTGAAAATATTTAATTCGTGTGCAAAATCAGAAAGCGCACATTTTATTATTGCATTCAAGGTGCCTACATGAGCAGGAAGTTACATTAATACAAATTGGTACTAAATGGGTCTTTCAAAACAAATTGAATGAAGATGGACAGGTAGTCAGGAATAAAGCAAGATTGGTATGTAAAGGCTATGCACAAGTTGAAGGTATTGACTTTGAGGAAACCTTTGCATCTAAGGCTGGACTAGAGGCAATTAGAATGTTTCTATCTTTAGCAGTTTACAAGAATTTCAAAGTTTATCAAATGGATGTGAAATCAACATTTTTGAATGGGAAACTTGAATAAGAGGTTTATATTGAGCAGCCAGATGGTTTCCAACTTGGTGATGATCCCAACTTGGTTTGCAAGTTGAATAAAGAATTATATGGCTTAAAATAGGCACCCCAAGCATGGTATGCAAGGCTAGACAACTATCTTATTCAATAAGGGTTCAAGAAAGATGCAGATTGGGCAGGATGTGTAGATGATAGAAAGAGTACCAGTGGAGGTGCATTCTATCTTGGAGACAGGTTGGTCATGTGGCACAATAAGAAACAAGATTCAATCTCCTTATCCATAGTAGAGGCAGAATATATTACAGCGACAACATGTTGTACGCAGGTATTATGGATGAAACAAACCTTGAAAGATCTTGGTATTAATTTTAGTGAGCCAATTTTAGTTAAGTGTGATAACACCAGTGCCATTAACATCTCAAAGAATCTAGTTATGCATTCTTGCACAAAAAATATTGCTATCTGGTATCAATTTTTGAAGGAGAAAGTTGTAGAAGGTGAGGTTAAGTTGGATTTTATTCCAACAATAGAACAAGTATCAGATATCTTCACAAAACAGTTGACCAAGGAAGTCTTTGAGTATCTTAGAAATAAATTGGGAGTGGTCATGCTACCCAATAATTAACTAGCTATCGGGACCACATTCTTAGGGGGAGCATTTGTGTATTTGTTTATCTTTTTGCTCATGTTTGTGATTTTTGCTAAGTGTAATAATTTTTTTCTGAGAATGTTATGCATGGACTCAGGGGGAGCTTACAGTAGCCCTTTGGTATTGTTGTCAAATGGGGAGAAGAGTTACATGAAATTGCACAATAGTTACAAGAAATTGCACGTGTTTTGCCAACAATTCCAAAGGGGGAAATTGTTGAGCAAGGTATAGTGATAGTATTGTCATTATTGTCAACACAGTCAAATAGATCGGTTGATGCATTGGATAGGAGCTCAGAGGTTATTTAGAGTATGTACAATGATATTAAATGCTTATGAGGATGTTTTTGATGTTTGGGTGAAGTTGTTACAGGTTATCCAAGAAGACCGAAGTCTAAAGATCAAAGAAAGAGAAGCAAAAAAGCAAAGAGAAAAAAGTGTTGCGATATCATGACATGTTGCATTTTCGTAGCCAAAAGAGAAGAAAAAAAGAAAAGAGGAAAAAGTCTCACGATATTGCGACATGTTGTATTTTTTTGGGCCAAAGCAAAGAGAAAGAGCAAGGATAAAAAGTGTCGCGATATCGTGACATGTATTTTTGTGGGCCAAAGCAAAGAGAAAGAGCAAGGATAAAAAGTGTCACGATATCACAACATGTCATATTTTCATGGGCCAAAGCAAGGAGAAAGAGCAAGGATAAAAAGTGTTGCGATATCGCGACATGTTGTATTTTCACGGGCCAAAACAAAGAGAAAGAGCAAGGAGAAAAAAGTGTCGCGATATCATGAAATGTTGCATTTTCGTGGTCTGATGCAAAGAGAAAGAACAAGAAGGAAAAAGTGTCATGATATTGCGACATGTAGCATTTTCATGGTCTAGTGCAAAGAGAAAGAGAAAGAAGGAAAAAGTGTTGTGATATCGCGACATGTCGCATTTTCATGACTAAAAAAGGGTAGGCAGGAAGAGAAACAAAAGTGTCACGATATTGTGACATGTCCCATTTTTGTGACTCAAAAAGGGTAGGCAGGAAAAGAAACAAAAGTGTCACAATATCATGACATGTCGTATTTTTGTGACTCAAAAAAGGCAAGCAGGTAGAGAAACAAAAGTTTCACGATATAGCGACATGTCATATTTTTGTGACTCAAAAAGGGTAGGCAGGCAGAGAAAAAAAAGTGTCGCAATATCGCAACGTCACATTTTCATGAATAAAAAAGGGCAGGCAGGTAGAGAAACAAAAGTGTCACAATATCATGACATGTCACATTTTTGCGACTCGAAAATGAATAGTCATGATCGAGAAAATGAACAGTCATGAAGGAGAAAATGAATAGTCATGGAAAGAAGTGGATGCATGCCCATGTGGAGAAAATGAACAGTCAAAGAAGGAGAAAATGAACAGTCATGGAAAGAAGCGGATGCATGCCCATGTGGAGAAAATGAACAGTCAAAGAAGGAGAAAATGAATAGTCATGGAAGGAGAAAATGAACAGTCATCAAAATAGAAATGAAAAGCCTTTTTGAAAACCAAAATGCATGCATGCACAAAGGAGAAAATGAATAGTCATCAAAGGAGAAAATGAATAGTCATGACCAAGAAAATGAATAGTCATGGTAGGATAATATGGTGTCAATTATTTACATGTGACTTGTTTGACAAAATGCCTTCTCAAAATATACAAAAGGAGTTACAACTGCAGTTACAACTGGAGTTACAAAGAGAAAGGATTGTTATAAAAGGAGTGTTGCTTGGAGAATTTTTAGTGTGCAAGAGGCGAATGAGAAGGATGTGTGTTTTGTGAATTGTGGTAGACGTTGGGTAAGAAATAGACCAGTTAGGGTCTTGTAAAAGTAAAGGCATTTTTATGTCAATATTCTAGTTTCAAAATTGAAGTCAAATTTGGTGCTTAGCATTAGGGGTTGGTGCTCCTTCTAGTTGGTGTTGGTAAATCAGGGGTTGGTGCTCCTTTTTGTTGGTGTAGATAAATCAAGGGTTGGTGCTCCTTTCTATTGGTGCAGATAAATAAGGGGTTGGTGCTCCTTCCAATGGGTGCTGGTAAATTGATTGTAAAGTTGGTGCTTTGCAAAGGCTATATTTGGATGGGAGTCCAAATAGTCATTTTGAGGAGTAGCCAAATCGGTGAACCTCGGTATATCTTGTGTTGTGTGATGTTCTCTTGTTATGCTTACTTTATTTGGTTTTAAGTTTTCATTATTTTGGCTTTTATAGTTGAATATTTAAGTTTAAAAGAGCTACACTAATTCACCCCCCCTCTCAGTGTCATTGTGAGACTAACAGAGTGGACATATGATAATGAGTCATATTATGAAGTGGCATCCGTTAAATCTTCTATTTTGCATGTTGAGTTCACACGAATTGTCCTATTGAATTATGAGTATGATATTTATCTACATATGTTTCCATTGAATGACCCTATATAGTGCTAGTTCCTCCCTGCATAAGGGCAAGTCCACCCACAACCACATTGACTGTCTCTAGTCATTCTGCCTCCACCACAACCACCTCCTTAGGTCTTGTGACATCTTAATTTTGATAGACACCACCAGTCATCTAGGGTAAATCACCCATCAATAAAAATTATTTTTATATACCTTTTTAAGCCCATGCGATATTTGGATAATTTATTGAAGCCACTGCACCTCAACTTTGGGGTAATTGACTTTGATCGAGGATATTCTCTCCCATAGCCTTTTGATTATTGGCCTTGTGATGAGATGCAACAACCATTTCATTTCACTCCAAGGCCTACTCATGATGTATTCCATGTTGAGGAGAAACTTGAGGTTCAAATTGATGATCTAAACCTAGCATCTAACATTCACATGATCCCTACTCCCCACTAGTTGGAGGAAGGTTGCATATTTCAATCAAGAAAACAATTGAAAATATATCGACTTAGATCCTAAGGATACTCAATGCATCAAGTTAGGGGAAATTTTATCCCTCATAGAGCAAGCCAATTACATAGCCCTCATCAAAGAGAAGAAGTAAGCATTTGGATGGACCTACAAAGACATGTTGGGATTGGATCCAAATCTAGTCATGTATAATCTAACACTTGACCCCAAGGCCAAGCCAGTTAAGCAAAAGCTAATAAAAATACATTCGATAGTAACCTTGATGGTGAAATATGAGCTATAAAAACTATTGGATGCCAAGTTTAAAATATCAGTGGACTATCCACCATGGTTGTCCAACATGGTTCCTATCAAGAAGCCTGATAAGAGGATTCACATTTGCACCAAATTTCAAGACCTAAACAAAGTGATTCCTAAGGATTATTTTCTTTTACCGAGCATAAATGCCCTAGTATATGCCACAGTGTGCCACAAAATATTATCCCTCATGGATGGTTTCTCTAGATACAACTAGATTCATATCAATCTGAAAGACCAGCACAAAATAGCATTCACAACACCTTGTAGGATATTTTGCTATAATATCATACCTTGTGGTCTTAAAAACACTTGTGCTACGTACCAGTGCACCATGACATACATATTCCATGATTACATGCATCATATTTTGGAAGATTACATGGATGACTTACTGGACAAATCATTATTACACCATGAGCATCTCGATGTCTTACAGAAAGTCCTTGATTACCTTATTGAGTATAATGTGAGACTGAACCCTAAGAAATGCATCTTAGGTGTCACATCTATAAAGCTCTTGGGAATCATCATATCTAAAAAAGGCATCAAAGTGGACCACAATAAAGTTAAGGTAATCCTCGAGATGCCTCCCCTAACTACCATTAAGTAGCTCCGAAGCCTATAGGGTAAGATCACATCCATAAATCTCTTCATAGAATAATTGTTAGACAAATGTTGACCCATGAACAAGCTACTGCATAAGGGGGTTGCATTCCATTGGGATGATGAATTTCAAGATGCCTTTGATGCAATAAAATAATATCTGGCTTCACCACCAGTATTGGCTCCACCCAGACTAGGAGTGTTGTTCTGCTTATACATCTCAACCACTGAGATTGCATTGGGCATCATGTTGGTCTAAAATAATGAATTGCATAAGGAATAGGCTACTTACTACCTTAGCCACACTTTGGTCAACTATGAAATCAAGTATGCATATATTGAAAAGTTATGTCTAGTGATGGTTTTCACCACCAAGAAGCTACATCATTACATGCTTATTCATACCATGTATGTTGTATCAAAAGATAATCCATTGCGATACATGATGATTCATACTTATCATAATAGCCACACAGTGAAATAGATCATGTTGTTAATGGAGTTTGACCTATAATTTATCAAATAAAAATAAATTAAGGGTCAGGTCATCACCTATAAACTCACAAAGGCTCCTCTCTAGGACGAGTAGCCTCTTAGAATGGAGCTTCTTGATGATGGAGTCTTCCAAATATTAGAATCACCTTATTCTAATGAGCTAGAGTCACAGGATGACATGACTCTATTATTTTATGGCTCTAAATGCAAGAAAGGGGGTGGCATGGGGATTTTATTTTTCAAATCTCAAGGGGCTTCTATACCCCTATCTTTCAAACTTGATTTCTCATGCACTAACAATAATGTCGAGTGCAAAGACTTACTCTTAGGTCTTCAAATGATTGTTGCTATGAAAATAACAAATCTCAACATTTTTTATGACTCCTTGCTCATTGTAAACTAGATCAAAAGTATTTACCAATGTAAGTGTCTAATTTTTCAAGCCTATAAATTCCTTATGGATAAAATCTTGGAAATTTTTGAATAGTATGACATTGAGGCACTCCCTCGATCATCTAATAGTTTTGTAGATACAATGGCCTCCCTAGGGTCCTTTATCTCATAGAAATATATGGATGATATGACAACTATTAAATTCAAAAAACTATCATAATATATGGTTGAGAATGAGAACACTCAGTCCACACCAGAAGTCCACTTGATTCAAATTGAACCTCATCAAGACAAGTTCTCATAAATTCATGAGCACCTAAATCATTCCACTTGGGGGACTCTATCCCCTCAAACCCATTTTGATAGAAGCACAACACTATTCTTACAATTTCTATCCCACTCAGCATTCACTTAGGACAAACTTCAAAAGGGACATACAATTCATGAAATCGAGGCTTCCTCACAATAGGACTGGTCTACCTAAATCAAGGATTACCTAAAGCTTGGTAATCTATCTTCTGGGTTGTTGCATGCCACCAAAAGGATATTTAAACATAAAGTGACAAAGTATATCTTTCTAGGATACATTATATATCATCATAGCTATGAAGGTATCCTCCTTCATTTCTTAGAGCATAAGATTCATTTTGGGCAATCTCCCAAGCACACGATGGTACTCTTGGTGGCCATATCAGCGGTATGTCCATCGCAAAGTGCATTCTTCACATGGGTTATTATTGGAAAAATTTAGAGATATATTGTTGTGCTTATGTTAATAATTGCATAAAGATTCAACACCATGCTAGCTTGACACATGTACCTTCTTAGGCCTTACAACTAATTCAATCAGATTGGTTGTTCTTGTAATGGGGGTTTGATTTAATTGGAAAAATCTCACCTACCTCCTCGAGTCATCACACATTCATCATTACAACTATCAAGTATTTCACAAAATATATGGAAGAAATTCCCCTTACCACTACAATAGGACCTCACATAGCAGAGTTCATATTGCATAATCTCATTTGTTATTTTGGTATTCCATTCGAGATCATTTTTGATAATGGGACATCGTTCAAGAATAAATATGTGCTTGATTTGATGGCAAAGTATAATATCTAGCATAGCTTTTCAACACCCTATTATCTACAATCAAATGGGCAAGTAGAGGCATCAAATATTATCTTTATTGCCATTCTAAAGAAAACAATTAAAGAAAATCACATCGATTGGTGCATGTAAATTCCCCTTTCTCTATGGGCCTACCACACTAGTATTCGGATGCCCACTGGGGACACTCCATTTTTGCTAGTGTATGGCACTGAGGTAGTCATGCCTATAGAGGTAGAAATACCATCGCTATGCATATCCATGCAAGAGTTCATAGATTATGATACTGTGTGATAGGCTCACTTAGACCAACTTACATTGCTTGATGAACGACACATCAATACCCTCAAGCACTTGCATTTTTATCAAGAGTGACTTAAGAGATCTTATAACATGAAATCCCATCATAGAGACTTTCAAGTTGGTGACCTCATTCTAAAAGAGAACTAGTAAAATTCTAATTTTCCACCCCATCTACGGGATAAGTTTATGGCAAACTAGTTAGGTCCTTTCGTCATCACTAAGATTAGATTCAAAACTTACCACCTATTCTCCCTTGAAGGTATCGAGGATCCTTAACCCTTGAACATCCTCCATCTATATACTTTCCATACCTAGAGCACTTTGGACCACCCTAAAAATCTCCAAGGATATATACAAACTGCTTGGTCAACCCAAAATGCTCCTAGGCGGTCTACGACTATATAGGTCACCCCAAAATGCTCCAAGAGTATCTAAACATCACTTGGTCAACCCAAAATGCTCCTAGGTGGTCTACAACCATCTAGGCCACCCCAAAATGCTCCAAGGGTATCTACAAACCACTTGGTCAACCCAAAACACTCCTAGGTGGTCTATGAACATCTAGGTCACCCCAAAATGATCCAAGGGTATCTACAAACCACTTGGTCAACCCAAAATACTCTTAGGTGGTCTAGGACCATGTAGGTCACCCTAAAATGCTCTAAGGGTATCTACAAACCACTTGTTCAACCCAAAATGCTCCTACATAATCTAGGACCATCTAGGTCACCCAAAAATTCTTCAAGGGTATCTACAAACCACTTGGTCAATCCAAAATACTCCTAGGCAATATAGGACTGTATAGGTCACCCCAAAATGCTCCAAGGGTATCTATACACCACTTGGTCAACCCAAAATGATCCTAGGTGGTCTACAACCATCTAAGTCACATCAAAATACTCCAAGGGTATCTACACATCACTTGGTCAACCCAAAATACTCCTATGTAGTCTACGACCATATAGGTCACCCCAAAATGCTCCAAGGGTATCTACAAACTACTTGGTCAACCCAAAATACTCCTAGGTGGTCTATGACCATCTAGGTCTCCCAAAAATTCTCCAAGGGTATCTACAAACTACTTGGTCAATCTAAAATGCTCCTAGGTGGTCTATGACTATATAGGTCATGCTAAAATACTCCAAGGGTATCTACAAATTGCTTGGTCAACCAAAAATACTCCTAGGTTGTCTATGTCTATCTAGGTGATCCCAAAATGCTCTAAGGGTATCTACACACCACTTGGTCAACCCAAAATTCTCCTAGGTGGTCTAAAACCATCTAGGTCACCCCAAAATTCTCCAAGGGTATTTACACATCGCTTGGTCAACCCAAAATATTCCTAGGTGGTCTACGACCATCTAGGTCACCCTAAAATACTCCAAGGGTATCTACAAACCATTTGGTCAACCCAAAATTCTCCTAGGTGATCTACAATCATCTAGGTTACCCAAAAATTCTCCAAAGGTATTTAAACATGGTTTGGTCAATCCAAAATGCTCCTAGGTGGTCTACGACCATCTAGGTCACACCAAAATGCTCCAAGGGTATCTACACACTACTTTGTCAATCCACAATGCTCCTAGGTGGTATACGACCATCTAGGTCACTCCAAAATGCTCCAAGGGTATCTACATGACTTTCTAGGTCACCCAAAATGCTCCAATGGTATCTCCACATCACTTGGTCAACCCAAAATACTCTTAGGAATTCTACGACCATCTATATCACCCCAAAATACCCCAAAAGTGTTTATAATCCCTTTGGTCACCCCAAAAACCCCAATGGTATTTGTTAAGTGCATTGATCAAACTAAATATACATATATAAAAAATAAATAAAAAGATCATAAAAACATCAAAATATAAAAATACTGCATTACATTGCATTTCCTATCACTACATTATACAATCACTTGTATTAGGCATACTCATCATTGCACTTTACATTTTAGAATTGGTCATACATGTCTAGCACTAAGACTGTAAACTAGTCATCACTAAAAATCAATTGTGTCAAAGTCATCACTCACATAATTTCATATTTCACTTATCATTTCCACCTACATTTTCTATGCTTCATATTTGTGTCCTTTCCCTTCACCTAGTTATTTTTTCTAGAATGTCATTAGGGTTTTTTTCACTCATAAATATCTAGTTTTATTTTCATATTTTATAGAAATCTATCCTAATTTTTATAAGGTAGAGAATTAATTAGATTGTACCTTGTATACATAAAATCCCACCACATTTTCACACTAATAAATCTAAGTATTGCATAAGGAAATATGAAACCTATGAAGTGGTCTATGTTTGAAGAACACAAGATTATACTGAGAGGGGGGGTGAACAGTATAGCACCCACTTTTTACTTTCTTTCCAAACCAATATCAATTAGTGTCCTTAATTGCAATAACCAAATATAGCAGTGTGCATTAATGACATAGATAGCAATAGTAAACAAGTGCACAAATCACCACACATAATTGAGACACAAGATTTAACGTGGTTCCCCCAATGTGGGGTACTCCACAAGATAATCTCCTTATAATATTTCACACAAAAATAAGGATCCTTATCCCAATACAAATGATTACTTTGATCTGCTCAAAGCTAGGCAATACACTGATCTTCTCAGGTAGGCAATCCATTGATCTACTTCAGCAAGCTCACCAAGAACTTGCCCAAAAATTCTCTAGCAAGCTCACTAAGAACTTGCCCAAAATCTGCTCTAGCAAGCTCACTAAGAACTTGGCACTGCTCTATCCTAGAACTCACAATTTGAACTTGCTCATATGACTTTACTCCTACTCTGCTCAACAAGCTCACTAAGAACTTGCTCAAAATCTGCTCAACAAGCTCACCAAGAACTTGCTCAAAATTCTCAACAAGCTCACTAAGAACTTGCTCAAAATTTGCTCAACAAGCTCACCAAGAACTTGCTCAAAATCTGCTCAACAAGCTCACCAAGAACTTGCTCAAAATTTGTCCCAAATATGTCCAAAAGAACTTCTCAAAGGCTCAATAAATCATCCACAAAAATGGTCACAAATATATCCACAAATCTATCCCAAAAGCCTTCTCAAAGGCTCAACCAATCATGCTCAAGTAGCACTCAAATCTCATCCACAAATCTATGAAGGCAAGGCTCAATGATGAATTCAATAATGAATGGCAATGCACTCTACAATGGATGACAACAATGATCCACAATGATCTCAACTCAAATCAATCTCAACTCAACTCAAGTCAATCTTAACTCAACTCAAATATTATAGAAGCATAAAGAGAATTGTTAGAGACTCAATATGTTCTAATCTCAAAGCTCAATCTCAACTCAAATCAGAATTATAGAATTGTTTGTTTCATGGGACTTGAACAATCACCTCACACAATCACTTGACTAGGCTCAATCAACTCAACTCAACCAATCACCACAAGGGACAACTCTTTCTCACAAAACCCTAGTCCAAGCATGTATCAACCAACTCAAATGTTTCCAACAATGCTCAACCACAAATCTCACATAACAATGATACTCATGTTCTTTTCTAACTCAAGTTCTTTGCATAACCAATGGGCTTCAACAACTATGCTTATAAAACAAGGTTTAAACACAACTCTCAAACCAGAAAACCTTGAAGCATTCAACCAACCACTTTCAAAAAGGAAACCACAATCAATCCTTTTCTCTCCAATGATATTTCAGAAATCAACCACCATAAACAAAGTCAATGGAGAATATTGCTCATACCTTTTGATGCCTTATTGGATGTCCACTAAATCTGCCACACTCAACAAACTTCTTTTTCAACTTTCAACAAGGGTTAGAGATCATGATTAATATCACAACAATAATATCCAAATAACACCTTATCACTCCTACTCAATAAGATACAACATGTCCCCTCATGAAAGAATTAATCACCTTTGAAAAAGAACAAAACAACCTTCACTTTTGAAACCCTTTACAAAAATAGAAATATCTCTTTACATACACCTTATTTCTCCCTCTAAGCAAGTTAATCAAATAGCCCTCGAAATAAGCTTTCCAATGATATATAATATGATATACTTTCAAAAGGAGAAACACTAAAAATCTCTCTTTTTCTAAACATGCATCACAACCCTTATTCCTCCTAGGGCAACTTTAGAAAAATAAAATATATTAAAAAAATTATTAACTTGCCTCTGTCCCTGATGGGATTCGATCTCGTGACGTCTCCTTGCTCAGCGCTTTAACCACAACCAACCTTTCATTGGGCCACACGCCCTCACGTGTCCAAAGGGACACGAACAAAAACTTATATCATAAACTTCTGCACCCTTCGAAAAACTTAACAACGCTTCGAGCGCTTCAACAAAGCAAATAACCATGGTGGGACTCGATCGTAGGACCTCCTATGTAACACACAATGCATGAACCGCTAGGCCAAATATGCCTATGCATCTTATTAAACTCCACGAATGATTTTTCAATAGACCAAAGTCACACTTCTCTCTCTTTTCGCAATTCGTTCCCCAATCGAAGGCATTCAAAAAATAAGCGTTGGGGTTCATGAAGTCTAAGCTTTTGTTGGCATATATATATGCCTTTCCTCTTTCTTTAGATGTCGATGCTATAAATTAATATAGCCTTTCCTCCTTTCTTTAGTCGGCGCTAAAATTAATATATTTAATTTTAAAATTTAAATTTAAATTTTAAATAATTTAAAATTTAAACTAAATATTTAAAAATAAATATCTCCATCATCGGGGCACCTTTTTCGATGAAACGAAAAGCCAATCTGGGTTTTAAGAAAAACCCATTTCAAATCTGCCATCCATGGTTTTAAATAAAACCTTTTATTTTGCCTGCCTTGGTTTTCACAAAAACCCTGTATATATCCATGCTCTCCAAAATATCATAAATGCTTATTTATGAAATGCTTTGGCCACCAAAACTCAATGTGATCCATGTGAAATCAATGACAACATAAAATAACTCAAATTTCCAACAATCTCCCCTTTGTCATTGATGGCAACACCTCTAATGCAAAAACCACAATCACTACAAAAACCATCTCTGAGAATCAAAGTTGCTCCCCCGACTCAATACTCTCTATGGAGGCTGCTCCCCCTAACTCAATGCTCTCTTTGGAGGCTGCTCCCCCTAACTCAATGCTCTCCCCCTTACTCAAATCTCTCCCCCTTTGACATCAATGGCAAAAGGGACACCTATGGGGCTAAAAGATATGACTCTTAAGCTTAGCCCCCTCACCACCTTCTCTCTTGAGGTGATTAATTTTGGGGTGGGAGTACTTTTACTCCCATATTACATTGTTTCTTTCCTCTCTCAACTTCCTTCCATATTTTTTTGATATCCTTCTCTTGATGAATTACTTGATCTTCTTGTCTTGAACCTGTTTGACCTTTTTTCTTGAACCTGTTTGACCTTCTTGTCTTGAACCTGTTTGGAATTGAGTCCTACACCATTTTGCAATATGTCCAAAGTTATTGCAATTAAAACACTTGATATTGTAGCCTTTGGATGGTGCCCATATCCTGAATTCTTTCTTGAAATAATTTCCATATCCATTCCTTTCCTGAACCTTGTATTGTGAAGTTTTGTTTTCATGACCATTATGACCATGACTTCTGATTTGTGTAGCTCTAAAACCAAAACCATGTTGCTCATTTTCTTTGCACTGAGAAGCTCTATGACCAATCCTGTTGCATAAGAAGCAATGTCCCTGAAAACCATACCTTCTTCCTTTGAAGTTTCTTCTAGAAAAATCAAACTTCTTTGATCCATGGATCCTGTAGTGTATAGCCCTGTGTCCAAATCCATTACAAGAAAAACAATGTCCTTGAAAAGCCCTTTGTTCATGCCTTGGTTCCTCATACCTTTCTTGACCATTATCCTTATGATCATTTTCAACTTGTGCATTGCATCCTTGAACCTTCTTTGTAGTATCTAAATCCTCTTCCTTAGTTTCTTCCTTGCTTTCCTCTTCAAGAATTTATTTTCCTTTTGAACTTGATTCACCTATCTCAAAACAAGATCCAAACTGAATATTTGGAGCCATAGGAACTTTGGAACTTTCTTCATAAAACTTAGGTGCTTCCTTGCTTTCATCTTTTAGAACTTCCTTTCCTTTTGAGTGTGATTCCCCAAACCTGAAATATGAGACCTTTGGTGCTTTGGGACCTTCCTCTTCTTTCTCTTCATTTGTGTCAAATAGCAAATTGGCATCCATATTTATTGTCTCTGAAATACATGTTTCCTTCTTAGTGAAAATATCTTGACCTTTTGAGTCATGTGATGGATCAAACTTCTCAAGTATGGAACATCTCAATTCTTTTAGATTCTCCTTAACCTCTTGTAGTTGCTCATGGATATCATTGAAGTCTTCCTTTAGATCAACTGAGACATCTATCTTTCTTACAATGTTCTCTTGCTTAACTTCTTCTGTTTGGAGTGAATGTTCTTCTTCTACTTCTTTTATCCCATAGAAAAACCCTTCTTCATCTTCACTGTCACTAAGATCATTATAATCTTCTATAGCAAACAAACTTTCATGATTTCTTTGACCATGCCTATTTCCTTGATGTGTCATCTCATCTTCACTATCACTGAAACCATTGCAATATCCTGATCTGTGATCTCTTTGACCACATACAAAGCATTGTTCTCTTTCACCTTCTATTCCTAGGAATAGATGTTCTTCCTTTTCATCATCTGACTTGTCTCTATCACTGTGATCTGAGCTATCACTTGCTTCTACAATGTAGAAAGTTTTCTTTGTCTTACGAAAACTTTTCTTCTTCTCATACTTGCTTTGCTTGTACTTGTTATCTTTGTCATGCTTATACTTTCCATATTCTTTTCTTCTGTGACCCTATTTTTCATCATCACTATTTTCTTCATGTGGACACTTGTGTGCATAGTGACCAAAATCACCACACTTGTAGCATTTGACTTTCTTCATATCCCTATAATTTCTTAAGTCCTTTTTCCTTTTGATGAAGTTAGCTTCCTCATCATTATCTGAATCTCTATCTGTCTCTGGAACTTTCCCTTTCTTTTTCTCTGAAGCCTTGAATGCAATCTCTTTTATTGGAACTTGATGCTTACTCACCCTCATCTCATAAGTTGTGAGAGTTCCTTGTAGTTCTTCCATTGTTAGCTTGTTGATATCCATTGTTTCTTCTATTGCTGAAACCTTTGCATCATACTTCATGGGAAGTGATCTCAAAACCTTTTGAGTAACTTCTGATTCTTTCATCTCAAATCCTAGGCCTCTCATGGTGTTAGTAATCTCATCAACTCGAAGTAAAAACTTTGCAATATCTTCAGAATCTTCCATTTTCAATTCCTCAAATATTTTTCTATGAGTTTGTAGTTTTGCCAACTTTACCTTTGAATCTCCTTCATAAGTATTCCGCAACTTGGTCCACATTTCATTAGCTGAATTACATACCATGACCTTTGCAAAATCTATTTCACGTAGCCCACTCAAAATACAATTCATTGCCCTTGCATTGATCTCAACCAATTTCTTGATAGTCTTATCTACCTCGGGATCACCTTCAACCTTATACTCTTTTTCAACCATCTGCCATACCTCATATCCTTGTGATATCAAGTAGTTCTTCATTCTCATGCTCTAGAAAGCATAATTGTTACCATCAAATAGTGGAGCCTTATTTGTAGATAATCCATTCTGTGAAGCCATCTGTGTTCTTGTAGAATCTACCCTCAAGTTGTTAGCCTTTTCGAAGGAACCCGCTCTGATACCAATTGAAGAACACAAGCTTATACTGAGAGGGGGGGTGAATAGTATAGCACCCACTTTTTACTTTCTTTCCAAACCAATATCAATTAGTGTCCTTAATTGCAATAACCAAATATAGCAGTGTGCATTAATGACATAGATAGCAATAGTAAACAAGTGCACAAATCACCACACACAATTGAGACACAAGATTTAACATGGTTCCCCCAATGTGGGGTACTCCACAAGATAATCTCCTTATAATATTTCACATAAAAATAAGGATCCTTATCCCAATACAAATGATTACTTTGATCTGCTCAAAGCTAGGCAATACACTGATCTACTTAGGTAGGAAATCCATTGATCTGCTTCAACAAGCTCACCAAGAACTTGCTCAAAAATGCTCTAGCAAGCTCACTAAGAACTTGCCAAAATCTGCTCTAGCAAGCTCACTAAGAACTTGCCAAAATTCTAAAGCTCACTAAGAACTTGCCAAATTCTAAAGCTCACTAAGAACTTGCCCAAAATCTGCTCTAGCAAGCTCACTAAGAACTTGCCCAAAATTTCTAACAAGCTCACTAAGAACTTGCCCAAAATCTGCTCAACAAGCTCACTAAGAACTTGCTCAAAATCTGCTCAACAAGCTCACCAAGAACTTGCTCAAAATCTGCTCAACAAGCTCACTAAGAACTTGCTCAAATTCTCAACAAGCTCTACTTTTAGAACTTGCTCAAATCTTCACAAGCTCACTAAGAACTTGCTCAAAATCTCAACAAGCTCACTAAGAACTTGCTCAAATCTGCTCAAACTCCACAAGAACTTGCTCAAAAGTTCTCAAAGCTCAATCAATAATACACAAAAATTGCCACAAATCTATCCACAAATCTATCCCAAAAGCCTTCTCAAAGGCTCAACCAATCATGCTCAAGTAGCACTCAAATCTCATCCACAAATCTATGAAGGCAAGGCTCAATGATGAATTCAATAATGAATGGCAATGCACTCTACAATGGATGACAACAATGATCCACAATGATCTCAACTCAAATCAATCTCAACTCAACTCAAGTCAATCTTAACTCAACTCAAATCTTATAGAAGCATAAAGAGAATTGTTAGAGACTCAATATGTTCTAATCTCAAAGCTCAATCTCAACCCAAATCAGAATTATAGAATTGTTTGTTTCATGGGACTTGAACAATCACCTCACACAATCACTTGACTAGGCTCAATCAACTCAACTCAACCAATCACCACAAGGGACAACTCTTTCTCACAAAACCCTAGTCCAAGCATGTATCAACCAACTCAAATGTTTCCAACAATGCTCAACCACAAATCTCACATAACAATGATACTCATGTTCTTTTCTAACTCAAGTTCTTTGCATAACCAATGGGCTTCAACAACTATGCTTATAAAACAAGGTTTAAACACAACTCTCAAACCAAAAAACCTTGAAGCATTCAACCAACCACTTTCGAAAAGGAAACCACAATCAATCCTTTTCTCTCCAATGATATTTCAGAAATCAACCACCATAAACAAAGTCAATGGAGAATATTGCTCATACCTTTTGATGCCTTATTGGATGTCCACTAAATCTGCCACACTCAACAAACTTCTTTTTCAACTTTCAACAAGGGTTAGAGATCATGATTAATATCACAACAATAATATCCAAATAACACCTTATCACTCCTACTCAATAAGATACAACATGTCCCCTCATGAAAGAATTAATCACCTTTGAAAAAGAACAAAACAACCTTCACTTTTGAAACCCTTTACAAAAATAGAAATATCTCTTTACATACACCTTATTTCTCCCTCTAAGCAAGTTAATAAAATAGCCCTCGAAATAATATTTCCAATGATATATAATATGATATACTTTCAAAAGGAGAAACACCAAAAATCTCTCTTTTTCTAAACATGCATCACAACCCTTATTCCTCCTAGGGCAACTTTAGAAAAATAAAATATATTAAAAAAATTATTAACTTGCCTCTGTCCCTGATGGGATTCGATCTCGTGACGTCTCCTTGCTCAGTGCTTTAACCATATCCAACCTACCATTGGGCCACATGCCCTCACGTGTCCAAAGGGACACGAACAAAAACTTATATCATAAACTTCTGCACCCTTCGAAAAACTTAACAACGCTTTGAGCGCTTCAACAAAGCAAATAACCATGACGGGACTCGATCGTAGGACCTCCTGCATAACACACAATGCATGAACCACTAGGCCAAAGATGCCTATGCATCTTATTAAACTCCATGAATGATTTTTCAATAGACCAAAGTCACACTTCTCTCTCTTTTCGCAATTCGTTCCCCAATTGAAGGCATTCAAAAAATAAGCGTTGGGTTCATGAAGTCTAAGATTTTGTTGGCATATATATATATGCCTTTCCTCTTTCTTTAGACGTCGGTGCTATAAATTAATATAGCCTTTCCTCCTTTCTTTAGTCGGCGCTAAAATTAATATATTTAATTTTAAAATTTAAATTTAAATTTTAAATAATTTAAAATTTAAACTAAATATTTAAAAATAAATATCTCCATCATCGGGGCACCTTTTTCGATGAAACGAAAAGCCAACCTGGGTTTTAAGAAAAACCCATTTCAAATCTGCCATCCATGGTTTTAAATAAAACCTTTTATTTTGCCTGCCTTGGTTTTCACAAAAACCCTGTATATATCCATGCTCTCCAAAATATCATAAATGCTTATTTATGAAATGCTTTGGCCACCAAAACTCAATGTGATCCATGTGACATCAATGACAACATAAAATAACTCAAATTGCCAACAAGGTTACCTTAAGTGAAAATTTTATCTTGGTCATCCCCCTATTTGAATGGTTTAAAAATGTTGAGAATTAACAAAAGGACAAGCTCTTCCTTATCCAATTCCACAAAATAAATAGTGGTTTTCACCACTATCAATAAGCAAAATATCAAAAAGAAAAAATCAAAAACAAAATAAATAGTTTTTATCACCACTCTCCAAATCTCTTGCTCAAAGAAAATAAAATACAAAATAAATAAATATTTTCATCACTAAGGATGAGTAAGTACCCCAAATCAAATAAGAGAAAATAAGGGAGTCATGATCTTGAATCCTTGGAATTATCAACATTTGACAAACCATAAGGTGATCCTCATTACAGTTTAGGTGGAATCAATCCTGCCTATAAATGGTGGTATCCTTACGCATGATGATATTTCTATCACATTAGCATTTTGTGTGTACAAACCAATATTTGCATGTGGATGAGCTAGTTTTTGGTAGCCTATACTACCTAGTGGTCTAATCCAAATACGTACAAAACCTAGGATCGTGATACTCATAGAGTCTTTAGTACATATGGGCTAAGTCAATCCTATTTGACACTGGGGTAACCTTATGCTTATCACAAAATGAACTCACTTGCACAAAAGAATATTGAGTATCTAGGCCATCCTAGTAGATTCATACCTTGTCAAAAAGTCTTACATGGTTAGTATATAACTTTTGACCAGTTGACTAGAGTGTTTGAGTCTCATGAAAACCTCAGGGATATTCTATAACATTCTACTATTCATTCCATTTCATACCATTTTATCACAAATCCATGACATAGTCTCATGACAACATTTCAAATGAATTAATGAATTCTATATAGTCTATGGTGCTAACATAGTATGTCCTATAGTATACACATTTCATCATCTAGATCAATACATCATCCATATCATCATACATCCATGCATATACATATCATCAAATCAAATCACATTACAACATATGCATACATGATAACATCCATCATAATATCATAAAGTAAATAAATACATTGCATACATCTCATAAAGCAGTACGAAACTAAAACATGACAAACACAAAAAATCTCATATATATATGTATATGTATGGGGTAAAAAGATACATCATAATCCTTGAGTTGCATGTAGGCTACAATAAAGTGGTGTTGGAAATTTGAGTTATTTTATGTTGTCATTGATGTCACATGGATCATTGATGTCATATGGATCACATTTGAGTTTTTGTGGTAACAACACTTCATAAATAATCATTTATGATATTTTGGAGAGCATGGATATATACAGTTTTTTTGTGAAAACCAAGGTAGGCAAAATAAAAGGTTTTATTTAAAACCATGGATGAAATATTTGAAATGGGTTTTTCTTAAAACCCATGTTGGATTTTTGTTTCATCAAAAAAGGTGCCCCGATGATGGAGATATTTAATTTTAAATATTTAGTTTAAATTTTAAATTATTTAAAATTAAAAATAAAATTATAGCGTCGACGTCTAAAGAAAGGAGGAAAGGCATATATATATATACATATACATATATATATATATATACATATACATATATATATATATATATATATATATATATATATATATATATACATATATATATATATATATATATACATATATATATATATATATATATATATATACATATATATATATATATATATATATATATATATATATATATATATATATACATATCTATATATATATATATAAATGCCACCAAAAGTTTCGATAAATTCTTGTCCTTGATTTTTGAATGCATTCGAATTGATAATGTAATGAAAGAAGAGCTTGTGCGTTGAAGCATGTGTAAAGAGGTGTGTGAAGGGTTTATGAAATTTGGGTCCATTTAAGAATCATTTGTGAGGGATAACCAAATGTATAGGCACATTTAGCCTAGTGGTTCGTGCAATGTGTAAGAAGTAGGAGGTCCTGCAATCGAGTCTCGTCGGGGATGCTTGTTGTGTTGAAACACTCGAAGCATTTTTTAGTTTTTGAAGGGTGTAGAATATTGAGGTATTTTTTTTGGTTCATGCCACTTTTAACACATGAGGTCATGTGGCCCAACGGTGGCTTGGCTTTGGTTAATGTGCCGAGCGAGGAGGCATCAAGGAATCGAATCCCATCAGGGACAAAGGCAAGTTAATATTTTTTAATATTTTATTTTTCTAAAGTTGCCCTAGGAGAAATAAGGGTTATGATGCACCTTAAGAAAAAGAGAGATTTTTGGTGATTTTCTTTTTGGAAGTATAGCATATTATATATCATTGGAAAGCTTACTTCAATGGATATTTGATTAACTTGCTTAGAGGGAGAAATAAGGTGTGTGTAAAGAGATATACCTGATTTTATAAATAGGTTCAAAAGTGAAGGTTGCTTTGTTATTTTTCAAAGAGGATTAATTATTTCACGAGGGGAAATGATGTATTTTATTGAGTAGGAGTAATAAGGTGTTATTTGTATATTATTTTTGTGTTATTAATCATGATCTCTAACCCTTATTGAAATTTAAAAAAAAAAATTTGTTGAGTGTGGCAGATTTAGTGGACAACTAATAAAACATAAAAAAGGTATGAGCAATATTCTCCATTGACTTTGTTTATGGTGGTTGATTTTTGAAATATCATTAGAGAGAAAAGGATTGATTGTGGTTTCATTTTTGAAAGTGGTTGGTTGAATGCTTCAAGGTTTTTTGGTTTGATATTTGTGTTTAAACCTTGTTTTATAAGCATTATTTTTGAAGCCATTAGTTGTGTGAAAAACTTGAGATAGGGTTTGAGAAGAACATGAGTATCATTGTTATGTGAAGAATGTTTTATAAGCATTGTTATTGAAACCCATTGATTGTACAAAGAAATTGAACTTGATTTTAATTGCTATGTGATATTTGTGGTTAAGCATTGTTGAAAACATTTTGAGTTGGTTGATACATGCTTGGACTAGGGATTGTGAGAAAGAGTTGTTCCTTGTTGTGATTGGTTGAGTAGAGTTGTTTGAGCCTAGTCAATTGAATTAGTGAAGTGGTTGTTCAAATTCCATGAAACAAACTATTCTATATTCTAATTTGAGTTGATATAATTGTGGATCATTGTTGTCATCCATTGTAGAGTGCATTACCATTCATTGTTGATTTCATCATTGAGCCTTGCATTCATAGATTTGTGGATGAGATTTGAGTACTACTTGAGCATGATTGAGTGAGACTTTAAGAAGTCCTTTGGGATAGATTTTTGGATAAATTTGTGGCATCTTTTGTGCATGATTGATTGATAATTTAAGAAGGCTTTTGGGATAGATTTTTGGACAGATTTGTGGCAGCTTTTGTGCATGATTGATTGAGCCTTTGAGAAGGCTTTTGGATAGATTTCTAGACATATTTGTGGTAGCTTTTGTGCATGATTGATTGAGCCTTTGAGAAGGATTTTGGATAGATTTGTGGAAAAATTTGTGGACATATTTTGAAAAAGTTCTTGGTGAGCTTGTTGAGCATATTTGAGCAAGTTATTGGTGAGCTTTCTAGAGCATATTTTGAGTAAGTTCTTGGTGAGCTTGCTAAAGCAAATTTTGAGCAAGTTCTTGGTGAGCTTGCTAAAGCAAATTTTGAGTAAGTTCTTGGTGATCTTGCTGAAGCAAATTTTGAGCAAGTTCATGGTGAGCTTGCTAGAATAGTTTTTGAGTAAGTTCTTGGTGAGCTTGTTGAAGCATATTTTGAGCAAGTTCTTGGTGAGTTTTCTAGAGCATATTTTGAGTAAGTTCTTGGTGGCCTTGCTGAGCATATCAATGGATTGCCTACCTGAGTAGATTAGGATTGTCTTGCTAAGCAGATTAGTGGATTATTGATATGGAAATTAAAATGAAGCTAATTATTATTGAAAACATAGGACTTTAAATAAGTCCAAAAATAAAACCGTAATCCTAGAAATCATGAACTGCTCCAAGGATTTACGTACACAAATCCGGAAAGGCTAAAGATGTAAGCCCTACAATGCCAAAAACAAAAACACCTAGACCTAGACCATTCAACGGAGGAAACAAACAACTCACGTTGATTATTCAGCTGACTAAGTCCTAATGAATTTATCCTAGGTCTAAAAATAATTAGCCCCTAGGTCTAAGTTTCCTCATCATTCGTCCCAACAAAAGAAGCATTGGACTCCAATGCTTTTAACAAAGAGGGAAAATCTCGGGACAGAATGTGAGCAGAAATCCAGCGAGCCTGATGTGGAAATTGGCCTCGGCGGGCCACAAGATATGAAGTAGAAACACCTTGGCGTGTTTGTCGGGTCTTCGTATCAAAGACTGTATCGGCGTCAAGCGGAAGCTGAGCATCAGGAACCACATCAACTGGATGTATGATGGTTGGAACTGTCTCCAATGTGGAATCATAGTATGGTTTGAGAAGATCAACATTGACAACATCGTGAATGCCAAGATGAGCTGGAAGGTCCAAGCGAAAGGCATTCTCAGAGATTTGCTGAAGAATAGTATAAGGCCCATAACGAAGAGGCTTGATTTTGCTATGTGCCTTATCTGCAAATCGTCGTTTGTCAAGATGAAACCATACTTTGTCACCAACTTGAAAGGAATGAGGAGTGCGGTGCTTGTCCATCTGTTGTTTCTGCTTTTGTTGAGTCTTCTGAAGAATTTGAACCACTTTGGCTTGAAGACTCTACAAATGTTGTACAAAAGAGTTGGCCTTGTCTTGTTCCTTCTGAATGTGCATTGTGGTTGAAGAAGGCAAAGACAAAGGTAACTCATAAGGAGCAAGTGGTTGAAAACCAAAACACACTTCAAATGGAGAGTGCCCGGTAGAACTGTGGACGGCCCTGTTGTAGGCGTGCTCAATGTGAGTGAGGCTTAAGTCCCACTTGGCTGGAGTGGAATGATGGTAAATCCTCAAACTCTGCACTAGAGTACGATTAACTACCTCTGTCCGCCCATCGGATTGAGGATGATAAGCGATAAAGAAGTTAAGAGATACTCCCAAAATCTTCCAAAGAGATCACCAAAAGTGACCCACAAAGCGTGAGTCACGATCAGAGACAATGCTGGTAGGAAGACCAAAAGAACGCCATACCACCTCAAAGAAGAGTTGGGCAAGATCCTATGCAGTACTTGTCTTGCGACAAGGAATGAATTTGGCCATTTTGCTGAATCTATCCACCACAACAAAGACACAATCATGCTTGCATACTGTCATTGGAAAACCACTCAAGAGATCCATGGAAATGCTTTCCCACGGACGAGAAGGAATGGGCAAAGGCATGCTCATTCCCAATGTCCTATTGGCTGATTTGGAGCGATTACATATGGCACATTGTCGCAAGAAGCGAAGAACATCTCTTTGCATGTGTGGCCAAAAGAAAAACCTCTGAAGATGATGAAGAGTTTTTTGCCTACCAAAATGTCCCCCATAGAGTGTGGAATGAGCCTCCTTCAGAAGAGACTCCCTGTTCCCATGAGGAACACAAAGTTTGTCCAATTTGTACAACAGTCCATCCTGAATATGAAAGTCTTGAAGAGCTCTCAAATTTGAAGAAGAAGGATTGGAAAGTTGGTGGAAAACTTTGCCAAAATCTGGATCCATAGGATACTGTGTAGGCCAAGTTTGGAAGCCAAGATGAGAAGTAGTGACAATTGTCAAAACAAGAGTAGAAGGAGGACGACTCAAACAATCAGCCACTGCATTGTTTCGTCCTTTCTTGTACTTGATTACCAAATGGAATTGTTGCAAGTACGATGCCCATTTCATGTGCCTAGCTTCCTCAATTTTTGTTTGAGATTGAAGAAACTTAAGGGGCATGTGATCTGTATGAACAATTGTTTCTTTTCCCAAGAGATAATGCCTCCAATACTTGATTGCTTGAACCAAAGCATAGAACTCCTTATCATATGTAGAATAGTTCTTCTTGGCCTCTGAAAATGTTTCTGAATGATAGGCCACTGGATGGCCATTCTGCATGAGCACAGCTCCAAGTGCAACTTGCGAAGCATCAGTTTCTATCTCAAATGGTTGAGACAAATCAGGAAGAACAAGAACTGGTGCAGTACTCAATTTGTGTTTCAATGTGTCAAAGGCTTTTTGTTGATCCTTTGTCCACTGAAACTGAACTTTGATCTTTGTCAAATAGTGTAAAGGTGCAGCAATAGAAGAATATCCTCCAATGAACTTGCGATAGAAATTAGCAAGTCCAAGAAAACTCCTTAACTCCGTGATGGAAGTAGGAGTTGGCCAAGAGAAGATAACTTCAACTTTGGAAGGATCTACTTGCACACCTTTTTCACTAATTACAAACCCAAGATAGGCAATGAATGTTTGCCCAAATGAACACTTAGGAAAATTTGCATACAATTGGTTCTTTCGAAGAGTTTGAAGAACCGTTTCCAAGTGTTCCAAATGATTCTCCCAAGTAGAAGAATATATAAGAATGTCATCCAAATAGATGATTACAAATTGATCTAGACAATCTCTGAATACTTCATTCATCAGCCGCATGAATGTAGCTGGAGCATTTGTAAGGCCAAAGGGCATGACAAGCCACTCAAAGAGCCCCATTTTGGTCTTAAATGTTGTTTTCCAAGTGTCTTCTGCTTGAATTCTCACCTGATGATACCCACTTTTGAGATCAATTTTGGAGAAGAATTTTGCACCTTGCAATTGGTCCAAAAGATCATCAATGCGAGGAAGTGGATAACGATTCTTGATTGTAATCTTATTGAGTGCCCTGAAATCAATGCATAATCTCCATGTGCCATCCTTCTTCAACACAAGCAAGATAGGAGAAGCACAAGGGGAAGTACTGGGTTTGATGAACCCTTTAGTCAACAATGCTTGAATTTGCTTTTTAATTTCTTCCATTTGCACTATTGATTGTCTATACATTGAAGAATTAGGAAGAGAAGATGCGGGAACAATCTCAATACTATGATTAATCTGTCTTTCAGGAGGAAGACTTGTGGGTTCTTGAAAAACATCAAAAAATGATTGAAGTATTGAATGAACTGAAGAACTCCTATTATTAGTGTGCTTAGGTGCTTGCTTTTCTTCTTGAATTGGTCTGATGAAGATGAGTGCTAATTCCTTTGCTTGATTTACAGCTTTGCGTGCTTGTCTACAACTCAACATCAAATTATGTGGTGTTTGTTGTGTACTTCTGATTATGAATGCTTTATTGTCTTTGTGCAAAGTGTATGTATTTTTGTACCCATCATGTATAGACCTCCTATCATATTGATAGGGTCTTCCAAGCAACAAGCCACAACAATCCATTGGAGTTACATCGCACACAACCGAGTCCACAAAAGAAGGACTGAAAGCAAAATTCACAGTGCAAGTGTGTGTGATGTCGGATGTAATCCCATTGTCCTTCCATCCCAAAGGATAAGGATGAGGATGGGGATTCATCGGTAACTTCAGTTTGTCAACAACGGACCTCGCAATTAGATTTTTCTGCGAGCCGCTATCGATTATACAATCAACCATAAAGGTGTCACTGAGATGGACCGTAGTCACAAACAAATTCTCGCGATCACCTTGTGAAGTATTCATAAGGGTCAATTTGTTTAACCTTGCCAATTCCTTATAAGGCTTACGTTCCCTTGTAGCCTCAATGGGACTTTCTTGTGAGTCCTCATTGGAAGGCTTTACAACTAGGGATTGTTTCTTCACATTTTGCAACTTAAAACACCTCTTTTGAGTATGCCCTGGCTTTTTACAATAATTACAAATCAAAGGTGACTTAGAAGAAGAAGATTTTTGTGAAGAAGAAGAAGGGGAAGATGAAGAAGAGGGAGAAGGAGAAGAAGAAGATTTAGCTCCCTTGGAAGGTTGAGGAGAAGCCTTCTGATTTCCTCCTGACGTAGAAGAGCGAGTCCCACGCGATTGCTCCCTTATTTCCTCCTCAGCAAGAAGGGCTTGATTGAAAGCCATGTCAATGTTAACAATCAACTTGTATTTCATCTTCTTGTAAATGGGTTCCTGCAAACCACTTTTGAATTTGTTAACAAGTTGTGCTGCATTATCCTGTATAGAATTCAAAATTCGCAACTTGCTAAATTGAAAAATATAATCATGAACAGTCATATTGGAGGTTTGTCGAAGACGAAGCCACTTGATCTCAAGCTCAGTGGCATAGTTTGAAGGATAAAAATTATTCTTCAATACTCTTTGCAATTCATCCCACGTGTCAATGGGATTTTGGGTCCGTTGTCGATCAGTGACAAGGACCTTGGCAATGCCAAAAAGTTTCAACTTGGCAAAGTTAACTTCCTGATCCTTTGCGATCTTGATATACTCAAACCAACTGTCCATGTCCAAAATCCAACTGTTGAGGACCTCTGGATCTCGCGAACCAGTGTAAACAGGAACCTCACATTGTTGTTGAACTTCATTAGAAGTAACCTTATCAGCCAAAATGCTGACAAGTTGGGTTACTTGAGCCAACTTATCGGCTAATTCGGAAGCCATTTGACCCCGAGTGATCGCCAGCAAAAATTGTCACAAAAAGACAAATTACAAAATGTGCAAAATAAAATGTGCCCAAATTAATTTGCAAAAATTGCAAATGTACAATGGAAGGGCAAAAAAATAAAAATTTGCACAATGCTTTTAAAAAAAAGTCAAAATTTGACTTGGTGGAAAAGACAATTTTTTTTTTAATTGAATTTCCCTTTTTTTTTTATGGAAATATTGAATTTAAATTGAAGGTTGTCGGGCTAATCAAAAAGGATAAAGAAACAAACATTAAAACCATAGTTCGTGGATAATGCAACCGGTGTAGCTGCAACTTCAGAGCTGCACGTGTTGAAACCTCCATGACAGAATCAAAATGAAAATAGGCGGCAGTTGGGTGTCGGACGCCATGATGTGGCAGTTGGAATCCATAATCTTCAATCACAAAAATCTAGAAATGCTCAATCAACACCGTCTAACCTAGCCTTGGAATAGCATGACCTCAAAGCACGTTGCATTTATAGCATGCTAAGGCTGGCACCGTCTAGCAATTCTGACAAATGTTAGAGGCTACAGGGGATGTCCGGCTACCTGCTGGAAACCCACAGGATACAGCCGATCATGTGATACGGTCACCTTCGGGTAATTTGTCCATGATCTGTAGGCAGACTACAGAGTTTGGATGGCAAGCTGTAAACGTCCACCGTCTTTGACCAATGTTGGCTCCTCTCATAGATCTGATAGTTTGTCAGAGAACCCTTGTTGGCAGCAGTTCGTCCCCAAATATCCAGGCTAGACGTCCTGTCCATCGATGAAGAAAACCTATGCATGTGACCAACAACCACCTAATAGGAACTGCTATGGCAATCGCAGCACGAACAACAGGTTGGACACCGAATCAGATCGCAAAAAACATTTGCAGGCTTGATCGAAACAGCAAATTTTTATAGCAGCTCAATGACAAATAGATCTGGGATTGGTTGCCCTGCCCTGTCACTCCAATGTGTGTATGCATAAGGGTATAGAATGCACCCCAGCTCGGCCAGAGTATACCAAAAAATATGTTCGGAGGGTCAGGAAATAGGTTGTCATCGGCCGGCATCGAGAAGCACAAGCTTACGATCGTCAAATTTTTTTTTTTTAACAAAACAACGCCGAAAAACGTTGAGAAATCGTAGAATGTTTGTCACAAATTGGACGTCAAGAAACACAGGTCAGGAGGCATTGGAAAGTGATTGCAAGAAATTATGCCATGATCTGCCATGACGTTGTCTCCAGTTGGGGTTGGCTAACGGTGTGAATCCTCCAGGGTTTGTCAGTCGTCGAAAACTTTAGCTCCTCCTAGTAAATCTGATAATTTTCAGAAAACCCTGTCGGTGTTGGCAGTCGCCAGCCCCCAACAACATCGAGAAACGTTGACTATATGTCTAGCAGAATGGCAGACTGATGTCACTGCTTCAAAAATCATAGCTGCTACATGCTTTGAAAAATGCAGACGGTCAACGTAGCTGCACACTTTGGGATTGGCAGACAACCCTCAAATGTAGACAAAAAAAAAACCTCCGCAGAAATAAATTGCCACATGCAAAATTTTATTGCTGAAAATTTTGTCGACAAATTTTATTTTGCTTCAAAAGTTGTCGATGAAATTTTCATTGTAGCAATATTGTCAGTAATTTCTGACAACAAATGAAATTGACAACAATTTCTCCTGAGCTTCAAACAGGAACGAAGGTGGACAAACTATCCAACCCACTCTATGGAGATCAAAAATGACCCAAAATATCCAAAAATCCCTGCTCTGATACCAATGATATGGAAATTAAAATGAAGCTAATTATTATTGAAAACTTAGGACATTAAATAAGTCCAAAATAAAATTGTAAACCTAGAAATCATGAACGACTCCAAGGATTTATGCACACAAATCTGGAAAGGCTAAAGATGTAAGCCCTACAATGCTGAAAACAAAAACACCTACACCTAGACCATTCAACGGAGGAAACAAACAACTCACGTTGATTATTCAGCTGACTAAGTCCTAATGAATTTATCCTAGGTCTAAAAATAATTAGCCCTAGGTCTAAGTTTCCTCATCAATTACCTACCTGAGTAGATTATGATTGCCTATCTGAGTTGATCAGGATTGCCTACCCGAGCAGATCAGTGGATTGCCTACCTGAGAAAATTAGTGGATTTCCTAGCTGATCAAATCAGTAAATTGCCTTATCGAGCAGATCAATGGATAGTCTAGCTTTGATCAGATCAAAGTAATCATTTGTATTAGGATAAGGATCCCTATTTCTTTGTGAAAAATTATAAGGATATTATCTTGTGGAGTACCCCACATTTGGAGAATCACATTAAATCTTGTGTCTCAATTATGTGTGGTGATTTGTGCTCTTGCTTACCATTGCTATCTATGTCATTAATGCACATTACTAGATTTGGATATTGCAATTAAGGACACTAATTGATATTTGTTTAGAAAGAAAGTAAAAATTGGGCACTATACTATTCACCCTCCCCCCATATTAGTATAATCTTGTGTTCTTCAAGTGGGTCCTCCAACCTCACACTACCAAAAAACCAAAATACAAAAAGAGCCATCAAAGTATCAATAACCATGGTCATGTAGGACTAATACTATGACTTTCACCCCTAACCTCAGATTGAGTCCATAAATAACTCTCTAACTTACCACCATATACCCTGTCTTCCCTTTTTGTAGAGCTAGGCACCCCCATACTAATTGAAGACTATCCTGTACCACTCTACTGAATCTAGTGTGACCCACTAGCAAACGAATGGGTTGGTATCCCCCTAAGGTACACTAGCTCATCCTACAAATCATTAGTATAGGTCCACTCCTATTGGTATTGTACCTGATAAGTATCCACTAAGGCTTAGATTGTTCCACCTCCTCTCATAACTTTACCATATCCCCATGGCTAAGTCCCTCATGACTAGGGCTCTAGGATCTTAACTGTGCTTATAGAGTTGCTATCTCTGGTTGGGCATCTTGTACCTGTGTTTAAAGGATATCTCTCCTACCTAACCTTGATCATCTCATCCTATAGCTCCATATCTATGTCACCTTGTATGACCTACTATATTTGCACCCCTTGATACCTAGTGTCATCATCCCCAAAGTCACCCTGATATCTAAAGTCTAGTAGGCCTTCTTGGATAATCTACCATGTGATGAAGCCCATGTCGCTCACCTGCCTCTCCTTGGACCTCCTTAGGAGCATCCTATTGATCCTATACTACTACCCCTATTGCATATCCTCCTAGTGGTTACTCCCCCTGCCAATGGTGTATCACCCACTAGGAGTCATACTCCTCTGTAGTCTTGACATCATCCAAGTCTAGAATATCCACTACAAGATATGCCTCTACCCCTACTACCTCCACTAGTGGCCACCTCAGTGTCCTCTAACCCCCATAGTACTGGTAGACCACTGGCTCATAGGGAAACCCCTATCATAGCCCAAACTACCACATAAACCTAGCATAAGGTAAGAACTCCTCTATCCCATGTTGGCTAACCAACCATCTACCTCACCTCACCCTATGGAGCTGCACTTCAACATTGGACCATGCTAGGCAATCCTTGTAAGGTCTCTAGAGTACATCCACTACTCTAAGTCCTACAAATTACTAGTCATAATGGCCCACATCACCTTACCAACATGGACTCTACCCTACCTCTTGGACCCACTGCCATAGGATATTGTAGCGAATCTCTCAGTCTGCCATCTATACCTGTAATGTCCAAGGCAATCCTTATGGCTGATCCATTGCTATGTGTTGCCATCCCTACACCTATAGTATAAAGCTACATCCCAAGCCCTTTCTCTCATAGGATTAAATATTATACAGCCCATCATACAATTGTACCAATAATATCATCCCCTATGCCATCACTAGTGGCTTCTCCATAGTGCATCCTACCAGAGTGAACACTAACTCCAAAAGGTTCCAAGGAAACCTAGCTCCCTATGAGTCTAGTAGTACCATATTAGAGATTAGTGTCATCAAAAAAATATGCCTAACATCCAATACCCCACCAGTATGCCTCCATTAAGAGAGTCCTCTATTACCTCCTCTATGGCCCTACCAAAGTACCTCTCCATCACTACCTCTCTTCGGTCATAGTGAGTAGAAATAATAGCACAACACTCTATAATAATGCATAAAATCTAATAGACATCCTCTAGCATCACCAGCATCTCCCTTTTTGGTAGGTGGAAGGTGCTGGTGCATGGATCCCACAAGTCAATAAGAGTAGTTAGATAAGCACAGTCGTCCACCATGGGCTCTAACCACATCACATGCTTGAGGCCAATGGCATCAATAAATTTCCAATTTTACTCTATCAATAAGTATCTCATGGTATTAAAGAGAGTTAGAACTCTATACCAACTCTTAACCACCTGGAAGAGATAGGTCGATCAATAATTAGCACCAAACAGGCTTCAAAATTACTCAAAAATACCCAAAAAATACCTCCTTTTTAGTCTATTTTGTGACCATCCCACCCAGGTATGGCCCCCAAATTTGTGACCATCCCACCTAAGGACAGCCACCAAAAATCCTAGGTTGGCCATCCCACCTAGGGACGACCCCCAAATTGGGCCAAAATGGGCCTTTCATGCCACAAAAAATAGCAAAACTTAAGCAAAATTCAGCCATAAAAATATTGCACAAAAATACAAAAAAAATCATAAGAAATTATAGGGAATCCCTAATTAGCTTTAATTACTAAGTATTTAGTGTGCTCTACCAAAACTAAAAAACAAGCAATAATTCCATTTTTAACACTAGCATAGAATAAGAAATTCAACTGTTATCCGTCTCACATCGGATCTGCTGTTGGATGAGTTTGTACACTATCTCATGGTTATTTTAGGATGATTTTGATAGCACTCCCTTGAATAGAATCACTCTCCTCCTCCTCACCTCTCAAACTGCAAAGTTGGAAATGCACAAATGAGCCCAAATGACCTATTTTTGGCTTAAATAACCCTCCTAGGGCCCTAACAATCCTTGGGTGGGATAAGTGGCTAATTGGCTGACTTTCCCACCCTGGGACATTCATAAACTGTGCCACCATCCCACCCTAGGATGGACACCAAAAAATCTCACCAAAACAACTCACAAATGCACAAAAAATGGTCCAAAACCCATAAAAAACAATTCAAATTTGGTCCAATTTCACTACAGATCAAGATGAATCTAAATTGCTCTTGGATGAATGGAAAAATATTTAATTTAATCCCTAAGAATGCCATCGTGTCTGTAATTCACCATGGGAATGAAGTTTTTGAATCTTTCCTTCCATGAGACATTAGCAAAATCATCAAAATCCTCTAAAAAATGCTCCATTTTTCAATGGGTAAAACTAAAGGAAACGCTAACCAAGTCATATGGGTCAAGTGACTCATTTCTTTTATCACTGGTCATTCCATAATAAACTCATAATTTAGGGGGTAGTCATACTTAATGATTTCATAATTAAAATAAAAAATCAAACACTCAATCATGCAAATTGCATTCGTTCAATGAATCATTGACAAAGACAATCACACCCCTACTTGGGGCAGAAAACAAGCACAAATTTCAACTAAAAAAATGGTTGGAACTTTGGAAGCATGAAGTATTAGAGGCCTTTGCCTCTTCATGACTGAACAATTTCCAAGATCAAGTAAATATTACTAGAGAGGTTGTACTTGAAGTAAGTTCCTTAGCTTGTCGAAAGCAATGATTCAAGAATGCATGCTCTTTCCACAATTGGGGCATCTAAAGTTGAGTAAGTTATTGAATAGCCCTAATAATTCAACATTTTAGTCATCTATTTTTTCTAAGTGCTATGTTGCACACAATGCATCTCAAAAACTGGCATTTATAGACACTTAAATCATGTCAATATGATTAGGTGACCAAAAGCATTGACTAATTAACATCATATGGCCTTTATGGGAAATCCTCAGAGGTTACACAGTGGTCCTAATAACTCTTGTAAGAATATACCCCACTTTTGGGAGGTTTGGGGCCACATAGTCATGACCATCCCACCCTAGGATGATCATAATTAATGGTCGTCCCACCCAGGGATGATGGCATAGCGGTCATCCCTACGTGAGATGACCACAAGCTTTGAATCCCAAAAAGTTAAAATATGGACAAATGGCACCTATAAACTACCATTTATCCCACCTATTCAAGAATATAGACCTAATGGTACATAATCCTTATGACATGCTATGGAATGGAGGTCAAAAAGGGAGATTCTCTTCCCCTTCCAATGCATGGCAACTTTTGGACAGATGGCGCCTCTTGCCCTACATGCCCTTGCATGCCCATTTGGCCATAGGATTACTTTGGCTATAAAGTAGATCCATTTTCCACCCAAATTAGAGAAAGGAGTTTTGATAGATAGCAACAAAGTGCTACCAATATTTCCCTTCACCCTTTTGTGCCTTTTTCCCTCAAAATCTCTACCTAGCGAAGGTGGTTTGCGAGTGATTCAAGAGGAATTTTTTTTTTTTAAAACCAAATAATATGAGTGAATCTCACCACCAAATTTAACGAAAACACTATTGAGAAGGTTTTTGACCAATTCACAGAGGAATTGGTGGTAAATTAGGAGCAGAAATGGTGGTTGTTCCACCCTAGGACAGTTCCCATTCTGTGACAGTCACCACCATACCTGCAAGAGATGGTGATAGATCTATGTACATTTTTTCTACTATTTTTAATTAGGCATATTCTAGGTTAGATTATGAGCATGCTATCCAAATTTCATGCAATTTGGAGTTATATTGAATGAGATATTGTAATTTTAAGGTTTTATAGGCTTTCGAGGACCATATGAAGATGCACATGAAAATATGACTGATATTGCTAATCCACTAACATGGGTCATCTTAAAATATTATTTTACATATACTATCCAATTTTGGTTTTATTTGGAGGTTTTTTGGTCTAGAAATTGCTCATTTTGGGTTTTTTAGGCTTAGTGGGCACACTGTAAATGTGCCATGAATTCAGATGCAATTACTATTATGTTTTCAATTATATACTCCCAAAATCATCTATTGTGCATGTCTCTAAAATTTTAAATAATGATAGGCACATTGCATATATACACTTTCTAGCTTATAATCGCATGTATTGCTTTTGCATGTTTCACATTACACACTTGCTATTTAATGAATTTGGTTTCCTTGTGTGTAGGTGCAGGTGTTACAGTGCATGAGGAAGGAGAACAATATCAGAACAGTGAAGGATGAAGTGGTGGAATCATAGGTTCACCCGCCTCAATTTTAGGTATGAATAAGAACATTGGAAGTGCACATGAGCTATTGAAAGGACTTGATCCTTGGGCACCCATTTTGTAAACAAGTGTATCAATCTAAGAGCCCTCAAGGGGATATTTATGTAACCATGTTTTGATTTATCAAATGAAATAAATATAAACACCATTTTCTTACACTTATCTGGATTCCATGGTTGCTTGAATATGTCCTTTTATAATTCTTGATTAAGACAAGATATAGATGTATATTGTTTAGCATTCTTAGGTGCACCATTTTTTCCCTACTTTAGATGGATCTATCTAAAAATATTCACCTTCTTCTATTCATATTTCATGATGACCAATTAGTCTACCCTCCTATTATTGAATTTTTAATCTGATTCATGGCCAAGATTTAACATTATTCAATGTAGTGCATAGGCCTAAGGGAATTTCATTATGCAATGTATTTATTAATTTTTTATATTTATTATGTAATCCCTATGGCCCATTGTTAACCTTGTTATGGTTAAATATTATTTAATATTTTATTAACCTAAAGCCCACTTGTTATGTTGGATTAGGTTAAACTTTATGATGTTATAAGGGGTTTTTAAATTGCTATAAATACCCCCTCACATTTCTTATTTTTTATTTGAGTGTTGTGCAATATTATCTATGGATAGTTATTATTTATGGTTCCTATGAGCATCCCCCAAAATCATTCTTTCATCCTTCTTATTTCATTCTATGTATAATATTTGAGTGCATGGTTTTCTTTACTTTATTTTTGGAAAATATTATGAATTTCAACATGGTGTCAAAGTCTGAGGTGTAGACCAATTGGTTCATCCAAACCCCATAAAGGGGGCGGAGGTCCAAGGTTCAAATCTTAGGCCTCGTCGAACTAAACACTTGTCCCTTTCCTAGTGCTTTCAATGGCATAAAAGGTTTAAAATGATTGTGGCGTGGTGGTTATAGGGGTGGGCTACACGAAGATTTGTGTTGTAGCTTCTGGGGCGAACAACACAGAATACTATGGCGGCCATAAAAGCTAGACAACATGCCTAGATTCGTGGCGGCTACCAATTCCACCATGTAAATTTAAAAAAAAAAACATGGTGTCAAAGTGGGTATGGGGCTATCTCACTTGGTCATACAAGAAAAATGTTTGGTATATTTTATTATTCTTCTAAACCCAAGGGTGATTTTCCTCTTTTATATCATTATATTATTTTTCTTGAGAGGGAATTTTTTTTTTTTTTTACTTTTTTGTTAAAGATCCTAAAAAATTTCCATTGTTTCTATAAGAGGTATTATAGGTCAAAATAACTACATCAAGGGGAGTAAGGAGATGTCTTCTCAAAATTTTGCTAAGTGTAGAAGAAACATCATGATATCATGATATTTTGAAGCTCAAAGGCTAAGTAAGGAAAAACATCATGATCTCACGATATTTTGGAGCTCACAGGCTAAGTCAAGGAAAACATCATGATCTCATGATATTTTGAAGCTCACAGGCCAAGGCAAGGAAAATGTCATGATCTCATGATATTTTGGAGCTCATAAGCTAAGTCAGGGAAAACATCATGATCTCACGATATTTTGGAGCTCATAGGCTAAGTCAAGGAAAACATCATGATCTCATGATATTTTGGAGCTCATAAGCCAAGTAAAGGAAAAATGTCATGATATCATGATATTTTGGAGCTCACAAGCTAAGTCAAGGAAAATATCATGATATCATGACATTTTGGAGCTCATAGTTCAAGTCAAGGAAAAATATCATGATCTCACGATATTTTGGAGCTCACAAGCTAAGTCAAGGAAAATGTCATGATATCATGATATTTTGGAGCTCATAGGCTAAGTCAAGGAAAAACATCATGATATTATGATATCACAGGACAAGTAAAGGAAAACATCATGATATCATGACATTTTGGAGCTCATAGGCCAAGTAAAGGAAAAACATCGTGATATCATGATATTTTGGTACCCATAGACCACCTCCATGAAAAACATCATGATTTCATGACATGCCATGATTTCATTGGCTGACAAACCAAAAGCAAAGAAGTGGAAAATAGCTAGGCCATGATGTCTCCAAGAAGATAGAAGTGGATATGCTATAACAAGAAGATCTCAACCATATGCAGTTGAAGATCCCATACTCTCTTAACTACCTATTTACTAGAATGAGCCTATGGGCATATTGTTGTAACAACTTTCAATTTTTCTATTATGTAAATATATATATATATAGGATGAGCGACCCAAAACAAATGGTCAGCTCTTAGATGTTTACAAGGCAATGTACATAGACTTTTGAAAGAAAAATAAAGACTACTCATTCTGGTTTCTGGCTCACTGGTGCTTTGATCAAGTATGTATGGATTGTTGATTGCTATATAAGCTACGTTGAATAGAAATTACCTTAATTCTTATTCTGAATTTCTACGTTTAAAGTTTCATTGGCTCTGAAATTAATAGTTCTAATAGGTTTAAGCTTGTTTAAATCTGTACTAGAGGATTGGTTATTCTAAGTTTGATGGTTCAAAGCATGCTTTTCTATAAAAGGTTGTAGATGTTTCTTTGTTGTTATCTAATCTGCACCATCTAATCATTCCTAGCAATAGCTATATTTCCCTCTCTTTATGCACTTTACTCTACCCCCATTTCTAAAACAAAGCAAGGAACCAACCTTCTCTAGAGATTGAACCAGGTAAATTCTATTTTACACTCGATATTTCAATGTTGGCAAAGTCTTGGGCGCAAACGTAACCAAAGGTATATTTTGCACCAATAGTTTTTGGCATGCCTGGTGGGACACAATCCCATGATATATACAGACCAAAGTTTCGGTGATTATCTTTGTCCTATTCATTTTTTATGAATCACCTAGTGACTCCATCCAAGAGAGGAACCCTAAGAAAATCCTTATCTATTTTCTGGTCGAATACCATTTTTTATGAAAACTAGATCTAAGGCAAAAATTTTTGAAGAACCCATTGAGTTCTTTGAGTTACACCTTGGTAGCCTCAGAGCTAATCCTGTATTAGTTTCTAGGACAACTTCTTCTACCATCACTATAGGATCTACAAACCCTTCCCCTACAGTTCTCCCTAGTACTGCTACTAGTGGAACATCAAATCCAGCTACCCATATTCCTATAATATCAGTCAAATTTGTAGCTACAATGGTCATGAATCAACCAAATCTACCTTACCCTTCATGGAACCATACAGGCCCCCTAAATATGGTAGCTCAACATCTAGCAGTAGCCTTAAAGGCATTACCCCAATATGATGGTACTAGGAAGATGACTTATGAACACTGTCAAGATGTAGCCACACTTGCACCAATACATAACATCACTGAGGAAGATGTCATGATAAGACTATTAGTCATTTCCTTAAAAGGGAAAATGCTCTACTGGTATAGAGCCCTCGCCAACCAAACCATATCCACCTGGGCCCAACTTGTCAGTAAATTAGTAGAAGAGTTCAATGAACATGCTGATCCATTTTCTCTACTAAATCAGTTCACCATCATTCAAAAGCACCCTCAGGAGGAAATAGTCGACTTTAATATCAGATTTAGTTAAACTTGGTAGAGAGTACCTGATGTATTAAGGCCAACAGATGAACAATCAATGTATTATTACCTGAGGGCTTTTAACTTAGACATAAGCATGGCTATCAAGAAATCCCAAGTATTCACTTTCCCAAAGATTTTCCAAGAAGCTCAAAAAGTAGAAAGGGATCTAATAGCTATCGAAAGGTTCCCTACAAAGATGATAATGCCTATCTTCCTGGATCTACCGTAAGCATCCAATATCACTTTCCCAAGTCCTGCTTCTACTTCTAATATGGGTCTCCCCAAATGGACCAAGCAACCTACTATCCCAATGATACAGGCACCCCTCACTCCTCCAATGCTACCTGTCATCCCTGCACTTCTTGTGGTAGTAGTTTCACCAACTCCAGATCCTCAACTTGTAGCTCTGTTAGATCTACAATCAACCATGAAGACTCTGACAAATAAGATGACATCGATGGAAAGAAGAGAAGTAGAAAGAAATTTCCAGCCAAGGATATTTCCATAGGTGACAAGAGACCAAGCTTCCATGAGTGGTAGAAATCATGACAAATCAAATGTGGTTTATGCCAATGAAGATAGTGAACCCACTAATACTTCAACAGAGTCAAACTTTTGGTGTTCAACATGTAATGATCCACATGGTGAAAACTCATGTATGATTCATCAACATTATGTCTAGAAGATAGCTATTGAGAAGGCAGAGAAAACTCTCAAAGGATAGATAAACATGATCAGGGAAGAAAATAAAAATCTCATGATGCCTTCCATAGAGCAAGTAGCCATTCTAACCCAATCAGGAAAAAAGCCTTTGCAGGTAAATTCCCAGGAACTTAATCCCCTGAAGGTACCTTCACCTATGAAGAATCTAGTTGAGAAGAGGGTTCCCTTTGAGAAAGTATAATAAAACCCAAGTCAGCATGAAGTGGAGCCATGCAAGGAAGCTCCTCTATAGAGAGAAGTCAAAACACAAGTAGAAGTGAGAGATAAATTGAGATACCCCTCATTGACTAAGCATCAAAGGATAGATGCTACTCAGGGGTATAGAAATAAATACGACACTATTGTAAAAGAAAAAGAGAAGAGTGTCGAACCTCTCCCTTTCAACATAGTCAAGGAAATGAAGAAGACTCCCTCCAAAGTGACCATGTATGATGCATTGCAGTTTCTAGGATAGATTGACTTATTGTAGGAATCCTTGAGATCTATGAAAAATAGGAATAAAATCCTTGCTCAGTTGAATTCTATGCAAGCTAGTCTAACATCCACTATAGAAAAAAATAGACCTCCTCCCTTCTATCTATCTCTTCATATGGAAGGATGGGTGGTACATAACTGTATGATAGACTCAAGAGCTACAACCACTGTGATACCCAAAGTTGTATGCGACATCATGGGGATGGAATATACAAGGAGTAGCCCTGGTGTCTTGCAACTAGATGGAACCCCTATCAAAATTGTAGGGGTAATTAAAGACATCCCAATAGTTCTACATAGATTGCCTCAACTCATAGTTATACAAGAGGTAGTGGTAGTGGATTTAGAACCTTATTTTGGTATGTGTCTCTCTAGAGAATTCATCACCAAAATAGGAGGATATTTATCATTGGATTACTCACACTTGGAAATCCCATTCAAGGGCAAGAGAGTTAAAATATTCAATGAGAAACCTTCAACCTTTCATATTGAAAAACTTGAAGAGGAAGGGAAATAGGCCACTATAGTAAATATGATGACCAAGGAATTGGAAGACTTGAACTTGATGGAGGAAGCTCTAAATGTACTGCAAGAAGAAGACCAGTTCTCTCTCCAAGACTTCAATGCTATGATTGAAACTGATCTTGGAAGCTACTCAATTATGAAGCCCAAGAAAAGCAACCCCACTCCTCTCTGCTAGGTAGACCCATCTACCGATCAACTATGGAAACTTTTCTTCGATGGTGCTAGATGTAGAAATGGAGTTGGAGTAGGTATTGTTTTAATCTCTCCAATAGGAAAAGAGAAGGTTTTTTCTTATCGATTAACCTGGAGTTGTACTAACAATGTAGTAGAATATGAAGCACTCTACCTAGGCCTTAAGAAAGCTGAGAAGTTGGGTATTAAACAACTCCAGATTTTTGGAGATTCTAAATTGATAGTGAATCAGGTCATTGAGAAATGTGTGAGTAAGCAACACTACCTCAAAGCTTACAAAAATAAGGTCTAGGATTTGTTAGAAGATTTTGAAGCTCTAAACATCAAGGCAATCCCTAGAGAAAAGAACACTCATGTTGATCTATTGGTATCAGTGGGTGCAAATTTTTACCCCATCAACAATGTCATCCAGAAGTCTAAAATAGTTAGACTGATCTACAGGCCTTCTGTGCCATATAGAGATACATTTTGGTAGGTATTCAAAAATGATGAACAGATAGTGGACTTCCTGGTCCATGAGATGAACTATTCAAATGATAGAGTGTCTAAAGATGAAGAAGATGTAGGTATGATCCAATTAAAAAATAACCATATCCCAAAAGGATTGATCACTCTCAAAAGCTTGTTTGATAATAATGATAGGTCGACTAGCCATAAGATGAAAGTTGACAAACACAGATACAAGGAGGTCCAAATGGGATCAGATAAATCTATTAAAGTGGGAGTGAACACTATAGAGGAAGAATTGGACCAAATTTGAGGGTTATGCAAATAATTCCCTGACATCATAGCATGGACTTATGGTGATCTTAAGGTCTACTCTAAAGAGACCATACAACATACCATCGAGCTCGAAGAAGGTGCAAAACCCTTTTGACAAAAGCAAATATCGGTGAACCCAAAAATCGAAGCTCTGATGAAGCAGGAACTGCTGAAGTTGCTTGAAGCCAAGATTGTCTACCCTATCAAACATTCTACTTGGGTAGCTAACTTGGTTTCAGTTAGGAAAAATAATGGAGACATTAGATTGTGTGTCGACTTCCGAAACCTAAACAAAGCTTCACTAAAAGACCATTATCCTCTCCCACAAATTGACCAGACTCTGCATACTATAGCGAGAGCAAAAATATTCTCACTCTTGGATGGGTTTTCTGGGTATAACCAGGTGTGGGTCAAATATGAAGATCAATTCAAAACCGCATTCACCACCAAGTGGGGAACATTCGCTTATCAGAGGATGCCTTTTGGATTATCCAATGCTGGAGCAAATTTTCAAAGGGCAATGGATGTGGCTTTTGGAGAACTCATCAACAAGATCATAGTAATATACTTAGATGATATGACAGTGTTCTCTCATCACAAAGAAGATCACATTGACCACCTCAAAAGATTTTTTGAGAAGTGCAGGGAGTTTGGTATCTCTTTGAACCCAAAGAAGTCCATATTCACTATGGAAGAAGGGATTTTACTAGGTCACATCATTTCTAAGGCTGGGCTAGCTATAGATCCTAACAGAGTGAAAGCACTGCTAGAACTTCCTTTACCTCCAAACAAAAAGGGTTTGCAATCCTTTTTTGGGTAGATCAACTTTGTACGCAAATTCATAGCATATTTTGTGCAAATCGTCAAACCTATGACCGAGTTGTTAAAAAAGGATGTTGAATTCAAGTGGATGGACTTACGAAAGAAGGCTTTCAAATAGATAAAAGAACAGATAGCCCAAGCACCCATCTTAGTAAATCCAAACTATTCCAGAGGTTTCATTTTGTATGTTGTAGGTGAGCAAGAGAGTTATGCTATAGTACTTACTCAGAAAGGATCTGAAAATGAAGAGAGGCCCATAGCATTCCTAAGTTAGACCATGCAGGAACATGAAGAAAAGTACAACTTCATAGAAAAGCAAGTTTACGCGATAATGAAATCGTTAAAAAAGTTTAGGCATTTTCTTTCACAGAGTAGGACCATTGTGTATGTGGTCCACCCTGATGTTAGAAATTTCATCATACAAGGGGGAACTTGGTAAAAAAGAGTTGGTTGGGTATCAAAGATACAAGAGTATGATGTCGAGATCCACCCGACCAAGCTAGTGAGGGGCAAAGCATTATGTCAAGAACTCACCAAACAAGCCTCATCAAAATATGTGGCCTGCCAAATGCAAGAAATAACCCCAGGGGATGATCAACCCCTGGAAAGTACTGATTGGGCTGATGAATTGACCAGATATTTCTAGACTAGAAAATGTCCAGTAAATTTGAATGCTTCATAGAGGAGGAGATACATGATCCATGCATTGAAGTACACTTTGCTACCTGAAGGATTGTACAAAAAAATCTGGATGGGGTATTGCTTCGATGCATAAAATATGATCAAAAGAAAAATATCTTAGATGAGTTCCATGGAGGTCCGTTAGGAGGACATTACTCAGGGAGGACCACTACTTTAAAAATTATCAGAACTGGGTGCTATTGGCCAACCATTTTCTCAGATACTTTCAGAGTGACCAAAAATTGCGAGAAGTACTAGATGTACGTTGGGAGAAATAGAAATGCTTCAATGCCTCTAAAATCTATTCAGGTTGAAGAACCTTTTCAACAATGGGGTTTAGATTTCATTGGGGTAATAGAACCCAACTCATCCACTGGACATAAATATATTCTAACCGCTACATATTATTTCACTAAGTGGGTTGAAGTAGTGCCCACTAAGAAAGTGGATCAAGAAGTTGTGATGGAATTCATTGAGAGTTTGATCACAAGATTTGGCATCCCAGATGCATTGGTCATAGACAATGGCACATATTTCATAGGTGCTAAAATGATTGATTTTTCTAGTAGATATGGGATCTATTTGAAGATGTCTTCAAATTACTATCCACAAGGGAATGGATTGGCTGAATCAACGAATAAAAACTTACTCCGAATCTTGAAATGAACTTTGAAATATAACAAGAGAAGTTGGCACTCTTTGATAAACCAAGCATTATGGGTGGATAGGATCACTATCAAGAAATCCATCAACACCTCTCCCTACTCATTAGTCTATGGTAAGGAAGCAGTCCTTTCAATACACATAGAAATACCTGCTTTGAAGTTGCTCAATCAAACTAGCATAGAAGAAGTAGAACCGATGGAGAACAGGTTGATACAACTCCTACAGTTAGAAGAATAGAAAGAACAAGCCTACAACCATTATCAAAAACATATGGGAGACACGAAGAAATGGTTTGACAAAAAGGCTACTCTCAGGAATTTCAAGGTAGGAGACTTGGTTCTAAGGTGGAACGAAAAGAAAGCGAAACTTGGGAACCATAAAAAATTTGATGCTTTCTAGGAAGGACCCTTTGAAGTAATTGAAGAAAAACAATAAAATTCTTTCCAATTGAAAAATGAACAGGGTCAAGTTCAGCCCATCCCTATCAACGACTTCCATCTAAAGTTGTACTATAAGTAAGATGATTTTCTTCACTTCGCATGTACTATATGTAAATATGTTGTTTCTTTTTCTAAAAGCCACTTCAAAGAAAATTGTCATGATTTCATGACATTTTGACACTCAGAGGCCACTTCAAAGAAAATTATTAATATTTCATGATATTTTAGCACTCAAAGGCCACTTCAAAGGAAATTGTCGAGATTTCATGACATTTTGACACTCAAAGGCCACTTCAAGGAAAATTGTCATGATTTCATGATATTTTGGCACTTAGAGGCCACTTCAAGGGAAATTATTGAGATTTCATGACATTTTGACACTCAGAGGCCACTTCAAGGAAATTTAGATTTATGATATTTGATAGGTCACTTCAAAGGAAATTATTGAGATTTCATGATATTTTGGCACTCAGAGGCCACTTCAAAGGAAATTGTTAGATTTCATGATATTTTGGTACTCGAGGCCACTTCAAAGGAAATTGTTGAGATTTCATGATATTTTAGCACTTAGAGGCCACTTCAAAGGAAATTGTTAATATTTCATGATATTTTGGCACTTAGAGGCCACTTCAAAGGAAATTGTTGAGATTTTATGACATTTTAGCACTTAGAGGCCACTTCAAAGGAAATTGTCATGATTTCATGATATTTTAGCACTTAGAGGCCACTTCAAAGGAAATTGTTGAGATTTCATGATATTTTGGCACTCAAAGGCCACTTCAAAGGAAATTATCAAGATTTCATGACATTTTGGCACTCAGAGGCCACTTCAAAGGAAATTATCAAGATTTCATGATATTTTAGCACTCAAAGGCCACTTCAAAGGAAATTGTCAAGATTTCATGATATTTTGACTTAAAGGCCACTTCAAAGAAAATTATCAAGATTTCATGACATTTTGGCACTCAAAGGCCACTTCAAAGGAAATTGTTGATATTTTTTGACATTTGACTAGAGGCCACTTAAAGGAAATTGTTTATGATTTTGGTATATAGAGGCCACTTCAAAGGAAATTTTATGATTTCATGATATTTTGGTATTTAGAGGCCACTTCAAAGGAAATTATCATGATTTCATGATATTTCGAGCGTCTGATGGTCAAAGTCAAACTTTTGGTGGGAAAATCAGTTTTCTTGAAATTTTAAATGCGCTCCTCTCAAAGTACCATCGTACAAAGTTATTGGTCTAGAAGAGAGGTGATACAAAGTTATTGGCCTAGAGGAGAGGTGACATAGAGTTATTGGTCTGAAAGAAATGGTGATACATGGTGGTTGGTTTTTAGAAGGTGGCACATGAAACAAGGCATCCAGTGACGTTCAAATTTACCTATGGAACATGCACCACCAATCGTAATTAATGCATGGCACCCTAACGCATGCATGCACATCTATTTATGCCACAGAAGCTTTTTCTTCACCCCTCTATTCTCTAAAAAATTTCCCTCTGCATACAACGTTCCCCAAATTCTCCCAAGCTCTCTCAGCTTCTTTGAGTTACTTTCAAGGTTTTTCATGTAGCAGAATCATAACAAGCAACCATGATAGCATCTCCTCTAGCTTCTAAGGAAAAATATAGGGCTAAGAAAAGTGAGGGTGGTTTCATAGATCCAGATTCCCACATCATTGATACCATCATAACATGGAAAAATCTAGAGAAAATTCGAAGAGATGTGGAAGCCAGGGTAGCAAAAGGCATCACCCCATCGACTCCAAGTACATTCTCTTATCACTCTCTACTTTCTTGGTATATATGCACCCTTGTTCATCCCTACCCTAAATTAGTCAGAGCTATGGTGACATTTTATGATGTAAAACATAGAATTGTCAGAAATTCCAAGGGCGACATCATTTTTACCCTAGATGCTGATGCAATTAGGGTCATCTTCAGTTGTGATAGGAGGCCCACTGTAAACCCCATAGCATTTGATCCAATTACGTCTACTAAATATTATACCCCTACTCTCAATATCAAGTTGTTCCTACAAGAGCATATGTCAGAACCCCCTCTCAATGGAACCCTACCAGAATCACCAATTCCTCTATCAAAATTAAAAAATAAGGAGCTTTTCTCCATGCTAGCTATGGTGGGAGGGTTGGAATCAGATGCACAAGTATATGGATGGCAGATTGCGGTAGCATAATGTATATCAAATCCTAAATTCTATGACGCTTCCCGTGTAGATAAAAACATAGTGCCAATTTTCTTCGATTGGCCAACATATCTAGCTCAATAGATACATGCAGGCTTGTTCAAAATATAGAGGGGTTCTCAAGAAGCTTTTAGGTATTCTTCTTACCTAATATGGATTTTCTTCTTCTTTCAATCGAAGAATCTTGAGTTCATTTCTATGACCAAGAAGGATAAAGAAGGAAAGATTTTGCCTGTATGCAAATGGACAATAGTGCTCTCAAAAGCAGAGTCATACTACTATTTTAACATGGAATTCCTAGGCCCCACCTTGAGAATTATGTATGGCACAATATAGAGAATTCCTCAAAAAATATGAGATACTCTGCAACACCCCCATGTGGAAGAAGGAGATTGGTTCATTTTAATGTAGGGAGTAGTCATCCGACTATACGACTTCATAGGGAAGCCTTTCTTACTCCCATACTATGTCATTGAGTGATTGTTCACCTTAGAGTATGTAAGGTAAACTAAATATATCAACTATAAATTTGGCACAGGGATTGGTAGAACTGGCACATACCTTATGCCATTCCAGTTTGGAGGAGTCATTGTAGCAAAAAAGGGGGACCATGAGCGAATCACTCAAGCTCTAAAAATCCTGAAGTTAGTAGAATTACCGCAAATATGGAAGTATGACCCCATTGATAGATTTGCACAAAAACAAGCTTCTCTCAACCAGACTCCTTTCAAACAATTCCATTCATCAAAAAGACAAATTGACAAGCAGGGTAGAAACAATGAGGAAGATGAAGCACTAGAATGGCATGTCAAACAAATGCAGCCATTGGCCCCATGGCATGACTTCTATGAGCATCTGATGGATTGGAATCTTGACGTTGATCCGAGCCACAAGTTAGATGAAAAGGTTATTAAAAGAATGAAGAAAAAGGGAAAAGACTGGACACATGCAAAAATCCTAGCTTGGTGGAAGATGAGGTGCCAAATTGAAATGAACTCTAGATGGGGAATAAAATTTGATAATGAATTTGTCAAGAAATATGACAAATATCATGCCACATGGTCCGAGACTCTGGCAGACAAAGTCCCACTAGGTATCAACGACATCTCAGTTCTGCTAAACCCAAAAAAGGGGGAAACTAGCCGAGGTAAAGGAAAAGAAATTGTTGTTGAACAAACAGAAATCCCAAAAAAGGTGGCTCACAAATTCATTCCCCCTTCCACATCAGACATAGAATCTGATGATGATGTTGCTCTCATCCAAAGAAAGAGAAAAGCAGAATTGGTAGAGGCAAGGGAACAAAAGAAAAGAAGACATGAGGAACTACATACTGGTCTTGAGGTAGAATACAAGGAAAGAAATACAAAGGAAAATATATAATAACTCTCTTAGTAGTAATATGCTAGAAACCAAGAGTTAAAAAGTGACTAAAGAGTCTACCCTACTAAGTAAATCCCTATTGAAAAATAAATCCCTGCTAAATATGCACTGGTTACTGAAGACCCAATCCCTGCTAAAGATGCACCAGGTACTAGAGGCACGAGCCCATAAAAGGTATCAGGTATATCTCCTATCAATCTTAGTACATCTTCTTCTTCTCATCCCCAGAGAAACTCCCCTTCCCATTCTACAAACCAAGATGATGCTTCTTCTCCTTCTAATCAACAACCTCCACCATCACCATCATCAACCCAACCTGACCCAAAAGCATCCTCAACTACTCCCCTAGATACACTCATAGGACTACCAAATGTGGATGCCTCAATAGCCACCATTCCTTTCCCTTATACCACCAATCTCCCTAACTTCCAATCCATTCCCACCTCCTCTTCTGAAAGTCACCCTACCATTGCCAAGCTGAAAAATTTGAAGAAAGCAACCCTAAATGCTTTAGATTGGTTGAAGTCTTGTAATGCTCAAAATTCCAAGAGCATAGCCCATACCAAATAAGGAATAGATCTAGATCCTATCTGATGCGTAGTCGTTATACCATCATTAATTCTCAATGAATCTATCAATCCAGGGCAATGTACAAGGCTATCTACGGAGAAGAAGTGAAACAACTATAACTTAGGTCAATCTAGGGCAACAAGTCTTATTGGTGGAACCGGTTGTGTGGGGGGTTTTGGAACATTCCTATCTCTAAATTGCATGAATTAAATCTTAATCTAAGTTGCAGAATTGGAAACTAATCACTAACTACAGAAATGAAGTCCTAATTACAATTGCAGAATGAGACCTAATTATATTGCAGAATTAACAGTTGCAGAATTGAAAGTCTGATCCTAATTGCAAAAAGGAAATCTAATTACTTTTGCAGTAATGAAAGTCTAGATCTAATGTGGAAATAAAAACTATCAAAGTTCTGTAATAGAAGGTTGTCAATCTTCTGTTCAGATTTTGACAGCAAAACATAAAAATGCAGGAAATTGCTGAAAAACAGTAAATTCTAGAAATAACAGTCTAAAAATAAAGTGGAAGCTTTGCTGAAAGTAAGATTGCAACTAAAACATTAAGCACAAGATTAATCTTAGCATAAATAAACTAATACTGCAAATATTGTCAACTATTTACAAGCAATTTGACATAACAAGTTCTACAACTCATTCTCACTGCAGCAAAATCAGAATAAAAACCCGCTTTGTTAGTCCTCCTCCTAGGTCTGGAAGTGGCCAGCCTCTTTGTCCAGAAGAAGGTGTAAGTCTCTCTCTCTTTCTAAATCTTAATCACACTCATTTACAAGTAATTTGAAATAGAACTGGTGCACTTTATTGATCAAAAGACATGATTACAAGAATTCTACTGAAAAACTGTTACAGGACTGTAACAGTCAATTTCTAGTTATACTCTGTATTTTCTGCTAGCTTCCTTACTCTATTTTCTACTTTCTCCTACTTACTACTAAGCTCAACCTGAATGGGAGCAATATTTATAGCTATCCTATGATCTGATTACAAACAAAGAATATCTCAAAAGATCTAATCCTACAATGCTGCAACAAATTCTGGTTTTATCCTAGAAGAGGACTAAAACCTGATCTTTCCCTTAATGATGGCTTTGGTCGGCAATGACGGCAAAGACAGATGGAAGATATTTCTCTTTACTTTTTCCAACCTTTATTTCCCTTTTTCGGCTTCAAAAATCGGTCAAAAGGTCAAAAACACATTCTGTTCTTCATTCCGAAGATAAGTGGCTTCATTCCGAAGACAATGCAGTTTTCATTCCGAAGATCGCTCATTTCGAAGATACTGCATTCTCATTCCGAAGATCGCTCATTCCGAAGATACTGCATGCTTCATTCCGAAGATCCGCTCATTCCGAAGACGCTGCATTCTTCATTTCGAAGATCCGCTCATTTCGAAGATGCTGTGTTTCTTCATTTCGAAGATATCTGTTCATTCCGAAGATACTTCGAAATGAACAAATGTATGCTTTTCCATTGATTTCTTCTGCATCTCTCAGGTGGGTTATCTCCTAAGATCAAATTCTAATGGTCTTCATCCCTTTCCTCATGTGAATTCCATGCCTTGCTATTTATGGACAGCTGGCTAGAATTTACATGGGAAAGACCAGTTTTTGTTGCACAGCAACAGTTTGCTTGCACTGTTGCCAGATTTAGGTGAAGTAAATGCTTGAAACAAATCAAAATATGATTAGTGAAATGCTGCTATTATTCTAAGCATATCCCATTGTAGCAAATCATAGCAAAAAGAACACAAAACTATGCAAAAAGCTGTAAAATCAGCATATAATATTTCAAATACATTGATCATGCAAAATGGTTAATATACAACATATTAAATCAACTTAACTAACATATCAGATAAAACATAAGAGTTTATAGGCATTTTTAGTGTACAAAACATGTTATGATTGAGGCATTTCCAGGCCTCATCATTTTCCCCCCAACTTATATTAATGCATGCCCTCATGCATTCTGTTGGGCTATGGAATCACATATGTCCATGTTTAGATTCCATGACCTGTAGAATAACTTCTTGCCTATGTAATACCCCCTATTTTCCTGAATGTTTCTGAGCCAATCTTCAAATTGTTCATCAGGTTGGGCATCTTCCTCAAAGTAGAATGGAACTGGAGTAATGATGGTTGGAGGCCTGAACCTGAGACCTATCCAGTTATGTTGCATGATCTGGATCAGTTGGACTACACCTTCTGCTCTTCTTCTGGACCACTCTAGATTGATGGGGGAGATAGGTTCTCTTTTCCTCAAAGACATGGAAAGTTCATTCCATCTGTCTCTGCATACTGACAATGCTGGGAAGAAATTGTGATCACAGAAATTGTTAAATCTGGTCACACAGTCCCTCAAATTGTTCAAGTACATTCTCTTAATATCATCCCTGTTCATCATTGAGAAGTGTTGTTGAGTGATATTTAGGTGATTTGGTTGGATTGCTCTGACTAACAACTCAGCCCTTGTTTCAATCACTTTATTCTGCCTTTTCTCTTGATCCCAATAAAGCTGATTTTGCAAAGTAGACATAAATGCTCTCAACTGAACATCTCCAATGTAGATTTGAGGATGAGAGTCAACTTCCTCTGGAATGAAGAAACTATGCAAAAATAGTTCACACAAGAGATTTTTCTGCTCAAAAGGACTGTCAAAATATGCCTCTAGAAAATCTTCAATAGTGTCCAATTTGTATGGAAGGTTTGAAGTAATCCTCATGACCTGCCATCTAAGGTATTTTTCCTTCAAAATAAGGCTGTAAAATCTGGCTGGCCGTCTAAATTGGACTAAAAACTCAGCAATTTGGCATAAGTCAGATACCTTTTCTTTCAATGCCTGAATTTCTGTGTCCTTGGCTTCTAGCTGTTTTGCTTCCAATTTGAATTTTTTAGTTTTATTGGCAAGCTGTTCATATCTAATCATCCAGCTAGCTATGTCTGCATTGTACTGCTCTAGGGACACAATATTAGGTGGTCTTACTACAAGGGGGATCCTAGGCAACAGATTTATCTGAACTCCTTTTTCTGCCACTTCCATTGGCTGTTCATCTGTCAATAACTCTACTTGCACCCCCTTATTTGCTATTTCTATGGGGTTGTCATCAGATAGTATTTCTACTTGTACCCCCTTATCTGTTGTTTCTACTGGAAGTGTAACAAGTTGAAATGCAGGGACCTCAGTAGGAGTACTTACTTGAACATTTTCTTGCTGTTGGGACTGTTCTTGTGTTGGTGGCTCATTTTCAACATCCTCTGCAATATTCCTCACCATTTTTGAAGCATCTTCAGAACAAGAAGGCACTGCTTCAGAATGAACAGGCACTTCTTCAGAATGAAGGAGTGTTGTTTCAGGATGAACTTCTATGTCTGCCTCAACAGAGTCATCTGCTCTTGATAAACCCAGAAGCAATTGAGCCAAATTATCTTCATCATGGGATATAGCTGGCTGTTTTTTAGATTGTGACAACTTTTTTAGTTCTGCCACTTCCTGCTGAAGTTCTGCAATTTTTCTTTCTTGCATCTCAATGATGCTTTCTTTCTCTGTGATCCATTTGGTCTGTGTTTTGACAACACTTCTTGCTGCCCTCAGCTGCTCAGTGATGTCTTCCACTTCTGTTTCTGCTTCAAGCTGATGCAGACAAATCGATTGCGATTGGTGTTCAACCAAATTTTCTTCTTCTCTAATAGTTTGTTCTTGTTCAGGAGGCTCTGTTTATAAGGGTATCTACCATATTTTTGATTATCTAACCCTTTTTTTGTTTTCTTTTCTTCTCGCTTCTTTTTTTCTCACCTCTTGAAAAGAAAGATGGCACACATATCTACTTTCTACAATGTACACCTGTTCGTTGATAATTGCATGGATGTCCTTGCCGTCGGATCCACCTCATTAGTTTTGTAGATTCTCACGTGCATGTTAATTGACATTAAAAACTGGTGGCATATGGTTGGCATGTTCTCCGTATTTCCAATGAGTGCAAAAATAACCATGTGCTTGATTGACACGTGTCCCTTCTTCGCATGCAACTAAGAAAAAATCTTGATTTTGTCGTACCTTATTTTCTTGGATGCCACGTGGAAATGCTCTTTCCAAAAATGCAAACAAAATTTCATTTCAAAGATTATGACCTCATTCCGAAGACAAGTCTTCATTCCGAAGACAAATCCTCATTCCGAAGATTATGACCTCATTCCGAAGATAGGTCTTCATTCCGAAGACAAATCCTCTTTGCAAAATTTTCATTCCGAAGATCAATCCTCATTTCGAAGATTAATCCTCATTCCGAAGATCAAGCTGTATTGTGAAAGTAAATCGTCATTCTGAAGACAGACCCTTATTCCGAAGACAGATCTTCATTCGAAGATAGATCTTCATTTCGAAGATGATGCAGCAAATCGTTATTCTGAAGACAAAGTTTCTTTCTGAAGACAAATTGTCATTCCGAAGATAAAGTTTCTTTCGAAGACAAAGTGCAACATTCATTTTGTTGTCATTCTGAAGACAATTTCATTTCGAAGATAATACAACGAGTATTCGTTTTTGGCATTCTTGTTCCGAAGATTAGGCATAAATCAATATTGTCATTCTCAAAACATGTTTTTAAGTATGCCAACTCTTATGAATACCTTTTATGCTAATGGTTAATTGTCACATACTATATACCAATCATTTTACAATGAAGAAATGTAAGAAATATATACCTGATAAAAATAGTTAATGCCAGTTTTTGAAGAATGACTGCTTTTGTTGATATTCTACTGAGATTTTCTGCAACATTTCAAAACAAGTGCACTAGGTGAATTTGTACAATGATGGTTCAAAAATTTCTCAAGGTTATGCATGCCATAAAACTGGTTTTCATGCACACCAACTCAGTAGTGCCTTAAGAAAAGGTTTTCACTGCTGAGTTATTCATTTTTCTCTCCTTTTTTTTTCTTGATTTTCCCCTTTTTTTTTACCTCTCCTTTTCTCTCTTTTTTCTTTTTTTTTTTTTCTTTTTGATCCTGACTATGCCCATGAAGGAATTTCATGATTTCCCCTGAAACCATGCCCATGAAGGAATTCATACTCAGAATTTATTCATCTTTTTGTTTTCTATTTTTCTGATTTTTTTGTATTTTCTATTTTTTCTTGAAATCCACTGATCATGTTGATTGTTTTGAAGTGGAAGAAGGAATCTCTTCCACCCGTCGTGTATCCAAACTATCAAGTTGTCTGCAAGAATTCTTCTTTAGTCAGAGGTGTATGGTATACCCTGAGGCGATGTCCATTCACTACCAACTTTCTTCGTGACCCATCAATGGGGGATAAACGAGCTGCTCCATTGTTAAATACCTCTTCAATCCAGTAAGGTCCCAACCATCTAGTTCTCAATTTTCCAGGGAAGTCTTCATATTGAGAATCGAACAAGAAAGCCCAATCTCCTTGTTGAAGTTTCCTCTGCTGAATGTGACTGTCATGCCACAGCTTCCTCTGCTCTTGAATTACCTCGCTTTGGTGCAGAGCATCCAATCTAAGTTCATCCAATGCATTCAGCTGTAGAATCCTGTCTGTCTGTGCCTGCGACAATTCAATTCCAATTTCCAGTGTTGTGCGCAATGTTAGTAGCTCAAATTCAATAGGTAAGAGAGGCTTTTTACCAAAGACTAGTTCATAAGGTGTGAATCAAGTAGTGGACTTCCAAGTAGTATTGTAGGCCCAAACTCGCTTGGGTAATTTGTCTAGCCAATTTCTCCTATGAAAAGCTACTATTTTTGTCAAGATGCGTTCTAGTTCCCTGTTTGTTACTTCAACCTGGCCATTTGCTTGTGGGTGGTAAGGTGATGATTTCCTATGTTTGATTTCATACAATTCTGTAAATGCTTTTATGACTTTGGATGCAAATTGGGGTCCTTGGTCTGTGGTGATAGACCGTGGAGCTCCAAATCTCTAAAAAATCTGAGTATACAAGAAATCAGCGACCTTCTCTTCACGAGCATGTTTGAAAGCACGCACCTCTACCCACTTTGTCATGTAATCAGTGCATACTAGAATATGCACCTTTCCTTGAGAAGGTGGATCAATAGGTCCTACAAAATCAAGCCCCCACCTCTCAAATGGTTCTAAAACCATTTGAGGCTGCAGTGGCATCTCATTTGTATGAGTGGGTTTCCCCATTCTTTGGCATGCATCACAATGCCTGATGTACTTTTTCACATCCTTGTGAAGAGATGGCCAATAATATCCTATCCCCAAGATTTTTCTAACTGTGCTTTTTATGGAATAGTGTCCACCTGAGGGTTCATCATGACAAGCTCTAAGGATATCATACACTTCATCCTTTCGGATGCACCTACGTAACACATGGTCAGGACTGCACTTAAAAAGCATACCCTTAATCCATTCAAAAGAAGAACTCTGTTTGATCAATTGTTTTTTTCTGTTTTGAGGTGAAATGTGGAGGAACTTTCCCTGTGACCAAATAATTGGCTATATCTACAAACCAAGGTGATTGAACTGATATAGCAAATAGTTTTTCATCAAGAAAAGTGTCATCAACTAATTCCCCTTCATCTGTGTTCTGCAACCTAGACAAGAAATCTGCCACAACATTAGCTTTTCCTGGTTTGTTGATTATGGTGATATCAAATTCTTGCAGCAACAGCAACCAACGAATAATTCTTGCACTTACCATAGGTTTATTCATCAAATACTTAATGGTTGTATGATCCGTGTGAATAAATATTTGATAACCTGTGATATAATGCCTGAATTTGTTGATGGCATAAATTACTGCTAGGAATTCTTTCTCGCTTGTTGTATAATTTTTCTCTGCTCCTGTCAAGTTCTTGCTAATGTTGTAGATGGTATAATGTTCACCATTATCAATTTGTCCTAATGCTGCTCCAATTGTTGTATTGGAGGCATCAGTCTGAATGTGAAATGGTAATGTCCAATTAGGTCCTCTGAGCACAGGTGGAGTTATCAATTTCTCTTTCAGAGCTTCAAATGCTTCCTGACACTTTGCAGTCCAGGAGAATTCAGAATCTTTAGTCAATAAGGCAAACATAGGACTGGCTATTGTACTAAAGTTGGGAATAAACCTGCGGTAAAAACCAATGTGTCCTAGGAAACTTCTGACATTAGTCTGAGTTTTAGGAGGAAGGAGATTCTTGATAATTTCAACTTTCTTTGGATCAACTTGGATCCCTTCAGGAGAGATGTGATGACCAAGAACTATCCCTTCCTTCATCATCATGAAGCATTTATCTGGATTTAAGGATAAGTGGTATGTTTCACAGCGAGTTAAGACTTTGTCAAGATTTTCCAATGTAAAATCAAAAGTTTGTCCACATACTGTGAAATCATCCATGTAAATTTCAACACTTTTGGTGGTCAGATCAGCAAAAATTGCTAGGACTGCTCGCTGAAAAGTTGTTGGGGCATTACACAAACCAAAAGGTAAAACCCTATAGGCAAATGTTCCCCATGGACATGTAAAAGTTGTCTTTTCTTGATCTTCAGGTGCAATCTGAATTTGATTATATCCACTAAATCCATCAAGAAAACAAAAGTATCTTTTTATAGCAAGAGTATCTAACACTTGATCTATGAAAGGTAATGGAAAATGGTCTTTGTATGTCACCTTATTCAATTCTCTATAGTCTACACATACTCTCATTTTTCCATTTTTCTTAGGAACTATTACCAATGGAGAAACCCATTGGCTATCGAAAATTGGGTAAATGAATCCTACTTCCAGGAGTTTTTCAATTTCTTCTTTCACAATATCTCTTAAGGCAGGATTCAATCTTCTTTGAGGTTGTCTGACTGGCTTGACTTCTTCAGTATAGATTCTATGGGTACATATATCAGGATGAACTCCTGACATATCTTTGTAGTTCCAAGCAAAAGCATGAACATGCTTCTGCAAAACAACTATCAATTTTTCTTCCTCTTCCCTAGTAAGCTGGCTGTAGATGTTCAAAAATTTGCCTGGCTGGACTTCTATTTGTTTTGTATTTAGAAGGACTGAATTCACTCCTTCATACTTGGTGTTTAAGGGATTAAGAGGACATTGCTGAGATGGGAGAAACGAAGCAGTTTCTGTTTCATTGCTGCTTGAGGGAAGCATATCTTGTATGGAACAGTGAGAAGGAAAAATCAGATGATGGTGCCATCCATGTGGTAGTGAAACAGAGTTTCCCTGTGATAGCACAGATGATTCATCTTCAGATTTTTGATTCTCCTCATTACTTATCAATTGTTGGATATTTGTTGCTTCCCCTTCTAAACCTTGTTCATGCAGAACATTCATCAGGATTGTTTCATTTTCTAAGTTTTCTGTGTCACTGAGGTCTTCTGTGTGTTCTCTTACTACTAAGGTAGCTAGTGTAGAAATGACCTCTTCTGGTTCCTCATCTGAGTCAGAAAACCATAACTGACCTGAAAATTTGCTAGATGGTTTTGCAGGAGGATATAAAGAAATTTGTTTCAGCTCAATACCATTTGAAATAGTCATATTTCCAGATCTGCAGTCTATGAAGGCTGCTGCAGTTGCAAGCCAAGGTCTTCCCAAAATAATGGGATATCCATGTGCTGAATTTCTTGGCTGTAAAACCAGAAAATCTGCAGGGAATTCCCAAGAAGAAACTTCTATAGGGACATCTTCAATGATTCCTTCAGGTTTTGCAACTGACCTATCAGCCATTTCTAAAACTGTAAATGTGGGGCTGAGATGTTTGAGCTGTAATTGTTCCATTGTATCTTTAGTCATGACATTTATTGCAGCTCCTAGATCCACTAAAACATTTGATATTGGTACTGAACCTATGGTGACTGTGATAACTGGGCTTCCTGGATCACTATACTTTGGAGGTAGTAGTTTTCCAGATAAGAGATCAGCTATCTTCCCTTCAACCTGCATAGTCTTGGGGAATGCTTTCTTCTTTCTTCCTGCTCTTTTAATGCACAAATTTTGGACAGTACTGTTAATTTCTGGTATTTCCTTAATGGCTTGCAATAAGGGTAATGAGATAGTCAACTTTTTGAGTTCTTTGACCAATTCTGACTCAAAAATTTTTGGTATTGCATTAAGTCTTTCAGGATATGGAACTATCCTTGGTAATTGTTCTGCTTGTGTCTCTTTTTCTATTGTTGGATCCAATTTTTCTGTTTCTTTTGTTGGTTGGATTCTCTCTGGTTCTGATGATTCTTGCTCTTCATTATCTTTGATTTCCATTAAAACTGGTTCAGGTACAACTTTTCCTGAACGGAGTTGAATATCACTACAATCAAGAACATTAATTTCAATATTTTCTTCAGCTTCAGCCACATAGACAGGAGGTGTCTGTCTTACACTGTTTGGATTAGTGACTGGCTGAGCTGGCAATTGAGGTTGCTTCACTTGCTGTGTTTGTTGTTGTTTTTCTTGAAAATTTTGATTAGGTGCAGGCAACAAATGCTGAGTTTGACCTTGATTCCTTTGCTGCCTTGGATAGGACTGGTATTGCTGATTCCACTGTGGTTGGTTTTGCACCCAATGTGGATTAGTCTGATTTTGATTCCAAGCTGGATTGTTTTGATTCCATGAGGGGTTGTTTTGATTCTGATTCCAGGCTGGGTTACTCCAATTTGATTGTGGCCATTCTTGGGAATTTGTCCATTGAGGATAATTCCAAGGACGTTGGGGTGGTTCTGATTGTCCCCAAGGCATAGTACCAGGATTATGCCCCCAATTTGTAGGAAAACGAGGGGGATTTTGATATTGAGAGAAATTCCCCCCTTGTTTTGGTCCAATATAGTTGAGTTCCTCAATCTGGTTTTCTAACACAGTTTTGAGTTGTGGTAGCAGGTGGCATTGATCAGTTGAATGCCTTTTTGAACAGATACTACAAATGGCTGAGATAGATGTTTTATTCAAAGGACATTCCTGCAAAGCATGTTTACTTCTACATCTTGGGCAATAAATTGCCAAAGGTTCTGTGTTTTTAGCTTTTGCAGAGATTTCCCCTAAAGTAGTGTTTAGATGCACTAGGATATCAGTTTTGAAATTTGCAAGTTCCTCTATCAGGTCCTTTACATCAGTACCATTTGTGCGGCTTTTTCTTCTTCTCTGCTTAGTGCGAGAGTAATTCCTACAGAGATCCATAATTTCCTCATTACTGAGAGTGGTTACATCCCCTTTTCCCATCAAATCCAGAACTTCTTCGGATTCATCTTGCAATCCTCTCAAAAAGATGGTTTTACATAATTCTGGTTCTACTAGTCCACATCTCCTTTGAACAAAGGAGAACCTATCAAGATAATCTTCCAAGGTCTCATCATCTTCCTGCTTGATTCTAAATAACTCATCTTTTCTATTCCTTACACGGCAGTATTCCTGATATTTGTCTAAAAAGACAGTCTCCATTTGATCCCAGGTTCTTATGGAATTTGGCTCTAAGCTCATGAACCAGCGTAATGTTGAATCCTTGAGAGTTGAGGGAAAAACCTTAAGTTTTTTATTGTCATTTATATAATCATAGGTCTGACACACTACCTTGAATTCAAACAAAAATTGGTCAGGATCTTCAGATACAACACCTCGGAAGGTGGGAAGTATTGAAGGTGAAATGGTCTTCATGGGAGAGTTTTGTGTTGGATTCAGATGAATAGGATATTCAAATGTTCTGGATGGTTGGAGTATATCCTGATCATCCCCTTCATTATGAACATAGCCATGCTGGCCATCTACATTGCCTCCTTCTGCCATAGTTTCTTGTTTCCTAGGAGAAGTTAAAGCTTCCCAAATTGTTCTCTCAAGAGGTCCAAGCTTTTCTGTTGATGAGTCTGATGAATTATCTTCCTTAAGATATTCTGTTGATAAAATTGGTGATTTTCCTTTCTCAAAATGTTCTACTGATGGTGAGACTGGTGATTTTTCTATCAATCTTTCAGGTAGTTCAAACACAGGTGATTCACCCCTTAGGCGTGAAGATCTCCTTAATGGGACAAGCCAGGGATCCTTTGGGGTCTCCCTAGACTTACTCATTCATGTTTACTCCTAAATGACATAAATTAAGTCAATAGTTGTTATCTTACTCTGCTGTTATATTCAGATTTTAACCTGAATGTTCACAGTTTAGTCTGATTACAGCTATTGGACTATTTGTTTTCTTCTGACAACACTATTCCCCGACAACGGCGCCAAAATGATGCGTAGTCGTTATACCATCATTAATTCTCAATGAATCTGTCAATCCAGGGCAGTGTACAAGGCTATCTGTGGGAGAAGAAGTGAAACAGCTATAACTTAGGTCAATCTAGGGCAACAAGTCTTATTGGTGGAACCGGTTTTGTGGGGGGTTTTGGAACATTCCTATCTCTAAATTGCATGAATTAAATCTTAATCTAAGTTGCAGAATTGGAAACTAATCATTAACTACAGAAATGAAGTCCTAATTACAATTGCTGAATGAGACCTAATTATATTGCAGAATTAACAGCTTCGTAATTGAAAGTCTGATCCTAATTGCAGAAAGGAAATCTAATTACTTTTGCAGTAATGAAAGTCTAGATCTAATGTGGAAATAAAAACTATCAAAATTCTGTAATAGAAGGTTGTCAATCTTCTGTTCAGATTTTGACAGCAAAACATAAAAATGCAAGAAATTGCTGAAAAATAGTAAATTCTAGAAATAACAATCTGAAAATAAAGTGGAAACTTTTCTGAAAGTAAGATTGCAACTAAAAGCTTTAAGCACAAGATTAATCTTAGCATAAATAAACTAATACTGCAAATATTGTCAACTATTTACAAGCAATTTGACATAACAAGTTCTACAACTCATTCTGCTACAGCAAAATCAGAATAAAAACCTGCTTTGTTAGTCCTCCTCCTAGGTCTGGAAGTGGCCAGCCTCTTTGTCCAGAAGAAGGTGTAAGTCTCTCTCTCTTTCTAAATCTTAATCACACTCATTTACAAGTAATTTGAAATAGAACTGGTGCACTTTATTGATCAAAAGACATGATTACAAGAATTCTGTTGAAAAACTGTTATAGGACTGTAACAGTCAATTTCTAGTTATACTCTGTATTTTCTGCTAGCTTCCTTACTCTATTTTCTACTTTCTCCTACTTACTACTAAGCTCAACCTGAATGGGAGCAATATTTATAGCTATCCTCTGATCTGATTACAAACAAAGAATATCTCAAAAGATCTAATCCTACAATGCTGCAACAAATTCTGGTTTTATCCTAGAAGAGGACTAAAACTTGATCTTTCCCTTAATGATGGATTTGGTCGGCAATGACGGCAAAGACAGATGGAAGATATTTCTCTTTACTTTTTCCAACCTTTATTTCCCTTTTTCTGGCTTCAAAAATCGGTCAAAAGGTCAAAAACACATTCTGTTCTTCATTCCGAAGATAAGTGGCTTCATTCCGAAGACAAGTGCAGTTTTCATTCCGAAGATCGCTCATTCCGAAGATACTGCATTCTCATTCCGAAGATCGCTCATTCCAAAGATACTGCATGCTTCATTCCGAAGATCCGCTCATTCCGAAGATGCATTCTTCATTCCGAAGATCCGCTCATTCCGAAGATGCTGTGTTTCTTCATTCCGAAGATATCTGTTCATTCCGAAGATACTTCGGAATGAACAAATGTATGCTTTTCCATTGATTTCTTCTGCATCTCTCAGGTGGGTTATCTCCTAAGATCAAATTCTAATGGTCTTCATCCCTTTCCTCATGTGAATTCCATGCCTTGCTATTTATGGACAGTTGGCTGGAATTTACATGGGAAAGACCAGTTTTTGCTGCACAACAATAGTTTGCTTGCACTGTTGCCAGATTTAGGTGAAGTAAATGCTTGAAACAAATCAAAATATGATTAGTGAAATGCTGCTATTATTCTAAGCATATCCCATTGTAGCAAATCATAGCAAAAAGAACACAAAACTATGCAAAAAGCTGTAAAATCAGCATATAATATTTCAAATACATTGATCATGCAAAATGGTTAATATACAGCATATTAAATCAACTTAACTAACATATTAGGATAAAACATAAGAGTTTATAGGCATTTTTAGTGTACAAAACATGTTATGATTGAGGCATTTCCAGGCCTCATCACTATCAACATGTAGTATTTGACTATGAAGATGATGCCCTTGGTTCAGAATCTAGAAGGGAAAATGACCTTGGAGGATTATCAAGCTGAAATAATCACTGAAGATATCACTCAGCTACCTATGGAAGATGAATGGGGAAAAGTCCAAGCTCACATGGGGACTATATACTTAAATGCTAAGTATTATAAGGAGAAATACCTCAGAGTTGAATAGGTAAGGAAATGTTTGGAAGAGGCCTTAAATGAGCAAAATACAATTGAAAAGGCCTTGAAAAATAAGGTAAAGAAGTGGGAGTAGATGTTCAATGAAGCGACACCATATAAGGAAGAAGAAAAAAATATTGCTAAAAAAATACAGGTATTAAATAAATAGATAGAAGACCTCCAGAAGCAAATCCAAGACAACACCAAAAATACCAAGGGGTTGTCTAAATAAAGGGTCAAGGTGATCAAGAAAGTAAAATTCAATGACATCCAGAAGGTGGGCTTAAAAGCAAGGCCTACTTATTATAATTGGCCAAAATTAAGGAAACATTGGGTTGAGTGGAATATGAATTCACTGCATCTATCAACTTCCTGAAAGCAAGGCCATATGTAGTGACAAAGAACCAAGTTCTATCAGAAAGAACACAAGGAAAATTTAGATATAGAGCCTAAGACAAAAAATGGTCTCAAGCCAAAATAGCTTCCAAGAGTTTCTTTAAAAGACACAAGCTAGTGATAGAAAGTACTAAAATAATGCAAGAACTCAAAGCAAAATATAAGGGAATTTTAAAACATGTAAGCATAGTAGAGAACTATAGTATGCTGAGATTTTGGGATCAAAATTTAGAGTTCTTAGAGGAATATGAAATAAAAGCTTCTTGGAAAGCTTTCATAGAAGATGAATCAGAGATAGACAGTTGGGAAGAGCCAATCCAAGAAGACCAAATATTTAGCATGGCTCGAAACCTTATCCAAATCAATTCATGGATGCATGAGTTGTACATGAGGTTGAAAGTCCTATCCTATGATAAAGTGTAGGAGTTATAGTATTTATACCTAAATTTCATGAAGACTTCTGACCTAGATGAAGAGACTTGGAAAAGGGCTTGTACCACTTATAATGAAGTTCAGGAGACCAAAAAAAATGAAACGGCTAAAAAATTTCAATAAGTATTACAACGGAACCAAGGAAAGAAGACAGAGAAATAAACTAAGGAATACACTCCTAAAAAATGATAGCATAAAGCAAGAAACACAATTTTTCTCGATATCACTCCCCTTTCTCTCTTTTTTGTTGTTCTTTTTACTCTATTCCCCAATGGATAAAGGCTCTAGATTCTAACATTCAACTGACAAAATTTCCCTAGGAGGCACCAATAATGTAGGTCAAAATGACTACATCAAGGGGAGTAAGGAAATGTCTTCTCAAAAATTTCTAAGTGTAGGAGAAACATTGTGATATCGTGAAATTTTGAAGCCCAGAGGCTAAGTCAAAAAATATATTGTGATCTCATGATATTTTGGAGCTCACAAGCTAAGTCAAGGAAAATGTCATGATATCGTGATATTTTAGACCTCACAGGACAAGTCAAGGAAAACCTCATGATCTCATGACATTTTGCAGCTCACAGGTCAAGTTAGGGAAAACATCACGTTCTTGCTACATTTTGGAGCTCACAGGCCAAGACAGGGAAAAAATCATGATCTCACGATATTTTGCAGCTCATAGGCCAAGTAAAGAAAAAATATTGTGATATCATGATATTTTTGAGCTCACAGGTCAATTCAATGAAAATATTGTGATATCATGATATTTTGTAGCTCATAGGCCAAGTAAAGGAAAAACGTTGTTATATCACAATATTTTGGAGCTAACAGGCCAAGTTAGGGAAAACGTCATGATATCATGAAATTTTGGAGTTCACAGACCATGTAGAGGAAAAAAATCATGAAATCACAACATTTTGGAGCTCACGGGCCAAGTAAAGGAAAAACATCATAAAATCATGACATTTTGAAGCTCACAGGCCAAGTAAAGGGTCGACTCTTAGATATTTACAAGGCAATGTACACAGACTTTTGAAAGCAAAATAAAGACTACTCATTTTGGTTTTTAGCTCATTGGTGCTTTGATCAAGTATGTATGGATTTTTTATTGCTATATAAACTACATTGAATGGAAATAACCTTAATTCTTATTCTAAATTTCTACGTTTAAAGTTTTACTAGCTCTAAAATTAACAATTCTAATAGGTTTAAGCTTGTTTAAATTTGTACTAGAGGACTGGTTATTCTAAGTTTGATGGTTCAAAGTATCCTTTTTTGTAAAAGGCTGTATATTTTTATTTTTTTTTATCTAATCTGCACCATCGAATCATTCCTAGAAATATCTATATTTACCTCTCTTTATGCACTTTACTCTACCCCCATTTTATAAACAAAGCAAGGAACTAGCCTTCTCTGGATATTGAACCGGGTAAACTTTATTTTACACCTGATCTTTCAATGTTGGTGAAGTCTTGGGTGCAAACGTAACCAAAGGTAGATTTTGCATCAACAAGCATCTATAGTATACAAAATTTGAAAAATTAATTTCTAGAAGGACTATGAGCCCTTTATTCCAATCACTACTTTCATATTGCATTTTGCGCATGAAAATTTTAAAGTTTAAAGGGTGGCCACTTTTTCATATATAGATATATAGATGTAGAAATATATATATATATATATATATATATATATATATATATATATATATATATATATATAAGTATATATATGTGCACAACCAATCAAATTTCACCAAGTGGTAAGTGTTGCAGGCCAAACACAGGTTAATTTTGCTTCTATTTTGTCACTTGCCCGATCATTTAAATTGTCAACCCAGGGAGCTTCGTAAACTTTAGAAGGGTCTCATATCGGATCATTCACAATACCCACTTTGAGATGAGTTCGACTAATTCTACTATTGGGGGGTTTAAAGGATTGTCAGTATTTCATCCACACTAATAATTTATGTATGAATAATTAAATCCTGAGAAAATAAATATTCATATGTTCATAATGAAAATAAACCTACTATAGAAGTGAAAATAATAGTACATAACATAAACCTATGAAATTAGGAAACTTAATATAGAAAGCATAAGAAAAGGGAAGGTATACTAGCTTGGAGTGGGCAGAGGCTCCAGCAGCTCCCTTCCAGCTGAATACATAGTTAGGAATTCTTGAAATTTATTGTATTTGCACAAGAATTATTACAATACTTCTTTCGAATGATAAATGTATTATCTATCTGATTATGGATTCTCTCCCCTATCAGAGAGGTCTATGTGTGTTTATATAGCACACACACACACATAGATCTTCTATTACAAATAAGTTACAGTAGTAGTTTAGTTACATACTAAACTGGGACAATCTTATAAACGTGATCGACATATGCTAAAGCGGGCGTTGTTCCTAACGGTAATGTATTCAATTATTGGTTCATGATTCGCCTAGCATTTTCATTCATTGGTGCAACTCCCAGAATTATCCAGCATGATGTAGAACTGAAACTGCACCATTCAACACTATCCATGTCACTTTGTCTTGTCAATAGATAAAGAATAGAGAGGCACCTTATCTATGAGGAAGGCACATTCCTCGTGTGCTCTAGTGGGCACCTTCTATATGTGGAAGGTTCCTAAATATGTGGGCACATTCCCTATATGGAAGGCGCTTTGCCTTGTATGGGGTACCTTCATTATATGGAAGGCACCTAAGTATGTTGAGTGCCTTCTCTATACGAAATGTGCTTACCTTCTGTTGGCACATTCCTTGAAGAGGAAGGTGCCTACCTTTTGATGGCTCCTTCCTTGAAGAGGAAGGTGCCTACCTTCATGCTTTTATCCTAAAATAAATAGAGTGGCAGGTCCATAAAAGACCTTGACTGATCCAAATCTATCAAAACCAACTACATTTCCATAAAAACACACAAATTAGATAACACACATAATAATTCATAAAAGTATCACAAGTCATATGGTCCCAGAAGAACCATTTCCAAGAATATTCACTACTCGACCATCGTATCACCAATTAATTTCTAATGAGCAAGCCATAATTGCTAGACCAAGACCCAGTCATCATTCGTAGAATAATATTGTGGGTACCATCGGAGCTGTTACTAGACAACAATCTCAAAACTCTCAACATGATCAAATGCAAAACTATGGATCAACTCCATTTGTTTTGAAAGTTCCTAATAAATGGAATCAGGCACCTAATGTGCAACCTAAACCTCCTTATAATATTAATGAGCAACTATCAAACATTACAGCTAGAATTTCCCTTTTGGACATTTTAAGATCCTCTCCTACACATAGAGATGAATTAATGCTCACATTAAGCCAAATTATGGTACCACAAGACATTCAACCTGAAGCCATGGCTAATACTATAATAACTCATGAAGTTGATTGTATTGACTTTCGGGATAGAGACATACCTCAACATAGTTTACATAAGGATAACCCCTTATATATTACTGCCTTAATTGGAGATGTAGTAGTTAAATGAGTCTTGATTGATAATGGTTCATATTTAAACATTTGCACTTTTGAATTCTACCAAATATTTGGGTTTAGAAGTGATGAAATGAAAAGAACTGATATGATCATAAAAGCCTTCAATGACAAAACACAAGAAACGTGTGGAGTTATTACCATTCCATTGCAGGTTGGTCCGAGAACCTTGGATATGACCATGTTTATTGTACATTGCCCTGCATCATACAATATACTCTTGGGTCACCCTTGGATCAATGCAATGTGAGCCATTCCCTCAAATTTACATCAATGTGTTAAATTCGAATTTAAGAATTAGTTGGTTACCATCCATGGTGATCCTAGACCCTTTGATATGTGTGCTTTGGTAGAACCTGTTGGAGTTCAATTTTTCCCTACTTTATCATCCACACATCCTAATTCTCATTATCCATATAAACATGTGAAACACACACCCACAACGCCATCTAATCCTTCTACATAAATTCCACCTCTTCATACAACTCAAACATCCTCTAAAAAAACTACATTAGGACCTCAGAAAAATCCTAATCCCACAACCAAGGCTTCTTGTTTTACTCCTATCACTTCTATCCCTATAATAGACTCATCCATTGAAATCTCTACAAAATCTACATCCACCAAAGGCATAGTTTCTGCATCAGAATATGTAGGAAATGTTCCTTCTACCTCTTATGCTCTTACTGACGAGCTCTTACCCGATTTATCTAAAATTATTATATCAAAGCAAATGAATGTTGCTATGCAAGATTCTCTTATATTAAATAATTTTCCACCATCTCCTCATACCTTGGGTCTCCCAAAGCCTATGGGAAGTATTTACCAAGTCGGGAGCTATGCTTTTATTTACAAGGGATATGACTGGGGTAGAAAACCCAGAAACATCAAGACTCATTATGATGGATATGCTCGATGCTATTTTACTAATGAGTATATTAAATCCAAATCTATAATGCTTAAATTGGGATATAAAGGGAAAGGTTTGGGACCTTTCCAAAATGGCATGAAAGAACCCTTTGAGGTAGAACCATGGCCTTCCCGATGTGGTGTGGGCCTATTTCCTAGTAAAGGTCAGCCTTTCCCATTTGAGGATGATGACCATATCATATGTTACCAAGATTATTTAGATCAACGTGATTCTTTACGTTTAATGAATAAGCCACTTACATGTAATATTCTATCTATATCCTACCCTGAGATGATCACTGAATCCGATGATGAGTTGGAGGGAGATATCTTCCATGATGTCTCTATTGAGGAATTATTACATCATGAATTTTATTTTGATGGCTCTATACCTAGTATAGCCCAAATTGAGGCCATGACTCCTCAAGATGAATTATCCAAACTAACCTTGGAAGAATTACAAGAATTGGGCATTTCACCCGCCCCACCTAATTTTGAGAAAAATCTACACATGGAAGTAGAAAATGTCATAAAAATTAACATTGTAACTGAGGGTAATCCTCACATAATCAACATTGGATCAGAATTGATTCAAGAAAAATAGGACACATATATTGCATTTCTTAAAAGATATGAAGATGTATTTGCTTGGACATATGAAGATATGCCAGGATTAGACCCTTTTGTAGTTATGCATTACCTAGTAGTCCATCCGGATGCTAAACCTGTTAAACAAAAACTTAGAAAAATGCATCCTAAAGTGGCCTTATTGGTCAAATGGGAGTTAGAAAAACTCTTAAATGTTATTTTTATACAATCCATTGATTATGCTAAATGGATCTCGAATGTAGTTCTAGTAACTAAGAAAGAAACTACCAAGGTTAGGGTTTGACCAAACTTTAGAGATATTAATGTTGCATGCCCTAAAGATGATTTTACTCTTTCCAATATGGATCAGATCATTGATTTTACTGTTGGGAGTGGAATGATATCCTTAATGGATGGATTTTCTGGTTATAATCAGATCAGGCTAAAACAACCTTTATTACCCCTTGGGAAACCTTTTGTTGGAAAGTGATGCCATTCAGTTTAAATAATGCAGGTGCAACCTATCAAAGAGCCATGACTTACATCTTTCATGATACGATGCATGATATACTACATGATTATGTAGATGGAATTATAGCTCTTTCTACTAAAGAAGATGACCATTTAGATGATTTGAGAAAATTATTTAATCGGTTAAGGGAATATCTTATCCGATTGAATCCATCTAAATGTATATTTGGAGTTAAGTTCGATAAATTATTGGGGTTTATAGTTTCTTTACATGGCATCGAAATTGACCCTCTCAAGATTGCGGCTATCACTGATATGCCTACACCCACAAATATATCATAATTACAAAGTTTACAAGGTAAGCTTCAAGCTATCTGTCACTTCATCGATAAGCTGATGGATAAAATTGGACCCTTTCTTAAGCTTCTTAAGAAGGATGTCTTTTTTAATTGGAACTACGAATGTCAAAAAGCATTTGAACTCCTCAAACAATATCTTCTTAACCCACCTGTGCTTTTGCCACCTAGACCTGATCGCCCATTTATCTTGTATATTCTGCTTCAGATTTTGCCTTAGGAGCTATGTTAGCTCAACTTGATGATGAGAAGAAAGAATGTGCTAATTATTATATCAGTAGAACATTAATCAGTTATGAAACCCGTTAAATAATATTAGAGAAGTTATGTCTAGCAGTCGTATTTTCTACACAAAAATTATGCCATTATATTCTCAGTCAGAAAACCTATGTTATTGCTAAATCTGATCCTTTTTGGTATCTCATGAGTTGACCATACTTGTTTGGTCGCACAACAAAGTGGGTTCTTACCCTAAGCGAGTTTGAACTCACATTTATAGGACAAAAATTTGTTAAGGGTCAAATCATAGCAAATCAATTAGTTGCTACACCCTTAGAGTCTACCCATCCCCTCATCATTGAGTTTTCTAATGAATGCCTTAAACTAGAGGTAGATCATTTAGAGCAATGGTCCTTATACTTTGACAGAGCCCAATGCATGAATGGGGCTGATGCAGGTATTATTTTAATATATTGACAGAAACATCTTATCCCTCTATCCTTTAAATTAACATTTTGTACTAATAACACTGTTGAGTATGAGGCTCTAATCTTTGGATTACGAGTTGCCTTGGCACTAAAAATTAAAAATCTATTAGTTTTTGGTGATTCTCAACTTCTCATAAATCAAATTAATGATGTTTATCAAACCAGATATGATAAATTGTGCCCATATAAAGCATATGTATCAAAATTATTATCTTTATTTGATCAAGATACCTTGGAAGCTATTCCTCAAACTAGCAATCATGCGGCTAACACTATGGCTGCAGCTGCATCTCTTTTACCCCTGGAGTTAGAGGATGAATATGCTACCATCATTATTCGTCGACTCCAAGAACCCGCTTCAAATAAATCATGCTTAGAACCTTTGGATGTGTTTCTAATCAACGAAACTACTCCTGAACTTTGGTACATCGATATATTCAATTTTCTTCAAAATGGGACCTTCCCTGAAGGTTTTAACAAAAACCAGCGCTAGTTATTACATAGACGAGCAAGTCGCTTCGTAATAATTTGCAATACATTATATAGGAGATATTTTGAAGGTATCCTACTGAGATGTTTGAATCTAGAAGAATCTAGATCAGATTTGAGTGAAGCCAATGATGGATCTTGTGGGGGACATTTTAGTGGTAGTGTCATTGCTAAGAAACTCCTTAGGATAGGATATTTTTGGCCTACCATGGAAAATTATGCACATGATTATGTGCACCATTGTGACAAGTTCCAAAAATATGCTGACCTTGTCCATGCACCTACACAACAGCTACAGGCTATTTCATCTCCTTGGCCCTCTTCAAAATGGGGCTTAGACATCATTGGAAAAATTAACCCTGTGTCATCTGATGGACACAAATTCATCATAACAACCATCGAGTATTTCGCAAAGTGGGTTGAAGCTATGCCCTTAACTTCTTGCACTAGAACCCAATTTTCCAAATTTATTTTTAATCAAATTATTTGTAGGTTCGGAATTCCTACAAATCTCATCTCAAATAATGGAACTTGTTTCAAAAATAAAGATGTCAAAAAATTATGTCAAAAATATAAAATTCAACATCGTTGGTCCACTCCCTATTATCCTTAGGGTAATGGCCAAGCGTAAGCATCTAATAAAACATTAATTAAAACCCTCAAAATACTGGTCAATAAATCTGGCCGAGATTGGCACATTCAACTATATCCTACTTTGTGGGCTTATCAAACTAGTTTTCATACCCCCACAGGCACTTCACCTTTTGTTTTTGTTTATGGCGTTGAAGCAGTTTTTCCCTTTGAATTAGAAGTTCCTTCTTTGGCTCTGCTACTTCAAGATACTGAAGTAGGATATGAATATCGTGCTGGCATATTTAGTCAGCTGGAAATCCTAGATGAGAAGCGCATAAATGCTTTGAAACATCTTTGAGCCTACCAGAAAAATCTCAAGCAAGCATACCTCAAGAAAGTTCATCATCGATCCTTCGAGATCAGTGACCTTGTCTTGAAAGAAAATCAAAAAAATACTAATGCAACTAAAGATATTAAATGTAAATTCGAGCCCAAATAGCTTAGACCGTATATCATCACTGCTAAATTTGGATTGGGAGCATACCGATTAGCTACCTTAGATGGTAAATATCTTAAAGAACCTATGAACATTATGCATCTTAAGCACTATTATGCATAATTTTGGTCATTTCATCATTGTATATATTGTTATTTTGCATATTGTTTCATTTTAGTCATTCATATAAAAATCACATTGTGTATCTTCTAAATGCATCAATCAAAATCAAAATATAAAAACATCAAAATCATTAAAATCTTCAAAAACATATTTTATTTTTTGCACCTATAAATTCTTGAAGTATTGCAGTTATATTTTCAGTTATTTTGGATAAATTAGCATTTATTTGGAATCCCACACTTTCACACTCACATGCATAAATATCTTGATTTTATTTGGTATGATTATTAATATCTCTTATATCAAAGTCCACAGTTGAATTAAATAAAGTTTTGAGCATAGAGAATTGATCTTGTTATTTACTTGAACCAAGTATATCTCTTTACATTAAAATGATTTCATTGCAAATTCAATATGATGCTACATAGTAGAAGTGGTTTCTTGATTGAAAAGTTTCCCTTGCTATCCTATCATGCACATGGTCTAGAATCTTTGAGAATTGACAAAAGGACAAGCTCACCCCTGCCCAGAATAAAAATCCCTTGCTCTATAGCCAATCCGAGCAAGTATCCCTAGTATAGGAAGAAAAATAAAAGTCAAAGAAAATGAGAAAAAGAAAAATATTATTTTGTACCATCGTAGCAATATTTTAGCATTATCTCAGTTCCAAGCAAAAATACAAAAAAAAAAGAAGCAAGAGAAAAGAACAAGCAAAATGCAAATAAATCCCTTTCCCTACCCCTTGAAAAGAAAATAAGGGTGAATGAGCTTGAATCCCTGGAATTCTCAATTATTCAAAAATTGTGAGGTAAGCCCCATAACATGTGGTTTGTGCCCAACCCACTTGGTCTTGGGTAATCCCTAGAGTGGTGATATGTATGTCACATTAGTGACCTTCTATTGTATAGACCTATGTCTGCTTATGGATCGGCTAGCTCTTGATGACCCGACTTACATAGTAGTCTGGTACGGTTACATGCATATAAATCATGGTCAACGAACATTAATTTGGTTAATTCAAATTACTTGTATCAACATAAATTAAGTATCAAATTATGTTGCTCAAAATTGGTAAATGAACAATACAATTGCACACACATTTGCATTTGAGAGATTTTGTATCATTATGATAAATCAATATCGGCAATGAACTCACATATGCACATGAGGGTTCCTTATAAATCTACATTTTGTCTTTGAGATAATTTAAAATATTTCTACAACTCTTTTTGGAATAATTTCATCTTCTTATTTAAGAACATTTGTTTCGTATAAAAACAATTACATACATTGTTTTCAAAAATCCAACATTTTTTTCAATCTAGCAATAAAGTCACGTTTATATATATTTTTTGTTTATCTCAAACTCAAAACTCAACTATGCAATAAAACTATTATATCAATTTCTTCTTTGGATTTTGTGATGATGGTATAAGTCTATACCTAAATATTCTATGCCTAGCGCAAACCATGGTTTTAATTTTATTTCCCATTTTTATCCATAAAAGCATATGGCTTAAATCATTATGTTATACAATTGTGCTTTAAAAAGAACGAACACATTTTTCTATTTCATTTCATTATGTCAACATTCCATTTTGCAACCATGGTATAATTCCTAAGGAATTGTTCAAAATTTTATCACACTTGGGAATCTTATGCCTAGAAAAAATCATATTTTTAATATTTAATGCATAATATTTTTATGAAAATCTAAAAACAAATCATCACCATCATCATTGTCATCATCACAACACAAAGTCTTAAGACAGTCTCTTAAGCACTCTTTTACTTTTAGCAATATTTCTATACTGGGATTAGCTTGAGGACCTAGTGAGCGGCGACTCCATGAAATGGTCTATAACAACGACAATGTCCTTTGAAATTATTGTTAGAAGTCCCTTTATTTTCATAAAATCACCACAAAATAACCAATTTTTTTACATCAGATTATTTCATTTAAATTTTATAGCATGACATAAAATTATACTATTTCCAAATGACATAATTACATGAATAATCAATCAAAAAATCCAAAATTGAAGCATCATAAAACATGTGGACAAGTCATATCACAAAAATATCATATATATATATATATATATATATATATATATATATATATATATATATATATATATATATATATATATATATATATATATATATATATATATATATATATATATATATATATATATCAAAATATATGTACATCATATCAAAACTGGATTGGTATGCCACAATCTATACCCTAGCATACTCAATCCTCTCAAAAATATACAATCTAGTCTATGTCGCTAGTCTCGAGAAGCCCTCGAGCTCTCAGCCTCATCTCCTCTCCCGCACTGAGGTGGAGGAGGTTTCCCCATTGGATTTTGTCCTGTTTCATTGGTCCTCGATGTCAATCACGAGGATGTCCTTGATGAACCCATCCTGATCGACTCCGTAATGCTAGATGGCAGCTGTAACCTCTGGCCCTCTAGAACTAGCTAGAAGTATGCTCCTTGATAGAACATTGTCTGAGCAACAAACCATGCCAATTCCAAAATTCTCACCCCTCTGCTCTGAGCCCTAATCCATGTAGCCTCGTCCTACAGAGTCTGCACCTAAGCTTGTAGGTGGGCATTCTCATCTTGAAGAGCCACCATCTTGCTGCTCTCCCCCACATCGATACCCTTGACCTTATCAAGAGATACTGGCCTATCCCTCTACTGATAAGGGAGTCACTTATCTCTCCTCTTTGCCTACTACGGTCTCTCTGGAGTTTGTGGCACTCTTTGACATCTCTCCTAAGGAGACCTTTGCTGCTCCCTCCCCCTGCGACCCCTCACTACATCGATAGCAGCTTGGAGATGACCCCCCAATCCATTGCACCACAGTGTGCATCGGACCCTATGCCCTTGTCATCCAAGGAGGGTAGATGCCTGTGTACTAGGCATCATATTCGTCTGCCACCCTTGCATCATCCCCATCCATTGGCTAAATGGGGGTATCCCCGACGTCGTCGATGGCCTAAAAATGGCCGTGATGCCCCAAAACAGTCAAAATTTAAATAAAAAATTACACAAATCAAATTAAAAACATAATTCACTAGGTTTAGATCCTTACCCGCAACCCACACCGAAACTCTGTTGATCTGTGCGTTATTTCTACCATTTTGCCTGTAGAGCTCTAACAACAGTGAAAATGAACAATAAAAATGAATTAGGGTTTTACCCTATTTTTCTTAATTTTATTTAAAAACAACATTTTTTAAAATTTTGCTTTTTCGTGCTTTTACCTCAAACGTTCGATTTGGGTAAAAACACGGAGGGGGCACCATAGTAAGCAGTTGTATGATTCAACCTATAATCATCATCTAGAAAATTGATTAAATTTTTGCTTTCTCGTAAAACAGGAAGAACTCATCTTTAACGCATTTTCTTCAAAAAATTTGCTAAAGAGGGGGCAAAATGTAGCACCCTAAAATTGGCACAGTTAAACCATCAGTAAAAAGTAGAAATTTGAATTTTAACCCTGAAATTGCCCGTTAACCGCTCACCCCATTTTTTGCATCATTTTTAGGAGTTGTTTTGACCGTTGGACGATATCATCGCCGATCAGACAAAATCGTCTCAGATTGGACGGATTCATTTGGAATAGAATGTCTAGATGATTTCATCCCAAAACCAAATTTTCATAATTAGCTTCTATTTTAATTGCCTCTCAAACTTGGGCAGAAGCGTGTCTACGCAATTGGAGATTCCTCTATTGAGGATCTCCCAGATTGGGATGATCCCTAACCTCCTAACCTCCCCCTAATCCTATATAAACTAGGATTTTCTTAGTTTATCCCCCTGGTTGGCTGATCCCATGATTCCCTGATTGATTTTCCCTGCAATTTAGTTTTGTTGTGTCAATACGTCCTATCCACCATTGTTTGCACTCGTAGTTTTAAGTTTTCATTGCAGGTTTTCACTGTGCTTTAGTTGGAGAAATCTCGGATCATCGTAGGTGATTCCAAACGATTTCGGATGATCCTATCGTATATCGGTGATGATATCGTATGATTGGAGGTGATCTCGACTATAGTTCAGATTGGGGGCAACCAGAGCCCTGAGTTTACATTCATCATTTGTCTCCTTTATTTTACTATGCATTAGTTTGATTTATTTTCATTCTACATCCTGGAGTTCACCTCATTCAACGTAAATGCATGATAAAGTTAAAATAAGTTATTAAAATAATACATTTCCTTTAATTTTCTATCTAGATTTATCAGGTAGGCATTTATACTATCATTTCTATCATTTTGCATTATTCTAACAGTAGCATTTTTGTTTTTTGGTGTCTGTTTCTATGATTGCAGGTTTTTGACAAATTTGTCAGGATGAATTCTTCATATCGACGGTGATCTTGTCTGATCTCAGATGATTGCCTATGATCTGAGACTATTCTATACAATTGCAGATGATCCTATCATATTCAGGACGGTTTGGACTCCTACAAGGTTTAGAATCTTCATTAGACATTCGAAATCAGGTGCATTCTTTCTTATTTTGTATAATGTTTACATTTAGGATTCATTCTTGCTTTCTGTATTCATATAAATCAAAATTTTCATATAGAATAGCTTAGATTCATTCTGGAAAACCTAGGATTATGAATGATCTAGTATAAAATGAACACACCAAAACCATTCTCAACCTAGGTGTGGAAACTGCCACTCAAAGTTTCTTGGTGAACCCACCATCCGTAAAAAATTCACCCTTATACCCCTCCCTCGAGAGGCGCGACCTTCAAAGGGCCTCTCAGTCTAAGGTATTGTCCCATACTTCTTGCATCCCCCTTCCGGGCGCGGATCCTATATACTGAAGGTAAGGATGCAAAAAAATTGGAGTGATACACATTTCTTCTCATTACTATTGAACAGACATTGGGCAGAAGAGTTAGGTGCTCCATACAGTTAGATTGGTCTTATGCCACAATTTCTATTTTAGGAAAAGAGAATGTTACCTTAAGGAGAAAACCTTTTAACAAATACTCAATCAAAATTATTAGATTATATGACACCATTATCAATTTTTTTAGCTATATATAAGAGAAATAAATATGAGTGTACTCTATCTGGCATAACCCTTTCCTAGATAAAGTCCCTGAAGCCAAAGATATGGATCCTAAAATCAAACAACTAGTAGATGTAGAATCTAATAGGGTTCTTAGCCAAGATATGTGGACCATGTCCTTTGATGGGGCTAAGTCTCAAATAGGGGTAGGTGTTGGTGTCAATTTAATAGATGTTAAGGGAAACTATCTCGAAATCCCTTATAGACTAGAATTCCCATGCACTAATAATGTAGCTGAGTATGAAGCCTTATTGCTAGTTCTAGAAAAGCTAAATAACTAGGAATTGATTTTTTGACTATTACTAGAGACACTAAATTTATCATACAATAGATAAAAGTTAATTATTAGATAAAACATTCTAGATTGAAACAATATATATCGGTAATTCTAAAAAAAATTGAAAAGTTATTAGATTTAGATTTTAACATCCCATATGTTTCCAAAGAACTTAATCACATTGTAGATTTGTTAGCTATTAATTCTTCAGGTGCAGATTGCTTAGAAGTAGATATTGAGTACATGGATATATTCCCAACCATTTATGTATACAAACCTTTTGTGCTTGGCAACGTTGTGTATTTACAATTTTTCCAAGATGATGTAGATATCAAAGACTTTATGACCCTCCATAATATGTATTCGGATGTTATATGTGAAGAGGAGGATGAAGAAAATTTGAAAAACATTATTGGAGAGCTAGTTGAAGTAATTCAACTCAAAACCAATAGGATCCCTAAGGGATTAGTTTCCTTAGAAAGTTTATTTGATGATTTTGATAAATCTTACAAACCACTCCTCAAAGAAACAAAAACTGATGAGATAATTATTGGAACAAAAGAGGAGCGCAGGTTTTTCAAACTTGATAAAGCTTTTCCAAAAGAGGAAAAATAGCAATATATGAACTTTTTGAAAAAAAATGAAGAATATTTTACCTAGAGTTAAGAAGATCTAAAGACATTTAAAACAGAGGTGATGAATCACATCATTCCCCTAAAATAAGATACTAAGCCTTTTAGGTAGAAGCAAAAAAAATTCATCCCCACATTACACCCAGTCATGCAAAAAGAAGTTTAGAAGCTACTATATATCAAGATAGTAAAAAAAGTGAGATTTTCTTCTTGGATAGCAAACTTGGTACCAGTGATGAAGAAAAATGGAGAGATCAGACTTTGTGTTGATTTTCAAAATCTAAATAAAATTTCCCTCAAAGATAGTTATCCCTTGTCCAACATGGAAAAACTACTACAAGAAGTAGTAGGCTCATCCATAATGTCATTATTGGATGGATTATTAGGGTATAATCAAATTTAGGTAAATTATATAGATAGATATAAAACTATTTTCACTATCCCTTGGGGTAATTTTGAATATATGAGAATGCCATATGGATAAATGAATGCACAAGCCACCTTCAAAAGTGCTATGGACTTTTATTTTAATGTTTTGATGTTTAAAATAGTGGTTGTCTATTTGGATGACATAACAATGTTCTAAAAAAATTGTGCATATCATTTTGAGCATTTAGCTATAGTTTTTTCCAGATGTAAGGAATTTGGGATATCCTTAAATCCAAAGAAGTGTATATTTGGAGCAACACAAGGGAAGCTCCTTGGCTACATATTTTCTGAAAAAGATATTAGTATTGATCCATCAATAATTGAAGCTATCGCCAAGATACCCCCTCATAAGAATCTTAAGGGAGTTAGATAATTCTTTGGTACGATTAACTTTGAAAGAAGTTTTATACCAAATTTTGTTGAAATATCTCAACCTATCAATAACATGATTAAAAATAATTCTAACATCAAATGGATAAAGGAGGATCTAGAATATTTTTAGAAAATCAAAGATCCTATCATCACTGCCCCAGTGCTAAATTACCCTAACTACTCAAATGACTTCAATATATATTCATTTACTTTTGTGCATACCATTACTATAGTCAATTATCATGAGGATAATAAATAGAATGAAATACCTATAACTTTCATGAGTTTAGGACTCAAAGGAGCTCATATGAGATTCAAAATGATTGACAAATATGCTTATGTTGTGATTCAGGCACTAGAACATTTTAAATGCATCTTTGTATAAAATAAATTTATATATTGTATCCCTTTCACTTCTATAAAATATGTTTTCACCCAACCTAAGCCAATAGGTAGTCCTACTTGATGGATGGTTAAGTTGTTGAAGAACACAAGCTTATACTAAGAGGGGGGTGAACAGTATAAGATTAAACTTTTACTTTTCTTTCCAAATGATAACAACAATAATATCAATGTAGTAAATGAAACAATGCAAAAATCATCACACACATGAGAGACATAGATTTAATGTGGTTCACCCAATGTGGGCTATGTCCATGGAGAAAATATTTCTTATAAAATTTCTCAACAAATATCTTGGGAACCAATTTCCTATTACAATTTTATGGGCACCCACCCAAAGGATATCTCAATCCCCTATACTCAAGTTCATGGACATCTAGCCATGGGATAACTCTATCTTATCAACTCTAGTTTGTGGAAATCTATCCATAAGATAAATCTATCCCCTCAAATATGGTTCATGGACTTCTATCCACGGGAGAACTCTATCCCCTCAACTCTGGTTCGTGGACCTCTATCCATAGGAGAACTCTATCTCCTCAACTCTAGTTTATGGACCTCTATCCATAGGAGAACTCTATCCCATAAACTTTGGTTTATGAACCTCTATCCATAGGAGAACTATATTCCCTCAACTTTGGTCTTCTCCAAAACCTGATCACAACTCTGCTCAAATCTACTCCAAGTCTATACACAAGACTTGCTTAAATCTTCTTACCAAACCTGCTCAAACTACTCCAAGCCTATATAAAGCTTGCTCAAATCTACTCCAAGCCTTTTCACAAGCCTTGCTCAACAACCTTATCAAATATTCTCAAATATGCACCAAGTCTATACACAAGACTTTCTTAAATTCTCTTACCAAACCTGCTCAAACTACTCCAAGCCTATATAAAGCTTGCTCAAATATACTCTAAGCCATTTCACAAGGCTTATTCAAATATGCTCCAATACTTTTCACAAGGCTTACTCAAAAAGCTACTTAATTATACTCAAATATACACCAATCCTACTCACAAGGCTTACCCAAATCAGCTTACAAACCTGCTCTCAACTCTACTCAAATTTGCTCCAATTCTACACACCAGACTTGCTCAAATATACTCACCAAAACCTGCTCAAAAATTCTCTAAGCCTACACACAAGGCTTGCTTAAATATGCTAACCAAACCTACTTAATCTGCTCAAAAATGTTTCTCAAAACATATACTAAAATTTTCTCATAACACATGCTCAAATCTACTCATAACACATGCTCAAATCTGCTCATAAAACATAACCAAATCTTCTCATAAAACATACTCAGATCTGCTCATAACACATACTCAAATCTTCTCATAACACATACTCAAATTTTCTCATAACACATACTCAGATCTGCTCATAACACATACTCAAATCTCTTAAATTTCTTTGTTGAAGATGTGCCCTCAAGAACCTATCTCAAAACAATTTTATTTCCTTTGCCACTTGAAAGTTTGGTTAGCAATTTTATTTTTCATACAATGAAAATCCTTCTCAAAAATATATTCACAATAATGCCTGAAAATAATGCTCTATGATCCTCTTTTAATTTCACAAAATAAAGCTTTTAGACCATCACAATTTTCCCTCTATATCAAACACAACAAAACAATAAGCTAGAGTACACCTTATTTCTCCATTTCTCACATGCAAAAATATATCCCTTATTTTCCACTTTATAATATTTTTACACACAAAATTTTTTATGTACCCTTATGAATCCTATATGCAAAATAAAAGCACCTTGTATCATGCACACCCTTATACTCCTTGCAAATATTAATCAAACCTTAGCACATACCTTACAAAAATTATTGTTGGCATGGATGGGAATTGACCCTCCGACCTCAAGCTCCCAATGGTAGTGTGTGACCGCTTGGGCTAACCAAGAGGATGAGACCTCACATGTGCACTAACAACCTTATCTCCTCTATTGTGTTCATCAAAAAAAACAAAAGCTCTTCAAATAGGCACCGATGAGAATCGAACCGCAAACCAACTCCCTCACAACAACTTAGCACAAGTCCAACTACCACCTGGGCTACCCTGGCGGATGATGTCAAGGGGGTGAACAAAAATATTTGATTTATCTTTCTGCTATGCTTCTGAAACAATGTTGTCCCCCTTCTCCTATTTTTTGTCACCTCTTTGCATCTTTCGCATCGAATAAAAATCAAAATCTTGCTTAAACCAAAGTTTGAGGGCAATATTTATATACATTTCAATGCATGCTTTTTGACGTCGACCCACTTTGATATTTGATTTTTGATAATTTAAATTTACTTTGGTGCCTTTAAAATTTATACTTTGATATTATAATATTTAAAAATATATTTTATAATAAAACCTTTTGCCTTTCCTTGAATATTTTTCAACCAAATAAAACCTTATATTTTTCTTGAAATTTAAAATCTTTTTCAACCAAATGAGGCCTTGTCACTTTTAAACTCTCTTAATAATATTTAAATTTAAAATTTAAATATTATAATCCTTTTCTTGAATATTCTCTTTGCTTTGCTTTCACAACCATGGAAAATATTTTACCTTGAAATCCATGCTCTCTTTGACATCCATGACCATGACCTTTGACATCAATGACAACTCAAATTACACCTCAATATGCTAAATATTTCCAACAATATCCCCCTTTGTCATTGATGGCAACCCTTTCAAAAAATATTCTTTTAGTGCAACTGGATACCAAAAATGCTCCCCCTAATAATTTGCTCCCCCTTACTGAAATATCTCCCCCTTAATGAATTCTCTCCCCCTTTGACATCAATAGCAAAAGGCTCCATGGGGCTAATAATAAGATATTTTAGCATATCCCCCACACCACCTCCTCTTATTGAGGTGATTAATTTTGGGATGGGAGTGAAACTACTCCCAACTTACAATGCTCTTCTCCTTTTTCAATATTCTTCTTCCATACCTTTGTAGCCATGCCTCTTTGAACATTCTGGTTATCCTTCTTCATGCTTGTCCTTGGATATTCCTAAAATTCTATTCTACACCACTTTGATTTATGCCAAAAATTATTGCAATTGTAACACATGATATTGTAGTCCTTGGAAGGTGAAAATATCTTGAAGTTCCTCTTAGAGAAGCCATAACCATTTTTGTCATAAAACTTGAAGTGTGTAGCTTTATGACCAAAGTGATTACATGAGTAGCAATAACCTTGAAAGAAATATCCACCTTCAAATTATTTGAAGTTCCTCTTAGTTAAACCATAATTATTCTTTCCATGAAACCTACAATGCAAAGCTTTATGACCAAACTGATTACATGAGTAACAATAACCCTGGAAGAAATATTCATCTTGCCTTGATCTCATTATTCTTTCTTTGCTTTTCATATGATGATATTTGTTCCTTGATGGTGCATTATTTGCTTCCTCTTTGATACTATCACCTTTCAACACATCAGCATAGGTCTTAGGTCCTTCTTCAATCACTTCTAGTTTTTGTATTTCTTTTGAACTTGAGCTTGAATCCTCTTCTTGTTTCCCTTGACCTTCAAAACCAATTCCACTCTTGATAAATGGAGATCTTTGTACCTTGAGAATGTCATCCAAATATTTTGATAATTTCTCAAACCTATGTAGCTTATCATTAAAATATTTTAATTCCATCCTTAGAGAGACCACTTCATGTTCTAATCTTTCACATTCTAGCTCTTTTACCTTTAACTATTCAGCCATACCTTTTTCAAATTTTTTTACCTCTTCAACTTTAACTTTTAAATTAGTGAGATCTTATAGAAGCTTTGCCTTTTTTTTTTCATCATCTTGTACTTGAGCCTTAAATCTAAAGTTCTCCCTTTTCAAATCTTCAAGATCAACATCAAGTTCCTTTTCCATATCAACTGTGGTTTCTTCTTCCCTTTCTAAATATTTCTCTTTTTCTAGGTCTTCAATCACAAAAGCATATTATTTTTCTTCTTCTTGGTCTTTATCAATAGGAGAATTTTCATTCTCTTCTTCTTGGTCTTTGTCAATAACCTACTCAATCTGCTCACAGATCTTGCTCAAAACATATACTCAAATCTACTCATAACACATGCTCAAATTTACTCATAACACATGCTCAAATTTACTCATAACACATACCCAAATCTGCTCATAACACATACTCAAATCTACTCATAACACATGCTCAAATTTACTCATAACACATGCTCAAATTTACTCATAACACATACTCAAATCTGCTCATAACACATACTCAAATATTCTCATAACACATACTCAAATATGCTCATAACACATACTCAAATCTTCTCATAACACATACTCAGATTTGCTCATAACACACTCAAATCTATTGAATTTCTTTGATGAAGATGTGCCCTCAAGAACCTATCTCAAAACAATTTTCTTTCCTTTGCCACTTGAAATTTTGGTTAGCAATTTCCTTTTTCATACAATGAAAATCCTTCTCAAAAATATGTTCACAATAATGCCTAAAAATAATGCTCTATGATCCTCTTTTAATTTCACAAAATAAAGCTTTTAAACCATCACAATTTTCCCTCTATATCAAACACAACAAAACAATAAGCCACAATACACCTTATTTCTCCATTTCTCACATGCAAAAATATATCCCCTATTTTTATACTTTATAATATTTGTGCACAAAAAAATATTTATGTACCCTTATGAATCTTATATGCAAGATAAAATCATCTTGTATCATGCACACCCTTATACTCAAAAATACTAATGAAACCTTATCACATGCCTTACAAAACTTATTATTGGTGTGGATGGGAATTGATCCTCTAACCTCAAGCTCCCAATGGCAGTGCGTGACCACTTGGATTAACCAATCAAATGAGACCTCATGTGTTTTCTAAAAACCTTATCTCCTCTGTTGCATTCACCAAACTAGTGATAATCAAACCACAAACCAACACCCTCATAGAAACTTAGCACAAGTCCAACTATCGCCTGAGATACCCTGGTGGATGACGTCAAGGGGGTGAAAAAAAATATTTGGTTTATCTTTCTGCTTCACTTTTAAAATGTTGTTCCCCTTATCCTATTCACTATCACCTCTTTGCATCTTCCACATCGAATCAAAAATTGAAATCTTGCTTAAACCAAAGTTTGAGGGCAATATTTATATACATTTCAATGCATGCTTTTTGACATCGACCCACTTTGATATTTTATTTTTGATAATTTAAATTTACTTTGGCGCCTTTAAACTTTATACTTTGATATTATAATATTTTAAAAAATATATTATAATAAAACCTTTTGCCTTTCCTTGAATATTTTTCAACCAAATAAAACCTTGTCTTTTTCTTGCAATTTAAAATCTTTTTCAACCAAATGAGGCCCTATCACTTTTAAACTCTCTTAATAATATTTAAATTTAAAATTTAAATATTATAATCCTTTTCTTGAATATTCTCTTTGCTTTTCTTTCACAACCATGGAAAATATTTTACCTTGAAATCCATGCTCTCTTTGACATCCATGCCCATGACCTTTGACATCAGTGGCAACTCAAATTATGCCTCAATATGCTAAATATTTCCAACAATTGCTACAAAATGATGTTGAATTTCAAGCAGTAAAAATAATCAGAGGGTAAGGTCTAGCTAAATATCTAGCCAAAAAATAAGGGGAAGACATGCATAACATTGCCACAGTTAATGGAATGCATGATATCGGGAGAATAGACAATGTTGAATGCAAATGGTACGATGATATTATATTATATCTTAAAATTGTGTTATTTCCTAGTGGTAAGTCTGCAAATAAAATTAGGTCAGTAAAACAATAGTCTCAAAAATATTATGTCCAGGAAGGAAAACTCTATTGGAAACATCTTGACAGTGTCTTATTATTGTGCTTATTTGAAAAAGAGACTTTAGAGGTCATTAAAGAATTTCATGATAGATTCTATGGAGGAAATTTTGCCCTAAAAGTAATTGCAAATAAAATTATGAGAGCAGGTTATTACTAGCCTTCCTTATTCAAATATGTGCATAAATATGTAAGGGGTTGCCATAACTATCAATTTTTTTCTAGGAAGAAAAAGTTAGAAGCAATACCTCTCGAATCATTAATTATAGAAGTACCCTTCATACAGTGGGGATTGACATCATTGGAGAAATCAATCTGAACTCTTAAAGATGACACAAATGGATCATCATAGTAGTAGATTATTTCACCAAGTGGGTGGAAGCAACTCCTCTAAGAAACTCAACCACTGAAGTAGTCATCAATTTCTTGGAGGAAAATATCCTGACTAGATTTGGAGTCCCAAAGAAGTTGGTGACAGAAAATGGGAAATACTTCATCTCATTTGAAATGATAAAATTTTGTGCAAAGTATGGGACTGAACATTCTCATTAAAAAAACTACTATCATTAGGGAAATGGTCTTGTTGAATCATCAAACAAGAATCCGATTACCATAATCAAAATATTGCTAGGAAAAAATAAAAAAAAGGATGGGATAGTGAGTTGAAGTTGGCCTTATGGGTAGATAGATTGTCTATCAGGATAAACACAGGAAAGAATCCTTATGAAATGGTATTTGGATAAAATTTTATGCTCCCTCATTGTACAAAAATAATAGTACTATATTTGTTTTTACAAGATCATAAAAAACCTAATGCCTTACAAAGGAGACGATCATATTGCACAACTACAAGAAGAAAGAAGAAATACACTGGATAAGATGTTTGAATAGACTCATAAAACAATGCAGCTATTTAATAAGAAATCCAAGGGAACCCCATTCTTTGAAGGAAACATAGTCTTATATTGGGATCCTAAAAATGATAAACATGGAGAAAAGGGTAAACTTGAGCCTAGGTGGGTAGGTCCTTACCAGATAATTCAGATTTTTGACCCTAATACTTATAGGTTGCAAACCTTGTAGGGAGATCTCATGGAAATCCCAATGAATGGCCTACACCTGAAGTTATACCACCCCTATTGGGGAACCCAAAAAGAATAAAAAAATAAATAAAAAAACTTTTAAAAAAAAATTGTCTTTTATTTTTGTTCTAAGTCATTTTGCTTATCTGTTTATTGTTTTCAAATATGTTAGTAAGTTGTTAAGTCCTCTAGTTATATTTTTGCTTATCTATAAGGGAGTTATCTTTAGTTTATGAATGAAGAGAATTTGAGATTGAATACAAGTAAGCTGACAAAACTTAGGAAGTTAATGTTTAGTAATCATCTTGTAAGGTTTGGGATACAACAGAAAATCTAGGGATATTGACACATCAATCCAAAGCCATATAATATCATGATCTCAAAAGAAATTATAGAAATCAAGGAATTCAATCAACCCTGGTAAGGTAGTTGGGCTAAAAACAAGTACACTCGATATTATAGCCTTGCAAATATTTAACCCAAAAAGCACTCTCAAACAAATTTACAATTTATCAAAATTCTTCCTAAAAGAAGAAAAATCTCTATAATGCAAAATGAGTAAGTGCTAGGAGATATCTAGATAACCTCTACTGAGGCTATGCATGCTTGTATGGAAGTAGAGTAGGTCAGAGGGATCAATGTCAACTCCACCGAAGATATAAATTCTTGATTGACAATGGAGCAATAAACAAATAAATATCTTTTAAAGAGTGAAATCATTAATAGGCCCAACTCCTTTCAAATTGATGAAAATTTTGTTTGATCTGTGAAAGTAATTAAAGAATGCATCTACACATACTAGGTGTAGGCTTGATTTGGAAATTATTTTTTATTAAATCTATTTGACTATACCTTAAGGATATTGCCAAAACATATAAATTTCAAGAGTAAAAGTTTCATTTGTTTTAAAAAAACATAATCTCTAATTTTATCTAATTAAATATTGCTTTCTTATCAGACTCGTCTTATTTTATTTTTATAATTTTTATAATAATCTATAAAAAAAAGGGTTATGTCCTTGTCATCATAGTCTTGTCATTAATTAGATATTCTAGAGTTCTAAAATGTCTCATGTTTTCCCCATATGTCCTAGTCAGAGCATTTGTTGTAGCGAAAATTGATACAATATGAATGTACCCATAATTTAAAAATTTTCAAAGGTCCTAAGAAGGTGCACTTTTGTGAAGAGTTCAAGTCTGAATAAAATAATTTCTACCTCCATAAATATCTCCAACCCCTAAATAGCTTATCTTTTTATTTCCATAAAATTTAAGGGGTTCCCCACCTTTCCCCTGCAAAATTTTCAGCCTTTTGCCCAATAAGCAGAAATTTTTAGCCAATAAATAGAGGTTGTCAAAGTTTAAACACTCTTTTAGCAACTTTGAAAAGCAATCGACCGACAAAAAAATGATCGAACAAACTTAGAGATTTTGGAAAGTTTTCAGCCAATGGCATTAGAAGAGGAGCCAACAATTTTTACAAAAAGGTATTCTTTGGCCAACCAATAAGAAGCTTTTGGTCGACCACTTGAGCTGAAGGGCCGAAATAAGAAAAGCACACAAAATTTTAAATCAGTCGATGCAAATGAGATTTCTGCCAAAAAAATTTCAACGGAGCAAAGCTCGATCCATTAAGAAAGTATTATTCAACTAATCGAAAGAAAGTGATAGTCGAAGATGAGCAACTTTTTAGATGACAGGAATTCACTACCAAACTCTACTAGCTAACAAAACGAAGATAACCGATCGATCGCTAAGGAAATAAAATTTGTGGATGATCACAGTAGATAGTCGAATAAAATATCTACTAATAAAATGCATCACATCGCTCGAAATAAACATACCTTTAGCCAAAAATAATGAAAAGGGGGTCAAAAATTCAAAAGCCAATATTTCTTTTTTCAACTGGTGATAACCAAAGGTCGGCCACTTGGAGAAAGTGAAGATATTTTTTTGACTGAAACAAAGCTTTTATTGGTCGAAAAAAATAAATATCGACTAACAAATCAGAGAAAAGTGCTACCATTGAAATTATTTAGAAAAAAAAAAATGCTTAAATACCTATGGTCAAATGCATCCTCACCATCCAAAGACCATCAGTTGAATGAGATCAATGGATGGGATCAACCCAGCCAATCAAAGGTAAGAACAATGCAATTTGAAGCACTACCACCCTTTGATCTGTATGCATTATAGTTAGTCAAATATTATTGAATTAATAATCACATAGAGCAAAACACAGCTTAAATCATATAGCCACTAAATAAATTCAAGTAGTCAAGAGCATACAATCGGTATGAACTGACAGTCTGAAGGGAGAATACTTCAAACCCGTCAATCAGACCAGGGCTAGTTATCATGAGTGTCTATTATTTATTGTTGTATCTTCTTTGTTTTATTCTTCCTTTTTCATATCCTCATTCCTCCCTTTTCTATGCAAGTTTTTATAGGAAAGTGCCCAAGAAGTTGAGAATATTTCTAGATCATTAAGCCAGAGGTCTAGGGACTTAACTATTACGATATTCAAATGGAAGAGCAAAAGGTCCTTGTTACGGTATTCAAATGAGGATCTTTATTATATTAATATTTCTAAGAGTTAAATGGTGATTCCATGCCAAGTCTTCATGTATTATCATTCAAATGTTAATACAATTGTGGGATTCTTTCCTATTATATTTCTTTGTTTAGATCTGTGTGTGTCTTTGTTATGAGTTATATTATTTGAACGCATAATAAAACTTCTTTTCATTGGTCAACTGTTATGTTTATTACGATTTTTGAATGAACATAATTGTACCAATTCTTTCTTTTCTCTTTCCTTCTATTTTCATTAAAATATTGTTAAATATTGCTACAATAGCCCAAAGTATTAAAGCACTGATCATACATAAGGTATAATAGAACTATTATAATTTTAACTCAGTGAAATTTTATAATTGTTAATCCATCACCATAAATATGGAAGAGCATTAACTTAAATAATTTAAGCTCACATCAAGGGTATCCTTACCATACTTGGTCTGTCTAGAAAATATTAAAAGAACTTTATTCCTAAGTTAAAGAGGCCAGTTGACCAAATCCTGTAATAGCTCGTTGGCAACAGGTTTTTTGTAGCGTGACAGCTCATTCTACAGATGCAGGAAAAATCCCCAACAGGGGTCCACTAGGCAAAATATTTTTGAGGCCATAAATTTTGCACATAGAATATTTTTGAGCCTATTTTTTTTAATCACAATATTTTTGAGCTTCATGCATTGGTGGCATCATTTCATAGATCTACTATGGTGTTACAGATTAGATTGTGTAATATGAACCATAAAGCCTATTTTCTCAACTCAAATGATAAAATACAAAGAAATATCCTGTGGTGCATCTTTTATGAGAATAAAGTAGTTGTTCTTGATAATGAATCTTGGTACCAAAAGGTAAAATAATATCTAGATTTATTCTCCTTGATAATTGAACCATAGTTTCTTTTTCATATAAAATAGGGGAGTGACCCTATAAAGGTATGGTAAAAGATAAATGAATTTTTTGGAAAGGTTAATACTACTAAAGTAAACCACTTGGAACTATATATTTCTTATCTTAAGCTAGATCACTTTGATAATGTTAAGGACTTTATTAAAAAACTTGAGTCTTTGATAATAGATACTATATATTTTGAAGGCAAAAAAAATATATGATCTAAAATGTGTTAAAATTATCCTTGCTAATATCTCCTCTTCATTTTATATGTTAAACCTAATGGTTCGTATGATTCCTATGTTCTTAGAATCCCAAAATAATTTTACTCTTAATTAGTTTTTTCTCTCCTTGTTTACTTTTAGATTGTGATGTAGAATTATGGTGGTGGAACTCCTTAAATAGAGGCTAATAAAAAGGAATTTAAATATAAGGAGGCTAAGACCTAGTGGCCTATAGGCAAGACTAATTATTCAAATAATTTGAATATCTCTTATGGATACTTTAAAAGAGAGGGACATCCAATGAATAATTGCTTATTGAAGCTACAAAGAGTGAAGATGAGTTCTTGAAGCAAGGTGGACATCTTCTAGATGATGAGGGAGATTCATATGGATTTTCCTTAGTTGTAGATGCGCATGAGAGTATCTATTATTAGGGAAATATATTATTGTCACTAATGTATTCTCTCCTTGGCCCCTTAATATAGATTATAGGGTTTTTTGAATTTATAATCTAATTCATGGCTAGTAGTTAGCATTGTGTAATGTATTTATTTTTTTGTTATATTTTATCATGTAAGCCCAATGGTCCATGGTTAACCTTATTTAATATTTTTAATTAATCTAAATCCCACTTTTTATGTCAAATCAGGTTAAACTTTATGATGTAAGTAGGGGTTTTTCTATTGCTATAAATGCTCCCTCATAATCCTCATTTATTATTAGAATGTTGTGCAATATTATCTATGGGTAATGATTATTGTTTTTATTGGTAAAAAAGGGTTTTGAAAGGGACCTTAACCTTTTACAATACCAATTAGAAAGAGGTAACATTTCTAGGATCACCTTCATAAACTAGTCTAAACAGGACTACCAAACATAAAACCACCAATCCAATGACCATATTTGGGGGATACAAAAACAAAGAGGAACCAAAAAGAAAAAGTAGGGGCAAAAAATCCTAGAAAGAAGACAAGCAAGGAGCCAAAAGAAACTAACTACTCAGACGTCTCATACAGACCCAAAAAAATCCACAACATTCTTTGTGCTCCCCTCCATATTGGATTTGATTACATTCACCATTTTAACAACTTGTTGGAGGATGTTCCAAGTTGTATTAAACACCATGGATGTATTCTCCAATATGTTCACTAGGATGACATATAGATCAATAATGATTTTCATCTAGGCTTCACATTCCTTTTGATATTGAGTCTTGGTGGAATCTCCTTCAATCTTAGATTTTTTGAGCTTGGCAAGAGAGCCCTTTGAAGATTCCTTATCACTCTTGATGGAAATTAATATTTTACTTGCTGAAGATTTAAATCTAGCTAAGCATCATCGAGGTTTAGTTTTCACTAATGTTGGGATAGAACCTAGAGCAAATTTCTCTTTATATTAACCAGTGTCATTAGTCTCTTCATCACTCAGAGTAATTTTTTGAGGACTATCATGAATAGGATCAAACTCAAGAGGATCATGAAGAATACCAATATCCATGATGGTAGCTCATTGAGCCTCCTTCCAAAGAGCATGGTTGTACAATATTAGATGGATCCCTTGGTACTTTGAATGGGTTGACGAGTTATCTCTAACAATTTGAACTAAAAATTCCAATTATCTTAGAAGATAATCAGGGACATTGATGTCCTTTATGTCCCTAAAGTGGTTTAGAAAAGCTAAATGAAAGCTTCTAAGAGGGACATTAATATCATCCACTATAAAATACTGCATGACTAGTGTTAGGACCTTGTTCCAAGGATTCAGAAGCTCTGGTCTTATGATTCTTCATTTTTATTTTGCTATATTTTTACTGAAGCATCTTAGATCTATAGCCAAAGAATATTTATCATGATGAATGATATCCCCATCAATGGGGAGTTTTGTTACTTCTATAATTATATGAGTACTTAATTTAAAACTGATCCCCTAAAAAATTACCCAACCATTATTCCAAGAATTGATAAATTATATAGATCATTTAGGGTCTGTCCCACTAAACTTTTGTATAAAGGGCATAAAATCATGGCTCTCCAAAATTACCTCAATATTGATATCAAGATGTAGGGAGTCAGGCTTAAGCAACACCATTATAGTTTTATGAGTGCCCATAGAGTTCTTCAAGAATGAATTGATATATCCACTAATATTTATTAATTTATTTTGAATTCTAGGGTTGGAAAGAACAAGAACATATTGAATACACATGCTACTTGTAGACACCAAAACAACACCAATTTGATTATGCTACCAAGGCATTGACAAAATTGATGCACAAAGCCCTTAGGGCAGCCCTAAGAGGTCAAGTAGTGGTTCTAACCACTCCAAAAATAGTTTTGGAAGGTTCCTAGGTCAATTAGGGACTTTTTTAGGCTCAGTTCCTATTTGTCCGACCCCAGGACGAATAGCAATTTCTATTCGTCCCACCCTGAAGTGAATACAACATGCATCCCGGGGTGGAGCGAATAGCAGGTTTGATTGGAAAAAAGTCAAATCTGGACAATCAGACACTAGAAATTACCACTTGCCCTAATCCTCGAGACATGCAGGTTAGAACCCAGGGCATGCCTATGACAGCCCCCATCAATGAGGCCATTTTGGGGAGATTCTCTTCCCCCATCATGCATGTCACCCTGATGGACAAATGGCCCCTTTGGACTTGCATGCCCTTGCATGCTATTTGCACATTTGACCTCCTACATCTATAAATTGGATGGTATTCTTATCCATGAAGGAGAGGTAATTTATAGTAATCACAATGAAGTAATATCGAGTTATTGCCTCACATCTATTGTGTCCTTTTCATCCATAATTTCTCCTTAGAAAGAGAGGTTATCAGGTGGCAAAATAAGGTGCAATTTGACTCCAAAACATGAATTTATTGTTCAAATACCTCATCTAATTTACCTAAAATACTTCTCCCCTAGTTTTGCATCAACCCACATTAGATTTGCATAGAAATTTGGGAGATTTTGGCAGGCGTCCTGCCCCCGGGTGCCCCCCAATTTGTGAGAGTTGAATTCGTCCCACCCCCATATGAATAGAAATATATATTTAATTTTAATACTATTTTTAATTAGTTATTTTTAATATGTCTCCAGGATACTACATTTTAAATTTCACTGCATTCTGACTTGTATCGTCCGAGATATCGCAATTTTATGATTTACATGTATGCAGGCCCCACTTTTACATGCAGGAGAATTTGAGTAGGATCTCTAGAATATGATAACATGGGTCTCCTTATAATATCATTTTATGCTTACTTACCAAATATTGCAGGTTTTTGACATGTCTAGGTAGAGAAATTGCTCGTTTGCCTTTTGCAGGTTCACAAAGTGTGATGGGATTGAACGCAGCGGCCAGGTTTCCAAAACTTAAAAAATCAGGTGATATCATCACAAAATAGCATCTTTCATATCACTCTTGAGTTTCATTTTGTTTAGATCTCATTTGATACCTCTACCTCATGTGCACCTTTTTTAAACTATGGGGATTGTATGTTTTAGAATCATACATAGATGCTTTTGATCTTCTTTTGTTTTCCTATGTGAAAATATAGGTGCCAAAACATTATAGGAGAAATTGGAGGACAAGTATTACATTGACATAAGCAGTGGCAACATTGAGCCTGCCCACCTCGAGTGTGGGCATGCGAAAGAATAGTGGATGTGCATATTCTTTGGGAGAATGATATCTCTTGGCATTATTTTTGTAAAAAATTGTATCAAGTGATTCAAGTCCTCAAATGGAGGTAGTGTAATTGAATTTAATTTTATTTGATAAGGATAATGCCTCATTTCACTTTATTGATTGTCATACATTATCATTTACTTTGCATGCTTCGGTATTTGCCTTCATAGGACTTAACACGCATTTGCAAATTTTGTTGCTTCGGTTGAGGTGCACCATTTTTCCTTTGCTACACTATTTATCTCAGGTTTCATCTTGTTCCAAATCCATTGATGACACCAAGAGGTCTTAGATACGTGATCTAGGATAATATTGGGATTCTCTCAGACAATGAAAATAAAGTTGCATTTGACATTCAATCCATCCAAATTCATTAAGGTATTGGTGAAGGTAATTAGATTCATCCCTTTGATGATTCAATTATGGCTTCTAGAATGGGGTGACCATTAATTCCATGAAGGAGGTTTGGCACAAGTACCTTTGAACATGAATTTATTGTCAGTATAATCATTCTCAAGCCATGGTTACCATGTATGACTATGGGAGCTTGACAATGGGTGAAAGGGAGACAAGGTCCAAATACAAATATGGGAAAAATCCCAAGGCAAAGGGAACAATTTTTAATATAATTATTATCGAGACTGGAATACCACTAAATTTGAAGGAAATCAATTTTAATATTGGTTTACCCCATGAACATGTGAATGAGGCTAGTCATCTTTCCAGGGGATAAAACATCACACTAGTAATTATGTTCATAGATTACATGGATAGTCATACTGGCAAGGGTCACGCTTAGGTTTATAAGGATTCTATTGAAAAGGATTGAGTAGATTACTTATGAATACTAGGTTGCTATCCTAGTCTAAAAGTGACCTTAAATAATTAAAATTCCTTCATCATTAGTAGTAATATGAAGGCTTGGAGGAAAATTATCATGTTAAAATTAAAGTAACTCTTCTATCACTTCCAAATTTTCTAAAAAATCTGCAACATTATTCTCTTATCTGTACACTTGTTGAATAACCAAATTATTGTAATTGTGGAACAACCTTTTGTATTCGCTAATGAGGTTATAGATATTACAGGTTGGGACTTGGGTTCCTTGATATAATTTATGACACTCATCAGGTCCCCTTAGATGATGAGGTGATAAATATTGAGGTATTCCATGATAAAAGGCCCTAATGAAGTTCTCTTGCTTCTACCACATTATTAGATTGAATACCTAAATTCTTAGCAAATGTGAGAATGATTCTTCCTTGACTGACTCTGAGAATGCCACCACATCCTACCCTACCACTGAAATATAAAAGGGACAAATTATTATGTATGATTTATATTGTAGTCTAGTTTTTCATAAATCCAATGCTAGAACTATGATCATTATCTTAATATATTTGGAGGTGAGCACCCGCTAATCACAGGCTTGAGAAAATTGCGAACTAACATTGTATTATTGAAGGGGAGATTAAATACACTGTAGCATTCCTGGATTAGCCCGGAATGGGCGCATCTCAACAGGATGCCGCTGCAACAATAATAACCAGTTGCTAAATTATATTAACAACTAACAATAATAGCTAAAGTACGCTAACATCCCCCTTTATTACATTATTTGGGTAATGTAATAACTAATAGCTATACTAACATCCCCTTACATCATTTTGCAATACAAAGTGAGCTGCGAAACAATTCAAATTTGACACGTCCAAGTGCCTTAGTGAAAATGTATGCAACTTGAGCATCGGTGGGAATGTGTTGAAGCTGAATTCGGTGCTTTGGAACTTCATCTCGAATGAAATGACATTGTGTGTCAATGTGCTTTGTTCTTTCATGATGGGCTGGATTCTTGACGAGGTTCAGAACACCCTGATTGTCGCAAAACAAGTGTATTGGAGATTTTGATGGATGGCCCATACTTGTCAGAATGCGACGTAACCATATCACTTCGCACACAGCTTCACGTGCGGCGCGATACTCTGCCTCTGTTGATGAAATAGCAACCACCTGTTGCTTCTTGCTGTGCCAAGAGACGAGGACCGGATCCCGGATGAAAAATGTATCCAGAAGTTGACTTGCGATCATCAAATGATCCGGCATAGTCGGAGTCCGTGTATCCTTGCAAGAAGAATTTGTTGTTCCTCTTGTATTCTAGGCCATATTCCATAGTACCACGGACATAGTGAAGAACACGTTTTGCTGCTTTCCAATGAGTGGTCTTAGGCTCCTGCATGAACCTCGAAAGATAGTTGACAGCAAATACGAGATCTGGCCTAGTATTGGTCAGATATATGAGACTCCCAATCAACTGTCGATAGAGAGTACCATCTACCTGAGGTGAATCATCATATCGTGATAACTGAAGTCCATTCTCCATCGGAGTTGCCATTGGCTTGCAATCAGTCATGCGATATTTTTCCAGCAATGTCTTGGCATATTTTTTCTGAGACACTTTGATGGAGTGCTCCTTCTGGCTGAATTCCAGACCAAGACAGTAATGGAGAAGTCCGAGATCTGTCATCTCAAAATATTTGCACAAGTTTCTTTTGACAGTAGAGATCATAGTTTCTGAACTCCCTGTAATGAGCAGATCATCCACATAGAGTACAAGCAACACTATCTCAGAACCCTGTTTCTTGAAATAGAGGTTTGCATCTGACGGACATCTCTTAAATCCATGCTTGCATAAGGTGATTGTCCATTTTTATATACCAAGCTCGAGGAGCTTGTTTCAGACCATATAAGGATTTGACCAATTTGCAAACCTTCTGCTCTTGGCCTTCCACTTCAAATCCTTCAGGCTGAGTCATGTAGACTTCTTCTTGGAGATCACCATTTAGAAAGGCACTTTTGACATCCATCTGGTGAACTTTCCACCCATATTGTGCTGCCATAGCACACATAACCCGAATTGTGGTCATCCGAGCAGTAGGTGCAAAAGTTTCCTCGTAGTCAATGCCTTCCTTTTGAGCATAGCCCTTTGCAACAAGACGGGCCTTATGCTTATCAATTGTTCCATCTGCCTTGTACTTGACTTTATATACCCATTTGCTGCCAATGGGTTTCTTTCCATGCGGGAGATCAACAAGCTTCCAAGTTTTATTTTTCATCAAAGACTCATACTCTGTATCCATAGCGGCCTTCCACTGAGGCTCACTAAGAGCATCTTGCACTGATGCAGGTTCAAGATCATCTATGGTAGACATGAATGCCCTGTCATCATCAATATCCATATCCTCTACTTCTGTACTTGGAGTTACAGAAAGTTCCTCAAAAGATTGACAAAGATCATCAACCTCACCAGTTTCTTTGGCTTCTTTTTCCTTTTGAGCCATACTGCGTGTACGAGGTCTATCCAAGTTCAAATTGGGAGGAGTGGATAAATTTGCGTCTCTGATTGTATTTGTACACCATTTTGGATTCTTCTTCGGTGGTGTTGAAGAAGATGTAGAAGGACCTCCTGTCTGTGTTGACGAAGGAATCTTCTCTTCCTTAGATTCCACAATATCTAGGTGTACTTTAGATGTGCTCTGTGATGTGAAAGCTTCATCAAAGACAACATCTCTGCTGATATGAATTTTCTTGGTCAAAGGATCTATCAAACGATATCCTTTAGAGTGCTCATCATAACCAAGAAAAATACATCTCAGTGTTTTCTCATCTAGCTTCTTCCTTTTCTCTTTCGGTATGTGCATGAAAGCGTGACATCCGAAAATACGTAGATGAGATATGGAGGGTTTTCGACCACTCCATGCTTCCTGTGGAGTCATTCCTTTTAGGGCCTTTGTGGGTGCCCTATTCAATAGATATACTGCAGTGGTGACAGCTTCTGCCCAATATTGTTGCCCAAGAGTAGCTCCTGTGAGCATACAACGAACCATTTCCATGATAGAACGGTTCCTTCTCTCAGCAACTCCATTTTTTTGAGGAGTATAGGCAGTTGTTAACTGTCTCTTGATTCCATGCTTATCTAAGAATGCAAAAAATTCATTAGAGGTAAACTCTCCCCCTCGATATGAGCGGAGGGTTTTAATAGAAGCTCCTGACTCCTTCTCAACGGATTTCTTGAACTGCTGGAAGAATGCGAAAGCTTCGATTTCAGTTGGAGAAAGAAAACCCACATCTTTCGTGAGTAGTCATCTACGAATAACTGAAAGTACCTCTTCCCTCCACAACTGTTGGGTGTGAAAGGACCGCACAGATCGGTGTGAATTAACCCCAGAGGTTTTCGTGCTCTTGTTGAGCTCTTCTCAAATGGTACTCTATCTTGCTTTCCTGCCAAGCAGTCAGAGCACACTGGCAATGTGGCAGAAAGGGAAGGAAGACCCTTTACCATCTCATACTTACTGAGCTCAAGTAAGTAGCCAGAACTAAGATGCCCATATCTCTTGTGCCATAGGGAAGTTGCCTCCTTGGTAGAGACAGTCATGGCAACATGTGGAGTAGAGATAGCATCTAGTGCAAATAAGCCGTGCTTATATGAAGTTGTTGCAATCTGCTTACCCTTCCTGGTAATAGTACAACACTTCTTTCCATTCTCAACACGAAAGTTGACAACCATATTTCTATCCAGGATTTGTGTCATGACAACAAATTGTTAGCCAATCCCGGAACATAGAGGACTTTGTCAATCCGACACTTGCCATCAGGAAGAGTGACTGAAACTGTACCCTCTCCCTGAACCCTGTAGGTTTTATCATCAGCAATGGTGACAGGTTTGCCCTCTTTGGCCACAAATGATTCAAACCACGATCTGTCGCCAGTCATATGTTTGCTAGCTCCAGAATCGACATACCAAACGGGATCCCTCTGTGTGGAATCTGTGGTAGTCATGAGCACCTTGTGTGCCCATTCAGAATCTGAGTCAGATTCTTCAACAGCAACATTCACCTGGGGTTGCTTGTTTTTATTTTGTGGTTTGTTTTGGCCTTTCTGCTTGTTCTTATGCCAACACTTGTTGGTGTCATGGTTGTCTTTCTCACAGATCTTGCACCACCTCTTCTTCTGTTGAGGTTGTTTGCCTTTTCCTTTCGTATCTTGTTGAGAATTTCCTCCTTTCTGAAAGTTGCCTCCTTTTTGCCCATTACCTTTCTTCCTAGAACCCTACCTGTTGGTGTATAGGGCTGTATTGGAAGAATCATCCTTGTGAAGTTGGCGTGCCTCCTGTTGTTGAAGCAGATTGACCAACTCGATGTAGGTAATTTGTCGTTGAGACACCTGGATGGAGGTTATCAACATATCAAATGAAGAAGGTAAAGCTCTCATCACAAGTGAAATGAGAAGCTTTTCGTCCACGGTATCTCCCAAAGAATTCAATTTCTCTTTCAATTCAGACACTCTGCACAAAAGAGTTCAAGCTGTTTCACCACTGTCTCAAACTCAGGTTATGAAGTTGTTGTTGAAGATGAAGAATGGTGGAATCATTCTTTCCCTCATAGATGGTTCTAAGGGCATCCCATGCCTCTTTACCACTTGCTTTGTCAGCTATATGAGGTTGCACTTCATCTGAAACAACAAACAAAATGAGCACCTTTGCTCGACTGTCTTTCTTGTCAAAAGCTATCTGATCTGCGGAAGGACCTGTGGATCCTGCTGTTGGTGAAGGCCTAGTTGCTACTCCAGTAACAATATCCCACAAATCTTCCATTTGGAGAATTGCCTTCATCTTATGTTTCCATGGTGTATAATTTGGACCTTTCAATAACCGATGCGGATCAGTCATCAACTTTGCAACAGCGGCCATAGTGAAGGTTCCTTATATCACCAATTGGTCCCCCTTTCGATATACCTTTTGCTAGGCCGTTATACCGTACAAAATACCCGCCCTTACGTGAGGGAAACTATAGGTATTTAGAAAGATCAACAAAAATCACCCGCCCTTACGTGAGGGAGACTATAGGTGAGTTTTAGAGATCATACGATACGTGGAACATAAGCGGTGCTGAAAGGGAATCGCCTTGTTGATGGCACCTACCATAGAAGATTCTTCTCATGCGTGGGGCGTAACTTCCCCTAAACACTATGAAGAATACTTCGTCAGGATTTACGCCTAAACACAAGTGCGATAAAGGGTAGTGGATGGAGTAAAAAAATGCAAAAATGGCTAACTTATCTCTCCCCGACGATTTATAGAGAACAAGCTCAGACGTCGTTGTAGCAGCTATATTAGGCGGCGGATACAGTAGCCAAATCACGACAGCTTTACCTGTAAGTGCTGGCCAGAGGTATCACAAATACCGAACGCTGCAGTGCAATAAATTGCACGGATGGGTTTTAATTATTCCGGGGACTTAGGGAGTGTTTTGATTTTAATTTTTAATGTTATAGTGCAAAAATGAAATATGCAACATACAACAAAAAAAATGCCCACAAGAATAACCCACAAGGTGTCGGTCACAGCCGAAAATGCACCTTTTACAATTCGCCAAATTGCTTTTTCAGAAAATTACTCACATTCCCCCTTTGATTTTTTGAAAAAAATATCCCCCCTTAAAAAAAATCTCTTTAACAAAGCATTTTAATAATTATTATATATTTAAAGTTAAAATAAATAATTTTAATTTATATAGTTTTAAAAACTTATGAAAAAATAAATTAAAAATTAAATTTTAATTTATAAAGTTTTAAAAACTATAAAAAAATAAATTAAAATTAAAAATTTTAACTAAAAAATAATAATTAAATAAAACCTTTGAAAAAAAAAATTATACCTTAGGGGGGAGTCGGCGGGATTTGAACCCCCGACCTGCAGGCTCCCAGAGCCTTACCGCACAGCTCACTGCCAAGTGAGCTAGCGGGCTGATCCGAAGGGATCAGTGGAGCCCTCCTTTTTCAACTCTGGTTGTGCCTCCTCCTCTCTGCAACCCGCGACCTTGCCGCTCGCCACCTTCGATAGTCCGTGCACGTCTCTGTTTTTTTTTTTAATAGGTCCGCGTGTCGCTCGCGAAGTCGTGCATGCACGGGGATAGCACGGTCGGGGGGGGGGGCAGCGATGGATCGATGTCCGCTCGCGTAGGTCACGCCGTGCCGACCTCCAACCGGGGGGCGCGTTGGGGAGTGCACACATGTAATTCGCATCACGCAGGGAGGGGGGGCCATTGGGGAGCGTGCGCATGTATTATGCATCGCATAGGGAGGGGAGGGGGGCATTGGGGAGCCCACGCATGAATTGCGCCTCATGCAGCCTCCAATAGGGGGGGGGAGGGGGCAGCCGCGGTGCTTCCCTCCTCTCCTCTGTGGACTGCGCGTCCGCGGGTGGGGGGGCAGCGGACGTCTGCGTCCGCAACGCTTCCCTCCTTCACTGTGGACTGCACGTCCAGGGGGGGGCAGCAGATGTCCCACCTTCACTGCGGACTACGCGTCCTACGTCCGCACACAGGGATTGCGGACTGCGTCCCTTTTCTTTTCTTTTTTTCTTTTTTTTCTTTAAAAAAATAATCACGCGATGTCGTGATTTAAAAAAAATCGCGTCGCAAATTGTTAGCCAAATGCAGCTCCTCCTCCCAGCAGAAAACGCAGCAACCTTCAGAAAAAAAACTGCGTACTCTCCCCAGCCTCTCTTCTCACGCTTCACTGCCGTAGCAATCTGGCTCTGATGCCATGATAAAATTGCGAACTAACATTGTATTATTGAAGGGGAGATTAAATACACTGTAGGCATTCCTGGATTAGCCCGGAATGGGCGCATCTCAACAGGATGCCGCTGCAACAATCTGCAACAATAATAACCAGTTGCTAAATAATAATTAACAACTAACAAATAGCTAAAGTACGCTAACAAGGCTAGACTAAACATTGGAAGAACCAAATTTCTTTGATTCAACCTCTAGAAAAGGTTGGTATACCTTGTCAACTTAATAGGTGTTGACTCTTTTTAGCTCAAAATAGTAAAAGCTTAAGGGTAGGGATAAAAGGGTTAGAAATGTATGAATAAAAGGTGGATGGGTGAATCTAACAACATAGACCTCCATAAAGTATATTTTAGCAAATTAAATATCAGAAGTAGTATTCAAGACTAACAACAATCAAAACTCTGCAACACTATGTATTAATGGTATTTGACACATTTAAAGAATTATTCCAAACATATAAAGCATTAATTATTCAAATTAATAGAATAAGATAAATACCTTGACTAAAAAAAAATATAATTCCCATAAGCATGTGTATAAGAATAAATTATTTCAATTTACTCTAATTCAACTATCCAAATTAATAGAATAGACTAACCATAGTAATAAGATCATAAATAACTTTATAGTATTATGACCAACCAATAAACACAAACACAAGTTCAAGTTAAACATCCCTTGTAATGCTTCATTAATTAATTGTAGAAGATATACATAGTAGTGCAAGAAAACACTTCAGAGATAACCCTTTGAAAAGAGGTCACTGCCTTTATTTATAGATTTAAAATGTATTATATTCTAAGCATTATAGAAATCTGATTCTTCTTGATCTTCTTGGTGTCTGGCATTCATGGTGCCCACTATTTGTGTCTTCTTTATTAGTTGCAATAGACTTTAGATCATGCTCATATCTATCATCGATGGTTCTTATGATCTTATTTCATTCACTGATCTGCAACTAAATCTAGTTGATCCAAATATGTTGGGAGCTTCTACTCTATTTAGATTTTGTGGACCCTGATTCATCTCTCCCCTACCTTCTACAACCATCAGGTGAATGCAAATGTGTCAAAATCTAAACACAATAAAGGATTAATAGCTTCCATTAATCTTCTCATAAAAAAATGTAATTCATTATCGCATGACCACTCTTTTCTTGAATCTCCTTTTTGTCTGCTCAAGATTAGTCTTCCTCAACCTTGATCACAAAAACAAAAAATCATGGGAAATCAATATTTTACTCACATCCCTTTAGACTTTTGAGTTTAGTGCATTTTTTACTTGTAATTATTTTATCTATTTTGCACTGTTAAGCAATTATCCTTAATATTCGGGTCCACACCTCCTTGTCTACCATGTCACTTGAGCACATTTTTGCTTTGCATGCCAAAAAAAAAGGATATAGAAAACCATGAATTCTACTACTTAGGCCTCTTTGTTAGCTTTCTCCATGAAAATACACTTTCCAATAAGTTCCCCTTTTCAAGCATTTTCTAGCACTTTTCTATTTTATGCATAGATTACGAGGGCATCAAGAAATCATGGGTGGAATCTTTTCTCCTTTTTCTACCTTTTCTTCCAAAATTCTATTTTTTGGTGCTTTTCAAAATTTGACACCTTTGTGCACTTTCTATTTTGTGTGTGGTCAGCAAAGGAAATAAGAAATTACATCCTTTATTTATAATGAGCACTTCACAGTTTCCAAATCCCACTTTTTAGAAGATTTGAGATTTTTGGAGAATTTTTTATTGCATGCGGATTACAAAGGCATTGGAGAATCGTGTGACATCATTTTCTCTATTTTTCCATTTCTCATGCTTTTGTATTTTCTTGTGCTTTTCCATTTTCTCATGTTTTTCTTAGTTAGCCATATTTCACAAAGACTTTCGCATCCATACCAAGATTACAAGTCACACATTTTGGTAAATTACACATCTTCCATCATTGAAAATTCAAAAATATTTTGAACTACCACCCTTAGCCATAACAAATTTTGATTTTCCATACCACATTGAGCTTATTTTTTAAGGAATTTTACACATGTAGCTTTTTTGGCCTACATTATGCCACCTCTTAGGAGAACATTACTCAAAAAGTTATAGAAATCAGACAACCTTATCTTTGTTAGAATTGGAAATAAGCCTTTAATGAACACACTGGAGAGAAAGAGGATACTAAAACAATGAATACAGTGCAAGGGAAGAAAATATTACAAAGTGATTCTAAAATTAAAGGGGTATATAGAGAGGTCTGATGGATAGCAAAATGAACTTCATAATACATATGAAATGGTAGCAAAATAAAATGGAGAGGGAAAAAACATAGTATGAAAATATACAAAAAAAATAAAGGGGAAAACCAAGAAAGGGATAAAGATAGTATTTATATAGGTGGGGTGGGAGAGGAAACACCAAAATACTAGATAAAATGAAAGGATGGCAATAAATCAAGGGAATTATAGGTACAAAAAATGATACATCCATGAATAATACCATATCTCCATATGTGTACTCCATCAAGGTGCAAATCTCATATGTATATTCCATAGAGGCACAAGGCCACTTCCAAGGTAGATAAATTGCCATAGTGTAGGTAACTTTCTAACTTTTTTGTGTCTCTTCCTCTTCCTTGAAAAATCAAACTACAACCTCTTCATCTAATTATACGCATTTCTGGAGCTCCTTGTTTGCACCATCTAGCCCATGATGTCTTCAAATATTAATTTTTTGAGTGATATCCTCCTTATATAGATCTAATATAATGGTGGTCATCATGTTATTTGACAATAATGAGATCATACCTCACAGATTCAAAAATATTCAACTTGCCTAGACTAGCTTTCATGCATCACTAGAGTCTTTTACTTGTGTGGCTCTACCTTCAACTGATATCATCTTACATGAGATATGACATTATCTATTTGATTATACCAATATGACCTTTGGTTTTTCCAACATTCCTTTCTCTAAATTTGGGATTGTTTTGGTTTCATCCATTATACAATAGAGTCAAAATAGCATTATCCTGAAGTCCCATATCCTGGAATATAATTTGCTTGATTTGTTCCTGCATGCTTCCCACAAATTCCCTAAAATATATGTACAAGATATAACAAGGCACATTTTCCTTGAGAGATCCACCCTACTCATTTATCATGACTATAATCAACCATTTTCTTTACTCATCGGCTATGTACACAAAATTTTGTATGGAAAAATTGATGCCTTGTTTTGGGACTCATTTTTTGAAACTATCCAATGAGTTTACAATGTTTGAACCATATGGCTTAGTATATATACCTCTCTTCATATCCCTAATTAGATATTTCATGTAAATATCCCACTCCTAATAAAAAATATAATCTCATACTCCTCTCTGGATGATCAGTGTATAAATCCAATGATAATCCATCCACTTCAGAGACTTGAATCACTTGCTTCTGGTATAGCCTCCAAGAATCCAAATCATTCTAGAGATATTCATTCTCATGTAAATATAGTGATATAGCCTCTTGTTGCATCATACCCCCTTGATAACTTGTATGATATGACAGGAATGACCACTAGATGAATTTTGGCATGGGACCACCACCACCCCTTGTGGCTCATAATCCCAAGAATAACATAGTACCTAATTTCCTTGTGAAAATATGTTCATTTTTGTTTTAGTTTTATTGATCATGTTAAGAGGCATATAGAATTGATCTTTTTTATTTTATTCAATGATAAAATGGTGAAGAACCTTGCTGAATACCTTAAAAATATCCTTTTCTCCATATATTTTAACCTGATTTGCATCATGTTCAAGGTAAAATTGGGATTTATTGAAGTAATATTTAGAAAGGCATATGCCAAATATAGGAGGAACATCCACCATCATTATATCATGATCCACAACCAAATTGGGGTGCCCATATAACATCATTAAAAAAAAAAATTAAGATGTCCACAACTCTTATAGTCTTCCCTTTAAAATTCAGCCACTTGGATTCCCTCTGACCTATAGCCAAGTTCAAAGTTTCACAAATGTTTAGGGGTAATATCGATACTTCAGCTCTAGGATCTATTACACAATTGTGCAATATACCTTTCTCTATCAAGAATGATAAATAACATGCATAAATCCCATTTTTGCATAAATTCAGGGTTTTGTTCTTCAAAGTCGTATTATGCTCTTTAATCTCTAAAGAGACATTGACCAAATTAAATTTTGGTCACACTAAAAATTCTTCCTTCAAAATTTATTCATGTTAAACATATTATTGGAGTTAGTTTTGGAATCAGTCCACATTATATTTCCTTTTTCCTTGAGTCAGATTTAAAAAGTACAAACTTTGGTAGGCTTTAAGTTTTTTTTGACTTAGGGTCTTTACTGGTGAAGTAATTTCCTGCATCTCTAGTTACTCCTCTATGGCATATTTGTTATAAACCAAAGGAGCTTGGAGGTAGTTACCACTATCTACCAGATGATCGAAATTTGCATTACAACCTATCTCTCTTGTTTGAATATCCTGATGTGGATATTTTGTCTGAATGATGCTAATCAAGGAAATTGGTATCAAGGAAAACCTATCTTTTCTTCTCTCTTCACTGCATATTTTTATTTCTTACTCCTTTGCCTCCTAGTGAAGACCACAACCAATAGGTTACAGGCTAAAATTTTATCCAAGTTATTGGTGCTGAATTTCTTTACCACTTAATCCTCCCATTCTATCCTCTAGTGAATGTAATTTCTTATGTTCACACCACCAATTATATCATTGTTTTATCCATCTTGATTCTTGACTTATATGTTAATAATATATTATACAGTCAAGGGGGTAATTACCCCTTCTTATTTTATGTGATCATGATTTTGCCTCTCCTTGGAATTCATTACAAACCAAGTTGAAAGAAGAATTGAATGAAGGGTTAAATTCTCTAGGGGAAACTTACCACCTATAATCAACATGTTTTCATCTTGAAAAACCTCCTAGAATACTTGAGGGAACCTCTTTTCTTTGGATTTTTGAACAAGGAGGCTTAGATCAGGATGGGGTGTATGGATGTAATAGAGATACGCTTGGGTGTGGGAGGGTTGGTATTCCTAGGGTATTCTTCTCTACGTCCTTTTGAAACAAATATTAAACTCAGGAAGACTTTCTTTGGAAGATATTTTCATAAATAAAAATTGAGTGAGTAATAAAAATGGATCTCCAAGATCGTCAAACTCATCAATGAGAGCTTTAGATAAATTTATCCAATTACGGATACTTTTATATTTCAAGGATTTATACCATAATAGTACTTTCCTTTTAAGAGACAATAGAAGTAGTCTAACCATGACATATTCAACCATAATATTATAAACAGAGGATAACCAGGTTATATCTCAATAATGCTCTTTTTTGGATTTCTCTTTTCCTTCATAGGTAGATAGATTTTTTAGAGTGATTCTTAGGATTTTATAGAGGATGGGGATATTCAATGGCCTAGTGTCATACCATAGGGATAATATTGATATGCCATATAGCCCAAACTATTACAAATTTATTTTAGAAAGTTATCAAAATTATGATGTGAATCAGACTTACAATTTTAGAACAACAAAGTGATAAATCTAGGGATGATAGTTAGGAATGGCATCCAGGTTCAAAATCAAATAGATTCAACATGCGAATCTAAATTATTTGCATGTGAATCAAGGCAATTCACCTAACCTTTATCTCATCATGTGATAGTCACTAAGATTTTAACCACAAATCTTCATAGTTTTAGAGACGACTAATCGCTTGATCGGCCTTCTTATCAATAGAGTTGCCAAGTGAATCTAAATAGAACTTGATAACACAAGGAATCACCATTCCTTGAACTATATAATCATAAGGATGAGGTCCCACCGGGCATGCCAAAAACTATTGTAGTCTGGTTTTTCATCAAGACAATGCTAGAACTATGATCATTATCTTGAGATATTTGAAGGTAAGCACCTGCTAATCATAGCCCAGACTAAACATTGGAAGAATCAAATTACTTTGATTCAACCTCTAGAAAAGGCTAGTATACCTTTTCAACTTAATAGGTGTTGAATATTTTTAGCTCAAAATAGCAAAATCTTAAAGGTAGGTTAAAAGGGTTAGAAATGTATGAATAAAATATGGATGGGTGAAGCTAACAACATAGACATCCACAAAGTATCTTTCATAAAATTAAATTTTAGAAGTAGTATTCAAGACTAACAACATTCAAAACTCTGCAACATTCTCTATTAATGGCCTTTGACACACTTAAAGAATTATTCCAAACATCTAAAGCATTAATTATCCAAATTAATAAAATATAAATGCCTTGGCTAAAAGAAATAGAAATACCATAAGCATGTGTATAAGAATAAATTATTTTAATTTACTCTAAGTCAATTTTCCAAATATCTTCTTGTTGTGGTGCAGTGGTAAATGCCCTGGGTGCTGGTAGAGGCCGACCCAGGTTCCATTCCCCTTGTTTCCATCTTGCAAATATATGGTATAGTTAGGAATGTCCTATGTGCTGGTAGAGGCCGGCAAGGCTCCATTCCTATTATGCCCAACCTGTTGAAAGTGGCACCTCGAAAGGGGTGTTTTCCACTATAAATTAGTTTACCTAGGTGTTGTAGGTGAGTTGGAGAGGAGAGGGCAATCCTCCAAGGGAGGTCCCAGGTTCGAATCTCCACCCTACCAAAAAGCTGAATTGGGTACCCAAAATCCAATTGATAATGTTGGTGCGGGCAGGGCTGGGTGCGACTCTCGGGTGACTTTGATGGTATAGAACCCCTTGTTCATGGTCTCTCAGACCAAGGCGGCCCTGCAAGGGGTTTTTCACTAAAAAAAAAATCCAAATTAACAAAATATACTAACCATAGCAGTAAGATCACAAATAACTTTATAGGATTATGACCAGCCAATCAAAACAAACACAAGCTCATGGAAAACATCGCTTGTAATGCTTCATTCATTAATTGTAGAAGATATACATAGTAGTGCAGGCAAACAATTTAGATCTGGCCCTTTGAAAGGAGGTCACTGCCTTTATTTATATATTTACAATGTATTACATTCTAAGCATTACAAAGAAATCTAATTCTTCTTGATATTCTTGTAACCTGCAATTCATGGTGCTTGCTAGCTATATCTTCTTGATCAGTTGCAATAGACTTCAGATCATGTTCATCTCCATCGTTATTGATTCTTGCAATCTTCTTTCATCTGTTTATCTACAACTAAATCTGGTTGATCCAAATATTATAGGATCTTCTGCTCTATTTAGCTTTTATGGTCCCTAATTCATATCTCCCTTGCCTTCTACAACCATCAAACATATGTAAATGTATTAAAATATAAGGAAGGATCAACAACTGCCATTGATCTACCCAAAAATGGTTGTAATTCATTATCATGCAACCACTCTTTGATTGAATCTCTTTTTTGTCTACTCAATATTATTCTTCCTTATCCTTGACTGTAAAAACAAAAAATCATGTGAAATAAATATTTTTCTCACATCCCTTTAGCCTTCTGAGTTCAATGTATTTTTTACTTGTGAGTCTTTTATCTCTTTTGTGCTCTTAAGAAATTATCTACAATATTTGGGTCTGCACCTTCTTGTCCACCATGTCATATGAGTGTATTTCTATTTTATGCATCAACAACAAAGGATACAAAAAATCATGCATTTTGCTACTCAGGAATCTTGGTTAGCTATCTCCATGAAAATACACTTTCCAATTGTTTCCCTTTTGCAAGCCTTTTCTAGAGGTTTTCTATTTGTGCACGGATTACAAGGGTGTAAGGAAATTGTGGGTGGAAGATTTTCTTCTTTTTCTCATAAAATCTCATTTTCTAGAAATTTTCAAATTTTGACACCTTTGAGAACTTTTTGATTTGTGTGCAACTAGAAAAGGAAATAAAAAATTGTGTGCTTTGTTTACATTGAGCACTTTGCATTTTACCAAAATTTGACTTTTCAGTGGATTTAAGATTTTTGGTGATTTTTTTATTGTACGCAGATTACAAAAGCATTGAAGAATCACTCATGGCATCCTTTTCTCTATTTTTGGCCATTTCTTACGCTTTTGCATTTTCTTGTGCTTTTCTATTTTCTCATGCTTTTCTGAGTTAGCCATATTTTGCAAATACTTTTGAATCTTCACCAGGATTGCAAGTCATGCCTTTGGAGAAATTACACATCTTCCTTCCTTGAAAATTTAAAAATATTTTGAACTTTCACCCTTAGCCATAACAAATTTTCACTATCCATAGCGTATTGAGCTTATTTTTTAAGGAATTTTACACATGTAGATTTTTTTGCTTACAATTCCATAGGCATTCCCCAAAAGTCTTCTTTCACCCTTAACATTTCATTCTATGTATAAGATTTGAGTTCATGGTTTTCTTTAGTTCATTTCTAAAAAATATTTTGAATTCCAACACTCATCTATATTGTTATTGGATAAAAAATAGTAGAAGATAAAAGAGAATGAATTTTTTGGTAAAATTCATAAAATACAAATGATATTTCAAAAAATCCTCAACAAACCTAATTCTAAAACTAAGGCATCCATATAATAAAAAAATTTGGAATAAATGTAGATTGAGTACCAATGAGAGGAAAGAGAAACCTATTAGTGAGTGTTTCTCCTATATTAAATCTATTAATTTTTAGTGAGATCCATGCAATCCAATTCCACCTAGGGTTTTTATCCAAAATCCTTCTTTATATTATGTTATTATCCTTCAAAAAATCTCCTTTGCTATCTTCTACAAAAAATTCCTTCAAGAGGACTTGGAATAAAAAGGTCCTAACAATGGAAGAATTCAAATAATGAATATTCACACCTACTTTGATACCATGTTAGATTTGATAATAGTTTATAAAAATGAATAGAATAAAAAATAATCTAATATTGCATAGCATAAGGAATACACTAAACAAAAAAGAAAATAAAATATTATGGGGTCTCCATGGACACCAAATAACTTCATTGAAGGAAATGAAATTGTAGTCTAGTCAATAATAAAAATATCAATATGAAGGGTTATGTATACCCAAATACATGATGCCTTTATGTCAAGGAGGTGATACCAACCCTCAAGGATAAGTTATTATAAAATTTACAAAAGTATCTTTTTCAAGGTTTACATGGGCCCAAAGGGAAAATATAATAACAATGAATACAAATACTCATCCACGGCCTCAAGAGAAGCTTAAGCACTTCACATTCTAACACAAAACTAGTAAACAATAATAGGAAAGAAACCTATAATGGTTGAAACTAGGTCTAAGCAACCTAAAATGCAAAATAATCAAGAAAAAACATGAGAAGTTGTCAAAATTAGTTTGATATACCCATCAATTACCAATGAAGGATGGCAAGCTATAGTATAAAAAATTAGGAGGTTTACTCCATAAAATGAAGGGAATAATATTGATCAAAGGTGCATTATAGTGAAGGAACTCTAGTTAGCTTCACTACACCTAGGAGGAGTCTCTACCTTAGTCAAATTTAACAAGTTTAGCTTGATGGAAAAGGAAATATATAAATAAGCATAAAAGACAGAAGTCATGTGCACTATCTATATTGAAATCTACAATGGACACTAATATTAAAAATAAAATGGATGGTGGTAGATTTAAGATTCACATATCATCATATCTATGATAGTCACTCTTTCACACATGGGATACCCAATAGATCCTCCATACTATATAGGTCATATCATATTTGATCAATGATATGCACTAAATTAAAAGGATTGTAGATCATGATAAATCCCAAGTCCACGTATGTTAGGAACCTTGTAGTAAAATAAAATCAAATCCACACAATATTGCAATAATAATAGAAAATAAGGTTGAAATTAACAATATTACAATGAAAAATAGGAATGTAGTAGATTATATTGTAAAAAGCAACAACACATTACAGAATCACAAGCCTCTTTGAGGAGAAAACCTCCTTAGAAGTAGAGCTTTGATACAACAAAATATTATGTGACTCTTATCTTTCCCCCTTGGATATTATATATACTTAGCTACCCTAAACCTAATTATCAAGGGTTCCCATCCATGTGCAAGTGGGGATACAATCTAGTAACTCCTAAATAATGATTTTTACATATTTAAATAATTTATTTTTATAATAAATAATAGTTACATCATATGGGTCCATAAACCTAAGTTCTTGAAGTACCACATGGCTACACAATTATTAATAATATTAACATGGGTCTTATGATGTCCATATCCTTCAAAAAATCTTTATTCTCAAATCTAGATATGGGTAATTGCAAATAAATTTGTTAGAGAGGCTCCCATATGGGATTTTTTGGCTATAAGCCACATAATTAGACCAATACTTTAGTAATAGTGTAGTTATAAAGAGTGCATGTTATGTAGTCCAAAATGTTTTTAGGCTCCAAGATGACAAAATATTCATCATCAAACTTAGGGAGTGTCAATTGGACCTAAATGTAGTATTTGAGTACCTTCTTGGGACAAGAGACATGGAATAATGGATGGATTTTTAAATAAGGTGGTAATGTGAATTTATAGGTCACTTGTCTAATCTACTATAATGCCTAGTAGGGTCTATAAAACCAAATATCCAACTTTTTATTAGCACAAAGTTGCACTATACATTGACGCTATGCTTGGAATGATGTTGATTAGTCTATTGTTGCATTTGGTTCTGAGCCATAACCTAGTTCTCTTTCAATTGCTATAAAAGTTAGGTACATTCTTGAAGAGTTGCATCATTCACCCAAATGTTGGAGTTTTGAAGAACATATGAAGAGGGTGATAGAGGTGGGTACCCATTACTTGTTGCAAAAGAAGTTATTCTAGAAGTTATATAGAATGAATTTTTGTACCACCATTCAACTAATGGTATCCACTTATCCCACTATGTTGGTTGCTTAGAGGTAAAATAGTGAAGGTGGCCTTCCAAATACTTTTTAATAAGTTTGGCTTGCCCATCAGTATATGGATGGTAGGCAAATCTCATTTGCATTTGTGTTTCCTATAGTTTAAACAATTTTCTCCAAAACAAATTGGTGAAGGTGGGGTCATTGTTACACTCCAAACATGAAGAGTCGGCTATATTTCCAATTATGTAAAAATTCATTATATATGGTTCATAATAATTTAATTGAGAATCATCATATATCTTTTAATATTTTTCATCTGCTGCTTCTGCGCAAGGGTGTGCCCACCTTAAGTGGCCATAGATTTATTTGATTCTACTTCGTGTTGTTCCTTATTCTTATTTGCTTCCTCGTTCGATTCGGCAATATATATATTTTTGTAAAATTATTTAGCAAAGGATAGAAATATCCTTGCAAGTGGTATCAGATTCAGCCATCCTGCGAGAACCCTTCGCCCTTCATAAACCTTCGTTTCGTTCGTTGTCCTTCGTCCTTCTTAAAACTTTCCTTCGCCTATCTGTTCGTTCGCTCTTCTTCGTCCATTTCATTTCATTGTTGTATTCCTGTCGCCTTTAAAACAATATCCGCAGTCGCTTTTAAACAATATCCGTCGTCGCGCCTTACTCCGGAAATACCAGCTACTGGCAAAACGCGTCCGGCTTTCTATTGTTCCAGATTTTAACAAAACGCGTCCGGCTTCCTATTGTTCCAGCTACTGGCAAAACGCAATTTAATTCCGCCGTAATTCAGTGTCCAAAAAACGTTACCAGATCACCATTGCACGCAGGAATACGCCGTCCTCACCGGGAACACTTTCGGCCAATCAGCGAGCGCCGTGAAACTTATTTCGCGTTATATTCTAAGGTACCAAACTATTATAATTTTTTTTTTTAATTTTGTCGCGTGGGGCAATTATCCCACATACATGGTGGTTTTTGCGTTTAACAGTTTATAAGGTGCTTAGCACGCATATTGAGTCGTGGCTTTGGCCACACGCTCAACTCCTTGCACTTGTCTTGTCATTCCGTTGCGTCGTTCTGTGTTTCTGTTGCGTCATTCTGTGTTTTCTGTCTCGTCCTTGTGTCTTGTCAGCGTTCGTCGTCCGTTCGTCTTCCGTTCGGTTCGGGTCTGGTCGTCGTCTTTGTGTCTTGTCGTCCAGCGTTCGTCTTCCGTTCGGTTCGGTTCTGGTCGTACAGCGTAGTCTTGGTCCGTCGGTCTCCTGCCCTTCCGCGCGTCGTGTCTCGATCCGTTCTCCTGTCCTTCCACGTGTCACTTGGTCCGTCGGTCTCCTGTCCTACTGTGCGTCGTGTCTCGGTCCGTCCGCGTGTCACTTGGTCCGTCGTGTCCATTTCGTGTTCGGTGGCTTCATTGCAGTCAAGTGGTCAACAGCTGTCATCAAGAAGGTGAGCCAACGAAATCCAGTTCCGCGCCACAGTTGGAGTGGTAGCAAGGCGGAAAAACAACACAAATTTTTTTTATATATACCTCAGTGTGGCCAAAATTTTGAAGTTCAAAGACTACTAAGCAAGAGATTGTAAGCAGTGCATGAGTAAAAGTTGGAGCAAGGGTCCTGACGGTCGATTATCCAGCTCAGAGACGACCAATAACAACATAAGAAGACCTAATCGCAGCCCAGGTACTAAAAATTCTCCTTCTCCTTTTAAAATTGGTAGTTATAATCCACATCATCCCCTAGTAGATCCTATGGCTACTAATCCTTCCCCAACTCACGAAAACATCACGCAAGGAGACTCAAGTAATTCAGCCATGTCTGATAAGGAGTCTCTTCACAGCATACTAGAGAGTCTACACGACATGGGTCTCACCCTAAAAGAACTTGTGCAAGCACAAAAACAACCTAATCCCAATACTAATCCCCAAAATCACTCCCATGCCCAACGGAATGAAGAAACTGTCGATCCTAATGATGATTGGCAACAACAACGAGGTGATTCGGATAATTACAGGGATCCCTATCAAAGACAACGGTATAACCAAAATCAAGAAAGGGACACGGGTTATCACCAACCAAGAGGCCCTAATATTAACTTTCCACGAATTGATATGCCCACTTTTGAAGGTCATGATCCTCGTGGTTGGTTAGCCAAAATGGAAGGCATCCTTGACTTATATCAAATTAAGGAAATTGATAAAGTTCCTTTCGTTGCAACAAAATTAGGCACTGAGGCCTACCAATGGTTTGTATGGCTTAAAAAAGAGAATGTAGCTATTATTACCTGGAGAAAATTCACTACCTCTTTTTTAGAAAGATTTGACGACGGAGCTACATCATCCTACACAGTAAGATTGTTATCTCTTAAACAAAAAGGGTCAGTTAGTGAATTCGTTTCGGAGTTTACCAGTTTACTACCATACACTTCAGACCTTAGTCCCGACACAGTGGTAGGTGCCTTTCGCAATGGTTTGAAAGAAAGTATTCGAGTGGAGGTAGACATGCACGATCCAACCTTGTTGAACAGTTGTATAAGATTAGCCAAGTTGGCCGAGAAGAGACACCAGTTGTCTGCACAACGGGAAACATATAGTCGTCCTTCATACCGCAACAATTCCTTTCGTAGAAATGATCAACCATCAAGATATTTTTGTTATAAATGTCGCACTAATCACCCCAGGGAACAAGCTTGTGCCCAAAAACAAAACTTTCATATTGAAGGTGATCAAGGTGAAGGGGAAGAGGATGAACCTTACCAATCAGAAGAACCTATGCCAAAAGACCTACCAGGTACTATAGACGAAAAAGAAGAGGATACAATGGCAATTTCAGTGCATGCTCTCATGGGTTTAACCGCCCACCATACCATCAAGGTACCAGGTTTTCTCCGCCAGAAAAAGGTGAATGTGCTAATTGATTCTGGTAGCACCCACAATTTTATCGACATCAAAACAACAAAAGCCTTGAATTTATTCATTAACTCTTCCAACAAAGACAAATTCCAGGTTTTAGTGGCCAACGGGGTGAACGCACAATGCGTGGGTCGCACATCTCAAGTTTCCATAAATATGGGAACTTATACCTGGTTAGGCTCCCTTTTTGTCATGAATTTGGGAAATTTTGATGTCATTTTGGGGGTTGAATGGTTGGAAACATTAGACACAGTTAGCTTCAACTTCAAAAAATTATTTGTGGAATGGAAGGAAAATGGACGAGTCATTCACTTACAAGGCATTACTACTCCTCCAACACAAATGGTGAGCTCTCATAGTATGGAAAAGATGTTAAAAAAGGGTGGATATGGGTTTATAGCTCAAATTAATTGTTTGGAAAAACAATCGTCAGCAACTTCGGATATTATTGCACCTGAGTTACAAGATATCATCACACATTACGACGAGGTTTTCCAAGAACCTCAAGGATTACCACCTAAACGATCTCATGATCATGCCATCCATTTGATGCCAGGAAGTGTCCCACCTAACAGTCGTCCTTATCGCTATCCTCAGCCACAAAAGACAGAAATCGAACAGATCGTTCAGGATTTGTTGGATCATGGAGTCATTCGTCACAAGCACTAGTCCTTATTCCTCACCTGTAGTCCCGGCTAGACGAAAAGATAACTCTTGGCGTATGTGTCCCGACTTTCGTTCTCTCAATAAACTCACTATCAAGGACAAATTTCCTATCCCCGTCATAGATGACCTATTAGATGAGTTGCATGGTGCAAAATTCTTTACAAAATTAGACCTTCGCTCCGGCTTTCACCAAATCCGTGTTAGAGAAGAAGATATTCCCAAAACGGCCTTTCGTACTCATGAAGGTCATTACGAATTTTTGGTCATGCCTTTTGGTCTCACTAATGCACCATCCACATTCCAAAGTCTCATGAACCAAGTGTTTCGTCCACTCCTCCGTAAGTTTGTGTTAGTTTTTTTTGATGATATTCTCATATACAACAAAAACTTGGGCGGACCATTTACATCATGTGGATAAAGCCCTTCACATCCTACACAAAGAAAAATTATTTGTTAAACGCTCCAAATGCTCATTTGGTGTTCAAGAAGTCGAGTATCTTGGTCATATAGTTTCACATGAGGGTGTCAAAGTCGATCCCAATAAGATTAAGGCAATTCAAGAGTGGCCTTTACCTAAAACCATCAAGAAACTTCGTGGTTTTTTGGGTCTCACAGGCTACTATCGCAAGTTTGTACAGAATTATGGTAAGATTGCAGCACCTCTCACAGCACTCACAAAAAAGGATGCTTTTCGTTGGTCGGAAGAGGCTACTTTAGCTTTTGAAGCTCTTAAGCAAGCCATGTGTACAACTCCAGTCTTAGCAACTCCCAACTTTCACAAACCATTTATTATCGAATGTGATGCATCAAGAACAGGAATTGGGGCTATATTAATGCAAGAAGGTCATCCTTTGGCATTTGAAAGTAAACAGCTTTCCGGAAAAAATTTGGGAAGATCAACATATGAAAAAGAAATGTTGGCTATTCTTCATGCAATAGAAAAATGGAGACACTACCTAATCGATAGCCGCTTCATTATCAAAACAGATCATAGTAGCCTCAAGCATTTTTTGGAGCAAAGTTTTTCTTATCCAGAACAAAATAAGTGGTTAACCAAACTTCCGGGCTATGATTTCGTTATTGAATATAAGAAAGGGAAGGAAAATATAGTTGCCGATGCGCTGTCCAGAAAATATGAAGATGAAGTAGTCATCAATGCTATTTCAGGTCCTTGTTCCCAATGGGTAACTCAATTACAAATTGAATGGTTGTCCAATAGTGAAACTTCCCAGATAATTCATGAATTATCTATAGGGTCTTCCAAACACCCTTTGTTCTCTTATGAAGATAACATCCTCCGGAAGAAGAACCGCATTTACATTCCACATAATTCAGAACTCAAATCAAAGATCCTCGATGAATCACACGCTTCTCCATCAGCAGGACATTCAGGATTTTTGAAGACATATTTAAGGGTCAAACAATCATTTTGTTGGAAAGGATTAAAAGCGGAAGTCAAACAATGGGTAGCAGAATGTGAAGTTTGCCAACGCAATAAAGGAGAAACAGTCAAATCACCAGGATTATTACAACCATTACCCATCCCTGAACGACAGTGGGAACATATATCCATGGATTTCATTGAAGGTCTTCCAAAATCAGAAGGCAGGACAGTAATCTTCGTCGTCGTAGACCGGTTATCCAAATATGCTCACTTTCAGGCTTTACAACATCCATTTTCCGCAAGCAAGGTGGCAAAGGTATTTATGGATTCAATTTTCAAATTACATGGTATGCCAAAAAATATTGTAAGTGATAGAGATCCCATTTTTACTAGTAACTTTTGGAAGGAGTTATTTCGCCTTAGTGGTACCAAATTGAACATGTCTTCAGCTTACCATCCACAGACATATGGTCAAACGAAGTAGTTAACAAATGTTTGGGTACGTACTTAAGATGTTTTGCTCAAGATAAACAATACCAATGGAGCCATTGGTTAGCAATGGCAGAATGGTGGTACAACACTTCTTACCATTACTCAATTAAGATGTCTCCATTTGAAGCATTGTATGGCACCAAACCTCCAGCCATTGCAGATTACGTCCAGGGATCAGCCAAAGTAGCCAAAGTGGATGATTGGTTCCAACAAAGGCAGTCTACACTCACCATCCTCAAAGAGAATTTAGTCCAAGCACAAAATCGTATGAAACAACAACAAGACTTGCACCGATCAGAGAGAACCTTTGATATAGGTGATTGGGTGTTCCTAAAGCTGCAACCTTACAAACAATCCTCGTTAAAGTTAAAGTCCAGCCAAAAGTTGGCTCCACGATTCTATGGTCCTTACAAAATTGTGCGTCGCATTGGAGAAGTAGCCTATCAATTAGAGCTACCTACATCATCACGAATACACCCAGTATTTCATGTTTCATGTCTCAAAAAAGTAATTGGTCAGAAAATACAAAGTCAATCAGACTTACCAGTGCTCGATGAGGAAGGACGCATACATCTCCAACCCGAAGATATACTACAACATAGAATCCGAAGACTGAGATCACGTCGGATTCAAGAATTTCTCATTAAATGGCAAGATTTACCAGAGGAGGATGCCACATGGGAACCTGAAAGTATCTTCCAGACATTTCCAGCTTTGAGGACAAAGCTTTCCGAGGAGGGGAGTCATGTTACACTCCAAACATGAAGAGTCGGCTATATTTCCAATTGTGTAAAAATTCATTATATATGGTTCATAATAATTTAAATGAGAATCATCATATCTTTTATATTTTTCATCTGCTGCTTCTGCGCAAGGGTGTGCCCACCTTAAGTGGCCTTTGATTTTATTTTATTCCGCATCGTGTTTTTCCTTATTCTTGTTTGTTTCCTCGTTCGATTCGGCAATATATATATTTTGTAAATTTATTAAGCAAAGGATAAGAATTATCCTTGCATCCATGATCATACATAATAAATTTTAGCATACCATGGAGTTTAAAAAAGGATTTCATGATTATTTGATCAACGATGGAGATATGGTAGGGATGGACAAGGGAACATAAATAAATATAGTTTAAGATATGGCCCACCACCACAATAATAAATAATTTATCCCCAAATTTAGGAAGTCTTTTAATTAATTCCATGGAGATATCAATCCATACATTTTTATGGATCGATAACGGTCACAAAGTGCTTAGAGTACAAATTGTTTCTCCCTTCATCTGTTGGTAGATTTTGCATTCCACCATAAAATTTGTGATATATTTTTCATTTCCTTCTAATAGAATGACCATTTGGGCCACTCATAAATCTTCAAAAATATTAAATTGCCTGTAGTGGATGAAGCATGCATTTCCCTCATGATGTCCTCATGGATCTATGAGGTTTTAGAAACCATAATGAAAGCTTGGAATCTTAATAGTTCTCCATCCCATGAATACTTGATGTGTGAATTAGGATATCTTTGGATCTATTCCTATAAAGTTTACAATGGTGGATACTTGGTTGCTTCTTCTTATAGTTTGGAGACCCTTTGAGGAAGTGAAGATAAAAGGGAAAACAATGTCATCTAATCCTAAAATGGAAGGGAGAGGGTATCTACCATAATATTTCCCTTCCCTTTCTTATAAAAATGCCATAACCATACCCCAATATTTTTGAAACTCATTTCTATTATGCTGGAGTAGATACCCATTATTTAAAAAAATATTTCAAACTCTGATGGTCTATTTTGATAGAGAAATATCTCCCAATGAGATAAGGTCACCAATGGTTGACAACATGAAAGATAACCATAATTTCTCTTTTATAAGTAGAATTTTCTAATTTTTTCCTAACAATACCTTACTAGTGAAACCTAGGGGTCACCCTTCATGCATTAACACAACACCAATACCATAGCCCATAACATCCCTTTCAATTATAAAAGGCTTGGAAAATTTGGGAGTGACTAACATTGGTGTCAAAATCATAGCTTCCTTGAGGTCTAAAAAATATTTTTTTTGCTAGAGTTGACAAACTAAATGAGTTCTTTAACATGGTAGTAAGTGGGGCTATATTTTTTCCATAACATTATACAAATAATTGGTAGTAGCCAATGAGACCCAAAAATTCTTGAAGTGCCTTGAGAGTTTGTAGCTTAGGCCAACTTTGTATGGCCTCAATTTTCTTTCAGTCAACCTTAACTCCCTCCTATGAAATAATATACATCAAGTATGTTGAGCAAGGTGCAGCAAAAGAATTGCAAAAGTATTGTCATTGTTGTCAACACAGACAGATTGATGCAGTTGATGCAGTTCGTAGGTCAGTCAGATCAAGTGCAGTGAATTTCAAGGAAAACAGAGGTGACCCAGATTCAAAAATTGGCAGAAAAAGACAAGGAAGAAAACTGTCGCGATATCGCGACATGTTTTCTGTCGCGATATCGCGACAAAACAGAGGAGAGAGAAAATGCAAGAAAAATTGTCGCGATTTCGCGACATTGCCGAGGAGAGAGAAAATGCAAGAAAAATTGTCGCGATTTCGCGACATTGCCGAGGAGAGAGAAAATGCAAGAAAAATTGTCGCGATTTCGCGACATTGCCGAGGAGAGAGAAAATGCAAGAAAGAATTGTCGCGATTTCGCGACATTGCCGAGGAGAGAGAAAGTGCATGCCAAAATTGTCGCGATTTCGCGACATGGCCGAGGAGAGAGAAAGTGAAAGGCAAACTGTCACGATTTCGCGACATGCTGGCAGAGAAGGAAGCAAGGTGAAAAGATGTCACGATTTCGTGACATAAATGGAGGAAAGGAGCTTGCAACGAAAAGTGTCACGATATCGCGACACGTCGGGTTTTCGCGACCCGAAGAGGAGAGAGAATGCTCAGCAACAAAGGTGTAGCGATTTTGCGATGTTGAAATGAATGGCAACAAAGGTGTAGCGATTTTGAATGAATGAGATTTGCATGATTAAAACGAATGACAACAAAGGTGTAGCGATTTCGCTACAAGTGAAAAGGCACAAACAAGAAGGTGTAGCGATTTCGCTACAAGTACAAAATGTATGGAAACAAAGGTGTAGCGATTTCGCTACCAGTCAAAATTGCAAAACTAAAAGATGTAGCAAGTCGAAAGCACAAGGCACAAAGTTGTCGCGATTTCGCTACTGCATAAAGCAAAGATTGTACGGAAGCAGAGAACGTCGTGATTTCGTGACATGTTCCATTTTCATGGTTGTTGGCAAAGAAGAGTGTATGGAAGAAAGCGTCACGATTTCGTGACAAAGCTGAGGATGACGTCAGCAAAATTGAAAATGTCACGATTTCGTGACAGAGTGCAAGGAAAGCTGCTGGAAGCTGAAAGTGTCACGATTTCGCGACAAGAATGATGATGACGCAAAAAGTGAAAGTGTCACGATATCGCGACAAGGTGCAAGGAAAGTTGGAAGCCGAAAGCGTCACGATTTCGTGACAACATTGAGGATGACGTCAGCAAAAGCTGAAAGTGTCACGATTTCGTGACAAGTTGCGAGAGAAGCCTCAGGAAGCCGAAAGCGTCATGATTTCATGACATCCTTAAGGATGACGTCAGCAAATGTTCAAAGTGTCACGATTTCATGACATGAACAGAGGGAAAGCTTTCAAAAGCCAAAATGGTCATGATTTCGTGACAGCAAGGGCATGAAGGGTACGGCTACAAAAAGTGTCGCGATATCACGACAGGTAACAGTTTGGCGGGTAAAAGCCAAAAAAGCATGCAAGGTGACACGTGTCAGAAAAAGCAGATAGGAAAATCATGCAGCCAGTTACGTAAAAAGTAACTGATGTCAGATCTGCAGTTACAGATTGACAAGTGTTAGTCATGCACTAGAACAGCTGTATATGCACGACTGGAAAAGCATTCGAAGAATCAAATATGAAGGATCGAAAAAGCTTTCTAAAAGACATTTTTGCAGCATTCGAAAAGCCAAATTTGTAGGGTTTCGAACAGCCGTATTGCAGGGTTTCAAACAGTCGTATTGCTTGGAATCGAACAGCCGTATTGAATGGATTCGAACAGCCAAATATGCAGAATAGAAAAAGTATTCGAATGGTCGTATTTGAAGTATTCGAACAGCCAAATATACAGGATCAAAAAGCATTCAAACAGATGGAAGGACTCAAAAATTTACTAGGTTTCGAACAACCACTTATTGGCAAGAGAAAAGAATTCGAACAGTTGGGTATGTGTTTCGACCGCATACATGATTGAAGAGAGATAGAAGACAAAGAATCTCTATGAGAAAAATGGGCTATAAAAGGACAATCGTGCAGAGAATTAAAGTTGCTGCTGTAAGAGGGAAATTGCTGTAAAAAGAGGGTTAGAAAAGAGTCAAGAGAAAAATTAGCAGAGCCGTGAGAGTGTGCAGAGTTGGGTTAATTGCAGACCAGTCAGGGTCGTGCATGAAGTGAAGACATTCTTATGTCATTTTAAATTGATCAGAATTGCAGTCCAAGTTGGTGCTTGGTACTAGGGGTTGGTGCTCCATCTATTGCAGCAGAAAATTAAGGGGTTGGTGCTCCTTCCAGTAGATGCTGGTAAAGTATTTGTAAAATTGGTATTTTGCAAAGACTGGATTTGGATTGGAGTCCAAGCAGTCATTTTTGAGGAGTAGCCAAATTGGTGAACCTCGGTATATTGAGTGTTGTGGTGTGCTCTCTTGTTCAATTTGTTTTTCTAGTTTTCAAGTTCTCTTTATTTCATATTAAATGTTGTAGATATTAAAATTAATAGCTACACCGATTCACCCCCCTCTCAGTGTCATTGTGTGAATATCAATTGGTATCGAGCAAGGTGCCTTGTTCAAGCTTAATCAGCTAAGGAGATCTTGGAAGAAACAATGGCAAAGCGATGAAGGATTCTCATCCAACAAAGCTCCCTTATTTGATGGAACAAATTACACTTTCTGGAAACTCAGGATGCAAACATATCTGAGTGCATTGGGATATGATATTTGGGATTCTGTAGATAGTGGATACACAACACCCACTACTCCTCCAACAGATACTGCTGAGAAGAAAAAATTTGAGAACAACTCCAAAGCTAAGAATGCCATAATGTGTGGGCTTGTTGACAGTGAACTGATAAGAGTCATGAGCTGTAAATCAGCAAAAGACATGTGGGATAAACTGAAAAGCATCCATGAAGGAGACAACAAGATCAAGGAAGCCAAGCTGCAAACTCATCGAGCACAGTTCGAAGCACTGCAAATGAATGAAGATGAGAACATAGAGGCTTATATGCTGAGAGTCAACGAAATCATTAATGCAATCGGAGGACTCGGTGAAGAAATTGATGATGCAGTTGTTGTGAAAAAGGTTCTCGTAACACCGCACAAAAGATTTAACTCCAAAGTTTCTGCAATAGAAGAGGCAAAAGATCTAAACAACTTCAGCTTGGATGAGATGCATGGTTCCCCCGACAACATATGAAATGAGAATAGGACAAACCAAGTCTATAGACAGAGAAGCAGCTTTTAAAGCACACAAGAATATAAAAGCTGAACATGAATCTGAGGATGAAGAGACACTGGATGAAACAGAAGCTAATTTTGTTCGAAAACTCACAAAGGGAAAAGGAAAATATAGAGGAAAGCTACCTTTTAAGTGCTTCAATTATGGAGGAGTCGGTCATTTTGCAGCCAAATGTCCAATGCAGGAGAAAACCAAAAATGGTGAAGGCTCACACCAAGAAAAAGGTGACTGGAAGAAGAAACAAAATTTCAGAAAGAACAACTTCAAGAAGAAAAGCTTCATATCCAAGAATGTCAGCACTTCTGAAGAAAGCTCAGATGAGGATTCTGAAGAAGAAAAAGGTGAAGCTCTGTTCATGGCACTTGAAGAGGAAAGAACAGAAGAAAATCAGGAAGGTGATGAAAACTTTAAAGATGAGGCTGAAGTTTATCTGGAAGGAGAATTGGTTGCTGCACTTGAAGAGTTGAGTGTTGAAAGGAAAAAGAACAAAAAGTTTTCAAGAAAACTAGAAGATGCCACTGACATAATAAACAGTTTAAAAATACAGACAAGAGGAATTCAAGAAAATGTCTGAAGTTCTTGATGAACAATTAACTGTAAAGACAGTTGAATGAAGCAAGCTAGAGGAAGACATGGTTAAGTTAAGAATGCAGTTAGAGGAGATGAATAGAAAATTGAACTATTTTCATAAGTTTGAAGAAAGTACTGTAAATCTGGATAAAATGTTAAATAACCAAAGGCCTTCCGGCATCAAATTTGGTTTAGGCTTCGATGAAGGAGAATCATCAAAGGGTTCAAAGGCCTTGAATGTAGAACCCATAAAGAAAGAAGAAAAGATCAGTGGTTGACCTAGAAAAAACAAATCATGCCCAAGAAAGCAACAATGCCAGACTCAAGAAAAGTACTGACAAAGATGGATTCACAAAAGTCACACATCCAAGAAGGAGAAGATTCATGGCTCCCACTTCAAACTGGCAAAGACCGGCACCCAGGTTTAATCATTCCTTTTCTGGTTATTGTTTTAAATGCAATGCTTATGGCCATAAGATTTCAGATTGCAGGCATAATGTATCTCAAAGGAATTTCACAAGCAGAAATGTTTTTTCTCCTTTAATGAATTATGCAGTTGAATGTTATAATTGTCATAATTTTGGACATATTGCTAGAAACTGTAGAAGCACTTTTGCATCAAATAATTATCAGGGTAGAAAATCTCAACCAAGTGGGTTGAAACAAAACAAGAAATTTCTTGAAAAACAGGCACATGCTAATGAGAGGACAAAGGCAAAACAAGTAGCCAAATCTGTCATCAAACCAGAATGGAAAGAAAAGGAATCTTTGATTGTTCGGACTGCCTTTAAAGCTCGTAACAAATCTGCACCTTGGATACTTGACAATGGTTGCTCCAGTCACATGACAGGTGACAAGCAAAAATTTGAGAATTTGCAGAATTATGAAGGTGGTTCTGTGAAATTTGGAAATAATGATGGAGCAAAGATTGTTGGAAAGGGATCACTCAAGATCAGTGATGGCAATATAAAATCAAAAGAAGTCTTGTTTGTGATTGGTCCGAAGCATAACTTGCTGAGTGTAAGTCAAATCGTGGACAGAGGTCATGATGTAATCTTCAAGAAGGAGGGCTGTGAAGTAAGAAAGACAAAAAATGGAAAGTTAATAGCCACTGGACTGAGAACTTCTGGAAATCTGTATACACTTTCAGAGAATTCAGAAGGAGCTTGCTTGGTTGGTCAGGAAGAAGAAAACTGGCTGTGGCACAAGAGACTCGGTCACATAAGCTTTGATAATCTGGTAAAAATCAGCTCAAAAGGGGCAGTAAGAGACATACCAACTATTGGTAAACCTTCAAACAATATTTGTGAGTCATGCCAAAAGGGAAAACAAACCAGAGCCACTTTCAAAGCAAAAGAATATTTCACGAGCAAGCCATTAGAACTAATTCACACTGATTTATGTGGACCCATGAGAACTGAAAGCATAAATGGACACAAATATTTTATGCCGTGTATAGATGACTACTCAAGAATGACATGGGTACTATTTCTGAAACTTAAATCGAAGCCTTTGAGATGTTTAAAACCTTCAAAAATCTTGTTGAGAATCAATCAGGAAAAAGAATTAAATGCCTAAGATCAGACAGAGGAGGAGAGTTTATTTCAGAAGAATTTGCAGAATACTTTCAAAAATATGGGATAAGAAGACAGTTTTCAGCAGCTAGAACACCTCAGCAGAATGGTGTTGTAGAAAGGAAGAATAGGACAAGTGCAGGAAATGGCACGGACAATGTCGGCTGAGAACAAAATAGCTAACAGATTTTGGAAAGAGGCAATACATACTGCAGTTTACATTCAAAACAGGTGCATGCTAAGACCACATGAAAGCAAAACACCTTATGAGCTGTGGTTTGGCAGAAAGGCAACAACAAGACATTTCAAAGTATTTGGCAGCAAGTGCTACATCAAACGGATCGAAGATAATCTCGATAAATTTGAAAATAGAGTTGATGAAGGTATCTTTCTTGGTTACTCAACAAAAAGCAAAGCCTACACATGTTACAACAAAAGGCTAAAGAAAATTGTTGAGAGTGCTGATGTGAAAGTTGATGAAGGTAGAGAACAAGAAATTACTTATCAAGAAAACTACCCCATCTATGAAGAAGTCATTGAAGGTGATGATGAAAAGGAAACAGATAAGAATCAAAAAATTGATCCAGATGGTGTAAAAACTGAATCGAAGAAGAAGAAAACAGGAAATTTAAAACAGGCAACTGGTAGAAAAATCATCCAAGTGAACAGATTATTGGGGATCCCAAAGATGGTATTCAGACAAGAAGAGCAGCAGTGCGGAACTATTCTCTGTTATCTAGCATTGAACCTAAAAATGTTGCTGAAGCAAGCACTGATGAAAGTTGGTTGAAGGCAATTAATGAAGAACTAGATCAGATTGAGAAAAACAATACCTGGGAATTAGTACCTAGACCAACAAATAAAAACATAATTGGCACTAAATGGGTTTTTCAAAATAAATTAAATGAAGATGGACAAAGTTGTCATAAATAAGGCAAGATTGGTCTGTAAAGGCTATGCTCAGGTTGAAGGCATTGATTTTGAGGAAACTTTTGCACCGGTAGCCAGACTAGAGGCAATCAGAATGTTTCTGGCATTAGCAGCTCATAAAAACTTCAAAGTATATCAAATGGATGTAAAATCAGCATTTTTGAATGGAAAACTGGAAGAAGAGGTTTACATTGAACAGACCGGATGGCTTCCAACTTGGTGACAACCCGGATTTTGTTTGCAGTGTTAAAGAAAGCATTATATGGTTTGAAACAGGCACCCAGAGCATGGTATGCAAGGCAGGATAACTATCTAATTAAACAAGGGTTCAAGAAAGGTTTGGTGGACAACAACTTATATGTCAAAACAGAGAAGGGCCATCTTATTGTTCTTGTTGTTTATGTAGATGATATAATATTTGGCAGTAGCATGGATGAATACTGCAAAGACATATCAACTAAAATGAAGAAAGAATTTGAGATGTCTATGATTGGTGAACTTTATTATTTCCTAGGTCTACAGGTCAATCAAAATGAAAAAGGCATTTTTATTTCTCAAGTTAAATATGTAAAAGAAATGCTGAAAAAGTTCACAATGGAAGACAGTAAACCGGTTAGCACTCCCATGACAACAGGCTGCAAGTTGAGCAAGGATGATAAATCCCCAGATGTAGATCAAACAATGTACAGGTCTATGATTGGAAGCCTGCTGTATTTAACAGCCACTAGACCAGATATATTACAAGCAGTATGCATGGTTGCAAGATTTCAGGCCAGTCCCAAAGAAACTCATGTAACAGCTGTAAAGAGGATCTTCAGATATCTCAAGGGCACTATGGATTATGGGTTGTGGTACCCAAAAGGTAAAGATTTCACTTTGATTGCATATTCTGATGCAGATTGGGCAGGATGTATTGATGACAGAAAGAGCACAAGTGGAGGAGCATTTTATCTTGGAGACAAGTCGGTAGCATGGCACAACAAGAAACAAGAATCAATATCTCTATCCACTGCAGAGGCAGAATACATTGCAGCAACAACATGCTGTACTCAGATATTATGGATGAGACAAACGTTGAAAGATCTTGGTATTCATTTCAAAGAGCCAATTTCAATTAAATGTGATAACACTAGTGCTATCAACATATCCAAGAATCCAGGAATGCATTCAAGAACCAAACATATTGCAATCCGATATCATTTCTTGAAGGATAAAGTTGCGTAAGGAGAGGTCAAATTGGATTTTGTTCCAACTACAGAGCAAGTAGCCGATATATTCACAAAACCTTTGCCAAAGGAAGTATTTGAATACCTTCGAAAGAAGTTGGGAGTAGTCACACCACCCAAGCACTGACTAGCTATGGGAAACACATTCTCAGGGGGAGCATTCAAACTTTTTAAGTCTCAGAATGTTGTGCATAGACTCAAGGGGAGTCTGCAGCAGCCCTTTGGTATTATTGGCAAAGGGGGAGAAGAAATTGAGCAAGGTTGCAGTGTGTTGCCAACAATTCCAAAGGGGGAGATTGTTGAGCAAGGTGCAGCAAAAGAATTGCAAAAGTATTGTCATTGTTGTCAACACAGACAGATTGATGCAGTTGATGCAGTTCAGAGGTCAGTCAGATCAAGTGCAGTGAATTTCAAGGAAAACAGAGGTGACCCAGATTCAAAAATTGGCAGAAAAAGACAAGGAAGAAAACTGTCGCGATATCGCGACATGATAGAGAAAATGCAAGAAAAATTGTCGCGATTTCGCGACATAACCGAGGAGAGAGAAAATGCAAGAAAAATTGTCGCGATTTCGCGACATTGCCGAGGAGAGAGAAAATGCAAGAAAAATTGTCGCGATTTCGCGACATTGCCGAGGAGAGAGAAAATGCAAGAAAAATTGTCGCGATTTCGCGACATTGCCGAGGAGAGAGAAAATGCAAGAAAGATTGTCGCGATTTCGCGACATTGCCGAGGAGAGAGAAAGTGCATGCCAAATTGTCGCGATTTCGCGACATGGCCGAGGAGAGAGAAAGTGAAAGGCAAACTGTCACGATTTCGCGACATGCTGGCAGAGAAGGAAGCAAGGTGAAAAGATGTCACGATTTCGTGACATAAATGGAGGAAAGGAGCTTGCAACGAAAAGTGTCGCGATATCGCGACACGTCGGGTTTTCACGACCCGAAGAGGAGAGAGAATGCTCAGCAACAAAGGTGTAGCGATTTCGCTGCATGTTGAAATGAATGGCAACAAAGGTGTAGCGATTTCGCTGCATGTTAAAACGAATGACAACAAAGGTGTAGCGATTTCGCTACAAGTGAAAAGGCACAAACAAGAAGGTGTAGCGATTTTGCGCATGACAAAATGTATGGAAACAAAGGTGTAGCGATTTCGCTACCAGTCAAAATTGCAAAACTAAAAGATGTAGCAAGTCGAAAGCACAAGGCACAAAGTTGTCACGATTTCGCTACTGCATAAAGCAAAGATTGTACGGAAGCAGAGAACGTCGCGATTTCGTGACATGTTCCATTTTCGTGGTTGCTGGCAAAGAAGAGTGTACGGAAGCGAAAAGCGTCATGATTTTGTGACAAAGCTGAGGATGACGTCAGCAAAATTGAAAATGTCACGATTTCGTGACAGAGTGCAAGGAAAGCTGTTGGAAGCTGAAAGTGTCACGATTTCGTGACAAGAATGATGATGACGTCAGCAAAAGCTGAAAGTGTCACGATATCGCGACAAGGTGCAAGGAAAGCTGCTGGAAGCCGAAAGCGTCACGATTTCGTGACAACATTGAGGATGACGTCAGCAAAAGCTGAAAGTGTCACGATTTCACGACAAGTTGCGAGAGAAGCCTCAGGAAGCCGGAAGCATCGCGATTTCGTGACATGCTTAAGGATGACGTCAGCAAATGTTCAAAGTGTCACGATTTCGCGACATGAACAGAGGGAAAGCTTTCAAAAGCCAAAATGGTCACGATTTCACGACAGCAAGGGCATGAAGGGTACGGCTACAAAAAGTGTCGCGATATCGCGACAGGTAACAGTTTGGCGGGTAAAAGCCGAAAAAGCATGCAAGGTGACACGTGTCAGAAAAAGCAGACAGGAAAATCATGCAGCCAGTTACGTAAAAAGTAACTGATGTCAGATCTGCAGTTACAGATTGACAAGTGTTAGTCATGCACTAGAACAGCTGTATATGCACGACTGGAAAAGCATTCGAAGAATCAAATATGAAGGATCGGAAAAGCTTTCTAAAAGACATTTTTGCAGCATTCGAAAAGCCAAATTTGTAGGGTTTCGAACAGCCGTATTGCAGGGTTTCGAACAGTCGTATTGCTTGGAATCGAACAGCCGTATTGAATGGATTCGAACAGCCAAATATGCAGGATTGAAAAAGCATTAGAAAAGACGTATTTGCAGAATTCAAAGAGTCGGATATGCAGAATAGAAAAAGTATTCGAATGGCCGTATTTGAAGTATTCGAACAATCGAATATGTAGGATCGAAAATGCATTCGAACATGTATCTGGAAGGACTCGAACAACCGTATTTACTAGGTTTCGAACAACCGCTTATTGGCAAGAAAAAAAGAATTCGAACAATTGGGTATGTGTTTCGACTGCATACATGATTGAAGAGAGATAGAAGACAAAGAATCTCTATGAGAAAAATGGGCTATAAAAGGACAATCGTGCAGAGAATTAAAGTTGCTGCTGTAAGAGGGAAATTGCTGTAAAAAGAGGGTTAGAAAAGAGTCAAGAGAAAAATTAGCAGAGCCGTGAGAGTGTGCAGAGTTGGGTTAATTGCAGACCGACCAGTGGTCGTGCATGAAGTGAAGACATTCTTATGTCATTTTAAATTGATCAGAATTGCAGTCCAAGTTGGTGCTTGGTACTAGGGGTTGGTGCTCCATCTGTTGCAGCAAAAAATTAAGGGGTTGGTGCTCCTTCCAGTAGATGCTGGTAAAGTATTTGTAAAATTGGTATTTTGCAAAGACTCGGATTTGGATTGGAGTCCAAGCAGTCATTTTTGAGGAGTAGCCAAATTGGTGAACCTCGGTATATTGAGTGTTGTGGTGTGCTCTCTTGTTCAATTTGTTTTTCTAGTTTTCAAGTTCTCTTTATTTCATATTAAATGTTGTAGATATTAAAATTAATAGCTACACTGATTCACCCCCCTCTCTTAGTGTCATTGTGTGAATATCAATGTATTCAACCTCCTACCTTCCAAAGGAACATTTGGATCATTTGAAAAATAAATTATGGTCCTATAATTGGATTAAAGTCTGATCTAGATGTTGTAAGTGCCCTGGCCAAGTGCGATTATAGATAAGAAAATCATCGAATAAGACTAAAATAAACTATCAAAGAAATGAAACAAAAGGTGCATTAGTTAGACCAAAAATAATGACCAGAATTTCATATTGGACCTCACAAGTTTTGAATGCTATTTTTGGAAAGTCTTCTTCCTTGATCCTTATTTGATGGTATGTAGAGTAGAGACCCAGTTTGAAGAAAAACTTGGTGCCATGTAACTCATACAAAGACTCATGAATCATAGGAATATAAAATTTCTTCTTAATGCTGAGATTTTTGAGTTCACAAAATTCTATTCACAATCACCATGATCCATGTTTTTTTACCAATAGTACTACTAAATAATAAGGATTGTTACTAGGTCAAATTACCCTTGTTTTTAGTAACTCTTGGACCAACTTCTCAATTTCTAATTTAGTGCATAGGGGTATATGTAGGGTCTGATGTTAGATGGCAAGCTACTTGGAACCAACTATATTGCTATTATAATCACAATGACACTGAGAGGGGGGGTGAATCAGTGTGTTCTTTAAAAACTTAAAAACAATTTAGACTTTTAAATAAATAGCAGCAGATTAAAATAGAAGTAATAAAAGTACTAAGAGCATCACACATAACACGGAATTTTAACGAGGTTCACCGATGTGGCTACTCCTCAAAAAGGACTACTTGGACTACCATCCAAATCCAGTCAAATGCAAAGCTCCAAATTTACATAATCATTCACCAGCACCAACTGGTAAGAGGCACCAACCCCTAAGTTTTATTTGCTACAACAGAATGGAGCACCAACTCCAATTTTTCCAGCACCAACTGGAAAGAGGCACCAACCCCTTTTTCAAGCTACAACTTGAAGATAATAATAAAAATTGCAGAATGTAAACTTTCACCTCAATTATCACGATTTGCTATTTTTCTGCGATCTGTTGCTTTTTGGCATTCGACTGCCACTGTGAAAAATGATTCGCACTTTTTCAACCACTCCTCTATATCTCTCCATGTTCTCTGCTGCAACTTCACAGAAATATCACTTCTACAGCCAGCACACTATCATTTCACACTCGGAACATGACTTCTGCATACCGCGTTCTTATCTTCTCTTCGCACCACTCACACTGCTGCACCCAAACTTCATACACATATATCACATCACGTTGCACTTTTAAACTCGAAGAACCCTTGCTTTTATAGAAGAAATTTTAGAGGCAAACCCTAGAAGAAAATTGATTGAGAAACCCTAGAATTTTTCAGCTGCCAAACCCTAAAATTCGTCGGCCTAGATTTAAATTTGTCGGCCTCAAACTCTTCTCCACCTTCGTTACCTTCCTGTAGCTTATTGCCGCGAAATAGTAACACGTCGGCCCTTTTTAATTTAATTTAATATTCTAATTTAAATTTTTAATAAAATAAAAATTTAAACTAAATATTTAAAATTAAATATCTTCAACATCGGGGCATCTTTTTCAACAAAACGAAGAGCCAACTTAGGTTTTAAGAAAAACCCATTTCAAGTCTCGTTATCCACTTGCATCCTTGGATCTCGATCGCCTGTTTTGACAACAATGACAATCCTTCTTGCTCAACAATCTCCCCCTTTGGAATTTTTGGCAACACCTGTATACATTTTTGTAACTCTTCTCCCCATTTGTCAATAATACCAAAGGGCTACTGCAGACTCTCCCTGTGTCCATCCTCAATCTTCTCAGGCATAGTTTGACTCCCCCTGAGTCCATCCTCACACTTCTCAAGCACAATTTGACTCCCCCTGAGTCCATCCTCAAACACTCAAGTGCTCCCCCTGAGAAGGTGATCCCTGTAGCTAGTCACTTCTTAGGAAGTGTGACTACTCCTAATTTGCTTCGAAGATACTCAAATACTTCCTTGGGCAAAGGTTTTGTAAAAATGTTTGCTACCTGTTCTGTAGTTGGGACATAGTCCAATCTGAATTCTCCTTCTGCAACTTTGTCTTTCAAGAAATGATACCTTATAGCAATATGCTTTGTCCGTGAGTGCATTACTGGATTCTTAGAAATGTTGATTGCACTGGTGTTGTCACACTTTACTGATATTGGTTCACTAAAATTAATACCAAGATCTTTTAAGGTCTATTTCATCCACAAAACTTGTGTGCAACATGTTGTCGCTGCAATATACTCCGCCTCGGTTGTAGATAAAGACACTGACTCTTGCTTCTTACTGTGCCATGCAACCAATATGTCCCCCAAATAGAATGCTCCTCCACTGGTACTCTTCTTGTCATCAACACATCCAGCCCAATCTGCATCTGAATATGATATAAGAGTGAAATATTTGCCTCTTGGATACCACAATCCATACTCCATGGTGCCTTTGAGATACTGAAAAATCCTTTTAACTGCTATTACATGAATCTCTTTGGGACTGGCCTGAAATCTGGCTACCATGCACACTGCCTGCAAAATATCAGGTCTGGTTGCAGTTAAATATAGTAAGCTTCCTATCATTGATATATACATGGTTTGATCTACAGGTGGAGATTTGTCTTCTTTACTTAACTTACAGCCTATTGTCATGGGAGTACTGACTAGCTTACTATCCTCCATAGTGAACTTCTTTAACATCTCTTTCACATATTTGATTTGGGAAATGAATATACCTTTCTCATTCTGATTAACCTGTAGTCCCAAAAAATAAGATAGTTCACCAATCATTGACATTTCAAATTCATTCTACATCTTGTTTGCTAGGTCTTTACAAGATTCATCTTTGTTGCTACCAAATATGATTTCATCCACATAGACAACAAGAACAATGAGATGCCCATCTTTTGTTTTCACATACAGATTGCTGTCCACTAAACCTTTCTTGAATCCCCGTTGAGAGAGATAATTATCTAGCCTAGCATACCATGCCCGTGGTGCTTGTTTTAATCCATACAGTGCCTTCTTTAATCTGCAGACAAGGTTAGGATCTTCACTAATTTGAAAGCCATCTGGTTGTTCAATATAGACTTCTTCAAGTTTCCCATTTAAAAATGCAGATTTAACATCCATCTGATAAACTCTGAAGTTCTTGTAAACTGCTAGTGCCAAAAACATCCTAATATCTTCTAATATAGCTACTGGTGTGAAAGTCTCTTCAAATTCAATCCCTTCGACCTGTGCATAGCCTTTGCAAACCAGTATTGCTTTATTTCTAATGACCTGACCATTTTCATTTAACTTGTTGCGAAATATCCATTTAGTGCCGATTACATTCTTGTTTGCAGGTCTAGGTACTAACTCCCAAGTTCTATTCTTTTCAATCTGATCTAACTCTTCATTTATTGCCTTCATCCAGCTGTCATATTTGCTTGCTTCATCTATGTTTTTGGGCTCAATGCTGGATAAAAGAGAGTAATTACTTATTACTTTCTTTCTTGTCTGAATTCCAGCTGTGGGATCTCCAATTATTTGGTTTCTAGGATGATTTTTCTGCCAATTGCGCATTCTAAATTTTTTGTTTTCTTGTACCTCTGAGCCATCCGATAAGTTATCTGCATCAGCCGTATCTGTATTTTCTATGTCATGTACTTCATCTCCTTCAATGACTTCTTCGTAGATTGGATAGTTTTCTTGAAATTTAACTATTTGTTTCCTCCCTTCATCGAATTTAACGTCTGCACTGTCCACAATTTTCTTGAGTCTCTTGTTGTAGCATTTGTAAGCTTTGCTATGTGGAGAATAACCAACAAACACACCTTCATCTGCTCTATCTTCAAACTTTCCAAGATTGTCATCTATTTTTCTAATGTAGCACTTGCAGCCAAATACTTTGAGATGTTTTGTTGTTGCTTTCCTACCAAACCACAGCTCATACGGAGTTTTGCATTCATGATTTCTTAACATATACCTGTTCTGAATGTATACTATTGTGTGAACTGCTTCTTTCCAGAATCTATCTGCTATTTTGCTTTCTGCCAGCATGGTGCGTGCCATTTCTTGAATTGTTCTATTTTTCCTCTTTGCTACACCATTCTGTTGAGGAGTTCTGGCTGCTGAATATTGTCTCCTGATGCCATATTTTTCATAGTATTCTAAAAATTCATTCGAAATAAATTCTCCTCCTCTGTCTAACCGCAAGCATTTAATCCTTTTCCCTATTTCATTCTCTACCAGCTGTCTGAAAGTTCTGAACATTTCAAAGGCTTCTGATTTATCTTTTAAGAAGAATATCCAAGTCATTCTAGAAAAATCATCAATGCACAGCATAAAGTACTTGTCCCCATTTATGCTTTGAGTCCTCATGGGTCCGCATAAGTCTGTGTGAATAAGTTCCAAAGGCCTGCTAGTGTGATGTTCTTTTGTTTTAAATGAAACTCTGGTCTGTTTACCCTTCTGACATGAAGCACACATACTATTTGTAGGTTTTTTAATGATTGGAATATCTCTCACTGCTTGTTTAGCGCTAACTCTTACCAGATTATCAAAAATTATGTGTCCAAGCCTCTTATGCCACAACCAGTTCTCTTCTTCTTGTCCCATGAAACACATACCTTCTAAAAATTTTGATAGTGTGTACAGATTTCCAGACGTCCTTGAGCCAGTTGCTATTAATTTCTTGTTCTTTGTTTTTTTGACTTCACAACCCTGCTTCTTGAACACCACTTCATGTCCTTTGTCACAGATCTGACTCACACTTAACAGGTTATGTTTCAGACCATCCACATATAGAACTTCTTCTGACTTGATTTTCCCTTCACTTATTTTGACCGATCCTTTACCTATTATTTTGGCTCCATAATTATTGCCGAACTTCACAGAACCACCCTCATATTTCTAAAGATTTTCAAATTTTTGTCTATCACCTATCATATGACTTGAGCAGCCACTATCAAGAATCCACGGTACATATTTATTCTGAGCTCTAAAAGCAGTCTGCACTATTAAGGATTCCTGTTCTTTCCTGAGCTATTTCTTTTGTTTCCATTCTGTCTTAACTATGTTGTTGGGTTCTAGCAGAGATTTTCCCTTTTCAGAATTTTGCATATATCCTTCAGAAGAACTACTATTGTTTTTTGCCTTATATGGTTGAGTTCTTCTTTTCTGAGGTTGAAATGAAACAGACATACTACGGCAATTTCTGGCAATATGCCCAAAGTTGTGACACTTAAAGCACTCTACTGCATAATTCATTAAAGAAGCAAACACATTTCTACTAGTGAAACTTCTTGGACCTATATTGTATTTGCAGTCAACAATTTTATGCCCATAATTATTACATTTAAAACAAAAACCATAGAAATAATGAGTAAACCTGAAATATGGTCTTGGCCAGGTTGTTGCTGGAGCCTTGGATCTTCTATTCTTTTGATGTGTGACCTTAGTAAAGCCATCATTGTCAGCTGTCATTTCAGGTCTGGCATTATATCTTTCTTTTGCCTGATTCGTTTTACTTTCCACAACCTGTTTCTTGTCTTTGTTCTTTTCACTTTCTTCAGCTTTCTTACAAAATTTGCTTCCATTATATCTGAATCATTTTCTTCTTCATATTCATGTTTTGTGCTTTTGCCTTTTTGAGATTTGAAGGCTGCTTCTCTATCTGTGGGATTAGACTTTCCTATTCTCATTTCAAAAGCAGTCAAGGACCCATGCATCTCATCCATACTAAAATGATTTAAGTCTTTGGCTTCTTCTATGGCAGAGACTTTAGAATCAAATCTAGGAGGAAGTGATCTCAATACCTTTTTCACAATAGCAGCATCGGTTAATTCTTCGCCAAGACCTCCGATTGAATTTGTGATCCCATTGACTCTTTGCATGAAAGTCTCTATGTTCTCATCATTGTCCATCTTTAAAGATTCGTATTGAGCTCGGTGTGCTTGAAGTTTAGCCTCCTTGATCCTGTCATCTCCTTCATGAATTTTCTCTAGTTTATCCCAGATCTCTTTTGCTGATTCACAACTTATGACTTTGACTAGCTCACTGTCAATTAGTCCACACATAATAGCATTTCTTGCTTTTGAATCATATTCAAATGCCTTTTTACCTGCAGTGTCTATTGGAGCGATGGCAGGAGCTTTGTAACCATTGACTACCGCACCCCAGATGTCAAAGCCCAACGCACTGAGATAAGTCTGCATTCTAATTTTCCAGAACGCATAGTTTGTCCCATCAAACATTGGTGCTTTGTTCGAAGAGAATCCTTCACCACTTGCCATTGTGTAAATTCCAAGATCACCTTAGCTGTTTAAGCCTCTTCAGGTACTTGGCTCTGATACCAATTGTTATAATCACAATGACACTGAGAGGGGGGGTGAATCAGTGTGTTCTTTAAAAACTTAAAAGCAATTTAGACTTTTAAATAAACAGCAGTAGATTAAAATAGAAATAATAAAAGTACTAAGAGCATCACACATAACACGGCATTTTAACGAGGTTCACCGATGTGGCTACTCCTCAAAAAGGACTTCTTGGACTACCATCCAAATCCAATCAAATGCAAAGCTCCAACTTTACATAATCATTCACCAGCACCAACTGGTAAGAGGCACCAACCCCTAAGTTTTATCTGCTACAACGGAATGGAGCACCAACTCCAATTTTTCTAGCACCAACTGGAAAGAGGCACCAACCCCTTTTTCAAGCTACAACTTGAAGATAATAATAAAAATTGCAGAATGTAAACTTTCACCTCAATTATCATGATCTCGCTATTTTTCTGCGATCTCGTTGCTTGTCGGCATTCGACTCGCCGTCGTGAAAAATGATTCGCACTTTTTCAACCACTCTATATCTCTCCGCGTTCTCTGCTGCAACTTCACAGAAATATCACTTCTACAGCTAGCACACTGTCATTTCACACTCGAAACACGACTTCTGCATACCACGTTCTTATCTTCTCTTCGCACCACTCACACTGCTGCACCCGAACTTCATACACATATATCACATCACGCTGCACTTTTAAACTCAAAGAACCCTTGCTTTTATAGAAGAAATTTTAGAGGCAAACCCTAGAAGAACGTTGATTGAGAAACCCTAGAATTTTTTAGCTGCCAAACCCTAAAATCCGTCGGCCCAGATTTAACTTTGTCGGCCTCAAACTCTTCTCCACCTTCATTACCTTCCTGTAGCTTATTGCCACGAAATAGTAACACGTCGGCCCTTTTTAATTTAATTTAATATTCTAATTTAAATTTTTAATAAAATAAAAATTTAAACTAAATATTTAAAATTAAATATCTTCAACACCGGGGCATCTTTTTCAACAAAACGAAGAGCCAACTTGGGTTTTAAGAAAAACCCATTTCAAGTCTGTTATCCACTGCATCCTTGGATCTGACTGCCTGTGTTGACAACAATGACAATCCTTCTTGTTCAACAATTGCATATTCATAGGAATGGTGTGATATAATCATGTCAGTACCATCAAAATAGCATTATTTTTAGTCAAAAATAATTTTCACATACCCTTGTGGTTTTTATTATTTAGTGGTCTAAGGTTGAATTATAAACAATTAGGATACAATCCTATGTGAGAATTTCTTAATAAATTCTCCATATGAATTGAATTGATAACCTGTGAGGATCCTACGCATGAACCATAGAGAGTGTATGACCTCCCATTCAAAGTGAATAATATCCAAAGTTCAACAAAGTTCTAGGCTACTATTCCTAAGGTATGGAGCCATTGTTCCCCAAAAACAACATCACATCCTTATAACATAAGTAAAAACATATCTATTTTAAGTTCATAACCCCCTATATTCAACTTAATATTTTGGCATTTTTGTTTACAAGGTAACATTCCCCCATTTGCCACCATAACTTTAAAATAATTGCAAAAATATATCTCTTAGCTATTTAGGGATCAATGAAATTATGTGTATTACCTAAATCAAGAAGAATTATAATTCTTTACCCCTTGAAATATCCTACTACCTTCATAATTTGAGAGGTCAAAATCCCCACAAGTGCATGAATGGAAATATCTAGTCGTGGTTCTTCTTGTGCTTCATTCTCTTCTTTATTCTCTTCCTCCTATAGTTTTACTTCTTTTTCAAGAATTTTATTTACTATAGAGTCATCCACATCCAATAGATACAAATTTCTATTGTACAAATTTATGCCTCAAATAATATTTCTTATCATAATTATATCACAAGTCTTGTACTTTATGGGAATCCATTTCCTCCCTAGTCAATTACTTAATTTATGGATATTTATTAGTTGTTTTCAATGTGATATTGTATGGAAATAAAGGTTTTCTTGGCAAAATTTAGATGAATACATGTATGCAGTAAACTTTTCCTCTACTAGTCTAGCCAATCCTATGGTTTACATCATAGATTATGGTTTGAATAATTTTACCTTGGGATTTACATCATCCTTCAACTCATTGATAAAACAAATAAAAAATCCTTCACTCAAAATCCTTATCCTATTAGCTAACTTTTCAAACTAAGTATGATACCCATGAATAGTAGAGGTTTATTTCAAATTTATTAAACCTCTTGTAAATTCCTCATACTCACTACAACCAAAATAAATGAGTAATTAGGATTCAAATTATTCCTACGAAATTTTAAGAGTCATATGTTGCACTCATTGAACCATTTAAGAGATTCAAATTCAAATTTAAATGATGCCATTGTAATCCATAAGTAGTGGGGAACATTATGGAGTTTGAAAAACTGATCTACCTAGCACAACCAACCATCAAGGTTTTTCTATTAAACTTGAGAAATTCTAATTTGGGCCTTTTATATGGTGTATTATTATTAAAAAGAGCATGACGTGTTTACCTGTCCATATTTCCCAAACTGCAAACCATCCCTTCATTGTTAATCTATTGGTGTAATTGAGTGGCTCCTTTTAAACATCCTTCAACCTCATGCAATTTTTTCTCAACTCTAAATTTCACTTTAATTTGTTTAGTTTCCAAGAGTTGCATGTGATCTTTCAAATGTTTAATTTATTTTCCAAATTTATTCTATATGTTAGTAGGTTATTGAAATAATAAACCTATTTGTTCACTCAATTATTTTTTCCTTAAATTCCTCATTTTTCTTCTAGTCCCTATATCCATGGACTTGTGATTTGGACCACCCAAATTGACTTACAAAAAATAGAAGTGTTGTTTTACAAATTATTATTTTTAGTAAAGGTCCAAAAAAGTGTTTGTATGCTAAATATAAAAGTGATCGGTATGAAAAGATGATTGTAATGGACTAGGTCTCACAATGATATTTTTTGGAACCCCAAAATTTTTATAGTCAAGTGTTGTCTATTTTTCTCCTAATTTTTTTCTTCACCTAAAAAAATGGCTTTCTCCTCTAATCCCTGAAAACTGCCATATGTATTATTTATTGGTCTGTTATCAATAACTACCTTGTCATGTTATGTCTTGTCTATCATTGACACTACCCCATATGACACCATTACTAATTATTACTAATAATTTTCCCTACAAACTATTTTTACTATTATAGAGAACTACCTTGCCTGACACTATTTTTATTGTTATCGATAATGAACTTGGAAGATATTATTTTTATTATTACTAACACTACCCTATTTGACACTATTTCCAACTACTATTGATCCCAATAATTATCTTTGTAAGACAATTTTTATAGTATGGTCAATTTCATGATACATGTAGTCTCCTTAGTATGTTCTAATCCATGGTTAGGGTTGGTTAGGGTTTTTGGAGGTTTTGCATTAAGTATTAGAATTTGACATATGACTATAATAGAGTAATTGTAGTCCAAGGTATGTGCACTATCCATAGCCCTCTATTATATAATGGTGATGAATAATAATGCTTAAACCAATATTTTATACCACTACTCAAGGAGGGCTCCAAACTACCCAACTCTATAATAGTACGATAGAGTAATCTTCCTAAGTGTTGTGCTCAATACACTATGGATAGATATACAAAAAACATCTTCCTATGTCTATATATCTCTTCTAAACCTAGGGGGTATTCCTATATACCCAAAAGTATATGGGATATCAAGTCCATATATGGGTGTTTTCTAAGGCCTAAGTATTGGAGTCTAATCCACCCTCACTTCAATAAATGCTTTATGGGAAAGCTATCTTAGCTAATAATTATAGTTCCTTCATGATATTTTAAAACCACCAGCACAAGGTTTCCAACATAATAAACTAAAATAAAAAAAAATGGCTCAATTTTTTCTTTATAGGATAATAAGTATGAAAATTAAAAACAAGGAAAAATTTTACCTAATAATTTAAAATGGTAGAACATGAACTATTTACATTGTAGTAGGATGTAGCATTAGAAAGAACTCAGATACTACTTGTTAGAAACCTTGGAGTAAAATAAAATCACATCCACACAATATTGCAATAATAACATAAAAAAGCTTGAAATTAAAAATATTGCAATGAAAATAGGAATGCAGTAGATTATATTGTATTCTACAAGAACACATTACAGAATTGCAAGCCTCTTTGAGGGGGTAACCTCCTTAGAAGTATATATATTTTTATTTTTTTTTAAGGGAAAAATTCCTTGCGATGCCGCCTTGTTTTGAGAGACCATGAACAGGAGGTTCTACACCGTCAAAGTCACTTGGGAGTTGCACCCGACCTTGCTCGTACCAACATTATCAATTAGATTTTGGATACCCAATTCAGATTTTTGGTAGGGTGGATATTTGAACCTGGGACCTCCCTTGGAGGATTGTCCTCTCCTCTCTAACTCACCTACAACACCTGGGTAAGTATAGCTTTGATACATCAAAATATGAGATGAATATTATCTCCCCCTTGTCTCTTTTATAGACTTGGCTACCCTAACCATAATGCTCAAGGGTTCTGATCCATATTCAAGTGGGCGCCCAAGCTAGTACCTCCTAAATAATAATCATTACATATTTAAATATATATTTTATATTAAATAATGGTTACATTATATGGTACCATACACCTAGGTACCTAAAGTACCACATGACTATAGAATTGTTAATAATATTAACATGGTTCTTAACAGTGTGGCTAATTGATCAAAGTTGATCTGATATCCCATACCTTCTTGAAGTAGATGTGATAAGGGAGTCTTTCTATGGATAACCTTCTCACATAGCAAATTTTCCATTCAACCTAGGGAAGGTAATGTTCCTTGAGTGGCAACATTCACCCTATTATACAATCGCATTCATTTCTTTGTATGGTTATTCCATTGTATAATATCATTCAATTGTACAAACACTTCATTGTGTATAGTGATCAATTTTTTTTTTTGGTAATTAAATTATATCATTCATATCAGGTTTTATAGGTTGACCCAAGAAATTTTTACAAAAGTTAGCCTTAAGCTGAGGAACCAAGACTTAAACATATTGAGGATCCTCTGTCCTCTAACCTTACTGAGGAGCCTTAACTTGGAACCACCACACTGATCATCCCAACCTAGACAAGACACAAATGACAAAGACACATCATAGCCTCTATTGGGCCCCAAAAACTATATACTTCCATCACACTTCCTAAATTTGGCCAAGATAAAAAACCCCCAACAAAAACAATAGATGCTCTGTACAGAACGTAAAGTAACACTAGCTAAGATATACATGAATAGTTTTTACAAAATAAAATTATGATCAAAGTTGAAACATGGAAGATCCTAGTCCTCCTCTTCCTCATCCTCCTTCTGGTCCTCATATTTTTCATCCTCATTATCATCCATATCCATATTTATCTCCATAGTTTTGTTGCTCTAGTAACCCTTATTGAAGAAAACCTTGGTTAACACTTCCTCAAGTTCTTGCATCTGGTGGGTTATGTCGGTAGACTCTTCAAGATGAACCACTTCAGCACCATGATTGAAGTTTCGGTACCTTCATCCTTAGAATTTATCTCAAGCATTTTTTTGCTTCCCTATGCATGCTTATTCTTTAGTCTTAGGGAAGACCGCATAGCCGGCTCACCCAGCCTCAGTTTCTTCCTTGTAGGACCTCCCTTAATTCTCATATAACCCTCTCTCTTCTTGGTTGGAGAGGGTTTGGGTAAACCAGTACTATCCTTCCCCCTGGATCTTTTGCCTCATGTAGCAGGGGAATAATCTTGGGGTGGGGTAGGGGGTTCAGCTTGGGGAGAGGTAAGAAGCACATATTTGTAAATAACCTTGAGAAGGCCTTGGTGTAGGGGCATAGCATAACCTTTCTTACTATGACATGATTTTATGGTGTAGTTCATGGAATTCATTAGGAACTAAGGAATGATAATAGGTTTCACATCCCAGAAGAAGTTAATGAAGGCATAGTGGAAACTCAGAAGAACTTTACCAGGGTCCTCATTCATAATAAATTTTATTACGTTCTTCATTACCGCGTTGCACAAGGTCGGGAGGTCCATCCTTGTCAGCCCGTTCTTAGCTTCCTTGAAAATCTTTGGATTATCCTTGAATTATTTAAGATCCACCTCCCTTTTATCATCTATCCAGTTATCATAGTGAAGATATGAAATTTACTACACCGCCTTAAGGGCATTCATTGCAATGTATAACAGTATAGAAGCATTCAAAAGGGGAATAACACATAAACTTGTAATCTATGAAAGTGAAGCACATATGAAACCAAATGGTGGATTTATCCTTATATTTAATAAATAATAGCTTCAATATATGAGATTAAAATAATCCCCTTGAGTTATTTTACAAATTGATACATTCAACATTACAACAACCAAGGGATCTAGTCCCTTGAAAAGAGCCTCAAAACGGTGTAAACTATGGTTTTATAGTTTGGTTTGGTGTAAATATTGCATCCCACATTGAGAGCTATCCTTCAACCTATTATTTTGATCTTCTTAGCTCCTTCCTCCTACGTAGAACTACCTGGACCTACACACAAGGGCTTAAAATGGGGTTAGTAGCACCTGTTTCATAAAATGAAGATAGCATGGAAAACATAGTAAAAGGCGTGAATGCTACAACCAAACAAAGTGATATAAACATGTAAAAACTAATCTAAAATGAGAATATATATATTCTAATATGATATAAGTAGAAATAAATGGATTTGAAAGCAAGTTATAAGGTGAAACTATGCTGAAATGTTGGCCACTTTGAGGTGAGCCATGAAGACCTGCAACCTTGGGAACTCCAAATCTCAGACCAAAACTCCTCCAAATGACCTCAAATTTGGACAAAAGGTTCATCTAGACATCCTAAGGAGATATATGGAGGAATTTATCTAAAATTATCTACTATTTTGAAACTATCCCTATGAGTGACATGGGTTGACTACTAGTCGTCCCCAAGTGGGAGGTTTACAAAACTGGCTTAGTTTTGTCACCTATGGCCTTGGAAATTGGTCCAAAATAGGGTGAGGGTGTTGTAGACATATGGGGCCAAGTTGTAATTCAATTTGGCTACTTTTGGATTAGTAAATTGGTTCCTATTTCCCCTAAAAGTGCCTTCAAAGTGAAGAGGGTTTCAAGGTAGGAAAAGGGCGAGTTTTGGTTTGCAAATGGGTTGGTAGCAAGTAGGGGTGGATTTGGGCAGCACTTCGTTGCTCAAATGCTTTTCCATCCACCTTTGAAATGGATGAATGGGCCTCATTTTATAGCCCAAAATGTTATCTAGGGCTAAATGGCATCTTTTTCATGCAAGGCAAGTGATGCCATTTGTCCTAATTGCGTCATTGATTGGGTAGGGGAAGTTGACCCCTTTAGGGCTCCCAATATACTGCCCTACAGTCCATTGGTAGGTCCTCAATCCATTTGGGGTGATTGTATGCGCTAATGGAAGTCTTATATTGCCATTTAGTGCATCCTTTGACTTTTTCAAAGGTCTAATTAGGGGTCATCCCACCCAGGGATGGTTTTTTATGGCCATCCCTGGGTGGGATGGTCACCAACTATGGCTATCCATAGGTGGGACGGTCAATAGTAGGGGCCCAAAAACTACCCATACTGCTAGGAACCCTCCAAAATAAGTTTTTGAGGGTTTTGGAAGCCTTTTGCTAGCCTATAGGGATGCCTAATATGGCCATATATTGTTTATAAGAGGGCATATGTAATGCACTGATAGTCTTATCCAATCTATGTGATTTAGGTGTCTACAGATGCCCCATTTTTGGGATGCACAATATGAAACAAAGCGTTGAGCAAAAATTGATCACTAAATCATTGAATGATCAAGGTTGTTCATTAACCTAATAAAATATAGATGCATTCATTATGGAAAAGCATAAATTATTGGAATCCTTTCTATTGACATAGTCGAAGGATCAATTGCATTTTTATCTTTCAGCTGTGCTATAGTAACAGTCTTATGGGGCTTAGGGCATACTAGGTCTTGGTGCCTTGTATTCTTGTAAACCTTCACATGGGTAAATTATCAAGGTTTAAAGGAGGTCAAGACTATTTAATTTGCTTCATATGCTAATTATTTGCCCCAACATGGGCTTGAAAATTTATCTTTTAGCCAATATTCTTTTGAATGCATGGAATTTTACACTTTTGAGTGTTTAAATGTTGATTCAATTTTTGACTTCATTATGATCAATACCCCCTAAAGTGATAATTCAATTAGGGCATGAAAAATTCTAAAGCAATGAGTCACTTGAAACATATGACTTAACTAGGGCAACTCTCTATTTTGCCCATGGTACTCTATACTTGTTTGGAGGTGATTTTCGATTGTTTTGATGAATAGTTTGGGGGTAAAAGGCCCAATGTCTTATTCCCATGGAGTAGTATAGCCATGTATGACTTATTGATAAGTAAAATAGAGTATTTTAATGCATCCAAAAGTATTATAGGTTTAGTCTAAATCCCTCTCATTTTCTTGCCCAATATGCCTTGTTTTTGGTGGGTTTTTGGCCCATTTTTTGATATTTTTGATGTTTTTAAGTGTAATTTTATTATTAAAATCCTATGGTGGGATGAGAGCAGTATTATTTAACATACCATGGTGTGACATCCAGCAAAAAGTATGCTCATCCCACCTAGGAGCGATCGACTTATTTTGGAGCTATAAAAGGCCAAAAAGGGCCATTTTAGCTCATTTGTGCAACTTGCTTGGAGAAGTTGGAGAGGAGATGAGGTATGAGAGAGTTTTCTGAAGTGGATAACTGATAAAATCTCAACCTACAACATGAGCCAATCATTGGATGCATCGGGCGGTGGAGCCAGTGCAAAATGGGTATGGATTACATGCTTCCTCTGCCCTATTTTATTGAATTTTTGCAATTTCTTCTCTAATTTCATGACTACAGCCACACCCATGATTTATGAAACTTAGGAGTACTGAAATACATAAAATTTAACCTTATGAATGCTTTATTTGCAAAAAAATGGGGTTAAAAATCATTTTTTATATGTTTTTTAGGGTTTTCAGGGCATTTTTAAGGGTCAAATTGACCTTATTTTACCCCTATTTGGGGGCCGTCCTTGTGAGGGAAAGTTACTAGTGGCCATACATTTTTGGGACGACTAAAAAATTAGGGGCCATCCCTAGGTGGGACAGCCAAAAATTGGGTCAAAAAAGAACTTTTTGTGTGTGTTTTTTTAGTGTTTTTATAGCAAAAATTTGCATTTTTAGGGCCTGTTTGACATCCTAATTTGCATGAGCATATCGTTAGGAGTCGGTATAAGGTACCAAGTATTTTTTATGTAACTAGATATATTTTAACTACTTCAGACTGGAATTGGATTGATGCCATTGATTTGAAGCAATTGACATGGTTAGCTCCTGTGGTGGGAGACCGTGCCTATCTGACTGCTTTGATAGACCTATGGGACCCTCAAACTAACACTTTCCATTTAGCTATGGGTGATATGATAGTGAAACTAGAGTAGATATATTGGATACTGTGTATTTTTGATAAAGGAGTGTGAGATAGTATCTTCTCTGATGGAGTGACAGTAGGTCATAATGCGGAGGTACTTCGACGCGTGCTGGGAGGATGTCCTAACTAACATGGTTAGTGGAGGGATTCTAGTATCTAGATGGTACTAGGAGGGTGCGCTTGGCATTAGGAAAACTTTGTTGATGACTTTGATCAAAAAAATTCTACTACCCGACTCTTCAGGAGCTAGGTTCCCATGGAATCTAATAGAGTTGGTTTTTACTCTAGTTGACTGCACAAAGAAAGAGTTGATCTCTTGGGGTCCTGCTTTATTGGCACAGTTATACAGTGAGCTCTATGATATCAAATTTCATGGGAAGAAGGGTTTGGGATATAGTTTTCTACTACATTCTTGGGCTTGGTAGTATATTTTTGTGGAGAGACCACAAGGACTACCGTGGACCACTCGAGCAGAGCTACCAAATAGGGATATTGGCTATGGAGTGCTATGGATGAGGTCGTATGAGTCAGGGTGTAGCTGACACTATGATGGGGAGGTAGAGCACTATGTAGAGGTTTTTTTCATGGCTTAGGGTAGTGGATATTGAGTGGAGACCCTACAAGGATTATCCTTCCTAGGATGAGGCTTTGACACATCTACATCGAGTTCAAAAAGGTAGGTGGGTGATAGGATGACATAGCATAGAGCGAGAGTACTTCTCTTATGATTATGTGCTATGATAGTTCAGGCTACACCAGGGACTTCTTAGTGACCTAATTTTCTATTGTCATCATGGGGATGAGAGGACTGTAGCATGGCCTATGGTAGAGGCATTGGGAGATGAGTTAGATTCTGAGGTGAAAGTCGCAGAATCAGATGATACGTGCACTATAGAGGAGTATGATGCATGGTGGGTCATGTGGCAGTGGTGAGGGGAGGGACCACTAGGAGGGGATGCAGCTATGAGGATAGTGAATGCTCCTAGGGATGCTTTAGATGATGAGGGCTTTGGTGAGTCTCTAGATGATGAGGAGGTGGACACAGGTGAGCGAGTTGTGTGCCAATGTGTCAGCAGATAGGGTGGAGCTGATAGATGTATAGGATCTAGTTGGATTTGATGAGGGATACTTGGGAGATCAGGGTCTACAGTAAAAGTTAGTAGCACGAGATGCTAGGATCATAGAGCTATAGAGTGATCAGGCTTTACTACAGGCACAGGTGTAGAGTGCACAGGAGGATATGGAGATGTAGGAAGTAGTGATAGTTGTATTTTAGGCATAGGTCGGTAGACAGGGCCCTAGCCATGGGGAGTCCAATAGTGGCAAGCTAGCTAGGATGTAGGAGGAGATAACACATATCTAGGGTTTGGTAGTGACCTATCAGACTAGGTGTCGAGAGGAGCATGCCTACATGGACATGATGGAGGATGAGATAGTGCACTGTAAGGGGCACATACCAGATCAGGCATTAGCTATTGGATCATAGCGTAGCCAGGGGAGCGGTATGGGAAACTCATCTGCTCAGATGGGGGCTCTAATTACTTCTTGGAGTATGGATGTATCTAGAGGTAGTAGATCATGGGTAATTAGGTCAAATAGATCACAACGAACTCATACTAAGAGTAGAGGAGAGAGTCGAGATACCAGTCCTATGTGACCATGGTCAATGGAATCTAATGGTTCTTTTTTATTTTTTGGATTACAAAGTTGGATGACTCACTTTTATTGTAGCCTATGGGCATTTTATGTACTATGATATTGCTTTCAGCTTTTATATATATGACTTAGCTTTTTATCATTATGTCATTTTACTGCTTTATGATATGAATGCAATTTTTGTATTTGCTATATGATGTTATGATGGATGTATAACATAGATGCATGTATTTATCCGATGATGTGATTTGATGATATGTAGATATGGATGCTTTATTTTATACACTTTTGTAAATTAAAAGGTATGACTAAAATAGTCAGTGGTCATTTAAATATTATTGCTAATATTTAATCGATATCTATCCTAGATCATGAATATCACTTAATAAACAAAAGTTTTAAATGTTTATGATTGAAAGTAATGATTTGATTAGATATAATTTTTGTATGATGTATTTACAATGACTATTGGATGCATTATATGCTAGCACCATAGACTATACAAAATGTATCTTGTTTATTTTCATGTTATTATAACCCTTTATTTGATGGACATTGTAATTTTGACAAACATGTGACAACATGATATAAAATGGAAAGGATAATATGATGTGATATGCTTGTATTTGATAGTTTTTAAGAGACTCAAACACTCTAGTTACCTAATCAGAAGTCATATACTAACTATACAAGATATTTTGACAAAGAATGCACCTACTAAGATAACCAAGATAATCAATATTCCTGTGTGTGCATGTTACTTCATTACCATGATAACACATAAGATTACCCTAGTGCAAATGGGATTCATTCAGCCCATCGGTGCTAGAGATCATTTTGCGAGTCTCATTATCCTAAGTTTCGTACTTAGTTGGATTAGCCCACTATATACCCTAAGTTACAACAAGCTAGCTCATCCACATTCGAACTTTGGTCTATACCTAAACAATTTGCTTAAGTGATAGACATATCATCATGCAGGAGGCTACCACCATTGAAAAGTAGGCTATCCACCAAACCTGTAATCAGGATCACCTTATGGTTCTCTAATGCTGAAAATTCAAGGGATTCAAGTTCTAGAGTCCCTACCTTTCTTTGACTTTCTCAAGGAAATTTGCTCGTTTTGATTTGTTGAGCAAGGGATTTTAATAGTGGTGAGAACCACTATTTCTTTCTTTGCTTTTCCTAGTGATAATAATCACTGTTTATTTATGCATATTTGGGAGTGATAATAATCACTATTTTCTTTGGAATGTTTCTTTGAGATACATGCCCCAGTGTAGGACAATGAATGTTTTAAATACTAGGGGGAATAATAATTATTACTGATTTTCTTTCTTTTGGATACTTACCCCAGTGTAGGGTAAGGTAAGGAGGAACTTGCCCTTTTGTCAATTCTCAGAATATTTGAACCATTCACACAGGGAGATGAGCAAGATAACCTTTTCGCTTGAAATTAACGTAGACTACTTCATAGTTTTCATATTTCCTTGTGCTAGACGAGGTTTTATTAATGTGAAAATTGTGTTGGGATTTTTATTTATACCAAGCATTATCTAAGTAGGATTATACCTTCTAAAAATAATTCTAGCATTCTACAAAATTTGAGAAGACAACTAGATATGTTTGAGTGACCAAAAATGTTAACTATGCTTTACTAACAATGGCTAAGTGACGGAAAACAAACATATAATGTAAATGGTATATGTAATATAAACCAATGGTATAACTTAACATATGATAACAATGAATTCTTACCAGATGCCTAATGTGCAGACCTGATGCTAGACATATATGATAAATTTGGAATAATACATCATGCAATGATGAATATGTCTAATGCAACTATGATTATAATGCAAGTGATGAGAAATTCAATACAATGCAATATTTTTATAATTTGATGATTTTCATTATTATTTTTGTTATTTTTGAGATTTGTGTATATATGTATAGGTTGACCAATGGGCTTAATTAATGCCATTGGATATTTTTGGGTTACCAAAGATCTTATAGATGCCTTTGGAGCATTTATATTTGACCTAGATAGTTGTAAACTACCTAGGAGTGTTTTAGATTGGCCTAGATGGTGATAGATCCTCTAGGGGTGTTTTGGGTTGACCTAAGAAATCATGGACTGCCTAGGAGAATTTTAAGGTGACCAAAGGGCTTATATATGCCTTTGGAGCTTTTAGGATTGACCTATATGATCGTAGATAGTCTAGGAGATTTTTTTATGTGACCTAGTCGGTCAAGAACTGCTAGGAGCCTTGAGGGTGACCTAGGCGGGCAAAGACACTTAAAAATTGTCTACGACTACCTAGGGGAATTTAATTGTGACCAAAGGGCTTATGGATGCCTTTGGAGAATTTAAGGTTGACCTATATGATCGTAGATATTCTAGGGGATTTTTTATGTGACCTAGCCAGTTAGAAACTGCTAGGATCCTTTAGGGTGACCTAGGAAGGCAATGACACTTAGAAAGTGTCTATGACTACCTAGGGGAATTTTGTTGTGACAAAAGGTATTACGGATGCCTTTGGAGCATTTAAGGTTGACCTAGACAATCGTAGATAGTCTAGGGGATTTTTTATGTGACCTAGTCGATTAAAAAATTGCTAGGAGCCTTTAGGGTGACCTGGGCAGGCAACGACACTTAGAAAGTGTCTACAATTGCCTAGGGGTATTTGGTTGTGACCAAAGGGCTTATGGATGCCTTTGGAGAATTTAAGGTTTACCTATATGATTATAGATAGTCTAAGGGTTTTTTTATGTGACATAGCTGATCAAAAACCATTAGGAGCATTTAGGGTGACCTAGGCGGGCAACGACACTTAGAAAGTTTCTACAACTATCTAGGGGTGTTTGGTTGTGACCAAAGAGCTTATGGATTCCTTTGGAGCATTTAAGGTTGACCTAGATGATCATAGATAGTCTAGGGGATTTTTTATGTGACCTAGCCAGTCAAAAAAATTGTTAGGAGACTTTAGGGTGACTTAGGCAGGCAACAACACTTAGAAAGTGCCTACGACTACATAAGGGTATTTAGTTGTGACAAAAGGGCTTATGGATACCTTTGGAGCATTTAAGGTTGACCTAGATGATCGTAGATAGTCTAGGGGATTTTTTATGTGACCTAGATTATCAGAAACTTCTAGGAGCCTTTAGGGTGACCTAGGCGGGCAATGACACTTAGAAAGTGTCTACGACTACCTAGGGGAATTTGGTTGGTGCTCTAAGCATGAAATGGTTGAAAATGACTTATATTCATGGTTTTAGGCTCTTTATTTCCTTTTATGGATGCTAGGTGATAAGTTCCATGTCTAATAGGATGTGTAATGATGAATGGACCTAGCCAGTTTGTTGCAAATTTGTCTTGCAAGTTGGAGGGCAAAATTGAGTTTTGTTGGTTTTAATTTAGAACTAAATCACCTAATTGAAAGTCTCTTTGATGTACTTTCAAGTTGTAAGCTCTCTTACTATGCTCTTGATAAACATGTAGATGCTCGAGGGCATTCACATGTTGTTCATCAAGCAACGTTAAATTGATCTAACTGAGCTTGCCTAGCTGTGTCATCATCGATGAATTCTTGAATGGAAATGTGCAATGATGGAATCTCTAAATCCAAAGGCATGATGGCTTCAACACCATACACTAGTGAAAATGGATTTGCTCCAGTGGGCATTTGAATACTAGTGCAAAAGGCCCAAAGGGCAAGAGGTAATTGATTATGCCAATATTTATGATTTTCTTGAATGGTTTTCTTCAATATGGCTAGTACTATTTTGTTTAATGCCTTTGCTTGCCCATTGGCCTATGGATAATAGGGTGTGGAAAAGCTATACTTTATGTTATACTTTATTTTTAACACATGCACATCCTTATTTTTAAAGGGTGTTCCATTATCCGATATTATTTTGGATAGAATACTAAAATGACATATAATGTTATGTAGTATGAACTCTGCAATGCAAGGTCCAGTCGTTGTGGTAAGGGGAATTGCTTCCACCCATTTGTGAAATATTCGGTTGTCGTTATGACAAATGTGTGATGGCCCGATGAGGCAAGTGATATTTTCTCAATTAAATCAAACACCCACTATGAAAATGGCCAGACCGATTGAATCGGTTGTAAGTCCTGTGAAGGTACATGTGTTAAATTTGCATGGTGTTGACACTTCACACACTTCTTAACATAAGCACAATTTTTTTTTCTAAAGTTGGCCAATAATAGCCCATGCAAAGAATGTGCTTGGTGATGGCCATGCCACTAAAGTGACCACCGCATGTACCGTCGTGCACTTGGGTGATGGCCCAAGATGACTCCTGTGAGTGTAAGCAGCAAAGGATAATACCTTCATAACTTTAACGATACATTATGTCTCCTATTAAGACATATTTTTCCACCTTTTGCTTGAATTCTCGCTTTACGATGTGAGACAATCTAGGTGGAATATTACCTAGTTTAATATAATCTTTATTTTGGATGGCCCAATCTTGCTTTGAAGAAATCTCAATATTATGAATTGTGCTCTCTTTGATGTTTGTCTCGTGTGAACACTGATTGAGAGTGAACTTGGATATATAGCATTGTGCTAGTATCAAAAGGATTATGAGGGAACAAAGTCCCCCAGTTAACATTATTCAAATATTGGTGTAGTTAAGAGAACCTTTCATGAGAAGGCTCAATTTGAATCATGTGAACAACTCGTATAGCCTTATGCTCTTCATGCTCAATCATAGATTGTGCTAGCATTTTTAATTGGATAGTTGTGATATCATTTGAGGGGTCATGTGAGATTAGTGACCCTAAGGAAGCCATTGTATCTGAAAAATTATTAGATGAACGAGGGAGTTCCTCTATATCTGTATCGCTCCAAATTTTTCACATCCTTACCCTTAGGCTATAGGATCCGCACCCGAAAGGGGGATGCCTCAGACTGAGAGGCCCTTTGAAGGTCTCACCTCTCGGGGGAGGGGTATAAGGGTAAATTTTCAACGGATGGTGGGTTCACCAGGAAACTTTTGAGTGGCAGTTTCCACTCCTAGGTTGACAGTGAGTTTGATGTGTTCATTTTGCACTTTAATCATTAAACTCCTAGGTTTGGCCAAGATGAATCTAAACTATTCTATATGCCAATGCTGATTTAAATGAATATAGAAAACATGAATGAATGCTAAACATAGAAAATATGCTAGCTAGATCATAATATACCTGATTTCGAATGTCTGATGAAGATTCTAAGTTTTGTAATAGTCCAAATCACCTTAATTCGTATGTAATCATTTGATATTTCACAGGATCATCTCAAATCATAGAAGGTCATCTGAGATTAGACAGGATCGTCTAAAATCTGACAAATTCATGAGACTAATTTGTCAGAAACCTGCAATCACAAAAACAGGTACAAAATACCGAATATGCAACTACAGAAGCAAAGAAGAATGATAGCAATAACAACAAACATGCCTAAATCATAGATTCAAACAACAAAATAAGGAAAATGCAATAAATTTAAATGCTTGTTCTTAAATTTATCATGCGGTTATGCTAAATGAGGTGAACTCCAAGATGCATAAACATAATAATTTAAAAGAGTGCAAAAATACAATAGAAAAATACAAGAAAGCTAAGGAAATGCAAACTCTGGGTTCTGATTGCCCCCAATATGGACTACAGTCAGGATCGCCTCCAATCATACGAGATCGTCTGCACTCCTTGACAAGATCGTCCAAAATAATCTAGGATCGTTTGCGACGATCCGAGCTATCTTCGACTAAAAAACAATAGAGTTCTTGCAAGAAAATGCAAAATATAGAATGCAGACAGTAGTGCGAGGATGCTCTAGTGAATAAGGAACTAAATCTGCAGGGAAATCCATCAGCTAAGGGGTTCAGGAGGATAAACTAGAAAAATCCTAGTTTATATAGGATTAGGAAGAGGTTAGGAGGTTGGGGATCATCCCAATCTGGGAGATCTCCAACAGGGAAATCTCCAACTACGCAGATGCGTTTCTGCCCAAGTTGGAGAGGCTATTGAAATAGAAGCTAATTATGAAAATTTGGTTTTGGGATGAAATCGTTAGGATGTTTTGTTCCAGATGAATTCGTTAGATCGGGGATGATTTCGTCTAATCTAAGACGATATCGTCCAATGGTCAAAACAAATCCTAAAAATGGCACGGAAAACGAGGAAAGCAGGTAACAGGCGATTTTGGGGTTAAAATTCAAATTTTTATATTTTTACTAAGGTTTAACCGTGCCAATTTTAGGGTGCTACATTTTGCCCCCTCTTTAGCGAATTTTCTAAAGAAAATGCGTTAAAGATGTTTTTTTCCCGTTTTACGAGAAAGCAAAAATGTACTCAATTTTTTAGACGACGATTCTTGGTCGAATCGTACGACTGCTGACTATGGTTCCCCCTCCGTGTTTTTACCCAAATCGAACGTTTGAGGTAAAAACATGGAAAAGCAAAAATTAAAATGTTATTGGTTTTGAATAAAATTAAGAAAAATAGGGTAAAACCCTAATTCATTTTTTTTACTATTCTTTTTCGAGTTCTGTAGAGAGAAAACATGGAGGGGATCTTCTTGGGATTATGGTTCGTGGTGCGGTGGTGGTTTGGTGTGTGCATCGTGGTGGGGGTGTGTTGGTTGTTGGTCGTAGAGACGATGGGGAGGCAATGACAGGTTGCGATTGAGGCAGCACGGGGTCACGGTGGGGTAGAGCAGCGATGGTCCCCATAGGAGAGACACCATTGGATGGGCCAGGCTCCACAGAGGCCACGGGAGACATTACAGGGAAGGGAGGAGAGAGTCCCTTCGCAGTAGGGGGAGAGACCACCATCACTTGATAAGGGCAAGGGTGTCGAGGTAGGGGAGATCAATGAGAAGGTGGCTCTCCGGGCTGAGGTTTCCCACCTCCGAGCTCAGGTGCAGTCACTACAGGATGAGGCTACTCAGCTCAGGGCTCAGGTACGAACACTGTAGGATGAGACTACATGGCTCAGGGCACGGAGCGAAGGGGCGAGTAGGGATGAGCTAGTGTGGTCTATGATGCAGACCACATTCTACCAGGGGGTATACTTTTAGCTGGCTCGAGAGGGTCAGAGGGTACCGTTTCTAGCCAACATTATGAAACCAATCCGGATGGGATCAACAAGGACATCCTCATGATCGATAGCGAGGACCCGAGACACAGCATATACTGCTATGGGACCACCTCCTCCACGTCATGGTAGGGGAGGAGATGAGGCTGAGAGCTCGAGGGCTTCTCGAGACTAGGTGGCTATAGACTGCACAAATATTTGTATAGATTTTTGAGAGGATTGAGTATGCCAGGGTATAGATTGTGGCATATCAATCCAGTTTTGATATGATGTATATAATTTTTGTGATATATATATATATATGATATTTTTGATATGACTTGTTCATATGTTTTTATGATGCTTCAATGTTTGAATTGTTTGCTTGTTTGATTGATGATTCATGTAATTATGTTGTTTGGAAATATTATAATTTGATGTCATGCTATAAAATTTAAATGAAATAATCTGATGTAAACAATTGGTTGTTTTGGTGTGATTTGATAAAAAATAAAAGGGACTTCTAACAATAATTTCAAAGGACATTGTCGCTATTATAGACCATTTCATGGAGTCGCCGCTCGCTCGGTCGTCAAGCTAATCCCAAGTATAGAAATATTGTTAAAAGTAAAAGAGTGCTTAAGAGACTGTCTTAAGACTTTGTGTTGTGATGATGGAAATGATGATGGTTTGATGATTTGTTTTCAGATTTTCATAAAAATAGTATGCATGAGATACTAAAAGAAATATGATTTTGCTAGGCATAAATTCCTAAGTGTGATAAAATTTTGAACAATTCCTTAGAAATTATACCATGGTTTGCAAAATTGAATGTTGACATAATGAAATGAAATAGAATAAGTGTTTGTTCGTTTTAAAGCATAATTGTGTAACATAATGATGCAAGTCATATGTTTTTATGAATTTGTTTTAAAATAAATGGAAAATAAAATTAGAACAATGGTTTGCGCTAGGCATAGAATTTATAGGTATAGACTTATACCATCATCGCGAAATCCCAAGAAGAAAATGGATTTTTAGTTTTATTGCAAGATTAATTTTTGACTTTTGATAAACAAAAAAATAATAATATGAACATGTTGTTTGAAATCATTTTGTGATTTTGTGAGAAAATGTATATAATTGCTTTTATACAAAACAAAAATTCTGAAATAAGAGGATAAAACTATTCCGAAAAGAATTACAGAAATATTTTAAATTATCTCAAAGACAAATGTAGATTTATAAGGGATCCTCATGTGCAAATGTGAGTTCATTACCGATCTTGATTTATCATAATGATACAAAATCTCTCAAATACAAATGTGTGTGCGATTGTATTGTTCATTCACCAATTTTGAGCAAGATAATTTGATACAAGTAATTTGCCTTAACCAAATGAATGTTCGTTGACCATGATTTATATGCATGTAACCGTACCAGACTACTATGTAAGTCGGGTTATCAAGAGCTAGCTAATCCATAATCTGACATAGGTCTATACAAAATAAGGTCGCTAATGTGACAGACATATCACCATGCTAGGAATTACCCAAGGCCAAGCGGGTTGGGCACAAACCACCTGTTATGGGGCTTACCTCATAGTTTTTGAATAATTGAGAATTCCAGGGATTCAAGCTCATTCACCCTTCTTTTCTTTTCAAGGGGTAGGGAAAGGGATTTTATTGCTTTTCGCTTTTTTCTTGTTCTCTTCTTTTATTTTTGTATTTTTGCTTGATATGTGAGATAATGCTGAAATATTGCTGTGATGGTACAAAATAACTTTTTTCCTTTTCTCTTTTCTTTGAACTTTTCTTTTCCTTCATATGCTAGGGATACTTGCTCGGATTAGCTGTAGAGCAAGGGATTTTTATTCCGGGTAGGGGTGAGCTTGTCCTTTTGTCAATTCTCAAAGATCCTAGACCATGTGCATGATAGGATAGCAGGGGAAACTTTTTGCTCGAGACACCATTTTTACTATGTAGCATCATATCGAATTTGCAATGAAATCATTTTAATGTGAAAAGATATACTTGGTTCAAGTAAATAACAAGATCATTTCTCTATGCTCAAAACTTTATTTAATGCCAATGTGGACTTTGATATAAGAGAGATGAATAATCAAAAATAAAATCAAGATATTTATTCATGTGAGTGTGAAAGTGCGGGATTCCAAATAAATGCTAATTTATCCAAAATAATTGAAAATATAATGGCAACACTTCAAGAATTGACAGGTATGAAAATATGATATGTTTTTGAAGATTTTGATGATTTTGATGTTTTTGTATTTTGATTTTAAGTTATGAATTGAAAGAAATACAATGTGATTGTTTTTGAAACGTTTTATATAAGTGACTAAAAGGAAATAATATGCAAAACAAATATATACAATGATGAAATGACCAAATTTTATGCATAGTAGCATTTGAGATGCATAATGTTCATAGGTTCTTTAAGTTCTTTACCATCTAAGGTAGATAATTTGTATGCTCCCGATCCAAATTTAGCAATGATGACATATGGTCCAAGCCAGTTGGGCTCAAATTTACCTTTAAGGTTTTTAGTTGCATTAGTATTTTTTTGATTTTCTTTTAAGACAAGATCGCCGATCTCAAAGGATCGATGATGAACTTTCTTGAGATATGCTCTCTTAAGCTTGTTTTGGTAGGCACGAAGATGCTCCAAAGCATTGATGCACTTTTCATCTAGAAGTTCTAGCTGACTAAGTCTGCCAGCACGATATTCATCTCCTACTTCAGTATCTTGAAGTAGTAGAGCTAAAGAAGGAACTTCTAATTCAAAGGGAAAAACGGCTTCAGCACCATAAACCAAGACAAAAGGTGAAGTGCCTATGGGGGTACGAACGCTAGTTCGATAAGCCCACAAAGCAGGATATAATTGGATGTGCCAATCTCGGCCGGATTTATTGACCAATATTTTGAGAATTTTGATTAATGTTTTATTAGATGCTTCTACTTGGCCATTACCCTGAGGGTAATAGGGAGTAGACCAACGATGTTGAATTTTATATTTTTGACATAATTTTTTGACATCTTTATTTTTGAAACAAGTCCCATTATCTGAAATGAGATTGGCAGGAATTCCAAACCTACAAATAATTTGGTTAAAAATAAATTTGGAAACTTGTGTTCCAGTGCAAGAAGCTAATGGCATAGCTTCAACCCACTTCGTGAAATACTCAGTGGCGGTTATGATGAATTTGTGTCCATCGGATGACACAGGGTTGATTTTTCCAATGATGTCTAAGCCCCATTTTGAAAAGGGCCAAGGAGATGAAATAGCCTGCAGTTCTTGTGCAGGCGCATGGACAAGGTCAGTGTGTTTCTAGCACTTGTCGCAATGTCACACATAATTATGTGCATCATTTTCCATGGTAGGCCAAAAATATCCTATCCTAAGGAGTTTCTTAGCAATGGCGCTACCACTAAAATGTCCCCCACAAGATCCATTGTGGGCTTCATTCAAAGCTGATCTAGATTCTTCTAGATTCAAACATCGTAGTAAGATGCCTTCAAAAGATCTTCTGTACAAGGTATTACCAATAATCACGAAGCGACTTGCTTGTCTACGTAATAACCTATGTTGGTTGCTAGTACAACCATCAGGGAAGGTCCCATTGTGCAAAAAATTAAATATATCAGTGTACCATGGTTCAGGAGTTGTTTCGTTGATGAGAAACACATCCAAAGGTTCTAAGCATGATTTGCTTGAAGCGGGTTCCTGGAGTCGATGAATAATGATGGTAGCATATTCATCGTCTAACTCCAAGGGCAAAAGAGATGCGGCTGCAGCCATAGCGTCAGCCGCACGATTGCTAGTTCGAGGAATAGCTTCCAGGGTAACTTGATCAAACAAGGATAATAATTGCAAAACATATGCTTTATATGGGCGTAATTTATCATCTCTAGTCTGATAAACATCATTGATTTGATTTATGACAAGTTGAGAGTCACCGAAAACCAATAAATTTTTAATTTTCAGTGCCAAGGCAGCTCGTAAGCCAAGGATAAGAGCTTCATATTCAGCAGTGTTATTGGTGCAAGCAAATGTTAATTTGAAGGACAAAGGTATAAGATGTTTCTACGAAGATATTAAAATAATACCCGCACCAGCCCCACTCATGCATCGGGCTCCGTCAAAGTATAGGGACCATTGCTCTGAATGGTCTGCCTCTAGTTTAAGGCATTCATCAGGAAACTCAATGATGAGGGGATGGGTAGACTCTAAGGGTGCAGCAGCTAGTTGATCTGCTATGATTTGACCCTTAACAGACTTCTGTCCTATAAACGTGAGTTCAAATTCGCTTAGCGCAAGAACCCACTTGGTTGTGCGACCAGATAAATACGATCGACTCATGAGATATCGCAAAGGGTCGAATTTGGCAATAACATACATTTTTTGACTGAGCATATAATGTCGTAGTTTCTGTGTAGAAAATACGACTGCTAGACATAGCTTTTCTAATATGGTATAGCGAGTTTCATAACTGATTAAGGTTCTACTGATGTAATAATTAGCATGTTCTTTCTTCTCATCGTCAAGCTGAGCTAACATAGCTCCTAAGGCAGAATCGAAAGCAAAAATGTACAAGATAAATGGACGATCGGATCTAGGTGGGGAAAGCACTAGTGGTTTAAGGAGATATTGCTTAAGGAGTTCAAATGCTTCCTGGCATTCTTCGTCCCAATGAAAAGAGACGTCTTTCTTAAGAAGCTTAAGAAAGGGTCCAGTTTTTTCTGCCAACTTGTCGATGAAGCGACGAATAGCTTGAAGCTTACCTTGTAAACTTCGTAATTCTGATATATTGGTGGGTGCGGGCATATCTATGATAGCCGCGATCTTGAGAGGGTCAATTTCAATGCCACGTAAAGAAACTATAACCCCTAATAATTTATCGAACTTGACTCCGAATATGCATTTGGCTGGATTTAGTCGGATAAGATATTCCCTTAACCGATCAAATACTTTTCTCAAGTCATTTAAATGATCATCTTCTTTGATGGAACGAGCTATAATATCATCTACATAATCATGTAGAATATCATGCATCATATCGTGAAAGATATAAGTCATGGCTCGTTGATAGGTTGCACCTGCATTCTTTAAACCAAATGGCATCACTTTCCAACAAAAGGTTCCCCAAGGGGTAATAAATGTTGTTTTAGCCTGATCTTCAGGAGCTATCCTGATCTGATTATAACCAGAAAATCCATCCATTAGGGATATCATTCCACTTCCAGTAGTAAAGTCAATGATCTGATCCATGTTGGGAAGAGGAAAATCATCTTTAGGGCATGCAACATTAATATCTCTGAAGTCTGTACAAACCCTAACTTTAGTGGCTTCTTTCTTAGTTACTAGAACTACATTTGAAATCCATTCAGCATAATCAATGGCTTGTATAAAAATAACCTTCAACAGTTTTTCTAGTTCTCCTTTGACTAGTAAGGCCACTTTAGGATGCATTTTTCTAAGTTTTTGTTTAACAGGTTTAGCATCCGGATGGACTACTAGGTGATGCATAACTACAGAAGGGTCTAATCCTGGCATATCTTCATATGTCCAAGCAAAGACGTCTTCATATTGTTTAAGGAATGCAATGTATTTATCTTGTTTTTCCTGACTCAATTCTGATCCAATGTTGATTATGTGAGGGTTGTCTTTGGTCCCAATGTTAATTTTAATGATGTTTTCTACTTCCATATGTAGATCTCTCTCAAAATTAGGTGGGGTGGGTGAAACACCCAATTCTTGTAATTCTTCCAAAGTTAGCTTGGATAATTCGTCTTGAGGAGTCGTAGCTTCAAGCTGGGCTATACTAGGTATAGAGCCATCAAAATAAAATCCATTATATAACAATTCCTCAATGGAGACATCATGAAAGATATCTCCCTCCAACTCGTCGTCGGATTCGGCAATCATCTCAGGGTAAGCTATGGATAGCATATTGCATGTAAGAGGCTTATTCATTAAATGCAAGACATCTCGTTTATCCAAATAATCTTGGTAACACACAAGATGGTCATCATCCTCAAATGGGAAGGGCTGACCTTTACTAGGAAATAGGCCCACACCACATCGGGCAGGCCATGGTTCGACCTCAAAAGGTTCTTTCATACCATTCTGGAAAGGTCCCAAACCTTTCCCTTTATATCCCAATTTAAGCATTATGGGTTTAGCTTTAATATACTCATTAGCAAAATAGCATCTAGCATATCCATCACAATGTGTCTTGATGTTTCTAGGTATTCTTCCCCAATCATATCCCTTATAAATAAAAGCACAACTCCCGACTTGGTAAATACTTCCCATAGGCTGTGGGAGGCCCAAGGTACGAGGAGAGGGTGGGAGTTTATTTAAAATAAGGGAAGCTTGCATGGCAGTGTTGGTTTCATCTGATATAAGAATTTTAGATAAATCGGGTAAGAGCTCATCAGTGAGAGCATAAGAGGTAGAAGGAACATTTCCTACATCATCGGATGTGGAAAGGATGCCTGTAGTGGATGTAGATGTTATAGGGATATCGATGGATGAGTCTATGGGTATGGAAGTTATAGGAGTAAAACAAGAAGCATTGGTTGTAGTTTTAGGATCTTTTCGAGGTCCTAATGTAGTTTGTTCAGAAGATGGTTGAGCTATATGTAGAGGTGTAGTTGAAAGAGTAGATGATGTTATGGGTGTGTGTTTCACACGTTTGGGTGGATGATGAGAATTAGGATGTGTGGATGATAGGGCAGGGCAAAATTGAACTCCAACAGGTTTTGCCAAAGCACACATATCAAAGGGTCTAGGATCACCATGAATGGTAACCAACTGATTTTTAAATTTGAATTTAACACACTGATGTAAAGTGGATGGAACCGCTCGCATTGCGTTGATCCAAGGGCGACCCAAAAGTATATTGTACGATGCAGGGCAATGTACAATAAACACGGTCGTATCTAAGGTTCTAGGACCAACTTGCAAGGGTATAGTAATAACTCCACACGTTTCTTGTGTTTCGTCATTGAAGGCTTTTATAATCATATCAGTTCTTTTCATTTCGTCACTTCTAAACCCAAATCTTTGGTAGAAGTCAAAAGTGCATATGTTTAAAGATGAACCATTATCAATCAAGACTCGTTTAACGGCTACATCCCCAATTAGGGTAGTAATATATAAGGGGTTATCCTTATGTAAACTATGTTGTGGTATATCTCTATCCCGGAAGTCAATACAATCGACTTCTCGAGTTATGATAGTATTGGACATGGCTTCAGGTTGAATATTTTGTGGTACCATCATTTGGCTTAATGTGAGCATTAATTCATCCCTATGGGTAGGAGAAGATCTTAACAGGTCCAAAAGGGAAATTCTAGCTGTAGTATTGGATAATTGTTCATTAATATTATAAGGAGGCTTAGGTTGAACATTAGGCGCATAATTCCCTTTATTGGGATTTTTCAAAACAAATGGAGCTGATCCATCATTCTGAGTTTGATCCTGTTGAGAGTTTTGAGCCTGTTGTCTGGTAACGGCTCCGATGGTTCCTACAATATTATTTTGCGGGTGATGAATAGGTCTTGGTCTAGCATTTATGGCTTGTTCATTAGAAAGTATTTGGTGAGAAGATGGTCTAGTAGTGACTCTTCTAGGAAATGGTTCTTCTGGAACCATAGAACTTGTGATAGGTTGAATAGGATCTGATTCATCTTTAGAACTATTCGATTGATTTGAGGTGATTTCCATGTCACTTTCAGTCTCATATTCGGTATCACTAAGATCAAGTGTCCGAATATTATGTAGAGGTCTGGCCGTAACCATGGATAAAGTTGTGTCAAAGACTTGCGGATCATGAACAGGTAATTGTCCACTAATAGTTCCTACATATCGGGTAGGAGGGGGAACATTATGATGCTCAATTTGATTAGCCACTTCTTTACCATGCTTTGGTAAAGGATGTTGAAATATGTCCAATGATTGATTGGCATTCTGATTCTGATTTTGGGGAATGTTCTTTTGAGCATTATTAGAAGGATTTTGTTTAGGTTGAAAGGCTTGCACTTCCATCTCATTGTTATCAATTAAATCTTGTATTTTATGTTTTAATATTTTACAAGAGTTGGTAGCATGTCCAGGTCCTCTATGGAAATCACAATGTAAATCAGCTCTGTATCCGGGTATAGTTGGATCAGGTTCCCGGATAGTTGGTAATTGGATCAATCCTCGTGCTAGTAATTGCGGGAGAATGGTTGATAAAGGTTGATTTAACCTAGTAAATTCTTGGGGTGGTTTATCAGGAGGTTTCAATATAAACTTCTCTATTGTTTTTGCAGTATTAACATTGGCAATGTTTCTGCTATCAGTGACTCCATCACCCACAACTTGTTTATTTTTATATTGATTTCTGGATGTTTTCTCATCATCTTTCTTTTTGAGCTGACCTCTTCTAATGAGAGCATCTTCCACCCTTCGAGCTAAATCTATAGCTTGATCGAAGGTGGTCAAGGTAGCAATTGATAATTCATAGGATAGTTGTTCTTGTAAATTATTGATGAAAATATCCAACATTTCCCGATAAGGTAACACAAAGTGTAATTTTCCTATCAACTGCCTCCATCGAGCTAAGAAGTCAGAAAAACACTCATCTTTGTCTTGTTTTAGGTTGTACAAATCTTTAATGGTTACATGCCTTTCAATATAGGCACTAAATTGATGCACAAAAGACTCGATGGTCTCTTCGAAATTTCTCAAAGAATGAGTGGGTAATTGATAATACCACTCCAATGCCATCCCCCCTAAACTTTTTGGGAACATTTTTAGTAATAACAAGTCATCATGTGATATGTCATGACATGCTATCCTAAACATACGAAGATGCTCTATGGGATCTTCAGTTCCTTTATATATAGGTAGGACAGGCATGGGAAAGTGTTTAGGATATGGTTGTGCTACAACTATAGGATCTAGAGGTTGACTACACATCTCTCGATAATTGTACGAGGGATGGTAGGGATCTATCTGGTCCATGCGAGAGACTAACTGTTTCACCATGGCTTCCAGATTACTAGTTTGTCCACCATATTGGTTTGGTGGTACATGAGTATGGGATTTGTGAGCGTAGGAAGGTGGGACATAAGGATTAGATGCTATATTGTTGTTATGCAAATGATTGGTAGGAAGAGTATTATGAAGAAGATTTGTTGTAGCATTATGTTGTATCCCAGATTGTTGGAAATTGGTATTTGGTTTTGTTTTAGGCTTTTGTTGATTTGAGGTATATTGATCAATAGCTTGGCGAAATAGAGCAAGTGAATGAAGGTTTCTTTTGTGTGGGAATAACCCTTGGCTTGGTAACAGTGCACTCTAGGTGGTTGGGTAACCTGTTGTTGTTGCGTGTTTTGAATTATAGTAGCCATGTCCAAATTGGACGGTCCAGCTTGATCACTCTCTTGATCAACGAAGGACAAAGGATTAGTGCGTGTGTGATAGATGTCTTCTAGGGTTGCTTGAGTGTCACTAATTTGATCTTTGTCCATATGGACTGCTCTATTAAGAGTGCCAATATTAGTATTGAGGAACTTCCAAAAATGTTCCATGTTCTCAAAAGTAACAACTCCTTCTGGAGATATTTTAGGGGATGAGGATCCTTCCTCTCTATCATTTTCTTTTTGTTCATTTCCTACAAAAAATTCTTCTTCTTGTTGGTCAAAGGTTCCTTCTTCCTGAATTGGATCTTCAGGAAGAACATCTGGGTTATTTTCTGGTTTTCTTAACCAATCTTCTTCTACTTCAATTTGTTTTCCATTCCTGAGTCTAGTCATTATGTCTAAATTTAGATTTTAGCAAATATATATTAATATATTTGCAACAGATTTGGGAGGTATATATTTTAATTATATACCTACTATAATGCTTAAAAATAAAATGTTTTGATTTTTTTGTTATGATTTTGTTTTTGTTTTTGTTTTTGTTTTTATGCTTATAAAGACAATAAACAACACACTAAATGCAAGAAATAACAATAATAAAATAATAGCTTAGTTTTCTATAAATAGTTTATGGATATCATTGATAGGATCAAGTTCATCAAGAGTCATAAAATGCTCCTCTTCAAATTGGAAATGGTTTTTCAAGAATTCAACAAAGTGTGCTATAGTGATATTATCTGTTTCAGACTCTATCTTGTAAAAATAAATCTCATGGCAATACTCTCGATATAACACAGCTCTGGGAACTCTATTCCATCTTTGTCTATCCGTAAGAACGACCTCTTGGTCCTCTATATGAGATAGAAATTTATGTACTATAACTGCATTATCGAGGTATTCCTCAAAGGTATACAATTTAGAAGACACAAGGGCTCTTTTATCTGCTAACCACCTATGGCAAGCTCTCTGAAGTTCATGATATAAGATCACTTGATCGGGATCCAGGATTCTATCTAGGACAAACCTCTTAATTTGCCTAAGTTCTGTTGTCCTAGATCCAATGATACCCAATCTCCTATCAAGTTCGTCCCACAAAGGTTGAACCCTATTTGTTTGAGGTACTCTAAGCACAGAAGTAATCTCTATAGCTGCTAATTGATTCTCAACATTAATGGTGACAACTCGTCTTTTATTATAGTCTACCATCTAAATATGATATGCAATTTTTGATTTCTAAATGCATTTATGTTTTCATTGTATTATTTTTATTTTTTATTTTTTGTTTTCAAAAGGTTTTTAGTTTTCACGTCGGGTTCACCAAAATGTATCGCTCCAAATTTTTTGCATCCTTACCCTCAGGCTATAGGATCCGCGCCCGGAAGGGGGATGCGAGAAGGATGGGACAATACCTCGGACTGAGAGGCCCTTTGAAGGTCCCGCCTCTCGGGGGAGGGGTATAAGGGTGAATTTTTGATGGATGGTGGGTTCACCAGGAAAATTTTGAGTGGCAGTTTCCACGCCTAGGTTGACAGTGAGTTTGATGTGTTCATTTTGCACTTTAATCATTCAACTCCTAGGTTTGGCCAAGATGAATCTAAACTATTCTATATGCCAATGCTGATTTAAATGAATACAAAAAATAGGAATGAATGCTAAACACAGAAAATATGCTAGCTAGAACATAACATACCTGATTCTGGATGTCTGATGAAGATTCTGAGTTTTGTAATAGTCCAGATCACCTCAATTCGTACGTAATCATCTGATATTTCATAGGATCATCTCAAATCGTAGAAGGTCATCTGAGATCAGACAGGATCATCTAAAATCTGATGAATTCGTGAGATGAATTCGTTAGAAACCTGCAATCACAGAAATAGGTACAAAATACCGAATATGCAACTAGAAGCAAAGAAGAATGATAGCAATAACAACAAACATGCCTAAATCATAGATTCAAATAACAAAATAAGGAAAATGTAGTAAATTTAAATGCTTGTTCTTAACTTTATCATGCGGTTATGCTAAATGAGGTGAACTCCAAGATGCATAAACATAATAATTTAAGAGAGTGCAGAAATACAATAGGAAAATGCAAAAAAGCTAAGGAAATGCAAACTCTGGGTTCTGATTGCCCCCAATCTGGACTACAGTCAGGATCGCCTCCAATCGTACGAGATCATCTGTGCTCCTCGACAAGATCATCCGAAATCATCCAGGATCGCTTGCGACGATCCGAGCTAGCTTCGACTGAAAAATAGTAGAGTTCCTACAAGAAAATGCAAAATACAGAATGCAGACAGTAGTGCGAGGATGCTCTAGTGAATAAGGAACTAAATCTATAGGGAAATCCGTCAGCTAAGGGGTTCAGGGGGATAAACTAGAAAAATCCTAGTTTATATAGGATTAGGAAGAGGTTAGGAGGTTGGGGATCATCCCAATCTAGGAGATCTCCAACAGGGAAATCTCCAACTGCGCAGACGCGCTTCTGCCCAAGTTGGAGAGGTTGTTGAAACAGAAGCTAATTATGAAAATTTGGTTTTGGGACGAAATCGTCATATCGGGGATGATTTCATCTAATATGCAACGATATCATCCAACGGTCAAAACAAATCCTAAAAATGGCACGAAAAATGGAGAAAGCGGGTAATAGGCAGTTTTGGGGTTAAAATTCAAATTTTTATCTTTTTTACTAAGGTTTAACCGTGCCAATTTTAGGGTGCTACAATATCATACCATTCAAATTTGACCAGGATTTTGTCCACTAGGGCTTTGTAGGCTTGCAAGACAGGACATCGACACTGGAATATCCCTTTTACCTGATTAACTATGAGCAAGGAATCATCAAAAATGTTTAGCTTTGTTATTTTCATAGTGATTTTCGTCTGAAGTCCTATGATGATAGCTTCATACTCAACGTTGTTGTTGGTACAAGAAAAATTGAGTTTAAAAAAATAGGTATGGGAGACCCTTACGGTGTGAAAAACATAATACCTACACCGCCACCTTGCTCACACTTGGAACCATCATAGAATAGAGTTATGTCTGCCTGTGATTCAGGCTCTGCAAAATCAGGTGATTCTAAAATTTGGAATACTCCATCATCGTAAATTTCTATATTTAGAGGTTGATCATCCTATAGAGGAGCCTCTACTAGTTGATCTACTATGACCTATCCTTTGATAGATTTTTTTCCAATGAACTCTAGGTTAAATTTTGTCAACAACATTATTCGCTTCGTCATGCGACCATTATGATATGTTTTGCTCATCATGTAGTGCAATGGATTTTATTTAGATACAACATATGTGGTGTGATTTAACATATAATGGCATAGCTTTTTGGTGGCAAAGACCACTACTAATCATAGCTTCTCAACATATGTGTATCTAACTTCATAGTTGACTACTGTGTGACTGATGTAATAAGTAGCATGTTCTTTGTGAAAATCATTCTTTTGGGACAACATGATGCCCAAAGCTAACTCAGTAGTTGAGATATATAAATAGAATGACACTCCTGGTCACAGTGGAGCCAATATAGGTGATGAAGCCAAGTATTGTTTTATCTCATCAAAGGCATTTTGATATTCCTCATCCCAATAAAATGAGACCCCCTTGTGTAGAAACTTATTCATGGGTCGACACTTATCTGATAAATGCACTATGAAGTGTTTTATGGATGCAAATTTTCCTTGCAAACTACGTAGTTGCTTAATAGTTGTTGGGGGAGACATTTCTAATATTGCCTTGACCTTGTTGGAATATACCTTTATACCTCTCTTGGAGACTATGAATCCCAAAATTTTACCAGATGTGATATAGAAGACACACTTTTTGGGATTAAGTCTAACATTGTGCTCTATGAGGCGATCTAGGATCTTACACAGTACATCAAGATGTTCATGGCGTAATAAATATTTTTCCAATAAATCATCCATGTAATATTCTAAAATCTTATGCATGTAGTCATGGAAGATATATCATGGCTCTTTGGTAGGTAGCACTAGTGTTCTTAAGGCCAAAAGGCATGACCTTGTAACAAAATGTCCCCCAAGGTGTTTTCAATTCCATTTTGATTTGATCTTCTGGAAATTCATCCTTAGGACTCACTTTGTTAAGATCTCAAAAGTCGATGCAAATGTGAATCCTCCCATCAGGATTTTTGATGGGAACCATATTTGAAACCCATGGTGGATAATCTACTAAGATGATGATATCAGTGTCCAACAACTTTTGTAATTCATATTTCACCATTAAGGCTATTTTTGGGTGCATTTTTCTTAACTTTTGCTTAATAGGTTTGATCTTGGGGTCTAATGTAAGATTATGTGTGATTATATTTGGGTCTAGTCCTAGAATATCTTTATATGACCAAGAAAAATCTTTAATACTTGCTTTCAATGAAGTTGTGAAATCATATTGCTCACTTAGGGAGAGGCCTTCCCCTAATTTAATGATATGGGATTATCGAGATCTGTACCGATATCCTTGTCAATTGTTGGCTCAATCGACATGTGAGACCCATCCTCCAACTGTTGTGGGGTGGGAATTAAGTGAATTTTATCAGCTAGGTTTTCTTCTTCCATAGGAAATTCAGGGTCAACCTCAACTTGAAAAACATCCTAAGTAGTTCTTGGAGAAAAGTTAAATGGTTGTAAAATTTCCTCACAAGGCCAATACTCTGAGGGCGATGGAGAAGAATCTCCCTAATCAAAGTCAATTTCCTCTAAATAAATATAGAATTGCTTGGATGGGTCATTTGGATTCACCAATGGTGTCGTTAAATCTATGGAAATCATGTCGATGGATACATGATATCCTACTCTAGGGTGAGTGGGTCTAGAGACCTGATGTTGTCTCATAACTCATGGGTGTAGCTCAGGTGGAAGTGCAATAACTTGCGGTGGCCTGTTTGGAAGAGGGTGAACCTACTCTTCACGAGGCAACAACTGGCATCAAATGGATTCTTGGATGGGAAATAACATATAAATAAAATATTCATCCTCATCATCCAAAGGGAACACATTCTTGTATTCATCATCTGAGCTATGGTAGTTAATGGGTATGATGCCATAATCATCTTCATCATAACTCATCCATTCATGAGGATGACCTTGGTCTTGTTCCTCACTATCATATTGCAAGATGTGTGAGCTCTCTCCCACTTCATGGGGTTGGGTGACATCACTAGAAAGACCCTGATCTATCATGTCTATGGGGAAATGATATCCCAAGGAATGAACATGATTCAGATTAGTATATGGATCACGGGTGAGTTTAGCCTGATGACTTAGGCATAGGTGCAAAAGACTCTCGATGAGGAAATCCAATAGTACCAGTTTATTGTTTCCCAACCCAGATCTATCATACAAAAGTTGATATTGGGGTTGACATGGAACAAGAGCAAACTCATGCCAATTATAGCGATTGAGATATTTCAATGCATATTCTAGATTTAAAAAATAATTTACATCCTCAGAAAAGGGTTCATCATCATCTTCTATCTGAGTAATGGGCAAAGATCCATACTCTATACCTCCATATATGAAATTAATTTGATTAGGAGATATACCAAGAGGTACAATGCTACCTATGGGAAGATGAGGTCTTCCCATATCTTGCACTGTCTCCACTAATGGAACTATCATGATATTTCTCACCAAGTATTCTCCTAACCCTATGCTAGACATTTGGACTATGACCTGGGATGTCGAAGCTGGATGATATGGAATGGAGGTTTGAGGTGATTCAATGTTCACCTCTAGAGGTAAGTCCTCATTAATAACACAAGGAACCTCCTCCATGGATATGGTAGAAACTAATGGTGGGCTCTTATCAATAGACCTCTTCAACATGTTCCTTTGTGGAGGGTTTGAAAATGTCGAAGCCTTCTCTAAAGGTGGAAATGATGAGGATGGAGTAGATGATGATGAAGGTGGTGGAATGGGTAGACTTTGATCAGGTGTATTTAATTGTAAGTCTACATGAGTTGAAGGTAATGTCGACTTTGGAAACTGCTACAACATGTACTATTTTAAGGGCTCTAGATTGAAAGATACTACATGTACTTGCCCTTCATGAGTGTATTTAATACATTGTTGCATGATGGAGGGGACACACTTCATATCCCGTATCCAAGGTCTTCCAAGCAAAATTTTGTAGGCCATATCACCTTCTATCACATGGCACGATGTCAGTATAATATTTTGTCCCACTTTGATGGATAGAACTATGGTATCGATAGTAGAGCATATTGTATCATTGAAATCACGAAGAGTGTAAGTTGATGCCACAACATGAGATGCTGACAACTTAAGATGATTTAGTGCTTTAGTTGTTATGATGTTACTTGAGGACCCAGTATCTATAAGCACTCTCTTGTATGGTATCTCATTTATACATGTAATGATGTGTAAAAGAGGGTCTACCACATCGTTGGCTATTTCTTTTAGCTCATGCTCATGAAATTGTATGATTGGTTCTTTGCATTGTTGCACATGTCCCACAAAATCTATGAAAGATTTGGACTCCTATGGTTACAATTCTATGGATTTTAAAATATTCATCAAGGCATCCCAATGTGGAGGTGATTGTTGGATCAACTCATAGATAGACAATCATGCCTATGTGGTCCTCAAGCTTTATGTAAGCTTGCTCTTAATTGTCATTGTTTGCCTAGAAGGAAGGCCTTGTACTATAGGTGGTGTAGTTTGCGACATAGTTGGAACATCATTTGAAGTCGTAGGCTATATAACTTGACTTGGATATCTCTTGTTCCTAGTCACAAAACTCACCATCCCAACATACTCTTGAACAGGATGTTTTTGATTCACCTCATTCATTAGTTTAGAAGGTACTGCCTGTACCTCGTGATTTGGTAAAGGGTCTTTGAAAATACCCATTTTTTGATTGGTAGGAGCTACTAGAGCATCTACTGTAAGCTCATTCCTCTCAATAATGTCCTGTATTACATGTTTAAAACCATAGTATGATTATAAATCATGACCACCTTGTCGATGAAACTTATAATACTGATCCTCTCGACATCCCATAAGCTTGGGTTAGCCTATTTTCAAATCATTGGGTTTGATATTTGGTAAATTAACCATATTTGTAGCCCACAATTGATCGAAAAGAGAATCCATGGATTTAGCGATGGGAGTAAATTATTGCTGAGGGTGACGCTATTTTTGTCCCTGGTTCATTGTACCATTATTGTTATAATTCACAGGAGGAGGTTGAGCCTGATAGTTCACTTTTTGGGGAGGCGTAGGGAAATTTATGGCCACTTTATTGACCATAGCTGGATTTGTAGGTGCCGAGCTATTCTTAGGATTCTTTTTCCACTCCTTTCAAGGTTTTGTTATTTCTCCCTCTTTGATTTTGATTTCTTCTATGTTTCTAGCCTATGCTAGAGCTTCTTCCAAGGTAGGGTATTGATATAATTGCAATGTAAAAGAGATGGGTCTCAAGAAAATCTTTGAGAACAAACGAGTTAATTCATTCACTAGCAATAGAAATGGTAGCTTAGCCAAAATCATTCACCACCTATTTCCATAGTCAGTGATCGTCTCATACTCGGTTTGTTTCATTCCTGTGAGGTCGGTTAATGTCACCTTTATTTTGGTGTTAAAGGCAAAATGTTCCAAAAATGCATCAAAAAATTGTTCAAATGTATAGATGTTATGTTTTGGAAGTTGGTTGAACCACTCAATGGCAGGACCAGCGAGGGTACTCAAGAAAGTTCTTAAGAGCAATGCATCATTTTATTGTATGTTGAAGCACAAATTTAGAAATCTAGTAATGTGCTCTTGAGCATCTTCTTCACCCTTGAATCTATTAAATTTGGGCATTTTGAAATTCTTAGGATAGACTAGGGAAGGAATGGATGGGTGTAATGGTTGGTTCTTTAGCTGACACAAAGTAGGCTTTTGAATCCCATTGCCATTTGTCTTACCTTCTATAATTTCTAACCATGCAAGCAAAGATTGATACACATCCTAGGATTTAATCTCCTCTTCTTTGTTTTGAACTCATAGAGGTGGACGATGAATATTAATCTTAGGTTGGGGTGGTGGATTGACATCAGCCATGCCTCCATAAGGTGCTTCTACATAATCCTCATCTTGTTCCAAATCATCGTAAGCCCCATAAGGTGTTTCAGGTATGGGCCTACAAGGAGGAACTAATGCCTATTGAAGGTGATCTATGTTTGGCCTATCATATGTATTCTATTTAGGCCTATGAGGTCTAGGAGGCAACATAGGATTAGGTCTAGAAGACCTATCTTGTTGGAAATTTTGTTGCCTCGGGTGAGCCTCTTGTCTATGCATACTTGGAGTGACAACTCCATGATGCAGATTTTGTTTAGTTTGTGATTCAAGCTTCTCTTTATCTATTTGTTTTCATTGCTCTAAGAGATCTAAATGATGTTTATTTGACCTAAGTCAATTAAACTCAGCTTGGAAGTCAACATATCTCTGGACCAAATTATTAATTTGATCATCTGTATTAGGTTTATATAATTTAGCATGATTGCCTTGTCTATTCTATTCAGGAGGCTCTGTGAGATCAATGAAATGCTTCCCTCGATCAAGGGCAGTCGCATTGACTTGATGTTCTTTCCTAGACAAATATTTTTAAAATACTATGAGCACAAAGGCACAACGTGCTTTTGTTGACACATTTTCATGAGGATAATCTAGATGTTCCTTAGGTCTACCCTCGCAAACAAGGAAAAGTAATGTGGAATAAGGTCACCTAATTTGATGAGTATCTTACTCATTGTGATTCTGATACCTTGGAGTAGGGTGACTTGAAATCTTGAGATGATCATTCAACCCTACTCGAGATGTGAGCTCTTGCTCCTGTATATGATCAGGAGTAGAGAATCGAGCAAGCACTCAAACAAGTGGTATTGCTTTGTGTGGAGGCACCTCATTGTGCGGTGACTCTTCTCAAAAGAAGGTGTTTGTAGCATTTTAATTAGGGAGATACTTCCCCAAAATAGGACTATGACCTACAAGAGTACCCTATGAAGGGGTCCCATGTAAGCTAGATCCTCTAGTTGACTCTCTAGGAGAAACCATCCACTCGTCAGTCGGTCTATTATTGGGATGAGTAGCTGATTTCCAAGGAGGAATGATCCTATCCCTAGAATCAACATGAGAACATTTTATATCCTCTTATCTATTCCCATAGCTTCTACCCCTGAATAGGATTGGCTATGGGTACGTACCATAAATCTATACGCTAACTACTATGTTTTTATCTCCTTTACATTTTATATGAATTTGAAACAAACAAAAAATAGAGACACACAAGCAAAAAAGTGATTATGTAGTTTTAAATTTTTTTAGATGTGCATTTTAAACTGTTTGTTGTGTTTCAATATGTGTTGATTTGTAAAGAAAATACTTTTCTCATGTTTGATATAGTTGAATTATATTTTCAAATTTTAAAGTATTTCACCTATATACTCACACAAGACAAATATGGGGATGAAATCCATATCCAAAAAGGTAGCATAGGTACTACCAACCCTCATCCAGCACCCCGTGCGCAGGGATACACCCCTCTGAAGAGGAATGCATGCTATTTTGCATAGTTAGGACAGATATTGGGTTGGCTTTGGCCATGGAAGGGTCCCGATAATACTTCTCATGAGCCAATCAAGTGGTAATTACATCCATTGTTGGTATTGATCAATGGTTTGGATATGAAAGCCCAAATCCATTTATGTTAAAATAAAACTTGGTGTGTGGGGTTACTTTTAAAACATTGAAATAAAAAAAGTAGCACTCAATGATTTTTGACTAAATGCATGAATGTACGTTTTACTTTCAGAATTGTCAGTAGCATAAAGGAAACCAAAAATGCACACCTATATGAACTTAACATATTTTTGGGCAACTAACAAGCATTCAAACCAAACAAATGCAGCAAATTCTATTGTATTTTCTTCTAATTTTCTAAGATAATTAATGCAGGATTTTAGGAAAGAGAAATTCTAACCTTTATATGCATAGAATAAGCGATAAAACCATGAAATTTTGCAATTTTAAGCAATAAAAAGTCAAATTTTCAATGCAAAAAGCTGTAAAATGGAACCTAAAAGTTGCTATGAAACCCTCTAGTTTTATGGTCATCCTAGTCAGGGATGGTCACATATTGGGGGCCATCTTACCCAGTGCCATGGAGCAGTAGAGAGGCCATTTCTACTCAGAGCGGTCAGAACCTGCAATAAAGAAAACCAAAAAAAGAGGTCCAAATTAGCATCATCCAAAGGGGATATGGAAAAACATCATATACCATGATCACCACTAAATATATGAAATTTACTACACCACCTTAAGGGCATTCATTGTAATGTATAACAATATAGAAGCATTCAAAAGGGGAATAACACATAAACTTGTAATCTATGAAAGTGAAGCACATATAAAACCAAATGGTGGATTTATCCTTCTATTTAAACAATCATAGCTTCAATATATGAGATTAAAATCATCCCCTTGAGGGATTTTACAAATTGATACATTCAACATTACAACAACCAAGGGATCTAGTCCCTTGAAAAAAGCCTCAAAACGGTGTAAACTATGGTTTTATAGTTTGGTTTGGTGTAAATATCACATCCCACATTGAGAGATATCCTTAAACCTATTCTTTTGGTCTTTTTAGCACCTTCCTGCTACGTAGAACTACCTGGACCTGAACACAAAGGTTTAAAATGGGGTTAGTAGCACTTCTTTCATAAAATGAAGATAACATGGAAAACATAGTAAAAGGCATGAATGCTACAACCAAACAAAGTGATCTACACATGTAAAAACTGATCTACAATGAGCATATATATATTCTAATATGATCTAAGTAGAAATAAATGGATTTGAAAGCAAGTTATAATGTGAAACTATGCTGAACTATTGGCTTCTCTAGGGTGAGCCATGGAGACCTACAACCTTGGGGACTCCAAATCCTAGACCAAAACTCCTCCAAATGACCTCAAATTTTGACCAGATGTTCATCTAGACATCCTAAGGAGGTCTATGGAGGAATTTATCTAAAATTATCTACTATTTTGAAACCGTCCCTATGAGTGCCATGGGCTAACTGCTAGCCATCCCCAAGTGGGACGGTTACAAAACTGGCTTAGTTTTGTCACCTATGGCCTTGGAAATTGGTCCAAAATAGGGTGAGGGTGTTGTCGACAAATGGGGCCAAGTTTTCCTTCAATTTGGCTGGTTTTATATTGGTAAATCAGGTCCTATTTCCCTTGAAAGTGCCTTCGAAGTGAAGAGGATTTCAAGGTAGGGAAAGGGTGAGTTTTGGTTTACAAATGGGTTGGTAGCAAGTAGGGATGGATTTGGGCAATACTTCATTGCTCAAATGCTCTTCCCTCCCCATTTGAAATGGAGGCTTGGGCCTCCTTTTATAGCCCAAAAGGGCATCTAGGGCCAAATGGCATTTTTTCCATTTGAGGCAAGTGATGCCATTTGTCCTAATTGCATCATTGATTGGGTAGGGGAAGGTTGCTCCTTTGGGGCTCCCAATCTACTACCCTGAAGTCCATTAGCAGGTTCCCAATAAATTTAGGGTGATTGTATGTGCTAATGGTAGTCTTGGATTGCTATTTAGCACGTCCTTTAACTTTTTCAAAGGTCTAGTTAGGGGTCGTCCCACCCAAGGACGATTACTAATGGTCATCCTTGGGTGGGACGGTCACCAACTATGATCATCCTTGGGTGGGAAGGTCACTAGTAGGGGCTCCAAAACTGCTCTAGATTTCTAGGAACCCTCAAAAATGAGTTTTTGAGGATTTTGGAAGCCTTTTGCTAGCCTAGAGGGGTGCCTAATAAGGCCATATGTTGTCGATAAGAGGGCATATGTAATGCGATGATAGTTTTATATGATCTACATGATTTAGGTGTCTACACATAGCAAGTAGAGTGACATCAATGAGGATATCACATCCTATGATTTCCACCTTACCATCCTCCCACGAATCCATTACCACAAAAGTGATGTCTTCCTCCACACCAAAAAACATGTCAAAGAATTGGGTGAATTGTCTGTGAATGAGGATAGCTTGGGATGTTCACTCCATGACAACCATGCTTGACTTGATGTAAATCATGTTTTTATTTCTCTCTATCAATATCCTTGCTTGGATTCTTAGATTCTCAATACTCATACTTCTCAATGTCCTTATGCAATTGTGATATATAAGAAAGTGGTAGCTCCTTTGGTTTCCCTTGCAATTCATTATTGCATCCTTGAATATGGTACCAAGTGTGGGAGAGTACCACCAACCTCTACTACCTTGAATAGCCTACCACATCAAAAAAAAATCATGCCATCGTATCCCACCTCACAACTTGTAGGATCTATTATCTTGGTAATCATGGGAAAATTTGACAAAGTGTGTCAGGTAGAAACCCAAAGCCCCTCAAGAAAAGTGCAAATGCTCCAACCAACATTTTGAAACTTCCACCACCTCCCTCGAGACCATATCCTTGCATGAATTTCTTTTGAAAAAACTTTCCACTACATCATACGATAGGTTCCTTGATTGTATTGTAGTATCAAGATGATTATTTCTTAATTGCAATCTTCCCTTTGCATGGAGGTGTGTCATTGAAATGAATGATAATTTTTAGTGATGGTCTATCCTTCTACCTTTGTATGGTGACTTCTCAAAAATACCTCTTTTAAGATGGCCAATTAATTCCTTTTGTATGGTAAAAAACTATAATATTGATACTTTAACATCTATTTTTAAAGTAAAACAAGTCATCATTCATGTTTACTTAGGTAAAACCCTTATCTTCTCTTGTATGGCATCTTGTTGTAGTGACCTCAGGACACATGCACCACTTTACTCTACTTGCAATATTATACCCAAGATGAAATGAAAGACCATGAAAAATCATATAACATGGAAGTAACAAAGATAGATATCTTTATTTGTATTGAAACCTGGTTACATGTCGGTCCCTCTTAGGGATACCCATTTTTATACAATGAATTACAAGTGGGTAAGATGTCCCCTCACAAGGGGTGGTGCGCTTTTAAAGGCTTCCCGGTTCCGCACACGGAAATGTATGAGGGCTTACAGATGCCTCTTTCTCCAAGTATTATTCTTGGAGGGATATTTGTGCTTTCGAATGTTGCTAATCCATATAATAAACCTGTATTCCTACGAGCAATGAAAACAATAGCACACGCTTAGTTGTCTAAGATTGCCTCCCCGGATGAGGTTGTTAGCAGTAAATCTAACAATAAAAGGAAATATGCTCAATGATAATAAATGCAATGAAACTAGTGCTATGAAAGCAAAGAAATGAAGCAAAATGGATCTTATGCTAATGATGTGAAATATAAAGAAAGCATAATAAGAGAAACTAACACCTAAACCCTAGACTAGGTTTGCGGGCCACTATCCAGGATAGCAGCTACTATGATGAAATCCCTCTTTATTGATGCAAATACTATGGGATTAAGTTTCTACTAATGTTAAATGATTACTGTATGTGTATGGATGATCACCTCTCAATTGGCTAGCACTTTTTCGCTCCTCAAAGGTGCTTCTCTATACTCTCCAGTCTAGCAAGGCTTCGCTGTGTATGCTCTCCAAGAAAAATCTCTCTCAAAGAAGTCTGCTAAAATATGATGAAGGTCCCAAAATTGATGATTATGGATCCCTTGGTGCTCTTAGGCTTGCACCTTTTAAAGTGTGTGAAACCCTAGGTCTATGTTCAAAACCCTAGGATTGAATCCCTCATGCGTAGTGAATGTTAGCATGAGAAGATTTTGTCTTTTCTATGTTTAAAGACTAGTTAACTGAAGTCTAAATTTAGACTCAAGTCTCCCATGTGAACTGGTCGTGAAGGGGAATGCAAAGTTGCTCCCGCTCACCTTTATTGCATGCAGACTACCACTTCCGCCCGTGATTGGGCCTATTTGTCAGAAAAATGCTTTTTATGGCTTAGCCATTGTCATCTGCAGCAACTAATATTTGGCCGCTATCATCTATAACGGCTAAGGTCTGGCTACTCTAGCCTATAGCGGCCAAGATTTGGCCGCTCTAGCCTACAACGGCTAAGCTTAGATGGGCTAAAACTACCATTTTGAGTGGTTAGGACCACTGCTTGCTCTTGGAAAGGTCCAAAATTGGTCATATGGTCTTCAAATGTGCTCATATGAGTGGTTTCCTAAACATGACATGTTTTAGGTGTCTACAAATGCCCCTTTTTGGAATGTATTGTGTGGAAAAACACAATGCGAAGCAAAAACATAGACTGATATGTTTGTGGGGTGATTTGACCAAAGGGTTTGGATTCCTTTGGGGCATTTTGTTGACCAAAGGGCTTAATCCTTTGTGGAATTTGGCTTATGTCCTTTGGAGTTTTTAAACCAAAGGGCTTATGTCCTTTGGGGCATTTTGTTTGACTAAAGGGCTTATTCTTTGGGGCATTTGTTAAGTCGAACAAAGTGTTTTCCTTTGGGGCATTTGTTAAGTTGACCAAAGGGCTTATGTCCTTTGGGGATTTTTTGTTTGACCAAAGGGCTTATCTCCTTTGGGGCATTTTGGTTTGACCAAAGGGCTTATCCCCTTTGGGGCATTTTGGTTTTGACCAAAGGGCTTGTGCCCTTTGGGGAATTTTGTTTTGACCAAAGGGCTTATGCTTTAGGGGATTTTGTTTGACCAAAGGGCTTATCCCCTTTGGGGCATTTTTAGTTGACCAAAGGGCTTATGCCCTTTGGGGAATTTGTTGTTACAAAGGGCTTATCCCTTTGGGGCATTTTGTTGACAAGGGCTTATTTGGATGTTCTTTGGGGTGTTTTTGTATTTGGTTTCTGGGGTTTTTTTTGGGTTTGTGAAAGGGTTATGTCCTTGGGGAATTTTTAGTTACAAAGGGCTTGTGTCCTTAGGGTTTTTTGGAAAGTTGACCAAAGGGCTTGTGTCCTTTGGGGATTTGTTAAGTTGACCAAAGGGCTTACATCCTTTGGGGCATTTGTTAAGTTGACCAAAGGGCTTACATCCTTTGGGGCATTTGTTAAGTTGACCAAAGGGCTTATGTCCTTTGGGGCATTTGTTAAGTTGACCAAAGGGCTTACGTCCTTTGGGGCATTTTTTAAGTTGACCAAAGGGCTTATGTCTTTTGGGGTATTTGTTAAGTTTGACCAAAGGGCTTATGTCCTTTGGGGATTTTGTTAAGTTGACCAAAGGGCTTATGTCCTTTGGGGCATTTGTTAAGTTGACCAAAGGGCTTATGTCCTTTGGGGCATTTGTTAAGTTGACCAAAGGGCTTACATCCTTTGGGGTATTTGTTAAGTTGACCAAAGGGCTTGGTCCTTTGGGGCATTTGTTAAGTTGACCAAAGGGCTTGCGTCCTTTGGGGCATTTGTTAAGTTGACCAAAGGGCTTATGTTCCTTGGGGTTTTTTGGAATTGATTGCTTAACTATTTGATTTCTGACTAGGGGAGGTATGATACCAATATTGCCCCAGTCGATGCTTGAAAATATTTTTGTTTTGATTTTATGTTATGGATGCAATGATGAATGCAATGCCTAGTTAATGATTTGATTACGCTATATGTATGCAGTGTACGGGTGACATGTGCTAGCTAGATGATAGATGTGTTATGAGTTGATTTGATTATGGATTTATGATTATATGCATAGGTGTATGCAATGATGTGATATTAGATGTAGATGGACCTATATGCTTTAATCACTTAAAACATAAGGAATGCATATGATATGATTTTAACAATCTATTGGATGATACCACAGAAAGTATAACAATCATGGATTTTTAATAATCATTCTAATCATAAGAACTAATTATTTAGGCATTCATAAATGAAATGTAATGGCATGGAATGTATGTAATTTCTTGATAAAGCTTATGTGATTTAAAATATTCAAAATAGTCAGTGGCCGTGTAAACATCATTTCTGACATCTATCCGGTGTCTCACCTATTTTGTTAATACCCCTTAATTCACAAAATATCATAAAGAGAATTGATGATGTGATTGATGATATGATTTGTTGCTATGTAGGAATTTATGAGGCTTTTCTTGAGACTCAAACACTCTAGTTACCCTATCAACAACTGTGTACTGACCATGCAGGACTTTTGAAAGTGAGGCTTTCACCATGTACCTAGATATTCATTATCCCTATGTGTGCAAATGAATGTATTTAGATAGAACTCAAGCATTTCCTCCAATGTCAGGTGGGATTATTTCAGCCCATTGCTAAGATCGAGGATCCTCAAGTGTTCATCTGATCCTTATGTTGGACTTAGTTGGATTATACCACTAGGCAGTATTGGGTTACCCTAAAGCTAGCTCATCCACATGCAAACATTGGTCTACACAAATGCAAGAAGCTATTGTGGTAGACATATCATCATGCATAAGGATACCACCATTGCCACCACAAAGGGGCCCTCGGTTTTGTGCAATGCTGAGAATTCCAAGGATTCAAGCTCCATTCCCTTCTTTTCTTCATTTTATTTGGGATACTTGCTCATGTTTAGTGATGAAAATCACTGTTTATTTTGATTGATGATTTTTCTTTTGAGCAAGGGATTCATGTAGTGATAATAATCACTGTTTATTTTGTTTTTGTGCTTTTTGGTACTTTGAACTATGACTTTGGAAACTAGTATTTTGAATTTGTGCTTTGTTTTGGGATTTTTGCTCATTTTGATTTAAGCAAGGGATTTAATTGGGTAGGGCGAAGCTTGTCCTTTTGCCAATTCTCAACACCTTTAAATCGGTTGCATAGGGGGATAAGCAAGGAAGATCCTTTTCGCTTAAGGTAACCTAGACCACTTTTGTAGCTTTCATCTTTCCCTTGTACCAGCTAGGATTTTAGTGTTTAATTAGTGATGGGATCCTGAATATCCAAGGTATTATCACAACTAGACCTTGCCCTCTACTAATCAAGGTGGCTTTCTACAAGAGCTGATAAGACCACTAGATATGGTTGAATGACCAAAAAATCTTAGCCTATTCCTTATAGCAACATGATATGGTTGTGTTGAAAAACACAGTTACACACATGGATGAATGGATGAAGGTGGATTTGAGTATTTGTGGTTGTGATACAAACTATGGCATTGTTTGCAAGAATGTGATCATAACATATGCAAATGCAATGGATATGCATGTTTGATGTAATGCAACTATATGGATGCAGATGTAAGATGCAAATGTTTTTGTATTTTTTATGTTTTCATTGTTTTTATGTTTTATGTTTTGCTTTTGACCAAAGGGATTTAAGATGCCTTTGGAGCCTTTTGTGATTTGATTTGACCAAAGGGCTTTAAGATGCCTTTGGGGCCTTTTGTGATTTGACCAAAGGGCTTTAAGATGCCTTTGGGGCCTTTTGTGATTTGATTTGACCAAAGGGCTTTAAGATGCCTTTGGGGCTTTTTGTGATTTGATTTGACCAAAGGGCTTTAAGATGCCTTTGGGGCCTTTTGTGATTTGATTTGACCAAAGGGCTTTGAAGATGCCTTTGGGGCCTTTTGTGATTTGATTTGACCAAAGGGCTTTAAGATGCCTTTGGGGCCTTTTGTGATTAATTTGACCAAAGGGCATGAAGATGCCCCTTGAGCCTTTTTGATGAGATTTGACCAGTATGCTCTGAGTTTTTGTTTTTATCTTGACCAAGCACATGAAGATGCCCCTGGATTTTTTGATGAATGTGATTTGAACTCTTGATTTTTGATGTCTTGACCAAATGGCTTATTGTGCCTTTGGGGCATTTTGTGGGTTGACCAAGCGGCATGAAGATGCCCTTGGAGCATTTTTGATTAATTTGACCAAGCGGCATGAAGATGCCCTTGGAGCATTTTTGATTAATTTGACCAAGCGGCATGAAGATACCCTTGGAGCATTTTTTGATGAGATTTGACCAAGCAGCTTAGAGATGCCCCTGGTGCCTTTTGTTTTTTATTTTACTATTTTTTGATTTGTTTGTATTTTTATGTTTTATATTGTTTTTATATTTTTGATATATTTGAATGTTTTTGTATTTTTGATATATTATGGGGGGAAGGTGTGATACCTTAAATACCCCCAATGTGTGTGCCACTCAATGAAAGTGAGGAAGGTGTGATACCTTCAGAACCCTCACTTTGTCTCATTGAACTTGATGTGGATGATGGGGAAGGTATTTTACCTTTAAGACCCCCAGTGCACATGTTGTCCACTACAATGTAATCAACTTGCTTAGGAAGAGTGACGGAAATCAACTCTCCTAATTGGGGCATGAATCTTTGTGAGGTGCCCCTTTCTAGATGGGGAGGAATGAGTGAACCATCTGGACGGAGCTCATTTCGTTCTAATAGGTCTTGGACCACATTCTTGAATCCACAACAATCACAAATGTCATGGCCCTTTATTCGGTGGTAGATGCAGTAATGGTCCTCCCTATAACCCTTGGGTTTAGCTCTATTTGGGTATAGAGGCTTTATGTCGGGTAAGGTGATGACCCTAGCTTCCTGTAGCTTTTGAAAAATATTAGACATAGACTCGTTTAAAGGAGTCCAAATGCATTGTTGCTACTTTGATTGTTTAGCATGCTTTGGCTTGGTATGAGAACTAGTTTGATCCCTAGGTATGTCACTTGCTGGCCCAGGGGATCTTGTTGAGGCTTCTCTTATGGCTGCCCAGGAGATAATTTGACCTTAGATAAAGGTTGCTTTTGTCTCTCAAGCTGGTTCATGATAAAGTGCAATGCCTCATTTTGCTTATCCATTTGGGCCTCTATATTGTAGAGGTGATTTTGCATATGCTCCAATGCTGATAAGGCTCCCTTGTGTATTTCTAGCGATTGGTTTGAAATACCATTATCTATTGAAGGAGGTGCTAAAGATCCACCAGGTAACTGTAACTCACCCATTTCCTTCCTTTGAGTTGATGTGGAGGCTTCATGATGACCCATTTTAATAGTGGCATCCACATGCTCATGTTTATGACTTTCAACTTGAGTATCCCCAATCTGATGTGGGGAAAATACTTGTTCTTGCTCTTGAGGAGGCGATGTGAGAAATGAGTCTGGGGTGACTAATGCCAATGGTTTTGATCCCTTCACTGGGGAAGCAACATCTGATTGCTCCACCTCTTGTTTTATCTACTTTAGAGACACTTGGTCCTCTATCTTGTTGTTGACCATTGCCACAAACTCTTGAGAGGGCACTTTTTCTTGTGGCTCATCGACCTTCTTGTAATATTTGAATGGCTCAGGATCATGGGGGACCACATACACTTGTCCTTGGTGTATGAATTTTAGATTTTGGTGTACTATGGAAGGCACACATTCCATATCCCTCATCCATGGTCTGCCTAGCAATATGTTGTACTACCTCTCACCTTCCAAGATATGGCACAATGTAGGTATCGTCTTTATCCCAACCTGTATAGGTAGGATTATTGTGCCAATTGTTGGGGAAGTAGCATCATTGAAGGCCCTCAATGTAAATGTTGTGTCCTTAATGCATGAAGGTGGCAGATTTAAATACTTCAAAGCTACAGTTGTGATGATGTTGATAGATGACCCAGTGTCAATCAAGACTCTCTTGTACGAAATTCGATTGATGCTTACTATGATGTGGAGCGGAGGATCAGGTTCATCCTGAGAGATTGTCTTAATCTCCTGCCTATGAAAGGCAATCATAGGGTCCTTTTGTAAGTGCATTGAACTTATTGTTGGTATGGACTGTGATAGATTACCAACTTTAGTTGACTTTTTTGGTATGTTGGGCTGATCAAGGCATCTTTTGCTTCTTATTGTAGTATTGATCATACCGATAAAACCCTCTTTAGGTGGGGCTATGTGCACCTCATTGACATGCTCAACTTGATTGTTGTTGGCCCCATGATTGGGGAGAAGATTTTTGAATATGTTGATGTCTTGCAATTCATTCTTATCCAACATATCCTGCACTATATTCTTGAATGCAACACAATCTTGGATATCATGGCCATTTTTTCGATGGTAAACACAATAGAGATCTTCCCTATACCCCTTAGGTTTGGGGTAATTAGGATCCAGGATGCGCTCCTTAGGCAAGTTTAAAACCTTGGCCTCATGAAGGTGGTTGAAAATTGATGCCAAGGATTTAGGCAATGGTGTATAGTTGCAAGGGGGTTGTTTTTGTTTGCCCCTACCTTGATTCTTGTTGCGCTGGTTGTAATGCATAGTTGGAGGTTGATCCTGATAGTTTTCTTGTTGTTGACTCTGTGTTGCTTTTGGAACGTTCAACACAATCTGGTTGATGTGCGTAGGTTCGGTCTATTGTGGTTGATGTTGCGTGCTCTCATTCCATTCTTTCTCGCTATGGAGCTTTAGGTCTCCTTCTTCTAGCTTTATATCTTCAATAAGCTTGGCTTGAGCCAAGGCTTCTTCGAATGTATCATATTGTTGTAGTTGCAATAGTAACGAGATGTGCTTGGCATAGCTTTTTGTGAACATTCGGATTAACTCTTCGATCGGGATGGAAAATGACAACTTTGCCATGATTTTTCTCCATCTATCCCCATAATCCATGATCGGCTCATCATCATACTGCTTTAGGTTGGCCAGGTCTGAGAGGTTCACCTTCTTCTTAGCACCAAAAGAGAAACATTTTAAGAATGCATTCACTAGTTGTTCAAAACTGGATATGTTGTGCTTGGGCAGTTGGTTGAACCATTGGGTGGCAACCCCCAAAAATGTCATAATGAAGGTTCTTAGCATAAGGGCATCATTATCTTCTAGATGAAAGCATGCATTGATAAAGTTGGTGACATGTTCTTGTGCATCCTCTTCACCCTTAAACTTTTCCAACCTAGGCATCTCAAAATGCTTAGGATATGCAGGGCTAGGAACTGATGGACACAATGGTTGGTTGTGTATTTTGCTTAATGTTGGTTGGTTCCCAGCTGTATCTTGCTTCTCAAAGGATTTCATCTTTTCAGCGAGTTCTTGGAATGCCTTTGAGGCAAGGAGTTCCTCTTCTTGTAGGACCACTCATGGTGGTAATGGAGGTAACCCTATATCCACTTGATTTGTTCTATTTTCTTCCCTCCTATGAGGGGATTCAGGATGTGTCTGATCCTGATCTATTAGGTTTACCCTTTCCCCACCAAGTTGATTTCACTCATGATTTTATGGGTGGTTTCATTGTGGGCTTTCTTCTTGTCTAGTGTGCCCCTCTCTTGGTGAGTCAGTGCGTTGATCTCTTTGATGATCATTACCACTTGCTTGTAGGTTGATACGAGCTAGCTGCTCAGCTTGTTCTCTTAAATGTTGCTCATGTTGGTGCAAAAGCCTTTCTCTTTTTTTGTCATGCTCAAGAGCTTCCACTAGCTCTCGCTCTTTGCACAATGCATTTTCTAACCGTCGCATGCGGTCAGATTGCATTGTCATAGAGGACTCATGTCTATCTGATTATGTTCGTGTAGTTCTGATTCGTAGGTCCCTCAAAGAGGTTTTCATTATTTCTCTACTTTGGCTAGCTAGTGTAACTTGCTTTGTGTATCCTGTATGTTGATAAGTGTCCCTATGATCAAACTCTATATGAGACTTGTGGGGTTGCTTTGAAGCATCCCTAGGTTGAGTGGTGCGTTTAGCAGTCACGCTTTGTGAGCTTCCAGATGTAGAATATTTTGTGGCTATGGTTCTAGAAGTCGGTCTCGAATAAATTCGATCCCACTCATCCAATTGATCTTGGAGCATTTGTTCTCTCTGAATTGCATGTGACCCATGTGACCGATTTGATCGGTTTGTTGTGTTGGGTCTATGACTCTACAACTCTGTGTGAGGGTTCTTGCCTATTTCAAATTGCGCAACAAGGTCAGAAAATCTCTTCCCTCTATCTTGCCCCTCATTGGGCTGATTTGAACTCTCAGTGTAATGAGATGTGGTGGGTATGGAACCTGATTCCCTCTCTAGATTAGAGGTCTTGCTCACCATGGGAGGTCTCCCAACCATAATTTTTGTTATAAAATTTTTGACTTCCAAAAAAGGTTGTGGGTGTCATATATAAAAATGATCAGTGTGACACGCTGATCACAATGAGCTATAACTCCAAAATTTTACTTTTGGGTCAAAAATTTGTATTTTTGAAATAATCGGCCAACCGAGGCCCGTGGGGAAATGCCCACTTTTAGGAATTTTTATGAATTCTTGAACCGTGAAGAGTTAGGACTCAAAATTTCTGGGAGAGGTGCCCTAGGGGCTAACTAAGACAACAAAACAAATTTGGCACTTTTTGGAGTTGTCTAGCCCACTTTATGACTATTTCAGTGCAGTTTTTCCCTATTTTCAGCCTCAAAAATAGAGTAAAAATAAAACCAAAATAACTTTTTCGTTATAGCTCCGTTTTGCACAATTCTCAAACCGTTGGATGCATAATAAAAAAGTAGCTCCATTTTTCCAATTTTTTTTTTCCCAAAAAATAACAAAAATAACAAAGAAACCAATATAATTTTCTTTTCTTTTTATTGATTGTGTGTGTCTCTTTTTTTTTTTTTTTTTTTTTTTTTCTTTTGTTTATAATTAAAGAACATAGTCACATGATTTCTAAAAAGATTCTAGGGTCCACTTAATAGTGGGGGGTTCACCCTCTTCCACTCTAAACCAATAATTGTTCCAATAGTGGGAGATAGTTTGAACACAAGAGACCAGCACCTCATTGAAGGAGTTCCCTATTCTAGGATATATCTAGGGGGCAAGTCGGTGGAAGGAGGTGAATTCCAACGTCATCGAATTGAATTGGGGGTTGGTGATGAAATCCAACTCCCCAATGTTTAAAATGATACGTGCGAGTGTGTGTGATTCTTTTTAGATTTTGAAATAGAAAGCGATGCATCAACCAACATTCATGACTATTTTCCTACAATGCCTAAAAATAATGTTTCATTTTTAGACAAATGCATCTATAACTAGTCTATATGATTTTAATGCACTCTCCTATTTTGTGATGAAAATAGCCACTGATTGGGCCACATGCAAGCAAACCAAAACACAATGGCCTAGCACGCTGGAGACTAGGGCAAACCTTACAGGTAGAGGTCCATTGTTCCTAGCAGTGCCTAGAGGAAATCTAAAAGAAACCTAGGAAATGCAAAATGCAATTTTTATTTCTTTTTTCTTTTATTTTCCCTAATTAATCTATGTTTATGCTTGTTGTTTCTGGAAATAAAATGCAGATAGAAAATTAGAGAAATACTAGGAAGGGGTACCAACCTTGAATCCTACTCAGATGATAGAAATTTTGCCCTCTATTGCACTTCTCTACTAGTTGCTATAGACTAGAGTGGTTGATTTCTAGCCTCTTTAGATCAAAGCGGCTGTTGTTTGGCTGTTGTCAGCAAGAGCGGATGATTTTTGGCTGTTGTAGACCAGAGCGGCCAAACCTACTCATAAAAAACTTGAATCAGTAATTCAAAAAAAATAAAAACTTGGTGGGGGTCCCACCGTGATCGCCATTTGTAGCGACCCCGGGACGCACGCACCGCTTTACTCTACTTGCAATATTATACCCAAAATGAAATGAAAGACCATGAAAAGCATATAATGTGGAAGTAACAAAGATAGATCTCTTTATTTGTATTGAAACTCGGTTACATGTCAGTCCCTCTTAGGGATACCCATTTTGATACAATGAATTACAAATGAGTAAGATGTCCCCTCACAAGGGGTGGTGCACTTTTAAAGGCTTCCCGGTTTCGCACACATAAATGTATGAGGGCTTACAGATGCCTCCTCCAATTCTGATTCCTAGAGGGATCTTTTTGCTTTCGAATGTTGCTAATCCATTTGATGAACCTGTATTCCTACGAGTAATGAAACAACAACACATGCTTAGATGTCCGAGATCGCCTCCTCGGATGAGGTTATTAGCAGTAAATATGATAATAAAAGGAAATATGCTCAATGATAACAAATGCAATGAAACTATTGCTATGAAAGCAAATAAATGAGGCAAAATGGATCTTATGCTAATGATGTGAAATATAAAGAAAGCAAAATAATAGAAACTAACACCTAAACCCTAGACTAGGTTTGCGGGCCACTGTCCAGGACAGCGACCACTAAGATGAAATCCCTCTTTATTGATCCAAATACTATGGGATTAAGTTGCTACTAATGTTAAATGATTATCGTATGTGTATGGATGATCACCTCTCAGTTGGCTAGCACTTCATCGCTCCTCAAGGGTGCTCATATTTGCTCTCCAATCTGACAGGGCTTCGTTGTGTATGCTCTCCAAGAAAAAGCTCTCTCAAAGAAGATTTCTACAATATGATGAAGGTCCCAAAATTCATGATTATGGATCCCTTGGTGCTCTCAGGCTTGCACCTTTTAAAGTGTGTGAAACCCTAGGTCTATGTTCAAAACCCTAGGATTGAATCCCTCATGCGTAGTGAATGTTAGCATGAGAAGATTTTGTCTTTTCTATGTTTAAATACCAGTTAACTGAAGTCTAAATTCAAACTTAAGTCTCCCATGTGAACTGGTCGTGAAGGGGAATGCAAAGTTGCTCTCGCTCATATTTATTTCATGTAGTCTCCCACTTTCGCCCGTTATTGGGCCTATTTGTCGACAAAATGCTTTTTATGGCTTAGCCGCTATCATCTATAGTGACTAAGATTTGGCTATTATCATCTGCAACGGATACATTTTGGCCACTCTAGCCTACAATGGCCAATATTTGGCCGCTCTAGCCTACATCGACTAAGCTTATATGGGCTAAAACTACCATTTTGAGTGGTTAGGACCACTACTTGCTCTTGGAAAGGTCCAAAATTGGTCATATGGTCTTTAGATGTGCTCATATGAGTGGGCCTTTCCAAAACCTAATAATGGTTCTAACCACTTAATTAGGGCAAGCTAGTCTTATTCAACCTTGGCCACTGATGAAATATATGATGGATACCACCATCACTAACATTGAGAGAAGCCATAGGCTAGTCACACCTATCTATATTAGCCATGGTGTGAGCCATGCCTATCGAAGGTGGTCGAGTCTATAACAAACTTAGGCTACTTGAGTCGAGAAAAATCCATTTCCAATAATATTTTCTTGAGCGGTTGCACCTAAAAATATTCTAGAAGCGTCCATCCAACTACCCCAGCCTAACCAATTCTTGGTCTTGGCTTCTTGTAGAAGCTAGGATTCACATTCAGGAAGTCTATTTAAGGCATCCTAAAACAAGAGAAAAGTCTATATAATTAATGAGTAATTAGTGTAACAAAATGCTTACAAATTGTGATCAGAGAGTGCAAATCCTCACAAGCATCATAGTGCTACCAAAACTGCTCTATGAAGCTATCCTTTGCATCTATGGAGCTTTGGAGAGTTTGAAACTAATGTAAGCCACTATTATTCACTGATTCATCATTAATTTGAGCCAATTCAATGATAAAACTATATCTTGAGATACAATCAACCCTTTCACATCAATTCAACAAAGGAATTGATCATCATTAGCTCCAGAACATAGAGAATAGAGTCTTTGTCCTACGGTCATTGTTTTCAACAATGACCCATAGGCATCATCACCAATGTTGATAATGGATAACAAAGACCACTGATCTAATTAGCAACGACCTTGAGATGATGTATCTTTTCCTTTGTTTTAGTTAGTATATTAGTCAATAGATTCTTTCATCTAATTTTCTAACATAGATTAACTGCTTTACATTCCATCTTTATTTTTTCATTTTAGTATTTCATGCATTTTTACATGTCTTTATGCATTTGATTTCTTTATTGCACCTATCAAGAAACTAGCCTCATCTTGAGAGGCTTTCAATGCTATTAATTTATTTTTATTTTCTGGTGTGCAGGTGATAGGTCTTTGCAGGAGCTAAGCATCATCAAGACCACCTTCCTTGATGTCATCATGCAGAGGTTGTGAAGGAAACCCTCCTATAATCATATTTGAGGAATTTTAGAAGAGTCTACTTGGAAGACATCTATTCTTGAAATATTTTGTAATATTGTATCAATTTGGTATCCCTAAGAGGGATGTATTGTAACCCTATGTACAATGCGTTTTAGATTTATATTATCAATTTTTTTTTGTATTGCAATATTATAGATGTTTAGAGTCTTTTGGCAATTCACAAATAACAATCCTATTCTATCTTCTCTTATAACCTACACATGCCAAAATTATACCACCTATAATTTTAAGTCTAATAACACAAGGTATTTAATATATATGCATAGAATTGGGTAAAAAGAAAGTTTGATTTATTATCACTAATATACCCATAGGCTATACAAAATATCAATATCCACTCCCCATACCACAATGGCTTCCTACAACATCCTACACTCATTCTAAAATCACCTACTATTGGAAAGACACAAATTCATGTCTATCTCTCCCTCTTTATTTTCCATATGCCTTTCCTCATATGTATTTGTATATTTTTTTATTGCTTTGCATCCCCTTGATTTATTCTCTCTTCTTGTTAGTTATCCTTCCTCTTGTTCTCTTTGTCTTTCTATATGTGTCATCCCCTCTTTCTTCTTGGACACTCTTTCTTAAATTTGTCCTCTATTTCCCTTATGTGGTGTTTTTTTCTAAGCAATAAATATGTATTATATATACATGAGTGGTGGGGACAGCTACCTTTACTATAACCAATGAGATTCCCCTACATCATACTCATTGAGTAAGAGAAAATGTTCTATGAGCACTAGTTCATAAACGTTCATTTATCTTCCTAACTATTATAATTTTGGCTTGATTGTCTCCACCAAGCCAGCATTTTTGTCTTGTTATGGATTTATATTAAGAACTAAAACTCCTATAAAATCTTAACATTCATTTCACTTTTTCCCATTCCATCACTTCCATCCAACCATAATTAACATGTATTTTACTGCCTATTTTCTCTTGGTACCAACACCTTGTTTTGAGTGATTATATCCTCCACAAATCTCACAAGGATGTAGGTTTTAACATCTAGTTGCTACATGGGTAGAAGCGAAAAATTACACAATATGATTCCAAATTGATCGATTTTCTGAGCTCTGGCATTTTGGCGGGAAACCTTCTGTGCAGGCACCGGGCGAAGCTCCAGGGTCTCTGGTTGGAAGTCTCTTCTAGATCCTCCTGTGGATTGATTCTACACCTCTTTGAAGGATTGCTCGTTGCCTTGGGAGGGCCCAATGGGGTCTCCTCCAGGATCTTTCGATGGGCAGAAAAGCTCATATGCTGATAAATTAAAAGAAAACCCTGCATCTTCTTCTGATGAAGCTCAACGCAGTGCTTATCAAATGCTATTTAAGAATGCTGGAAAGGGTTTACCTGCAAACAGAGTTAACGGCTGCCTTCCATAATCTGCGTCCAGGCCAAATATTGTCATAGAACCAAAACTGATTGAGGATACGATTATATATCATGCTACCCATGATCTGATTTGCAAATTCATGGGTATTCGGCCCACTCTGAACTTTCTACACACCTAGGTGAGACAGAACTGGGAGCCCATTGGTGAGTACTCTCTATGGCCTATAAGCAATGGGTATTTTATTATTAGTTTCTCTTCTCTAGCAGATAGAAACAGAGCATTTGAATCAGAGAAGAGGAGCCACGGCCCGACAGGATTATTTGTCCAACCGTGGAGAGTGGGTTTTGACCCTCGCATTGAGCCCACGGCTGTCCCGGTCTGGATACGGTTGTATGCTCTCCCAATGGAGTTTTGGGGTGAGCAAATCCTTGAGTTGATTGGTAATTCTCTAGGTAGATTTTTGGGAGTTTCAAGAGATACCATGGAAGGAAATACTGCTGTCTTTTCTAGAATATGTGTAGAAATGGACATTAGCCAGCCACTTCCAGCCGAGGTGGAAATGGAGTTGGTAGGACTAACCTGGATACAGCAGCTAGACTATGAAGCATTACCTTTCAGATGCAGAGTCTACCATAAGCATGGCCATTTGGCTAGGTTCTGCCCAAATAGCCTGACCACAAAAGTGAAAGCTCCGTCGGGAGCGTCAAATTGCCCCAGAGAGGGTAAGTTCACTTCGGTCAAAGAACCCCTCAATATCCCCCAGGGTTCTGATGCCCAGAAAGATGGCTTTGAACAGCAGAAGCGGAGGAAAAACAAAAAGAGAAATGGCAAAGAGCAGACCCAAACCAAGCCAACCAATCGATATGAAATCTTCAAATCCTTTGTATACCAAGAAGACCAAGTCATGGAAGGAGTGGTTGGGAATGATGGGGATACTAACACCCACTCTCATGCTCCTCTATCATCTACTCCTGTCTTAGAACAGGTGATTGAAACCCCTGAGACTTTGCAGCCAGAGAACCTAGGGGCTATGGTAATTCATTCCCCTGCACAACCAGTTATTAAGGATGTCCACATGGGAAGTGCAAAAAATAACAGAGAAAGAGCAGCGTTGGGGATCACCTAGGTGGAAAAGAGGTCTAAGAATAGTAATTCCCAAGGAGCTGGTAGAAAATCCAATAAGGATCTAATAGTAGCGCAAGGGGACAAGCTGATCAATGGAGGATCGGTGAGAACAATTGACTCGTATTGCTCCCAAGGTTTCCAATGATTATACAATCCTAGAATGTAAGGGGTTTAAACAGTAGAACCCATCAATCTGTTGTTCAAAGACTTTTAGGAAGACACAAAACAGAATTTTTGCTCCTTCAGGAAACAAAAATGTCTTCAGATCTTATGTGTAAAATTGCTAGTAGAATATGGAGGGGCGCTAGATATATGGATGTGGCAGCCCAAGGAACTTCGGGGGGAATTTTTACTCTGTGGAATCCTCTGGTGTGGATAGCAATAGAACATACAGCTTGGAGGGGGGTTCTCACATCTCTCTTTAAGAACATTGTTACAGCTGAACAGGTTTTAATTACAAAATTCTATGGGGCTCAAAGCATTGATGGCCAGCGACTTCAATGGAATGTTGTTCATTCAATGAGATCCTCCCGGGAAGATTGCGATTGGATTGTTGCTGGGGATTTTAATGCCAAATTATCTGCGAGTGATCAGGAAGGTGGTTTCCTAGTTTTGGATCCAGGGGATAGGCTTCTGATTGCTCAAGTCCAGGCCTTTCACCTTGTTGATATCAAAGGTCCTGGTACTTATTTTACGTGGACTAATAAGAGAAGAGAGCCACACAGTAGGAAGGTAAAACTAGACCGCTTTCTAGTCTCGGAGGAAGCATTTGTGAAATGGAATATTAAATTTCAGATTTTGGAAGGCCCAGTTTCAGACCACTTTCCCATTGTACTGGAGGGAGGGGCTAGGACAGGGCAGTACCATAAACCTTTTAAATTTGAAAATTTTTGGTTGCAAAAAGAAGATATCCGAAGAAAAATTCCTCAGTGGTGGGAAGATGGCCGCCCACCTTTTGGTACTGCAATGTTCAAATTTCACAAACAGCTTCAATTTGTCAAGTGTAAATTGAAACAGTGGAGGCAAACTAACAAATCAGACTTCCAGCTTCAACGGGCCCCCTTGTTGGCCAGATGGGATGAGGTGCAAAAACATTTCAGGGAAGGAAACATTTCCGAGCACCTTAAATCTGAGGATGATGCTTTACGCAAGCGGTTGAGGATATTGACAACCAAGAAGAGATTTACTAGAAATAGAGAGCAAGAAATACTTGGTTATTAGAAGGAGACGAAATACAAAATTTTTTCAGCGCTCGCTCGTGCTAGGAGACAAATGAATACTATGGATTTCCTTCAAGATGAGAATGGATACTCTTTTGACACTCTTCCTGGTATGCACTCCCACTCAATGGAGTATTTCTCAAAACTCTTTAAGGAAAGTATGGAGCAAGATGGGGCAGCCCAAGATGAAGTTATTGCTGTCATTCCTTCTTTAATCTCTCCTGAAGAAAACCAGGCTCTACTTAGACCTATAGATAAAGATGAACTTAAGAAGGTGGTCTTTGGGATGAGTACTGGTAAATCGCCTGGTCCTGATGGCTTCCCTATTGAGTTCTTCCAGGCCTTTTGGGATTCCCTGGAGGAAGATGTTCTGGCTGTCACTGAGGAGTCCAGAACCAATAAAAGAATGCTCAAGGCTCTAAATCATACATTCATTACTTTAATTCCAAAAGGAGCATGGGGGGTTCATTTATCTGATTTTAGACCTATTGCCTTATGCAATGTGATCTATAAAATAATTACGAAGATTATGGCTGAAAGGTTAAAACCTATTCTGCATAATATAATTTCCCCAGAGCAAGGGGGTTTTGTTGAAGGGAGGCAAATTTTGGATGGAGTGATTCTTGCTCAGGAGGCTATCCATACAATGCACCAAACTGGGAACAAAGGAATGTTCATTAAACTGGATATGTCCAAGGCTTATGATAGGGTGGAGTGGGGCTTCTTGGCAAAGATGTTGACTGCCTTTGGTTTCTCTCGAGACTGGACAGATCGGGTCATGAGCTGTATTTCTACGCCTTCATACTCTGTTCTTATCAAGGGACTTCCCTCGCCTCCTTTTTGTGCCTCTCGAGGATTGCGGCAAGGAGACCCTTGCTCTCCTTATCTCTTCCTCATCTTGGTTGAAGGATTGGGTAGACTCTTTCTGAAAAGAAGACTTCAAGGTCAGATAACAGGTTTTAAGGTCGGGGCTGAAGTTTTGACTCATTTACAGTTTGTAGATGATACTGGATTAGTGGGAGTGGCCAGCCTTAGGGAAGCAAGAAGAATCATAGATACTCTAAATGTCTACCTCCGAGCCTCTAATCAAGTCATCAATGAAAATAAATCCAAAGTGATCTTCTTCAATATTGATCAACGGTTACAGGACAGGGTTATTGAGATTTTAGGTTTCACTCGGACCTCTCTCCTAGTAGTCTATCTGGGGGTCCCTCTCCATTTCAAAAAACTAAAAATAGATGTTTGGAAGGACCTTTTGGATGGCATCAAAGATAGAATGAACCATTGGTCTAATAGATGGTTAAGTTATGGGGGTCGTCTAACTTTTCGCAGATCAATTATTCGAGGCCATGCCAATTTATAAATTCTCCATCTCGGCTGCTCCCAGTCTATTTGGAAAGAGCTGGATAAAATGGCTAGAATATTTCTATGGGAAGGTGCCAAGGGAGAGAGGAAATGGGCCTTGGTTTGCTGGGACAAGGTTACCCAACCCAAGGAAAAAGGGGGTTTGGGATTAAGAAGCTCCAAGTTTAACAACAAGGCTTTGGCTGGCAAACTGTACTGGAGGTGGATTTCTCAGCCAAAATCCCTCTTCAGCAGAACTCTATCTAGCAAATACCTGGGTTCTGTCCATCCTAATGATGTGGGCCGCTTTCCACTGGAAGGTTTTGGATCACCAGTGTGGCAGGCGCTCAAGCTTGGAGCTCAACTCATCAAAGATCAACTATTTTGGAAAGTGGGGCGAGGGGATAAGGCTCGGTTCTGGACTGATTCCTGGGACCAGAATCCTCCCATTATTGCTATTTTTCCTGAATTACAACCGATAAAATCTACTTTAGAAGATAAGGGATGGATTCAAATTGAGAGCTACTTTAACACTAGTCAATTGGGGGACTACAAGATCATAAAGTTTAAGCGGCTGGATGAGTGGCCAATACCTATCCCTCCGGAGTTGGTACCTACTTTGGGAAAAATCTTGGCAGAATGGTTTCTTACTGGGAGAGATGAGGAGGATGAACTGGCCTGGGGCTATGGAAGCCTTGGGGTTTATACTGTGAAAGAAGGATATGGTGAGATCCTCCCAGAGCCCCCTCCACCCTTTTTTTTGGTTCATGACTGGAGAAAGATATGGCATCCCCAGGGCTGGCCGAAAGTGAACTTCTTCGCCTGGCAGTTTTTGCATAATGGAATTCTCACCTATGACAATCTCAGACTCAGAGGCATCATTGGCCCTTCCCAATGTGTGTTATGCCATAAGCAGGAGGAAACGACGGATCATCTAATGTTTGAATGTTCTTTCACATGACAAATCTGGAAGCACTGGTTCTCCCACTTTAAACTTCAGGCTAATGGGGTCTTGTCTCGAAACAACATATGGGAAAGCTGGAAGAAAGGTAGATTTAAATCCAATGCTCTTCGAATTGGCTGGGAGCTTGGTTTATTTTTATCTGGTGGCAGGTTTGGTTGGAGAGAAATGCCCGTATTTTTCGTGAAACCTTCTCCTCTCTAGAAGGAATATGGCAAGTCATTTGGAGTAAAGTGGAAAAAATGGTTGCCATTCATACCGAGGGGGAAATTCAGTCTGCTTCTGAGCCTTTGGACGAGGGATTTGTTTTTCAACAAAGGCAGGTGAGTGGTAGTTGGAAACCTCCTCCTGAAGGATGGATCAAAATCAATACTGATGGAGCGGCTAAAGGCAATCTGGGAAGTGCTAGAATTGGAGTTGTGTGCCGTGATCATGCTGGGTCTTTGCTCTATTGGGAACTGCAGGGTCTGGGATGTGCCACAAACAATGAAGCCGAGGCCTTTGCCATTAAATCTGCCTCCTTCTGGGCTGCCAAAAAGGGACACAGGAATATTATTATTGAGTCTGACTCCCAAATTTTGGTAGGTGTTCTTGATTGTATGAGAAAATTTGTCTCGAAAGCTTGGAGGTTGCGGATCTTAGTTTCCCAAATCAAAGAGCTTTGGAGGGAATTAGATGATGTGATACCTGTCTATGTGAATCGAGATCTCAATAAGGCGGCCGATTTCCTTGCTAAGATGGGTGCTGAAAGGGAGGTTGGGATGCAGCTGCACAGTGACATGCCTATGGAGGATGCAGAGATTCGACAAGGCCTTGAACGTTTTCTGAAATGATGTGCAGTGTTTTTTTGCTAAGGAAGGTTTCTGTCGCGATATCGCGACATGTTGCGATATCGCGACAGGTTGCGCCCTTTCGGCCTTTACCGAGTTTTTGTCACGATATCACGACATGTCGTGATATCACGACAGGTTGCGCCCTCTCGGCCTTTGACGGGTTTTTGTCGTGATTTCGTGACATGTCGCGCCATCGCGACATGTCACGCCATCGCGGCCCTAGGGGAAGGCGCTTGGTTAAGTTGTCGCAATTTCATGATAGTTTTGGCAATTTGGTGCTAACTGGTAAAATTGTTGCGATATCGTGACACTTTTGCAGATGGAGAGCAAAGTGGAAAATTTGTCGCGATATCGCGACAGTTTTGAGAACTGGGTGCCGAGAGGATATTTCGTCGCGATTTCGCGACAGTTTTGAGAACTGGGCACCGAAAGGAAAAACCGTCGCGATATCGCGACACTTTTGGCGGTCTGGTGTCATAAGGAAAACCCGTCGCGAAATCGTGACAATTTTGGCTTTCCAGCGGATTGGCGAAAACTGTCGCGATATCGCGACGCTTTTGCGATCTGGTTGCCATATGGTGAATTCGTCGTGATTTCGCGACACTTTTGTCGAAGGGTTGCAGGTGGGTGCTGTCGTCATGACTTTGCGACATGTCGCGATTCCGTGACATGTCGTGATATCGCGACATGTCATGATATCGTGACATGTCGTGATTTTGCAACATGTCACGTTTTCACGACTGTTGGCACCGCAGTGGGGGAGCCGGGGTTGACTGTCGCGATCTCGCGACATGTCACGATTTCGTGACATGTCATTTTTTTGCGCCCAGTTGACTTCTTTGCTTTGTGTTGTGTTGGGTTGCCTTTGTGCTCTTCTCTTGTTGTGTTGTTTGTTGTTCTTGGTTGGGATGTGTTCTCTCCCGCTTGTAATTGTTCTTTGTATTATTACAAGTTTTTCATTTTTTTTCAAAAAAAAACATCTAGTTGCTACATGTCCAAAATTTCCATGCTAACTACAACATCTCATCCTCAAACCTTCATCCTCTATATTGCTTTATCTTCTCATAAAATTGGTCTCACCACTTCTTGTGTGATCTATATATCCAAGGCCTTCATTCCTTGGCCTTATTTATGGTATTATGAGAATTTTCACACCTTTCTCATATCTTCCCAATCCCTTACCATTGTAAACCATTCTTATCATTAGCTTGGAACCAATTTCTCTAGTGTATCTTTCAAAGCACCCTAACTCTTCATTAGAAATCTAATCAAAATGTCCTTCACTACACATTGAAGTACCATTTTCACTATCAACTCTATCAATATGACAATTATCTTGGTCAAAAGAACAATCAATGTCATCATAACATTCATCTTCCTCTATTATATCTTTACCATTTCATATTATTTCTCTTTCTTGTTATCTATGGTAGGAATCATTGCACTATCATCTTCATCACCACTACAACTAGTCACCTAGGCTATCTTCCTCTTCCGCATATTTATTATTTGGCTTGTTTTTACATTTTTTATCATCGTTCTACCTTGGTACCCTCCTATAAGTTGGATTATTATGTAAATTCAATCTAGGACTAGAATCTATATGATGACCAATGCTCCTTATGAGTGGAAAACCCTTTGAAAAATATTTTGAAAGAAAATATGCATACTATTCCATTAAATCCTTCATGTTATTTGGGATTTCATTCATCTTGTTCACATTCCCCTCTTATATGGTCTTATCAATGAAAGTAAAACATTCTTCTTTTTTCTTCATTCCCCTCAAGGATTATTTTTTCATACCCAAGCACACTATAGGACTAGTATCTCCATTTTCTCCTTTTTCCTTCAATGGAATTAATATGTACCTCTTTCCATTATTCTTAATAGTGTAGTTGTTCACCCTACCATCATGCATTGCCTTTATATCAAAATTCCATGGTCTACCCAATGAGACATGACAAGCATCCATAGGCATAACATCACATAATATCACATTTTTGTAAGAACTGATTTTAAAGTTCACCATGCATTATTTAATTACTAAAAATTGATGTTCCTTTTGCAACCATGAGACTCTCTACATATTTGGATGCTCCATCCTCTTCAAACCAAGATTCACTATCATATTTGTTACCATTAGTTTGTTGGTGTTTCCACTATCTGAAGCTAACTAAAAGTGATCATTTGATCAAACAACTTAATAACTTATAGATTTCTCAGAAATGCTACTTTTATTTATTAAGAGTTTTTTTGGGTTATAGAATGAATCTCTCTATTCTCTTTACAAACATGAAGCACTCTGATGGTCTTCTTTAGGGACCCTCAATGCATGTGGGCTTTTGTGTGCGTAGGCCACCGGTAGTTTTACTGGTGTGGTTTCTTCTATACCTGATATTGAGAGCTACAAAAGATGATTAGTAATTTTTGGGGCCTACCTCAGTCAAGCCTCATAGTGATAAAGAAAAAACTAACATAAATATAGAAAATGATAAAAATTGAAAGGGAAAGTTGCTAGGATATCAAATAACTTATACCTATTTATTTTTTTGGTGTAGACCCATTGCAAGGTCAATTCATAGGGGGTCCTATGAATTGGAACCCAAATTCATAGGGTGGGGAGTGAATAGGTCTGCAACTACTTTCTAGTGGAGATCCTTTATCTAGATGAGCTCCTAAGATGATTTGATGTTTTTTGCACGGTCTGGAATTATCATATGCAACTCTAATTAGTGGGGAATGGTCCCATGGGGTCTTAATTAGGTGTAGGAAAGGGCTTAGATTTCCTGAGTGGGATAGTATATGGATTCCAAGTTTGTAGGAAGCATCTTAGGTGTGTTTTACCTATTTTTTGTAGGTTTAGGAGCCTATGGATGGCTAAGGTAGCCTATAGATGACTAAAGTGGCCTATGATGGCCTATGGTGGTCTAAAAATACCTATAAGTGAGTATGTGTGACTTTTGGATGTCTATATTTACCCCTTTTATACTAGGATGTGTGGAACACAGTTTAGTGCAAAAATATGATGTGAGAAGGTGGTGGAATGTGTGTGAAGTAGAGGAGAAAAGAGGAAGAGAAGTGTGGAACCTAATAAAATGTATGTAGCCACTTGAAGCATGAACATACAACAATTATTGAAATCCAAGAGAAGAAGGGAGAATAAGAGAGAAGAAGAAGGGAAGAATGGAATTCAATCAAATGTATCTAGTCACTTGAAGCGTGACCATACAACATTGATTGATAGCCAAGAGGAGGAAGAAGAAAGGATCCAATCAAAGGTATGTAGTAGCTCAAAGAATGATAATACAACATCAAATGATAGCCAAGAGAAGAAGGGATAAGAGAAAAGAAATAAAATGTAAAATGCAGGTGATGAATGCAAATAGATGGTTGCTGATGCAATATGATGATTTGCTGATTTTGTACAATATTTTGCAATATCATATTGATTGTTTGTGAGGGTAAATTATGACTACTTTGCTTTTGTGACCAATGCAAGATGGTCCAAATATGAATAGAACAAATACCTATTCAAATTTTTGCTTATGATTTATTAATGATTGCATGGTGACACATGTCAAGCCATTTGAGCTGAGTGGCATTGATGAATCAAGCATAACATTTAGTATGTGGTCAGGGCTTATATACATAAATGAAAGCAAGACATCTTCAATATTGTACATGGATATCATAATATAATAAATTTCTGATTTGGGATGGGATTATCTTCAGATAATATTTAGTAAAAAAATTGTAGACAGATGTAATATCCATGATTGGATGTTTTCTTTATTTGGTTGCATGCAAAGTGGATTTGTATATGAATACCCCCTCAAACAAGTAATCAAGAATAAGATAAATGAAATGAGGTGATTATGGTGATGAATTTATTGATAGAGGAAAAGGTATGACAAAAGGGAGGGAGAATTTTGCATACAAGAAGAAGAAAGGGTGAAATAGGTGTTGGCATGAAAATTGTGTGAGTTTGGGATCAGGAGCTTCAATTCATAGGGTGAGCTATGAATTACACCTGAATTCACATGGTGACCTATGAATTAGATCTGAATTCACATGGTGACCTATGAATTAGACATGAATTCATAGGGGGACCTATGAATTAGTATTTTTAGGTGTATTTATCATTTTGACACACATGGGGGGTCATTTTCTCAACGAGTGATCTGGAGAGTGGAGTAAGTAACGTTTGGTAATGCGAAGTACTTGTGGATTGGAGAAGCAGATATGGAGATATAAAGGGGATATACTGGTATTTTCGGTCAAAGTGGGGATCCATAGGTAAGTAATAGTTACTTAACTTTAGTGCATTTTGACTTTTAGAAATGTGCGAAATGATGTAGGGGACGTTTTTGCATGCTTTTATGAGTGCATGTAAAATTTAATGAAAATTTGAACACAAAGTGTTAAAAAAACCAAATGGATATCTAAATGTGCAATTAGATATTATATTTGACCAATTTTTATGCTATTTTGACTATGTGGTAGGAATTGTATGTGATTGAGTTGACTTTGCTTGTTTTGGGGCAAACAGGGTATTGTTTTTAGATGTGATTAAATTTTATCAATAAAAGTGGAAAATGGGTATTCAAAAATGCTACTATTTTTGTGTTTTGTGTTTATTTGGCTTTCTATGTGGATGAATGCTATTTTGATGTGATTTTGTTGAATTTAACTATGATTTTTGTGTGTATTGGTGTACTATTTTTCAAAACCGTTGAAATTTTCACTATAAAAATGGGAAATGGGTATCCAAAAATGTATTTTATTTTGGGTCATTGTGTTTGATATGTTTTTGAATTTCATGCCACGATGTATATGTGGATGATGATGAAGCCAAACATGTACTATTTTTTGAATTTATTTGGACTTTGACCATGGAATGGCAAAATGGGTATCCAAAAATATGACTGTGTTTTTATTTTGTTATGTTGCATGAATTGTGCATGTTTTAATCTTGAAATGTGTAATAAGTAAAATGAATTATTATTTTGATGTTGAATGTTCTTGGTTGGATTTGTGTTTGCATGTATTTGATATGTTTGTCATGAGGGAGGTGAAAAAATACCCAAAAATGAATATTGAGCTGAATTCATAGGGTGACCTACGAATTGGACATGAATTTGCATGGTGACCTATGAATGGAGAAAAAATGCTTCAATTTGTTGTGTGGATGCATGAGGAGTGTTGTGTGACTATTGTATGGTATGGTTATATATATAAATTTATTAAATTAACTATACATGTGAGACTAATTAAAATTTTGTGTGATGTTTGTGGATGAAACGGGTGAAGAGGATTGAGTTGTGACATCATGTGCAAATGATGAAAGCTGAGTTGGATGAGGTTCTGAAGTATGATGTATATTATCAGTAGTTAGATGTAGTGTGGTTTAGGGGAGTTTAGGAGTGTGTAATAATTCATGCCAGTAGAGCTTACATATCATCATTGTGTAAGATATGAGACCTGAATAGGAATACCTTTCACTTTTCTATGGAGAGATGACTATCACCTTGGAAGACATGTATAGGATTTACAAGCTACCTATTGAGGATGTTCCAGTGAGAGTAGTGATGGATGATAGGCATGAGTAGGTATTATATCATGTATTTGGTACATGATGGAGGGAATTAGATACTAAAAAATATGGATTATGAGTATCTTTGGTATCAAAGGATGTTCTCTAATTGCCAGTGTGTAGTGATGCTCATGATTTTGATGTATACACTACCAGATACTTTCAGGGTGATGTTTATCTAGAATATGCTTAATGTGGCATGTGACATGGTAGAGTGCAACATTATGTTTGCATAGGCAACTACATTCTTGGTGGAGGTCTATAGGGAGTTACATGACATGGTCCATGTAGGGTGGAAAGGGTTGAGTTTGACTCCTTTGCTATAGGTGTGGGCATGAGAGCATATAGCGATAGAGCAACTAGCATTTTTGACCTATAATTCTCACATGGACGAAGACTCACCTACCATATGTATTGAGGAGGTGGACGAATGAGGAGAATGGGATGAAGAGGGTGCATGAGCATAATAATTTGTTTTGGAGGGTGAAGTTTGAAGATTTGTAGCCTAAGGATGTTAAGTGGAGGCCCTGGAAGGGTGGGTTGGTATGGGAGACTGATGAGCAGTTTGGATCTATCCACTGGGGGTGATGGGTAGTGGGACGGTATACTCACAAAGTAGTTTTCTTCCAATTTAGTAGAGTAATGCAATAGTTTGGGTTATGGTAGGGTATTCTAGAGGTGCCTATCATGATTTATATGTGATGAGGTGATAGAGAGATTCACCCAATAGCACTTTATTATATTGATGAGAGGTATCCATCGATGATTATTTTGGATGTAGATGATGTAGGTAGGACACTAGAGTATGATGTCTGGTGGGCATATTATATTTAGGAGGTAGGTACTAGAGTGATTGATTGATGGGTGTAACCAAGAAATGGAGTGTCTACACCAGAGAGGTGGTCATTGAGAGGAACTATCTCTAGGTCATAGGGAGAGGCAAGAAATGAGGTAGAGATACCTCTTCATACGTTGAGGTGATGACTAGGTGGTACATCCAATGTTCCTATAAAGAGGGTGGTAGAGGCACCGATGAGTGGTAGCATGCAACTTATGGAGGATATAGTGATCATAGAGGGGGTTGGTGAGGATTTTAGGGTTGGCATAGGTATTGATAATATTATTGATATAGGAGTTTTAGATGATATGAGGTGATGAGTTTCATTGAGTCTCATCATTTAATCTCAATGATTTATCAATCCGGGGTGGTGTCCAAGGCTGTCTATGATAGAAGGTTAGGGCAGAGTACAATTCAGGCATTCATATTTCAAGCAATTATTGGTGAGGCAAATTTTGGTTTAGCCTTTTGGTGTCACACTAAACCTAGTCTAAAGAATGGAACCTAAAATAAAGTATAGGAATTGAAAACTAAATCTAAGTTGCAAGAATTGAAATCTAACTACAATTGCATGAATTGAAATTGCTAAATTGAAATCCTAAGTTACTTTTGCAAAATTGAAATCTAGTTACTCTTGCATAATTGAAATTGCTAAATTGAAATCTAATCTACTTTTGCAGAATTGAAATCTAATTACTCTTGCAGAATTGAAATGATGCTTGTAAATGAAACTTATTCTAAAAACACCTATCAATGCCCTTCCACAAAAGGTCATCAAGCTTCTGCTACAGGAATTGACAGCAAAATGAAATATGCTGAAAATGGAAAGTTGCTAAAGCAAGGAAAATATGGAAAGCAAACAAAAAATGCGTAATATAATTTGTCAGCTAACATACACACAAATTTTGTACACAAACATAATAGGAAAAATAAATCACATAACACAAAATAAAAACAAGAAAATGAAATCTGGCAAGCAATCTATTAATTCTACTGTAGCAAAATTACAGATTAAAACCTGCCATAAAATCCCTCCTTCTAGATCTGAAATTGGGCCCATACTTCTTGATCTATAAGGAGGTGAAAAACACTCCTTAACTAATTAATACTCAGCACATAAAATGATAAAATACTTCACTTTTATTGATGACAAAACATGCTGAAAACTATTACAAAAAATCACTGTACAGTCCTAATTGATGCTACTGAAAACTCTCCTCTATTTTAATTCCTAACTGGCTCAACCAAGGAGGGATTTGAGTTATTTATATAAATATTTACAATATATCCCATGCTCAAATCATCCTATGTGCTATTTTATAGTCATTTGCCAATAATTCTAGATCTAAAATAAATGCAAATATGGATAGTTTGTGTTGCAACAGTAGTCATTGGCCCTTAGAAAGCATCTTCAGTGGTGGGAGTACATGGGAGGAGTCTAGAAATATCTCACACATATTTCTCCACTTCATAATATTCCATTTCTATCTTTGCAAACAACTTCCTATTATGCTGCAGTTATTTCTGTGTTAATCCTAGAAGAGGATCAAAGTTGATATTTTCCATAAATGGTGGCTTTGGATGGCAAGGACAAAAAAATCATATGGGAGATATTTTCCCTTACCTTTTCCAACCTTTATTTCCCTTTTTCCAGCTTCAAAAATTGGTCAATAAGTCAAAAAGCACATTCTGTTTTCATTTCGAAGATAAGTGGCTTCATTCCGAAGACAATGCAATTCTCATTCCGAAGATCGCTCATTCCGAAGATACTACAATTCTCATTCTGAAGATACTACAATTCTAATTCCAAAGATACTGCAATTCTCATTCCGAAGATCCACTCATTTTGAAGATAATGCATTCCTCATTCTGAAGATCCACTCATTTCGAAGACACTGTGTTTTCTCATTTCAAAGATATATGTTCATTTCGAAGATACTTTGAAATGAACAAATGTGTGCTTTTCAAGTGATTTCTTCTGCATCTCTCAGGTGGGTTATCTCCTAGGATCAGATTCCAATGGTCTTCATCTCTTTCCATATGTGAATTCCATGCCTTGCTGTTTGTTTGTAGCTTGGTAGAATTTACATGGTAAATTACTGCATTTTCCAGTTCATTGCACAGTTGTAAAATATTGGCATTTCTTGCAAATTAAAACAAATTAGAACATGGAAAAATTATTCAAGTATCAACATGAAGGAGTACATCAAGTTGCTACTGAATTTATACACTTCATTCACCAAGTAACCATGCTAAAATAGTGCAACAGTGCTGCACAATTGTCCCTGCTCTGTTATACCCTATTGCTACCTATTTAGATCATGTGGGAATGCTTCTAAATAGGTCAGATGTCTTTTGTAGTCCTTCTGAACTCATTCCATCTATATCCTCATGCTTTGCTTGACAACTTCAAGGTGTTCCTATAAAGTGACAGCTTGCTGATTTTTATATGGCTGTTTTTCTTAGATTTTCAGATTTATGATAGTCCTAAACTTTTGGCTTAAATGTGGATTTGAAACAAGTTGAAGGGCAGGAAAACATTCAAAAATCATTGAGAAGTTAATGGATATCAGCATACCACATTTGGTTAATTGAAATGCATGTTCTTACTTGCTACTTAATCATGCAAAATCAGTCATAAAATGTTGAAAATAATCAATAACAGAGATATAGTATTCCTAACATAAAATCATGTAAACACTTAACAAATAGTATATTCTAGTCAACTATTTGGCAATTAACTTATCATATGGTAGTCAAAAATTGTGCAATAATGAGGCATTCTTGGGCCTCATCATCCCCCCCAACTTGAACTGATGCATGCCCTCATGAATCTTAGTAGGCCATAGTAATATGCAGGTTTTATTCTTGTGAACAACATCCTTTGCTACCTACTAACTGAGAAATTCCTCCTTGCTGCACTATATCAAGTATTTTGCAATTAAGCACATGTATGACTCTTTTTCTATTTTTCTACAAGTTTTAGTGTTGCAAGGTACCTCTTAAAGGCTTTATAACATATGATTCATCTTGCAATAGTCTTATTGTGGAACCGTATTTGGCAGATGCACTACTACTGATGGAATTTTCTGTTCTTAACAACATTTCAGCCTAAATGCTTATTTTTGTTGTTTGCACCTTTTGAACAAAATTGAATTTTTTTTTTTTATTATTATTTGAAATGCTTGAGGGATGTACTTACTTGTGGTAGAGCCTTTTAAACCTCAATATTTGATGTACCCTACTATTTTTGCTATTCCGTAGCATTTTCAACAATTCTAGTACAGTTTTTGCTCATTCCAAAGATATCTTGCTCATTCCAAAGATACTGCATTTCTCATTCCGAAGATCTTCAAAAAATGCAGAAATGACCTCCCATGCAAAAGTTAGCTACAGATTCTATTGTGGGTCCATCTCTAGAGTGTATAAGCCTTCCATTACATCAAAAATCCATTCTTCATCCTTTTGTTTAGATGCTATTCTTTGTTTTGTATGTTGTTGTTTTATTTCAGTAGTACTAAAATACAACCTTCAGGTGCATTTTTTTTATTATCCTCCTTCAATTTATCAGACAATTGTGAGATATAAACTTGCAGTTCTCCTTCTAAAATTTGCCCTACAAATTGAAATAGAATTGCTACCATGTCTGTCCCAAAATCAGGTTTTTGCACAGTTTTGGAATTTCTATGCAATTAATGGCATAAGGGGGTGTTTCTTGACATCTTGAACATGTTCCTTTTTCAACTTGTCACTATTGTATGAATATTTTATGCCAAATACCGACTATCATACACTAAATGCTAAATTTTTACTATGAATTATATGCAAGAAACACATACCTTACTGTCCTAAAAATTGGTCATGCACCTTACAAGCTGCTTTTGATAATTGTTAGCAGATTATATGAAAACATAAACAAACATAATACATGTGCAGTGTGATATTTGTACAATGGTGGAACAATGATGGGTAGATCAACAAGGCAATGCATGCCGAAAAATTAGTTTTCATGCAAGCCAACTCAGTAGTGCGTCCAGGAAGGTTTCCACTACTGAATTATTCATTTATATATATATATATATATATACTTTTTTTTTTCCATCATTTTTTTCAATTTTTTTTTTCATTTTTTTTTCATCTTTTTTTTTTCATTTTTTCATCAGAAGATGCTGCCATTTCTGGTTTTCAACCAACTTCTGTCCTCTTTTTTTTTTTTTTTTCAAGTGCTTCAATCAGAGATAACATCTCTCACTCTTATTTGGATAAGACTAATCCTTATTCTGCAAAAACATGTCAATTGTTGTATGAAAACACCATCTCTTTCTGTTGAAACCTGCAACATTGATGCAACCTTCCTTACTAGATGAGCAGTAAGAATATTCTTACATCATCATTGCCTCCTTATTGCTAGAAATGAAGTATTGGCTCCATTGTTCCTCTTTCTTGCTGAAATTGATGCTTGTCCTCATGTATCCCCATTTTGTGGGACATGCCTTTGCTGCAATTTTTTTCTTTCTTTCTCTCTTTTTTTCCTTTTTTTTTTTTTCAATTTTTCTTGTCTTGCTTGTACCCAAGAAGGAAGTTCACAAACAAGACTATTCTTCTTCTTTTTTTTTTTCATTTTCTTGTATATTTTTTTTTCTTTTTGTCAGAATTTTTATCATCACTCTGAATCTGATATTGAAGAGAAATTCTCTTCCATTATGTGTACATCCAACGGAATCTCCTTAAAAAACTCCTCCTTATTTAATGGTGCATGGTATACCCGAAGGCAATGTCCATTCACCACTAACATCCTCCATGAATTACCAATGGGAGAAAGAAGCACCACTCCATATCTAAAAACTTCTTCAATCAAGTGTTGTCCATGGCTTCTAGTCTACAAAATCTTGTCAATCTGTTCTTGAAACAATTAAATATCAATTCCCAAAAGATGTTAAGTGCTTACATCAAGATAAAATCTTGATATACCCTTGTAATTCCATGTAAAGGGATTGAAATATTGTTTCAAAATAGCAACAATTTTTCTTTTTGTTTATAAGTCAACCAGCTAATAATGTTCAAGAATTTTCTTGGCTACACTTCAATTTGTTTCATTCCTAGGAGGACATAATTTACCCCTTTGTAAAATGGAAGTAAATTTTTTATGTGCAGTTTTTCTAGTTTTTTCTCCTTTATCCAAGGCTAATTTCTATGTGTTTGGACTAAAGGTTTTCTATGTATCTCCATTGATTTTTGTCTCTTTAAGCTCAGGTAAGTTCTTGTTTGAGTATAGTTGGATGTTGTTGTAGTCAATAACATTTCTTGCAGTTTTATTTTTTTTACCAGATTTAGTTACATAGACAGGGGTTGCCTATCCTGTATTATTCAGACTGATCACCAATTGTGCTAAAAATATATTTTTGGTTTGGATAATAAGACAAGAAGTGTACAACTTTAGTAGATCAACTACTTGTCAGGTAGGATCACCTCTAATGAGATCAACTATTGTTTGTGTAGGCTAAGAATTGCTAGGTTGCGGTTTAGCGTGGTAAAATCCTAACAATATTTAAGTAATAATGAAAAACTCTAGGATCATCATTAAGTTGTAAAATCCTATTTTGATTGTGCAAAAGTTTTTGTGATTTTTTTTTTTTTTTAGATTCAGCTTACATAGACATGGGTTGCCTATCCTATATTATTCATATTGGCCACAGGTTGGGCTGAAGGTGGTGGTTGATTTACTTGCCCTGTTTGTTTTTGTTGGTATCTCTTTTTGAGAAGAATTCAGACTAGGCAATAGATTTTGCATCTCTAAGTTGTGGAAGTAAATGGCATTCATCAGTGATATGTCATTGTGAACAAATGCTACAGGTAGCTGATATGGCTATTTTGTTCAAGGGATAGTCTTGTATATCTGCCATGATGTCTTCTCAACACCTAGTACAAATTTATTTATACTACCTTGATGATATGGATATAAAAATAGTAGTACTAGCAGATGGCTCCTCTAAGAGATCTTATATTTCTTGATAATGAGGATGATGAATTATTTCAATTTTTATCAAGAATTTCAAACATAAGCAATTTAACCCCCAAGTGTGAAGATCACCTCCCTGTGGTTGCTTGTTTTCTATATGTACTGAAATGCAACTATCAATAATTATTATTTATACCAGCTATTACATTCAGATTTAACTCTAAAATTCATAACTTAGCACAATAATAATTATTTGATTGCTTTTACCCTCTAAAAACACCATGATCCTCGGCAACAACACCAAAATGATGAGTGTCATTGAGTCTCATCATTTAATCTCAATTATTTATCAATCCGGGGTGGTGTCCAAGGCTGTCTATGATAGAATGTTAGGGCAGAGTACAATTCAGGTATTCAAATATCAAGCAATTATTGGTGAGGCATATTTTGGTTTAGCCTTTTGGTGTCACACTAAACCTAGTTTGAAGAATGGAAACTGAAATAAAGTACAAGAATTGAAAACTAAATCTAAGTTGCAAGAATTGAAATCTAACTACAATTGCATGAATTGAAATTGTTAAATTGAAATCCTAAGTTACTTTTGCATAATTGAAATCTAGTTACTCTTGCATAATTGAAATTGCTAAATTGAAATCTAATCTACTTTTGTAGAATTGAAATCTAATTACTCTTGCAGAATTGAAATGATGCTTGTAAATGAAACTTATTCTAAAAACACTGTCAATGCCCTGCCACAAAAGGTCATCAAGCTTCTGCTATAGGAATTGATAGCAAAATGAAATATGCTAAAAATGGAAAGTTGCTAAAGCAGAGAAAACATGGAAAGCAAAAGAAAAATGCGTAATATAATTTTTCAGCTGACATACACACAAATGCTGTACACAAACATAATATGAAACATAAATCACATAACACAAAATAAAAACAAGAAAATTAAATCTGGCAATCAATCTATTAATTTTGCTGTAGCAAAATTATAGATTAAAACCTGCCATAAAATCCCTCCTTCTAGATCTGAAAGTGGGCCCATACTTCTTGATCTAGAAGGAGGTGAAAAACACTCCTTAACTAATTAACACTCAGCACATAAAATGATAAAATACTGCACTTTTATTGATGACAAAACATGCTGAAAACTGTTATAGAAAATCATTGTACAGTCCTAATTGTCTGCTATTGAAAACTCTCCTCTATTCTAATTCCTAAGCTGGCTCAACAAATGAGGGAGCTATGTTATTTATATAAATATTTACAATATATCCCATGCTCAAATCAGCCTATGTGCTATTTTACAGTCATTTTCCAATAATTCTGGATCTAAAATAAATGCAAATCTGGACAGTTTGTGTTGCAGTAGTAGTCATTGGCCCTTAGAAAGCATCTTCAGTGGTGGGAGTACGTGGGAGGAGTCTAGAAATATCTCACACATATTTATCCACTTCATAATATTCCATTTCTATCTTGCAAACAACTTCCTATTATGCTGCAATTATTTCTGTGTTAATATTAGAAGAGGATCAAAGTTGATATTTTCCATAAATGGTGGATTTGGATGGCAAGGATGGCAAAATCATATGGGAGATATTTCCCTTACCTTTTTCAACCTTTATTTCCCTTTTTCCAGCTTCAAAAATCGGTCAATAAGTCAAAAAGCACATTCTGTTTTCATTTCGAAGATAAGTGGCTTCATTTTGAAGACAATGCAATTCTCATTCCGAAGATCGCTCATTCCGAAGATACTACAATTCTCATTTTGAAGATACTGCAATTCTAATTTTGAAGATAATGCATTCCTCATTTTGAAGATCCGCTCATTTTGAAGACACTATATTTTCTCATTTCGAAGATATTTATTCATTTTGAAGATACTTCGAAATGAAAAAATGTGTGCTTTTCAAGTGATTTCTTCTACATCTCTCAGGTGGTTTATCTCCTAGGATTAGATTCCAATGGTCTTCATATCTTTCCATATGTGAATTCCATGCCTTGTTTATTTGTAGCTTGGTGGAATTTACATGGTAAATTACTGCATTTTCTAGTTTTGCTGCACAGTTGTAAAATATTGGCATTTCTTGCAAATTCAAACAAATTAGAACATGGAAAAATTATTCAAGTATCAACATGAAGGAGTACATCAAGTTGCTACTGAATTTATACACTTCATTCACCAAGTAACCATGCTGAAATAGTGCAACAATGCTGTACAATTGTCCCTACTTTGTTATACTCTATTGCTGCCTATTTAGATCATGTGGAAATGCTTCTAAATAGGTCAGATATCTTCTGTAGTCCTTCTGAACTCATTCCATCCATATCCTCATGATTTTCTTGACAACTTCAAGGTGTTCCTATAAAGTGACAGCTTGCTGATTTTTATATGGTTGTTTTTCTTATATTTTCATATTTATGACAGTCCTAAACTTTTGGCTTAAATGTGGATTTGAAACAAGTTAAATGGCAGGAAAACATTTAAAAACCATTTAGAAGTTAATGGATATCAGCATACCACATTTGGTTAATTGAAATGCATGTTCTTACTTGCTACTTAATCATGCAAAATCAGTCATGAAATGCTGAAAATAGTCAAAAATAGAGATATAGTATTCCTAACATAAAATCATGCAAACACTTAACAAATAGTATATTCTAGTCAACTATTTGTAAATTAAATTATCATATGGTAGTCAAAAATTTTGCAATAAGAGGCATTCTTGGGCCTCATCATGAGGTATATGGGAGACATACCCTTTGAGGACCAGGAGATGAGGGATGTGGATGAGGAGCTATTGATGTTGTGCGAGAGGGTAAGTTAGTTGAAGGAGAAGCTTCGGGAGAATGAGAGAGGTTGGGTGGTTGACTTAGGGATATGGAGAGGAGACTGTCATGATTAGGAGGAGATATTGATAGTTATGGAGATAGTGAGTGATATTAAGCAAAGATATTCTATAGATAGACTTGGGGTGGAGGAGAAGGTGTATGCCATAGAGTGGAGGGGGTTGGAGCTATAGTGTATAGAGCTATCTTGGTGGCTCATAGCAGTGGAAATGAGGTATGCATAGTTGGTAGATATTATATGCCATCTAACCATAGAGACTATGGAGGCAGGGGAGAAGTTGAAGGTAGAGGTGCATATTATTCAACCTGTGATAGTGACCAGGGATGCTGAGCGAGAGGCTCATTTTGTGGATATAGCCAAGATACATGCTAAGGTAGAGTGGTAGTAGTAGGTATGAGAGGATGAGGAGTGGGTGAGGGTAGTGGAGTAGGTCCCTATAGATGTGGATACATTGAGAGAAAATATAGAGCAACTACAAAAGGGTAGTGAGGATATGGTAGAGTGGATGAGGGAGAAGGTAGCAATATGGAATGATTGTGATATTATCTTGTTGATGCATGGGATTCCACTTCCAAATTATGGTGGATTGTGGTCGAGGTTGATATCATGATCATGATTGTAGATGCATTATTAGAAGAGTTAATAGAGCACATCATCAATGGGGTAGAGGGAGGTTAGGATAGAGGTACCCATAGTGTCATAGATAGGAGGTGTTGTCCCAAAGTTAGACAAGGTGGTAGTGCCTTTGGATTACTCAAAAATTAGGGGTAGTTGCTGAGTCAAGTGGGGCAGTAGCAGCGCATGGGGTAGAGTAGGTTAGGGTGGCTCATGAGGGGAGTGGAGATAATCCTGGTGATCAGTAGGGCTAATATTGGTTTGTGATGGTGTATTGTTGGTTTTGTAGCCTACAAGAATGTGTGATGATGGGTGGTGGACTTGTTCCTATTTTTTAGCCTTATGACTATTTTTAATAATTATATATATAGATACCTATTTTTTTATGGCTATTATATATGTGTGTCATGATTTTATTTTAATGTGTATGTGATCCTTTGATGTTTTTGTAATGTGAAGTATTGGTAAGTAAAAGTATGATAGATGAATATATGTGGATGTGGTAGTATGTAGGAGAATGGTGTATGATATAAGATAGATGCAATGATGCATGATGTGATGTAAATAGATGCAATAATGCATGTATGTGGAAGCTAAAATGTGTAGAGGAAGCACTTGTATCATGACCTAACTAATTGTAATGTGATCCATTTCGTAATCTCAGGGATCTAGGATAGTATAAGGTGTATGTAAAATTTTTGACAAACATAGTTGTAGCAATCAAACCTCATGAAAAATTGAAGGAGATTTGTTGATAACTTATAACTAACTTGGCTAGGTCAAAATATATCAAGGACCATTGTGTGTAAATAAGTGATATTCATTTACCCATTTTGAGGGAGGAAGGACTAACCCATTGTAGACATAGTTGAAGTACCTAGGTCATCCACAAGCACACAATGATCTGTACAAAATAAGTTCGCTAATGTGACAAATGTGTCACCACTTGTAAGACTATCCCACTGGTAGGTAGGCACTTAGGGCCTATAGCTAGCAATGGAAATAATTCCATGATGTTATGTTAAACCTAAGGACCAAAGGTTATGAAGCATAACAATTGTGTTTCTTGGAGGCTTTTCCTTTTGTTTTCTACCCCTAGTTTTATTGTTTTTATTTTTTTGGTGCTCTTTTCTTTTCTTTTTTGTATGGGTGTTGTATTTTTTTTTGCCCCTTTTATAATTTTGTTTTTGTTTATGTGTATCCTTTTGTTTATCCCTAGGTTGTATTTTTACCATGCAAATATTAGGATGAGTAGGGGAAATCGTGCACTAGATGGTGATATCTACGCAAAGGGTTTTCCCTAGAATCAAAATTTGTTTAAAATATGACTTATGTGAGTGGTCCTTGAAATAAGTTAAACCAACCAAAGGAAATTATGAGGAGTGTAATTACCTATCAGATAGAGGTGACATTTGATTTACTAAACTAGTAAATGATAAAGAAAATACAAGACATCGTCTAGTCTATAATCCTGAGAAAAGGAGTGGACATCCAAGTGGTAATGCTAACAAGTGCGTATGTTATTATTGCTAAGGGTACATTTATAGAGATGGAATATACAAACATGAATGAAATCATAGAAGAAATATGGGAATATGCAATGAATGTAGTGTGTGATATGGTATGAAAGAACAATATCTACAAGAGAAAGTATGTGAGATGTAATCGAGTGAAATTAGCAACCATATATTAAGATGGGTGTATAGGGTGATGATGAGCATGAAGGAGGTGGAGGAGGAATGAGCAATTGGATTGGGATGTAGGAATCAGGTCTAGGTTAGATTCGAGAGTTAAGGGTAGGCCTTGAAGAAGGTTATATGGGTCAGGCCATGGTAGAATGATGTAGAGAGGAGTGGTAGAAACAATGGCTCAAGTGTAATTCAAGGTTATCAAGGTGAGCAAGAATGTGTTGGACATCAATAGGAGGAGGTGAGGTAACCAATGCCAGTGGCAATCAGGATTCAAGTGGTTAAATGGAAATTAGGCATGGGTGTGGAGAAAGGAGTGAATGAGAGGAAGAATAGGTAGAGTGGAACTACTATGCTTGTGGTGTGGTAGGGTGGAACAAGAGGCTAAAAAGTGGAGATGGTGATATGTAAAGGATAGGTTGTGTTGGATATGGTTGTAGATAATGGCATGGACAATATGGGAGAGTACGTACAATAGTGGCATTAGCAATGTGATGGTGCAAAGATATATCATAAGGGGACACCCCACTTGGTAGGGGTGGTGGTAGGCCTAATAATTGTGCACGAAGGGGTATGGTGCCTCTATTATAAGGGAAATATGCTAGTGAGCATATATAAATTGAGGATGGAAGATGAGTCTCTCAACTGACCCACGTGATGTAAAGATGATCTGCATGCTGGAGGGTCTATCAGATGGGAATATTCCTTATTATCTACAAAGGAGGATAAGGAGACCTGGTTGTATCCATAATGAGGTGAATAGGATGAATCCCTATGGTGAGGTGATCAAATGTGGAATGAAGTGTGATGGTCTAAATATGATGATGTGGATGGTTGATGTACATGGACTGTGTCGGGTGTCTTGGAAATATCAATTGGGGTGACTGGTACTAGGAGTAGTATTTGGAGGTCCTACATGATGAAGGTGAGTGATATGCTAAATGTGTGTACTTGGGATAAAGTATTCTCACTAAATATATCACTACTGGTGATGAAAGGCTTGTAAACACCAAAATACCCACAACATATAAATGACATAAAAATTACAAGTAGTTATATTATGAAGCAAAAGGTGAAAAATCATATGTGTAGTATGGTGTGGTGTGTGGGTGATATGAATCAGGACTGTATTGTGATGAAACTATGTACAACTCATGGTGATGCATACCTAGGTGAGCTAGGCATTAAATGTGTGAAGGTGAATTATTTTGATAGGCTACGGTTCGGTGAATCCTTTGAGAGTTGCTAATTGATAGGTGCTAGAACCATATTTTTGTGTGATTATGTATGGACCTAACTAGTTAGGAGCAAACTTGTCTCATTGTTGGTGAGGTTGGCTTGTGATATCTTGGTTATCTTTGAGGACTAGGTTTCTAATTTAAAATTTGCATTGATGTACCTTAATACATAACAAAGGTGGTCTTGGTAGACATATGTGTGCTTGATGGCATGAATGCATCACTCATACAAGAGTTTCAATTAGTCAAGGTGAGCTTGATAGGCTATGTCATCATTGATAAAGTCTTTCATGGAGACTCGTAAGGAAGGTATCTTAATATTGAGAGGTATAATGGCCTCGATGCCATAGACAAATGAGAAAGGGGTTACCCAAATGGGAGTATGGATGCTCATGTGATAGGCCCATAGGGCAAGAGGCATCTGATTGTGCCAATCAAAATGGGATTTTGCCACTATCTTATGGAGAAAATAGTTTTGTTAGTAGCCTCAGCTTAGCCATTACCCTATGGGTAGTATGAGGTTGAGAAGTAATGATTAAAATTGAATTTGGTGTAGAGGGTGTAGATAGTTTTTTTTTTTAATGGTGTTCCATTATCATAAATGATCTAGAAAGGGATTCCAAAGTGACATATAATATGGTCTGTCATGAATGCTATAATCTTGGCTCCTGTGGTTTAGACAAGTGGGATGGCTTTGACCCACTTTGTGAAGTACTATATGGCAGTGATGATGAACTTGTGATTGCTTTATGTTGTAGGTGTGATCTATCCAATGAGATATAGGCCCCATTGTGAGAAAATCCACATGGATTGAACTGGTTGGAGAGCTTGTGAAGGTATATGTGTGAGGTTGGTGTGCTTTTGTAATTTGATACATCACTTGACATATTCAAAAAAGTCATGCTCCATTTTGGGCCAATAGTAGCCCATGCGTAGAATGTATTTCATGATAGCCATACCGCCAAAGTGGCCATCACAAGTACCATCATGGGCTTCTTGTACCACTCAATGGTATTCATGCGGTTCTAGACAATGCAAAAGGATACCATCATGACTGTGGTGATACAAGATATCCCCTAGTAGTGTGTAATAGATGGCTCTTTATTTGAATGCTCAATGATGAGAATGTGGTAAATCATAAGGTAGGAATTCTAATTTAATATAATCCTTAATTTATAAAAACCAAGGATCATGTGGTTCGGTGTGGACAACATGAATTTCCTCATTGTCTATGGGGGTGAGTATGAAATGGTATATTGTATTAGCGTATGGATGGACACATGTTTAGTGTTAGATAAGGGGTTATACATTAATAAGGATCTGAGGGAAGCCATTGTGTCAATGAAATGATTGGATGAGCATGGAGCGACTTTGATATCATACCACTCAAACTGGGCAAGGAGTTGTTCAACAATTTTCTTGTATTATTGGAGGACGGGGCAACAACATTACCATATCTCTTGGACTTGATTCACAATAAGGAGTAAATCTCTAATTATTTGAAGGCATCTAATGTGCGTAGAATGCACCTATTTTAAACCAAGAATGAGAGCTTCATATTTCACATTGTTGTTTGTGGAGGAAAACTCTAGTTTGAATGAAAATGGGAGAGTCTCTCCATCTGGTGTGAAAAATAAAATGCTTGCACCTCCCAGCATGTGTGAAGTAGGAACCATAAAAGAATAGCATTAAGTTAGATGCTATCTCTTGTTTGACATACTCTTCAAGTTTTGTAATATTGAATATGGAATCATCAGGGAGTTGGATGAGGAGAGGTCAATTATCAGGTAATGGGACCTCAATGAGCTAGTCTATGATGACCTACCCTTTGATAGATTTTTGTGAAATGAACTCTAGGTAAAATTTAGTAAGGAGCATGATCCATTTGGTAGTACGAGAGTTATGATAACTCTTTTTCATCATGTATCAAAGTGGATTTTAATGAGTGATGACAAATATAGTGTGATTAAGCATGTAATGACGTAGTTTTTGGTGGCAAAGACTACAACCAAGCACAAATTTTCCATGTATACATAGCGGGTTTCGTATCTAACTAACATGCAACTGATGTAGTATATAGCTCACTCATGATTGAGCTCAATATTTTGGGCTAAGAGTGTGCCAAGTGCAAAGTCTGTAGTGGAAATATAGGGTAAATGGTAGCTATGGGTGTGACGGAGACAAAACTAGTGAGGAGGTGAGGTAGGATTTGATTGAATCAAAGGATTTTTGATAGTTTTTGTCTCATTTTAAGGTGACCCCATTTTGAAAGAGGTGATTAAATGGCTTATATTTATCTAAAAGCTATGCAATAAAATGGTGTATGGACTGAATTTTGCCTTGTAAACTATGTAATTGTTTGAGGTTTATGGGTGGAGCTATCTCGATGATGGCTCTAAATTTTTTAGGATCCACTTCAATGCCTCATTGAGAGATGATGAACCCTAGGATTTTTCTTGATTTGACACCAAAGACACACTTCTTTGGATTAAGGTAGACATTGTGTTCTAAAAGGTGATCAAATATTTTGTATAGATCAGTGAGGTGTTGTAAACTCTCATTTGATTTTACGATGAGATCATCAATGTAGTATTCCATGAATTTGTGCATGTAATCATGGAAAATGTAGGTCATTGCATGCTGGTAGATTACCCCAATATTTGTAAGGCCAAAATGCATGACCTTATAGCAAAAGGTCCCCCAAGGGTTGTGAAAGAAGTCTTGTGCTGGTCAACTGGGTTGATATGGATTTGATTGTAGACAAAAAATCCATCCATGAGAGATATCATTTCATGGCCCATGGTGGAATTTACGAGTGAGTCTATGTTTGGTAGAGGGAAGTTGTCCTTGGGATAAGCTTTTTTCAAGTCACAAAATTTGATGCATATGCGGACCTTGCCTGAGGTCTTAGGTACTAGTACCATATTGGAGAACCATTCAGGGTAATCAATAGGTTGAATGAAATCTATGTCAAGGAGCTTTTGGAGCTTAGATTTCACTAGTAACACAACTGTAGTATGCATGCATCACAATTTTTGCCTGATGGGTTTGGCATCTTGTCAAGTGAGGTTGTGCACTACAAGGAAAGAATCAAGTCCAGGCATGTCCTTATAGGACTAAGTGAAGACTCTGATATATTCCTTGAGGAAGGTAGTAAATAAGGTGTGCTCTTAAGGGAGAGGCTAGCGGCAAGTTTGACCATGTGTAGATTGGTGGGGTCAGCACCAATATTGACATCAATTATTTCTTCCATAAGCATGTGGAAACCATCATGAAGCTAATTTGGAAGAGGAATAATATGGAGGTCATAGATGGCCTCAAGTAACTCAAATTCATCATATAAGTAAAATTTGATGTGATTAATCAATAAAATGTGAGGTGGGGTAGACGAAGATGAGGCGTTTGTAGTGCACAAGATAGTAGATGATAGCAAAAAATTTGGTGGTGAAGGTGTTGGTGAAATATGGGTGAAATCGATGAAATTAAGGTTGGGTGTGTTGTCACAATGCATGGAAGATTAATATCAAAGCGAGGATAATAAATCCACATTGACTATGTTGATAGAAGCTATAGAGGTCATGGAAGATGATGAATCTGATGATGGGATTTCAATAATATTTGAACTTCATGCAAGGTTTAAAGGTGGTCATAAAGCCATGGGTGGGGAGCAAGGTCATGTTGAGAATAAATGAAGTTACCAAGAAGTGGGTATTGTGGCTGAATTTTTAGGTGATGGAGATGCAGGTGAAATGGGCTGCTCTGGATGAGGAGGTATGAGAGATAGAGCAGCAAATTGATCAACCAATGTGTCAATCAATAAGCATAAGTTGTGTCATTAAGTGACATGTCTTGGAAGAGAGTGCATGGAATAGTAATATTATAATGGGGATATAGGCTCTCATACAAGATGTCCATATCAATGTAGTCTTCCAGTGTGTGTAGGTGTTCATACAGGATACAAAGAAAGATCTTGAAGCTCATCCTCAAGCGTGTGTATGGTGGAGGGGTGATAACCTAGACCAAATTTATCTATTGGCAATTGAACATGGGGTTAATAGGTGTTTGTAACACTTGTTCATAGTGTCCTAGCCCAAATATGTACCAATAGAAATGTTTAAGGTAACACAAGATAAATTAGAGGTTTGACACGTGGTCTAGAGTGCCACAAAAACTAGATTATGGTGGTGGAGGTATAGCGTCTAGAAGTGAGGAGTCAAGAATGACATAAATTAAGTTGGTATAATTATCGAGGGGACCTATCTGCATAATGGTGCTAATGGTTAAGACAAAAACTGAAGGATGACCAAAATATCACATTAACTAGACTATAGGGGGTCGCACATGAGCATCTCAAATATTATGGTCACCAGGTCTAGTGTTTGTCATAACAACTGACACTCAAGGTGTCATGTGTGTTGGGGATTGAGGTGGTGAATTAAAATTTGAGGAGGATGATGCCAGCTAGGAATCATGAATGATGGGAAGTGGAGAATGAAGTAATTCAATATCTAAGCATGAAGCTCCTTGTTCCCAATCATGGCATTCAACTATGGTAGATGAAATGGGGTGGTTTATATGTGGTAATTGCATGGCAAGGGGATGAGTAGTATGCATTGATCTATGTGAATATATGAAAGATCATGGTCATGGATGAAAAGGGAGTGGTAGTTTTTGAGGAGTGGGAAGGAGAGGAGGTTCGGTGGTGTAGGCCAAAAATGACAACATCCTTAGAAAAATTTTGAAAAATATTTTCTAAGGCATGAAGATATTTCCATCCATTGAACACACAGTGTATTTTATAGCAGTATAGCATAGGATGTTCCACACCACTTTTGAAATAGCTAAACTTACATTACTATCACTTTGACAGAGTAGAATACAACATTTTTTGCTAAGGTATGAAGATATTACCTACTACTTAATGCATAGTGCATTTTGCAGTGGTAGAGCAACATGTTTCACATCGCTATCAACTCATGTCAAGGTTGACATCATTGTTCTTTGACTAGCGATCTAGTGCACATTGCCTTAGCTCACACAATAAAATAGCTAACTTTTTTATGTGTTCTATGCCACTAAGATTCACATTCATTTGAGAGAAAATCAGGACACATTCTCCACATCATTGATAAAAGAGGTCAAGATGTTTGAAATGGAGTACAAAGTAGCGATGCAATGCAAATTCTCATGAAATTTTATTTTACATTGTTTCCTAAGCAGCCTAGTGACATGCTCTATTTCATGATTAGTTTTGATCAAAACTTCAAGAAACAGATTTCAAGGAGTGGGCTACAAACAAAGTGTTCTACATCATGGATACAAAAGTGAATTAATGAGTTTTAAGAACTAAAGGGAGTGACCTAGAGACATGTTCTATTCCACTCAAATCATAGTATATTTTTGTGATGTGCTCCATGCTACTGGTCAAAATAGTCAATTCAAGTGACAAACCTTTTGGAAGAGCATCTCAGTGACATGTTCTATGCAGGTCATATCCAAGCATTGATGAGATTTAATCATAGCCATCCATAAGTGAATTTATGATCAAGCTTAGGTTGATATTTTCTCAGGCATACAAGAGCAAATTCTTTGCAAACAAGAATAATTTAATTCAAGTAGGTAGATAAAATGTCCATGGAGCCATGAAAATAAGAACTCAAGTAGTTACAAATCTATGACCAGATGAAGTCCCCAAGAAATATAGACAACTTAGATATAGAATCTAATAGCTTGGATCCTAACTTCCATTGCAGAGCGAGAAATTTGTAGAGCCAAGCTGCTATGGTGAACGATATCGCCTAGATTTTTTGGTCTTCAAAGATGAATTAAATTATACCACCTCAGCATTCTATCGATATGGCATAGTTTTCTCCTTGTAATATTCTATATTTTCCCTTCATTGTAAAACTATTAATATAGGTGGGACCCTAATTTTTAGGATCAACTCTAGAGTGTTTACTTGCCCTACTGTGTAATATTTTTTGCAAATCAATAGAAGTAGCATTACTTGGATTTTTGACTTTGGAATTAGTGTCTTCAATATTTCTTTGAAGAGATTCAAGGTGTAAATTGCTTTTCTATTAATGTTTCTATGGTTAGTTTACTCTACTATTGAATTACTATATTTAGAGCAATTGAAACATTTTCATAATTCAATCTATGCTCACCAAAAGTTCATTTCTATTAAATCTAGATACTGATCTTATTCTGCTAAATTGGATTATTAGTATCATGGATGTTGAAATAGATTTTTGGAGTATATATTTGCTTTGTGTTTCTTGATGAAGATTAATTTATTTTTGGGTGTTGTATCTTGAGTGTGGGACACTGGAAATGATTTATTGAAAGGTTTTACCTATGGATGCCTATGTTTTTAGCTCTATTCAGCCACTATTTTAGTTATAATTCCTTAACCCTAAAATATTTTCTATTTCTATATCTTAAACAATCACTAAAATTAATTGATTAAACACCCTATTAGTTAAAAATTAACTAGCCTACTCTGGAGGTTGGATTAGAGCAATATTTATTCCATATAATATTGAGTACTAAGTTGTGACCAGTGGGTGCAAGCCTAATTAGAAATCTAGAAGATATATAGTCATAGTATCAATTTTTTCTTGATGTCAATTTGGATCCCAATAATTTTGGCATGCCCGTTGGGACCTGTTTACTAGAAACTATAGTTAACCCACAATTACTTTATTTTGTATCTTTTTCCTAAAGGAATCAAGACTTGGTGAATTATCTTGACCTTGTTAAGCAATGAGTAGTAAATTCACTTGGTGACTCCCTGAATGCAGAAACCAGAAAGCCATCCCTATGACTTGTAGTTTTTCATGAATACTAGGTCATCTACAAGGAATAACCCTAGTTCTTTCAACTACTACAAGCTCCCTTTTATAGGATATACCATCATAAGAAATTTAAACCAAGATTTTAATTAGATAAAATTCCTCCTGAGCAACCTACTACAGGGCCCCCAAGGCCACCTCCAGAAAGAACCCCATAAGTAAATATGGCTCAAAATATACCCTTTAATCAGTCCTTGTAGAAATATCCTGGTTGAAATACAACTAGTCCCCTAAGACTAACCCATATGCATGATATCCCTTAGGCTGTGACTAAATCCATCTCCATATATTATGGATCAGGAAAGATGACATATGAACTTTTCTAAGATATTCTAAATTTAGCTACCATCCATAACATAAATAATTAAGATGTCATCATCAGAATCCTAGCCCTATCCTTTAGAGGGAAAATCCTACATTGGTTCAGGACTTTGAAGGATAATACTATTATATCATGGGTAGTATTAGAAAAACCTTTGTAGAATATTTAAATGAGTTTTCTAATCCCTTCTACCTCCTCAATCAATTGACATCCATGCAAAAGCATCAGTAGTAATCCATTTCATATTTTAACCTAAGATTTAGTAGGTCCTAGAAAAGAATTCCACCTGAAGCTAGGCCAATTGCATCCCTTGCTTTCATGTACTACATTAGAGCCCTTGATTTTGAATTGGGTTTTTAAACTCAATAGTCAATAATATGTACCTTCCATAAAGTCTATAATGTAGCTATTCAAGCTAAAAATACTCTTATTAATGTGGGAATATTACCCCTAAAATTATCAAGCCCTATTTTTCATAAATTTCTAATGTTCAAAACCAGGTAGCTACATCTTCTTATATGGATCATTCTTCTTTATCATATCTACTTCCTTAGATGATTTATATTCCTCATCCCTAAGTGTCATATACTGTAGTTCCTTTCCCAGTACTTCCTGTTCAAACATACCATGAATCCATTGTGTTTCTTGATATACAAATTACCCTTAAAATGCTTAGTGACAAGATGAGCTCAATGGAAAAAAGAGATATAGAGAGATCTCAGTAAAGAAGATTTCCCTATGTCAATAGGGATAAAAAACTTGGTACCAATAATAGCATAGGAATTAGAGTAAATACAATGCAAGAAGATCCAAGATGTTCTTATGAAACAAGCTTGGTAAATGTATGGTGCCTTATATGCAATGACCCCCATGATTTAGAATCATGTATCATGTACCAACCTCATGTGGAGTAGGCTATAAAAATGGTAAATAGGAATAAAAAATATAGAGTCGATATGTTGTGGTAATCAGACCAGATCATGATTGGATAGGATCCAGATGAAGAAGGGTCAATTTTAGTTATGACAAGATCAATAAAAAATACCTAGGCTGATCCACAAAAATGGGTCAATTTCAAGTTCCTTCACAAAAGAAGAAGGATGATCCCTCTCAAGGTAATGTTATTTTTCCTATTCCTCAAACAAAATAAAAGAGGGATATGGTCCCAAAGGGCCAAGAAAAGGAGGTCAGATTTCCTAGAAGATATGATAAAGAAAATGACAAAGAAGGGATGAGATCCAAGAGTGAAGCTCAAGAAAATCTTATATTCTCCTCCATAACCAAGAGGTAAAGTATTAATGCCACACAACAATACAAAAGGAAGTATGGTGAGCTGAAGAGAAGATCTGAGAATTCCTCTTTAGTGAAATTAGAGTATAATATTATAGAGGAGATGAAAATAATACCCTCAAAGGCTAGCTTGTATAATACCCTATTTATTCCTAGATAAATAGACCTACTGAAGGATTCTTTAAGAAAATATCCATAAGAACATTAGGCTACTACAATCCTTAGCATGCCTTATAGAAAAGACAAGATGTCCCCTACTATTTTTAAGAACAAAACCCTTCCTTTTTACATTTCTTTGAGGATGGAAGGTTGGATTTTTTGCAACTACATTATCGATTTAGGGGCTTCCACCATAGTTATGCCTAAAGTAGTCCTCGAGGAGATGGGTATGGAATATACCAGATCCTACCCTAGAGTTTTATAGTTGGATGGAACCCTAGTAAAGATAGTAGGAGTGATAAAGGATGTTATATTGATATTGCATAGAGCTCCAAAAGTGACCATTATGCAAGAAATAGTGGTGGTAGACCTAGAGCCTTATTTTGGCCTATGTCTTTCAATAGAATTCACTACCAAGTTGGGAGGATGTATGTACATGGATTACTTTAGCATGGTGATTCCATTTAAGGGAAAGATAATAAGGATTACTCCTAAGAATTTTGTGTCATATCATATTGAAAATTTGAAGAGGACATGTGTAACCTCACTCCTCTAGATGAGTTCCAACTGGTGGAAAGTTTTGAAGAACTAGAAGTTGAAGATGAAATACCTTTCAAAGAGGATTACAGCTAGTTTGGAATAGGCATGGGATGGGTACATATAGCATGTCATTATAAATATAGAAAATAGTCCTAACAATATCCAATCAATCATTAAGAGAAAAATATATGTGGACCATGCACTTTGATTGTGCAAAGTACAAAAATGGGGTTGGTACTGGTATATTGTTGTAGTCTCAATTAGAAGGTGCAAATAATTTCACATATAGAATGATGTGGTCCTATACCAACAATGTTGTAGATTATGAGGCTTTGTACCTCAAACTAATGCAATATAAGAGTATGATCATCAAGATATTAAATATGGTGATTTTGAACTAATTGTTATTAGGAACTGAATTGTACCAAGTTTTCACTCGATACTATGGATTTATATATTCCTACTTTCTATCTAGGCTTGTACCTGATAGCTACAACTCAAAACTCAAAATTAGATGGACAAAAAAAGGGGTTTCTGATCCAACCTCTAGAGTAGGTTGGTTCCTTGTTAACTTAGCAAGTTGTTGACACAATTATGCTCACTTAGGATTTGGAGTTCAGGGTAATAGAAGGTTAGGGCTAGATAGATGTGGATAATAGTGGATGGATAGGTTAACAACATTGCACTACCATAAAAATCTCCCAAAAAACCATGCTAAGGACATATACTCATATCAACATTTATCCTAAAACATATTGCTTCTTATATTAAAGCACACCAAAGAAATGTTGCAGCAAGCAATTTCAATATCCAGGGAATGATAATCTAAATAATAGAATTCACTAAACACCTATATTTCATAGAAATGTACTTCCTAACCACATAGAATGAATTCAAAATCTGATTTCAATTACTTATAATAGCTAGTAATCCAAAATTCGACATAAAATAACCATCAAAGTATTTATAGAAATGCAACTAAGAAATTTGAACCTCTGACATCAAGCATGACAATGCGAATTTGAGGCGAAGATCAATGTATTGCTCCTTTCATTTAGATCTTTAGGAATATTTACAATGGTACAGGAAAACATGCAAGAGCCGACCCTTAAAAACAAGGGTTCGACCTCTACTTATAGTTTTCTCATTAAAATAAACAAGAAACAATACCAAATATCTTATTACAATAGCACAACAAAGATATTTAGCTGGCGTTAGGTCATTTGTCTGTCCTTAAAAAATTCCACTGAAGGAAAGTTTTCCATGGTAGCTCAGGGTCTTTGCAACTTGTTGATTGTGCAGTGGAACTAAAGTTCATATTGTTAAAGATCATGCATCTCCATCGATACTACTTGGAATTGAATTACCACCCTCGACTTGTAACTACCTCTGGTTCGATCTTCTTGGAAAAACCTCGATGCTTCATCTTATAATTTACTGTTACAAATTCTAGCATAGCAATATATTTTAAACCACCAATATGTGGTAGCTTAACCTCCACCATTGATTCTCTTCATCACATGATTCATATTCAATTCGACACAAGCTAAATGTCATTCCAATTTAAAAATGATGACATCATATTTTAATCAGAAGTAGTGGAATACCCAATCTAGATCTATGATATATGAACATTGAATCCACTCTACGATCTATCATATTCATAATTATATTCTTCAATATACTTTAGAATATTGATGACATCACCTCTTTCTTATAGCCTTTATGGATTTCATTATGGATAGAGAAAATGCTAATCACCAATCTGGGTCTGGAGCTAGTCACATACTTCTTCCATCATATATTCACACTTTCATTATTCTGCTATCCCGTCTTATATTTATTTCATAAAGGAAATACTTGTTCATTCCCATAATCATCAATCCACACTTTTCTACTAATGATGTCATCATCTCCTTGAAACTTTTGTAGATTTGAAGGTAGAATTAATCCAGAGCCAGAAACAAAATGACCTTCTCATAATCAGATATTCAATATACAAAGATGCAATTCTACACTTTTTTTGCCATTGACATCATCATCTCTTAGGAAATTTTGTAGATTTGAGATCTGCCATCATTTTGAAGCCAGAGTGAAATCACCCGAAATCGCTCCAAACATGAAAACTTCACTAACTGTTGAGCAGATTCATATCTTCTAACCCAATTCTGCTTCAAAGCATACTGTAAGGTTTGTGGAATGATGATTTTATCACTTACTCAAAATTATATAAAAATTTACTAAGTATATGGCCATTTTGGGCCTACAATCTGGCACCTCCTAGGCGGATTTGCTTGCAAAGGCAATCGAATCTAGAGTCTTATCCATTGGGTCTTAGGAGTCAAAACAACACTTATATTTGAATATATGTTTTAAGAAATAATTTACATACAAAAACTACCCTCTGAAAGCTCAAAGTTTGCCTAGAGGATAAAGGTTCATATAGAAACCATGCCAAAAACATCATAGAACTCACTTCTTAAACTAGAGACTATATCCATAATATCAGTATTACTATTGCCTTCAAAAACTATACATAAATCTACCTCCTTTATAAGGCTTCATTTCAAAAAATGTCTTCACACAAAATGTTGTGTTGTAGGCTTCATGCCTTTATTGCTTATTTCTGACAATTGTCAGAGTAAAAACAGAAATACAAAAATGATGTATAAAAACACAAAAATTATGTATATGTACAAACAAAAATGAAATGATTTAAGCGGGAGCCCCTCTTGGGCCTGTAGTTGCTTAGTATTATTGTCATTCTTCTATAACCTCTTCATCCTCATCTTCTCTTTCCTCTTCTCCCTATTCTTCTAGAGCATGTACTCTCTGGTTATCCTCACCAAAGGTGTCTCCAAACAACTGGACCATTGATTCCAAAGATTGAAGAGCCTGTTTCCATGCTTCCTCAAAGGGATTTGATGTTTCTTTAAGCCACTTATAAACATATTGTAGTTCCATTACATCCTCATAATTAGCAACATTCCCTCTAGTCACTAGATCCTCCATGAGATCTCTTAATTAGGTATAATCCATAATCAGTTTGGTATCTTGTTCTTGGGATAGTGGCTCTTCTAGTGAATCAATTATAGCCTCATCTTATAAGTTATCCTTGATTCTTTGTTGGGCTTCTTCCATAGATAACAAGTTGTGATCCTCCTTCTAGAGTCCTTTGAAACCAACATGAATCATTTCCTTATATATTTCAATGATGTCCTTAATTCCTCTTTTCATTCTGTCAAACAATAGCCAGGCCATCTAAACTACCTTGTGCTTATTCACCACTATTTTGGTAGCTACCCCAGATAGATTCCATTACCTATTGGAAATTGGTTTAGTAGGATTATTGAGCCTACTTCCAACCATCCTGTACCTTTTTTCAGCTAGAATCACCATAGGTTGTAACTCTAGTGATTTAATCTAAATCCTTTTGAATAGTAGAGAGCAATTGGTTGGCATCTTTCAGGTAGTTGATTATGAGTTGAAGACCTAAAAATTTGTCTTGAACTTCATAAAGCAAATCCTAATTTATCCTTTTCAAATAATATTTGGAAAAACCTGAGGACCTGGATTTCTCAAAATGAAGCTGATGCTTTAAATTTTGAATTTCTTTTTCCTGATCCTCATTCAGATTCTTTTGTTCTTCTAACTAGTCTTTCACTCATTAGAATTTTAAAACCTTTCCTGCCAACTCTTAGCCTCTTTTCTTAGAGATTTATCTATTTCCTTTTGATCATTGAGGCTCCTCTTAAGCTTTTCAACTTGTTTTTTTAGCTTATCTACCTTATTTTTAGCTACATAAATTTTCACATTAAAAGGTATCTAAGTGAGCCTTGGCAATCCCTAACTCATCCTCAGTAGGAAGCTTGTCAATATCTTCTATGATTTCCTCCACTCTATAATCCTGAGTAGTCATTTAATTTTTAAGTTTTCTCACTTAAAAAATTGTAGACCTTAAAACCCTTTGCCTAATAACAGGGTTAACATACATACTTTTCTTGTCATGACCATCCTATTGGAAGCTTGGGTAAGCTTCTCTACCCAATAGTCATTTATGCTCTGAGTGGTTGCCTGTTTTTGATACAATAATAGACTTTGAAAAATTAGCAGCCAAAGGAGATAATAGCATCAAAAACATGAGGGTGAACTAAATTACTATTTGTGGGGTGAAGATATATTTAAAACAACCTCTGTTACAATGGTAAACTCTATGATTACCACTATTGTGGATATAGGTAAATTTAGAGAAACATGAACATAACTAACAGTAGGAGGGGTGGATGAAGTCAAAATGCAATGTCCCATGGATGGTGGTAATGAAATATATGAGGGTGCAATAATGGTGGATATTTAAGTGGACATATCCAAAGTGGAAGGTGGGTCTTGAGGAGGTTATGACACAACATAACTAACTGGTACCTCCATAGCTACTGATGAGACGAGGGAAGAACTATGAGGTGGAGGAGGTAAATTTATCAGATTTTCTTGACTAGAAAGGGAGGGAAATATTTTTGGGGATTCATGGAGATGAAAAGGAGAAGAGGGGTTAGAAACCATACCTTTACCTACAAATGTAGGGTGTTCTTGTTTAGCTTCTGCCTCCAACTATTGTTCTTGTTCAACTAACCCTTCTGTATTAAAAATAGCTACCTCTTTAGTAATTTATTCCATACTCATTTTCTACTTCTTGGAAACCTCTCTCTCATCTATTTTTAGGGTTCTCTTAGTCCTTTTATGAACTAATCAGAAAGCATCCATCTCGTATTTAGAATATTCCTTTGATAAATATCCTTGCACTTCCCTAAGAAGTAATTATTATTCAGTAATGGATTGTGGTTTAGTTGATCTTGCAGGAGCAAAATAAAGTGGCTTGAACCCAAAAATATTATCCTTATTCTTCTAATTAATATCTTTATCCTAAGTTTGTCCCCATAGAGATAAATGTGAAGGCCTAGATATTGTTTCAATAACAAGGTTACTGATAGCCTTTAAGTTTGTCCCCATAGAGATAAATGTGAAGGCCTAGATATTGTTTCAATAACAAGGTTACTGATAGCCTTTTCTTTATAATACCTCATTTTGCTCATCATCTTAGCCCCCTTAGGGAATTTCTCCACCTGCTCAGAAGTAGGACTGAAGGTTTTTAAAGAAGCTTTTTGATCTGTAGAATGCTGGAGAGATTTAGAATTTCCTTGGGGCTTTTCCACTGTTAATACAATGTGCCTCACATATTTTAGTCTCCAAGTATCAATATTATCATTATATCTTTTTGAAAACTCCTTATCAATTTTCATTCCAAATTTAGATTCAGTTTTTTCAATTTCAACTCTCATACGCCACAAATATATAATATTGGCATCATCCCATAGCCCCTTATAATATTATTCTTCTCTTTCTTCTACAACTTCATTTTTAGGTAGCATTTCATTTTTCTTTTCCGACTTTGTTTTGGAGGAGGGTTTGTTTTTCTTTGTATTTTTTGCTTTAATCTTGTCAATCATATCCTCAGTAATATGATGACTAGGCTTGTGTTCAGGATAAAAATATTCAATATGCTCATAAAAATCCAACCATGGGGGTAACTGATCCATCTTGGAGACATTCCACTCCAAAAGAGTAGTTTCATCATTATTCCTTCCCTGTTCAAAATTAGCCCTGGGCATTTTTTCAAATTTATAGGCCTTGTCTCCATTTAGGGTTTTATTTATTATAGTGAAAATATCATCAATATCATAACTCCACCTCTGAGGAATATAAAATAGACCTAACATATCTAGATATCGATCAATTTGCTGACTCTGCCCCTTCTTGGTAATGGTGATATCACTCAAAGTACAATGAGTACGCAAATACTTCCTTTGTCCACTCAAACCATAGTTTACATCAATGTACTATGCTTACCTCAAATATTCCAAGGCAAAGAGTCTCTCCATGAAAAATTAGGGCAAAATAAAAGGTTTATCCATGAAACCATATAATCTGATGAAAGTGCCCTATATTAACAAATACCAGTCTCCTTCCTCTACATCTTTAGTCCTCAGAATCTCCTTGGCTAGGGGTGGTAGTCTAGGGAACTTATCATACATAATTTTGAGGGCTGGCCTAAGAAATTCCAAATTGAATCTATAGTAAGATTCACTGCTTCTTAAATGGTTTGTCCAATAGTAAACTGGCATAGGTTCTTCCTTATCAGTCTAATCTTTGATTAGAATCCATGACATTATATCCTTAAAAATGACGTAAAACATCCATACCAAGTTTAATAAATACCTAAAACTAGGAGAATTAGTGTCCCTCTTCATGCTTACTAGCTGCTCATGTATCTTTTGGACGAGAAAAGTTGTCCAGTCAAAATAGATCACCCTTATCCCTTTATTTACCACATCCTTTTCATACATTCTCTCGTTAGAGATACAATATGCAGTAGCAATTTGCCAACCATGAACCTTTTCATCAGAGTCCAAACCCTCCATGCAAGCCAACATAGAGAACAAAATAGGATTTGCAAACTTGTTGATAGAGATGGGGACTTTAGGCAAATCTTCTTGGGATTTGGTATTAAGCTGCTTATACACAAAATTCTTAAACAACTCACCATCATTGGCCCACTTCTTTGTGGAATAAAACACAATCTGTTCAACAACCTTAAAGGTTTTTGGTGGTACCAATGGGTTAGACCCTAAAGTAAAGAGCTCATGACAGATAAAGGTAGTGATGCTAAAAAGGGTCTCACCCTTTTAGTTTTTTATTGCTTTGGCTAATGGGTCATATAATTTAACTATTACAGCTATTAAATTAGGACATGGGTGAACATAATCACAAATGTAAAAGGATAGATAAGAAAGGATGGAGCATCTACCTTCTACTAATAAAGTAGTGTTATTTTTGTATCTGTCATTCATGCTCTTTCTTAGTCTTGTCCTTTTAGTGATGGTCATCGTCGTGTTTTCTACAACCTTAGATTTATCAAGGTAAGGCACCGACGTCCTATCATCCAGAGTTTTGAACTCTAGAACATCTTTTGTGGCCTTCGTGGGTGATTTATTAGGAGCCATATTGCAGTAGTAGGACTTTGCATGCTCTAATAAGTGGGGAGAAATTCAAAATTTTGATGCACTTCTTAACATCCTCGTGGTTACAAAATGTACCCTACGCATGACTTCATTACTTTTATCCCCTAGAATGTGAGTATCATCCACCATAAATGTAGTTGTTGTATGATATCTTTGTTGGCACACTTCACCATCCTTCCATTATTTCTTTGGCATCTTAAAGGTGGCATCCTATCTTCTTATTGGTAAAATTTTGAAATTATTCTACCAGCTTATCACATCCCTTCAAAAAATCTTTTGTCCATGCGCAAGTTCATCAAAATTGAATGCAAGAGCACTCTTTAGCCTCCACGTGTCATATTGGAACTTACTATTTGGCTTTACCCTGATTTTGCTCTGATGTCTTAAGAAACTTCTGAGTCCAATTTGGTACTTGAAGCTTGCATGCATGACACTCTACCTTGATTCTACTCTAACTATCTCCAGCTTTGAGAGGTTACCATATTATCGATGTTCTTTGTCCTTCTCTATGCGAGATACAAAATAATAGACCCCTCCATGAAAATCTGGAATTAACCATGCAAACTTGAGGGAAGAATGCCATTCCAAGGATTTTTACACAACATCGTGTGTGGAATGGAACTGTAGACACAAAAATAGCACCAATCTGATTATGTGACTGCAAGAACTGACCAAATTGGCATACATACCTCCTAGTGCAGCCCCCAGAGGTTAAAAAGTGGTCCTAACCACTACCAAATTAGTTTTGGAAGGTCAGAGGTCAATTTGGCATATTTTTAGCACTTTTCTCCTTATTCATCCCACCCTGGGATGATTAGAATCCTATTCATCTCACCCTGGGATGATTAGTAGCAATCATTCTAGGGTGGGATGATTAGTAGGTTTGATTGGCAAAAATTCAAGCCTTGACAAATGGCAGCCCAAATCTGCCACCCAACTTTGCCTTCAAGGCATGCAATTGTGAGGAATGGTTTCAAATCAGAGAGAGGGACTTCAATCAAGCATGCCCTGATCATGGAGGCCTCATTCAAGGAGGCCCTAAATTACGGAGGAATCTTCTCTCCCACAAAAATGGCATGGTGAGCCAAGTGGCACCCTCACATGCACATTCAAAGGAGACCCCTAGGTCTATAAAAGTGTGAGCCTCCTCACCCTAAAAAAAGAGATCTGGAGCATTTGGATCAATGAAGAGCTGCCAAATTGTACCCCCATTCCTATTTGTGCTTCCTACATCCTTAATTTATCTTTTGGAAGAGATATTATTGGGTAAACACTAGGAACACAATCTAGACCCAAAACCCAAGCAATCAGCCACAATCCCACACCAAACTCATTGACACAACCCCTTAGGAGGTTTTGGACCCATCCCAATTGGATTGGTACCAAAAATAAGCCCCAAATGGTGGGCGTCCTGCCCCCGGGTGCCCCCCACACTACTACAGTCCTAATCGTCCCACCCTAGAGTGATTAGAAATGCATGCATGATTTCTTTACTATTATTTTTGCATTATGTTGCATCTGATGTACTTATATTTTTGTCCAAGTTTCATTGCTTTCTGACATGATTTGACCTTGTTTTTATCATTTTATGCGCTTACTAACCTACAGGGAGTGCCATCATATACAGGATAATATGGGTAGAATCTACAAAATCTGACCTTCTAGGTCATCTCAAAATGCCCCTTTTAGTCTAACCCCAAGGTTGTAGGAGTTTTGGAGGCCTTTGGGTAGGACATTTGCAAGGTCACTCTTGCACATTTTATGACAATCCCCAGCGTCCCACCCCAGAGCGATTAGAAATATATGCATAATTTTGTGACTGTTCTTTTTGAAATGTTTCCTTGATGATGTCTCCATACCTCTTTCAAATTTTGAATTCATTATGATAGATTTTTACCATCGTTTCATTCATTTATACATTAACTAGCTGGAGGCTTTAGGGATTGCATGTTTTCCTATATCCTCATATGCTATTAACTATTTGTTGTTTTTTTGTGCATAGGATCTCACCACTAGGAACACCATAGGGGCATCAAGGAACAACAAACACAAAGACACAAGCGGAAAAAACTTTTGGCCCACCCATTTCAAATGTGGGCATGCGAAAGACACTGGAAGTGTACCATCCGTTGATGTAACAAACTATATCAAATGTTCTAATACCTATAGGTGGGATGTATTGTAACTATATTACAAGCAATATTAATAAAAGAGGCCCCACTTTTTTTGCTTACATATCATTTCTACGTCATTTCCTTCATGCATTTGTTCATCGAATTTCGTAGGACTTATCATCTATACAATATCCATTTTTGTTTCAATCATATCTGGTAAACTATCCTTCTGCATTCGCTTTTAGTGGTGATCATAGTGGGACCATTTCCCCTACTGTTAAGATCAAATTTCTTATCCAAATTTTGTGGTTTTCTTTGTAGGTGTTACTCATTCGGGCGTTGGACTGCTACTTGTGCCACCTCGGGGCGAATACATATTCGTCTCACCCTGTGATGAATGCAGACCTACTATTCATCCCACCCCAGGATGATTAGAGCTCTATGCATTTTTTGATCAGAAACTCAGAGGCATATGGTTTAGACAGAGAAAAGGTAGGCCTTCTGAACATCCTCTGTGTTTTTCTACTTTTTGCTTCTGCAAATTTTTGCTTTCTTTGCTGTATTTTCAGACACATGCATGTTTCTCTGGTTTTCTTGCATGATACTTGCACCCATGGAAAGTCCTCATCATAGTTTATAGTCCTATTTAGGTTTTATGATTTCCTTTTTTCTACTAATTGATAAAACATACTTTAAATCAGTGAATTAGTGAAAATCATCTTTTGTTGTATGTTTTCTTTCTTTACACGATTAAAAGGAATCACACACACCACCTAATAAAGTTAACATCAAGGAGTTGGTCTTAATATCCCAACACTTGATCAAGACAAATGGTGGATTTCATCACCACCTTGGCTTGGATTTTGCATACATATACCATGATCGTGACTGTTGCTAGACGTAAATCCTGACGAAAGTTGACCAAGTGTAATGGGGGTGATTCCCCATGCATGAGGATAAGTCTTCTATGGTAGGTGTCAAAAATAGAGCAATCCCCCTTCCATACTACCTATGTTCCACATATTGTTCTACTCTCGTGTACCAATAGTTTCCCTCATGTAAGGGCAGGTATATTGAGAGGTTCGGTATAACATCTTGGCAATGGTATATTGAAGGGGCGACCATTTTGGAGATACAAGAGCCCTCATTATGCATGTATAACAAAGTTTCTTTTAAAATATTCGCACAACAAAAATCAAACACACTGAACTAGGTCTAGGACACACATTTAACCGATAAACAAGATAATCATTTCTTTGCTTATGTGGTCTCCTTTTGTTTGGTATAGCATAAAAACTGTAAAGGAGATAAAAATATATGTATCTTGTTAGAAAACCACCACCATGGTGTATACCCGTGGCCAAGCCCAATCATAGGAAAAAGTTGTGGAAAGTGTACAAGGAGGCACAAGTCGCCTCTATTACAGCCCCAAGGACTTGGTTATACCACCTTGGTAGCCTGACCCACAACATAGTCCACACTATGCCACTATAGAAAAGGACTATAGAGGCACCCCTTTGAGGGGCACTACCATTCAACACGGACCCTCTTAGGAGGAGTACACACATAGGAAGGCCCCCTTAGACACTCATTATGAGTGGCCACTATGTGATGAAGTGCTAGAGCAACATAGGGTTCATAAGGAGGTGCCACATGATTATATCATTCCCCTTCCACCCCTCATTACTGTTAGAACTAATAGGCAAAATCTAGAGTGCAAGGCTCTTCAGATAGGGTGAGCCAAATCTGCCCATCCCTTTTACATGTACAAAAGGGAGCACGAGGAAAACTAGTATATTCCTCAAGAGCAATACACCACATAGGAGCAATGAGCCTCTACACCTGCTAATTATCAAGATCACCTATTGAGGCCAGAGCCTCGGGTGAATGTTGCTAACCTCGATAGAGGAAAGCGACCCATAGAGATCTTAGATCACCACAACTAAGATAGATGTTTAGGAGAGGCATCTAGGCCTCCTAGACCTAGGACGATGGAACAAATCGACTTGGCATTTGCCAAAAATGCCACCCACCAAACACAAATCACATAGCTTAGGCAATATCAACAGTAGTTAGAACAACTGTATCATCTTAACAAAGAGCGCATTCAGTGCCAGACAGATGAGTTGCTCTAGAACACCATGCATGAGAGGATTCCAACCCCTCACACATGTAATACAAAAATTTATGAGAGGCACAACCCCTTAGTATAGGACAGGTCTCCATGACCTTATCAATTGTTGCCTCTAAGACCTCCTAGACCTGAGCGGGAGACCACTCCTGGGAACAATGATGGGTGCCTTCCTAGGGCACCCATCCACGTTTATAGGTCATGCTAATAAACTCCTCAAGAGGCCTATGAGGAATTTGAATAAGAAGAAGAGCGGGCTAAAATGCCCTACCAAGGCAGGGGGCACTATCCGGCTACCCCTCCATAGGCCTCAAGTGCCTCACAATTCACAATAGGAACAAACCAAAGAAGAGGAAATCAAATACTCTAATGCATACAAAGCACTTCTAGAGCACTTGAGTCTATGGAGACCAAGACTTCAGGGCCCCAAAATCCCACCTTATGCCAACTCTACAGTCACCCTGTGCATCCTTCAGTTATGGAACCCCCATACCCTGACCACTTCAAAGTGCCTCAATTTGCAATTTTCAGAGGGGATGAGGATGCCCAAGAACACATAAAAAGGTTCCTGAGTCAATGCTTTGGCATTCAAGACAATTATGTATTGCTTCTGAGAAAGTTTATAACCACGTTCATAGGCCCTACCTCAGATTGGTTTACCCAGTTGCTGAAGCATAGCATCAATAATCTAGACCAGCTAGTGGATGCATTCCTTGAACATTTTGCATCCAACACCAAGAAGGAATATTTAAGCGATCTAGCTAGCCTTAAGAAGTATGATGATGATACCATAGCTGCTTATGGGAATCGATGGAGGACACTACTTTCAAAGCTACCTTACCTCCCTCCCATGGTCGACATGACTCAAATGTTTTCAAAGAGTTGCATAAGGTTGATCTCCATGCTATTGCAGCTATAGAAATATGCCACCCTAGAAGAAGCCCTGGTGCAAGCCAGGATAATTGAGGAGATCAAAATTCAATATGGTGATATTTCCAAGTCACATAATAAAGAGTGGACCAAAAATGCCAAAATTGGGCCCACGTAATCAAAATCCATCGTGGTCAATCAGGTTGCCATAACTATACCAAAGCCTACACAAATGACACAATCCCCAAAGGCTAATTATCAGGTAGTTCCTCTTGATAACTATGAAAATGAAAATCAAAAACAAGATAAAAATCAGCAGTGTCGCCCTAAGCGACAATTCACACAATTCACGGAGTCTAGAGACTCCTTGTTTGACTACTTGTTCATGGTAAACCTAATAAAATTGATAGAAAGTAGACCCATAGAACCCAATGCACCAAAACCCAAGGGCTATAGGGAAGACTTATATTGTAGATTTCATCGACAGAAAGGACACGACATCTTCACTTGTTGAAAATTCAAAAAATTAGTGTAGGACTTGATAGACAACAAAACGCTTGCGGTAGATAATCCCTTAGCACTAAGCAAACAACATATGGAAGTCTTCAAAGACCCCCTACCTACCCATGACGTGCAAGAAAAAACTTTACAAGTGAATGAGGTAACACAAAACTACTCCATGCAAGGATATGTTGGGATGATAAGCATCATGACATAGAACAAAAGATACCCAAACACGGCTGCACCCGCTGCAGCTACAGGAGATGTTCCATCAACATCACAACCTCCACAACACCCTACACAACCTCCCCCACCTAGAATAGTGGCCATGATTTAGACTAAGCTTACTCAAAGTTTAAGGACCATGTTGGCTAGGCTCTCCATTTATAAGCTCATCCAAAAATCATTGCCCCATCGAGAGGCTCTAATGGAGATACTCAAATCCATTGAGCTATAGCCCCATGAACCCAATTATTCCAACAACTTTGTGGGACATGTGATACAATGCACAGAACTGGTCATAACCTTCAGGGAAGATGAACTAAAATTAATGAGTGGTGATATGGTCGATCCAACCCTACACGCCATCGTGTGGGTCAACAAGATTCCATTAAAGAGGGTGTTGGTGGATACTAGCTCATCCAGCAACATAATCATAATAGCAACATTAAAACATGTTAAGTTTGTAGCATCCCACATTGTGGTGTCCACTTACACTCTTCGAGAATTCAACAACGTGTTATGCTCAATGGTTGGCACAATTGTCCGGCCCATCCAAGTAGGACAGAAGACCATTCCTATGTTGTGTCACATCCTTGAGGGTGAGATGGCCTACAATATCTTGCTAGGTAGGCCTTGGATTAGGGACATGATGTGTGTCACTTCGATAGCCCATCAATGCCTTAAGTACACATATGAAGGGCAAGTACATGTAATCCCAATGGAATTAGAGCCCTTTAAGTTTTGTAATGCGATGCAGCTGATGCCACAATCGATCCTCCCATCGACACATTTGGACTTTCAATTGAATCCATCCACACAGGGTCTGATTTTGCCTACATCCCCACTATTAAGTCCCTCAACTCACCAACCTGGCCCATATTCATAATTTGTTCCTTCACTAACGATGCTACCTATGGTGGCCACACCGAAGGACAACGGGAAGAAGCCCCTAGAGGAGGTACCACCATTAGTCTCAACCATCTCTACCAAAGAGGTGCCCAGCCGAATGGAAGTCGAGACACCTTGTTCACCCAACATGGAGTGGACTTAGGGAGAACTCCCATTCCCTCCCCCTCAACCATCGATGATTATCGTAGAGATGGCCAATATGGGCCTAGGGGAGTACCTAGTGCAAAAAATTATGGCAACACCCATGCTCAAATCCATGCAAGACATGGGGAGACCTCACCTCCCCATTGGAACTATCATCCCTTTAGGCTACCTACCAAATCATACCAATTTTATATATTGGGTCCTTGAGAACAGCATTGAAACCTACCTATAAGAGGAAGAGGACGAAGAGCCATTTGCTGAGAATGTTGACTATCTTTCCAACCCAGAATTTGCCTTGAAATACCTAAGCAAATGTAATTGGCATGGATATGGATTGGGCAGATATGAACAAGGAATGTGCACTCTTTGTCAACCAAGATACCATATGCAATATGATAAATCAGGAGTAGGTTTCAACCACCCTTTGCCCCTCGATATTTTGGTAGGAACCATGCATTGCTTAGGTCTAGGCAACAAAGATGGGTTGGCACAAGATCCATATGCCAATCCCAACACAACATACACATTGGGGGACTATCTCCCATTGTTAACAACAAACCTTATTGACCTCAACAACCCTTCCCCTTTGATCGAGGAAGGGTAAAGTTCAAGAAGTAAAATCCAAAGGGGATATGAACAAAATCAGGGGGGGCCTTTTGAAGATGATTCAGATTATGAGGTAGCACCTTGGGACCCTTTTGAGTCTGATAGCAATCACTCATGTGTGACACCCATTGATGACTATCAAGAGAACTTCATGTTAATGTTCCCCTTTAATGTTCCAATTGGGCAATGGCCACCTCCAGAGAACCCAACCCTCCCGTAGAGAGTGGGACAACCTAGAATGGATCAAATCAACATGCTTGAAAAAAATGAGCCTCCCATGTCGACCATGAGACCAAGTGATCCATCGAAGGAAGAAGATCAGGAAACACCTAGTGAGAGGCTATACCAACTAGAAGAGCACATAGTTTTCAAAGCCAACGAAGGCCTATGGATCTCTGATAGCGACTATGAGGATTATATTGGGATGGCATATCTCAACCATATGAGGCAACAAGAATGCCCCATAGACATTGATGGTATGTTTGAACATCTAAATATGGTACCAAGGCATAGGTGGCATTTAAACCAAGTACAGTTAAACCAAGTGCTTCATCCACCACTTCGGGCATACACGAAGCACCCCCCACCTAGAGACCCTATAGGGCCATTAGTGCCTAGGGTATACCTTGTCCTTATTTCTGCACATAGGGTTGATCCTTTTGTGCCAATACCCACAAATCCAAATTCAAGGTACAAGGATCACCAAGGATGTTTGAATCAACACCCATGCGATAATGGAGACCAAACTCAGTCCATCAACATGATCTCCATTGATTTAATTTTCCCCATCCGCAATCTAGTCGATCCAACATGACCATTTTATCTAGACCTAGATGCCATAGATTGGGATCGCACTGACTCACCACCATCCCCATCAGAGTACTGGCCTTGCGATGAGATGTTCCATTTCACCCCAGGACAGACTCAAGATATCTTCCATGTTGAAGAGGAACCTGACGTTCCCAACATAGATCTAAATTCAACAAATGATATCCACCTGATCCCAACTCCACACCAGTTGGAGGATGGATCCCACATGTCAGTCGAAGAGACGATTGATGTAGACATCAGTTCTAATCCAATGAATCCACAAATCATCAAGTTGGGGGTAATTCTATCCCCTGAATAGCAAGCCGATTATATTGTCCTTCTCAAAGAGAAGAAGGAGGTTTTTGCATGGTCCTACAAAGACATCCAGGGGCTAGACCCATAGCTAGTCACGTATAATCTAAAACTTGATCTAAAATTCAAGCCAATCAAGTAAAAGCTATGTAATATGCACCCAATAGTGGCCTTAATGGTCAAAGACAAGCTACAAAAGCTATTGGATGCATAGTTTGTCATTTGCATAGATTACCCACCATGGTTGTCTAACATGGTACCCGTCAAAAATCCTGAAGGGAGGATTCGCATATGCACTAATTTTTGAGATTTAAACAAAGTGAGTCCCAAGGATGATTTCCCCTTACCCATCATCGATGCATTGGTAGATGCTACAATAGGCCATGAAATGCTTTCCCTCATGGATGGTTTCTTGGGATACAACCAGATTCATATCAATCTCGATGATAAACTAAAAATGGCTTTCATGATGCCTTGGGGGAAATTTTGTTATAAGGTCATGCCCTTTGGCCTTAAAAATACTGGCGCCACCTACCAACGCGCTATGACATACATCTTCCATGATCACATGCATAAAAATTTGGAAGATTATATGGATGATCTATTGGCCAAATCTCTTTTGTGCCAAAATCATCTCGATGACTTATGCAAGATCCTTGATCACCTCATCGAACACAAGGTTAGGCTAAACCCCAAGAAGTGCATATTTGGAATCACATATGGAAAAATATTGGGTTTTATACTCTCAAAATAAGGCATCGAGGTAGATCTAAATAAATTCAAGGTAATCCTTGAGATGCTTCCCCCAACCACCATCAGGCAGCTCAAAATCTTGTAGGGTAAGGTCACATCAATCAATCACTTCATAGCACAGTTATCTAACAAGTGCCAACCCATGAATAAATTATTACACAAGGAGGTAGCATTTCATTGGGATGATGAGTGCCAGTCAACATTCGATGACATCAAACAATACTTGGCTTCACCACCAGTATTGGCACCACCTAGACTAGGAGTGTCATTTTACTTATACATCTTAGCTACCAAGGTGGCACTGGGCACCATGCTAGCCCAAAAAAATGAATTACATAAAGAACAGGCTAAATACTATCTTAGCCGCACCCTGGTTAGTTATGAACTTAACTATGCATACGTTGAGAAGCTATTCCTGGTGATGGTTTTTACCACCAAGAAGCTATGCCATTACATGCTAAGAAATACAACGTATGTTGTGTCTAAGGATAATCCATTACGATACATGATGAGTCGTACTTATCATAGTAGTCACACGGTGAAATCGATCATGTTGTTGACGGAGTTTAACATCGAATTCATTGGAAAAAATTCCATCAAAGGTCAAGTCATCGTTGATCAACTAGTAGAGGCTCCTCTCGAATATGATCAGCCTATGACCGTAGAGCTACCCGATGATGGGGTCTTCCATGTCTCAAAATCGCCAGATTCTAATGAGCCTGAGTCATAGGCTGACATAACCTTATTTTTTGATGGTTCTAAATGTGATCAAGGGGTGGCATGGGAATCATGATTTTCACACCACAAGGGGCTCCAATGCCTTTATCATTCAATCTTGATTTCCCGTGCACTAATAATAATGCTGAATATGAAGTATTGGTCATAGGTCTTTAGACACCCATCACCATGAACATCAAATGCTTGAATATATTTGGTGATTCGCTATTAATTATCAACCAAGTGAAAGGGGTATTCTAATGCAAATGCCCATTTTTGCAAGCCTACAAAGCCCTTATGGATAAATTCTTGGTAAATATTGAATGGTACGACATCGAGGCACTCCCTCGATCATCGAATCATTTTGCGGACACTATGGCCTCCTTGGGGTCACTAATCTCGCAAGACCCTTCTGGTGAGATGACAACCATTCAAGTCAAAATGTTATCACAATCCATGATGGAGCATGCAAGCTCTGACATAACACCAAGAATCCACCTAATCCATATTGAACCATCTCAAGATAGGTTCTCTCAAATCCATGATAGTCTGAATCATGCCAATTGGGGGTCTTTGTTCTCTCCAACCCCTCTTAATAGCAACATAACTCTATTTTTACAAGTTCTTTCCTACTCAGCTTTTTCTAGGGATGAAATTCAAGAGGGATCGACCATCCATACCATCGAGGTTTATGATCAGTAGGATTAGTACACACCCATAAGAGACTATCTCAAGTTAGGTAGCCTCCCACTTGGATTATCGCACAACATGAAAATATCATTCAAACAAAAAGAGGCCAAGCATGTCTTTCTAGGAGACATTTTATATCATAAGAGCTACGAAGGAATCCTCCTCCATTGCTTGGACCAGTAGGAGTCCACTTGGGTGATCACCCAAGCATATGATGGTACGTGTGGTGGCCACTTCAGCGGTATGGCCATCACAAAGCACATTCTTTGCATGGGCTATTATTGGCCATCTTTAGAGCAAGATTTTTGTGCATATGTGCGGAAGTGCATGAAGTGTCAACACCATGCTAACTTGACACACGTACCTTCTCAAGCCTTGCAACTGATCCAATAGACGTGGCCATTTTCATAATGGGGCTTAGATCTTATTGAAAATATCTCCCCTGCATCATCAGGTTGTCACACATTTATCATAACGGCCACATAATACTTCACTAAGTGGGTGGAAGCAATTCTGCTTACCTCTATGACTGGGCCTCACATTGCGGAGTTCATTTTACATATAACATCATATGTCATTTTGGTATTCCATCCTAGATCATATTGGATAATGGGACATCATTTAAGAACAAAGATGTGCGTGTTTTGACAACAAAGTACAAAATTTAGCACAATTTTTTGACACCCTATTATCCGTAGGCAAATGGGCAAGCAGAGGTGTCAAGTAAAACGCTAGTCGCCATCCTTAAAAAGATGATCATAGATAGTCATAAGGATTGGCACATCCAAATACCACTTGCCTTATGGGCTTATCACACTAGCATTCAGACGCCCACTAGGGCAACCCCATTTTTGCTATGTATGGCTTCGAGGCGGTCATGCCTCTCGAGTTGGAAATACCCTCCCTGCGCATATCAATGCAAGAGTTCATCGATGATGACATTGCATGGCAGGCCCGATTAGATCAGCTTACATTACTCGATGAACGATGCATCAATGCTCTTGAGCATTTACGTATCTATCAAGAGCGACTTAAGAAAGCATGCAACATGAAAGTTCACCTGAGGGACTTTCAAGTTGGTCACCTGATCTTAAAAGAGAACAAAAAAAATTCTAACTTGCCACCTCATTTAAGGGACAATTTCACGACAAATTGGTTAGGTACTTATGTAATAAATAGTAAAATAGGACTTGGAACATACCGGCTCGCCTCTCTTGAATGAATCAAGAAACTTGAACCCTTGAACATCAATCATTTGAGGCCATTCAATATTTAGAGAGCCATGGCCCACCCCAAAAGCTCCAAGGATTCTTGTAATCACTTGGTCAACCTCAAACACCCCAAAGGTATCCATAATCCCTTTGGTCAAACTGAAAGATCCAAGGGTTCCTGTAATCGCCTGGTCAACCTAAAACGCCCCAAAGGTATCTATAATCTCTTTGGTCAAACCAAAATCCCCAAGGATTCCCATAATCACTTGGTCAACCTAAAAACACCCCAATGGTATCCATAATATCTTTGGTCAAACCAAAAGCTCCAAGGGTTCCCATAATCACTTGGTCACCCAAAAATGCCCCAAAGGTATCCGTAATCCCTTTGGTCAAACCAAAAATCTCCAAAGGTTCCAACAATCGCTTGGTCACCCAAAAATGCCCCAAAGGTATCCATAATCCCTTTGGTCAAACCAAAATGTCCAAGGGTTCCCACAATCACTTGGTCAACCAAAAAAATGCCCCAAAGGTATCTATAATCCCTTTGGTCAAAACCTCCAAGGATCCGTAAGAATCACTTGGTCCCCACCCATTCGGGTTAAACCACCATAACAAATATTCAAAAAATAACAAATAATCAAAAATAACAAAAAAATTGCATCTCACTTTCATGCATAATCTTAAAAATCAAAACACAAAAAGCTGCATTAGGCATCACATACATCCATTGCATATTTGCTGGTCATACAGGTCAAATGCACCATAGGCTGTAATTACTCGGCAATTCCATCATTTTCCACATTCATCCATTTTGCAAATAATCCATCAAGAATAACGCCATGCACATTTTTGCCATAGCATAGTCAGTTGTCTTCTAATGTCTTTAGGATTTTCGTCATTTAGTTATCTTTAGATTTTTAGTCAAATGTTGTACAAAGTCAGACCAATTTTTATAAGGTAGAATTTTACTTGGATCACGCCTTGTTACATAGCATCCCAACACAAGCTTAAAGCACATAAAAATTCCCAAGTTGTGTGAATGAAATATGAAACCTACAAAGCAGTCTAGGGTACCATAAGTGAAACGTTATCCTACTCATCCCCCTATGTGAATGGTTCAAGAATGCTGAGAGTTGACAAAAGGACAAGCTCTTCCCCATACAATTCCCCAAAATAAATAATGGTTTTCACCACTATAAAAAATTCCCAAACACATTTTGTCCCCTAAGTCGTAAGGATTCGTACTACATGCCCCTGAGAAGGATGGGTAGTCATCCCCAAGGCCTATAAGGATCAATGTCGTTCATAAAGAAAAATCCCAAAATTTCACTATCAAAAATCCCAAACACCTTTGATCCCCAAAGTCGTAAGGATTTGTACTACACGCCCCTGCGAAGGATGGGTAGTCATCCCCAAGGCCTAAAATATCAATGCCATTCCAAATAAAACTCCCAAAAGTTCACCATCAAAATTCCCAAGCACCTTTGATCCCCAAATTCACAAGGATTCATACTACACACCCTTGAGAAGGATGGGTAGTCATCCCCAAGGCCTAAAGGATCAATGCCATTCACAAGCCAAAATCCCACAAGCTCAACTTTGAAATCAAAAGTCAAAATCTAAAAGGCAACAATAAAAAATAACAGTGGTTATCACCACTACTCAAACCCCTTGCTCAAGAGAGAAAAATAAACAGTGATTTTCATCACTATATATGAGAGCAAGTATCCCAACAAATTGAACAACCGAAAGACACCTGATCTTGAATCACTAGAATTCTTAGCATTTGAAAAACCACTTAGGTGATCCTTGTTACAGGTTTGGTGGACAGCCTACCTGGCAATGGCGGTATCCTAAATGCATGATGATATGTCTATCACATTAGCTTTGCATTTGTGTAGATGTTTGCATGTGGATGAGCTAGCTTATGGTATCATAGATTGCCCTATGCATTAAATTTACTAAATACAACAAAGGAGTTAGTAGAGCTAATTAGGTGATCCTCAGTATAGGTTTGGTGGACAACCTACCTGGCACTAGCGATATCCTTATGAATACCACATAAACAAACTCAATCGTACACACAAGGATATGAAATAACTTGGTCAAACTCAAGTATTATTCGTACCTTATTCGAAAGTCTTGTAAGATAATGTACAGTCTTGACTAGTTAGTTAAAGCATCTGAGTCTCAAAAAAACCTTAACTACATTCCAAAAAAATTGGTATGCATTTCATTACTTACATCACCATCAGAAAATACAAAATAGAAATTACAAATGCAAATTTATTCCATAAAGCAATCATATAGTATAGAAAGCCAATAAATCTTGTATAGTCTATGGTGTCATCGCCTGTATACCAACCAATCATTCCATCCATTCCATATGCATACATATATATCATATAGCTAACATCATCCACAATCATAATAGCATATGTATACATCAACATAAATAAATATGCATAAAGAACAATAAACCATGACAAGCATATAATCAAACCAAAAAAAGTCATGTATATATATCAAGTCAAAATGCCCTCAAGCTACAATAAGACGATCCTCTGACCTCACAAAAAAAAACCAAAAATTCAAAATCCCCAAACCCTAGGGAGTCGGCCACCATGATCACACAGGATCGATGCGACTGGTACTACCCCCAATAGCATGGGTCCCATGGGACCTCTCAGGGCGACTGCTGCCAGCTCGTGCACCCTGCCCACCAATGCTACCATCATCCAGCCGCTTGCGATGAGAGGATGCAGATTGATCAGTATCACCACCTCTCATATGACACGATGAACCACATCCATTGAGCTTAGGTAACTGTCCACCAAGGCAGACAACCTCTATCTCTAATTCTACTCGATACTGCCCCCACTCCACATCTCATCGATGATACATATCCAATGCACCATCTCATTGTGCCAACTGAGTCTATAGGAGATACCTCTCCTATAAAACATCTCTATGCTCCTCCTCTTGTCTCAGTAAGAGACCCTCCAATTGAACTATCTCAGTAAGAATCCTAGCCTCCACAACCCCTGAGCCAGCCTGAGGCATGGGCACCTCCAGGATGGCCTACTACTATGGCACCCCCTACTCCGGGACATCCTGTGCCTCTGGCTACTCTAGAACCCCCAAATCATCTCCATCATTAGTGAAGTCATCGACCTCCACCATGTCAACATCATCGAGCGGACCCTCCCAACCCTCTCCTAGTGCCTCTGCATCCCCACCTCCTGTTGCTACAGTATCTACACCTCCTAGAGGCCCCTCACCCCACCACCGCCGCATAATCCACCACCAGTCATACTCTGCAGTTACCCCGACATTGTCCACATTGGGTACATCAATAACTACATTAGACCCTTTACCTAATGGCTCAATGATAGGCCAGATAGGGTCCTCTCATCATTATGATGTTGATATATCAAGGGAACACTAGGCAATCCCTGGCACACCCCAAACTGATGTGTCACCCAGACATATGGGAAGTACTCCTACTCTGTACCATGTTGTCCAATCAGCCATCTACCCCTGTGCACACGTCAGATCCACTCTCTAGCCTCAAGCCAGGTAGGATAGTGTTGATACGGCTACCATAACACTTGCCTTAGCATTATATGAGAGAAGGCATCAATATAGTGACCTACGTCACCTGCCTGCCACCAACTCTACCCATGCTCCTCTGACTTCCACCATAAATTGGCATAGCTGATCTCCCAATCCACCATCTCACCTTGGGTGGTCTAAGGAAAACCCTGTGATCACTCCATAGCTATGTGCTGCAACCCCCAGCACTACAAGAGATAGCTACACCTGATCCCCTTTTGCCTCTGATAGTAGACCTCATACAGCTCATTGTATAGTTGTGCCCATAGCGTCTGACCCTATATCATAATTAGTGGAGCTAATGTAGGACACTCCACCAATGTAAAAACTAGCTCAAGTAGGTTCCAAGGGAACCTTACCCCTGAGGAGTCAGGAAGAAACATATTGGAAATGAGGGCCACAAGCAAAGCATGCCTCACCCCTAATATGCCCTTCTCTAGCCACCACCGCACCAGAATACTGCCTATTTGGCAGTCAACCTCTACCCTCTCCACAACCCTCTCCACCCCCCTCTCCATCGCCCGAAAAAAACATCGTGTCAGTATTATTGTCTACTGGTCCTGGTGGGTCATCCAGATAGGAAGTCCATCTATCAGAATCCATAGAATATGATACACGTCCTCTGGAGTAACAATCATCTCCCCTATTGGGATATGAAAAGTGTTGGTGCAGGGATCCCATAGATTGATCAGGGCAGTCAAATATGCTCGATCCCCCACCATCGACTCTAGATGCATCATCTGCTTGAGCCCAAGGGCATTAAGCCACTCTCAATCCCCAAATGTCAGGGCATCCAAAGCATCAGATAAAATAGTCGGTTGGCGGTACCGACTCTTCACAACCTAAAAAACAATAAAAAACAAAAGATATTAAGTACATACTTAATATAAAAAAAAACATTAAAATAAAACTGTATAGCAAAAAAAAATGAAAATAAATATACAATCAACAAAAAAATAAAAAAAAATCATCCTAGGGTTTCAACCTTAGTGTGAACAAAAAAACAAAACAAAACAAAAAAATCATCCTAGGGTTTCAACCTTAGTATGAACAAAAAAACAAAACAACAAAACAAAAAAAATCATCCTAGGGTTTCAACCTTAGTGTGAACAAAAAAACAAAACAACAAAACAAAAAAAATCATCCTAGGGTTTCAACCTTAGTGTGAAAAAAAAAACAAAACAATAAAACAAAAAAAAAATCATCCTAGGGTTTCAACCTTAGTGTGAACAAAAAAAAAACAAAAAAAAAAAAAATCATCCTAGGGTTTCAACCTTAGTGTGAACAAAAAAACAAAAAAAAAATCATCCTAGGGTTTCAACCTTAATGTGAACAAAAAAACAAAACAAAACAAAAAAAAATAATATTAGGATTTCAACCTTAATATTAATGCAAAAAAAAAGCAAAATAACGCAAAAGAACATTTATATGTGAGTTTTTAACTTCATATACACCACAGATGAATAACAGCAAAAGGAAGGATAATCATACCAGTCTCGCCTCGACTCCTCCACTCAAAAATTTGGTTCTTGCACTCATGATGTCCACAAATTTTAGCAGCGCTCCACTACGCAAACTCGCACTCCTCCTCCTCACTGCTCCAAATTGCCAAGAAAAAATTATTGCAAATGAGCCCAAAACCTAGTTTTGGTCCTTATATAGGTTGTTAGGCCTGTAATCGTTCCACCCTGGTATGAGCACTCTAGTTAGTGCTCATCCCACCTTGGGATGATTAAAAAATTGGTATTCATCCCACCCTGGTATGATTATAGAGCAAGAAATAAAGCAACAAAAACTGCATCCAAAAAATGAACCAAAAACAACAATAAATCTGTCGAAAAAATGTGCATTTGCATCTAACATTCATGGCATGAAAATCTGCCATCAAGGTCACAAATACTCATTATCCTACTCCCTAAGAAGGCTAGCATAGTTGGACCAATCCACGGGAAGGAGGATTTTTGATAATTTCTACCCCAATCGGCATCACAAAAAAGGGTTAAAACCCACCAAAAATAGGTTCGATTGTTGGAAAACTGCATAAGCATTCAATGAAAAACAACTGAAGGCACCCTTACAAACATCATATTGGATCAAGAAACTCATCGTTTTTCTCATTCTGGTCATTCCCCCATCAATTCGTCGCTTGAGGGGGTAGTCACACTTAGTCACCAATCAACAAATACACACCCAATCAATGAAATGGTATGCATTCAAAGAATCATTGACAAAGACAATCACGCTCCTGCTTGGGGCAGAAAACAAGCAATAATCGCAAGCTAAATAAACACTTGGCATTCTAGAAGCATGAAAACAAGGTTCCTCAGACAAAAGGTTGTGCCCTTTGCCTATTCATGCCTGAACAATGTCCAAGATTAAGTACACCTCCTTGAAAAAGGTTACACTTGAGTTAAGCTCCTTAGCTTGTCAGAAGCAAGGATTCAAGAATGTGTGCCCTTTACATACTTCGGGCATAAAACTTTGGTTAGGTTACTAAGAAACCCTAATCATTTAGTGCTTTGGTCATCTATTTTTTCCCAGCACTACACCACACACAGCGCATCCCAAAAAGGGGCATCTATATGTTGAGCAAGGTGCAGCGACAATATTGTCATTGTTGTCAACACAGTCAGATAGATCGGTTGATGCAGTGGACAGGAGTTCAGAGGTTATTCAGAGTATGTATAGTGATGTTAAATGCTTATGAGGATGTTTTTGATGTTTGGGTGAAGTTGTTACAGGTTGTTTGTGCAAAGTTGAAAAAATCATCATGTTGTGGTTGCTCCACAACGTACCCCAAAATTGGGGACCCACCTTTTTGCATATTTTCCAAGAAGACCGAAGTGGCCCATATGCTAAAGATCAAAGAAAAAGCAAAACACCGCAAAGAAAAAAAGTGTCGCGATATCGTGACATGTTGCATTTTTACGGCCAAAAGAGAAGAGAAAGAACAAGGAAGAAAAAGTGTCACGATATCACGACATGTTGCATTTTCACGGACAAAAGAGAAGAGAAAGAACAAGAAAGAAAAAGTGTCACGATATCGCGACATGTTGCATTTTCACGGCCAAAAGAGAAGAGAAAGAACAAGAAAGAAAAAGTGTCGCAATATCGCGACATGTTGCATTTTTGCGGCCAAAAGAGAAGAGAAAGAACAAGAAAGAAAAAGTGTCGCGATATCGCGACATGTTGCATTTTTGCAGCCAAAAGAGAAGAGAAAGAACAAGAGAGAAAAAAGTGTCGCGATATCGCGACATGTTGCATTTTCGCGGCCAAAAGAGAAGAGAAAGAACAAGAGAGAAAAAAGTGTCGCGATATCACGACATGTTGCATTTTCGTGGTCCAAAGCAAAGAGAAAGAGCAAGGAGAAAAAAGTGTCGCGATATCGTGACATGTTGCATTTTCGTGGTCCAAAGCAAAGAGAAAGAGCAAGAAGGAAAAAGTGTCGCGATATCGTGACATGTAGCATTTTCGCGACTCAAAAAGGGCAGGCAGGCAGAGAAACAAAAGTGTCGCGATATCGCGACATGTTGCATTTTTGTGACTCAAAAAGGGCAGGCAGGCAGAGAAACAAAAGTGTCGCGATATCGCGACATGTTGCATTTTTGCCAAAGGAACAAAGTAGTTGATAGTGCATCTGATATTAGTGATGAACACCAGGATAGTGAAACTGAAGACTGCATAGTGACGTGGACCTATAAGGAATAAATCAAAGATTGAATAAGGTAATTTGTCACATAAGGACAAAATTCAATGAATAAGACAAAACGTTACATAAGGAATCTTTAATGATTTGAAATCATCTAAGATGGTCGTTACACATGGAAAGAAGCAGACGCATGCCCATGTGGAGAAAAGGAAACGAAGGGCCACAAAATAGAAACAAAAAGCCTTTTTGGAAACCAAAACACATGCATGCACAAGGGAAGGAGAAAACGAACAGTCATGGAAGGAGAAAACGAACAGTCATGGAAGGAGAAACAAATTTTTTTAGAGGTTTTAAATACGCCATTCAAAGAGGCCATAATATGTTGGTGCTCCTTTCTGTTGGTGCAGATAAATTAGGGGTTGGTGCTCCTTTCTGTTGGTGCAGATAAATCAGGGGTTGGTGCTCCTTCCAATGGGTGCTGGTAAATTGATTGTAAAGTTGGTGCTTTGCAAAGGTTGGATTTGGATGGGAGTCCAAACAGTCATTTTGAGGATGTAGCCAAATCAGTGAACCTCGGTACATCTTGTGTTGTGTGATGTTCTCTTGTTATACTTGCTTTATTTGGTTTCAAGTTTTCATTGTTTCAGCTTTAAGAGTTGAAGATTTAAGTTTTAAAAGAGCTACACTGATTCACCCCCCCTCTCAGTGTCATTGTGAGACTAACAATTGGTATCAAAGTGAGGTTCCTGAACAAGCTTAACCGGCTAGGGTGATCTTGGAAGTGACACAATGGCAGGTGGTGAAGGCTTCTCATCAAACAAAGCACCATTGTTTGACGAAACTAATTACGTATTTTGGAGACTCAGGATGCAGACATATCTTTGTGCTTTGGGATACGACATTTGGGATTCAGTAGATAGTGGATACACAATACCCACCACTTCTCCAACCGATGTTTTCGGTAAGAAACTCTTTGAGAATGACTCAAAAGCAAAGAATGCTATCATGTGCGGATTAGTGGACAGTGAACTGGTAAATATTATGAGTTGTAAAATGGCAAAAGAAATATGGGACAAACTGAGGAGCATTCATGAAGGAGACGTTAAGATCAAGGAGGCCAAGTTACAAACACATCGAGCTCAGTTCGAAGTATTAAAGATGAATGACGATGAGAACATAGAGGTATATATGCTAAGAGTTAATGAAGTCATTAATGCGATTAGAGGACTCGACGAGGAAATCAAAGATTTTTTCATCGTGAAAAAGGTATTAAGATCTCTTCCCCAAAGATTTGATTCTAAATTTTCAGCTATAGAAGAAGCTAAAGATCTAAATTCTTTTAGTATGGATGAGATGCATGGTTCTTTGACTGCATATGAGATGAGAATAGGAAAATCTAAACCCACAGATAGAGAATCTACTTTTAAATCCCATAAAAATATGAAAGCAAAACAAGAATCCGAGGAAGAAGAGACATCAGATGAAATGGAAGCAAACTTTGTTCGAAAACTAAAAAGGGGAAAAGGAAAATACAGAGGAAAGTTATCGTTTAAATGTTTCAATTGTGGAGGCATTGGGCATTTTGTAGCTAAATGTCCACTTAATGAGAAGAACAAAAGTGATGAAGGATCACACCAAGAAAGAAGTGACTAGAAGAAAAAAAAAAATTTTAGAAAAGGCAACTTCAAGAAGAAAAGTTTCATCTCCAAGAATGTCAGTTCATTAGAAGATAGCTACAGTGAGGATTCTGAAAAGGAAACAGGTGAAGCTCTTTTCATGGCACTCAAAGAAGAAAAAAATAAAAAGAACAGGAATGTGATGAAGAAGAAATTGATGCAGAAGTAAATTTGGAAGAGGAACTAATTGTAGCTCTAGATGAATTGAAGATAGAAAGAAAAAAGAATAAGAAAATTTCAAGAAAGCTTGAGGATGCAAATGAAATCATAACCAGTTTGAAAGTATAGATAGAAGAATCCAAGAAAATATCTGAAGATCTCGAAGTGCAAATAACCATGAAAATAGATTATTGCAAGCAAGCTAGAAGAAGAGACTGTTGGTTTAAGGATGCAGATAGAAGAGATGAATCGTAAAATTAGTTGTTATCACAAACGTGAAGAAAGTTCTATGAAGCTGGATAAGATCATAAATAACCAAAAGACTACATGCATCAAATTTGGTTTGGGCTTTGATGAAGGAGAATCATCAAATGGATCAAAGGCCATAAATGAAGAATCCATAAAGAATGAAGATAAGAAACAGGTTGATCAAGAAAAATTGACTCATGCAAAAGAAAGCAATAATGCAAGGCACGAAAGGAGAATTGACAATGATGGATTCACCAATGTCACACATCAAAGAAGAAGAAGATTTATGGCTCCTACGACAACATGGCAAAGACCATCACCCAGGTTCAATCATCTCTTTTATGGTTACTATTTTAAATGCAATGGTTATGGACATAAGATTTCAGATTGCAAGTATAATGTAGGACCAAGGAATTTTACCAATAGAAATGTTTTTTCACCTTTGATGGATTATGCAGTAGAATGTTATAACTATCATAATTTTGGGCACATTGCAAGAAATTGTCGAAGTACATTTGCATCAAATCAATTTTAGGGAAGAAAATTTCAACCAAATGGAATGAGACAAAATAGAAAATTTCCCAAAAAACATGCACAAGCTACTAAAAAAGAAAAGTCAAAACAAGAGCCCAAAACTATAATCAAACCAGAGTGGAAAGAAAAAGAGTGATCTAAGGAAGAAAAGGAATCCCTGATCGTACAAATAGCATTTAAAGCATAGAATAAATCTGCACCATGGATACTTGATAGTGGATGCTCCAATCATATGACAGGTGACAAACAAAAATTTGAGAAGTTACAGCAATATGAAGGTGGTTCAATAAAATTTGGAAATAATGATGGAGCTAAGATAGTTGGCAAAGGTTCAGTTAAGATCAGTGACAAAAAAATCAAGTCAAAATAAGTCTTGTTTGTGGTTGGTCTGAAGCATAACTTGTTGAGCGTAAGTCAGATTTGTGATAGAGGTCATGAAGTGATTTTTAAGAAGCATGGTTGTGAAGTCAGAAAAGAAAACAGTGGAAAGTTGATAGCAACTGGATCGAGGACATCTAGCAACCTGTACACTCTCTCAGAGACTTTAGAAGGAGCTTGCTTGATTGGATAGGAAGAAGAAAATTGGTTGTGGCACAAGAGGCTCGGTCATATCAGTTTTGACAATCTAGTAAAAATCAGCTCAAAAAGGCAATGAGAGATATTCCCACCATTGGAAAACCATCAAATAGCATTTGTGCTTCATGCCAAAAGGGGAAGCAAACTAGAGTCTCATTTAAAACAAAAGAGTACTACACAAGCAAACCTTTGGAACTAATACATACTGATTTATGTGGACCCATGAGAACGCAAAGCATAAATGGTGACAAATATTTTATGTTGTGTATAGATGACTATTCCAGGATGACATGGGTACTATTTTTGAAGCATAAATCAGAATATTTTGAGATGTTCAAGGTTTTCAAAAACCAAGTTGAGAATCAAACAGGAAAAAGGATTAAATTTTTAAGATCAGATAGAGGAGGAGAGTTCATTTCAGAGGATTTTATAGAGTACTATGAAAAATATGGTATTAGGAGACAGTTTTCAGCAGCCAGGACACCTCAACAGAATGGTGTGGTAGAAATAAAGAACAAGATAGTGCAGGAAATGGCATGGACTATGTTGACTGAGAGCAAAGTAGCAGACAGATTTTGGAAAGAGGCAGTCCATACTGCGGTATACATCCAAAATAGGTGCATGTTGAGGACGCATGAAAGCAAAACTCCTTATGAGTTGTGGTTCGGTAAAAATGCAACAGTAAGATACTTTAAAGTTTTTGGCAGCAAGTGTTACATCAAAAGAACTGAAGAAAACCTTGGTAAGTTTGAAGATAGAGTGGATGAAGGTATTTTTCTTGGCTATTCGTCAAAAAGCAAAGCTTACAAATGCTACAACAAGAGGCTAAGGAAAATTGTGGATAGTGCCAATGTTAAAGTTGATGAAGGTAGGGAACGAGTAATTAGCTATGAAGAGAACTACCCAATTTATGAAGAGGTTATTGAAGGAGATGAGGAAAAGGAAACGAAAAAGAAACAAAAAATTGACTCAAATGATTCAAACAGTGATTCAGAAGTGGAAGAAAATAAGAAATTCAAAATAGGCAGCTAGCAGAAAGATCATCCTAGAGAGAAAATAATTGGAGACCCCACAGTTGGTGTTCAGACAAGAAGAAGAGTAGTAAGTAACTACTCTCTATTATCCAACATTGAGCCCAAAAATGTTGTTGACACAAGCAAAGATGAAAGTTGGATGAAGGCAATAAATGAAGAATTAGATCAGATCGAGAAAAAAAAAACTTGGGAGTTAGTACCAAGACCTACAAATAAAAATATAATCGGTACTAAATGGGTCTTTCGAAACAAATTGAATGAAGACGGACAGGTAGTCAGGAATAAAGCAAGATTGGTATGTAAAGGCTATGCACAAGTTGAAGGTATTGACTTTGAGGAAACCTTTGCACCTGTGGCTAGACTAGAGGCAATTAGAATGTTTCTGGCTTTAGTAGTTTACAAGAATTTCAAAGTTTATCAAATGGATGTGAAATCAGCATTTTTGAATGGGAAACTTGAAGAAGAGGTTTATATTGAGCAGCCAGATGGTTTCCAACTTGGTGATGATCCCAACTTGGTTTGCAAGTTGAAGAAAGCATTATATGGCTTAAAATAGGTACCCCAAGCATGGTATGCAAGGCTAGACAACTATCTTACTCAACAAGGGTTCAAGAAAGGTATGGTGGATAGTAATTTGTATGTCAAAATAGAAAATGGCCATCTTATTGTTCTTGTTGTATACGTAGATGATATCATATTTGGCAGCAACAAAGATGAGTCGTGTAAATATTTAGCAAATAAGATGCAAAAAGAATTTGAAATGTCAATGATTGGTGAACTTTCGTATTTCCTCAGGTTGCAAGTTAATCAAAATGAGAAGGGCATATTTATTTCTCAAATTAAATATGTGAAAGAGATGCTAAAAAAGTTCACAATGGAGGATTGTAATCCAGTTAGCACTCCCATGATGACAGGTTGCAAGTTGAGCAAGGATGACAAATCTCCACATGTTGATCAAACCATGTACAGATCTATGATTGGGAGCTTATTGTACTTGACAGCTACCAGACCAGATATTTTGTAGGCAATATGCATGGTAGCACGATTTCAGGCTAGTCCCAAGGAGACTCATGTGACAACAGTGAAGAGGATTCTTCGGTACCTCAAGGGTACTATGGAGTATGGGTTATGGTATTCGAAAGGTAAGGACTTCACCCTTATTGCGTATTCAGATGTAGATTGGGCAGGATGTGTAGATGACATAAAGAGTACCAATGGAGGTGCATTCTATCTTGGAGACAGGTTGGTCACGTGGCACAGTAAGAAACAAGAGTCAGTCTCCTTATCCACAGCAGAGGCAGAATATATTGCAGTGACAACGTGTTGTACGTAGGTATTATGGATGAAACAAACCCTAAAAGATCTTGGTATTAACTTCAGTGAGCCAATTTCAGTTAAGTGTGATAACACCAGTGCCATTAACATCTCAAAGAATCTGGTTATGCATTCTCGCACAAAACATATTGCTATCCGGTATCACTTTTTGAAGGAGAAAGTTGCGGAAGGTGAGGTTAAGTTGGATTTTGTTCCAACAATAGAGCAAGTAGCGGATATCTTCACAAAACCGTTGCCCAAGGAAGTCTTTGAGTACCTTCGCAATAAATTGGGAGTGGTCACGCTTCCCAAGAATTGACTAGCTATCGGGACCACATTCTCAGGGGGAGCATTTGTGTATTTGTTTATCTTTTTGCTCATGTTTGTGATTTTTTCTAAGTGTAATAATTTTTTCTTGAGAATGTTGTGCATGGACTCAGGGGGAGTTTGCAGTAGCCCTTTGGTATTGTTGTCAAAGGGGGAGAAGAGTTACAGGAAATTGCACGTGTGTTGCCAACAATTCCAAAGGGGGAGATTGTTGAGCAAGGTGCAACGACAGTATTGTCATTATTGTCAACATAGTCAGATAGATCGGTTGATGCAGTGGATAGGAGTTCAGAGGTTATTCAGAGTATGTACAGTGATGTTAAATGCTTATGAGGATGTTTTTGATGTTTGGGTGAAGTTGTTACAGGTTGTTTGTGCAAAGTTGAAAAAATCATGTTGTGGCTGCTCCACAACGTACCCCAAAATTGGGGACCCACCTTTTTGCATATTTTCCAAGAAGACCGAAGTGGCCCATATGCTAAAGATCAAAGAAAAAGCAAAACACCGCAAAGAAAAAAAGTGTCGCGATATCGCGACATGTTGCATTTTCGTGGCCAAAAGAGAAGAGAAAGAACAAGAAAGAAAAAGTGTCGCGATATCGCGACATGTTGCATTTTCATGGCCAAAAGAGAAGAGAAAGAACAAGAAAGAAAAAGTGTCATGATATCGTGACATGTTGCATTTTCGCAGCAAAAGAGAAGAGAAAGAACAAGAAAGAAAAAGTGTCATGATATCGCGACATGTTGCATTTTCATAGCCAAAAGAGAAGAGAAAGAACAAGAAAGAAAAAGTGTCACGATATCGCGACATGTTGCATTTTCATGGCCAAAAGAGAAGAGAAAGAACAAGAGAGAAAAAAGTGTCGCGATATCGTGACATGTTGCATTTTCACGGTCCAAAGCAAAGAGAAAGAGCAAGGAGAAAAAAGTGTCGCGATATCGTGACATGTTGCATTTTCACGGTCCAAAGCAAAGAGAAAGAGCAAGAAGGAAAAAGTGTCGCGATATCGCGACATGTAGCATTTTCATGACTCAAAAAGGGTAGGCAGGCAGAGAAACAAAAGTGTCATGATATCGCGACATGTTGCATTTTTGCGACTCAAAAAGGGCAGGCAGGCAGAGAAACAAAAGTGTCATGATATCACGACATGTTGCATTTTTGCCAAAGGAATAGAGTAGTTGACAGTGCATCTGATATTAGTGATGAACACCAGGATAGTGAAACTAAAGACTACATAGTGACGTGGACCTATAAGGAATAAATCGAAGATTGAATAAGGTAATTTGTCACATAAGGACAAAATTCAATGAATAAGACAAAACGTTACATAAGGAATCTTTAATGATTTGAAATCATCTAAGATGGTCGTTACACATGGAAAGAAGTAGACGCATGCCCATGTGGAGAAAAGGAAATGAAGGGCCACAAAATAGAAATGAAAAGCCTTTTTGGAAACCAAAACACATGCATGCACAAGGGAAGGAGAAAACGAATAGTCATGGAAGGAGAAAACGAACAGTCATGGAAGGAGAAAACGAACAGTCATGGAAGGAGAAACAAAAAATTTTAGAGGTTTTAAATATGCCATTCAAAGAGGCCATAAGTGTTGGTGCTCCTTTCTATTGGTGCAGATAAATTAGGGGTTGGTGCTCCTTTCTATTGGTGCAGATAAATCAGGGGTTGGTGCTCCTTCCAATGGGTGCTAGTAAATTGATTGTAAAGTTGGTGCTTTGCAAAGGCTGGATTTGGATGGGAGTCCAAACAGTCATTTTGAGGATGTAGCCAAATCGGTGAACCTCGGTACATCTTGTGTTGTGTGATGTTCTCTTGTTATACTTGCTTTATTTGGTTTCAAGTTTTCATTGTTTTGGCTTTAAGAGTTGAAGATTTAAGTTTTAAAAGAGCTACACTGATTCACCCCCCCTCTCAGTGTCATTGTGAGACTAACACTGTAGACACCAAAATAACACCAATCTAATTATGTGACTACAAGCACTGACAGAATTGGCATACATACCCCCTAGGGTAGCCCCCAGAGGTTAAATAGTGGTCCTAACTACTCCCAAATCAGTTTTGGAAGGTCAAAGGTCAATTTGGCACCTTTTTAGCACTTTTATCCCTATTCGTCCCACCTTGGGATGATTAGAATCCTATTCGTCTAACCCTAGGATGATTAGCAGCAATCATTCCAAGGTGGGACTATTAGCAGGTTTGACTGGCAAAAAGTTAAACCTTTGACAAATGGTAGCCCAGATCTGCCACCCAAATTCACCTTCAAGGCATGCAATTATGAGGAACAATTTCAAATCAGAGAGAGGGACTTCATTCAAGCATGCCCTGATCATGGAGGCCTCATTCAAGGAGGCCCTAAATCAGGGAGGAATATTCTCTCCCCCAAAAAGGGCATGGTGAGCCAAGTGGCACCCTCGCATGCACATTCAAAGGAGACCCCTAGGTCTATAAAAGTGTGAGCCTCCTAACCCCAAAAAAAATATAGATGGAGCATTTGGAGCAACAAAGTGCTGCCAAATTGTACCCCCATTCCTCTTTGTGCTTCCTACATCCCTAATTTCTCTTTTGGAAGAGAGGTTATCGGGTGAACACTAGGAACGCAATAAAGACCCAAAACCCAAGAAATTGGCCACAATGCCACACCAAACTCATCAAAACAACCCCTTAGGATGTTTTGAACCCATCGCACTTGGATTGGTGCCAAAACTAAGCCCCAAACGATGCGCGTCCTGCCCCTAGGCACCCTTTGCACTATTGTAGTCCTAATCGTCCCACCTCGGAGCAATTAAAAATTCATGCATGATTTCTTTACTATTATTTTTGCATTATGTTGTATCTAATGTACTTATGCTACTTTCCAAGTTTCATTTCTTTTTGACATGATTTGACCTTGTTTTTATCATTTTATGCGCTTACTAACCTATAGGGAGCGTCGTCAGATACAGGACAATCTAGGCAGAATCTAAAAATATTACCTTTTGGGTCATCTCAAAATTCCCCTTTTAGTCTAACCCCAAGTTTATAGGATTTTTGGGGGCCTCTAGGTAGGACATTTGCAAGGTCACTCTTGCACATTTTGTGATAGTCCCCAGCATCCCACCCTAGAGTGATTAGAAATCTGTGCATGATTTCCTAACTTTTATTTTTGCAATGTGTCCTTGATGATGTCTCCATGCCTCTGTCAAAGTTTAAATTCATTATGACATGTTTTGACCATTGTTTCATTCATTTATACATTAACTAGCCGGAGGCTTTGGGAATTGCATGTTTTCCTATATCCGCATATGCTATTAACTATTTTCTATTTTTCTATGTATAGGATATCTACCTCTAGGAACACCACAGGGGCAGCAAGGAATGATGAACACATGGACACAAGCGACGACAAATTTTGGCCCACCCATTTCAAATGTGGGCATGCGAAAGACATTGGAAGCGTACCATCCGTTGATGTAACGAACTATATCAAATGTTCTAATCCCTAGAATGGGGACGTATTGTAACCAAATTAAAATAAACATTAATAAAATATGCCCCACTTTATTTTTCTTACATCTTGTTTCTGCATCATTTCCTTCTTGCATTTGTTCATCGCATTTCGTAGGACTTAGCATCTATACGGTATCCATTTTTGTTTGCATCATATCTGGTACATCGTCCTTCTACATTCGCTTTCAGGAACATCACCATGCATTTTGCAAACACTTAGTCATTTCTTGAAAGCTTTCTTCTCTTTTTTTTTAAAGAATTTCTTTGAAAAGAATTCATTACAAAGTGCAGAAAAGAAATCAAATACAAAGTGCATAAAGGAAGGGGAAATATTTGTGCAATGTATATACATATGTTACAATGAGCTCACTTCTTATATATAGTAGAGCTTGAGGTGGAAACCATTCACCGAAATTGGTTGTATGTTTCCCTCTGGATCCTTCAACTGAAATACATTAGAGTCTTTAGCTTCCACTATTTCGAAAGGACCATCCCAAAAGAAATCAAACTTTTCATGCTTGCCTAGTTTTGCCCTATCAACATTCCATTTGAGAACTGAGTCTCAAACTTGGAGTTTTCTAAAACTAGAATTTGTATCAAACCATGCTTTAATGTTTGATGAATGCTTTTAAAAATGATCATATTTTTGATTTTTGTTCTCTTCCAATCGCAGCAAGTGTGTCAACCTGGTTTTTACTGGATCATCCTCTAATTCTTCTTTTTTACCGACAAGCTTAAGCGCTTGGATATCTAATTGAATCGGTAATGTCGACTCTTTTCCATATACCAGTGCATAAGGAGAAGTTTTTATGGAATTTTTAATAGTAATCTTGTCTACCCATAGAGAATGGTTGAGCAATAGGTGCCAACTCCTTTTGTTACCTTCTAGAGATTTTCTCAAAATCCTTAATAGGTTTTTGTTGGTAGATTATGCAAGTCCATTACCTTGTGGGTAATAATTTGAAGTATTTTTATGAGTGATGCCATACTTGCTGGAAAAATCAAGGTACTTTGCTCCTATGAAATCAGGGTCATTATCACTCACCAAAGCTTTTAGGACTCCAAATTTGAAAATCAAATTCTCCATAAAGTTAATTACAACTTCCTGGTCTGCCCTCTTTGTAGGAATGGCCTCCACCCATATAGTAAGATAGTCTGTAGCTATCAAGATAAACTTATGCTCTACTAAAGAATTAGGATTTATAACTCCTATGAAATATAATCCCCATTGTTGAAAAGGCTCCTCAACTTGAATAGGTTTCAGAGGAGATGAAGCATTTTTGGTTCTTCCAACGTACCTCTGACATTTGTCACAAGCCTAGGTAACTTTAAAAGCATAATTGAACATAGAATGCCAATAATAGCCTACTCTTATTATCTTCAAATCTGTAACTCTACCTGAGCTATGACCACCTACTGACCCTCCATGAAATTCTTCTATGACTCTTTTTTGTTGGTCCTCCTTCAAATATTTTAGGAGAATACCATCCAAGTTTCTTTTGAACAACCCTTCAGGTAGTAATACATATTTTAGAGCATGAAGTCTATACCTCCTTCTTTGATAAGGATTTAGATCAGGTGGGTAGATCCCATTTTGGAAATACCTGGTCATTTGCTCGATCCAATCAGAATCTGGAGTGTGTACAATCTCTATTTGATCCTCTTATGTTATCTGACAAGCTATCATTTTTGCCAATGCTAAAGCATCTATCAATCCTTGGCACAAGGATCTACCTCTTACCAGCTTGGTGGGACATATTTCTACATAATATTCTTGGATCTTAGTAATCCAACCAGCCCTTTTATCACCTAGGTCACCTTGTAAAATAAAACTTCTTACATTTGGATGAACCACATATACTAGGGTTTTGCTTTGTACTAGATATTGTCTAAACTTCTTTAGCGACTTCATCACAACGAACACTTGTCTTTCAATAAAGTTATATTTTACCTGATAATCATGTAAAGTATGACTCCAAAAGAACACAGGGTGTTCATCCCCTTGATTATATCTCTAGGTGAGTATTGAGGCATAACTCTCTTTAGCTCCATAAGCATAGAGAATAAAATATTTAGTGAAATCAAGATTTATCAAGACTAGGGTTGTTGCAATGGATTGCTTGATGACCTCAAAAGCTTACTTCCTAACCTCAATCCACTTGAACTCTTGCCTTTTTCTTGAGTAGTTCAGATATAGGCCTCACTTTCTGTGCAAAATCAGAAATGAATTTCCTGAAGAAATTGATTTGACCTAGGAAGGACTACAAGGTCTTCTGATTAGTAGGCAAAGGAATAGCTAGAATTGCTCTAATTATTTCTGGATCTATGGCCATACCTTCCTTTGAGACCACATGGCCTAATATTTTTCCCTCATGTACTACAAAAAATGACTTCTTAGGATTCAGTGAGATACCAAATTCTCTGTATTTTTGAAAAACCTGTTCCAAATGAGATAGATGATCATTTTTATCATGAGAAAACACCGTCATGTCATCTAGGTAAATTAGAATAACTTTGTTTATAAGTGTACCAAAGGCATATTCCATGGCCCTCTAAAATGTAGCTCTAGCATTAGACATCCCAAAGGGCATTCTATGATAGGCAAATGTACCCCATTTTGTGGTGAATGTTGTTTTGTATTGGTCTTCGTATTTTACCCAAATTTAGTTATATCCAGAGTAACCATCCAATAGTGAGAATATTTCTGCTCCATCTACCACTTGTAATATCTGGTCAATCTGAGGGAGGGGGTAGTGATCCTTGAGGGATGCTTGATTTAGATTTCTAAAATCTACGCATAGGTGTATATCCCCATTCTTATTTTTTACGGGTACCATATTGTCTACCCAAGTGGAATGTTTTATTGGATATATTATCCTAGCCTTTAGTATCTTTAAGAGTTCCTCTCTCATAATGGCTTCTATCCTCGGATTGATAGGCCTCTATTTTTGTCGGAATGGTTTAGCATCGGGTTCTAACTCAATAGTATGCTGGATAATCCTTTTATCATACACCTTAAGGTCTTCATATGACCAAGCCACAGTGTCTTGGTATTTTAAGCATAAAGTTTTAATCTCTTCTGCTTCCTCAGGTGAACACTGGATCCCAATATTGAGCTTCTTTCCTATTTTGACCTCCACTTCTTTATAGATATTTTCACCGACCTTCATGGCTCCAACCTTCTTTCTATATTCATTATCAAATAGACTTTCAAGGGTGACCAATCCCCTTGGAATATGATTGTTTCTTAGTTGGATAAAGTCTTGCTGATCTATTTCCTCCAAGTCTTCCTCTTGGATAGTTGAGAGGCATGCTTCTCTTATCATAAAATCCAGAATTTGTTCATCACTTTCAAAAACCTACCATAATATCTTCTTGTCTAGCACTGTAGTTCTGAAAACCATTTTAATTCCCTTGGTCTTCTTAGTTCCAAAATCTATAGGAGGATTGAAATTAGCTCCCTTCGTTGCCAATGAATCTGCTAGGTGATTCTCTTCTCTAGGCACAAAACTTAGATTCAGGGCATCAAATGAATCCATTAGGTCCCATACCCTATTCTTGTAAGATTTTAAGTAATGGTGCTTACTATTGCACTTATTCCTTACCTGATGGACTATCAACTCAGAATCACCATATATGTTCAAAATATTGATGCCCATGCTTTCTTCTTGCATCAATCCAAGGCACAGAGCCTCATACTCTACATCATTGTTAGTACATGACCATGTCATTCTATAAGCAAAATTCTTTATCCCTTTTGATTGTGATTGTAGAACCACACCAGCCCCTGCACCATTTCTACATTTAGCACCATCAAAATGCATAACCCATGTTTCCTTGTTTCTTAGGGATTGATTAGAAATAGTAGGGAGTTTCTTTTCCAATTTAGTTGTGATGTTGTATGTACCCATACTAGTTCCAAATTGACTATAGTCTTCTATGAAAGGCAACTCATCTTCAATATCTAGCTCCTCAATGTTTTCCACTAGCTCAAATTCCTCCAAAGGATTAAGATTGCACATATCTTCTTCAATATTTTCAATATGATAAGCAACTAGTTTCTCAGGTGTTATCCTTATCCTTTTTCCTTTGAAAGGGATTACCATGCTAGAATAATCCATGTACATACATCCCCCTAGCTTTGCAATAAATTCTCTTGAGAGGCATAACCCAAAATAGGGTTCTAAGTCCACCACCACTATTTCCTGCACCACCATTACCTCGGAAGCTCTGTGCAACCTCATCAATACATCTTTAATAACCCCAACTATCTTGATAGGTGTCCCATCTAGTTGCAACACTCCAAGACAAGATCGGGTATATTCCATACCCATTTCTTCATAGACCACCTTAGGCATAACTATGGTTGATGCTCCTGAATCAATCATACAATTTTGGACTACCCATCCTTCCATTCTTAAGGATATGTAGAAAGGGGGAGGTTTGATTTTTAGAATAACAGGTGTCATTTATTTATTTTTTGGTGGTATACTGAGGATGGTGGTGGTTGGTCTATTCTAGGGATTTTTGCTGAGGGAAGATTTAAGCAGGTCAATCTGGCCTGAAATGAAAAGAGTGTCATACAAGCTAGCTTTTGATGGAATCCTTTTCATCTCCTCAATAATGTTGTACTCAAACTTGGTCAGGGATAGTATTTCTAGTCCTCTATCTGGCTCACCATATTTCCTTTTGTATTTTTGGGTTGCCTCTAATATTTGTCTTTTGGTAATAGAGGGGAACCTGAGCCTTTCTTGATCCTCACCCTTGGATATCATTCTGTCTCCTTCTATTTCTCTTTCAGGATTTTTAGGGAGACTATCTATCTTCTCCTTCCCTCTAGCTCAAGGAATAGGAAAAGTGTCACTACTTTGAGGGGGAAGTAATATTTATTTTTAGAAGGGACCTGGAATTGTCCCATATTCTAGGGGTCTACTTGTAAAGCTTTCTTTCTAGACCTTGTCATAACAACAATAAGACTTTCTTCCTCTAAATCTTTTTCAACCATGATCTGATCAAGGTGCCATAACATATTAACCCTCCCCTTCTGATTCCTTTCATCTTGATCCATAGCTTTTTGAACATGGTGTTGATACATCACACAATATTGTGAGTCATGGGGGTCATTGCATACCAAACACCAAATATTTGCAAGAGTGGTATCTGCAGAACACTCTAGCTCCTCATATGCTGCATTCACCCTAACCCCAATACTATTACTAGGACCAGGCCTTTGATATTTGTTTACATATGGGAATATCCTCTATTGTGACCTTTCCTGATCTCTCTTTTCCATCGAATTCATTCTGTTACTCAGATTTTTCATGGTATTTTGTATATCCAAAATAGCAGACAATTCTTGAGAAGGTTGAGAAGGAAGGGGAGGAAAAGGAGGTGTGGAGGATACAGGTTTAGACCAAGGAATCAGATTCATTTGTGGAGATGGATATGGTAAAGAAATGGGGTCCATGTAGGAGGGCTTTGTGGATTGCTCATGGCTACTATTGGTTTATGAGTTATAGGGCAACACGATTTTGGGGGGAATTATTCCCACATTGATCAGGATATTTTCAGCATGGACGACTACATTATAAACTTGGGGGAAGGTTTCTACTCCAGATTTTTGTGTTTGCAAACCTAGCTCTGATCCTAGGGCTCAAATATAATACATGTAAGCCAAACATGTAGCTGGTCTAGCAGTGGGGGAATTCTCTTCCATGTTCTGCTAAATATCAAATTAAAATCTAAGATAGTTTCTTGCTAGATTTTTTGCATGGTTGTAAATTGATTCAATAGAGAAAAGGGATCAACAGATTCATTAAATTCTTCTATGAATGGCTCATCCAATGATTTCCATGAAGTGATAGAATTATATTCTAGAGTTCTAAACCAATGCAATATCTTTCCATGAAAGGACAGGGCTAGAATTTTGACAATAATATTTTCCTCTTTTATGTTGTGGATTGCTACCAGATTCAAGATATCTTGGCAATGCTCATAAGATATTTTCCCAAATCCATCATACATGGGGGTTGCCTTAGATATAGCCTGGGGGATGGCATCCATTTGGGCTAATCTAAGGGGCCTAGTTGAATCCCAGTTAGGGTACTTTTGTAGTGGCTGATTAGGAACCACATTTTGTGCCATATTTTTGGCTATAGGTCTTCTTGGGGGAACTATTGGGTTTTCTTCTAGAAGCTCTTCTTCTTCAATAAAATATTGATCTAAACTTTTGATAACAATAACCCCTCTTTGAGGTAACTCACAATGAAAGAAAGAATCAGGGTTGTTCCTCTTGAAAGACCTGGTATACATGAAAGGGTACTGGTCTACAATACTTTTTTGGGGTCTTCTGACTAGGGAGTTTCTAGGTGAACTTTCTTTTCTCTGCTAATAAGGTCAAGACAATTCACCAAATATTGATTCCTTCGGGTTGAGATAACAATAACTCTTTATATGGGTTTCGTGTTCCTTGTGAACGGTCCCACTAGGTGTGCCAAAAACTATTGGGCACTGAATTGCACCAAGTTTTCACTCGATACTACGACTTTCTATCTTCCTACTTTCTATCCAAGCTTGCACCCGATAGTTGTAGCTCAGCACTCAACATTGGATGGACCAAAACAAGGGTTTTCGATCCAACCTCCAGAGTAGGCTGGTTCCTTGTCAACTTAGCAAGTTGTTGACATAATTATGCTCACTTAGGGTTTGGATTTTAGGGTAAGAGAAGGTTAGGGCTAGAGATATGTGGATAATAGTGGATGGATAGGTTAACAACATTGCACTACCATAAAAATCTCCCAAAAAACCATGCTAAGGACATATACTCAGATCAACATTTATCCCAAAATAGATTGTTTCATATATTAAAGCACAACAAAGAAATGTTGTAGTAAGCAATTTCAATATCCAAGGAATGATAATCCAAATAACAAAATTCACCAAACACCTAGATTTCACAGAAATGTACTTCCTAACCACATAGAACTAATTCAAAAGTAGATTTCAATTACTTATAACATCTAGTAATCCAAAATTTGGCACAAACTAACCATCAAATTATTTACAGAAATGCAACTAAGAAATCTGAACCTCTGACATCAAGCATGAGAATGTGAACTTGAGGTGAAGATCAATGTATTGCTCCTTTCATTTAGCTCTTTAGGAATATTTACAATGGTACAGGAAAACACGCTAGAGCCGACCCTTAAAAATGAGGGTTCGACCTCTACTTATAGTTTTCTCATTACAATAAACAAGAAACAATACCAAAGATCTTGTTACAACAACACAACAAAGATATTTAGCTGGCATTAGCTCATTGGTCCATCCTCCAAGAATTCTGTTGAAGGAAAGTCTGCCATGGTAGCTTGGGGTCTCTGCAACTTGTTGATCACTCAATGGAACTAAATTTTAGATCGTTAAAGATCATGCATCTCCATCGATCCTTCTTGGGAGTGAATTACCACCATTGATCTATAACCACCTCTGGTTTGATCTTCTTGGAAAACCCTCGATGCTTCATCTTCCAACCGACTATTACAAATTCTGACGCAACAATATCTTTTAAACCACCAATATTTGGTAGCTTAACCTCCACCATTGATTCTCTTCATCACATGATTCAGATTCAATCCGGCACAAGCTAAACACCATTCCACTTTAAAATTGATGACGTCATATTTTAATCAGAAGCAATGGAATCTCCAATCTAGATCTCTGATATCTGAACATCGAATCTGCTCTAGGATCTATCATATTCAGCATTATATTCTTCAATCCACATTAGAATATTGATGATGTCACCTCTTTCTTATAGCCTTTGCGGATTTCATTTCGGATAGAGCAAACGCTAATCACCAATCCGGGTCTGGAGCTAGTCACATACTTCTTCCATCATGAATCCACACTTTTATTATTCCACCACCCCGTATTATCTTCATTCCAGAAAGGAAATACTTGTTCATTCCCCGAATCACCAATCCACACTTTTTTGCCAGTGACATCATCATCTCCTTGAAAATTTTGTGGATTTGAAGGTAGCATTAATCTAGAGCTGAAAACAAAAGGACCTTCCCAGAATCGGATATTCAATATACAAATATGCCATTCCATACTTTTCTACCACTGACATCATCGTCTCTTAGGAAATTTTGTGGATTTGAGATCTGCCATCATTCTGGAGCCAGAGTGAAATCACCCGAAATCGCTCCAAACATGAAAACTTCACTAACTATTGAGCGGATTCATATCTTCTGATCTAGTTTCGCTTCAAAGCATACTGCAAGGTTTGTGGAATGATGATTTTATCACTTAGTCAAAATTATACAAAATTTTACTAAGTATGTAGGCATTTTGGGCGTACAATTGTCAATCAAGTAAGAGAAAGGTGTAGTAGCAAACATCATTACCTAAAAACATACAGAAATAGGGTATGAGATTTGATGGAATCTTTTGATGCCCTAAATATTAATTTTATTCCTAGAAGATAGAACACCTTGGTTGATTCCTTGTTAGTGAGGGGAGCTAATTTTAACCCTTTTATAGATATAGGAGTTACAAAATACAAAGGGATCAAAAATATTTTTAATCCCGCAATACCAGACAAGCAAATTTTTTGGCAGGTTTTTGAAAATGATGAACATATCATTGATTTCCTAGTGAGGGAAGCCTATCTATAAACCATTCAAGAGGAAATTCCAAATGAGATAGACCAAAAATATGTCATCCAATTAAAAAACAATCATATAACTAGGGGTTTGGTCACTCTAGAGAGTTTTTTTGACAATGAAGATAGGAAAAAGATCAAATCTATGGAAATCAATGAAAATATCTACAAGGAAATTAAGATCAAAAAGGAAAAGAAGATCAAATTTGGAGTTTGATGTTCTCTGGAAGAAGAGGAGGATATCAAAGTTCTATGCCTAAAATACCAAGACATTATGACTTGGTCATATAAATATCTTAAAGTATATGACAAGAAGGTGATCCAACATACAATTGAGTTAGAACAAAATGCAAAACCCTTCAGGTAGAAACAGAGGCCTATGAAACCCAATATTGAAGCCATAATTAAGGAATAAATTTTAAAGCTACTGAAGGCTAAAATCATATATCCAATCAAGAATTTTATCTAGGTATCTAACTTGGTCATAGTAAGGAAAAAGAATGGTGACATCCATTTGTGTGTGAATTTTAGGAATCTCAACCAAGCATCATTAAAAGACCACTATCCTCTCCCTCAAATTGATAATATTTTATAGATTGTTGCATGAGCAGAGAGGTTCTCACTGTTATATGACTTCTTTGGTTATAACTAAATTTGGGTGAAATATATGGATTAGTTCAAAACAATATTCACCACCAAATGGGGTACTTTTATCTATCATAGAATAACTTTCGATCTGTCCAATGTGAGAGCCACATTCTAAAGAGTAATGGATTATGTCTTTGGAGAGCTAATCAACAAAGTTATTTTTATATACTTGGATGACATGACTATATTTTCTCATAAGAAGTAAGATCACCTAGCACATTTGGAGCTAGTGTTTAAAAATTGCAAGGAATTTGGCATCTCTCTTAATCTGAAGAAGTCATTTTTTGTAGTTCATGAGGGAAATTTGTTAAGCCATTTGGTCTATAAAGAAGGTATGGCTATTTATATAGATATATTCAAATCAATCCTTGCTCTTCTATTACCCATGAAAAAGAAGGCTTTGCAGTCCTTCTTCGGTTAGATCAATTTTATCAAAAAATTCATCTCAATTTTTTCTCAAAAGGTGAAACCTATCTCAGAAGTACTAAAGAAAAATACAGATTTCAAATGGAGTAAAGTGAGAAAAAAATCTTTTGAGATCATAAAATAATCCATTTCCATTGCTCTAGTTCTAGTGAACCCTGATTTCAACAAATATTTCATTTTGTATGCTTATGAAGCTGAAGAAATATATGCATTTGTGCTAACTCAAAAAAACTATGAGGGATATGAACACCCCATATTATTTTGGATTTAGACTCTCCACGAATATCAGGTCAAGTATAATTTTATTAAGAAACAAGTATTCACAATGATGAATTCATTGAAGAAATTTAGACAATACTTGATTCAGAGTAAAACACTGGTATACATAGTTCATCTAGATATCAGGAGTTTCATTATACAAGGTGAACTAGGAGACAAAAGAGTCATTTGGATTACTAAGATCCAATAATATGACATGGAAATTCATACTACCAATATGGTCAGAGGTAGAGCATTATGCCAAGGTTTGATAGAAGTAGAATTTATAATATAAATGACATCATGTTAGTCAGCAATAGAACAGATTGAATAACTGTATTTAGGAGAATCAGATTGGGTTGAACATATGACCCAATAATTTTAGATGGGAGTATATCCTCATAACATTAATCTATCACAAATAAAAAGATATAGGCTTCAAGCCTTGCAATATGTCTTGCTTCCAAAGGGACTATATAAGAAAAATCTTTATGGAGTCCTCTTAAAGTGTTTGAAAGAAGATCAAAAGCAAAAGGTCATTGAGGATTTCTATAGAGGATTATCTGGAGGACATTTTTCAAGAAGAATCATAGCTTTGAATATCATTAGGGTAGGTTATTACTAGCCTACTATTTTTGTTGATACCTTCAAAGTTACAAGAGTGTGTGATGAATGCCAAATATATGTGGGGAGAACTAGGAATGGATCATTCCCCTTCAATCCAATTTATGTTGAATAGCATTTTCAACTATGGGGACTAGACTTCATTGGGGTGATTAATATAAATTTTCTAATAGGATATAAATACATTTTTACTACCGTAGACTACCTTACCAGATGGGTAGAGGCAATTCCCATGAAGAAATTAGATCAAGAAGTGGTTATTGACTTCATAGAAATATTAATCATGAGGTTTGGTGTCCTAGAAGCTAAATTAAGTGACAATGGCCCAACTTTTATAGGATCTAAATACATTGATTTTGATAGCAAGTATGACATCACTATAAAAAATACCTCCAACTACTATCCCAGGGGAATGGATTAGCAGAATCAACTAATAAAAAACTGCTAAGAATCTTGAGGAGATTATTAGAAGGTAACAAGAGAAGTTGGAACCTACTATTAGAACAAGCTCTATGGGCGTATAGGATCACCATAAAAAAATATATCAAGACCTCTCCTTATGCTCTGGTATATAGAAAAAGAAGCAGTATTACCTATTCACTTGGAAATTCTAGCTCTCAATTTGATATACATAGAAGAAGAGCTCGAGCAGAATACATTTGAAACCATGTTGACACATATGTTGTAGCTAGAAGAGAAAAGAACTCAAGCATATGAGGAATTACAAAAGCACTCATTTGATATCAAGGGATGGTTTGACAAGAAAGCTAGGTTCAAAGAGTTCAAAGTAGGTGATTCTATCCTAAGGTGGAATGTGGAAATAGCTAAGCTAGGCCACCACTAGAAGTTTGATTCTTTCTAGGATGGTCCTTTCAAAGTAGCAGAGGTTAAAGAGAGCAATGTTTTCTAGCTTACATATCTAGAAGGAAATATGCAGCCGATCCTGGTCAAAGGTTTTCATCTAAAACTCTACCTTTTTTGAAATATATTTTCATTGTAAAATATGTACATATTTTATATTATGTTATTTTTCCTTTGCTGAAGTTTTCAATTTTATAAAGTAAAAAAAAAAAGAATTTTACTTTAAAGAGTGCAAAGTTATAAAATAAGCTAAGGGTGATAGTGGAATATGACATGTGTTCATTGTTGCTCTCCAATAAGCTAAGGGTGATAGCGGAATGCAACATGTACTTTATGCCACTGAAGTTAATGTTCATTCTAGAGTGGATCAAGACACATGTTCTACGCCACTCTTCATTGAAAAAAAGGAGCCTTGGGCTATCATGAATGAACTCCACTGCTCCAAGAAAAGGAAAGTGATGAAAAGCACAAAGATTTTAGTGAGTGCTCTATGCCACAACCAATAAATGATGGACATAATGATTTCAACCACTAAGATGCATATCTTTGAATTGAAAAGCATGGAACAGACAAATTCTCACACTAGCTACAATAATGGAAAAAGGTATACATGTGGGAGCATTTAAGCATTCAAAACATTAAGTCTATTCATTTCATGAAGTGGCACTTACCTAGTAGAAGAGCCAAATAAGTAGAGAGACAAATCTCGTAAAGAAGAAAGGAAGAAGCACTCCAAATATTTTCATAGAAAATGGCTCCCAAAGCAGCCCAAAAGGTCTTCTAGTGGAAAACTGTAGAGTTGGAAAGTTACGTGAAGCAAACAAAAGGACTAGTAGATACTGTAATAATGTAGATAAGAACTAAGCTAAGAATATATTTTGGCTTTAGGTACTTCAAAGGGATGCCAATTCATCCCCAAGGTATCATCACTCAAAATTCTCTCTTATCTTCTTACACATGTAATTCAGGACATCATTCCCCAAAGTTAATTTTTGCAATCATTAAGTTCTATGATCCTAAGACAAAGGTAGTGAAAATGGATGATGGCATAAAATTATTTACCATTACTACCAAATATTTTCATGATATTTTTGTCATAGGTGTAGACTCACCTCTAGAACCTAAACCATTTGTTATATCAGATCAAGCTAGGTCTTACCTTTCACTGATGGCCTTTGATGAGAGGGGAGTTTTTGAAAATTGGTTTCACTTCTAATTTAAGTGTATAAATAATGAGGATGAACTCCCCAAAACCCCAATTCCAATTGAGCAATTCACTAACCCAAAGCTTTTATCCATGGTAGACTACTTAGAGGTATTAGATTCTAACCAGTTGGTAAGATATTGGTAAATAACTACTATATAATACATTTCAAATGAGATAATGTACATAACTAAATCTGAGAAATACGGTGTCAAGGTGATTTATTTCAATTAGCCAACCATTTTTACTAAGCAAATGCATGATCAGTTGGTTAGAATAAAAAGGGGTTAAGAATCCCCTTCTTTCTAGAACTATTTGAATTTTTTCTGGATGTTCTACGCTGTTGTGAGGAACATGATGCCTTGGATTCTAGTGAAAGAAAATAATGACAAAAGAGATCCCATCCCTATGTATTATTGGACTCCTCATTTGAGGAGCACAGAGTCATTTTATAGGTTCAAATTAGAATTCCTAGGGCTAACATTGAAAATCATGTATGGTAAATACCCTAGATTGCCATATTTGGCTAGAGAATTACTAAGAATAAAAAATACCAAAGAGGAATATTGGTATATTCTCATAGAGAGAACTATCATTAGGCTTTATGGTTTCATTGGCAAACCATTTCTACTGCTGCATTTTGTGACCAATATGTTTTTGGCACTAGAGTACCTGAGGTAGGAAGACTTCCTCAACATGAATTATGGCTCTAGAAAAGGAATGAAATGCTTGTTGACCTACTCCCATAACATTTATGATATAAAAATTGTCAAAATGGGTTAAGGTGAATAAATCGCCCAATATTTGGATAGGTTGGGACTATTCTACATCCCACGGATGTGGTGGTATGAACCTGATGACAAATTCATAAAGAGGAATACCAAACTTAATGGATAAAAAGCCTTTAAGTTTGAGAAGAATTCAAAGCCTCATTTTGAAAAGGGGATGAATAACAAAGAAAGTGCTCCATTGTATTGGAACATCTCTAAAATGGAACAACTACCATCGTGGTTAGACTTCTATGAGCAGGTAGTTGATTTTGATCCTACTAAAAATGAAATCCATTGTTTGAAGGAGTCCAAAATTAAAGATGTTGAAAAGAAAAAGAAATGTGATGAAGGTAAAATTTTATACTAGTGGAGGATGAGAGTGGAAATTGGTACAGATAAGTCTAGATTTGGTCGACTAATAGATGATGATTTTTTTGATTGATATGACAAGCACATTAAGACCTAGAAATCTAAAGATCCTAAGAATATGGTATTGATTTATAAGAAGACTCAAGCAGTGAAAAATTATCCTTTCCCATATTCACAAGAGGAAACACAAGAAGCATATACTAACGTTCCATTAATTACAAAATAAGTCCCTAAGACATTTGAGCCCTCACAAGAGAAACTGGAGAGATATTCTAAATGGACCCAGATTATGAGTAAAATGTATTATTCTAATGGTAGGACAATGAATACATAAGTCATTTAGATAGCTAATAGGCCCAACCATCTAGCCCTGGGTGGAGAGCCTCCTAGGACTGAGGTATATTAGAGGAAAAAGGATAAAGATTTTGTATTTACACCTATGAGTTTTACTACTACAACAATAACTAAGTCAAACTCTACTGTTGAAGATGTATTACAGGAGGAGTAATCTAAAGAGGATATAGAGAGTGACAATCCTATAGTGTTCAATTTTTCTAAGAGAAAGGCTAAATATACATTGGGAGAAACTCGGATTGAAGTCTGTAAGAAGATGAAATAAGATAAAGGGAAGAATGTTGGAAATACCTCTATTTTAGTTATAGATATACCAGTACAATTACAACACCAAGGAGCAAAGGATATTCTCAAACATCCTACTTCTATAGGAAAAGGTACTATTTCTATGCCTTCTTCTCCCTCTCTTTCCACAAATAAATCCCCTTTCCTTTCTCAAGAAAATTTCGATCAAAAGGTACCCTCTCCTCCTCATAACTCACTATCTATTTCAGTAACTGATAGATAGGGTCAATCCAATCCATCCCCTCCACATTCATCTAAAATCCCAGTCGCATCATCTCCTATAATTTCATTTCCACCATCACAACCCCTAGTATCATCAAAAGGACAAGTGGTTTCATCCCCATCAGTTTATTCCATGAATTTTGCTTTCATACCCATGTCTCTCCTAAGTGCAACTCTAGCAATAAGCACAGATTCAACTGTTGTCACTACTACTTCACTATCACCAGTATCTAATTCTATCTTCTCTTATTTTATAACTTTTTCTCTCCCTAAAAGTCATCCCACCTTATCTTCCCTATAGAAAGGAAAATGAATTTCACAAAATATCCATGAATTTTGGGCATAGAAACTCTCTAAGACTTCCAGAAGAATGACTACGAAGAGAAAGACAATGATTATTGATCCAGTCACAAGGCAAAGAACATCTAGGTCTATCACTCCTCTGGTAAACAAACCTGAAGAAGAAATGACTATTCAATAATACCAACTCGAGGAGTATACAGAAGACATTGAGCATATGCCTGTAGAGTATGAATTGGTCATAGTGAAATCTCATCTAGAGACTTTCTATGTCAAAGTTGATATCTATAGGGAGAAAGTTGGAAAATTGGAGGATAAAATAGAGAAGCTGGAGAAGATAGTCAACAATCAAAAGTAGGTAGAAAAGGCTATCAGAAATGAAGTTAAGAGTTGGTAGAATAAATATCAAGAGGTCATCAAGCTTAAGGACCAAGTTGAGGAGAAGAAAAATAAGCATGAAGATCAGGCCAAGGAAATACAATATTTAAATCACCAGATTTAGATTTAGAAAGCCAAGTCTTTAGGCTTTTTAAAAAAAATGAGTGAAGAAGGTCATAAAATAGCTATGGTTTGAAGTCTTGGAAATATGCTTTGAGATATAAACCCATAATATATTTTATGGATGATGCTAGCCATCTACTCCAAAACATCAAAGAAGACCTAGATAAGTTGATTCCAGGAGCTACAGCCTATGGTGATTCCAGCAAAAAAAAAATTAAAGTTGTCTGATAGCAGGTTCAATGAGGCTACTAAGCCAATCCCCAACAAGGCATGGAATATTTCTAGATTGGATTCTAGAGTGGTAGTCAAGAAGAATAGATTTTTATAAAAGGGGTGGTTGTTACATGATAAAGTGGAAAGCATGATCCAAGATGTAGTTTATATAAACCAAGAGATGATCCAATATGGTTTTGAAGAGCTCTGGGTTGAAAAGAACACTTTATTTTCTGAGAAAGAGATCAAAGAGAATGTAGCTGCAATCATCTAGGATGAATCTAAGGTATATTCCTAGGAGGAGCCAATTGATCAATAATAGGTCTCTCAGATGATAAAATATTTAACCAGGCTCAAGGATTTGATGGAGGACTTGATGAGCAAAGGAAGCTCTACAACTTATGAGGATACCTCTGAGTTGGAGTTCATTCATAAACAACTGAAGGAGAATTACAACTCTTTTGAGGTAGTTTGGAGTCAATATTTGCAGACTCCAAAACTAGAAATTCAACTTTTTGGGACTAATGCAAATCCTAATGATCATAAATAAGTTTCACTAGAAGAAGAAGTTGATCAAGGAGAAGAATCTTCCCAAGAAAAAGAAGCTGACCAGGAACAAGAGGGCAATGATGAAGAAGCAACTTAGTAGGAAGAAAGAAAATCAGATAAGGTTGTCAAAGATGCTAAGGAAGCATAGAAAGAGCAGCTCAATGGTCAAAATATAGTGAATAAATATGCTAGGGTTGAAAGTCCTATAACTTAGTCGAATTTGAAAGCAAATCCACCCAGGAGGCACCATAATGTAAGCCCAAAATAGCCACATCCTTAGAAAAATTTTGAAAAATATTTTCTTCCCAAGTACTAAACACATGGTGTATTTTGTAGTGGTACAACAAAGGCTGTTCCACACCACTGATAGAATAGCCAAACTTGCATTGCGATCACTTTGATAAAGTGGAATACGACATTTTTTTCTAAGGCATGAAGATATTCCCTACCACTCAATGCACAACGTATTTTGAAGTGGCACAACAACATGTTCCCCATCATTGTCAACTCGGTTCAAGGTTGAAATAATTATTCTTTGACCAGCAGCCTAGGGCACATTGCCTTAGTTCATGCAATAAAATGATTAAATTTTTCATGTGTTATATGTCACTGAGATTCATGTTCATTTGAGAGTGCATCAGGACACATGTTCCACTCCATTGGTAAAAGAGGTCAAGATGTTCGAAATGGAGCACAAAGTAGTGGTGTAGTGCAACGTCTCAAGAAAGGTTATTTACATTATTTCTAGAGCATCCTAGAGACATTCTCTATTCTATGATTATTTTTGATCAAAACTTCAAGGAACGAATTTCAAAGAGTGGGCTACAAACAAAGTGTTCTACACCATGGACGTGAAATTTAATTAATAAATTTTAAGAACTAAAGGAAGTGTCCTAGAGACATGTTCTATTCTACTTAGAGCATAGTGTATTTTTCTGATGTGCTCCATGTTTCTAGTCAAAACAATCAATTAGAGTGACATACCTTTTGGAAGAGAGGCTTAGTGACATGTTCTATACCGCTCATCTCCAAGCATTGCTGATATTTAATTGCAACCATACATGAGTGAATTGATGATCAAGCTTAGGATGATATTTTCTCAAGCATACAAAATCAAAGTCTTTGCAAATAAAAACCATTTGATACAAGTAGGTATACGAAGCATCCATGGAGCCAAGAAAGCAAGAACTCGAGTAGTTATAGATCTATTGCCAAATGAAGTCCCCAAGAAATATAGATAGCTTAGATCTATAATCTAATGACTTGGAGCCTAACTGCCATTGTAGAGCAAGCAATTTGTAGAGCTGAGATGTTATGGTCAGTGACATCACATAGATTTTTTAGACTTCAAAGGTGAATGAAATGATGCCACCTCAGCATTCTATCGATCTAGCATAGTTTTCTCCTTGTAATGCTCCATCTTTTCCCTTCAGTGTAAAACTATTAATAGAGGTCGAACCCTCAATTTTTAGGGTTGACACTAGAGTGTTTGCTTGCCCTACTATGTAAAATTTTGCAAATTAATAGAAGGATCATTATTTGGATTTTTGACTCGAGAATTGGTATCTTCAATATTTCTTTGGAAATATTCAAGATGTGAATTGTTTTTTGTTAATATTGCTATGGTTAGTTTACTCTACTATTGAATTACTAGATTTAGAGTAATTGAAACCTTTTCGTAATTCAATCTATGCTTGCAAGAAGTTATTTTCTATTAAATATAGATACTGATCTTATTATTCTAAATTGGATTATTAGTATTGTGGATGTTGAAATAGTTTTTTTGAGTATATCTCTACTTTGTGTTTCTTGATGAAGATTACTCTATTTTTGGGTGTTGTTAATATTGAGCGTGGAACACTAGAAATGATTTATTGAAAGGTTTTACCTATGGATTCCTATGTTGTTAGCTCTATCCAGCAACTATTTTAGTTATAATTCCTTAACCCTAAACCCTTTTCTCTCCTTATCTATTAAATAATTACTGAACTTAATTGAGTCAATACCTTGTTAGTTGACAAGGGACCAACCTACTCTAGAGGTTGGATTAGAGAAATATTTAGACCATCCAATGCTGATTTTTGAGCTATGATTAGCAGGTGCAAGCCTAATCAGAAAGCTAGAAGATATACAGTCATCATATCAAGTTTTACTTGATATCAATTTGGATCCCAACAGGTGGAGGAAGATGGGTGAGATTGGATAGGAGATGATGATGGTGGTGAAAAAGGTGGATGCATAGGAAGGTAATTTATGGAAGAAGATGACTAAGAAGGAGGGGGAGGCCACAAGAAAGCTGGTGAGAAAGGAATGGTAGTAGAACGAAGTGTCATGCTACATGATGATTATTTTGGGGATGATATTGGTGTTGAAGGAGATGAAGCTGCTCTTGATGAGTGAGGAGAAAGGATGGGGAGGACATGAGTGGAGAATGATGAGGGTCCTAGAGGAAGATCTACGATGTTGAAAATTTTTAAGGGATCCCCATTGGTAGGAACACAAAGGATGAGGTCATCATGGACATATTTAAGACAAAGGTGTAAGGTAGAAGGGACACATTGCATATCTCTAATATATGGGCATCCAAGCAAGATATTGTACTACATATCACCTTGAGTAACATGAAATATGATAGAGATTATTCGGATACCAACACAAAGAGGTAGGACAATACAACCTACTATGGGTTGCATGGAACCATAAAAATCTCTAATGTCAAGTGATGGTGTGATGAAATGAGTGGATGGGATATGTAAATAATGTAGGGCAACCATAGAGATGATGCTTATGGATGAGCCAGTATCAGCAAAAACATGCTTGTATGTGATGTCATTTATGGTTACCTAGATGTGAAGAGGTGGATCTAATCCTTCGCCTATGATTTTAGTGATATTGTGGTCATAAAATCTAATGGAGGGTTCGATACAAAGGGGTATGTTTCCCATGAAGTTAAAAAACATATTTGTGTCATGTGTTTCAAGGTTTATGGATCGAAGGATGTTGTTCAATGTCTCACAATGGGGTTGAGATTATTGTAAGAGATTGAATATGGATAGCCTGGTTGGGGTATTATGTAACTGATGTGTAAGACTACCATAGATAGTGATGATATTTTATGACAAGCATGGTGAGGCCTAATATATAATAGAGGGCTATGGAGAAGTGAATGGTGTCAGGAGAGAAACCATTGGTGCATATTGTCAGGGCAGATAGCATTGGGCCTGAGTGGTATGGTTTATCATACCAATGATGGAACATGAGGGTGAATCTTATTGGACATTGTTAACCTATCTAGGTTATCCTCAAGAATTGGATTAGGTTCCTTGGGAATTAGTCCCTCGATGTTCAGGTAGTGGATTTTGATAGATTCCCAAGTTTTGATTTTGAGGTAAGAGGGGGTTTGAGACCTGAATGGTACCTCAGTCAATGAGGTCCTAAACAAGACCACAAAAGGAATGATAAGACTCTATATCATGGTCATGCTATAGATGGTATGCACAAAAGGCATGCTCAATATATCCTTAAGGCTTGGGTTAATTGGGATAAAGGGGTCAAATATCAAGTAAGGTAATGTGGTCGACATCATATAATCACTAAAATATAACTAACTAGGGCTCAGATAGTAGGTTCAAATTATGCTATGGAAGCTACAAATGAAGACCATAAGGTTGTGTTAGTCGGGGTGCAAGAGGTGCGCTAGTATGAAACAACTACTACAATGGAGGTGGAGGTCATGATATGGATGAAGAGGTAGAAGAAGCTACTACCACTTGGTTGGTTTGTGGTGGTCTAGTATAGGGTTTATTTGGCATGTTTTTGTTGAAACAAAAGCTAGAATGATACCAAGATTTTTGCCTAAGCTTGATCTTGCCCGATTGGACTTTGATGTCCTTAATAATCTTGGACTGAGTGATAGCTTCATCAAAGGTGTAGCTTTGATGGAGCTATAAGGAGGTATAAATATGCTTGTGACAACTCTTTGAGAAGAGTGTAACCAACTCAGTGTATGGGAGGCTATGAGTGAGGTCATGTATAACCAATCTCCATCTAGAAATAAACTTGGTAATAGTTTCTTTGTCTACCTAACGTAGGACATAAACATCTAAGAAGTCAGTTTTCTTATTGATGTTGATGGAAAAGTGTTCAAAGAATGATTTGGACAATTACTCAAAGGTGTATAGGTTGTGGTGTGGGAGCATGTTTTACTAATCTAGGGCTTGTTCCCCAAGCAAGAGGGAGAAGGTATGTAACATGAGGGGGTTTCTACTATGAATTCAATAGCAAGTTGAGCAATAGATACTGATATGTTCATGAGGATCCTATTTTCCTTTGTATTTATCAAACTTTAAGATCTCAAATCAATAAGGGTAGGGAGGGATAGGAACTGACGGGTGGACTGGCTTGTTGCAGAGTTCATTGTATGTGGGTTTTTATGGCCCATAACTAGCTGTACGGAGGTTGAGAATCTTAAATTCATCTTGTAGAAGTTGAAGCATGGGTTTCAAGATTGTAGAGAATTGTGTGGGGGTAAGGGAAGCCTAGGAATGTGGAGGATACTAGATTTGTTGTTCCTCCTAGTATGGAGAAGGGACATATTGCAATGGTACCTATAGGTGAGGCTTCTAGATAACATAGGAGGTTGAAGCTAAGGGTATACCCTATGGTAGAGTAGGCATATATTTAGGGTAGTAGTATTTCTTTTTAGAGCTTATGGTTGTTGAATTAGGATCTGTGGGATAAGGGTATACTATAATGATTGGATCGTAGGAGAGGACAACCATGAAGGGGGTATTGTGAAGAATATGGGTGCATCAGGCTCATTCTAAATAATTTCCTCCTTTGCTTAGGCTCATGCACCTCCTTTGGTAGTTTTAGAAACATCATTTTCATCATAAGGGATTCTTCTTGTTCTATTTCCTCCATGCACTTTGGTGAAGTAATATTCTCTTCATCTACATGTGTAATTTGGTTACGAGCTTCCTTTCCATACCCATTGGTTTGTTGTGATTGAGGACACTCATATGCTTTATGTTATTCTTCCAAGCACCTATAACATTTTCCAATAAAACTACATCCTATACCTCTACCAAATCCACCTCTTCCTCTTAACAATTTACCTTTTTCTCAAGTATTTTGGTTAAAATCACTTTGAGAAGTACTAACTTCTCCTTGTTGCATATGTTTCCCTCTACTACTATTTGAATATTATCTTCCTCTAAAGAACTATCCTCTTTATCTAGAATTATTTTGTAGCTTATAGATCAACATCTCTTTCACCTTGATTTCCTATTGATATGATTCTTCAATTGTCCTAATTTAAAGCATACCAATTTCATCTTGTATGGACAACCTTAGCTCATTTATGTATCTCACCACTTTATCCTCATCATATTCAATATGAATGGATCTTATGGTAAATTTATAGAACTCTTCAGTGTATTATTTCACTCCCAAATTATGTTACTTGGGGTTTTGGAGTCTTATAAATAACCCAATATGATAATCAACAGGTAAAAATTTTAATTTTAACTTGGACACAAACATATCCCAATTTTGATTTATATCCTTCCCTTTTTACTGTCTCTCTTTTTGGACATGATTCCACAAAATTGAATCATATCCCTTTAGATATGTACACAAAAATTTGACACACTTTGGATCCTTCCTAAATTTATAATCAAATAATTTCTCCATGTTTGTTATCCAATCAATCAACTATTTTATGTTTAAACTTCCAATAAAATTGGGATTATTTATATTTGGCTTACACCCCATATTTGATTTTGCCCAAATAAACTATTGCTCTAGTTTTTCTCCTTGCGCTTCATATTGAGATTCTACATGACTAGCTTCCTTATTTTCACTATCACTAATCTCCTCAATATTAACACCTCTCCTTTGGACAATCTCAATCAAATCTAACCTAGAAATTATTCCTCTTAGTATTTCCACTATATCTATAGGTTGGTATCTCATATCATGTAGTATTTCTCTTCCTCTTTCTACCACTTCCTCTAGTATGTATTACAAACCTTGTTCTAATATCAAATGATACAAATAAGATAAGGCAGTCCTCCAATGGATGGCCTTATCACATAAAAAAATATCCACTCAACCCAAATATGGTAAAATTCCTTGAATGGAAAAATTCAACATATTGCACAATCAAATTCATCATACAGTCACATACATTGTATTATGTGATTGTTCTATTATATGACATCATTAAATTGTACAACCACTTCATTGTGTATGATTATCAAAGTGACAATAGGTTCCTTGATTGTATGGCAGACTCAAGATGATTATTTATTAATTATAATATTCCCTTTGCATGAAGGTGTGTCATTCAAATTAACAACAATTTTCAATGATGGTCCATCCTTCCACCTTTGTATGGTGACTTATTAAGATTTTCTCCTTTAATATGGACAATTCACTCCTTTTGTATAGCAACAATCTATACTATTGATACTTGAACATCTCTTTTTAAAGTAAAACAAGTTGTTATTCATGTTTACTTGGTAAACACCCTTATCTTCTCTTGGACTAAATCTTGTCCATCAACCAAATGGTGTCCTTAGTTGAATGAAACCTATTTCAAATGGTAATATTTTTTTTAGATGTAATTATTTCACACAATGCCCATGTTTGTTGTATGGTGATATATTTGGACATTCAACGCTATACCTTGACTTGGTGATACTATGATTGCACTTACCAAATGATGTTTTTGAAACATAAGAATGGTAATCACACATTCTTTATTTGTAATACTTTTGGACTCATAAACACTCCTATACCTCTACATAGGCAACAACCATGTAGCATCTTCTCCAATAACCTGCACATACCAAATTTATACCACCTATAATTTTTAATCTAATAACATAAGGTATTCAAAATATATATATAGAATGGAGTAGGAAGGAAGTTTGATTTATTATTACTAGTATACCCATAGTCTATACAAAGCATAAATATCCACTCCCCATTCCACAGTGGTTTCTTGCATTATCCTACACTCATTCTAAAATTAAATACCATTGGACAAACACACCTTTGTGCCTATCTCTCCTCTCTTTTATATATGCCTTTCCTTCTGTGTGTTCCTCTAATTTTTTGCCACTTTACCTTCTACTAATTTTACCTTCTCTCTTCCCATCGATTCACCTTCCCCTTCCCTATTCTCTTCATATTTCTAGATGTATCTTCTCTTTATTCCAAGATGCTTCATCTTCCCTTCAACCTCCTCTTTATTTTCCCTATTCATTGTCCATATTCTAAGCAATAAATGTGTATTATATACACATGGGTGGCAAGGATGGTTACCTTTCCTATAACCCTCTAGATGTAATTACATCACTTCTCATAGGATTGACCAAAATATGCTAGAAGAAAATATTATAATTGGTCAAGACTAGGACACTTGGTAAGTGCTTTGGTAATCTATAGTAGAAATGAGAAGATGTCCCATCAAGGAATATATCCTAAGAACACATATTGATGGTCCTAGGAAGATGCTAGATCCAATGGTCCATGGATTCCCATGAGAAGGAAAAATATTGGCATGGTAGAAAATTATGCAAGTTGTTTGATCAATATGATAAATGACCTACATCATATCTTTAAGCTTTCTTGATGATAACTAGGTGGGACCCTACCATTGGTTGGAGCATAAGATCATTCTTGATGATATATAATAAAGGTTCTATCATTGGTCAAAATGTAGCAAAGGTGGTAGTCATGGACCTATTTTTCCTCCTTAGAGTAAGTTCATGGACCTAACTCTTTCACATCTTATTAATCTCATGGATGTTATCCATGTGGCCCCCATATAGTTTCCCCATTGGGTATTCAAAAGGTATGGTTTCCTTATGGATTGATGGAATTAAATGGTTGGTGGAGCATTTGAATGTGCATGGAAAATTTCAATGCATTCTTAGCCTTATTCATGACAAAATATCCATGACTAATGAAATCTAATAATTCTTAGGCCTTCAATCCTATGCAAGAATTTAATAAAAACCACAAATTGCTATATAAAATACCTCTTTTTTTAGTATGTACATGACCCATATAGGGTTAGAATTTTACATATGCTTAAGCTTCAACCCATTCCTATGGGCCTATATATTATAGAAGGATTGGAATCCTAAACTTTTTTTTCCCATTGTTCTATTTGATCATCGAGGATGAAAGAATGTACTTCATCAACAAAAAGTTTTGAATTGGACTTCTCTTCCTTTAAAACTAAAATTTGTTCAGTTATCATCCTATATGTGTGCAAGTGTTCAACATGATGTAGGTATATTAGCACTAATGGGATGATTATTCTAGTCTCATACCAAGTTCTAAAGACCATGAGACCAATATAAATATAGATAGCCTCCTAATTTAGTTGTGAAGTCCACTAATAAACAAATTCTAAATGATGTAGAGAGATCAATTATTGTTATATATTGGAGATACTATGAGGATCAAATAAGAATACAAAGTGAGCAGAAGACCCCCAACTAACCCCAAAATTTGGGCTATAATTCCATATAAATTTACAACATTTTTATTTATAAGCTAGTAAGCTAGTCCTAATGCATCCATAACCTCCTTTGGTATGACTAAAGTATTTTCTCTAGAGTCTATTAAGTAATTATAGATCAAATTATTATCATATATTAAGTTCAAGTAGAAAGGTGTGGGTTTGGATCATATACTTGCAATATCATGGGTGCCTTCTATTGTCTCAAATATTTTTACTCCATAGCTTTCCTTTTTCTCAAGAATTAAAAAATCATCCCATATAGGTATGGCCATCATGGACCTATTTAAATGGTCAAACATGTTGAATGATCATAGAGAATGAAATATTTAAGTGGAAATTAGTATCTACTAAGATGTAGGTTTCACTATAGCTGACTAAGGAATTTTAGTAGGACTTGACATAGGTATACTCTATTTTGAAACTCCATGAATGTTCTACTTAATTACCTTCAAAAGTTCTAGTGTGTTCTACTTTGATGATGTAATGGAAAGAGGTTCCTTTCTAGAATTATCTAGCATTATTTATATGTTTGGAGCCACCTAACTCCTAATCCTCTATTTCCCTCTTATTAACCTTTTCCTAACTAAACTTCGGGCTTATCGGGTGCCAAAATTCTAGTTGAATTAGATATAGTGTATACCTCTTTCTCATTCCATGTGACTAGGATCTGTTTAGGAGGAACAATGATTGAATAAAGGAGGGATGTGATGGTGGAAGTTTGAATTTAAACTTATTATTATTATCTCAAATGATGGAAGGATTTATGAACTGGCATTGTCTCATTTGGCACTACTATAGATTTCTAGGTATTTCCTCTATAATAGATATTTGGAGAGTAAGCATTTGAGTATTGGCAATACCACATGGTCGAATATTCCATATAGTTAATTTTTAAGGGGGATTTTTATCAAGTGGATTTAGGAGGAATTTGATAAAATAGGGTTGGGATAGACACCATCTATTAACTATGGTCCTGATTCTGGTCAGCATCTTTATTGGCCTAGAATTGGGGCCTTATATCCATTAAAGGGAGGATTATTTCCTTGATTAATCTATTGGAAGGAAGGTATTGGATCATTTTTACATTGAAACCTCTAGGTATTTTTCTATTTTCTTAAGAAAAAAACTTTATTAGAGAATATCTTCATCAAATTACTATTTTTATCTAATTCAAAAATGTTTGTAATAAGTTGCATTAGAGTAGGAAGGAAATGGGGTCTACAATTGGATATATAGTAGGAATTTATTAAAAAGTTGTTGGAAAAATAATTGGAGTTGGCTAATATAATGATTGAACATTTGTAAAGAGAGGTATATGGGAAATAAGAGGTAGCCTCCCTATCTATATTACATCATTTTTTCCTATATAGCTATACCATAAGTTGTAGGCATAAAATTTCCTCCCTTGGCCTTGATAATTAAAGATAGTTATAAATCTAAAGCCTTCAAATACTATATAAAAGACATGTTTTATTAAAATGCACATTGAAATCATCCATATACTCCATTGGAACTCTCTTTATAGTTGATGATTATTCCAAGAGAGATACTCCATTTGCCTTTTCTAGAAATCATTCAACAAAGAAGGTGGTAAGTTGATCCAAATTTATAATCAAATGTGGGGCCAACAAGACATAACACTCATGTACTTTACTTCTAAAGGATTCCACCAGTAATCTTAGTCCCATATTTTGTTCTGCCACATTATGTAATGCATAGAGGCTAACCATGTATTGTAGGTGCTTGGTTGACATGGTGATGTCTTCCCCCATGAATTAGAGTAGAGACTTTAATATGGATGTTGGGATATCATTCCATCTTAATCATCCCATGTAGAAAATATTCTAGGTTATTGAGTATTATTTTGGTGTTTGCATCTCCTTCTCAAAATTATGCTGAGAGAGAGTACTAATGCTTAAGGATTTATAGGTATGTAGGATCTAGTATTAGGTTTTATGATCATATACTTCTAGGTACTTTACTTTAAATAGTGTGGCTAGGCACATTTGAATATGCTTCATCAAGTTGATAGACTAAGATTTTCACCAAAATCCTAATCCAACAATTATTTGAATGACTCCTTCTAAGTATAATTCTTCAATGGAATCACTAGTTGATATTTCTATATGCTTCAATAAGTAGATAAGTAGAGACCCTCACCAATATCTCATCCTAATATGTGCATATCTACCCACTATATTTGCCATTAAACTATTGTCATGCATGGTGGGTATCTTTTGAGTTTTTCTTTTTTGTATCTATTTTTAAGCCATGCTCAACCAAAATTATGGGATTAATATAAACTATATCTGTCCCACTAGATGCTCCATTAAACTATTATCACCTTATAATTTCATGGTATCATGTTATGATGGTTGGATGCACTTGACACTCATGTATCACATAGAGAGACATAGTAGGTAGTCTTGAGAGTGTGCGACATGGACTAGAGGAATGTGTCTAGGAATTTTTACAAGGCCATATCCTTAGAGGATGTTTTAACATCTCGCGTTGGTAGATCTTACTTTGAACAATGGACTATGTTTTAGTGTGACTATTGTAATGGAATAGTTGCATGTTATGATGTCTATATTATGGAATAATTATAATTTAAATATTATTACCAGCATCAATAATTTAATATTGACATGTGTTATTAATTAGAAATTGGTTGATCTCTCCTAAATATTGAAAGCAATTCCTTCTTGGAAGGATTAATTGATTTATTTTATATTAATTAAGGAGGTAGGATTAATTTAAGGAAAAATTAATCCAAGGTTTCTAAGGTTTGAAACTTATTTTTGTGATTTATTTTTATTTAATGCTTTCTTACCTTCTTTAAAAGATCACTACCCATGATGTCTTACTAGACCTTGATGAAACTTGATGGTGCCACCTAAAGAAATGTTATACAAAGCTAAAAAACCATGATGGAAATGGTAGCCATCAAATGCAATATGGATAGGGGAAAAGGCTCCCCATCCTTTGCTTGGATTTGAGTTGCTTGTAATAAGCTCAATGTAGGATTTTTGGGAAGGTTGATTTTGGGGGTAAAGTAAGCGGAGAGGAGCAAGGATTTGGAGGGAATGAGTTTTATATTTGGAAGGAAATCATTGTGAGGTAAACCTATGTTTTTTGCCTATGTTTTATGCAATGTATTCTTTGTATCTTTGATGTTACTCTTGGACATTAACAATCTTCCTTTTTTCTTTTTGATCATTCGATGGCTTCTTAGTTGAGTGTTTGAGTAGGCACCATAATAAAACCAATTTTTTGTGAGTGGCTTTGGAATACATAATTTTATCCCTATTTATGATCATCATTTACCTTTCTTGTATTTGACTTGTGGTACAATCTATGCATGTGGTTTAATATTTGTTATGCAAAGTTTATTTTAAGCTTGTGTTTGTTTTAATACCCTATGCATCATGTATTCTTTAAGCCATAGGCATGGATTTCCATGATGATTATGGTTATTTAGATAGCATGATTTTTTGTGGCAACTCGAGCAACCATAAAGGTCCTCTTATTTGCTATTCTCCAATGTTATAGGAATTGCAACTTAATGTTTCATTTTGCATGCTTAGTTTAGAAGGGGGGTTCAAGTTTTGTAGTCCCCCTCCTGTTGCCTTAAGTATTCTATGTGTTTGTGGGTGGTCATGCATGGTTTTGGAGTGACCAACATAGTGGTGCCACATCTCTAGGGAGCACATGGTTAAGCGTCCCTATGTAAGGATGCTTTACTTTAGGTATTATTGCTTCTATGTTGGATTGTTTTATGGGTTTTTTGATCTTGAGTACATTTGATATGCCTTTAGAGCTTTGGTTTTAACTATTTTTTTTAGATAGAAAAAAATTAGTTATACTTATTTGTTTAATTACCATAATGTTCCAAAAGTATTGTTGTATAGTTCTTTTAATTAGAATAAAATAAAAGGATGTTATGTTTTATGAAGATTTGGAAGTGAATAAAGTAGCTTAGCATGTATATATTTTTATTTGAGAGTTAAAAAGGTTATGTTTAGTGTAATTAGTGAATGGATTGTTATGGGGTTATCCATTACTAGAGTTATTATTATTATTTTAGAAAAAGTGTTTGAGAAGAGGAGTTAATATCTTTGCTTTCTTGTTTTTGTTATGTTCATGGGTATTCGATCTTTGTTTGAAAATGAAAAGAAACTAATTAGAATGATTCTTGAGCCTCGTTTGAGTTAAGGAATCATTGTAAAAGAGAACTATCAGATTCTCTTGTTAAAGTAATCAATGGCTTATAAAGGAATACTTTGTTTAATAGCTTTGTAAACTTGAGTTTTGTACAAACTTAAAAGCTATATTGTTAAATGATGTTTTGAGTTTTGGTTTCTAAGATGTGTTCAATAATATTTGCCATGGATAGATAGAAATGAGTTCTTTCAATTTCTAGAATACATTATTATGATAATTGGATCTCTTGTGTTAAAGTATGTATGGATCCTTGGAGTATATGTTAAGTATTTATTATATGTGTAATTTGCCTTAGTTGTATGTTGAAATTGTATTTATTGCAACATGTGGATTCAAGTAGATATATTTTAAATTCTTTTCATATAGTTTTATGTAATGGTTTTATTGAATTTTTATTTTTATGCAAATTTTTTATACCTTGGGTTAGGGTAGTTAGTTTTACTCTTGTAGGTCAAAAAACTAATAAAACCTTAATATTGTAAGAAGTTGTGTGGATGCAATAACTAGGTAAATATGAGCCTTAGAAGGAGTTGTGAGGATGCAATAGCTAAGATATCATAAATCTAGAAGGAGTTGTGTGAATACAATAGCTAGGTATCTTGTGAGTCTTTGCACCTTTAATGAGTAGGATCAGGTGTGTTCCAAGTAGGAGTTGAGGAACCATTCACAATTTAGTGGTGGTGGTCCCTTGATCATGTAGGATCAAGTGATCATGTTAGTTGTCATCAAAGTGGAAATAACCTTATCCCATGGATGTGTGGTAACTAAGAACCAAGTCTCTATGCCTGATTAACATGCCTAGATGGACATACAGTCAGGTTAGGGAATAGAAATACACCTTTAAGTATTATGGGCCTTAAAGGGTAATTCATATGTTATGGTCACAAGGTCCTATGTCGATGAGGGTATAGGAAATGTGGGGGGACCACTGATGAGCACCAGAATTGCTCATATTTTTGCATCTATTTATAATATTTTGTGCAATATTATTATATCAAATTTGTAATTTTTATGAATATTTATATGTATTTAATGGTAAATTATGTATATTACCTAACTTGTGTGAAAATTGTGCTTTGTGTGTAGATTTGATCATTTTCATTATTTTCTGCATAACTATGTCGAGGTCCCACTTGGACCTGGCATTGTCTATTTTCAAAAGGAGTTGATGAGGAAGAAGTATGACCCTAAAAGAGTGAGATATCTTACTCCCAACTTTCACCGAAGAGGTGCCTTACTCTAGTATTTCAACGGGAAGGCACCTTACTCCCATCTCCTGATGGCAAGGTGCCTTACTCCCAAATCTTGATGGGAAGGTGCCTTGCTCCCATATTTTTATGGAAGGACATATTATTTCTATTGATGGATTCAAATATGGTTGACTTCGTGTAATTAGAATGAGGTGCCTAACTCCCATTAATAGTCAAACACATTAGTTACCTTACTTTTGTATGAAATAGAGTAATGACTTCTAAAAGGCAGAATGTGAATGATAATGATAAAATAAAATGAAAATAAACTATTTCTAGTAAAATGCTAAAGAAGAATGAAAATTGTTTGATTTAATTAGACTATAGATCATGCAACAGATACAATATGTTCTAAACACACCTAAATTATATTAATTCGATGGGTAGTTGTAATCACATCTGTAGTAAAATTAGTTATTGTAACAACAATTTAAATATTTTAATAGAGAAGCCTATGTGTTATATAAATGCACAGGATTTCTCTAAAAATATGGAGAAGAAAAATTAGAGGAAGAACCAGACTGTACTGTAATTTCATTTCTATAATAAAAATCATTCAAAGTTCTCTTTTTTCAAGTTTGATGTACATAGTTAACCAGGAAGAATCTACTGGAGCCTAGGGCCACTCCTGGAAAATATTCTTCCCCTTCTCCTTTACTTTCTTGTAATTGAATTTAAGCTTTTTTAGTTCTTATTTTCCTGCATTTGGTTATTTTCTGTAATTTTATTTATTTATTACTTTCTTCAATTTTTGCAAGTGTGGTGTGATTTTATTTCCTACAATTTATTTTTTGAAGATTAAGTGGTTTGTATTGAATTAATGGTATACAACAACACCCCCAAAACTATATATTTTAGTGGAATCATCTCAATGGTATTGTATTAAATATTTATCTGGTACTTCATAAGTTTACGAGCATCCCCAGGTTGATAATTAAGTGAAAGGATTATGACATAATAAGAAAAATTTAACCAATGTTTTTTTCCCAATATTTTAGTGCCATTGTTGGAGAAGTTCCAATAGTAGATATAATTACAATACCCAGTTCTACAAAAAAATTGATCCAATCTATAGAAATTTTTCATTTGATATTGCATGAGTCCACAAAGAAATAGAGGACCAGATAGTCATTTTATAAAAGGTAAGAAACCATAGGCAAATTCTGAACCAGCTATAGATTCTAAACCTAAAATAGTGTCCCTATAGTCACTTCTACTAGTGAATTAGATTGAACACCCAATTTTTGCATAAAGCTCTTTCATAACCAATCATAAAAACCTAAGTGAAGAGTGGATAATACAAAAATATTTATTTAGAGGAACCCCATATTAAGAGGATCTACTGAATTACCAATAGTGGGAAGTTGTTGAGGATGGAACCATTTTACTAGCTGATTTGAAGATTCTTGTGCAGAAAACTTAGAATGACCACAAGTCCTTAGAAACTACTTCAAGGACAATAGGTATAAAGACCATATTTCTTGAAATATTGTCTAAGGTAGAAGATACATCAACCAGCTTTAGATTTTCAATAGAAGAGGCCAAATTATATACAAAAACTAAAAATATATCTCGTACCCATATTCCTACTTTCAAAGGATTCCCAAGAGAATATCCTGATCTATTTTTGTTCAAGTTTGATGTCTTGTTTAGGTATATGGATTATAAGATGAACACACAGAAGTTAATTTGTTTCCTTTAACACTCGATGATTAGGCCTTGCGCTAGTTCATTAGCTTTGAAAACAAGCAAATCAATACCTAGGAGGATATGAAAAAGTCTTCCTAGAGCAATACCAATATTTTGGTAGAGCAGGGGATTCCAAATAGGAAGTCTTGAACATGAAATAGAAGGAAGATGAATCACTGAAGGAGTATTGGAATAGATTCAATTTCAATTTGCAGATATCTCCCCATGTGAAGCTAATATATAAGTCCCTCAGAAGCATCTTCTTAAGGGGACTCAATAGTGAATATCTTGAATCACTAAATATGATCTCTGGAGGAGATATTTACTAGCACTAGATGTTGGATATCTTATAGTTATGTCAAAATTATTCTTGAAGAAAAGGTAAACCAACCTCTAGGATCACTAAGTCAATAGCCTTGGTTATAAATATAGATATAGGCAACATGCTAGAGGCCTTGAAGAGTGAAATGTTATATTCCCTAATGATGAAAATGAATACTCTCCTACTAGTGAAGAAGAAACAAGAAAATGAGGCAGCACTGGCCTACTACTATATGAAATGTAGAGGAAAGCATGCAAGGAATGTGTGTATTGAAGATAATATCAAGGTATGCCCTATTTTTCAAAGAAATCACAAGACCAAAATATGTCCACAACTACCAACTACCAAAGATAATTTTAAAGTTTTAGAAGCATACTTCATGGGGAATTGTAGAAACTGGTAGCATCCCCCTATGGGGAATATACCAATAGGAATGCTACCCTACGAAGGGGGAAATTACATGCCATAAGAGTAGGCCCAACCATCCAATATGGTATGGTGGGAATAAATACCCTGCATGAACCCAAGGAGCCTCATTATCCAATCAGTACCTATGGATCCCATATCAGCAACCAAGGCAACAATGGAGAAACTATAGTACATAGAATGCAGCTCCACAAAATATAGTACAAGATCCACTAAAACAAATATTACCAGATCCCCCTAAAGTAAGGCCTAAAAAACTCCCAACATAGCCCATAGTCAATCCCAATAATAAGATAAACCAATAAGCATATCAAATGGAAAGTGAGGTGTTTCCCATTTATAATATTAGGAATTACAATCCTATACATTTGATATCAGGTAAAAAAATAGGATTAGAGGCTCCTCCTTTGATATAAGAGGAGGATGATGTATATATTATAGTAGGTGAATCACCTCTAGTTGAAAATGTTGATGGAGAACCAACTACTAGGAAGAATGAAAAATAATCTCCTCCTTTTTCTAAATGGTTACAGGAGCAGAGAAAGCCAATATAGTTAAAATTTTATATCCTCTTGAGTTTAAAGAATTTGACAGTGATAATCCCTTTGTTCCAAGCCATAAAATATGTCACAATACACACCAAGGATATCAAGGAACTATGTTTGAGAAGGTCAGGCCATAAGCCAACCTAGACAATAAACATGGTGGGGAAATTGGTTGACTTAATGCTAGGAAATACCTACCATCCCAAATATGTAGATCTAGGTAGCTCGGTCCTAACTATGAATATTTATGGCCACTCATTGGCCAACACTTTAGTGGACTTGGGAGTAGCCATTAATGTTATACCAAAGGAGACCATGTAGAAACTTAGGCCACAGGTTTGAAGTCTACCAAGACTATTTTTAAACTGGTTGAGATCAACTATATCACTGAAAGGGATGTTGAAAGATATCATCATGATAGTGGATGCATGGGAATACCCAATAGAATTTTTGGTATTGCAAACCAAGTATGGACCGGGGGGCTATCTGCTCATCCAATGAAGGCCTTGTATGGCAATAGTAGATGCCTATATAAGCTACAAAAATAGATAGATGACTATTTTATATGGACAAAACATTAAAAATCTTACCATCTCTCCACCTGCGTAATCTGTTGACATATTGGGAGAAACTATTTGGGAAAATCAGGATGATGGAGCATTATCAATGGTGCAACCTATAATGGTATTGACTAAGTTAGAAAATGAGGGTGACAAGGATAGAATTATCACAAATTTATTCTATTGAGAATACTCCCACATCTCTCTAGAGTCACCACTGGTAGGTAGTAAATACCACCATGTCAAACAAATTTAGATTGAGCCTAGAAGAATGTTGAATGTCAGCATTGAATTGACACCTACTCGACTGACCATATTAAAAGATATACTAACCAGGCATCAACAAGCCTTCACCTGGGACTATTAAAATATGAGAGGGATCACTCAAGATACTTGTACCCATTACATTTACATGGAATAATATGTAAATCTAATCAAGTAGCCACAACAAATAATGAACCCCACCATGAAGGATATAGTCAAGGTGGAATTGTAAAAACTTCTGTCAGAAGGATTTATTCACCCTATATTTTATAGTGAATGGGTGTCACCTCTAGTGGTGGTACCCAAAAATAATGGGAAATGGTAGATCTACATTGACTATAGATTGCTAAACAAAGCAACCTAAAAGGACCACTTCCCACTACCTTTTATTGACCAAGTTATTGATACATTGGTAGGAAGGAAGTACTTTTTCTTTCTGGATGGATTCAATGGGTATAACTAGATCCACATTGAAGAAGAATATCAAGACAATATGGCATTCACTTGTCCATGGGGTACATTTTCTTATAGATTTTTTTCCTTCAATATGTCCAATGCACCAGCCACTTTTTAGAGGGTAGTGTTGAGCATTTTTTCATATGATAGGAGAAGTAGTGTAGATATACATGGATGACTTCATTGTTTATGGTGAAACCTTTGAGAAAGCTATGAATAACCTAGAACATGTACTCCAGTGGTGTGAACAGACCAACCTATCCTTGAGTAATGAGAAGTGCTTAATGATGATGCAAGAAGGGATAGTTTTGGGGCACCACATCTCTACAAATGGGATAAAAGTGGATAATAAAAAATTGAAGTTATTAAAGATCTACCTAGTCCTACAACACAAATAGATATCAAGAGCTTTCTTGGCTATACTAGGTATTACAATATATTCATAGCATATTTTAGCAAACTTACCAGACCTTTGCACACTTTGTTGTCTAAAAACATACAGTTTATTTGGATAGAGGAGTGCAAACAAGCCTTTCATATTTTGAAGGATAAGCTTATCGCTTCTCAAGTACTTCAAGGCCCATACCCTTACATATATACTTTGATGCATATAGTAATGCTATAGGGGCAGTTCTAGGATAGAAGGATGGAAAGGGTTTTATTTCATCTATTATATCAGCATCTCATTAGGGCTAAGTTAAACTATACCATCACTGAGAAGGAATTCCTTGCAATTGTCCATACCATTAATTTACCACTACATTCTAGTGTACAAAGTGTTTATGCACACTGACCATGCAACCATTAGATATCTAATGAACAAACCTAAAATTAATGGTAGAATAATTAGGTGGCTTCTACTCCTACAAGAATTTAATGTTACCATCATTGATAAACTAGGTAAGGATAATATGGTTGTAGACTTTCTATCTAGGTAAGAATTTAATGTTACCATCATTGATAAACTAGGTAAGAATTTAATGTTACCATCATTCAACTATGGAAGACCAATTTCCATATGAACATATTTTCTCTTTGAGTGAATAAAAATTGTGGTATGTAGATATGGCTAATTACTTAGCCACTGGTTGAGTATCCCCTACACTCTCACCCCATGAAAATTGGACATTAATAGAGAAGAGTGTAGCATTATCATGTATTTATGGTTATCTATTCAAAATAGGCCTTGATAAAATCATGAGAAGGTGTTTTACTGAGCATGAGTTTTTAGAAATCCTTAAAGCCTATCATGATGAACCCTGTGGTGGCCATTTTATAGGAAAAAGAAGTATGTTTAAGCTATTGCAGATTGAATATTACTAGCCCTCATTATTTAAGGATGTATCCAAATATGCAAATCAATGTGATTAGTGTTAAAGTATGGGTAGACCAACTCTCAAATATGAGATACTCCTTAAGCCACATGTTCACATTGAGCAATTCGATAAATGGGGAATATATTTCATAGGGCCAATCAACGCATAGTCAATAGGAAAAAGGTATATTTTGGTTTGTACTGATTATGTGACTAAGTGGGTTGAAGTATAGGAACTGAGGTATTCTAAAAAGAAAACTATAGCAGAATTTCTATTTTCACACATCTTCATGAGGTTTGGAATACCCATAGAGATCACCATTGATCAGGATCCCCAATTTATCGCAAGGATAATTCAAGAAATCATGTAACAATACATAACCAGGCATAACAAGACTACCCATTATCATCCTCAAGAAAATGGATAGGTTGAGGTTATCAACTAAGAGTTAAATAATATCCTCACAAAAACTGTACAACAACACAAAAAATATTGGACTTTGAGGTTACTAGAGGTAGTATGGGCCTATAGGACTGCATGGAAAAAACTATTGGTTTTACACCTTTCCAATTGGTGTATGGAAATAATGCAATGATGCCCATTGAGTTTGAAATCAGAACCCTCATGAATGTAATAGAATTGAACCTAAGTTTGTATGATGCATAAAAAGAGTGGATTCAGCAACTGAATCAGTTGGACAAACATCGATTAGATGCTCTGCATAGAATAGAGGTCATCCAAAGATAAATAACACAATGGCACAACCACCATATTAGGCTAAAGTAGTTCAAAGTAGGAGAGTGGGTGCTTCTATATGATTCTCAATTTTAGGAGTAAAAAGATAAGCTAATGCAACAATGGATGGGGCCATATGAAGTGATTGAACTTATAAATAAGGGTGTTGTGCACATCAAAACTATTGATGGTAGAAACACCATACTAATAGATAACGGTCATTGACTACGACCTTACCACATATCTAAAAATATTGTGATGGAGTCCAAGATATACATGGGGAGACCCCATATGATTAAATTTTTTTAATTTTTTAGCAGTCAGTGGACACATATTTGTCCATCCAAAAACAAGAACAATTTATTCTTTTATTTTTCTTTCTTTGCTTGTTTTTTTATTTTGTAGGTACAATGCTCTAAGTGCAATCTGTAGGTAGCTTGGGAAACCTAGGCCTATTAGGCACAAATTCCACTAACCTGCATATTTACTTCTTTTTAGTTTTTATTTATTTTTATTTTTTTGTAGGTATGATGCCTTGAATGTATGCTATAGGTAACTTGGAAAACCTAGGCCTAATAGGTATAAGATCCATGAACCTACATGATTTCTAATTTTTTAGGAGTAGAAGCTTGATTGTTCCCATCATAAGGGGATATTCACAATTTGGATACATATACAGCTGTTAAATGTTTGCAAGAATGAAAATACCCATCTATGTGTTCAAATAAGTAGTTGTTGATGGAGTTCATGAAGGAAGAAGCATTGAAATGTTTGATCAACTAGGAAGCATTGATTGCAGACACACTAGTAGATGCAAACTTTTCAATGGTAGGGAGGCACCTAACTCTTGATTACTTCAAGGGCACCTAAATCCCATTTAAAAAGTCTTATATATACGAGGAAGGGCACCTAATTACCATAAAGGTACCTATTAAAAAAAATCAAGCTTCAGAATGGTACCTGTCCCCCATCTATCGAAGATAGGCACCTACCATCAAGCAAGCTGATACCTACATTTGATATATACACCAGAGTTAGAAACCTAACTTATAATAGGAAGGCATCTATACCTTGTGTATTTGGAGTAAGGCACCTAACTTCTATTAGGAAGGAACCTGACTCCTGTGTATTTGGAGTAAGGTGCCTAGCTTTCATTAGGAAGGTGCCTAACTCCCATGTATTTTGGGTAAGGTGCCTATCTACATTTTTATTAAGGTGCATTTTTCTTAGTAAAAAGACACCTACCTTCCATTTAAGTGCATGTATGCAATATTAATAATTCGATGGTATTGTGAAGTGGTCGAAGCCACATCAACATCCCACATGATGAAAAGGTCAAATATTTCATGAGAAATTATTGCAAATCTTGTGAAGGATTTCAAAACATTCCAAAGCAATCAACACGGGTATGTGTGTCATCCCACAAAAGCCATTGATATTTCTTAATTTTTAGCATGATAATTCAAATGAATTTTTTTTGTAGAATCCAAGAACTATCTAAAGAAATTTCTCACATGGGTAATACACAGTCGTTCTAGTTATCACAAAATAATGAATCAAAACACTCCATGATCATATCCATGATTGGTACACACAGATCACCAATAAAGTATGTACACAATTTTCCATTGGATATATATGATTTTCATAATTAGGATATTTTTGAAAATAGTGTTGTCAAAACATTAGGAAAATCATTCAACCATTGATCACCCACTTTGTGTAATGTGACCTGTCAAACATTGATTTAGGAATGCTATCCCCATAGTCCTCCATGTAAAACATACCTCCACAAATTAATAGGCATCTACATGTAGTTACAATCAAATTTGTGAAGTGACAAACCAAATATCCCAAAAATAGAGCCCTTACCTCAATATCACCAGCTCTAGGAGGAGGTAGAGCCTGCATTCCAGAAATGGGCCACTACTTTTATAGCATATTACATGAAGGAAGAAGTAGGATAGAAAATGTATGTCACAAATCCACCAAGCACAAGTGCCAGGCCTAGAATAATAGTTAGGAGTAGCCCATGCCAACATATACCGTAGTAAGGGGCCAGTTCCCCTCAGACTCAGGATGGCCAGAAGCCCAGGGATAAGGAAAGAGACAAGGCCACTACTAAGAAGAGGAAGCAGAGAAATAAAGCTTACTAGGAGGCCATAGATAAAAATAGGGACTACCAATACAAGGTACCATGAGGATGTGATAATCCTTAGGTATGGGGAATGATGAGCACTAGAATTGCTCATATTTTTGCATATATTTCTAATGTTTTTTATGGCATTATTATATCATATTTGTACTTTTTATGAATGTTTATATGTATTTAATGGTAAATTGTGTATATTGTCTAACTTGTGTGAAAAGTGTGCTTTGTGTGTATATTTCATCATTTTTATTATTTTTTGCATAACTACATCGATGTCCCACTTGGACCTTGCATTTTCTGTTTTCAAAATGAGTTAATAAGGAAGAAGTACGGTCATAAAGAGTAAGATGCCTTACTCCTATCTTTCACTGGAGAGATGCCTTACTCCCATATTCCGATGGGAAGGCACCTTACTCCAATATTTTGATGGTAAGACACCTTACTCCCATATCCTAATGGTAAGGTGCCTTGCTCCCATATCTTATGGAAGGACATATTATGTTTTTCGATAGAGTCAAATATGGTTGACTCCACGCAATCAGAATGAGGTGCCTAACTCCCAATCAAATGGCACCTAACTCCTATTAAAAATCAAACATGTCAACTACTCTATTTTTGTATGAAATAGAGTAATGACTTATAGAAGGCAGGTTATGAATGACGGTGATAAAATAAACTAAAAATAAACTATTTCTAGCAAAATTCCAAAGAATAATGAAAGTTTTTTTATTTCATTAGACTACATATTACACATCAGATACAATCTATTTTGAACATACCTGGCTTATATTAATTCTATTGGTAGTTCTTGTAATCGTGTCTATAGTAAAATTATTTATTGTAACAAAAATATGAATATTATAATAGAGAATCTTGTGAATTATATAAACACACAAGATTTCTATGAAAAGAGGGAGGAGAAAAAATAGAGGAAGAACCGGACTATATTGTAATTTCATTTTTGCAATAAAAATCATTCGAATTTCTCTTATTTAAATTTCAACGTACATAGTTAACCATGTAGAATATGAGAGATCTTGGGCCCACTTCTATACATTATTCCTCCCCTTCTCCTTTACTTTCATATAATTGAATTTTAGTTTTATTAGTTCTTATTTTCCTGCATTTGGTTATTTTCAGCAATTTTATTTATATATTGCTTTCTTCAATTTATGAAAGTTTGGTGTGATTTTATTTCCTACAATTTATTTTCTAAAGATTAAGTGGTTTATATTTAATTAATTATATACAAAACACCCCCAAAACTATAGATTTTAGTGGACTCATCTCAGTGGTATTGTAATCAATTTTTTCTTGGTACTTTGCAAGTTTACGAGCATCCCTGGATTGACAATTAAGAGAAAGGGTTGTGACATAATGAGAAGAATTTAACTAATGTTTTTTACCCAAAAATCACTTTTGGCATCCTTCTAAACATGTATTTTTAGTAAGGATAACCCTAGAAAATACAATATTTGGCCACTCCTATCCACTAAGTGTCATCTAAAGTGACTTGGAACTCAAATGTGGTGAGCCTTGTATGTTGAGATAAATAAATAAGGGTGTTTCCCTTACGAGCTTGCTTGTAAAAAAAAAATGGGTTTGTAGTTTTATGTTGTTACAGATGTGATCTTTAATTCTCCCCTATCTAAATGGCTTTTATACATAAAGAAAAAAGGAAAATAAAAACCATAGAAAAAAAATGCTAGAAAGTAACTGTCCTAAGATAATCAAGGGCAATGTGCCAAGTTCATGAGATTCTTCTACACAATAATGGGATTAAGTGAGCATGTGAATAAATTTCCAAAAACTCAACATGAACATTTTCTCTTCTTAATGTGAAAAATTAAGCACAAGCACATACACAAAATGAGATAGAAAAGAAAGTTGACATAGCTCTTTATACATGCACATATAGAAAATAAATGGGATAGAAAGATGAGTAGTCATAGCTTCTTATATATATGTCAAAAGAGATGGCTTGAAATCTTACACATAAAAATGACCTAGGGATCATTTCAAAACTATTATAAAGATGAAAATAAAAGGAGAGTTACATGCAAGGCCTAGTAAAAGGCTTTAATAACCAACCACTCAATGCTTTACAATGCTTATTGATCTACTATTTATAGACAAAACAGGGGGCCCTTTCCCCTAAAATTTAGGTAGGAATAAAAAATATGCCTTTATTGATACTTGTTGACCATATCCCCATTACGTCATTTTAGCCCTTCAAGGTATTTGGATCTAAATTTTTTAATGTCAATTACTTTGAGCCTTTATATGTGTAACTACTACTACCATATTTAGTTACCATCCTAGTTATCTTGGAGACTAAGTAGAGGCACCCACTATAATCAATATTTTTAGACTTATGGGTGCTCTTGTCATAGTTGCCATAATTTTTTCTTCTCTAAGTTAACCATTCTCCTTGAATTTTTGAGCCCAAGTGGATATGTTATGTGGTTTTTAGGTCTTTTAACAACTACTCATTTAATTATCTCAACTACTTTTTCTAGGAGTTTCTGAATTAACAATAAAGCCTCTAAAGATTAGTTGTGATTTTTAATTGGCTACTATTATCACTTTTTGCTTCTATAGGATGACCACATCAGATTGGTTTTTTATCACCATCCACTTATGCAATTTGATATAATATATACCTTCCTATATCAAAATTTCTTATCTTCTCCATAACTTATTTTATTTTATGAAGCAATACAAGTCGCTGATTCTCAATTGGAAATCTAGAGAATTTTTTCTCATTGCCTCAAGTTAGAATTTTATAAAACTTTTATGGTTTGCTACAATTTTGTTAAAAGTTCCATGGAAATCTTACTATCATACCTTTTTAGAGAATCCAACCTCCAAAAATTTTCACTCCATCCATCCTCAAAAATATCTTACAATTTTAGAAGCTACTAATTCTGATTTTGATAGCCCACTAAGCTTCTCCTCTTCATCAACATATCTTTAGAATATCTAACCTTTGGAAATTTTATCATCCTCTAACCTTGGGAATATTTTACAACTCCATAAGTCATGGATTCCAAATCTAACACTCTATACAATGTTTATTCATTTTCTATATTCAAGTTCTTTGTTGACTATCAATCCTTGATCGAATAGTTCATAAACATTTTGTCCCTCACTTCTAGTCAAAAATTTCATAAAGAAGCATGGGTTGTTAATTAGAAAATTTTAATGGTAGGAAAATTCCCCATATTTTTCTTGCACCTCTTTGTTTATTTCCTCCCTGTTTTGCCTTCACTTCATCCCTATTTCAAAATTTGTCAAATATATTCTAAGTGTAGTGAGAATTCACTATATGTAATAATAGGTTTTCTATAAGAGATCATAACTATATTTGATGTTCCAAAGTCTATTATCATGGATAATTCCAAGGCAGTCACTAGAGCCAAGATCATTTAGTTCACCCTCTAGTATAGTATATATCTTAAAGTTACCTCTAAGTATTATCTACAATAAAATGGTTCACTAGAATCCACCAACAAGAACTTACTATAATTTTTAAAGAGGATGGGTTCAAACAATTAGAAACAATAACACCTCTACCTCTAAAAAGCTTTATGGATCAATCAGATCACCCAAAAAAGTATATAGGTTGTTCACCTTATTTCTTGGTCTATGACAAAGAAGCCAAGTTACAAATCTCCATGGAGTTTCCAACACTATAGTTGCCTCATTGGTTTGAGCTACAAGAGAAAACTTTCATGACCATAAGGATGGGGGATTACTCAAGCTCGAGAAACAAAGATAAGTAGTTGAAGAGGAACTACAGAGGTGCAAGGGAGTGGCTAAAAATAGTTTGATAAATGAGCAAGTCCTCTAAGATTTGAATTTTGTGACCATGTGCTCAAGTGGAATAAATATTGAAGAAAACAAGGATGTCATACCAAATTTGATGATATATGGAGTGGATTCTATATTATAACTTCCTGCAAGAAGGATAATTTATTTGAGATTTTGATGATTAATGGTGATACTTTACCAATCTTATTCAATCTCAAGAGCTATGCATAAAACTCTGCTAAAAATTATATATATAAATTTTCTTAACATCAGACCTTAATGTCATTTATAATAGGTGTTAGGAAGGATATTTTCTAAAATACTAGTAGCCATTGGATTAAACAAAGAAATCCACATGGTCATCCTATCCTAACTTAGAAGTAAATATGGGGGGGCTTAGTATTGAAATATTGTAAACCATACAAATGTATCAAATCAATAAGTTGCATTGCTAGCTAGCAAATGCAAGGAGGATAACTTTTTCGATTAATGAGGAGGACACATAATAGGCTAGCATTATATCAGGAGCACATGAAAAATACCCAAGGCTAGAAGAGAATAATCCATATGATATAATTATCAACATTCCACACTTTTTCATGAATCAATTATGTAGATAGATCCAAAATATTATTTAGCCAATAGATTGACAAAATGGGGCACATAAACCATTTAAATTTTGGCTCATATGTGGAAACAAGATTTCATTTAAGCACAATTGGCCAAGCCACATGGATATCTCATCCTCTTCCACTAATTTTTAGGAAAGGGAACATAATACAATTAGCACTAACCATTTTATCAGGCACTTCGTACAACCTATGAACCGTATGATCAATGATGGAGTTAGCAATCACTTTTCCATTGACTCTATATAAAAGTAAAATTAATTCACATAGGGTGATTTTGATAAAACAATTTACTTCTTCCAACATTACAAAAAGAAAGGATAATATTGCATAGTGTGATTTTAACATCCAGAAAGAGAGGGATAGTATATTCCTATAGTTTCCTATAGAAAGAAAAGTACCACACATATAGCATGAGTTTCTTGATGAAAATATTATATTCAGAGGTAAATCAACACCCAATAAATTATAGCAATATCATCATAATATATTTTCCAAAAAGGAATATTACTCTAAGATAAGATGAATTTATTATTTGGAAATGATTGCAAACACTCTCCACCATATTCAAACTGTAAAAGAATATACACATGTAACATGAATTCAATACCTAACATAATCATGAATATCAAGGAGGAGATCTATAAAAGGACACACTATCTTAAATTTATTCTCACATAACCCTCAAGCATCTACAAATATAAGAACCCCAAGGAATACAAGTGAGGTTGATAGAACAATTGCTCTTCTTAAAATTTACATTTTCTCTATTCAAGTCCATATTTTACCATGTGACTCTACACCTATTATATAAGGTCATAATTTCATAGGTTTCCCATATTTAACAAGTAGAAAATATCTTGAGTCACCAAAAATATCATAATTTTGTTGGAAATATTAAGTTGTCATTGATGTCAAAGGTAGAATTGGAAGAATAATTATGCTCATGAGTTTTGGCAACATCATTGGAAGGATAATCATGCTTATGAGTTTTTGGAAGTATCATGGTTTGAATAAAAAAAATATGATTTAATATTTAAATTAAATATTAAAGTCATAAAAAGTTATTATTATAAAGTTAAACCTTATAATATTTAAATATTATAAAGGTGGTATTTTGGAATATAAAGTATATGGGCCGACCTTGTGCATATAAACAAAGATTGTATATATAAAGGAAGGTGGAAATTAATTTGAGAGAGGATAAAATTAGCGATCGATACCTCCAAATTTATCAAGAAAATTATAATCGAATGTACAATTAAGAAAACAAATTAAGACAATGGAAGTGAGCCATAATATGATGCGACAATGAGAGAACAAAGCTTGTGATACCAACAGTATCCAAGCTCAAGTGAAAGTGTGTGCATCTCAGTGGCTTGCAATGGTAATAACACATAAGATCAAGTGAAGGAGTAAGTATCTGAGTGGCTTGTGGTAGAGAATAAATTTCAAAATAAAATACAACAAGAGTGTTTTGAAGATTTGTGGCAGAGAGGAGCCTACGATAGAAAAGGTAGCAAGAGTGTTTTGAAGACTTGCGACAGAGAGGAGCCTATGATACAAAAGATAGTAAAATTACTTTGAAGGGTTGTGGTAGAAAGGATCAGGTCACAACAAATATTTGATGGAGTTCAAGAAAAGAACATCGTGAAGAAAATCGACTAATATAATGCTCAAAAATAGTAAGGGAATTCTAAGACGTCAATGAGAAAAAGACATCATGGAAATTACAGAAGAATCTTTTTAGAGGAGCACACTGAATATTTCATGATTTTTGGGGTATAGAAAAATGAAGAAACACTGATCACCATTGAAATTAGGTGAATAAAATGCAATGAAGAGAGATCAATCGCCATTGTAGAAAGTGTTCCAGTTGTCACTTGGGCAGAAACAAGGGATATTGAAGATTGTGCTAAAAGCAAGGTAAAGAAAAATAGCTACATAGGTAATCAGATTTCATTTCATACTAATGGTAGTTTGAGTCACTCAAGAATATTGAGCATAGGAAAGAAAAAAATGAAAGCAACATTGTTGAGATCCAACATAGGAGAAGCGACAGATGTATGAAATCAAAATAGCAACAATATTCATAAGACATAGTAGCACAAGAAATAAAAAGGTATACATATTTTGGCTTGGTTATTTTATAAAAGTATGATGGCTGTGATTTCAAGTTAAATATTATGGAATTACCTCCCATCGTATGGTGTATCTGAGGTGGTTTGCTTTTTTTTGGTAAATGTGGTAGTTGAGAGACCCATGTTCGATTCACGTGCATGAAATTTTTTTGGGGGAAAAATATTGGAAATAGAAGATTCAAATTTTCGTTTGAAGTTGGCAGACATTAAGGTATAGTGAGAAAATATTTTGTGTGATTATTATTGTTGATAGAGATATAAAATTGGCAGACATTGAGGTATAGTGAGATAAGATTTTGTGATATTATTATAGAGATTTAACTTTGGCAAACATTGAGGTATAGTAAGAAAATAGTTTTGTGATATTATTATTATTGATAAAGTGGCAGATATAAGAAATTATTGGATATGCATTATTTTTTCTTGAAATTGGAAGTAAATGTGTAATGGTTATAGATAAAATTTGAGATCTAATTTGTGTATTGTTCATGATTGATTTTGGGAGTAGATGAAAAGTACATATTTGTGCATTGTGATTAGTTTTGAAGTGAATGTGGAAATAAGCAAAATAGTATAGTCTCACACAAATAGAAAGGTTGTTTTATACAAGTGAAAGTGTCACATAGTGCAATGATAGTGTGAAAGGATTCAATTGAAAATAATGATAGTTTCAACTATCTACAAAATGGAAGTAAAGGTGCAAATCAGTAATTACAAGGTTAGTTATCAGGTGCTAGACTAGAGCTACATTTTAATGTAATAAATGTGAGACATGTGGAAGCGACAGACTTAATGAATGTGAAGAACATATTGGGAATTTGATAAGTGCATATCATTCTCTATATGTTCATGAAATAATTTTGGGTAGAATATGTTTGAATTACTTTAGTTGAGGAAAGCACATTGAAGAATAGGTGAAGGACTTGATGACATCATTATGCAATATTTGGGAATAAATGAGCATTATTTTGTATGAAATATTTGGGAATAGATGAGCATTGTTTGTATGATATTTGAGTAGGATTTTGGAGTAGGTTTTAGCGAGAATTATGAGCAGGTTTTGGAGCAAATTTAGAGCAAGTTTTAGGAGCATATTTGAGAGTAGATTTAAGTAGAATTTGAGAGCATATTTGAGTAGGATTTATGAGCAATTTTGAGAGAAGACTTAAGAATATTTTGGGCTAGAATTGTGATTATATGGGATTGGTGTCCATGAAATAGTAAAGGGAATTGGTGTCTCCTATGGGTTGGTGCCCACAAACTAGCAGATGGAATTGGTCTCTCCTATGGATTGGTGTCCATGAAATTGAGAGGGGATTGGTGTCTCTTGTGGATTGTTTTACATGAAATTAAGAGGGGATTGGTGTCTCCTATGGATAGGTGTCCAAAAAATTAAGATCATATTGGTGTCTCCTATGGATTGATTTCCATGAATTTGAGAGAGGATTGGTGTCCATAAACTTGAGAGGGGTCTGGTATATCCTATGGATTGGTGTCCATGAACATTATAATAGGGATTTGATGTCTCCTATGGGTTGGTACCCATGAAATTTGTTGAGAAATTTATAATAAATATTTCTCTATGGATGTAGCCCATATTGGGTGAACCACATTAAATCTGTGTCTCTCATATGTGTGATGATTTATGCATTATTTCATTACTGCATTGATATTATTGTTGTTATCATTTGGATTGAAAAATAAAAAGTTTTATCTTATGTTGTTCACCCCCAATATTATTATAATATTGTGTTATTCAATTGGTATCAAAGTGGGTTCCTTTATGAAATACTAACAGCTTGAAGGAAGATCTTACAGGAACAAAAATGGCTCATCAGGAAGGTTTTTCATCAAACAGAGCTCCATTGTTTGATGGGACTAACTATGCTTTCTGGAGTATAAATATGAAGACTTATTTGATAAAACATGGATATGATATATGTCAATCCATTGAGAATGGATTCGCTTCACCTACAACTCCTACCACAGATGCAAATGGTAAGAAACCATATGAAAATAATGCCTAGGACATGAATGCAATCTTAAGTGGGTTATGTGAATCAAAATTTGTGAAATTCATGCAATGCAATTTAGAAAAATAAATATGGGACAAGTTACAGAGAACATATGAAGGATATGACAAGGTTAAAATGGCAAAAATTCAAACCTACAAGATGAATTTTGAATACTTGAAAATGAAATATAAGAAAGATATTACTAGGTATATACTTCATTTTGATGAGGTTTTCAACACCATTCATGGACTTGGAGAATGTGTTGAAGAATAATATTGTTCAAAAAATCTTGAGGTCACTTCCCATAATGTTTGATGGAAATATTTCAGCAATTGAAGAAATGAAGGATCACAAAACTTTGAGCACGGATGAGCAACATGGGATTATCACAACCTAGGAGATGAGGACAAAAAAATATCAAACATACAAATGATATGCAGCATTCAAAGCTTAAAATAAGGCAAATAATAAAGAACCAAAATCAAGTGAAGAATCAAGCAGTGGAGAAGAAGCTAATTTTATGAGAAGGAATAAGAAGGGTCCAATAAAATACAAAGGTATGCATTTTGTGAAATATTTTAATTGCAGTAACCTTGGTAATTATGCATCTAATGTTCACAAGCTATAAGTAGTCATAGTGAAGAAGAAAATAAATATGATAAAATGAAATAAAAAATATTTTATCATGAAAAGAAAAATAGGCATGGTCAAAACAAGCATGAGAAGAATATATTTCAAAGACAAGAAAAGTTTTTATGTTGAGGAAGCAAGCAATTCCTCCAGTAGCAATGATGAAATTCTTTTTGATAGTGAAAGAGATAAAATCTTATTTTTGGCCATAGAATAAGATGCTCCTGTTGTCAAAGACCAAGAAGAAGAGAAAATTTCATAAAGTGAAGAATAAGCTATGGTTGACATTGTTGCAGAACTTTATTATTATTAAGATAAACCATTCACCAATATGTAGAAATATCAAATCATTCATCCACAATACAGTATCCACAATAACAATCCACAAATGAGAGAGAGATAGATAATACCCTTAAGGTAGGGAAACACCAATAATAATCCTTAAGGAAGGAATAACTCCACAAGATCTCCCAAGGTGAGAGGACACTTCATGGGCATAAACGATTACATAAGATTCTTCTTCCATAATGATTACAATGACAAATATATATTCTTTATATATCCATATTCTTATTCTACTTTGGGGATCCTACTACTAATATAATATAATATTATAATACAATCAACCTTGGATTATGTGTGGCTCATGCCAACCCTCATACAATATAATAATATATCCCCAAATATCTATTCCTAAGTACCCTACCAGACATATAAGAGGAACTTGTTGTTGCTCTTGAAGAGTTGAAGAGGGTTGGAAAGAAGAACTCATGATTGAAGTCTCAAGTACAAGAGGATGAGAAAACAAAGGCAAAGCTTCTATAAGATCTCATCAACTTAGAAGTTAAGGTTGAAGAGGTAAATCAAATTGAAGAAGGTATGGCTAAACAGTTAAAGGTAAAAGAGTTGGAATGTGAAAGACTAGAACATGAAGTTTTCTCTCTAAGGAAGGGACTTGAAAAATTAAATGATAAGATATATCAGTTTAGGAAAATCTCAAAAAGCTTGGATGATATTACCAAAGCACAAATATCTCCATTTATCAAAATTGGACTTGGTTTTGAAGAAGGTCAAGAGAAATAAAATGGGGATTCAATATCAAAATAAATAGAAGGATCAAATTAAGTAATTAAATAAGAGCCCAATACCTATGCTGATATGTTGAAAAGTGGAAGCATTAATGATGAAGAAAACAATGCACCATCAAGGAATAGGGGCCATCACAGAAAAAGCAAAGAAATAACCATGTGACCATATCCTCCAAGGCAATATGAATACTATTTCCAAAGTTATTGTTTCTCATATAATCATTTTGGTCATAAAGTTGTAAATTGTAGGAGAAAATTCAATTCATATGCACCTTTCATGGACTACAACATCATTTGTTACAATTGCAACAATTTTGGGCATAGAGAAAAATGGTGTAGAACAGTGTTCCCTGAACTCCCAAAGTCAAGCAAGAAGAAGGATAGTCAAAATGTTCAAAAAGGTATGACCTCAAAAGTTTGGAAAAAGAAAATTGAAAAAGAAGAAGAGCATTGTAAGTTGGGAGTAACTTTACTCCCATATCAAAATTGATCACCTCAAGACAAGGAGGTGGTGTTGGGGCTATGTTTAGTATCTTATATTTCAGCCCCAAGGAGCCCTTTTCCATTAATGTCAAATGGGGGAGAGTTTTTAGTAAGGTGGATCAGCTAGTTAGGTGGGGCATCTTGTGATCATATTTAGTAAAGGTCAGTTTCATTATAGGGTTGCCATCAATGACAAAGGGGGAGATTGTTGGAAATATATCAAATGCAGAATTGGAATAATTATCATGCTCATGAGTTTTGGCAACATCATTGGAAGGATAATCATGCTTATGATTTTTTTGGAAGTATCATGGTTTTAATAAAAATAATATGCTTTAATATTTAAAGTAAATATTAAATTCATAAAAAATATTATTATAAATTTAAATATTTAAATATTAAATTTAAATATTATAAAGGTGGTATTTCGGAATATAAAGTATATGGGCCAAACTTGTGCATATAAATAAAGATTGTATATATAAAGGAAGGTGGAAATTCATTTGAGAGAGGACAAAATTAGTGATCGATGCCTATAAATTAATAAAGCAAACAATAGTCTGATGCAACAGTAAGAGAATGAAGTAAGGTAGTGGAAGTGAGCCATAATCTGATGCGACAGTGAGAGAATGAAGCTTGTTATGCCAGTAGTATTCGAGCTCAAGTGAAGGCATGTGCATCTGAGTGGCTTGTGGAAGCATTAGAACCCAAGCTCGAGTGAAGGAGTAAGCATATAAGTGGCTTACACTAGAGAAGACATTGCATAAGAAAAGACAACAAGAGTGTTTTAAATATTTGCGACAAAGAGGAGCCTACGATAGAAAAGGCAGCAAGAGTGTTTTGAAGACTTGTGGCAGAGAGGAGTCTATGATAGAAAATACAATAAGAGTGCTTTGAAGGCTTGTGGTAGAAAGGATTAGGTCACAAAAAATATTCAGCAGAGGTCAAAAAAATATCATTGTGAAGATATTCAGCTGATATAACACTCAAAAATAGAAAGCGAATTCCAAGATGTCAGTGAGAAAAAGACATCGTGGAAATTGTAGAAGAAGGATTTTAGAGGAGAACATTAAATGTTTCATGATTTATAGAACATAAAAAAATGAAGAAACACCGAGTACCAATGATGTCAGGTGAAGAAAATGCATTGAAGAGAGGTCAATCGCCATTGGAGAAAGTGTTGCAGTTGTCACTTGGGTAGAAACAAGGGAGCTTGAAGATTGTGCTAAAAGTAAGGCAAAGAAGAATAGCTATATAGGTAATCAGATTTTATTTCATACTAATGGTAGTTTGATTCACTAAATAATATTGAGTGCAAGAAATAAAATAATGGAAGCATCATTATTGATAGCCAACACGAGAGAAGAACCAGATGTGTGAAATTAAAATGGTAGCAAGATTCATAAGACACAGTAGCACAAGAAATAAAAAGGTGCACATATTTTGGCTTGGTTATTTTGTAAAAGTGTGATGGTTGTGATATCAAGTTAAATATTGTTGAATTAACTCCCATCAGATGGTGTATCCAAGGTGTTTTGCTTTCTGTTGGTAAAGGCGGCAGTTGAGAGACCCATGTTCGATTCACATGCTTGAATTTTTTTTGGGGAAAAATATTGGAAATAGAAGATTCAAATTTTTGTTTGAAATTGGTAGACATTAAGGTGTAGTGATAAAATATTTTGTGATTATTATTGTTGATAGAGATATAATGTTGGCAGACATTGAGGTATAGTGAGATAAAATTTTGTGATATTATTATAGAGATATAACTTTGGCAGACATTGAGGTATAGTAAGAAAATAGTTTTGTGATATTATTATTAATGATAAAGTGGGAGATATAAGGAATTATTGGATGTGCATTATTTTTGCTTTAAATTGGAAGTAAATGTGCAAGGGTTATATATCATATTTGAGAGCAAATTTGTGCATTGTTTATGATTGATTTTGGGAGTAGATGAGAAGGATAGATTTGTGCATTGTGATTGGTTTTGAAGTGAATGTGGAAATAAGAAAAATAGTATAGTCTCACACAAATAGAAGGGTTGTTTTAAAACAAGTAAAGGTGTCACATAGTGCAAGGATAGTGTAAAAGTATTTAATTGAAAAGAAGGAAATTTTTAGCTATCTACAAAAGGGAAGGAAAGGTGTAAATCAGCAATTACAAGGTCAGTTATCAAGTGCTAGACTAGAGCTACCTTTTAATGTATAAATGTGAGACATGTGGAAGTGACAGACTTAATGAATGTGAAGAACATATTGGGTATTTGATAAGTGCATATCATTCTCTATATGTTCATGAAAGAATTATGGGTAGAATATGTTTGAATTGATTTAGTTGAGGAAAGCACATTGAAGAATAGGTGAAGAACTTGATGACATCATTATGCAATATTTGGGAATAGATGAGCATTGTTTGGATCAAATTTGAGAAGGATTTAGGAGTATGTTTTAGGAAGAATTATGAGCAGGTTTTGGAGTAGATTTGGAGTAGGTTTTATGAGCAGATTTGAGTAATATTTGAGTAGGATTTATGAGCAGTTTTGAAGGAAGACTTAAGCAAAGTTCAGGCCAGACTTGTGTGTTGGCAATTTTGGGTTTGAGATCCTAGCTTCTTGTCTATGAGTTGTCATTGATGTCAAAAGGAAATGGCATTAATGTTAAGAGGATGTGTTGGCTTCAAAGGTGGAAGATTCCAAGAGAATCCGGAGAGATTCCATTGGCAAGGGTTTTTCATTAAAACCAAGTTAAATGGTTTTTATTAAAACCAATGGAGGTTCTCTTTATTATTTATTTAATTATTATTTAAAACCCTTCAAGGTTTTAATTATTTAATTATTTAATTAATTAAGGGAGAAATTATTTTTAATTTATCTTAAGGGTTTTTAAACCCTTTAGAAAGCAATTTCGATTAAATTCGAAATTACTTTTCGAATTCAGCCGACGTGTTTGGAAATGCATCAAAGTGCATATAAAATGAGGCAAATGAATTCATTTATGTTTTGCCAAGAGTTTGACATTAATCCCTGAGCATTTCGATTTCGACATCGAAGCCCCTACGCCAGCGAAGGAGGAAGACAAGCGTTGCGTGGTCAAAGGTGTGACGGGTTGGTCTTGGCGCCAAGGAGGAGGCGCACGCGGTGATAAGAATGGAGAATTCCCTTCTCCCTCACGTGGGCTCTCCTAGCCCACGCGGCGTGGCCAAAGGACTTAGTAGCATGGTGATCGGCGGTTCGAATCACCGAAGACCCTTTTGAGGGTAGTGTATGCACTCCGAAATTCATGGGATATTTACCAAAGGTATGCGCTCCAATTTTTTGCAGAAAGAGTGGCAATTAAATTTTAATATTTTGCTTGCTAAGGTTTTATAAAGTTAGCTTTGGGAGGTATAAGGAATGCAAGCTTAATATTTTTGCTATAGTCGGATTGAAAATTAAAGGGGAAATAATTGCCATGGTGGTTGAGTTATTTTGACATGCCAATGTTGGGTTAATAATTTTTAGGGAAGATCAAAATTATTAATTGTGGTAGATTTTCAAGGGCTTATTCATCTTCAAAAAGGGTATGGGCACATTTTTCTTATAAGTATGATTGGTGTATGTTTTTCTGAAATAAGGTTGGAGTGAAAAGGTTTTCAACTAGGTTTCCTTTGGTTGGGTGTAAATCCTATTTTCTGGTTTGTTGAAGACTACTTATGCATTGTTATCCTTAAGGAGAGTTTTTGGTGAATGCATAATTTTTGGTTTGAGATAGTGGAAGCTTTGTGCACTAGGGTTTATATTTGTGAGTCTAGCTACTTGCATTGAGTTGGTGGAACCCTTGGTTGGCTGTTTTGAGTTTGATGGTTGAGTTGCTTCCATAGAGGTTGTTTGATCAAGTTATTGCTTTACTTGATTCATGATATTGGGCTTACTCCATTGAGTTGATTTGAGCAAGTTATTCTTTGCATTTGGTGATATTGTGTTGGTGGCTGTTTTGTTCAAATATCTTTGGAGGGAAAAGGATTTCTACTTGTTTCCTTTTCTTGTGATGATTGGTTGAATGCTTCAAGGTTGATGTTGAGTTGAATGGTGTTGGTTGACTAAACCTTGTTTGATGAGCATTGTTGTTGAAACCCTAATTGATGGTGAAAATAACATGAGTATCATTGTTATGTGATTCTTTGCATAGTTGGCAATTGTTGGGGTTTCATGTTCTTGAAAGAAAACATTCTATCCTATCCATTTCAGATATTGAGTTGAGTTTTCAGATTTGAGATTGAGATTGAGCTGAGTTGATTTGAGTTGAGTTTTGAGATTGGGATTTGAGTATAGAACATATTGAGTCTCTAACAATTCTCTTTATGCTTCTATGAGTTTGACAAATCACATTGGGTCTCTAACAATTCACTTTGTGATTTCCTACTAAGAAAGTTTTTCTTGGTGAGCTTGCCGAGTTTTTGGACAGGTTCTAGTGGGGACTTGTGAGCAGTTTTGGACAGGTTTCGGTGGGGACTTGTGAGCAGATTTGGACAGGTCCTAGCAGAGGACTTGTGAGCTGAGTTTGATAGTTCTATCAGAGAACTTGAGGATAGAGGTGCATTGGTTCTATGAGAAGAACCTGAGGACAGTTGGCAAGTCTTTGAGAAGGCTTGTATGCAGAGGATTGATTTGTTCAAGAGTTGGATAGATCTGACAGATAGAGGAAGACTTGTACTAGACCGACTGACTATGTTTGGTACAGGTTGCTGAGCTACTGTGGACGTGATCATAGAAGGCAGAGGTCTCTTAGGCTAAGCATTGAGGATAGGAGGTCTTCGGTGGAAAGGAGTTCCACGTGCTGGCAAGAGGTAGAGGCAGTTGATCTTCTGAGGGATCATTTCTAGAGCAGAGGGGAAGGTATCTCCTTTGAGCAGAGGCTCATAAATTCTGATTGGGGGAAGGTATCTCCTTTGGGGAGGCTATAAATTGATTGGGGGAAGGTATCTCCTTTGGGCCGAGGCTCATAAACATTGTAATTGGGAAGGATTCCCAAAGAACTTTGAGATAACTTTTAGAGAAAAGTTTTGTGGACGTAGCCCAACCATTCTGGGTGAACCACGTTAAAATTGGTGTCACTTTGTGGATGATATTGTGCATTGCTTTGATATTGCTTTGGGTATATTGCTTTACTATTTTGAAGTATAAAGGAAAAAGTAAAAAGAGGTCTTATACTGTTCACCCCCCTCTCAAGTATAAGCTTGTGTTCTTCAATTGGTATCAGAGCGGGTGCCTTCAAAAAGTTTAACAACTTGAAGGAAAAGCTAGTAAAGAACACAATGGATTATTCAAGTGGCAATGCAACACCTATTCTTGATGGGTCAGATTTTGGTCTTTGGAGTGCAAGGATGAAGGTTCATCTAATGGCACTTGGTAATGAGGTATGGGAAGTAATTGAAGATGAGTACACTATTCCTATACATGGTCCTAATACTAAAGAAGAAAGGCTCCTACATCACAACAATTCAAAAGCAATGAATGCAATCCTGAAAGGCTTACAGAAAGCAGATCTCACCAAAGTGATTCACTGCAAGACAGCTAGTGAAATGTGGAAACAATTGAAGGTGGTTCATACAGGTGATACAAATGTCAGAAAGGCCAAGTTGAGACACTTCAAAGGTATGTTTGAACAACTCAAGATGAATGATGATGAAAATATTAGTGACTACATGCTTCGTATGGATGAGGTTGTTAACTCCATGAAAGACTTAGGTCTTGAGCTTGCTGAAAATGATGTTTGTGATAAGATTTTAAGATCTCTTCCTAATAGATTTAGTGAAAATATTTCTGCTATTGAGGAAGCTAAAGATTTGGATAAGTTGAAAAAGGATGAGCTCCATAGTATACTTGCAGCATTTGAGTTGAGAACTCAAGTGAAGGTTGATGTCAAGAAAGAGGCAACTTTCAAGGCTACCAAGAATTCCAAAGGTAAACAACTTCAAGATAGTGATGAGTCTTCTAGTGATGAAGAGGCATATTACAAGCAAGAAAGGCAAGTTCTCTAGAAAGCACAAAAGTATGAAAAATATAAGATGTTTCAATTGTGGAAAGTTTGGTCATTATGCTACCGATCGTACTGTTCCCAAGAATGAAAGTGATGAAGATAAACAGGATTCTAAGAGCAAGGATTCTGAAAAGCACAAGCATCACAGGAAAAACAAAGATGAGCACAACAATCAAGGAAAGAGGTATTCTCACAAGCACAAGAAGAGTTTCTACCTAGACAAAGCAAGTAAGTGTTCTAGTAGTGATAGTGAAAGTTCTTCAAGTGATAATGAAAATGAGATGTTGTTCATATCAGAAAAAAGAGGAAGAACCGAAACATAGATTCATTATCATGAAATGTCTTAGATGTGGAAATTTTGGTCACCTTGAGGATGATTGCACAAATAATGATTTGGTTTCTAGTATGTATGAGGATGCTTCAAAAAACTATAAGGAAGATGCATGTATGGTTTTTGAAAAGGGTAGCACCTCTAGTGATAAGAAATCTGAAAAAGGCTTTGATGATTCAAAAAGCAATCAAATAAAGGATCTTGAAAGTGAACTTATTAGTGCTCTTAGTGCTTTGAAAAAGGAAAGAAAGAAGAATGCTAGACTCAAGGATAAGTTAGATGAATGTTGTATGGAGAGAGATGATCTTATAGAAAGTCTTGACTTCTCTATAGCTAAGACACAAGAACTCAAGGATGAGTTAGAGTCTAAGGTTCTTGAGTATAGTGAGTTAGAACAGAAAATGGCTTCTTTGAAAGAGGAAACTAAAGAGTACAAGGATAAGCTTTACATGTTTCAAGATAGCTCCAAAAAGGTTAAGTCTCTCATCAAAGGTCAAAGAAAGACAACAGATAAAATAGGCCTTGGTTTTGTTAAGCCACACAAGGAACAAGTTGGAGAGTCTAGTAAGAGACTCCAAAAGGAAGAGAGTTCTGATGAGGAAAGTATTTCAGATCATGAGTTCTTGAATGATAGATGCACAGGAACAGAAAACAGAATTCAGAATGAGAAGAAGAAGTTTTCAGAACCTAAGAGGTCAATTAAAGGAAAGTTTCAAGGCAGATGTTTTGCTTGTCACAGGTTTGGTCACATGGCTTCACATTGCATGGCTCAAGTGAAGGAGGTAAATGACAGTTTCAGAAGTGCTAGTTACTTTCAAGGGTATTGCTACTCTTGTCAACAGTTTGGGCACAAGGCAATTCATTGCAAGGCAAATAACAGGAACAGGTTTGGCTAGAATAAGGTTAGTCAGAATAGGTGGATTCAAAGAACAGGTATGCCTCAAAGAAATAACATTGTTACTTGTTATAAGTGCAACAATGAAGGTCACATAGCTAGACAGTGTAGAGCTGAACTTCCAAGGTACAGGAACAGAAACAGTGGTATGAACAGGTCCAAGGATCAAGGCATGGTTAAGAACAGGAACAGTGACAGGAACAAGAATAGGAATATGGACAAAGAGTACAAGAGAAGGCCCGACAAGGAAGTTATAGACGCTGATGATGATCAATGCCTAATGGGAGTTTTACTCCCACCCAAGAATTAATCACCTCATCAGGAGGTGGGGGAGGGACTAAGCTAAGAGGCTCATTCTTAGTCCCGAGCCCCAAAGGTGACCCTTTGCCATTGATGACAAAGGGGGAGAGATTTGAGTAAGGGGGAGAGCCTCAAGACAGGGGGAGCGATTTATGTTGAGTTTCTGTGTTGTTGAGAAGCATGGTTTGCCATCAATGACAAAGGGGGAGATTGTTGGCAATTTTGGGTTTGAGATCCTAGCTTCTTGTCTATGAGTTGTCATTGATGTCAAAAGGAAATGGCATTAATGTTAAGAGGATGTGTTGGCTTCAAAGGTGGAAGATTCCAAGAGAATCCGGAGAGATTCCATTGGCAAGGGTTTTTCATTAAAACCAAGTTAAATGGTTTTTATTAAAACCAATGGAGGTTCTCTTTATTATTTATTTAATTATTATTTAAAACCCTTCAAGGTTTTAATTATTTAATTATTTAATTAATTAAGGGAGAAATTATTTTTAATTTATCTTAAGGGTTTTTAAACCCTTTAGAAAGCAATTTCGATTAAATTCGAAATTACTTTTCGAATTCAGCCGACGTGTTTGGAAATGCATCAAAGTGCATATAAAATGAGGCAAATGAATTCATTTATGTTTTGCCAAGAGTTCGACATTAATCCCTGAGCATTTCGATTTCGACATCGAAGCCCCTGCGCCAGCGAAGGAGGAAGACAAGCGTTGCGTGGTCAAAGGTGTGACGGGTTGGTCTTGGCGCCAAGGAGGAGGCGCACGCGGTGATAAGAACGGAGAATTCCCTTCTCCCTCACGTGGGCTCTCCTAGCCCACGCGGCATGGTCAAAGGACTTAGTAGCATGGTGATCGGCGGTTCGAATCACCGAAGACCCTTTTGAGGGTAGTGTATGCACTCCGAAATTCGCGGGATATTTACCAAAGGTATGCGCTCCAATTTTTTGCAGAAAGAGTGGCAATTAAATTTTAATATTTTGCTTGCTAAGGTTTTATAAAGTTAGCTTTGGGAGGTATAAGGAATGCAAGCTTAATATTTTTGCTATAGTCGGATTGAAAATTAAAGGGGAAATAATTGCCATGGTGGTTGAGTTATTTTGACATGCCAATGTTGGGTTAATAATTTTTAGGGAAGATCAAAATTATTAATTGTGGTAGATTTTCAAGGGCTTATTCATCTTCAAAAAGGGTATGGGCACATTTTTCTTATGAGTATGATTGGTGTATGTTTTTCTGAAATAAGGTTGGAGTGAAAAGGTTTTCAACTAGGTTTCCTTTGGTTGGGTGTAAATCCTATTTTCTGGTTTGTTGAAGACTACTTATGCATTGTTATCCTTAAGGAGAGTTTTTGGTGAATGCATAATTTCTGGTTTGAGATAGTGGAAGCTTTGTGCACTAGGGTTTATATTTGTGAGTCTAGCTACTTGCATTGAGTTGGTGGAACCCTTGGTTGGCTGTTTTGAGTTTGATGGTTGAGTTGCTTCCATAGAGGTTGTTTGATCAAGTTATTGCTTTACTTGATTCATGATATTGGGCTTACTCCATTGAGTTGATTTGAGCAAGTTATTCTTTGCATTTGGTGATATTGTGTTGGTGGCTGTTTTGTTCAAATATCTTTGGAGGGAAAAGGATTTCTACTTGTTTCCTTTTCTTGTGATGATTGGTTGAATGCTTCAAGGTTGATGTTGAGTTGAATGGTGTTGGTTGACTAAACCTTGTTTGATGAGCATTGTTGTTGAAACCCTAATTGATGGTGAAAAGAACATGAGTATCATTGTTATGTGATTCTTTGCATAGTTGGCAATTGTTGGGGTTTCATGTTCTTGAAAGAAAACATTCTATCCTATCCATTTCAGATATTGAGTTGAGTTTTCAGATTTGAGATTGAGATTGAGCCGAGTTGATTTGAGTTGAGTTTTGAGATTGGGATTTGAGTATAGAACATATTGAGTCTCTAACAATTCTCTTTATGCTTCTATGAGTTTGACAAATCACATTGGGTCTCTAACAATTCACTTTGTGATTTCCTACTAAGAAAGTTTTTCTTGGTGAGCTTGCCGAGTTTTTGGACAGGTTCCAGTGGGGACTTGTGAGCAGTTTTTGGACAGGTTTCGATGGGGACTTGTGAGCAGATTTGGACAGGTCCTAGCAGAGGACTTGTGAGCTGAGTTTGATAGTTCTATCAGAGAACTTGAGGACAGAGGTGCATTGGTTCTATGAGAAGAACCTGAGGACAGATTTGGCAAGTCTTTGAGAAGGCTTGTATGCAGAGGATTGATTTGTTCAAGAGTTGGACAGATCTGACAGACAGAGGAAGACTTGTACTAGACCGACTGACTGTGTTTGGTACAGGTTGCTGAGCTGCTGTGGACGTGATCATAGAAGGCAGAGGTCTCTTAGGCTAAGCATTGAGGACAGGAGGTCTTCGGTGGAAAGGAGTTCCACGTGCTGGCAAGAGGTAGAGGCAGTTGATCTTCTGAGGGATCATTTCCAGAGCAGAGGGGAAGGTATCTCCTTTGAGCAGAGGCTCATAAATTCTGATTGGGGGAAGGTATCTCCTTTGAGCAGAGGCTCATAAATTCTAGATTGGGGGAAGGTATCTCCTTTGGGCCGAGGCTCATAAACATTGTAATTGGGAAGGATTCCCAAAGAACTTTGAGATAACTTTTAGAGAAAAGTTTTGTGGACGTAGCCCAACCATTCTGGGTGAACCACGTTAAAATTGGTGTCACTTTGTGGATGATATTGTGCATTGCTTTGATATTGCTTTGGGTATATTGCTTTACTATTTTGAAGTATAAAGGAAAAAGTAAAAAGAGGTCTTATACTGTTCACCCCCCCTCTCAGTATAAGCTTGTGTTCTTCATTGTGAGCAAAGAGGATTGGTGTCTCTTGTTGATTGGTGTCTCATGTGGGTTGCTGCCCATGAACCAGTAGAAGGGATTGATGTCTCCTATGTATTGGTGTCCATGAACTTGAGAGGGGATTGTTTTATCCTATGGATTGCTATCCACAAACTTGAGAGGGAATTGGAGTCTCCTATGGATTGGTGTCCACGAACTTGAGAGGGGATTGGTATCTCCTGTGGATTTGTGTCCATGAACTTGAGAGGGTATTGGTGTATCCTATGGATTGGTTTCCATTAACTTGAGAGGGGATTGGTGTCTCTTGTGGATTGGTTTCCATGAACATTGTAATAGGGGATTGGTGTCTCCTATGTGTTGGTGCCCATGAAATTTTTTGAGAAATTTATAAGCAATATTTCTTTGTGGATGTAACCCATATTGGGTGAACCACATTAAATTTGTGTCTCTCATATGTGTGATGATTTGTGCATTTTTTCATTACTGCATTGATATTATTGTTGTTATTATTTGGATTGAAAAATAGAAAGTTTTATCTTATACTTTTCACCCCCCTCTTAGTATAAGCTTATGTTCTTCATAAATTTAACAAGACTACCTATATGGAAACTAAACTAATGAAATGAGAAAAGGTGAAAGTCATGTATACAATTGATCCTAAAATATATGATGGGTGCTAATATTACAAATGAAGGGGTGATAGTAACTTAAATATTCATGCACCATTATATCTATGGTATTCACTCTTTCATGCATGGGAGACTCGATAGAGCCTCAACACCATGTGGTCCATTTTATCATTGATCAACAGTGGGCACTAAATCAAAATTATAATAAATTATAATAAATCCTAGGTTCACATGGATAATTGATCAAATTTTATCCAATGAACCTCACATTTTCATAGGACTGACCAAAATATGTCAAAATAAAATCTTACCATTGGTCAATACTAGGACACTTAGTAGGCTATTTGGTAATACATGATAGGAATAAAATATCCTATAAAGGTGCATGTCCTAAGAAGACTTGTTGATAGTCCTAGGAATATTCTAGAGCTAATGGTCCACAAACATCTAGAAGTAAAAATATTAGCAGGATGGAAAATTATGCAAGTCATTTGATCAAAATTATCAACCTGTGTCATATATCTTAGACTTCTTGGTGATAACTAGGTGGGACCCCACCATTGGTTGGAGTGCAACATCCTTCTTGGTGGTAACTAAGAAAGGATTTTATAGTGGTTAAAATATGTCAAAGGTGGTGATCATAGACCTATTATTCATCCTTGAAGCAAGTTCATATACCTGACTCTTTAACATCAAATTGAACTCATGGAGGCTATCCATGTGGCCCCCATAAGCTTTCCTTGTTGGGATTTCAAAATTCATTAACACTAGGAGATTATTATGGGAATAATTTGGTTTTCTATGAGGGTATATTGGGGTTCTAGAAGAACCTCATTCACAAAGCCCTATAGGCCATCCAATCCTGACCTTCGATGGTCCACACCATCTTGGGTAGATCTTTGGAATTTGTACTAATGACTAGCAAAGATCCCCTATGCTATAAAATGGTATTTATTGAGAGTAATAGATACATGTAAAATCCCATGGGGATATGATATTTCAAGGAATTTATTTTGTGACATAAAGGTAGTTATGGTGAAATCTCTAGTACCAAACACATTGAGTCCATTGCCATCAATTATAGAAGAATCCCATGGTCACTATTAATAAGGATAGCTATGGAACATACAAAAGATCTAAATTTAGAGGCCCAATCCCTTTGAACCCTTTGACATGAATCGATAGGCTCTGAGATCACCATTATTGAATGCAAACCAATGTTGCACTCATTTTCAATAAGAAAACTTGGAACTACTAGCATAATTTTTGAAGTAACCAAGAAATTCCTAAATTATTTAAAAATAGGTGTTGAGGCATATTAAATTATTTGGTACATGCTAATGTACCCCCATGGTACCTTCATGGTACATTTGTAAATAGGAAATTAGGGTTGATTCTATAGTTTAGAGTTTGAATTATATTTTCTCTTTTATGTAAGTACGAATGTGAAATAAATACATGTGTCCTATAAAATGTAATGTGCAATAAATACACTAGTGTCATGTAAGTTAGAGTGCAAGTGTAGATTGAGTAAATGTGCACAAGTGTCTTGTATGTAAAATTAAAATTTTGTAATGTAATTATGTTCACAAGTATCTTACATTAGGAGTGCATGTATAAGTACAAGATCCATGTAGAGGTGTGCAAATGGTATAGAGTCAACTATTCATCAAGTATGTAAGTGGTAAGTAGATAAGCAAGGAATCATGAGACTTTGCATATGGAGAGCAATAGTCAAATACTTGAAGAGTCACATTACTATAAGCAAGTTCTTCAAGGTAGATATTATTGTAACAATAGTAATAGAAAATATTTCATATTGAATATAACAAGGTTTGAGAATCCTTTATTAAATTTTATTAGATAAAATCATTGAAAAAGTATATTAAGTATTAGGTTAGCATTTTGAAAGGTCAAAGAAGCCATAAGATAAGAAGAAGAGTCCCATAATAAAGGAATGAGGACCATGTAGAAGATAAGCTTAAGAGAAAGGTCAAATATATTATATAAAGAGAATAGGCCCATAGAAAAAGAAAGTGGTCTATATTATTGAAGAAGATAGTGAAGGTATTTAGGCAACTATAGAAATAAGAATAGAGAGGCCTATTTGGCCAAAGAAGAATAGAGAAGCCATTCATCCAATTTCAACAATAAGACAAGCATAGAGGCCATTTGGTTAACCTTAGAAAGATGAGCAGAGAGGCCATTTAGCCAACTCCATAAATATGAACAGGGAGGCCATTTGGCCAATTTTAGAAGGAATAAAATAAACTCCTGTTTGGCCATATAGTTAAGTATTAACCATTCAGCCAGTCTGATGATAATATAATAAGAAAAAAATAGAAATTTTTTTTTTTGAGGTTGTGGTTATATAGAAGCACCCTACGAATCCACAACAATAACTTGAATATCATAATCAATACATAGAGATTAGTATTATAGAAACATATAGTAAACTAGATAAAGTAAGACTTCCAAAGAAAGAAAGCAAGTTTTCCAGCATTCAAAAGGAAGAAGCAAAACTTCTAGATTGAAGAACAAATAAAAACAATTGTAACAATCCCAATTTCTACTACTAACCAAATATTTTTTTTGTTCTACCTTTCAATGAGTATAGGATATAATATGATCTAAGGACATGATACCCCCAACAAATAGTAAGTTATGAAGGCAACATCATATCAAGAGATATTGTGACTTGATCACAATCTTTCTCGAGTAGAAGCACTGAATTCTACAAACCCATCATACCATCACCAAATGGTATGAGGATGTTCCAATGGATATACCATAGTGTTAGGAGATCTATCCCTCACCAAATGGATTCACTCCTTCTCCATACTATCCATGAAGAATAGTATTTAGGATATTGCCTTTAATATTAGATGGTACACCTTCCTGGTGGCCATCCAATCCATGTGCTTAGTTATTATCCTCATCTCCATGATGAGGTAACCACTAATCATAATTCCTTGTAATAACTTACTTAAGCCTTGGGATATTTGTCTTAAGCACCATTATATTCCCTACTCATTTACAAGGTGTGGAAGGTTTATTCATTATTTCTAAATGGTGTTGTTTGTTTGTGTTGTCAGTAATTCTTTCAGTTTATTGGTACATACAACCAATTGACACAAGTTATTATTAGAGATATCACTCACAAGTTTACTTCTATAATAATTAAACTACTAAAAGATAAAAATATGCATATCCATTCATCATCTAAAAACCTTACAATTTTCAAGATGCAATAACCAAAAATAACTACAAATTACTCTATCACTTTCCATTCCTTTAGTATGCATACATCGCCTATCAACTTTTGAGGTGAAGACTACATTATTAGGCCTTCATATCTACTATACATGAGCTTTCACAATAGATATATCAAATATTACAAAGTCATGGTTGGATAATCAACACTTATTCTAGTTGTTTACATTACAATAACTTTTCTCAAACTAATAATTAAGTACATGAGTAGCATAATAGTCTTCATTGGTAATATTTAGGTCTTCTCTGGACTCCTTGATATTCCATAGTGTGAGATATGATGGTGAAGGTATAAATACAACTCGTGATGCACATATGCAAAATGCAAATCAAGCAATGCATGCTTATCTTATTTTATATGCAACCATATATCAATCATTTGTCACAATGTATTTAACATTTCATTTCATAGATATCACTAGGTATGAGTTTCCATAATTCACCCATCACTAATATCTTTCATTACAAGGATTAGTTTCCTAATACCATCCATCACCAATGTCATTCATTTTTATTATCACAAATATATGGAAGATTCCCATACCTCTTCCAAGGATGGATACCAATCCATCCTTTCAAACTAGAAATTTCACATTTCATTCTTCTAGTTTGTTACATTCATTTACAAAATTCATCATGGAACATAGGTATTTTACTATCTACCTCTACTCTTTAACATAGAAATTTACTTACAAAGTCTATAATTTCCTTTGTACATACAATCTCTCTATCCAGTTACTTTCTAATAACATTGATTTCCATAATTTTATAACATTTTTTATTCCTACTACAAATAAAGAAAAATATTACAAATTTATAAAAAAAGATAAACATTAGACCATTTCCATCACCTTTAAAATTCACCCTCTATCTATATTTAATATGATAACCAAAGGGGACATATTAAGTATTCCACATGTATCTTATCTTAAAACATAACATAATACCAAATATTAAATTCATAACAATCTAACCTATGATAACATTCATTTCTATGACATATAATATTAACACCAAACCTATCCATAGGTTTAATAGTGTTGTATCTAACTTATACCAATACTAAATCCCTAAGAGAGTTTACCACATCCCAACATTATTGAATAGGCCACTCATATCATTTCAAACCTATATACATAATAAACACAAAAGAGGATTTATCCCTTCACACATATTGTAAACATATCATCACTTACCTCATGTGCTATATATATGGTACATATGGTTAATATTTCAATTATGATTCAATATAGACCACTACAAGACAACTGGAAGTGGTACAATATAGCATAAATAGTTGATATAGCTGACATAGAGGTATTACAGTAATACCATATACATAATTTATAACACTAGAATGATTTGAATTAGGATAATTCTTATTAGAGCTTCATTTATGGACAAGAGGGATTATTTCGATGCCTAACACTTGGTTAACATGTTTATAAAACTAGATTTTGCTAAAGAGAATTCCTATAACTTATCATAGGTATAACCTCTCATCTGGTTATGTGTGTAGTATAGGAGTGTAGTATTCCTAGTGGGAAGGTATTTCCTAAGGCTTGGAGTGATCAATATACAAGTCCCAACTTGGTTTCTAATAGTACAACCGTACGGTCCTTCAAACTACCCTTTTATGCCTAATGAGCAGCTTGTACTAATGAGGCCTAGAAATACCTCATTGTTACACTATGGTTGACATATAAAAACTGCCATATTATTAAATATGACAAAGTTAAATTGCCAAATAGTTGATTAAAATATATTATTTGTTAATTGTTTGCATGATTTTATGTTTGGAACATTATACCCCTGTTTTGACTATTTTTAGCATTTTATGCATTGTTTCAATTGATTAAGTAGCAAATAAAACATGTATTTCAATTAGCCAAATGTTGTATGTTGAGTAAAGGAGGCCCTAGGATGTTTTTTCATTGTTTTCAACATAGTCTAGGTATACTTGTAAAAGGTCAAAAATGAGTATCATGTCAATTATGGTGTCATACTACAGTAAAATTACATTCTGATGGCATGAACAGATTCCTCTCATTGAGAACTACAACTTTACTTTTTGAAGCAAGTCAATCCAAGCTGTAGATAAAAATTTATGAAGGTTACATCATTCTAGAGCTCATTCTTTCTGGTGCTTACTCAATGTTCATGCCTTAGTCTTTTTTGGAGCTATTAACAGGTGCAAATCTACGTTAAGGGGAACATTGGCGGATCTACTAGGAATGATCCAAAGTGATTTAAGGTACCAAATTCATACCAATGGTACTTCATAGTAGAGAGAACACATGACCCAAATTTTAAGGCATATGGACAAGTAATATGGAAGTTATGGGGCCCACAAAATGATAGTTTCACACTTTTTGATAGTTGGAAATTCTGGTGAAAAATCTATGTTAGAGGCCAACTTGACAACGATGCTAGGAGCGATTCCTAAAGAGTTAAGAGCTAAAAATCGAACCAAATGTAGTTCATACAACCAAGAACATATGGATACAATTTGGTATACATTGGAGTTACGAGGCACAAGTTATGAGCACTCCAAAAGGGTAGTTGGGCATGTTTTGACAACTGGAAATAACAGGTGACAGTCCATACAAATTCTAGCCACCTGTCACTATGAAGGAAGGCATGGAATTTGTCAACTAAAGATGAGGGAAACACTTGGAAATAGTTGAGGGAGGATAGGAATGACTCTTTCTCCACCTGACAACACTTCCACGTGGTTCAAATGGGAGCAACAAGTCAAAAAGGCTAAAATGCAGGAAATCTGGAAAATGCAGGACACAGTCATACAAATTCCAACCAATTGTCAATGAATGGCATGGCTTGGAATTTGTCACAATTGGCATGCAAAACCGATTGGGATCATCTCCTAAGGAATAGGGAAGACTTCCTATCCAGTCAAAACTACTTTGTTGACCATTTTTATCGCATATGAGCATAAAGTTGTTGCACTGCCAGATATTCCGAAGCAGCTCCAGAATGAGCAGAGAAAGGACCAGTTTTAGTCAAAAAGTCAATATAGCACCCAATTTGGTAGGAAACGAATATTTGGAGATGGATACAGGTGTATGAGGTTATTTCTAACCTCTTCCAACTTATTCCCACCATTGGAGGATGCATACCAAGGGCTAATCAACATTGTTGCAACATACATCTTCCTGATTTAGATGAAATCAGTTTCAGAATTGATATGGAATTACTAAAAAATAGCAACATAGCTGATATTGAGCATGATACAATTGTAATAGTTTATTATAAATAATAGCTCCCTTAGATGGTTGAGCTAAGTAGAATAGAATAGAAAATAGAAAGTAGTGTGTGTTGTAATTAATTTTCAGCAATTAGCAAGAATTTCCTACATTGTAATGTTGTGTGAAATTCAATAAAGTGTAGTTTTTCCCTCCATTTATTGTTCTGAGTGAATGTGTGAGCATTAAGTAGTTAGAAGCAGCCTTTCACCTTCTTCTAGATCTGGGAGCAAGGGCCACTTCTAGGCCCAGGAGAAGGACTAATCATTGACAGGTTTTTCTGTGAACTTTTGCTATAGCAGATTAGCAAAGAACTTGGCAATTTCCATTTCTTGTTACTAACTATGTTTATTGTAAATGCATGTAATATTTGTGGTTTGTAGTAGATGTGTGTGCATGTCAGCTGATCTCATAGCATATGTTTTAGTATTTTACAGCATTTGTGGTTTTCCCCTATTTTTTAGCAATTATTTCCAACTTTCTAGCATTTCCATTGTGTTGGTTGATTATTAGCTTGTGCATTTCAATTATGCAATTCTTTCATTCTTGTCATTTCAATTCTGCAAATGTAATTAGGTTTTATTTTCTGTAATTATTTTATTCCTGTCATTTCCATTTTGCAAGAGTAAGTAGGTTTCATTCCTATCATTTTAAATTCTGCAAGAGTAATCAGGTTTTATTTCCTACAATATTTTCATTTCTACAATTTTACTTCTGCAATTGTAATTAGAATTCAAATTCATAGGATTAAAAGTGACATCCAAATCCCCCAAGCTAATTTGTCCCACCAATAAAACCTATTTTCTGAATGAGTTGATTGTCAAGCTGCTTATATCTGCTTTCGTATATAGCCTTGGACACCGCCCTGGATTGACAAATATTAAGGATTAAATGATGTGATTGATGACACTCATCATTTTTGGCACCGTTGTTGGGGATCACGGTGTTGTTAGAAGGTAAAAGCAGCCCAATAATTGTTAATTGTGCTAAGTTGTGAAATTCAGAGTGAAATCTGGATAAATGACTGGTATAAGTAATAATTTTTGGTAAATTGCATTTTAGTCCATTTAGAAAATAAGCAAGAAACCATAGGAAGAAAATTTTTACAAGAGGTTGAAATTATGTCAAAGTTGTCTAAATTTTTTATTTCCAAAAATGTTGGAATTTTCAAAGAATCACAATCATCCACTTCAAGAACTACAGGATCCTTTGAGAAATCATTACAAGAAAGAAAAATCAGTAGTTCAACACCACTTTCTCTTGACAAATCCATACAATCAGGAAAATTTGACAATATTTATAATTTTTTTTGGGAACCTATAATGGAAGTCTCACAAGAGAATCCAGGGAGAGCCCGTAATATGCTCTATCCTAGTGCAACTAGTGCACCTGCCAGAACTTTTCAAAATCCCATTCAATTAGATCTTAATCAAAATGCTCCCATGAAGGTCATTTCACCTTCAGTGTTACCAATTTTCAAGGGAATTACATCTGAAGATCCTGATATGTTTTTGTTTGAGTTTAAAATTGTATGTCAAGCTCATGATTACACTAATGACAATCAAAAGCTCAAACTGTTTCCTTCCACTCTTAAAGAGTCAGCTCTACGATGGTTTATCACCTTAGCACCTGATTCAATTAGAACTTGGGATGATATGGAAAACATATTCTTGGAGAGATACCAAGAATATTGTCAAGTCAAGAATCAAAATGATGAATTTCTTACAATGAAACAAGAGGAAAATGAAATCTTAGAAGACTATCTAGACATATTTTCTTTTGTTCATAAGAGATGTGGAAGTGTTGAACCTAAAATTTGCAAAGTCATATTCTTAAGAGGACTGCAAGATGAATCTAGGGATGCATTGGATATCTTGGGAAGAGGAGATGCAAATGCACTTGAATTTCAGGAAATTATTAAACTCTGTAAAAATTACTCTCATTCAAGGCATAGAAAACATAGAATTGGTAATGATAAACATGATTTGAAATCCAAAAAAAAAGGAATGCATGAAAGAGGCTGATATTTTAGTAAATCTTGATAAAACATTAGATGAAAATAATGAATCTATTGAACCTTCAATCATCTATTGTTCAAAATGTAGTGAGAAGAAACACTCTCTTCATGACTATCCTTTGAAAAAAATATTTATACCTGCTACATGTAGCATTTTTCAAAAAGGACACCCCACAGATCAGTGTAGTTTATTGCTAGAACTCAAAAGTGTCTTTGAAAAATAGTCTCAACCTATGAAAAAACTCAATTTTGTAGGACAAGGACAAGGGAATAATTTTCATAAATTTCCATATCATAATGCTTCTCAATTTCCTACACATTGGGGAAATAATCCTTGGTATATGCCATGGTCTACTTCAGGTCCACTTCAACAATGTTGGAGTCAACCACCATGGGCATATTCCCAAGAGTGGTCTCAACATGGTTGGATGAAACAATAATGGAATCAACAACATCCACCATGGTTGCAGCCAAAATTGTAGGGATATCAATGGGTACAACATCAAAAACTATACAAAGGGTAGCAACATTATCAAAAATAGAAATCAAACTTGTTGCCTACTCATACCTATAATCTCTCTCATGGAAAACAACAACAATAAGAAAAAAAACCTCTATTTTCAGCTCAACTTGTGGCCAATTCAAACATTGTTAAACAGGAAACCCCTGTCTCTATGGCTAAATCAGAAAATGCAGCCATAATGAATGTTAGTGACTATGATAAAACTCAGTTGTATTCAGGTAAACCACTGCTTGAACCTATTCCACTTATCAGTGTAGAAAGAGGAGTTAAAAAGAATGAACATGAAAATAAATCCACACTAAAATATCAAAAAGAAAAAGAAAACCTCCCACAAGATAACTCATCAAAGAAAGTATCATCTCCTGAACAATTTTAGACATTAGAAATGACATATTTGAAATTATATTGGATAAAGGAATTAAAACATTTAACTATTACAATCCCTTTACTTCAAGCTATTAAATATGTACCAATCATTAATAGGATTGTTCAAGAAATGTGTTTTCAAAAACCAAGAAAAAAAGTATATCCAGAAAACATACAAGTAGGTGGAAAATTAGTTGACTTGCTTGTAGGAAAACTTACTCCACCTAAGTATGATTGTCTAGGAAGCCCACAATTTCTTAGAACATATAAGGAAAATGAAAAGAACATTTCAACTTTGGCCTCCATTATTGTAAAGGATAATGTAGAAGAGTTGGATTCATCCAAGAAATCTACTTCTAATGTTCATATTTCAGATTTTAAAGATGAACCAACTACTGTTCAACAAATATTATGGAATGATGAAAAGCAAAATTTTGAAAATTTATCACCCATTCCAGTACAAAATAGTTTTCTTCATTTACCACATGGATGTCATCATTTTTTCTCATATTTTCATTATCATTTATCAAAGTTAATTCTTTCAAGAATTGTTTTTGGTAAACATACACAAATTTTCCATTCTTTTCCACCATATCATTGCTCTCTTAATTCATTAATGCATCATTCTCCAAGAACCAATTCAAAACATCCTGGTACAAAACAAACTGAAATGCAGCCAAAACAACCTTTGAACAACAATAGTTGGTTGACTAAAAACCAGGAAGCAAATTTGTTTGATGTATTGATCCAACATCCTAATGCTTTACTAACACTTTATGCATCTTTAGCAATTGGCATTGAGTTGTTGCAGGTACAAAAAAAATAGATTTTGCAGTTGAATGCATTTGATGAACTTTGGTTGGAAGCACTTCACCAAATAGAGTTCACTCAACAAAAATGGAAAATGTGGCATGATGATCACATTAAGAGCAACAAGGATGAACCAGAGGATTTTGAGAATGAAGTTGTTCAACTTTCTTAGGTTTATGATTTAGGGAGGACATTAGTGGGGAATGGACATATTTTACAGGTGTACCATAAACCACTAACAAAGGTGGAATTTGCTTGATATTTCACACAGTTACATTTGCATAAGATAGAAGAGGCTTCCTCTTCTGACAGAGATTCCAAATGATCATATTTTTGAAAATTGAAAAAAAAAAGATAAAAAATAGAAACAAAAATGAAAATATAGATGAAAAAAGGGAAAGAGAAAAGATGAAAAAAAGAATTATTTGGTAGTGAAAACCTTCTCGGAGGTGCTGCTGAATTGGCTTGCATGAAAACCAATTTTCTGGTGTACATTGCCTTGTTGATCCACCCATCATTGTTCCACCATTGTACAAATATCACACTGCACATGTGTTATGTTTATGTTTTCAGATAACTTTCTAAGAATCATCAGAAGTAGTTTGTAAGGTGCATGATCAATTTTTAGAATAGTAAGGTATGCGTTTCTTGCATTTAAATCATAGTAAGCATTTAGTATTTAGTGTATGATAATCGGTATTTGGCATAAACTATTCATATAATATTGACAAGTTGAAAATGGAACATGATCAAAATTTCAAGAAACACCCCCTTCTACCCTTAGTTGCATGGGAACCTCAAAAACTATGCAAAAACTTGATTTTGGGATAGATATGGCAGCAATTCTATTTGAATTAGCAGGGCAGGTTTTAGAAGGAGAACTACAATTTGATACCCCACAAATGCTTCATAAATCTGAAGAGGATAATCTAGAAAATGCACTTGAAGATTCTGTTTTACTCCTACTGCAATAAAATAACAACATACAAAATAAAGAATAGCATTTAAAAAAAAGGATAGAGAAGATATTTTTGATGTTATGGAAGGCTTACACACCCTAGAGATGGGCCCACACTAGAATCTGCAACTAAATTTTGCATAGGAGGCCATTTCGACAATTTGTCTCATTTTTGACACATCTTCGGAATGACAGTCTCATTCTGAAGCATCTTCGAAACAATAGTCTCATTCCGAAGCAAGCTTCAAAATGAGACAAATTGTGCCAAAAATTCTTGAAAATATTGCAGAACAGTAGGGCACATTAGATATTGAGTTTCTTAAAGCTCTACCACAAGTAAGTACATCCCTGCTTTAAATCAAATTTTATTTTTGTTTTAAGTAAAAAAATAGGTTTCGTAAATATTGTCAAGATGAAATTCCATGAAAGTGCAAAATTCAAAAGGATTGCAAGTTAAAATGAAAAAAAAAAGAGCAATAAAAAAAAAAAAAAGAAAAAAGGAAAAAAAATTTAGGAACTACAAAATTTGCAAGGTTGTAGAAAAATGAACTTCATGTGCTTAATTGCAAAATTCTTGATATAGTGCAGCAAGAAGAAATTTATCGGGTAGCAGGTGGCAAAAGGATATTTTTCATATTACTATGTCCTACTAGGATGCATGAGGGCATGCATCAGTTCAAGCTGGGGGGAATGATGAGGCCTAGAAATACCTCATTATGACACTATGGTTGACATATAAAAATTGCCATATTATTAAATATGACAAAGTTAAATTGCCAAATAGTTGATTAAAATATATTATTTGTTAATTTTTTGCATGATTTTATGTTTGGAACATTATACCCATATTTTGACTATTTTCAGCATTTTATGCACTGTTTCAGTTGATTAAGTAGTAAATAAAACATGTATTTCAATTAGCCAAATATTGTATGTTGAGTAAAGGAGGCTCTAGGATGTTTTGTCATTGTTGTCAACACATTCTAGGTATACTTGTAAAAGGTCAAAAATGAGTATCATGTCAATTCTGGTGTCATACTATAGTAAGAACTACAACTTTGCTTTTTGAAGCAAGTCAATCCGAGTTGTAGGTAAAAATTTGTGAAGTTTCTATCATTCTGGAGCTTACTCAATGTTCATGCCTTAGTCTTTTTTGGAGTTCTTAACAGGTGCAAATCTGCATGAAGGAGAGCATTGATGGATCTATTGGAAATTATACAAAGTGAGTTAAGGTACCAAATTCATATAAATGGTACTTCATAGTAGATATAACACATGACCCAAATTTGAGGGCATATGGACAAGTAATATGGAAGTTATGGGGATTGCAAAATGATAGTTTCACACTTTTTGACAGCTGGAAATTTTGGTGAAAATTTTGTGTTAGAGGCCAACTTGACAGCGATGCTGGGAGCGATTCCTGAAGAGTTAAGAGCTAAAAATCGAACCAAATATAGTTCATACAACCAAGAACACGTGGATACAATTTGGTATACATTGGAGTTACGAGGCACAAGTTATGAGCACTCCAAAAGGGCAGCTAGGCATGTTTTGACAGTTGGAAATAATAGGTGACAGTCCATACAAATTCCAGCCACCTGTCACTATGAAGGAAGGCATGGAATTTGTCAACTAAATATGATTGAAACGCTTGGAAACAGTTGAGGGAGGATAGGAATGACTCTTTCTCCACTTGAAAACACTTCCACGTGGTCCAAATGGGAGCAACAAGTCAAAAAGGCTAAAATGCAAGAAATCTGGAAAATGCAGGACACAATCATACAAATTCTAGCTAGCTGTCAATGAATGGCATGGCTTGGAATTTGTCAGAATTGGCATGCAAAACTAATTGGGATCATCTCCTAAGGAATAGGGAAGACTTCCTATCTAGTCAAAACTGACTTTGTTGACCATTTTTATCGCATATGAGCATAAAGTTGTTGCACTGCTAGATATTCCAAAGCAGCTCCAAAATGAGCAGAGAAAGGACCAGTTTTAGTCAAAAAGTCAATATAGCGCCCAATTCGGTAGGAAAAAGATATTTGGAGATGGATACAGGTGTATGAGGTTATTTATAACCTCTTCCAACTTATTCCCACCATTGGAGGATGCATACCAAGGGCTAATCAACGTTGCTACAGCATACATCTTCCTGATTTAGATGAAATCAGTTTCAGAATTGATATGGAATTACTAAAAAACAACAACACAACTGATATTGAGCATGATACAATTGTAATAGTTTATTATAAATAATAGCTCCCTTATATGGTTGAGCATATATGGATAGACATATATATACATAGGAGATATATAAGGTAGAATAGTTGTAAGCTATAGTAGAACAACAATTCAGTAGGATTTTCCTGCATTGTTGTAATGTTGTGTGAAATTCAATAAAGTGCAATTTTCCCCCCATTTATTGTTTTGAGTGAATGTGTGGGCATTAAGTAGTTAGAATAATCCTTTCACCTTCTTCTGGATCTGGGAGCAAGGACCACTTCCAGGCCCAGGAGAAGGACTAATCATTGACAGGTTTTTCTATGAACTTTTGTTGCAACAGATTACAAAGAACTTGGCAATTTCCATTTCTTGTTACTAACTATGATTATTGTAAATGCATGTAATATTTGTGGTTTGTAATAGCTAGGTGTGCATTTCAGCTGATCTCATAGCATAGGTTTTGGAATTTTACAGCATTTGTGGTTTTCCCCTATTTTTCAGCAGTTATTTCTAGCTTTCTGGCATTTCCATTGTGTTGGTTGATTATTAACTTGAATATTTCAATTATGCAATTCTTTCATTCTTGTCATTTCAATTCTGCAAATGTAATTAGGTTTTATTTTTTGCAATTATTTTATTCCTGTCATTTCCATTTTGCAAGAGTAAGTAGGTTTCATTCCTATCATTTCAAATTCTGCAAGAGTAATCAGGTTTCATTTTCTGCAATATTTCCATTTTTATAATTTTACTTCTGCAATTGTAATTAGAATTCAAATTCAATTCATAGGATTAAAAGTGACATCCAAAACCCCCAAGCTAATTTGTCCCACCAATAAAGCCTATTTTTTGAATGAGTTGATTGTCAAGCTGCTTATATCTGCTTTCGTATATAGCCTTGGACACCACCCTAGATTGACAAATCTTAAGGATTAAATGATGTGATTAATGACACTCATCATTTTTGGCACTATTTTTGGGGACCATGGTGTTGTTAGAAGGTAAAAGTAGCCCAATAATTGTTAATTGTGCTAAGTTGTGAAATTTAGAGTGAAATCTGGATAAATGACTAGTATAAGTAATAATTTTTGGTAAATTGCATTTCAATCCATTTAGAAAATAAGCAAGAAACCACAGAAAGAAAATTTTACAAGAGGTTGAAATTATGTCAAAGTTGTCTAAATTTTTTATTTTCAAAAATGTTGGAATTTTCAAAGAATCACAATCATCCACTTCAAGAACTATAGGATCCTTTGAGAAATCACTACAAGAAAGAAAATTAGTATTTCAAAACCACTTTTTGTTGACAAATCCATACAATCAAGAAAATTTGACAAGATTTATAATTATTTTTGGGAATCTATAATGGAAGTCTCACAAGAAAATCTAGGGAGAACCCGTAATATGATCTATCCTAGTGCAACTAGTGCACCTGCCAGAACTTTTCAAAATCCCATTCAATTAGATATTAATCAAAATGCTCCCATGAAGGTCATTTCACCTTCAGTGTTACCAATTTTTAATGGAATTACATCTAAATATCTTGATATATTTTTGTTTGAGTTTAAAATTGTATTTCAAGCTCATGATTACACTAATGACAATCAGAATCTCAAACCGTTTCCTTCCACTCTTAAAGAGTCAACTCTACAATGGTTTATCACCTTATTGTTCTAAGTGAATGTGTGAGCATTAAGTAGTTAGAATTATCCTTTCACATTCTTCTAGATTTGGGAGCAAGGGCCACTTCTAGGCCTAGGAGAAGGACTAATCATTGACAAGTTTTTTTGTGAACTTTTATTGCAGCAGATTACAGAGAACTTGGAAATTTTCATTTTTTGTTACTAACTATGATTATTGTAAATGAATGTAATATTTGTGGTTTGTAATAGCTAGGTGTGCATTTCAACTTATCTCATAGCATAGGTTTTGGAATTTTATAGCATCTTTGGTTTTCCCCTATTTTTCAGCAGTTATTTCCAGTTTTCTAGCATTTCCATTGTGTTGGTTGATTATTAGTTTGCATATTTTAATTCTGCAATTCTTTCATTCCTGTCATTTCAATTTTGCAAATGTAATTAGGTTTTATTTTCTATAATTGTTTTATTCCTATAATTTCCATTTTGCAAGAGTAAGTAGGTTTCATTCCTATCATTTTAAATTTTGCAAGAGTAATCAGGTTTCATTTTCTGTAATATTTCCATTTTTATAATTTTACTTCTACAATTGTAATTAGAATTAAAATTCAACTCATAGGATTAAAAGTGACATCCAAAACCCCCAAGATAATTTGTCACACCAATAAAGCCTATTTTTTGAATGATTTGATTGTCAAGATGCTTATATATGCTTTTGTATATAGCCTTGGACACCACCCTAGATTGACAAATCTTAAGGATTAAATGATGTGATTGACGACACTCATCATTTTTGGCATCATTGTTAGGTATCACGATGTTGTTAGAAGGTAAAAGCAGACCAATAATTGTTAATTGTGCTAAGTTGTGAAATTTAGAGTGAAATCTAGATAAATTACTAGTATAAGTAATAATTTTTGGTAAATTGCATTTTAGTCCATTTAGAAAATAAGCAAGAAACCATAGAAAGAAAATTTTTACAAGAGGTTGAAATTATGTCAAATTTGTATAAATTTTATATTTCCAAAAATGTTGTAATTTTCAAAAAATCACAATCATCCACTTCAAGAACTATAAGATCCTTTGATAAATCACTACAAGAAAGAAAAATTAGTAGTTCACCACCAATTTCTCTTGAAAAATCCATACAATCAGGAAAATTTGACAAGATTTATAATTATTTTTGGAAACCTATAATAGAATTCTCACAAGAGAATCCAGGGAGAACCCATAATATGCTCTATCCTAGTGCAACTAGTGCACCTGCCAAAACTTTTAAAAAATCTCATTCAATTAGATCTTAAAAAAAATGCTCCCATGAAGGCCATTTCACCTTCAATGTTACCAATTTTTAAGGTAATTACATCTAAAGATCCTGATATATTTTTGTTTGAGTTTAAAATTGTATGTCAAGCTCATGATTACACTAATGACAATCATAATCTCAAACTGTTTCCTTCCACTCTTAAAGAGTCAACTCTACAATGGTTTATCACCTTATCACCTGATTCAATTAGAACTTGGGATGATATGGAAAACATATTCTTGGAGAGATACCAAGAATATTGTCAAGTCAAGAATCAAAATGATGAATTTCTTACAATGAAACAAGAGGAAAATGAAATCTTAGAAGACTATCTAGACAAATTTTCTTTTGTTCATAAGAGATGTGGAAGTGTTTAATCTAAAATTTGCAAATTCATATTCTTAAGAGGACTACAAGATGAATCTAGGGATGCATTGGATATCTTGGGAAGAGGAGATGCAAATGCACTTGAATTTAAGGAAATTATTAAAGTCTATAAAAATTACTCTCATCCAGGGCATAGAAAACACAGAATTGGTAATGATAAACATGATTTGAAAGAATGCATGAAAGAGGCTAATATTTTAGTACATCTTGATTAAACATTACATGAAAATAATTAATATATTGAACCTTCAATCATCTATTGTTCTAAATGTAGTGAGAAGCAACACTCTCTTCACTACTATCCTTTGAAAAAAATATTTATACCTGCTACATGTGGCATTTGTCAATTAGGACACCCCACATATCAGTGTAGTTTATTGCCATAACTCAAAAGTATCTTTGAAAAATAGTATCAACCTATGAAAATACTCAATTTTGTAGGACAAGGACAAGGGAATAATTTTCATAAATTTCCATATCAGAATGCTTCTCAATTTCCTGCACATTGGGGAAACAAGCCTTGGTATATGCCATGGTCTTCTTCAGGACCACTTCAAAAATATCGGATTAAACCACCATGGGCATAATCCCAAGAGTGTTCTCAACATGGTTGGATGAAACAACAATGGAATCAACAACATCCACCATGGTTGTAGCCAAAATTACAAGGATATCAATGGGTACAAAATCAAAATCTATACAAAGGGCTGCAACATTATCAAAAATAGAAATCAAACGTGTTGCCTACTCATACCTATAATTCTCTCATGTACAACCACAACAAGCAAAACAACCTCTATTTTCAGCTCAACTTGTTGCCAATTCAAACATTGTTAAATGGGAAACCCCTCTCTCTATGGCTAAATCAAAAAATGCAGCCATAATGAATGTTAGTGACTATGATAAAACTCAGTTGTGATCAGGTAAACCACTTCTTGAACCTATTTCACTTATCAGTGTAGAAAGAGGAGTTTAAAATAATGAACATAAAAATAAATCCACACTAAAATACCAAAAAGAAAAATAAAACCTCCTACAAGATAACTCATTAAATAAAGTATCATCTCCTGAACAATTTCAGACATTAAAAATGACATCTTTGAAATTAGGCTGGATAAAGGAATTAAAACATTTAACTATTACAATCCCTTTTCTTCAAGCTATTAAATATGTACCAATCATTAATAGGATTTTTCAAGATATGTGTTTTTAGAAACCAAGAAAAAAGAAGAAAGTATATCCAGAAAACATACAAGTAGGTGGAAAATTAGTTAACTTGCTTGTAGGAAAACTTACTCCACCTAAGTATGATTGTCTAGGAAGCCCATAGTTTCTTAGAACATATAATGAAAATTAAAAGAACATTTCAACTTTGGCCTCCATTATTGTAAAGGATAATGTAGAAGAGGTGGATTCATCCAAGAAATCTGCTTTTATTGTTCATATTTCATATTTTAAAAATGAACCAACTACTATTCAAAAAATATTATGGAATGATGAAAAGCATAATTTTGAAAATTTGTCACCCATTCTAGTAAAAAATAGTTTTCTTCATTTACCACATGGATGTCATCATTTTTTCATTATCATTTATCAAAGCTAATTCTTCCAAGAATTATTTTGGGTAAACATATACAGATTTTCCATTCTTTTCCACCATATCTTTGCTCTCTTAATTCATTAATGCATCATTCTCCAAGAACCAATTCAAATAGTCTTGGTACAAAACAAACTAAAATGCAGCCAAAACAACCTTTGAACAATAATAGTTGGTTTACTAAAAACTAGGAAGCAAATTTGTTTGATGTATTTATCCAACATCCTAATGCTTTACTAACACTTTATGCATCTATAGCAATTGGCATTGAGTTTTTGTAGGTAAAAAAAAAAAATAGATTTTGTAGTTGAACGCATTTGATGAACTTTGGTTGGAAGCACTTCACCAAATAGAGTTCACTCAACAAAATTGGAAAATGTGGCATGATGATCACATTAAGAGCAACAAGGATGAACCAGAGTATTTTGAGAATGAAGTTGTTCAACTTTCTTTGGTTGATGATTTAAGGACATTATTGGTGAGTGGACATATTTTACAATTGTACCATAAACCACTGATAAAGGTGGAATTTGCTCAATCTTTCAGACAGTCATAATTTTTAGAAGAGGTTTCCTCTTTTGAAAAATATTCCAAATGATCATATTTTTGAATCTTGAAAAATGAATAAGTCGGTAGTGAAAACCTTCTCGGAGGTACTGTTGAATTGGCTTGCATGAAAACAGTTTTTTTTGCATGCATTACCTTGTTGATCCACCCATAATTGTTCTACCATTGTAAAAATCTCACACTACACATGTGTTATGTTTATATTTTTAAATAGCTTGCTAACAATCATCGAAAGGATATTGTAAGGTGCATGATAAAATTTCAATATAGTAAGGTATGTGTTTCTTGCATTTAATCATAGTAAACATTCAAAATTTAGTGTATGATAATCTGTATTTAGAATAAACTATTCATACAATATTGGCAAGTGAAAAACAAAAAAAATGGAACATGTTGATCAAAATGTCAAGAAACACCCCCTTTTGCCCTTAGTTGCATAAAAATTTCAAAACTGTGCAAAAACCTGATTTTGGGATAGACATGGCAGAAATTCTATTTGAATTAGCAGGGAATATTTTAGGAGAACTACAATTTGATACCCCACAAATGCTTCATAAATATAAAGAGGATAATCTTGAAAATGCATCTGAATAATCTATTTTCCTCCTACTGCAATAAAATATTAACATACAAAATAAAGAATATCATTTTAAAAAAAGGATGGAGAAGACATTTTTGATGTTATGGAAAGCTTACACACCCTAGATATGGGCCCATGACAGAATATGCAGCTAAATTTTGCATAGGAGACCATTTCGATATTTTTTTTACACATCTTTGAAATGATAGTATCATTTTGAAGCATCTTTGGAACAAAGGTCTCATTTCAAATCAGGCTTCAAAATGAGACAAAATGTGCCAAAAATTCCTAAAAATATTGTAAAATAGTAGGGCACATTAGATATTGAGTTTCGTAATGCTCTACCACAAGTAAGTACATCCCTCAAGCATTTCAAAATCAAAATTTTGTTTTAGAGGTGCAAAACAACAAAAATAGGTATCCAAGCTGAAATATTGTCAAGATATAAAATTCCACATGAAAGTGTAGAAGTCAAAGAGTTGCAAGTTGAAAGGAAGAAAATAAAGAGCAACATAAAAAAAAAACAAAAAAAATGGAACAAAAGGAAAAAACAAATTGTAGGAACTACAAAATTTGAAAGAATTGCAAGGTTGTAGAAAAGTGAAATACATGTGCTTAAATTACAAAATGCTTGGTGTAATGCAACAAGAAGAAATTTATCGGTTAGTAGGTGGTAAAATAATGTTGTTCATATTACTATGGCCTACTAAGATGCATGAGGGCATGCATCAGTTCAAGCTGGGGGGAATGATTATGCCTAGAAATGCCTAATTGTTACACTATGGTTGACATATAAAAACTACCATATTATTAAATATGACAAAGTTAAATTGCAAAATAGTTGATTAGAATATATTATTTTTTAATTTTTTACATGATTTTATGATAGGAACATTATACCCCTATTTTGGCTATTTTTAGCATTTTATGCATTGTTTCAATTGATTAAGTAGCAAATAAAACATGTATTTCAATTAGCCAAATTTTGTATTTGGAGTAAAGGAGGCCCTAGGATGTTTTTTCATTATTGTCAACACAGTCTAGGTATACTTCTAAAAGGTCAAAAATGAGTATCATGTCAATTCTTGTGTCATACTATAGTAAAATTACATTCTCATGATATGAACAGATTCCTCTCATCAAGAACTACAACTTTATTTTTTGAAGCAAGTCAATCTAAGTTGTAGATAAAAATTTATGAAGGTTACATCATTCTAGAGCTCATTCTTTCTGGTGCTTACTCAATGTTCATGCCTTAGTCTTTTTTGGAGTTGTTAACAGGTGCAAATCTACGTTAAGGGGAACATTTTCGGATCTACTAGGAATGATCCAAAGTGAGTTAAGGTACCAAATTTATACCAATGGTACTTCATAGTAGATAGAACACATGAACCAAATTTGAAGGCATGTGGATAAGTAATATGGAATTTATGGGGCCCATAAAATAATAGTTTCACACTTTTTGATAGCTGGAAATTTTGGTGAAAAATCTATGTTAGAGGCCAACATGACAGTGATGTTGGGATCGATTCCTAAATATTTAAGAGCCAAAAATCAAACCAAAAGTATTTCATACAACCAATAACATGTGGATACAATTTGGTATACATTGGAGTTACGAGGAACAAGTTATGAGCACTTCAAAATGGTAGCTGGGCATGTCTTAACAATTGGAAATAACATGTGATAGTCCATACAAATTCTAGCCACTTGTCACTATGAAGGAAGGCATGGAATTTGTCAACTAAATATGAGGGAAATGCTTGGAAATAGTTGAGGGAGGATAGCAATGACTCTTTCTCCACCTGAAAACACTTCCACATGGTTCAAATGGAGCAACATTTCAAAAATACTAAAATGCAAGAAATCTAGAAAATGCAGGACACAATCATACAAATAACCAACCAGTTGTCAATGAATGGCATGGCTTGGAACTTGTCACAATTGGCATGAAAAACTGATTGGGATCATCTCCTAAGGAATAGAGAAGACTTCCTATCCAGTAAAAACTACTTTATTGACCATTTTTATTGCATATGAGCATAAAGTTTTTTGTACTTCCAGATATTCCAAATCAGCTCCAAAATGAGTGGAGAAAGGACCAATTTTAGTCAAAAAGTTAATATAACACCTAATTCGGTAGGAAAAAAATATTTAGAGATGGATACAGGTGTATGAGGTTATTTCTAACCTCTTCCAACTTATTTAAACCATTGGAGGATGCATACCAAGGGCTAATCAACATTGCTACGACATACATCTTCCTGATTTAGATGAAATTAGTTTCAGAATTGATATGGAATTATTGAAAAACAACACAGCTGATATTGAGCACGATAAAATTGTAATAGTTTATTATAAATAATAGATCCCTTGATTGTTGACCATATATATGGATAGACATAGATATGCATAGGATATATATAAGGTAGAATAGTTGTAAGCTATAGCAGAACAACAATTCAGCAGGATTTTCTTGCATTGTTGTAATGTTGTGTAAAATTCAATAAAGTGTATTTTTCCTCCATTTATTGTTTTGAGTGAATGTGTGAGCATTAAGTAGTTAGAAGAATACTTTCACCTTCTTATGGATCCAATATCAAGGGCCACTTCCAGGCCTAGGAGAAGGACTAATCATTGACAGGTTTTTTTGTGAACTTTTGCTACAGCAGATTACAGAGAACTTGGCAATTTCTATTTTTTTTTACTAACTATGATTATTGTAAATGCATGAAATATTTGTGGTTTGTAATATCTAGGTGTGAATTTTAGCTAATATCATAGCATAGGTTTTGTAATTTTATAGAATTTGTGATTTTCCCCTATTTTCATTAGTTATTTCCAACTTTTTGGCATTTCCATTGTGTTGGTTGATTATTAGTTTGAATATTTCAATTCTACAATTCTTTCATTCCTATCATTTCAATTTTGCAAATGTAATTAGGTTTTATTTTCTACAATTATTTTATTTATATCATTTCCATTTTTCAAGAGTAATTAGGTTTCATTCCTATCATTTTAAATTTTGTAATAGTAATCAAGTTTCATTTTCTACAATATTTTCATTGTTGCAATTTTACTTTTGCAATTGTAATTAGAATTCAAATTCAATTCATAGGATTAAAAGTGACATCAAAAATCCCCAAGCTAATTTGTCCCACAAATAAATCCTATTTTTGAATGATCTTATTGTCAAGCTGCTTTTATCTACTTTTGTATATAGTCTTGGACACCACCCTGGATTGACAAATCTTAAGGATTAAATGATGTGATTGACAACAATCATCATGTACGAAAGTCAAATTCACACACTATACAATCCCAAATCATACAGTGGCAAATATTGTATGCTTTTACACTCATATAAACTATCAAACTCAATTTTTAAGGCTAGCATACACAGTTTTGTAATTATTCAAGTCGATTCCCTTAAATTGCCAAATCGGGTAAGTTTCTCGCAATCACCTGGTTTGCCAAATCGGGTAAGTTTTCCTTGTACAATTTGTACAAAATCTGGTGTACAGTTTCTAGGTGCAAAATTAAATACTTTACTAGCCCAATATCTCTTAGGGATGTTTTCTAAGGGTTTAATATGCCAATTAATCCATTCTCTGCAACATGCAAAACATCTTAATGAGTCTTATGAGAGATTCAATTCCATTGGCTACATCCAAAAATCATACAATAGGGTTCATGATGTCCTCCTAAGTACTTTCATGCTCATATATCATTCCTCAAGCTTCACCAGTGATAGATTCTTATAATATGTTGCAACAATGCATAAAACTAATCCAAACATTCACCATAAAACACATGCATCAAGATTAAACTATAAATCCTCATCCATCAGTGCTATAATCGTACACAACCTACAACAATGTATTCATACTCATTTGTGTCTTATTATGTCATAAATGCATTTACAATATGGCTATTCTATCAATATACTGTAATAACTCAGAACTTAACAATCTATCTTATTAGATTCTAACCAGTAAATACTCAATACATATCTAGCAACAACCAGACCTATAAATTTGAAAATGAGGCCTTATATAATGTTTCCCAAGCTATTCCAAAGTGATTTATGATGTAATTAGTTATTTACAACTACCCATCCATAATAGAATGCATAAATTCATACTTTTACCAATTCTAAAACCTTAATTAGCAAGATTATGCACCATTTCATCCCGAAATTACATTTCCTATGCATTTCATTACATTTCAGTGCACCTTGTATGGTTTGCCCTTGCATTGCATGATTTACTTATCTGGTTGTATGGTTTTTTCCTACCTATACAATTTACAAAACTTGGGTAAACTGTCAAAACTATCAAAATTGAGCAAATCCATTTGATCACTTTCTCTTCTTCTAGGAGGTGGATTTGCTACCTACATCTGGTATCCCCTTTACTTTGGTCAGTTTCCTCACTGAATGAACTTTATACTTTAGTTGTGCTTCATAGTCCACAATTATCTCCTATGAGTCAGTTACTTTGGACTAAAGTATTGCATGTTCATTCTTCAACTTGGCTGTGTAACTTCCCATTTCCATTGCTTTTACCCCATGGAAATTAGCCTTCTCTTTAGTAGTCTTCCATAATTCCATCATTTGCTTTTCTCGGTCCATGGCACTCCTATTCAACCTTACCTAAAAGTGGGCTTCTATTCGAGTCACCACCTGAAGTTCTTCATTCTTCTCAACAATGGTCTCCAGGTGGTGATGAATATCTACCTCCAAGGCACAAATAGTCTCTTCCCTGGCCTTCAACTATGCTTGCTTCTCTAGTACCAATTCATTGTATATTTTTTTATCCTTTTGAAGTTCTTCTATCTGCTTGGCCATGTAACCACTTGCTCATTTTTCTAGGCTAACTGTGTTTTCATCTGTTCATCCTTTACCTTGAGTTGTGCCTCAAACTCCTTAATATTATCTTCTGCTATCTAGGAGATCTATCACTTTTCTTCTTTAAGTAAATTGAGTCTAGTTTTAGGCTTAGCCTTTATGCTTATTAGATCTTCCTCTAGTTTCTTTAGTTTCCCTTCTATTGTAACCTTACTATTTTGCAATTCTTCATCCATTGCAATCATTTCTATCTGAGTGGCTTTCATATCCTCCATATGAGCTCCCTTGATCTAATAAATATGCTCCAATTCGATGCTCAACCACTCTATCCAATATGTGAGAAAGTTCAACTTCCTTAGAGTGATAGCCAAATCTATAGTGACCCTCTTGTACTTCAATTCTCCTATATTCATAAGACAATTTGGGTGATTGGTTATATCTAGGTACATTCTTAGATGTTGCATGTAGTTGCTTATCACTCCTTATGGCAAGTCATATCTTCCCAACATCATCGTTACCTCTTCCCTAGGTAACGTCCATGGGTGGGGTACATGAATATCTATGATTCTCCTTGTACACTCCTTGTTACTCATCCATTCTATTATTTTCTCCAATTCAAGAGACACTTTCTCCTCCCACAAATTTAATTCTCTCATGCATCCAATACAAAACTATAATTTGGTACTGGCTATGTCATCCCCTATCTATGAGAAGAAATTTCCCACATCATCTTCTATTCCTCTTGCCTGCTCTTTTGTTTCAATATTTCCAAACTATGGTACCTTAAAAAGGTAACTTGTTCTTATTCTCTACCATTCCTCTTCTATAGGAGTTCATTCTTCCTCTTCCTCCATGTGGTGGCTAGAGCTTCCCCCAAGCTCTTGAAGTGCTCTATCTATGTCTATATTTTCTTGATATAGATTCCATTCTACAATATTCTCCTCCTCCTTATTATCTTCTATCTTCACAATCTCCTTTTGATATTATTGTTGCTCCATCTATTCCTAGGTTTTTTATTTTTTAGTGGAGCCCACTTGTTGCTCTTCCATCACCTGCTCTTCCTCTTGATTGTGCTAGAATTCCATTTTGTGATTTGTTCAACAATAGGTTCCTTTTATTCTTGTGATGCTTTTGTCTCTTCTTGCACATCACTTGGGTTATTTTGCTTTGAACTTCCTCCCATCATGAATTTGTAATGGGGCTTCTTATTTTTCCTATACTCTTCCTCTAAGGCTTCCACTCTCACTTTAGTGTCCTCTTTTCCTCTTGAGTGGTGGTTACCACTTCCTGTGCTATCTGCCCCACCTCTATATCCTTCAAAAATTTTGAAGCGTCCATGATTTCAAATTCATCCCATTGGAAAATTTGTGGAGATACCACCATTTTATCTACTGCTACCCAACTCTAGTCATCCAGATCTATCTTTTCTGAATCTAATTGTTCTTCCTCCTACTAATCCTTTTGTGCAAGCTCATCATGTTTCTCTAAAATAGGGTTCTTTTCCATTCTTTCCCATTTTTATCTTATTCTTATTTGAATTGGGCTTACTTTTCTCTCCATATTTTTCTCCCTTTCCTAAACTAATGGTTTCTCCTGCTGTCATTGCCACATTGCTTTTTGTTCTAGTTTAGGTTCTAATATTCTTGTTCTTTTCCTCAAATTATGTACACCATCATTATCTAAAGGAGTGTCTTCTAGTACCTCCGTGGCCTATTTTTCCATCTTTGTTTGAGGCTTCTATGGAGTCCCCTTCTCAGTAGGTACTAACTTTGCCCACATCAAAATGGTTGGCTATCCTTCCCTAACTTCTGAGGTTTTGTCAAACCTAGAAAGTAGATTCCTAATTTTGTGAAGCATTTAATAATACTCCAATGGCATGGAAAGTCATTCCAAAATTCTCTGGTCTTTAAATCAGTACTTCATGAATTTTCATTTCTAGATAGGTACCCCAATCATACTGGATTCCTTGGGTGATACCTTCTACATACTGAGCCATCCATATTGGCATATCCATAGCTTGTATATCTCTTGATAGTCAAGCCATTACTATATTCATAGCACATGGCCAATCATCTCCTTTTAGCTGGCTCTATATTATCCCTTGAGTTCTTGCACCTGAGATCTTTGCAATAGTTGGTGACTTCACATTATTCAATGAAGTGATGATGCAGTATGACTCAATAGGATAAACCAACTTAATTGTCTCCATGCTATATGCTGGCAATCTGAATATCTTCCTAAATGCATCTACTATCACTTCTATTTTCACTAACCTCTTGTCCACATTGATAAAAGAAGTTCTAGTCATAGGGTTATACACTTGGACCATCTATAGTAGGTAGTTGTAGAAGAAGGTTTTCTGGTGTGGTGGTACTTATGCTATAATAGCTACACCAGCCTCTTCGAACCATTTCCTTCATGGATGGTTCTAGTTTTGTCTATCATTCCACCATCGTCTACATATGTTTCCCTTCCATGTTGTACGGATGAAATATTCATTATCTCCACTTGATCTTCCTAGGGTCCACAACTCAAATTCTCATCCTAATTTGGAATATGTACCTCACTCCTCAATTCCCTTCTTGATGCCCTTTCTTGTGCCATTATATCCTCTTGATATCTTGGTGGTGCTCTTCTTTGATCATCCCTCTAGTACCTCTGACCTCTCCATGACCTGTATCCTCCTCTTCTATAAGGATGAGTACCATGCCAATCATAGGACTAATATTGTCATCCTTGGTATTGTTATGGATATGATTCTCTCTCGTGCAAGGTTCCTGGTGACCTTTCCATCCTATTGGTTTTAATCCACCTTAACTATCATTCAAACTCTTCTTATGAGATCATTATTTTGTCATTCTTCTGATTAACTTACTGTATACACCTAAATCATGTAAATCAGATAATACTACTAGTGCATCACATATGCCACTCTTATCGATATCATATGGCCCCATTGGGCCCCCCTCTAAGCTTGCATAAGGCTCCAAAACACATTTTGGAAGTTCCCTCATAGTTTAGGGTAGTTTTGGAACACTTCCATGTGACCTTCCCACCAAGGGACAGTCATATTTGGTGACCATACCACCCACGTATGGCCATTCATAACCGTCCTTGGGTGGGATGGTTCCTAAATAGACCCTTGAAAATGTTAATAGACACATGAAATGGCAATTAAGGACTTCCATTTCCACATATAATCACACCAAATTGATTGGGTATATGCCAATAGATTCTATGAATAAATTACATACTTTGCTATGTGTATTTGGAGTAGAAGCTCCATTACGTAAAGTTTCTGGAATTTAGCACTCAAGTATTTATTTTTATAATTGTTATCAGACCTAAGTTGATTAAACTTGGCCTGGCAATCAACATACTTCTTTACCAACTGATTGATCTGATCAGCTGTATTAGGTCAAAGATCCTTAGAACTATTACTTTGATATCTATCTTGTTTAAAGGGGTTTGTGAGATCTATTATAGATTTCCCTTGATTTAGGGATGCTGCATTGACTTGAGGCTCATCCCTAAATATATATTCTTGATAAGATACTACTGTAGAGGCACAATGTGCTTGCATTGATACATTTAAATTAGGATAATCTGGATGTTCCTCAAGTTTTCCCTTGTAAACAAGGAAAGGTAAGGTAGAATGAGGTTACTTATGATGATGAGTATTATCCTCATCATGATCATGGCACCGTGGGTAAGGGTGGTTTGAAGTCATAATATGATCATTCAACCCTACCTTTGGTGACAAGTCATATTCCTACGAAGCAATGCAAGGAGTTGACCAAACAGGCACATGAATGTGTGGGATTGCTCTATTGGAAAGCGCTCCATTGCACGGTGACTCTTCTTGAAATAAGGTATTAGAAATATATTTATTAGGGAAATAATTTTCTAAGAGGGGGATGTTGCCTCTGGGGGTACCCCACGTAGGAATCCCTTATTGGCTAGGTCCCTTTATTGCTATTCTAGGAGTAACCATCCATTCATCTACCACTCGAAAATTAGGGATATGATTTCCTAAGTTGAGACCATTGCCTGTGGGATGGCCCCATGTAGGGGTCCCTTTTTGGCTAGGTCTCCTATAAATCCCTCTAGGGCCAAGAAGAGTAGGTGGTCTCCAAGGAGGTATGACCATGTCCTTGGGATCTAGGCAAAGATGTTGTACATCCTCTTCCCTACTCCCCACAACTTCCACCCTTAAATGGGCTTGGCTATGGGTATGTACCATAGCTATGTACTCTAGACTGCTATATTATTATCTCATTTACAATTTTTATGAATTTGAAACAAACAAACAATAGAAACACACAAGTATAGAAGTGATTATCTCTTTTAAATATTTTAAATGTGAATCCCTAAATTGTTTGTTGTTGTTTCAATATGTGTTTCTTTGTAAAGAAAATACTCGACATTTTTTATTTTTTGATGTAATACTCAAATTTTTAAAGGTTTTCACCTATACAATCATAGCTCGAAAACCGATATGGTAGTTAATTCCATATTATTCCAGTCACGTAATCCAACCTAAGGTATGGTGATGAATTTCATACCCAATCAGGGAGAATAGGTCCTGTCGATCCTCACCCAACACCCCGTGTGCAGTGATACACCCTTCCTAAGAAGGATGCATGCTATTTTGCATGGTTAGGATAGATATTGGAGTCGGTATTGGCAAATACCAACTCACCAATATTTAAGAATATTGTGTTGTGTGTGTTGTTCCTTTTAAAATTTGAAATAAAACAATATAGCATCCAATGATGATTCACTAATATGCATAAAAGTACATTTTTATTTCAGAATCGTTAGTAGCATAAAAGGAAAGCACTAGAATTAAGGACTTATATGAACTTAACCTTCTTTGGTAAGTTTCAATCATGCAATCTAGACAAAAAGCATAAATTCTACTGTTCTTTTCCCTATTTTATCTGATTTAATTAATGAATTTTTTTGGAAAGAAGATATCTAACCTTTTTATGCATAGAGAGACAAGAAAACTATGAAATTTGACAAATTTGAACAACATATATGTAAATTGAAGGTGAAAATGGGTGTAATTTATGACATGGAACTTGTTGTTTCTATAAATTTTTGCAAAAAAATTGGTTTTGTGACCCTCCCTAGTAGGGATGGTTAGTAGTTTGGTGGCCATCCCACCCAATGAAACCTATCTGGACATCCCACCCAGTGACACCTAGCAGCAAAGGGGTTGTTTCTGCTCTAAATGGTCAAAACCTGCAACTTGCAAAATAGAAAATAGAGGTCAAAATTGACACATTCAAAGGGGAGATAGAAATAAAATCATATATTATGATCGCCACTGAAGAAGCAAAATTTACAACATCACCTTAAGGGAACTTTATTGCAATGTAAACATTTTAAAAGCATTCAAAGGGAAAATAGCATAAACATGTAATCTATTGAAATGAAGCAAAGTATATAATAAAAACCACCCTTTTTATTATATACTTTGCTTCATTTCAATAGATTACATGTTTATGCTATTTTCCCTTTGAATGCTTTTAAAATGTTTACATTGCAATAAAGTTCCCTTAAGGTGATGTTGTAAATTTTGCTTCTTCAATGGCGATCATGGTATATGATTTTATTTCTATCTCCCCTTTGAATGTGTCAATTTTGACCTCCATTTTCTATTTTGCAGGTTGTGGGTTTTGACCGTTTGGAGCAGAAACAACCCCTTTTCTACTAGGTGTCACTGGGTGGGATGACCAACTAGGTGTCATTGGGTGGGATGGCCACCAAACTACTAACCATCCCTACTAGGGAGGGTCACAAAACCAATTTTTTTGCAAAAATTTATAGAAACAACAAGTTCCATGTCATAAATTACACCCATTTTCACCTTCAATTTACATATATGTTGTTCAAATTTGTCAAATTTCATAGTTTTCCTGTCTCTATGCATAAAAAGGTTAGATATCCTCTTTCCAAAAAATTTCATTAATTAAATCAGATAAAATAGGGAAAATAACAATAGACTTTATGCTTTTTGTCTGGTTTGCATGATTGAAACTTACCAAAGAAGGTTAAGTTCATATAAGTCCTTAATTCTAGAGCTTTCCTTTTATGCTACTAACGATTCTGAAATAAAAATGTACTTTTATGCATATTAGTGAATCATCATTGGATGCTATATTGTTTTATTTCAAATTTTAAAAGGAACAACACACACAACACAATATTCTTAAATATTAGTGAGTTGGTATTTGCCAATACCGACTCCAATATCTATCCTAACCATGCAAAATAGCATGCATCCTTCTTAGGAAGGGTGTATCACTGCACACGGGGTGTTGGGTGAGGATCGACAGGACCTATTCTCCCTGATTGGGTATGAAATTCATCACCATACCTTAGGTTGGATTACGTGACTGGAATAATATGGAATTAACTACCATATCGGTTTTCGAGCTATGATTGTATAGGTGAAAACCTTTAAAAATTTGAGTATTACATCAAAAAATAAAAAATGTCGAGTATTTTCTTTACAAAGAAACACATATTGAAACAACAACAAACAATTTAGGGATTCACATTTAAAATATTTAAAAGAGATAATCACTTCTATACTTGTGTGTTTCTATTGTTTGTTTGTTTCAAATTCATAAAAATTGTAAATGAGATAATAATATAGCAGTCTAGAGTACATAGCTATGGTACATACCCATAGCCAAGCCCATTTAAGGGTGGAAGTTGTGGGGAGTAGGGAAGAGGATGTACAACGTCTTTGCCTAGATCCCAAGGACATGGTCATACCTCCTTGGAGACCACCTACTCTTCTTGGCCCTAGAGGGATTTATAGGAGACCTAGCCAAAAAGGGACCCCTACATGGGGCCATCCCATAGGCAATGGTCTCAACTTAGGAAATCATATCCCTAATTTTTGAGTGGTAGATGAATGGATGGTTACTCCTAGAATAGCAATAAAGGGACCTAGCCAATAAGGGATTCCTACGTGGGGTACCCCCAGAGGCAACATACCCCTCTTAGAAAATTATTTCCCTAATAAATATATTTCTAATACCTTATTTCAAGAAGAGTCACCGTGCAATGGAGCGCTTTCCAATAGAGCAATCCCACACATTCATGTGCCTGTTTGGTCAACTCCTTGCATTGCTTCGTAGGAATATGACTTGTCACCAAAGGTAGGGTTGAATGATAATATTATGACTTCAAACCACCCTTACCCACGGTGCCATGATCATGATGAGGATAATACTCATCATCATAAGTGACCTCATTCTACCTTACCTTTCCTTGTTTACAAGGGAAAACTTGAGGAACATCAAGATTATCCTAATTTAAATGTATCAATGCAAGCACATTGTGCCTCTACAGTAGTATCTTATCAAGAATATATATTTAGGGATGAGCCTCAAGTCAATGCAGCATCCCTCAATCAAGGGAAATCTATAATAGATCTCACAAACCCCTTTAAACAAGATAGATATCAAAGTAATAGTGCTAAGGAACTTTGACCTAATACAGTTGATCAGATCAATCAGTTGGTAAAGAAGTATGTTGATTGCCAAGCCAAGTTTAATCAACTTAGGTCTGATAACAATTATAAAAATAAATACTTGAGTGCTAAATTCCAGAAACTTTACGTAATGGAGCTTCTACTCCAAATACACATAGACGGGAGGCTCACCCAGTGCAAACAAATGTCCAACAAGATATGTCTCCTAGACCTAATCCAATTTTGCCTCATAGACATCCAAGGCTTTAACAGAATATATATGATAGGCCAAACATAGATCACCTTCAAGAGGTGTTCATTCCACCTTGTACGCCTATACCATAAACACCTTATGGGGCCTACGATGATTTGGAATAAAATGAGGATTATATAGAAGCAACTTATGGAGGCATGTATGATGTAAATAAACCACCCCAACCTATGCTTAGTACCCCTTGTCCACCTCTATGAGTTCAAAATAAGGAAGAGGAAATAAAATCCTTAGATGTGTATCAAGCTTTACTTGCATGCTTAGAAACTATGGAAGGTAGGACAACTGGAAATGGGATTCAAAAGCCTACTTTATGGTAGCTAAAGAATGAACCATTACACCCATACATTTCTTCCCCGATCTATCCTAAGCATTTAAAAATGCCCAAATTAGATATATTCGAGGGGGAAGAAGATGCTCAAGAGAACGTTACTAGATTTCTAAATTTGTGATTTAACATACAGGACAATGATGCATTGCTCCTCAGAACCTTTTTAAGTACCCTCTCTGGTCCTGCCATTGAGTGGATCAAAAAACTTTCAAAACATAGCGTCTACATATTTGAACAATTTGTTGATGTATTTTTGGAACGTTTCACATTTAACACCAAAAGAAAGGCAACATTAACAGACCTCACGGGGTTGAAACAAACCGAGGATGAGTCAATTACTGATTACAAAAATAGGTGGCAAATTCTTTTGGCTAAGTTACCTTATCTATTACCAGTAACTAAGTTAACTTGATTGTTTTCAAAGATTTTCTTAAAACCCATCTCTTTGAAATTGCAATTACAACAATACCCTACCTTGGAAGAATCTCTAGCATAGGCTAGAAAAATAGAGGAAATAAAAATCCAAGAGGGAGAAATAACTAAACCTTGTAAGGAGTGGAAAAATAATCCTAAATATAGCTTGGCACCTACAAAGCTAGCAACAGTCAATCAAGTACCCATAAATGTCCTTGGGCCTACGCAAGTGATGCCTCCTCAAAAGGTGAACTATCAGGCCCAACCTCCTCCTGTGAGCTATAATAGTAATGGCCAAGCGAATCAGGGATAAAACCAATAATTTCACCCTAAGAGACAATTTAATTCCTTTGCTGAATCCATGGATTCTCTATTCAATCGATTGTAGGTTGCAAAAAATGATTAATCTACCATATATCAAACCCATCGATCTAGAAACAGGCGAACCCAAGCCTATGGGATGTCGAGAGGATTAATATTGCAAATTTCATCGATAAGGTGGCCATGATTTACCAATGTGCTATGGTTTTAAAAACCTAGTACAAGATATGATTGAGATGAATGAGCTTCAATCCAATGCTCCACTAGCCCCTACAAATCAACATATGGGTATATACAAAGACCCATTACCAACTCATGAGGTACAGGCAGTGCCTGCTAAACTGATGAATGAGGTGAAGACAACACACCCTATCCAAGGGTATGTTGGGATAGTGAGTATTGTGACTAGGAATAGAATATATCAAAGCCAAGTTGCACCAGCTGCAACTTCGAGTGATGTTCCCACTACGTCATAAAATACACCACCTATAGTACAAGGCCTTCCATCTAGGCCAAAATTAACAATAAAGAACAAGCTTGCAAAAATCTTGAGGACAACATTAGTATGATTGTCCATATATGAGCTAATCCAATAATAACCTCCACATTAGGATGCATTTATGGACATTCTAAATTCAATAGAGTTGCAACCATAGGAGTCTAACTCCATTGATTTTATGGGTCATTTACAATAGTGCAAGGAACCAGTAATAATATTTAATAAGCATGAGCTTAAGGGAATAGCCAATGACATGGTAGATCCTCCTTTACACATCATTGCATGTGTAAATGAGGTACCATACAAAAGAGTTCTCATATACACCAGTTCCTCGAGCATTATCATTACAACCATATCATTGAAACATTTAAAATTTCTAGCATCTCATTTTGTTGTGTAAACTTACACTCTTCACAAATTCAATGACACAATATGCTCTACTGTTGGTACCATAGTCTTACCCATCCAAGTGGGGTGCAAGACTATACCGATATTTTATCATGTGAAGGAAGTTGATATGGCATACAACATTTTGATAGGTAGAGCTTGGATACGAGATATGAAGTATGTCCCATCCATTGTGCATCAATGTCTTAAATACACTTATGAAATGCAAGTCCATGTAGTCTTTGTCGATCTAGAGCCCTTCAAATACTACAATATGGTGTAGCAAATACCAGAGTTGACATTACCTTCAACTCATGTAGACTTCCAACTGAATACACCTATTCAGGGTCTACCCATTCCATCATTACCTTCCATTCCACCATATACATCTTCATCCATCCCATCCTCATCATCAATAGCCATAGAGATGCCTTCGACATCGTTAGATCCTCCATCGAGGAACATGTCAAAAAGGCCCATTGATGAGAGCCCAAATTTAGAATCTACCATATCCACGGAGGACATTCTTTGTTTATTAGATGAGGAATCATCTCCAAAGGTTCACATTGAGTTACCTAAAACCTCACTTCCATATTATTAACCTTCGCCATCCTAGACCATAGTACATATGTCTAGTACAGGGATAGGAGAATATCTAGTGAGAAATGTCACAACGGTTCCATCCGTAGAAGCAATGCAATATATGGAGTGACCTCATCTTCCCATAGGTAGCATTGTGCCTCTTGGTCTACCTCCCAATAAAACTAATTTAGTATATGGAGGTTTATAATATGGAGCTCTGCCAATCCCTCTGAAAGTAGAAGATGATCAACCTTTTTTGGAGGATGTAAACTATTTGTCGAATCTAGACTTTATAGTGTGGTACTTATATCATTGTAATTGGCATGGTTTTGGTTTAGGCCTATATGATAAGGGTACTCGTGTCCCATGTCAATCCCAATATCAACTACCTTATGATAAATCTAGGTTGGGAAACAATAAGCTAGTACCATTGGATGTCCTCATAGATAGTCTAGAACACCTATGTCTAGGTTATCAGGATAAGCTTACATGCTATCCATATGCCAATCCGAATCACATTCATTCCTTGGATGATTATTTCCCCATAGAGATGATAGATCAAGGACTATCCAGTGATCTTTCCCAACCCCATGAAGTGGGGGAAAGCTCACTTACCTTAAAATATGACAGTGAGGAAGAGGATCAAGGTCCTCCTCATGAATGGATGAGTGATGATGAATATGACTATGGTGTCACACCAATAAATTATCCTTGCTTAGATGATTAACATGAGAGAGTGTTCTCCTTGGATGATGAGGATGAATATTATCTTCAAATGTTATTCCCCATCCAAGGGTCCATCTAATGCTAGATCTTACCACGTGAATAGCAAGCTTGTCCTCTTCTGCATAAGCCACCACCATTTATTCCACTTCCACTAGAGCCACCCTTGCAAGTTATAAGACTACATCAGGTCTCTAGACCCACTCACCCTATAATAGGAGATCATGTATCCATAAACATGATTTACATAGATTTAACCACACCATTTATAGATTCGAATAACCCATCAAATTCATTGTATCTCGACATTGGGGTAATTGACTTTGATTGGGGAGATTCCATCCCATCACCATTAGAGTATTAGCCTTGCGAGGAAATATTCCAGCCATTTCAATTTTCTCCAATAACTACTCAATATGTTTTTCAATACGAGTTTGTTCCTAAATTTCCTATGAATGAATAAAACCCATCTGATGACATCCACTTGATTCCCACTCCACATCAGTTGGAATATGGGTCTCATATATCAATTGAGCCAATAATTGACAAGGATATTGGTACAGATTTCGATAATCCCCGCATTATCAAACTAGGGGAAGGACTATCCCCAGTTGAACAAGATTATTTCACACAAGCATTGAAATAAAGGATGAATGCTTTTTCTTGGTCTTATAAAGACATGCTAGGACTGGACCCATATCTAGTCACACATAATCTTACATTGGATCCAAAGATAAAACTAGTCAAGCAAAAGTTGTGCAAGATGCACCCAACAGTAGCCTTAATGGTGAAAGATGAATTACGAAATTTTTTGGATGTTAATTTCATCATCTCATTAGACTATCCACCATGGGTTTCAAATATGGTTCCTATCAAGAATCCTAATGGGAGGATTCACATTTGCACTGTCTTGAGAGTTCTCAAAAAAGCGAGTCCTAAGGATGAATTTCCCTTACCAAATATTGATGTGTTGGTAAATTCTACAGTAGGACATGAAATGCTATCCCTAATGGATGATTTCTCTGGATATAATCAAATTTATATTAATCCATAAGACCAAATCAAAATGGTTTTTACAATACCTTGGGGAAAATTATGTTATAATGTCATGCCTTTTGGCCTTAAGAATGTTGGCACCACCTATAAATGAGCCATGACGTATATCTTCCATGACTATATGCATAAGATTTTGGAGGATTACATGGATGACTTATTGGTGAAGTCTCTAATGCACCATGAGCATATCGGTGTATTATGTAAGGTTCTAGATCACCTCATTGAGCACAATGTTAGGCTTAATCCCAAGAAGTGTGTCTTCGGTGTCACATCTGGTCAAAATTTGGGATTCATAGTCTCCAAGAGAGGCATAGAGGTAGATCCAAACAAAGGTAATATTAGAAATACCCCCCACAACCATTAAGAAGCTACACAACTTGCAAGGAAAGGTCACATCCATAAAATGTTTCATAATGCAATTATCGGATAAGTGTCGACCCATGAATAGGTTGCTACACAAGGGGGTCTCATTTTATTGGGATGAAGAATGTCAAAATACCTTTGATGAAGAATGTCAAAATACCTTTGATGAAGAATGTCACTACCCGTATTGGCTCCTCTATGACCAAAAGTGTCATTCTATTTATACATCTCAGCTACTGAGTTGGCATTGGGTACCATGTTGTCCCAAAAGAATGAATTTCATAAAGAACAGGCTACATATTATATCAGCTGTACATTGGTCAGTTATGAAATCAAGTATGCATACATTGAGAAACTATGCTTAATAGTGGTATTTGCCACTAAAAATATATGCCATTACATGCTCAATCATACCACGTATGTCATATCTAAAGAAAATCCATTGCGATATATGATGAGTCGAACATATCACAATAGTTGCATGACAAAATGGATAATGGTGTTGACAAAAATTTTACCTAGATTTCATTGGAAAAAAATCAATCAAAGGACAGGTCATAGTCGATCAACTAGCAGAGGCTCCTCTCCAAGATGACCAGCCTCTTAATGTAGACCTTCCCGATGATGGATTGTTTCACATCTCAGAATCACCTAATTATGTAGAACCTGAGTCACAGGCAGACATAATTCTATTCTTCAATGGGTCTAAATGTGAGCAAGGGAGTGGCATAGGTATCATGTTTTTCACATCGTAAGGGGCTCCAATACCCCTTTTTTTTAAACTTGATTTCCCATTTACCAATAAAAATTCCAAGTATGAAGCCCTCATCATTGGTATTCAGACAACAATCACCATGAAAATTACAAAATTAAATATTTTTGGTGATTCCTTGCTCATAGTTAACTAAGTTAAAGGGATATTACAGTGTAGATATCCCGTATTGCAAGCCTACAAAGCCCTAGTGGAAAAAATTCTAGAAAAATTTGAATGGTACGATATAGAGACACTCTCTCATTCATATAATCATTTTGTGGATACAATGGCTTCCTTAGGGTCGCTAATATTTCAAAACCCTTTAGATGATATCATGACTATTCAAGTAAAAACACTAGTACAATTTGTGACAGCATGATGAGCATAACACCACACCATATGTTCACATGATTCATATTGAGCCTTCACATGAAAGGTTATCTCAACTACATAATTATTTGAGTAGCGTCCAATGGGGGACTCTGTTCCCTCAGAATTCTTTTGATACTAGCATAACACTATATCTTCAAGTTCATTCTCAATCAGCATTCACACAAGACGAACATCAAAAGGATTGCACGATTCATAATATTGAGGCTTCTTCAAGGCAAGATTGGTCCACACAAATTAAATATTATCTTAAACTGGGTAATATTCCATCTGGATTATCGCATGCCACAAAGTGAGCATTTAAACAAAATGTGGCAAAATATGTCTTATTAGGAGACATAATGTATCATCACAGTTATGAAGGTATCCTCCTTCATTGCTTAGACTCACAAGAGTTGGCTTGGGCCATTTCCCAAGCACACGATGGTACATGTGGTGGCCACTTTAGTGGCATGGCCATCACTAAGTGCATTATTCGCATGGGCTATTATTGGCCAACTTTAGAGTAATATTATTGCACTTTTGTAAAAAAGTGCATGAAGTTTCAACATTATGCAAATTTGACACACGTACCTTCACAAGCCTTACAACCAATTCAATCAGTCTAGCCATTTGCACAATGGGGGTTTGATTTAATTGCGAAAATCTCACCTGCCTCTTTGGGTCATCACACATTTATTATAATGGCAATCGAGTATTTCAAAAAATCGGTGGAAGCAATTCCCCTTACCACTACGACTGGACCTCGTATTACGGAGTTCATGCTACACAATATCATATGTCATTTTGGTATTACATCCAAAATAATATCGGATAATGGAACACCCTTTAAAAATAAGGATGTGTGTGCATTAAAAATAAAGTATAAAATAAAGCATAGCTTTTTTGCACCCTATTATCCATAGGCCAATGGGCAAGCCAAGGCATCAAATAAGACAGTAGTAGCCATCTTGAAGAAAACCATTCAGGAAAATCATAAAGATTGGCATAATCAATTACCTCTTGCCCTTTTGGCCTATCACACTAGCATTCGAATGCCCATAGGGACAACTCCATTTTCACTAGTGTATGGTGTTGAAGCTATCATGCCTCTAGAATTAGAGATTCCATCGCTACTCATATTCATGTAGGAATTCATTGATGATGATACAACTAGGCAAGCTCATTTAGATTAGTTAACGTTACTTGATGAATGACATGTAAATGCCCTCGAGCATCTATGTGTTTATCAAGAACATATTAAGAGAGATTAAAAATTGAACGTACACTAGAGATATTTTCAAGTTGGTGATTTAGTTCTAAAAGTAACCAAAAAAACTCAAATTTGCCCTCCAATTTGCGAGATAAATTTATAGCAAACTGGTTAGGTCCATTCATCATTACAAGTTAGATTGGACCTAGAACTTATCGCCTAGCATCCATAAAAGAAAGTGAAGATCCTGAACCAATGAATGTTAGTCATTTGTGGTCATTTCATGCTTATATAACCATAAAATTCCCCTAGGTAGTCTATGATACTTCCTTAGTATCGATGACCATCTAGGTCACCCAAAACACCCCTAGGCAGTCGATGACCATCTAGTTCAAAAGAAAATTCTCCTAGATAATATACAATCATCTAGGTCAAACAAAAAAGCTCCAAAGTTATATATAAGCCCTTTGGTCACCCTAAAATACCCCTGGGCAGTCTATGATACTTCCTTAGTATCGATGACCATCTAGGTCACCTAAAACGCCCTTAGATGGTTGATGACCATCTAGGTCAAAATAAAATGTCCCTAGACTATCTACAATCATATAGGTCAACCCTAAATACTCCAAATGCATCTATAAGCCCTTTAGTCACAACCAAATTCCCCTAGGTAGTGTATGATACTTCCTTAGTGTTTATGACCATCTAGGTCATCCAAAATACCCCTAGGCAGTCTATGATCGTCTAGATCAAACAAAAAATGTTCCTAAACTATCTACGATCATATAGGTCAAACCAAAAAGTCCCAAAGGCATATATAATCTCTTTGGTCACTTTAAAATACCCCTAGGTAGTCTATGATATTTCCTTAGTGTCTATGACCATCTAGGTCATCCAAAATACCCCTAATAGATCGATGACCGTCTAGGTCAAAAGAAAATGTTCCTAGACTATCTATGAATGTCTAGGTCAATCCAAAAGGCCCCAAATGCATATATAAGCCCTTTTGTCACCCTTAAATGCTCCTAGGTGGTCCATAATCATCTAGGTCAATCCAAAAAGCCCCAAAGGCATCTATAAGCCCTTTTGTCACCATTAAATGCTCCTAGGCAGTCCATGACCGTCTAGGTCAACCTAAAAGTCCCAAAGTCATCTACAAGCCCTTTGGTCATCCTAAGAGCCCCAATGGCATTCATTAAGCCCATTGGTCAACCTGTATATACATATATATCAAAAATATAAAACATCATTAAAATCATCAAAATACAAAAATATTGCTTCATTGCACTTCCTCTAAATTGCATTAAGCATACTCATCATTGCATTATGCATCATTCCAAACTGATCATACATGTCCAGCACCAGGTCTGTACACTAGGCATATGTTAAAATAATTGTTATTATGAGTCAATATTACCACTTGTTTACATTACATATACCATGTACATTCACATTCCATATTATATGTCTGTTTCCCGTCACTTAGCCATTTTTAGTAAAATATAGTTAAAGTTTTTGGTCACTCAACCATATCTTGTTGTCTTCTCATATTTTTTAGAAATCTATCATTATTTTTAGAAGGTAGAATCCTTCTTGGATAATTCTTGGTATACATCAAAATCCCAACATATTTTCACATTAATAAATCCAAGTCTAGCACAAGGAAATATGAAAACTATAAAAGTGGTCTAGGTTACTTTCAATCAAAAAGGTTATCTCGATCATCCCCCTATGTGAATGGTTCAAAGATGCTGAGAATTGAAAAAATGACAAGTTCCTCCTTACCTAAAATCCCTTGACCTACACTGAGGCAAGTATCCCAAAGAGAAAAATCAACATAGTGATTATTATCACTTCAAAAATATGTAAAAACAAACAGTGATTATTATCACTCCAGAAAAAGCAAAAAGAAACAGTGGTTCTCACAACTACAAAAATCCCTTGCTCAAAAAAAAAAAATGAGCGACTCCCTTGAGAAAGTAAAAATTAAAATAAAATAAGGGAGTATTGAACTTGAATCCTTGGAATTCTCAGCATTAGAGAACCATAAGGTGATCCTCATTACAAGTTTGGTGGATAGCCTACTTGTCAATGGTGGTAGCCTCCAGCATGATGATATGTCTATCACTTAAGCAACTTGCTTAGGTATAGACCAATTTTTGAATGTGGATGAGCTAGCTTGTTGTAACCTATATTACCTAGTAGTCTAATCCAACTAAGTACAAAACTCAGGATAATGAGACTCATAGAATGATATCTAGTACATATGGGCTGAGTGAATCCCATTTGCACTAGGGCAATCTTATGTGTTATCATGGTAATGAACTCACATGCACACACAGGGATGTTGATTATCTTGGTTATCTTAATAGGTGCATACTTTGTCAAAGGATCTTGCATATGTTGCGGGCCAAACAAGGTGAATGGTTTCCTATTTTTGCCACATGCCCGTGCATTTAATTATCAACCCAGGGAGCTTCGTAAACTTGCGAAGAGTTGAAATTAGGTTACTACAATACCATTGGAGGTGAATCTGTTAATCCTAAATTTTGGAGGGTGTTCTTGAAATGGTTTGTCAATCATTCCTGCACTCCTCAATGATTTACGTAAGAAGAACAAAATTAAACCTACAAGAAATAAATCATGCATGCATTTCTGAAAATAAATCTACTGCAAATGCTAGAACTAATAAAATAACAAACGTTCTTATGAAAGCAATAAACTAATTAAAATTCATAAATGAAAAGGAAATGGGGAAGAAATACTGGCTTCGAGTGGGCCCAGGCTCCAGCAACTTCTTCCCGATCGAACACGCGCTTAGAACTTTTGGAACTTTAATATATTCATCAACACACTACAATTTATCTCTTGTACGTCTAAATGGATCTTTATTTTATTTCTATATATTTCTCAGAACGATCTGCATGTGTTTATATAACACACCCGTAGAACTTCTGTTACAGAAGTAGTTACAACATTCAATCTGTCCTAGACTAAATCAAGATAGTCTGGTAAATGTAATCGACATCTGGCGTTCTATTCTAATGGCCATGTGTTCGTTGTTCAGTTCGTGATTTGCCTGGAATCAGTAAGATGTTTCGATACATTGGTGCAATCTCCAATTTAGCTCTGTATGACGCATAGCTAGAATTGCACCAGCCGTTGTCATCCACATCATTTAAATCTGGTCAACGAGAAAAGAATCAGTGGCACCTTATGGTTGTAGGGAGGCGCTTGCATTTTGCTAGCGCCTTTTGACTGTGGGGAGGCACTTGTCTTTGGTTGGCACCTTCCAGTTGCAGGGAGGCACTCGTCTTTGGTTGGCACCTTCCAACTGCATGGAGGCATTCGTATTCAGTTGGTGCCTTCTGACTATAGGGAGGTGCTCATATTCAGTTGGCACCTTCTAACTACAGGGAGGCACTGGTATTCAGTTGGTGCCTTTCTACTATAGGGAGGTGCTCGTATTCTCTTCATTAACCCCTGATGACACAAAGTGCTAGGTCCATCAAAAGGACCTCGACTTCCAAATCTAACTAAATCAACTACAATTCCATAAAACATACTAAAAACACACAAATTAGATAACACGCATAATTATATCAAATATCTATATAATCATTCATAAAAGTACGCAATCCTTATTATACAGCCACATATTTATCAAAGAAATATGTACAAAATATGAGCATTTCTGGTGCTCATCATCCCTCCACACCTAACATATGCCACGCCCTCATGGCATCCAAGCTGCAGGTAGCCCTCTAAATTTTCATCGTCGCCATCTCTTGGAGGATTCTGCTACCCCTAAAGCTCGAGTCTGTCTTTTTGTGCTAGCATTTGAAGGTGTGGTTCCCATTTGCCTATGGGAAACTGCAGCTATCAATTTTCCTCTTCTTATTTTGGCCACTACTAGTGGTGGTCTAGCCAGTGTTGTTCCTATCGATTGAAATGTAGCTTCGACAGCTTGCCAGAGGTTAGTTTTTGGAGGTCTAACCACTTCCAGAGGGATATTCGAGTTATCCCCTTTGGAAGGCACTACTTGGGCCTTGTATAATTTGGCCACTTTAGGGGTAAGCCCTACATTCTCCTTTGCAATCGTAGCAACCTCCAATTGTGGGCCATATACTCCCCACCATTCCAAGTACTTCCTCATCATGGAAGGCTGCCCTCGGTATGAACCATAGATGTCCCAAAACTAGTTGTCTTCTATCGGATTGACATAGATGATAGAATCTCCTTTTACCCTCGAGGATGCCTTCCTGGCCTCTTTGGCTACTTTCATTTCATTGTACCACTACTTGAAATATTTTTGCCTTTCGATGAATGGCTGCATGTCCCATTTGTCCTCTTCGGAGTCAACAAAGGTCACTTTTGCCTTCTGTCGAGCCGTCCTGGGCCTCTTTGCCTTGGCTTCTATAGAAAATGCGACGGCTTGGATAGGGGTCTCTCCTTTCTCCTTCGGGGACTTCTCCTTGCTCTGAAGGATTGGTTGTGCTGCTATCTTTGGGGGTGATCCTTCGTTTGCCTATCTACCTAGTGTCAACCCCTTAGGCTCTTCTCCTTATTCAATCCTGGGGAGATCCTCCTTATCCTTTGGTCTTATCTATTGCTGGAGACCTTCGTCTAGCTCTGTGTCACTCAATACAATGACGGGGGGCATGGTAGGACTTATTTTCTTTTTAGCCCTAAAAATAGAGGAATCCTCCCCTACCTCTGGGTTGCTCTATCGGGCGTCTGATCGAATCTCCCCTGAAGAGAATACTCATTCAGTGGATATGGGAGAGTTCTTCGACACTTCTTCTACCCAATCAGTCTGAGTGGACGCCTCCTATCTTGTTGTTCCTCTATCCTGGAGCATTTGATTTTCCTCCTGCAACTGTAGGACCAGCTACTCGAGCTGAGCAATTCACCTATATCTTTCCTCTAATTCACTTTTATGTTGGTTTTGGCAATCTTCCAAAATCTGTTGTGCCATCCAGTAATCGGTTTGCTATTCAAGCACCTCCTCCAAGGCTGCATCGATCTGGTCATTACTCTCGAAAGTTCCTTCATTCCATGGGCTCAGGTTCATTAATTCTCAGAGGGTTTGGGTGGCAACGTCTATCTCTGGGTCACTTTTTCCTTCTTCTATCGAGAGGAATCGTCATAGACGTTTCCTCCTAGGGATTGGTTCATCCTCACCACCAGCGAGTGGCACTCCTTTCTCATCATACTCGGGCCCTAGGGAATGCCCTCTGTCCTCTATGTCTTTGGGCATTGGTGACTGCTATGCTCCTCCTGGAAAATAGGGCAACACCAATTGCCCAATGTTTGTTATCTCCTCTATAGGGGATGCTTCGTCTTGCCCTAATTCAGCAATCGCATTGTGTTGCTCTATTTGGCCGCCATCTCCCTCTGCATTGTAGTTATGTCCTTGTGCTTATGTGTGGCAGACCAATGCTGATATCAGCCCATGGTGGGCTAAGACGGACGGTGCCCCCTTCTGGTATCGTGCTGCTTCATCTTTCAGAGCATTCGCCAGGTAGAAAGGTATGTTTAATTTCCTCCCATGCACTAGGTGATTGATGAAGTGCACATGATTAATGTGCAGATGGGTATACTTTCCTATGCATGTGAAAAATCAAGCAATCTGCTCGAACATCTTTCGCATATTCATGGGGAGACTATTTTTGAGTAACCCCTCCCTATCTATCTACACATTTCCTCCTGGAAGCAGTATTTTAGCGTATAGTTTTAACACTCCACCCTTGTATGTACATTCCCCCGTGAGAGGCAATCTAGTCACCTGTGAGATGAACTTAGGGGTGACTGGAATTTCCACCCCTCATACTTGGGCCACATCACCCCTCAAAGAGGCATAAAATTCTCTAGCTGCATCCACGTCCTAGCCCTGACTGACCAGGGTGCAGTATTTGAGCCACCCCTCGGCTTCAAATTGGGTCTTCATTGCCCCTCTGATCCCATTAGTATCACTGGGTTCATTCTTCTTGATCGCGTGGTTCTTGGACCTTCCTCCCATGGCACATTTTGCTGCTGTATATTTTTTTCTATCCTTCCTTCTTTAGGAATGTGCCTTCTTATAGAAAATATGCCTAACCCTAGCAGTTATGGAAGACACCCTATCATTGGCATGCGATTCCAGCTATGGGGGGATACGATCTCTATGACGACAATATCTTTTTCGGTACTGCATATTTATAAATAATTATATAAACAATTTGATTTAGTATGCACATACCTGATTCGTCATTCCAATCATCATGGTAGCCGCTGATTTTTTGACTTATGACACGAGGGAGGGGTATGGTCCTTTGATGTCGCTTATTTGTGCGATGCTTCATTTTGCTTGAGGCATCCGATAGATGTAAATGTTGCATGCAGGAGGTGTTCTTTGGTACCTTTCCCATGTGGATGGTGTCCTTATAGCACCTTTCCAATGTTTTCGATGCTCTTCTTTGAACGAATGTGCCTTCCAGTGCTACGAGGTGCCTCTGATTGGTGGGAGGTGCTTTTGCCTGCATGCATCTTCCCAATGTGGGAGATGCCTCCTTTTCGTTCGTGTCTTCCCGATGTTGGAATGCGTTCGTCTTGATGAATGTGCCTTCCTGATGTTGGAAGGCGTATTCAGCTGGATCAATGCACCTTCCTAATGTTGGAAGGCATCTCGGCTAGATGAATGTGCCTTCTTGATGTTGGAAGGCGTCTCGGCTGGCTTTTTTTTTTTTTTTTTAAGACTTGGTGCCTTCCTGCCATGGAAGGCGCCTACATATGTATTTTTTTTTTAATAGAACTTCTGAATGGATGGAAGGTGTTGTCTTTCGATTTTGTGCCTTCCGGATGCAGTAAGGTGCCTTCTTCTGGATGGGCACCTTTTGGGTGTAGTAAGGTGCCTTCTTGTGGACTTGGCACCTTCTTCTGGATGTAGTAAGGTGCCTTCTTCTAGATGGGCACCTTTTAGGTGTAGTAAGGTGCCTTCTTGTGGACTTGGCGCCTTCTTTTGGATGTAGTAAGGCACCTTCTTTTGGATGGGTGCCTTTCGGGTGTAGTAAGGTGCCTTCTTCTGGACTTGGCACCTTCTGGTTGCAGTAAGGCACCTTCTTCTGGATGGTGATTTGACTAGAAAAAGGGTGATCAAGCCTTCCCATTTTTTCATGCTGCCCAGATTCTACCTACGAGTCGGTGTCGAAATGTTGAGCCGAATCAGGCCTGGTTTCCCAGATACCTATCCCTCGTGTTGTCAGGTCCTCCACCTACAAAAAGCAACCGAGAAAGAAAGGAAAATAAAGGCAGTTAGATGCATTCTGTGCCTGTTAGGCCCTGGATTAGGATGCCTACAGCTTGCATGCGGGCGTTGTCCCTGCAAAAACACACATTACAAAAAAAAACTATATTAACTAAAAAAATTTGGGTGAGCACTTTCGTACCCACCATTTCACCTATGAGAGTTCAGTCCAAATCTAGCAAGATGGGGTCTCCCCCATGCCTACTCTGGATTCCACCTGTAACGTTTTGGACCTATTATAGGGGCATAGTCGATGGCCATTTACTGTGAACATGGTGTTGTTGCCATCAATTGTCTTAACATGCACCACCCCATTCCTAATAAGCTCTGCCACCTCATATGACCCCATCCACCTCTGCATAAGTTTGCCCTTCCTTTCTTGGAACCGAGAATCGTACAACAGTACCCATTCCCCTACCTGGAACTTCTTCAGCTTGATGTGGTTATCATGCCACTTCTTTCTCTACTTCTATATAATCTCTATCCTCTACAAAGCATCCAGTCGAATTTTGTCCAGCTGATCTAGCTAGCGAATCCTCTATTTTTGAGCTTCGTCCAAGCTCAAATTTAATTTTGAAGCTGTCCTTAGAGTTTTTATTTCAAACTCGATGGGCATCATCGCATTTTTTCCATAGACCAGTTGGAAAGGTGTGCATCCTGTGGTGGATTTCCACGTGGTGTTGTATGCCCAAACTGCCTTCGGCAACCGTGTGGCCCAATATTTCTTGTGTTGCTACATGGTTTTGGTCAGGATGTTTTCTATCTCCCTGTTTGTCACTTCTACTTGCCCGTTCGTGTGCGGATGGTAGGGCATGGTTTTATTGTGCCAAACTCTATACTGCTCCATCAACTCCTCAATCAATTTGGAGGTGAATTGGGGCCCTTGGTCTGTTGTTATCTCCCGAGGAACCCCAAATCATGTGAAAATATGGGCAAATAAGAAATCGATGACCATTCTTTCCTTTGAGTCCCTTAATGCCTACACTTCCACCCATTTGGTGATGTAATCTGTGCAAACTAGAATAAACCTCCTTCCCATTGAAGGTGGATTAAATGGTCCCATGAAGTCCATGCCCCATTTATTGAAAGGTTTCAGGTGTACCTGGGGCTGTAGGGGCATTTCATCTTAGTGTGTTGGTCTACCCATCCTCTGCCACTCATCACACTTACCAGTATACGGTGTTGCATCCTTGAACAGAGTGGGCCAAAAATACCCAACCTGCAGGATTTTGTAGGCAGTTCATTTCCCTGCAAAGTGTCCTCTGCATGGCTCATCGTGACATGCCTTGAGCACTTCTGAAAACTACTGTTCTATGATGCATCTTCTTATAATTTGGTCCAGTCCTATTTTAAATAGGAGACCATCCATCCAAAGGAATGATGCACTCTTCTCTATTACCGCCTGCTTTTCTCAGTAGGAGAGAGCAAGTGAGGTCCTTCTAGTGGCCAAGTAATTGGCTATGTCTGCATACCACGGAGTTTTTTCACTAATAGCAAATAGATGTTCGTCCAAAAAATGATCCTCCACTACTTGATGATCTGTTGGTATCAATCTAGACAAAAAATCTACCACGACGTTGTCCTTGCCCTGTTTATCGACTGTAGTGATGTTGAATTCTTGCAATAGCAACAACCATCTGATAATTTTTCCACCAATGGTCGGCTTGCTCATTAGATACCTGATAGCCGCATGGTCCGTATGGATGAAGACCTTGTATCCTTGTTTATTCCATGGACAACTACGAGGAATTCTTTTTCTGTCACTGTATAGTTGATCTCTGCTCCCACCAAGTTTTTAAGGACATAATAGATGGCGTAAAATTATTTATCATATTTCTGCCCGAGGACTGCTTCGATCGCACCGTTAGATGCATCGTAGTAAATATGGAATGGTATGGCCCAATTCGGTCCTCTCAAGACCGATGCAGATATCAATTTTTCTTTCAGCAATTGGAACGCTTCTTCGTAATCTCCCGTCCAATTGAACTCTACGTCCTTAAAAATTAGGGTGTGCAGTGGTTTGGTAATCTTACTAAATTTTGTGATAAATCGCTGGTAGTAACCGGTTGATCCAAGAAAACTTCTTACCTCCTTCTACATTCTAGGGCTAGGTAGGTCTCTGATGACCTCAATCTTCCTCTTGTCTACTTTTATTCCTTCCGTAGAGAGGTGGTGTCCCAACACGATGCCTTCTTGCATCATCATAAAACATTTTTCATTACTTAGGGACAAATGATTTTCCTTGCTCCTGTTGAGCACTCTTTCCAGATTTTTCATTGCCTCCTCGAAGGTTTCTCCATAGGCGATGAAGTCATCCATGTATACTTCCACCCCATTTTCTATCATATCAAAGAAAATGCTAAGCACCGCCCTTTGAAAGGTGGCTGGTGCGTTGCACAGTCCAAGAGGCAATACCTTATAGGTAAACCTTCCCCATGGATAGGTGAACGTTGTTTTATCTTGATCTTCTTCCCCTATCTAGATCTGGTTGTAACCACTAAAATCGTATATAAAGGAGAAGTATTTTATTCCTGAGAGTGTGTCCAAGACTTGATCGATGAACGGGAGTGAGAAGTGGTATTTCTTAGTCGCCTTGTTCAATGCCTGGTATTCCATGCAGATCTGCCATTTCCCGTTCTTTTTTGGGACCACTGTTAGCATAAATTCATATTCCATTCTTGGCATGTTAAAAGAAGTGCTCGTAGGCGCTCTCCAATTCTGGTTTCTAACCACCTAAGTGGTTAGAATAGTTTGTAACCGCATGTATGTTTCTATATCTGAAGATTAATGAGAAGATCATATTGCTTGGTACAATTCTTCATGGTATCAGAGCTACGGACAGGAGCAGACCAAAGACAGGAGACACGCGGACCAAGCAACCGAAGACAGGAGACACGACCCTGATGGACCAAGGGCGACAGACCACAACAGAAGCACGACAGACACCACAACAGAAGCGCGATAGACACCAGACACCGACTGGGACAACAGAAGCGCGACAGACACCGACGGACAACGCAGCAGAAGCAAGTGGCTCGTGGATGGTTCGGCGGGAGGGAGGCAAAAGGATGGGGACGGGGTGGTTGCCCGAAGGCAACCAAAAGCTTTAGTGGCTTTCGGCATTTTTAAGCCCCCCCACATCGGTCACACAGACCATGTGGGATATATTTTTTTCCCTAAATCCATCGCCCTCACGTTTTCAATATCACCAGCATGCAAGTTCTTTCCCGTCGGGCTCTCTGGCTCAGGCGGTAAGATTGTTTCTTGTTTGGCGGAAGGTCTCCAGTTCCAATCCCTACGGGGAATTTTTGACACCCGTACTTGTTAATTTGACGCATTTCATGTTTCGGTGATGGCAAAACATGTGGTTGACACCCAGCGTGTCCCAGTGACGGCGGGCTTTGATTTTTTGACGCCCCGAATGACACAGTGACGGCGGCAGATTCTAGTTGACGCCTGTCATTTTGTTTTTGACGGCTGCATACATTGACGGCTGTTTCTCATTGACGGCTGCATACTTTGGAGGAAGCTTTAAGGTATTTTTTGCAACAAATTTCTTGTTCTCTTTGCAACTTGAAAGGGGGGAAATCCATTTTTTTTCCTTACAAAATTGTCAGACAAAGGGGGGAAATCAAGCTATTTGGCAGACATAATTTTGCTAGAATAAAATAGGTGCTAAAAATTTGTGGGCATTTATGATTGTTATTTTTTGCATTTAAATATTCTATTTTCTTGCATTATCAATCATAAATTACAAATATAAGACCCCAAATTTATACCCTATTTGTGCAATTTATTGCACAAAAGCGTTCGGTATTTGAGATACCTCTGGTCCACACTTACAGGTAATGCTGTCATGCTTTAGACTACTGTATTCGCCGCCTAATATAGCTACAACAACGACGTCTGAGCTTGTTCTCTATAAATCATCGGGGAGAAATAAGGCAAACCATGTTTTTTATTTATCATTTCATACCCACATTGTGATTGTTGTTAGGCGTAAATCCTGACGAAAGCTCTTTTTTCCAAAGTGTTTAGGGGAAGTTACGCCCCACGCATGTGGAATAAAAATTTATATGGTAGGTGTCATTAACAACACAATGCCCTTTCAGTATCGCCTATGGTCAATATATTATGCTTCTCATATGTACTTATAGTCTCCCTCTCGTAAGGGTGAGTACATATTGAGTAGTATATTGTTCCTATATACCTATAGTTTCCCTCACGTAAGGGCGGGTGTATATTGAATGGTTACAATATAATGATCTAGCAGGTATAAAGAAAGGGAGACCAATTGGTGATATAAGGAACCTTCATAATGGCCACAATTCATAAATATCTCTCAGATTCCCAATTGTTGAAAGGTCCTAATTTTGTTCCATGGAAGACAAAAATGAAAGCCATACTTCAGTTGGAAGATTTATGGAATGTAGTGAATGGCACTGAAAAACATCCTCAAACAACAGGAACAGATCAAGATGATTGGGATAAGAAATACCAGAAGAGTCTTGTATTTATCTTACTTGCTACCACAGATGAGGTGCAGCCTCATATTTGTGATGCAAAAACTAGTAAGATAGCTTGGGATGCTTTGCTCACAGTATATGAAGGGAAAAATCAATCCACTATTCTCCATCTTCAAACTCAACTACATAATCTCAGTATGAGTTCTGGAGAAACAGTTGACATATTCCTATGTAGAGTGGCAGATTTGAAAGCAAAATTGAATGCTATGGGAAAACCCGTGGATGATGATATCTTGAATTCTGTTATCTTGAGAGCATTACCAAGTTCCTATAAGTTGTTGATCACCTCTCTCAATGTTTCTGGAAGACAAGTCTCATTTGTGGAACTGGTAAACTTGCTTCAAACTGAGGAGGCAACTCAGGTCCAGAAATATGACATGCCAGATAATGCTCTCTCCACACAACAAAGTGGTAAACAACAAGGGCAGTTTCAAAAATGAGGTGGTTCCTCCAAAGGAAAAGGAAAGCAATCTCAGCAAAAAGATACAAAATATTGCAAAATTTATGATATGAATAACCATGACACCAACAGATGTTGGTTAAAAAAAAAGCAACAAAATGAAAGAGGTTCCCAAAAGAAGGGTAAGCACAAGAAAAAATAATGTAAGCATAAGCAGTCTAAAGGCCATGTTGCTTATGCTGAATCCAACTCAGACTCACATTCTCCTGAGTCCGATTCAGACTCTGACTCTGAATGAGCACATAAGGTACTCATGACTCATACATCGTCTTCCCAGATAGATGTTGTATGGTATATTGATTCAGGAGCAAGCAAACACATGACTGGGGATAAATATTGGTTTGATATGTTTGTTGAAAAAGAGGGTAAGCCAGTCACAATTGCTGACAATCAGGTCTATCAAGTAAAAGGAGAAGGGGATATTTCTGTGTCTCTTCCTGATGGTAATTGTCAAATTGAAAAGGTCCTCTATGTTCCAGGATTAGCCAATAATCTACTTTCAGTCACACAAATGTTGGATAGAAACATGGAAGTTGTGTTTCGAGTTGTCAATGGCCAGAAAAGATGTTTTATCACACATAGCGGTAAACATGTAGCAACTGGGTCTTACAAACATGGATTGTTTATCCTCGATGCTATTTCCACTTCCCATGTTGCTTTGGCTGCAACTACAAAAGAGGCTACCTCTCTCTAGCATCGGCGTTATGGGCATCTCAGTTCTGGATACTTGCTTGAATTACACAAATATGAGATGGTGAAAGGTCTTCCGCCCCTCTCATCTATCTTGCCAGTTTGCTCGGATTGCTTAGCAGGGAAGCAACATCGAGTGCCTTTTGAAGCAAGCTCGTCTCGAGCTACAAAACCTTTAGAGCTGGTACATACCGATCTGTGTGGTCCTATGCCAACCAGCTATGGTGGGAAAAAGTATTTTCAACTATTCGTTGATGATTACTCATGAAAGATGTGGGTTTTCTTTCTTTAGTTGAAATCAGAAGCACTTCTCACTTTCCAACAGTTCAAGAAGCTTGTTGAGAAGGAATCGGGATATTTGATAACAACCCTCCGCTCAGATCGAGGGGGGGAATACACCTCTGAAGATTTTTTAGAGTTCCTTAAAGAACATGGGATCAAAAGACAACTGACTACAGCCTATACACCTCAACAGAATGGAGTTGCAAAAAGAAGAAATCGTTCCATTATGGAAATGGTTCGATGTATGCTAAAAGGAGCACATCTTGAGGATCAATATTGGGCAGAAGCATTAAACACAGCGTCATACCTCTTAAATAGAGCACCCACTCGTGCTCTACAAGGGAAGACTCCACAAGAAGCATGGAGTGATAAGAAACCTTCCATTTCTCATCTGAAGGTGTTTGGGTGTAAAGCATTCATGCACATTCCAAAACAGAAAAGAAGGAAGCTGGATGAGAAAACCCTGTCGTGTATTTTTCTTGGCTATGATGAGTACTCAAAAGGTTATCGATTGATTGATCCTAAGACCAAGAAGACACATGTGAGTAGAGATGTATTTGATGAAGCTCCTACATCAAAAGAAACATCCACAACTGTATACATAGATGAAGCAGAACCTAAAAAGGAGGTTCAAGTTCCAAAGTCAAAACAAAAAGTTCCAAAATGGTATACTAGCACTTTGAGAGATTCTAAGTTGAACTCCTTTCCAGATCTATCTCTTGATAGGCCATGTACTCGCAGTATGACACAACGAAGAGAGCGGAAGCATCTACTTCAGAGGTTGACGAACTTTGTCAACACTTTGATGATTTGTCAGTGAGTACCAAATATGACAGGGAAGAAGATGAGGATGAAGAAAAACTTTATATGTCTACATTAAATACAAATGAACCCACAACGGTTAAATCTGCCCTTACTCAACCACAGTGGAAACAGGCTATGGATGTAGAACATAACTCTCTTCTCAAAAATAATACTTGGAAACTAGTCAATCTGCCAACAGGAAAGAAACCCATCGGCTGCAAATGGGTATTCAAAGTGAAGTATAAGGCAGATGGATCTATTGATAAGCATAAAGCCCGACTTGTTGCAAAGGGATATGCTCAGAAAGAAGGCATAGATTATGAAGAGACTTTTGCCCCTACTGCAAAAATGACTACCATTAGAGTACTTTGTGCCATGGGAGCTCAGTTTGGGTAGAAATTACATCAGATGGATGTTAAAAGTGCCTTCTTAAATGGTGACTTACAAGAAGAAGTATACATGACTCAACAAAAAGGATATGAGGTTGAGGGGCAAGAACAAAAAGTATGCAAGTTGATCAAATCTCTGTATGGTTTAAAACAAGCCCCTCGAGCATGGTATATCAAGATAGACAATCACCTTGTGCAGCATGGTTTTATTAGAAGTCCTTCAGATGCAAATCTCTATATTAAGAAAAATGGTTCTGATATAGTGATTCTTGTACTTTATGTTGACGATCTGATCATCACAGGAAGCTCAAAAAAAATGATTGATTTAGTAAAGGATGATTTAAAGCAATCTTTTGATATGACAGATCTAGGACTTCTACACTATTGTCTTGGTTTAGAAGTTACTCAACAAAAGTTTCATATTAGAGTAACACAGAAGAAATATGCCAAGACTTTAGTAGAAAAATATCGGATGACTAATTGTAAGTCAAAAGCAACTCCAATGGAGCAAGGATTTAAGTTATCTCGATATGATGAGTCACCTCAGGTAGATGGTACTCTCTATCGCCAGTTGATTGGGAGTCTCCTATATCTGAAAAATACCAGACCAGATCTCAGTTTTGCTATAGGATATCTTTCAAGGTTCATGCAAGAGCCTAAAGTGAGTCACTAGAAAGTAGCAAAAAGAGTTCTTCATTATGTTCACGGTACTACAAATTATGGTCTGGAGTATAGATAGAATAATAAATTCTTCTTACTGGGATACACAGACTCAGATTTTGCTGGATCCCTTGATGATCGTAAATCCACCTCCGGGTATGTTTTCCATCTAGGATCTGGACCTATCTCATGGCACAGTAAGAAGCAGCATGTGGTTGCTCTATCTTCTACAGAAGCAGAATATCGTGCAGCCAGTGAAGCAGTCTGTGAGATCATGTGGTTAAGTCGCATTCTTACAAACATGGGCCTTCCAAAGAATCTTCCTCTTCATTTGTTTTGCGACAACCAAGGTGTTTTGAATCTTGTAAAAAATCCAATTTTTCATGAACGTACCAAACATGTTGATACCAGATGTCATTTTATACGAGATGAAGTTCCAAAGCACCATATACAGCTTCACTACATTCCTACTGATGCTCAAGTTGCAGATATCTTTACCAAAGCACTTGGACGCATCAAATATGAAAAGTTTCGGAATACAATTGGGATTTTCCAATAATGTAATAAGGGGGGATGTTAGCATAAATTCATATTCCATTCTTGGCATGTTAAAATAAGCGCTCGTAGGCGCTCTCCAATTCTGGTTTCTAACCACCTAAGTGGTTAGAACAGTTTGTAACCGCATGTATGTTTCTATATCTGAAGATTAATGAGAAGATCATATTGCTTGGTAAAATTCTTCAACCACCACTAATGGTGATACCCATTCACTATCAAAAATCAGATATATGAATTCAGCAGCCAGAAGTTTGTGCAGTTCTTCTCTAACAATGTCTTTCATTGCTAGGTTCATCCTTCTCTGTGGCTGCTGACTAGGAGTTGCCCGGTCATCTAAATAAATCTGATGGGTACATATTTCTAGGTTTATGTCATGCATATCTGTGTAGTCCCATGCAAATGCTTGCTGGTGTTTTACCAGAAGCTCTTCCAATTTTTCTAGTTGTGTGGGTGTCAACCTATTGTTGACATTTAATATCCTCCCTAGCCCAACGTGTATTTGTCGGATGTGCTGATATTGGGCACCAGTCAACGATGATCCAGGTGTGGGGGTGGATGATTCTCCATGGAGAAACTCCATGATAGCACCATCCTCATCCTCTTCTACCACCTCCTCCAAGGTCATTAGCAGTTAGATTATAGAAAACTTCGTAGTTCCATGCTCGGTGATCCTGGGTTCTTCTGTCGAGTCCATAGACTGAGTTGGCGATGAAATGGTCAGCCTTTTGACGTTTTGCCCATTGGAGATGGTCATTAGCCCATCTCGAAGCTAATGTAAGCATTAGCTATTGCCATCCATGGCCTCCCCAAAATGAGCGGGTAATCGCCTAGTCTGGTCTTGGTTTGCAAAACTAAAAAAATGACTAGATATTCTCATGCACTGACTGTTATGATCACATCTTCCAGCATCCCTTTTGACGACACAGTTGATCGATCGGATAACTGCAACACTGTCATGGTTGGCTTTAGGTTCATGAGCTACAGCCTCTGCATGGTCTCTTGAGGCATCACGTTGATGGCTGCCCCGAGGTCAACCAATGTGTTGGACAGGGAATGTCCTCCAATTTTTACGATCAACACTGGGCTGCCTGGATCTGCATACTTCGGATGATGTGTTCCACCCATCATTAGATCTGCCAGTTTACCCATGACATTGATAGTCTAGGTAGCTTTTCATCTCGATGTCCTTAGACACATTTCTATAATTGCCTTGGTGTAAATGGGGACATCTCGAATTGCTTAAAATAATGGGATTGTCACTGTGAGATTCTTCAAGCTCAACAAGATGTCAAATTTTGGTTGTTTTGTTTTTCTTTGTTCCTACAGTCGGCTAGGAAATGGAGCCTCTGCTCTCTCAAGTGCTTTTCCCTCTTCTACCAGAGGTGTCTCCTCCTCTTCTACCAGTGGATGTGTCTCTACTATTTCTTCCTCCTCTTCTATCGAAGGCGGTGTCTCTACTCCTAGATGCCTACCTGATCTAAGCTAAATATTGTACATATGATACATCTCACCTTCTACGTTGTATGCTGGCTGATTTACTATGTTGTTTGGGTTTGTTGTCAGTTGTGCTGGTAGCTACGAAGGTCTCACTACTGGAAATGCTGGTAAGTTCTTTTGGATGTGAGTAGGCACTGCACTCTGTGGAGTCTGATTCCATGCATTATGGCCTCTCCACTGTTACCTAGGATATGGATATGGCATCCATGGCTAATGATTAAAAAATACTGTTGGGGGTGTGTTAGTCCAGGGTGATGGTCCCCACCACCCCATATTAGGTGGTTGAGGGGGTCCTTGGTGCATGTATGGCCCTCCCCCATATGATGGCATTCTGGTTGGTATATTCCCCGCAGGGGGCTGTGGCCAACTCTTCCTATTGCCTATGAAGTAGGCCTCCGTGCTCTCAACCACTTCCTGGTTACTGGGCAGTTGTGGGTACAATCGAGTTTTATTATTCAGCCTACAAACTACGCATACTCTGACCTTGTTTTTTGGACATGCATTCTTTGCGTGCCTTCCTCTACATTTTTGGTAGAAATAGGCTAATGCTACATCATTTTCTCGTTTCTTCTTTTCTAACAGCAGCGTATCCATCTGCAGTGCTAGAGATGAGAGCATTTCGCTCTTCAAATCCTCCAGCATGTTGCCTATTTCTATTTTAGTGACTAAAGCAGTCACCTTCATGGTCCTGGCAGTGATTTTGCCTCACCTTCTCAAGTAGTTTTGACATAATTTTTGGATGTTGTCCATAGCATGCTGATAGACATCACCTCCAGATATCATGTTGAGAGCCTCTAGTGACTCATTGGTAAGTCCCCTCAAGAATATGCTTTTGTGGGACTTATCAGATATCTTCGAGTGAGTGGACCGTTGAAGATTAAAGCTGAATCTCTCCCAATACTCCTTGAGAGACTCATCTTCTCTTTGTGTCATGCTCAGGACCTCCTCCCTGGAGTCTCTTGCTCTCTTGAAATCTTGATATTGCTCTAGAAATAGCTTCTTCATCTGGTCCTAGGTGGTGATGTGTTTGTCTCCCAGACCGATGAACCATCGTAGAGCTACATCATCTAATGTAGAAGGAAATAATTTCAACTTCTATGTGTTTGATTTGTAATCCACAAAGCTACACAAAACATTAAACTTGAATAAAAATAGGTCAGGGTCCTCAATCGGGTGTCCTCTGAAGGACAAAACGTGAACAGGGGATATGTTTTTCATTTTGGTATCTCCTACTCCCTCCTCTATTGGGAAACAAAATCCAGATGAGACTTCATCGTTATCTACATTTTTTTTTGGAAATGTGGTTTCTAATGCAGCGTTTATGGCCTTTCGGTCATTTAAAACTTTCTAAGTCAATGCTCTAAGGTTGTCTGGAAAGATCGTTTGATCCTCCACAACCTTCCACAATAGGGCTTCCTCTAGAGTATTCCTATTAAATAGGGGATTTATGATGATTTGTTCATCCCCTTGTTGATGGGATGAGGCGACACTTTGCACAAAATGCGGTTCCTCACTCCAATGGACTGCTGGTAGGTCGGGCGAGTCTAACTCAAATCCAAAATGCTCGGCTGACTCAGGTCCTAATGGATTACCTCAACCTCCTTAGGTTCCCTTTCTAGATATTTTAGCCTAGCTACCCTTTGTTCCTCCAATCTTCGTATTGTGCCATCCAATTCCTGGATGATTTTCTCTCTCAAAATTGCATTATGACCTCACAACGCTTGTTATTCTTCTTGCAGTTGTTGAGTTTGTGACTGTATTCTCTATTGTAATAGCCCTATCTGAGCCAATGGATCAAGTCCAACCAATTCTTGATCAATGGTCTTGTTCCCATCTTCCTCGAGAACTTCCATTTCAAATGTGTCCACTCTATCTTCATACCCTACTGTTAGTCGTATCATTCTTCATACTTCCACTTGCTGGGGTAGTTCCCTCTGTTCTACTTGATTATACATCTTATTTCTAATTACTAGGATTGATTCTTCCTAAATTACCCTATTTCTAGGTAATAGTACTATCTCTTTATGTCCTCTTTCATTTGGAGGAATTCATTATTTATCTTCTTCTTTAACTTGCTTAGTCCCATCAACAAATCTAACATGTACTCGTAATATTCTTCTTTCTTCGATCTGAGGTGTTGAGGTGCAAACTCTTACTATTCTATGGTTTTTGTGTCTACTATCCTTATACAAATAAGTATGCAAATCCTATGTTAGGATCCTCTTGTGATGGGCCTGGCTCACTCTGAGCTCCTGTTTGAGCTTTTGCTCATCTTTGTCATTCAATTTTTTTGAAGAAATGAATAAGCACTGTAACTTGTAAGGCTTCAAATTTGAGCCATTTATAGTATCAGGCACCTCTTTCCAATTCAATTTTTGTAACTTTACTACTCCATTATTCATTACTTCAACTACTTTATAGGGACCAAGACATAATATCTTCAGCTTACAGAGCTTGATTTCTCGCTTCCCGTTAAACTTTAGAACCAAGTCGTCTGGACTAAGTTCTAACTTCCTCAAATTTTTGTCATGCCACACCTTCCATATTTTTTGAACTACCTCAATTTCCCATTGTTCCATGACTATTATCTCATCTAATTTGATCAATTTTGTTAGTAATTTTTCTAAACTTTCTTGATCACCCAAGCAATGCTTTACCGCAACCCTCAAAATTGGTATCAAGAATTCAACTGGCACCACTGCTTCCTATCCATACATTAATTGGAAATGTGTATGCTCTATTTTAGGTTTAAAACGTGTTCTATATACCCACAAAATAGATGGTAGCCTTTCCTCCCAATCTACTCCCTCTATTACACAAGTTTTATACAGAGTAGATACCAGGACTTTATTTGTTGCTTTCACAATCTCGTTCACACTAGGATAATACGAACTAGACAATGAGTGTAAAATACTAAAATTTATGGTCAACATATTGATAATTTAATTAACAAAGTTTCCCCCTTGGTCACTCATTAGTTGTAGTGGAATACCAAATATTATCATTACTTGTTTGTACAAAAACCTCACTATACTTTTAGTTGAGTTATCAGGTAATGCTCTTGCTTCAAATAATTTTGTTAGGTATTCTATTGCTACTACGATGTATCTACACTTACTTCTCCAATATGTATTCAATGGTCCTACAAAGTCCAATCCCCACAATTCAAATAACTCTTGTGGTTACAATGTATGTAAAGGTATAAAGTCCCTTTTTACTTCCTCCTTGCCCTTTGGCATGTATTGCATGCTTTCACATATTCTTTCGTATCATTATACAATGTGGTCCAACTAGTAGTATGTTTCTATCCATCACATCTGGTCCCATGTGCCCTCCTACTAAGCCTTCATGAATTTATTTCAATTCTACTTTAACTTTGTCCATCACACATCTTCGTAGGATACCATCGCTTCCCATATTATATAGCAATCTTGTTATCAACTAGAAGGGTGTTGACTTCATGATCACATTATTTTTCTCAGTTCCCATCATTTATTGTGGTAACTCACCTATGGATAGGTACTAACCAATCAACTTGTACCATGATATAAAAACATTGATGGCAAATAATTGTGCATCTAGGAATTCATCTGGAACTCTCGTTCCTGCAAGTTCCCTGATCGTATTTGAGACAACTTGTCTGCAATGACATACCTCTTACTAGGTTTACTACTACTCAAAATACAAATTCTTGTAGGGTGACAAGTCACCTACTGACCTATTCTTGTATCACTGGTTTATTTATCGAGTATAAAAGATCTTTATGATCAACATAGAATGCAAAGGAATTTTCCAATAGGTAATACCTAAACTTCTAGACTGCATATACCATTCTAAAAGCTTCTCTTTCTATTGTACTATAATTTATCTCTGGCCTTGATAAAAGGTAACTAGCAAAGAAGATAATATGGTCTAGCCTAAACTACCCTTCTTGTACTAAAGCACATCCAATTGCAAAATTTGAAGCATCAATATAGTTATGGAATTCCATATCCCAGTTTGGGAACACCAAAATCAGACTACTCATAAGCTTAGCCTTCAGCTCCTCAAAGGATCCTTGGTGCTCCTTCATCCATATAAAAGGAACATTCTTATTTGTCAAGGAATATAATGGGTAGGATACATGTGCACAATTCCTGATAAACCTTCAATAGTAACCCATATATCTAAGGAAGGTTTTAAGTGAACTCACATCAAATGGTTCTTCCATGTGCAATATTACACGGATCTTATCAGGATCTATCTCCAATCCTTCACTGCACATAATGTGTTCAAATAATTTCCCATATGGTACCATCAAATAGAATTTCCTAGTATTTAATGATATATGTGCATTTTTGCATGTACTCATACATTCACTGAGGACATGAAGATATTCCTTGATGTTCTCTTAAATGTACCAATCATCCAAAAATGCTTTAAAATTACCTATTTCCAACTGATAAAATATATATAGTATGATATGCTAAAATATAGCTGGGACATTACAGAGCTCGAATGGCATACGGTTTTATGCGTAGATACCATTCTCCATAATAAATGTGGTATTTAGCTTATCCTCCTTAGCTATACTAATTTTATTGTATCCCAAGAACCCATCCAAGAACGAAAAGATCTCATGTCCTCTGACTTCTTCCAAGATAGAATCTGTGAAGAGAATAGGGAAGGGATCCTTAATAGTTAGTACATTTAGAATCCTAAAGTCCATGCATATTCTGATCTTGTCTACTTCCTTCTTCAAGGTGATCATTATAGGTGATACCCATTCACTGGTTGTCACCCTGAAGATGATTCTTTATTCCAACATCTTTTCTATATTCTTATTCACTAATGCAACATACTTTGTGTTCATTCTATATGATCTCCTCCTTACGGGTTGAGCTCCAGGCATTAGTGTAATATTACAGATACATAATTTCGGTGGTACTCCTTTCAGGTCCTTATATGTCCATGCAAAAATATTCTTATATTATAATAATATCTTAAAAGCCATCGCTTTCAGTATAGGATTCCAATCATCACCGCAATAAATCATCCTAGGTTCCTCCTCTATTCCTAGGTTGATGTCCACTATTTGAGGTCCTTCATATTTGATATTTTTTTGTTCACTTGCTACTTTCTATACATTCTTTGGATGTTCCAGTATTGTATCAATCTTTGCATCTCCTACTATATACTCCGTAAAATTTTTCAAAAATATCCATTTCTCTTCTGCTTCCTTCTTAGGTTCCTAGGTAACTTGTGGTTTATCTTTTTTTTCTTGATCTCCTCTAACTTGATACAGAGGTAGTTGGGCTGAAAATTTTCATTTTCCTCCATTTGCCAATGAATAAGTCCACTATTAGATCTAGCTTTGTCTTTGCTACATTCCTCCAGTTAATACATTCCTTCTCCATTAGATTTATACCCTTCATCTCCTAAGGAATTTTTTGATTCATCTATCATAGCTACATCCTCACTAAATTTTTGATTAGCTAGATTAATCATATATTTATGTTGTACTTTCTTAAAAGTGATTTGATTCTTTTCCCAATTATGATTAACTTTGGCTACTCGTAGCCAACCTCTCCCCAAGATAGAATTATATGCAAGCTTCTACATTGTAATCACAATTAAATACAAGATAAACTCTTGGTCAGCTATCACAACTTGTTGTGCTATCAATACTACCTTTGTCTTGATACCATTTTGATCAACACCATATAATACAAAGCTTAATGTCCATAGAGATGGAGCATCTAGTTCTAGCCATGTTCTTTCAGGTAGCACATTGGCACTGGATCCTCTATCCATAATTACTTGTGTCAATTTGTGTCCTAGGATCTCCATATGAACTAATACATGTTTATTTCCTACATCAATCATTAATATAGTTGTATTCATGAACTAATCCTTTCTATCCTTCTCCTGAATTGGTTGGCTCTACAATTCTATCATCTTATGTGGTTGTATTTTTTCCACCATTACTTTCGACAATGCTGGAATAACTTTCAAAAGGTTCGATACTTTAATCCCTATTGTGGTATCCAAAACCTGTGCTACCAGATTTTTCACAATGGTCTCTTGGTCTGATGGTTTTCTCAGTTCCTTATCAAATATTGATTCTACTCATTTAGTGTTCTAAGCTTATTCTTGCAATATTTTCTTTACTACTTTACAACGCTACTTTTCCTTGGTTGGCTTTGGATACTTATCCTTCTTAGCCTGATTTCTCATCATAGCTAAAACTTCTTGGGTTTCCTCCTTAACTTGAGGAACCTTAATATCTAGATAAATTAAATTCTATGGGTTACTTGAACTCACCTACTTTGGGTAATTCACTTCTTTATGGTTCCCCAGACCACACCATCTACACGTGTAATACTTTCTTGTGGTGTTTCCTACCTTTGAGGTGAAGGATATTTTTGTTGGCAATTTTGGGTACTTTGGGTACATTGCCTTTGCTCAAGTGTATAAGTTGGCATTGATGTCAAGAAGCTCTTGAAGGAATTTAATTTGATGTCAAATAATTTGTTTTGATGAAGGTTATGGCATGATAGTTTCAAAGGTCTTTTGCAAACCCCAAGTTGGCAGGTTTAGAGATTACAGGTGGATGCATTGGTTTAATGCTTTTGGGTCCAGGAGGAAGTATTTATTTAAATAATTAAAAACCTTTTTAAGGTTCCATTTAATTATTTTTAAATAAATAAATTATTATTTGCAATGGGTTCTCCTAATCCATGGCACAAATGTTTTAACATTGTGGGTGCTAACCAAGACCTCCGTCGACGTGTTAAACTCCTCGTCGACATCAAAGAGCTTATGGTAAATTGCATATAAATATTTCTTGTAATGTTGAGAGTGATTTTGGTTGTGTATGGAAATGAAAGCATGATGTTTTAAGGTCAATTGCTTCTTGTTTGAAGTTGTGAAACCTTAAGTGGGCATCTTTGAGATTGATATTTGCTTTCATTAAATTGGTAATAATCAAGCTATTCTTTACTTGGTTAAAGTGTTGAACCTACTCCTTTGTTGATGATTTGAAGAGTTGTATGTGTTATTGTGAGTTGAGTTGGTGGATGCTTTTGTTCAAACAATATTGGAGAGAAAAGGAGTTCTACTTGTTTCCTTTTCTGATGTTGATTGTGAAATGCTTCAAGGTTGTGTTTTGAGCTGAATGGTGTTGATTGAACCTTTTTTGATGAGCATTGTTGTTGAAGCCCTAATTGATGGTGAAAAGAACATGAGTATCATTGTTATGTGATTCTTTGCATAGTTGGCAATTGTTGGAGTTTCATGTTCTTGAAAGAAAGCATTCTATCCTATCCATTTCAGATATTGAGTTGAGTTTTCATATTTGAGATTGAGTTTGAGTTGAGTCTTTCAGATTTGAGATTGAGTTTGAGTTGAGTTTTTTAGATTTGAGATTGAGTTTGAGTTGAGTTTTTCAGATTTGAGATTGAGTTTGAGTTGAGTTTTCAGATTTGAGATTGAGTTTGAGCTGAGTTGATTTGAGTTGAGTTTTGAGATTGGGAGTTGAGTATAGAACATATTGAGTCTCTAACAATTATCTTTATGCTTCTATGAGTTTGAAAAATCACATTGGGTCTCTAAAAATTCACCTTGTGATTTCCTACTAACAAAGTTTTTCTTGGTGAGCTTGTGAGGTTTTGGACAGGTTTCGATAGGGACTTGTGAGCAGGTTTTGGACAGGTTCCGATAGGGACTTGTGAGCAGGTTTTGGATAGGTTCCGGTGGGGACTTGTGAGCAAGTTTTGGACAGGTTTCGGTGGGGACTTGTGAGCAATTTTGGATAGGTTATGGTGGGGACTTGTGAGCAGGTTTTGGATAGGTTTCGGTGGGGACTTGTGAGCAGTTTTGGACAGGTTTCGATGGGGACTTGTGAGCAGGTTTTGGATAGGTTCCAGTGGGGACTTATGAGCAGATTTGGATAGGTCCTAGCAAAGGACTTGTGAGCTAAGTTTTGATAGTTCTATCAAAGAACTTGAGGATAGAGGAGCACTGGTTCTTTGAGAAGAACCTAAGGATAGATTTGGCAAGTCTTTGAGAAGGCTTGTGTGCAGAGGATTATTTAATCAAGTGTTGGACAGATCTGATAGACAGAGGAAGACTTGTACTAGACCAACTGACTGTGTTTGGTACAGGTTGCTGAGCTTCTATGGACATGATCATAGAAGACATAGGTCTCTTAGGCTAAGCATTTAGGATAGGAGGTCTTCGGTGGAAAGGAGTTCCATGTGCTGGCAAGAGGTAGAGGCAGTTGATCTTCTGAGGGATCATTTCCAGAGTAGATGGGAAGGTATCTCCTTTGAGAAGAGGCTCATAAATTTAGATAGAGGGGAAGGTATCTCCTTTGAGCAAAGGCTCATAAATTTAGATTGGGGAAAGGTATCTCCTTTGAGCAGAGGCTCATAAATTCTGATTGGGGGAAGGTATCTCCTTTGGGCTGAGGCTCATAAACATTGTAATTGGGAAGTATTCCCAAAGAACTTTGAGATAACTTTTAGAGAAAATTTTTGTGGACGTAGCCCAGCCATTTTGGGTGAACCATGTTAAAATTGGTGTCACTTTGTGGATGATATTGTGCATTGCTTTGATATTGCTTTGGGTATATTGCTTTACTATTTTGAAGTATAAAGGAAAAAGTAAAAAGAGGTCTTATATTGTTCACCCCCCTCTCAGTATAAGCTTGTGTTCTTCAATTGGTATTAGAGCAGGTGCCTTCAAAAAGTTTAACAGCTTGAAGGAAAAGCTAGTAAAGAACACAATGGATCATTCAAGTGGCAATGTAGCACATATTCTTTATGGGTCAGATTTTGGTCTTTGGAGTGCAAGTATGAAGGTTCATCTAATGGCACTTGGTAATGAGGTATGGGAAGTGATTGAAGATGAGTACACTATTCCTGTACATGGTCCTAATACTAAAGAAGAAAGGATCCTACATCATAGCAATTCAAAAGCAATGAATGCAATCTTGAAAGGCTTATAGAAAGCAGATCTCACCAAAGTGATTCACTGCAAGACAGCTAGTGAAATGTGGAAACAGTTGAAGGTGGTTTATACAGGTGATACAAATGTCATAAAGGCCAATTTGAGACACTTCAAAGGTATGTTTGAACAACTCAAGATGAATTATGATGAAAATATTAGAGACTACATGCTTCGTATGGATGAGGTTGTTAACTCCATGAAATACTTAGGTCTTGAGCTTGCTGAAAATGATGTTTATGATAAGATTTTAAGATCTCTTCCTAATAGATTTAGTGAAAAGATTTTTACTATTGAGGAAGCTAAAGATTTGGATAAGTTGAAAAAGGATGAGCTCCATAGTATACTTGCAGCATTTGAGTTGAGAACTCAAGTAAATCTTGATGTCAATAAAGAGGAATCCAAGGGTAAACAACTTCAAGATAGTGATGAGTCTTCTAGTGATGAAGAGGCATATTACAACAAGAAAGGCAAGTTCTCTAGAAAACACAAAAGTATGAAAAATATAAGATGTTTCAATTGTGGAAAGTTTTGTCATTATGCTACTAACTATACTGTTCCCAAGAATGAAAGTGATGAAGATAAACAGGATTCTAAGATCAAGGATTCTGATGAGCACAACAATCAAGGAAAGAGGTATTCTCACAAGCACAAGAAGATTTTCTACCTAGACAAATCAAGTAAGTGTTCTAGTTGTGATAGTGAAAGTTCTTCAAGTGATAATAAAAATGAGATGTTGTTCATATTAGAAAAAGAGGAAGAACCAAAACATAGATTCATTATCATGAAATATCTTAGATGTGGAAATTTTGGTCACCTTGAGGATGATTGCACAAATAATGATTTGATTTCTACTATGTTTGAGGATGCTTTAGAAAACTATAAGGAAGATGCATGTATGGTTTTTGAAAATGGTAGCACCTCTAGTGATAAGAAATTTGAAAAAGGCTTTGATGATTCAAAAAACAATCAAATAAAGGATCTTGAAAGTGAACTTATTAGTGCTCTTAGTGCTTTGAAAAAGGAAAGAAAGAAGAATTCTAGACTCAAGGATAAGTTAGATGAATTTTGTATGGAGAGAGATGATCTTATAGAAAGTCTTGACTTCTCTATAGCTAAGACACAAGAACTCAAGGATGAGTTAGAGTCTAAGGTTCTTGAGTATAGTGAGTTAGAATAGAAAATGGCTTCTTTGGAAGAGGAAACTAAAGAGTACAAGGATAAGCTTTACAGGTTTCAAGATAGCTCCAAAAAGGTTAAGTCACTCATCAAAGGTTAAAGAAAGACAACAGATAAAACATGCCTTGTTTTTTTTAAGCCACACAAGGAACAAGTTGGAGAGTCTAGTAAGAGACTCCAAAAGGAAGAGAGTTCTAATGAGGAAAGTACTTCAGAAAAGGAGTCCTTGAATGATAGATGCACAGAAATAGAAAACAAAATTCAGAATGAGAAGAAGAAGTTTTCAGGACCCAAGAGGTCAAATAAAGGAAAGTTTCAAGGTAGATGTTTTGCTTGTCACAGGTTTGGTCACATGGCTTCACATTGCATGGCTCAAGTGAAGAAGGTAAATGACAGTTTCAGAAGTGCTAGTTTCTTTCAAGGGTATTGATACTCTTTTCAATAGTTTGGGCACAAGGCAGTCTATTGCAAGGTAAATAACAGGAATAGGTTTGATCAAAATAGGTTTGGTCAGAACAGGTTTGGTCAAAACAGGTTTGGTCAGAACAGGTTTGGCCAGAATAGGTTTGGTCAGAACAGGTGGATTCAAAGATCAGGTTTACCTTAGAGAAACAACATCATCAAGTGTTTCAAGTGCAACAATGAAGGTCACATAATCAGACAGTGTAGAGCTGAAATTCCAAAATACAGGAACAAGAATAGTGGCATGATCAGGTCCAAGGATCAAGGCATGGACAAGAACAGGGATGAGAACAAGAACAAGAACAGTGACAAGAATAGGAATATGGACAAAGAGTTCAAGAGAAGTCCCGACAAGAAAGTTATAGATGTTGATGATGATCAGTGCCTAATGGGAGTTTTACTCCCACCTTAGAATTAATCACCTCATCAGGAGGTGGGGGAGGGACTAAGCTAAGAGGCTCATTCTTAGTCCCGAGCCCCAAAGGTGGCCCTTTGCCATTGATGACAAAGGGGGAGAGATATGAGTAAGGTGGAGAGCTTCAAAGTGAAGAGGAAAGCTTCAAGTCAGGAAGAGCAAAACTTCAAATGAAGATTCTCAGTTGTGGGCATAGTTTCTCAGTTTTTAGCACAGTTGGTTTCAGTTTTGGCTCTTGAGAAGTGTTTTCAGTAAAGGTTTGCCATCAATGACAAAGGGGGAGATTGTTGGCAATTTTGGGTACTTTGGGTACATTGCCTTTTCTCAAGTGTATAAGTTGTCATTGATGTCAAGAAGCTCTTGAAGGAATTTGATTTGATGTCAAATAATTTGTTTTTATGAAGGTTACGACATGACAGTTTCAAAGGTCTTTTGCAAACCCCAAGTTGGGAGGTTTAGAGATTACAGGTGGATGCATTGGTTTAATGCTTTTGGGTCCAGGAGGAAGTATTTATTTAAATAATTAAAAACCTTGTTAAGGTTCCATTTAATTATTTTTAAATAAATAAATTATTATTTGCAATGGGTTCTCCTAATCCATGGCGCAAATGTTTTAACATTGTGGGCGCTAGCCAAGACCTCCATCGACGTGTTATACTCCTCACCGACGTCAAATAGCTTATGGTAAATTGCATATAAATATCCCTCGACAAAAAAAAATATTGATCCCATCCAAATTTTGAAAGGATTTGCTCACTATAAATTCATTTGTGTATTCACCATTTTTTGTGGATCTGTTGTTCATTTGTCTGCACTCGTCGTTTGTTGAATCCGCCATAAAGTTTATTGTTGTCATGTCACGGCAGAGGAAAGGAAGGGACTGTGGTTTCATTTTATCCCTAGTGTAGAAGGATCAAGGTTAACAACGTGAGGTTTAAACCTCATCGGGTGCATTTGGCACACCGGTAGTAGCTAGGCTGTTGGCACGCTACCCGAACAAGAGGTTCCGCATTTGAATATCGTGAAAGGGTTTTTCATTGTGAAGTGGATGCATCAAGTGGTGTTAGAGTTTGTGTGCAATTTCCCCATAGCGATTTTTGATGTGGCTAAGGTATTTTCAAAATTAATTTTTGCTAAGTGTTTTTGCGGATGGAGGAAGTTTGTTAGAGGGAAAAACAGCTTAGGAGTTATAAGGAGTTTAAAGCTTGTTTGTATTTTGATAAAATATTATTTTTGAAGATGTTGTTGAAATTTCTTATTGCATTCTTATGAGAGATAAATTTTATTTGTGATAAGACTATAAGGGAGAAATAAGGTGTATAAGGGTTAAATTTTTCTTGTAATGTTGAGAGTGCTTTTGGTTGTTTATGGAAATGAAAGCATGATGTTTTAATGTCAATTGCTTCTTGTGTGAAGTTGAGAAACCTTAAGTGGGCAGCTTTGAGATTGATATTTGCTTTCATTAAATTGGTAATAATCAAGCTATTCTTTACTTGGTTAAAGTGTTGAGCCTACTCCTTTGTCGATGATTTGAAGAGTTGTATGTGTTATTGTGAGTTGAGTTTGTGGATGCTTTTGTTCAAACAATATTGGAGAGAAAAGGAGTTCTATTTGTTTCCTTTTCTGATGTTGATTGTGAAATGCTTCAAGGTTGTGTTTTGATCTGAACGGTGTTGATTGAACCTTGTTTGATGAGCATTGTTGTTGAAGCCCTAATTGATGGTGAAAAGAACATGAGTATCATTGTTATGTGATTATTTGCATAGTTGGAAATTATTGGAGTTTCATGTTCTTGAAAGAAAGCATTCTATCCTATCCATTTCAGATATTGAGTTGAGTTTTCAGATTTGAGATTGAGTTTGAGTTGAGTTTTTCAGATTTGAGATTGAGTTTGAGTTGAGTTTTCAGATTTGAGATTGAGTTTGAGTTGAGTTTTTCAGATTTGAGATTGAGTTTGAGTTGAGTTTTAATATTTGAGATTGAGTTTGAGCTGAGTTGATTTGAGTTGAGTTTTGAGATTGTGAGTTAAGTATAGAACATATTGAGTCTATAACAATTCTCTTTATGCTTCTATGAGTTTGACAAATCACATTGGGTCTCTAAAAATTCACCTTGTGATTTCCTACTAACAAAGTTTTTCTTGGTGAGCTTGTGAGGTTTTGGACAGGTTCCGGTAGGGACTTGTGAGAAAGTTTTGAACAGGTTCCGATGGGGACTTGTGAGCAAGTTTTGGATAGGTTTTGGTGGTGACTTGTGAGTAGGTTTTGGATAGGTTTCGGTGGGGACTTGCGAGCAGTTTTGGACAAGTTTCGGTGGGGACTTGTGAGCAAGTTTTGGATAGGTTCCGGTGGGGACTTGTGAGAAGGTTTGGACAAGTTCCGGTGGGGACTTGTGAGCAAGTTTTGGACAGGTTCCGGTGGGGACTTGTGAGCAGATTTTGACAGGTCCTAGCAGAGGACTTATGAGCTGAGTTTTGATAGTTCTATCAGAGAACTTGAGGATAGAGGAGCACTGGTTCTTTGAGAAGAACCTGAGGATAGATTTGGCAAGTCTTTGAGAAGGCTTCTGTGTAGAGGATTGATTTGTTCAAGTGTTGGACAGATCTAATGGACAAAGGAAGACTTGTACTAGACTGACTAACTATGTTTGGTACAGGTTGCTGAGCTGTTGTGGACGTGATCATAGAAGGTAGAGGTCTCTTAGGCTAAGCATTTAGGATAGGAGGTCTTTAATGGAAAGGAGTTCCACATGCTGGCAAGAGGTAGAGGTAATTGATCTTCTAAGGGATCATTTCCAGAGGAGAGGGGAAGGTATCTCCTTTGAGTAGAGGCTCATAAATTCATATAGAGGGGAAGGTATCTCCTTTGAGCAGAGGCTCATAAATTTAGATTGGGGAAAGGTATCTGCTTTGAGCAGAGGCTCATAAATTTTGATTGGGGGAAGGTATCTCCTTTGGGCCGAGGCTCATAAACATTCTAATTGGGAAGGATTCCTAAAGAACTTTGAGATAACTTTTAGAGAAAATTTTTGTGGTCATAGCCCAGCCATTCTGGGTGAACCATGTTAAAATTGGTGTCACATTATGGATGATATTGTGCATTGCTTTGATATTACTTTGGGTATATTGCTTTACTATTTTGAAGTATAAAGGAAAAAGTAAAAAGAGGTCTTATACTGTTCACCCCCCCCTCTCTGTATAAGCTTGTGTTCTTCAATTTTTTTGCAAAATACCCCCATTCTTGGAAATTATGATACTGTATGATCAATCTCCTTTTTGAGTCATACTAAAAATGGCTTTACCCTCCTTTTCGATTACCTTGGTTTGGTCTTCCATCTCATCTGTAATTTCTATAACTGCCACTTATTGCTTATTGCCCACTTTCTTGGGTCTTCAGTTTCTCTTCCTACTCTTGGATTTACAATACTTGTGGACATACTCTTGCATTATATGGACATAGCATTATATCATGTCCCATAATATTATAGATGTGGCAATAGTCATTCCTCAAACACTTCACATTTTTATGATCTTCCATCTTGCATTCTATGCACCAAATATCATTCTTGTCAGGTTTGATCTTTTGTTATTTTATAATCTTATCAAACTCTTGATGAAATAATGCTATTGTCCTTTGTATAGTGTCATCTTCTCTATTTTCTAAATCATTAGACTTGGGGTGAGATAAAATTCTTGTATACATCTATTTTGATTCACTCTCAAAATTCTTTGCATGCTTCACTACTTCTTCATATGTTTTTGATGGTACTGCCTTCATATTTTTCTTATATTTTGGAAGTAATCCACTACAAACCATTGCTTTAATAGAACATTTGCTAGAGGTATTTGCATCTTATTGACTTATTGCTTTAGTATGTGGTTATAGGATTTCACATCTTCATCAAATTTTTGCTTTATCATGCAAATTTTAGTAATGATATCTCCATCATCCTTCAAAGGTCGAAATTCTTCAATGAACTTCTCCTTTATCTAGTTCCAAGTCTTAAAATCTATGGTATTTTCTCTCTTCAAATACCAATCAATTTCCAATCCTCTCAAAGCAGTAGGAAATAAAGTTACCTAATAATATGGTCTATCCATACCATTTGCTCTTCAAATATTTATGCAATTTTCAATGTGCCTTATGGGGTCTTCCTTACCCTCACCTAAAAAATGGTGGACATATCTATTTAGCTGCTCTATTAGCCATATTTGGAGAGTCATCACTATAACTTGAGGTATCTTGTGGAATATCTAACTAATTCCTTATTGGGAGCATCTTATTTTTGTTATCATAAAAAGTATCAATTTGAGGTATCTTGTTAGATCCCACCACTTGTTGAAAAAAATCTCATGCAAATTTGCTCTATGACCTCCTTCATTGATGTGAGGGAGATGGTCTTGGTCTTTCCTCTTGAGACCTTACGCCTTGTTGCTCTAGTGTTTTACTTCCATCCTTTGCATTCCCTTGTAACCCTTCTATTTCTTTCTTAAGTGTCACCATCCACTCTCTATCCTCTTGCACTTCTTTTCTATCAACTCCTACCTCCACACTAGGTGGTTCTAATTTCTTTTCTTGTGTCTCTATCAACAATGCCACAAAGTCTCCTTCTTCAAATGCCCAAACTTGCTCTATTTCTAGTTCTTGAGTACTACGGTCTAAATTACTTGTGTTTTATCTTTGATCAAGCATCATGCTCCTTCTTACTAGAATTTTTTCTTGTACTTGTCATCTCCTATGACTTTGTGCACCAGTGTCTATCATTCACCTCCATTTTTGTAGTATTTACACTTTGTTAATTCAACCCAATTTAATAAAAATTCCAGAATCGATAAGGCAACGGTGCAAAATGTAGCATAGGGGTGTATTATTCCCAATGGGGAGATATTTCTTAAGGCTTGGAATGATCAATATACAAGTCCCAACTCAATTTCCAATCATACAACCATATGTTCCTTCAAACTACCCTTTTATACCTAATGAGCAGCTTGTACGAAAGTCAAATTCACACATTGTACAATCCCAAATCATATAGTGGAAAATATTGTATGCTTTTACACTCAATTAAACTGTCAGAATTAGTTTTAGAGTCTTCCATACACTTTTTTGTAATTGTTCAAGTCGATTCTCCTAAAATGCCAAATCGGGTAAGTTTCTATCAATCTCTTGGTTTGCAAAATAGGGTAAGTTTTCCTTGTACGATTTGTACAAACTCTGGTGTATTATTTGTATGAACTAAAGGTGCAAAAAGATTCCAAATAAGATAATATACTGACCTAATCTCTCTTAGCGATGTTTTTTAAGGGTTTAATATGCCAATTAATCCATTCTATGCAACATGCAAAACATCTTAACAAGGCTTATGAGAGATTCAGTTCCACTAGCTACATCCAAAAATTGTACCCCAAGGTTCATGATGTCCTCATAAGTTCTTTCATGCTCACTGATAATTTCTCAAGCTTCACCAATGATATATTCTTACAATATTTTGCAACAATGCATAAAAATAATCCAAACATTCACCATAAAACACATGCATCAAGATTAAACCATAAATCCTCATCCATCAGTGTCAAAATCATACACAACCTACAATAATGTATTCATACTCATTTGTATCTTATTATTTTGTAAATGCAAGTACAATGTGGTTGTTTTATCAATCTACTGCAATAAATCAGAACTTAACAATCTATCTTATTGGATTCTAACAAGTAAATACTCAATACATCTCTAGCAACAACCAGACCTATGAATTTGAAAATAGGACCTTATATAATATTTCCTAGGCTATTCCAAAGCAATTCTTGAGGCAATTAGTTATTCGAAACTACCCATCCATAACAAAATGCATAAATTTAGACTTTTACTAAGTCTAAAACCTTAATTAGCAAGCTTATGCACCATTTCATCCCAAAATTATATTTCCTATGCATTTCATTGCATTTCAGTGTGCCTTGTACATTTTTTGATTGCATTTTATGATTTAAATTCCTGGTTTTATGGTTTACTCCTACCTGTAAGGTTTAAAAAACTTGAGCAAACTGTCAAAACTGTTAAAATTGAGCAAATCCATTTGATCACTTTCTCTTCTTCTGGGAGGTGGATTTGCTACCTACAATGTGCCTTGTGGAAGGATATAGATAATAATATATGCTTGTATTCAAGCATAAATGTAAGTGAAAAATCACAAGTAAGACATCAAGCCGATTGGAAAACTACCCAAACATGAGCCAAGTGGCACATCTTGGTCAATGGGAAAATAGCTTCTCCCACACGTCGTATCTCTACCTTAGAGAGATACTTAGGCAAATAGGTTGAAGGTTTTAGTCCAAACCAAGTGTACATGCACATAATATACCTTAAGTTATGGTATAACATAATTAATAACAACCATGATTCATATGGTAATAATTTATTCATAATAGAGAGAAATCCTATTGTCCCTTCGATCAACATGTGTGCCACGCATACTCAGGAGTAAAATCATACTTGAAAAAGGTTACATAGTAGTTACAACTATTTTAATATTTCATGAATGGAGTTTACTAGTGTGAAAAAATTGCATTAAGCTCTCTCAACTGGTTTTAGCAACTACTAGTCAAAAAACATCTCCCTTATCGAGGCCTAAAAATTAGTTAACCTAATTTACAATGAATTTTTAGTACAGGTATCTGTGTGGGTGATGGGTGAAACTTCATACGATGTAAAAAAATAGGTAGGGATATTGATCGATATCACAACTTAAGGTTTGGTATACTAAAGGCTTAAATACCTCTGATAAACATAGTTTTTGAGATGCATTATTGGATCAAGCTAGGTCAGGTGAATCCTTTGTTTCACACTGTAACATGTTCTATAGAAATATGAAAACTATCACTACTGATGAAAATAATGTGATGGTTGGAGACTTATACAATCCAATAAGTATCATACCCTAGGCTCTTTGATTTCTAGCATATTTTCAATGAACTCGACATCACCCAAATGATTTGTTGTGAGGAAGGGTTGAAATGACCAAAGGGTTTAAAAAAACTTAGCCTTTGTAAGATGAATATGTCATACCACAAAAATTGAACCTATCATTTTAATATATATATATAGTAGGAAGAATGACAAAAACTTTAGGGTACAGTCCAATATGAGAGGTACAATCATGGCTAGAAACAAACTAAGAGTCTGTCATACAGATATTGTAAACTTATGATTGGCTACTGACTAGAGAGAAATATATCCAATGTGTCACCATTGGATCAATACATGAATGGGTTTGAGTACAAACTCTCACATAATTTATATAGACACACAAAAAAATCTCAAATTTCATTTCTAAGGTTCACAAAGGTTAACTACAAACCTTAAAGTAAATTCCATAGTCACATTCCAAATATTTATTTCATATATAGAAAAGCAAACAATCCATATGCTCTTCATTAATGCAAAACCAAATAGAATAAGAGTGGAAGGCCCCCACCTGGAATCTCCTACAAGGTAGTGATCCTACTTGACAGGTGTATCCTCTTCCTCTTGCTTCCTCCTCCTTCTAGCCTCCCCCTCTTAATCCATTTTTCTAAATTTAAAGACCTTTCCTTCTGAAAACAAATATGCCTTTCTAATAATTTATTATTTTTCTCTCCCTCCCCCCATATGCAGGCTTCTATTAAAATTAATATTATAATGGTAAGGGTACCCTTAGAGATAAGGTAAGGGTAGTTTATTTGTCTTGTGTCCCCCATCCCTATGGAAATTACAAAGTTACTACTATTAGGCATTTGGATGATACAAATTTGAGACTATTAGAGATAAGAGAGAAGTCTCTTCTACCATTTTAGCCATCATGAAGCAGCCATGTGGAGGAAAGGATGATCCCTTAGTACAAGAAAATATTCTTTTTATTTTGGTCCAATCAAAATTGGACATGTTATGCAACAAACAAATATACCTAATTTCTTTCTAAAATGAATGTAATTAGGTTAAATAACCATACTTAGAAAAATAAATTTCTTTTTGTGAAATTTAAAATTGTTTCATTCCATATTTCACAAAATCACAATAAAGCTTACAAAACTTTATGACATTTTTTTTAAATGCATTCCAAATATTTCTAAAGTAAAAATGCAAACTCATCACTTAATGTGCATTTTCCAAGGTAAGATTCAAGGATGTCAATTTCTTGCAAAATATAATGCACACATATGGCAAACACAAGCAATTGATGCATGCTCAATATTCCTCATCACCATTTTTCCTTTAAGTGAGCAGGTATTTTAAGATGATCTTAGTTATCACCACCCATCATGAAGGAGACTAGTAATGATGTGAACATGAGCACTTACCTATTGAGTTGTCATTATCATCATTTCCCTTCTCATCTCTAGTGGTCAATCTCCACCTACGAGAGTACCTACTCCTGCAGTAAATTAATCTAATGCAACATCATTTTCTCTTAAAGAAATAATAATATTGCAAATATATCAAGTAATGAAACCATCTATCAATACTTAAATAAATTTAAGAGAGCTATTCCAAGGTGGGGTGTGACAACAATGCACCAACATTTAGCAATTTAGGGATACAAATCATCAAGTATTGAAAAATAATGAAGCATCCAGTGTTGAATGATAGACGTAAAACCAAGTATAGGAATATAAATAAAACTCCAAGCATTGGAGAATAGCATTAAAGCATTCAAGGATAGCATCCAAGCATTATAAAATCCAATTGTTGGAGGATAGAATTCAAGCATTGGAGGATAGCATACAAGTTTTGGAAACTCTAAGCATGGGAGGATAGCATCCAAGCTTCATAAAGCATCCAAGCCTTGAAGAAGAGTGCAACATTCAAGCATTGAAGGGTCAATTTTTTCAAGCACCTCAATGCCTACAACATCATTTTGTAATGCATTAGAGCTAAAGATAATAAAGTTCATGTAAATTTACATGTGGATGATAGTCATCATTTAGCATGAATTACTTCCAATCTGGTTTCAAAGGTGCAAAGGGAACGTATTCATAAGCACATCAATGGATAGTAAATTTAAAACACCAGTGGGAAAGTAAGTCAATGAACATCAGTAAGAAAGAAAATTTAAGAATGTTAGCAAGCAAGCAAGCATTTAAAAAAACATCATAGAGCATGATTCAAAAATTGATTTACCTAAGGTTAGATTTTTTAATTTTATTTTTTATTAAGGTTTTGTGGAGTTATAAGGTATACTTATATAGAGTGAAAGAATATAATTAAGGAGTGATAAGCATAGTTTAATTATAATTTAGGAGTAATTAGGTTTGATTTGGAATTTAAGTTTTTTATTAAAGAGATATGGAGTAATAAAGATGTGTACTTTGTTAAAAAAAAATTAAATTTTTATATTTGAAGTATTTAAAAATGTAGAAGATTTTTTTTTTAAATAAAAATAAAAAATAAAAATAAGTTACGATCTTTTTGAAATTTTGCAAATTTATGATTTTGGAGTTAAAAGGTTTTCAACATCAAAGTATTAGAAAATAAAAATTTACAAATTTCATATTATTTGAGTTATTTCTAAACTAGGGAGTTATAAGGTTTACTAATTCAAGGGTTACTATTTGAGTTCCTTAATTCTTTGAATGAGTTCCATTTTGTCTAATAAAATTTTCCTTTCTAAATATAAACTTCTAAAAGGACCAAATTTTGCATCATGGAAGAACAAAATGAAATCAATCCTAGTTGTAGAAAAACTCTAGGATATAGTTAGTGGAACAAAGACAAAACCTAGTGAGGATGCAAGAGAAATACAAATATTTGAATAAGGTGATGCAAAAGCACTTATGTTGATAAAATTTGGAATAATTGATGAAATTCAACCATACTTAAGTGGAGAAAAAACTTCTACAAAAGCATGGAATACTTTATTCAAAATATTCAAAGGGAAAAATAAAGGTACTATTCTCAATCTACAATCTCAACTGTATTTTCTAGATGAGATTTCTCATGAGTAACTAAATCTTTGTAGCTATGTGGACCATCTCGGATATTCTGCCCCATGTGACCTTGGTTTGGCTGGCTTTTTGGTTACCCAATTGGGGGTTTGTGGCATCTGGAAGAGGGTTTGGCATTTGTGTACCTATTTTAGTAGCTTAGGATCATTGTATGTGCTTTTCTAGGCTTTAAAGGTACCTCATGCTTATAATCCAAATATGAGCATTCCTTCTTGCTTCTATTTGGGTTTCTACAGTGCCTTTGGGTCTCTCTACAAATCAAAAGTTTATATGCTTTAGGATTTTTGATAGAGCCTCTCACTTCAATCTATATTTTGGTCTTCGGATGGGACCTTGTGCTTCTTCATGCAACTGTGGCATTGGCTTCCTTAGTTTCTTCCCTCTATGGAATTTTATGGGACTTTGTGTAGTTCTAATACAGGTGGTTTTTTGGTGGTTTGGCTCTATAGTTTTTTCTAGTATGGGGAAGGGGACCTCAAGCTTAATCATTTACTATAGTTTTTAGGCCACTATTGATAGCTCCTGTGTATGTGTTTGCTCCATTCATGGCTCTTTTTTGTGGTTAGTGTCTCTATACTTCCTCACTATAGTTGGATTATTCAACCTCCTTCATAGGGATATCTCATGGCCTATCGATCTATCTAGTATTTACTAATCTACTTTCTAGGCTATGTTTGTCCTTTTGGTTCTATCCTGAGATCTTCTTATACCTTCTAGGATGGGATTCTCTTTGTTGGACTAGACTGTGATCTCATGCATTCCTATATGGGGTTCACTTTGATGGGCTTGTTTTTGGTTTTCCTATGCCTTCCTGGATGGGATTATCTTTGCTAGGCTAGTGTGTGGGTTTATCAGGCCTTCTTGGATGGGTTTTTCCTTTGTTACAACTTGCAAGTACTTTCAAATTTTTTTGTTGGTTTAATCTCCAGCGGGTTTTCTTTGTTCTTTGTTGCATTTTCTTGGGCTACCATTAGATGGGTTTTTCATGTTTTGGTAGTTTCCAATATTCTTATAGGGTAGGATTCTTACTTGATTTCCAGTTATACAAATTTTTATCTACAACCAATTTTTGGTTTCCTATTTATCTTTAGTGGGAAATAGTGTTTCAAATTTATGAACTATTTTTGGACGGGATGCCTTGGTTCAAAATTTTGGATATTTTTTTCAATATTTCGCTATATTTGTCAGCACTCATACCCTTTTTGGATGGGACTTCCCCTTTATTGTTGTCTCAGTATCCCACAAGCTGGGTTTTCTTTTTAGATTTAATTTTATGCTTTTTTTGGTTCACTTATTCCTGGTCTAGGTAAGACTCCTTTGTTGTCTATTTTGTCCCAGGTTCGTACAAGCCAAGTTTTTTGCATCTTATTTTTTGTAGTGTAGGATGATCCCATTTTTTCAATTTGAATGGTTTAGAGATAGTCCTTCTAGGATTATCTAAACTATATTTCTTAAAATTTAACAGTGGAGAAAGTATAGAACTCTTTCTTCATAAAGTAGTAAATATAAAATCCAAGTTATTGACTCTAGTAGAAAAAGTAGAAGATAAAGTTCTTGTTCCAATAATGTTAAGATCAATTCCAAAAAGCTTCAAACATCTAGTCCCATATTTGTAAGTATTTAATAAGGAAACTACATTTTATGACTTAGTCAATATTCTACAAGAATATGAAGTAGAAAACTTAGTCAAATATGAAATGACTAATAATAACTTAGTATTTAAAGATAGTACACAAGGTGATTGGTTCAACTTCAAAATATAAATCTAAGTGGAATTTGAGATATTTTTAAATATATAAGAAAAATGGCCATAGCATAAATTTCTATAGATACAATCAAAGGAATCAATATCAAAGAAATCATATGAATCGAGGTAGTCAAATAAATAAATCAGTACAACAAAGACAAAATCAATCACAATATCAATACAATCCTCAATGACAATAATAATTTTAGCCTAAATATCCAGAACTTCAATATCTTTCTCAAAACCAATATAGTCATAAATAACTATCTTAGATATAGTATAGAGAAGGAAATCAAAAAGGAAATTTAAATAATGAAATTCTTGAAATTCAAACATTAGAAGATACATCTGAAGAAAATAAATTTAAAGCTCTTTTAGTAAAAAAATTTAATAAATTAATATGTATATTCTGAAGATACTAATGTTGCAATTGCTATAGAACATTAGGATATAGGAAAACAAATTTAAAAAAGACAACATGGAAAAATAAAAAACAATAAAGAAAAGAACAAGATAAAAAAATCAGCAAAAGAAGAAGATCAAAAACACACAAAAGAAGAAAGCAAGAAGAGATACAAATCAAAATAAAGTACCTAAACAAGAGATTGATGGATTACATGCTAAAAACTAGATGAAAGGACAAAGATGGAGATTGAATATGAAGATCAATATTGAAGACTAAATTCTTCAATAACCAAATAATGTAATACAGGGGGTGTTGAGGTATATTACATTATTTGGTACATGCTAATGTACCCCCATGGTACCTTCATGGTACATTTGTAAATAGTAGATTAGGGTTGAGTCTATAGTTTAGAGTGTGAATTATATTTTCCCTTTTATGTAAGTGTGAATGTGCAATAAATGCACAAGTGTCATGTGTAGACACCTAAATTGTGTCATGCTTAGGGGAGCTACTTACATAGACACACTCATAAGATCATAAGACATAATCTTGGACTTTCCAAGCATCAACAGTGGTTCTCACCACTCATTTGGGGCCTTTTCAAGCCATCCAAGCTTGGCCACTCAAGCCAAGAGTGACCAGATCCTAGCCGCTCAAGCCTAGAGCGGCCAGACCTTAGCCACTGTAGATGATAGCGACCAGATCATAGCCACTGCAGACGACAACGACTAAGCCATAAGAAGTGGTTTGCCGACAAATAGGCCCAATATCGGGTGGAAGTGGTAGTCTGCATGCAATAAAGGTGAGCGGGAGTGACTTTGCATTCCTTTTCATGACCAGTTCACATAGGAGACTTGAGTTTGCATTTAGACTTAAGTTAACTGACCTCCAAGCATAAACAAAGGACAAAATCTTCTCATGCTAATGAATAGTTCGCATAGAAGACTCAAGTGGGCAGTTAGATTTCAGTTAACTGGCCTTCAAATATAGACAATAGACAAGAGCTTCTCATGCTAACTTGCACTACGCATGAGAAATTCATTTCTAGGGCTTGGACATAGACCTAGGGTTTCACACTATAAAATGTGCAAGCCTAAGAGCACCAGGGCATATAGAGAGCCTTATCATATCCAGAGATCCTTTAATATTTTATCATACAGAGAATAGAGACCCGAATCACATACAGGAGATCATTTCAGAGAGAGAGTTCTCTTTGAGATCACGTGTGTGGTGGAGCTTTGACAAATCAAAGGGCATAACACCTACTTTCTTCAACATCAGATCATAGTCTTTGACCCATAGCTTTGGGGCAAGGAGAGCAAGGTTTTATTTAGCGGCCATTGTCTTGGATAGTGGCCCGTAGGCTTGGCTTAGATAGACATAGCATATTTTATCTTGTTTTCTTATATCATTAGCATAGATTTACTTGATTCCATGGTATTGTTTTATCATATTTCTGTTACATTCTTTGATTACTAACAACCTCATCCGGGGAGGCAATCTCGGACACCTAAAAGTGTGTTGTTGTTTCATTGCTTGCAGGGCCACAGGTACATCGGACGAAGATTACAACATACGAGAGAAAAAGGGATCCCTCTAGGAGACATACCTTGGAGAAGGAGGCATCTGTAAGCCCTCATACATTTTTGTGTATGGAACCAGGAAGCATTTTATAAGCGCACCACCTCTTTGTGGAAGGGGACACTCTCTTGCATCCACTTGTAAATTATTGTATTAAAATGGGTATCCCTCAGAGGGACCGACATGTAACGGAGCTTCAATATCAATAAAGAGATCCATATTTTGTCATTTTATGTTATATGCTTTTTCCTCTTGTCTTTCCATTTCATCTTTGGTATTTTAATAACATTGCAAGTAGGGTTTAGAAAAGGGACCGGTGCGTGCATTCTCGGGGTCACTACAGATGGCGATCACGGTGGGACGACCACTAATTTTTCATTTTCTGCTAGAATACTAACTTAATTTTATGTGCAGTTCTAGCCGCTCTGAGCTACAGTGGCCAAAAACTAGCCGCTCTGAGCTACAATGACAGAAACTAGCCGCTCTGAGCTACAACGGCCAAGAACCAACCACTCTGGTCAACAGTGGCTAGGACTGGAGTGCAGCAGAGGTCAAAACATCGACTCTCTGAGCTGGATCAAAGGTTGGTATAGCTTTTCTGATATTTTATAGCTTTCTATCTGCTTCTGTGTGTTCAAAATAGAGAACTTAAAGCACATTTATGTTTGGAAATTGAAAGAATAAAGAAGAAAGAATTAAGCATTTCGCATATCTTAGATCTTCTTTTAAATTTTCCACTAGGCGTTGCTAGGAACAACGACTTATGCCTAAAAATTTTACCCTAGAATCCAACGTGCTAGACATTGTATGTTGTTTGCTTGCTTTGAGGCCCTGCTAGAGGCCATAGTTGCATGAGATAAAGTGCGCTCATACAAATCATAGTAGTTCATGCATCTTTCTGAATATTGAAACGTATTTTTGCACTTAGGCATATAGGAAAGACTCATTGTTGCTATATGATGCACTTTATGTTACGCAAGCTTAAAATGAACACCACACACGCACGTCTCATTTAAAACATTGGAGAGTTGGATTTCATCACCAACCTTCAATTCAGTCCAGTGATGTTGGAATTCATCTCCTTCCACTGGTTTACCCCCTAGAGCTTCCTAGAAATGGATTGGGAAACTTACTTATAGTGACACTAAGTTACTTGTGTTCAAACTATCTCCCACTATTGGAACAATCATTGGTTCAGAGTGGAGGAGCTAGGCGAACCCCCCATTGGGTCTTCAATGGTGTACCCTAGCTTCTTTTGAGAAAATCATGTTTGGCATGAGTGTACTTGATTGTCACTATGGATGAGTCTTCTCATTCTTAATCCAAGAACAAGAGCAAAGAAATCAAGAGAACAACACATCAAAACACAACAAACAGTTTAGGGCACACTTAAATTGGTAATCAAGATAAACATTTGTTTGGAATTGTGTGGTCATTCCTAAATAGCAAACTCAAAAGATCAAGTCATAAAACAACATGGTCAAAACAAGAAGTAAACACCCTCGGTCTGATGTCGAGGGAGAGACAGAAGCAATTCATACCCATAGGCAGAGTCATAGTAATGTTGAATGACCTACCCGTAAGACCATGAGACGTAGCTCCATGAGCCTAAGGGGTGATAACTCAACTCTTGGGGGATCTCCTTGAGAAACCCCAAGTAAGGAACCACATCATGGAACAAAGTCACATAAACAAAAAGAGGCTTCACAACCATCCTCATCAAGGAGACATGAGGAGACCTCAAGGGCCTCCTCTAAACACATAGAAACATCTCAAAGACATGAGGAAACTTCAAGGGCTTCCTCCTCACATGGACATAAAGAAGGTTCTAAGACTCATTCTTCACATAGGGATGATGAGACTACCACATCTCCATCCACATGGAGAAAACATGTCACCACCAAGCCCTCTTCATCAAGAAGGCAAACAAGAATTGCAACACCTCAAGACTCACAAGAAACATATGAAATAGGTCTGCCCACTGAAGGGCAGGAAACTAGAGCTACATCTAGTCATGGGAATCATATAGAAGAAACCCTTCACACAAAAGGAAATATTCCCATAGACTATGACCTCATAGGAGTAAATGGCACCCCACGGGACCAGCCATGGAGAATGAGACAGCTAGATAGGTTGGATCGATTTCCTACTCAACCAACCCAAAGAACTATAGCTACTGAGAACTCTGCATCTGGAAGCTCACGAACTGTGACTTCTAAACATACCTCCTAGTCTGGGGGTACCTCAGAGTGACCCCATAGAAGATGCATGGAGTCTGATCATAGGGATATTCAATAGTACACTGAACAAGTCACATTAACTAGCAAGAGTACAGATACAACAGAAACCCCCTCGAGGAATCTACGAGTCAAGACAACAAGAATAGAGTCAGATAAACATGAGTCTTCTACAACAACACAAACTAACCGAATGAGGTGGTTAGAAAATGCATTACGTAAAGAGCGAGAGTTAGTGGAAGCTCTCGAACAAGAGAAACAAAGAGAAAGACTCTTGCGCCAACATGAGCAATGTTTAAGAGAGCAATCTGAGTAGCTAGCTCTTAACAATTTATAGATAAATGGTGGTGACCACCAAAGAACAAGACACGCTGACTCACCTAAGGAAAGGCACACTAGACAAGATATCCCACAATGAAACCCCCCACCAAATCATGAACAAAATCCAACTAATGGGGGAGGGCAAACATAACAAACCAAGATCACAATCCTGAGTCCCCTCGTAGGAGGGAGGAAAATGGAACAAATCAAATGGATAGAGAGTTACCTCCATTGCCAATGCGAATAGGCTTGCATGAGGAGGAAATTCGTGCATCAAAGGCATTTCAAGAGCTTGCTGAAAAGATGAAAACCTTTGAGAAACAAGAGGCAGCTGGGAACTCACCAACATTGAGCAAGATACACAATCAACCATTGTGCCCATCAATCCCTAGCCCTCCATATCCTAAGCACTTTGAGATGCCTAGGTTAGAGAAGTTTAAAGGTGAAGAGGATGCACAAGAGCATGTCACCAATTTTATCAATGCTTGTTTTCATCTTGAAGACAATGACGCTCTCATGCTAAGAACATTCATAATGACATTTTTAGGTGCTGCCACTCAATGGTTCAACCAACTACCTAAGCATAGCATAACCAACTTTGAACAACTAGTAAATGCATTCTTGAAGCATTTCTCCTTTGGTGCTAAGAAGAAGGTGAACCTTTCAGACACTGGCAAACCTGAAATAGTATGATGATGAGCCAGTAATGGATTATGGGAATAGATGGAGAAAAATCATGGCAAAATTATCATTCTCCATTCCCATAGAAGAGATCATTCGTATGTTTACCAAAATTTGTTCTAAAAATATCTCCCTCTTGCTACAACTCCAATAGTATCCTTCATTTGAGGAAGCTTTGGCATAGGCCAAGCTCATCGAAGAGATAAAAGTAGATGAGGGAACCATTAAGCTCCAAAAAAAAAGGAGTGGAACAAGAATGGTAAGAATGACAAGTACAAGCAGAAGTAGAGCAACCTTGCTCCAGTCAATCAAGTCGTATTGGCTACACCCAAGGATGGGGGTGCACAACAACCATAGAACTATCAAGCACATCCCCCACCAGCCAACTACGACCAAAAGAACAATCAAGGAAGAAATCGAGAATGCAAGCCACCTCGTTATTTCATGCCTCTGATAGAATCAATGCAATCAATCTTTAATCAGTTGAGCGAGGCTAGGAGGATCAGATTTCTTGATATACCTCTTGTAGATCCCAACCATCCTAAGCCAAAAGGATATAGGGAAGATCAATTTTGTCCTTATCATAGGATACCGGGGCATGACATTGAGGCTTGCATCGGGTTTAAGCATCAAGTGCAAAACATGATTGAGGTGGGAGAGCTCAAAGTTGACAACCCACTAGCTCCCGATAATAGAGACATGGGCATATACAAAAACCCATTGCCCAATCATGAGGCCCCTCGAGAGCAAGGGGCCCAAGTCAATCAGGTTCGAGCTGACATACCTACCCATGGATGCATTGGGATGGTTGAGATCGTTAACATAGCAACAAGGACTAGGCGGTATGGTCAACCACAACCGCCTGTAGCTCCCATGAACATCCCAGCTGCTCCTAGGCAAAGGCAAGACAACCTTCCAGGTCCACCAATGAGACCTGTGGTAACTATTCGAAGTAGATTGGAGCAAAACCTACAGATGACTCCAGCTAAGTTATCCATCTATGAGCTCATACAATAGTCCCCAAAGCATAGGGAGACTCTAATGGAGATTTTAAGAACAATTGAGCTTCAACCACAAGATGCGAATGCATTCACTCACTTTGTGGGACAAGTGCAAGAATGCCAGGAACCTGTAATCTGATTCTATGATCATGAGATTAAGACAGTTTCTGCTGCCTTACTAGACCCTCCACTAAACATTGTAGCGGCCATCAATGACTTACCTTTCAAGAGGGTTTTGGTCGATACAGGTTCATCGATAAACATCATCACAACAACTGCAATAGAGCACCTCAAGATACCCAAGACCAATATCATTCCAGGAACTTACACATTGAGAGCTTTTAATGATGCTTTATGCAATACTATGGGAATGATAGTCCTACCCATCAAGGTGGGGCACAAGACCATCCCCATGATGTGTCATGTCTTGGAAGGTGCTATGCAGTACAACATCCTCTTAGGGTGCCCTTGGATAAGGGCCATGAAGTGTGTGCCTTCGATCTTGCACCAATGTGTCAAGTATGTGCATGAAAGCAAAGTCTATGTGGTTCTGGCCGATGAAGAGCCTTTTAAATACGTTAATCAGGTGGATATTCTAGGAGAATTCATGATCCCTTCTACTCACCTATACGTGGCACCTTCATCCCCAACCACACAAGTTGATAACAAAGACAAAGGGGTAAGAAAAGACCCATGCACATCAACACCTCCTGGTGCACTCAAGATAGTCAATGCTTCTAAAGTACCATCAACATCAAAACCAAAAGATAATCAGAAGCTAAAGGCCCCCTTAGTTAAGGAAGAGAGGCCCAAAGAAGTGCCAACTATAGCCATTGCTGAAATGCCAAGTCCTATGGAAGAGGAAGATCCTCAAGATCAAGATGAAGATAGTGATTATCACCCTACTTCACCAGTATCATCCATGGGGTCATCCACGTCGTATGCATCAATACACTTGGCAAGTACAGGCATAGGGGAATACCTTGTGTAGAACATCACCTTTATGCCTATCATTGAGTCTGCACAGGACATAGGGAGGCCTAAAGACTTGAGGCCACTAGTAGGAATAGTGGTTCCACTTGGAATCCCTCCCAACCAAACCAATTTTGTCTATGCCGGCCTGGACTGCGCTCATAAGTCTTCAGATATAGAAGGATATGGTGATGAATTATTCATAGTCAATGTTCGTTACCTCTCTAATCCCGAGTTTTCTCTAAGCTACTTTGAGCATTGCCATTGGCATGGCTATGGCCTTGGCGTATATGAGCAAGGGTGCAGGAGGCCTTACGAGCCACTATATCAGCTTCCTTTCGATAGATTTGGCTTAGGCTATTATAGCGGAGGTCGAGATGACTCGCTTGCAGTGGCATTGGAAATATTAAGCATAGGGTTGGGAGAAGACATTGATTTCATTCCTTATCACCCCTTGAGAATAGAAAATTTGAGCAATAGACAAGTAGCCACGGTAAACATACCACCTCCAGAAACTTATCATCCAAACACCTCAATTGATTCCACCCCAATAGGGTACAACTCATGGGATGAGGAGAATGGATATGAAGCAAGTGATGATGAGGTGCAACTTGGCTTAGCCTATCAAGGGCCTCGCTATTTACAAAGGTTCACATGGTCCATCCATGATGAGATTGAATATACATCAGATGAAAGTGACTATGAATCAGAAGACTCAATAGAAAGAGCTTACTTAGGCTTAAGCCATCAACCCCTGACTTTGGGGCAAGAGACAAATGCAAATGGATTCTTCATAAGTGATGAATAATATGAAGATGAAATAGAGATGGCCTACTTAGGGCCAAGACATGAGCCCTTTGTCTTAGGGCCACATACCAATGCTAACGGTTTCTGGATAAGTGATGATGACTTTGAGGATGAGACCGAGATGGCTTATCTTGGACCTCACCACTTGTGACAAGTCAACGAGCTAGTAGAGAGAGAGGCGGCACTTCATGCCATAGACCCTCAACTCTAATTTTTGGGGAGACCTATTGACCTAGCTACCATTCATCAGATGGTTAATCCCCCTCCACCTACATTCAGAGAGCAGTTAGAGCCCAATGATCCTATTTTCCACCCTGCTCATGGGCTAGATCCAAAAATTCCCATTCCTCCAGAACCTCATCGTGAGTATGGAAGAGAAACCCCTAAGACAAGATATTCACACCCATGTGGTCCTGGGAGATTTCATCCCATCCATCAACATGATCTCCATTGATTTGACCACTCCACTTCATAATCCACTAGATCCTACCAAATCATTGCATCTTGATATAGATGCTATTGATTGGGATCATGCTAGTTCACCCATAGAGCCAAAGACCTCTTCCCCAATGAAGAGATGTTAGTATTCCATTTTGCATCAGGTTGTGCGTATGATGTCTTCCATGTTGGTTTGGAACTTGAGTTAGTAGGTCTTGGAGATCCTGATGATATTCATTTGATACCCAGCCTCATCAGCTAGAGGATGGGTCACATATGGCTATAGAAGATTTTGGACATAGATGATCCTACCAACCAAGGAAAGTTCAATTTTCTATCTGAGAAAAGCATCTTTTCCTCTCCTCAAGAGAGGAATATTTAATTATGATGGTTATTTATAGAGATGGATATTTATATCATTAGATGGTGTTGAAGAGCCTGAACCTCTCAATATCATTCACTTAAAGGTATTTTACACATAAAAAAAAAATAAAATTAAAAAAAAATTCAAATATGTCAAAAAAAAAACATTCAAATATGTCAAAAATAAAAAACATTCAAATATGTCAAAAACACAAACAAATCATAAAAACATAAAATTCAAAAATTCAAATCAAAGGCTCCAAGGGTAATTCATACCGCTTGGTCAAAAATCAAATCAAAGGCTCCAAGGGTAATTCATACCGCTTGGTCAAAAATCAATTCAAAGGCTCCAAGGGTAATTCATACCGCTTGGTCAAAAATCAATTCAAAAGGCTCCAAGGGTAATTCATACCGCTTGGTCAAAATTCAAAAGGCTCCAAGGGTAATTCATACCGCTTGGTCAAAAATCAAATCAAAAGGCTCCAAGGGTAATTCATACCGCTTGGTCAAAAATCAAATAAAAAATGCTCCAAGGGTAATTCAAACCACTTGGTCAAAATCAATAACAAAAGCCCCAAAGGCATAATAAGCCCTTTGGTCAAATTAATCAAAAATACAAAAACAACATAAAATAAAAAATACAAAAACAATTGCACTTCACATTTTGCATCCACATCATTGCATTGCATTTTCACATCCATTACAATTGTATATGTCATGAGAGCCTTAAAAGTGATACCATAGTTTGTCGCACAAGTCATTCATATCCATACCTCCATCCACATGTGTGTAATTGTGTTTTTCAACACAACCATTATTTGTTGCTATACATAATATACTAAGGCTTTTCGGTTAGTCAACCAAATCTAGTAATCTTATCAACTTTTGAGGAAAACAACTTTGATTAGTAGAAGTAAGGCCTAGCTATGATAAAGCCTTGGATATTCAAGATCTCGTCACTAATTGAAACACTAAAATCCTAGCTGGTACAAGGAAAATATGAAAGCTGCAAAGCGGTCTAGGTTACCTTAAGCGAAAAGGATTATCCTTGCTTATCCCCCTATGCAACCGGTTTAAAGGTGTTGAGAATTGGCAAAAGGACAAGCTTTACCCTATCAAAATCCCTTGCTTAAATCAAAATAAGCAAAATCCCAAAGCAAAAGTACATATTCAAAAGGCCAAGCATACAGTCCAGATTTCAAAAGCAAAAATCCGATACACAAATCATATATTCAAAATACAAAAAAATCAAGCTCAAGAAAAAATCAAACAAAAATAAATAGTGATTTTCATCACTAAGAATGAGCAAAATAAATAGTGATTATCATCACTACAAAAAAATCCTCGCTCAAAGAAAAAAATCAAATAAAAATAAACAGTGATTTTCATCACTACATATGAGCAAATATCCAAAGCCAAAAAGAAGCCAAAAAGAAGGGAATAAAGCTTGAATCCCTGGAATTCTCAGCATTGTACAAAACTGGAAGGAGAAATCCTTATGCATGATGATATGTCTATTACAATTGCTTCATGCATTTGTGTAGACCAATGTTTGAATGTGGATGAGCTAGCTTAGGTAACCAAATATTGCCTAGTGGTATAGTCCAACTAAGTCCAACATAAGGATGAGATGAACACTTGAGGATCCCTGATCTTAGCAATGGGCTGAAAGAATCCCGCTTGACATCGAAGGAAATGCTTGAGTTCTACCTCAAAATATACAATCACATGCACACACAGAGATCATGAAAAACCAGGTCCATGGTAAAAGCCTTACTTTTCAAAAGTCTAAGTGGTAAGTAGACAACTGTTGATAGGGGAACTAGAGTGTTTGAATCTCCGAAAAGCCCCAAAAATTTTTACATAGCAACAAATCATAACATCATTCACACCATCACTATTCTTTATAAGATTCTATAAATTAGGGGGTATCAACATAGTAGGACAGATACCACATATATATTAGAAATAGTATATAGACGACCACTGACTACTTTATATCTTTTAATTTACAGAAACTTATTAAGAAGATACATTACACACCATTACATCTCATATATGAATACTTAATCAATTCTTATGATAGAAGTGATTATTTAAATTCATGATTATTTTTAAACTTTCTGTGGTATCACCCATTAAGATTGTCAATGTCATATGCATTCCGTATGTTTTAAGTGATTAGAGCATACAGGTTCATTTATACCATTCCATCACATAAGTTAGATGCATATAATTAAAGCAAAAATTAAACATGCATTTAACAATAACATTTGCATCCACGAAAACAAGTCATTAATCATCCATAAACCACATCATAAAACATATAGGCAATATCCATTTGCATACCATAAATTCATCATTCATCATACAAAATACATTGCATCATATCATCAAATCATATAAGCATCTACACATCCATCTAAGCATCTTCAAATATCATCTATCATCTAACATATCCATCAAATCATCATAATATCATCATCGCATCATATCATAAAACAAAATAACAACAAAAACATAAGCAATAAATGATACACATAATGAGTCATAAAAGGTAAATCTATCATAAAAATATGTGTGTCAAGTCCAATGGATATACAAAAATGCCCATGGGCTATAGTCATGTAGGTCAGTCGACCTCAAAAATGGATCAAGAACCAAGTAGAACATCAATCAAGTGTCGGGCCTGAGCCCCCTACGCCACCTCCTCCAGTGCCACCTCCCCCTATGGTGGTGTCATGAGTCAAGTGATGTGAGCCTGTAGGTCTCTCTATCCGAGTCTGGGTCTACTAGCTAGGATGGGTGGAAGACTACCCTGAGGTAGAGCGCCCACTGACCTGCGAACCACCTGCATCTACTGGATCCTTAGGGACAATCCCATGCCTCCTGAGCTACATCTGAAGGAGGGTAACATGATCCATAAGACCTCGGATCCAAGCCTCATGCTCATCCAACAAGGAATGAAGCCATCCCACCTCTACCCCTGAGCCTACCATTGGAACCTCCTATGGTGTAGAAGTAGGAACAACAAACTGCATCCTGACATCGCCACCCCCAATAGTAGCCTACAGAGCCTGTATCTATGTTGTGAGCTACTCAATCATAGCATCTCACCGTTGTACCTAGATCTTAGTAGCCTAGAGCTCAACCTCGACCTCATGCAACTATGCTCTCAAAGGAGAGTCTCTCTCCTCGGGCTCTAACTCCTCCTCCTCCTCAGGAACATTAGGATCCTCTACTACCACCTGCTCTATCGGCTGGCCCCATACCTCGGTCTTGGCTCGAACCCTACGTCCTACTAGATCTACGCCATCACCCCCACCATCATCCTTGCACCCTAGGCTATCGATGCCATGCCACATCCGATCACCCCACCACTGAGAGTAGGCCTCTATAACTCCCCCAACCACTATAGGGTCTATGGCTGGGGCATCCTCCTCATCTGCAAGCTCTATGACCTATCATGGAGGTAGGTCCCTCTCTGCTGTGAGGCGCCTATACAAGAATGGTACCAAGGGCACATCCTACTGCAATCCATACTGACGAAGAACCCGAGAGTAGAAGAAATACTCCCGGATGGCAATATTATGGCCAACGAGCCATCGCTCGCACCGTGTCCTAGCAGTAAAACTAGCTGGATCATCCCAAATCGGACACTCATAGTACGACCACCACACGACATCTCCGACCAATAGTCTGGTAAAAGCATCAGTATAGTGGGACAGCTCCCCTGCAAAAGTGTGGCTCTTACGCTCCTCATGCTCCCGAGCCCATCTGGCAGCATAGCACTGTGTCCGAGCCTCAATAGATGTAATCTCAGCTGGGAGCCCCTTAGGGCGATCTACCTTAATGTGCTCCCATCCCCAAACCTGTAAGAGCAAACTACAAGCAATGTTGATGCATCCCCATCGATGGATGTGGTACAACTCATCATAGCACTGAGCCAATAGCGATCTACCCCATGCATAGATGATAGGCTCCTTGCTATCCAGTAGGTCCTGCACCATCGCCAGGAGGTTCCAAGGGAACCTCAAACCCGAGCAATCTGGGATAAGAACATTGTTGATCACCATCAACAACACAACATGCCTCACTGTGAAAACATGAGCATCATACCAAGTCTTGATAGATACTCCCCTAGACCTAGTCTCCTAGAGGGCCTATGTAGAATGTGCCCCAAACACCCGATCATAGACAACCACCTGATCATTAGTGGTCGATGAAACAATGGGCACCCCATCGAATGGGATCTAAAAGATCCTGTACACGTCCTCTGGCGTGATAGTCATCTCATCGGGTGGAAGGTGGAAGGTGTTGGTCCATGGGTCCCAACGATGGGCTAAAGCCATAAGATAAGCCCGATCGGCCATAATGTGGGGCAACCTGATAACATACTATAGCCCATGGGCCTTAAACCACTCCTAGTCGGTGTCATCAAATCTAGGAAGCAAGTCAAGCAGGAGCTTCGGGTCCCAAGCTCGAGTGAGGAAAAAAAAAAAAAAAAAAAAAAAAAAAGAATAAAGGAGAGAAGCGAAACAAGGAAGGAAGGGGGGGAGGGGGGGGGAGAGGAGAAGAGATAGGAAAGAGAGAAAGAAGAGAAGAAGACAGAAGAGAGAAGAAAAAAAAAAAAAAAAAAAAAAAAAAAAAAAAAAAAAAAAAAAAAAAAGGAAGGCAGGGCGCCCCCCCCCCCCCCGCGGCCCCGGCGGGGGGGGGGGGGGGGGGGCGGGCCCCACTTTTTTGGGGGGGCCCCGGGCGGGGGGCGCCCGGGCGGGGGGGGGCCCCCCCCCCCCAAAAAAAAAAAAATAAAAAATTTAAAAAAATTAAAAAAAAAAAAAGGGAGGGAAAGCAAATAAATTGGAAAATAAATCCCCTACCCAAGCATCAAAACTAGGCTAAGTTTGAGAATGCCCAAAATGGCGGCAGCAGGTGAATAATGGAAAATTTTCAAAAACCCTAGGCTAAAGCCACTAACAGATAGCAAAATTGGGGACTAACCCACCATGGCAAAAAGGAACCTAAGCCTAATTACGGAGTTTGTTCATTGCCATAGGTTTAGTGATGTTCATTTTGCTCATTTCTTAGTGAAGTTCAATTTTACTTAGGCAAAGAAAAGAGAGCTAGGGTTTTGAAGAGAAATACCCGAGAAGCTTCGGCTCCTCCAATAGTTGATGTCTCACCTCGTGCAACCATGTCCTCAGCACCAACAAGTTTCGAAGTCACAACCATCACCGCTGCACTAGAGCTCTGAAAATGGAATCTTCAATAGTGAAAATGATAGGTCAAAACCCTAGAATTGCAAATTTTATATTTCCTTAATTATGCCTTGGTCGCTGCTGACGTCAATGGCCCGAGCTTCTTGGCCACTCAAGGTGACAGCGGCCATAGGTAGGAAATCAGAGGCCGCTAGACCTAACAATGGCCAAGCCCATAGATCAAATTAAAGTAGTTCCTTCAATGAGGGAATAACAAAAACAACAAATAATCACACTTTGATGGTTTAGGATCATCATAATGTTCAAAATAACAAAAAAAATCACATAAAATCACAATCTCAAGTAGGCCTCGTATCTAGTTACCTACTCTATCCACTCGACGATTGCAGTGATTTGCACTCCATGTATTTCGGTGAGATGAGTAGGCAACCATAAGGCCACTTGGGGCAAAAGCAACTCATTTTGGAATTACGATATGTCACCCTTCAAACCCGAAGAAGATCAAGATGGTCGGACTGCTCCACGGGTGCGAAGGGGTCATTCTAATTCCCCTATGACATCAAAAACATTAAGTCAAAGTGATACAATCTAGACATAAATAGAATCACTCATCCTAACTCCCTAAGAAGGCTATTGATAGTCGGACCGCTCCTCGGGATAGGGATGGATGATTATCATAAGCAATTGGAATCACACTTGGATGTGGGATTGCCCATTAAAAGCAGCAAATGCTAGAAAGGAACCAGATTAGTCATATTGGTCAAGCGACTTGTCGCTTCATTCATTGTCATTTCTTCACCAATTCATTGTGTGAGGAGGTAGTTCAAAACTTCAACATAATCATAATCAAAATCAACAAAATATCACTCGATCATAGCAAAATCATGTTCGTCCTTCGAATCATTGCATACAACAATCACAAATTTCCCTTGTTTGTTGGGAACGTAAGCAGACATGACATCTTCAATTGTAGCTCTCCTACCGATCGAAATTGTTGTAGCAGCTGAAGCTACCCGATTGAGTTTGAGGAATGAGTGCAATTTAACATGCAAAAGCCACTGAGCTAAGTCCTTCGAACATTGAGGCAATGATTCAAGGGATGCATGCCATCTTGCATGATTGGGCCATCCGGCGTTGATCAGACCATTGATCACCATACACCCTACAAACGGATCAGTCTACATTTTTGCTCAGCATTGTGTTTTCCACACAATGCATCGCAAAAAGGGGCATCTGTAGACACCTAAATTATGTCATGCTTAGGGGAGCTACTTACATAGACACACTCATAAGATCATAAGACATAATCTTGGACTTTCCAAGCATCAACAGTGGTTCTCACCACTCATTTGGGGCCTTTTCAAGCCATCCAAGCTTGGCCGCTCAAGCCAAGAGCGACCAGATTCTAGCCGCTCAAGCCTAGAGTGGCCAGACCTTAGCCACTGTAGATGATAGCAGCCAGATCTTAGCCACTATAGATGACAGTGGCTAAGCCATAAGAAGCGGTTTGCCGACAAACAGGCCCAATCTCGGGTGGAAGTGGCAGTCTGCATGCAATAAAGGTGAGCGGGAGTGACTTTGCATTCCTTTTCATGACCAGTTCACATAGGAGACTTGAGTTTGCATTTAGACTTAAGTTAACTGACCTCCAAGCATAAACAAAGGATAAAATCTTCTCATGCTAATGAATAGTTCGCATAGAAGACTCAAGTGGGTAGTTAGATTTCAGTTAACTGGCCTTCAAATATAGACAATAGACAAGAGCTTCTCATGCTAACTTGCACTACGCATGAGAAATTCATTTCTAGGGCTTGGACATAGACCTAGGGTTTCACACTATAAAAGGTGCAAGCCTAAGAGCACCAGGGCATATAGAGAGCCTTATCATATCCAGAGATCCTTTAATATTTTATCATACAGAGAATAGAGACCCGAATCACATACAGGAGATCATTTCAGAGACTTGGAGAGTTCTCTTTGAGATCACGTGTGCGGTGGAGCTTTGACAAATCAAAGGGCATAACACCTACTTTCTTCAACATCAGATCATAGTCTTTGACCCATAGCTTTGGGGCAAGGAGAGCAAGGTTTTCTTTAGCGATCGTTGTCTTGGACAGTGGCCCACAGGCTTGGCTTAGATAGACATAGCATCTTTTATCTTGTTTTCTTATATCATTAGCATAGATTTACTTGATTCCATGGTATTGTTTTATCATATTTCTATTACATTCTTTGATTACTAACAACCTCATCTAGGGAGGCAATCTCGGACACCTAAAAGTGTATTGTTGTTTCATTGCTTGCAGGGCCACAGGTACATCGAACGAAGGTTACAACATACGAGAGCAAAAGGGATCCCTCTAGGAGACAAACCTGGAGAAGGAGGCATCTGTAAGCCCTCATACATTTCTGTGTGTGGAATCGAGAAGCTTTTATAAGTGCACCACCTCTTCATGGAAGGGACACTCCTTGCCCACTTGTAATTTATAGTATCAAAATGGGTATCCCTAAGAGGGACCGACATGTAACCGAGCTTCAATATCAATAAAGAGATCCGTATTTTGTTATTTCGTGTTATATGCTTTTTCCTCTTGTCTTTCCATTTTATCTTTGGTATTTTAAATAAGCATTGCAAGTAGGGTTTTAGAAAAGGGACCGGTGCATGCGTTCTCGGGGTCGCTACATCATGTAAAAATATAATGCGTAGGATATGGACAAGTGTCATGTAAGTTAGAGTGCAAGCGTAGATTGAGTAAATTTGCACAAGTTTCTTGTATGAAAGAGTGAGAATATGAAATGTAAATATGGGTACAAGTGTCTTAGATTAGGATTGCATGTAGAAGTTCAAGATTCATGTAGAGGTGTGCAAATTTTATAGAGTCAATTGTTCATAAAATATACAAGTGGCAAGTAGATAAGCCAAGAGTCATGAGACTTAGCATATGGAGATCAATAGTCTTGTACTTTAAGATTCATATTACTATTGCTATATTATGCTTCATAGGAAATCATGTAAAGTGAATTCAATCTCATATATTTCACTATATCATTGTAAGAGGAAGAAGAACAATAAAGTTGTATACATTTTGAGCAATGAATATTGCAAGTTGTTCTTTAAGTATAGTACATGAATGATTCAGGCTATTTACATTCATATTTCAGTATATAAATGAATGTTATTTGATTTATTATAAGCCTTGATATACATATTAATTTTTTTCATATTATTCTACTCATCATATTATTACATTGACCTTTATTGTGGTTATTTTATATTTGGGGACTTGTGTCATATTGTGAGATATGATACTATATTGTGTGGTAATATAAAGGCTTATAAATCCAATAGTGGTATCAAATATACCACTACACTTCGTTCAATTTCATAGAGTTTACTGAAGCTACCATTATTAATTAGCTTCGTCCATTTTGATAATGTAAATTTATAGTATATCCACTTTGAAAGTGGTGAAGACTTGAACTGTATTTTTAAAGGTCATATTGAGTAGAATAGGGTAGGGTCTTTCCGCTAGGTTGAAGGAAAACTAGTTAAGACTAGGACTCGACTATATTGAAGATAAGGGGCACTTAGAAGAGAAGTTGGACATTGATATATAGGTAGAACCAACCCAAAATAAAAATTGGTTATTCAGGGTAAGAGCCACCCAAACATTGAATATTGAGGTAGAATCAACTTTGAAGATAGTTGGTCATTCAAGAAAGAAACATCCTAACATTAGGTTCTCTAGTAAGGAGGATAAACATATTGGGTTCTTAGATATGACCTAAGAAATTAAATATTTTAAAAAAGAATATAGAAGTAGAGATTAAGCTATAGAAGTTTGAGAATATTCCTACAAATATAGAGAAGATTTTTAGCTTCTAAGTTGTATTCAAAGCTTCCTAAGATCATTGAATTAAATAAGTAGAAAGTAGTAGAGAAAAATAAAGAAGAATCAGGTCATAGAGTTATATGACCTTGATAAATAAGAAGAATCAAGTCATATTTATTTGAGCTTGACAAAGAAGAAGAATCAGGTCATAGATTTATTTGATCTTGACATATTGGAAGAAGAATCAAAATTTTATAGAGTATAATAGAGAATACACTAAAGAACTAGGCTAATTGAATATATCTACATATCACTTTAGTATTTCCCATGGATCATATTTTGAAGAAATTTCTTCAAGGTAGATATTATTGTAACAGAGGTATTAGAAAAAAGCCCATATTTAATATAAGAAGGTTGAGAAGCCTTTATTTATGTTTATTAGAGGAAAGCATTGAAAAGGTACATTAAGTATTAGGTTAGCATTTTGAAAGGTCTAAGAAGACATAAGATAAGAAAAAGAGGCTCATAATAAAGGAATGAGACCCATATAAAAGATAGGCCCAAGAGAAAAAACTAAGAGATTATATAAAGAGAATAGGCCCATAGAAAAAGAAAGAGGTCTATATTGTTGAATAAGATAGTGAAGCCATTTAGGAAAATCTAGAAAGAAGAATAGAGAGGCCTATTTGGCTAAAGAATAATGGAGATGCCATTCAACCAATTCCAACAATAAGATAAGTAGAGAGGCCATTTATTTAACCCCAACAAGATGAGTAGAGAGGCCTTTTGGCCAACTCCAACAAGATGAGTAGAGAGGCCATTTGGATAATTTTAGAGGGAAGAAAAGAAATACCATTTGGCCATATAGTTAAGGATTACCCATTTAGCCAGTCCAAAAATAGTACAATAAGAAAAAATAGGAAATAAACATTTTAAGATTGTGAATATATAAAAGAACCCTACAGATCCATAACAACCTGAAGATCAAAATCAACACATAGAGATTAGTATTATAACATAATTTAGTGAACCAAGAAATTAAGGCTTACAAAGAAAGAAAGCAAGTTTTCCAGCATTCAAAAGGAAGAAGAAAAACTTCTAGATTGAAGAGCAGACAAAAATAATGCACCAACAATTAGTGTTGTAGGGAGATGAATCATCAAGTATTGAATAATAATGATGCATTCAGTGTTGAAAGATAATAATAACACCAAGCATTGGAGGATATATGAAACTCCAAGCATTGGAGGATATAATTAAAGTTTTGGAGGATAGCATCCAAGCATTGGAAACTGCAAGTGTTGGAGGATAGAATTCAAGTGTTGGAGGATAGCATCCAAGTGTTGGAAACTCCAAGCATGGGAGGATAACATCCAAGATTCATAAATCATCCATGCATTGAAGAAGAGTGTAGCATTTATACACTGAAGGATCAATTTTGTCAAGTACCTCAATGCCTGCAATATCATTTTGTAATGCATTAGAGCTAAAGAGAATAATGTGCATGTAAATTTATATGTGAATGATATTAATCATTCAACATGAGATACTCCCAATCTGGTTTCAAAGGTACATAGAAAATATATTCTGAATAACATTAGTGGATAACAAATTAAAAACACCAGTGGTAATGCAAGTCAGTGAACATTAGGAAGAAAATAAATTCAAGAACATTAGAAAGAAAGAAAACGCTTCAAAAAATATCATAGAGCACAATTCAAAAATTGGTTTACCTAAGGTTAGATTTTCTATTTTTTTTTTTATTAAGGTTTTATTTAGTTATAAGGTATACTTATATAGTGTGAAATAATATAATTAAGGAGTTATAAGTAGAATTTAATTATAATTTAGGAGTTATAAGGTTTGTTTAGGAATTTAAGTTTTTTATTAAAGATATATGGAGCAAGAAAGATGTCTACTTTGTTATTTTTTTGAGATTTTTCTATTTGAAAAAGTAAAATATTTGTTTTTATGGAAAATTATAAAATAAATATAAGTTAGGAGCTTTTTGAAATTTTACAAATTTATGATTTTAATGTTAAAATATTTTCAACATCAAAGGATTAGAAAACAAAAATTTACAAATTTCATATAATTTGAGTTATTTCTAAACTAGGGAGTTATAAGGTTTACTACTTCAAGGGTTATTATTTGAGTTTCTATAATTCTTTGAATGAGTTCCATTATGTCAAATACTAAATTTTTTCTTTCTAAATATCAACTTCTAAAAAGATCAAATTTTGCATCATGAAAGAACAAAATGAAATCAATCCTAGTTGTAGAAGAACTATGGGATATAGTTAGTGGAATAAAGATAAAAGTGTATGAGGATCAATCCTAGATTCCTACAAAGATAGAGAATATTTTTATCCCCTAATTTGTATTCAAAGCTTCCTAATATCATAGAATTAGAAACAAAAATCAATAGAGAAAAATGTTGGCAATTTTGGGTACCTTGGGTACATTGCCTTTGCTCAAGTGTATAAGTTGTCATTGATGTCAAGAATATTTTGAAGGAATTTGATTTGATGAAGGTTACGACATGACAGTTTCAAAGGTCTTTTGCAAACCCCATGTTGACAGAGAAAAAGGCAAGTGGAAAAACTGTCACGATTTCATGACATGTTGGAAGCAAAAGAGAAAGCAGGAAGAAGTGTCGCGATTTCGCGACAAGTTCGAAGAAAGAGAACAAGTTGGAAAAGTGTCGCGATTTCATGACATGTCACATTTTCGTGACTCGAAAAGTGCAGGAAGGCAAAGAAGGAAAAGTGTCGTGATTTCATGACATATTGCAAGGAAGGTTGTACGAAAGAAAAAGTGTCACAATTTCGCAACATATTGCAGAAGAGAGAGTCCGAGAGAAAAAGTGTCATGATTTCATGACATAATGCAGGTGAGAGATTCCGATAGAAAAAGTATCATGATATCGTGACATGTCAGGTTTTCATGACCCGAAGAATAAAAAAGAGCTAAAGAGGAAAAGTGTCGCGATATCGCGATATGTTGCAGTTTCGTGACTCAAAGAGGAGAGAGAATGTATGGAGTCAGAAATGTCACGATATCACGACAAAAACAAAAAGGAATTCTAAGGAATAAAAAATGTCGTGATATCGTGACAAAAGCTAAAAAGAAGACAAAGGAGTTAGAAGTGTCGCGACATCGCGACATAAGAAAATAAAAAGCATACAGAAGCTGAAAGCATCGCAATTTTGCGATGGGTTGCAAAGAATGCATATGGATGCAAAAAGTGTCATGATTTCACGACAGGAAGAAAAGGAAGCAGACGAAAGCAGAAGTGTCGCAATTTCATGACAGAAATTGAAAGCAGGTCTTTTATAGGAGAAGTGTCATGATTTCATGACAAAATCAAAGAGGAAAGCTATGAAAACAAAAGTTTCACGATATCGTGACAGAAGTGAAGACGAAGTCTGCAAAGGCTGAAGTGTCGTGATATCATGACAAAAGCCAAAAGAAAGTGTATGATTGCAAAGGTGTCACAATATCACGACATGTAGTTTCACGAAAAAAGCTATAGAAGAGTTACAGAGGCATTTGAAGCCAACAAAGTTAAATGTGAGCAGACAAAGATTAGGGTTTGTAGCCGACAAAGTTTAGGGTTGTGCAACCGACTAAATATCAGGGTTACAGCTGACTAAGAGTATGGTTTTGATCTTAAAAATGTTATTATAAAAGGTAGGATGTTTTGAAGAGTTGGGGGTGTTGAGCGTTACGATGTTCGATGATAGAGTGCAGAGTGATAAGTTCAATCACTGAGAGCATAGTGCGAAATTCGATCGAAGTGTGCAGAGTGAGCAAAGATTCATGGTGAATTTTTCTAAGTACCGATGTGTTTGTGTAGACAGTGCAAAGGTTGAATTTCGACCAAAATGTGGCTGTGATTACGAAGAGAGAGCAGAGGACTTGTGAGATGATTTTGATAGTTCTATCAAAGAACTTGAGGACATAGATGTATTGGTTCTATAAGAAGAACCTGACGACAGATTTGGTTGTTGAGCTGCTATGGACGTGATCATAGAAGGCAGAGGTCTCTTAGGCTAAGCATTGAGGATAGGAGGTATTCGATGGAAAGGAGTTCCACGTGCTGGCAAGAGGTAGAGGTAGTTGATCTTCTAAGGGATCATTTCCAGAGCAGAGGGGAAGGTATATCCTTTGATCAGAGGCTCATAAATTCTTATTGGGAGAAGGTATCTTCTTTGGTCCGAGGCTCATAAACATTGTATTTGGGAAGGATTCCCAAAGAACCTTGAGATAACTTTTAGAGAAAAGTTTTTGTGGATGTAGCCCAACCATTTTGGGTGAACCACGTTAAAAATGGGTCTTCAATGTGTGATGATTTCTGTCTTGATTAATGTTGTGTTGATGCCACTACTATCTAAAGTTAAAATTATTAATTGGTTAAGTCTTATACTGTTCACCCCCCCTTTCAGTATAAGCTTGTGTTCTTCAAAAAATAAATAAGAATAAGGCCATAGAGTTATTTGACCTTGATAAAGACGAAGAATGAGGTCATAGATTTATTTGAGAATCAGGTCATAGATTTATTTGAGCTTGAAAAATAAGAAGAATAAGGTCATAGAGTTATTTGATATTGACATATTGAAGAAGAATCAGAATTTTATGGAGCAGAATAGATAATACATTGAAGAACTAGGTTAACTAAATATATCCACATATCATTTTAGTCCTACCCATGGATCATATTTTGAAGCAAGTTCTTCAAGGTATACATTATTGTAACAGAGGTATTAGAAAAGAGCCCATATTGGATATAAGAAGGTTGAGAAGCCTTTATTAAATTTTATTAGAGGAAAGCATTGAAAAGGTATATTAAGTATTAGGTCAACATTTTGAAAGGTCTAAGAAGCCATAAGATAAGAATAAGAGGCCCATAATAAAGGAATGAGGCCCATATAGAATATATGCCCAAGAGAAAGATCTAAGAGATTATATAAAGAGAATGGGCCCATAGAAAAAGAAAGAGGTCTATATTGTTGAAGAAGATAGTGAAGTCATTTAGGAAACTCTAGAAAGAAGAATAGAGAGGCCTATTTGGCCAAAGAAGAATGGAGAGGTCATTTAGCCAATTCCAATAATAAGACAATGAGAGAGGTCATTTGGTTAATCCCAATAAGATGAGCAGAGAGGCCATTTGACCAACTCCAACAAGATGAGTAGAGAGGCCATTTGGCCAATTCCAAAAATATGAGTAGAGAGGCCATTTGGCTAATTTTATAAGGAAGAAAAGAAAGACCCATTTGGCCATATAGTTAAGGATTAGCCATTCATCTAGACCAACGATAGTACAATAAGAAAAATAAATAAAAATAAACATTTTGAGGTTGTGGTTATATAGAAGCACCCTACGAATCCATAACAATAACTTGAATATCATAATAAATACATAGAGATTAGTATTATAGCAACATATAGTGAACCAAATAAAGTAAGACTTCCAAAGAAAGAAAACATGTTTTCCAAAATTCAAAAGGAAGAAGCAAAACTTCTAAATTGAAGAAATAAAAAACATAATACACCAAAATTCAATGTTGTAGGGAGATCAATTATCAAGTATTGAATAATAATGAAGCATTCAGTGTTGAAATATAGATGTAACACCAAGTATTGGAGGATATATGAAACTCCAAGAATTGGAGGATAGCATCCAAGCATTGGAAAATCCAAGTGTTGGAGGATAGCATCCAAGCATTGGAAAATCCAAGTAAACTCCAAGTGTGGGAGGATAGCATCCAAGTGTAGAAAAATCCAAGCGTGGGAGGATAGCATCCAATAATTAAATAAGAGTGTATCATTTATGCATTGAATAATCATTATTGTCAAGCACCTCAATGCCTACAAAATATTTTTGCAACACATTAGAGCTAAAGAGAATAATGTGCATGCAAAGTTACATGTGGATGATATTCATCATTCAGCATGGGGTACTCCCAATTTAGTTTCAAAGGTGTAGAGGGAATGTATTCTGAAGCACATCAGTGGATAGCAAATTAAAAACATTAATGGAAAAGCAAGTCAATGAACATTGGTAAGAAAGAAAAATGATTTACCTAATGTTAGATTTTTTAATTTATTTTTATTAAGTTTTTGTGGAGTTAGAAGGTATACTTATTTAGTGTGAAAGAATATAATTAATGAGTGATAAGTAGAATTTAATTGTAATTTAGGAGATATAAGGTTTGTTTTGGAATTTAAATTTTTTATTAAAGAGATATGGAGTAATAAAGATGTCTACTTTGTTAATTTTTTGAGATTTTTACATTTGAAATATTTAAAAAGCTAGAAGATTGGTTTTTATGAAAAATTAAAAAATAAATATAAGTTAAGAGCTTTTTGAAATTTTACAAATTTATGATTCTGGAGTTAAAATGTTTTCAACATGAAAGCATTAGAAAATAAAAATTTACAAGTTTCATATAATTTGAGTTATTTCTAAACTAGGGAGTTATAAGGTTTACTACTTCAAAGGTTATTATTTGAGTTCTTATAATTCTTTGAATGAGTTCCATTATGTCAAAAAATAAAATTTATTTTCTAAATCTCAACTTTTGAAAGGACCAAATTTTTCATCATGGAAGAACAAAATGAAATCAATCCTAGTTGTAGAAAAAATCTAGGATATAGTTAGTGGAATAAAGATAAAATCGAGTGAGAACGCAATAGAAATATAAATATTTGAATAAGGTGATGCAAAAGCACTTATGTTGATAACATTTGGAATAATTGATGAAATTCAACCATACTTAAGTGGAGCAAAAACTTCTAAAAAAGCATGGAATACTTTATGTAAAATATTTGAAGGGAAAAATAAAGGTACTATTCTCAATCTACAATCTCAATTTTATTCCTTAAGAGTCAATAGTGGAGAAATTATCAAACTCTTTCTTCATAAGTAGTAGATATAAAGGCCAAGTTATTAATGCTAGGAGAAAAATTAGAAAATAAATTTCTTCTTCCAATAACATTAATAGCACTTCCAGAAAGCTACAAACATCTAGTCACATTTTGCAAGTCTTAAATAAGGAAACTACATTTGATGACTTAGTCAATATTATACAAGAATATGAAGTAGAAAACTTAGTCAAACATGAAATGACTAATAATGCCTTGGTATCTAAAGATAGTACACACGCTGATATTGCTTCAACTTCAAAATACAAATCTAAATGGAACTCGAGATATTGTCAAATATGTAAGAAAAATGGTCATAGAAAATATTTTTGTGAATACAACCAAAGGAATCAATATCAAAGAAATTAGATGAATCAAGGTGGTCAAATAAAGAAATCAGTACAATAAAGAAAATATCAATGACAATATCAATACAATCCTCAACAACAACAATTTTAGCTTAAATATCCACAATATCAATATCTTTCTCAAAACCAGTATAGTCATCAACAATGTCCTTAGATAAAGTATAGAGAAGGAAATCAAAAAGGAAATTTAAATCAAGAAATTCTTGCAATTCAAGAATTAGAAGATGCATCTGAAGAAAATAAATTTAAAGCTATTATAGCAAAACTTTTGATCAATGAAGATGTATATTCTGAAGATACTAATATTGCAATTACTATAGAACATTAGGATATAGGAAAATAAAATTTAGGAAGATGACATGGAAAAATCAAAACCACGAAAGAAAAGAACACGATAAAAAAAGCAAAATAAGAAGAAGAAGAAGATCATAAAAGTACAAAAGAAGAAAACAAAAATAAATACAAATCAAAAGCAAGTACCTAAATAAGAGACTTATGGATTACATGCTAAAAACCCAGATGAAAGGACAAAGACAGAGATTGAATATGAAAACCAAGATTGAAGACTTAATTCTTCAATAACCAAATAATGTAATACAATGGGTGTTGAGGTATATTACATTATTTGGTACATGCTAAGGTACCCCATGATACCTTCATGGTACATTTATAAATAGTAGATTAGATTTGAGTCCATATTTTAAGGTGTGAATTATATTTCCCCTTTTATGTAAGTGTTAATGTACAAGAAATGCACAAGTGTCTTGTATGTAAGAGTGCAAATATGTAATGTAAATATGCGCACAAGTGTCTTCGATTAGGAGTGCATGTAGAAGTTAAAGATTCATTTAGAGGTATGCAAATGTTATAGTCAATTTTTCATAAAGTATGCAAGTGGCAAGTAGATAAGCCAAGAATCATGAGACTTGGCACATGGAGAGCAATAGTCAAGTACTTGAAGAGTCATATTACTATTTCTATATTATTAACTATAGGAAAGCATGGAAAGTGAAATCAATCTCATATATCTCACTATATGATTATAAGTGTAAGATGATCAATAAAGCTTGTATGCATTTTGAGTAATTAATAATGTAAGTTGTTCTTCATGCATAGTACATGAATGATTTTGGCTATTTACATTTATATTTTAGTATATAAATGATTTTTTTTTAATTTATCATAAGCTTTGATATACATATTAATTTTCTCATATTATTCTACTCATCATATTATTACATTGACCTTTATTATGGATATTTTATATTTTGGGACCTATGTGATATTATGAGATGTTCTGCTATAGTTTGTGGTAGTATAAAGCCTTAAAAATCCAAAAATGGGGTTTTCATTGCTTTGTAAATAATTATATAATTCTTGCTCATGCCTAGTTTGTGGCCTTGTAATATTTGAGTCATTTTTCTAAAGAACATAAAGCCTCTTTTGGTCTCACATATTTGTAATCTTATGGCATATATGAATAAGCTATGACTAATTTTTCTCTATCCTACTTCTTGTGTATGTTTGAATGCTTGGGTGTGGATCAAAATTGTGTTCATTTTCTAGCTATTAGTAGGTGATAAATGTGTTAATTTATTTCATCATGCATAGAAGAGATTTAGATCTTGTCACATTGCCTCATTAGCTTAGATTTTACTTTCAACAAATTTACTTTTCCCACATATTTACTTTTCTAGAAATATCCTTCTTCCTTTTCCTTGATGAATGCAAGTACCATGGTGATTAGAGTATAAAGGTATGCTAAATATCATATCTGACGAGGATTTGACCTTAGAAAAATCACAAAGGTTTCCCCATAAGTGCTTACAATGCTTGCTGATCTTCTCATTATGTTACTTAACATAAAGTGTGTGTGTCCAAGTGCATCATACCACCATCATAGATGTTTGAGACACAATAATACAACAATAGAAACTAAATAAAATACGTATGAACATAAACAAGTCGAAAGTAATGGCATTTATAGGATAGTAAGATTTATTGCAATAAACATTAAATTAACAAGAGCAATCTCAATTCAATACTAAAACTACCTAAAGGAAATATCCTTCTACATAATCTAATATAGTTAAACAACAAAATTTGATGGTCAAATATCCCTCAAATATATGTTAATGCTTTGTGTATCTTGAATATTCCCATGTCAAAGATGATGAAACCTCCCTAGTTCCATGTCTTCTTATGATTACTAGGAAATATAATATGCAATACTTAGTATTAGTGGTGATAACAATATCTATATCTATATGTGAAAGGTTATAGCACTCATACCATAAGAGGTCCAATTTAAATGTATGATACATGAGTACAAATTATATGATATTTGAATATTTTATTACATTTTTTTACTTATATTCTAAATTAATTATTTTTTAGGAAATTAACATGGTTAATCTACCTCCTTTCTTATAAATATTATTGTCTTGATCATGGACCAAGACATTGTCTAAAAAAGGCTAGATCTTGATGGACTAGATATATATGAAGGTGCCTTGGTAGGATAAAATCACAAGAATCAAAGTTGAACCATCATATATATATTGGAGAAAATCAATTATTATATAGAAGTTAGAGTCATGAGATCATGCCCAAAAACATTCTATATCTTGGTGGAACCTCATCTCAGGTGCCTTCAAGTGATGATTCTGACCTCATGTCCAATCTAGATGATCTCGTCAATCTAGATTCCTCCTTGCTCACTCAAGCAAGGAAATTCATCATCCAAATGATGAATTCTAAGGTGGTGATATAGACCTCAAAGGTGACCCAAAATTATTATGACGAGGAGCAGGATCATATTGCTATGTAGGGGTAATCTCGAAGTGGGTTTCCTTTTTACTAACATATCTATTTTTGCTATTTGTGTTGTCCCCTTTTGGGTTGTTTGGTTTCTAGTCCCTTTACCCTTTATTTCCACTATTTTTCTATCTATTGAGGGTTTCCAGCTTTGGATTCCCACTTTTTTGTTGGACTATAAAAGTTTTGGGGTCCCTTGTAAAACCCCCTTTTACTAATCAAAAAAGAAAAAATTACCATATTTTGATGATGAGAAATCATTAAATGAGGAACTATTCTATGATGAAATTTTGGACATAGGTAATTTACAAGAAGATAAAAGTGATTTTAAATAATTTATTAACAAAATAGAATTATAAATTTATTAGTGCATGATAAATTGGAATTAAAAGTATCTTCAACTAGGGAACAAGTTTAAAATGAAGGTTATATGTAGACTCTATACATTGATTGTGTATAAATTAGAAATGATGTAAGTGTTAGAATTAGAATTACCAATCCATGAAAGAATTATTTGGTGAATTCCTTTTAATGACTATTCAATTTTACAAACAATATGTTTGAAGACAAAGCATTATACCTTGGGATATAGAAAGTAGAAAAAGTAGGTATCAAATACCTAAAGTTATTTGATGACATAGAGTTGGTTGTTCACTAGGTCAACCCATTTTACATTAGTAATAACAAATAAATCAAGTCATATAAACACATTGTTTTGGATCTACTCAAATCTATGGAACCAAATATTTTGGTAGTTCCACAGGAACAAAACCAAGGGGTTAATGAGCTACACCATGGATACTTGTTTTTGACCTTATAACTAGAATATGGAACTATTTAAAAAGACCAAATGTAATTTTTGGACTGGTCGTTCCAAATAATAATGATCACTATCATTCATTTAGCAATGATGAATAGATAAAATATTTCTTACTCTAATAAGCTTAATATACTAAAGGGTAATAAATTTGTAGATGACATCAAGCATGGTATTATAATATTAAAAATAAATAGTTTTCTCAAGGGCTTGATCACACTAGAAATTTTATTTAATTTGGATGACTATGCCAAGAAAAAAATTTAAGTAAAATCATCAATATATGACAACCCAACTTATAAATGCCAAATTTTTATTGTTAGAAAAATATTATATAGACAAATTTATTTTCAAATAACTTAGCAGGTCATTTTTTCTAAAAAAACATCTCATATTTTAGGAGCCATATGTTCATGAAGGGTTATTTGATTCAGTTGATTCTTGGACAAACTTGTGCAGAATTTGAAGAGAAATAAAACTATTGATCATATGAAGGAATCTATGAAATATTGAGGGAGATACCACCCTATGAAGTCAACCATCTAGAACAAGGGCAGTGATGATTTTTCAAGTCATGAAAAAAAAATTTAAAATGTTTTTCAGCTAGGGTTCAGATGATAGCAAAAGAAATGAAAGGCTAGGACTTCAGTGAAGTAAGAAACTCTATCTGGGCATAGAATTTTTTAGCTAAGTTTTTTTCCCTTCTTTATCATAGAAATTTAGCATGCAAATTATTATAATTTTTTATCAAATATTATACTTGTTATAGGACATTCTGATAAATTTCAATAGATTTTGAGTTTTACTTTCTTTTCCATGGACCAATTTATAATTAGATCCTTAGAATCATATCTAGTAGTAGAGGTTAGTGATCACACCTTAGAGAGATCCTTATTTCTCCAAAGTAGGGCAATTTTTGGTAAATTTAATGGGTACTAGCTAGGGATTTCAGCCTTGAGAAAATGGATTGATAGGAGTTAGAAGTCTCCAGGAGTGATTCTATCATTTCTTCCCAAAGGTTTCTTCCTAGCCATTTTTTTTCTAGGCAAGAAAGAGAAAATTTCCTAAAAGCGGGTCTTTGGTTTATGGGAAGAGTAGGACTCTTCATTGCTTGCTAGTATGAAGGCTTTTCACCTAAAAATATAAATCTATCCCTAGTACCAGTCTGGGTTAGGATGTTTGGGTTACCCATTAAATTTTTGGAAATAGATACCTTCAAGGAAATAGAGAACACTCTAGGATAATTTCTTGAGATTTTAGATACTATGAAAGATGTATTCTTGACTATTTATGCTCGGATATTAGTCATGATTGATATAAGTAAAGCTTTACCAAAATCATTCATTCTTAAGTATGGGTATAAGATGTGGATCCAAACCATATATTATGAAAATATCTCTTATATGTAGAAGATGTCATGACGTGGGGCATAATAAGATATCATGTCCTAAGAAGAGCCCAACAGAATTATATGTAGAAAACTATAAGAGAAATTTAAAAATGGATATGGATAAACATGGTTTTCAGCTTACAAAAAATAAATCTAGAAAAATAAAACAAAATAAATAGTGGATATCGATAAGGAAGGATAATTGAAGAAATACTAAATATTTTGAGGCTTTAGCCTATGAAGAAAAAGTAGAATAAAACTTAGAGGACACAGTACAACAGGTTCAAAATATTAATAATAAATCGTATATTCAATATGATCCTGATTTAGGGAAGAACATTCTAAAATAACGTAAGGAATGTGTCTCATTAGATTTTGAAGACTCTCTTGAAGTACCATGCACCATTGAAGAGAAAAAAATTGGTAAATACAATGCATTTTTAGAAGTTAATACCTCTACCATTAATAAGGAAATACTAGAAAATAAGGAGGACAAGTCAAAAACTTCTATAGTAGAGCCAAGAGAGGATAAATATGATGAAAAATAAAAATGTGAAAGAATATTAAAGAATAGAATAATAATACCTACTCTTGATATAGGTAAGTCAAAAAGAGGAAAACCCTCAAATTATCAAGCAAGATTGAGGGAAGCAAGAACAAACATAGAGAAAGGAACACAAACTAAGTTGGATGAACTTCTCTTTACTAAACGTAAAAATGGTATTGGTAATACACAAGCAAGATCAATAGCCCCTAATGATACATGATTATCATCTCATGCAATATAAAGGGGTGCTAATACCCCCTCAAAGAAGAGGTGTATCAAGGGCCTTTGATTAAATAATATGTTGGAAATTTTGAGTAGTTGTGTTGTCATTGATGTCAAGAGTCAGTGTTAGTGATCAGTGCAGGATTTGGCAAAAGGAGGGTTAAAATATTTATATTTTAAGCCCAAGAGATTTGGTTTAAGAGCTTCACATGATTGGTCAAAAGGATGGTTAAATACCCTGAAGGAAAGGGATACCTAGGCCTAAAGGAAATAATATTATAATATTTATTATTATAATATTAAAGGAGGTCAAATAAGGTCTAAGGGTGAAAGAGAAAAATACCTAGGCCCAAAGGAAATAATATTATAATATTTTTTATTATAATATTAAAGGTTAAAAATAAAGCCTAAGGTCATTTATAAATTATTTATAATATTTATATTATAAATTAATTTATAAAATAATATTATTTAAACCCTAAAGTTAGGGTGGGTGCAAATTCATTTTAAATATTTCTTCCTCCCCATCGACGTTCGAAGGTGCTTGGCATATGGTATAAATACCATAAGACTTACCAACAAAAAGCAAGTCTCTGATTTCATGCATGTGCGAAAAGGTAAAGTTGATTAATGCGAAAATTTGTGAGCATAAGAAGAGGATATTATTTTTTTAAAAGGCAATCAAAAATAATGATGAATAAGTTGGTCAAGGCATAGAGCCTTGTCACCAACCAACTGGTTGGGCTAGTGGCAAGTGGTCGGTGTGTAAGGCGCAGGGAGAGCGGAGGTTCCACGTTCGAGTCTCGACGGTTGCGAAAGGGCAAGGTTTTTTTTTTTATTTTGGCATCGGATCGAAGGTACTAAGCGCACGAGGTGCTTTTCCCTCCCAAGTGAGCGCCTAGCTCATGCGGTGGTTAGGCCGCGGCTAGGGCGCTGGCGATAGCGTGACCTAGGATCGAATCCCACCGAGTGGCGTGCAAAGGTACTTTAATTTTTTTTTATTGTTTATGTTGAGCGCATGGTCAAAGGTCTAAGGTTGCATTGTGAGCGCCTAGGGAGATATAAGGAGGTTAAGGTAAATTTTATTTTTACCTTAGTTAAAGGTGGTAAATGTTTTAATTTTGATTTAAAAGGTGAATTGCATTATTTCTGATTTGTGATGGTTAATTATTTTTGAAATGCAATTTTTGAGTAGGGAGACATAAGTAAGAAATTTGGATTAATCTATGCATTAAATTTTTGAAGGAGGTTATAGTGAAAGTGAGTAATTGGAATCTTTGTTTGAGAAGTTTGGAGATTATAAGGTGTACTTGAGACTTGATAATTTTTGTATAGTGAATTAATTTTTGAGGAGAATATTTGTGGAGATTTTGAGATAGATTGTTGCTATCTAACCTTGAGATTGGCAAAGAAGATTTGATTGTGATTGAGACAGGTTTTGAAGACATATCTCCATAAAAACAAAAGGTATGGGCACATCTTCCTTATGAGTGAAATATTGTTGGCTTGAATGTTGTGAAATGCAAAGTTGGAGTGAAAAGGATTGTTTGATAAGCATTGTTGGAAATGTTTGAGTGAGTTTTCATGTGCATGATTGGTGAATGTTTGTGAGAACATTTGAGTGTGAGATTGAGAACTATCTTGAACTAGGGTTTGTGAAAGATCATGAGTATCATTGTTATCTGATTGAGAACTATCTTGAGCTAGGGTTTGTGAAAGATCATGAGTATCATTGTTATGTGAGGTTGAGAACTATCTTGAGCTAGGGTTTGTGAAAGATCATGAGTATCATTGTTATGTGAATTTGGAATCATCTTGAGTCAAGGTTTGAGTTCCATAGTGTGAGTTGTTGGAAGTATAGTGAAACACTTGGTTAGGGTTTGAAAGCAAGTTGTGTTTCATTGAGTGAATGGTTGAGTGAAGTTGGATGAGCATTATTGATTGAATGCATTGGAGTGATAGTTCAAGTTCTGTGAAACAAATTGTTCTTTATTCTAAATTGATTTGAAAGAGAGTTTGGAAGTGATTGAGTGTTTTGTGAGTGTGAAACATATTGAGTCTCTAATCATTCTCTATATGTTTTTGTGGTTAAACAAGATTCTGAGTGAAACTTGTTTGTGTTATTGAAGAGGTTTTCTGAAAGAGATTAAGTTGAGTTTTGTATGCAAGTTTTGCAATTGATTTGAATAAGCTTTTGTGAAAGCTAGTGGACAGATTTGAGTAAGTCCTAGAGGGGACTTAAGGACAGAGTTAAGCAAGATTTTGTGAAAGCTTGTGGGAGATTTGAGTAAGTCCTAGAGGGGACTTAAGGATATATTTGTGTGAGATTTTGTGGAAGCTTACAAGAGATTTGAGGTAAGTCTTGGTGAAGACTTGTTGAGCAGATTGGACAAGTTCTAGAGAGGACTTGTTGGATATATTTGAGGTAAGTCTTGGTGAAGACTTGTTGAGAAGATTGGACAAGTTCTGAGAGGACTTGTGGATAGATTTGAGGTAAGTCTTGGTGAAGACTTGAGAAGATTAGCAAGTTCTTGAGAGGACTTGTGGATAGATTTGAGGTAAGTCTTAGAGAAGACTTGAGAGCAGATTGAGCAAGTTCTTGAGAGGACTTGTGGATAGATTTGAGGTAAGTCTTTGAGAAGACTTGAGAGCAGAGTTGATTGATTGATTTGTTCAAGCTTTGAGTTAAGGCTTGGGGCAGATCTAGCAGAGTTGATTTGTGATTGGATCAAGCTTTGTGTTAAGGCTTGAGGATATATTTGAGGATAGATTTTGGTGTAGATTTGAGGGTAGATTTGTGCTAGACTAGAGATATACTTGTGAGAATATTTGTGCTAGATCGAAAGGATAGTGTTTAGTGTAGATTTGAGATAGAGATTGAGCAGAGTTGAGAGTAAGCTTTGGAGGTGATAGAGTAGAGGATAGTAGTCTCTAGTGGATAGAGATCCATTAGCCAGGGTAGTGAGGATAGAGGTCTTCTGAGTGAGGATAGAGGTCTTTAGTGGAGAGAGATCCACAAGCCAGTGCAGTGGAGGTAGTAGTCTTCTAGAGGATCACCAGCCAGAGCAAAGGAGAAGGAGTTCTCCTATGGATAGAGATCCACGAACCAGAAAGGGGAAAGAGTTCTCCTATGGATTGGTGTCCATGAACTTGATTAGGGGATTGGTGTCTCCTTTGGATAGAGGTCCATAAACATTGTAATAGGGAAGGATTCCCAAGAGATTTGTTGAGAAAATTTTAGTGAAATATTTTCTCCGTGGAGTAGCCCACATTGGGTGAACCACGTTAAATTGGTGTCTCTATTGTGTGTGATGATTTGTGCATTGCTTTGATTACTGTTGTTGATATTGCCATTGATTATATTGGATAATATTGTTTGGGAAAGAAAAGTAAAAAGTGGTCTTATATTGTTCACCCCCCTCTCAGTATAAGCTTGTGTTCTTCAATTGGTATCAGAGCGGGTTCCTTCGGAAGAGTTTAACAACTTGAAGGAAAATCTTATAGGAACACAGATGGATTCTCAGAGTGGATCTTTAGGGAATAAGGCACCATTGTTCGATGGGAACAATTATGCATTTTGGAGTGTGAGAATGAAGATTTACCTAATGGCACTAGGAAATGATATATGGCAAGCAGTTGAGGATGGGTACACACCGCCAGCTACTCCACCTACAGATAAATATGGTAAGCTCCTACAACTGAATAATTCAAAGGCAATGAATGGAATATTAAATGGTTTATGTGAAACAAAGTTTGTAAAAGTTATGCATTGCACATCAGCAAAAGAGATTTGGGATAAGCTAAAAAGTATATATGAGGGAGACAAAAAGGTCAAGATGGAAAAATTGCAAAATCACAAGAAAACATTTGAAGACCTAAATATGAAGGATGAGGAAGACATTGCTTCATACTTACTTCGTGTGGATGAGGTTGTTAACTCCATGCAAGGACTTGGGTTTAAAGTTGAAGAAAAAGATGTTTGTCAAAATATTTTAAGGTCACTCCCTAAGAGGTATAGTGAAAATATTTCAGCCATAGAAGAGTCAAAAGATATTGAACTTTTGACAAGGGATGAGTTACATGGAATTCTCACAGCTTTTGAGATGAGAATAAAAGAGGAGTCTATCCCCCAGAAAGAAGCAACCTTCAAAGTTACAAAGAAGACAAAGGGTAAGAAGTCAGATTCAAGTAATGAGTTATCCAATGATGAAGAAGCAAACTATGGCAGAAGGAACAAGGACACAAGAAAGTATAAAGGTACAAAAATAGTTAGGTGTTTTAATTGTGGTAAATATGGTCACTATGCATCTGATTGTCCAGAAGCTAGAAGTAGCAATGATGAAGAGAAATAGGATCATAAGAATAGGGAAACAGGAAAACATAGGTATCAAAATAAAAGTAGGGATGGACAAGGCAAGCAAGGAAAGAAGTTCTTCCAAAGGTATAAGAAGAGTTTTTATGCAGATAAGGTAGGTAAGAGTTCAAGTGATAGTGATGGAAGGTCCTCAGATAATGAAGAAGAAGAAATTCTATTTTTGACAGTAGAAAAATAAGATGTTAGAAAAAGGGCACCAATAATTCTCAAGTGTTTTAGGTGTGGTAACTTTGGTCATCTTGAAGATAGTTGTACAAGGAATGGGTTCAGTTTTAGTGAAGATGAATATGAAGATGCTCTTGAAGGTCCAGAAGAAGAAAGTCTACTTATGGCAATAGAAGAAGAAGGAAGTGCTCCTATTGAAGATAAATCATAAAAGAATGAAGATGATCTTAAAGATAAAAAGGAATAGAGGAAGAATCAGAGGAAGGAGAAGTTGATCTTGAGGGTGAGCTTATTTCTGCTCTTAAGGAATTAAGGAAGGTAAGAAAGTAGAACTCAAAACTCAAGCTTCAATTTCAAGAATGTGATGAAGAGAAAGGAAAGCTTATAGAATATCTAACCAACTCAATAGCTAAGACAAGGAGATTTAAAGAGAAGTTAGAGGTAAAGGTTTTAGAATGTGAAATATTAGAGCATGAGGTAGCTTCACTAAGGAAGGAAGTAAAAGAGTCTAAAAACAAGCTACACAGGTTTGGGAGAAGCTCAAAGACCTTGGATAAGATTATCAAGGTACAAATATCTTCATCAAACAAGACAGGACTTGGTTTTGAACAAGAACATAGAGAACAAGGAGAGGAGTCAATCTCAAGCTCCAAAGAAGAAGAAGCTTTAGAAGAAGAGAGTGTAAGAGAAAGTGAGACTTCTAAGGATAAGTTGGAAAATAGAAAGTTCAACAAGGAAAGGAACAATGCACAAATGAGGAACATATGGAACATGAAACAACATAGGGAAGAAGAGACTAAGAGACCAATGGGGTCAAGGCAAGGTTTCTTCAATGGATGTTGCTTCTCATGTCATAGGTTTGGTCACAAGGCTACATAGTGCAGGACACATGAAAAACAGGGATATGGTTTCACTAAAAGGAATTTCAGAAATGGGCATCTCTTTCAAGGGTATTGCTACTCTTGTAATCAGTTTGGTCATAAGGCAGTTAATTGTAGGGTTCATGATAGGAATGGATATGGCTTCACCAGGAGGAACTACAAGATATTTGCACCTTCAAGGAATCACAACATTAAGTGTTATAAGTGCAATAATGTTGGGCATATGGCTAAGTGGTGTAGAGTAGAAATTCTAGAGATAAGCAGGAACAGGAATATTTAGAGGAATCAGAAGGATCAGTTGAGGAAGAAGGTGGACAAAGGTAAAGAGCAATGTATGTTGGGAGTAGAGATACTCCCACCCCAAAATTAACCACCTCAAAGAGAGGAGGTGGGTGAGGGGCTGAGCTAAGAGTCTTATATTTAGCCCCAAGCCCCAAAGGTGGCCCTTTGCCATTGATGTCAAAGGGGGAGAGATTTGAGTTAGGGGGAGAGCATTCAATCAGGGGGAGCAGTTTCTCAGGGGAGCAGTTTTTGAAAAAGGAAAAAGGAATGGTTACAGAAAAAGGGTTGCCATCAATGACAAAGGGGGAGATTGTTGGAAATTTTGAGTAGTTGTGTTGTCATTGATGTCAAGAGTTAGTGTCAGTGATCAGTGCAGGATTTGGCAAAAGGAGGGTTAAAATATTTATATTTTAAGCCCAAGATATTTGGTTTAAGAGCTTCACATGATTGGTCAAAAGGATGGTTAAATACCCTGAAGGAAAGGGATACCTAGGCCTAAAGGAAATAATATTATAATATTTATTATTATAATATTAAAGGAGGTCAGATAAGGTCTAAGGGTGAAAGAGAAAAATACCTAGGCCCAAAGGAAATAATATTATAATATTTTTATTATAATATTAAAGGTTAAAAATAAAGCCTAAGGTCATTTATAAATTATTTATAATATTTATATTATAAATTAATTTATAAAATAATATTATTTAAACCCTAAAGTTAGGGTGGGCGCAAATTCATTTTAAATAATTCTTCCTCCCCGTCGACGTTCGAAGGTGTTTGGCATATGGTATAAATACCATAAGACTTACCAACAAAATGCAAGTCTCCGATTTCATGCATGTGCGAAAAAGGTAAAGTTGATTAATGCAAAAATTCGTGAGCATAAGAAGAGGATATTATATTTTTAAAGGCAATAAAAAATGTGATAAATAAGTTGGGTCACCAACCGACTGGTTGGGCTAGTGGCAAGTGGTCGATGTGTAAGGTGAAGGGGAGAGAGGAGGTTCCGTGTTTGAGTCTCGACGACTGTGAAAGGTTAAAGTTTTACTTTTTTTATTTTAGTGCTAGATCAAAGGTACTAAGTGTATGAGGTACTTTTTCCTCCCAAGTGAGTGCCTAGCTCATCCGATGGTTAGGCCATGACCAGGGCACTAGTGAAAGTGTGACATGGAATCGAATCCCATCAAGTGGTGTGCAAAGGTACTTTGATTTTTTTTTATTGTTTATGTTGAGTGTGTGGTCAAAGGTCTAAGGTTGCATTGTGAGCACCTAGGGAGATATAAGGAGGTTAAGGTAAGTTAGCGTACTGTTTATTATTTGTCTGTATTACATTATTAGGCTGCTGTTACAACTTCTGTAACAGTGTTTTGTTTCAGCCGGTGACTATTCCCGGCATTGTAATATTTATTTAAACAGGCTGCTGCATAATAAAATACTAGTTCACATTTTCTATCATGGCATCAGAGCCAGTGACGTGAAGGGAGAGGTTGGAGGCGGACAGAAAGTGTTGTGCATTTTTTTTTGTTGAACGCGTTTTCTTTCACGCCATCGCGTGCTGTGGGAGAAGAAAAACAAAAAAAAAATTCCAGGACACAGGCACTGGTTTTGCTGCGGACGCAGGTGGCGCCCCCCCGCTTCCCTGTTCACTGTCGCAAAGGAGGGACGCTCCGCTCCCCCGCGTCGACGTCCGCGCGCAGATGTCTCCCTTTGACGTCCACGCAGACGCGTCGCGACACAGAGGAGGGAACCCCTCCCCGCGCATAGGTCATGACAGACGTTGAAGCTGACAGCGTACATCGCTATGCAGACGTGTCGTACGCATCCCACGTGTTGACGTCGCGGATGACATCGTGCGCGTCCTGCACGGAGGAGGGAGGAGCCCCCCCACCCCCTCGTTGGCTTGTGATGGGGAAGTAGAGGAGGGACCGCGCAGGCCCCCCCCGTTGAAGGCGGAGCGAGGGGCAGCGATCTGTCGCGGGTGACCAACCCCCCCCGTGTTGAAGGCGGCCCGGGCGGAATTTTTTTCTTCGAAAAAAAAAAAAAAAATCAAGGAACGCAGGCAGCAGACGGGGGAACAGACGCGGACGGGGAACCCCTGGAACGTCCACGCAGACGGGCGATTTGCAGAGGAGGAGGAACCAGGTGTTCAAAAAGGAGGGCTCCATTGATCCCTCCGGATCAGCCCGCTAGCTCACTTGGCAGTGAGCTGTGCGGTAAGGCTCAGGGAGCCTGTAGGTCGGGGGTTCAAATCCCGCCGACTCCCCCCTAAGGTATAATTTTTTTTTGCAAAGTTTTTTAATTATTATTTTTTAATTAAAATTTTTAATTTTAATTTATTTTTTATAGTTTTTAAACTTTATAAATTAAAATTTAATTTTAATTTATTTTTTTATAAGTTTTAAAACTATATAAATTAAAATTATTTATTTTAATTTTAAAAATATAGTAATTATTAAAATGCTTTGTTAAAAGAGAATTTTTTAAGGGGGGATATTTTTTCAAAAAAAATCAAAGGGGGATTGTCAGTATTTTTCTAAAAAAGCAATTTGGCGAATTGTAAAAGGTGCATTTTCGGCTGTGACCGACACCTTGTGGGTTATTCTTTTGGGCAATTTTTTTTTTGTATGATGCATATTTCATTTCTGCACTATAACATTAAAAATTAAAATCAAAACACTCCCTAAGTCCCCAGAATAATTAAAACCCATCCGTGCAATTAATTGCACTGTAGCGTTCGGTATTTGCGATACCTACGGCCGACACTTACAGGTAAAGTCGTCGTGATTTGGCTCATCGTATCCGCAGCCTAATATAGCTGCTACAATGACGTCTGAGCTTGTTCTCTATAAATCGTCGGGGAGAGATAAGTTAGCCATTTTTGCATTTTTTTACTCCATCCACTACCCTTTATCGCACTTGTGTTTAGGCGTAAATCCGACGTGTCGTATTCTTCATAGTGTTTAGGGGAAGTTACGCCCCACGCATGAGAAGAATCTTCTATGGTAGGTGCCATCAACAAGGCGATTCCCTTTCAGTACCGCTTATGTTCCACGTATCGTATGATCTCTAAAACTCACCTATAGTCTCCCTCACGTAAGGGCGGGTGATTTTTGTTGATCTTTCTAAATACCTATAGTTTCCCTCACGTAAGGGCGGGTATTTTGTATGGTATAATGGCCTAGCAAAAGGTATATCGAAATGGGGACCAATTGGTGATATAAGGAACCTTCACTATGGCCACTGTTGCAAAGTTGATGACTGATCTGCATTAGTTATTGAAAGGTCCAAATTATACACCATGGAAACATAAGATGAAGGCAGTTCTCCAAATGGAAGATTTTTGGGATATTGTTACTGGAGTAGCAACTAGGCCTTCAACAACAGTAGGATCCATAGGTCCTTCCGCAGATCAGATAGCTTTTGACAAGAAAGACAGTCGAGCAAAGGTGCTCATCTTGTTTGCTATTTCAGATGAAGTGCAACCTCATATAGCTGACAAAGCAAGTGGTAAAGAGGCATGGGATGCCCTTCAAACCATCTATGAGGGAAAGAATTATTCCACCATTCTTCATCTTCAAAAACAACTTCATAACCTGAGTTTAAGACAGGGTGAAACAGTTGAACTCTTTCTGTGCCGAGTGTCTGAATTGAAAGAGAAATTGAATTCTTTGGGAGATACTGTGGATGAAAAGCTTCTCATTTCACTTGTGATGAGAGCTTTACCTTCTTCATTTTATATGTTGATAACCTCCATCCAGGTGTCTCAACGACAAATTACCTATATCGAGTTGGTCAATCTGCTTCAACAATAGGATGCACGCCAACTTCACAAGGATGATTCTTCCAATGCAGCCTTATACACCAACAGGCAGGGTTCTAGGAAGAAAGGTAATGGGCAAAAAGGAGGCAAATTTCAGAAAGGAGGAAATTCTCAACAGGATACGAAAGGAAAACCCAAACAACCTCAACAAAAGAAGAGGTGGTGCAAGATCTGTGAGAAAGACAACCATGACACCAACAGGTGTTGGCATAAGAACAAGTAAAAAGGCCAAAACAAACCACAAAATAAAAACAAGCAACCCCAGGTGAATGTTGCTATTAAAGAATCTGACTCAGATTCTGAATGGGCACACAAGGTGCTCATGACTACCACAGATTCCACACAGAGGGATCCTGTTTGGTATGTCGATTTTCAAGCTAGCAAACATATGACTAGCGACAGATCGTGGTTTGAATCATTTGTGGCCAAGGAGGGCAAACCTGTCACCATTGCTGATGATAAAACCTATAAGGTTCAGGGAGAGGGTACAGTTTCAGTCACTCTTCCTGATGGCAAGTGTCAGATTGACAAAGTCCTCTATGTTTCGGGATTGGCTAACAATTTGTTGTTAGTCACACAAATCCTGGATAGAAATATGGTTGTCAACTTTCGTGTTGAGAATGGAAAGAAGTGTTGTACTATTACCAGGAAGGGTAAGCAGATTGCAACAACTTCATATAAGCATGGCTTATTTGCACTAGATGCTATCTCTACTCCACATGTTGCCATGACTGTATCTACCAAGGAGGCAACTTCCCTATGGCACAAGAGATATGGGCATCTTAGTTTTGGCTACTTACTTGAGCTCAACAAGTATGAGATGGTAAAGGGTCTTCCTTCCCTTTTCGCCACATTGCCAGTGTGCTCCGATCTGCACGGGGAAAGCGACATAGAGTACCATTTGAGAAGAGCTCTACAAGATAAAGAAAACCTCTGGAGTTAATTCACACAGATCTGTGCGGTCCTTTCACACCCAACAGTTGTGGAGGGAAGAGGTACTTTTAGTTAGTCATAGATGACTACTCACGAAAGATGTGGGTTTTCTTTCTCCAACTGAAATCAGAAGCTTTCGCATTCTTCCAGCAGTTCAAGAAATCCGTTGAGGAGTCAGGAGCTTCTATTAAAACCCTCCGCTCAGATCGAGGGGGAGAGTTTACCTCTAATGAATTTTCTGCATTCTTAGATAAGCATGGAATCAAGAGACAGTTAACAACTGCCTATACTCCTCAGCAAAATGGAGTTGCTGAAAGAAGGAACCGTTCTATCATGGAAATGGTTCGTTGTATGCTCACAGGAGCTACTCTTGGGCAACAATATTGGGAAGAAGCTGTCACCACTATAGTATATCTGTTGAATAGGGCACCCACAAAGGCCCTAAAAGGAATGACTCCACAGGAAGTATGGAGTGGTCGAAAACCCTCCATATCTCATCTACGTATTTTTGGATGTCACGCTTTCATGCACATACCGAAAGAGAAAAGGAAGAAGCTAGATGAGAAAACACTGAGATGTATTTTTCTTGGTTATTCTGAGCACTCTAAAGGATATCGTTTGATAGATCCTTTGACCAAGAAAATTCATATCAGCAGAGATGTTGTCTTTGATGAATCTTTCACATCACAGAGCACATCTAAAGTACACCAAGATATTGTGGAATCTAAGGAAGAGAATATTCCTTCGTCAACACAGACAGGAGGTCCTTCTACATCTTCTTCAACTCCATCGAAGAAGAATCCTAAATGGTGTACAAATACAATCGGAGATGCAAATTTATCCACTCCTCCCAATTTGAATTTGGATAGACCTCGTACACGCAGTATGGCTCAAAAGGAAAAAGAAGCCAAAGAAACTGGTGAGGTTGATGATCTTTGTCAATCTTTTGAGGAACTTTCTGTAACTCCAAGTACAGAAGTAGAGGATATGGATATTGATGATGACAGGGTGTTCATGTCTACCATAGATGGTCTTGAACTTGCATCAGTGCAAGATGCTCTTAGTGAGCCTCAGTGGAAGGCCGCTATGGATACAAAGTATGAGTCTTTGATGAAGAATAAAACTTGGAAGCTTGTTGATTTGCCGCATGGAAAGAAACCCATTGGCTGCAAATGGGTATATAAAGTCAAGTACAAGGCAGATGGAACAATTGATAAGCATAAGGCCCATCTTGTTGCAAAGGGCTATGCTCAAAAAGAAGGCATTGACTACGAGGAAACTTTTGCACCTACTGCTCGGATGACCACAATTCGGGTTATGTGTGCTATGGCAGCACAATATGGGTGGAAAGTTCACCAGATGGATGTCAAAAGTGCCTTTCTAAATGGTGATCTCCAAGAAGAAGTCTAGATGACTCCGCCTGAAGGATTTGAAGTGGAAGGCCAAAAGCAGAAGGTTTGCAAATTGGTCAAATCCTTATATGGTCTGAAACAAGCTCCTCGAGCTTGGTATATAAAAATGGAAAATCACCTTATGCAGCATGGATTTAAGAGATGTCCGTCAAATGCAAACCTCTATTTCAAGAAATAGGGTTCGAGATAGTGTTGCTTGTACTCTATGTGGATGATCTGCTCATTACAGGGAGTTCAGAAACTATGATCTCTACTGTCAAAAGAAACTTGTGCAAATCTTTTGAGATAACAGATCTCGGACTTCTCCATTACTTGTCTTGGTCCGGAATTCAGCCGGAAGGAGCACACCATCAAAGTGTCTCGGAAAAAATATGCCAAGACATTGCTTGGAAAAATATCGCATGACCGATTGCAAGCCAATGGCAACTCCGATGGAGAATGGACTTCGATTATCGCGATATGATGATTCACCTCGGGTAGATGGTACTCTCTATCGACAGTTGATTGGGAGTCTCATATATCCGACCAATACTAGGCCGGATCTCATATTTGTCGTCAACTATCTTTCGAGGTTCATGCGGGAGCCTAAGACCACTCATTGGAAAGCAAAAAAACGTGTTCTTCACTATGTCCGTGGTACTATGGAATATGGCCTAGAATACAAGAGGAACAACAAATTCTTCTTGCAAGGATACACGGACTCCGACTATGCCAGATCATTTGATGACCGTAAGTCAACTTCTGGATACATTTTTCATCTGGGATCCGGTCCTGTCTCTTGGCACAGCAAGAAGCAACAGGTGGTTGCTATCTCATCAATAGAGGCAGAGTATCGCACCGCACGTGAAGCTATGTGCGAAGTGATATGGTTACGTCGCATTCTGACAAGTATGGGCCATCCATCAAAATCTCCAATACACTTATTTTGCGACAATCAGGGTGTTCTGAACCTCGTCAAGAATCCCATCCATCATGAAAGAACAAAGCACATTGACACACAATGTCATTTCATTCGATATGAAGTTCCAAAGCACCGAATTCAGCTTCAGCACATTCCCACCGATGCTCAAGTTGCAGACATTTTCACTAAGGCACTTGGACGTGTCAAATTTGAATTTTTTCGCAGCTCACTTTGTATAGAAAAATAATGTAAGGGGATGTTAGTATAGCTATTAGTTATTACATTACCCAAATAATGTAATAAAGGGGGATGTTAGCATACTGTTTATTATTTGTCTGTATTACATTATTAGGCTGTTGTTACAACTTCTGTAATAGTGTTTTGTTTCAGCCGGTGACTATTCCCGACATTGTAATATTTATTTAAACAGGCTGCTGCATAATAAAATACTAGTTCGCATTTTCTATCAAGGTAAATTTAATTTTTACCTTAATTAAAGGTGGTAGATGTTTTAGATCTGATTTAAAAGGTGAATTGCATTATTTTTTATTTGTGATGGTTAATTATTTTTGAAATGTAATTTTTTATTAGGAAGACATAAGTAAGAAATTTGGATTAATCTATGCATAGAATTTCTTAAGGAGGTTATAGTGAAATTGAGTAATTGGAATCTTTGTTTGAGAATTTTGGTGATTACATGGTGTACTTGAGACTTGATAATTTTTATATAGTGAATTAATTTTTGAGGAGAATATTTATGGATATTTTGAGATAGATTGCTGCTATATAAGATTGAGATTAGGAAAGAATATTTGATTGTGGTTAAGACAAGTTTTGAAGACATATATCCATCAAAACAAAAGTTATAGGCACATCTTCCTTATGAGTGAAATATTGTTGGTTTGAATGTTGTAAAATGCAAAGTTGGAATGAAAAGGTTTGTTTGATAAGCATTTTTGGAAATGTTTGAGCGATTTTCCATGTGCATGATTGCTGAATGTTTGTGATATTGAGAACTATTTTGAACTAGGGTTTGTGAAAGATCATGAGTATCATTGTTATGTGGAGTTGAGAACTATGTTGAGCTAGGGTTTGTGAAATATCATGAGTATCATTGTTATGTGAGATTGAGAACTATCTTGAGATAGGGTTTGTGAAAGAACATGAGTATCATTGTTATGTGAATTTGGAACTATCTTGAATCAAGGTTTGAGTTCCATAGTGTGAATTTTTGGAAGTATAGTGAAACACTTGGTTTTGAAAGCAAGTTGTGTTTCATTGAGTGAATGGTTGAGTGTAGTTGGATGATCATTATTGATTGAATGCATTGGAGTGATAGTTCAAGTTCTGTGAAACAAATTGTTCTTTATTATAAATTTATTTTAAAGAGAGTTTGGAAGTGATTGAGTGTTTGTGAGTGTGAAACATATTGAATCTCTAATCATTCTCTATAAGTTTTAATGGTTAAACAAGGTTCTAAGTGAAACTTATTTGTGGTCTTGAAGACGTTTTCTAAAAGATATTAAGTTGAGTTTTGTATACAAGTTTTGCAATTGATTTGAATAAGCTTTTGTGAAAGCTAGTGGATAGATTTGAGCAAGTCCTAGAGGGGACTTAAGGATATATTTAAGCAATATTTTGTGAAATCTTGTGGGTATATTTAAGTAAGTCCTAGAGGGGACTTAAATATAGATTTGTATGAGCTTTTATGGAAGCTTACAAGTAGATTTGAAGCAATTCTTGGTGAATACTTGTTGAGAAGATTGGACAAATTCTAGAGAGGAGTTGTTGGACAGATTTGAGGTAAGTCTTAGTAAAGATTTGTTGAGCAAATTAAGAAAGTTCTTGAGAGGACTTGTGGATAGAATTGAGGTAAGTATTTGAGAAGACTTGAGAGCAGTTTAAGCAAGTTCTTGAGAGGACTTGTGGATAGATTTAAGGCAAGTATTTGAGAAGACTTGAGATAAGTTTAAGCAAGTTCTTGAGAGGACTTATGGATAGATTTGAGGTAAGTCTTTGAGAAGACTTGAGATAAGATTTTATTGATTGATTTGTTCAAGCTTTTAGTTAAGGCTTGGGGAAAATCTAGTAGAGTTGATTTGTGATTGGATCAAGATTTGTGTTAAGGCTTGAGGATAGATTTGAGGACAGAGTTTGGTGCACATTTAATGGAAAATTTATGATAGACTAGAGACAGAATTGTGAGCAAATTTGTGCTAGATAAAAGGATAATGTTCAGTGCAGATTTGAGATAGAGATTGAGCAAATCTAAGATCAAGCTTTGGATGTGATAGAGCAGAGGATAGTAGTCTATAGTGGATAGAGATCCATTATCCAGGGTAGTGAGGACAAAGGTATTTTGAGTGAGGATAGATAACTTCAATGGAGAGAGATCCACAAGCTAGTGCAGTGGAGGTAATAGTCTTCTAGAGGATCATCAACCAAAGAAAAGGAGAAGGAGTTCTCCTATGGATAGAGATCCACGAACTAGCAAAGAGGAAAGAATTCTCCTGTGGATTGGTGTCCATGAATTTGATTAGGGGATCAATGTATCCTTTGGACAGCGATCCATAAAAATCATAATAGGGAAGGATTCCCAAGAGATTTGTTGAGAAAATTTTAGTGAAATATTTTCTCCGTGGAGTAGCCCACATTGGGTGAACCACATAAAATTGGTGTCTCTTTTGTGTGTGATGATTTATGCATTGATTTTATTACTATTGTTGATATTTCCATTGATTATATTGGATAATATTATTTTGGAAATAAAAGTAAAAAGTGATCTTATAATGTTCACCCCCCCTCTTAGTATAAGCTTGTGTTCTTCATAATAAACCTGATATTCTTTGTATCCAGGAAACTAAAATTATAAAAGAAGAAGTTTCAAAATTTATAAAAGTTGTATGGGAAATATGTGAATGGGATTCTATGGATTATGAAGGAGCAGCAAGGCAAATTCTAACTTTTTGGAATCCTTCTATAACCTCTTGTGTAACCATTCATAAAACTAGGCATTGGATAACCTCTTTAGTCACTTGCTACTTTGCAAATATTTGTTTTATACTTATCATATTTATGGACCTACAAATTCAAGAAATATTTGCTACTTTGCAAATATTTGTTTTAGTCCCTCTGGAGTGGGATTGAAGCCTTTATGAGAAGTAAATATCAAGAAATCTAATTCACGATCATAGAAAATTTTAATTTAGTAAATTAACCCAATGTATGAGAGATTTATTAGCTTTTATTGAAAACAATAATCTATGGAAGGTTTAGTTTGAAGAAGATAAATATACTTGGAACAAAAATAGGGCATGCCAGAACCTAATAGCAAAAAAATTAGACAAATGTATACTCTCATATCATTGGCTAGACAAAGGAACTTGTGCTAAAATTAATACCTTGACAAGGATTGATTTAGATCACTAACCAATAAGAGTTCAAATGGTGGTAAGTGAATTCAAAAAGAGAACATATTTTAAATATGAGTAGATGTGGGAAGACCATCCTCATTTTGTTGATATGATAGCACAAACATGGAATTCTTCAGGAAATGGTGGGTTGTATGCTCTTCCAAAACAAATTAAATCTATAACATCTAGATTAAAAGAATGGAACAAGAACACTTTTGGAAATATTTTTGAGAAGAAAGAACTTCAAGATAAACTTTCAAAATTCTAGAAGGTATTCATAATAATCCAAGCTCAAAGGAAATGGATATGCTTAGTGAATATCATAATATTTTGAGTAAGGAAGAGAAATTCTAGAGATAAAAATCTAGACAAACTTGGTTAAAAGGAGATAAAAATACAATATTTTTTATAGGATGGCTATAGTACAAATATCAACATCTAGAATTAGTAGAATTAAATCAATAGAAGGGTTTGGATTGAATATTAGAGTGAAATTAGAAAAGAGGCAAAGTCACTTTATCAGAATATTCTAGGATTAGAGGAGACTAAAGTTTGTAATTGTAAACTTCTTCAAGATGTACCTTTAGTTATAACAAATGAAGACAATAGGAAAATGATGGAGCCTATTACTCTAGAATAAGTTCATTTATCTTTTTTCTCTTTTAATAAGCATAAATCCCTAAGTCCATATGAGCTCTCTACAAATTTTTACCAATATAATTAAAATATAGTAAAGGATTATTTATTGGTGGTAGTCGAACAGTCTAGGGTAAAACAATACATACCTTATAAAATAAATGCAACATATCTTAACCTAATTCCAAAAAATAAGGATGTTGAATTGTTTGATTCTTTTAGACCCATAAGCTTATGTAATATAGCATATAATATTATCTCCAAAGTGATAGTGAATCGATTAAGTCCATTATTAGATAAATATTTTAGAAGAGCAAGGAAAAAATGTGAAAGGGAGACAAATTTTGGATGAGATCATAGTAGGTAATGAAGTTATAAATTCAATAGCTTCAATAAAAGATAAATGATCTTAAAACTTGATATGAGTAAATCCTATGGTAGGGTTAAATGGGATTTTATTTTTGTAGTTTTAAAAAAGTTTAGATTCAAGAAAAAATGGGTTAGATGGATTAAATCTTGTGTCCCTATTGTTTCTTATTCAGTTTTGGTCAATGGGTTAGTTACAAATTTTTTAAAGCCAACAAAGGCCATAAACAAGGAGATCCTCTATCTCCTTATTCATTCATTATTATGGTAGATATTTTGAGTAGGAATTTAATGAAGGCCTACAAATATGGGCTTATAAGTGGACTTAAGTTTAGTAATAACATCGACAACATCACCCATAAATAGTTTGTAGATGATACAACCCTTTTTGGAAGGGTAAGGATAAATGAGGCCAAAGCTTTGAATAACATTCTAAAGGAATACACAAGAGCATCAGGGTAAAAAGTTAATAGGATAAAATACAAAATTTACTTCCTTAACAAACTAGCTAATATCAAAGCAAGAATTTCTAGATTACTTCATATGGAGGATGAAAATTTTCCAACAACTTATCTAGGGATGCTTTTATTTGAGGGGAGAATGAGAATAGAATTATGGAATCTAGTTATTAGTAAAGTTTTGAATAAACTACCAGTATGGAAAGCTAGATGGTTATCATTACCAGGAAGAGTGTAGTTAATTAATTCAATATTACAGGCCATTCCAACATATTATATGTCATTGTATACTACCAAAATCAATTGAAAAACATTTAGTCTATATTATGTGATCCTTGTTTATGGTCAAGTTTACATGATAAAAGAAAATTTTCTTTGGTGAAATGGAGCAAGGTGTGTAATGATAAAACTAGGGGATATCTTGGTTTAAGAGTTCTTACAAATGTAAACTTAGCTACTAGGGGAATATTAATCTAGATATTGTACAAAAATAGTTAAATACAATGGGAAATAATTCTTCTAAGTAAGTATGTTGATCCCAATGACCCAAGTTTAATATTTACTACATTCTCTATACCAAATGGTCATGCTCTTTGGAATGGTTTAAAAAAATCTACTAATATAATGATTAAATATTGAAGATGGGTGGTGGGAACTGGACAAAAAAATCTACTTGGATGGATACTGGGTGTGATAAAAAACCACTCAATTTAGCTTCAATTTTATGGAACCTTGGATAAGATTACTTCAATACAAATATGGTGATAGGGTTTCAAACATTTTGTACAAGGATCAGGAAGAAAGATACAAATGAAATGAAGTTTTTTTACAAGTATACAAGACATTTATGTTAGGAGGCAACTGAGTAGAAGGATAACAATAGTGATTATTCCAAGGTGAGCCAAGTATAAATTGATTTAGGATTTGAATAGCTTAGGATAATACACAATAATAAGTGGATATAATGTAAAGCACTAACAAAATAGTAATAGAATTAGAATATGGAGAGATATTTGGGATAGCCCAAGCATTCTTAAAGTCAAAATGTTTGTTTGGCTAGTAGGTCATAGAAGAATTGTATCCTGGGATAACATTATGAAAAGGGGTTTTCATAGACCCTCTCAATGTGTTCTTTGTAAAAAGGAGGAGGAGAGTATAGACCATCTCTTGGGACATTGATCAATATTATGGAAACTATGGCAATGGATTATTAATATGTTTGGTAAATGCATGATGATGAATAGCAAACTTGAATAATGGTTAAAGCAATGGTAAAGCACTTATACAAGTGAGGCTTTATAGACAATATGGGGTATATCAAAAGATACAATAATTTAGACTATATGGATAGAAATGAATAGAAGAATATTTAAAGGAAAGGAAAGCAGTTTAGAGGTAATGAAAAGAATTATATATTTAGCCATAGAGGAGTCTAAACAAACCCTATCAACTCACACAATCCCTAATTTGGAAGTCGATAACCTTGATATATGGAGTCAAGTAATTAAATGGAATTATTGTTTTGGGTACAAGAGAAGCAAAAATAAGGCAAATAATATAAATTGGAAACCACCAAATGTGGAGTTGGTTAAATTGAATTTTTATGGAGAATCTAAAGGAAATCTAGGACCAACAAGAGGAGGAGGAATAATTAGAAATAATAGAGGAGATATTTTATCTCATTATGCTTTCAATAGTGGATTTAATACAAATAATGAAGTTGAATCTTAGGTGGATTTAGAAGGGTTAAAAATATGCAAACAAATGAAATGGAACAAAGTTTGCATGGAAGGTGATTCTCTAATAGTAATAAATGTAATTTTGAGGAAAGCAAAGGCTCCATGGAACATACAAGAGATAATTATGGAAATTCAATATCTTGCTAAAGAGTTTGAAGATATCAAGTTTACACATACATTAAGGGAAGGAAAAAAATGTATATATAGGCTATCCAATAGTGGGGTTTTGATTGAGGGTTGTGAAGTATGGTTAGAGGAAGTAGTAAGTTTAGCTAAAGCTAACAAGAAAATGTTGACTGCCTAAATCAAATAATGATTAAGATTTACTTTAATGTTTTTCATTGGTAATATTTGTTTTATTTTATAACATTAATGTATTTTCATATAAACTATTTATTATATTTTTTGTGGTTACACTTGTGTTTCAGGAAGGAAACTAGCAATCCAGATTTGGTAAAGCGGACTATGATAGTATGATGTTTTGGAAATATTACTCTACTAAGATGCAATGCATATATTGTAGATGTGAATGTTTGGTATTGTGAAGATGCTATATAAAAATATCATGTAGAATGTTGAATTCTAGATATTTGTATTCTTACAAAAAATTGAAAATATCCAAAAAATAAAAATCAAGAATTTAGATATTTTATGTAGAATGATGTAGGTTTCTAGCTAAAGCATATCAATTGAGATAAGAAGTGTATCTATTTGTAAACTCTCAATATATAAATAAGAGAGTTGTAATTATTCAAGGGTGGGGGACCTGATTAGAACCCCTTATTATCTAGTTAAAAAAAAATAAAAGAACTTAGTTTAAGACATAATGATATAATTTCTTGGAGTTATCATTACCTAAATATTTCTAACAAGAATATAGTTGATCATTCCATTTATTTAACTCCAGGAGATGGAAATTTTATCTAGAAGCAATAAATATTGTACCCTAATATCAAAGTGACGATGAGAAAAAAAAAAATTAAATTATTACAAGCATAGGTTTTCTAGATAAGTAAAAATTCAACTTGGGTTGTAAAATTAGTACCATTCTAGAAGAAGAATATTGATGTTATACTATGTGTAGATTTTTAAAATATGAACATATATTTCTAGAAATATAATCATCCACTACCTTCACTAGATTATATCTATAAACAATATCAATGTTAAAAATAATGATATTGCTTGATGAAATTTTAGGGTATAATAAAATCTAGGCTAAGGATGAGTATCAATGCAAAATAAAATCTACCACCAAATTGGGAATGTTTGTGTATCAAAGGATTCAATTTATACTTTAAAATGTAGGGGCCACTTTTCAATGCACAATGGATATTCCATTTTTTGGGCTTGCTAATGAAATAATCCTAGCATATTTGGACAACTCAATTATATTTTCAAAATATAGAAAGAAGCAAATTGGATGTCTATGTAAAGTATTTTAACGATAAAGGTGATATGGAATCTCACTAAATCTAAAAAATACAATATTATTTTTAGAGTAAAGTTGAAATACTTGGTCATATTTTTTTAAAATATGTGTTTGTTATCTTTTTTTGTTGGATAAAATATAACTAACACATATTTTAAAACAATATGGCCAAGTAGTTCAACTTAACTCTAAAAAGAATATTGTATTTTTTAGATTTAGTGAGATTCCATATCCCCTTTACCAATAAAATTCTTTACATAGGCATCCAATTTGCTTCTTTCTATATTTTGAAAATATAATTGAGTTGTCCAAATATTCTAGGATTATCTCATTAGCAAGCCCCAAAAATGTAATATCCATTGTGCATTGAAAAGTGACCCCTACATTTCAAAGTATAAAGATGTCTTTGTTATCAATCCTTATTACATCAGTGTGATTCAAAAGTTACCTCTACCAACATTGAAGAATAGAATTTAATGTTTTATGGTCCAAATTAATTTTATGAATAATATCACCATAATTTCATCCAAATAGGAAGACTAGTTGTAAGGATGTTTTAAAAGAATTTCACTTTCACTTGATTAGAATAGGTAAATAGGATTTATAGGATATTAAACATATAATTTTAAAAATGCTATTATTGGTCTATCTAGATTTCAATGGAAATTTTAGGATAATATTTTTGGGATAAATATTGATATCACAACACTACTCATATAGAAAAATTAAAAGGGAGAAAAGAGCCAAACAAATTTTATAAGATACTGTTTACATAAATATAAAAATATATAGTTTCATTAAAAAGCATGTATTTGCTATTATGAACACTCCCTAAAAAATAGTTTTTTTTTTTATAATTATAGAAGGGGTGTTGAAAGGTCCCCAAACCTTTTACAATGAGAATAGAGCCAAGCCTACAATATTGTCAAAAGGGGCAAAAAAAGAAAGCAATCCATGTAGGGACTTAAGACCAACCAACCCACCAGGGCATAATGAGAACAACCCAGAAACAAATCATGAATCTAGCCAGAAGAATGTGCAGACCCCCAATAGAAAAAGGCTCACAAATATCAGTGAGAAACATCAAATAAACTGTTCAACTTCTATGGGAAAATTCTCCCTCCAAATAGAGAGATTATCTTGGCTTAGCCCTAAATTAGCTAATAAGTCAACACTCTTGTTACCTTCTCTAAAGATGTGCCTGACTTGAATTCCCTCCAAATTTTGATAGAATCTCTTAGCTTCCTTAATTAGGTTGAAGATGTTCCAACTAGGATTTTGATCATCAGAAAAGGCCTTAACCACATTTAAGGAGTCCCCTTCAATAATGATTTTTTTACAATTCAAAGATTCCATTAACACAGTGCCTTGATACAATGCCCTTGCTTCCGCAAAATGACAAGTTTGAGGTCCCAGGTTTTTCACAAAGGCAAGGAGAATCTCCCCATTGTGATTTCTAAAGAGGCCACCTACCCTCGTAGGCCTCGGATTCCCTTTTGATGCTTAATTAAATTTAATCCAATCTTGAGGTAGGGATTGCCATTTAACAAAGGTTCTGATATTATCTAGAAGATCTATCATTCTAGCACTGATTGAAAAGCCCAATTTTTTCAAGAGAGCAATCTCTACTACCCCTCCATGGCTGGGAATAGAAGTCAAATTCCCCACATTTTCAACAATTGTCATTAATGCTCTAAGCCAGACTGATTCAACATTTCTCTCCATGCTTTTGAAAACTCTCCTATTTCTCTCCTTCCAAACACCCCAAAGGAGATGTGGGAGGCTGAAGGACCAAAAGGAGCATAAGATAGGGTTGAAAAATGGAGAGGCCCACTGCTCAATGACATCTTGTAATGAACTAGGAGACACCCACGAAACTCCCAAAAAATCCATCAAGAGAGAAAACACTTCCCTCAAAAAAGGGCATTGGAAAAACAAATGACTAGTGGATTCATCAAAATTTTTACAAAGGGAACACCAATTTGTAATTATCATACCTCTTCTTTGTAGATTGTCCACCGTAAGGATTTTATCTTGAGATGCCAACCAAAAGAAAAAAATTCACTTTTGGCGTAAGACCTTTAACCTAGATTCTCCTAAAAATAGGGCCTTCCTCCAAGGCATCAAAAGCAATCTTATAGGCTGACTTAACTAAAAATAACCCATCACTTTCATTCTTCCAAATTAAGTTATCTTCATCTTCCGTGTTCTTTATAACTTGAAGCCTTAATAAATCTTCAATGAGGTTGAAACTCCTCTATTCTGGCATATTCATATTATGCATTCTAAGTGATTTCCAAATTTTAACCCCCTATTGAATCTGCATATAATCAACCACCTTAGAACCAAACACAGTAGTGGCTATGGGTTCAGCTACAACCAATTCTTGAGAGGAGATTAGAGGTTGATCCTAGATCCATGGATCCTTCCAAAAATCAATAGCATTCCCACTACCCATAATCCATCTATACCCTCTATGGATGATGCTTTTCATTTTCAAAATACTGAGCCAAAAGGTCGATCCTGAGGCTAGAGAGGGATCATTCAGGAAATTAAAACTGGTAGAAACATATTTAGCCAACACAATATTCACCCAACCAATGTTTTCCTTCTTAAACAACTTCCATGCCTACTTCACCATCAATGCTTCATTCATCCACTTGACCCTTCTGAAACCTAGACCCCCATCTTTGATTTCTTTACAAACTTGTTCCCACGAGACAAGATGAAATATTTTCTTATTCTCTGAGCCAGACCATAAGAAAGACTTCTGGAGTTGCTCAATATTTTGAACTACTTTCATCGAGGCCTTGAAAATAGAGAGGAAATAGACTGGAATGCTCTGCAGAGTTGCCTTAACTAATTGGGCCTTTCTAGCCTGGCTAAGAAGAGCCCCTTTCCAGCCAATGAGATTTTTTTGAATCCTATCTAAGACTAGGTCCCAGAGGTTCTCTTTCATTCTACCACTAAATAGGGGCATCCCTAAATAAGAATATGGTAGAGCCGCTATCTCACAACCCAAAATTATAGTAATCTTCCTTTACCTATTGAGGGGGGTATTCAAGAAAAAAAGTCTACTCTTGTGGAAATTGATCTTTTGACCCATCGCCTTTTCATAAAAGGTCAAAATATCTTTAACCTTTTTGACTTGGGGAATGGATGCAATAGTGGATAGAAGAGTATCATCCACGAATTGGTTATGAGAGATGCGATCAGAGTGTAAAGTCAGACTAATACCCTTGATACCTAACTCAACTTTTATGGCTCTACCGAGCACCTCAGCAAGTAGGATGAAAAGAAAGGGGGAGAGAGGGTCACCCTGGTGAAGCCCCCTTTGGCTCTTAAAGTACCCAACTGCTGACCCATTCACTAAGACTGAAAACCAAGATGTCAAAATACATTCTTTGATCAAACTAAGCCACCACTGATGGAACCCAAATTTATGCATAACTTTTATCAAAAATTCCTAGGAGACACGGTCATAAGCTTTGTTCATATCTAATTTAAGAAAAATACCCACTCTTCCACTTTTATCCATAGAATGGATGATCTCATGCACAATAATAATCCCATCCAATATCTGTCTTCCAGCCACAAAACTTGCCTGAGTTGGATCAATGATCTCTAGGAGGAATATTTTTAGTCTATTAGCCAAAACCTTGGAGAAAATTTTGTACATAGTGTTGCACAGACTAATAGGTCTGAAATCATTGAAATCCTTGATCTTGTGAGACTTAGGAATGAGCATAAAAAATGTGGAATTAACATCCCTCAAAATATGCCCCATTCTCTGAACCTCTTTCAAAGAATTTCCAATATCTCTCCCCACAATGTGCCAGTATCTCTAAAAGAAGATAGGAGAGAACCCATCCGGCCCTGGAGCTTTCAACCCCCCATGGAAAAGACCACCTTTTTAATTTCCTCATCTTCAAAAGGGTTGATCAAAATAGAGTTCATCTCTTCTGTAACCAGTTGTAGAATGCTAGATAATAGCTTTCTTTCTACCTGTTCATCCCCATTTAACTTCTCCCCCAGCAAAGACTCAAAGTAGTTTACCACTTCTGCTCTGATTTCATGAATATCAATAGATTTTTGGCCATCTACTTTTAAAATTTTATTAATCTTGTTAATACTCCTATGCCTCAGAGTGGACACATGGAAAATTTTTGTGTTCCTATCCCCTTATTTTAACCATAAGGCTCTGGATTTTTGTTTCCATAGCATTTTCTCACATGCCAAAGTGTTGTGCAGGTCCACCAACAAAGTCTTCTCTCTCTTTCTGGCTTCCACTGAAAACTCTCCAGTTTCAATCTCAGTCTCCAAAGATTTAAGTTGGGCCTTCAAGGACTCTTTTTTCACATTCACATGACCAAAAATATCTCTATTCCAGATCTTTAAATTAAATTTAACCCACCTTAATTTCTCATCCACTTGAGATATTAATGGCCCAAAGAATTTTTGAGACCACCACTCACTAATATTAGCTTCCAACCCTGGGTCTTTCAGCCACATTGCTTCGAATCTAAAGGGTTTAGGAAATTTGAAATTGCCTTGAGAAGATTCAAAAACTAGAGGGTTATGGTCCGAACCCACTTTTGGGAGGGAAGATAAAGAGGCATCTCCAAACAAAAACCATGCTTCTTTCGACATAAGGACTCTATCTAATCTTATCTGGATAAGTTGATTACCAATCCTTCTATTACTCCATGTAAACTTGTTGCCTTTAAGGTCTAAGTCCATTAGCTCATTTGTATTGACAAAAGAGGTAAAATCCTCCATTCCTCTCGAAGTGTTGGAAATACCTCCTCTTTTATCAACATGATACAAAGGAGAATTAAAATCTCTATCCAAGATCCAAGCTTCACCTAGTAGGCCTTCTCTTAGAGTACACAAAGATTCCCAAAGAAGACCTCTATCAACATATGAATTTGGGGCATAAATATTGGTCAATATCCATCTCCTATTAGTCTCTTTACAACAAAATAGAACATTTTTTATTCTATCAGATGTTGACAACATCGAACCCACCAATTTTTTTGAATCCCACAAACACAGCAAACCCCTTGATGCCCCATGGGTTGGACTAGCACAAAAACCTGCATTCTTCCAAATAGTCGATCTAACTAAATCTATTTTACTCTCTTCCACCTTGGTTTCTTGCAAAAGAATAATATTTAGCTTACGTTTATGAGGATATGTAAAAACCTAACACCTAAATAATTATGAAATCAAATTGAAAAATACAAATCATGTAACCATAAAATGACAAAGAAATATAAAAATGGTGTTATTCTCATTGATATTTGAAATTGTCTTTACAAATTTGTTACAAAGATATCCCTCTTAGGGATAGATACCAATTTTATACAAATTACAATAGAGAACCAAAAGGTGGTTGTAATTCACAAAGTCTTTACTCTCTCAAAACTAATTATAGATAGGGTTTCTTTGTGATATTTACACGATGAGATAAATATTGAGAAATATACATGTTGAAGAGATCCTGCTCAGATCTAAAACCTGCACACAAGAACAATTACAAGATGTTAATATAAAATGAGAAACCTCTCATGATGAGGTCCATATCGATGATAAGAAAATAAAAGAAATATATTGAAAATGATAAACAAATGCATGAAAACTAATTAAAACTATGCTAGAACAAAAATAAACTACTACTAAATCTACTATAACTAAAAAAAAAAGAAAAAAAGTAGATTTCACTAAGAGGCCATCATGGGGTAAAATGGTCAAGCATGCTAGCCATCACAGGATCCAATGGTTGCACCTATGGGCCACTTCAAGGTTAAGAGGTAGCTAAATAGAAGATTGTTCCTTTGTGACCGATGCGAGAAATGCCTAGGTTGGTCTACCAAATTTATGTTCAAGGATCATGATCTTCAAAGCATAGTTAAATCACAAAAATTGGTTGAAATTCAGTATGATTTATGGTGAAGAATGGTTGAATTTGATCTTCAAACTCTAAGAGACTCCATTGATGCAAATGCAAGCTTCATGGATAGATTTAGGTAGAACTCCATTGCTTATGAGAGGATGTTCTCTCTATTACATAAACTAAAAACACTTCATTGCATTACCCTAATATATCTTTAATGAGGGGTAAGGGATCTTATAGATTTCCCCAATGGGAATCTTGGATTCCTTGAGAAGCCAATAAGTAATTAAGATCAAGAAGGGTAACAGACCATTCTAGAAGCTTCCCGTAACTGTTTGCAAATATTGTTGAGATTCGATGGCCTTTGAAACTATTTTTTTCTATGGCACTAGTTTTGAACTTGTTATAGGTATGACCATCATAGGGTAGAGTAGTCATGAATTTTGGCCATCATGGGGTACAATGACCTAAAGGCCATCAATGGGTATGACGGTCCAGGATGTAAAGGAGACATCCTTCTTGCTAAAGTGATAAAATCATTGTTAAGCCTTAAGAATGCCTTAGGTGGGTCATATGGCCTAAAAAGGTATCCATATATTAAGTCTTATCAAAATGACATATTTTAGGTGTCTACAGATACCCATTTTTAGGATGTGTTATGTGAAAGCACAACCTTGAGCAAAAGTAGATAACCTAAAACTAAACTTAAATTTGATTGATGATCATTAATTTAGTCAATTTTAAATACCCTACTCATGAAAGAGCTTGCATCTCTGATTTCTTCAAAAACATTACAAAATGTAATTCAAGTAAACATTTCAATGAGGCCCACTTGATCTTGGTACATTGTTCAGTCATGAAGAGGTGGAGACCTATGAAACCTTCATGCTTCAAGAATACCAAGTATCTATTCAAATTTTTGCTTGTTGTTTGCCCTTAGCAATGGCATGATTATCTTTTGCAATGATTCATGGACGAACACAATTAGCATGATTAAGTGCTTGATTATTGACTTTGATTATGAATGTTATGATTATGACTACCCCCTCAAGTGATGCATTGATGAGGAGATGAAAAATAATGAAAGCGGTGAGTTGCTTGACTAATATGACTTGATTGAATTTGACCAAAGGTATAGGCTTATTTAGAGTTTTTAAAAATTGACCAAATAACTTGGGCATCTTTGGGGCATTTTGAAAAGTGACCAAAGGAAACTAGGCATCTTTGGAGCCTTTTGAAATTTGACCAAAGGAAACTAGGAATCTTTGGAGCATTTTGATATTTTGTCCAAAGGAAACTAGGCATATTTGGAACATTATTCAATTTGACCAAAGGAAACTAGGCATCTTTGGATCCTTTTGAGATTGAGATAGAGAGGCAAAGGGCACACAACCTTTTAATCGGGTAATTTATTGATAAATTTATTGAATGTGAGGTAGAGGGCACAACCTTTTGAAATCTAGTAGCTGCAATGTTTCGATTGATTGAATGTGAGGCAAAGGGCATAACCTTTTGAAACCTAGTAGTTGATTGGTCGAGTGGTGATTGGATTGAATTAGACCTTTTATTAAGAAGGCATGCTACCTTGATTTTCCCTATGGTGCTTGATTTTTTAATTATTGATTGGGAAGGAGTATGATATTGATAATGCCCCAGTTGGTGTATGAAAATGTTTGTGTGATTTACAATTTTGAAATTTTGGACCATTAGATGATGTTAAATGCTCAAATTTATGTTAATGATGCTCACAAAATGTTTGCATTTATTTTCATTTGGAGGCCATCCTAGGGTACAATGGTGGCAACTTGCAAATTTTGGGGCCATATCGGGGTTGGATAGTCAAGAAATTTGAAAAATATAAAATAAAATTTTCAAATTTTTAATGTCATTGTGATAGTTGGCAGTGAGAGAAAAATGAGTTATGTGAAGGAGATATTTCTTGATATAGAACACTGCCAAACTCATGACACGCTACCATTATGGATCTACAAAAGGAGAAATATCGATCCTCTCTTGTTAATTTTACAAATTAAAATGAACCTCACTAAGTAATGAGAAAAATGAACCTCATTAAACCACTAGTAACAAACCCCATACTAGATTAGGAACCTCTAGAGTAGGCTAGCTTAGGAGGGTAGTTAATTTTTCTTAGCATTTTTAGCATGGGGTCGAACCCCAATTAGGTGCCACTATGGGGATGTCTTGGGCAGCAGCAACTCCCATTTTGTGGGATGGTGGTTTTCATGGGGTATGACGACCATGTTTGAATGCCAATGTTCAAAATTTGAACCATTGGAGAGGTCATTGTAGGGTCTAGTGGTCGTGCATGTCGGTCGTCGAGGCCTAGAGTGACTACAAAATTTTATTGATTTTCTTTAAAAAAAAATATTTTTATTTGATTTTTTATTTGCATTTTTTTTAATTATTTTTTAGCTTTTTGAATTGATTTATTTTTGTGTTTTATTTATTTTTTTAATTAATTTAAAATCTGATTGTTAGGCATCAAATTTTTATGGTCTATACTAGGGAACCCACTTTGCTGGTGAGTTGTGAGATTAGATGTTAGATGATGACTAGGAATGGTTTGAGGTGATTGGCCTCAAATAGATGGTGTGCCTTCCTACTATTATATTATATCAGGCATATCTGATAGCCCTAGATCATTGATGGGATAGTAGGACCAAGATACTTCATCTCCTTACTAGAGAGATGATAGTTACTCTAGAGGATGTCTAAAAAATATTTAGGATACATATTGAGGGATGTGCTATCACATCTACTTCGCTTGTGCTCCTTGCCCTACCTATCATCATTGGATGTCATGTAATGGATGCACCCATCCATATAAACCCTAGAGTAAGGTAAGGCGTGAGGATAATCCTTGACCAAGCCATGGTTGGTAGTGCTAGTCAGGTGCCATTTTGGAGTATCCCTTGTTTTCTTGAGTGTACCATTGTTGTTGTCTATGGTCCTTTTTGGTGGTTGTGTGTTTGGCATTTTCTATTTCCCAGTCGAGCGGTGTGCGTGCTATCCCTGCTACACACTAGTTAGTGGAAAAAAATTGTTTGATAAATCCATCTAAAGTTGTAGAATTTAGAGTATTAAAAGAAATTTAAGTTATTCATTAATTAATGTTGGGAACTTTAGATTAATGAAATAAAAGGGATTTATGATTATTTATTAATTAAATTTGGGAACTTTAGATTAATGAAATAAAATGGATTTATGATTATTTATTAATTAAATTTGGGAACTTTAGATTAATGAAATAAAAGGGATTTATTATTGTTTATTAATTAAAGTTGGGAACTTTAGATTAATGAAATAAAATGGATTTATGATTATTTATTAATTAAATTTGGGAACTTTAGATTAATGAAATAAAAGAGATTAATGATTATTATAATGGTTTCATTAATTAAAGTTGTGAACTTTAGGATTAGTGAAAAAAATGATTATAATGGTTTTATTAATTAAAGTTGTGAAATTTAGATTAGTGAAAGAAAATTATTATAATGGTTTCATTAATTAAAGTTGTGAACTTTAGGATTAGTGAAATAAAATGATTATATTGGTTTAATGATGGATTAGAGTAGGTGACTTTGATTCAGTGAATAAATATAAATAGTTAGTTTGTAAATTAAAGGTATGGGATTTTAGTTTATGAAATGAGGGGAAAAGGTTTATTTATGGATTCAAGTAGTTGTATTTAATTTTATAAATAAATATGAAATTAGATTATTTGTGAATTAAGGGTATGAGAATTTAATTTATTGAAAAAAGGAGAAATGATTATTTCTTGATTGAAGGAACCTATATTGTTTGGTAATTATGGGTATGGGACTTTAATTGTTGAATAAGGGTTGAGTAATTTAATTCCAAGTAAAACCTGTAATCTAGATGCATTTTTGAAAGACTCTCACAGGATGATGAGATGGGAAATATAAAGAGTAGTTTCTATGATATTAACTATGCTTTTAGATGGTTAAAGACTTGATTAAATTGTATAGTTGCAATTTGGCAAAGTAAAGAAAGTAAATGCATTTAGAGGCATGCCTATCCTGAACCATGAGTGTCCTTATCCGCTACTATCCTCAATTGATTGATGGAACAAGATGGATGACTAAGGACTATAGTTGGTTCACTTGCTTGGTTTCTCTTACCCTTTATTTATTTACTTATGCTTAAATAAATTAGAATTATGGGGAGATTTCCCTTATGAAATTTATGTAATATTATTTGAAGTATGGAGGATTTTTCATACATGTTTATATGTAATAATTGCTTATTATTAGAATATGTACCTTTAAATTACTATTTTTTTGGTAATTAAAGTATTTGTATTATGTGGGTTTTAACTGGATCCCAAAACCAAATACATCAGCTTTTATCAGCATGCGCTAGCAGTCATAACCATAGATGCCATCAGGGAAACCATGTAGGGAATCCGTAGTCTGGAATAAAACCAACTCCATACATTTCGAGACTTACAAAAATTTGACTGCAACATCATAGAAGATGAAAAACCAGCCTTAGCTGGGAAAACCACTAATACTACGCAAGGGGAAATATTCCTAGACGTACAACAGAAACTGAAAATATTAAAACCCATCCAGGGAAAACCATGAACACATCTCAAAACAATCCCACGTAGGGGATGAACTACATCCAAAAACCCACCAAGAGATAACATCCCAAAAACTAACCACACCCACGCAGGGGCCTTCCATGAATCATGCATCTGTTATGTCCTCCTTCGCTGAGTTGCTCTCTGTAGTGTTCTTGATTAGCTGCTTCAGATTCCCACTAATGCTCTCCAAGGTGTTGATGATGCTATTGATGATGGTAGTAGCAATTTTGTTGTGGATGTTCGAGCCATGACCTGAGCTACCACTATTGTCATCAAAAATGCATTCCAGGGAATTTTTGCTTGTTTCCTTCTTTGCTTTTTTGATATGGGCTGATCTATGGGTCTGGGTGGTACTTTCCTCCAATTTAATTTTCCTTTTGGAGGGCAGAGACTTAGGGATAGTAGTTGGTGAAGCCTTGCTTTTGGTAGGGGTTTGAAACTCAGGGGACACTTCTGACTCCATGGGGTCCTCAGGGAGAGAGCGGGAAGGGCTTAAAGTGGAAGGAGACTGAGGCAGATTGGACTGAAGGGGGGGATGGTGATGGGTGGAGGTTTGGCTAAGGCATGATAGTACAGAATAGCAAACAAGCCTTGATGGGTGGGGGTGTTCGAGGATTTTCTCTTGTGGGCATTATGAATGGACAACCTTATCGAGCGATAGAGGAAATTAGGAATGTTGATGGGTTTGAAACCTCTCAAATGGTTTACCAGAGCAAGGTGAAAACTAAGGAGAGGCTTGGATGGATCATCTATAGTGACATACTATAAAATAAGGACTAACAGAGAGGGCCAAGGGGAAGGGAGGGACTCACGTTCAAGAGCAATACCTTTCCATTTGAAAATATTTGAGTGGTTGGGGAAACCTTCAAGCTCTGGATCCCAGTTGTGCTTGTCCCTATGAACGACGTGACCAACAATAGGCAACTCCGTAACCTCCACTAACATCTCCACTATTACTTGAAATCGAAGGTTTTGAACCTTCACATTGCCATTGTTCCATGAGTTCACGAAGTCACTGGTAATATCTGCCTTAGCCCCTCTAAATTTCTTAAAGAAAGGGATGAATCCCTGAGCTTCAAAAAATGACAGGGACAAGGGATCATTTTGGAAATCAGAGGGTTCCATCAGTGCCATGGGGAGATGCCTGATTGGGTATTCAGCAACGATCGGGATGGGAAACTGAAAGATAGGGTTTGCGAGTTTAGAGGGCATGAAACTATTGTGAGAGGAGTTGGTTAAAAACATTTGGGAAGAGATTTCACAAAGGCCAAAAAACCAGAGTTTGGTACAGTTGGCATTGATGCATTGGTTGAAGCTTCTTTGGGAAGGTCCTTCATAATTAGCAATCAAAGTGGTGATATCACACTTAAATTGGAAATGATGCACCTCGCTCGTGTGTATCCACCTGCTTGAGTTAATCCTGAATGAACCCTCTCGAAGAAGGCCATGCACAAATTTCTCGGTGGATTTGATGGAGGAGAACATTTGTTTCTGACTAGGATCGGTGATGGAAGGTGAGCCCTCTTGATACCCACCATCATTGGAATCAGTGGGAGCACCAAAGGAGTATTTGGACTTGATTTATGGATTATGGGGACGGTTTGTTCACGTGACCTGAGAATGAATATTTCCAAGACCAAACCAAAGTCATCTTGAAAATAGACAACTTTGAAAAAAGCACTCTCTTGGGGAGCATCGAAACAAGCAACCGAGGGAATGGGATTGATGGTGGTGGAAAAGCTAACCGACATTGAATTGAAGGAAATTGAGTGGGCGTGGCAAATGAGGTGGTGAAGAGGGCCAATGAAAGGAGGGGAGAAGGGGTGATCAGATGAGCCCATGACTCGACCAATCCTTTTTAGCTTCATCGATGACATCTTGAGGAATATTCCTATCCCAAACAATCAGAGAGCTTTGTCGGACTCCTCTGTTGGCAAGCAAGTCAGCCGTCTTGTTAGCTTCATGGTACATGTGTCGATAGGTGACACTGAGCTGACTTTGGATCAGATTTTTGGCCTCTTTGATGGCATTCCTAATGCTCCACGAAGGGGTTTTGCTGTTGTTTATATAGTTTGTAACATTGAGGGAATCCCCTTCAATTTCAAATTTCCCTTTATAATTTTGGATGATGCTTAACCCTCTCCAGAGCGCATGAGCTTCAGCAACATGGTTTGATTGGATCCCTAAGTTTTTAGCAAAGGCAACCAAAATTTTACCCCTGTGATTTTTGACAAGACCTCCAACACCTGCCATTCCCGGATTTCCTTTGGAAGCGCCATCGTAGTTAAGCTTGAGCCATCCTTCTGGGGGAGGTTTCCAAGAAATAGACTTTCTGGGATGGGGAATGGATGGGGATGAACTGACTCCCATAGGGATGTTGAGGCTGATGAAAATATTGAGCTCTATTCCCGGATCAGGGGGTTTGGGGCAGGGGAAAAGTTAGGAATTCTCTATGGCAAAGCTAATAGCTTTGTTGGCAATGGTTAAAGGGTCCTTGGGGGAATTAGAGAAAACTCTGCTATTCCTTTCGAGCCAAACCTGTCACAAGAAATGGTGAAGGCAGATTTTCCACAAGGCATGTAGGTGAGAATTTTTGAAAGGGTTGGGCCACTGAATGAAGAACTTGATCAGGGAATTGGGTTGGACCCACTTTATGTGGAAGGTAGACAAAACGTGGCTCAAAACAGAATTGGAGAACTCACACTCAGTGAACAAGTGATTGATAGATTCCCAAGATTTTATGCATAAGTGACATCTGTTAGGAACCATCATCCCTCTTTTGATGAGATTATCAGTGGACAGGATTTTGTTTTGGATAGCGAGCCAAGAGAAAAACCCTACTTTGGGAATGAGGTGTTTAATCCAGATCAGATTGAATGGAATAGACACTTGTTGGGGATTGAGAAGGAGCTGATGAGCAGTTTTGATAGAAAACATCCCACTATCAGTTTCTTTCCAAATAGGATGATCGTCTGTTCTATCCATCGGGATCACTATTGCATTCAGCATGTTGGACAGAATTCTCACAACATTGGTTATTTGCCCATCAGTTGTAATGATATTGAGTTCTTTCCATTTTTTAGAGCCATTGTTTGATTGAATGAAGTCCACCACCTTGCTACCTATAGAGACATCTAGAAGGGGTTTCAACAAGGATATTTCATTGTCTTCAATTAGAGGTTGATCTCTGATCCATCTGTCTATCCAGAAGTTTATAGAAAGTCTTGATCCTAGCTACCATCTTAATCCCTTTTGAATGAGATCCCTGGTTTGGATTATCGATTTCCAAAAGGTTGATCCTTCCTTGGGGATGTCTTCATCCATGATATCCCTATCTTGAAGATACTTCCTTTTGATGATTGACACCCATTCTGAGTTTGAGTTTGTGAATATTTTCCAAGCTTGCTTTGCCAACAAAGCGGTGTTCATGTTGTTGATTCTTCTGAGGCCCAGCCCTCCCTGAATTTTAGGAATGCATACCTTTTCCCATCCAACCAGGTGAAACTTTTTCTTGTCTTCTGAACCAGCCCAAAGGAATATTTTTTGAATTTGCTCTATTCTTGAATAGACTGAAATGGGAGCTTTGAAAATAGATAGGAAGTAGACTGGTATACTTTGAAGGTAAGCTGATGTGAGGATGGCTTTGGCAGCTTGAGAAAGAAGTGCCCCTTTCCAACCTACCAACTTTTTGTTGATCCTCTCGATCACGTTACTCCACATGGATTCTTTGGGACGGTTGGTGAAGAGAGGAAGACCCAAGTAATGAGTAGGGAACTCGCCAATGTTGCACTGGAGAATTCGGGTGATTTTGACTTGTCTGGGGTGGGGAGTGTTGATGAAGAAGCTTTTGCTTTTGGTATAATTGATTTCTTGCCCTGCAACATTTTCATATAAGTCTAGGATGCGCTTGATCATTTTGGCCTCCAAAACTAAAGCATGAGTGGCAAGGATTGTGTCATCCACAAATTGTTGATGGGATAGGGGTTTTAGATTCGATGCAACTTTGATTCCCGAAATGGTGCCATTTGAAACAACATTCTTGAGGGTTCTTCCCAAATATTCGACAAGCATAATGAAAAGAATGGGGGAGAGAGGGTCACCTTGTCTGATGCCTCTACCACTTGGGAAGTATCCTATAGTGGATCCATTTACCAATACTGAAAACCAAGGGTTTGAAATACATCCTTTGATTAAGTCAATCTAGTCCCTGTGGAACCCAAATCTTTGAAGGATAGTGAGGAGGAAATTCCCTGTTGACTCTATCAAAAGCTTTGTTGATGTCTAGCTTGAGAAAGAGAGCAACCTTCTTATTTTGGGATGTTGAGTGAAGGACCTCATGCAGGGAAATGATGCCATCATTGATAGATCTTCCTTTGACTGAACTGCCCTGGCATGGATCTATAATATGGGGGAGGATCTCTTTGAGCCTTGTTGTCATTGCTTTGGCTAAAATTTTGTAGATTACATTGCACAAACTGATGGGTCTGTAATCATTCATTGATTTGCAATCAGGCCCTTTTGGGATTAAAGCAATGAAAGTGGAATTAGTGCCTCTTGGGATTGATTTGGATTTATGCATGTGTTTGATGGCTTTGCAAATATCTTCCCCTATGATGTCCTAGAAGGTTTGAAAGAAACGAGGGGGAAACCCATCTGGACCTGGGGCTTTGTCCGGGGCCATGGTGAACAGGGCTTGCTTTATCTCATCATTGGTAAGGTCCTTGATAAGCATGGCATTCATTGCAGGAGTGACCATATTGGGAATGTGTTGAAGGAGTTGATCTTGGGCCTGGTTGGAATAGAAAGAACTAGCTCCCAGAATATTTTCAAAAAAAGTGGTTGCTTCTTCCCGAATATTGTGGATGTCTCTAGTTGTTGTACCATCACTTTTGGTTAGTTCCCTGATTTTGTTTGAGCTTCTGTGGCGAAGAGTGGAAGCATGGAAAATTTTTGTGTTTGAATCCCCTTCTTTGAGCCACAAGGCTCTGGACTTTTGTCTCTAAAAAATTTCTTCCTTGGCCAAGATATTGTGATATTCTGCAAGGAGTTTTTTTCCTCATTTCTGATCTGAATGCTCATCTGACCATTCTGAATTTGTTGTTCTATAATTTTGAGTTTATTTGTGATTTCTTCTTTACTTTCAAAAATGTTACCAAATACTTCCCTGTTCCATATTTTGATGTTTTCTTTGATTATTCTGAGTTTTTGGGAGACTTGGGAGATAGGTGATCCACTTACCTGTTGTTGCCACCATTCAAAAATTTGATTTCATAGATCAAGGTGTTGGATCCACATTGCTTCAAATCTGAAGGGGGTCTTGAAGATAGGGGCCTTATTTGCTTCAAACAGAAGAGGGCAATGATCTGATCCAATTCTGGGCAGGGAATTGAGAGAAGCATCACCAAAGAGGGGAATGGCCTCTCTAGATAAAAAGAATCTGTCAAGTTTAACTTGAATGTGTTGGGTCCCTATTCTTCTATTGCTCCAGGTGAAATGAGCTCCTTTGATTTGGATGTTCATTAGTTCGTTATCAGTGACAAACTCATGGAAATATTGGATGCTTTTGACTGGGATATCGTTACCTCTTGCTTTATCAAAATGGAATAAGGGGGCATTAAAATCCTCGGCTAAGATCCAAGGGTGGTTGCTGAAAGCATTTCTCATTTGGCTTAGGGAATTCCATAGTGAGCTCCTACTATGGGGGTTATTGGGGGCATAGATATTAGACAGAATCCAACAAAATTTCTTGTCTTTGCAGAAAAACATTATGTTTGTTACTCTATCCGAAGATGATATAACTCTACCCTCCACCTTCTCCGGATCCCACAGACACATTAATCCCCCAGATGAGCCTTGGGTAGGACTGAAAGCATTGTCACTATTTTTCCATATGGTTTTGGCAACCTTGTGAGCTTTTGTCTGATCAATTTTTGTTTCTTGCATGATAAAGATAGTTGGTTTGATTTCTTTCCTTATAGTGCCTGCAAGTCTCTGCTTGGCCGCACTATTGAGCCCTCTCACATTCCATGAGAGGATTCTCATTTTGAAACTTTGGTTCCTTTCTTGCCCCCCTTTGAATGTTGCAAGGGAGGTTTGGATAATTTGGGATCATCTTTCGACTGATTGAACATTTTTGAGAATAGAGTTTTTTGAACTCCATTGGCTATATCTTCTGTAGTTTCTTTTCTCTTTTGCTCCTGTAGATTTGGCCTTCCCCTTTTTTTTCACTTCCATAGTCCACAAAAGCTTTTTTGGAGCTTCTGGTATTTTTGGGGCTGAAATCAGCTTTGGAGGCTAAAGGGGAATTTTCTAACTGCTCTTGGATAGGGTGGGAATCAGGGGAGGGTCAGAAGGTCCCGATCGGGATGGGGAGAGGGGTGGACAATACTCTTCAGTGGGGGAAAATCATCATTTGAAGGGGGATGGGGCTAGAGACCATCTTCAACAGGAAGGATATCATCATTTGAGTGAGGAAGAAACTCTTCATTTATTTCAGAATCATGATTGGTGTATCCAGAAGGAATATCAAAATGATTGGGGTGAGCAAAGATGGAGCTTACCTTGCTTTGGTCTCCTGAGTGTTCTGAATTCATGATTTGCTTCCCTTTGTTTGTTAGGGGATTCTATGTATTTTCTAGCTATTGGTTATTTCCATTATTTGGTTGCCTAGCCTTTTGGGTCTGAGATCTACCCGCTTGATGTCCAGCTTGAGATCCATTTCTTTGAGCATTGCTATCCATTTATTTCTGCTGTCTGAGAGAGGGGCATTGGGTCTTGAGGTGTCCTTGAGCCTGACATTCAATGCAGAATGCTGATTTATTTTTGTATTCTATTGCTTGACATCTACGGTAGGATCCATAAATGAGGTTGATCCGAGTTGGTAGTTGAGAATCTAGGTTGGCATTGACACATATTCTGGCATGAATCATGCGTGTTCGAGCTCTGGTGGTGGGATCAATGGCCACCATTTCCCCTATGTATCTGCCAATCCCATGCAGGATATCTTCATGCCAAAACTGACTAGGTAGGCCTGGAAGGTGGACCCACACCGATGCAAAGTTGATGCTTTGTGTTTTGACATTGAAATCCTCACCCCATTTGCGGATGAATAGGCTTTTCCTTCCATAGAACCACGACCCTCCGGTTAGGATGTGGGTTGCATCCTCTTGGTTGTTTAGCCGAATCTAAAAAAACCCTCGAGGGAGGGCTATGATTTCTAGATTCCCTAAGGTTCTCCACTTGGATATGGCCCATATTCGGATGGACTCCATATCCGGTCTACCTCCAACAAATTTCCCAATCAGGCAATGATTCTCCAAAGATAGATAATCAGCCATGAGGGTTTTTGGGATTACTAAATCTTCTCCTATCGAGAATAAAGGGCTGTGACCTTCAGAGGAGTTTTGGGTTTTGTTAATTCCCCTGACCTTTTTAGCATAAGATCCAGATGAAATGGGCCCATGAAGGGACCCACCTTTGTTGGCATTATCTTCGGGTTTGTCCGGGGGTTCCTTTCCCCATGACTTTTCCTCTTTCCCAGAGGATTTGTCATCTTTCGAATCTGAGTCTGGTCCCCCTGCACCATCCCCTATAGCAGATTCTATGATTTCACCTAGTTCAGGATCCCGAGATGCTGTCCCTCCCATCAAAGCTTGGTTCCCACCTATTTTTTCCTGAGCTCCTTTGTTCACCATATTTTTTCTCTTGAAATATGTTATTTCTAGTGTTTCACATCATAATGGAGCTAACTTTGGAGATCCCTTTAAATTACTAAATGAATTATCCATGTTTTATATTTAAATTCCTTTCCCTTAATTTTTATCTTCTTGTATGATGTTTCTTTTTTAATATCTTTGCATGTTTTATATTTTATTAGATTTAGTATCTAGATCTATCTTTTATTTTCTTGCTTGAATAACTTTATAAAGAATGAGTATACAAGTTCTAGGGTGAACTTAGAGGATAACCTAAGGGCTTGAGACCCCCTTAGGGTGAACATAGTGGACCTAAGGGATTAAGACCCCTTAGGGAGATTGGTAACTAGGTTGTGGAAAGACTACATCTGAGTTAAGATAGCTTGTCGAAAGATGATATTGATAGCTTAACTCATAGTACACGTAGCATACCTATGCATAATGGCTTGTGTAGAGTATGGAGATGCATGTACACCTTCTAATGGTTGAAGGTGATAAGTCTAGCTCATCGAGAATGATGAGATGGATGGACTTATTTGCATGACATGAGATATGCCTATGCAGATGGACTTGCATGAGGGAAATCTTGTGAGGTGTAGCTCTTTGAGAAACTTAGGGGATTTGTTAAACATTAAGTTAATCTAAGGTTGGTTAGGGGTTTATGAATCCCTCTCCTTAGTAAAAAAAATATTTTATTTTCTGTGTGTTTCTTGTTTCTTGTTTTTATGGTTGTTACATTTGGTATCAGAGCTCTAGGTATGAGGGTATAGAGCTTCTTATGTGCTAAAGAGATTTGGATGTCTCCAATGAAGGCTTGCTTAAAGGTTTAAGCTAAAGTTGGGATGACCTAGAATCTCTACTTGCTAGAATCTAATGGGAATTAATCCCAAGAGTGGATGAATGTTATGATACCTCAGTATGGGCTTTGGTATTAATGATACATCATAATATTGGAATGTTATCCTAGTTAGATTGTTGATGCTTTGGCAAGAAGAACTCTGTATTGTGGCTTGAATTAATGGTACATTTTAAGGTGAAGCTGTAACCTAATCCTTTTCTTGGTTGAAACTAGGTCAAGATGCCACCTAAGGCTAGAAAGGGGAGGCCTACGCCTCCACTTAGATAGACTCAAAAAAGTAATGTCAAAGAAAGGGTCCAGAATGAAGATCCAAAAACTTCCAATAGGGGAATGGAAGATCTCACTACTATAGTTGTCGCCATACAAGATCAGATGAGACAGGTGTTAGAAACCATTATGAACCAAAATTTACAAGCTAGAGGTTCAGAGGTTAACCAAGCTGAGGGGCTAATTGTGAAACAGTTACAAGCTAGAGCCCTCCTAGAAAAGGAAATGACAAGAGACCTAAAGAATGTTTGTATCTCCAAGTTTGATGGAGAAGGAGAAGGAGATGCAATTGAGGCTTGGTTAAGGGAATTGGAAGTTTACTTCATGGTAAAGGGATATTCTCTAGGAACCCAGACCATTTGGGCTACAATTTACCTTGAAGAGGCCACCCTAGATTGGTGGGAAACTTATTATGAGGAAACTAAGATTGAACCAGTAGACATTCCATGGAAGGAATTTATAGTCATCTTCAAAAAGAGGTTCCTTACGGAGCATTTCTATGCCCTAAAATTCGAGGAGTTTGCCAGTTTAAGGCAAGGAACCAACATAGTGGAGATATACTACAAAAAGTTGGTAAGATTGTTGAAGTATGTACCTACCTATAATGAGAAAATGTGGGTTCATAAGTTTACTCATGGGTTGGAATCTAGGATAAAGCATGATGTAGACATGCATGAGCCTAAGTCATTACAAAATGCGTACGACCTAGCAAAGAAAGCAAAATCACACTTCCTTTACAAATATGACACCTTATCCAAGTAAGATCGACAAGCACTAAATAAGAGGAATAGCGATGGGTTTGTAAAATGGGAGGGTGAACAAAGTTAGAAGGCTAAAAACCCCCAAAATCTTGAGAAGAAATCTAATGGAAATCAGAAGAAGTTCAAGAAGAACTTTTATAAGAAAGGCAACAACCCCAATAATGCTAAGCCTCAATCATAGAAACTATAAACTTCAGTTCCAGCAATCAAAGGAGAGGAGCAAAAGTCAAAAAAGTAGCAAGGGCCCAAGGATGGGTGTTACCATTACAGAGGCCCATATTTTTCTAATTAGTGTCCACATCGACCGGGGTCGAGCACATCCAGTGCTAAAGGAAAAGAACATGCACACCAGATCTACATTGCAACTGGGAGTCAGAAGCTTGAGGGGCAAACTACCCCATTGATTATAAAAGGTAATATTTTTGATAAGCAAGTGAATATTTTAATTGATAGTGGGGCCATTGATAGCTTCATTTCTTGTAAGTTAGCAAAGGATATGCCAAAAAGGCCAGGATATTTGGCTCATGGATGGAAGGTCGAGTATGGTTCTGGATAAACCTACTTTGTAAACCAATGTTTTCCTATGATAGAAATTGCTTTAGCTAGTGGAACCATGAAAGGTTGCTTATATGTAGCTCCACTTCATGCCTTCGATGTGATCCTAGGGATGGATTGGTTACAAGCCCACAAAGTCGTAATCAACTTCCAAGATAGATGGATCGAGTATTCTGAAGAAGGTAAGGAAAGACTAAGAATTCATAGCAAGCAAGGGGTATTTAAACCCCAGATGTTGTTAGCTATGCAGTTGAAGAAAGCCCTCAGGAAAGGAGGGATAGTCTATGTAATTAAGCTAAATGAAGTTGGAGAAGATCAAAAGAAAGAGGTGTTGGAAAAACACCCAATTTTGCAAAATTTCAAGGATGTATTTCCAGAGGATTTACCTGGACTCCCTCCTGTGCGAGAATTTGATTTCACTATTGATCTTATGCCAGGAGTGAAACCTATACATAGATCTCCGTATAGGATGACTCCTATTGAGATGCAAGAGTTGAAAGTACAATTGCAAGGGCTATTGGAAAAAGGGTTGATAAAACCAAGTGTGTCACCTTGGGGTGCACTGGTTTTATTTATGAAAAATAAATATGGTTCTTTAAGGTTGTGTATTGACTATCGAATACTAAATAAAGCTACAATTAAGAACCAGTATCCCCTACCTAGAATCAAATATTTGTTTGATCAATTGAGAGATGCCATGATGTTTACTAAGATCGATCTGAGATCAGGGTATCACCAGTTAAGAATACGTGAGGAGGATACTCACAAGACGACATTCAAGACTAGGTATGGGCACTATGAGTTTACAGTCCTACCCTTTGGATTGACTAATGCCCCAACCACCTTCATGAATTTAATGAACAATGTGTTCAAAAGGTATTTGGACCAATTTGTCCTTGTATTTCTTGATGATATCCTAATATACTCTCGGAACAAGGAAGAGCATGATAAACATCTCAAGATCATGTTAGAGTTATTAAGAGAAAATCAACTCTATGGAAATCTAGCCAAAAGTGATTTCTATGTTTTTGAGGTATGATATTTAGGGCATATCATATCAGTAGAAGGAATTGTTGTGGATCTAGAGAAGATCGAAGCCATATTAAATTGGCCACCCCCTACTAATATTACTGAAGTAAGAAGCTTCATGGGGTTAATGGGCTACTATAGATGTTATATAAAATATTTCTCAAAGATTGTTGTAGTAATAACTAACCTTCAAAAGAAGGGGAAGGAATTTAAATGGATGGAAAAGTGTGAAGTTACCTTTGCATTGCTGAAATAGAAGCTCACTACCACACCCATATTGAAAATTTTGGACCCTCAAGGAGACTTTTCAGTATGCACTGATGCATCGCTGGAAGGGTTAGGAGGAGTACTCATGCAAGAAGAGTCAGTAGTGGCATATACTTCAAGAAAGCTTAAAAAGCATGAAGTTAATTATGCTACCCATGATTTAGAGCTAGTTGTAGTGGTGCATGCTCTAAAGGTTTGGCACCACTATTTGGTGGGGAGACCTTTTGAATTAAAATCTGACCACCAAAGTCTAAGGTACATATTTACTCAACCAATACTCAATGCGAGACAGAGAAGATGGATCAAGTTTCTCATTGAGTATGACTTTGAAATTGAGTACATAAAGGGAAAAGAGAATAAGGTTATTGATGCCTTGAGTAGAAGGAGACACATAGCAACCATAACCAAGAGTCACATGAATCTCATGGATCAAGTGAGACAGGAGCAATATCAGGATGAATATTGCCAAGAAATTTGAGCTAGAATGGATAAAGACCTTGAGGGTAATAAGGAGTTTGGAATGATAGATGACCTTTTGTGTTACAAAGGTAGAATTATCATACCAAAATCAGGTGATTTAAGGAAGCTAATAATGCAAGAAGCCCATAGATCTCCTTATTCTGCTCACCTCGAAGGGGCTAAAATGAGGGAAAACATGAGAAGAACCTTCTTCTGGGTAGGAATGAAGAAGGATATTACCGATTTTATCGCTCGATACCTCAAATATCAAAAGGTTAAGGTAGAACACAAGCATCTTGTAGGACAATTGTATCCACATGATGTACCTACATAGAAATGGTAAGTCATATCTATGGATTTTATAGTAGGTTTACCTAAGACTAGGTACCAACATGATGCAATCCTTGTAGTAGTCAAAAAATTGACTAAGGTTGCACATTTTATACCTGGGAGCACCAAGGACGATGCTCAGGTGGTGGCTAATAGATTTTCCAAAGAAGTGTTCTGATTGCATGGATTTCTAGAGGTAATCATCTCAGATAGGGATTCCAAGTTCACTTCCAAATTTTGGAAATCCCTTCATCATGCAATAGGTATAAAATTAAATATGAGTTTGGCATACCACCCTAAGATAGATGATCAAATAGAATGGGTAAACCAAGTACTAGAGGACATGCTCCACATGTACTGCATGGATCACAAGTCTCGTTGGGAAGACTACCTACATTTGGTAGAATTCACCTACAATAATGGACATCACTCATCTCTAGGAATGACACCTTTTGATGCCTTGTATGGATGAAAGTGTAGGATGCCATTATCTTGGGATAACCTAGAAGATAGAGTTGTGATTGGGCCAGAAATGGTCAGAGAAATGGAAGATCAATTGAAGGTAATCAGGCAAAGACTCAAAGAAGCTGTTGATAGGTAGAAGAGTTATGTTGATTTGAAGAGAACTCTGAGAGAGTACTCGATGGGAGACAAAGTGTTCCTAAGGGTTAAACCAATGAAAAGTATGATTAAATCCATGAAGTTGGATCCACGATTTGTAGGACCCTTTGAGATCACTAAAAAGATCAGTCCTGATTGCATACCAACTTGCTTTACCTCCTAATCTATCAAAAATCCATGACACCTTCCACATATCTTTGCTTAGGAAATATATTGCTGACCTTGAACATGTGTGGGATGTTTCTAATTTATAGATGGTAAATCTAGAGGTAATTGAAGTAATGCTAGTAAATATTCTTGAGTTCCATTCTAAGACTATGCGAAATTAGACTCTTGAGCAATGTAAGGTCCAGTGGGACCATTTCTCTGAAAGGAATGCCACTTGGGAGAAAGTGGCGGATATGCAAAAATATTTTCCTTTTTTGTTTGAAAATTTTTAAATGTAATAATTTGCTTTTGTTTGTGGTTATGGTTGTGTAAAACTGGGAACACCCGGGACGGTGTTTAGTCCTAGTGGGGGAGGATGTCATGACCCTCCCTAAAGGACTTTGTGGCATGGAACAATGTATTAATTTGATGGTGCTTTAATACTTGATTATGTGCAATTGGGCAGCTATGTGATGTTAGTTGGTATGGAAGAATATGATACTGCTAACAAGTTGCCAATGTGTAGGATCAGGTATGCTCGTAGGTGGAAGAAGTTGAGTCATCCACCAAAGGTGAGGGTACTTGAGGTTGGGGAAGTGATGATAAGGCAACTCGAAGGTAACATGGATGGATACCTTCATATAGGTATGCATAATCGATTAGGGATAATCATCAATAACTAGCCACCTTGAGCCTCAAGTTGATAGCCTAGTAGCTATCATAAATTCTCGGGCTGAGACAGGTGACTAAAGTTGACGGAAAGACTCCCTCTATGTTTGACTGCATATGTTTGATTATCTTTTACTTCATCACTATTTGCATTAGTAGGTTGAGAAATAAAGGCATGGATGGGTAGGATGCCTTTGAGAGCTTTTTGTCTTAATTAAAACTTCTTGCTCTCTATTTATTTTTAAATAAAAAGAAAAGGTTTTATTTTGAAATGATAATGGAGTTTCATTTTTAAATAAAAAGAAAAGGTTTTATTTTGAAATGATAATGGAGTTTCATTTTTAAATAAAAATAAAAGGTTTTATTTTGAAATGATATTAGAGTTTCATTTTTTAAATAAAAAGAAAGGTTCTATTATGAAATAGTAATAGAAATTCATTTTAAATTATTAAATATGATAATAGAAGTTCATTCTTTAAGTAAATGGAGATCCTTTAATTTAAAATGATAAAGAAGTTTCTTTTTATATAAACAAAATAAGTTGCTTTAAAAAAATGATAATAAACTCTCATTGGAAATAAACTGATTTTTTTTTATAGAGGAGGTTTTTAATTATATTAAAATGTTGAAATCTATCCCATCCTCCAATTAATTCAAAAATCTACTTTGTGAAGAAATAAGATCTCATTCTGAGAATGGATGAGGTTTGCGTTGTGAAGAGAAGCTTCCAACCACATTCTCTTCAAAGTAGGATTTCAAAACCTATGAAGAATGATTTAAAAATGGAAAACATGTCTTGTTGTCTGCCAAGAGGATAAGGGAATTGAATGTGGATAGGTAAGGGATTAATGAGGAAGGAGGGTGATGGGAGAAGGAAGAAACCTTCACTCCTTAGATGATAGGATGTTTTTGGGTTTTGAGGAAAAAAAGAGCAAGAAAAGGGAGAGGGATAGAACGGACGAGTGAGGATGAAATGAAAAAGGAGAAAGGGAAGAAAATCAAAGTGGAAAGGAGGTCGAGAAGGAGAATTGTAACTACGCCATCGAGCTCACCATTTTGGAAGCTTAAATTTATAGGTTGGTAGAAATGAATTCACCTCTCCTTTTCATTCTTGAAAACCTTGTTGGCAGTTGTCTTCTGGCGACATCTCACTGGTGGGGAAGGCGTTGTTGCCTTTTTGTTTGTGTTGTCTTTGTGAGGAGACATCGTGTTCAGATTTTAGGAGAATATTTCCCCTTCTGTGTTTGTGGTTTCCACTACTGTGAAACCAAACCAAACCTTACCTTGTTGTGTTGACATCTTTGGTGCACTATGGATCTCTAAGTCCCACACGATCACTCTCCTCACTGAGCCACCAACCTCCCCCTTATTGTAATGATGTTGTCATCCCTTCCACTTGCATTATGTGCAAGTAAGCCACTATCGTAAGGATGACGTTGTCACCTCTGACTCACCATGGGTGAAAGGGTCACTATTGGCCCGAGTGTGTTGTTATCGTAACGTTAGCTAGTACTAGGGAAGAGCTTTGAACCCTTGAGTATGTGTTGTTACATCCTTCTTGCCTCTACTTATGTTATCTCCTTCCACCCTGTGCTCCCTACCCTATCGATCATCATCGGGTGTCACATAAGGGAAGCACCCATCCGTAGAAACCCTTAGAGTAAGGTAAGGCATGAGGATAATCCTCGGCCAAGCCATGGTTGGTAGTGCTAGTTGGGTGCCATTTTGGAGTATCCCTTGTCTGCCTAAGTGTACCATCATTGTTGTCCATGGTCCTTCATGGTGGTCATGTGTTTGTGGTTTCCTCTTTCCTATCCGAGCGGTGTGCGTGCTATCCCTGGTACATGTTGGTCAGTGGAAATGAATTTATTTGATAAATCCATTTAAAGTTGTAGACTTTAGAGTATTAAAAGGGATTTAAGTTATTCATTAATTAAAGTTGGGAACTTTAGATTAATGAAATAAAAGGGATTTATGATTATTTATTAATTAAATTTGGGAACTTTAGATTAATGAAATAAAAGAGATTAATGATTATTATAATGGTTTCATTAATTAAAGTTGTGAACTTTAGATTAGTGAAAGAAAATGATTATAATGGTTTCATTAATTAAAGTTGTGAACTTTAGATTAGTGAAAGAAAATGATTATAATGGTTTCATTAATTAAAGTTGTGAACTTTAGGATTAGTGAAAGAAAATGATTATAATGGTTTATTGATGGATTAGAGTAGGTGACTTTGATTCATTGAATAAATGAAAATAGTTTATTTGTAAATTAAAGGTATGGGACTTTAGTTTATGAAATGAAAGGAAAAGGTTTATTTATGGATTCAAGTAGTTGTCTTTGATTCAATAAATAAATATGAAATTAGATTGTTTGTGAATTAAGGGTATGAGACTTTAATTTATTGAACAAAGGAGAAATGGTTATTTCTTGATTGAAGGAACCTAGATTGTTTGGCAATTATGGGTATGGGACTTTAATTGTTGAATAAGGGTTGAGTAATTTAATTCCAAGTAAAACCTGTAATCTAGATGCATTGTTGAAAGACTCTCATAGGATGATGAGAGGGGAAATAGAAAGAGTAGTTTCTATGATATCAACTATGCTTTTAGATGGTTAAAGGCTTGATTAAATTGTATAGTTGCAATTTGGCAAAGTAAAGAAAGTAAATGCATTTAGAGGTATGCCTATCCTGAACCATGAGTGTCTTGATCCCCTACTATCCTCAATTGATCGATGGAATGAGGTGGATGACTAAGGATGATAGTTGGTTCACTTGCTTGGTTTGTCTTACCCTTTACTTATTTACTTATGCTCAAATAAATTAGAATTGTGGGGAGATTTCCCTGATGAAATTGATGTAATATTCTTTGAAGTATGGAGGATTTTCCATACATGTTTATATGTAATAATTGCTTATTGTTAGAAGATGTACCTTTAAATTACTAATTGAATTATCCATGTTTTATATTTAAATCCCTTTCCCTTAATGTTTATCTTCTTGTATAATGTTTCCTTTTTAGTATCTTTGCATGTTTTATAGGTTATATTTTGTTAGATTTAGTATCTAGATCTATCTTTTATTTTCTTGCTTGAATAACTTTATAAAGAATGAGTAACAAGTTCTAGGGTGAACTTAGAGGATAACCTAAGGGCTTGAGACCCCCTTAGGGTGAACATAGTGGACCTAAGGGATTAAGACCCCTTAGGGAGAATGGTAACTAGGTTGTGGAAAGACTACATCTAAGTTAAGATAGCTTGTCGAAAGATGATATTGATAGCTTAACTCGTAGTACACGTAGCATACCTATGCATAATGGCTTGCGTAGAGTATGGAGATGCATGTACACCTTCTAATGGCTAAAGGTGATAAGTCTAGCTCATCGAGAATGATGAGATGGATGGACTTATTTGCATGACATGAGATATGCCTACGCAGATGGACTTGCATGAGGAAATCTCATGAGATGTAGCTCTTTGAGGAACTTAGGGGATTTTTCTAAACATTAAGTTAACCTAAGGTCGGTTAGGGGTTTATGAATCCCTCTCCTTAGTCAAAAAAATTTATTTTTTTGTATGTGTTTCTTGTTTTTATGGTTGTTACATTGATGGGGAAGGTGTGATACCTTGAGTATCCCTAGATTGTTATGTGCCTTCATTTATGTGTGTTGCGGGAAGGTGTGATACCTTGGGTATCCCCAAATTATTTTTTGTCTATGATGTGGTTGATGGGGAAGGTGTGATATGTTGAGCATTCCCATTATGCATTGCACTCAAGGTGATATGATTGATTTGACTGTGAGGAGTTATGGAGGTCAATGACTCATGTTGTGTCAAGGAGTTCTAGTATATGTCACGATTTTGGTTGGGTGGGGTGAGTAGACCATCTATGACAAGGGCCCCCATTTTGATAAGTTCCTAGACCATATTTATGAACTTGATGTAATAATTAATGGTATGACCCTTTTACTTGTGGTAAACATAGTAATTATATTATTTGTATGGCCTGGGTTTAGGTCATTTTGGGTCCTTTTGCTTCCTTTCTAGCAATATAACTATTTGCACCTCATAAAGCCTTTGAAATATGGCTAAATAAAGCTCTAAAAGTGGCATCTAATCATGAGAGGGCCCAACAAGATGTTTGGTGTGGTTGTCTAGTAGTGTTTGAGTTTGCAATTGTATGATAGGTAGTGTTTCCTGGTATGTGGGTTGTTGAGGTAAATGTTGACTTTGTGGAGGTTGTTGAGGTGATGGTTGATGATGTTGATGATGACTCAACTGTAGCTCAATTATTTTGAGTCAATTTAGGACTTATTTTAGATCATTATTTTGGTGACTCAATTGTAGTTCAATTCTATCTAGCCAAGCCAAGATATATTGTAGGCCATGTGGAGGTGGTTGTTGGTATTGTTGAGTGAACTATTGGTACTATTGAGGTGGAGGTTGTTGTTTGTAGGTCTTGGAATCTGGTGGTGGTTGTATGGATGTTGATGGAGTTTTGTGGTAGCTGGTAGGTAGTTGAGGTGGATTTGGTGGTGTTTGGAGAGGTGTTAATACCTCTATAATAGGTGGGAGGGTCACCCATAATGGGGTCTATGTGAATAAGGTCTCCTACATGCATATGGAAGGTATGGGATTCAACCTCTATGACGGTGGCTAAGGCTTATGGAATGAAGTGGGTTGTGCAGATGCAAGCCATTAAGATATCTCATTATCATGGGCCCAGGAAGGTTGGTTAGGGTTTACAACTTTAGAGCATGCATTGGTTTGGGGATTAGATCTTCCAAGTGGAAAAATTTGTGTATGCATGCCAAACTAAGGATTTATTTCAGTAGAATTAGTTGCATGTGCGTAAACCAATTGTTGGAGTGTGGGGAAAAATGACATGGGTGGAATGGTTAGTGGTGGTAAGGAGGGATGTGGTGACTTGGGTGGGGCAAGCAGGCCACCTTGAAGTGCCAGTGTAGCCTCCATGTCAATGAAGGTGACATGATCTAAGGATCCAGGGACCCCCAAATTGGTAGATTCAGGTTCAGTGGTAGGAAAATTATTGAATATGGCACCCAAGGTCTATAACCTAAGCAAGAGGGAAGTAAGCTACTTCATGTAGCTAACTAAACTACCCAGGGGTGGTTGGGTGGCTTCATCCTACTGATTTTAAGGAGCAATGGATGGATGTGAGGCCTGGTTGAGTGGATCCATGGTGGCTTGTGTTATGGCTTGAGCTTGGGCATAACTTCGAGTCGATACCATAAGCTAGGAAATGGGATAGGATGGGGGTGTGACGGCTTGGTTATGATGGTGGTTTCTGGTAAACCTATTTTTTTTCTTTTTATCTATCTACACAAATAAATAAAGCAAACAATGATTTTTGTTTTTTTTTTTTTTTTTAGTGATCTAATGTTTGATTTGAGATGCTTGTGAGACTATTGAAACTATTTTTGGTTTTTGATACATTTTTGAAATGTTTTGATTTTTTTTAGATTTTTTTTTGTTTTTTAATGTAAGTTAACCTAAATTACTGATGGTGTGATGAAATACAAACTAATTGAGTGTATCAATGCCCACCTATCTGGTGATAATTGATACCATGATGGCTATAAATGACTTCATAATGGATAGATGCAGCTTATGGTAACCTAAGGGAATAAAATACCTCTGGAAGAGGATGTGCTATCTATTGCCTTGATACCGGTCCATATAGACTTTTGCTTCACCCTCGTGTAAGCTTGGGCATGAATGATAACTATGATTTCATAAATTATTAAGCCCCAAGAATTGGAAGGTGTCTAACCTTCCTACTTCAGGATGCACCCAAATTAGGGGACTTTTTAGTGATGAAATATGAAAATAGTGGCCATTAAGGTTGCTAGGGTGTGAGCTAATGGATGGAGATGAAACCCACCATCATTGGTTTTGATCAATTATTTGTGATGAAAAATAATTTGTTGATGTTTTTAGTGAACTTTGCAATGTGATGTATATTTTTATCTTGCTTAGGTCCATTTTTTTATTTTGATTCTTAGCTATAATGAATAATACAGTCTCTATTAATGAGAGGAAGGAAATCTAATATGTTATTTTTTATTCACATAAATGTAGCATACATTACTTTAAAAACCAAAGATGATCTAACATGTTATGCAATGCTTACTTATTGGAAGTAATTGCTATATAAAAATAAATTTATTTTAAGTAATCTAATTATGAAAATACACTAAAAATAGAAATAATGATAGTTTCTTACCTGTAGTCTTGCATTGTGTCAAAGACCAAAGGCAAAGGTGACTATGTACTGTGACCATCCAAGGTGGGATAGTTTATATTTGATACCATCTATTTGCAGATAATTGTGCTTTGCAATCATCTGAGGCCAGATAATGTTGCTTTTGTGTATTCTATGTTTAGTATGAAAATAGAAAACAAAAACCTATCAAATTTATTCAATGCAACTATAGTAAAAAAACAATAGAATGCTGAAATTAAGCATAAAAGTATAATAATGTAGAAAATTATATAAATCATAATTTCAAGGTATGAGTTCCACTATGATCACCATCTGTAGATAGCAAAAGTATGCACCATGTAATATAAAATGAAAAACAATTAATAATTTAAAATATTGTTGTGCTTCCTCTATTCTTACACTTTACCCACGTAGGGGTTTACAATAATATAATGGAATGATGCCCTTGTGCAAATAGATATGGTGCTTTAGTACTCTTGTAGCTACAACAAGTGCTCGAGCAAAGTTTTTGGTGATTGCTACTTTGTAGGTGCATTTAGGGATGTGTGTGGTGCTCCTAGATCAATGTGTGGGCCAATTTCTACCAGATCTAAGATAAATATCTCTCTTGATGGTAATCATATAATATCAAATATTTATGACTAGCGACTATCTACGGGTGTATGGTCACACTGTGTGTATTATTGCGATTGAGGAATGACAGATTTATGGGCTCGGGTAGCTTCTAATTGTTGTATGGTTCTATTTTTGACTTGGTTCATACCTGTGGGATCTACACACATGCAAAACCTGCAAAGAGTTAGTAATATGTTTTGAGCCTCCCTAAGTGAGGCTCGACTGCGATTAAATTAAATATCAATGCAAGTATTAAAAAATCAATAAACATGCAAAAGTAAAATGAAATAGACTTGCTTTTTACCTTCTACATATTGATAATGTTTGTGGTTGTGTTGTGCTTGGGATACTACTACTGTTGTGGTTATGTTACACTCGGGATGTTGCTGCTACAACAACTGAACCATGCTATATCATGAGGATCCTACATGAGTTGAGAGTCGACCATCCAAGATCAAATGATCACAATATGATACCAACCAGGGTGGGATAGTCATGATCTATAACATTCAAAATATGTATGAAAGCAAATTTGGACCTAAGAAAGTGTGTGATCAAGATTCAAAATAGGATGGGGATGGCGACGAGTGCTAACTCGAGTGATTGAATGCTATGAATTCTTGGAGTTTCATCAACATAAGTTTACATATTCCATATCCATGCTTCAAGAAGGAGGGGAGGTCTTAATTATAATTTTCCTATGGTGAAGGGATAAGGAGGTGGCTCTATCAGTTAAGTGCATGTAAATAAGAGATTTTATTGGCTTGTTAACAAGATGCGCATGATTTGATTTGATTTTTAAATTTAAATTAAATATATTTATTTAATTTAAATAAGCATGTTTAGATTTAATTTGCTTTTATATTTAAATTAAATATATTTATTTAATTTAAATGTGTATTTTTAAGTGAAAGTGCATTATGTGCATATCTATTTATTACGTGCATATTGTGCATGCTTAGTTAACTGAGTGCATGATTATCCTTCCTTAATAGATTAGAGGTGCAACTGCTAGTAACTTGAGTTCACTTGTGTATGAAGATTTTCTCTTATGCATGACTGGTATGGATGATGGGAGGTGGAACTACTAGTGTTGTGGATGACGTGGATGGGTAAATGTGAGGGTCAATGCATCCATGGGGAGGGTTAATTAACTGTGCAAGTTAAGAACTAATTAATTATTTATTTAATAAATTAATTAATTAATTAATTAATTAGGTGATGAATGTTTATTATTTAATATTAATTAGTTCTAATTAATATTAAATGTATTAATTAATTAATTAATATTTATTGTACTAGTTTTAGGTGTCTACAGTTTCCTCCTTTGTGACAGTGAAGTATGAAATGGTTCTTCTCCATCATGGATGGATGGCTCTTCTCCAACATAAATGGATGGTGCTTCTTCAATGTATATGGTTGTTAGTTCTTGGGTAGCAATGATTATCTCTTCTCTATGCCTTGTCTTTGCCAACTAATGATGATATTTTATTCTATGCCTTGTATTTTCCAATTGGAATGAGTTATCCTCCAACTTGCACTATAGTTTACCTTGCTATCCTTATTTTATTTTAGGTTTTCCACCATGATAGGTGTCCTTCACTATGGTGTTGCTCCCATGTTCTTGTAGCACCAAAAAATGGTGTCTTGATACACCTTGATGAGGTAGGTACCGAGCCCTTTGAATGGCTCTACTCTTAAGCACCTTGGTTTGTGCTTTCCCTTGCTAATGGTGGTTTCTTGTAGACATGATAATGAGCTACGTAGTGTGTCCTTGAGACACTTAACCTTTATATTCTTTTGATGTAATGTAGAAGACAAGTATGGTGCTTGAAAATAACTCTATAATACCTAAAATATGTTCCTTAGTTGCACATAAATCTTAAAATCTCCTACTCTCCTTTTGTAGATTATTTTTTTGATTTGAGATGGTGGCTTCCTTATCCAATCCTTGGAGGTATATCACCCTTTTAGGTGGCTTCTCTATGCCATAATAAACTATAGATTTTTTGCACTAAATAGTGTCTTTAGACACTTTGATATTATGTTGATTTGTGCACTTTGGTATTCCACCTTAACTTAACAACCAATGCACTTAATAACCTTTAAGAGTAACTAGTATAATGCACTAGTAATTTATCCTTATTGCTCCTTGTAAATAACTCTTAAAAGTAACTTGAAACTTGCACTAAAATCAATGCTTTATAATATAGTCTTCTCTGCTATAACTAGATAATAGGAAGATGATATTTTTCTTTCTATCAAAATATATCTAACTCATATTTTAATGTGTAGGTATTAACCTTAAAATAAATTATTTTATGCACTCTCTTGAAGACTTTAATATGAGCCCTTCTCCTTGAAACTTTTAAACTCTAATAAGGTGCTTAATAAGACTTAATAATGAACCAAATATAAGTGTTCAAATAATGAACCCTTTGTACCTAAATCACTTACCTTTAAGATCTTTGTAGATGAAGTATTTCAAGGTGATTAGATTCACCTTAGTGCTTCATTTTACTATATGAACTCACAACTCTTCTTTGTTGTATGAAACAACTCCTCAACTCACCAATTTGAAACTTTTGAACTCCTCTAACTTGCTACCTAAAACTATAGTTTTGTGGTTTCAACTCTTCTTTAGGATGTATCTTGGAATTCTAAAACTTAGTAGCTATTGATGTTGCCCAAGTTGCTACTTTCTCACTCTCCTAAAATCTAAAAGTTTTAGATTAGGTAACCTAATACTGCCTAGTGGTATAGTCCAACGAAGTCCAATATAAGTATGAGATGAACACTTGAGGATCCCTAATATTAGAAATGGGTTGAAAGAATCCCACCTAACATCAGAGGAAATGCTTAGATTTTATCTCAAAATATATATTCATTTGCACACAGAGAGATAATGAATATCCGGGAACACGGTGAAATCTTTTCTTTTCAAAAGTCTTATATGGTCAGTACATAGTTGTTGGTAGGATAACTAGAGTGTTTGAAGTCTCAAGAAAAACATCAAAAAAATTTACATAGCAACAAATCATATCATCAATCACATCATCAAGTTTCTTTATAAGCTCCTGTAAATTAGGGGGTAATAATAAAATACATTAGAAACTGGATATATGTCAGAAATGATATTTAGACGGCCACTGATTATTTTATATATTTTAAATTACAGAACCTTATCCAAAAAATACATACATTCCACACCATTACATTGCACATATGGATGGTTTAAATAATTAGTTCTTATGATTATAATTATTACTAAACATTTATGGTTGTTATACTTTGTGTGGTATCACCCAATAGATTTTCAACATCATAGCATATGCATCCATTAAGTTTTGAAAATGATTAAAACATACAAGTTCATTCACATTAGATTACATATTGCATTCACCATATCATAGCATGAGTTAGATGCACACATTGAAATCAAAAATCACACATGCATTATAGCAATAAATATTGCATTCATAAATACCGAGTTCATAAATCATCCATTTACATCAAAAATCACATCATAATCAGCTTATGCACACAACCATAGATCCATCATTAAGTCAAAACATGATGCATCACATTATGTCACAATAATTAATATTGCACCTACATAAGCTTCCATATAAAACATCCACATCGTCAAAAATATCATCTATCATATAATACATACATTAGATCATCATAATTCCATCATCATATCACAGAATAAAATAGAATAAAACAAAAACATGAGAAAAAAGAGATACACATAATGTGTCATAATGCAAATATATCATATAAATATGTGTGTCAAGTATGTGGGTATACAAAATTACCCATAGGCTACAGTCATATAGGTCAAGTAGGCCTCAAAAATGAAATCCAAATGCATCATCAGTCAAACATGGGTTCTATGCCCCCGACATCACCTCCCCCTATGGTTGTGTCATGCATAGAGTGATGTGACCCTGGTGGTCTCTCTGTGTGAGTTCACATCCTCTGGCTAGGACAAATAGAAGACTGCCCTAAGGTGGATCACCTGTTGACCTATGAGCCACCTGCACCTGGTGCCTCCCTAGGGACAACTTGGTGCCTCCTAATATGCATCTAAAGAGAGGCTATATGGGAGACATTCCCCTAGATCTACCCCTCATACTCATATAGCAATGCCTGTAGTTGTAGAACCTCTACCCCTTTGTCTGCCACATGATCTACCCTAGTATCACTCTGTGGTGTAGAAGGAGGAATAATAAACTACATCCTAGAAGCATTGCCCCTAAAAATATCCTACAAATCCTGTATCTATAGTGTGAAATGCTCTATAGTAGTATCCTACTGGGCTATGGTAGCATCTCACTACTATACCTGGATCTTGGTTTACTGAAGCTCAACCTTCACCTCATGCAACTGTGATCTCAAAGGATAATCTATCTCCTCAGGATCCAGGTCCTCCTCATCCTCCTTAGAAGCCTCCTGCTCCTATGCTACCACCTGATCTAATAGCTAGCCCCATATCTCGCTCCTAGCTTATACTTTGTGCCCTACTAGATCTGCACCATCATCTCTATCATCATCCTCATGGCCCAAGCTACCATCACCATGCCACATCAGATCCCCCCACCACTACATAAATGCATCTATGACTCCCCCAACACCTTCTAGGTTAATTTTTGGGGCATCCTCCTCATCAAAAATCTCTATGATCCATGGAGGAGGAATGTCTCCCTCTGTTGTAAGGCATCGATACAAAAATGGAACTAGTGGCACATCCTACTACAGCCCGTACTAACGAAGAACCTAGGAGTAGAAGAAATACTCCTTGATGCCAACCTTGTGGCCAATGAGCCATCACTCATACCTCGTCCTAGCTGTAAAACTAGTAGGGTCATCCTAGGCTAGGCACTCATGATATAGACACCACATGATATCACTGACCTTTAACCCAGTAAAAGTAGTAGTGTAGTGAGAGAGATCCCCTACATGAGGATAGCTCTTGCACTCCTCATGCCACCGAGCCCATCTAGTGATATAGCACTACATACACTCCTCTATGACTATAATATTGGTAGAAAGCCCTCTGAGATGATATACCTTGATGTTGTCCCATCCCTAAACCTATAGGAGCAAGCTACAAGCGATGCTGATGCGACTCCATCAATGGATGTGATACAACTCATCATAACACTGGGCCAACAGGGACCTCCCCCATGCATATATGATGGGCTCATCACTGTACATCAAATCCTAGATCATCGCAAGGAGGTTCCATGGGAACCTTAGGCCTAAGCAATCTAGAATAAGAATGTTACTGATAACCATCAGCAACACCGCATGCCTCATGGAGAAGACCTTCTCCTGGTACCAACATATAATAGATACACCACTATATTTGGTGTCCTTGAAGGCATCTATAGCATGCCTTTCAAACACCCAAAGAAATACAACATCATGATCATTAGTGGTCGAAGAGACAATGGACACTCCATCAAAAGGTATCCATAAGATCCTATACACATCCTTCAACATGATAGTCATCTCATCGATAGGAAGGTGGAAGTTATTAGTTTGATAATCCCATCGATGTACCAGGACCATGATGTAAGCGTGATTTGACATAGTAGTGGGTAGCTTAGTGACAAATTGCATCCCATGGACCTTAAGCCAGGCCCAATTTGTAGCACTCAAAAGGGGTAGAAGGTCATTCATGAGCTTTAGGTCCTAAGCCCGAGCAATGAGAATCTAAGAGTAAAAGAGAAAATAAAGCATAACTACAATACATCTAAGGCATGAATCACAATAAAGCATGAAAAGTGATACGAATAATGATAGGCTATTCTAAAGTCTAGGTGAAAGAACAATAAATGCACCCAATCATAGAACAAAAATCAATAAATCACTTCAAAATTAAAAAAAATAAAAAATTAAAATTGCCTAAGTGTTTTTAGTCGTTGTCACCCACAGCGGAAAAAAATTGGTCATTGAAGCTGGGAGCAGCCAAGCCACCAATGGTCATATTTCCAACCACTAAGATTCAAATCGATCTTTGCCATCAACAACGGCCAAGCTATAGACCAAGATAACCGCTTTGAGTAGCAGCGGCCAATAGGCGACGAAGTAGACACATCTGCCCTAGGCCAAAATACCAAAAATAATAACAAAATATCAAAATGGGGGCAAGCCCACCAAAACAAATTCTAAACTAAACCTAACTATGGGTTTGTTTTGTTGCCAGTAAGCTTAATGAGGTTCATTTACCAATTACTTAATGTGGTTCATTTTACTAAAATTTTAGTAGTGTTAAAGGTTTCGAAGAGTACCCAAGAAGCTCTGGATCCTCTGCTCAATGATTCCTCGTCCCGTGTAGCCATGATCCTCCAAATCGCAACAACACTCTGAATCATAGAAGTCAATTTCACTGCAAAGCTCTAAGAAATGAATCAATAGCTAGACAAAAGTGAAAAATAAAAAACCCTAGGTTAATTTTTATATTTTCAAGTTATGCCTTGGCCACTGCTATCGTCAGTGGCCCAAACTTGGCCGCTCAGGACTAGAGCGACTACAAGCAGGAATTTGGGGGTGGTTGGACCTGACAGTGGCCAACAGCCTAAGGGAAAACACGAGGATTTCCCTCCATGAGAAGCAGCAAAAACATTAAATAAACACATTTTTATGACTCATCATTATCATAATGTTCAAAATAACAAAAATAATTACATAAAGACAAATCTTAAGTAATCCTTGTATCAAGTTGCTTGCTCTATCAACTCAGCGGTTGCAGCAATCTGCACTCCATGCAACTCAGTGAGACGAGTAAGTTATCATAAGGTTACTTGGGGTAAATTATTCATTTTGGAATTATGATGTGCCTCCTTCAATCTCGAAGAAGACCAAGATGGTCGGGCTGCTCCATGGGTACAAAAGAATCATCCTAATTCCTTCATGACACTAAAACATTGATCCAAGTGATGCAATACAAGCATAAATAGAGTCACTCCTCCTAACTCCCTAATAAGGTTATTAATAATCTAGACCACACCCCGATATAGGGATGAATGATTATCACAAATAATTAAAATCACACTTGGATGGGTGTTTTCCCATTAAGAGAAAAAATACTAGAAATAAACCAAAACCAATCATATTTGGTCAAGCGACTCGTCACTTCATTCATTTCCCTTCCCTCACCAATTCATTGTGTGAGGGGTAGTTCAAATATTCAAATCATCATAATCAAAATCAATAAAAGATCACTCAATCATATCAAAATTGTGTTCATCCTATGAATCATTGTAGAAAACAACTACAAAATTTCCCTTGTTTGCTGGGGTCATAAGAAAATTGTGACATTATCAGTTCATAGCTCTCCTACTGATCGGATCTGATTGTAGTAGTAGAAGCTACTTGATTGTGTCTTAGTAATGAGTACGATTGAACATGAACAAGCCCTATGCTAAGTTAAGCCTTACAAACATTGAAGCAATGATTCAAGTATGTGCATCGTCTTGCATGATTGGGACATCCAGCACTGATCAGACCAATGATCATCATACACCTTACAATACATATCAGTCTACATTTTTGCTCAGTGTTGTGTTTTTCTACATAGCACATCACAAAAAGGGGCATTTGTAGACACCTAAAACATGTCTTTTTTAGGATAACTACTTACATAGGCACATCCATAGGCCATGTGACTAAACCTTGGACTTTCCAAGTATCAAAAGTGGTTCTCACCACTCATATGGGGTAGTCTTAGCCCATCCAAGCTTGGTCGTTGTAAACCAGAGTGGCCAAACCTTATCCGCTCAAGATCAGAGTGGCTAGACCTTAGCCGCTGCAGATGATAGTGGCCAAACCTTAGTCACTGTAGACAACAGCGACTAAGTCATAAAAGCAAATTACTGACAAATTGGCCCATTCACAGGTGGAAGTGGCAATCTGCATGCCATAAAGGTTAGCAGGGACAACTTTGCATTCCTCTTTCATGACCATTTCACATGGGAGTCTTAAGTCCAAATTTAGACTTCAGTTAAACATAGAAAAACAAAAAAAGCTTCTCATGCTAACACCTAGTACACATGAGGGATTCAGTCCTAGGGTTTTGAACATAGACCTAGGGCTTCACACACTTTATAAGGAGTAAACCTAAAAGCACTAGGGGAACTTCTTTGATCAATTAGGAGGGAATTATTGAGAGACCTAGAGAGAGCTTTTAGAGACTTAGAGAGCTTCTTCTTATAGTGAAGCCCTATCATATTTGAGAGCATATTAGAGCATCCTTGAGGAGAAAAAAAGTGCTAGCCGATCAAGGGTCTAACATACACATGATATTCAACACATTGAGCAAATCAACCACCATTTCAACATCAGATACAAGCTTTGATCCATAGACTTGGAAAAAAGAAGACAAGTTTCACTTTAGCGGTCATTGTCTTGGACAGTGACCCATAGTCCTAACTTAGGGTGTAGACACTAGTTTCTTTTATTCTAATTTCTTCATGTTTTCATATTATTAGCATAGATTTAATTTCTTTCATAGTATTAGTTCATTGCATTTTCATTAAGCTTATTCATTGCTAATAGCCTCATCCGGGGAGGCAATCTCGAACATCTAAGTGTGTTTTGTTGTTTCATTACTTGTAGGGCTACAGGTTCATCAAGAAAATCCACAACATACGAGAGCAAGAGGATCCCTCTAGCAATTAGACCTAGAGAAGGAGGCATCTATAAGCCCTCATACATTTCCGTGTGCATAACCGGGAAGCCTGATAAAGCACTCTCCATGTGTGATGGGATATTTTATACACTTGTTGCCATCTTTGTGTGTAAAATCATGTACCAAACGAAGGGTATCCCTTAGAGGGATTCATATGTAATCGAATCTTGGAAATATCAATACAAAAGGTATTCATTCCTTTATTTCTTTGCATTATGGTTATATATGCTTCATGCCTTTCATTTATTGTATGTTTAACATTAAAGGATTCAATTAAATTGTAAGTAGAGTAGTTAGTGGGGACGGTGTGCCACTTCCCTAGGGCCACTACACTTAGAAATCCGTAATGTATCAAAGATATCAGCACAACAAGGTAAATTTTGGTTTGGTTTCATAGTAGTGGAAACCAAAAACACTAAAGGGTAAATCTTCTCCTAAATTATGAACACAATGTCAACTCATAGAGACAACACAAACAAAATGGTAATAGCACCTTCTCCACCAGTAAGACATCATTAGAAGACAAATACCAATAAGGTTTTCAAGAATGAAAATGAGAGGTGTATTCATTTCTACCAACCTATAAATTTAAGCTTCCAAAATGGTGAGCTTGATGGTGTAGTTATAGTTCTCATTCTCGACCTCCTTTCCACTTCAATGTTCTTTCCTTTCTCATTTTTCATTTCACCCTCGCTCGTCCGTTCTATCCCTCCTTTTCTTACCTTTTTTTCCCTCAAAACCCAAAAATATCCTATCATCTTAGGGGCAAATTTTTCTTCCTTCTCCCACCGCCCTCCTTCCTCATTAATCCCTTACCTATCCATATTCAATTCCCTTATCCTCTTGGTAGACAACAAGACATGTTTTCCATTTTTAAATCATTCTTCATAGGTTTTGAAATCCTACTTTGAAGAGAATGCAGTTGGAAACTTCTCTTCACAGCGTAAACCTCATCCATTCTTAGAATGAGATCTTATTTCTTCACAAAGTAGATTTTTGAATTAATTGGAGCATGGGACAGATTTCAATATTTTAACATAATTAAAAACCTCCTCTATAAAAAAATATGTTTATTTCCAATGAAATTTTATTATCAATTTTTTTAAAGCAACTTATTTTGTTTATATAAAAAGAAACTTCTTTATCATGTTAAATTAAAGGATCTCCATTTACTTAAATAATGAACTTCTATTATCATAATTAAAAATTTAAAATGAATTTCTATTACTATTTCATAATAGGAACCTTTCTTTTTATTTTAAAAAAAAATGAAACTCTAATATGATTTCAAAATAAAGCATTTTCTTTTAATTTAAAATGAAACTTCATTATCATTTCAAAATAAAACCTTTTCTTTTTATTTAAAAATGAAACTCCATTATCATTTCAAAATAAAACCTTTTCTTTTTATTTAAAGATAAACAGAGAACAATAAGTTTTAACTAAGACAAAAATCTCTCAAAGGCATCCTACCCATCCATGCCTTTATTTATCAATCTACTAATGCAAATGGTGATGAAGTAAAATACAATTAAACATATGCAGTCAAACATTAAGTATTTTCATCAACCTTAGTCACTTGTCTCATCCTGATAATTTATGATAGCTACTAGGCTATCAACTTGAGGCTCAATATGGCTAGTTATTAACGATTATACCTAATCAATTATGCATGCCTATATGAAGTTATTCATCCATGTTACCTCTGAGTTGCCCTATCATAACTTCTCCAACCTCAAGTACCCTTTCATTTGATGATGACTCAAATTCTTCCACCTATGAGCATACTTGATCCTACACATTGGCAACTTGTTAGCAGTATCATATTCTTCCATACCAACTAACATCACATAGGTACCCAATTGCAATAATCAAGTATTAAAGCACCATCAAATTAATACATTATTCCATGCCATAAAGTCCTTTAGAGAGGTTCATGAAAATCAATTATAGTCACAAGTGTAAAACCATTTTGGGGATTCTCAAGGTATCACACCATCCCCATTAGCCATATCATAGAAACAAAATATCTTGGGTATGCTTAATGTATCGCACCTTCCCCATCAATCTCATCAATCACATACACACAACTTATGGGAAACCAAGGTATCACACCTTCCTCATAAATCAATGAATCAAACAATCATCAAACAACTTGGGGGTATTCAAGGTATTAAACCTTCCCCTATCAGTCATATCAAATCATCAACCAGCTTGGGGGTTTTTAAGGTATCATACCTTCCCCAACCAGAAACATGCATTAATCAATTTGGGAATACTCAAGGTATCACACCTTCCCCACATTCAATCTAAAACATAAAGCAATTGGAGGCTTAGGGTAACTCACCTTCACCTATAGTAAAAAAAAAAGCAAAAATCAATCAAAATTTAAAAACAATACAAAATAAAAAAACACACAAAAAAATCAAAATCATCAAAAACAACAAAGCAATAAAATTTTATCATGACAAATAAAAATTTGGTTATAATTCAAAGCATGATTTTTATTCATTTTTCATAAGTTATTTTATCACATTAATGAAGGGTGTCTTTCTTATAGTATGTTTCTTGCTTTACAATGCATGTCAGTTGCATCAACCATCCATAAAAAAAACAAGAGAAAAAACCCTATGATAGTTTGTTTTTCCTAGGTCTAGGGTTTGATAAATTTGTAGGTACTTTCAGTTATTCAGCCATACCTAGTGTCTCTTTCAACCTACATTGAATGTTAATAAGTCCTTGAGTGCTATAGGCTTTCTTGGTGACCTTAAGTTTTTTCTCAAATCATGCACAAGTATCACACATTCAATCAAATTTGGGTGTGTAGGAAAGACAAAATCATGAGTTATCATCACCATAAAGCAAATGGTTTCCCCTAATTATCCTATTATGCACAAGGTCTAAGATGCTAATAATTGACAAAAGGACAATTCTCCCCTCAAAAAAAAATCTCCTTGATCCTCTACAAAACAAGCAAGCCCCACAAAGTAATAAAATCCCTTGTTCTTCCAAAAAATGAGCAAGTATCCCAAAAATCAAAAGCAAAAGCTATAAAATCCCCTTTCTCCTCTACAAAATGAGTAAGCCCCACAAAAATACAAATTTCCTTGCTCTTCCACAAAATGAGCAAGTATCCCCAACCCCCCCCAAAAAAAAAAAATACAAGGGATGAAGAGCTTGAATCCTCGAAATTCTCAATTTTTGAAAACCATGGGGTAATCTCTATCGCCACTAATAGGCTATAGAAACCAACCTGGAAATGGAGTAGCCTTACATAAGGTGACACATATATCACATGAGTAACCTTATTTTGTATAGACCAATGTATGCTTTCATATGAGTTGGCTTATCGGTGTAAGTCATAAATTCACCCAAAATTGGCAATAAAAATTCACTACACACACAGTTGGTCTTTGTGAAACTTGAATAACTTGGTTGGTCTTAGTATCTTCAAGTGCCTACTTTATTAGTAGATAAGTTTTATTGAGGTCACTAGGGTGTTTGAGCATCATGAAAGCACTTTCAGATTTGTCTCACCTAAGATAAGTTAGAAACCAAGTCATGTCATCTTGACTTCCATAGTAGTACATTGCCTAAAAATCATCACATTGCATTCACTTACATCCATTCCCCATGTATGTCAGTATTATTGGATCTATGCCCTTGATTAATCGATTCAATTCATGAATAATGATACATGTTTAAGTATTTTTTGAAAGATAATCAAAATTATATGCATACACTCAATGTATCCATCAACATCTATTCATTTCACACATCATCTTCTTACATCACAAGCACATTTGAGACACATCAAACAATCAAACAACTTGGGAATTTTCAAGGTATCACACCTTCCCCATCAATCACACACAAACCATTAATTAACTTAGGGGTGTTCAAGGTATCACACCTTTCCCATAAAGCAATTAAATAATAATCAACCAACTTGGGGGTGTCCAAGTTATCATACCTTCCATATCAATCCATCATTAAAAAATCCATCAAAAAACTTGGAAATATTCAAGGTATCACACCTTCCCCATCAATCAATCAAATCAATAAAAACATCAATTGATCCATTAAACCAGCAAATAGTCAACCAACTTGAGGGTATTCAAGGTATCACACCTTCCTCCACTATAAATCATATCAATAATCAACCTGACGGTATTCAAGGTATCACACCTTCCCTAAAAATGGATCAAATCAATCAAATAACATCAATTGATCCATCAAACCAACAAACAATCAACCAACTTGGGGGTATTCAAGGTATCACACCTTCTCCCACTATCAATCACATCGATAATCAACATGGGAGTGTTCAAGGTATCACACCTTCCCCAAAAATCAATCAAATTACATCAATTGATCCATCAAACCAGCAAACAATCAATCAAATTGGGGGTATTCAAGGTATCACACCTTCCCCCACTATCAATCACGTCAATAATCAACCTAGGGGTGTTCAAAGTATCACACCTTCCCTAACAATCGATCAAATCAATCAAATTATATCAATTGATCCATCAAACCAGTAAATAGTCAACCAAATTGGGGGTATTCAAGGTATCACACCTTACCCCACTATTAATCATATCAATAATCAACCTGGGGGTGTTCAAGGCATCACATATTTTCCAAAAATTGATCAAATCAATCAAATTACATCAATTGATACATAAAACTAGAAAACAATCAACCAACTTGGGGGTATTCAAGGTATCACACCTTCCTCCACTATTAATCAAATCAATAATCAACCTAGGGGTGTTCAAGGTATCACACCTTCCCCAAAAATTGATTCAAATCAATCAAATTACATCAATTGATCCATCAAACCAGTAAATAGTCAACCAAATTGGGGAAATAAAGGTATCGCACCTTCCCCATTTATTAATCAATAAAATCAACCAATCAAGCATAAGGCTCAATAAATCAATCAATCAAGCATTTTGCCTTGCCATAAAAAAATTGGCATGGTTTTATCAATACTAGCAAACATTAAAATCAACATATAAACCACTATGTTCAAAATGTTACATCCTTTTGTCAAAGGTTGCACCCTTTGCCTCACATTTAAATCAATCAACAAATCAACTGATAGGTTCAAAAGGTTGCATCCTTTTGTTAAAGGTTGCACCCTTTGCTTCACTATCTCAACAATTAAATGTTAATTCAAAAGGCAACAAACCCCTTTGGCTATATTTCCATTCAAAAAGGTCCCAAAGGAACCAAACCCCTTTGGTCATTTTTCCATTCAAAAAGTCCCAAAGGCACCAAATCCCTTTGGTCACATATCAATTCAAAATATCCCAAAATCACCAAACCCCTTTGGTCATATTTCCATTCAAAAAGCCCCAAAGGCACAAAACCCCTTTGGTCACATCTCAATTCAAAAGGCCCAAAGGCACCAAACCCCTTTGGTCATATTTCCATTCAAAAGGTCCCAAAGACACAAAATATCTTTGGTCATATTTCCATTTCAAAATCCCCAAAGGAACTAAACCCCTTTGGTCCAAATAAAATTCTAGTTCAAAAGCCTCCAAAGGCACCAAACCCCTTTGGTCAAATTTTCTTTCGTGTAATTTAAATTATTTTTTATTTATTTCCTAGTGTAGGCTATCGTGTGAACCATATACCCATCAATCTACTCTAGAAACCTGGTAGTTGTAGTGGTTGGTTACCCATGCAACCCATTAGGATGAATTGATTACCATATAGACACTCACTGAAGGTTAGGTTCCATTCCATGCTCATAGCTCAGATTAGATCAGAACCCCATTCTACTCGGGCAAAAGCAGAACCATAGATTACATTTCCTTTCATGTTCATAGACTAGCTTAGCTTAGCACCCCCATTTTGCTCAAGCAAAAGCAGAACCATAGATTACATTTCCTTTCATGTTCATAGACTAGCTTAGCTTAGCACCCCCATTCTACTCAAGCAAAAGTAGAGCCATAGATTAGATTTTCTTTCCTAGATATTTGAGTGAACCTTGTACCTAGTGATCTACAATAGTAACCTAGTAGTTGTATTGACTATTTATCCATACAATATGATAGGATGGGTAGGTTACCTTAAGGACACTTGTTTAAAATAAATAAATAATAAAATAAAACAAAATAAAAAATTTCAAAACCAAAAAAACTCACATGCACCGACATCACAACCAACAATCGTGAGCAAACACATACATAAACAACATTTTCAACAACATAATCAAAATCATGCATGCAACAACAAAAGCAACTATGAGTAATCAAGTACACAATTGGGTTTATTTTAATCTAAAATACAAATGCAAAAGGGTAACTTATGTTACTAATCGGTTTTACACTCCATCCATCCTCCATAAAAAAAACAAAAGGGAAAACCAACACAAAATGACATCAAATTCATCAATTTCGATAATGGAAATCGCCTCATCGCCACCATTCATGTTGTCTTCCATCAACTCATTTCTTGAGAGGGTGTGCAATACCAATAAACTCATACCTCAAGCAAGATCAATATGTAAACACTCATTTTTAGACTCAACACCTGTCCAAGAACCTTATATACGACTAACTATACACCCTCTCTATCGGGTCTAAATACAAAAACTTTAATCAAATTTAAGTGGCTAATGTGTTGGATCAAGGCTAGTAAGGGTTTACATGTTGATGCTTTAATTGAGGTGGTGAAGGTGATCGACCATCGATGATAGCACATGAGACCACTTACCATATGATCAGTTTGTTCACCAAAACCAAGGCACTCATTAATTTTTCAATGACAATATTCAAATACATTCATCACCTCCAACACTATGGCATCCTACAATGATCTCAAAATTAATACAATCAAACATCAAACCTCTTCAAACACAAGAGTCATCATCTATTCATCCATCATCCATTGGTGTCCTTTTTTTTTGCATTGCATTGTGTTTTCACACAACACAATACAAAAAGGGGCATCTTTATACACCTAAAAATAACACAATAAATATTAATTAATTAATCATGATTTATGAATGCATTTAATATTAATTAGAACTAATTAGTTTTTAATAATAAACATTCACCATGTAATTAATTAATTAATTGATTTCTTAAAAAATTAATTAAATAGTGCTTAGGTTGCACAGTTATTTACCCCTCCCCATGGATGCATTGAACCTCACATTTATCCATCCACATCATCCACAACACTAGCAGTTCTACCTTCCATCATCCATACCATTCAAACACAAGAGAAAATCCTCATACACAAGTGAACTCAAGTTACTAGCAGTTGCACCTCTAATCCACCAAGGAAGGATAATCATGCACTCAGTTAGCTAAGCATACACAATATGCATGCAATCAATAAATATGCAAATCATGCACTTTCACTTAAAAATACATATTTAAATAAAATAAACATATTTACTTTAAATATAAAAATCAAATCAAATCATGCACATCTTGTTAACTGGCCAAGAAAATCTTATCCGCATGCAATCCCATAATTAAGAAATCAATGCAAGGAGATAGCTCTTAGTTACATGCACTTAACTGATTGAGCCACCTCCTTATCCCTTCACCCTAGGAAAATTATAAGTAAGACCTCCCCTCCTTCTTGGAGCATGGATATGGAATACGTAAACTTATGTTGATGAAACTCCAAGCATTCATAACATTCAATCACTCGAGTTAGAACTCATCGCCATCCAAATATTGTGTTGAACCTTGATCACACACTCATACATACTTTGAATGTTACATCTTTTGAATTTTGCATATGCCTAGATCTGCTCTCATGCATCTTTTGAATTTTATAGGTCATGACTATTCCACCTTTGATTGTCTCATCTTGTGATCATCTGATCCTGGATGGTCGACTCTCAACTCACATAGGAGCCTCCTAATGTAGCATGTTTTAGTCTTTGTAGCATGAAGATGATATACGTAAACTTATATTGATGAAACTCTAATTATTTAGAGCATTCAATAACTCGAGTTAGCACTCATCACCATCTTTTTCCTTTATTAAACCTTGATCACATACTTTCATAGGCCTAGATATGCTCTTGGATATCTTTCAAATATTACAGGTCATGATTATCCCCTCCAAATGGTCTCTCCCTATAGTCATCCAACCTTGGACGATAAAATCTCAGCTCACATAGGTGCCTCCTGATGCAACATGATTCAGTCATTGTAGAAGTAGTATTCTTAGCGCAACATAACCATAGTAATAGCAGTATCCCAAGCACAACATAACCATAAAAACAACAACATTATCAATGTGTAGAAGGTAAAAAGCAAGCCCATTTCATTTTACTTTTTCATGTTTATCACTTTTTTAATACTTGCATTGATATTTACTTTAATTGCAGCTAGGCCTCACTTAGGGAGGCTCGATAGATATTACTATCTCTTTGTAGGTTTTGCATATGTGCAGGTCCCACAAGTATGAACCAGGTTAAAATAGAGCCAAATAATAGTTGGAAGCTAGTTGAGCCCGTGGATCTACCATTCCTCAATCTCAACAATACATACAACACGATCTTTCGCTCATAGATGGTCGCTAGCCATGACCATATAATCTCAAACGATCACCATCCAAAGTGTCATCTATCCCAAATTTGGTATATGCAGGCCTAGATATTGATCCAAAAGCACCGCACATGTCCCTAAATGCATCCTATGAAGTGGTGATCACCAAAAACTCTGCCCAAGCACTTCTTATAGTTGTAAGAGTATGAAAGCATGATATCAATTTGCACAAGGACATCATTCCCTCATATTATTGTAAACCCTATATGGGTAAATAGTGTAGAAGAATAGAAGAAGCACAATAACATTTCAAAGTTTAATATCATAGTTATTGCTTTTAATTTTATATTGCATGGTGTGTACTTTTGTTGTCTATAGAAACAAACTAGAAATAGTTGACAAGAATGAGCATTGAGAAATCCTTAAGAAAATTGGTATATTGGAGGTGAGCTTGCATGCAAGGAAGGTTATACACTTGCCACAATGATGTAAGGAATATAATGCCACTTGGCATAAATGAAGAAAAATGGTTCATAAATCCAATGCTCAAGAAGAAACGCACTCATTCAAAAAAATGACCATCCAAGAGACAAGAGTGCCAACTATTAGAGTAACACTCCAAAGAGAATCATATCATTACTTAAGTGCTTCACACAAGACCTATGCAAATTTTCTTATCATTGTCACAGCCTGTAATGCTCCAAATTCGCGTAACCTATAATATAGCATCAAGTAACATACGTTGCCTTCCAAGATATGTGTCACTTGGCATACATTACATAGAAGACAAGGAGTATTAAAAGCCTACACAAGAGAACGTAAGGAGATATAGAGCGTAGATAATTCAAGGTGCATTAAAGTAGGGAGTAATACTATTATAGAAAACATACATTAACCAAGTTCGTTTTCATACACTATAGTAAAAGAGATACAATGCCTACAGTTGATATTAAAATCAAAGCAAAGCACCCATTTAGCTCACGTATTCAACCTTACAAAGGTATAATTTTATATAGATTAATATTTGCTTTTATGGAGTGATAAGGCATACTATATAAGGTTGAGATCATTTATCATTTGCATTGAAACTACAAGCAAAATCAACCTTAGTAAACTTGAAAGTAAATCAAAAGGAGTTTATATCCTTAAGTAGTATTTCAAAAGCACATTAGTTGAAATACAAGTATCTTAATATTTGCAATTAATATCATAGGAGATATAAGGCTTTCTACTTGGAAAATCAAAACATTATTATATTGCAAATATTATCAATTTCTAAAATTTTAAATTAGGGAGATATAAGGAGTACTACATCAAACCTTAGTTTCTTGGAATTTAGAAAAATTAAACCATTGAAAATTGAATTTTAAAATTGTAAAACCATTAATTACTTGAAAGTTGGAAATAGCATTTTACATTAGTCTCTTACATTAATTTTGAGACATTAATCCAACTAAAAGGTTTTGAAGGAAAGAACCTTATTAAAACTTGAAGGTGCATCATCACTTATTTTTATATTTCTACTTACTAATCAATAGGGAGATATAAGGCAAGAAAGTGAAGTTGAACATTAGGGAGTCAAAATTAATTCAACTTAAACTAAGAAAGCTAAGCATACTATAAATTTCATAGTGCATTCAAACACTTACTAGATAGAAGGTATTTTATAAAATTGAAAACTTCTTACCAAGGTTGATTTTATACCTGAAACTAGGGAGTCATAAGGTAGACTACTACAAAGGATCTATAAAAATATTCTCAAAATACTAAAGAGCTAAAATAATTCTATTGATTAATCATACACTACAAGATTTGATTCAACCTAGAATTCAGATAGAAAGATACAAGGTCTTCAAGTGATAATAGTCTATTAGAACTAAGGAGGAAGAAATATGTCAACCTCAAAGAATACAATGAACAATGACACAAAAAAAACCATTAGAAAGGAAAGGGCAAGTGTTATAAAAATTGGAATAAAAATTTTACTTATAAAGTTTGACGAAAACTTCAAAGGTGATTCATAGTGAAGCCTTACAAGATAACTTTGAAATCCTAGAATATTATATACATGCTCGGCTCACTGAAGCAATTGATAATGGAAAGAGTGATATTCAAATTACTTTAGAAATTGGTAGCATATTATATATGACATTACTTACATTCAAATATTACAAATATGAGAATGTAGAACAAAAATGATTGATTGAATCACTTAAAAAGAAAACAACAATGGATGAATCCTTCTTAGAGAAGATATTTCAATCCTCATGCAGTATTGATACTTCAAGTTCTACTAACTCAAGATTTTATCATGATGTCTTAAGTGTGTGTTCAGAAGCCTCTGTACACAATAGGAATAGTACTAAGAAGGACAAAGACAAAGAAAAAGTGCTTTTGTAGAAATCAGGTGATAGTACAACCACCTATGAAAGTGCAAAATCTAGATCCAAATACAATATTAAAGAAGAAGAAAAGCAACCAAATCAAGGAGGCACACAATTCAAGGTGAATTAAATATAATACAAAGAATCTAATCAAGTTAAATATACTTATCCAAATTCAGACAAAGAGGAAAATGAAGGAAGCAAAATAAAGAAATCAGAGAAGGAGAGTACAAGTTTTAGAATAATATGATCATATTGAAGACTAAAGTCTTCAATATCCAAAAAAATATAATATAGGGGGTGTTAGAGTATATTACATTATTTGGTACATGTAAATGTACCACCTTGGGTACATAATTAGGGTAGGAGTTTAATTTAGAGTAAACTTATGTAGTTACTTCAAGCAATGTAATAAATGCACAAGTGTCAATGTGCAATGATGTAAATATACGAGGACTCCACTTGTACGAATCATAGGAAAGGTAGATGAAGAGTCATAAGTAGAGTAAGGGCCAAGGAACATATTTTCCTAATATATAGGCCTCATAGAGAGTGAATTGTAAGTGGTAGAGAATATAGAGGTGCATAGTATAGATTATTAGTGGAGTACAATGTAGATCTTAAAAATATTTTATGGAGTGTTCATGTCCTCCATTATACTGCATTATACTATTTTCATGAGATTTCATAAATGGTATTTTTGAGTTACTACAAAACTTTATCATATATTTTTCCTGCATATTATAGTGCCATTATCATATAGTATCATAGCTTACTTATTTTATATCTTGTGGTTGCATTTCCTTTATTATATACCCATAAAAAACTAACAATATGTACAAGAAATTGTATATGCGTAGAACATGGGTAAATTAAGTCACTTTTTTATAGAGGTCATATGCTCCACCATAGCATTTGGCCTGAGACTTGTTGTTGATATAAGTGATTGTATTTCCAAGGAGTGACAACAAGGCCTAAATGTATCATCACACCAACTCATGATTTTTTAAGGAAAGATGATGTCTCTTGTCTTTTTGTGATGTATGTGCAATAAATTGCATATGTGCAGAGCATTGGCAAGAAATATATTTTTTTCTAAGAGAATCATGTAGTTGGTAGGGTATGAAAAATGATTTTTTATTATCATTATGATGAAAAATATGTCCTTGATACAATACATATACCAATAAGGGGCAATGGTACTACATGATCTACTACCTAGAGCACCCACAAGTTATTATATGTATGCAAGGTGCTAATTGCCTAGTTTTCTTGCCCTTATGGGTCTATAAATAGATGAGATAAATTTGTGTAGTTATGATTAAGGATTGATAGATACCTAAATTTAATTTTCTAATAGACCCTTAAAAGGATAATCCAACATGCAGTTGTGCCTAGCAAAACCTGTAAATAATTACAGGTTTGCAAGATATATGTATATAAATACTAATATGTTCAACGATGTATGAGGCAATAAAATAGGTGAGGGAGAAACTAAGATGATAATGTGTAGATCTGAATATTACATGTTATTTCTAATATTGATAGTGGAAAAAATAAAATTAACTATAATGATTGCATCTCAAATCACATAGTATATCGTCAAGTGAATTTGAGGTCATCATTTTGTTATCTAGTGCATATACAAAATTTTGTAGATATGTGAGGCACTGAATGAGGGGATATGGTTACCTTGAATATATATAAGGTAACTTGATATTGGTTTATTAAGTATGCTACCTGGTGTGCTAATCATGGCAGTAGATATGATTTATTCAATACTCACCCTACTCACAATAAGTTACAAATATGCAATATAGTGGATAAAATATCCCTACCTACCAGAATGGCACCTTAAGCCTCATGACCAACCACATGATCAATTTATTATTTTAATATAGTGATAGTGATGTTGTCCCAATCTACCTAGTATGACATTAAATGGATTTGATCTCTCACATCTCTCTTCTAGCATATATACAAAAATTTGCACACACATGAAATGTGGGATATGGGTTTTCAAATCCCTCAATGACATATGAGGGAATTGGAACTTTTGTGACAAAAGTGTTGTCAAATGTACTAATCATAATAGAAGGATTCCTCTATCCATAAATTAGCATAATTATAAAGGATTGCACAAATGTATAGAGAATGTTTGTCTATCTATGTGGCACATGGGGATCCAACAACATAGTTGCATGAGAAGATGTATGATTTTGAGTTGTATTATTGAGGACACACACCATGGTTAGGGTTTTCAAGTATCCACTAACTAGCACACTTTTAAAGAAATTACAAGGTTGTAATAAATTGGATATACTAGGGACCCCCATGCTTAGTTGATGCAATGGGAAACAAAATGCATTGTGAATGTAAATTTTGGTTTGATTGCATGCTGGTTTAATTAACCAGGAAAGAAAGAGGATACCTATTAATCTAATGCATTGTAAGGCTTATAAATAATTATAGGTATATGAGAAATTTGATTAATAATAATTCTATTAGATAAGCAACCCTTTATGAAGTATTTGATAAATGTATGTCATGACTATTTGATAGTTCATACCAAGATCTTGAAATCATTCTTTGTTGCATGACATGTCTACAATAAATTGTAGAATTACAATACACCAAATGAGGGAACTAAGTCCTTGAGAGGTCCTATTGAATAATGCTAATGGTTAATTATAAATAGGATTTTTAATGATATTATGCTGGCATTTGGTTTGTTCATAATTAAGGAGGTGAAGTTGAAGTTTCATTGATTACAAAAATATTTATTTGAATGGTTATGATGAGACCATGATTTTTCTGGGATATAAGAAAGAGATAAGGTAGGGTCATCAAGGGCATGGATGATTGTGTCATACATAACTTAACCCAATAGAGGGAAGAGAAGAGAATAACATTGATAGAAAAGAAATATGGAGGTAGAAAAAAGTGTGGTAGAGGAAAGTAACAAGTAATTTTTTGGACTAGGAGGATCACTAGCATCAGGTACCCAATGCAAATGCAATTCAAGTGATCATTTTTCTAGCTAAGATCATCATTGCCTCATTTTGAATCCTCCTAACTTGATGGTATGAGCAGGAAAACCCAAGCAACCATGTAGTTAGGCATGTTATTTTAGGTAAATATGATTTTCATGCAACCATGGAAGCAAGAAATCATATAAAAAATCACATGAGCAAGCAAGTAATACAAATTCAAGCATACGATCACTTAAGGTGTATTATTTTAATTGGTTTATTATGTTATTTTCCATATATTGTTGCTAGGAAATAGGTTCTAGAGCTAAATTTGGTGGTGATTATTAAGGTATCTAACCAATTAGGCTCAAATTTTCCTTTCAGTTTGTCTTTAGAATTGGTGTTCTTTTGGTTTTATTTAAGGACTAGGTCCCCAATTTAAAAGAATCTTGGGTGTACCTTTTTATGATAGGCATTTCAAAGTTTTTCATGGTAAGTTCTTAAGTTCTCTAAGGTATTTTTGCATTTTTCTTCTAAAATCTCCAATTGATTAAGATAGACTAGATAGTATTCATCATCAACCAAAGAGTATTGTAGTAAGACTCTTAAAGAAGGGATTTCAAGCTTAAAAGAAAAGTACCTTAGTACAATAAACTAAAGCATAAGGTATTGCACCCTGTAGACACCTAAAACGTGTCATGTCGAGGACGACTACTCATATGGACATGCTACAAGACCATATGGAAGATCTTGGACAAACTCCAAGATAGAGCAGTGGTTCTAACCACTCAATTTGGGCTCCTTGGCCTAATCAGTTTGAACCGTAGCCTAGACCTACGGTTTACAACTGAACCATGGCTGAGACCTATGGTTTGTAGTCTAGATCGTAGTTGTGACCTGTGGTCTTAACTAAAGTTTAGTTGGCCTTCAATCCAAACCAAATCAGTTGGAATGACCATTTGATCTAGAATAAGGTGATTAATGGATGAAATATTCCAGAGGCTTCCATTCCAACTATCCTAACCACGTCTTCTTGATCTTGGTTTCTCCAAGAAGCCACCCCTAGTCCTAGGGCATCCCATAAATACCCCCTCCAAATGGGGAGAAGATATATATTATATGTATAGCGAAGCATTGATGAATTATCAAGTGAGTGTGAATTGATCAAGTGAGCAGTGAAGCCCTGTCGGATTGCATATTGAATTTGTGCATTCGAAGGCTACTTTTCTATTCATCCAATAATTAGATTGCCATGGAATTCCTGGGAGCCTAAGAGGATTAAGAAACTCAAATTTGGGCAAACGAAGGCCCATCATAGTGATTCAACTGCCAAACCTATTAGAAGGACACCGAAGGTGACCCTTGAACATCAATTGGACAAGGAGTTCAAGCCCACTACCCTTGGAATTGAGTGTAAGTCTATCAGAGTGCTAACCATGACTTTTAGCCACAGTTTACAGTGTAGACTATGCACCAAAGTTGTGTTTTGCAGCAGAGGTATAACCACCTTCCTATTTTCATTTATGTTTGGCTAATTAGGTTAGATTAGTTATTTTCATAGTTTAATGGAAGTTTAGAAGACTTTTGACCATAGAATTAGGTTAGTTTAGCTTCTTTGTGTTTATGCTTCAATTAGGACTTAAATGCTTTCTTTATGCATGTTTATGCTTCATTTTTCATATCTGATCCATGCATAGTGTAGCTGCTACTTTCCTTTATGCTATTACATGAATCTTGATTCACTTTGCATAGCTTAGAAGCATTATTTATGTTTTCTTGATTATGCATGTTTAATGATGTCATTATGCAATTTACCTAAAAGGGACTCCATCATGAGAGGCTGCCTATATTTTTGACATTCTTGTGTTGTTTCTTGACCACAGGGAATAGTTTCAAAGGAGAACCAACCATCAAGTTCCTTCCCCATCGCGAAGAAGAGGGCACCTCCACCCTAGAGCAGTTAATGCCATTCTGAAAGGCATTTTGAAATCACACCTATCCTTAAGAGGGAAAATAATTGAGCACTCCTATTTTAATATTGTATCAAAATTAATATCCGTAAGAGGGACGTACTTGTAATTGGATTTTAACTTTGAATACAATGGAATAAAGTGTTTCTTTTCTTATTTCATTTGTTGTCAATTTCATTTTCTTGTATGCATGCTATATTTTATAATTTATTGCAATAGGATATTGCCATCGGGTGTGACCCTTTTTGGTGGTTATAGAGGCGATCATGGTGACACCCCATATTTTTAGGATCTGACTATACTTTCTTATTTTTGCACTTACAGGTACAGATCATAGCTATCAGCTACGGCCCAACATCTAAACTGTAGGTACAAGGCATGATTTACAGTCAGAACCATAGGTCAGACCTGTGATTTCCTTCTTACAATACAGACATCCAAATTTGGAATATCAGACAATGCAAGACTTGAGTTCATTCCTATTTTTAGACCTTTTTTAGTTTTCTACTCTCTGTATTTTTACATTAAGGTTAATTCGAATGAAAAGTAGAAAATGAACTAAGAAAATGGTAAATCAATTATCCTAGTTTGCTTTCGTATTTTACTTTCAATAGAAAGGCACTACTAGGAACAACGGACCTCTGATTGCAGTCTGCCCTAGGCTAAGCATACTTGATAGAGACGTGTTGATGGTTTGCATGCATGAGGCCCAATTAGTGGACATTTAGCATCATAAAATGCATAGTCTTAAAGAGCATCTAGAGTAGATTGCATTTTCTAAATTTGAAACATATTTCATTTGCATAGCATTTAGAAATTGAACATGTATGTTATATGATGCATTTATTTTATGTACATTAAAAGGAAACACACACAACATGTTTCATTTAAACATCAGTGGCATTGGGCTCTCACATCCAACCCATTTTATTAAGACCAACGGTGGATGTCATTACTACTTGGTTGGCTCATTTGAAATTTTATTGTCAAGACCCACTTGTGGCCATACCTAAGAACTATCATATCCGTACAAAATATCTCGCATTCATCTTCAGAAGAGTGTATCGCTCTACACAGTGTGTTGCGTGAGGGTTGGTAGTACCTATGCTACCTCGTTGAGTATGGAATTCACTCCCATATTCGACTTGTACGAGTATATAGGTGAAAACCTTTGAACAATTTGAGTATAACATCAAATTTTATAAAACATGATAAGAGTTTCTACAACTGATACAACAAATATTGAAAACACATCAAACAGTTTAGGACTCACTTTTAAAACTTAAAATGAGATAATCATTATTGTATACCTTGTTTTCTTAATAATAATACATTTAGACTCTAGGTGCACAATGATGGATACACGGTGTGGTCTGCAAAGGTCCAAATCCAACATCGATGACCAACCCCTAACAAATTCACAATAATATGTGTTGAATCCTCAACCACATGAGCGAACTGAAGATCGTTCGGCTAGCATTCGAGGAGATAACTCGACACAAGGGGAGCCATTAGAGTGAACCCCAAATAGAGGAGGTTCAATACACTCCTATAGGCATAAAGTAGAATAGGAAATCTTTCAGCATGAGGGTGTTCTACTTGAGAGCGATTACAGAGACCACAATGCACCGCATCCACATGATCGATCGAAGAGTTTGTCATGCAGGTGACTAGGCTGGTGCCCCTACGTACTAAGTCCACTGGAGGATCTATGGCTCCACATTTTTAGTATATAAGGACTAGAGACCCACCCATTCAAGGGTAGGTAGATAGGCTCGCTACTGAGCATAAAACTAACCACACTCCCATGTGTGGTCCACCACGTAAGATCACCATTGATATATCAAAGGTGGGAGATAATGGCACACCACTGCATGAGCGATGGTGGTCTAGGCAGTTAGAGGGTCTATGTAGTGTTCGAGAGTAGCTAGGCTGTAAGACTTCCATTCCACCCACTCAAGCCCCAAGTGAGTGTAGCGTGAGTGTCATCCATACTACTAGAGAACATGGGGAGGCTTCCAAGCACCCTCATGTCACACACCCACTATCTACACATGGTGGTTCATATTAGAGGACACAATAAGAGGCCAATGCCATCTTCACATATATAGGCAAAGGTACAACACATAATTCCAATGGGTATAAAACCCATAAGGTCGCTCGTACAGAGCAGGGATACCAAAGGCCTCCCACAACTGACCAAATTGATAGATCACATCGATTGGCATCAGAGAAAAAATACCAACTCCTCCAAGACCAATTGGAGGATGCCTACCTAGAGAGGTAACATATTGAAGATGAGAATCTTCAAGCATAGAGGCTCATAAGACAGAGGTTATATGAGCATTGCATGTGTGAAGAGCGTATCCTTGCCAAAAAGGAAGGCATGGAGCAGGAGGATCAGTTAGCTAGGGTTGGCCTATATCCTCAAGATGAGCATCGAGAGCATATGCATAGGAAGGCTTTCTCATAAGCCAATATGTATAAGAGCATAGAGATTCTCATACTCATGCTAGTACCAAACAGAGGGAGCGGCCATCATTGCTCAATAATCAAAGGCAAAGGCATCATGAAGTGGCAGTGGGAGATGAACACGAGCAAGAATATCCTGAGATCTCTCGAGCTGAAGAGGAGGAAGAGCAATGACCTCCATCTTGCATAAGGAAGATAGTACCTCATAAGCCATCTACATGTCAACTTAGGGAGGAGGACTTTCTATCTTCAGAGGCCTATAAGGCCTTAGCCGAGAAGATTAAAGTCATTGAGAGGCAAGGCGTGGCTATTCAAAAGCTGATATTGAGAAAAATCCATAACGAGCATTTGGATCCTTCTATGCCTACTTTAGCTTACCCTAAGCATTTTGATATGCCTAGGTTAGACAAGTTTAAGGGTGATGAAGATGCACAAGAACATGTAACGAGCCTTCTGGATGCTTGTTTTTAGATAGAAAGCAACGATGCATTATTGTTGCGCATGTTCATCATGAAAATTTTAGGGCTATCCCAAGAGTGGTTTAATAAGCTAAAGAAACACAACATAACATGTTTCGAGCAATTATTCATTTTGCTTCAACATGGATGGGATCCTAGATTGAAAAAATGCGTTTTTTGAGCTCTGGCGATTTGGCGGGAATCCTTCTGCACTACCGACGGCCGAGGCTCTAGGGTTTCAGTTCGAAAACCTCCTCCAGCGTGTTTGGGGTTTGTTGCAGGCTTCTGGTCTAGGATCTTTCGGTGTCCCGGGAGGGCCCAATGGGGTCTCTTCCTGGTTCTCGCGAGGGAAAAAAGACCTCTTATGCGGAGATTCTACGAGAAAATCCTGCGTCTTCCTCTGCTGATGCTCAACGCAAGTGCCTTCCATCCCGCTAGCCAAGAATGCGGGCAAGGGCTCTCCTGGGCACAGAATCAATGGATGTCTCCCGCAATCTGCATCAAGACCGAAAATAGTCATCGAACCAGAGCTGGTTGAAGACACGATAAACTACCGGACCACTCATGATCTGATTTGCAAGTTCATGGGCATTCGACCCACCCCCGCACTTTTTGCATTCCCCGGGTGAGACAAAACTGGGAGCCAATCGGTGAGTACTCCTTATGGCCCATTAGCAATGGGTATTTCATTATTAGTTTTTCTTCCCTAATGGATAGAAACAGAGCATTTGAATCAGAGAAGAGGAGCCATGGCCCGACAGGGTTATTTGTCCAGCCGTGGAGAGCGGGTTTCGACCCTCGCATTGAACCCATGGCTGTCCCGGTTTGGATCCGCTCGTATGCTCTCTCGATGGAGTTTTGGGGTGAACGGATTCTTGAATTGATAGGCAACTCTCTAGGTAGATTTTTGGGAGTTTCTAAGGATACCATTGAAGGAAATACTGCCGTTTATGCAAGAATCTGTGTAGAATTGGATATTAGTCAACCGCTACCAGCCGAGATGGAATTGGAGCTAGCAGGACAATCTTGGGTACAGCAGCTTAGACTATGAAGCCCTACCTTTCCGTTGTAGAGTCTGTCATTTGCATGGCCATTTGGCAAGGTTCTGTCCAAATATCTTGAGCACCAATGCGGATGCTACACAGGGAATGTCAAATCGCTCCCGAGGAGGTAAGTCCACTTCGGCCAAGGAACCACCTGTCATTCCCACTGGGTCTGAGGGCCAGAATGATGGCTTTGAACAGCAGAAGAGGAGAAGAAACAAAAAGAGAAATGGTAAGGAGCAAGCTCTTCCCAAGCCAACAAATCGGTATGAAATCTTCAAATCTCTTGTGGATCAAGAAGACCAACCTATGGAAGGAGCAGATGGGATCCTTGAGGATAATATCATCCTTACTCATGCTCCTCCTTCCTCAACCCCTGTCCTTGAACAGGCGATTGACTCCTCTGAGACTTTGCATCATGAAAACCCCGGGACTCTGGTAATCCACTCCCCAGCCCAGCCTCGTTATTAAAGATGTTTCCATGGGAATTGCAGAAAAGCTCAGAGAAAGACCAGCTCTTGGAATTTCCCAGGTGGAGAAGAGGTCGAAAAATAGTAATTCCCAAGGGGTGGGCAGGAAATCCAATAAGGATCTAATTGCAGTGCAAGGGGATAAGCTAATCAATGGAGGATTGGCAAGAACAATTGATTCGTATTGCTCCCAAGGTTTCCAATGATTATACAATCTTGGAATGTGAGGGGTTTAAACAGTAGAACCCATCAATCTGCTGTTCAAAGACTTTTAGAAAGAAGTAAAACAGACTTTCTGCTCATTCAAGAAACAAAAATGTCATTAGACCTCATGAGTAAAACTGTCGGCCGAATCTGGAGGGGTGCTGGCCATATGGCAGTGGCTGCTCTTGGTGCCTCGGGAGGGATTGCTACTCTTTGGAATCCTTTGGCGTGGATAGCAATAGATCATATAGCCCTGGAGAGGGGTCCTAACATCTCTTTTCAAGAATATAGTTACAACTTGAACAAGTCTTAATTACAAATTTCTATGGGGCTCGGAATACCGAAGGTCAGCGGCTTTCAATGGAAAGTCGTTTCAAAACATGAGGTCCTCCCGGAAGATCTTGATTGGATTTTAGTCGGGGACTTCAATGCTAAATTATCCGCTAGAGATCGAGAAGGTGGCATCCCCTGCTTCGGATACGGGGATCGTGCCGTTTATTGCCCACGTCCGTGCCTTTAACCTTGTTGACATCAAAGGCCCCGGTACAAACTTTACCTGGACTAATAAGAGAAGAGAGCCATACAGGAGGAGGGTTAAGCTTGACAGTGTTTTTGGTCTCGGAGGAAGCTTATGTTAGATGGAATATCAAATTCCAGATCTTGGAGGGCCCAGTTTCTGATCACTCTCCCATTTTGCTGGAGGGAGGGACTATGTCAGGAAAGTATTACAAACCTTTTAAATTTGAAAATTTTTGGTTGCAAAAAGAGGACCTACGAAGGAAAATTCCACAGTGGTGGGAAGAAGGCCGTCCCCCTTTTGGAACAGCTATGTTCAAATTTCATAAACAGCTTCTCTATGTTAAGAGTAAACTGAAACAGTGGAAGCAAACTAACAAATCTGATTTCCAGCTCCAACGGGCTCCCTTGCTGGATAGATGGAATGAGGTGCAAAAACAATTCAGAGAAGGAATTATTTCTGAGCATCTTAAATTTGAGGATGACGCTTTACGCAAAGCAGTTGAGGACATTGATAATCAAGAAGAGATCTACTGGAGACAGAGAGCTAGAAATACTTGGCTATTAGAAGGAGACAGAAATACTAAATTTTTCCATCGCTCGCTCGTGCTAGAAGGCAATTGAATAACATGGAGTTCCTTCAAGATGAGTTTGGAAACTCTTTTGACACTCTTCCTGATATGCATTCCCTATCTATGGAGTACTTCTCAAACCTCTTCAAGGAAAGTATGCAACATGATGTGGAAGCTCAAAATGAAGTCATTGAGGGAATTCCCTCTATTATTTCTCATGAAGAGAATCAGTCCCTTCTTAAGCCCATTGATCGTGATGAACTCAAGAAGGTGGTCTTTGGGATGTGCACAGGAAAGTCGCCTGGTCCGGACGGTTTCCCTATTGAGTTCTTTCAGGCCTTCTGGGATATCTTGGAGGAGGACGTGTTGGCTGTCATTGAGGAATCCCGAATTAACAAAAGAATGCTCAAGGCTCTAAATCACACCTTTATCACTTTAATTCCTAAAGGAGAGGGGGGGCTCACATTTCTGATTTCAGACCTATTGCTTTATGTAATGTGATCTACAAAATTATCACTAAACTTATGGCTGAAAGACTAAAACCCCTTCTTCAAAATTTAATTTCCCCTGAGCAAGGGGGTTTTGTTGAAGGAAGACAGATCTTGGATGGAGTGATCTTGGCTCAGGAGGCTATCCATTCTATGCATAATTCAGGTAACAAGGGAATGTTCATCAAATTGGATATGTCTAAGGCTTATGACAGAGTAGAGTGGGGTTTCTTGGTCAAGATGTTGGCAGCCTTTGGTTTTTCTCAGGACTGGATTGCCTGGGTCATGAGCTGTATCTCTACGCCTTCATACTCTTTTTTAATTAAGGGGCTTCCCTCGCCACCTTTTGGAGCCTCTCGGGGTCTCCGTCAAGGAGATCCCCCGCTCTCCATATCTCTTTCTTATCTTGGTCGAAGGTTTAGGCGGACTCCTCCCCGAGAAGAAGACGTCAAGGACAGATTACAGGAATTAAAATCGGAGCCGAAGTTTTGACTCATTTACGGCTTGTGGATGATACGGGCTTGGTGGGAGTTGCCAGCCTCAGAGAAGCAAGAGGAATCAAAGATACTCTTAACGTCTACCTTCGGGCTTCTAATCAAGTCATCAATGATTCAAAATCAAAAGTGGTCTTCTTCAACCTTGATCAAAGGTCGCAAGAGAGAGTTATGGAGATTCCGGGTTTCACTCGGACCTCCCTTCCCGTTGTTTATTTGGGGGTTCCTCTCGCATTACAAAAAACCGACAACTGATTTCCTGGAAGGACCCGCTAGATGGCATCAAAGAGAGAATGAATCACCGGGTCTCATAGATGGTTAAGCTATGGGTGCCGACTAACTTTTCTGAAGTCTGTTATTCATGCCATGCCTATTTACAAATTCTCAATTTGGCCGCCCCTCCCTCAATCTGGAAAGAGTTGGACAAAGCGGCTAGAAGTTTTCTCTGGGAAGGTGCCAATGGAGAGAGGAAATGGGCCTTGGTTGGTTGGGATAAGGTCACCCAGCCCAAGGAAAAAGGTGGGCTGGGCTTAAGAAGTTCCAAGTTTAACAATCGGGCCCTGGCTGGGAAACTGTATTGGAGGTGGATTTCCCAGCCTTCGTCCCTCTGCAGCAGAATCCTTTCTAGCAAATACTTGGGTCTTGTTCCTCCCAACGACTTGGGCCGCTATCCTCTGGAAGGTAATGGTTCTCTTGTGTGGCAGGCGCTCAAGCTTGGATCTTGCATTATCAAAGATCAATTGTTCTGGAAAGTTGGGAGAGGGGAGAAGGCCCGGTTTTGGACTGACTCTTGGGATCAGCATCCTCCTATCCTTGCTGTGTTTCCTGATTTGCTTCCGTTAAAAATAGCTCTTGAAGATAAAGGTTGGATTAATATTCAGAGCTACTTCACTACCAGCCAATTGGGGGAGTATAAGGTTAAAAAATTTAAGCGGCTGGGTGAATGGCCTATTCCAATCCCTCCGGAGCAGGCCCCAACTCTGGAAAAACTTTTGGCAGAAAGGTTTCTATCTGGGAGAGATGAGGAGGATGAGCTTGCTTGGGGCTTTGGGAACCTTGGGGTTTATTCTGTGAAGGAGGGCTATGCTTCGATCCTACCTGAGCCCCCCCCACACTCTTTTCCTGCTCATGAATGGAGGAAGATATGGCATCCCAAGGGCTGGCCGAAAGTGAACTTCTTTGCTTGGCAACTAATGCATAATGGTATCTTGACCTTTGAAAACCTCAGAATTAGAGGCATCATTGGCCCTTCCCAATGTGTTTTATGTTATAGGAATGAGGAAACTGTGGATCATCTTCTGTTTGATTGCTCTTTCACACAGCAGATTTGGCACCGTTGGTTCTCCCACTTTAAACTTCAGGTGCTTGGAGATTTGTCCCGGACCAATTTATGGGAAAGCTGGAAGAGAGGTAGATTTATATCTAAAGCTCTTCGTACTGGCTGGGAGCTCGGTTTCCTTTTTATTTGGTGGCAGGTTTGGTTGGAAAGAAATGCTCGTATTTTTCGTGAAACCTTCTCTTCGGTGGATGGGATTTGGCAGGTCATCTGGAGCAAAGTTGTGGAAACCGTTGCCATCTATGCTGAGAAGGAAAACCAGTCAGCTTCTAAGCCTTTGAGTGGGAGAGGTGCTGATCTTGAGAGACAGGTAAGAAGTTGTTGGAAACCTCCCCGCAATGTCGGGTCAAAATCAATACTGATGGAGCTGCTAAAGGTAATCCGGGAAATGCTGGCAGTGGTGTTATCTGCCGTGATCATGCTGGGACTGTGCTATATTGGGAATTGCAAGGTCTGGGATATGCCACAAACAATGAAGCTGAGGCCTTTGCTATTAAATCTGCCTCCATCTGGGCCGTCAAACATGGTCACAAAAAGATAATCATTGAGTCTGATTCCCAAATCTTGGTTGGTGCTCTTGATTGCCTGAGGAACTTTGCCTTAAAAGCTTGGAGGCTCCGGATTTTGGTTTCCCAAATTTTAGAGCTTTGGAAGGAAATTGAGGATGTGATTCCTGTTTATGCTAGTAGATCTCTCAATAAAGCGGCTGATTTCCTTGCTAAGTTGGGTGCTGAGAGAGAGGTTGGGATTCATCTGCATAGCAATTTGTCTGTGGAGAATGCCGAGATCAGACAAGGCCTTGAACAATTTCTGAAATAATGTGCAAAGTTTTTTTTGCTAAGGGTCCTTTTTGTCGCGATATCGCGACATGTTGTCCTGTCGCGGCCGTTGGCTGGTTACTATCGCGATATCGCGACAGGTTGAGCCTCTGCAGTCTCCGACTGGTTTCTGTCGCGATATCGCGACATGTCGCGTTATCGCGGGTCGCGATTCCGCGACATGTTGCGATATCGCGACATGTCGCGTTATCGCGTGACGCGATTCCGCGTCTTGTCGCGATATCGCGACATGTCGCGTTTTCGCGACTCGCGATTCCGCGACATGTTGCGATATCGCGACAGGTCCCGCTTTCTAGGTTCGATTGGTGTTTTTACCGCGCTCTCATTCCCTTCTTGAAGTTGAATAGCAATGTAAATATTTCGTCGCGTTTTCGTGACAAGTTTGAGTTTTGGAAGCTGCATGGTTCTTCTGTCGCGATTTCGCGACACTTTTGGCACTTAGGCGACTGGGTGGAAAATTGTCGCGATATCGCGACCTGTAGCGATGATGCGACAACGAGCTGGTTTTTGTCGCGATTTCGCGACAGGTTGTGCCTTCCTGGCCTCTGGCGTATTTCTTGCGCGATTTCGCGGCATGTTTGGCTCCTTTGCGTCTGGGTGGTTTTTCGTCGCGATATCGCGACCTTCATGAGGCTTGACTGCTGTTTTCTCGTTTCGTCGCGCTTTCGCGACGCTTTCTGCGGGTGGCTGTCGAGGGCCCTTCCTGTCGCGATTTCGCGACATGTCGCGATTTCGCGACATGTCGCGTTATCGCGCCTGTTGGTGCCGAAGTGGCCGTGACGGGTTTTCCTGTCGCGATTTCGCGACATGTCGCGTTTTCGCGACATGTCGTTGTTTCGTGCCGTCCGTTCTCTGTGCCTTGTGGATCCTAGCGTTGCCTTTGTGCGCTTTCCTTGCTGTTTTGCTAGTGGCTCTGGCTCGGGATGTGTTCTCTCCCGCTTGTATCTGGTTCTTGTATTAATACAAGTTTTCATTTTTTCAAAAAAAAAAAAAAAAAACATGTTTCAAGCAATTAGTTGATGCCTTTCTTGAAAGCTATTCCTTTGGTGTCAAGAAACAGGCCAATATTTCTGATCTGGCTACGCTAGCTTAGCACGATGATGAGAAAATAGAGCAATACAAAAAGAGGTGGAGGAGACTAATGGTGAAGTTGCCATTCCCTATTCTTACCATAGAGTTAACTTGGATGTTTACAAATGGTTGTGCCAAGCACATATCATTACTGTTGCAGCTACAATAGTATCCTACATTCGAAGAGGCTTTGGTGCAAGACAAGGTGATTGAGGACATCAAGTTGTAGGAAGGCAACTTGAAGCTCAAAAATAGGAGAGAGCTACAAAAGAAGAGTATCACAAAATAGTAGGGCAAGTAGGCCCACATAAATCAAGTGGTATTGAATCTCCAATGGGAGGACAAGGGGCAAAAAAAATAGAACTATCAGGCCCAACCTCCCCTTTCGTAGTATGACAAGCGCAACAATTATAAGGGCAAGAACAAATATCAATGCCTACCTCGCTAGTTCACACCATTGACAGAAGTGCTAACATCAATTTCCCATCAGTTATGTGAGGCCAAGTTAATCAGATTACTCGAATTCAAGATGATAGACCTCAATCAACCCAAACCAAAGGGGTTCCAAGATGATCTATTTTACATCTTTCATAGAGCGAAAGGCCATGACATTGAGGTGTGTTGGTCTTTCAAACACCTAGTACAAAATATGATTGACAAGGGTGAGCTTGTAGTGCCTCACAACCCATAGGTGCCCAACAATCAAAATATGGGGATTTACAAGAACCCCTTACCAAATCATGAGGCACCTTGAAACAACATTGGTCAAGTTAACCAGGTGTGAATCGAACCACCTACCCAGGAGTTCATAGGTATGGTCAATGTTGTCACTAGACACGAGAGATACGAATAAAAAAATTAACCTCGTGCTCCTATTCAAATACAAGCCACACCGAATCAGTGACCGACCCAAAATATTCCAAGTCCACCAACAAGATCGGTGGTGACCATAATGTCAATATATGAATTAATATAGCAGTCCCCGAGACATTGGGAGACTCTTATGGACATTTAGAGGTCCATTGAAGTATAGGCCCAGGATGCATAGGCATTCACAAATTTCATGGGACATGTACAATAGTGTTAGGAATCAATGATCCAATTTTACAATCATGATATAAGGATGGTTTCTACAACTACGGCTAGCCCGTCATTGCATATAATCGTGTGTGTGAATCACATACAATTTAAAAGGGTCTTGATCAATACTGGCTCATCGATCAACATAATAATGACCAAGGCACTAATTCATTTAAAGCTACCTAAATCACACATTGTGCCAACTACATTCACATTAAGAGCGTTTAACAATGCACTATGTTTGACTGTCGACACAATTATCTTACCCATACAGGTAGGTCTGAAGACCATTTTAGTAATGTGTCACATGATAGAAGGGGCCGTGAAGTACAATATTTTACTTAGTAGGCCTTGGATTCATGAAATGCATTATATATTCATGAGGGACTGGTTCACATAGTGGCTTCAGATGAGGAGCCATTTAAGTTTGTGAATCTAGTAGATTTGCCTGGGGGTTTCATACTCACATCAATGCACCTAGATGTTCAACCGTCATCGCCAATAAAGAAAACAGGAGGTAAACCAATAGTGTATGCTCAACTAATGCCATCTATGTCACACAGATCAAAGCATACCACTACCACTTCCTTGAAGCCATTGGCATCAATCATGCATCGAGATGACAGGAAATTGAAGGCAAAGATGGGCGAGAAAGAGAAAGAGCGTGAGCCCGAGCCAATCACCAAGGATGTTCCCATTCCCATGGAAGTTGAGGAACCCCAAGACAAATCTAAGGAGACACCTCATCCTGCCTCACCTACATCTTCAGTAACATCATCCACATCGCAGGTGATGATACATCTTGCTAATACCAGATTATGCGAGTACCTTGTGCAAAATGTGACCTTCAAACCAATTTTGAAGACTGCACAAGATATGGGCAGACCATCCACTCATCGTTATCTGGTTGGATCGATGGTTCCATTGAGAGAGATGCCTAACTAGACTAACTTCATCTATGCAGGGCTATATTAGCTTCCAACACAAGAGCCCATGGATGAAGATGACGAGGAACCCTTCACAATAAATGTTCATTATTTGTCTAATCCAAAGTATGCCATGCGTATTTTCAAGCTATATCACTGTCATTGATACAACCTTGGTCTCTTTGAACAAGGATGGAGGACTACATTGAAACCTAATTATTAGTTAGTCACTGATAGATTCAGTCTAGGGTTAGAGATACATGGGCAAGATGATTTGCTCATAGCATCCCTAGATCGTTTATACCTTAGTATGTCGGACGACATGGATTTTAATCCATATGATCCAGATCCTTCAAAATTCTGGAGGAGTCACCCTATGATATTTGTCATAACCATTGAGCCACTTGAAGATCATCATGAAGGGATCCTTGAGTAGACTGAGACATAAATGAACCTCAAAAATCAACTGGGACACCAAACCCATGATGCAGTCGATTACACAGACATGCAGGGGTGCAACCCCATTACTACAAGCAATCTCAAGTTAGGAGATATTTGTAATGAAGATGGAGCGGAGTCCACCTCTAATATGAGTGGACCAGGCTATAAGGCAGATGAGGATTCCTAAAATGACAATGGATCTAGGGATGAAGTCGAAGGTGCTTATGTAAGGCCTTCATATGCGCATCATCTATTGCCTATGGAATCGGTACAGGATACCCAAGAGATCCATTCCAATGCTGATAATTTAGGGGAAGAGACCAAGCTAGTTTTCTCGATAGCATCGTACATGAGGTATAATTATACAGTATTTCCAGATAGCAATGACAACATGCAAGAAGTAAGATTCATGGGGACTCATTTAGATAAGTTACCTCCAGGAGTGGGGACGAATGAAGGATTTTATTATGACAGTGACGAAGAAGACGAGTTAGAGAGGGCCTACATTGGTCCTTCTTATTTGCATCACCGTCATCAACCCATAGACATTGATGAGATCTATAGACAACTACATGTTGGTCTGCATCTGATAGCAAGATGATTAAATTTGGATCAAATCCATAGATTGGTTAATCCCCTTCTGCCGACTTACATGCAGCTTTGTGATCCAAATGATCCTATTTTGTATTCAATGTATATGAAGGATCCGGTTATTTGTAGTCCTCATAGAGAAGACCCTTTTGTGCCTATGCCATTAGATCCAGATCGTGGGTATGAGGACTATGCAAGTTTTGTAGAGGTCAGTCCATGTGGTCCTGGAGATTAATTCCATTCCATAAAAATTATCTCCATTTATTTGACCACTCCACTCTGCAATCCAATATATCCATATAAACCATTGTATCTTAACAAAGATGCTATCGACTGAGATCATGCTGATTCACCCATTGAGCCTAAGGATTTCTTCCTCAATGAAGAAATGTTGCAACCTTTCCATTTTGCACCAGGCTGTGCATATGATGTTTACCATAATAAAAATGCTTCCAAAATGAAACCAATCAATCTGGTTGATGATATCCATCTAATTCCTATGCCTCACCAGCTTGAGGAGGGATCACATATGTTAGTAGAGGAAATCTCTGAGGTGGATATCAGTGATGATCCCACCAGCGCAAAGAATGTCAAATTTATAGAGAGTATCACTCTAGATGAGTGGGTCACCCTCATCCCTTTGCTGAAAGAGAGACCAAATTTTTTTGCTTGGTCATATAAGGATATGCTAGATCTAGATCCAAAATTGGTTACTCATAACCTTTCACTAGATTTGGTGAAGAAGCCGGTCAAGCAAAAGCTTAGGAAAATGCACCCAACAGTAGCCTTAATGGTGAAATATGAGCTACCAAAGTTGTTGGATGTGGAATTTGTGATTTCCATCGATTATCCAGAATGGGTGTCCAATATGGTACCCATGGGAAAACTCAATGGAAGAATCCATATTTTTACGGATTTTAGAGACCTAAATAAGGCAACACCCAAAGATTTATTTTTGTTGCCCAATATTTATGCTCTTGTATAGGTCACGAAATGCTCTCCTTAATGGATGGTTTTTATAGTTACAATAAAATTTAGATTAAACCCAAAGACCAGCACAAAATCGTATTTATAATGCCATTGGGAACATTTTACTATAAATTTATGCCATTCAGCCTCAAAAATATTGGTGCCACATATCAGCGGGTCATGACATACATTTTTCATGACTATATGCACAAAATTCTTGAAGATTATATCGATGACTTGTTAGCCAAGTCATTGTTATGAGAAGAGCATGCAGAGGTCTTAAGGAAAGTCTTCGATCACCTGTTAGAGCATAATGTTAGGCTGAATCCTAAGAAGTGCATATTTGGTGTAACTTCTAGAAAATTACTAGGGTTCATCATCTTCAAGAGAGGCATTGAAGTAGACCCAAAAAAGGTCAAGGCCATTTTGGAAATGCGTCCTCCCATCAATATTAAGGAATTAAGGAGCCTTCAGGGCAAGGTAGCCTCGATAAAGCGATTTATCACCCAACTATTAGATAAATGTCGACCCATGAATCGACTACTACATAAGGGGGTCCCATTCAACTGGGACGAGGACTGCAAGGTAGCCTTCACTAAGATAAATCAATACCTGGTGACGCTGATAGTGCTAGCTCCACTAAGGCTAGAGGTGCCTTTTCTACTATATATATCATCAACTTTGTACTGTGAACCATGTTGGCCCAAAAGAACTTGCAAGGCAAAGAACAGACCATATATTATATTAGTCAAACTTTAGTGAGCTATAATCTCGGGTATGCATACATGGAAAAATTATGTTTAGCAGTAGTGTTCACTACAAAGAAATTGTGACACTATATGTTAAGTCATACAACATATGTTATATCCAAAAAAAATCCTTTGCAGTACATGATGAGTAAGACTTATCACAATACACGTACTACAAAGTGGATTATGCTTTTGATGGAATTCGATCTAGAATTCATAAGCCAAAAGTCCATTAAGGGACAGGTCATAGTAGATCAATTAGCTGAGGTGCCACTATCAAATAGTAGGCCTATAATAATTGAGCTTTTGGATGATGTAGTCTTCATCGTATTTGAAGCTCTTGAACCTGAAGAGCCAAAGAACAATGCTGATATGACTCTGTTCTTTGATATTTCAAAGTGCAAACAAGGGGGTGGTGTCGAAATAGTTTTCTTCATGCTACAAGGAGCTCCAATGCCCTTGTCATTCAAGTTGAATTTTTCATGCACCAATAACAACATTGAGTACAAAGCCCTACTGTTGGACCTCCACACAGTTGTCGCCATTAATATTAAGATATTGAACATCTTTTATGATTCCTTGCTCATAGTAAATCAAGTCAAGGGGCTTTTTCAGTGTCGGTGTCCCGTACTAAAAGCCTATAAAGATCTAGTTGACACATATTTGGCCAAACTAGAATGGTATGACATTGAGGTAATCCCTCAATCATCAAATAGGTTTGCAGATACCATGGCTTCTTTGGGATATTTAATCCCTCATAATTCATTTGCTAATTTCACTACCATACATGTCAAGATGCTCTCGCATCCAGCAGCAGTGCGTGCAGACTATGATAACAGATAATCAGTCAACATGATCAGTATAGAACCACAAGTTGAATGGTTTTGTAGAGCTAAATACTTTCTTAATAAGGCACCTTGGGGGTCATTGACCTCTCAGAGTCCCATGGGGAGTGGTACTACCATTCACCATAGGGTTTTTTTCGAGTCTGCATTTGCAAAAGTAAATACGCAAGGGGAGCAAGAAGTCTTAGCAATCAAAGCTAAGATTTATCAAAATTGGATGTCATAAATTAAAGACTTCCTAAAGCTTTGTAAAATCTCAGAGGGATTGTCATGTACCATGAAGCACACATTTAAATAGAAAGTGACTAAATATGTCTTAATAGGAGACATCTTGTATCGAATAATCTACGATAGAGTTCTCCTTCATTGTTTAAATCCCCAAGAGCCATCATGGGTAATTTTGGAAGCCCGTGATGGTATGTGCGATGGCCATTTCAGTGGCATGGCCATCATCAAACACATACTTTGAATGGGTTACTATTGGCCCACTATAGAGAAGGAGTACAATGTGTATGTCCAAAAATACGTTAAATGCCAACATCATGCTAATATTATGCACTTGAAATCATAGTCCTTACAGCCCATTCAAGCAACTTGGCCATTTGCTTAGTGGGGATTGGATCTTATAGGAAAGATCTCTCCTCCATCATCGAGATGACATACATTCATAATCATGGCTACTGAGTATTTTACAAAGTGGGTGGAAGTAATACCCTTAACAAGGACAACTAGAGCTCGTATAGTAGAGTTTATACTGGAGCATATCATATGTCATTTTGAGATTCCATCCAAAATAATATCGGATAAAGGAATGTATTTCAAGAACAAAATCGTGAGAGATTTGACATCTAAATATAGAATCAAACACAATTTTGTAACTCCATACTATTCACAAGCAAACGGGTAGGCTAAAACTTCAAATAAGACAATGGTGGCCATCTTGAAAAAGATGGTATAAGAAAACCACAAATATTGGTACATCCAACTACCCCTTGCATTATGGGCTTATAGGACTAGTATTCGAATGCCCACTAGGGCAACACCATTCTCACTAGTATATGGCACTAAGGCCATTATGCCCTTGGAATTAGAAATTCCAACACTGCACGTCGCATTGAAAGAGTTCATCGATGATGACACTGTGTAGTAAGCTTGACTAGATCAACTGATGCTACTTGATGAACGTCACATGAATGCCTTCGAGGATCTCCATGTTTATCAAGAGAAACTAAAATGAGCTTACAATGTCAAATTCCACTAGAGATACTTTGAATTTGGGGATCTTTTCTTGAAAGAAAACCAATAGAACTCTAATTTATCGCTAGATATGCAAGACAAATTCACAGCTAATTGGCTAGAACCCTACATCATATCTAAAAATATTGATCTGGGTAACTATCACCTAACATCACTAGGGGGTGTTTAAGAGCTTGAACCTCTCAACATCATCCATATTAAGGCATTTTATGCTTGAAGATCATAGTAAAAGGCTTCGAGAGTTGCTTGTAACTGCTCGATCATCCTAAAAAGCTCCAAACACTCTTATCAGTGGTTCGGTTAATAAAAAAGCTCCAAAGGCATCTGTAAGCCCTTTGGTCAACCTTAAAAGCTTTGAGGGTTTGGTCAAAACCACTCGATCATCCCAAAAGGTTCCAAGGGTTCCTGAAATTGCTTGCTCATGTCAGTTAAAAGCCCTTATGATTCACTTATAATCGCTCGGTCATCCTAAAAATCTCCAAAGGCATCTGTCAGCCCTTTGGTCAAATGCAAAAGGCACAAAGAGTTTCTGAAAAACTGCTTGGTCAACCCCAAATGCTCCAAGTATTCTCAAAATCACTTGGTCAACCCAAAATGCCCCAAAGGTACACATAATTCCTTTGGTCAATCTCAAAAGCTCCAAGGATTCCTAAAAATTGGTTGGTCAATATAAAGGCTCCAGAGGCATGTACTCATCGTTTGGTCACTTATGAGGCTCAAAACCCATAAAATTATAAAATCAAAAAAATTCAAAAAAAATTGGTAAAGCATAAATCCAAAAATATTTGCATTTGTATTTGAATTTTGCATTTACACATGCATTCGTTGCATTACTGCATTGCATATAGGCATTCATCATCTGTTGCATTCTGTAATAGAAGGCATTGTGTTTGTCAGTATTACAAACGACACCATGTTTGTGTTTAAATCATGCATCTCTGCATTTATCATAATCCATCATTCATGTGAGCAATTGTATTTTTCAACATAAACTATGATGTTTTTATGGAGATATACTAGTGTTTTTCGATCACTCAGCCATACCTAGTGGTCTTATCAAGAGTTGGTAGAAATCTTGCTTTGATTTTGTAGCTAAGGTTCAGTTAGTATAGCCCTTAGCATATCAGAAGCCTATCACTAATTAAAAAATTAAACAATCCTAAAAATTACTAGGGGAAGATGAAATTCATGAAGCAGGACCGGGTATCATAAAGTGAAAAGAGTTATTCTTGCTTATCCATTTATGCAGACGATATGGGAAATGTTGGCAGTTGGCAAAAGGACAGGTTAGTTCCTTATTCAAAATCCTTTACTTACAATAAAATGAGCAATATCCCAAAGATATATCTCACATAAATCCTCATGATTGATACCCTAGATCGATATCATAGATCGACTCCCCAGAGTGATATCCCATATTGGTATCATAAGATCGATATTCTCAATCGATATACCAAAAACAGTTTTTCCAAGTAAATATCCCAAAGGAAATTTTTTGAAGAAAATTACCAAATGTAAAGGCCGAAATTGAAGATCAAGTGAAGATAAAAAAAAATAGGCTTAAATCAAAGTTCAAAGTGAAGTTCAAAAGTGAAGATCAAATGAAGATCAGAAATCAAAATTTCGAGCAGATATCAAATGAAGATCTAAATTCCAGTTCAAAGATAGATCAAATGAAGATCCAAATACAATTCAAAAAGAAGATGGAATCAACTCCCTTGCTTCACTACATATGAGCAAGTATCCTAAAAATTGAAGGATAGAAAGGAATGATCCTGAATCCCTAGAATTGTTAGCACTATTGTACCTTACACATGATGATATGTTTGATGCATTAGCATATCGCTTATGAACAAGACCAATATTTGAATGTGGAAGAGCTAGCTTCAGGTATCCTGCATTGCCTAGTGGCTTAGTCCAACTAAAATCTGAACTTGAGATTGGATAAGACATTTGTGGAAACCCTATCTTAGCAATGGGCTGAAAGAATCTTGCCTGACATTGGGGAACGCTCGTGTCTTATCTTAAAATAATCATTTGCACACACAAGGACAATGAACAGTTAGGGTCTATCCTAATAAAAGCCTTTTATCTTAGAAGCCTAGTGTGGTTAGTATGCAACTTTTGATAAGTCTATTAGGGTGTTTGAGTCTCATGGAAAACCTCAAAAATTTCTCCCATAGCAACAAAGTGTCAAAAATGGCATCCATATAAATCATCAAATTGCAAAGTATCGAATCCATGATATATTATTATATAAAGCACAATCAACATATAGGATAGATACCGGATGGATATTAGCAATAATATTTAGACGACCACTGACTATATCATGCACATTTTTCAAATTTGCAAAAGAAAATCGAATGACACATTATATCATTTGCATCATAAACATTGCATACCATTGCATTTCATATATGGGTGGTTAATTGATTAAATTTTTATCTTAAGTATTTTCAATTACATTCATGATTTGTACACATTTTGTGGTGTCATCCATTAGATTGATAAACATATTTGCATTCATTCCTTATGTTTAAATGATTAAAGCATACAGGTTCATTTACATTAGATTAGCATCATGTAAATAAATCATTACATACATTAATGCATGAAAATAAAGCAATATCAAATATGTGTTAAGAAAATAACATCGCATCCATATGCATCTATCATAAAAAAACACATCTAAGCATCTAGATCACTGCATATCATCATCATAAATTAAATAGCTATCTAGCGCATGTCATCCATACATCACATCATATAGAATTAACATAACATAAGCATTGCATCCATGTGCATCACATAAATATAAAATAAAAATAAATGAGTACACAATAATGAGCCACAATAATGATCATATCATATATAAATGTGTGTCTTAGAGTACATCGAGAGTATAAAAATGCTTGCAGGCTACAAGTGTGTAGGTCCTCAACCTTACACTAAAAATTATATGCATCAAAAAATTATCTTGCAATAGTAGAGCTCTAGCTCTGATCTAATCCCCTTGTACTAGAGCTCTCATCGTCTCCCTTAGTACTATGCTCAGGAGCCTACTCTACCTGCTACCCTACTGTCTGTTGTGGATCCTACTAAGAGCCCTGACTATCGCCTAGTCCAAAGAGGCCTAACACTCATCCAACTACCACCTATGCAATGGGCACCTTTGTCCACCAGGATCTATGGTTGGATGTTGTAGTAGACTGCCCTGCCTCCCTAGTCTTGGTATGACTGCTACCGCCATGTGTACTAGAGGACCTATGTGTCCTCTCGTTCCAATGGGTGCAATGGCTCAAGCTAGCAATAGACTATCATGTAGTCTGATATTTAGTCCACTAGGACTTTGGAGCATATGGATCCTCAGGAACCTGTGCACCTAACATATGAATGTACCCAACCAACTAGTCTACCCGAGCAACCCTAGATGCATGCTTGTCATTGGCACTCATCATCAAACCCTACAGACATTGAATCTCTACCATAATATCTCGACCACCTATTAGTAGTACTACTAGTACCAATGGAGGCCCCATAATCGGCTGAGAGGATGAGGGATCCCCTCTTTGTGCCATGAGAAGATCCCACTTTGCTACTATCGTATCCCTTTATGCTAATGCTAAGTCATGAGCATGGGTGAGCTTGCCAACCTAGGTCTCTACTGTGGTAGCCCAGGCTGTCAGGCTAGCAATTTGTTGCTCTTTCTAAGTCAATCGATGATCTCTATCAATTAGTTGTGCCTGCAAAGTAGTGATAGTAGTGTCTTGCTCCCTTTGTTGCATCTGGAATCGCCCAATCTAACTCTGCAAGTTAGCCACTTATGCTAATAGTAGTCCCTCTACACTGTCAGAAGGGACCTCACCCTCCTTGGGAGCCTCATCATTAGGGTCAACCTCAAGAGCCTTCCCAATAGTAGCCTTTGCACCCCAGCCACCCTCTATCTTCTAGTGCATGTTGAACCCATAAAGATCCACCTCTACTTCGACCTGATATGCCGCTCAGTCTAGAGGACCTATCCCATACCAATGGAACATAGGCCACCATCCATCGTACTCGAGCGTGGTTGTAGCTCTATCAACTCCAATATTCTAGAAGTCATCGAGAACATTCCCTAGAGTTAGAGGCTAAAACCATGGTAGATCTCTCTCCAAATCCAAGTACCTATAAGTGAATGGGATCTCCAGGATGTCCTCCACCATGCCAAACTATCGTAAGATGTGAGAGAAAAATTGATACTCTCATATCTTGGCCTTTCGATCGAGTAACCATCTGTCTCGATGAGCCTATCAAAGTTGCTCACCAACCTCAGGCCAGTCAAGACACTCCATGTAGGGTCGCCACTCGATATCATCTAGCTTGAGTCCTACAAATTGGGTGATGTACTATTGTACATCTCCAGCATGGGTCTACTATGGAAGCCCTCCTCCTCTTGAGGCCAGTAGGTAGCATAACACTGATGATCATCATCGATCTTTATGATGTGTATGGGTAGCTCCCCAGGACGCTCTATCCAAATATGTTGCCAGCCCCAAATCTATAAAATTAAATTACAATTGATCCCTCGATATCTCTAGTCAGTTATCTGGTATAGTCCTCGATACAGCTAAGCCAATAGAGAGCTCCCCTAGGCTAGGAGCAGTGGCTATCAGATAGAGCTTTGTACAACTCTGCACATAGTAGCTAATATTTTCCAAGGAATCCTCACACCCGAGGAGTCTAGAAGCACATATTACACCACCAGGTGCATAAAAATGGCCTCGTGCATGAATAAGACATTCTTTCCCTACCAATAGCCAATGTGGACCCCTCCATGGTCAATGGCTCGCTGAGCCTCCTCACTCTTAGCGCTGAATATGACATCAAATATGGACTCCTTGACACCAGAGGTTGAGGAGACGATGTCCTCACCATCAATGGGGATCCTAAATATCCTATATATGTCCTCTAATGTTACTATCATTTCACTTGTAGTCAGGTGAAACATGTTTGTTCGCACATTCCAGCGTTGGGCCAATGCAGTCAAATATGATTGATCTACCCTGATAGTGGGTAGATCCAGTACGTAGCCTAAGCCAACAGCTCCTAACCACTCTCGCTCACCATCAGTGAGCTCTCCATAAAGAGTCTTTAGAATGTCAGGCTCTCATGCTCTAGAGGTCAATCTTTGAAATAAATAGCATAATATAAGAAAAAAGCTAACTAAAATCAGCAAAAACATTTAAAAACTGATCTAAAAATAATCAAAAATAGTAAAAAACTAATAAAATTGCAAAAATATGTCATCATGTAGGCCTACAAATAAAATTTGTCAATCAGAAAGGTCAAAAATGCATTAAATGATGTTAATTGCCTTTAAAAACTTAGAAAAAATTAAAAAATTTGCAAATTTTTCCTAAAGTTTGCAAACTACGGGTCAACCCTGCGGTCCGCATGCAATCAAAAATTGACCATTGGTATTTTTAATGCTGACCATAGCTGGTAGCTATGGTCCCCAATTGACCAATTGGGAACCATAGCTGGTACCTATAGTCTCCAGTTGAGATCCGGTCGGTTGCGATACCACATCCAAAAATGAAAAACAAATTGAAATCTAATCTATCCTAGCCTAAGATGAGGTTCATTGCCAGTAATTTAGTGAAATTGATTTACCAATTACTTAATTGGGTTCATTTTTAATTGGTAATGGATGTGAGGTCTTGGTTTTTGAGTTACCTTACCCTCGCCTCGTCCGCCATGGCTAGAAGACGCTTGCTTGTGCCCTGCTATCGTGCTGAGATTCAGTGTGTGGGTAAAATGTGGTAGGTCATAGGTCAGTTTTGTCAGCTGTCACTGTCAGAGATCCAATTTACAAGTCTTTGTCAAGTAATAATGAGATATTTTAAATTGAGCATTTTATAGGCTTCTCATATTCCACGTAGACCATAGGCCCTAGCTGTGGTTCCCAAATTTGCAAATTGGAACTGCAAACCCTAGCTGCAGTTTGCAGTTGGCAGACAATTTTAGAAAATCCCACCATGTGAATGGCCAAAAATATCAATTAATACCTCCCATTGGGTCTAAAATAAATAAAAGCAAACTAATTTGAAAATTTGGTGATAATCAAGCACTGGGATCCAATTAAAAATTAAAAATTTGGTTGAGATTATAAAGTACATTCAACCGAGGTCGTCGCTATGATAATCCTTTCATGGAGCGACGCACCTCCAAGCCAAATAAATAAAATCAATTCATAATTCAAAACATTCAAAAAAATCAAATAAATTAAAAACACCAAATGCGCCTTGTATTCAGTAATTTACCCTATACACTTGGTGGTTGCAGCGACTTGCGCTCCATGCAATCCGACAAGATGAGTAAATTACCATAAGGACATTTGGGGAAAAAATTACCATATTTTATCTAAGATACTTCTTTTCAATCCCTAAGAAGGCCTTCATAGTCGGACCGCTCCATGGGAATGAGGCGTTGCATGTCATTTCTTCTATGACCTCTTTTCAACAAATCATCGATAATTTGATTCAACATAAATCTAATTGGATTTGTATCAATTCGATCCCTAAAATGACTATTGTAGTTTGATTGATCCATGGGATAGAAGCATGCAAATACTAGTAACAGTTGGAATCAAAAGCTGAACTAAGCTTAGCCAATGCATTAATTTGCTCAAATCTAAATTTGTTTAGATCATGCATGGTGGTCAAGTGACATCGTTGCTTAATTCATTATCATTACCCTCATTGACTCGTCGATTGAGGGGGTAGTCATAATATCAAATCATAATCAAAATCAATAGAAGATCCCAGAGATTGTAGATACCTTGATCTTGTCAAAATTGTGTTTGTCCTTGCGAATCATTATCAATAGCTATCATAAGCTTACCCATTTGCTTGGGGAAAATAGCAAATATGATAATTTGTTTGTAGCTCATCTCCTTGGCCTAATCAGTATGAACCATAGACCAGACCTATGATTTATAGCTGAACCATGGCTAAGACCTACAGTTTGTAGTCCAGACCGTAGTTGTGACCTATGGTCTTAACTGAAGTTTAGTTGGCCTTCAATCTAAGCCAAATCGGTTGGAATGACCATTTGATCTAGAAGAAGGTGATTAATGGATGAAATATTCCAAAGGCTTCCATTCCAATTGTCCTAACCACCTCTTCTTGATCTTGGCTTCTCTAGGAAGCCACCCCTAGTCCTAGGGCATCCTATAAATACCCCCTCCAAATTGGGAGAAGATATAGATGATTTGTATAGTGAAGCGCTCATGAATTATTGAGTGAGTGTAAATTGATCAAGTGAGAAGCGAAGCCTTGTCAAATTGCATATTGAATTTGTGCATTTGAAGGCTACTTTGCTATTCATCCAATGATCAGTTTTCCATGTAAGTCCTAGGAGCCTATGAGGATCAAGAAACTCAAATCCGGGAAAATGAAGGCCCATAACAATGATTCAACCACAAAACCTATCATAAGGACATTGAAGGTGACCCTTGAACATCAATTGGACAAGAATTTAAAGCCCATTTCCCTTGGAATTGAGGGTAAGCCTATCAGAGTGCTAATCGTGGCTGTCAGTCGTGATTTATAGTGCAAACTGCACACCAGAGCTACAGTTTGCAGCAAAGGTTTAACCACCTTCCTATTTTCATTTATGCCTGACTAATTAGGTTAGATTAGTTGTTTTCATAGTTTAATGGTATTTTAGAATACTTCTGACCATAGAATTAGGTTAGTTTAGCAGACATTATGGGAGGGAATAGTTTCAAAGGAGAACCAACCATCAAGTTCCTTCCCCATCACGAAGAAGAGGGTACCTCCACCCTAGATCAGTTCGTGCCATTCTAAAAGGTATTTGGAAATCACACCTACCCTTAAGAGGGAAAACAATTCAGCACTCCTATTGTAATATTGTCTACATACTTGTAATTGGATTTTGATTTTGAATACAATGGATTAAAGCGTTTCTTTTCTTGTTTCATTTGTTGTCAATTTAGTTTTCTTGTATGCATGCTATATTTTATCATTTATTGCAATAGGATACGCCATCGGATGTGACCCTTTCTTGTGGTTACACACCCATGGGCATATAAATATTGGTACGATACACCTGTAGAGTAGGATATAATTACAAGTTCCAATCTAGGCCATTTTTATTGACTATTTTCTTAAGGATTTTGATTAATGTTTTGTTAGAGTAATCTACCTAACCATTTCCTTGAGGATAATAAGGTGTTGACCATTTTTTTTGTATTTTATATTTGGTATAGACTTTATGAACTTCTTTATTATTAAATGGTATACCATTATCTGTAATTAGGATATATGGTATACCATAGAGACTAATAAGTTTATTCACAATGAATTTGGAAACTTCAATTTCAGTTATTGAGGATAAGTGCATTGTTTCAACCCACTTAGTAAAATACTTAGTAGCAATGATAATGAATTTATTTCCATCTAACAATTGAGGATTAATTCTACCTATAATTTTTAGACCCCAAGTGTAGAAATGCTAAGGTGATGTCATTGGTTGTAATTCTTAAGAAGAGGCATAAACAAGATTATCATGACATTGGCATTTGTCATATTTCTTTATATAGTTATAAGTGTTTTTCTCCATAGATGACCAATAATAACCCATTCTAAGGATTTTTATAGCTATAGCTAGTCCACTAAAGTGATTGTTACATGATATGTCATGAACTTATTTAATGATTATTTATACTTTTTATGAATTAATGCATCTAAGGAGTATTCCTTCAAAGAGAATTGATATAAAATGTCTCCTTTGATGACATATTTACAAGCTCGTTGTTTAAACTATTTATATTTTTTATAATTCAATCCTTTAGGTACTATGTCATCATTTAGGAAGTTGAAGATGTCTTGATACCAAGGATCCTAAGGTGAAGTAGATTCAATGGCACAAACATATAAAGTTTGCTAGATTTATTTGATTTTGGTTCCTTTATTGATCATATAACAATGGAGGCATGTTCCTCCTCTAGATCCAAAAGGATAAAAGAGGTTGCAATAGCCATGTCATTTGCATAGTGATTACTAGAGTGAAAAATGTATTTTATTATAATTTTATGAAAACAAGTTATTAGTTTGTCTATAATATCTTTGTATATTCTCAACTTGTCATCTTTGGTTTGATAAATAACATTAATTTGTTTAATCACCAAATACTATTATGATTTTTATCTTTAGCTTCAGTGTGGCTTGAAGACCCAAGATGAGTGCTTCATAATCTACTATGTTATTAGTGCATAAAAATTGAAGTTTGAACAAAAGGGTATGATTTGTTGTTTTGGGGTAACCAAGATAATTTCTACCCCCACATATTTGATGTATTGAGCCCCATCAAAATAGATAATTCATGGCTCAAATTCTTGAGCTTTTATAGTCAAAACCATTTCATCAAGGAAGCTTATGTCTAAAGGGTATTTTGATTCTAACAGTGTTGTAGCTAATTGATCGATGATTACTTGTTCTTTTAATTATTTTTTATTGAAAAATTCATGATCAAATTCACTAAGTGCAATAACCCATTTAGTAGTTTGTCCTAAAAGGTAAGGTTTTGATATTAAATAATTTAGAGGATCTACCCTTGATATAACATAAGTCTTTTGGCTAAGCATATAATATCTTAGTTTGAGCGAGGAAAACACAACTACTATATATAGCTTTTCCAATGGTGTGTAATGAATTTTATAGTTGACCAATTTTCTACTAATATAGTAGATAGCCCTTTCTTGATGTTGATCATCATATTGAGCTAGCATAGCTCCAAGGGCATGATTGGTAGTTGCTATGTATAGCATGAGTGGTTGAGTTGGATTAGGTGGTATTAAATAGGAGGTGTTAATAGATAGGTCTTTAAGGTTTAAAATGCCTTTTGGTATTCATTATACCAATCAAATTTGGTGTTTCTTTAATAACTTAGAAAAGGGTTGACATTTGTCAACTGATTGTGATGTGAATCTTCTATTGGCTTGTAGTTTGCCTTGAAGACTAAAAATTTTGATAAAAATTATTAGTGGTGGAATATTTTTTATTGCTACAATTTTAGTGGGATCTACCTCAATTCCATGATGGGACACAATAATTTGCATAATGTCACCCTAAAAATGAATTTTTGAGGTTTTAGCTTAACTTTGTATTCTTGCAATCTCTCAAAAATGCATCTTAAGTCTTGGATACGATCTTACTACTTTTGGTATTGGCTTAAAAGATCATTTACATAGTCCTATACAATATCATACATGGGATCATGAAATATATATGTCATATCTCTTTGATAAATATATATTTTTATAATAAAAATTTAGTGAGTTTACATAGGTTTTTATGAAGGGTCCTCGTCCTCTCATACTGAGTGGGATTTGAACCTTGGCCCTATCAAAGAGAAGCCAAAGACCTTACCATTGTAGTAATCTTGTATCTATATAGCTCTTTGATATTTTGGTTATGCATTCTTTAGGCCAAATGGTATAACTTGATAATAAAATGTACCCCAAGGGGTTGTGATAGTTGTTTTGGATTGGTCTTCAGTAGCAATTTTTATTTGATTATATTCTAAAATTTTGTCCATTAGAAACAACATTTTGGATCCAATGGTGAAGTCTATTATCATGTCTATTTTTGGTAATAAAAAGTTATCCTTGGGACATGATTTGTTTTTATCTCTAATGTCTATGTAAACTTGAATGGATACCTCTTTTTTGGTGATAGGTACAATGTTAGAGATCTAATATAAGTAATATTTGGCTTTACTAAAACCAACCTCTAAAATATTTTGAAGTTCATCCATGACTAGGAAGAAGACTTTAGGGTGCATCTTTCTCAATTTGTTTTTTGATTGGCTTAGCATATAGTTATACAACAATATGATGTACAAATAAAGATGGTTCAAGTCCAGACATGTCGAAATATGTCCAAGCAAAAATATCATTAAATTCCTTTAAAATATTGGTATATTTTGTTCATTCATCTAGTGTTAAGACTTTTTCTAGCTTTAGTATTCAAGATTTTTCTTTAGTTCCAATGTTGATGTCTATTTTTCTTTGATTAAGATTTGTGATTCTTCCTAGAATTGAGAAGGAGTAGGTAACACTACCAAGTATTCAAATTCTTCAGGATCTAATGTTATTTTTTTTTGTTCAAGTAGTTGTGTAGAGGCTAGATTAAATATTTTATCAAATGACTCTTCAATGTGATATTTGATCACAAGAATAATTAGAATTTTCTTCTCTATTTGATATGAGTTTAGGGTGGACAATAGTTACTAAGTTGACATTAGAAAAGTGTAACATTTTACAAGGGGCTAAATTGAAAAGGGACCATAATCCATACTCATCTTTGTCACCCCATTGTGAGCCATGCAAATATATTGTATAATTAGTTTCATCATCTTCTTCTAGTTAAGGTAATGGCTCATTTTTATTGGGGATATATCATATCCCACAACGTCCTAGCCAAGGTTCAACTTATAAAGATTCTTGAATACCTTGTTCAAATTTTTGTAACACCTTTCCATGATAACCCATATTGACTAATATTTATTTATAGATATAATATGAAAATGACATGTAACATGATGCATATGGTCATCATTTGCCATGAGGTTTCCACCTTAAATTTGTTTATCGAAAGTGGTACCGACATAGATAAATGAACAAGTCCCTATTTGAAATTTTAAACCCTTTATATTAAGAAGCCTCATGATATGAGGGGAAAGGAAAAGATAAACTAAATTTGTGAAAGGATATTGATTTAGATGGATTAGGTTAACTTGTTATTTTATTGAATATTAAGGATCATCTTCCAAATTAATGAGAGGCTCCTCTAATATTTCTTTATTGTTTTTTAGTTGAGAAGAAGTTGATGGTAATACTGATTGAAGTGAGGGGCAAAGGTTGAATTATTTTTGTTGGATATCCAATATCTAGCAATAGGTAAAAGGTTCAAGATATCCAAGAATATGAACAATCCTTCCTTGATATTCATATTTCAAATATTAATATAAGGTAGAATGGACTACCATCATGGAATATATCCAAGGTCTTCCAAGCAACAAGTTATAGGTTACATCACATGATATGATGTAAAAGAGGATGCTAAGAATACATGGTCCTACCTTAAGGGGTAATATTTTTGTGCATGTGACTTCTCATTCTTCATTATCAAAAGTCCTAATGATGAGGCTAAATTTTTATAAATATTTTATACTCAAATCAAAATTTTGTAAAAATTTTACATTGAACCATTGTCCACTAAGACTCTCTTAATGTGTTTATCTCCTATTTGAGCTATTATATAGAGGGATGAATTTTCTTATAAGGTTTCAAAAGGTGTATCTATCTCATGAAATGTTAAGATAGCACTATTAACTCTAGTGAAACCTACTATGTTGGCAATATCATTAGGAGATATGTCTTGAGGGTTTTCTTGTTCGCTTAGAAGTTTAAGGAATATTTCCATATGAGTGGATGATTTATTTAATAATTATAAGAGATAAATCTTAGTTGGTATACTTTCTAATTGTTTTCAAAGATCAAAAGAGTGTAGGTTATTTTTAGGAGGTGCAAGGACTAAAGGTGATTTTTTGGAGATATATACTTTAGTATTGTGAAGAAGGACTAATGGTGGTTGTGTAGAGGGTTTAGAAGATTGATTTTTATCTTGTTGTCTGGTTACTATGGAGGATGATTTAAAAATATGAATTATACCTACAAAATTGGCAGTTTTTTATTGTGGGATAGTAAAGGGTTTTGAAAAATATTTAAGCTTTGAATGGGAATATTTTTTTGGTTGAATACTATTTTTCCTTCTTCTATAAGATCTTGAATAAGATTTCGTAAGTTGATACATTTATAATTTTTGTGATCATATACACGATGATAATCACAATGTTCTTCTTGTTTATACCAATTGGACAACTCTTTCAAAGTATCCCATGGTATAATAGGTGGGAAATCTACCATTTTTAAATTAAGGAGCATTCTTATCATAATAGTTTAATTTTAACCAATATTTTTAAATTTATGCTTAGGTTTATCTTGTTTTGATAAAATCAACTTTTGAGGAGCATTTTAAGTGGCATTTATATTATTGGTTTGATAGGAATTGGTTACACCATCCCCTATAATATGTTTATTTTTATATTGTCCTTTATTATAAGATTTATCTTCTTCCTTCTTATAATTAATTTGTCCTTGTCTTTTAAGGACAACTTCTACCTATTTAGCCATGTTTGCAGCTTCCTCAAAGGAGGTAATATTGGTCATTTAATAGGGATAAGACAATTTTCATGAAGTTTTTGTATAAAGATATGTAATATTTTCTTAGGGAGAGGAATATGTTGGATTATTCATACCAAGGTCATCCACTTGGCTAAAAATTCTATGGAATTTTTATTTTTAGATTGCTTAAGTTGATATAGGTCATCTATGGTGACCTATTCTATATAGACTAAGAATTGTTTAACAAAAGCCTCCACCAAAATATTTTAATAGAATGATGAGGTATTTAGAAATACCATTCTAAATCTAATCCACTAAGTCTCTTAGGGAATAACATAAGGAGTAATCTTTCATCATGAGTTACATCACTACATGTGATTTGAAACAACCTTAAGTGATTTATGGGATCTTGTTTACCATTGTACATTTGAAACTTAGGTATTTCAAAATTAGGTGGAAAAGTGTGATTAATGACCATAGGGTCTAAATTTTGACTATAGAACTCATCAAAAGAGTAGATGAGGTTCCTTGAAGAGAGGCAATTTGACGTCTAGTTATTCAAACTTAGAATACCTCTTTTCAAGGTGTTCTAGTTTAGCATTTATGTTTTGAAATTCCTCATTTGGTTTATTTGATGGTGTAGGAAAAATTAGTGAGGGTTGAGGTATAGGAGGTAAAGTTATAGGAGGTAAAGTTATAAAAGGTTCTGTAACTTTATTGGATGTAGTGGGTACATAGATATAACCAATCCCTAAGTCATTTGACAAAAAAGGATTAGTAGAATTAGGATTTGAAATAGGTATGGTCATACTACAAGATAATTTTGAGATAGGTATGCCTATAATAGGAAAACATATGGATATGGTTGTAGGAGTTTTAGAATCATTTATATTTTCTATATCCACAATAATACCAACTACATTATTTTTATTTTCATTCATTTTGCAATAGTAGATTGTCCAATGGAATGTTTAATATTTTGATTATAAGTAGAAGATTATCTTCTATTTTGTTCTTCAAGTTCTCTCTAAGAACATTTAAAAAATATTTTTGTTCCTTTTAACATATTCTCTAATGTGATAGATAGATTCAAAGGTTAAATTTTTGACCTGTTAGACTTAGCTACATTCAGGGTTTACCCAAGGGTTTTCTACTTGTTCTTCATGATCATGTGTAAAAATTTCATAAGATGTTGTTGATAAATTATTTATTTGTGTGTTATAGTGATGTTTAGCCATAGGTTAAGATTTTTGGATAGAGGGGATTAATTTTATTAAATTTTTATTTACAAATTTGTTTAGAGAAGAAAGATAATATGTTCTATAACCCCTTATATCACCAATGAGAAGCAACCCATATTATGACTCCCATTAGACCATTATAATATACTAGCCAAGAGATATAAACCTTAAGGTTTGTACATCGATTTACTCTAGGGTCATTATCCTTCCCCAAATAGGACTAACAATTGGTTATGCTCTTGTTATATTATATTAATATGATTTACACTATGCAAACAAATTAGATGACCTTGTTTAAGTTGAATAATTTTTATCTTATAAGGCAAAAGTTGTGTGCTCATGTTAGGTTCACCAAAATGTAGATTCAAAACCTTGCAACATGTGGGAGAATCTCTTGGGACCTCTTTCCCCAAGGCCCCTTTCCAAAGGAGACCTTGAAGATTGACCTTCACATGAGTAGGCTCTACTTCCAAGTTCAAGTTTATGTTACTATGTTTATGTTCAACTTTATGCAGTGTTTTATGGGTTAATTCAAATTTTTTATCTGTAATAGCCTTCTCAAGATTAAATTTTACTAAATTTAAGTAAGATTACTAAACTTGTAAACTAAATGCAATCAAATAATAATGCAACAAAACAATCTTTCTAACCTAGAGTGCTTTTCAATTTTGAGTGATATGCTACTCCAAAGAGAGTTTTTCTTTTCCAAGGTAAATAAGGGATTATGAAACAAACAATATAGCCTAGAATGCAATTAAATGACTTCAATTTATTGCCTATTTTTTTTTTGAAAGAAATTTGACTATCTTAAGGTGTTCCTTAATTTTCCAAAGTAAACATGTTTTTAAGCTGAAATTGCATAAAATAGAGAAACAAAACACAACAAATAAAACAAAAACATTAAACAAAAGGTTATAATGATAGAATTTCTTGTTTTTGATGCTTGAAAAAAATTTCCATAGAGAATAAATAGTGCCACTAGCACTTTAGACAATGAGTGGCAAATTTGAAACCTCCAAAACTTAGGGGAAAAAAGTTAAATGGGTCTATTTTAGGGACTTTTCTAAGTGCAGGGGATAGTAAACTATCTTGATAGTTGATCAGACCCATTTTATGTATGATAAAAATGAAATATACCTTGGATTTTTAAGCATAATATGAACTATCAAAAGTGCCACAACTGAACAAAAGTACCACTAGTATTTTTGAAATTGATTGGAAAATTTGTATTGTGCAAAAACAAAGAGTCAAAAATACCAAATGTTGGGTTAAGTGGTGCTATTGACCCTGTAACTATAAATTAGAAGGTTTTTTTTATGTATTTTTAGAACAAATGGAGGTTGAATGTTGTCAAAGTTGACAAAATGGTAAAGCCCTAATTCCTCAAACCTACTAGTTAATAATTTCACAAAATATTGGCAAAGGATTTTCAAATTTCACAAAACTTATTAAAATAACTAATTAAGATATAGAAGCATACTATATGATTGTTGGATGCTTGAAATGACTACAAAATATAATGATAAGACTACCAATCCTAATTAATCTTAGGATAGTGAAATTGGATGTTATGATATGATGACAATAAGTCAAATGAGAGTATATGTTATTGTTATGACTTGAATGAGGATTACAACAAGGATTACACAAGTTTTTGATATTCAAGTATTGCTAAAATGGATAAAACAAAATGTAATGATGCAACAAAAGTAATTAAGATGATATTATACCTGTAAATAAAGTAAATGTGAGATCAAAATGGGAATATGAGCGTACAAATAAGAATAATATTAATATATAACAAGGATTATGTGATTAAAGCAAGAAAGGAATACAAGCAACTTGTAACTGAGATACTTAAGCCTGCAAACATGGTGTTAGAATGCATACAAAGTGATTAAATTATAAAATAATATTGGAATAGAGGTTGATTGTGTAGACACCAAAACAGCACCAATCCGATTATGTGACTACAAACACTGATCGCATTAACACACACAGCCCCTAGGGCAGCCCTAGAGGTTAAAACAGTGGTTCTAACCACTCACACAGTAGTTTTACAAGTCAAAGATCAATTTGGCACCTTTTAGGCACTCTGCTACTTATTCGCTCCACCCAGGGATGAGTGCAAACTGGTACTCATTCCACCCAAGGATGATTACCAGCGCTTGCTCCTGGGTGGGACGAATGTCAAGTTTGACCTGCAAAAAGTCAAACTTCGGCACATGACAACTCATAACTACCACTTAGCTGTCCTTTCATGGCATAAGGGTGCGAGTGAGTTCTTTTGACAACTCATATCTGCCACTTGACTCTCCATTCACTGCATGGGAATGAGAGTGAGCTTTTTAGGACAACTCAGATATGCCACTTGACTTTCCCTTCATTGCATGGGAGTGAGAGTGGGATTTTTCATGACAACTCAAATTAGCTACTTAACTCTCCCTTCATTGCATGGGAGTGCGAGTGAGTTCTTTTGGGCATGCAGAAGCAGTTACAGAAGCAGTTATGGAGCCCTTTATCAGGGAGAAGTCTTCTCTTCCCTGAAAAAGCATTCATGTTAAGTAGCACTTCTGCATGCTAATTCAAAGAGACCCCTTGGGTCTATAAAATGGTGAGTTTTCCTCACCCAAAGATATACAGAGAAGGAGCATTTTCGGGCAACGAAGTGTTGCCAGTTTACTGACTTACGATTTGTGCTTTTACATCCATAATCTCTTAATCGAAAGAGAGGTTATTGGGTGACTTTTGAAGGCACGAATCAAGACCCAAAAACCCAATTTTTTTTACCATAATATCCTACCAATTTGCCAATAACACATCACAACAGGTTTCAAACTCATCCCAAGCGGATTGGTGTCGAAACAAAGTTTCAACCCGCGGGTGGTTTGCCTTCGGGCACCCCCTGCCTTATTGCAGGTTTACTCGTCTCACCTCGAAATGAGTACCAAATTGTTGCAGGTTTACTCGTCTCACCCCGGAATGAGTACCAAACTGTTGCAGGTTTACTCATCCTACCCTGGGATGAATACGGATCTGTATCAAATTTGGTGACTGTTTCTTTTGCAGTATTTTGCTAGTTACATGATTACGCTTCTTTCAAATTTTTAGTCTATTTAGATTCATTTTAATCATCATTATATTTATCTTTTATATTCATTAATAGTAATATTTTAGATTTGCAATTTTCATTATCATACACAAGTGCTACTGACAATTTTTTGTTTCTTTGAATGCAGGAGGAGCAGCAAGGATTAAATATTCATCAATACCAGCAGTGGCAACACTTTGGTCCGCCCATTTCACATGTGGGCATGCGGAAGGAGGAACACTAAATTCATGATTGTAATTGAAACTATGTTAATGCTCCTACCCCCTAAAATGGAGGAGACGTCTTTGTAACTGAATTGGAAGAGTATAAATAAAAAGGGCTGTGCTTTCTATACTTCCTTTGATCTCATTTAAATTCATCTCTTTTCTTTCATTTCATGCATTTCACTTCACAGGACTTTAAGTGTTAACTTTGGGTTTTGAATACATTACATTAGTTTTCTTTTCAATCTTCTAGAATCTCGTGCTTTCAATGGCGATCACGGTGGGACATCTGTCCTCTATTTTTTTTAGGTTAGATTTTTGATCTGAAATTGCATGTTTCGATTACAGGTACCTATTTTTTAGTCATTAAACTGTTATTCTTTTCGGTTAGTGACGATTACAGAATTGGGATTCGTCTCACCCAAGGATGAATAGGCATTCGTCCTACCCTGGAACGAATACTATTCTGATATTCATCTCACCCAAGGATGAATAGCATTCTATGCATTTTTTAGAGCAGCAAATCAGAAACATCCTTTTGGGCAGAGAAGAGGTAGGGGTTTTTAACAAGCCTCTGTCAAATTTCTATTTTCTGTTTTTTGATTTTTAGTTTTTGTATGGCTTAGGGAAAGTTTCCTTTTTGTTTGCCTATTTCAATTTTTGCAAATTAAAAGGAACCCCACACACATCACGTGGAATTTTTAAACCAAGGAGCTGGTCGTAAAACCCCAGCCCTTGATCAAGACCAACGATGGGTTCATCACCACCTTGGCTTGAATTTTGCATTCATTTACCCCGATTGTCACTGTTGTTAGACGTAAATCCTGATGAAAGTTTACCGAGTGTCACTGGGGTGATTCCCAACATGCGAGGATAAGTCTTCTATGGTAGGTGTCATAAACAGGGCAATCCCCCTTTCGTACCGCCTATGTTCCACATATCATCTGCTCTCACGTACCTATAGTCTCCCTCACGTAAGGGCGGGTATATAGAGAGGTTGGTATATCGGTCCGACAATGGTATATTGAAGGGGCGACCATTTTGGGAGTCACAAGAGCCTTCATAATTGCATTTAAATGGTTTTCATAAAAAGCTTTCAAAAAAAAAACAAACAACAAAACACACTAAACTAGATTTAGGGCACACTTTTAATCTTTAAAAGAGATAATCATTGCTTGTGTGTGTATGCTATTTTTTATTTTAGAAAAATCATAAAAAAATAATTTCCGCATCTTTAGGTTAACATCACCATGGTGTACACCCGTAGCCAAGCCCAATCATGGGCAGAAGCTGCAAAGAATGCACCAAGGGGGACAAGTCGTCCCCAATATAGCCCTAAAGACTTGGCCATCCCGCCTTGGTGGCAAGATACACAAGTTAGTACACACCATGTAGTTATCGAACATGACTTTAGAGGCACCTCCTTGAGGGGCACTCCAACTCATGCCATCACTAGACAAGACTATAGAGGCACCTCCTTAGGGGGTACCCCCATTCAGCAAAGATCCTTTCAAGAAGACAACCTACATGCAGCACTTGACTTAGATATAAGGCCTCCCTTGGAAGCTCGTTATGGGTGGCCTAGTGATGAAGTGCTTGAACAACAAAGGGTCCACAAGGAGGAACCATATGATTTCGTTACTCCTAATTTACCCCTGATTAATGTCAGACACACTAGACCATATCCAGAATATCAGGTTCTCCCAATAGGGCAAGGCAATTCTGGCCGCACCTTTTACACATATAATAGAGAGTATGAGGAAGATCACTGTGTTCCTCAAGAATAGTACATAGCGCAGGAGTGATGCACATCTACACCCGCTTTATATCTAGATTGCTCATTGAGACCAAAGCTTCAAGTCAATGCTGCTAACCTCGATAGAGAGAAGCAACATATAGGGGTCTCAGAGTACCATGATCAAGAAGGATATGTAGGGGAGGCATCTAGGCCTCCTAAACAAGAGACAGTGGAACAAAATGACTTGGCATTTGCCAAACTAGCCACCCGCCAAGCGCAAATCACGTGGCTTAGGCAATACCAAAAACAATTAGAACATTTGTGTCACCTTAATCAAGAGTGCATTTAGCGTCAGACAGCTGAATTGCTTCACAACAATACGCCTGAGAAGGCCCCAGTCCATTGCACATAGAAATATGAGATGTATGTGAGGCACAACCCCTTAGTGCAAGATAGGTCTTCATGACTTCATCAAGCACTACCTCTAAGACCTCCTAGACCTGAGCGGGAGGCCACTCCTCGAAACCATGATGGGCATCCTCCGTGGGCACCTATCAATGTTTACAGGCCTAGGCCAAACACTCCTCAAGAAGCTTATGAGGATTATGAACAAGAAGAAGAGCGGGCTGAAACACCCTATCAAGGCAGAATGGGTGCTACCCATTTATCCCTCTAAAGGCCTCAAGTTCCCCACAACCCACAGCGGGAGCAAACCAAGGAGGAGGAGATTAAGTCCTCCGATGCATACAAAATGTTGTTAGAACGCTTAGAGACTATGGAATTCAAGGTTGTTGGGCCCCAAAAGCCTACTTTATGCCAACTCCATAGTCATCCTATGCATCCATTAGTGCCAGCACCTCTGTACCCCAAAAATTTTAAGCTACCCCAGTTGGCACTCTTTAGAGGGGACGAAGATGCTCAAGAGCATGTGACTCAATTCTTGAGCCAATGCTTCGGTATACAAGACAATGATGCATTTCTATTAAGAACATTTATAACCACATTCACAAGACCTACCTCGGATTGGTTTACCCATCTATCGAAGCATAGCATCTACAACTTGGATCAGCTAGTGGATGCATTCCTAGAACGTTTCACTTTCAACACAAAGAAAAAGGTGTCACTAAGTGATCTAGCTAGCCTCAAGCAGTATGAGGAGAAATCTATGGTGGCATATGGGAATCGATGGAGGACATTGCTTTCAAATCTATCCTACCTCCCTCCTATGTCCAACCTAACTCAAATGTTCACAAAGAGTTGTTTTTGATCGATCTCTATGCTATTGTAGCTACAGTAATATGCCACTTTAGAAGAAGCTCTGGCGCAAGCTAGAATTATTGAAGAGATCAAGATACAGGATGGCAAAATTGCCAAGCCTAAGAAAAAATAATGGAACAAGAGCACTAAACCAGGGACTACGCAACAAAAACCTATCATGGTCAATCAAGTTGCTATCAATGCCCCTAAGCCTGCCCAAGCAACACAGCCTCCAAAGGCTAATTATCAGGCGGTGCCTCACAATAACTATGAGAAAGATAATCAAAAATAGGATCACAATCAGTAGCGTCACCCTAGGCGGAAATTTACACCATATACCGAGTCCATGGACTCCTTTTTTGATAGTTTGTCAGCGGCAAACTTGATTAATCTGCCAGAGATTCAAACAATCGATCCTAATGCACCAAAGCCTAAGGGCTACAGAGAGGATCTTTACTATAGATTCCACAGAAGGAAAGGGCATGACCTTAACACCTATTGGAAGTTCAAAGGTTTAGTGCAAGACCTCATTGATAATAATACATTGGTAGTGGATAACCCCATCGCACCCAACAACCAACAAATGGATGTTTTCAGAGATCCTTTACCCGCACATGATGCACAAGCAAAACCTCTTCATGTCAACAAAGTGCAATAGAATTGCCCCATGGAGGGGTATGTTGGGATGATCAGCATTGTGACAAGGAATAAGAGATACCCAGGAGCTGCCCCCGTGACAGCCACAAGGGAAGTTCCATCCATGTCACAACCTCAACTGAATCCTACATAGCTTCGCCCGCCTAGACCAGTGGCCACGATTTGAACTAGACTTACTCAAAGTCTAAGGACCACCTCAGCTAGGCTCTCCATATATGAGCTTATTCAACAATCGGTGCCCCATCGAGAAGCTCTCATGGAGATATTAAAGGCAATTGAGCTGCAACCCCACAAAGCGAATTCATTCAACAATTTTGTGGGGCATGTAAAATAATGGATCGAACTAGTCATCACCTTTAGGGAAGATGAATTAAAATCGATGACTGGGGATGTGGCGGATCCACCCCTGCACGTTATTGCACGGGTCAATGGGATTTCGTATAAGCGGGTGGTGGTAGACACTGGTTCATCCAATAACATTATTACAACCATCGCATTGAAACATTTGAAGATGCCAGCCTCTCACATTGTACCTTCCACTTATACCCTTCGAGAATTTAATGATGCGATATGCTCGACAGTTGGCACAATTTTCTTACCTCTACAAGTGGGATAAAATACCATTCATACATTGTGCCACATTTTAGAAGGTGATATGGCTTACAATATCTTGCTTGGGCGGCCTTGGATCCGGGATATGAAGTGTGTCCCTTCAATTTCTCATCAATGTTTAAAGTATACATTTTAAGGACAAGTGCACGTGGTCCCCGTAGATTTAGAACCTTTCAAATACTGCAATTCAGTGCAACTAATGCCGCAGTTGACCCTTCCTTCAATGCATGTGGATTTTTAGTTAAATCCATCTAAAAGGGTTCGATTAAGCAAGAATATCCATTACCAAATCAATCAAATTCCCATACGGGTTTATCTTCTTCATCTAGTCCTCCCACAACGATGCCACCTACAATGGCCACACCAACGGACAAAGGAAAGAAGCCCCTAGAAGCAAAACCACCCTTAGTCTCCACCATCTCGATAGAAGAGATGTCTCATAGAATGGAAGTCGAGACGCCTAGTTCACCCCACATGGAGTGGACTCAGGGAGAACTCCCATTTGCCTCCTTTCAATCACCAACGATTATTGTTGAGATGTCTAACACAGGCATGGGGGAGTATATAGTGCACAATGTTGTAGCAACATCCACACTTCAGTCTATGCAAGACATGGGAAGACCTTGACTCCCCATATGCTCTATGGTTCCTTTAGGCTACCCACCTAATTAGACAAACTTTATTTTTGGGGGCCTGGATAATGGCATTAAACTCTCTCTACAAGAGGAGGAAGATGAAGAGCCCTTTGTGGAAGATTTCAATTATCTGTCTAACCCAGACTTCACATTACGATATCTTAGCCAATGCAATTGGCATGGATATGGGTTGGGCTGGTATGAACAAGGAGTGTGTGTTTTGTGCCAACCAAGATACCAAATGCCTTATGAAAAGTCAGGAGTAGGGTTTAATCCCCCTTTTCCCCTCGACATCTTGGTCGAAAACATGCAAGGCATAGGGATAGGCAACAAGGATGGGTTGGCATCAGATCCATATGCCAATCCAAATACAACTTATACATTAGGGGATTATTTTCCATTACAAACAAATAACCTTGTTGACCTCAACAACCCTCTCCCTTCGGTCGAACAAGGAGAAACCTCACGAACTCACCCACAAGGGGAATATGGACAAGACCAATAAGGGTCTTCCGAATATGAGTCGAAGTACGATCATTCGGAAGAATATCCAATGAATGATGATTAGGAAATCTTCCTGATGATGTTCCCATTGAATTATCCCATTGAGCATAGGCCACCTTAATAAAATTAGGTCCCCCCACCGAGAGCAGAACAACCTAGATGGGACCACATAAATTTGCTCGAACAAGGTGAGCCCCATGTTTCGCAAGAAACCATTAGAGTTAACAAAGGCTTTTAGCTCTTTGACAGTGATTCAAAATATGAAACTGAGATGGCTTATCTCAACCACATGCGACAAATGCAACAACGATATCCCTTGGACATAGATGACATGTTTGAACACTTACACATAGGTCCAAGACATAGGTGGCACCTCAACCCGATGTAGTTATAGCAATTACTGCACCCACCACTCCAGGTACACAGAGAGCATCTTATGCCTGGAGACCCTATCAAACCATCAGTACCTAAAGCAGACCCTGTTTGCATGTCCACGCATCGGGCCGATCCCTTTGTGCTAGTGCCTACAGAGCCAGATCCAACACATCAAGAACATCTCGAATGTCAGAGTTATCATCCCTGCAGTAATGGAGGTTACAATCATTTCATAAACATGATCTCCATTGAATTGACCACCCCCATTCATGATCCAGCCAATCCAACATGATCATTGCATCTAGACATAGAGGCTATAGATTGGGATCATGCTGACACACCACCATCCCCATTAGAGTATTGGCCTTGCGATGGGATGTTTCATTTCACTCTAGGACAGACTTAGGATGTCTTCCATGTTGAATAGGAACATGATGTTCCTAATGATGATCTTAATTCAGCAAACGATATCCACCTGATCCCAACTCCACACCAGTTGGAGGACGGATCCCACATGTCGATCAAAGCAACAACTGATGTAGACATTGACATCGATCCAATGAATCCAGAGATTCTCAAGCTAGGGGTAAGTCTTTCCCCTGAAGAGCAAGTCGATTATGTTGCCCTTCTTATGGAAAAGGAGGTTTTTGCATGGTCATACAAGGATATACTGGGACTAGACCCACAGCAAAAACTACGCAAGATGCACCCAATAATGGCCTTAATGGTAAAAGATGAGTTACAAAATTTGTTGGATGCCCAGTTTTTCATCTGTGTGGATTATCCTCCATGGTTTTCTAACATGGTTCCCGTAAATAAGCCCGATGGGAGGATTCGCATATGCACTAATTTTCATGATCTTAACAAAGCGATTCCTAAGGATGATTTTCCCTTGCCAAGCATCGACGTGTTGGTAGATGCCACAGCAGGACATGAAATGCTTTCCCTTATGGATGGTTTCTCAGGATACAATCAGATTCGTATCAATCCTAAGGACCAACTAAAAATGGCATTCATAATGCCTTGGGGGACATTTTGTTATAAGGTCATGCCTTTTGGCCTTAAAAATGCTGGCACCACTTACCAACGTGCCATGACGTACATCTTTCACGATTACATGCACAAGACTTTGGAAGATTACATGGATGATTTGTTGGCCAAATATCTTTTGTGCCCAGATCACCTCGGTGACTTGAGCAAGGTCCTCGATCACCTCATTGAACATAAATTCAGACTAAACCCCAAGAAGTGCGTCTTTGGTGTCACCTCTAGAAAGCTCTTGGGTTTCATAGTCTCCAAATGAGGAATCAAGGTAGACCCAAACAAAGTCAAGGCAATCCTTGAAATGCTTCCCCTAACCACCATCAAGCAGCTCAGGAGTCTGTAGGGAAAGGTTACATTGATCAAGTGCTTCGTAGCATAGTTATCTGAAAAATGTCGACCCATGAATAAATTACTACATAAGGGGGTCACATTTCATTGGGATGACGAGTGCCAGTCAACCTTTTACAACATTAAATAGTACTTGGCTTCATCACCAGTATATGCACCACCTAGACCAGGAGTGTCATTCTATTTATACATCTCAGCTACTGATGTGGCACTGGACACCATGTTGTCCCAAAAAAATGAACTTCATAAAGAACAGGCTACATACTATCTTAGCTGCACCCTGGTCAGTTATGAACTTAACTATGCATACATTGAAAAGCTCTACTTGGTAATGGTGTTTGCTACCAAAAAGCTATGCCACTACATGCTCAGTAATAAGACGTATGTTGTGTCTAAGGAGAATCCATTGCGATACATGATGAGTCATACTTATCATAGTAGCCGCATAGCAAAATGGATCATGTTGTTGACGGAGTTTGACATAGAGTTCATTGGACAAAAATCCATAAAAGGTCAAGTCATCGCCGATCAACTAGCCGAGGCTCCTCTTGAAGACGATCAGCCTCTGAATTTTGAACTACCTGATGATGGGGTCTTCCATGTTTCAGAATTGCTAGATTCTGATGATCCTAAGTCACAGGCTGACATAACCCTATTCTTTGATGGTTCTAAATGTGAGCAAGGGGGTGGCGCGAGAATTGTATTCTTCACTCCACAAGGGGCTCCAATGCCTTTGTCATTTAAATTAGACTTCCCATGCACCAACAATAATGCAGAATATGAAGCCTTGCTCATAGGTCTTCAAACAACAATCACCATGAACATTAAATGTCTAAACATCTTTGGTGATTCGTTGTTGATTGTCAATCAAGTGAAGGGGATTTTTCAATGTAAATGTCTAGTTCTGTAGGCCTACAAAGCCCTTGTGGACAAATTCCTAGCACAACTTGAATGGTATGACATCGAGGCACTCCCTCGATCATCAAATCATTTTGCGGATACTATGGCCTCCTTGGGGTCACTAATCCCGCAAGACCCTTCTGGTGAAATGACAACCATTCAGGTTAAAACATTATCGCAATCTATGATGGAGCGTGCAAGCTCTGATCTGACGCCAAGAATCCACCTGATCCAGATTGAACCATCTTCGGATAAGTTCTCTCGAATCCATGATTGTTTGACTCGAGCCAACTAGGGGTCCTTGTTCTCCCCGACCCCTCTTAATAGCAACACAATGTTGTTTTTACAAGTTCTTTCCCACTCAGCTTTTGCTAGGGATGGACTTCAAGAGGGATTGGTCATTCATACTATCGAGGTTTCGATCAGCAGGATTGGTACACACCCATTAGGGATTACCTCAAGCTAGGTAACCTCCCACTTGGATTGACACAAGCCATGAAAAGATCATTCAAATAGAAAGCGGCAAAGCATGTCTTGTTAGGAGACATTTTGTATCATCAAAATTATGAAGGAATCCTCCTTCGTTGTTTGGACTAGCAAGAGTCCGCTTGGGCGATCACCCAAGCTCACGATGGTACATGTGGTGGCCACTTCAATGGTATGGCCATCACAAAGCGCATTCTTCGCATGGGTTATTATTGGCCATCTTTAGAGCGAGATTGTTGCGCATATGTGAAGAAGTGCGTGAAGTGTCAACACCATGCTAATTTGACACACGTACCTTCTCAGGCCTTGCAACCGATCCAATCGGTTTGGCCTTTTTCGTAGTGGGGCTTTGACCTAATTGGAAATATTTCCCCTGTGTCATCTGGTCATCACACGTTCATTTTAACGGCCACAGAGTACTTCACCAAGTGGGTGGAAGCAATTCCACTAACCTCTACGACTGGATCCCGCATTGCGGAGTTTATTTTGCATAACATCATATGTCGTTTTGGTATTCCATCCAAGATCTTGTCAGATAATGGGACACCATTCAAGAACAAATATGTGCATGCTTTGACCACAAAGTACAAAATTCAGCACAATTTTTCAACACCCTATTATCCGCAGGCAAATGGGCAAGCAGAGGCGTCAAACAAAATGCTAGTCGCCATTCTTAAAAAGATAGTTGCAGACAATCATAAGGACTGGCACATTCAGATCCCACTTTCCCTATGGGCTTATCGCACCAGCATCCGGACGCCCACTGGGGCAACCCCATTTTTGTTGGTGTATGGCTCTGAGGCAGTCATGCCTCTTGAGTTGGAAATCCCTTCGCTGCGCATTTCAATGCAAGAGTTCATCGATGATGACACTACGCAACAGGCCCGGTTAGATCAACTGATGTTGCTCGACGAATGATGCGTTAATGCTCTTGAGCATTTGCGTATCTATCAAGAGCGACTTAAGAGAGCATACAACATGAAAGTCCACCTCAGGGAATTTTAGGTTGGTGACTTGGTCTTAAAAGAGAACCAACAAAATTCTAATTTGTCGTCCCATCTACGGGACAAGTTCATGGCAAACTGGTTAGGTCCTTATGTCATTGACAGTAGAATAGGACCTGGAACATACCGACTTGCCTCTCTTGAAGGAATCAAGGAAACAAAACCCTTGAACATCAGTCATTTGAGGCCATTCCACATCTAGAGAGCCATAGTCCAACTAAATGCCCCAAAGGTATCTCATAATCCCTTTGGTCAAGCTAAAAGCTCCAAGGATTCTCATAATCGCTTGGTCAAATCCAAAAGCTCCAAGGATTCTCATAATCGCTTGGTCAACCCTAAATGCCCCAAAGGTATCTATAAACCCTTTGGTCAAGCCAAAAGCTCCAAGGATTTTCATAATCGCTTGGTCAACCTTAAAATGCCCCAAAGGTATCTATAAACCCTTTGGTCAAGCCAAAAGCTCCAAGGATTCTCATAATCGCTTGGTCACCCTCTAAATGCCCCAAAGGTATCCATAAACCCTTTGGTCAACACCAAAAGCTCCAAGCGTTACCATAACTGCTTGGTCAAAATAAATATTCAAAAATAAACAAAAACAATACAATCATCAAAAATCACAAAAACAATTGCATTTCAATTCCATGCATACTCATAAAAATCAAAAATCACAAAAACAATTGCATTTCAATTCCATGCATTCTCATAAAAATCAAAATACAAAAATATAGGTTGCATTAGGCATCGCATCCATACATTATATATTTTCTAGGTCATACAAGTCAAAAGCACCATAGGTTGTCATTACTTGGCAATTCCATCATTTTCCACATCAAATCCATTTTCATAAACGCATACATCTCGCATAACACCATCGCCATTTTTAGCATAGTCAGTTGTCTCCTAATGTATATAGGGTTTTCGTCATTCAGCTGTCTTTAAATTTCTAGCCAAAATTGTACATAGTTAAACAGATTTTACACGGGAAAGTTTTACTTGGATCACACCTTGTTACGTAGCATCCCAACACAAATTAACACACATAAAATAATTCCTAAGTTGTGTGAATGCAAGAGAAACCTACAAAGCAGTCTCGGGTACCATAGGTGAAAGATTAGCCTGTTCATCCCCCTGTGCAAATGGTTCCAGAATGCTGAGAATTGACAAAAGGATGAGCTCTTCCCTATCCATTCACCTTAATAAACAGTGGTTTTTACCACTACCAAATCCCAATCATAGTTGGTCCCCAAAGTTGTAAGGATTCGTACTACACGTCCCTGCCAAGGATGGGTAGTCGTCCCCAAGACCTAAAAGGATCAACGCTATTCAAAAACACCATTCCAACAACCCATCATCACAACCATCTCCACTCACCTTTGGTCTCCAAGTTGTAAGGATTCGTACTACATGCCCCTAACCAGGATGGGTAGTCATCCCCAAGGCCTAAAAGATCAATGCCCTTACTTCATAATCTCCATTATCCCCTTGTGTCCCAAAGTCGTAAGGATTCGTACTACACGTCCCTAAATAGGATGGGTAGTCATCCCCAAGGCCAACAGGATCAAGGCCATTCACAAGCTCAACCTTACAAAGCTCAAAATACAAAATCAAATAATAGTGGTTATCACCACTATTCAAAATCCTTGCTCAAAAAGAAAAATAAATAGAAAAATAAACAATGATTTTCATCACTATATAGACGAGCAAGTCTCCCAAATCATTCAGCCAACAAATAACCTGAACTTGAATCCCTGGAATTCTCAGCATTCGAAAACCATCTAGGTGATCCTCATTACAGGTTTGGTTGATAGCCTACCTGGCAATGGTGGTATCCTACCCGCATGACGATATGTCTGTCACATTAGCTTTGCGTGTGTGCAGACCAATGTTTGCATGTGGATGAGCTAGCTTATGGTACCTTAGATTGTCCCATGGATTAATCTTGCTAAACACAACAACGGAGTTAGTGGAGCTAATTAGGTGATCCTCAGTACATGTTTGGTTGATAGCCTATCTGGCACTAGTGGTATCCTGATAAATACCACATAAATGAACTCAATTGCACACACAAGGATGTGAAATAACTTGGTTCAATTCAAGTCGGATTTATACCTTGTTCAAAAAGTCTTGTGAGATAAATGTACAGTCTTGGCTAAGTTAGTTAGAAATATCTGAATCTTCGAAAAGCTTAACTACATTTTAAACACGACTGGTACATTTCATTCCGTACATCACCATTCAAAAATATACAAAATACAAAAACAAAGTTTTCACATGCACAATCATTCCACAAAGTCATCCCATTAATATAGTAAGTCAGTCAAATCTTGTATAGTCTATGGTGCATCGACACATCATCAACCATTCATTTCATTCATTCCATATGTATACATCATACAAATTAGAACCATCGCATTCATAATCGCATATGCATACATTAATGTAAAAAACATGTACATAAACATAAATCATGAAAAGTGCATCCACAAAAAAAATATGTCATCTGTATATATATCAAAAAAAGAGATGCCCGCAGGCTACAAAACTGGTCCTCTAACCCCGCAATCATACAACAAAATCCCCAAGTCTAGGGCGTCGTCCACCATGATCACGCAGGATCGGTGCGACGGGAACTACCCCCCATGGTGCGGGTCCTCTGAGACCTCTCAGGGCGGCTACTGCTCACCCTCGCACCATGCCCGCTGGCCTCTCCCTCATCCCGTCACCTCTGTTGAGAGGATGCTGTCTACTCCATGTCGCTCCCTCTCGAGCGTCGCGATGATCCACCTCCCGAGAATGCAGGCACTTGCCCACCAAGGCGGGTAATCTCATCCTCCAGCTCATACCGCTGCCGCAACCAGTCCCTCTCTCACTGATGATAGGTCACAACGCTCATCCGTAGGAGATCCCTCTCCCACACCATCTCCCCAAGCTCCCCATCTCGCCTCTGTAGCACCTCCATCAATCGTGCTACCTTAGCACGCAACCCCGCCTCTGTATCCCCCGACACGGTCGGTTGCATCGGCCTCTCTGGAGCACCGGCCTGCTCCGGAGCATCCTGCATCTCTGGCTGCTCCTCCTCACCAAAGTCCTCTCCCGCATTTGCCACCTCCACCATTTCCACATCAACAGGAGCTCCCCAACCCTCTCCTGGTGCCTCTACACCCTCTTCGCCTACCGCTGCCTCATCCCCTCCCAATGGCCCCTCACCTCGCCATCGTCGGAGCATCCACCACTCCTGGTACTCGATAGTAACTTCGACGTCATCCACGTTTGGAGTGTCCAATACTGTATCCGCCTCCTCACCTAGCGGCTCGAGGATCGACACAGCTAGAGTCCTCTCATCGCTCCGATGCCGATAGACTAAGGGCTCCCCAGGAAACCCCTGGCATACCCCAAACTATCGTGTCACTCGAAGATAATGGAAGTATTCCTGCTCTATCCCGTGTCGTCCAATGACCCACCTCCCCCTCCGGACCCACCGAAGCCACTCATCCACCTCTGGCCATGTGGGACAATCCCGATATGGCCTCCACACCACATCTCCTAGAGTCAGTCATGCCAATGCATCTACGTAATGGTCCACGTCTCCCGCAAACCGCCGACTCTGCCCCCGCTCCTCAGATCGATACCATAAAGCCCCATAACCAATGTCTCTATCCACCATGTCAACCCGTGTAGTCCAGGGTAGCCCTCATGGTCGCTCCACTGCTATGTGCTGCCAAGCCCAGCACTGTAGCAAGTAGCTACAACCGATCCCCTTTCACTTCCGACAGCGGACCTCATACAGCTCATCATATAGTTGAGCCAAGAGCATCTAGCCCCATCTCATGATCACAGGCTCTGTCACAGGACAATCCACTAACTGCCACACCACCTCCAGTAGGTTCCATGGGAACCTCACCCCCGAGGATTCTGGCAACAACATGTTGGAAATGAGGCTCATGAGTAGTGTATGCCTCACTCCCAACACCCTCCTCGCATACCACCACCGCACTAAGATCCCACCCATCTGACAATCATCCTCCGCTCTCTGCACCGCGTCCTCCACACCCAAGTCCTCCCCATGTCCAAAACATCGGGTCAGTATAGCCGTCCTCTGGCCTCATGGCGTCGTCCGGATGGGAACCCCGTCTATCAAAATCCAAAGAATTCGATACACATCCTCCAAGGTAACTGTCATCTCCCCTGTCGAAAGATGGAAGGTGTTCATCCGAACATTCCATAGACTGATCAAAGCTATCAAGTACGCCCGATCCCCAACAATTGGCTCCAATCGAGCCACATGCTTGAGCCCCAAGGCGTCAAGCCACTCCTAGTCCTCCGCACTCAACGCCTCTCGGGCACTAGAAAAAATAGTCGGTACCCGATACCGACTCTTCACCACCTGCACATCACAAAACATAAACACATCAAAACATGCATCAAATCACCATCACATATACAAAAATGCATCAATATACAATAACATCATTCATTCACATGTACATCTATTACAATTTAAAAACATACAAACAACAAAAAAATTGATATGGTTTATCTACGGTTTCAACCTAAGTTTTACCATTCAAACAAAAAAATTCATCAATTTTTTCATCTTTAAATTCAAACAAAAAAATGCATCAATTTTTCATCTTTACTTTCATACAAAAACCAAACAACCAAAAACTGACATGGTTTACCCACGGTTTTTAACCTAAGTTTTACCATTCAAACAAAAAAAATTCATCAATTTTTCATCTTTCATCTCATAAAAACAAAAAAATTGACATGGTTTACCTACGGTTTTGACCTAAGTTTTACCATTCAAACAAAAAAATTTTTTAATCTAAGTTTTCATCTTGCATTTCATAAAAACACCAAAAAATTGACATGGTTTACCTACGGTTTTTAACCTAAGTTTTACCATTCAAAAACAAAAAAATCATCAATTTTTCATCTTTCATCTCATAAAAATAACAAAAAAATTGACATGGTTTACCTACGGTTTCGACCTAAGTTTTACCATTCACATAAAAAACATTTTTTATAACCGTGGTTACCCTAAGGTGTTACTCTAAGTTTCATTTGGGTTTATTCTATGGTTTTCCATCTAGGTTTGTTTGCATACACGTTTCATTTTGTTTCATGGTCTTTAAATCAATTCATTCACCTTTTAATTAATTACTTCGGGTTTCGTGTCTTAAACAAAAGAAAAACACAATAAAAACAAATTGCAATTTTTCCAATTAAAACTCGAGGAGATAGTGCACTTACTGGTCTCGCTTCGGCTCCACCGCTTGACGACCCGGTCTGTGCACTCATGGTGGCTGGAAAATTTGGCAGCGCTTCGCATCAGAAAATCTCCCTCCTCCTCAGAGCTCCAAATCGCTTGCGATGAATAGCACAAATGAACCAAATCCGTCATTTTCGCATATTTATATTTTTTGCTTGATGGTATTCGTTCCTGCCTAAAACGAGTGCTTTTTCCTCGGAGGAGCGCTCGTCCCACCCTCGGACGAGTACCATCATGGATTTCATCCCATCCCGAAACGAATACTAAAAATTTAAAAAAATAAAATAAAATCAAAAACAACCAAAATATAAAAATGACAAATGCCACAACAAAACCACTAAAAATTGCCGGACAAAAGTGCTCTTGTACTTAATCTCTTGGCATCAAAAAACAAATTTCGGGGTTTACATTGTCATTATCTATCTCCCAAAGAAGGCTACCATGGCCGGACCGCTCCATGAGAGATCAGATTTTTGCCAATGTTAACCCCAAATGGCGTCCCAAAATGGGTTCACACCCACCAAAAATAGGTCCAAAAATCGGGAAACTACTCGAGCATTCACCGGATAACATTTGAAGGAACCCTCACCTAAGTCATCTTGGGTCAAGCGACTCGTCGCTTTTCTCATGTTGGTCATTCCCTCATCGATTCGTCGCTTGAGGGGGTAGTCACACTTAGTTATCAATCAACACACACACACCCAATCAAGGCAATGGCATGCATTCAAAGAATCATTGACAAAGACAATCACGCTCCTGCTTGGGGTAGCAAACAAGCAACAATCACAAACTGATTAAATGCTTGGCATTCGTGAATCATGAACACAAGGTTCCCACAGACAAAAGGTTGTGCCCTTTGCCTATTCATGACTGATCAATGCCCAAGCTCAAGTCACACCTCACCAAAATAGGTTAATACTTGAAATCCAATTCCTTAGCTCGTCAAAAGCAAGGATTCAAGAATGCATGCCCTTTCCATACTTGGGGCATCCAAAGTTGGTTAGGTTACTGAGAAATCCTAATCATTAGTGCTTTGGTTATCTATTTTTGCTCAACACTGCACCATGTGCAGCGCTTTCCAAAAAGGGGCATCTCGTAGACACCAAAACAACACCAATCCGATTATGTGATTGCAAACACTGATCGCATTAACACACACAACCCCTAGGGCAGCCCCAGAGGTTAAAACAGTGGTTCTAACCACTCACACAGCAGTTTTAAAAGTCAGAGATCAATTTGGCACCTTTTAGGCACTCTGCTACTTATTTTCTCCACCCAGGGACGAGTGCATACTGGTACTCGTTCCACCCAGGGATGATTACTAGCGCTCACTCCTGGGTGGGACGAATGCTAGGTTTGACCTACAAAAAGTCAAACCTCGACACATGACAACTCAGAACTACCACTTAGCTCTCCCTTCATGGCATAGGGGTGCGAGTGAGTTCTTTTGACAACTCATATCTGCCACTTGACTCTCCATTCACTGCATGGGAATGAGAGTGAGCTTTTTAGGACAACTCAGATATGCCACTTGACTTTCCCTTCATTGCATGGGAGTGAGAGTGGGCTTTTTCATGACAACTCAAATTAGCTACTTAACTCTCCCTTCATTGCATGGGAGTGCGAGTGAGTTCTTTTGGGCATGCAAAAGCAGTTATGGAGCCCTTTATCAGGGAGAAGTCTTCTCTTCCCTGAAAAAGCATTCATGTTAAGTAGCACTTCTGCATGCTAATTCAAAGAGACCCCTTGGGTCTATAAAATGGTGAGTTTCCTCACCCAAAGATATACAAAGAAGGAGCATTTTGAGCGACGAAGTGCTGCCAGTTTACTTACGATTTGTGCTTTTACATCCATAATCTCTTAATCGAAAGGGAGGTTATTGGGTGACTTTTGAAGGCACGAATCAAGACCCAAAAACCCAATTTTTTTGACCACAATATCCTACCAATTTTTTGATAACACATCACAACAGGTTTCGGACTCATCCCAAGCGGATTGGTGTCGAAACAAAGTCTCAACCCGCGGGTGGTTTGCCTTCGGGCACCCCCTGCCTTATTGCAGGTTTACTCGTCTCACCATGAAATGAGTACCAAAATGTTGCAGGTTTCTTCGTCTCACCCCGAAATGAGTACCAAACTATTACAAGTTCACTCGTCCTACCTCGGGACGAATACGGATCTGTATCAAATTTGGTGACTGTTTCTTTTGCAGTATTTTGCTAGTTACATGATTATGCTTCTTCAAATTTTTAGTCTATTTAGATTCATTTTAATCATCGTTATATTTATCTTTTATATTCATTAACAGTACTCTTTCAGATTTGCGAGTTTCATTATCATACACAGGTGCTACTGATGATTTGTTGTTTCTTTGAACATAGGAGGAGCAGCAAGGATTAAATATTCATCAATACCAGCGACGACAACACTTTGGTCCACCCATTTCACATGTGGGCATGCGGAAGGAGGAACACTAAATCCATGATTGTAATTGAAACTATGTTAACGCTCCTACCCCCTAAAATGGAGGAGACGTCTTTGTAACCGAATTGGAAGAGTATAAATAAAAAGGGTTGTGCTTTCTGTACTTCCTTTGATCTCATTTAAATTCGTCTCTTTTCTTTCGTTTCATGCATTTCACTTTATAGGACTTTAAGCGTTAACTTTGGGTTTTGAATACATTGCATTAGTTTTCTTTTCAATCTTCCGGAATCTCATGCTTTCAGATTGTAAGTTCAAAATAATATGGTGTGAGTAAGAGCAACATAAATTTATAGTAAAGATTTAATGATTCAAGTATGAGAAGAGAAAAACTAACTTATAAAAATGATACATAAGATATCAAATAAGTTGTTAAATAGAATGGAAGATGATTAAGACATAAAATAACCCTACAATAAATGTTATGTGAAGCAAGGAAGAGTACATGTATCTACAAATGAAATGATAATGAGTTAAATTGTTGGAAATTGCATGAAAATGAGAGATAATAGTGAATTAGTGAGCTAAAATGAAGTCAATAACCCTGCATAAATTGATTAGGAATACAAATAACATGAAAGAAGCATAATAAATTTTGTTAGAGGGCTATAAGATCCTCTTGCACCTGTCTCCCTGCGAACAAGAAACAACAGACACATGATTAAAAATATTGATAGCCTCTCGTGATGAGGCCCTTTAAGGAAATATGTATGCAAATGCCATTAAACTAGTAAAACAAGAAATCATAAAGAAAGACTTTAAACTATTCTAATTAGATCAAGAATTATACTATAACATGATGGACATGAATAAGCAAATGATGCATGGATCAAATATCAAGTTAGGAGCAATAAAGTGCATAAAAGATCCAATATAATCCTACTTAATACAATGCATGAAATAACTAATTCCTACGGTCAAAGTTTCTCTAAAGTGCAATTAAACCTATAAAAAGACTAATATAACTAATCTATGCGGTCAAAAGCAAAGCAAGTAAGGTGATCAGTCACCTATTGCAAACCATAGCTATGGTGGGCGGTCTACACTATGAACCATGGCTGACAGCCATGGTTTGACCTCTGATAGGTTTACCCTTAGAATTAGGGGTAGTGGGCTTGACCTCCTTGTCCAAATTGATGTTCAAGGGTCACCTTTGTTGTCCTCTAATAGATTTGGTGGTCAAATCGCTATGACGGGCCTTCGTTTGCCTAGATTTGTGCTTCTTGAATCTCCTAGGCACCTAGGGCATCCATGGCTAATTGGTCTTTAGGTGAATAGCAAAGGGGCTCTCAAATGCATAGATTTAGTATGCAATTTGATAGGGCTTCACTGCTCTCTTGATCAATTAACTCTCCCCCTCTTCACCCCATTTGGAGGGGGTATTTATAGCATGTCCCTAGGGCTAGGGGTAGCTTCATGGAGAAGCCAAGACCAAGAAGGTTGGTTAGGATAGTTGGGATGGAAGCCTCTGGAATCTTTCATCCTTCAACTTCCTGCTTCTAGATCTTTTGGCCATTCCAACCAATTTGGCTCGGATGGAAGGCCTAACTGAACTTTAGTTAAGACCGTAGGTCACAGTTGTGGTCCAGACTGCAGACCATAGGTATCAGCCATGGTTTAGAATGGAGACCATAGATCTTGGTTGTGGTTCAACTTGATTAGGCCAAAATGCCTAAATTGAGTGGTTAGAACCACTGCTCTATCTTGGAGTCTATCCAAGATCCTCCATATGGTTTTGTAGCATGTCCATATGAGTAGTCACCCTCGACATGACATGTTTTAGGTGTCTACAGATGCCCCTTTTGAGATGCATTGTGAGATCGAACAACGCTGAGCAAAAATATACATCCTAAAATGATGTCGAAGGTTCTATGATGATCATTAGTCTGATCAACATTAGATGCCCTAGGTCCAGCAAAAGGACGTGCATCCTGGAATCATTGCTTCCAACTTGGAAAGGCTTACATTTGAAAAGTCTGCACTCGCCATCAGACGTTCGGGTAGCTTTGGTGCTACAATAGGAGTTAGGCCTATATAACCGAAGGATGAGAGTTACAAATAAAATTTCATATTTGCTATTTACCCCAAGCAAATGGGGAAGCTTATGATAGTTGTTAGCAATGATTCACAAGAACGAACGCAATTTTGACAAGATCAAGGGATCTACGATCTCCGGGATCTTCTGTTGACTTTGATTATGACATGAAATTATGACTACCCCCTCAAGCGACGAGTCGATGAGGGTAATGACAATGTATGAAGTGACGAAATCACTTGACCATAATGAATGATCCTGAACAACTTTAGATTCGAGCCTTTTAATGCCTTGGCTAGGCCTAGTTCAGCTTATGATTGCAACTCTTAGTAGTATTTGCACATCTCTATCCCATGGAGCAGTCAAGCTATGATAGCCATCTTAGGGAATCAAAATAATACAAATGCAATTAGACTTGTGTTGAATCATATTGTCGATGATTTGCTGAAAGATGTCATAAAAGAAATGACAATTTTACCCCAAATGTCCTTATGGTGATTTACTCATCTTGTCGGATTGCATGGATCGCAAGTCACTGCAACCGCCAATTTTATAGGATAAATCATTGAATACGAGGCGCATTTGGTTTTTCATTATTTGATTTTTTTTTGTTTAATTTTGCATTTATTTGATTGATCCTGGTGCTTTTAACATCACCAAATTTGCAATTTTAATCATTGATTTTGAATTTTTGTCCGATGGAAGTCAGTAATTTATCTTTTTAGACCTTCCCACGGTGGGTTTTGAGTGCATTTATTGCTAGCTGTGGACTGCAGGTACGACATGCGGTTTAATATTTCAAATTTTTTGAACCACGGGTCAGACCTACGGGTAGAAAACCCTAGTTCCAGAATCGCAGGTGTCAGCTGTGGTCCTCGGAGACTAGGAGGACCTATAAATTGCATTCCCATTTGAAAATTTTTCATTATTTTCTTGCAACTACTAGCAATTTGAGAGCTCTGAGAGAGAGAACATTCCTTGATCCGGAATGCTACCAAACTCTATCGCAATTACACTCATCTACCTCGATGGTGGATCCTGATCAGCCATCTACTAGTCGAGGCTGAGGTGCGGGCAAGGTAACTCAAAACCGAGACCTCACACTCAATACCAATAAAATGAACCACACTAAGAAATGCAAAAAATTAACCTCACTAAACTGCTGGTAATGAACCCCACTAGTCTAGGTTAGCTTAGTTTTTAATTTTTTTGCTTTTAGTGGATTAGGAGGGTACCCAAAATGGGTGCCTCTCCTAAACTATAGCTGGTAGCCATGGTTCCCAATTGGAAAATTGGGGACCATAGGTTTCATCTACGGTTAGGATTCAAAAATCCTAACGGTCATATTTTACCACCTTCAAACCGTAGGGTTGACCCACGGTTTGTAAACCTTAGAAATTTTTGCAAAATTTTTTATTTTTTTTTTTTTGTCATTTAATTAGGCATTTAATGTTATCTCATTAAGCTCTAGGTTGTCTAATTAAAATTTTTAATTTTCTTTAGCTCTGCTTAGCTATATTTAGCTTACATTATGCTTTTTGTTTTTAGAAGTTAACTTCTAGAGCGCGAGAGCCTGACCTTATGAAGACTCTCCACGAGGCTTTATCTGATGATGACCGAGCTTGGTTCCGAGCTGTCGGGTTTGGTTACATCATGGATCTACCCACCATTAGGGTAGATCAAGCCTATCTTACTACATTGGCCTAACGCTGGAATGCGCGGACCAACACATTCCACCTTCCTCCCGGTGAGATGACTATCACTCTGGAGGATGTCTACAGGATCTTCAGGATCCCCATCGATGGTGAGGCTATCATCTCCTCTACCTCCATGGCAAAGGATGTTGTCTTTGATGCTATCTTCGATGACTAGAGCATAGATGCACAGGATGATGCTGACCATGGAGGGGTGCACATCGGTGACTGGTACCATGATGATGTCTTTTCTACATGAGAGGCCCTCTTCATGCATCTCATTATGTAGATTGTCCTTCCAGACTCCTCGGGTATGAGGATTCCCTAGAACATGTTAGCCACTACTTGGAGGGTGCTTTAGAGCTCTATAGAGGAGCCACTATGATTAGCTTGGGGGAGCACCCTATTATGCCAGCTCTATAGGGAGCTATACCATATTATAGAGCATAGTCGTAAGGGCATCAATTGTAGTATTTTGTTATAGATCTAGGGGTGGCAACACATCTAGATTGAGCATCCTATGGAGCTTCCACTATGCATCACCACCATAGATGCTGACCATCAGTGTTACATCGCATGCTGGCCTCATGTTGAGGAGGGTACCCATAGTAGGGCTCATGCTAGGAACACTGAGCACTACATCATTAGATTTGCATCACTTGGGTCGAGGGACATTGTCTGGTGCCCCTACATGGATTGCCCTACATGGCTTGAGGTGGACGAGTGGCTACGATGGGCCCATCAAGATAGATGGCTTATCTAGCGTAAGCTAGAGGTCAGAGAGTATCAGCTCTTTTCTCATGTCCTATGATAGTTTGGCATGGTGTAGGACATGCCAGAGATGCCATTCAGGTATAGATGCTTGGCTCTAGAGAGGGACCTCCCATTGATAGTTCCTCCTCCACTAGGAGATGCACCCGATGACTTCCAGGAGTCGAGGGTTGAGACATCTGGGACCACTCCAGACTATGATGGGTGGTGGTCCTTATTCAGATGGTATGGGATAGGGCCTCTGGGTCGAGAGCCAGCTCAGGTAGAGGTAGAGGTAGATCCTGATGGGCGTAGGGTGCACCAGTGTACAGAGGGTGGTTGGGGCATAGAGGCCACCATCGAGGATATACCTGAGATTGACCCTGAGGAGGATATTCCAGAGGAGGGTGAGGTCCCTCCTGATAGTGTAGAGGGATGATTGCTAGCTTAGGTGGCTGACTTGTAGAGTCAGCTCGGATGGTTTCACACATAGTAGCTCGAGAGAGACACTACCATCACCACTCTGGAGGTGAAAGTGGCTGACAAGGAGTGGCGCCTAACTAAGGTGTAGGACCAGCTATAAGAGCTTACGACTCGGGCCATAGATGTAGAGGCCCAAGTTTAGAGACTATAGACTACCCTGGAGTTAGCATAGGCATAATGGACTATAGTAGAGGTAGAGCGGGATCTTGCTCGGGCATCGAGGGGGCTATGCCACCTCCTCAGGCTACTATGGGGCCTCCTGTAGCACCAGTAGTAGGTACAGTAGCTGCACAGGATCCGATGACTGAGGTAGAGTGATTACATGGTATGGTCATGAGGACCAATGAGATGCATGCAGCCCGACTTGCTCATGTTGATCAGCTAGTCGGTTATATTGAGATGCATGGGCTACAGGTTCTAGAGGATCCTTTCTCACTAGAGTCTTAGAGGACCCAGACTAGGACTACTGGATAGTCTACAATGAGCTCGAGTCACAGGACTCATAGGACTGAGAGGATGCACAGGTCCTCTAGCACACACATAATGAGATCGTAGGCCAGGACTAGAGATCCAGGGTAGACATCAGGGGCCACCAGTCAGAGGACTAGCCTATTGTAGTTACCAGTTTCCCATGTGTTGGGTGCTTTAGGCTTTGGAGGTAGGAGGATCCATAGCAGGATCCACCATAGGTGCCAGGTCAGCTAGGAGAGCAGGCTCCAGAGCATAGTGTTGAGGGAGGCGATGAGAGCTCCAGTACGGGGGAGCAGCCTAGATCTGGAGTTATAGCAGCTGTCGACTACATTTTTGATATATCATTTTGTGTGTAAGGTCGAGGACCTACACAGTTGTAGCTTACGGGCATTTTGTACTCCCTATGTACTCTTTTGGACACATATATATGATATGATCTTTTATGGCTCATTATGTGTACATGTTTATTTTTTTTTTGATTTTATGTTTATTTGATGCACATGGATGCAAGGCTTATGTAAATGCTATGTTTATATGATGCGATGTATGGATGACATGCACTAGATAGCTATTTTACTTTATGATGATGATATGATATGATCTAGATGATTAGATGTGCGATATATGATGTATGCATATGGATGTGATGTTTATTTTTAAACGCATATTTATTTTTGCTTTGTGGGCATGCATTTATTTTTATGAAGTTATGGTATGCTATGCAATGTATGGTAATGCATTATGTACATAATCATAATCTAATGGGAATGAACCTGTATGCTTTAATCACTTAAAACATAAGGAATGAATGTAAATTGTGTATATCAATTTTAAAATGCGACACCACAGAGTGTATGACAATCATGCAAGATAATTGATAATTCTCATTACAAGAACTTAATCAATTAATCACCCATATATGAAATGTAGTGAAATGGATTGGTATAATGCTAATGAATGAATATGCCATTCTGTATATTTCTTCTTTGTTGCACTATATAGTCAGTGGCCGTCTAAACATCATTTTTGATATTCATGCGGTATCTATCCTATATGTTTGATTGTGCTTTGTAAAATGCATTCTGATGAATGAATGACTCATATTTTTTATGTTTAATGATATTTGGTATCTTGTTGCTATTAGAGAACTTTTTGAGGTTTTCCTTGAGACTCAAACACCCTAGTAGACTTCTCCAAAAATCACATACTAACTGTACAAGGCTTTTATTGGACAAGGCTTTTGTCATGATAGACCCAACTATTCATTATCCCTGTGTGTGCATGTGAGTATTTTTAGATAGATCATAAGCATACCCCGTATGTCATTCGGGACTCTTTCAACCCATATGTGAGATAGGGTTCCTCATACGATCATACCATCCTTGTTTTAGCTTTGATTAGACTTATACAACTAGACAATCCTAGGTACCTAGAGCTAGCTCATCTTGCAAATTGATCAGGGCTACCCCTCCAAATGCAGGCGGGACTCTTTCAACCCATTGCTACGTTTGGGGATCACCCAATAGAACTACCCCTCCGATTGCAGGTGGGACTCTTCCAACCCATTGCTGCGATCGGGGATCACTCTATGGCTTTCAAAAGGTGGACAATCCAGGGATTCAAGTTCTCACCCTTCTTACTTGCTCATATGTAGTGATAAAAATCATTGTTAGTCCACGTGTTACCATTTTCTTTGAGCAAGGGATTTTTATAGTGCTTTTGATTCACTATGTCATGTTACATTTGATTTGAACTTGGTATTTTGAAATTTGCACTTTAAACTTTGTAACTTTGGGATTTATAGGGGAAATTCTTGTCCTTTTGCCAAAGTTCACCTTTCTAAACCGACTATTTGCAAGATAAGCAGGTCATGAAACCCATCTCTCTAGATACCTAAGACTGCTTTCGTAGCTTTCATCATCTCTTGTCTTAGCAGGATTTTATATTATTTTGCTTAGTGACGGGATTCTGATATGTTGAAGCACTATCCCAACTAATGACCTTGTCTATAATAGCAAAGCAAGCTTTCTACAATACCTGAAGAACCCACTAGGTATGGCTGAGTGATTGGAAAACTTAATATACATACATATTTCTCCGCAACAAGTATCGTGTATGAATGCAATGAATTATGATAAATGCAAGGGTGCATGATTGAAACACAAATGTGTGATCATTTGTAAGATTTTGATATACACATTACACTCTATTATGGAATGCAATGGATGAAAAATGCCTAAATGCAATATGATGATGTGAATGCATGTATGAAAATGCAAACTGCAAAAGCAAATGTTTTTGGATTTTAAGCTTTACCAATTTTTTTTGGAATTTTATATATTTTCAAATTTTTATACATTTTTGAGCTTTCATATTTGACCAAATGATGAGTACATGTCCTTGGAGCTTTTAAGGATGACCAAATGATGAGGAACTACCTTTGGAGCTTTTACTTGACCAAGCTACTCAATAGAGAGCTTGGGGCATTTTGGGATGACCGAGCGGTTGAGACAAAACCCTCAGAGCTTTTGGGTTGACCAAAGGGCTTATAGATGCCTTTGGTGCATTTACTTGACCAAGCTTCTCAATTCAAGAACTCGGAGCCTTTTGGGATGATCGAGTGGTTGTGGACAAACCCTCAGAGCTTTTGGGTTGACCAAAGGGCTTACATATGCCTTTGGTGCCTTTACTACACTCTCAAGCATAGAACGCCTTAATATGGATGATATTGAGAGGCTCAAGCTCTTCCACACCCTCTAGCGATGTTAGGCGATAGGTACCTAGACCAATATTTTTAGATATGATGTAAGGCCCTAGCCAATTAGCCATGAATTTGTCTCGCATATCAAGCGGTAAATTTGAGTTCTGTTGGTTCTCTTTCAGCATAAGATCCCCAACTTCAAAGTCTCTCTGGTGGACTTTGACATTGTAAGCTTATTTTAATCACTCTTGATAAATGTGGAGATGCTCGAGGGCATTCACGCGATGTTCATCGAGCAACGTCAATTGATCGAGGTGAGCTTGCCACGCGGTGTCATCATCGATGAACTCTTTCAATGCGACATGCAACGTTGGAATTTCCAACTCTAAGGGCATAATGGCCTCAGTGCCATATACTAGTGAAAATGGTATTGCCCCAATGGGCATCCGAATGCTAGTCCTATAAGCCCATAATGCAAGGGGTAGTTGTATATGCCAATCCTTGTGGTGTTCTTGCACTATCTTTTTCAATATGGCTACCATAGTCTTGTTTGAGGCCTCAACTTGCCCGTTTGCTTGCGGATAGTATGGAGTTGCAAAACTATGTTTAATGCGGTATTTAGACGTTAAAGCCCACATAATTTTGTTCTTAAAAGAAGTTCCATTATCCAAAATTATTTTGGATGGTATCCCAAAATGACATATGATATGCTCGAGAATAAATTCTGTGATGCGAGCTCCAGTGGTCATTGTAAGGGGAATGGCTTCCACCCACTTTGTAAAATACTCAGTAGCCATGATAATGAATGTATGTCGGCCTGACGATGGAGGAGAAATCTTGCCAATAAGATCTAGTCCCCACTGAGCAAATGGCCAAGCCGCCTGAATGGGTTGTAAGGCCTATGATGGCAAGTGCATAAGATTAGCATGATGCTGACATTTAATGCATTTCTTGACATACACATTGCAATCCTTCTCCATAGTGGGCCAATAATAACCCATGCGAAGGATGCATTTGATGATAGCCATGCCACTGAAATGGCCACCGCACGTACCATCGTGAGCTTCTAAAATTGCCCAAGATGACTCTTGGGGCTCAAGACATCGAAGGAGAACTCCTTCGTAGCTGCATCGGTACAAAATGTCTCCTATCAAGACATACTTAGTCACTTTCTATTTGAATGTGCATCTTGCGACATGCGACAATCCCTCTGGGATCATACCAAGTTTTAAGAAGTCTTGGATTTGCAACATCCAGCTTTGACAAGCCTCAACTTTGACTGCTAAGATGACTTGCTCCCCCTACGTATTTAACTTTGTAAATGCAGACTGGGAAACAACCTTATGGTGAATGGTAGTACCACTCCCCGTAGGACTCTGAGAAGTCAATGACTCCCAAGGTGCCTTCTTAAGAAAGTCTTCCACTCTACAGAACCAATCAGTTGTTGGTTCCACAACAATCATGTTGACTGACTCTTTGTTATCAAAGGTTGCACGCTCCGCTATTGGGTGCGAGAGCATTCTAACATGGATGGTAGTAAAATCGGTAGACAGATTCTGAGGGATCAAGGACCCCAAAGATGCCATGGTGTCTATGAACCTATTTGATGAATGAGGGATTGCCTCGATGTCATACCATTCAAATTTAGCTAGATAAGTGGCAACAAGATCTTTGTAGGCTTTCAGTATGGGACATCGACATTGAAAGAGCCCCTTAACTTGGTTAACTATGAGCAAAGAATCACCAAAAATGTTCAATATTTTAATACCCATGGTGATGGCTATGTGGAGGCCCAAAAGTAGGGCTTCATACTCAACATTATTGTTGGTGCACGAAAAGTCTAACTTGAATGACAAGGGCATTGGAGCTCCTTGTGGCATGAAAAACACTATTCCTGCACCACCCCCTTGCTCACACTTTGAACCATCAAAGAACAATGTCATATCAACATTATTCTCTGGTTCTTCAGGTTTGGGAGCTTCAGATATTACGAAGACCGCATCATCTGGAAGCTCAATGGTTAGAGGCCTACTGTTGGACAGTGGTGCCTCAACCAGTTGATCAGCTATGACTTGTCCCTTGATGGACTTTTGGCTGATGAATTCCAAATCAAATTCTATCAATAGCATGATCCACTTTGCAGTACGTGTGTTATGATATGTCTTGCTCATCATATACTACAAAGGATTCTATTTCGATATAACATATGTCGTATGACTTAGCATGTAATGCCATAATTTCTTGGTAGCGAACACCACTGCTAAACAAAGCTTCTCCACATATGCATATCCTGACTCATAACTCACCAAGGTGCGACTGATGTAATATATGGCTTGCTCTTTGCCTTGCACATTCTTTTGGGCTAACATGGTCCCTAATGCAAAATTGGTTGCCGATATATATAGCAAAAAAGGCACATCTGGCCTTGGTGGAGCTAGTACTGGCGGCGTTGCTAGGTATTGCTTAATCTCAGCAAAGGCTGCTTGGCAGTCCTCATCCCAATCAAATGGGACCCCCTTGTGTAGCAGTCGATTCATGGGTCGACATTTATCCGATAATTGAGCGATGAATCACTTTATGGATGCTACTTTGCCCTGAAGGCTTCTTAGTTCTTTGATATTAGTGGGAGGATGCATCTCTAGAATAGCCTTGACCTTTGTTGGGTCTACTTTGATGCCTCATTTAGAAATGATGAATCCCAAGAGTTTACCTAAAGTTACGCCAAATACGCACTTCTTAGGATTCAACCTGACATTATGCTCTATCAGGCGATCGAAGACCTTCCTTAAGACCTCTGCATGCTCTGCTCATAGCAACGACTTAGCTAGTAAGTCATCGATATAATATTCTAATATTTTATGCATGTAGTCATGAAAGATATATGTCATAGCCCGCTGATATGTGGCACCAACATTTTTAAGACCGAATGGCATAACTTTGTAGCAAAATGTCCCCCATGGCATTATAAATGTGGTTTTATGTTGATCTTCGGGTTTAATCTGAATCTGATTGTATCCAAAAAAATTATCCATAAGGGAGAGCATTTCGTGACCTGTAGTAGCATCTACCAGAGCATCGATATTTGGCAATGGAAATGAATCTTTGGGTGTTGCCTTATTGAGATCTCTAAAATCTATACAAATATGGATCCTTCCATATGGCTTTCCTACGGGCACCATATTGGACACCCATTCTGGATAGTCGATGGAGATGACAAACTCTACGTCCAACAACTTTTGCAACTCGTATTTCACCATTAAGGCTACTGTTGGATGCATTTTTTTGAGTTTTTGCTTGATTGGCTTCTTCGACAGATCTAGCGAAAGGTTATGAGTAACCAATTTTGGATCTAGACCCGACATGTCTTTGTAAGTCCAAGCAAAGAGATCAGGTCTCTCTTTTAGTAGAGGGATGATGCTATCACGCTCATCCGGAGTGAGACTCTCTCCAAATATAACCTTCTTTGGATTGGTGGGATCTTTACTGATATCCACATCGAAGGTTTTCTCTACTGACATATGTGATCCCTCCTCAAGCTGGTGAGGCATAGGAATCAGATGGATGTCATCAACCGGGTTCACATGTTCCTCATGGGAAGCACCCTCAGCATGATAAACATCATAAGCATAACCTAGCACAAAATGAAATGGTTGCAACATTTCTTCATTAGGGAAGAAATCTTCAGGTTGGACCGATGAGTCAGTGTGATCCCAATCGATAGCATCCATGTTCAGATGTAGTGGTTTGGATGGATCTATTGGATTGTAGAGTGGAGTGGTCAAATCAATGGAGACCATATTTATGGAATGGAATTGATCTCTAGAACCACATGGACAAAACTCTATATCTAAAGTGTAGCTTCTGTACCCAAGATCTGGCTCGGATGGTACGGGCACAAATGGATCCTCTCTATGGGATGCCCGTATAATTGGATCCTCCTAGTGCACTAGCTACAAAATGGGATCTCTCGACTCAAGGAGCTCCATGTACGTAGGTGGATGGGGAAAGAGTTCTTGATACCTCTCTTCGAGCTCTCTTCTTTCCCTCAGGCTGCGATGGAGATTAATCTCCCGATGCAAACCTATAGCTGTAATAGGTGGGGGACCTCGAGGTGGAGGCCTATTACGTAGGTGATGAGGTCCCAAATAGGCCATCTCCAATGAATCCTCATCATCACTATACAAATACAATCCATCACTTCCCCCTCTTCTAAGGGGTGATCTTCCAGATGTGGCCCCATGTATCTGATTCTACGGTCACTATCATCACTATCTAGATAAATTCGATAGAATGATCATATATATGATACTGTCACATAAACTGGTATTGCTTCTTCCTCAGAGTGCTCAGTGTTGGGAGGGACTTCCTCCATAACATGCTCTGATTCCCTAGGCAATAGATATTATGGATACACAAGCCTAGAATCGGTCCTCTCATCTACATCACTGTGGTCACTACCATGGATGGACCACTCTATTGTGTCTATGAACAGTGGGAGATTAGTTGGGTGAGGCCTTAAGTAGGCCTCCTCTGTCTCATCTTCATAATCACTATCGACTATGAAGCGCTCATTCATCTCTTCCACTTGTTCCATAGGCAGTAGATGGCGTATAAACGTCGGACCTAGAAAGGTCGGCTCGATTTCCTCCTCAGATTGATCATCATTTGAGGACTCATCATCTGCATCATAACTAGGTCCACTTATTTTGGAGGTGGACTCCTCTCCATCATCATCACAAAGATCTCCTAACTCGAGATCACCTATAGTAGTGGGGTTATGCCCCTGCATACCAGTGTCATCGATAGCATTATGGATTTGGTTACCTAGGTTGCCTCTGGGGTTGTCCTCTAAGGGCCCATCATGATATGAATCGGGTGGCCCTATGGTAACAAATGATACCATCTGGTGAGTCCTCCAAAATTTGGAAGGATTAGGGTGATATGGATTAAAATCCACATCATCCCCTAGACTCAGGTACATGCGATCTAAGGATGCAATAAGCAAATCATCATGATCCTATACCTATAACCCTAACCTGAACCTATCAGTAGCTAACTGATAATGAGGTTCGAGCGGAGTCCTACGTCCTTGTTCAAAAATACCAAGGTCGTGTCCATGCCAATGATACGACTCAAAAATGTGCATGGCATATTTTGGGTTGGATAGATAGCACACATTCATAGTGAATGGCTCATCATCATCCTCATCTATGGATATTCTGGTGGGTGCTTGATCTAGCCCTACGTAGACAAAGTTTGTTTGGTTGGGTGGCTCACCCAATGGCACTATAGATCCAATCAAAAATTGATGGGCGTGTGGTCGGCCCATCTCTTGTGTAGTCTTTAGGATAGGTCCAAAAGTAACATTTTGCACAAGATACTCACCTAACCCTATGCTAGCTAGATGAACGGTCACCTATGGTGCAGATGACCCTATTGAAGATGCAGGTGAAGCAGGTTGAGGTGCCTCCTCGGCTTTGTCTTGAGGTTCTTCCACATCCATGGGAGTGGGAGTCTCATTGGTGACTGGTCCGGGCATATGATCTTCTACTTTCTCACCCAATTTCACCTTTAGCTTCTCGTCTTGTCGATGCATTTTTGATGTAGTTGGTTTTAGAGAAGTTGCAGTCGTATGCTCAGATCTGTGTGACACAGATGTCGATGGTTGAGCATGGGCTACTGGTTTACCTCTTGGAATCTTAATTGGTGAAGCAAGCCGGATATCCAAGTGCATCGATGGGAGTACAAAACCCCCAGGAAAATCTGCTAGGTTCACGAACTTGAATGGTTCTTCGTCCGAGGACACTACGTGAACCTGTCCCTCATGAATGTACTTCATGCATTGATGCAAGATCGAGGGGATGCAACGCATTTCATGAATCCAAGGCCTTTCGAGCAGAATGTTGTACTTGCATGGTGCCCTCTATCATGTGACACATCACAGAGATGGTCTTGAGTCCCACCTGAATAGGTAGAACAATTGTACCAACCATCGAGCATAGTGCATCGTTAAATGCTCTCAACGTAAAGGTGGTAGGCACAATGTGTGATTTGGGCAACTTGAGATGGCTCAGCGCCTTGGTCGTAATTATATTGATCGAGGACCCAGTGTCGATCAAGACCCTTTTGAAAGGCATGTGGTTAACACACGTGATAATATGCAGTGGTGGGTCAGCCGTAATAGTAGGAACCATCTTCACTTCATGATCGTAAAATTGTATCATGGGTTCCTGACACTATTGTACATGTCCCACAAAATTTGTAAATGCGTGCGCATCTTGGGACTGTACCTCAATGGACCTCAGAATGTCCATAAGAGTCTCCCTGTGTCTAGGGGACTGCTGAATAAGCTCATATATTGACAACTTCATAGGAGTTGTCTGTAGGTTCTGAACTAACCTGCTCCTTATGGTCACCACCGGTCTAGTTGGTGGGCCTAGAATGTTCTGAGCTGGTCGTTGATCCGGCGTAGCTTGTATTCTAATGGGAGCACGAGGTTGATTCGGTTGATCGTACCTCCCATGTCTAGTAACAACATTGACCATGCCTACGAACCCCTGGGTAGGTGGTTCGACTCTCACTTGATTGACCTGGCTGACGTTGTTACGAGGCGCCTCGTGATTAGGTAGTGGATTCTTGAAAATCCCCATGTTTCTATTGTCGAGCGCCTATGGATTGCCTGGTACTACAAGCTCTCCTTTTTCTATCATGTTCTGCACAATGTGTTTGAAGGACCAACATGTCTCGATGTCGTGGCCCTTCGCTCTATGGAATATGCAGAATAGATCATCTTGATGCCACTTCGACTTTGGCACATTCGGATCTACTAATTTGACCTCGAGCAATCGTATGGCCTTGGCCTCACACAGTTGATGGAAAATCAAAGTCATCGATTCCGTCAGAGGTGTGAACTGGCGAGGTGGGTGCTCTTCTCTATTTTTGCCCTTATAATTATTTTTGCATGTCTCATAACGTGCAGGAGGAGGTTGGGCCTGATAATTAGGCTTTTGTTGTCCCTTGTCCTCTCCTCCAAGATTTAGTACTACTTGATTCACGTGGGCCTGCTTGCCCTGTTGCTTCGTAGTACTCTTTTTAAACCCCTCTTTCTTGGTCTTGAGCTTCAAGTTGCCTTCTTGCAACTTGATGTCCTCGATCACCTTGGCTTGCGCCAAAGCTTCCTCGAATGTAGCGTACTGTTGTAGCTGCAATAGTAGTGAGATGTGCTTGGCACAACTCTTTGTAAACATTCAGGTCAGTTCTACTATAGGAATAGGGAATGGCAGCTTTGCCATTATTCTATGCCATCTCTTTTCGTATTGCTCGATGGGCTCATCATCGCGTTGAGCTAGCATAGCCAAATCAGAAAGGTTGGCCTATTTCTTGATGCCAAATGAATAGCATTCAAGAAATGCATCAACTAACTACTCAAAACTAGTAATACTATGTTTCTTCAGTTGGTTGAACCACTCTCGGGCTAGGCCGAAGAGTGTCATAATGAAGGTGCACAACAACAAGGCATCATGACTCTCTATCTAGAAACAAGCATCCAAAAAACTCGTAACATGCTCTTGGGCATCCTCATCACCCTTGAATTTTTCTAACCTGGGCATATCAAAATGCTCAGGATATGGAGGCGTAGGCACCGAGGGGTCTAGAGGTTCATTGTGTATCTTCCTCAGTGTCGACTTTTGAATAGCCATGCCTTGCCTCTCTATTGCTTTGACCTTATCGACCAAAACCTTGTACACCTCAGAAGATAAAAAGTCCTCCTCCCTAAGCTGACGTGGAGGTGGTCTAGGAGGTAATGTCTTCTTTGAGGGAGGTGGAGGAAGTGGCTCTTCCTCCTCCTCAACTCGGTAACTCTCAGGATACTCCTGATCGTATCCATCTACATCTACATGCTCATGCTGCCTCTGTCTAAGATCATTGAGTGATGACAGTCGCTCCCTCTATTGGGCACTGACATGAGTACGAGCATCTCTGCGCTCCTCATGCATATCAGCTAGGGACACAACCCTCCTATGCACATGCTCTCTATGCTCCTCGGGAGGGTATAGGCCAGCCCTGGCTAGCCGATCCTCCTACTCTATGCACTCCTTCTGAGCTAGAATACGCTCCTCGTGCATGCGCTGCTCATATAACCTCTATCGTAGGAGCCTTTGCGCTTGAATATTTTCATCTTCAATATGTTGCCTCTCTAGGCGAGCATCCTCCAATTGATCTTGGAGGAGTTGACATCTTTGCTCAGACACCAGTCTATGTGATCTATCGATCTGGTCGGCCATGGGAGGCCTCTGGTGTGTATGCTCTGTGTGAGCTACCTTATGGGTTCTGTACCCATCAGAAAAATGTGTTGCACCTTTGCCTCTATCTATGAAGATGGCATCAGTGTCCTGCTGTGCTCTAAACTATGAACCACCATGTGTGGATGGCGGACGTGTGACATGAGGGCGCTTAGAAGCCTCTCCATGCTCTCTAGTGATCTTGATACAACTATCACTATGCTCACTCGGAGCATGAGTGGGTGGAGCTGTAGGCTTGCAGCCTAGCTACTCAAGAACACTACCTAGACCATCTAACTATCTAGACCTCCACCGCTCATGCGGTGGTGTTCCATTAGCTCCCACATTTGATATATCAATGGTGATCTTGCATGGTGGGCCACATGTAGGAGTATGGGTAGACTTGTGCTCAGTAGGGAGCCTATCTACTTACCCCTGAATGGGTGGACCTCTATTCCTTCTATACTTAGAATGTGGGGGTATAGTACACCCTATAGACTTAGTGTGGATGGGTACCAATCTGGTCCCCTGCACAACATACTCTTCGGTCGATCTCATGGATGCGCATGCACTGCGGTCTCGATAATGGCTTTTGAGTGGAGCACCCTCAGGTTGAGAAGCCCCATGCTCTAATCTATGTCTAATAGAGTGCACTGATGCTAGTCTATCAGGGGTACGCTCAATGGGATCCCCTCGTGTCGAGTTGTCTCCTCTAATGCTCATCGAACGTCATTCGGTTTGCTCATGTGGTTGAGGACTAGACACGTGTAATTGTGAATCGATTGGGGCTTGGTCATCGGCCTCAGGCTTGCACCTTTGCCGACCACCCCGTGTATCCACCATAGTGTACCTAACGTCTAGATGTATCTTTTATTATCAAACAAGGTATACAATGATGTTTATCTTATTTTTAAATTTTACAATGCGCCCTAAACTGTTTGATGTTGTTATAAGATGTGTTGTATCAGTATGAGAAACTCTCATGTGTTTTGCAAAATCATTGGATTTTATTCTCAGTTTAATTGGCTTTCACCTATATACTCGCACAAGCCAAATATGGTAATGAAGTCCATACTCAATGAAGTAGCATAGGTACTACCAACCCTCACCCAACACACCGTGCACAATGATACACCCTTTCGAAGAAGAGTGCATGCTATTTTGCATGGATAGGATAGTTCTTGGGTCGGCCTTGGCAACGAGCGGGTCCCGATAATACAATTTCAAATGAGCCAACCAAGCGGTAATGACATCCACTATTGGTCTCAATCAAATGGGTTGGATGTGAGAGCCCAACGCCACTGATGTTTACAATGAAACGTGGTGTGTGTGGTTCGTTTTACTTTGCATAAAGACAAATGCATAAAAGAGCATTCATATGATCATTCCTACATGATATGCATAAGAAGGAACATTTCAAAATTCACAAAGGTATGCATGCTATGTCCTACATGATGTTATGACAATGCAATTATGATGACATGGCCTCTAATTGGGCCTCACGCATGCAAATGACCACACAATTTTTATCAAGGTCACTGTATTCTAGGGCGGACTGCAATCAGAGGTCCGTTGTTCCTAGCAGCGCCTTTCTAATGGAAAGAGTGCGAAAGCAAATTAGGACTTGTTCATTGATCCTTTTCCTTTAATGTTCCTAATTTGCCATCGATTTGCCACCTACTATAAGAATACAGAGGAGAAACTGTAGAATAGAGGATGGAAATAGAACCTACCTCAACTCCTGCTCTGCTGCCAAGTGGTTTCTCTATTGTCTGTTGCTTCTGTTGTAAACCGTAGCTCTGGTCTGCGGGCTGCAGTGTAAACCGTAGGTGACAGCCATGGGCCAAAAAATAACTGTAGTTGTTAGCTACGGTTAGCACCTGAGATGAAAAAACCAAAAATGTCAGTACTCAGGGGCTAGAAATGTGGAGTTCCATCGTGATCACCATCTGACTTAATCATGGAGCATGCACCTAGCTACTGTATTGATCTATACCATCATGAAAGCACAAATATTGACACAAGTACATAAATTGAACAAAAAAGTAAGGTTTCTTGTATTAATATTTGAATGAGCTTTGATTACAAAAATGCCCTCTTAGGGTCACTTGAAAGATGATACTGATATTACAATTGCCAATGCCCTCAATAGGGTAGGCACACTTATAGTGCTCTATTGATTAGTCACAAACTGCCTTGGGGTGGAGTTGACCCCCTTCTTCATGATGTGGAAGGATTATGATGTAAGCTCCTCTTGCACCTGTCTCCCTACGAACAAGAAACAACAACACATGATTAAAAATATTGATAGCCTCTCGTGATGAGGCCCTTTAAGGAAATATGTATGCAAATGCCATTAAACTAGTAAAACAAGAAATCATAAAGAAAGACTTTAAACTATTCTAATTAGATCAAGAATTATACTATAACATGATGGACATGAATAAGCAAATGATGCATGGATCAAATATCAAGTTAGGAGCAATAAAGTGCATAAAAGATCCAATATAATCCTACTTAATACAATGCATGAAATAACTAATTCCTATGGTCATAGTTTCTCTAAAGTGCAATTAAACCTATAAAAAGACTAATATAACTAATCTATGCGGTCAAAAGCAAAGCAAGTAAGGTGATCAGTCACCTATTGCAAACCATAGCTATGGTGGGCGGTCTACACTGTGAACCATGGCTGACAGCCATGGTTTGACCTCTGATAGGTTTACCCTCAGAATTAGGGGCAGTGGGCTTGACCTCCTTGTCCAAATTGATGTTCAAGGGTCGCCTTTGTTGTCCTCTGACATATTTGGTGGTCAAATCGCTATAACAGACCTTCGTTTACCCAGATTTGTGCTTCTTGAATCTCCTAGGCACCTAGGGCATCCATGGCTAATTGGTCTTTAGGTGAATAGCAAAGGGGCTCTCAAATGCACAGATTCAGTATGCAATTTGATAGGGCTTCGCTGCTCTCTTGATCAATTAACTCTCTCCCCTCTTCACCCCATTTGGAGGGGGTATTTATAGCATGTCCCTAGGGCTAGGGGTAGCTTCATGGAGAAGCCAAGACCAAGAAGGTTGGTTAGGACAGTTGGGATGGAAGCCTCTGGAATCTTTCATCCTTCAACTGCCTGCTTCTAGATCTTTTGGCCGTTCCAACCAATTTGGCTCGGATGGAAGGCCTAACTGAACTTCAGTTAAGACCGCAGGTCACAGTTGCGGTCCAGACTGCAGACCGTAGGTATCAGCCATGGTTTAGAATGGAGACCGTAGATCTTGGCTGCGGTTCAACCTGATTAGGCCAAAATGCCTAAATTGAGTGGTTAGAACCACTGCTCTATCTTGGAGTCTATCCAAGATCCTCCATATGGTTTTGTAGCATGTCCATATGAGTAGTCACCCTCGACATGACGCATTTTAGGTGTCTACAAATAGAGATTAGATGTATAAAATACAAATACAATGAAGATTAGTAAGCACAAAAGAGAGCAATAAGTGTTAACAAGGATTAGAATAAGAGGAAAATGTAGATAATGAATGCAAGAGATAAAATAAAAAAGGAGCTAGGGATTTTACTACATATCAAAACCTTCTCTTGGCTCTAATGTGATCTCGTTGCTCCAATGCCCCTTTTCCTTTATTAACTTACCCAAAGCTAGCTTCAAATTCTCCAAATGCAAGGAAATGAAAGAATGAGAATACAAGAGAATAGAGGAGGATTTCAACAAAGTATTGCTACCAATAATTGAATATGAGATTGAAACAGGTCCCACTCGTATTACATCAAGATTCGAACCTGAGTCTCCTCCTTGAAATGTTGAGGAATTTAACCGTTTGAGCTAATGCTATTTGATATATTTAAATTCTACTTAAACATAAATGATTCTATGGTATATATGATACTCATAATTGAATTGATTTTTTTTAATGAGTTATATGTGATTTTGTGTCAATAAAAATAATTTGGACAAACCATATAAAAACATATATTTTATTTTTTAAATATTTAAATTTAAATAAATAATTTATTTTAAAATATTTTTATATATTTTAAACTAATTATAAAAAAATCTTTTTTTTTTAATAAGCTATGAAAATTTTCTTCTTTTTAAAATTAGGATTTTTTTTAACTTTATTTTAATGAAAAATACTAATCAAACTCATCCATATTACAAGACATAGTAATATTATAAGTAAGAAGACACCCAAGTTCAAACCTTGGGGGCAGCCTGTTTACAAAGGTAGTAGTCTGATCTGAATCCTCTGAATGCATGCCAAATCGAAGATGATGGTATGAATCTAATAGGTTTGATGGGAGCAGCCCCTATGGTAACCGAAGATGATGGTATGAATCTGATAGGTTTGGTGGGTGCAGCCCCTATGGTTTGAACCCTACACTTGTCGATTATTAAAAATAATGTGGTTGTAACCAACCTCCTATGAAAAAATATATATATTATAAGTAATTATTGTTTTTTTTGAAGAGGTTGAAAAGCGGGGACATATTAGGGGCCACCCTTCCTGTGAATTGAACTTGGGTGTTCGTTAAAAAATCCTAATGAATTTTGCTATTGTGGTGTTTCTTCGAGGACTATCATAATTAATTATTTTTGAATCTATATTTAATATGTAATATTCAAATTCCTTCTACGTTACCCAGGTGTTGTAGGTGAGTTGGAGAGGAGAGGGCAATCCTCCAAGGGAGGTCCCAGGTTCGAATCTCCACCCTACCAAAAAGCTGAATTGGGTACCCAAAATCCAATTGATAATGTTGGTGCGGGCAGGGATGGGTGCGACTCCCGGGTGACTTTGACGGTGTAGAACCCCCTGTTCATGGTCTCTCAGACCAAGGTGGCCCCACAAGGGGTTTTTTGCTTTTAAAAAAAAAATTCCTTCTCCGTTATAAGGGCCACCCTTCCCGTGAATTGAACTTGGGTCTCTATTAAAAGAGACCAATGATTTTTTCCATTGCAGTTTCCCTATTGGGACTATTATAAGTAATTAGTGTTGAATCTATATTTAATAGGTAATATTAAAATTCCTTCTTCATGAAAAGAGCCCAATGAATTTTGCCATTGTGGTGTCCTTGTCGAGACTGTTATAAGTAATATTACATTTGTTGTAGCATACCTATTTATCACAATTTTTTCATTTTTTTTCTTCTCTTAAATATATTCTTCAACTTCCTCGAAGTGTTATGTTTCCACAATCAACTCCTTGACATAATTTTGATTAAGATATAAAATTTTACTTTAACCAGTTGCTTTCTAAAATTTGAATTTCACGAGGATGAAGATAAACACCATAATTCGCTAATTTATCTGTTATTCGATTTCCTTCTCATAAATATGCTCACACTACCAGGAGATTGCCTCTAGTAATAGATGATGAACATCAACAATAATAATTTATTTAGCATTGATGATAATTTGTAAGTCTCCCTCAATTGAAATATATTTCTATCATTTTTTACTACAATTTTAATCCATGTAAGTGCTCTAGCCTCTATACAGTTGTTAGTTCAAGTTCCATATGATTCTAATAAGTGAGGAGAATTTTGTCTTCACTATTTCTAAAAACATGTAATGACTCTCCTCGCAAGACCTTTGATTAGCAATTAAACTGATGATATGAACTTACCTTTTTCTTTGGAATGTGGTACTGCTAATGGTTTTGTTTACACGGGACCAGGGATATTTCTTCGACAGATAGGAAAAGTTGACGAAAAAGGTAAGTGGGGAAGTGATGATTTAGCTCTTGAGTACATGGAATCTCATGTGGGTGAGTCTCATATAGATGCATTGGAATGAAATTCATTATGTTTGTGTGTGCTATGTATAAAATGATATGTTTGTTGTTTGTTAAAAAATTATATACATTCATATATTTTAGGAGGGAAATGAGAGTGCCAAAGGCATGGAGCCTTCATTCATTGAGTATTGATGATTTAAATTTGTTTGTGTGTATTTATCAATAAATTTGATAAATATATATATATATATATATATATATATATATATATATATATATATATATATATATATATATATATATATATATATATATATATACCCATAAAAATATATAAATAAAATATGCACATATGATTATTGAATAAATGTGTTGGGAATATATTGCACATGTTTACATGCTTTTTAAATTAAAACAAAAGGGAATAAGGATATAGCTCCATTACCCATGATCTAACTGAAGGAGTGGGAAAATAATGGTGGAGTAATCTACGAGTTAATTGTGGAAGAAGTGATAGCTTAAGTAAACAACTTCATGTTTTTTCGAGAGTGAGAAGAGAGGTGGTTAAAAATAATAAAAACAACTTGGGAAAGGATGCATGGGGGATGGGTCATGAAAAGTTTTACTTTATCATCTGGATTGCATGTGGATTAGCAATAGATGGAGGGTTTCGATGAAAGGACCTGAAGAACGCATATTGCATATCAAAAATTAGTAAATTACTACCGGGTTTGGAATGTTGCTTTTCATGTTTTAATTTTTTTTAAGCAAAATGGATGCTTTCGTATTAGAGAAAATTGATGTAAAATTGAAATTCTTCCTCTGTGTGAATTATGTGTGTTCATATTGTGCAACTATGATGTTTGCTATGAAAAATAAAATAAATTTCAAAATGCACAAATTACATTTGTTATATTATGGACTTGAAATTGTTTCACTGTGTGATTTCTTGAGGTATGGTGCAATCATGGAAGCTCATAATGAAATTGGATAAGTTTTGAAATGCACAAATTCGTTGTGTGTCTACTATTGCTTGGAAACCATGAATAACAATGAAACTGTAAAGATTTATGGCTTGAACAACAATAGGATAACGTCAGGTTGTTTCTGTGAATATTGACTTGTGTTGCATGTGATATTAGCTACATTAATTAGAAAATTGCATTCATGAATGAGCCAACTTTGATCCCCTATTCTCTATAAACTTCAATGGTGGTAACTCTGGTAGTAGTGGAAGATAGCTTGCGACAAGGGCAGAGATTTTCAGCTTTATGTTATCTAGTACATTCTGGAGAGGATGTGTGAACCAAAAATTGCAAGCAATTTAGTGGAAACCTTAAATTTGATATATAATTTTAAGATAGTGGTTTAATTACCAAAAATAAATAGTTTGTGTTAAATTACCCGGGAATGGCTTATGTCATTTTAGTTGAAGGCTAGTCGCCATATATTGTTAGATGTAAATATAGTAACATGTATGTGATATATTTTGTATGAGATATTTTGGGAACTGAGATTATTAAGGATATAACTATATTTATTTTATAGGATTATATTCTCTAAACATTGAAACTTAGATTCCATTCTAGGTAATAACATTACCTTATGCTTAGCATGTATTGAAGAGTTCTAGGAGTAATTCAATAATATGGTTTTACTTCATTTATGTGTAAGTTAAGTGGAACTCCTATTGCAATATTTTTGCTTGGGTAAACAATTTAGAGGAAATGTTAAAGTTGAGAGAAGACACTTATGATGTTACCTTGTTTATTGAAAGTAATCTGATAATGTAATTGCCCAACGCAAGACTTTATTATAAATGTAAGATTCTATTTATTGTTGCAATGTATTCCAATTGTTGTCTTTGAAAATAATGATTCTCCTATTATGCGTTTGTTGGTCCAAAGTTGAAGTAAACTTAAATAAACTTTAATTTTGTACATGACTTTTAAATTGGGAAGGGTTCCAGAAAACTTGGTTGTAAGGTGTCAGGTAGATACATCTTAAAGCAAGCATAACAGGAAGATTATGAAATTTAGTTTTATAAACTTTATTTGATAGTGTTAAGCACGTAGACCCTGTATTGTTAAATCCTTAGGGTAGAGCCTTAACTATCAGAGCATTATTATGAGAAAGGATTAGTTAACCTATGTTATAGTGGAGTTTGAGTGCGAACTCTCATCGTGTTTTACTTCAGCAAAACATTGTTGGTTATAATACTTATATATATACATAACTCTTGGCCAAAGGGTGAAATGAACGACTAAATATTTATTTTGCACACTTATAATAATTTTATTATGGCATTTTAAAAAAAGAAAAGAGTCAGTTTTAGTAAGATATTAGTTCCTGAAATGTTCAAACTAAAGAATATGGTCAACCATGGAATTACTTGAGATTAGAAAAGTAACTTCTTTATTTAACGGTAAAAGTGTTTTAATAAAGCATTGTCGATATTTATAGTTGTTAATTAATGTTTAAAATGTATAATAGAAGTGTTTTTTTAATTAAAATAATTCAGAGTAGATATTTATTTTAAGAAGGTTGTCTTTGATAGAAAAATTGAGACTTTAATGAAGTTTATCTTTAAAAATGTGAGCCTTTTAATTGATTCCTTTATTTGGGTATAGTAGAATTAAGTGACCAAGTCCATGCTAAACTATATCCTTTGGCTTACTATAGTGGATTTAAAGTACATGATAGACAAAAAAACCATAGGATATCTAATATTATCTAAAGGATCAAACTTAGTAACCTTTGTATCCTTTAGTTAGATAGTTGGAAAGCATATCTTGTTTATGAAAACTATTTGTTCCATTGCGTAGAATTTTTTAAATAAAATAATAAAATTTAGAAACCCAAAGATGTTGAGATGTGGGTATGCATACAATATGTCTCGATAGTGATTGTAGTCTAGCAGAGCAGGTCAAAGCAAGGGACCTAGTCAGTATTAGTAATAAGAGATGGTATGGGACATCTTCTCCAGGTCATTGTCTGGGAGCATAGTGATAGGTCACTACATCACAATGGTTAAAAATGCTAGCATGACATCAATAGCTAGTCTTGCCACATTGTTTTGTATGGGAAAAACGAATATGAATCAAAGTGGGCATTAGGACTGAGTCTAGTGTCAGGGTAATGGCATAACTCTTGCTAACATCAAGTAGTAAGACAATTAAAAAGACACTAGGCATGTGTACACTAACCCCTTGCATACTAAATTGGAACAAGCTGATCAATTAGATCAAGGTTCAATATGCTAAGAGATGGGGAATGTATGTATCACCCTTTAGGTGTTATGGGCCCTAAAGGATAACCTTTTTCATGGTTTTATCCTCATGCCAAATCAAGAGGACAATAAATGAGACAAGTCGATTCTACAAGAAGGCATTTTCCATAGAATTTGTCCAATCTCATCCACTTGGGTAGTTGTCTACAATAGTATTGAAACTCAAAACTAGTTTGATATACCTGTACTGATTTATTTATTTGGTAATAATTCATTGGGTGAAACAATTTTTTTGTAAACAAGTTAGCACTCTTAGGGATAAAAAATAAACTTTTTTTAAAAAAATATTGTATTAATGCTTGGCTTATTCTTGTGGTACAGCCAGGTGAGTAGACTTCGGTTGTTACAAAACACCACCTCCACCAAATTTTCCTAAATTTCCTTTAGAAGAACCACCAAAATTAATTTTTATAAACCTAGACATTTTCATTTTACCATAGATAGAAGTAAATCATTTATTTTAATTTTGTTGTTCCACGTATTTTCAAATCTTGTAGCCAAGTTGCACCTTTTTTTTGGCAATTGAGACTTCCCATAATGAGCACCATATTTGTAGACATTCTCTAAGAGAGACAATAATACGGTTCCAAACTTGGTCATGATTTTGAGATTTTTTTTTTAAACTTTTGTTATTCCTTTCAAGCCATAAATTCCAACAAATAATGATATGGTCAATCCTCCATATAATATATATAATGTTTTCACTTTAAAAGAATTTATCCAACATTTTATCAAATCTTTCAATGTTGATGGAGCTACCCAATATACTTTCATATTTAAAAAAAATAACCCCAAATGATGTGAGCAAATGGACAATGAAGAAGTAAATGGTCTCATGTTTCTAAATCCTTCTCACACAAGACACATCTAAAGGGTCCATAATATCCTCTTCTTTGTAGACTCTCTCCTATAAGAAACTTACTTTGAAATGCTAACCAAAAATAATTTGAGGCCTTAGGGAGAACCTCTAATGACCAAACATTCTTTCAAAAAAATCTTTAGGAAAAAGAAAATTTGATTGTTCTAAATCCAATTAATCATGTATCTTTTAACATAACTTAAACCTAATCTTTTTCTTAAAATAAAAAATATGATAGACTAGGGGTTTCCTCCATGAGGGCTTCCTCTATGAGGGTTTCACTCTTGCTCTAGCTTTGACGCTCTAAAACCCTTTGAGCGGGAGGCCTCCTTTCTCCCATCTTGGATGCTCGGCATGCTTAGTTTCTCTGCTGTGGTTCATGACCAGGATGTTTTGCTTGTTGGGGGTCTTGTTGGTATGTTTTGCTCTCTTATAGGTTAGGCATTTGATATTCTCACAATGACACTGAGAGGGGGGGTGAATCAGTGTAGCTATATAAAAAATTGAATCTGCAATTCTTAATGCCTAAATAATGAAAGCTTAAAACCACATAAAGCAAATATAACAAGAGAGCATCACACACAACACAAGATGTATCGAGGTTCACCAGTTTTGGCTACTCCTCAAAAATAGACTGTTTTGACTCCCATCCAAATCCAGCCTTTGCAAAGCAACAACTTTACAATCAATTTACCAACACCAACTGGAAGGAGCACCAACCCATGATTTACTAGCACCAACTGGAAGGAGCACCAACCCTTGATTTATCTGCACCAACAGAAAGGAGCACCAACCCCTGATTTACCAGCACCAACTGGAAGGAGCACCAACCCTTGATGCCAAGCACCAACTTGGACTTTTGTTCTGAATCTAGATGATTGACATAAAGATGCCTTCACTTTTACAAGACCCTGACTGGTCTATTGCTCACTCATCATTGCACATAGTTCACACAACACATACCTATGGCTCTGCTTACTACACTTTGGCAGCCCTCTTATAGCCCTCTCTTTTGTATATTTTAGCACTGTACCCTTGTTTTATTTTCACAGCTCCTTTTTCCTTTTATTCGACAATCCACAACACTCATGCCTTGTGCAGAGCTCAACCCTAACCCTAACTTCCTGTACATGAAACATTATTTTGGCTCTGCTTACTACACTTTTGATAGCCTTAAATGCTTACTTACGGCTTTGACAGCCTTATCTGCCCACTTTACGGCTCTAACAGCCTTTTTTGTGCTTTGACAGTATATTAGCCGTTTTGACAGATTTATCTTCTCATTTACAACTCAGACCATCTTATTTGCTCATTTATGACTTTGACAGCATTTTCTGTTCTCTTACAGCTCTGACAGTAGAACCACTGCTCTGACAGCCTTTTTGTCTTCTTCTCAGCCTGCATGCGCAAAAACACAACATGTCACAATATCGCAACACTTTTTTCCTCCGTACACTCTACTTGGCTTGCACCAGCGAAAACATGACATGTGAAATAGTGACACTTTTGCTGCCTTATGCCTTTCTCTGCCTTTCACCCGCGAAAATGAAACATGTCACGAAATCATGACACTTTTGCTGCCTTGTGCCTTTCTCTGCCTTTCACCCGTGAAAACGAAACATGTCACGAAATCGTGAAACTTTCGTTGCCTTGTGCCTTTCTCTGCCTTTCGCTCGTGAAAACGAAACATGTCACGAAATCGTGACACTTTTGTTGCCTTGCTTCATTATTCGGCTTGCACTAGCGAAAACATGACATGTCGCGAAATCGTGACACATTCCGCCTTCTTGTCCTCTTCTCAACTTGCATTTGCGAAAACATGACATGTCATGAAATCGTGACACTTTCGCTGCCTTGTGCTCTTCTCTGTCTTTTGCCCGCAAAAACACAACATGTCACGAAATCGTGACACATTCGCTGCCTTGTGCTCTTCTCTGTCTTTCACCCGCGAAAACACATGTCACGAAATCGCGACACATTCGTTGCCTTGTGCCTTTTCTTGCCTTGACCTCGCGAAAATAGAACATGTCGTGAAATCGTGACACTTTCACTTCTGTACTCTCCTTCTTTCCTTTTTTCATGATATCGTGACACTTTTTTTCCTTGATGCTTTTCTTCTCATCGGGTCGCGAAAACCTCGACATGTCGCGATATCGCGACACTTTTTCTCCTTAGCGCTTTCTCTTGCCTTCGAGTCGCGAAAACCCGACATGTCATGATATCGTGACACTTTTTCTCTCAGACTCTTTCTCCTACAACATGTCATGAAATTGCAACACTTTTTCTCTCAGACACTCTCTCCTGCAACTTGTCGCGAAATCGGGACACTTTTTATTTCGGACTCTCTTTCCTACAACATGTCGCGAAATCGCGACACATTTTCGTCCGTACAAACTTCCTTGCAATATGTCACAAAATCATGACATTTTTTCATTCATACAACCTTCCTTGCAGTATGTCGCGAAATCGTGACACTTTTTCTTTCTCTGCTTTCTTCTTCGCTTTGGACTACGAAAATGAAACATGTAGCGAAATCGCGACAACTTTTTCTCTCTCCTCTCTCTTCGCTTTGGACCGCAAAAATGAAACATGTCACGAAATCGTGACACCTTTTTCTCTCTCCTCTTTCTCTTCGCTTTGGACCGTGAAAATGAAACATGTCATGAAATCGTGACATCTTTTTCTCTCTCCTCTTTCTCTTGCAATATGTCACGAAATCGCGACACTTTTTCTACTTGTCTTTTTCTCTTCCAACATGTCGTGAAATTGTGACAGTTTTTCTTTCTTCTTCTCTCTCTTCCAACATGTCATGAAATCATGACAGTTTTTCTTTCTTCTTCTCTCTCTTCTAACATGTCGTGAAATCGTGACAGTTTTCTTGCTTGCGCCTTCTCTCCAAACATGTCAAAAAATCGTGACAATTTTGCTAGCTTGCACTTTCTCTCCAAACATGTCACGATATCGTGATAGTTTTCCTTGCTTCTTAACATGTCGCGATATCGTGACAGTTTTCTTGCTACTCAACATGTCGCGATATCGCGACAGTTTTCTTGCTACTCAACATGTCGCGATATCGCGACAGTTTTCTGCCTTGTGATTTTCTTTTGATTTTTCTCAAATGGGCCACTTCTATCTTTTGGAAAATCATTGTACATACTCTGAAGAACTTCTTAACTCCTGTATACTTCATCAACTGACCTTGCTCAAAAAATACTCTGAAGAACCTCTTAACTCTTGTCCACATCATCAACTGGAACCTCTTAACTCCTGTCCACTTCATCAACTGATTTGTCTGACTGTGTTGACAACAATGACAATACTTTTGTTGCACCTTGCTCAACAATTTCCCCCTTTGGAATTGTTGGCAACACTCATGCAATCTCCTGTAATTCTTCTCCCCCTTTGACAATAATACCAAAGGGCTACTGCAAACTCCCCCTGAGTCCATGCACAACATTCTCAAGCACACGTTATGATAGTTAGCAAAAATTACAAATATGAGCACAAAGATAATTAAATATATAAATTCTCCCTCTGCGTACAACACATTGTCGCTACAATAAATTCTGCTTCTGCTGTGGATAAGAAAATTGACTCTTGTTTCTTACTGTTCCATGCGACCAAACTATCTCCATGATAGAATGCACCTCCACTGGTACTCTTTCTGTCATCTACACATCCTACCCAAATCTGCATCTAGAAATCTGTCCCAGCATTGTCCTCAAATCTGTCCTAGCATTGTCCTCAAATCAGCTCACAAGTTCATCAAGAAAAACTTGCTTAGCATGAACCCACAAAGATAATTGTTAGAGACCCAATGTGATTCATCAACCTCATAGAAGCATAAAGAGAATTTTTAGAGACTCAATATGTTCTATACTTAACTTCCAATCTCAATCTCAACTCAATCTCAATCTCAAAATAATAAGATAGATGTAGTATGCTTTTCTCAAGAACAAGAAACACAACCCAACAATTGCCAACCATGCAATAACTCATATAACAATGATACTCATGTTCTTTCCACAACCAATATTTTTTCTCAACCAATTAGGGCTTTAACAACAATGCTTATAGACAAGGTTTAACCAACATCATTCAACTCAAGATTAACCTTGAAGCATTCAACCAATCACTACATGAAAAGGAAACTAGTAGACATCCTTTTCCTTCCAAAGGTATTTGAACAAAATAGCCACCAACATAAATCACCAATGCAAAGAATAACTTGCTCAAATCAATCTCAATGAAGTAAGCCCAAATCATGTATCAAGTAAAGCATTAAATTGATCAAAACAACCTCTATGAAAGCAACTCAACCATTCATCACCAGGCTGGAAATCATCTGGCTACTCATTATAAACCTCTTCTTCAATCTTCCCATTCAACACGCTGATTTCACATCTATCAACAAAATTGACAAGTGACTCACACTTGTACCAACTTTTGTCCAACACTATACCAACACTACAATTTTACTGCCAACTCAATAATGACAACTCTAAATTTAATCACCACACTTCACGGCACTACCACAAACAACTGTATGAACAGAAAACACACTTTGACAGCTATACAACAACTCCCCGACTACTTTCCTTTCACCCTCAAATAACTACACAAATACATAGGAGCATTAAAATAAAACATTAACATTGCTCCCCTTGGGGATGTGCTACTTGGAGCTGCTTAGTGCAATAAAGGAGTAATCTCCTTCTGTCCAAGGAGACACAATTTTCTCTCTTCTTTCTTTCTCCAGTCTTTCTTGAACTTAGGTTGAAGGTTTTCACTTGCATCCCCATTTTGAACCTTTTCATGAACTTGAACATTTCTCTTGGGTGGTTGTCTCTTGTACATCCTTGATGGATGATTCTTTTCCTTTCTTTGATGCACATGATTTCTTCTCTGTCTGTGTTGCATTCTTTGCGTCTAATGAAATCTACTATCTTGCCTTAGATTTGGACAAGACCTTGCTATGTGCCCATGACCATTACATTTAAAACATTGCACATGGTGTTCAACTGAAATAACAGATGTATTTCTACCAGCATAACTCTTTGATCTATTATTCAGTCCACAATACATTGCCTTGTGACCATACTGGTTGCATCTAAAACAATTGCCATTAAAAGCATTATTATGAATAAAGTGAGAGTGATAGAACCTCTTTTGTTGTGGTTGCTTAGTTGTAGATCTCCTTTGAGGTTTTCTTCCTTTTGCATTTCTTGCTTTGATCCTTCAACAATGGATTTCTTCTTCTTTGTAGATTTAGAAGATGAAGGTTGTTCAACTTCATATCCAAGACCAAGCTTGCACATGGGGCTTCTTTGTTGTCTTATCATTTTATCTAGCATCTCTGTGCTCTTCTCAAATTTGAGATTTGTATTGGCCTCTTCTAGTTGTTTTCTCAATAACATAATCTCCTCTTCTTGTTTGCAGCAAACAATATCTTTCTCATTGATCTGTGACTTCAAATCTTCTTCTATTTTCTTGGCTTTATGAATTTGCAAGAAGAGATCTTCAATATTATCCTCATATTCTTTCAGCTTCTTGGACAGTCTTTTGTTCTTTTTCTTTTCTATACCCAACTCTTCAAGTGTAGAGATCAAATCACCTTCTAGATCTACTTCAGCCTCAGAGTTTTCACCACATACTTCAGAGTTCACTTCTTCTTCCTTTTTTGATTCTTCTTCTTCAAATGCCATGAAAAGAGCTTCATATATTTCTTCTTCAGAATCCTCACTGGAGTTGTCTTCTGATGAACTGACATTTTTGGAGATGAAACTTTTCTTCCTGAAGTGGTTTTTTCTTCCAGTCACTTCTTTCTTGGTGCGATTCTTCATCACTTTTGTCCTTCTCATTAAGTAGACATTTAGCTGCAACATGCCCAACGCCTCCACATCTGAAACACTTAAAAGGTAGCTTTCCTCTATATTTTTCTTTTCCCCTTATTAGTTTCCAAACAAAGTTTGCTTCTGTTTCATCTGATGTCTCTTCTTCCTCGGATTCTTGTTTTGCTTTTATCTTTTTATGTGTTTTAAAAGTAGCTTCTTTGTCTATGGGCTTAGTTTGTCCTATTCTCATTTTGTATGTAGTCAAAGAACCATGCATCTCATCCATGCTACAAGTATTGAGATCTTTAGCTTCTTCTATAGCAGAAACTTTAGAATTAAATCTTTTGTGAAGAGTTCTTAGTACCTTTTTTATAATGATCGCATCTTCCATTTCCTTGTTGAGTCCTCTAATCACATTAATGATTCCATTGACTCTCAGCATATAGGCCTCTAAGTTCTCATCGTCATTCATTCTTAATGCTTCGAATTGAGCTCAATGCATTTGTAGCTTGGTTTCCTTGATCTTGTCGTCTCCTTCATGAATGCTTTTTAGTTTTTCCCACATGTCTTTTGCTATTTTATAGCTCATGATCCTTATTAGTTCACTGTCCACTAAACTGCACATTAAAGCATTCTTTGCTTTAGAGTTATTCTCAAATGGTTTCTTACCGACAACATCGGTTGGAGGTGTGGCGGGTATTGTGTATCCACTTTCTACTGACTCCCAGATGTCGTATCCTAGAGCACAAAGATATGTCTGCATCCTGATTTTTCAAAATGAATAATTAGTTTCATTGAACAATGGAGCTTTATTTGATGAGAATCCTTCACCACCTGCCATTGTGTTCCTTCCCAGATCACCTTAGCTGATTAAGCTTGTTCAGGAACCTTGCTCTGATACCAATTGATATTCTCACAATGACACTGAGAGGGGGGGTGAATCAGTGTAGCTATTTAAAAACTTGAATCTGCAATTCTTAATGCCTAAATAATGAAAGCTTAAAACCACATAAAGCAAATATAACAAGAGAGCATCACACACAACACAAGATGTACCGAGGTTCACCAGTTTTGGCTACTCCTCAAAAATAGACTATTTGGACTTCCATCCAAATCCAGCCTTTACAAAGCAAAAAATTTACAATCAATTTACCAACACCAACTGGAAGGAGCACCAACCCCTAATTTACCAGCACCAACTAGAAGGAGCACCAACCCCTGATTTATCTACACCAACAAAAAGTAGCACCAACCCCTAATTTACCAGCACCAACTGGAAGGAGCACCAACCCCTGATGCCAAGCACCAACTTGGACTTTTGTTCTGAATCTAGATGATTGACATAAAGATGCCTTCACTTTTACAAGACCCTGACTGGTCTATTGCTCACTCATCATTACACACAGTTCACACAACACATACTTATGGCTCTGCTTACTGCACTTTGGCGGCCCTCTTACAGCCCTCTCTTCTGTATATTTCAGCACTGTACCCTTGTTTTATTTTCACAGCTCCTTTTTCCTTTTATTCGACAATCCACAACACTCATGCCTCGTGTAGAGCTCAACCCTAACCCTGACTTCCTATACATGAAACATTCTTTCGGTTCTTCTTACTGCACTTTTGATAGCCTTAAATGCTTACTTACGGCTCTGACAGCCTTATTTGCCCACTGTATGGATCTAACAGCCTTTTCTACGCTCTGATAGTATATCCGTCGTTTTGACAGATTTATCTTCTCATTTACGACTCTGACCGTCTTATCTGCTCATTTACGGCTCTGACAGCCTTTTCTGTTCTCTTATAGCTCTGATAGTAGAACCATCGCTCTGACAGCATTTTTGTCTTCTTCTCGGCCTGCATACGCGAAAACACATGTCACGATATCGCAACACTTTTCGCTTTCGTACACTCTACTTGGCTTGCACCAGCAAAAACATGACATGTCGCAAAATCGTGACACTTTTGCTGCCTTATGCCTTTCTCTACCTTTCGCCCGCGAAAACGAAACATGTCACAAAATCGTGACACTTTCGTTGCCTTGTGCCTTTCTCTGCCTTTCACCCGTGAAAACAAAACATGTCATGAAATCGTGACACTTTTGTTGCCTTGTGCCTTTCTCTGCCTTTCGCCCACAAAAACGGAACATGTCGCAAAATTGTGACACTTTCGCTGCCTTGTGCCTTTCTTTGCCTTTCGCCTGCGAAAATGGAACATGTCGCAAAATCGTGACACTTTCGCTGTCTTGCTTCATTGTTCGGCTTGCACTAGCGAAAACATGACATGTTGCGAAATCGTGACACATTTTGCCTTCTTGTGCTCTTCTCAGCTTGCACCTACGAAAACATGCCATGTCGTGAAATCGTGAAACTTTTGCTGCCTTGTGCTCTTCTCTATCTTTCGCCTGCGAAAACACAACGTGTCGCAAAATTACAACACATTCGTTGCCTTGTGCTCTTCTCTGTCTTTCGCCTGCGAAAACACAACATGGCACGAAATCGCGACACATTCACTGCCTTGTGCCTTTTCTTGCCTTGACCTCGCAAAAATAGAACATGTCGCAAAATTGTGACACTTTCGCTTTCGTACTTTCCTTCTTTCCTTTTGTTGCGATATCACGACACTTTTTCTCCTTGGCACTTTTCTTCTCATCGGGTCGCGAAAACCCGACATGTCGCGATATCGCAAAACTTTTTCTCCTTAGCGCTTTCTCTTGCCTTCGGGTCACAAAAACCCGACACGTCGCGATATCTTGACACTTTTTCTCTCAGACTCTTTCTCCTGCAATATGTCGCGAAATCGCGATACTTTTTCTCTCGGACTCTCTCTCCTGCAACTTGTCACGAAATCGCGACACTTTTTCTTTCGGACTCTCTTTCCTGCAACATGTCGCGAAATCGCGACACTTTTTCGTCCGTACAAACTTCCTTGTAATATGTCGCGAAATCGCGACACTTTTTCGTCCGTACAACCTTCCTTGCAGTATGTCGCAAAATCGCGACACTTTTTCTTTCTCTGCCTTCTTCTTCGCTTCGGACCGCGAAAATGAAACATGTCCCGAAATCGCGACACCTTTTTCTCTCTCCTATTTCTCTTTGCTTTGGATCGTGAAAATGAAACATGTCACGAAATCGCGACACATTTTTCTCTCTTCTCTTTCTCTTCGCTTTGGACCACGAAAATGAAACATGTCGTGAAATCGCGACAGTTTTTCTTGCTTGCGCCTTCTCTCCGAACATGTCGTGAAATCATGACAGTTTTGCTAGCTTGCGCTTTCTCTCCAAACATGTCGCGACATCGCGACAGTTTTCCTTGCTTCTTAACATGTCGTGATATCGCGATAGTTTTCTTGCTTCTCAACATGTCGCGATATCGCGACAGTTTTCTGCCTTATGATTTTCTTTTGATTTTTCTCAAATGGGCCACTTCTATCTTTTGGAAAATCACTGTACATACTTTGAAGAACTTCTTAACTCCTGTATACTTCATCAACTGACCTTGCTCAACAAATACTCTGAAGAACCTCTTAACTCCTATCCACATCATCAACTGGAACCTCTTAACTCCTGTCCACTTCATCAACTGATCTGTCTGACTGTGTTGACAACAATGACAATACTTTTGCTGCACCTTGCTCAACAACATTATCACTCTTCTCTGGGGTAGAGGACCGAATGCTGACCCAAACCTGTAGGGGTGATCTTGGGCCATTATAATACAGTGGAAAATTCTAGTTGTTGATCCCTTGGATGGCTCTCGCTTTGGTTGGTGGGTGTGTTGGGTTGCTGTGTTTCTTGGGTTTTTTTGCTAGTTTCGGGGACTTGGTTGGATTGTGCATCATTTCTTCTAGGTTTGGTAGTTTCATGTTTTTTTTGGCTTTCCAAGGAGAGGAAATGACCATCTATCGACCCAAACCCGTTGGGGTGAGCTTGGTATGGTGTTTGGCTACATAAATCTGACGATGTTCCCTTAGCTGGCTTCGGCTCTAATGGCTCAGCTGCTCTGGTTGGATGGTGCTTGGATGGAGGTTCTCTACCAGTAGTCGGTTCGTAGCTGATTTGTTCCACTTTCTTCTGGGTTCGGTAATTTTTTGGTATATTTGGTTGTTTCGGGGAGACAGGGTCAAATACCAACCCAATCCAGTTGCAGTGAAAGTGGGTTGTTATGCTGCGATGACTTTCGGCTTTTGGCTCCATGTCTCTGGTGGGTTTCCTCGCTTTGACGACCTGCAAAGATCTCTTTCTCCAGTTCCAATAGTGGTGGTGTGTTTGATCCCAGGGTTCTAAGGCTTATTTTTTTGGGATCTTACCCTTCTCCCTCTCAGGTGCGATGCAAAATGTTGCTATCTCCTTTTTCTTGTACTTGAGAGTGGTTGTTCTTGAAACTTTTTTAGTTGGCTCCAACAAGATTTATGGGTTTCATGAAATTTCTTGCGCAGATCACCTGGATGGTTTTTATGTTGTGGATTTTGTTGGCCGGTTTAGGCAACACATGCTTCGGTTTGGACGATTTTTATTTGTAAATTTATTTTTAACTCTAGCATTTTCATTATTCAGTTGTTTTTTTTTGTTGCTTTAAATTCAGAGCACACAGTGGTTTGATCATGGGACAATCTCTTGTATTTGCTTGATAAAAATCTGCGGCTTATTTGCTAGGAGGTTGTTTCATTGGATTTTCCGGTTTAATTTGTGGAATCCAACTCAGTCTTTCTTAATGTCTTATTGCTAAATCTAAGGTTTGGGGTGCCTTTCAAAACCCTACTTGTAATAGGTTTGGGAACCCTTTTAAAACCCTGTGGTCTAACGGCAAGAACGTCACTTGCATTATCGATGATATGCCCCAGGTTCAATCCCATGATGAATATGTATAAAAAGTATTACTCAATATATATATGACAAACTAAACTTATACTATTTATCTATTTGTTTTTATATATATTAAAAAAACCATAATTTTCTTAGCTGGAAAATAAAATAAAAAAAGAAGATGAGTCTAAGTGTAAACCCATTTAAAAAACAACCAAGAAAACCACATGTTTATGAAGATGTAATCTTAGCTGAAGAAACCATAGCCTAAGCACATAGGTGTGGCCCGCAAAGCAATTTAAAAAAGAAAAAACAATCTATGTAATTAGGTAGCGAGCAGTACACACCTGTCAATATAAGGTAGGAACATATTAGCTTCCACACCAATCATCAAGCCACAAATAGTTTCTATTGGCAGATTGTCAGGGTAGGTAGGTGGGCAAGAGTACCCTCGGAATATGGGTAATCTGAATATATGTGGGTTTACCTTACAAATTTCTTAGATCTCATGGGGCTAATAAAATTCGATAGAAAATCACACTGTCCCTTGTTTGTCAGTTTGTATTAGGCATGAGTGATATATATAGTGAAGTGCCGACTAACTAATTCTAACATAAACAAAATGGCATTTATGATTTCACATTGAGGATGAGAAGGAGAGGTCTGGTCCCTCGCCATAATAATCAAATATAAATGGAACCTCTGCAGAGCTATGTCTTTCACACTGGAGCACGCTCTGCCCACGGCCTTGTTTTTTCGATGTTTGGCTCTTTACTTGATAAGATGGCAAAGTAGGCCACAGTGAATAGAACGCCCTGTTTATTCATTAATTACAACATAACTGCAACCTATTTTTTCTTTAGATATATGTAAAATGCCATTCTTCAAGCCCTCGATTATTAGGAAGCCAGTAGCTGGGTTCTTTATTTTGTAATGTTTTGCAGCTTTCCCGAATTTCCTCAACTTCGAGGTTTATTTTGTCAGCCTCTCCATTATGCAGGGAGTACGCCACGTGAACAATTAGGGTTTAATTTGTTTCCATATTCTGGGGTTTAACAACAGTTGCAGATAGTACAGTCAAATGGACGTTGTCTACTCTCTATGAAGATTTTGGTATTTGAATGAAAGAGTAGATTTAAGGTTTTAATTATACAATATTTTGATAATTAAAATAGAGTTGAATCATTCCATCTAATAAGTACAAAATTTATCTTATGGGAGAGAGCCTCTGGTTAGTTCTGTTCTATTACATGGGTTTTAAGCGTTATTGGGTTTCGTCTTCCGTTCTTAAGTATTTATACGATGTTTTGAGAGCACATGATCACTTGGACGAAGTATGCAACGAAACACGGATGGAGATGCTACAAATGTCAGATGATAAACCAGCATTGGAAGCAAAGAGGAATTACAAGGCTGTGGAGACGAACAGTTTAGAGCGGAAGAGAGGAGGCAGGCGGAATCTGTAGATCCAAGCAAGAATAATTAAAAAAAAACAGGTTTACTGAACTGTAAGATTTTAGTGTTTTACGAGAGTTTCGAAATCTTTATCATTAAAACAATATAAACACAAGTTTTTCGTCTTGTTTTTATAAAATTTCTTCGTTATAAGTGGCATATTTATTGTCATTATTATACTCTTCTTCTGAAATTGTATTCTCACGGTCATCGTTTGACTGTACCGTACATGGGTCATAATCGGCAAAGCTTTCGTCCGAGTACATCAGTGATTAATCTCACCCACTTAGCGAGGGCTGTCAGTTCACACTGGTCATGGACATTGTCATTCAATGCTAGCGGTATAATTCGATTATGGGCAAGCTCCCACATGCACCTTGGCGTTTATTTATGTCAGTAAAAAGCTCTTTTGCTGTTCTTGGAGTGTCATATGACTTTCTGGCATCTCATATTGTCAGTTAAGACATAAGCGTACTTTGATTGAGCGAAAACATTAAAGAGTACAAATACATCTTTTATATTTAAATTGAGATGGAAGCATACTCCTTCAAGCGTGCTTCATTGTTTTCCTAATTTCTTTGGGGAAAGGTATTCTTTAAATTTGTATTTATAAATCATACCATTTGCATGATCGGCGATGTGACCCGGTATCAATTCCCAAGGAGGATGTGTATAAGAAGTATTGCTCAAACAAAACAAAACAAAAATTGTATTTATATTATGCGGAGTGTTTTTGACAATAACCACTAAAGTATCACAAATTTAACTCTGGCCAATGTGTATAAGAAATATTACTTAAAAAAAATTGTATTTATATTATGCGAAGTGTTTTTGACAATAATCACTAAAGTATCACACGTTTAACTGGGCTCTAAATATCAGAGCAAGCATAAAAACATAAAAGAAATTATAAAGTACATTATAGACAACAAACCATAAGATATCTAATATTATCTAAAAGATCAAATTTAGTAATCTTTCTATCCTTTAGTTAGATAGTTGGAAAGCATAAGCATATCTTGTTTATGAAAACTATTTATTATATTGTTTAAAAATTTTTAAATAAAAAAATATATTTAAAAAACTTAATGATATTGAGATGCTGGTATGCATATAACATGTTTAGAGAGTGATTATAGTTTGATAGAACAAATTAAAGCAAAGAACCTAGTCAATACTAGTAATGAGAGATGGTATGGGACATCTTCTCTAGGTCATTGTTTGGGAGTATAGTGATAGGTCAGTGCATCACAATGGTTAAAGAGGCTAGCATGATATCAATAGCTAGTCCTGCCACATCATTTGATATGGGATAAACAAATGTGAATCAAAGTGGACATTAGGACTAAGTCTAGTGTCAGGGTAAATGACATAACTCTTATTGACTGCGAGTAGTAGAACAATCAACAAGACACTAGACATATGTTGCATACTAAATTGGAACAAGTTGATCGGTTGGTTAGATCAAGGTTCAATATGCTAATGGATGGGGAATGTATGCTTCCATCCTTTAGGTGTTATGGGTCCTAAAGGACAACCTCTACCGTGACCCTCATGCCAGATCAAGAGGACGATAAATGGGACAAGTCGATTCTACAAGAAGACATTTTTCATGGAATTTGACCAATTTCGTCCACTTGGGTAGCTACCTGCAACAGTCTTGGAACTCAAAAGTGGTTTGATATGTCTGTACTGATTTATTTATTTGGTAATAATTCATTGGATGAAACAAATTTGTTGTAAACAAGTTAGCACTCTTAGAGATAACCAATAAACTTAAAAGAAATCCTGTATTAATGCTTGGCTTATTCTTGTGGTACAACCATGTGAGTAAACTTGGTTACAAAACACCACCTCCACCAACTTTTCCTAAATTTTCCTTTAGAAGCACCACCAAAATTAATTTTGGTAAACCTAAACATTTCCATTTTATCATTTGTTCCAAGTATGTTCAAATCCTCTAACTCAATTATTAACACCTCCTCTTTTTCTGCAAATGAGACTTTCCGGGGCGGAAAATGCAAAATACTGTGGCAGCCATAAAAGCTGGACACCCTACCCAAAACATCGTTCCACCATGTAAAAAAAAATAAAAATAAACTAATACTATTTATTTATATATAAAACATCATTGAAAAATAAAATAAAACAAAGAAGATAGAGTCTAAGTGTAAACCCATTTTAAAAACAACCAAGAAAGAAAACCATATATTTATGATGATGTAATCTTGGCTGAAGAAACCATAGCCTAAGCACATAGGTGTGGCCCGCAAAGCAATTTAAAAAAAAAAAAAAAAACCAATCTATGTATTTAGGTAGAGAGCAGCACAAACCTGTCATATATAAGGTAGGAAAATAATAGCTTTCACAACCTATCATCAAGCCACAAATATTTTCTATTGGCAGATTGTCAGGGTAGGTAGGTAGGAGTACCCTCGGAATATGGGTAATCTGAATATATGTGCGTTTACCTTACAAATTTCTTAGATCTCATGGGGCTAATAAAATTCAATAGAAAATCACACTGCCCCTTGTTTGTCAGTTTGTGTTAGGCATGAGTGATAAATATAGTGAAGTGCCGACTAACTAATACTAAAATAAACAAAATGGCATTTATGATTTGACATTGAGTATGAGAAGAAGAGGTCTTGTCCCTCGCCATAATAATCAGATAGAAAATGGAACGTCTGCAAAGCTATGTCTTTCACACTGGAGCACGCTCTGCCCACGGCCTTTTGTTTTTTCGATGTTTGGCTCTTTACTTGATAAGATGGCAAAGTAGGCCACAGTGAATAGAACGCCCTGTTTTTTCATTAATTACAACATAACTGCAACCTATTTTTTCTTTACATATATGTAAAATGCCATTCTTCAAGCCCTCGATTACCAGGAAGCCAGTAGCTGGGTTCTTTATTTTGTAATGTTTTGCAGCTTTCCCGAATTTCCTCAACTTCGAGGTTTATTTTGTCAGCCTCTTCATTATGCAGGGAGTACGCCACGTGAACAGTTAGGGTTTAATTTGTTTCCATATTATGGGGTTTAACAACAGTTGCAGATATTACAGTCAAACGGACGTTGTCTACTCTCTATGGAGTTCGTTAGGTTGGTAAGTGACGATTTTGGTATTTGAACGAAAAAGTAGATTTAAGGTTTGAATTGAATTATAAGTTGGTTTGATAATTAAAATACAATTGAATTATTCTGCCTAATTTTTAGATCTAATAAATGCCAAAATTTTATCTTTATTTATGGGAGAGAGCCTTTAGCTCGGTTCTGTTATATGGGTTATAAGCGTTATTGGGTTTCGTCTTCAGACTGTAGGTCTATTGGGTTTCGTTTTCAGACTGTAGGTCAGTTTTCAAAAATGCGGCTACGAAAGTGTGAAGCGTGTTCGTCTTCAGATTGTAGCGGAGTTGTCAAAAATCCGGATACTAAGGTGTGATGGGTCTTGTTGTAATATATATATATATTTTATTATATAAGGGAGTTTGTTACAGTTACTATTTTTAGTAAATGGTAAGGGTAGGGTTTAAATCACAGGTTGCTTTTAACAAGTATTGTTGTTGTCTTTTGTTGGTCTCTGGCAGCTTGTCAAGAAGATTTGAACCTAGATTCTTGGATAGTTAAGCCTTTGCCAATTCACCTAACCCTTGGAAGCTGTCCTTTCAATTTTATTCTTTATTTATATCAAAGAATAAATAATATCCTTTGATCTTTAACAACTAAATATCAGACATTTCCTCTCTGCACTGCTTACTCATTTGTGTCTATTTGTGCTCTTCGCTGTGTTTAATTGTGTAACAAAGGAAATTTCACTTCTGCAAAGAATATGACACAGATATTTTTTTTTGTGTTTTGCTTTAATTTGGATAAGGTGAAATTAAACAGAGGTCTTTAAAACATTTGTTTATTTTTAGTAACTACTAAAGTTCAAATTAATCCTATAAAAACCTTTATTCATCTATAAATCTAAGATGCATTCACAGAACCATTATTCATCTAGCTCTTTATAATAGACAATATTCTCTAGTTGACACTTTGCAGAACTTATAGTAATGTTTTCTTTTTCAATAGAGCAAACATGTTCATATACTAGATAGGAATATATTTAAATCATGTGGGTCTGGGTTTCAGACTTCATAGTTTGTGGATAAAGTTGTTGACTGCAAACCCTGGTGTTTTTGAGATTAGTGTTTTTGAGATTAGTGTGACATTAAAAACGTAATGTTATATGAATTTGGGGATGGAGTTTTTGTGGGGATAAACGGAGCTTTCTTCAGTCCATGGAGGAAGGTTCTTGGATCGAAACTGCTGCCGACTCATTCATTTATCAGATCCCTTTCTTTTCCGGGGGCATTTTGAGAGAGCGGGTTGATAAGCGGATGAAGCGGGAGCTGATATTATCCATGGAACGCTGCCCTTCCTTGGACTGAAGGGAGTTCCGGTATCCCTGCCTGAGGTAAAGGGTTATTACTTTTTATTTGCTCTTCTTCTGCTTGGTTCATGCACACAACTAAAACAATGTTTTGAGTGGCGTGGTTTAAAAGAGTATTTTGCTTTAATTCATGGTTATTGCCGCAAGATTTGCAGGACATTTTCTCATGGATAATTAATATTTCCATGAGAAAATGGATCCATATCAAAGCATATTGAAGGAGAAAAAGTGCTTCATGCAGTATGAATGATGGAGAGAAGCTCTGAAGGAGTTTATTATTGTATGCCTGACCTTCTTAGGAGAGTATGAAATCTGTTAAATGCTTTTGTTTACATGCATAGAGCTCTAAAAACTATAGGGTTTTACTGTGTTTCATCTCGTTTGAGAGCACAAGATCACTTGGACGAAGTATGCAACGAAACACGGACGGAGATGCTACAAATGTCAGATGATAAACCAGCATGGAAGCAAAGAGGAATTACAAGGTTGTGGAGACGAACAGTTTAGAGCGGAAGAGAGGAGGCAGGCGGAATCTGTAGATCCAAGCAAGAATAATTGAAAAGACCAGGTTTACTGAGCTGTAAGATTTGAGTGTTTTACAAGTGTGTTTCGAAATCTTTATCATTAAAACAATATGAACGCAAGTTTTTCATCTTGTTTTTATAAAATTTCTTCCTTATATGTGGCATATTTATTGTCATCATTATACTCTTCTTATGAAATTGTATTCTCATGGTCATCGTTTGACTGTACTGTGCATGGGTCATAATCGGCAAAGCCTCCGTCCGAGTACGTCAGTGATGAATCTTCACCCACTTAGCGAGGACTGTCAGTCACACTGGTCATGGACATTGCCATTCAACGCCGGTGGTATTCCTGTTGGAATTCAAAGCTAATAGGGAGATAATCTGATGATGGGTAAGCTCCCCTTGCACCTTGGCGTTTATTTATGTCAGTAAAAAGCTCTTTTGCTGTTCTTTGAGTGTCGTGTGACTAGTGGCATCTCATATTGTCAATTAAAACGTAAGCGTACTTTTACTGCCCGAAAATTTTAAGAGCAACTTTTTAATCTTGGGCAGCTGTATGCAGATAGTAGTTGGATCTAAATTTTCCTTTTGAGTATATGTGAGACCGATGATGTTATGAATACTGAGCGATTGGTGGTATCCTCCTTCACCCTAAATCAACAATAATGAAGAAATGAAGCCGAATAGGTTTGGTGGGCGTGAATTGAGGGATCCGTGGTCCCCTAATCAAACGGAATAGGTTTGGTGGGAGCAGCCCATGTGGTGAACCAATCCTGCATTTGTTAGTCACTAAAAATAGTGTGGTTGTGATCAATTGTCACGCTGATCAACAATGGTCAACAATAATGAATTGAAATAGGTTTGATGAAAGCATTCCATGTGATTTGAACCCTGCATTTATTAGGAATAGGTTTGGTGGGAGCAGCCCATGTGGTTTGAATCCTGCATTTGTTAGTCACTAAAAATAGTGTGGTTGTGATCAATTGTCACGCTGATCAACAATGGTCAACAATAATGAATTGAAATAGGTTTGATGAAAGCATTCCATGTGATTTGAACCCTGCATTTATTAGTTTACTAGTGTGGTTGTAACCAAGTATCCTATGTAACAAAAAAAAAACAAAAACATACTTCTTAAGCTTCTATATTCTATGTAACAAAAAAACAACAAACTACACCTTCACGCTTGCTTCAGTGTTTTCCTAATTTCTTTGGTGAAAGGTATTCTTTAAATTTGTATTTATATTATGAAGGATGTTTTTGACAATAACCACTAAAGTATCACAAGTTCAACTAAGCTCTAAATATATATATTTTTTTGTTGTAATATGGTATTAATCTTGTTCAAATAGAGTGGTAATATAGTTATGATTTAATAGGGAAGAAAAACTGTTTTAATTTTATATAATTAATTAAATAAATATATTTTAATATTTTTATTAGGAGTTATATATTATATTTTTGTTAAATTGGTTATATTGATTTGAATTTGTTTTAGTTGGTGGTTTTTTTGTTTTTGAAAACTTGGTTTACATGTATAATCAAATAAATAAACATATTTTAATATATATTAGATTGAAATGAGCTCTCTTGTATTACATTATTATCATGTTATCACAAAATCTCAATGGAGAATATGGTGGTATTGTATGACTAGGAGAGGTTTGAACCTAGGCCTCTCCATTAAGAGACAACTTCTTTTACCACTTCAACTAATGCATTTGGTCCATATTAATAATAATATGTTTGATTATTGTTTATTATTTATTTATTTTTATTAAAAATTTAAATTAAAACTAATCTATTTCATGAATACTACTTTCAATTGAAATTGTTCAAATATGTGTCATTTCTCACCCCTTCTAAAATCAAGCTATTACATATATATTGAAGATTGTAGAATATGGTTTTAGGTCAACTTCTACTTCCAAAAATAAGTGGTAAAGAAATCACTTTTACATCGTTAAATTGTAAAGGCCATCATGGTCCATTCATAGCAAAGATTTAAAGAACGAAGTGCTACGTGCAAGTTCAAATATAAAATGAATTAAAGTTACAAAGAAATATGCAAAACCAAGGTGGAGGCGGCAAAATATACTCTAAAATATGCTAAGTTAGATCCAAGTAAATCATCTCCAATATCCTTATAGTAGATATCAGTTTGTTGTAAAAAAATAAAACTAGCATAAAAGTTGTTGCTTGCAATTCAGGATTCTCAAGGAATCATAACAAATAAAACAATATAGAAAATATGCATTGCAATTTAGATATTTTAGAAGTTGTTGCTTGCAATTTAGGATTCTCAAGGAAGCATAATAAAGAAAATAACATGGAAAAATATGTATTGCACTTTAGAGTTTTAAGGAAATATAAGAAACTAAATACCAAGGACATTGTCGCTTTCTTAGGACAATATAAAAAATGAGGTAATCACAAAGTTGTGCCTTGCATAACCGATTTAAAAAAGTGAAAAAAAATCAATGAGGATGAAAGCATTCGTGGACATGGAAAACGGACAAGAAGACCATTAAAATAAGAACAAAGAGAAAAAGTAAACCCAAAGAGAGGTTGACTTGGAAAATCAAAAATAAATATCATAATGATTAACAAGAAGTGGGCTTACCCATAAATAAGAATAAAAAATAATTGTAAAGATGGTATCTTGGATATTAAAGATTTAATTGATCAAAAACAAAAAGTAAAAAAGAAGTTAATAAGATATTGTAGGATTGAATTTATTTTAACGTAAAAATTTGAAAAAAGTAGTGAAAATTGTAAGGAAGCAATAATTTTTTTTTTTGAAAATAGGGGAATGTTTAATAATTTAAGCTATAGAAGCTTTGGGAGACGTTGTAAAGATATGACACAATAAAAAGTGGGACATGGAAAGCTAGTAGAAGCAAGAATTAGTTGAGTTGCTAGTCTATTTTTATAGCAAAGAGGAAAATATGAAAAATGGAGCCATAAATGTATATGCTTCAAATATAGTTATCATTTGAGATAAATTTTGGAAGAACCATAGTTTATTCATTTCAAATCTAATGGTGTATTATAATATTTGTAAACTTGAAGTGGACTTCAATATAGTTCTATATCCTCAAAAAAATGGCTGATATTTCTAGTTGACTTAGACCAGTGGATGATTTTGATTCTTCGGTAAATTTAAATGGAGTTTGGGATGCTATTCTTTAAATCTCTCAATATTCATGGGTTGTTAAGTGTATTTAGTTATCTCGTTGGTAGAAGGATTGAACAAGTATTTGATATCTAATAGTTGGATATAACCAAAGTATACAATTTCTTTAGACATTTTGTTATGAGGGAATTCAAATCATAGGATTAATTTTTTGAGATATTACCTATACAATAATTATTATTCAAAATCATTTTCTTTTAAATATATATGGATCCAAGACCCTAATTTCTTGTAAATGGTTATGTTATGTTGGGTAAATCAATGTTTAAATGATCATATATGTACATAATTTTTCACATATAAAATATCTAAAGGGGTAGATGAAGGTATGGAATATCAAATCCTTTGGTAACATATATAAAAGAAAGGAGGAAGTTGATCTAAGATCAACAATTTACAAAAAAAAAAAAATAGTAAAAAACAATGAAATGAACAAATATGCTTGTGTGCAAGGACATCAATTAGTTTCTTATTATCATAAAAAACAATAAGACAAAGAGTTACATACAAGAAGACTTTAAAATGTTATAGAAATACTAAATCACTATATACAGTACAAAATAGATATTTTTATTCATTAAATAAAAATTATTTCAACTCTATATGGAATAATTATTAAATAGGAAAAATGGACGAGAAGGAATCAATTATTTTTAAGTTATTCTATAAAAAAAGTAGAATAAGGAGGCTTAGGGTGAGATTTTGTAAAACATTCACTCAAGTATCATGCAAGGATAGAATGAAATCTTGATGACAAAGATCATTATGAAGAAGCTACATGAATCAGTTTTCTCCTTCCATATTGATAAGTCACCTAGACTCAATGGCTTTCTTATATAATTTTTTAATTGGGATATGTTGAAAGGAAAAATAAGGCTATAGTAAGTGAAATTAATGTACCCTATATCACATTGGTTTTCAAAAAAGGTAATGGAATATTTTGATAATTTTTATCCCGTAAAAAGCCTTTGTAACATGAAATATAACATGGTTCCAAAAATGATGAGAACTAGATTGAAAAATATTCTAGATCCTATTGTACTAGAGGAACAAAATGGTTTTCTTCATGGCAAACAAAACCTTGAAGGTATTAAAATTATTAGGAGGTTATACATTCTCTTTAGTCTATAAAAGATAAATTATGCTTTTAAAATTGGATATGAATAAAGCACATTATAGGGTTTGTTTGAGTTTTCATACATGATATATTCAAAAAATTAGTTTCAACTATGGTTGGTGTGAATGGATTAGATGTTATTACAACAATTAAATTTTCTATTGTAATCAATAGACACCTAGTTGGATGCCTTGAATCATTTGATCCATTATCTTCTTAACTATTCATTGTTTTTCCAAGAACTTCAAAAAGACTCTCAAAGGAAAAGCTAGAATTTTAAATCAAAGTTATTAAGGTTGCAAAAGTTGCCCCTTCAATTTTGTTTCTAATTTTTTGATAATTTTTTTGTTTTATGTCATATTTCAATTAAAGGGACCATGGAATTTAAATCAATAATATCATGTTACGAGAAGGTTGTTGCATACTTGGTTAATGTGAGAAACTCTAAAATCCTTTTTATCAACATTGTACTTGATTTAAAATGAAACATTTTAAAGATTTTAGGTTTATAATTGGAAAACTGCCATCATATGTCTAGGTATTCCCTTTTTTAATAAAATAAAGAACAATTAGGACTCAATTTTGAATAAAGTGAAATATTGTCTGACTAGTTAGAATGAAAATTCTCAATATTTTCAAGCTGTGAACTCAATGCTTATACTTATCTTTCTAATATTGAATTTTGTTGAATCCCTTTTGACTCCCTAGATATGCTATGATCTTAATGAGATAAAATATTTTAGAATGAAATTCAACTCTAACACTTTTATAACATTTTTTTTTTTTGGTAATTATAATAATAGATTAATTGTGGGTTTTTATAAAGGATCCCAAAACCTTATGTACAAAATCAGCCTTGTTAAAAAATATTTCATGTCGGATGGCTGGGTAAATAGAGCAGTTCGTAAAAAAGACAAGGAAATACAAAATGCCCGAGGGCCCCAGAAGACGCGGATAGTCCTGGAAATCTTGATCTTGAAATACATTAAAACAGAATAATAGTTGAAGACAATATATCAACAAACTTTGGGAGAAGACCTATGATACAAATTCTTCATCATGAGGGAATATCTGCCTTGGCCAAACTGTCCACCTCGGTTGGGAAACGAGAACGCCAAACAACCGGGCACGTGGTCATCAGTCCTTTGTTGGCCAAGTGATCCGCCACCCGATTACCTTCTTTGTAGATGTGCCCCGCCTCCCACCTGGCGCACCGAGAGAGGAGCATCCTAGCCTCGAGGATGATATTCAGGACCCGCCACGACGGGTCTTTGGAGCCACGAAGGTAGTTGATAATGTTTAGAGAATCGCCTTCAATAATTAAAGGCCTAGGATCGATATGATCTGCAACCCTTTCAACACACCACGGGCTTTGGCAAAATGATTGGTCTGAGGGCCCAGATTTTCACAGTAGGCCAAGATCAGCTTCCCATTATGGTCCCTGACAAGCCCTCCAGAACCAGCGGGTCCCGGGTTGCCTTTAGCAGCCCCGTCAAAATTAAGTTTGATCCACCCCAAAGGAGGTTTGGTCCAAGTGACCTCCCTACGGCCATTCACTGAGTCAACTCTAGAAGAGGAGCCAAGGTCCAGTCTTTTGAAAATAATTGCCTCCCAAGGATTGTGAGGGTGGGAGCTGGGAATAGTTTTTGAATTCTCGACAGCAAAGGATAAGGCCCGTTGGGCAACATAGGGAGCCATTCTAGGGATCTTGTCGAAGACTCTAGCATTACGCTCTAGCCAAATTTGCCAGATGGAATGGTGAAAGGCAGCCTCACAAAGGAATCGAAGCTTAGAATTCTTAAAGGGCTTGGGCCATTGGAGGAAGGCGTCTTTAAGGGAGCGAGGGGAGCACAAGAGTACTTGGAAGGAAGACAACACACAGCTTAGGACCGAATGGGAAAAGGGGCAATGCAAAAATAAGTGATCGGATGTTTCACAGTCAACTAAGCAAAGATAGCACCTGTTGGGAATTGCAAGGCCTCTCTTGTGGAGATTGTCTATGGTAAGGGCTTTGTTATAAAAGGCAATCCAAGCAAAGTAATTTATCTTAGGAATAATCCCTTTGCTCCAAATTACTTTCCATCGGGGGTCCACAGTAGCCTCACACGATAGAATATCATAAGCAGACTTAACAGAAAATTGCCCATCCTGCGTGTTGCTCCAAATAATTCTATCGTCTCTTATGACCAAAGGAATTAACATCGATTGGAGGACACTGTACAAGAAATTCACCTCATTATCAAACCCATCCACCGTCAAAAGTTTCCACCGAGGGGGAAGGGAACTCCGATCAATGCAATCCGAAACCTTGAGATGACTGTTTGGATCAATCTGGGCCCTCAAGCCAGCCAAGTTCTGATTTACAGTGCAAGCTTCATCTGTAGCCCACCTGTCTCTCCAAAAAAGGATCGTGGATCCATCCCCCAAGATCCAACGAGCACCCTTGTTAATCACCGAATGACCTTGAAGCACCGTCTTCTAGAAAGTCGAAGCTTCATGAGGAGACTCAGCTTCCAGGAGAGAATTTTCCCCAAGATACTTTCTTTTAACTATATTGACCCATTTCGACGGTGCATTAATAAGAATTCTCCATGCATATTTGGCAATTAATGCAGTGTTCATGAGCCTGGATCTTCTCAATCCCATGCCCCCTTGGTCCTTTCGAAGGCAAACCTTATCCCATGCCACCAGAGGAATTTTGGATTTATCTTCGCTGCTGGACCAAAGAAAATTCCTTTGAATCTGCTCGATTTTGGAATGGATAAACACAGGAATCATGAAAACAGACATGAAATAGGTGGGAATTCCTTGAAGACAGGCTTTGGTGAGGGTTGCCTTCCCAGCTTGAGATAGCAATTTGCCTTTCCAAGTGCTAAGTTTTTTATGAAGCCGTTCCAAAATTGAATTCCAGATGTTCCCACCACCTCGCCCATTGCAAACTAGCGGCAACCCCAAATAAGTTGCAGGCAGGGAATCAATAGTGCATTCGAGGATTCTGGCAATGCGAATTTGCCTACCTAGAGGGGTATTAACAAAATAAATTTTGCTCTTCAAATAATTAACTTTTTGGCCAAAAGCCTTCTCATACCGGGACAGAATGCGCTTGATAGATTTGTCCTGAGTGACAGACGCTCCAGTGGATATGAGTGTGTCATCCACAAATTGTTGGTGAGTGACAGGATCAAATCTATAAGTAGGCAGAATGCCAAAAATCTTGCTTCGGTGGAGGGCTTCATTCAAAGACCAGCTAAGGACCTCTGCCAAAAGAATGAATAAAATAGGAGACAAAGGATCACCTTGTCTGAGGCCGCAAGCACTCTGGAAGAATCCAGTGGGGGACCCGTTGATCAACACAAAAAAGGATGGAGTGGAAATGCAACTGTTCACAAGGTCAATCCAGTGATGATGGAAGCCCAACTTGCAAAGGACAGCACAGAGGAACCTCCTATCCACTCTGTCAAAAGCTTTATTCATGTCTAGTTTAAGGAAAAGCACAACATTCTTGGAACATTGGGCAGTATGGAGGGTTTCGTGAATAGTAATGACGTCGTCAAGGATATTTCTACCCTTAACGGTGCTCCCCTGAGCTGGACCTACCAAAGAGGGGAGGAGGGATCTCAGACGATTGGCAATGGTCTTGGTAAGAATCTTGTAGAAAACATTACAGAGGCTTATGGGACGATAGTTAGAAAAACTTTTACAGGTGGCAACTTAGGAATGAGAGCTAGGAAGGTAGCGTTGAGCTTCGGATGGATGGATCTTGATGCTTGGATTTCTAAGATAGCCTCGCAGACATCAGGCCCCATAACATCCCACATAACTTGAAAGAATCGGGGGGAACCCATCAGGCCCGGGGGCCTTATCTGGTTGCATGGAAAAAAGAGCATCCTTAATCTTGGAATGGGAAAAAGGTTCCAAGAGTTTAATACTTGCCTCATGGGGGACTTTGGTAGGGAAATTAGCAAGCAAGGATTTATGAACTTGGAGGATGCTATCAGGAGGAGCACCCAACAAATCCTGGAAGAAATCGACTGCTTCGCTTCAAATTTCCTCAATCTCCTTGGTAGTGTGCCCATCCTTACACAACACCTGTCTGATCTTGTTGGTCCCCCTGTGTCTCATGGTAGACGCATAGAAAAACTTTGAATTTGAATCACCGCTCTTCAGCCAGAGATCCTTGGGCTTCTGACGCCAAAACGTTTCCTCACTGGCAAGAATGGAATGATAGTCCACCAGGAGGCTCCGTTCCTCCTCTCTAAGGCCTTTAGAATACCCTTCGACCTCCATATTTTCCTCTAAACTCTTCAAGCGCTCAGAGATGGACCTTTTAGACTCAAAAATGTTGCCAAAAACCTCCTTATTCCACGCCTTTAAGTTCTTTTTAATCATCTTAAGTTTTAGGGCCAGTCTTTTGGACGCTGAACCAACCACTATCACCTACCACCATTTCAAAACCAACTATTTGAAATCCTTGTGGGAAATCCACATGGACTCAAATCTAAAAGGGATCTTAAACCTAGGCCTGCCAGTGGCTTCTAACAGAATGGGATTATGGTCCGACCCAATTCTTGGCAAAGCTGAGAGAGTTGCAACGTCGAGGAAGGGAATAACTTTGTGGGAAATGAGGAATCGATCGAGCTTGACCTGGATGAGATTGCTCCTAATCCTCCTATTGCTCCAGGTGAAGGACACTCCCTTAAGTTCGATGTCTAGTAGATTATTAGACGAAACAAAATCTCTGAAATCCTCCATGCTACGGCTGGCCATCTCAGCACCTCCCTTCTTTTCAGAGGGATGAAGAGGGCAATTGAAATCCCCTCCCAAAACCCATGGGAAGTCACCAAAACTTTCCCTCATCAGAGAGATGGTTTTCCATAACTTAGCTCACTCTAAAAAATTATCAACCTTGGAGTGAAACAGGACATTTATAGTCCTGCTGGAAGCCGATAGAAGACTACCCTCAACCTTATCAGAGTCCCACAACACCATGAGACCACCTGCAGAACCTAATGCAGGGCTGGAAAGGAATTTGGCCTTGGCCCAAATGGCCCTGGCAACCTTGACAGAGGCAGAGGCATCAGATTTAGTCTCCTGCAAAATGAGGATGGATGGGTTAGACTTCTTTCGAAGATCAGCCACCACCCTACATTTGGCCGCTCCGTTAAGACCTCTCACATTCCATGAGAGGATTTTCATCTAGACATTTTAAAGACTTTCTTGCCTCCCTTTCCCTATTAGATGGAAGGTTTTAATCACCCACCAGGGAGTTGAAATCTTCTTGAAAAAGCAACCGTTGGGATCCATTTGTAATGTCTGCTGGCGTTTCCTTATCCCTTCTTTCTTTGTTAGGAGGTCACCCTTGTTTTCTTTCACAGCTGAAATCCACCCCTTGCTTCCGACTTCTAGTGTTTCATGGACTAATGTTGCCATGCTGTTCGTCCCTCTTGCCCAGAAGATACTCTTCTAGCAGGTACTCGGGAGGTTTCTAGTTTTGAAAAATAAGGGAATCAGCCTGAGTAGACATACGAGAAGGAGACTGATCCTTTTCCACTTGAGGTTCTGGTTGGGAACTTGCATTGCACAAAAATGCATCCAACTCGGGGAGAACCCTAGAAGGATCTAGAGACTCAGGCACTGTCGCTACAGGGTGTTTCGGTTGTTTTCCTTCTTGCTTCGAGGGGTTGCCAGAAGCCCCACCCTTCATCCCCGACTTTTGAAGAGGACAATTTGACTGAAGATGCCCCTGGGAACTGCATCGGGGGCAAAAGGCCGATCTATTTTCATAGTTAATGACTTGCTTATGAAGAATGGAGCCTCTAGACCGAAGAGTGATGGAGGATGGAAGGTTCGCCTCCAAATCTGCCATGACATAGAAGCGAGCTTGGACAAATCTAGTTTGGGCCCGAGTGGGAGGGTCAATGGTGACCAACTCACCAATGGAACGAGCGATACCCCTAATAACATTTTCATGCTAGCAAAAAATGGGAAGGTTCGGCAGCCTAACCCATATTGGGGAAATATTAATACTCTAGGTTTCGGGGTTAAAATCCATCCCCCACTTCCTAAGAAAGAGACTCCTGCGTCCTAGAAACCAAGGGCCCCCAGCCAAAATTTTACAGTAATCCTTCGCATTATTCAGCCTAATTACGAAAAAACCCTGGGATAGGGTAGCCAGCTCCATATGACCTGAGATCCACCATTTTCCTGCTACCCACCTGTGGATGGTCTCCATATCGAGACGCCCTCCAATAAACTTCCCGATTAGGGTAAATTTTTTAAATTCGACGAAACTTGATAGGATTTCCTCCGGGATGTCCAGTTCATCCCCAAACGGAAAGAGGTCCTTAGTGAAAATACCATTTGGGGTTTCAGAAGCCGCTACCTCTGCATATGATTTCTATTGGCAGTCTCTCCCTTTGTCAGGCGGATCCTTCCCGCGTCTGCTTGCATCTTCGGGTAACTTCGTCGAGCCTCCATTCTCTGAATGCCCTCCCTCTACCTTGTTGTGGCCCTCCAACTTGTCGGTGCCCAAGTTCACAGTGCTGGCGCTCTCGCTCCCGTGCCCTCCCGCCGCTACCTTCCCTCTCATCGCTGCCCTACTTTAAAGTATTTTGAATCAGCATCCTAGAATTTATCCTCTTATTTCACTTTTATAACATTTTATCTCTTCTTGTAGAAAGCTTTTTAGAAATGCAATTTCAAAGATAAGAGTTCAATATCTTTAGTTGGATTGTATTATGTCCTTCTAAATCAATCTTCCAACTATAATTTTGATGCAAGCAATATCTTAATCTCTTCACTCCCTTTGATCAATGCTTATGGAAAATTCTTAAACTTTTAATATGTAAGTTTTGATGTAGAATTCCTTTTCTCTCCCAAGTTTAGAATTTTTAGTAAGTTTATATGTTTGCAAATACTAATATTATGACTCCTTGTTTCAATATTTGCAAATACTTGAAGCAATAATGAAAAATAATTGAAATGCTTCTACTTTGTATTATGTTCTTAAGATAATCAATCTTCTTTCTAGGGATTCTTACAACTCCTTATAACTCCTACTATTTAATAACCCTAGAGTATTATCCTTAGCTGATATCAACCTTAGAAATATGGACCTTAATCCCACTTTCAATCTTGCAATAATCTTGAAGTGTATTCTTACCTTCCAAGCGCTGAGTTTGATGTGCAATATGACTATAATAAATACAATTTCCAGAGTAGTAATGGTTGGTAGTTGAATCCTTTCTTTTTACATATGTGCTCTATGATCGTAGCTTCATTGTCTATGTTCTTCCTTGCTCTTCGATCCTTGAGCTATTTGTTCTCCTTACATGCACTTTGGACCTTGTCTTCTTTAAAATGTATTGCTCCCACTATCGAGTGTTTTATACACACACACACACACACACACACACACATATATATATATATATGAGTTTATTATGTATCTCTCTCTTCTTGGTTCTGACTGCAATGCAAGGTAAATGGTACCAAGTTATTCTTAACGTCTTTGATGCACCTTCAAAATTCAATGACTTTGCCAAGTGATGCTAATACCCTTTGCTTTCCATTTCAACATTCTAATGGTAGGTACCTTATCCAATACCTCCTTTAGAGAGTTATGTAATTGATGATTTTTGCTTATTTGCAGTCTCTTCATTGTGCACCTAGGATATCTTCAACATGTGGTTTCTATTCTCTTGATTACATGAAATGTGTCTTATCTACATGGCAGGTGTTCTCTTCTATTATCGCCCTAATATCCAACATCTTATTCCAACTTGTTTTAATGCTCGCTTCACTACAATTCTTGATGCAATTCTTTGTTGTTTGTGAATAACTTCATCTCCTTCTTATTTCTAGACACTCGATGATGCTACAACAGTTCTGTGGTGCTCAACTAGTGGATTTGATACCTCAAATATTTTTGTGCTTAGCTGACTATTCGTCTAAGATAGGACTTTGGTAAAGCACCTTCAATTTCACCTTGCAATGTGTTGTCATTTTGTTGTCTCTTCTACGTTGATATGCATTGAAAGATAGCCTTCTTTAGTAGATGTTTTAGTGTAATATTTTTATGTAGATATCTAGTATATGATAACCTCCTTATGTGGAACCTTATGTTGTAGGTAAATTCTTTCATGGGGACTAGATATAACAATGAATATGGTGTATTTAGACACCTTGAACTTTGATTAGTGTGACCCCTTCGATTGCTTTCTTCCCAACTCAAAGTTGGCACCTGTGATCATTGAGCTGGCCACTTTGAAGATGTGTCTTGCAGGCTATTATAGTGTCCTTATGACACTTTGTCTTTTGCCTTCTTCCAATATAGGGTAGATGATGAAAAATAAATGCTTATAGCAATCTGATTTTCCCTACTATTTGAGACTATCCTTTCTTCTTTCAATGTTTCTTAACTTGTCTCCCTTTCCTTGGAGATACTTATCATTTAGATCTTTCTTGAATAGCTCTAGTAATATTTTATGAAAACATAGAGTAGAATGATTTAGATGTTTGCCTCCCTATGCTCTCAAATGGAGCCTCTTGACTTCTTGAAACGTAGGCTTCTACTTCCTTTACTGGCTGATATAGATTGAAGCCAATGTTGCCTTCTATCCTTTGGAAATACCTTCCTTGCTTGGTTTTGTTTGCACTAATAAATCTAAGCTTTCAATATTGTATTTTGCACTATAGAAAATGCAAATATGTAGAGTCTTATTTTACATAGAATAAGCAATAGAATGATGATATGTTTCTTTCTCTCGAAATATATCTTTCTATTATGTTTTCTATGTGCAAGTTTGAACGTTGAAGACTATAAATTTTGCACTTATATTGAAGACTTGAAGTGAATACTATTCTATATAACCCTTGAAACTTTTAAATCGGTGCTTTATAATTTTAATAAAAATCCAAATATAAAAGCTCAACTAATGAACTTTTGCACCTTTTGTTGCATACCTTTTTCCTTGTAGATGATGATGATGATAGTGACTTTGGTCACTTAAATTTGCTACCTTTTGTAGATGATATTGTAGCTCTTTTAGGATGTCCAAAATAGATCTCTTGCTCACCTCTTGCAACTTCAATACTTCACTAATATGCAACCCAATACTGTAACTTGGTAGCTTAAATGCTCCTTCAGAATGCACCTCTAAAATCTGATCTTTAGTAGCTACTAATGCTGCCCAAATTGCTACCTTTTTTTGTCCTCAAATCTGAAAAATTTCATATTGTAAATTAGTCAATACCTTCACTGAAATGTTGTCCTTTAATTCCAAAAATTTGGTAGGATACTCTTCCAAATCGTACCTGATATGTTCACTCAATAACCCTTCAATGATGGTCCCAAAATTTCTCAGATTTGGTGGTTCTTCTATCTTCTTTCTCTTGCTGAATTATAACTTCAAACTAGATCTGATCCTCAAACAATTTGATAATATTGAGATCTATTCTAAACTACCTTAAAATTTGACAATCTTCTTACCAAGCCTTCTCCTTTGGGCTTGTTATCAGATGGAGATAATTGTCCTAATTCCTTAGCTATCATGAGCTTCTCCCTTGGTAGTAATTTCTCCAATGAGTTCTTCTAGGATATCCTTCAATGACACTCACCAAGCCTTCTTGTTTCTCCTTGATACCTCTCCAAGGTCCAAAATTATAGCTTCAAAACCTTCAATGAGGCCTTCCTTGACCTCTTCAATCTTGAACTATGAAATTTTTGTAGTGAGATCTTCTAGGATCTCTTGAATCTGTTGCTACTAAAATATACAATAGAACTTTTTGTTAGTTCTTCTCAATGCTCAATATTCCACTATGGAAGTTCTTCAATAGGGTGCTATATGGACCTCTTCGTCAATGTGAAGTTTTCAATATTCAATGGAGATCACAAATATCCAATCTTCACTAGGACTCTTCTCCTTGAATCTCTTATTCCTTTAATGAGGTATTCTTTCTAGGACCTCCCTCCTAGATTTTTAATCTTCAATGTGGCTTCCTTAGCCACTAGATCTGATGCAAGAGCATCCGGAGGCAAAGCTGGCAATCTTGCGTCACCCAAAATGTATTTTTTTTTCTTAAGTACTAAAACTATCGCGATATCGTGACGCTTTTTGAAGAAGGGCACCAGCGGGCCAAACCGTCGCGATATCGCGACGTATTTTTGAAAAGCACAGTCGGGACGCCAAACTGTCGCGAAATCGCGACATTTCTGAAGACGCACGGTCGGGACGCCAAACTGTCGCGAAATCACGACATTTCTAAAGCAGCGCAGTCGGGATGCCAAACTATCGTGAAATCGTGACATTTCTGAAGACGCACGGTCGGGACGCCAAACTGTCACGAAATCGTGACATTTCTAAAGCAGCGCAGTCGGGACGCCAAACTGTCGTGAAATCGTGACATTTCTGAAGACGCACGATCGGGACGCCAAACTGTCACGAAATCATGACATTTCTAAAGCAGCGCAGTCGGGACGCCAAACTGTCGTGAAATCGTGACATTTCTGAAGACGCACGGTCGGGACGCCAAACTGTCGCGAAATCGTGACATTTCTGTTGCAACGTGGTCTGGACGCACAGTGGTCACGAAATCGCGACACTTCCGATCCAAGGACGTACGGAATGAAAAGATGTCACGAAATCATGACATATCCGGGGGCAAGGTTCCACAATGCAAAGATGTCACGAAATCGTGACATGTCGCGGTTTCGCGGCCCAAGGGAGGAAGGCGAGTAAGAAAGGCCTAGACATCGCGATATCGCGACGTGTAGCGGAATCGCGGTCTCAAGGAGGAGAGAGAAGCCTAACGTCAAAACGTCGCGATATCGCGACCAAAGAGGAGAGAGAAAGTGCTAGGGCAAATACGTCGTGATATCGCGACAGGACGCTCACGACATTGACCAGCCGGTGACTGCAGGGACCAGTGCAGAGGGACACGTGGCGTGAAGTTACAGGTGGCCCGAGAGTATGAAGCGGTTACAGGAAGCATGGCAACAGGACACGTGGCATCAACTGCAAACGACCATGGCGCATTCTTATGAATGATTGACTTGGCAGTGGATCAACAGGTGGCTGCAGGGCATACCGCCACTACAGGCTATGATGTTTTGATGCACCTGGCAGCATCATGCAGGCGGGACAGAGCATTCGTGCGGGCGGTATGGGGAGTCTCGCATTCAAGTAATGATGGTCCAAAGAGAGTCGGGCCTGGGGGATGAAAAGGACCCACACTTTGCGTAATGAAAAGGAGGTGGCGGCCGAGGAGAAGAGGGCATGCATTGTATTTAAAAAAAGAAAAAGACCTTTTGGAGGGGGGATTGATTTTTTTGGGTATGTAAGGAGAGACCTCTGTTTTAATGAAACGGGCTGAAATTTTGTCTGTGCATGGTTAATTCTGCATTCTTGCTGTGTGTTGTGTGCGGTCCTATACCAAGTGGTATCAGAGCAGGTTGGTTCTGAGAGTGCAAACCGATCGCCGAACAGAGAGGCAGTTTGCGCCAGGACCGTGGTTGTGGGGTTGTGAAGAAGAAGCAAGATGCCTCCGTGAAGAGACCATGGTGGTATAAGGCACAGACGAGCAAGAAGGGAGGAGGTCGATTTGAGAGCCCTGCAGAGGCAAGTTGAGGCTCTACAAGAGGAAATTAGAAGAGGAGTCGAGCCGAGAAGGGAAGAACCCAGCGAAGATGAAGTGTGGGAAGAAGAAGTTCCATCTGAGGATGAAGAGGCTTTGGAGCCAGTAGAGGCTAGGATGTACAGGGCTATCTCCCAGATTGGGAAGAAGCCAAAATTTGACGTCTCGACTTACTCTGGAAACCTCAACCCTGAGGAATTAATAGACTGGATCAACGACATGGAGGAGTACTTCGAATACGAAGAGATCGCAGATCCAAATCGGATCAAATTCGCAAAAACCAAGCTGAAGGGGCATGCTAGCATCTGGTGGAAAGGAGTGCAGTTAGAAAGAAACAGAAGGGGAAAGGAAAGGATCACCAGATGGGATAGGATGGTAGAGAAACTAAAGAGGCAGTTCATCCCTACAGATTATGAGCTGGATTTATTGAAGAAAATGCAGTCTTCGACAGGCTAGTAAGTCTGTCAAGGAATATACAGAGGAGTTCTACCAGATTTCAATCAGAACCGGCCATTCGGAGGCGAACAAAGAGAAGGTCGCACGTTACATAAATGGATTGCGAACCAGCATTCAAGAAGAGCTGGGGCTGGTTAGAATGAGCACAGTGGAGGATGCATATCAGTTTGCATTAAAAGTGGAAGAGAAACTAAATAGAAGGTTTGATGGCAAGCAGAGAGGGAAGGATAGGGGTGGAAGAGCTAGTGGAAGAGGCAGTGGTGGAAGATACAAAGATTTTGGAAAAGCTGCGGAAGCTAGTAGCAGCCAGAAACAGAAAGAGGTGAGAGAAGAGGATGACCGACACCCACGCAATCAGAGCAACAACTACCCAAGAGGAAGAGGTAGGTCTGGGCGAGGGTTTGGAAGAGGTGTTTTTAGAGGAACCTGCTTCAACTGCGGTGAAGAAGGACACAGGGCATACAACTGCCCACAGCATCAAGAGAGGCCAAATCGAAGACCTGAGGGTTAGGCCCAAGCTGCTGTAGTAGACGAAGGTGTAGAGTCTGAGCATTCAGAGGAAGAAGAAAGAGGGGAAACCATGATTATCAGAAGAGTCTTGCTGAATGAAGAAGAAAAGGTAGACCAAAGGAACAACTTGTTTCGAACAAGATGCAAGTGCGTAGGCAAGGTCTGTAATATCATCATTGATAATGGAAGCACTGACAATTTGGTTTTCGAGGAAATGGTTTCCAAGCTACGGTTGGAAAGGAGAAAACACCCGCACCCTTATCGGATTGCATGGCTGCAAAAGGACCATCGGGCACTAGTAAGCGAGCAATGTCTGGTGAAGTTCAATATTGGAACTTACCGAGATGAGGTTTTATGTGACATCTTACCTATGGATGCATGTCACTTGCTGCTTGGGAGACCTTGGCAGTTTGACCGAAGTGTTGTTCATGATGGTCGAGCCAACACATATTCTCTATCAAAGAATGGAGTTCGCCATAAGTTAAAACCCCTGAAAGAGGCGGATGAGAAAGTATGCAGCAGTGCATGAGTCTGTCTAGTTGATGGCAGAAGATTCTTGGAAGGCACGAAGCCGGATCATGTGTGTTATGCTATAATCCCCAGAGTTAGGGAAGAAGGATGCAAGGAGATTCCAATGGAAGTCATGGGAATGTTAGAAGAATTCCACGATATCATTTTTGACAATGTTCTTGAAGGTTTACCACCTGTTAGGAGGATCAGTCATCACATCGACTTGGTGCCTGGATCGAGCTTGCCAAACAAGGCCGCACATCGAATGACACCGATGGAAACTGAAGAATTAAATCGGCAAGTTCAAGATCTATTGAAGAAAGGCCTGATAAGGGAGAGTCTTAGTCCTTGTGCTGTACCGTTAGTATTAGCACCCAAGAAGGATGGAGAATGGAGGATGTGCACCGACTCTCGGGCAATCAACAAGATCACCATTAAATACAGGTTTCCTCTGTCGAGAATGGATGATATCATGGACTGCTTGAGTGGAGCTGAGTACTTCACAAAAATTGATTTGAAAAGTGGATACCATCAGATCCGCATTAGAGAAGGGGATGAATGGAAGACAGCTTTCAAAACCAGAGAAGGGTTGTATGAGTGGTTGGTTATGCCATTTGGATTAACCAATGCACCTAGTACCTTTATGAGGTTAATGAATGAAGTTCCGAAGGAATTTTTGGGCAAATTTGTTATTGTTTACTTGGATGATATACTGATTTTTAGCAGAACCTTAGAGGAGCACGATGCACATCAGGAAGGTTCTTGAGAAACTGCGGGAGGAGCAGTTATTGATCAATATGAAGAAGTGCAACTTTGTGAAGAAGGAGGCTGGTATACACGGGATTTGTCATATCAGTAAATGGTATCAAGATGGACCCTGAAAAGGTGAAGGCTATCCTTGAATGGCTTGTCCCAAGGAGTGTGACCGAGGTTAGATCATTTCATGGTCTGGCCAGTTTCTACAAAAAATTTATTAGAAACTTCAGCAGTATTTGTGCATCTCTTATTGAGACAATGAAGGGAAACAAGAATGAATTCCAGTGGACGAGTTGGAGCCAATAAAAGCTTTGCTATGCTTGAAGAAGAAGGTCACTGAGCAACCCATTTTAGCACTTCCATATTTCAATAAGGTGTTTCGGGTAGACTGCGATGCGAGTGGCAGTGCGATAGGAGCTGTCTTGAGCCAAGAAGGTAGGCCTGTAGCTTATTTCAGCGAGAAGCTCAATGATGCCAGGAGAAAATATTCGGTATATGATCAAGAGTTTTACGCCATAGTTCAAGCACTCAAGAAATGGAGGCACTATCTGTTGCCGAAAGAGTTTGTTCTCTATACCGACCATCAAGCGCTGCAGTTTATTAACAGTCAGGGAAAATTGAATCAGAGACACCTAAAATGGGTAGAGTTCCTGCAGAGCTATACCTTTGTGTTGAAGCATCGAAGTGGAAGATCCAATAGGGTGGCAGATGCATTGAGTAGGAGGCAATGTCTGATGACAGAAATGAGAGTGGAGGTTGTAGGGTTTGCTGAGCTCAAGAACTTATACCCTGCAGACCCCGATTTCGTAGAAGCTTGGAAAGCCTGCACTGCGCCTGTTGCGTTGGACAGGACTAGATGGTTAGATTACCTGATTCAAGATGAAATGTTGTTTAAGGGGAATCAATTGTGCATTCCAAGGAGCTCAATGAGAGAGAACCTCATTAAAGAAAAGCACAGTGGGGGTTTAGCTGGACACTTTGGCCGTGACAAGACCATCTCATTGGTTAGTGAAAACTATTACTGGCCACAATTGCAGCAGGATGTGGCAAAGTTTGTGCGAGTTGCGGGATTTGCCGGATGGCAAAGGGCGTGAGGCGACCCTACTGGTTTGTATCAACCACTACCTATACCTGAGCGGCCGTGGGAAGATATTAGTATGGATTTTGTGCTCGGTTTACCCAGGACGCAGAGGGGGCACGATTCCATATTTGTGGTAGTGGACAGATTTTCAAAAATGGCACATTTTATCCCGTGCCAGAAGACTAGCGATGCGGTCCATGTAGCTGGTCTGTTCTTTAAGGAAGTGGTACGCCTTCATGGGCTACCAAGAAGCATTGTGTCGGACAGGGATACCAAGTTTGTAGGTTATTTTTGGAAGACCCTATGGAAGAAGCTGAGGACGGAGTTAAAGTTCAGTTCTGCTTACCACCCACAAACAGATGGCCAAACAGAGGTGGTTAATCGGAGTTTGGGCAACCTACTGCGATGCTTGGTAGGGGACAAGCCCAAGGGATGGGATCTAATTCTGTCGCAAGCTGAGTTTGCGTATAACAGCTCGGTCAATCGGAGTACCAACAAGTCACCATTCCAGATTATCTATGGGAGCAGCCCACGAAACGCTTCAGAGTTAAGAAGGCTGGAGACAAGGGAGAAATGCAGTGTTGAGGCAGAAGACTTTGCCGAACACTTGAAAGGAGTGCATGAGGAAGTGACAAGACACATTGCCGAGATGAATGCTCAATATAAGGCGAGGGCGGATCAAAAACGCAGAGCTAAGGAGTTCCAAGTAGGAGATTCTGTCATGGTCCATCTGCGGAAGGAACGGTTCCCTACCAAGACATACAACAAACTCAAAATGAAGAAATTTGGGCCATGCAAAATCATTGGCAAACGGGATTCGGGTAATGCCTACGAGGTGGAGTTACCAAGTGAACTTAACATCTCCCCCATGTTTAACATCTCAGATTTGGTTGAGTATCATGAAGGAGAAAGCAGTGAGATACCCAATCCAGAGTTATGGAGCATTCCAGCAGCCATCCCAGTTGTGGACGAGATAGAAGAAGTTACGGATATGCGTGAGGGCCGGAGTACTCGGAACAGGAGTTATTATGAGTATTTAATCAAATGGAAGGGCCGACCCATAGAAGATGCGACTTGGCTATCCAAGGCGGAGGTTGATCGTTTGGGTCTACCTCAGTCAAATCAGAAGTGAGGTCACTTCTCAAACCCACCCTGAGTGTACGATGCAGGAGCATCCGGAGGCAAAGTTGGCAATCTTGCGTCACCCAAAATGTATTTTTTTTCTTAAGTACTAAAACTGTCGCGATATCGCGATGCTTTTTGAAGAAGGGCACCAGCGGGCCAAACCGTCGCGATATCGCGACGTATTTTTGAAAAGCACAGTCGGGACGCCAAACTGTCGCGAAATCGTGACATTTTTGAAGACGCACGGTCGGGACGCCAAACTATCACGAAATCGTGACATTTCTAAAGCAGCGCAGTCGGGACGCCAAACTATCGCGAAATCGTGACATTTCTGAAGACGCACGGTCGGGATGCCAAACTATCGTGAAATCATGACATTTCTAAAGCAGCGCAGTCGGGACGCCAAACTGTCGCGAAATCGTGACATTTCTGAAGACGCACGGTCGGGACGCCAAACTGTCATGAAATCGTGACATTTCTAAAGCAGCGCAGTCGGGACGCCAAAATGTCGTGAAATCGTGACATTTCTGAAGACGCACGGTCGGGACGCCAAACTGTCGCGAAATCATGACATTTTTGTTGCAACGTGGTCTGGACGCACAGTGGTCGCGAAATCGCGACACTTCCGATCCAAGGACGTACGAAATGAAAATATGTCACGAAATCGTGACATATCCGAGGGCAAGGTTCCACAATGCAAAGATGTCACGAAATCGTGACATGTCGCGGTTTCGCGGCCCAAGGGAGGAAGGCGAGTAAGAAAGGCCTAGACGTCGCGATATCGCGACGTGTAGCGGAATCGCGGTCTCAAGGAGGAGAGAGAAGCCTAACGTCAAAACGTCGTGATATCGCGACCAAAGAGGAGAGAGAAAGTGTTGGGGCAAATACGTCGCGATATCGCGACAGGACGCTCACGACATTGACCAGCCGGTGACTGCAGGGACCAGTGCAGAGGGACACGTGGCGTGAAGTTACGGGTGGCCCGAGAGTATGAAGCGGTTACGGGAAGCATGGCAACAGGACACGTGGCATCAGCTGCAAACGACCATGGCGCATTCTTATGAATGATTGACTTGGCGAGTGGATCAACGAGCGGTCGCAGGGCATACCGCCACTACGAGGCTATGATGTTTTGATGCACCTAGCAGCATCATGCAGGCGGGACAGAGCATTCGTGCGGGCGGTATGGGGAGTCTCGCATTCAAGTAATGATGGTCCAAAGAGAGTCGGGCCTGGGGGATGAAAAGGACCCGCACTTTGCGTAATGAAAAGGAGGTGGCGGCCGAGGAGAAGAGGGCATGCATTGTATTTAAAAAAAAAAAAAAGACCTTTTGGAGGGGGGATTGATTTTTTTGGGTATGTAAGGAGAGACCTCTGTTTTAATGAAACGGGCTGAAATTTCGTCTGTGCATGGTTAATTCTGCATTCTTGCTGTGTGTTGTGTGCGGTCCTATACCAAGATCTCTCCTCAATATTTCAACTAGGAGTCTTCAATATGCAAATATCTCAATGAGATATTTATCCTTAGGCCTCCAAATATTCAATATTTATTTTTTTGCAATAAATAATTAATCCTTGCACAAGGAAAGTACATCGAATTTCAAGAAATAAAGATGAAGTTCTTCTCTATCTATTGTAGGAAGCTTCCCAAATTTTGAGAGTTAATTTTATGCAACAAGAAAAACTTAGATGATAGTAATCCAATAATATTTCCAACACCCATTTTTTTATGCAATAAAATATTAGCAATGATAATAAAAATTTCCATGACTCTATAGAAAATAATCTTCACTAGTTGGATTGCCAATCTAGTGGATGCAATACTAGGTTCTAGTCTTCACAATATTTTGCAACTCTTGGAAAAACTCTAGCCAACTCTTATCAATCAATCATGTGGCTTTATCTACTTCCTATTATTCTACCTAGAGATTCTTCTATAAAAAATCTATTGTGATGGTATTTGCATGCAGTGGCATACAATGGTTGATCTGGATTGCAAATACTCAATAATATCAATGGTGATTGCTTGTGGTTTTATTTTGATCCACTATGGCTCTGATACCATTGTTAGCTTTTGGAGCCTTAAAATTAAAGGAAATGCAATCACAAGTATTGAAATAATCATACAATATTATAACTATGATAATGAAAACTTAACATGCATGAAAATATGATAGGAAACTTCATACAATGCTCTAGAAATACTCATATAAGAAAGCTCACAAAACTTACAATGCTCTTCTAATGGAGTTTACAACCACTCCATATTAACAAAATAGAGCTACATTGTGACTACTACTACTCTAATTTATGAACTCAAAAATCCTCTCCATAAACACTCACAATGAAGCCTTTATATAGGAATATAGATTCCTTACCTCTTACTCAACCCTAAGACTCATGTACATGTGGACTACATGCACATTTACATCATTGCACATTCTAACACTTGTGCATTTATTAATTTGCTTTATTAAACTATTTATCTCCTAAAATAATATTAATCTAAATATGTACCCATGAAGGTACATTAGTAAAGAACCAAATGAAGTAATATATTTCAACATTGACGAAGATATTAGTGGTCTTTCCTCACTAAGGTATCAAAAATTTCTCTAGTTCTATTGTCATCTAGTTTTATTGCTATTTCTATAATGGCTTGGAATGATCAATTAATGCTAATTATTCCAAGTCCAATATTGAAAAACTAATCAAGTTTTGATTCTAATACCTATGGCTATTGTGCAACCATTTCTAAGCATTCATTAGGCCATCATGGAAAAAATAATGGGCTCCTCCATCATTACTATTGTTTGATTTTTGCTTTGATGAATCTTATCAAACATGGTCATAGCTTCTATGCTATTTATGAGTCCATTTTATATAAAAAATATTTCTTTGTCTTCAAGGCAACTACTCATTCATTGATATTTTTGTTTGTGATCTTACCCCTTGCATATTTTTCTATGGTGAAACCATGAATGTATGGTTGTACTTCATCTGTTCATAAAACTTGATAATCAATTGCTCCTACCTTATAAAATTTTATACGTTCTTCATTTTATCTATAAATATGGGCAATGGACCTATTTACAATGTCCCATACTTCTTTGAATTCTAACAGAATTATGTTTTTGGTATTCCAAGTAGAATAGTTGTCATCTTGTAGTACCAGGGAAATAAGAACTTTGGTGCACCACTAACCATATTAAATCTTCATAAAAATAGAAAATTTCAATTTAATTGGACTATCCTTGAAAAATTATATTTGACAAGTATATATAAGCCTATACTTGTGAATGCCTCTACTTACGATAAAATAGTGTCTTGTGAATAAAAATAAATAGAGGGAATATTCTTCCTCTAGGAAATATATTTTGAAACATTCCAAAGAATATTATATGGCTTTTTTCCTTTTCACCTACATCAATAAAGAAAGGAGAAAAACTCTTATAGAGTTCAATTATCTTTTTTGGGAGAATATTACATTATTTCGTACATGCTAATGTACCCCCATGGTACCTTTATGGTACAATTGTAAATATGTAATATATTAGAGTGTAAGTATATAGTTTAGAAGTGTGATTATATTTCTCTTTTATGTAAGTGTTCATGTGTAGGATGTGCACAAGTGTTATGTAATTATGTGTGCAAATGTAAAGAGTGAGAATATGCACAAGTGTCTTATAATAGAGTGTGTAGGACTACACAATGTGTCATATAGTTAAGGGTGTAATTGTGCAAATATAAAGTCAAGAGTCATGTATACAAGTGCCAAGATGAGAAGATAAAATACATGAGAGGATTTATCTTATGCATGAAATAGGAAAGGTTGCATCTCTTAGATGTGAGAGGAGAGCAATAGTCAAGTATTGAAGAGTCATCTATGAAGGCTATATTATGGAGATAAAGCTCCATGTATTGTATATAGATTGAAGATTATCAAAGTATCTCAGATACATTCAAGCATTAATAATATTGAAGCTTGTATGCATATTTTGAGCAATATACTATAAGTTTTTCTTCATGTTATTACATGAATGATATTGACCATTTTGTTCATATTATTGTCATTGTTATGAATGTTATGTTCATTATATTGGTCATTTAATATAGTAATTGCTCTTATATTTGAGACTACTCAAGATCTTGGATATTGGGACCTATGATAATCTGGCTAAAAAACCAATAGTGGTATTAGAGCCACTATACTCTATCCTTTGTGGAAGAGTTATATTTAGAGATACTTTGAGTAGTCTCTAAAGATAACATCGAAGGAAGTCTTCGATGTGAATTTAAAAAAAAAACTATGTGAAGAAAACATAGGCCAAATTATGGGTATTGTATTATACCTTGATATTATATGATATTAGTAGTCAAACTAGTAGAGAACAAAAGAGAGCCACAAGGGTTAGAGTATCTTCAATTTAATCCTGCCTAGTGTAAAAGAGACTATAAATTTGAAGAGATATTCCACAAGAATATTTCTTAAGTATTTTTCAAGAATCACTAGAAAGAAGAGCCCCTCAAGAGGGACATTGGCTTCACTGCCTAGAGTGGAAGCACCATAGAAGAGCCCATCAAGAGGGATGATTGAATTAATATCCTTGAGTGAAAGCACCATGATAGAGCCCAACATGAGGGATGATTAAATTCACAACCATGAGAAAAATAACCATAGAAGAGCCTTGCAAGAGAGATGATAGGATTCACAACCTTGAGTAAAAGCATCATAATGGAGCCCAACTAGAGGGATAATTGGCTTCATATCCAAAGAGGCAAAAATTGTAGTTACATAGACCAAGTCATATAGACAAAAAAAGAAGAGTAGTAGCACTTGTGTTGACCAACCCGTATTGCCATCCAATAGGAAGACCATGCAAGGTAGAAGCATCTACAAAGAATATGCCATAGAAGAGCAATGAGCTAAGAAAAAGAGCAATGCATGACTAGATAGAAGTAAGCCAAGGGATGAGGAGAAGTCGAACAATGCCTAAAGAAAGAGGTAATACGAAGCATCAACCTCAAGTAAAGGCTTGAAAAAATATTATCATCATGCTATTTGGATTTGCATTGTAACATCAAACTAAATGTATCATTTACAAGCCTGCCATAACACCCTAACAAGAGTAGAAAAGCATTCATTTTTTTCTAGTGCATGGATCAAGGTAAAATTTTTGGACAACATATTTTGGCATCTTTATATTTTTTAAAATATTATAGTTATAAGGTTAAAACCTAGTTTTGGTGCATAATTTTATGATATTTTTAATAAAGTTTAAAAAGAAAAATCAAATTTTATTGAATTTTATAAAGTTTAATTAGAGTAAAAAGGCTTTGACTTCTACATTTTTTTGAAGAAAAATTGAAAAGTAGAATATTGTTGATTTATATTTAGGGAGTCAAAATATTTTCTTTTGAAAAAAAAAAAAAAAAAAAAATATATATATATATATATATATATATATATATATATATATATATATATATATATATATATATATATATATATATATTGAAATTTTGATTAGAATTTGTAAATTTGATAAATTATTAGGGAGACACAAGGTCTTCTACATCAAAAAATTTAGAAAAATTTTGATTATTAAATTTGCAAATTTATTTGAATTTGATAGATTTGGAGAGATAAGGATTTCTACTCCAAAAAGAAATTAAAAATTTAAAATTGATTTTGCAACTTGATTAATTGATTGAAAATTTACAAATTAGAAATTTGGGAGTCAAAAGGACTTCTACTCAAAATTTGATTATTTAATTTGCAAATTTATAAACTTTGATATTTGAAGAAATGGATAGATGGCAAAGAAATAGGAGAAATTTTTAAAATTCATATAAAGGACCAAAACCCATGAGAAGAAAATTTCAAAATCAAAGGTTTTATCAAAATCAATTCAAAAGGTCAAATAATGGAAGATATTTAAAAAAATATGAATTCAATCAAACTATAAGGAAAGAAAAATAAATATGGTATATTGATTCGGGAGATAGTCATCATTTTATTGGAAACATGTCTTCGTTTGACTCAATAGAAGTTAGACCTAATATTCCACTTCAATTTGAAGATGATAAGATCTATCCTATTCAGGGAATTGGAAAAGTAATACTTAGCATGCCATTTTCATATTTTGTGCTAGATGATGTTTTATATGTTCCAAGTTTATCTACTAATTTTTGTAGCTCAATTAGTTGCAAGAGGCTGAACTATGAAATTGAAATATACAAATGAACATACAAATGTATTATTACGAATCAAGTAGAATAGGGGCTATAGGTTCTATTAAGAATAAAAAAATTTCTTTAGATACAATGAGATTTATAGAAAAAAAATTAAATCATATTATGCTTCAAGAATAGATTAATGATGAATTGCTTAATTTATTAGAAAGATAGAAAATAGGAAAATGGATTAGGCATAGTCCAAGATTGTCCAATAGAAACAATAGACAAAGACAATGGATGAACAAAAGAAGACAAAGAAAAATGCAAGAATAAAAAATTTAAGACTAAAGTCTTCAATAACTAGATAATGTAATGTAGGGAGTGTTGGAGAATATTACATTATTTGGCACATGCTAATGTACCCCCATGGTACCTTCATGGTATAATTGTAAATATGTAATATATTAGGGTGTGAGTCTATAGTTTATAAGTGTGATTTATATTTCCCTTTTATGTAAGTGTTCATGTGTAGGATGTGCACAAGTATCATGTAAATGTAAAGAGTGAGAATGTGCACAAGTATCTTGTAATAAAGTGTGTAGGAGTATGCAATGTGTCATATAGTAAAGTATGAAAGTGTGCAAGTGTCATAGAATAAAGTGTGCAAATAGAAGTGTGCAAGTGTCATAGAATAAAGTGTACAAATAGAAGTTTAGAGTCATGTATAAAAGTGGCAAGATGAGAAGACAAAGGACATGAGAGGATTTATCTTAATGTATGGAATAGAAAAGGTTGCATCTCCCAGATGTGAGAGGAGAGCAATAGCCTGTTAGAAAATGGAATACTTGATGTTATTCATTGAAAGGAGCCTTGCTTAAATAGCAAAGACATACAATATGATCCATAGGATCATAACCAACTGAGCTAATATCAGCTACACAAATTATCCTAGTAACAACTTAGGATATAATTTATTTTTCTAACACCCCCTTAAGTGGTACTAGGATTAGGGTTATGCATAAGGGGTCGACTCCAAAATATATTTATAAAAATTTGGCGAATCGGTTTCAAAATCTAGGTGAATAGTTTTGAAACACATGTAGAAGGTTCACTATTATTAGGGGTAATGTTGAAAATTTAAACTTAAAATGGTCAAACAATTATAAAATTGGGGTGAATCGACCCCCAAAAAAATTTGCACCTCAAAATTTTTGGCTAATAGACCCTGGTCAAGGATCCCAAATATTAGCTAGTTTTAAATTTTGAAAATCCTAATTTAAGCCAATTTTGCAAAAATAGCCACTATGCATAACCCTGACCAGGATATACTAACACCCCCCTTAAGTGATACTAGGAGGTAGTGAAAAACAACAAAAGCAAATAAGTGGCATATCCACAAGTATGAGTCCCAGTAAAAAGGCTGATAAGGTACTCATGTACAATATGTGGTCAAAAATATCTACTGAAAGATGATGAGAAACCACAAGTGTCTCAAAAAAGAGGAGTGTGAAGATAGGATGGAGAAAGAACCACAAAAATATCAAGGGTAGTCCAAATTGACTCCACAAGCATGAGTATGTGGTTTCCACCTATATGAACACAATGGGCTAATAACTAGGTCCAAAAATTATGGACAAACAACAAAACAAGTGGCATATCCATAAGTATGAGTCTCGATAACAAGGCTTGATAAGGTACTAATTTACAATATGTGATCAAAAAGAAGAAATATCACTAAAGAAAAATCCCCTAAAACTAAAGTGTATCACAAAAAGATGTGTGAAGATAGGATGGAGAAAGAAACAAAAAAATCACAAGGGTAGTCTAAAATGACTCCACAAGCATGAGTAGTGGTATCCATCTATATGAACACAATGGGCTGATAACAAGGTCCAAAAATAGTGGACAAACTGCTTACTTCAAGGGAATAAAAATGAAGGGCACCAATAGCTATCAAATGTGTCCTTATGGTGACCTCCTCATCCTACCGAAATGCATGGGTAACTAGCCATTGCATCCGCTAGGTGATATAGAGGAGATGACTAGATACTAGGATCACTTATAAATGCTTTGGGAGTGTCAGGTTCAACTGAGAATGCACTCCATGATACAACATTTTGAGCCACAAAAGTGTGGAAATCAGTTTCAAAACTGAAAATAGACTACACCATCTTGTTTGCCTCAAAAACATATTTTTGAAGACTATAAACACCCTTATAATTGGATTTTAGTTTGGCCTTTATCTACAAGAAAAAAAATAGCCTTCTTCTTTTTCCTCACAAGGGAATATTCCAAAAATTGGAATAAAATATGGTTTTCAGAAAAAATAAAAAATTTCTCTTGCAGGATAAATTACGTGGATCATCTTGGCTCCACATTACATGAAAAATTTAGATTTCCTAATTTTTTTTTTATTCCTATGTTTTTAATCAAATCACATGGGCCCACCTTTAAAAAAATTAATGTGGGGATTAAATATGACCATGCATCTCCACCAATTTTCCAAGCACCACCAGAGTGCTCTTCTTGTCTTTTATCTTTGTTGGAAATTCTAATTGGGGTTTACACAACATGGTGAATGGATCCACCAGATTTAGAGAGCGCCCGCTCAAAGCCTTTTGATTCAGATTTCTCAACAGGCCATGATCTGCCCTCAATAGGCCACGATCTACCCTTAATAGACCATGATCTACGATATACGAGGTGATTAAATCCATGCCTTTCCTATTTACGATAGAAGTTTGAAGGCAATAGAAGAGACTGAACAAACTAGAGTGCATTTCCCTAAAATTATCATAAAATACGATGCAGATCCAAAGAAATCATCACTACACTAAATGTCGGTTAAAAATTCACAAAAACATTGTTAATTTATTTCCTCTAGCAAACATTATCAATCAGCAGAAATCAACTGTGTGTCCCACAAAACAACCATCACTTGGAGAGAACAGCTTAGATGAACATTCCCAACATAGTCATCAAACATTGGCACATTAAAAAGTGACACATGGGTAAGTGTTTTACAACCACTTCTCCATATGAAAAATTAACATGAACTTCCCCACACAGCACCACCACATAATGCCAATCACAGGGACACAACCAATTATCTGGTTTCAACACGAGGTGCTCCAAATGCACCCCACTTCCCACCTTCACCTACATGGCTGCCTACCATTCATTGGACTGCAAAGCACATCAGTTACCTTCCATGCAGGTGACATCCATATTTCATCTGACAAAGTTGTCTTTCTGGCCCCAAACACTTCATTTAAAAAACAATCTTCATGCTTAGGTCTAGTTGCTATGTGGCTACCAATTTTTATGCAATGATCGCCAAAAGTACGCCAGTAACAGTAGTTTAGCAATAACATGCGACTTCATCTGTAAATTTTAATCTACACATTTGGCTAAATATGACTAGATCTATTAAAAATCTGGGTGAGTGGACAACATCGGTGTGGAAGCAAACAAGTTGAAATCTTGGCATGTGCTCCTTACAACTAATTGCCAACATCACATTTGGTAGAAAATTTTATGAAATGGAAGGACAACCATCAACAACCAGTAGTAGAAATGAAATCATCTGCCCATTAACAAACAACCACAATGCCATTATTTGTGTTTACCATTTCTCTTATTGTGCATAAAATACCACCTCACTAACGCTGTATTCTGAGACCAATTCCACCGATATCAGCAAAATGTAGGTGAGAAAATGTCATCGTGCTGTGTTGCTCCGTCGATATAGAAAGGAACACCGCAATAATAAAATGTCATCAAGCACGCATCGACTTCAACAGAAATGTTCACTGAGGTAAGGACTGACCACTTTGAGCCTTGATATTTCAACTACATCATCGAGTTGGAGGGCCGTAAAACAGGAAAACATCAAAGCTGTCTTGATTGAAAAACTCAAACTTTTTTTTGCGCATGGTCTTTTGGGAGATTTGTTTTTTTGCAGTCTTAAAAAAATCAATACTATGGAGATTTTAGCCACAACCAACTAAAGGCATCGTCGGAGATAAAAGAGTCTACACACTGGCTATGATGGTGCTCTAGAAGCACCAAAATATCTGTGCCATAATCCAATGCAAAGCAACCTCCACATACCACTATTTAGTAAAAATATAGATCTTGCACCAGATTTTCAACACAGCATCATTGACATCAAAAAGAAAATTCTAGGGCAACTATAGCATCACGATCATGGAAAAGCTTCCACAATCTATGCATATCATTGCAGATCACAAATAGTTCATGGTATTTGCATATTTTTCTTCAAATATCAGTGATATTGTAGACATGGCTCTCCTCCATGATTTAAAAAAAACTCCTATGTGAATTCTCGATCATCACATACTCCAAATATCTGGAAAGCATGGAGCACCATCACAACTTCTAAAAAAATTTATAGCATTAATGCTCTTTCAAAAGCTCTAGCGATATTCTACCGCAGTGAAAAAATGGAGGAAAAAGGTGTCAGTCACAACAATATCGAGCATGGACATAGAAATAATTACAGTCACATGCTCTGCGAATATATATATGAAAATCTCTGATGGCCAATGATCCACGGTGATCGGCCTTAAAAAAAACTTGATGTAACAGCAATTTTAGACAAAATAGTTATACTTTTCTAGATTTTGGTGACGTCGAACTAGTAACAATGTCAAACCACATAGTGGTTAATACGTAGTAGAAAATAGAACAGTCACTATACATTTGCGAATCACATAGCTCCAACGGCTACATCACAAAATATGTTTGCAACAATAAACGACGATCCGAAAACATCTGTATTTACGTATCACCTCATATGGCCATTTTTTTGAATCTGGTCTCTGATGCCTGGGTTAGCTCCCCGAATTCCAGACCAAACTTTAGCTTTCTATGAAAAGAAACTTTCATAAGGACCCATTTTTCAAATTTCCTCATGAAAAAATGTCGATCGCTGCATCGAGCTAGGGTCATTTTATGCGCCATTGTGAAAATTGATGTAAGAAATAGAAATAGTAGATATCGTGGCATCAAAATTAGATCAAAATTGGATCCTCAAGTAAACATCCATGTGCATATCCAACACATGATGAGCACATTTATCTGCAACTCCTTCTAACTTTATTATCATGCCTAAAATTACGACTTCATCTCCATTGGCCATCATCGCGATCCAGATTTATGATGATTAGCGCCTCCCAAATAGTAAATTAATTTTTCCCTTTAATATTCTTTTTAATATTAATTTATGACTACGTGACTATGGTAGATTTTACTGCTCCACACACTTCTGCCAAACGCCATGAACACATAATCATCACAATCAACTTAATCACCCAATATCACAAGTCTTGATGTTAGTGCATGTTCTATAGCAACTCGTGACACACTCCTCGTTCCTTCCTCATTGTCGGTACTTGTTCCATCATACTAGTTTTAGCATCATTTCTTGCCATATCAGTTTTCATCGCATCGAAAGCATTGTCAATGGCTAAAAAGAACTCACAGGCAATGTCCAAAATCAATGCAGTCCATCATAATATTTTTCTTACAATCACCAGCAACGGGACGTCACCGTGATCTTTGCAGGCTGTGATTGATGAGCACATATGTGAAAATAATAAATGATGGGCAAAAAAAAATGGTTTTGCATCCTCTGAACTTATAGAAAAACATATCTTTTCGAAGCACTTCTTATAGCGGTCCAGGGCTTTTACTGCTGAAGATCATAAAGTGCTCACAAAGCCAAAATATGAGTAGCATAATGATCCATAGCTCATAACTAGATTCAAAAATTTCTCATCCTCAAAATTACCATTGAACTCCAAATTGCCACTGAAAATTTTCTATCGCTGTCTATGCCTTGGCTGCTTCCAAGCCAACGATCATGAAGTAGACAAAGGAGCGGGCATCGGAATAAAAACCAGGTGACCGAAGAGATGTCACCTTCACACGCATGAAATCAAAGAAAAAAATCAATAGACCTACAAAAGGAGTGCGCCCATGAATCAGTTCATAGAGAAAAAAAATCCCAATGACCACCAGTCCATCAAAATAATATCGGATTAGATCCAAAAAGATCATGGAAGTTTGAAACCCTTAGTAGCCCCAAAAAAACTAAAAAATGACCTCCAAAAAAATTTAACCATATGGTTTATGATCCATCAAAATATGGAGAGCATACTCCCTCGATAAACAAATATTGGAGAAAAAACAAAAATAAAAAAGGGGGGGGGAGGGAAATCCCCCCATGAGGAAAATCTCCTCAGGCTCACAGGGTAGGGAAGGCCTGCTCTGATACCATGTTAGAAAATGGAATACTTGATGTTATTGATTGAAAGGAGCCTTTCTTAAATAGCAAAGGCATACAATCTGATCTATAGGATCATAACCAACTGAGCTAATCTCAACCACACAAATTATCCTAGTAACAACTTAGAATATAATTTAATTTTCTAACATAGTCAAGTATTGAAGAGTCATTATATTATGGATATAGCTCCATGTATTGTATATAGATTTGATATTATCAAAACATCTCAGATAGATTTAAGCATTAATAATATTTAAGCTCGTATGCATCTTTTGAGCAATATACTATAATTTTTTTTCATGTTATTATGTGAATGATATTGACCATTTTGTTCATATTATTGTCATTGTTATGAATGTTATGTTAATTATATTGGTCATTTATTATAGTAATTTATTTTATATTTAAGACTACTCAAGGTTCTAAATATTGGGACCTATGATCTGGCTAAAAATCGAACATCTTTCTCACCATTAGTATGGGATAACTTGGAGGTGGAGTCAATTTCAATTGTTAGCAATAACAAAATTGTGCTTGATTTTAACTTTTGTCTTGTAACATGTGGTTGCATCTTATGAACCTTACAGGCCTATCTGAACCATAGGCTTTGTTACTATGTTCTATTATTCCATGAGCACCCCATGTTCTTTGTGCTTGATCAAAAACCTCATGATCACCTAGTATGGTGTTCTAATCACTATTATACTTGACTAAAACTAATTTTATCCAAGAAAAATAACCTTCTTACTGTAGTCATAATTTACATTTTTCATATATTTTAATCTCATCGATATTCTCTTGCAAAAAAATACTTGCTACAAAATTCCATCCATCCACATTCTTCATGCTTGATTGGAGTCATGTTGTTTAGTGGCCTTTTCAACTTCATACAAAGTAACATCACTTCTATGCAATTCTTATATGTTGTTTTAAGTGAAAGATAAATAAAATTCTTGAGTATCCACATGTCTACCTTCTATCATCATCAAAATTAATAATAAATAACACTCTATATCACATTGTAGGTGTTAAAAGCACGCACTTAAACCACCCTAAAACATCAAACCAACACAAAACATGTAACATGACAAGTAGTTATAATGTGGAGTCATCATCTTTGGAGTTTTTATTCAGCTCCAATCCAAGAATCTTCTTGTTTGTATCTTTAGACTCAAAATTTTTGCACCCCTTTCCTTCAAGCTAATGAATCTGCACCTAGAAGGGGGATGGGAAAATAGGGGATCTACACCTCAGATGAGAAGCACTTGTGTCGTGCTCTCTTTGGTGTTTGTTGATGAATTGTTGGTGGGTTCACTAGGAAACACTTTGTGGTGGTTTCCACACCTAGGTAAGGTGAGAGTTTGATGAGTTCTTTTGGTTTAGCATACACCTAAGGTTTTGGTAAAATGTAGCTAGATTTAATCTACATGCAATTTTGTTTTCTTGAAGACAACACACAGATAGACAATTGATCTAAAATAAATACAATGTAGGATCCTAATTTTTGTTTTGGTATTTTTTTGTATATTTGAATTAATATTGCAAAATTAAATTGATCTAAAATTACTATAAATAGATATATAATATGTAATGAGCTAGATAAAGAATTTATTTGATCCAGATGGTTGATTTGAGTGGATCTATAATTGACCCGTAAAATTTGTTAATTTAGACCTGTAAACATGCAACTTAATAGAAAATCATGTGTTGCTAATAATTAGAAGCCAAAGATTCCATAAAAATGGCCTTAGGATTTATTTTAATCATCAAAGTGAATGGATCTTCTTGGTTATTTCCTAACAAATCACATATAAAAGGACGATAATAATTGGTGATTATAAATAAATCAAAATCTATATCTGAGTGATAAATAATGCAATGATTGATAAAGCCAATAAAGCAAAATGGTTTTAACTATATCCTAATTGATCTAAAACAAAGGAATACATGATTTAAAGCCAAATATTTGCCCCTATTGTTATGTTTATAAATTCATTAGGCCACGTAAAATTTGTGACAACTAGACCTATGTATAGTTTTTTAGCATTTTAGAGGTCCAAATGACATCAAAATGGGGCAATTTATATACCTTCGAAAATATATTTTTGAGCCCTATCCAATGGTATAAGATTTAATAAAAATAAAGATGATTCAGCTCAAAGATGACATTACTTTTTTTTCTTTTTTTTTTCTAAATTTTAAATGGATTGAATATGAAATATACGTACGAAAGAAAAGAAATGGAACAATGATTGCTAAAATTATTGTAAAATAAATACTTGCTTACAGTAGGGATGTCGTTGATTAAATTGTTGATGGAGCCAAGCAACAAAATATATATTTCCTGAGTATTCTTCAATCACCAACATATTTGCCCCAATCCTTCAACCTACGACAAAGTTTGTTGTTGATGCTCAACCTGCAATAAAATTATCACTTCAAAAATTTCTCTCCCTTTGAAATAACCTTGCACTCTAATTTTATAATTTCTCCATTCATTTCACTCTTGCCTTCACCGATCCGGATCTATGGGAGGTGGAATGCATATTTTTATCACCCTCATGGATGTGGAATAACCAATTCAGGAAGAAGTTGAGTTTTTTTTAATTAGATTAGTAAATTACCAATCTAAGTGAATTGTTGGCCCAAATTAGGGCTAGAAAATCCATGAGAATGATGCATTCCATTGAAATAGTCTTGGGGTAAATTATATAAATTTTATAAAGTTAAATTTGCAATTTACCCATGAATTTTGTGACAGCTAGACTTATACATAGTTTTTTTGCACTTTGAGGGGCCAAACAATGTCAAAATTGGACATATAATATATCATTGGAAATATCTTTTCAAGACCTATCCAACAGTATAAGATTTAGGAAGAATGGTGATGATTTTATAGGGGATAATTTATCTTGAATATAACCCTAATATTTTGAGAGGGAAAACTAAGGATTTTAAAGAAAAATGATTCATCTTAATGGGTCAATTTTCCATGTCTATAGTATCATAGGAAACCTTAAATGCATCATCTCCATAGAACTTTTGCGAGATCGTAAATTTCTAAGAATTGCTTGTAAAATTGTATCTGAGCTTGAACGTCCTCTCTCCCTTGTGCACATATGACTACGTGAGTTGCCCACTCACCAAGATAAAGATAAATTTAGCCAAACATTATTATCCAAATTGAAGGTCATATTTTCATCCATCATAGTCACATTGGTCTTATAAGTATGGATGTACATTAACTTCAACTACTTTCTTACTACATTTCAATGGAACCTTGTAACTTTCTTAAGAATATCATAATAGATGATGAAGAATCCAAGCTTTTCAATGTTGAGGGCAATGCCATAAAGGCTAGGTACCTTCACAAATATGGAATCCATGCATATGGCCTTTAGTTTTAGTTTAATGGAATCTATGCATGTCAAATTTCTCTCTTGTCAAACTTCTCTTGATTTGTGACATCCACATGATCCATTTCTATATTGATGAAAAAATATTACATGCCCTATCCTCTTCTTCCTTCATTTATTTGCATTTTCATATTTTTTTGCCTTCTCTATGAGGTTCATCAATAGGTTGGTTGATCACTTACAACAATTTGTAGTACCTAAGTTCCACATTCTTACCATATTCACCTAGTATTTCAATAGAGCCTAGCCTATATTTTATGAGCTTATAGGAGACTCAATTTAATAGCCATCCAAAATGGAGTTTATTTATTTTTATTAAAGGATAACTTAATTTGACACATTAATAACAATTACACTATATTTAATTGATTTATCTTTAATTCCTAGTACAACACAATATTGCCATCATTATCTCCTACATTTATGAGATTCTTCTTTTCAACAATAACTTTTAACAAACATCTAAAAATTTTGTGTCTCCAAAAATTATTGCAACATGTAACACCATTTATCCATCATCTAAATATAAGGGCCTTATGTATAAGGTATATGATTCTATTACCAATAGTGACATGACTATTGATATGTGACCATCTTGGTAGGCTTTAAAGAGCACCATCTAGTTAAGTCCATTTCAGATAGTGGCAAGCTCTTTGTGATGGATGAGTAGAGCATCCACCACTTCTTTGTGTCCCCCCTAAGCATATTCATACAATGCGGTGTTGTCATTAATGCTTGTAGTATCTATAAATGTGTACTAAAGGTTGTGCTACCTAAGTATTTGATCAAGCAGATTTTAATTTCCTTCAACCAAATGTAGAAGTGTATTTTTATTGCCAACCATAATGTAATCGAGCTATAGATGTGCTTAAATTTTGTAATATTTTATGGATTTTTTCCTCTTCCTATAATTGCAATGTATGCACATGGATTTTTAAATGCATGGCTTGGTCCATTTTCACCTTTATCAAATTTGATGATGCTTCTTCAAATCCTTCACTAGTTTGTTTAGACAATTCTATTTGTTTCCTCATCCACTCAAATAATAGAATTCTATATCTCTTTGATTTTTCAACTTCTATATGATCAATAAGATCTAGAGACATCAAACCTACCCCTCATTAGTGGTACTTCTTATTTTCATATGATCCATACTTGGTAGGACTCAATCACATGCTTTTAGACATAATATAGCTTGTCGTACCCCTTCATATTTTTGTTCATAGCACTGATGGCTTATTAAGTTATCTAGCCTTTGATGATATTCCCAAAGTTGAGAAGAATCAACATGGTATTCTTGGAAACATCAAAGAAGAAAGGGTCCCTTATATATATTTCTTCTAGATATTATTTTTAGAAAGTAGTTATGCTACTAAAAGAAAAATACACCACAATGAATGCTTCTTTTGTATTAAGCCAATATCAATGGTTTTCTATTTTTCACAAATGTGAAACATACTTAGATATTGAATGTATTCCATGTAATTATATGGGAGGACAACCTCACTAGCCCATGGTTCTGATCTCAACTCACTCATATACCACTAATGATCCTTAATGCTTGGATTAATTTACATTGTGAATGCTAAGTATTTAAATACACTGCATTGCTAAGCATGGTGTAATTGACATCCATGTGAGGATAGTAACCAACTTGGAATCATGGTAAACTTGAAGATAACAACAACAATTCAAGTTTCTTGTGAAGGGTAGTTGGAAACTACCCTAATTATCATGCCACCTAAACTATGATGAAATAATTCCTAACATTCCATGTGTAAGGAGGATTTAGAAACATCATATATTCTACTTCTTCATTATTTTATGCTTCCATAATTTATGGATGCATTAAAAATATATCTACTGAGTTGCTTGTTGATACTATAAGAGTTGGTAAAATATCGGTTCAATTAAACTATAACATTAGATATTGTATGTAGGAGTGATCTTGCCATTATTTATTGGAATTTATGGCTTAAATATTGAATTTTCAAAATATATCTCAAAATAATTTCTAATATTGGTTTGTCATTCTTGTAAAATGTTTATAAGCATAGTTTTCATCATGGGAAGTTTTAAGTGTGGAAAAATATATGTTGATTGGTTGCAAGATATATATATATATATATATATATATATATATATATATATATATATATATATAAGCATGTTATACAACAATGGATTTAAGACAAATATTAGAATACATCAATTCATGTTGAATGAAAGATTCCAAAGTTTGGATTCATCAAACTTAATTTTGATGATGCTTCATATTGTCCTCTCTAATTATCACATTCACTAGATGAGATAATATGATAGGACTATCACACCTCACATGGAACAACATAGTAGGGAAGCTCCAAGAGCTTGAAATATAAATTTATTAGACTTTATTTGAGGTTCCTTACAAGGATGGATCCTTGTGAGATGTGATCTTTAGGACTCTCTAACCGAACACATAAAACAAAGATAACAAAAAGAAAAATGATCTTAAGTTAACCTAAGCTAACAAAGGGTGATGCACCAATATCATAAGATTCATCTACATAATATTAAGATGCATGAATGCGTAAGTGTAATGTGTCAAAAAATAAAAGGTGAACACTCCATTCTCTTAGCACACTTAGTTAAGTATATATTATATACATAAGAAATATGATAGAACATTAGATGGTCATGGCCTCTTATACATGTGCATAAACATACATACACACAAGAAACATGATAGAAAAAGCCCAGTATATATATATACATACATACATACATATACATATGTATGTCTATATATATGTCTATACATATACATACATACATTCATACATATATGTATGGAAATTACAATTCATGCTCTAAGTGACGACTCAAAATATTTCTTGAAAGACCACTCAAGGTTTAGGTACTATTATATAGAAGAAAATTATAATATACATACACACACATATATACATATGCATATATATATATATATATATATATATATATATATATATATATATATATATATATATATATATATATATATATATATATATATATATATATGTATATGTATATATGTATATATGTGTGTGTATGTATATATGTATATGCATATCCTAAATTTAATTCCTAAAATATTTTTTTTTATTGGCTAGTGATTCAAGGAAAAATTCTTACCATTGATAATATGCTAAGGAAAGGAATGATGGTGCCTAATAGATGTTATCGGTGTAGGGAAAGTTGGAAATAAATTCAACATATTTTTCTTGAGTGTCCCATAGCAGTTACCATTTTAAATGGGGTATTCCAAGCTTTTGATATTGCGTGGGTGAGACTAGAGTCCATCCAAGACCTTTTCCAGCAATGGCCCACTCCCTTTGTTAGCTTAAGGTTTAGGTTCCTATGGAATATTTTTCTTCACCATTTCTTGTGGAAAATGTGGCTAGAAAGAAACCTTAGAGCATTCAAAGAGTCAAAATGGGATCCTGGGTCAATAACCAGCAAAATCCTAGCCTTTGCAAAAGAAAATGTCTTAATTCAGTCTGTTGAGGCACAACCGATTCCCCTTCATGAGAAGATGTTAGCTCAATCCTTAAGCATTCCCCTTGAAGATGGTCCCTATAAGATTAATCCTAGAGTTGAATATAAATGGATCCCTCCCCTTGTTGATTGGCTCAAGCTAAATTTTTATGGCAGAGCAAGAGCAGGAGGAGTGGTAAGGAACCACCAAGGTCAAATGGTGTTGGCCTTTGCTAAACACCTTGAAACCATGACCAATAATGAATTTGAATCTAGAGCATTGTGGCGAGGATTGGAGTTGATGCAAGAGAATCAAGGTAAACTTATAGTGGAATGATATTCCCAAAACATCATCAACCTTCTGAAGAATAATAAGGAATCTTTGTGGAGGATTGAATCCTACATCAAGGAAGCCAAGAACCTATTTGGATTCAGAAAAGATAGGATGGCTAAACATGTCTTTCGATAAGCTAAAAAAGCAGTGGATAAGCTGACAAACATAAAAGTGGAAGCTAATGGTCTAATCATGTAGACGCAAGATATTCCATGTGACGTGGAAGAGATTATCCAAAATGAGAATCAATGACCTGTCTGACATGGACCATGGGCAATTGGAGTCCTCGTGGCATCTCCACTGGACTTAGGTACCATGTCCATTGTAGAAATAATATGAGGTGGTAGATTTAGAGTAGCATTTTTGCCAAAATCATGATAGTGGCCAGCTTGGTAATATGAAGAAATAGGGATGAGTGCCAAAGACACAGAAGGAAAATGATGAGCATGGAAATCCAAAGAAATAGGTATGAGTGCTAGTGACACGGTGGAAAAATGGTCATTAGGGTTCCAAGGAAAAACACTCATCATAGGTCGTGGTCTCGATACGAGTGGAAGAATTCAACTCATGATCCTAGTGGATTGGTGATGGAGGAAGGACAATGTTTTGTTGCCAAGAAATCTATATTAAGATTTTCCATGATTACCAAGCGACGAGATCCTAAATGCATCAATAATGGGTACGTTGGAACGTTAAAATTGCTAACAAAAAAGGCCATGTAGCAAGTTATCCAGGTGGAAGGTGGGTTGCGGTACACTCCTAGACATGACACCCCTCACAATAAATATATAATTACAAGTCACGAGGGCACCCAAAGATTTCACCACCTTTCTATTTATTCCAAGTGTGGGAGGACGTCGAGCATATTGCAAGAGGGCTGGTAGATCATGAAGGTTGTGAGGGCATCAAATTTTAAGGAAAATATGACTTACATCAAGCCAAACATGGTGGTCATGGAGCCTGCAGCTCAGGATATCTTAACAGAGAGACGATTTATCTAGTTCTTTGACCTGTTTTCTATAGTGGAGGAAGATATAACCCTTGCTATTATGGAGTCATGGGAAGATGGCAAAGTGGAAATTTAGGGATGAGATATTTTCATCGATGTTACACTACTCGCTACCATCATGGGGTATACTATTAAAGGAAGATCCATCCACTAGTAGAAACACATATGGGAGGTGGAATTACGCAAATTTAAGGACAATCCCAAAATATTCAAGGAGGTGAAGAATGGTCTGACTAGGGTGGACCTCCCTGCCCCGTGGAACTATGTGATGAAAAATTTAATGGAGTTCATCACAACTGAGGACCCTGGAAAGGTTCTCCTCATATTCCATTATGCTTTTGTCAACTTCTTTCATGATGCAAATCCCATAAGGATACCCTAATTCCTACTCAATTCCATGAATTACACTATTAACTCATGCCAAAGCAAAAAAGGGTTTGCCATGCCTTTGCACCAAGGTCTGTATAAGGTTATTTACAAATTTTTCATGTTAACATCTCCCCAAGCTAAACCCCCTGCTTTAACTCAAGTTAAAACCTTGGGTGGTCACCATGATGAAAGTTCTAGGGGCAGGGATATTCCTAGTCTACCCAAGCCTAATTCTACATCCTTGGCTAAGAAAATAGGGACGAAATTGACCATAAGAGGAGGACCGGCCAAGAAAAAGCTAAAAATTGAGGAACCGAGAGGACCCAAGAGATCCTCAATGAGGCTAAAAAACAAGCAAGCACAGGGGAGTTCCAAACCCCTCGACATTGAAACTAAGGAAGAGGGTACCGATCCTACCACTATGGTCCTCAAATGCTTCATGCTAATTTCCTTGGCTAATGTGATTAATCAGATGTAGGAGATCCACGAGGTGTTAACTAAGGTATTTTTCAATGAAAGATACTAGAGTAACAAGCCAGTGGTGGCTAACACAAAGACTAATGACCAAGAGGAAGACAAGGATGATGAGCAAAACAAGGATGAGGATGAGTAGGAGTAGCATCGTGCAAAGCAACACTCTGCATAGAAATGGAGGTTGGTGAGGCCTAAGAAGCTTATCTATAGCCAAGTTTTGTTTATTCCCTATGCAGAGGGATCGACATTTTTTTGTTTTCATGTTAAGAAGTTATCTGATGGGATTTTTTGTAGGTTGGGATTTCCATGGATTTTTATGAAGCCTTGTTAAGGGGTGTGATCTTTTGTTTGTCGAGGGTAATTTAGGCTGATAGGTATTTGTTTGGTGTAGGCTAAATATGGTCAGTTAGGTTAGAGGACCAAGGGTCCTCGGGTGGCTAAGGATCCTGCTTCTCAGAGATATGCTATTTTTTATATATAGGTTTTGGGTCAACCTTTAAAACTCGGTATTAATGGAATATTTTAACTATAAATAAATAAATATATATATATATATATATATATATATATATATATATATATACATATACATATATGAGTATGAAAATTATAATTCATGCTATAAGTGGGGGCCCAAAATATTTTCTACAATACCATTAAAGGTTTAGGTACAACTATGTAAAAGCAATTTAAAGGAAAGCTACATATAAAGCTTAAGGCTTGAATAAGCAACTCATTGATCCTTCACAGTGCTATAACAACTACTATTTATAGATACAAATAAGGAGATTTTTCCTTGAGAACTTGTGTAGGGGTTTCAAAATGATTCATATTCTATGTGTTAGGTGATATCTTCTTTAAGTCATTGGTTCCTTTAGGGCCTCTAGATATAGAATCATGAATTTTGAAGAATTTTGGTCCTTTAGATGTGCAATTACCACTATAATTTTTTTTATAGGGTAGAAGCATGGGTTTTGAAAGGTTTCCCAAACATTTTAACAAACTTTTACAAGAATATAATCATAGAATATTCTAAGAGAAACACATAGATACAAACATAAATCCTTCCATTCCATACAAACATAAAAGAAAAACAACCTGCATCAAATAAAACCTATCACCTATTGAGCACAACAAAAACTATAACAATTTGAAGCAATAGAGGAACATACTTAATTCTATTATCTTAAGTTTTTATTTCACTATCTACATACATGATTAAGCTTTATGGGTAACACTCTTTATACCAGTCCTAATAACCCAATATAATAAAAAAAGTGAAGATGAGTTCTGTTGGTCACGAATCTGCCACAGGAAAGGATTTTTACATGTGCACCCTAGACCCGGCCAACATTGAAAGGCTGGAAGCAAGAAATGGCTCCCAGACCAATCTCCAGAGTGGGCTGGTTCCCTTACTATTCTAAATTTTGTTTGAAGATTAGGGTTGCTGGAAAGAAATTTAAAATTTGCAGAAAGAAATGGGAAATATGGCCGTAGCCGAAGTTATAAGATCGGGAAGAATAACAGCAGATCACTTAAAGCGCAACAACAGCAAGTAACAGAAGACATTAACTTAATTCTCGCACAACGTATGCAGAAAATCCCTCCAAGACTACCTTCCAGGAATCATACCCTTACAGCAGTATTTAAATCCAATATGCAGAATTCAAATGCAACAGCCATTAAGGAATATGAGTGCTATTAGAAATGCAAAAAAAACAGAAAGGAAAATCACCCAAACAGCCGCTTGAAAAATCAGAAGCCAATTCTTTTATTCCCGCAAATGAACTTCGAGCTTTTAGCAGAAAACTTCCCAACCCCTGCAAATGAGGTTTACATTGGTTTTTATAGAGGGCCGTCCTCTTTGCAGCATTTAATATTTGCCACCAACCTTCTTGAGATCTACAATTATGCCACGAAAACTAGGAGCATGATCCCCTTAATCGCAGCCTTGAGGAACCACAAAATTGAATGCAATTAGACGTCAGCGGTCACCTTCATTAAATTTGTTTTTGAACATGTGCATGAAACCGTTAGAACAATCCATGAATAACAACTTCGAACAAATAAAATCTTCAATTTTGGTGGCCTGGGCGCTCTTCGACCTTGACCGCGTTGGAAATCCGCAAAACATTAAATTCGGGCAAGCATTTAATCCTCGAAAATCGAAAAAACCTTATCGGGCCGTTCACACTGCGTTTTGGCGGGAAACTGTCGCAGGTCGCGAAAACGCGACGGGTCACGAAATCGCGACATCTTCTTACGCCGTACACTTTTGCTGTTGGAACCCACGAAAATTCTCCCTGTCGCGATATCGCTGCATAGTTGGCTTCATTATTTCCATCGCTAGCTTGTTCCACGAAAATGAGACGTTGAGCGATTTCGCTACGCATTTTGTCTTTTGGTTCTTTCCTCCGCTCTACCCCGCGAAAATGGAACATGTAGCGATATCGCTACGTCTTTCTGGCACCTGGTACGGTCTTGCTCATAGGCCGCGAAAATGCGACACTTTTTGCCTTTGAATGTCTTCGACCTTCCCCTGTCGCGATTTCGCTACACATTTGAGCACTTGGTCATTTTTCAACAATGCGGCATGAAATCGCTACCATCTCCATGTCTTTTGCACAATTTCCATTCCCTGTCGCGATTTCGCGACGTCTTCATCTCGCTCGGCCTTATCGTCGAAAGTGTAGCGATTTCGCTACAACTTTCATGTCTTTTGCTTTTCGGACCAAAACGACCGCGATTTTGGGACAGGTAGCGATATCGCTACATCTTTCCCTTTCCGTACCATTTGCCACTTTTTGTCGCGAAAATGCGACATCTTTTGCCTTGCCGGAACCCTTTCTAAAAGTGCAGCGAATCGCTACGCTTTTTATTTTGGACTTTTGAACGATGCTACCGTTTTCACTTAAGCCTTTGAAGCCACCGTCGAAACGTGACGTCTTTTACTTTGTGCAATGTGCGTTGATTTTCGTCATGATATCGCGACAGTGTGTCGCTCTCCCTTCCTTTGCTCATCGCAAGCCACGAAAATAGAACACGTCGCGATATCGCGACGGTTCTATCTAGCTGCATCCGTTGACCGCGTTGACCGCGATTCCGCGACACGTCGCGAAATCGCGACAGTTTTTGAACTTAGTCATTTTTTGCTCCTTTTGCATCAAAGCCGCATCAAAGCCAGTATAGAAGTTAGATATGCAACAACTTAAACATTAATACTTCAATCAATGAGAATCAATGTGGCAAAAATGCCAACATTCTTGGCGGCTCGCGGGGTATACAGTTCGCTGTATGCAAGAATCCAGGCCTGAATCCATTGGGCACAGAGTCATATTAGAACAAGAAGTTGGCTGCTGTGATACCTCGCAGTGGATTGCGATCATTTACTTGAAAAGCTGAAACTGGAAGAACCTCATGTAGCTGATTATGGAATGAAACAAATGGAATGAGATAATGGAGTGAGATCCTGCGATTGCGCAAGCGGTGAATGCAAATGGAATGATGATAATAATGGGAGAAAAGTAAATGAACATATGGAATGGAAGTGAAAGTATGAAGGCTGTGGAATGAAAATGAACTAGACTGTAAATGAATGCGTAAAAAGACAGAACTTAGAGGAAAGGGATAAGAAGGAACGGGAATAATAGGAATAGGGAAAAGAAACAACAGCCGTGGCTCTCTTTTTTATTGCAGAAGAAAAAAGAAGTAGAAAGATGAAGAAAGGAAAGAGAGAAAGGGAAGGGAAAAGAAGAATTGTCTGGAAAGCCACCAACTACTGGGAAAAGAAAAAACAAAAGAAAAACAAGAGACACCTATGGCTCGCAAGGCAACAAGAACCAAGGCGACAAAATAAAAGTAAAACATGTATATACTTTTTTTTTTTTTTTTTTTTACTACTATATACAAACTCATACTGGACTGTCAGTTCATGAAGTATAGGCTTTCAGATGAAAGCCATTTACTGAAATCGGAAGTGGGCTGCCATCCAAGTCTTCTAGATAGAACGAATTCGCTGCACCTGTGCTGGTAATGCGGAAGGGACCCTCCCATAAAGCATCAAACTTTTTGTGATTCCCAGGCTTAGCTTTATTTTCGTTCCATTTCAACACCAAATCTCCCGTTTTAAATGGACGATCTGCAGAATGTTTATGAAACCACTTCGAAATACCCTGTGTGTGTTTAACAAATTCTTCATATGCCTCAGAACGCTGCTCCTCCAAGTGCAACAACTGAGCTATCCGCGTATCCAAGGAACTTATGTCTGTTTCATTATCCTGAAAAGCCTGCAACTGCTGTAACACTGGCAACTCGAGATGAACAGGCAACCTTGCTTCTTTCCCATAAACTAGGGCATAGGGTGAGGTCTTGATAGACTTCTTAACTAAAATCCTATCTGCCCATAAAGCTTGATTCAGTAAAAGGTGCCATGATCTCTTGTTCTCCCCCAAAGACCTCCTTAAAATCCGGAGCAAATTTTTATTTGTGGACTCCGCCAAGCCATTTCCCTGTGGATAATAATTGGAAGATGTTTTTAAGAAAATGCCATACTTGTTTGCAAACTCAGCTAGTTCAGCTCCAATAAATGGGGTCCCATTATCTGTAATAATGGCATCAGGAATGCCAAAGCGTGTAATCAGGCCTTCAATAAATGATATCACCACAGTCTGGTTCGCAACCTTTGTTGGAATAGCTTCAGACCACCTCGTGAAATAGTCTGTAGCTGTTAAAATATATCTATGTCCAGCTGAGGAATTGGGATCAATAATCCCAATAAAATCCAACCCCCACTGCTGAAAGGGTGCTTCAACCTGAATCGGATGCAAAGGCAATGCTGCATTCCTAACTCTTCCTGTGTATCTCTGACATTTGTCACATGCTTGTGCAATCCTGAAAGCGTCTGAGAACAGAGTCGGCCAATAGTAACCAGCTCGAGTTATCTTTAAAGCCATCGGTCTTCCTGCAAAATGTCCTCCTGATAGACCAGAATGAAACTCCTCCAGGAGCCTAGCCTTTTCTGATTCTTTGACACATCTTAGAAGAACACCATCAATATTCTTAAAAAACAATCCTTCTGGTAACAAAACATACCGAAGAGCTTGCAGACGAAATCTTCTCCGTTGTGAGGCATTCAACTGTGAAGGACATCTACCAGTTGTGAAGTAAGCAATGAGGTCTTCTGCCCAATCTTTTTCCTGAATTAAGCAATTTGTCAAATTGTCATCACTAGCAAGATTTTCTGCTTGATATTCACCTATACCAGATGCTGCCATCTTTGCCAAATGCTGGCATAAAGCCTTACCACGCACTAGCTTAGTCGGATGAATTTCAACATCAAATTCTTGGATCTTGGTGACCCAACCAGCACGTTTATCACCCATCTCTCCTTGAAGAATGAAATTTCTTACATCAGGATGAATAACATAAACAATTGTTCTGCTCTGAGATATAAAATGCTTGAATTTCTTAAGGGATTTCATAACAGCATACACCTATTTTTCAATGAAATTATACTTTGCCTCATGAGGTAGAATGACCTGACTAAGGAAAGCAATGGGCCTTTCATTCCCATCATCTCCTTTCTGTGTAAGAACCGTAGCATAACTTTCATCTTCCCCAACTGCATACAAAATGAAATCCTTTGAGTAATCAGGGTTAATCAAAACAGGGGCCTGCGCTATTCTTTCCTTGATTTCTTGGAATGCTTCTTTCCTTCGAGCGGTCCATTGAAAATCTGCATCCTTTTTCAACAATTCAGTCATAGGTTTCACAATCTGAGCAAAATCAGAAATGAACTTCCTGATGAAATTGATCTGTCCAAAGAAAGACTGCAGTTCCTTTTTGTTTGCAGGGAGTGACAATTTTTTCAATGCTTCAACTCGGGCTGGATCTATTGCTAACCCATCCTCTGAAATCACATGCCCCAGAAGCTTACCTTCTTTTACTGCAAACACTGACTTCTTTGGATTAATGGAAATCCCAAATTCCCTGCACTTTTCAAAAATTTGCCTCAGGTGAGAGCAGTGATCTTCCCGTCTATGTGAAAATACTGTCATGTCATCAAGATATATCACAATAATCTTATTCAATAATTCCTTGAATGCAATGTCCATGGCTCTTTGGAAGGTAGCCCCAGCATTTGATAGTCCAAAAGGCATTCGCTGATAAGCAAAAGTGCCCCACTTTGTTGTGAATGTTGTCTTGTACTGATCCTCATCTTTAACCCAAATTTGGTTATATCCAGAGAATCCATCCAATAGTGAAAAATGCTGAGCTCCAGCAACAACATGCAGTATTTGATCTATACGCGGCAAAGGATAATGATCTTTCAACGATGCACGGTTCAAATTTTGGAAATCTACACACAATCGTATGTCTCCATTCTTCTTTCGAACCGGGACCAGATTGGCAACCCAAGTTGAGTGCTTAACTGGATATATGATTTTAGCTTGCAGCATTTTCACAAGCTCAACCCTCATCAACGTCTCAATCTTTGGATTTACTGGTCGCTGTTTTTGCCGAAAAGGTTTAACTCCTTCCTCCAATTCAATCGTATGCTGCACAATCTGTTTATTGTATCCCTTCAAATCTTCATAACTCCAAGCCACAATATCAGAAAACTCCTCACACAGTTGCCTGATCTTTTGCAGTTCATCTGGCGTAGAATCAGTTCCAACCTTGATGACTTTATTAGGCTCTAACTCTAACTCCATGTACTCCTTTTTGTCAATCTCGATCCGATGTTTTTTGGATCGATCATGCTGATCAAATAAGCTTTCCAGAGTTATAAGACCCTTCGGAATGTGATTATTCCGTAACTGAATTAGACCCTCAGCTTCTTCGTGCTCCAAAGTTCTCCCTTCGACAGTGGCAGCTTCATGAATCAAGAAGTTGACAATCTGCTCATCATCTTCAAAGACTTGCCAAAAAATTTCTTTGTCGGGCACACTTGGCCTATACACCATCCTTACCGTCTTCGGTTTCTTCATTACTTGTTCAATAGGGGAAAAATTGGCTCCAAGAGATGCTAAAAGGTCTGCATGTTTATTCATCTCTCGGGAAACAGCTTGAATATTTAGAGCTGTGAAAAACTCAAACAGGTCCCACACTTGGTTGCGATATGCTTTAAGGTAATGCTGCTTAGAAATGCACCTATTTGTAATCTGGTTTACAATAAGCTCAGAATCACCAAAAATCTTGAGCTGCTCAATTCCTAACTTCCTTGCCTTTTTTAAACCCAAGCATAATGCTTCATATTCAGCAGCATTGTTAGTACAATTCCATGTAAGACGGTATGAATAAGTTCTTTGTACACCAGAAGGAGAAATCAAAACAATACCTGCTCCTGCACCGTTCTTGCATCTAGCCCCATCGAAATATAGCTGCCATAGTTGATCTGTGACAGCATTCTGATCAGCTTGGTTAGGGAATTCTTGCTTTGTGTCACTCTCAGGTTTTTGGATGGCATAACAGCCGATTTCAGTCTCCAGCATGGCGTTAAAATCAAGCATAGAAAACTGAGCATCCAACTGAAGATTATCTAAAACCTCACTCATCAAAACAGAATCCTCGGACTCTTCAGTAAGCATGTGAACAGACTGCATGTCTTTTTCTGCTTCTTCCAACTTCTCGATATGAAAAGAGGAAGGTTTTTCATTCTGAATCCTGAGACGCCTACCCTTGAAAGGAATTTCTAAGTGGGAATAATCTAGTGCCAGATAACCCCCCAACTTTGCGGTAAACTCCCTGGATAAACACATACTAAAGTAGGGTTTTAGATCTACCACAACAATTTCTTGGATAACAGTAATCTGAGGCATAGTATGCAGAACAATTGGGACATCCTTGATTACACCCACCATTTTTATAGGAGTACCATCTAATTGCAGAACTCCAGGACTACTCCGTGTATATTCCATTCCCATTGCTTCACAAACTCCCTTGGGCATGACAGTTGTAGCAGCCCCAGAGTCGATCATGCAATTATGCACAATCCAACCCTCTATTTGCAATGATAAATAAAATGGGGGTGGTCTATTTTTCCCAGTAGCAGAAGTGGTTAAGGTTTGAGCATACACTGTCTGGGTAGAACCCTTTTCATTATCCTTTACAGATTTTAATGATTCCTGCAATAAATCTACTTGGCCAGGCAACTGTAATGCATCGTAAAGACTTACCTTAGCTGGGGTCTTTTTTAATTCTTCAACAATATTGTATGCAACCGCAGTAGAGTCCTTCTTTTCAACAGGATGTTCATATCTGCTTCGATACTGCTGAGTGGCTTCCACTCTTAGCCTCTTTGTCAATGAGGGATACTTCAACCTTTCTCGAGCTTGCTCCTCCGCTTCTGATCTTGCTGGTGCAGCTGCAGCCTTTTCTTGAACTCTGTGGAAAATAGGATCCTTTGGCAAAACAGGCGCATCAGACTTTGGAACTGGCACAGGAGCTTTCACTGGCTTCTTCGCATCAGCCGGCACTTTCAACGGCTCTAAGTCAGCAGGATCAACTGTCACAGGCTTCTTTCCAGTCCTTGTAAGAACTGAAACTTGCTCTTCCAGCGGAGACATTAAGCTATAGCCGGCTTCAGAGATCATATTAACTTGTCCGCCCGAAGAACTAGCAGCCAATGTCTGCACATAATTCAGATGGACCATACAAGTATCCTCTCCATGAGGGTCATTACAAGTCGAGCACCAATACATTCTGTCTGCAAGGGCTGCATCTTCATTTACCAAAGCAGTTAAGCTTTTCTCAGGCGCTTTACTTGTTGAGGCAGCTTGGTCTCTTGTAATTGGAGGAGGTTGAAATCTCCTTGGCTGGAAATCTCGCTCAGCTTGCTTTCTCTCAATAAGTGTGATTTTGTTACCCATTGCCCTAATTGCCGAATTGGCAGACTTTACCTCTTGCAATAGTGTTGTATAAGGATCGGGGTTCACAGGTGCAGGAGGTGCTGGCAATGGCAAAGGAGCTGGGGGTGCTGGCAAAGCTGGAAATGAAGTGGAAATGGGAGATGGCTGAGTGCTGGGTGCAGGAAGCGGCAAAGAAGTGGCAATGAGGAGCTGGGATAGGTGCAATTTGAGGTGCTTTGGAGCTCCATGATGGGGTGGGATACATAGATGGCATGGGCTGTGGAAGTGAGCCAGAATATAAATACTGAGGCAAATCTGGTATAATAGGCATAGTTACCTTCGGAGGAAGTCTCCCTATAGCAATCAGATCAGCTTCTGCTTTTATGGCTTGTTCAAACAACTCTGGAAATGTTGTCACATTGGACTACCGAACAGCCCAGCCGATATCTGTGTTGAACGCTCTGAGGTAGTAAAGTGCAGCCAATTCATCAGCAGGCCGAAGACCATCAGGAATTCTGTGCCAGGTTCTGGTAAATCGGACGTTGAAATCAGCTATCTCTTCCTGCGGGTGTCTCTGGATTACAGTAAACTGATTCAACAGTGAAAAGGGGTCAGCCTGTTCATGAAAATTTTTAACTAGCAGATCTCCTAGCTGATCCCATGATGTTACGGTGCCTGGTGGCAACGTTCGGTACCAAAATAGCAATTTACCTCTCAAGGAGCATACCAACAACTTCACCATTACATCTTCATCAGTTATATCATGAATGGCCGCTAGAGAAGCTACATCATTTATGTGTTCATATGCAGTCTTACCCGTACCATCATAAGTTGGCAAAGCCTTCAACGCGGCCTGAGGAACTGGATTCTGAGCCTGCAAATTCAAGGCTCCAGAGCTGTTCCATGCCAAGAACTTCCTGGGTGGAGGATACTGAGCCATTTGAACTAGTGGATATGATTGGGAGGATGAAACACTAGTAACAATACCAGAGATTTGTGTAGCAGATGATGGAAGGGATGGGGAAACCAACCTAGAATGCTCACCACTTCTTGAGCTGTCAAGTTCAAAAAACTCGACAAGATCGCCAAATTTCTTAGACTGTGATCTCGTGATCATGAAGTACAGCTTTCACTGCATCCACGTTCAGAGATTTCTGAGTCCAGCAGAGTCACCAAATGCTCTAGTTTTACAGTATGAAGGCGAACATTAAACCTTCAACACTATGGGATCTTTTAGAGACAGAAGAAATCTGTCCCATCGGGCGTGCCAAAAACTGTTGGTCACGAATCTGCCACAGGAAAGGATTTTTACATGTGCACCCTAGACCCGGCCAACATTGAAAGGCTGGAAGCAAGAAATGGCTCCCAGACCAATCTCCAGAGTGGGTCTGGTTCCCTTACTATTCTAAATTTTGTTTGAAGATTAGGGTTGCTGGAAAGAAATTTAAAATTTGCAAAAAGAAATGGGAAATATGGCCGTAGCCGAAGTTATAAGATCGGGAAGAATAACAACAGATCACTTAAAGCACAACAACAGCAAGTAACAGAAGACATTAACTTAATTCTCGCACAACGTATGCAGAAAATCCCTCCAAGACTACCTTCCAGGAATCATACCCTTACAACAGTATTTAAATCCAATATGCAGAATTCAAATGCAACAGCAATTAAGGAATATGAGTGCTATTAGAAATGTAAAACAAACAGAAAGGAAAATCACCCAAACAGCCGCTTGAAAAATCAGAAGCCAAGTCTTTTATTCCTGCAAATGAACTTCGAGCTTTTAGCAGAAAACTTCCCAACCCTTGCAAATGAGGTTTACATTGGTTTTTATAGAGGGCCGTCCTCTTTGCAGCATTTAATATTTGCCACCGACCTTCTTGAGATCTACAATTATGCCACGAAAACTAGGAGCATGATCCCCTTAATCGCAGCCTTGAGGAACCACAAAATTGAATGCAATTAGACGTCGGCGGTCACCTTCATTAAATTTGTTTTTGAACATGTGCATGAAACCGTTAGAACAATCCACGAATAACAACTTCGAACAAATAAAATCTTCAATTTTGGTGGCATGGGCGCTCTTCGACCTTGACCGCGTTGGAAATCCGCAAAACATTAAATTATGGCAAGCATTTAATCCTCGAAAATCGAAAAAAACCTTATCGGGCCGTTCACACTGTGTTTTGGCGAGAAACTGTCGCAGGTCGCGAAAACGCGACGGGTCACGAAATCGCGACATCTTCTTATGCCGTACACCTTTGCTGCTGGAACCCGCGAAAATTCTTCCTGTCGCGATATCGCTGCATAGTTGGCTTCATTATTTCCATCGCTAGCTTGTTCCGTGAAAATGAGACGCTGGGCGATTTCACTACGCTTTTTGTCTTTTGGTCCTTTCCTCCGCTCTACCCCGCGAAAATGGAACATGTAGCGATATCGCTACGTCTTTCCGGCACTCTGTACGGTCTTGCTCATAGGCCACGAAAATGCGACACTTTTTGCCTTTGAATGTCTTCGACCTTCCCCTGTCGCGATTTCGCTACACATGAGAACACTTAGCCATTTTTCAACAAAGTGGCATGAAATCGCTACCATCTCCATGTCTTTTGCACGATTTCCATTCCCTGTCGCGATTTCGCGACGTCTTCATCTCGCTCGGCCTTATCGTCGAAAGTGTAGCGATTTCGCTACAACTTTCATGTCTTTTGCTTTTCGGACCAAAACGACCGTGATTTTGGGACAAGTAGCGATATCGCTACATCTTTCCCTTTCCGTACCATTTGCCACTTTTTGTCGCGAAAATGCGACATCTTTTGCCTTGCCGAAACCCTTTCTAAAAGTGCAGCGAATCGCTACGCGTTTCATTTTGTTTTGGCTTTGTTTCGGAACGGTAGCGATATCGCTACACGTTTTCAACTTAAGCCTTTGAAGCCACCCGCGTCGCGAAAACGCGACGTCTTTTACTTTGTGCACTGTGCGTTGATTTCCGTCGCGATATCGCGACAGTGTGTCGCTCTCCCTTCCTTTGCTCATCGCAAGCCGCGAAAATAGAACACGTCGCGATATCGCGACGGTTCTGTCTAGCTGCATCCGTTGACCGCGTTGACCGCGATTCCGCGACACGTCGCGAAATCGCGACAGTTTTTGAACTTAGTCATTTTTTGCTCCTTTTGCATCAAAGCCGCATCAAAGCCAGTATAGAAGTTAAACATTAATACTTCAATCAATGAGAATCAATGTGGCAAAAATGCCAACAGTCCCCCATAACCAAATCCAACCTACAATTGGACAAGGGTTGTTATCCCAAGCCACCATAGGAATTATTGTTATTTCCATATAATATTTGTGGAGATTACTGAACTCTAGGTATGCACCAAGTTTGAGGTTATTTTTGTTGTAGCTCCCATGTTGTTGCCTTTAATACATCAATCACTTTTTGGGATTTTCAAGTATAAGTGGTGAAAGTAGGTGGTCTTTGAGGCTTTTTTTTTCTATTATCACATTTATGAGATCAACTGCCATCTCTAGGAGATGTACTATAGTATTTGTAGAAAAATGATTGTACACCTTAGAAGACTATACACCTTAGCACAATATACAGGGTTTGGAGATAGGAGCCCTTGAGGTAAACTTTGGCCTCCTAAATTAGTAGAGTATAAGTGGTTTTAGCCCATTGTATTGTCATACATATGATGGTACAAGATTATTTTTTGGTTATATGGTTGATCCTTTCTACCTTCCATCATCAAATCCATTTTTGAAACATATATGGCCTGACTAGGCTTCTACCATAAGGTTCATAGAATTATTTTGTTAGACTCTTTTGGATGGTCTAACTTTTAGAAATTTTACTTCATCCATCCTTCAAATTTTTCTTGCAACTTATAATTTTACTTTTAGAACTTTTTTCACCACCCTTTGATATTTCAAACTTTTAGATGGCTTGTAGACCATCAAAACATATACCTTATACCTTTAGTCAAAATTTTTACAAAGTTGTGCAAACCTTTGATCAAAACTTTTCATTATATAATAAGACTCATCCTTTGGATCTTTTATTTTCCTTCCAACTTTCAATTTTTTTATCATACTCTAACTTTTAGAGATTTTTGATGGTTTATGGGCCATCAAAAAATTTGCTTTCTATTTTTGGTCAAAACTTTTATTGCTTGTATTTGTCTGACACTTCTTTTCCTACTTCCCATAATTTTTACCTTTGCTTAGGTCGGTTTATGAAATATTTCTAAGGAATTTCTTCTTTCAAATGTAGTGATAATTCACTACACTTCCTATGGAAACCTTAGAAAAGTTGAATGAGCTAGTGTTTATTATTCTAATGAAGATAAAATTCTTTTCTTTTACTTGTAATCATATAGAATTTTAATAGATAGTTATGCAAAGGTTAGGAAACTTTTTACAAGCATAAAGAAAATCATAGAAAAAGGATAGAGGTATATTTCAATTCGTGGGGATTCATTGATTATTATTAATACCATCATAAAAAATGTAGGAACTAGATCAATAGTAGAATTATTCTAGATGTCTATAATTATTGATGGAGGCAATATTTTAGAAATGTAAAAATATCTATAAATAAATAAATAGAGTGGGACATAATATAGTTAATCATGGGGTTGAAATTTGGATTGATGATATTAAAATTTTAAAAGGTAACTATCCAAGGAAGTGATAAATTGCTATGGAGGACCAAGGTTCTTAGTTATCATAAACAGATCCTCAATAGGTTTCTTTGAGAGCAATAAGGGCTTAATGCAAGGGGACCCATTTTCTCCTTACCTATTTATTATCATGGCATAATCCCTTGGGAGATGTATAGATGCAACATAAATGACATGAATATTAAATGGGTTGAAAGATTCTATATTTATGAGAGTTATCATCCACCAATAGTTTTTTATGATACAATCCTACTTGGGAAATCTTTGATGGTTGAAGCCAAGGAGTTCAAATGGATCTTAAATCTATACATCAGGGGTTCCTAATAGATGATTAACTTGGAAAAGAGAAAGGTGTTATTCATAAACACTCTAGAGAAGAAACATAGAAGGATAGTGGAGGTAATATGTTATAATATATCAAGTCTTCCATCCACTTATCTAGAAAAACCTTTGTTTATAGGTGTTTGTAAGGACTAGGTATGGGATATGTTGATAAATAAGTTTTAATGTAAGCTAGCAAGGTTGGAAAATTTACTTAAATATGTAGGAATTATTAAAATGCTAAAGAGTAAACTTCAAACCACGTTAGTCTATCTCCTATTTATATTTAAGATACTATAAAAAGTTGCAAACCGTATAGAAAAATTATAGAAGAAAATTTTATGGTTAGGTGTAGAGAAAAAAGTAGAATACCCCTTGTGGCATGGAAAATAGTGTGCAAACTAAAATTTAAAGGAGAATTGATATTAAGGATGATTAGAGACATGAATAAGTTCTTAGATTTCAAAGTAGGATGGAGGCTAATGAAGGAATACTATTATTTGTGGGTCAAATTTTCAAAGAACAAGTACTTAGATAGCCAAGAAGGTATGGAATTTTTAACCATATTACATACTTATAAAGGATCATCTATATGGAATCATATGATCGAGAGAAGGAAGCTACTATGGAAAATATTTCAATGGAAAATTAGGAATGGTAGGTTGGTTCACTTCTAGAAGGATGCATGGCTAGAAAACCTACCCCTAAAGCTTGGATGGGGAGTTAGTTGAAGTATGGGTAGATCTATAACAAAAGTATGGGAATATGGTTGTAGACTACCTAGTTGAGGAAGAGGAAGTGGTAAGGTGGAAGGACTTACATGGTAGTAACCATAGTGAGGAATATTTAAATAAGCTCAAAATTAAACTAAGAGCCTTCCATGTAGGTGTAAATATGAGTGAAGACTCTATAGTATAGGGATCTACACTTGATGGATCCTTTAACATAACGATAGCTTATGATATTCTATTAACTAAGTTGGAAGTTTGGTTTCAATGGATAATTATCTAGGAAACAAATGCAATACCAAATATAGTAATTTTCCTTTGGATGGATATGTAGAACAAGATCTAATAAAAAATAACTTACATAAAAGAGGGTTTCAATTTCCTAATATATGTAATCTATGTTAAGAAAAAGAAGAGTAAATGAAACACTTATTATTAGGATGTAGCTTTTCCCTTACAATTCTTGAAGGTTTAATTAAGGAGATGGATGTCATATAGGCATTATAAAATAGAATGGCGGATTGGATTGAACAATTGGAAAATCCCTTTAGGAGTGCAAGATTAAATAAGATATGGGCTTTGATTCCTTTCCATTATGTTTGGGGGGTTTGGCTAGAGTATAATAAAATAATATTTAAGGAAAATAGATTCTCCTTAAAAATCTAGTAGATGATCTAGGTAGATATAGTGGAAAGTAGGTCCAAGGTGTAGACTAATTGGTTCAACCAAAACCTGTAAGGGAGGTGGAGGTCCAAGGTTCAAATCTTAGGCCTCGTTAGACTGAACACTTATCCATTTCCTAATGCTTTAAGTGGCATAAAAGGTTTTAAATTATTATGGCATGGTGGTTATAGGGGCGGACTACGCGAAGAACTGTGTGGTGGCTTCTAGGGCAAACAATGTAGAATATTATGGTGGCTATAAAAACTAGATAGCCTACCCAAATTCATGGTGACTACTGATTCCACCATGTAAATTCAAAAGTATGAAGAAAATTTTAGAATCATCATAGGAGGTAAAGATTAGTAAATACTGGGACCTTAGCCTAGTTGATATGGACAAATCCCCCGAAGAAAATACAATAAGTATAAAATGATATCCTCCTAGGGACGTATGGCTAAAGCTCAATTTTTATGGATCTTCTAAAGGGAACCTTGGGAAGGCAGGGGGATCACTAATAAGGGATAGCGGAGGGATATTTATTGATGTTGTCAATGATTTTTAAGGCTCTATGATGAGTCATCAAGTAGAAGCCAGAGAAAATTTGGATGGAGCAAAATTGGAAAGGTAGTTAGGAGTAAGTAAATTGATAGTGGAGAGATATCCTCTCAAAATTATCAGTTACCTTAACAAGAAGGCTATAGAGATATGATCAGTGTTAAGTATAATAAGGAAAACTCTAAGGATCCTTAACTCACTACAACATGTGGAGATGACTCATGTTTTTAGAGAAGGTAATAGGATGGAATATTGGATGGCTAACTAGGGGGATATTCGTGAAGAGGACTAGAGGTGGATTCCACCAGATAATGTTCACCCAAATGTAAAAGTATTAGTATAAAGGGAATTGGTATAAATATGTTGTTTATGATATGGTCTAAGGTTAATCCAATGGTTTATTCTTTTTCACAAGCCAAAAAAATAGACTCCTAGGAGTAACCCATGTGATTTTCATATAAAGATGGTTTGATGATAGTTTGGATTGGTGGGTAGTTCAATTGTCTATGGAAGATGTTTGCAACCCTTGTGACCTTTGGGTAAAGGCCTAGGGGACATATTAGACATGTTTCTAGAGTTAGGATGGTAGTCTAGAATTAGTTCAAAATGTTTGAAAACTAATGGCAATATCCCAAAATTTTGTAGCCCTATAAGAATACATTTTGACCAATAGGAGTGGTGTTGCTAGTCAAAAAATATAAAAAGGTTCGGACCTTTTCAAAAATCTAGCTTTTACCATAGTGAAAATATTACATATCCTAACAAAAATCATATCAACCTTTAAGAATTTGATTAAAAACGATAGCAATCTAGTTGACTTGATAATAAATATAATATTTTGATGTATTTATGGAAATGGCTCCCAATAGAAACCTAATATATATTACTAAAAATAGTAATTAATGGTTAATCAAATTAAATTATAAATATGTTTTAGTTGTTTTTATAGTTTGTTTTACTAGGTGGAAAAAGGGGTTTTGAAAGGGCCTCAAACCTTTTACAAAGGGATTTAAAGGACTTCAAACCTTTTTATAGAAAAAAGAAAGACCTTAAAAGGACAAACCCAAGAAAAACAAGGATAAAAATCCAAAGAGATTAAGAGGTCCATCACTAGAAGGACAATTACCAAGAGAAGAAATATGATCTCTCAAGATCCAAAAGAACCATATATTAGCTAAAATTAAAATTTAAAACTTTATAAGCTACCTAGAAAAACTAGAACCAAAATTAAATTTTAAAACTTAAAATGGGGTAGGCCATAGATTCCAATGTGAACGTCATAGAGAAAATCTCTAATTATTGAGATCTTCTCAGATGGACAATGAGGATTGCCAAAACCACCCAAGAGTATGAATAGGGATGAGATAATACATATCCAACTTGACCCCACAAACTATGAATTCAAAAGGGGGCAACCCTCTCACTTAAAATCAAATTAAAATATCTTCTCACTTAGGGAATATTCAACCAATAGCTAGCAGGGATAGAGAAGAAAACAATCAAGTAATTCTACGATGCCTACCATTACTAGGCTTTAGGCCTATATTTTTCTATGAATATTCCTTAAATACATTCTCCTTTTTGATCTTTGAGAGGCTTTATTCAGGGTCATACAACCTAGACTTTAGAGTTATCGAAGGTTTGCCCACTTTTCTCCCACCTACCTTTAGATTGTAATTTAATTGTCCCCTTGTGATAAGACTTAGAGATCTCAAGTATTTATTCTCTTGAAATGTAGCATCTTCAATTTCTTTGGATTTCAAAATACCAGGCATAAGAACCAACCCATCCTCTTCAGAAGGTTCATCATTAGAAGTCAAACATTCAAATAATTTTCCTGACAGAGGGTTTGAACTAGAGGGTACCCCTTATGGAACTAAAGGCTCCACCTAAGAATCCACTAAAGAATCTAAAATTGAATCAAAATTCATAGAAACTTTATCTTTAGAGGTTAAATACCCCAATTGTTTATCAAAAGTAGAGTGATTAGAAGCCTTATTCTTTTGGATCTTTGAGGGTCCTATTTGTCTCTAAGGGTAACAAGTCAATTTGTGGCCATGAATTTTATAGTTGGAATAGAATAGGGGTTTTTTATTATAAACTATGGATTGAATTCTCATCCCCACATATAATATTAGCTTGATAGATTTAGGAATTTCAACATCAAAATACATAGTAACACACATACAAGTAAAAATCATTCTAGACCTTACTCTGGTAACAACATCAATCATTAACTAAATCACCCAATATATTGGAAATACCCTAAGAATTAATTCATACAAAAAGTGGAAGGGTAACCCCAACAAATTTACCCAAATAGAAGTGCACCGACTCAGACATCGACTACATCATTTTGTTATGTTTTTAAGCGAGGGATGAGGAAAACATGATTGCTATGGTGGAATATCATAGAGTACTTCAACCCAGTGGGGAGAGGCTTGTCCATAATTGATTGTACGATACAGTGAAGAGCATTAGCAATTGGGTTTTGTGACTGTAGCTCCAAAGGCTGGTAATGGGACCTCGAGAAACCATGTACTCTGGTATGAAGGTTGGTGTTATTCAGATATTTACATCTTCGATTTGATTTATCCTCAAATGATACCATACGTAACCCAAGGCTCAACATAGATTAGGGTTTCTTTATAGTGTATCATAATTCAAGCTATTCCAGCCTCCTTGTTGAACATATTGTAACTATAAGAATGCGTGCCAAAGCTAGAATATGCTCAATGATTCTTTGAGATGGAAGAAATTGATTTTTTTAGAACCAAGATCAAAGTCCATTTCCCATCTATGAAGGAACATGCTTCTCTTCACATAAAACCAAGGGCCTTCACCCAAAATATTATGGAGATCCTCCTATATAGAAATATGAATAAGAAAAAAACTATTGGGAAGGGCAATAATATCCATTTTCCCTATAGGAAACCACTTCTAAAATTACCACCTGCTAATGGAGTCCAAATCAGGCCTAGAGTTTCATAGAATTTTTTTGACTAGAGAGATCCCCATCCCCCATTGTTAATTTTAAGAGATTTTATGAGATGGATAAGGACATATGCATAGGTTTGAGATCAAAATGATAGTCTAAAGAGACATTTTTCTTTGGTTTATTTGAAACAACCACCATAAAGGATATTTTCTTAGCATAAGAAGGCTGATTAGGGCTTTGAGAGTCATAAAGAGGTGTCACCTTGCCTGGTATCAACTCTTCAAACTTGAGCTCAAATATGAAAATATTTTCAAGTACTAGATCTACCTCAAAAACCCCTTTATCACCAACAAACACTCCCATTCCATAATTTGATGATCTCCCTCTATAAGACCCATCCTTAAAAAGGGAGAATTTTGATTTTAAATATTTTTTAAAACTGTATTAAGGCCCGATGATTTGGCCACCACCAAAGGAGATATAACCCCCCTAGTGGGCACATCACCACACACATCATCATTCAAATCAAGAAAATAAGACTTAGTCCATGAGTCCTCACGAGAAGCATCCATAATCTGAGCAAGGGGTATCATTTCAACTAGGACATCAGCCAAAAATGAAATACCACATGCCCTTGCAGATGGAGAGACCAAATTTAAATCATCAATAGGATTCTTAGAAAAAGCATCATCCAGAGATAGATGACCCACCAAAGTAGATCCCGACTCTAGGGGTCAATCAATAAGAATATATTCAACACCAATTCCCATACACTCTTTAGTAGTAAGAGCCGTCAAAGCAACTTAATGATGTTTAACCACCAATATCTCATCACATCATTTCACATAATTGAAGTTTAGATTATGGATGTTGATTCTCTTATCCACATAATATTCTTCTCTAAATCCTCGACCGTCAGAAGACCTCCCATGACCTCTCATATTGGGATCTAAGATAGTTTTCATTTTTTTTTATAGTTTTAACTACATATTAGTTATTATGTTTTTTTTTTTTTATAAATTTAATGGCATTATTTATAATTTAATAATATTGTCATTTCACATAAATAAAATTATACTTTATTTTATTAAATATAAATCATAATATTTCATAAATTATTATTTTTAAATATTAATTTTGTTAAATTGATCCAAAAAATGTGTTTATATTTCCTTTATAATTATATTTCAAAATGTTATATTTAAATATTTATCATCATTTAATATTATATTTTTTAAAAACAAATAAATGATTTATTATATATTTTTATTCCATAGATTTTTAGGAATGAAATTGGAAATTTGATCAAGTCATTAGGTACTTTTTAAATGGTTATAGGGTTGAAACAAGCCAAAAAGTCATATTTCCTTATGTTGCCTTTTTATGATACCCTTCATCATATGTGGATATTTGCACTCGAATTGTGTTCATATAACTACATATAGTTATTGTCTTATACTTTAAAAATTGATTCATTATGTTTTCAAGGTGGACTAACCTCAATCATATTTTCCTATAGGATTAGAGCATTGAATTACCATGTGAAAATAATGTCCATTACATTAGTACCTCAAATTCAATGGAATTTTCTCATTAGGGTTTGATTGAATCTTACAATGTGTTGTCATATATTTGACTACTATGTCCAAGTTTCTTCATTGCTATACAAGGTACCTCCTTGTGGTACTAGAACCTTAGCTTACAACGTGAAACTCCTTGCTTCTCATTTATTTCCTAAATCCATTGGAAAAATATTAAGATTAATCTAGGGATTGGAACCTTGCCTTATTAAATAAAAATCCTTGCTTCTTATTGTAAGTTCCAAGCTCATTAGGGGTAAAATATTCACTCATGGGATTAAAAACATGAATTATGGTATGAAATTCATTAATCTATGTTGTGTTTCCAAAACTTAATGGTTTTAATTATGGTTCACCCATGGAAACTAAATCTTCAATTAAAATGTGAAAATTTTTACTCTCCACCATTTATCGCAAACATGTTGGATTATATAAGGTTCACACATGTAATTTGAAACCTTAGATTACCTTTTTTTATTATGGGTAAGTCCTTGTTCTTGACTCATTGTGCCAAACACCTTTTAAAAATGGTAAGGTCCATATGTAGAGTTAGAAGATTTGTATAGTTTGTTACATGAATAGTATTTAAAAACTATGCATTCCTTGAAAAATATATTTCTCATATCAAAATGTCTTTACTATATAAGAAAATATAATATCTAACAATATTGAGTTGTTTTACATAATTAGAACTAGACAAATAATCAAATTTATGTTTGTTGTCGTATCAAGAAAAAAAAAATCACATTATTATATTCTCACTTTTGGTCATATTTAAATATAGACTATTAACTTTGGGTCCTAATTTGTGGCATTGATTCCTTCATATATTCTACTTTCTCATATAGTGCCTATATATTGTAGTTTTTTGCTAACATTGTTGTGTGTAAATTATAGCCAACTTCTTCCCTTCATATTTTAAATAGATATTGGTATTAATGAATGTGTCATAGTATTTTTTTTATGGTTATATGTTTGTATGAAATTTGATAACTATTAACATTTATATAATGGAAATTTACTAGTAATCATTCAATTAGATTGAGGATTTTTAAGATATCCTTTTTAGATGTACCATCCTTCAATACATCAACCTTCCCTATGTTGGCTATATCTAAAATTCATAGATCTTCCCTTAATTTATTTTATCCTAGAATCTTATTTACATCTTTCAAAAGGTCTTTAGAAATAACATGTTTATAACTATTCACATATCCATTATAGATCATTCATAATTTATAAAATATTCTCAATTAATCCCAAGTCATGATTATTTTATACATTGAATTCACAAGCTTAATAGATTTAGAAAATTATGGCATATAAAATTGATATTTTTATTATATGCATTTATTTCAAAATATTTCTAACAAAGGCAATTTTCTATTTATATTTAAATTGATCCCACTCATGTTTTCTTGTAGGATATATATTTTTTTTCAATACAAGTATTAAGATCATAAAGCATTTTAGAGTGTTTTTCAAAAGTTGATTTTAATATTTCCTAAATAACATTGTGCAGTATGTTCCTTCTCTTCATAAATATTGCTTCCCTTATCCTTTTTGGCTTCTTCTAGCTCAACATGTAATTCTAAATATTTTTCCTCATTTTTCAAAATTTCTTGTTCAATTTGATTTTTTAGGTTAGGAATTCATACCATAATCAAATTTTATTACTTTTTTTTAATAATAACCCAAGTATTTAACTTTTTATTTTAGCATGTTAATATTGCCTTGATGTACCTTTTTTTGCTTTATTTTAGCTTAGAAATTTTTGTTTAGCTCCTTATTTTTCTTTAATGCAACACATTCTTTGTCTATATTTTATTCATTTGGAGGATATATTTTTTAGAATCCTTACTAAATTTGGATGCTTAATAACACTATGTCTAGTGCATATCCAATCTAATTCTAACGAGTTCATAAAGTTTTAGTTTCATCTAATATTTAAGTGTAATTTCCTTAGGAAGTAGCTTTAGAATTTCTAGGTTTCTAACATCCTTATTCATAAATTTGGTTTACCTTAATGTAGCTATTTGAGTTGAATTGAATCCATATATCTTTCAAGACTTTCCATGTTTTTATAGATATTGTGTATCATCAAATTTTAATGGTTGTTACACTACACAAATTGGTATGGAATATTGGAATTCTATAGATATATTACTTACCCTTGTATTGTTATCTATTTCTCTATAAGAATACCAATAAATTAGACTACATCAAGTTGAATTAATAGAATAATTATCAACTAGGATTTTTATTATTAAGTGCTCTAGATCCTATTGTCCTTGAATGTGGAGAAAGGAGTGACTAGCCCACTTATTATTGAACTTCTTTATTTAAAAACTAATATATTATACTTAGGTTGTGAACAAGAACATGATTGAATCTTATTATCACTATTACTACATTTGAAAAAACTATAGGATCATGAATACAAAATTGAATTTGTTATTATTACATACCATTATCATAATAAAATCTCTTTTGGTTATACTTTTATTGGTCATTACCACTTGTTTCGATTCTATATGAATATGCTTATATTTATTAGCATCAATCTCTCTATTTAGCTTATATATGGGTGGATCATCACATGAGCTCTTGATGATTATCACTCATACTTATTAGTATATTCCATTTTATTGAATTATTATGACCTTTCTACTATATTTATTTTTTTATTCCTAAACTTTCTATATTATCGTCTCACACAAATGATAAAAATAGGTCTTGTATCATATATTTGACTCTATTTTTTATCCAAATGTCTTGCTAGAATATTTTGTGTGAATAATTATATATTAATAATTAATAAGGAATAGAATATAGGATGAATGATGTATAGGTAACATAAGGTTGATGTTACTACTACAGATTGAAAATTATGGAAAATGTTGAAAAGTGAATAAATAAGATGACTAGTAACTCAATGTTGAAGCACGTACACTAGAATATTTTCTCCATTTAATAAATATTGCATATACTATCACTACATTTATATTGGTAGATTTCAAGTGCCAATCTAAGGAGCAAGACTTTTTTGAGATCTTGAAACTGATAGAAAAAATTATCTTCTAGCTTTGATATCCTAGTGCACTTGTATTATATTTGCATTTCCATTGTAATTGTAAATTTAATCCTATATGAATAGTATTATTCCTATCTTCTTATCTCTTCTTATTGTAGACACCCAATTTTTCATGCATGACTAATCTCAAAGCTTGTCAATATCTCCATCAATTAACCTTTTAATTAGCTAAATTTAATCAACCTTCCTCATGCTCAAATCTATATATTTCATTTTCTCCAAAAGTGAAAGTGCTAGGGCATAATTGGTAGCATTGGTGGTGCTTTTTCCAAACCATTCAATTTTTACCTCCCCTACTAAATTTTATCTTAGTGGTTCTTTTTTCATTGGTAGCAGTGATAACACCATCATGAAAGCATTGGTGGTTCTTTTTTCATTTAGTTATTTTTATAGTCAAGTGCCAAAATAAATAAATTTGACTTTTTATCCCTCTCAATGTGCCCACCAATAATGAACTAGATACCTAAAATATGATCTATAGCTCTTGTAAAAATCCTAAATCCAAGAATTACTATTTTCAATCGTCTTCCATTAATTTAGCTTCTTGAAAATTTCTAACCTCCAATATTGTCATCTTTAATGCAATTATTTCCCCAAGAATCCATGGATACCTATAAAGCCAACACTTGTGGAGATAATTTTGTATGGTCTTTTAAAGCAATAATTGTTTACCAAAATCTCTCTAGAATGATAGGAGTTTGTTACTTTACATAGTAATATTTAGCCAAAACATTTCCACAATCTTGTAAAGGCCATACATAAAGCATCCAATATCTCATCCTTGCAAGCATTCAAGTCTTTATCTCTTGAAAATAATCAAGCATAAAACATTCAAGACATTAAGTCTTCAAGCACTCAAATCTCAATATCAAGCAATCATCAAGTATCCAAACATCTAAGCCTCCAATACTCCAAGTTAAAGCATTCAAATACCTACAAGTAAGCTAACATGCTTTCAAAAAGATTCCACAAATAATGGGAAAACAACATTACACCTTTGGTTGTGCTCTTTCATTTTATTTTATTTTGACACTCATTTTTGTTTTGTAGATTTAAGCTTTTAGATTGTTGCATGCTTATATAATATTACATTTAGTATTATTATTTAATTAACATCTTATTGTTATAAATTAATATTTATTTCAGTACATATATATATATATATATATATATATATAATTTAACATGTATCAATACTCCCAAGTTAGAGATCAACATCATTGTAATCATAATTTTAAACTTAAATTGCATTTAATATTGTTCTTATGATCTTAGAAGTGAAAGCACCCCCAGACTACATGTTAGTGGTGCTATCACTCTCTAGTTTATGTAGAGCAAAAACACTATCACATAGTGCAAGTTCCAGTGGTGCTATTACAATCATATGGTACTTTTACCATTAAGATTTTATTTTATGTGCTTATCATTTTTATCTATCTAAATAGAGGCCTAAATGTTGTTCAAGGGATTCAATCATCCTTGAATAGATAAAACATGACATTTTATCATCGATCTTATCTATTTCTATTTATTTTATAGGTTAAATAAAAGTATCAACATTATTTCTATGGACTGGTGGTGCTTTTGTTTCTATAGTAGAAATAAGTTCTTTTGCACCCAAACTTTATCATTTAAGCATTTAGGAATCAAATTTTGTTTACTAGTTGAATATATTAGCTTTTGTTTTCTATTTATTTTTCGAAATAAGCAAATAGAAAGGAGGAACTAGTCTAAAATTTAATCACATGGGGGACCAAATTAGTTGTTAAGCTTTAGCACTTTATGAAAAATGCATGTAGCTACATCTAGGACTTGTTTGTTGCGTTCCTCTTACACCCTTGCCTCTTAAAGAGACATAACCATTTCTTCCTCATCAAAAATAAAAAAAATCATTTTTAGTTTTAGGTCTTGTGTGTTTCATTTGAATGTTGCATTAGTCTAGATTAAGAATAAGCTTAGATAAATAGGTATCTTAGGATAAATGTAGGTTTTCATCAACTAGTCTATTAAAAACTATAATTTAAGCTCCCAAATTGTCTCTAATATTGAGAAAACCTAGAGATAAGAGAATTGTGATGGATCCTCAAAGAGGACCTTGACGATCTTCTCTTTTTTGCTTGCAATATTTTGATGAACCCAACATGAACACTACCATGGATCTCAAGATACTTGTCCAAGCTAAGCATTAATCAAGATAAACTTTACCAAAACTTATTCAAGTCCATTTGATTTTTTAGATTAAATCACACTAAATCTAGATAACAATAACATAACCAATTTCTAGTCCTACTAAGGGTCTTCATAATTTTTTGATTATTAGCTATGTAATATACTAGGCTACATTGGCTATATAGAAAGCTTGGACCACCAACCACTAACATAGAGACTTGTTCATACTTATGGATAGTAATGAGTATATTATAGTGGGCTAGTGGGATCCATAAGGAGGCATATTATTACCTCTCATGTGTCATATTGAAAAAGTATCTAAGTGGTGTTGAGTGTTATATCTACCCAGTTACAAGCATACACCAACGATCAAGACAAGATGTCCTCTCTTGAAATGAAATATGAATTTCCCCAAGGTTTGGGTAAGGTTGATCTAACCTGATTGATTTATTTCAAATTATAAAAGGAAATACAATGAATAATGTTGGAATGTTCAAGGCCACATGTAACTATTACAAGGGTGAGTAATTAATTCTGGTTTTAAGGTATGAAGTCAAATCTAATCCACTACAATTATCAATTCAATTATCCTATTCTTGATAGATTTCACAGTAAAATGCATGTAAAAAGCAATATTCTAGGCTTACTATCCTTTGATTATGATCTTTAAATTCATTCAAAATATATTCTAAAACTTAAAATAATATAGTGCTCATTCATGAAGGGAAAGCTTCAAAATATCAAACTAAACTACTCCTAATCTAAGCAATTTAAAAAAAAAATCAAAAGGATAGGTTTTAAGAGGAAAAGAAAATAAGCTATGGTAGTATGAAGATTTATGTAGATTCTATTGAAGAAGCCAATTATGTGTTAAACCAGCCTTAACATCGATCAATTGTCAAACAATCTGAGGCTAATATGGTGCTATCTTCAAAGGTAAGATAAACAATGCATTAAAATTAACTCCAGTGTAACCACCATCAACATGTGCAGATTACACCAAGAACTTTAATGAATTGTATTAATCAGGTATTCAATCATTACATTTAAAAAGACTTACATCAGATGATTACAAGGCATAAATTATCCAAGTACAAATGATAGGGGAACAAATGCTCATGAAACTATGAAAGAAAATAGAAAACTCCTAAAATCATATCGCTAAAATGGCATCCAACCCTTTGAAATGGGGTCTCCTTGGTCTTTTATAGCCTTACAATTAAAATATTCTTACTGATTTACAATTGTTTTTGGTTGTTTCTAGCCAGTTGGCTTAGTGTGATGTGGCATTATGTGCATCTTCTTGATTTTGATCTACAATTTCAGCCATGGATCTCTCCAATTATTTACCTTGCCAAGTTGTCAATCTTTAATTATTGAGCTAATCTAGTTTTCAAGCACCAGAGGGTTCACAATCCTATCTAGGTTCAATGAATGTAGTTTATTCTTGATTTTTTGGCTTCTATTATCTTCCATGGCTTGGTTTAGCTGTCTTTTATGGTTCATTTACCTGTAAAACATGAGAATAAGTCGGTGTTAGAGTTTTCACAACAAAAGAAAACCCAAATTTGCTATTATTATTAATATTAATGATTTTGAATTTATTAAATGTCTTCCTAAGGTTTAACATCATATCTCATTTTAATTTTTAATTTTACATTATTTGTAAGGTTTTATCTTTTAATTTCTATTCCAATTTATATTTGGTGGGAAAAATATTCAAAATAATGACCATTATTATAATATTGTTATTTTCATTCATTTATTTATTAATATTATTTATTATTATTAATTGATTCTCTAAGGTTGAATTTCCTTTAATTTTAGTTAAGGTTATTTCATGCTTATAATATTTATATATTTAGTATTCGTAATATTTCATTTCAATGTTTGTAATATTTTTTTTTGCTTGATAATAAGGGGTTGTACTCGGGTCCCCCACCCTTGAAAAATTACATCTCTTTTCTTTAGATCTTGAGAGTTTACAAATAGATACACTTCTCATCTCAATTAAGATGTTATAGCTAGAAACCTATATTATTTTACATAAAATGTCTGAATTCTTGATTTTCCTATAGCAGCCTTACCAAATATTTGTATGAATACAATTACTCCAAAATTTAGCATCTTTCTTGACATTTTCCTATAGTAGCCTTACCAATGCAAAAATTTCACATCTACTATCTATGTCTTGCATCTTATTAGAGTAATATTTCGAAAATATCTCACTATCATAGTCCGCTTTACCAAATTTGGATTGCTAGTTTCCTTACAGAAACACAAGTGCAACCACAAAAATTATAATAAATAGTCTAAATGAAAACACATTATTGTTAAAAAAAAATAGATATTACCAATGGAATATATTAAAGCAAATCTTAATCATTAATAGATTTAGGTAATCAACATTTTTTGTCAGCTTCAACTAAAATTTATGCTTCCTCTAACCATGGAAAGGAGAATTTAACTTCACGATCCTCAATCAAAACCCCTCTATTGGCTAGCTTATCTGCACATTTGTTTCCTTCCCTTAATATATGTGTAAACCAGATTTCTTAAAAATCTTTAGCAAGATCTTGAAATTCCACAATTATCTCTTATATGTTCCATGGAGCCTTTGCTTTCCTTAAAATTGCATTTATTACTATGAGAGAATCACCTTCCATCCATACTCTATTACATTTCATTTGTTTACATATTTTTAACCCTTCTAAAGTTATCCAAGCTTCAACTTCATTACTTATCTTAAATCCACTATTAAAAGCATAATGAGACAAAATATCTCCTCTATTATTTCTAATTATTTCTCCTCTTGTTGGTCCTAGATTTCCTTTAAATGCTCCATCAAAATTCAATTTAACCCACTCCACATCTGGTGGTTTTCACTTTATATTCTTTACCTTATTTTTGTTTCTTTTGTACCTAACATCATAATTCCATTTAATGACTTGACTCCATCTATCATGACTCTATGCTTCCAAATTAGGAATTGGGTGAGTTGATAGGGTTGGTTTAGACTCCTCTATGGCTAAACATATATTATTTTTCATTACCTCTAAACTAATTTCCTTTCCTTTAAATATTCTTCTATTCCTTTCTAGCCATATAGTCCAAAGTATTGTATCTTTTGATATATCCCATATTGTCTGTAAAGCCTCACTTTTATAAGTGCTCTTCCATTGCTTTAACCAATCTTCAATTATGCTATTCATCACCATGCATTTACCAAACATATTAAGATTCCATTGCCATAGAACATTTGTAATTTTTATGTCATTGGTATTGTTATTATTATTATCGTTCAATATTACTACTACTAAGGTTATGATTATTAAATTTATTAAATAATTTTCTAATGTTTGACATTAGATTTCATTATAATTTTAAGTCAAAAGTATTAGGTTTTAACATTTAAATTTTATTTTAAATTAATACTAACTATATTAAACCTAATGGTAATGTCTTCCCCTAAGTCTCAAAATATTTTCATTAAATGTTTTCGTTTTTAGTTTTAGGGCTTCTTAAATTTAATATTAGGGTTCCATTTTAATGCCAAAGTATTAATATTAAAACTAAGGTTTTCGTGATCAATGTATTAAACCCTAACATTAAAGTTTTCATACCTTTAATTTTATTGTTTGCCCCAAGTCCAAAGTTTTTAAAGTTTAGGCATGTGTATCATTGAATTTTGTGAAGGTGCTAGGGTTTTTAGTATAAGGGAAGTAGCATCAAATTAAATAACTGGTATTTAAAATGAATGCGTGCTCTTGGATCTAAATTTTATTAATAAGCTCAATGAAATTAAATTTCTTAGATTTAAAATTTGGTAAATTATTGTGCGTGTGCCATTAGATTTAGGGTGGATTGATGCGTACCCTCAAATTTAAAAAAAAAATACATGAAATTTAACATGCTTGACTTTGAAAACCTAAGCACATAAATATCGACAAGAGAAAGCTGATGTGTACCCTTGGATATATTGCCCCATATGCTCACTTGTGCACATCAATTAATATTAGAAAATTGTATGAATTTTATCATGCTTAACCTTGTTGACCTAGGTAATAAAAATTCAATAAAAAAGGATTAACGCGTACCACACAATGGATTTATTTCCAATGTGCACCTTTAGATTTTAGAAAGATGCACAAATTTTAGCATGTTTGACTTTGAAAACTTATGCATTTAATGATCAACAAGGGAAGTTTGATGTGCACCCTCCCATCAAGGCTTGATTAGTGCACTCCACAGTTCATCTAGATGTGTACTATATTATTTTTATTTGATGAGAATTCATGCGTACCCTTCGTCAAAATAAAACCTACATGAATAATATCTTGAAGGGGCGGGTTGTAATGACCCAAAAACACACAAACAAAAAATACAAAAATAGAAAGAGTTTTTTTTTTTTACTAAGGAGAGGGATACATGAACCCTTCATGAACCCCTAACCCAACTAGCATTTACCTAAAGTTTCAATCCCCTAAGTTTTCCTGGAAGTTACATCTCATGAAGTACCCTATCACAAGTCCATCTGTGTAGGCGTATCATGTGTCACTGCAGATAAGCCCATCTGTCCCATCATTCTTGATGAGCTAGACCTATCACCCTCAGTCCATCGAAGGTATACACGCATCTCCATACCATACACAAATAATTATGTGTAGGTATGCTATGAGTATTGCGAGTTAAGCTATCTATCTCATCTCCACGATGAGCTATCTTAACTCAGATGTAATCTCTTCACAACTTAGTCCTTTATCTCCCTAAGGGGGTCTCAATTCCCTTAGGTCTCCTATGTTCACCCTAAGGGGTTCTCAATTCCCTTAGGTTACCTATGTTCACCCTAAGGGGTTCTTAATTCCCTTAGGTCACCTTCCCAAGAATCTACTAAATAATATCATCAAGCAACCAAACAATGATACATCTAGATACTACAACATCAGAAAGCAATCACCAAGCATCCATAAAATAAAGCAAGCTTAACACTAAAAGAGAATCAACTACATAATATAACCAAATATAGAAATAAAGTAAAAGTACCTTCTTTAAACCAATAAATAGTTATTGCATCAGAATTTGCATGGTAAATCCTTCTTACTTTAAGGAATATTACAGTAATTGCATTGGGGATATCTCCCCACAATTCTAGTCTATTTGAGCATAAGTAAATCAACGTAAGATACAATTACCTATACTCTGTTTCCATTGAACTCCTTGCTTCTCCTTGCTTCCCATTGGATCTTTGAGGGTAGTAGGGGATCAGGATACTCATGGTTCAAGATAGGCATGCCTTTAAATGCATCTACTCATTTACTTTGCCAAATTGCAACTATACAAAATTCAATTAAGTTTCTAACCATCTAATGCATAATGGATATTATAAAAGAACCTTTACTTTTATTTTCCCCTCTCAAGTTCCCTTAGAGAGTCATCCATCATGTACTACTTAGATCAAGGTCTAACTTTAATCAAATTCATTCATGTCTTAAAGCATTAAAGTCCCATACCCTTAACCTTTAAAACAATCTCTTTCATTTTCATTCCCTAAATCAAAGCCCCATAACTTCAATTCAAAGAATAAATCTACATCCTTTTTAATTCACAATTTCCAATCAACCAATTATTATTTAAAGCATTAAAGTCCCATACCTTTAATATTTAAAACAATCATTCATTCATTCCCTAAATTGAAGCCCCATAACTTCAATTTAACGAATAAATCCACATCCTTTTTAATTGAAAACTCCTAAGATAATCAACTTTAATCAAAGGGTTCCTTCTCAATTAAAAACCTTTAATAAATCCCATAAAAATCAAAGGGTCCTTTCTAATTAAAATCCTTCAATAATTTCATATAAATCAAAGGTTCCTTTCTAATTAAAAAGCCTTCAATAATTTCATATAAGTCAAAGGTTCTTTCTAATTAAAAGCCTTCATTATATTTTATATAAATCAAAGGTCCCTTTCTAATTAAAAGCCTTCAATAAATCTCATATAAATCAAAGGTTCTTTCTAATTAAAAGCCTTCATTATATTTTAAATAAATCAAAGGTTCTTTCTAATTAAAAGCCTTCAATAATTTTATATAAATCAAAGGTTCTTTCTAATTAAAAGCCTTCATTATATTTTAAATAAATCAAAGGTTATTTCTAATTAAAAACCTTCATTGTATTTTATATAAAACTAAGGTTCCTTTCAATTTAATTAAGTTTTATAACACCTTCCTAAGGTAGGGTCTACAACCAGAGGCCAATGCCTTCCAAGGTGGATGTTGAACAACCATGATAAAACCTAGCATCTAAGCAACTAGAACTAGGTACTACTCTTACCTCTATCATAACAAAGTTCCCACTCTTGGAGCAATGTGCTCTCAATTACTCGATGCTCTCAACTCCCACAATGCTCTCGGACACGTAGTGCCCTTGAACCCTCACAGTGCTCCCTTCGGCATATCATGGCCTTCAAACATGCACAACGCTCACCATTAACGCTCATTGGCTTCCCCAACAATGCTCACCAATTAAGACACACTCTGGTTTCATAGCGCATGATGCTCACCAATTAACAATCAATGGTTATTTAAAACTTCCTGGCTTCCTAAAGCACAACGCTCTCCATAAACATATGGTGGTTTATCTAAAACACATCTTGGCTTCCTAAAGCACAACGCTCTCCATAAACATATGGTGGTTTCTCTAAAACACAACCTAGATTCCTAAAGCATAATGCTCTCCATAAACATATGGTGGTTTCTCTAAAACATAACTTGGCTTCCTAAAGCACAACACTCTCCATAAACATATGGTGGTTTCTCTAAAACACAACTTGGCTTCCTAAAGCACAATGCTCTCCATAAACATATGGTGGTTTCTCTAAAACACATCCTGGCTTCCTAAAGCACAATGCTCACCATAAACTTGGATGTAGGTGCTTCCAATATTTCCCATGGACTTTCATGCTACAGAGGAAATAAAACTAGGGGAGCATAACTAGGTTTTCTCACCATACCAATGCAAATAAAAACTAGATTCAAAGTTTAAAGCAACCCAACCTTAAAACTTCTACGGAGATGGAAATCTGGCAATGTCTGGCTACCTCTCCTCCTCGCTTCTGGTGCATTCTTCTATTTCTCTCGGTCCCTGGTCTACGTCTCCTTGGTGCTCCCTTCCTTCCTCTCCCGTTCTCTATCCTCTTTTTCCTTTCCTTCCTCCTTATGTGCCTCCTTGCCCAGGTGGCCCATCCATCATTCTTCTCGAAACCTCCCCAGCCTCGAGCTTCTTTCCTTCAATGCTCCATCCCCTATCCTCTATGCGTTCCTTCCCATAATTTCCACCTTTGGAAATTAGTAGCCTCATAGGCTATTTTCATAGGTTTCACTATATAGGGAAAGGGAATAATTACATTTTTAAAATGAGGATGGTACACTTTAAATAAAATATCATTCCCATGATATTTATCAGCTCTTAAATATATTTATTTTATTTAAACAATCTCATTATTGTTTTTTTTTTAAATAAAATAAAAGATATCTATTTCTTTTTAAATGGATTTTCTTTTATTTATTTCAATTAATTAAAGTCTTTTAATGAATTTTTCCATTATCATTAAAATGAACACCTTTAATTAATTCAAAAGAAATCTCATTTGTTAATTGCAATGAAGTTTATCAATGAGCTCCAAAGTCAAACATTATTTAATTAAAACCTCATTAATTAATTTAAAGGAATCTTTATTCGGCATATAAATTTAATTTGCTTTCCTTCATAAGAATGATACTCTACTTTCACTTCAACATGACAGTTTACTTTAGGCATCCACACACATTTTGTAGTTGTTCTCCTATAGAAAACCCAACATTAAGCTACCCAAGCCATGATGCAGTAGAGAGCAAACAAATTTATAAAACAACAAAGAGGGAGTCTTTCCATCAACCCAATCACCTATCTTAGCTAGAGATTTTATGATAGCTACTAGGCTATCAACTAAAGCTCAAGGTGATCAGTCATCGATGATTATCCCTTCCATCAATGCATGCCTATATGAAGGTATCTATCCATGTTACCTCTGAGTACCTTAATCATCATTTCCCCTAATATTTGGTACCCTCATTCCTGGTGGGTGATTCTGCCTGTTCCACCTATGAGTGTACCTGATCCTGCACACTTGGCAATATGTTAGTGATAACATGCCCTTATAAATCAACTAAACATCATATAGTTGGTTCGATTGTTCAAACTAGGTATCACCACATCATAGGTTAATACATTGTTTTCTTTGTGCCATAAAGTCAGCTAGGGAGGGTCATGACATCCTCCCCCACTAGAATTAAACATCATCCTCGGTGTTTCCAGTTTTCCTTTTGTTTTTAATAGAAAGTAAAATTATTACATCATATAGCTTCAAACAAAAAGGGAAAATATTTTTGCATAACCTCCACTTTCTCCCAAGTGGCATTCTTCTTAGAGAACTGGTCCCACTGGACCTTACACTATTTGAGAGTCCGATTCCGTAGAGATTTAGAATGAAACTCAAGAATCTTCATCGGTAGTACTTCAATGGCCTCTGGATTTACCATCTACAATTTAGAAACATCCCACACATGTTCAGGGTCAGCAACATATTTCCTAAGCAAGGATATGTGGAAGGTGTCATGGATTTTGGATAGATTAGGTGGTAATGCAAGTCGGTATGCAATCGAACTGATATTTTCCATGATCTCAAAGGGCCCCACAAAATGTGGATCCAACTTCATGGATTTGATAGCACTTTTCTTTGGCTTAACCCTTAAGAACACCTTATCTCCAACAGAATACTCTCTTGGAGTCCTTTTTAGATCTGCATAACTCTTCTACCTATCCGCAACTTCTTTAAGCCTTTGCCTAATTTCTTTTAGCTGATCTTCCATTACCCTGACCATTTTTGGCCCAATCACAACTCGATCCTCTAGGTTATCCCAAGACAATGGTGTTCTACACTTTCACCCATACAAGGCATCGAAAGGTGCCATTCCTAGCGAGGAGTGATGTCCATTATTGTAGGAAAACTCTACCAAAGGTAGACAATATTCCCATTGAGATTTGTGATCCATGCAGTACATGCGGAGCATGTCTTCCAGAACTTGGTTTACCCACTCCATTTGACCATCGATTTTAGGGTGGTATGCTGAACTCATATTTAGTTTCGTACCAACTGCACTATGAAGGGATTTCCAAAATTTAAAAGTGAATTTGGAGTCTCTATCTGAGATAATTACCTCAGGAAATCCATGCAATCAGAATACCTCTTTGATGAATCTGCTAGCCACTACCTGAGCATCATCCTTGGTATTTCCCAGTATGAAGTGGGCAACCTTAGTCAATTTGTCGACCACTACAAATATGGCATCATGTTGGTACCGAGTCTTGGGTAAACCCATGATAAAATCCATAGATATAACCTACCATTTTTGCGTAGGTATATCATGCAGACATAGTTTTCCTATAGGATTCTAGCATTCTGCCTTAACTTTTTGATATTCGAGGTATCGAGCAACAAAATCCGTGATGTCCTTCTTCATACCTACCCAAAAGAAGGCTCTTTTCATGTTTTCTCGCATTTTGGCTCCTCTCGGATGAGCAAAATAAGGAGATCTATGAGCTTCTTGCATTATCAAGTTCCTCAAATCACCCATCTTTGGTATGACGACCCTTCCCTTATAACACAGAAAGTCATATTTCACACTAAATTCCTTATTTCCTTCAGGATCTCTGTCCATATTGACTCGAATTCCTTGGCAATACTCATCCTGAGATTGCTCCTATCTCACTCGATCCATCAGGTCCATGTGAATTCTAGTTATGGCTGCTATATATTTCCTTCTACTCAAAGCATCAACTACTTTATTCTCTTTTCCTTTTATGTACTCAATCTCAAAATCATACTCAATGAGAAATTCCACCCATCTTCTTTGTCTCGCATTGAGTATTGGTTGGGTGAATATATACCATAGACTTTGATGGTCTATCTTTAATTCAAAGGGCCTTCCCACCAAGTAGTGGTGCCAAACCTTTAAAGCATGCACTACTGCAACTAGCTCTAAATCATGCGTAGCATAATTAACTTCATGCTTTTTGAGCTTCCTTGAAGTATATGCCACTACTGACTCCTCTTGTGAGAGTACCCCACCCAACCCATCTATTGATGCATCAGTGCACACTAAAAAGTCCCCTTGAGGATCGAGAACCTTTAGTATCGGTGCAGTAGTAAGCTTATGCTTTAGTAGTTCAAAGGCAACCTCACACTTCTTTGACCACTTGAATTATTTCCCCTTCTTCTGAAGGTTTGTTATGGGTCCAACAATCTTGGAGTAGTCCTTTATATAACGTCTATAATAGCTCGTTAACCCCATGAAACTTTGCACTTCAGTCACATTAGTAGGGGGTGGCCAATTCAGAATAGCCTCTATCTTTTCTGGATCCACAACAATCCCCTTTGCTGATATAATGTGTCCAAGATATCGTACCTCTGGAACATAGAATTCACTCTTAGTCAGATTTCCATAAAGTTGATTCTTCCTTAACAATTCCAACATGATCCTAAGATGTTTATCATGTTCTTATTTATCTCGAGAGTATATAAGGATATCATCTAGGAATACCAGGACAAATTGGTCCAAGTGTCTTCGAAACACACTGTTCATTAAGTTCATGAAAGCAGCTAGGGCATTAGTCAGTCCAAAGGGTAGAACTGTAAACTCATAATGCCCATACCTAGTCTTAAATATCATTTTGTGAGTGTCTTCCTCATGAATCCTTAACTGGTGATACCCTAACCTCAGATCGATCTTAGTAAACACCTTGGCATCCTTTAGTTGATCAAATAAATCTTCAATCCTAGGTAAAGGATATCGATTCTTGATTGTAGCCTTATTTAGCATCCTGTAATCAATACACAATCTTAGCGAACCATCCTTCTTTTTCATGAACAAAACTGGTGCACCCCACGGTGACACACTTGGTTTTATCAAACCCTTCTCCAATAATCCTTGCAATTGAACCTTTAGTTCTCGCATTTTAGTAGGATTCATCCTATATGGGGATCTATGAATAGGTTCGACTCCCATCATAAGTTCAATTATGAAGTCAAATTCCCGTACAGGAGGTAGTCCAGGTAGGTCTTCTGGAAATACATCCTAAAAATCCTATAAAATTGGATGTTGTCTTAGTATTTCTCCTTTCTCATGGTCCTCCACTTCATTAAGTTTTACCACATACACTATTCCTCCTCTCTTTAGGGCCTTTTTCAATTGCATAGCGGACAACATCTGAGGTTCAAATGCCCCTTGTCTACTATGAATTCTTAGTCTCTTTCCACCTTCCTCTGAATACTCAATCCATCGGTCTTGGAAATTGACTAAGGCTTTATGGGCCTGTAGCCAATCCATCCCTAGGACCACATCAAAGGCGTGTAAGGGAGCTACATATAAATAACATTTCGTAGTCCCTTTAGATAGAGTAACTTCTACCATAGGATAACACTGGTTCACCGAGTAGGTCTGCCCAGAACCATACTCAACCTTCCACCCTTGAGCCAAATATCTAGGCTTTTTCAACACAGTCCTTGCTAGACTAGATGAAATAAAACTATCAGTGGCTCCACTATCTATCAAAATGTTTACTTGCTTATTGAAAACCTTACCTTTCACAAGTAATGGGGTGGCTTGTCCCTCTAGCTTCTGCTTCTTGGTTGCGACATGTTGGTTCGACTTTTATACACACCCTATGAAGAATGAGCATGAAATCCCGATAACACTTATAAGGGATAAATCCCACTCACTTTAGGATCTTTCTGGATATCCAAGGTGTGAGTTACAGAGTTGGGTCGAATGTCTATTCACTCTTTTTCGCTTCTGGAATAGTTTCAAGTGGACTGTCTGTTACCTTACAACGGGTTCTGGACTTGTTCAGTAATGTTTTTGGAATTGGTTATCTTTGTGGACACTCAGATTTACAATCAGTTCTTTGATCTAGCTCTTTATGTTTTAGCAGATTTAAATAAAAGACAAATTCTAAAGAAAATAAAAATGGATCATTCAATCGATGGAACAGAGAGAGTAGGGTAGGGCAGAAAGAGAAGTTTACCTAACTTAGCTGCAAAACCAAAACTACCAATTTTAGTTATACCGGTTAGCTTCACAATAGAACAAATCAAAGAGGAAAGTGTCCAGCTTTCTAAGATCACCTTCCACTAAGAGCATAAGATAGAGACAAAAACAGATCTGAAAGAAAATCACAAATAGAAGGGAAGTCGGTTAAAATTGGTATCTCTCACCAGCAGCCTAGCTCGCACAGTGAGGACAGAGCAATTAGAACAGGCCTGAACCTTAAATCTGTAATTTTCCCTAGCATACAATAAAAAGAATGAAGCCTAGTAGCATACCCAATCTTTGATAACACAGATCTACAGCATAAATTAAATAAACCTTAATGAAACGAAAAACAAAAGAAGATGAACTTATCACAATCTGAAAGAGATTAGGCTCCTGGCCATGCTATCATAGAAAAATGAAACTACACCAACTCCAGGTCCAGAACAAAGCATTCAAACAAGATTTGCAGGAAATTGCTCCAATAGCTTTTTATTCTAAGTTTTCGCCTTCGGAATTTACATTCGAAAGAAGTATATATAGACTCAGGACAGACCCTGATCTTTTTAGAAATATCTTCTTCTCAAACCCTAAATCTTATCCTCTAAACCTTACTACCCAGGTTTTACAATATAAGGCCCTTTAAAAATAGAGTTTTGATAAACCCTAACCACTCTGCAAATCTTAGTGCAGTTACTTGCCATAAATGGAGAAGGCATGATCTGATATTATTCTCATCCATCTGAGAATCGCAAGTAAATATCTTCGTTTTCTGTCGAGAGCGTCTCATTAATTCCTCAGAGAAATTCGGATGAGTCACTGGTTTCTTCGACATTTTATCTTCGCAGAGCCGCCTCTGAGTTGAAATTCTCTACATGCCATTACTTTCACCATAAATTCTCCTGTTAAATGCGTCCATCGGCAAATTTCGATAACTGTGTGTAGATATTTTCATTTTTCGATCAATTGTCGACATATTCCATTAAATGGGGTAGTTGCTTAGTCACCGTAAAGTCTCTTTGCGACCAGATCTGTAAAATCTGGATGGACCAAAAATTCTCGGCATCTCACATTTCCATCTGACGGCCTTCGCTTGATCCGTGCTTATTTTGTCTTTTTCGCCATTACTTCCGCTAGTATGCAACTCGCCGATGGCTTTCCGCAAAAGACAAAACAAGGATTAGTATTTTAATATTATTAAATTAAACCTCTAATGTTCATTATATGTCGGCTTGATTTATTTTGACACGTGTCATGATAACGCGACGCTTTCCTCTTTCTCTCTTAATGTGTCAGAAATCGTGACAGTCCTCTTACTTCTTCATTTCTCTTTGTCATGAAACTGTGGTCTCGTTCTGCTTTTTTGTAATCGTGACATGTCATGATTTTGATGACATGTAAATCGTGACGTCCTCTCACTTTTTTTTTCTTTCATGATTTGACATGTCATGATATCGTGACGTTCTCTGCTCCTTTCTTTAAGCACATGTCGTGATTTCATGACATGTCTCACTTTTTAATCGTGATTTTACTTCCTTTCTTTAATGTCAGATTTGGATTTGTTTTTTCCTTTGTCGTGATTTGACTGCTTCTAACTGTCGCGATATCATGACATTTTCACACTTGCCCTTTTCAAAATGTCATGATATCGTGACGTTTTCATCACTTGCACTTGTTTACCAAAACCCGTCGCGATATCGCGATGTTTTCCTACACTTTTTTTCAAAACCGTATGTGATATCGCGACGTTTCCACACTTGGTCCTTTTAGTCAAAATATGTCGCGATATCGTGACGTTTTCTACAAGCTTCGCTTTCAACCAAAATATGTCGCGATATCGCGATGTTTCCAAAAATGGAAAATGTCACGAAATCGTGACGTTTCCAAAAATGGAAAATGTCACGAAATCGCGACGTTTTCATTACTTAGCAAATTTTCCAGAAATTGTAGGTTGACTCTAATGAATTCATTCATCTGTATTCTGCATTTTTACATATTTAGTGAAAGATTTTCTTTACTCATAAATGATTCTAACATTTGAAAAATGAATTCTAAATTGAAATCAAAGCCATATGCAAGCCTACTTGGATACTTTGATATATGCAAAACTTTTAAGAAGAAAGGAGGCAAGCAAAATTTGGAATTAAAACCTAGGAAAACATCAAGAGGGTCCCTACGGCAAAATGAAAGCTAAATATTTTCAAAGGATGGAATTTCATTTTTTTAGTGGGGGTGTGTTGCTTCTCAACAAATGGCGATATCTACGGGGAAAATAGTAGCACTATTTTAGAATCCAGGACTCTAGTTTCAAAACAATATAGACCATGTACCATGCTTTGCCACAAATATTCTTCAAAATAATTTAACTACTACCTGATAGTTGTTAAAATTTCCCAAGGACATACTAGGTTGAATCACTTAAGGAAGATTTCTGATGTGCAATTATAAGCGTATAAAACTTTCTTCAAGAATGACTGGGCCTTCGAATGTTGTACTCTGGATTGATCAGCTTTTCTAGATTGTGAAAGGGGAAACCGAGTAGGGCTCTGTTTACTAGTTTAGCCTTTTACAACCCCGACAGAGTTACTCTTTAGATTTTCATGACCCTGATCCACAACTGTGAGGTGGTATCTACAACTTGGTAAAAGAAAACATCTTCTGAAGCCTTGGCTATCTCTTTCATTACATAACTTCTTCTCTCTCTTTTTTTTTTTGTGAAATAAAAGAGTGCCAGTTTTATGTTGCCTTGCTCAACTTTCACCTTCTCTCTCTCTTTTGAAATATACCGAAATCTGGAAAGCCTTGCTTAAAAACAAAAATTTTTTTATTCTTCATCGATCTGGAAAGCCTGGGTACCGATAGCCTCTATGGATACTTAAATAATTTCATGAATCAGAGTCCCCTCTTACGACCAACTTTTCTTGGATTCCCTGGGAGTTCTTCAACCAAACAGTATAATAGTTTCTTTATAATTAAAATAATTGTGGCAAGCAAGACACAAAATCCAATTATCTTTCTACTGTTGTTCTGAATAACAAAATAGTTCCACTATTCAATTTAAGCAGACTATCTCTTAATTAGAATAAAACAAAATGAACACTGGATTTTGAACTCAGAATAAAAACAATTTTTAAAGGCTGATTCTTTCTTTGCTGCCCAGGCAAAACTTAAAAAAAAAAGAATTTTAAAAGCTAAAAGAAATTTGTACAGACCCCAAAGGATAAAACACAGAACTTTAAAATCAAACAAAATAAAATAAAATAAAAACAAACTACTTTGTACAGACCCCAAAGGATAAAACACAGAACTTTAAAATAAAATAAAAATAAAATAATAAAACTACTTTGTACAGACCCCAAAGGATAAAACACAGAACTTTAAAATCAAACAAAATAAAATAAAAACAAACTACTTCAAAGCTTATTTACAATATATACACATGTTACAACGTCTTTGTGATTTATTCAATCGATGTATTGGATGGAACAACTGAGAAATAATGCTTTAGATATTGACCATTAATAGGAAGGTTCAAAAAATTACCCTCCAGGTCCTGTAGAAGAAATGCATTATTACCTAGGATCTCGACAATCTGGTATGGCCCTATCCATAAAGGTTGCAGCTCTGTGTGTTTACCTTTCTTTTCTTGGGCTTTGTCCCATAGAAGCACCAGGTCTGCACGATTGAAGGCACTCACCCTGGCCTTTTCGTCAAGCCAACGCTTGACTGTCTCTTGGTGTCGACTAAAATGCTCTACGGCTTGAAGTCGTCCACCCTGCAAATCAACCAAGTCCAACACACGAGCTTTCGTATCTGCATGATCAAAGTAATGTAAAGCAAATTTTAATCCTGGTACTAATGCTTCATATTCTGCCAAATTATTCGTGCAGGGAAACTGCAAGCGATAAGACATAAAATCGGTTTGATTTTTTGGTCCTTTAAGAACAGCCCCTGTACCAAAACCTTGCTTAGATTTAGCTCCATCAATATGAAGCATTCCAACTTCATTATCGTGATCTTGGTGAGCTTTAACCGGTTTCTCCTTTTGAGTAGTTGTCAAATTATAAACCCCGATATAACAACCCTCAACAAGATTAACAGTCTCATTCTTGGCATTATACTCTGTGATCATGAGTTTATATCTTGGTTCTCTATTGATTCTTAATTGATTTGCAAAACCATTCCAGGGTAACCACATATGCAAAAAATCAGTAGCCAAATACCCATTCAAGGATTTTGACCAATCCCTGCTCAGAAGCATTCCGTATCCTACAGGAATATCCACCACCTGAATATCAATTCTGTGTTGCGCTCTCGGCTCAGATGCTAGCTGGATGTGTATATTCTAAAGTTCACCTACCACTTTAACCTCAGACTTATCCAATTGGATGACTCTCATCTCGGAGTTCATGGGGGTCAAACCCAACTGCTGACAGATGGCTAGAGGCATGACATTGGCTGAAGCACCTGAATCTACCAGATAGTTGTGTAAATTTTTCCCAAATATTCGGACAGTCAGTAGAAAAGGCGGAACTTCAGTCTTCTCTTTATACATGGCCACATTTGCATTTGCCATCTTCTTTCCCTTTTCCAAAGGTTTGGTAGTAGGTTCAGAATATGTTTTGATCAGGTTATCCCTTTGTTCAAAAATTTGGGCTAACTCATGGAGAGTGATATTAGCTTTGATCTTCTTCATGTCCTCCACTATATTATATCCCTTATTGAGTGGAGGGACAAATGCATCTGGTCCTCTCGGATTTCCTCCCTTGGGTGGGGATGGGTTATTGCTTGAAGATGGATCTGGAGGAACACTGTGGGAGTTGTCCGGAGGGGTAGATGTAGTGTTGGGCTCCGGATTTCTATTTTTGAGGTTGTAGTTGTCCCTCCTGTACTGTTGAAAGGCTTGCACTTCATCCATGGGTAGCTCCACAACATTCTCTGATTCTTTTTGGAAAGTGAAAGAATCTAACACCATAGCTGCACTATGTTTGGATGAACTTGGAGCATCCGCAGTTCTTTGATGTTCAGGAGAAACCAACTCACCAGATAGAGCTTCAAAGGCATTACAGAACTCCAAGCAATCCAATTCCCCGTGCTGAGAAGTGGCATGTATCCTGCACCAGTTAGGCAAAGCCAAGTCACAAATATTTACATCATGCCCTTTACCTTTATAATCCTTATTGGGTTCGTATGGGGGCCGAGTGAATCTGTTTTGTTGATAAGGAAATCTGTTTGGGTTTTCGTCGGTGGACACTTGCCTTTTGAAAGTCAAAAAGTCATTTGCCAACTTTTGGACCACCCTTGAAACTTCCTCAACTCTTGTGTTATCAGATTCTTTATCCGGATTCTGTACATTTTCAGCAGGTGTTACAGCCAATGGATTTCCTGATGGTGGAGTTTGATGTACTGGCAACATCATCTGATGTGGTATGGGATTGAAGATAGGGGTACCTTGTGTGACCAAAGGAATTTGATGAGCATTCAAAGGTTGAGGTCCCAACTGTCTTTCCAAAACCAAAGCTTCTTTGTAAGCCTCTGTTAGATTGGTAATAGAGGCATCTCTTTTCAAGAAAACAGAAGTCATTGGATCTAGAGAATTCCTAAAAATTTCTAATGCCAGGTCTGCATTTGGCACATAATAACCAGTCAGTCTACCATAAGCCTTCTGAAATCTGACATTGTAAGATCTGACAGATTCATTTATTTCTCTTTTAATACCAAAAAATTGCTGATATAATACACTCGGGATCTATCACTTCACCAAACTGCGATACAAAAACCTTTTCCAAGTCATTCCAACTGGTAATAGAATCGTTAGTGAGATTTAGAAACCAGTCGTAAGCTCCCTCCTGGAGAGTGAACGGGAACAATCTGCAAGCCACATCTTCATGTTGTACATTTAACAATTTTAGAGCATTCTTGAATGCTACTAGGTGTTCTTCCGCTGTCCTAGTTCCATCATGCTTGTATCTGGGAAGATATCTCTCGAGGATTTCTAGGCAGGTCATGGGCTGCACCCGAGATATTTAAGGCAGTGGAACCCAACCAGTTTGCCATTACTACTTGATTGACGATGATACTTTCAGTTGTAGTTGGAGTAACTACAAGTGGTGACAAAACTATTTCAGACAAGGACTTGGCCCTTCTGAGGTTGCTTCTTCTGGGGGTTTCTAACTCGGGCACAAGGAGCTCTCCAGCTCTTGAGTGGGACCTTGTTACTCTATAAGTAGAATCCAGCTTTTTCACAAGCAACTTATAACCTTACAATCCTTAACAAACTACCGAACTTCAGGCCCTCCTTCTAGCGCCAATTTTAAATGTTGGTGTTGAGTTTCATGTTTAGGCAAAAACTCAAACAAACAAGTTTTAAAAGTGTAAGGAGGAGGGAAAAGGCTAGACTGGGATAAAAAATAATGTTAAATACCACATACAATCATATTTCTCAACTCAAGCCACTAAGAAAGTAAAAAAGAGAAAGAGGAGGGAAAAGGATAAAGATAAAAATTTAAGGTTCGCCCTCCTTCTAGCGCCAATTTTAAATGTTGGTTCGACTTTTATACACACCCTGTGAAGAATGAGCATGAAATCCCGATAACACTTATAAGGGATAAATCCCACTCACTTTAGGATCTTGCTGGATATCCAAGGTGTGAGTTACAGAGTTGGGTCGAATGTCTATTCACTCTTTTTCACTTCTGGAATAGTTTCAAGTGGACTGTCTGTTACCTTACAACGGGTTCTGGACTTGTTCAATAATGTTTTTGGAGTTGGTTATCTTTGTGGACACTCAGATTTACAATCAGTTCTTTGATCTAGCTCTTTATGTTTTAGCAGTTTTAAATAAAAGACAAATTTTAAAGAAAATAAAAATGGATCATTCAATCGGTGGAACAGAGAGAGTAGGGTAGGGCAAAAAGAGAAGTTTATCTAACTTAGCTGCAAAACCAAAACTACCAATTTTAGTTATACCGGTTAGCTTCACAATAGAACAAATCAAAGAGGAAAGTGTCCAGACTTTCTAAGATCACCTTCCACTAAGAGCATAAGACAGAGATAAAAATAGATCTGAAAGAAAATCATAAACAGAAGGGAAGTCGGTTAAAATTGGTATCTCTCACCAGCAGCTCTAGCTCGCACAGTGAGGACAGAGCAATTAGAACAGGCCCGAACCTTAAATCTGTAATTTTCCCTAGCATACAATAAAAAGAATGAAGCCTAGCAGCATACCCAATCTTTGATAACACAGATCTACAACATAAATTAAATAAACCTTAATGAAATGAAAACAAAAGAAGATGAACTTATCACAATCTGAAAGAGATTAGGCTCCTGGCCATGCTATCACAGAAAAATGAAAACTACACCAACTCCAGGTCCAGAACAAAGCATTCAAACAAGATTTGCAGGAAATTGCTCCAATAGCTTTTATTTCTAAGTTTTCGCCTCTTGAATTTACATTCGAAAGAAGTATTTATAGACTCAGGACAAACCCTGATCTTTTTAAAAATATCTTCTTCTCAAACCCTAAATCTTATCCTCTAAACCTTACTACCCAGGTTTTACAATATAAGGCCCTTTAAAAATAGAGTTTTGATAAACCCTAACCATTCTGCAAATCTTAGTGCAGTTACTTGCCATAAATGGAGAAGGCATGATCTGATATTATTCTCATCCATCTGTAACTACAAGTAAATATCTTCATTTTCTTCGGGAACGTCTCATTAATTCCTCAGAGAAATTCGGATGAGTCACTGGTTTCTCTGACATTTTATCTTCGCAAAGCCGCCTCTGAGTTGAAATTCTCTGCACGCCATTACTTTCACCATAAATTCTCCTATTAAATGCATCCATCGACAAATTTCGGTAACTATGTGTAGATATTTTCATTTTTCGATCAATTTCCGACATATTCCATTAAATGAGGCAGCTTCTTAGTCATCGTAAAGTCTCTTTGCGGCTAGATCTATAAAATCTGGATGGACCAAAAATTCTTGGCATCTCACATTTCCATCTGACGGCCTTCGCTTGATCCATGCTTATTTTGTCTTTTTCGCCATTACTTCCGCTAGTATGCAACTGCCAGATGGCTTTCTGCAAAAGACAAAACTAGGATTAGCATTTTAATATTATTAAATTAAAACCTTAATGTTCATTATATGTCGGCTTTATTTCTTTTGACACGTGTCACGATAACATGACGTTTTCCTCATCTTTTCATTCTCTTCTGAAACGCGACATGTCAAAATCGCGACGTCCTCTCACTTGCTCCTTTCTTTTTCATGAAACGTGACATGTCACGATTTCGTCGACATGTCAAAATCATGACGTCTCTCACTTTGCTTCCTTTCGTTTGTGAAACGATGACATGTCGCGATTTCGTGACGTCCTCCTTAGCTCCCTTTCTTTTGTGAAATCGCGACATGTAGTTTGCGACATGTCACGATATCGTGACGTCCTCTCACTTTGCTTCTTTCCTTTTCTAAACAATGTCACGATTTTGTGAATGTCACGATATCCGACGTCTTCTGCTTCCCTTTCCTCTTTGTCGCAAATCGTGACGTCCTCCGGCACTTTCTTTCAAAACATGTCGCGATATCATGACGTTTTCATCACTTGCCCTTTTTCAAAACAGTCATGATATCGTGACGTTTTCAAGACTTGCACTTTTCTTTCAAAACACGTCTCGATATCGTGACGTTTTCTTCAACTTCCTTCTTTCAAAACCGTCGCGATATCGCGACATTTCCACACTTGGCACTTCTTAGTCCAAATATGTCGCGATATCGTGACGTTTTCTACAAGCTTCGCTTTCAACCAAAATATGTCGTGATATCGCGACGTTTCAAAAATGGAAATGTCACGATATCGTGACGTTTCCAAAAATGGAAATGTCGCGAAATCGTGACGTTTTCATTACTTAGCAAATTTTCTAGAAATTGTAGGTTGACTCTAATGAATTCATTCATCTGTATTCTGCATTTTACATATTTAGTGAAAGATTTTCTTTACTCATAAATGATTCTAACATTTGAAAAATGAATTCTAAATTGAAATCAAAGCCATATGCAAGCCTACTTGGATATTTTGATATAAGCAAAACTTGAAGAAGGAGGCAAGCAAAATTTGGAATTAAAACCTAAAAAACATCAAGAGGGTCCCTATGGCAAAATGAAAACTAAATATTTTCAAAGGATGGAATTTCATTTTTTTAGTGGGGGTGTGTTGCTTCTCAACAAATGGCGATATCTACGGGGAAAATAGTAGCACTATTTTAGAATCCAGGACTCTAGTTTCAAAACAATATAGACCATGTACCATGCTTTGCCACAAATATTCTTCAAAATAATTTAACTACTACCTGATAGTTGTTAAAATTTCCCAAGGACATACTAGGTTGAATCACTTAAGGAAGATTTTTGATGTGCAATTATAAGCGTATAAAACTTTCTTCAAGAATGATTGGGCCTTCGAATGTTGTACTCTGGATTGATCAGCTTTTCTAGATTGTGAAAGGGGAAACCGAGTAGGGCTCTGTTTACTAGTTTAGCCTTTTACAGCCTCGACAGAGTTACTCTTTAGATTTTCATGACCCTGATCCACAACTATGAGGTGGTATCTACAACTTGGTAAAAGAAAACATTTTCCGAAGCCTTGGCTATCTCTTTCATCACATAACTTCTTCTCTTTTTTTTTTTGTGATAGAAAAGAGTGCCAGTTTTATGTTGCCCTGCTCAATTTTCACCTTCTCTCTCTCTCTTTTGAAATATATCAAAATCTGGAAAGCCTTGCTTAAAAACAAAAATTTTTTTATTCTTCATCGATCTGGAAAGCCTGGGTACCGATAGCCTCTATGGACACTTAAATAATTTCATGAATCAGAGTCCCCTCTTACGACCAACTTTTCTTGGATTCCCTGGGAGTTTCTTCAGCCCAACAGTATAATAGTTTCTTTATAATTAAAATAATTGTGGCAAGCAAGACACAAAATCCAATTATCTTTCTATTGTTGTTCTGAATAACAAAATAGTTCCACTGTTCAATTTAAGCAGACTATCTCTTAATTAGAATAAAACAAAATGAACACTGGATTTTGAACTCAGAATAAAAAAATTTTAAAGGTTGATTCTTTCTTTGCTGCCCAGGCAAAACTTAAAAAAAATAGAGTTTTAAAAGCTAAAAGAAATTTGTACAGACCTCAAAGGATAAAACATAGAACTTTAAAATCAAACAAAATAAAATAAAAACAAACTACTTTGTATAGACCCCAAAGGATAAACAAAATAAAATAAAATAAAACTACTTTGTATAGACCCCAAAGGATAAAACACAAACTTTAAAATCAAACAAAATAAAATAAAAACAAACTACTTCAAAGCTTATTTACAATATATACACATGTTACAACGTCTTTGTGATTTATTCAAACGATGTATTTGATGGAACAGTCGAGAAATAATGCTTTAGGTATTGACCATTAACAGGAAGGTTCAAAAAATTACCCTCCAGGTCCTCGTAGACGAAATGCATTATTACCTAGGATCTCGACAATCTGCGTATGGCCCTATCCACAGAGGTTACAGCTCTGTGTGTTTACCTTTCTTTTCTTGGGCTTTGTCCCATAGAAGCACCAGGTCTGCATGATTGAAGGCGCTCACCCTGGCCTTTTCGTCAAGCCAGCGCTTGACTGTCTCTTGGTGTCGACTAAAATGCTCTACGGCTTGAAGTCGTCCACCCTACAAATCAACCAAGTCCAACACACGAGCTTTCGTATCTGCATGATCAAAGTAATGTAAAGCAAATTTTAATCCTGGTACTAATGCTTCATATTCCGCCAAATTATTCGTGCAGGGAAATCGCAAGCGATAAGACATAAAACCAGTTTGATTTTTAGGTCCTTTAAGAACTGCCCCTTGTACCGTAACCTTGCTTAGATTTAGCTCCATCAATATGAAGCATTCCAACTTCATTATCGTGATCTTGGTGAGCTTTAACCGGTTTCTCCTTTTGAGTAGTTGTCAAATTATAAACCCCGATATAACGACCCTCAAGCAAGATTAACAGTCTCATTCTTGGCATTATACTCTGTGATCATGAGTTTATATCTTGGTTCTCTGTTGATTCTTAATTGATTTGCAAAACCATTCCAGGGTAACCACATATGCGAGAAATCAGTAGCCAAATACCCATTCAAGGATTTTGACCAATCCCTAGCTCGAAGCATTCCGTATCCTACAAGAATATCCACCACCTGAATATCAATTTTGTGTTGCGCTCTCGGCTCAAATGCTAGCTGGATGTGTATATTCTGAAGTTTACCTACCACTTTAACCTCGGACTTATCCAATTGGATGACTCTCATCTCGGAGTTCATGGGGGTCAAACCCAACTCGCTGACGGATGGCTAGAGGCATGACATTGGTTGAAGCACCTGAATCTACCAGACAGTTGTGTAAATTTTTCCCAAATATTTGGACAGTCAGTAGAAAAGGTGGAACTTCAGTCTTCTCTTTATACATGGCCACATTTGCATTTGCCATCTTCTTTCCCTTTTCCAAAGGTTTGGTAGTAGGTTCAGAATATGTTTTGATCAGGTTATCCCTTTGTTCAAAAATTTGGGCTAACTCATGGAGAGTGATATTAGCTTTGATCTTCTTCATGTCCTCCACTATATTATATCCCTTATTGAGTGGAGGGACAAATGCATCTGGTCCTCTCGGATTTCCTCCCTTGGGTGGGGATGGGTTATTGCTTGAAGATGGATCTGGAGGAACACTGTGGGAGTTGTCCGGAGGGGTAGATGTAGTGTTGGGTTCCGGATTTCTATTTTTGAGGTTGTAGTTGTCCCTCCTGTACTATTGAAAGGCTTGCACTTCATCCATGGGTAGCTCCACAACATTCTCTGATTCTTCTAGGAAAGTGAAAGAATCTAACACCATAGTTGCACTATGTTTGGATGAACTTGGAGCATCCGTAGTTCTTTGATGTTCAGGAGAAACCAACTCACCAGATAGAGCTTCAAAGGCATTACAGAACTCCAAGCAATCCAATTCCCCATGTTGAGAAGTGGCATGTATCCTGCACCAGTTAGGCAAAGCCAAGTCACAAATATTTACATCATGCCCTTTACCTTTATAATCCTTATTGGGTTCGTATGGGGGTCGAGTGAATCTATTTTGTTGATAAGGAAATCTGTTTGGGTTTTCGCCGGTGGACACTTGCCTTTTGAAAGTCAAAAAGTCATTTGCCAACTTTTGGACCACCCTTGAAACTTCCTCAACTCTTGTGTTATCAGATTCTTTATCCGGATTCTGTACATTTTCAGCAGGTGTTACAGCCAATGGATTTCCTGATGGTGGAGTTTGATGTACTGGCAACATCATCTGATGTGGTATGGGATTGAAGACAGGGGTACCTTGTGTGACCAAAGGAATTTGATGAGCATTCAGAGGTTGAGGTCCCAACTGTCTTTCCAGAACCAAAGCTTCTTTGTAAGCCTCTGTTAGATTGGTAATAGAGGCATCTCTTTTCAAGAAAACAGAAGTCATTGGATCTAGAGAATTCCTAAAAATTTCTAATGCCAGGTCTGCATTTGGCACATAATAACCCGTCAGTCTACCATAAGCCTTCTGAAATCTGACATTGTAAGATCTGACAGATTCATTTATTTCTCTTTTAATACCAAAAAATTGCTGATATAATACACTGGGATCTATCACTTCACCAAACTACGATACAAAAACCTTTTCCAAGTCATTCCAACTGGTAATAGAATCGTTAGTGAGATTTAGAAACCAGTCGTATGCTCCCTCCTAGAGAGTGAAAGGGAACAATCTGCAAGCCACATCTTCATGTTGTACATTTAACAATTTTAGAGCATTCTTGAATGCTACTAGGTGTTCTTCCGCTGTCCTAGTTCCATCATGCTTGTATCTGGGAAGATATCTCTCAGGATTTCTAGGCAGGTCATGGGCTGCACCCGAGATATTTAAGGCAGTGGAACCCAACCAGTTTGCCATTACTACTTGAAACTATTCCATAAGCAGAAAAGAGTGAATAGACATTCGACCTAACTCTGTAACTCACACCTTGGATATCCAGCAAGATCCTAAAGTGAGTGGGATTTTTCCCTTGTAAGTGTTATCAAGATTTCATGCTCATTCTTCACAGGGTGTGTATAAAAGTCAAACAAACATTTATGGTAGACTGACTAGTTATTATGTGCCAAATGCAGACCTGGCATTAGAAATTTTTAAGAATTCTCTAGATCCAATGACTTCTATTTTCTTGAAAAGAGATGCCTCTATTACCAATCTAACAGAGGCTTACAAAGAAGCTTTGGTTTTGGAAATATAGTTGGTACCTCAACCTCTGAATGCTCATCAAATTCCTTTGGTCACACAAGGTACCCATATCTTCAATCCCATACCACATCAGATGATGTTGCTAGTACATCAAACTCCACCATCAAAAAATCCATTGGCTGTAACACCTATTGAAAATGTACGAATCCGATAAAGAATCGATAACACAAGAGTTGAGGAAGTTTCAAGGGTGGTCCAAAAGTTGGCAAATGACTTTTGACTTTCAAAAGGCAAGTGTCCATCGACAAAAACCCAAACAATTTTTTTATCAACAAACAGTTCACTCATCCCCATACGAACCCAATAAAGATTATAAAGGTAAAGGGCATGATGTAAATATTTGTGACTTGGCTTTGCCTAACTGGTGCAGGATATATGCCACTTCTCAGCATGCTGTACATTTAACAATTTTAGAGCATTCTTGAATGCTACTAGGTGTTCTTTCGCTGTCCTAGTTCCATCATGCTTGTATCTAGGAAGATATCTCTCAAGATTTTGGGCAGGTCATGGGCTGCACCCGAGATATTTAAGGCAGTGGAACCTAACCAGTTTGCCATTACTAATTGATTGACGATGATACTTTTAGTTGTAGTTGGAGTAACTACAAGTGGTGACAAAACTATTTCGGATAAGGACTTGGCCCTTCTGAGGCTGCTTCTTCTGGGGGTTTCTAACTCAGGCACAAGGAGCTCTCCAGCTCTAGAGTGGGACATTGTTACTCTATAATTAGAATCCAGCTTTTTCACAAGCACTTACAACCTTACAATCCTTAACAAACTACTGAACTTCAGGCCCTCCTTCTAGTGCCAATTTTAAATGTTGGTGTTGAGTTTCGCTGTTTAGGCAGAAAATCAAAAAAACAAGTTTTAAAAGGTTGAGGAGGAGGGAAAAGGCTACCAGACTCTGGATAAAATACAGTTTTTGTTAAATACCACATACAATCATATTTCTCAACTCAAGCGGACTAAGAATGTAAGTTTAAGGCCCTCCTTCTAGTGCCAATTTTAAATGTTGGTGTTGAGTTTTGTGGTTTAGGAAAAAAATCAAACAAACAAGATTAAAAAGAGCTAAAGAGGAGGGAAAAGGATTCAAAAGATAAAACACCAGACTCTGCACAAACAACTTACAATACTGAACAGAGTTCAGTGCCCTCCTTCTAGCACCAATTTTAAATGTTGATGTTGAGTTTTGTGGTTTAGGCAAAAACTCAAACAAATAAGATTAAAAAGAGCTAAAGAGGAGGGAAAATGATTCAAAAGATAAAACACCAGACTCTGCACAAACAACTTACAATACTGAACAAAGTTCAGTGCCCTCCTTCTAGCACCAATTTTAAATGTTGGTTCGACTTTTATACACACCCTGTGAAGAATGAGCATGAAATCCTGATAACACTTATAAGGGAAAAATCCCACTCACTTTAGGATCTTGCTAGATATCCAAGGTGTGAGTTACAGAGTTGGGTCAAATGTCTATTCACTCTTTTTCACTTCTGGAATAGTTTCAAGTGGACTGTCTGTTACCTTACAACGGGTTCTGGACTTGTTCAGTAATGTTTTTGGAATTAGTTATCTCTGTGGACACTCAGATTTACAATCAGTTCTTTGATCTAGCTCTTTATGTTTTAGTAGTTTTAAATAAAAGACAAATTCTAAAGAAAATAAAAATGGATTATTCAATTGGTGGAACAAAGAAAGTAGAGTAGGGTAGAAAGAGAAGTTTACCTAACTTAGCTGCAAAACCAAAACTATCAATTTTAGTTATACCGTTTAGCTTCACAATAGAACAAATCAAAGAGAAAAGTGTCCATCTTTCTAAGACCACCTTCCACTAAGAGCATAAGACAGAGACAAAAATAGATTTGAAAAAAAATTATAAATAGAAGGGAAGTAGTTTAAAATTGGTATCTCTCACCAGCAGCCTAGCTCGCACAGTGAGGACAAAGCAATTAGAACAAGCCTGAACCTTAAGTCTGTAATTTTCCCTAGCATACAATAAAAAGAATGAAGCCTAGTAGCATATCTAATCTTGATAACACAGATCTACAACATAAATTAAATAAACCTTAACAAGACGATAAACAAAAGAAGATGAACTTATCACAATCTGAAAGAGATTAGGCTCTTGGCCATGCGATCACAGAAAAACAAAAATACACCAACTCTAGGTCCAAAACAAAGCATTCAAACAAGATTTGCAGAAAATTGCTCCAATAGCTTTTTATTCTAAGTTTTCGCCTTTGGAATTTACATTCGGAAGAAGTATATATAGACTCAGGACAAACCCTGATCTTTTTAGAAAATCTTCTTCTCAAACCCTAAATCTTATCCTCTAAACCTTACTACCTAGGTTTTACAATATAAGGCCCTTTAAAAATAGAGTTTTGATAAACCCTAACCATTATGCAAATTTTAGTGTAGTTACTTGCCATAAATGGAGAAGGCATGATCTGATATTATTATCATCCATCTGTAACTGCAAGTAAATATCTTCATTTTCTGCTAGGAACGTCTCATTAATTCCTCAGAGAAATTCAGATGAGTCACTGGTTTCTCTGACATTTTATCTTTGTAGAGTCGCCTCTGAGTTGAAATTCTCTTCACGCCATTACTTTCATCATAAATTCTCCTGTTAAATGCATCCATCGGCAATTTTCGATAACTGTGTGTAGATATTTTTATTTTTTGGTCAATTGCCGACATATTCCATTAAATGAGGCAGCTTCTTAGTCATCGTAAAGTCTCTTTGTGGCTAGATCTGTAAAATCTGGATGGACCAAAAATTATTGGCATCTCACATTTCCATCTGACAGCCTTCACTTGATCTACGCTTATTTTTGTCTTTTTTGCCATTACTTCCGCTAGTATGCAACTGCTAGATGGCTTTCTGCAAAAGACAAAACCAGGATTAGCATTTTAATATTATTAAATTAAACCTCTAATGTTTATCACACGTTGGCTTGATTTCTTTTGACACATGTCGCGATAACACGATGTTTTCCTCAAGCTGCTTTTCATTTTGGCTTCTTTGTCTTTGTCGTAAAATCGTGACATGTCACGAAATTACGATGTCTTTTTCACTTTGCTCCCCTTTCGGCTCCTTTTGTTGCAAAACTACGAAATGTTGCGAGACCGCAACATGTCATGATTTCGTGACATGTCACAAAACCGCTACGTCCTCTGCACTTTGGTTTCATTTTGGCTCCTTTGTCGCGAAACTGTGACATGTCGTGATTTCGTGACATGTCACGAAATCGCGACGTCCTCTGCACTTTGCTTCCCTTTCAGCTCCTTTGTCGCAAAATCGCGACATGTCGCGATTTCATGACATGTCACGAAATCGCGACGTCCTCTACACTCTACTTCCCTTTTAGCTCTTTTATCGCAAAATTGCAACATGTCACGATTTCAAGACATGTCATGAAATCGTGACGTCCTCTGCACTCTGCTTCCCTTTCAGCTCTTTTGTTGTGAAATCGTGACATGTCACGATTTTGTGACATGTCACAAAATCGTGACGTCCTCTGCACTCTGCTTCCCTTTCGGCTCTTTGTCATGAAATCGCGATGTCCTCCGCACTTTGCTTTCGAAAACACATCATGATATCATGACGTTTTCAACACTTGCACCTTCTTTCAAAAACATGTTGTGATATCACGACATTTTCAACAGTTGCACCTTATTTTGAAAACATGTCGTGATATCGTGACGTTTTCATCACTTGCACCTTCTTTCGAAAACACGTCATGATATCGCGATGTTTCCACACTCGACACTTCTTAGTCCAAATATGTCGCGATATCGCGATGTTTTCTACAAGCTTCGCTTTCAACCAAAATATGTCGCGATATCACGACGTTTCCAAAAATGGAAATGTCGCAAAATCATGACATTTCCAAAAATAGAAATATCATGAAATCGTGACGTTTCCAAAAATGGAAATGTCACGAAATCACGACGTTTTCATTACTTAGCAATTTTTTCAAAAATTGTAGGTTGACTCCAATGGATTCATTCATCTGTATTTTGCATTTTTACATATTTAGTGAAATATTTTCTTTACTCAGAAATGATTCTAACATTTGAAAAATGAATTCTAAAATAAATCAAAGCCAGATGCAAGCCTACTTGGATATTTTGATGTAAGCAAAACTTTGAAAAGGAGGCAAGCAGAAAATGGAATTAAAACCAAGAAAACATCAAGAGGGTCCCTACGACAAAATGAAAACTAAATATTTTCAAAGGATGGAATTTCATTTTTTTAGTGGGGGTGTGTTGCTTCTCAACACAACATAGATCCGATGTTTTGGTTCCTTCCATTTTAAATTAGCTATACTAGTCCTTGCTTGATATGGACACTGATTATAGTAATGAGGTCCTTAAAATTTGTAGCACCCTTCCTTGGGTCCTTGATGTTTTTCAGGTTTCTCATTCCCACTCTTAACTACTGGAATTGGAGCTTGCAACTTATGTGTTTGAGGTTTCATGTTGTTGGGTTTGTTATCCTTCTTAAAAAAATTCTTCTTGAACTTCTTCTAATTTCCATAAGGTTTCTTCTAAGGATTATGGGTATTCTTAGCATTTCACTCTTGGTCAGCCTCCCATTTTATAAACCCATTACTATTCCTCTTCTTTAGCTCTTACCGAGCTTGCTCAGGTAGAGTGTCATATTTATAACAAAAGTGTGAATCTAATTTCTTTGCTAGGTCATATGCCTTTTGCAAATATTTAGGTTCTGACATGTCTACATCATGCTTTAACCTAGATTCCAATCCAAGAGTGAAATTATGAACCCATATTTTCTCATTATAAACAAGTACATATTTGAACAATCTTATCAACTTCTTATAGTACACCTCTACTATACTGGTTCCTTGCCTCAAACTAGCAAATTATTCAAAATTTAAGGCATAGAAATGCTCTGGTAGGAATCTCTTCTTAAAGATGTTTATAAATTCTTCCCTTGGAGTATTAATGGGTTTAATCTTGGTTTCCTCATAGTGGGTTTCCCACCGCTCCAGAGCATCCCCTTCTAGTTTAATCATAGCCCAAAGTGTTCAGGTTCCTGATGAGTAGGCTTTTACTATAAAGTGAACCTATGCTTCTCTCAGCCATGCTTTTGCTACATCCCCATCGCCCTCTCCATCAAACTTGGATATACTAATGTTTTTCATGTCCCTAGCTATTTCCTTTTCCATTAAGGCTCTGGCTTGCACTTGTTTTACAGTTAATACACTATCTAGACCAATATTTGAGCCTCAAACTTGCAAATTCTAATTCTTAACCATTTCTAGAAACTATCTTATTATATCATGCATAGCAGTGATCATAGCGGTGAGGTCTTCTACCTCCCTATTAGGGCTTGTTGGTTCCCCATCCTAGTTTTCTTCTTCAAAATTACTTTTTTGAGTTTTTCTAGGTGTAGGCCTCCCTCATATGGTATTAGGTGGCATCTTAACTTGATCCCATCCAAGAAAGAAGATTAGATTATAGTTTCCACTTAAGTTGTATCTCTAATAAAGTCATAATACAGATTTCTCATGCTATATGCATTAAAAACCTAACTAGAGTAATATCCTAGGCTAGGATGTGTCATTGATATCGAAGTCCCTACTAAGGCATCCTAACATCCAATCTACCTTGGGGTTTATTGTCGTTCGATTCTAGCAAATAGGGTATTCTATATCATCCCAACTTTAGCCCTTTTCTTAAGCAAGTTCCATTGGATACATATAATTCCATTTTAGCACACACAAAAGCTCTATACCCTGATACCTAGAGCTCTGACACCAAATGTAATGACCCAAAAACACACAAACAAAAAATACAAAAATAGAAAGAATTTTTTTTACTAAGGAGAGGGATACATCAACCCTTCATGAACCCCTAATCCAACTAGCATTTACCTAAATGTTTAATCCCCTAAGTTTTCCTAGAAGTTACATATCATGAAGTACCCTATCACAAGTTCATCTATGTAGGTGTATCATGTATCACTGCAAATAAACCCATCTATCCCATCATTATTGATGAGATAGACCTATCACCCTCAGTCCATAAAAGGTATACATGCATATCTATACCATACAAAAATTATTATGTGTAGGTATGCTATGATTATTACGATTTAAGCTATCTATCTCATCTCCACGATGAGCTATCTTAACTCAGATGTAATCTCTTCACAACTTAATCCTTTATCACCCTAAGGGGGTCTCAATTCCCTTAGGTATCCTATGTTTACCCTAAGGGATTCTCAATTCCCTTAGGTTACCTATGTTTACTCTAAGGGGTTCTTAATTCCCTTAGGTCACCTCTGAGTTCACCCTAGAACTCTACACTTATATTTCTATCATAAAGCAACCAAAAAATGATACATCTAGATACTACAACATCAGAAAACAATCACCAAGAATCCAAAAAATAAAGCAAGCTTAACACTAAAATAGAATCAACTACATAATATAACCAAATACATAAATAAAGTAAAAGTACCTTCTTTAAACCAATAAATAGTTATTGCATCAGAATTTGCATGATAAATCCTTTTTACTTTAAAGAATATTATAGTAACTGCATTGGGGATATCTCTCCATAATTCTAGTCTATTTGAGAATAAGTAAATCAATGTAAGATACAATTACCTATACTCTATTTCCATTTAACTCCTTGCTTCCCATTGGATCTTTGAGGGTAGTAGGGTATCAGGATACTCATGGTTCAAGATAGGCATACCTTTAAATGCATCTACTCATTTACTTTGCCAAATTGCAACTATACAAAATTCAATTAAGTTTCTAACCATCTAATGCCTAATGGATATTATAAAAGAACCTTTACTTTTATTTTCCCCTCTCAAGTTCCCTTAGAGATTCATCCATAATGTAATACTTAGATCAAGGTCTAACTTTAATCAAATTCATTCATGTCTTAAAGCATTAAAGTACCATACCCTTAACCTTTAAAACAATCTCTTTTATTTTCATTTCCAAAATCAAATCCCCATAACTTCTATTCGAAGAATAGATCTACATCCTTTTTAATTCACAATTTCCAATCAACCAATTACTGTTTAAAGCATTAAATTCCCATACCTTTAATCTTTAAAACAATCATTCATTCATTCCCTAAATTGAAGCCCCATAACTTCAATTCAAAGAATAAATCCACATCCTTTTTAATTGAAAACTCCTAAGATAATTAAATTTAATAAAATGGTTCCTTCTCAATTAAAAAACTTTAATAAATCCCATAAAAATCAAAGGGTCCTTTCTAATTAAAATCCTTCAATAATTTCATATAAATCAAATATTCATTTCTAATTAAAAAGCCTTCAATAATTTCACTTAAGTCAAAGTTTCTTTCTAATTAAAAGCTTTCACTATATTTTATATAACTTAAAGGTCTCTTTCTAATTAAAAGCCTTCAATAAATCTCATATAAATTAAAGGTTCTTTCTAATTAAAAGTCTTCATTATATTTTAAATAAATCAAAGGCTCTTTCTAATTAAAAGTCTTCAATACTTTCATATAAATCAAAGGTTCTTTCTAATTAAAAGCCTTCATTATATTTTAAATAAATCAAAGGTTCTTTCTAATTAAAAGCCTTCATTATATTTTACATAAATCAAAGGTCCCTTTATAATTAAAAACATTCATTGTATTTTATATAAAACTAAGATTCCTTTCAATTTAATTATGTTTTATAGCACCTTCCTAAGGCAGGGTCTACAACCAGAGGCCAACACCTTCAAAGGCGAATGCTGAACAACCATGACAAAACCTAGTATCTAAGCAACTAGAACCAGATACTACTCTTACCTCTGTCATAATATAGCTCCCACTCTTGGAGTATAGTGCTCTCAATTACTCGATGCTCTCAACTCCCATAACGATCTCAAACATGTAGTGCCCTCGAACCCTCACAATGCTCCCTTCGGCATATCATGGCCTTTGAACATGCACATTGCTCACCATTAATGCTCTTTGGCTTTTCCAGCATAGTGCTCACCAATTAACACATGGCGGCCTCTCTCTAAAACACAACGCTCACACTCTGGTTTCATAGCGCACAATGCTCACCAATTAACACACTGTGGTCTCTTTATAAAACACAACCTGGCTTCCTAAAGCATAGTGCTCATCATAAAAATATGATGGTTTCTCTAAAACGCAACCTAACTTCCTAAAGTACAATTCTCTCCATAAATATATGGTGGTTTATTTAAAACATAACCTATCTTCCTAAAGAATAGCGCTCACCATAAACATATGGTGGTTTCTCTAAAACACAACCTGGCTTCCTAAAGCACAACATTCTCCATAAATATATGGTGGTTTCTCTAAGACACAATCTAGATTTCTAAATCACAACGCTCTCCATAAACATATGGTGGCTTATTTAAAACACAACCTAGCTTCCTAAAGCATAGTGCTCATCATAAACATATGGTGGTTTCTCTAAAACACAACCTAGCTTCCTAAAGAACAACGCTCTCCATAAACATATGGTGGTTTCTCTAAAAAACAACCTGCCTTCCTAGAGTACAACACTCTTCATAAACATATGGTGATTTATCTAAAACACAACCTGGCTCCCTAAAGCACAACTCTCTCCATAAATATATGGTGGCTTATTTAAAACACAACCTAGCTTCCTAAAGCATAGCGCTCACCATAAAAATATGGTGGTTTCTCTAAAACACAACCTGGCTTCCTATATTTCCCATGGACTTTCACGCTATAGAGGAAATAAAACTAGGGGAGCATAACCAGGTTTTATCACCATACCAACACAAATAAAAACTAGATTCAAAGTTTAAAGCAACCCAACCTTAAAAATTTAGTGAATATGGAAATATTGCAATGTATGGCTGCCTCTCCTCCTCGCTTCTGACATGTTCTTATGTTTCTTTCGATACCTACTCTGTGTCTCCTCGGTGCTCCCTTTCTTCCTCGACAATCCTCTCTTTTATTTCTCCTTTCCTTCCTCCTTACGCACCTCATTACCTAGAAGGTATGTCTATCGTTCTTCTCGAAACCTCCCTAGCCTCGAGCAACATTTCCAGTTTGAATTTATTGAAGGTGAATGAAAGCAACAAATTTGACCAATTTATACTTGAATAAAAGTTGGTTTCAAACTTGATTTGATGTAGGATAATAAAATTTAATGCATGATTGAAGGCTCAAAATAGCCTCATAGTAGAAAAATAGGGCAAAATTCAAAGTGATTAGAATTTTATGAAAATTTCCAAGCATCTAAATCGACCAAATGGGTATCCGAATCCATTGAGAAAACTCAAAAAATCACTTTGGATCAAGTGTATCTACTTTGGGAAAATGCTATTTATGAAAAATTTTAACATCTAAATTTCAGAAAATTTGATACCATTGTAAATAGGAGCTCAAACTCTTTCCACCAGGTTTTGAATCAGCTCAAATGGATTTTTGTGGCAAAAGTTATGACTATTTTAATTTTACATCAAATTGTAGGGCAAAAGTGACAAAATTTGCATAACCCTAAAATGAAATTTATTTTTTTGAACCTTAAAAACCCTTGAAATTTGAAAATTTTAAAACATTTAATTTCAAATAATACTATTAGGATGTAAATTTTCAAAATATTTATTTTGAATCACTGCAACTAAATCCAATTCTTCAAGATGCAAAAATGTCAACAATTTCAAAACCTCAATGTAATCAAAATTTTAAAAAATCTTGGTGTGAGTGAATTTTTAAATATTTTGATGCAAGAAAAAAATTTAAATTAAACATCAAAACTTCAAGTAGGTTCCCTAAATTTGGGTGAGTTGTGCAATGGCAACAACAAATGGTGACTCTACTGGAAAATACTCTTGAGTATTTTGGATGAAGAACCCAACTTGAAATAAGTGAAATTTTTACTAATGAAATGCAAATCACTTGGTAATATTCTAAGAAAATGGGGTTCAAAAAACTTTGGTTAGAATTAATGCTCCATTTTACTTCAGCTCAAAGTGTGTGCTAGTGCATTCATTTCCATTCTTTAGATCCATCAGGATTTTATCACTTAATTTGAAGTTAGGCTACTAAATATGTCACTCATAAAAAAATGATTTACCTTTGCATTGCTCCACTACCGGTCAAGCATTTAAACTCTGGTGGATATGACCTCTATCCCTTCTATACATTTTCTCTACTTCCAGATAAGCATCTATATCTCGGATAGAGGTTAGCTGAATCACCCAAGAACTTTAGTTTATTGCATTATTAAGATTTTCCTTCTTGATTAAGAAGTATTTTTATTAGTTGTAAATATTGATTGTGCTTTTGGGTTAGGTATATATAAGGCTAAAAGTAGAGTGTATGTATCTTTGCCTAATCATCAAATCAATATGACTTCACCTTTATGATCAAGGAATTATTTAAAGGTTATTGATAAATTTGAAGCATGGTCAAGATGTTACATTGTTTTCAATTTCATTTGTTTTAGCCCCATAACCAAAGAATAAAATCAAATAATCTAATTCACTAATCCTTAACTTCACCTAATTTCAAAATAAGTAATTCATCCTCAATTGATAAGGAACATTTCCTTAAGAGGAACCAAAATTTGATTGTAAATTTGAATCCACTTGTCAAAATTTAAGGGATGAAAAGTAGCATGAAAATGAAACTAAAACATGAAACAAACAAGAAATTTTAGAAAACAAACTATTCAAATAATTAAATTAAACAAGCACCTAAGGTACTTAACATGAAGAGAAGAACTTCAAAATCCAAGAAAACAAAACAAACAATGAAAACTATATTAAACAAAATAAAAGAAAGTACATCAAAACAAGAAACTATGGTACAATATCTATTTTACTGCACTATCTCTGAGATGAAAGTAATGCTTTGGAATTACCCATTGACAGGTAGAGGGATGTCTTCTCCACTTATATTCTTTATTCTAAAATCATTTTCTCCAAGTATCTCTAAAATTTGGTAGGGACCTAGCCAAAGGTTGTCAAATTTATCATGGTCTCCTTTCTTTTCATGTGCTTTATCCCATAGTAGAACTAGGTCAAAAATTTTGAAGGCTTTAATTTTGGCTCTTTTATCAAACCATATTTTGATTATCCCTTGATGTTTACTGAAGTTTTGCAAAGAATATTCTCTTTTTTCATCTAAATTCATCAATTTGGTTAGCCTATCTTCTACTTTATCATCAACTTCCAAGTAATATTTCATGAACTTAAGTGTCAACAATTTCAAATTGGTGGGGAAGATAGGATCTTGGCCATATACCAGATAATAGGGTGATGTACCTATTGAAGCTTTTATCATTTTCCTATATTCCCATAAAGCATATTTGAGTTTATTGTACCAATCCCTAGTATTTCTTTCTAGAAGTTTCTTGATTATTGTCAACAAGCTTTTATTGGTAGACTCCGCTAAACCATTTCCCTGTGGATAGTAATTAGAAGAAAATTTTATGGTTACTTTGTTATCATAAGCCCATTCTACAAACTGAAGTGAGGTAAATGTTGAACCATTATCACAAACTATGGAGTAAAGCATTCCAAATCTAATGATAGTATGTTATTCAAGGAATTGAATGATAATATATGTGGTGTAATTTTTAGTGGGCAGAGCTTCTGTCCATCAGGTGTAATAGTCAGTTGTAGATAAAATATATTTATGATAGGCTAAAAAATTAGGATAAATAACTCCTACAAAGTCTAATCCCCATTGATAAAAATACCTAACCTCTAATACTAGTTGTAAGGGCATACAAGCATTTATTTCCCTATTGGTAGCAATCTAGAAAGTATGATAGGATCTAACATGAGCATGGGCATATTTAAAAATATGAGGTAAATAGTACCTGGATCTCAATATTTGATGTGCAATGCCATTGGTTGAACCATTTCCAATCTCATATTTGCCATGAAAGTCATTAAGGACTTGAGTAGCTTCATTTTTACTTAAACATATAAGATAGATCCCTTCATGGTTTCTTCTATACAAGACACTTGCTTTGATCATAAATTTAGCAATATTTAGACGTAATGCTCTTATTTGAGTAGCATTGAAATGATCTGGATATTTGTTATTCAATAAGTAGTACGTAATGTCTTTGTACTTGTTACAACCCAGAATTTCAATCATCTAGTTTTTTTCTTTTTCTTTTATCTTATCATTTCCCAACTACATGACCCTACCTTGAAAAGACAAGAAGTTCGCTCAATCCAGTTTGGAGAAGTAAGCACACCCATATCTACTCTTATCCATATCCATATGGTAAGATGCATTGGATGCACAATCTTGGTTTGGCTAGTTATCCTTTCTCGTGTACCCCATGAGCTAGCCCACCTCTTTTCATCCATTGAAAGAGATTATTATATCAACCAACTATCCTTCTCATTTGAATCATTTTTTGAATGAGCTAGTCAATTCTTTACATTCCATCAAAAGAGACCATTACTCATCCAAAAATATCACTCTAGCTTATCCTTTAGCGAGCTAGTTTACTCCTTCCTATCTATTGAAGGTTGATACTCCAATATCTCCACCATAACAAACCCATTGATGTAGGTGTGTTGGGTGTGTTATGAGCAACTAAAAAACTCTTTACTAATAAGTGAATATGTCTATCATGGGTTCCTTCCATAGGTCAAACCTGATTTCAAACTGATGCACAACCCCTACATCGCTAAACACCACAAGGAATACTAAAGGAAACACTACTCAATCCTAACTCAAATTTGCCTTTCATTAGGAGATAATGATAGTACCTCAAATGCATGCATTCAACTTTGGGTATCATTCCTAACCCAAGGTAAAGGTCAAATCGTTAAGATCATACATTGGTCTATATTCCAGTTCTAAGTTTCTTTTTGAAGAGTCACCAACTGAGGAAGAATATTTTTAGAGTAGTTGCATCTGCTTATTTAAAATTTCTTAGAAGCTCTCAATTCGTTGAGCAGTTTAATAAAATATGGAAGGTCAAGTTTTTCGATATCATTCGTTATGGATTTTACTTATCTAATACCAAACAAGTTGCCTTTAATTGACCAGTGAAAATTTATAATATTCATACAATTCTTCTTAGATTTGTATAAGTAAAAATCTTCAATAATTGGAAATATAAATTTCACGAACTCTACCAATCAAGTACAATTTTGAATTGTTTACCCATAACACAAATATTGCTTAATTTATTTATGTATCCGTTCATTACACATTCTCCAATAAAAGCTTTAATAAGACTTAACATCTTCAAACCCACTTACTAAATATATTATAATCCTCTTTCCCTTCATTAATAATTTGTGAGATGCATCAAAAGTCTAAAACATATACAACATTTCTTTCTAGTGATCCAACCATAAGTTCTTTCCAAGAGAACGTAACAGTTCCCCATATAAACATGACATAAATTACAATAAAATATCTAAGCAAAATTAGAAAGAAAAACTCGAATATCTTCCACCTTCTCTACTTCTAGCCATCCTTTCAATTCTCCTCTTTGGTTCCTACATTTCAATTTGCATAAGGTCTAATGTACACAACCAGACTTATAACAAGGTCTACCACTACCAACATTATAAGAGCAAACTGAACTCAAGTCTAAGAATATAAATCTTACCCTCAATATTTCCAATAAGAGGCTTGAGGTTTAAAAATATGAATTACAATTACACATCCTCACATCCATGTATAACAATGTTTCCTTTGGTTTGCTGGAACAATTTCTATCTCTAGTTTATATTAATTAAAAAACAAGCTAGAATGAAATCACATTCTATGCAAAATATAAGCATAAATTATTCCTTATAAAAACATATCAACTTCAAACCAAATTCTTGGAACAACACGAGGTACCTCCACACTTACACTTCCTACCATAGCAAGAAAACAAACCTCAATTTTCATTTAGCAAAACCAACACTACAAAACTCTATTTGAGTACACGGTTTGCGGAGTAAAAAAAAAACATTTAATGATAGTTTAAAACCGAGATACCTAAGAAAGTAAGCACCTACACGATGAACATAAAAGGCAAACCAACAAATAATATCTTGGTATTTTTCTCTGCAACTAATACCAACAACATTGCTACCAATTCGAATTACACCTTCCTTAGTTGAATCTCAACACAAACTGATAGTGCAATATTTTCTAAAAGCAACCCAACTATGTACAATAACACCTAGGGAGTTTGTTGGGTATTTATTTAATTTTACCGGTATATTAATCACTATGTCACCCCATGCTATCCAAAACATATTCTAAGGTAGCAGGTCATAAAATGGTTTCCCTACTGGTTTAACATCCATCGAAGGAAAAACATTCATGCTAAAGCAAAATGATAACAAAGCTAAAACCCAAAAAGATTACTACTGCACCCTTTTTTCCTTTTTGCAGAGTTTACCTCTTTGAATATAATACCATGGGCTCCTAGCTAAGTTTATGGAAAACCTAAGAAAATATAGTGACATGTCTTTAAACATAACTCAAACTCAAGTTTTGAAGAACAACATTCTTTTACCCCAGCTATGGTAAAACCTGGAACTTATCCAACCTTGAGATTACACAGATAACAATGACAATGGTTTCATTCATAACATTTACATATCACTACTAGGTTCATTTATAGCTTAAATCTTAAAGATAAAATCTATTATTGCCTAAGTCTTCTGGAGTTACAAAACTCCTCAGTATTACATACCTGAAACAACGATGAGAATTCCACAAGGAGTTCGAACCTGCAATTCTCTTCTCCTGTAACCTTTTCTTTCTTTTGCTTTCTCCACTAAAATTCCTCTCAATATTTTCCTCTAGTGCTATGCTTAAAAATCCCCCCATCACTTCACTATCCCGATAGTCGTGAAGTAACGATATTGGCAAACGGTATTGCTCACACATCCTCTTCTTCCTAGAATGCATGGATGAACAATCATTTTGTAGGGCAAGTAAACGACTAAGCCATGACTTAGCACAAAGAAAACTTTATCTTACCTTATTGTAGTTAAGATTCCCCAACAACTTCACCCAAAAAAAAAATCTTAATAGGGTCACTAACTCTACTATAACCAACCAAGCATTAATCAAACATAAAGCACAACATAAATACCTATTTCCATATTATTTATATAAATATAAATAAATAATTTTCTTAACAAAAAAAAAAAGCAAATATTTTTTAAAGATAACCCAAGCTACTACATGGTCACTTTATTAATAATGGTTTCTCTTTGTTTTAACAAGAACAAGACAAGCTAGTATTAACCTCCATGTGCTTATCCACTCATTTATTTCTTTTTTTTTGGAATTTATTTCTATCCAATATAGTCTCTATAGTGTGGTTAAAGTAGTTGAGCACATAATCATGAGAGAAATTGTTAGTAGGTGAGTTTCTCTTGAAGCTCAAGGTACTTTACACAAGCAAGACATAAAAGAAACAACTCTTCCAACATAAAAAATAGCACATCCACATCCAAATCCATATCAAGAGTAAGCTTGACAAGGGAGGGTAATGACATACTATCCCCCTTAAGCTTAACATAGTCCCCTGTGTTTAAAAATAATTGTATCACTTAAAGATAAAATCATGCATTGTTCTCAAACAAGAATGGAAATTGCTTTTGCATGTCAGCTACTTTTTCCCAAGTAGAGTTTCCTTCTAAGTAGTGGTACCACTAGACCTTATATTGCTCCAAAATCCCTTTTCTCACTGAATTGAATCGAAACTCAAAGATCCTTATTGGTTGAATATTTATAGCCTTTGGATTCACCATCTGTAGATTAGAAAAGTCATACACATGATCAAGGTTAGCAACATACTTTCTAAGCAAATAAATGTGAAAAGTATTGTGAATATTGGATAAGCTGGGTGGTAAGGCAAATCGATATGCCACAAGACTAATTGTCTCAAAAAAATTGAAGGGTCCCACAAAGTGGGGGTCTAGTTTTGTAGACTTACTGGCACTCTTCATCGGTATCACCCTCAAGAACACTTTGTCATCAACAAAAAACTCATGTGGCTATCTCTTCAAATTGACATAACTCTTTTGTCGATCTGTAGCTTCTTTTAGCCTTTCCCTGATCATCCTTAATTGTTATTCCATTTATACGACCATTTATGGACCAAGTGCAATCTAATCGTGTAGATTGTTCCATGATAAAGGTATCATGCATTTCCTGCCATATAGTGCCTCAAAAGGTGCCATGCCTAGAGTTGAGTGGTGCCCATTATTGTAGGTAAATTCTACCAGGTGTAATTAATCCTCCTAATGGGTCTTGTAATCCATACAATACATGTGAAGCATATCTTCTAACACCTAGTTTACTCTTTCAATCTATCCATCAGTTTTAAGGTGATAAGTAGAACTAATATTCAGTATGGTACCAATGGCATGATGTAAAGCTTACCAGAACTTAGATGTAAATCTTGAGTCCCTATCCGATATGATTACTTCTAGAAAACCATGCAGCTAAAATATCTCTTTGGTGAATCTATTAGCCACAACCATGACATCAACTATAGTATTTCTAGGTATAAAATGCATAACCTTGGTCAATCTATCGACCACAACTAGGATTACATCATGTTAAAATTGATTTTTAGGTAGCCCTACAATAAAATCCATTGCAATTACCTACCATTTTTGTATTACATCATGAAAATACAACAGTCTCACAGGATGTTTACATTCTGCTTTAAATTTTTGGCATTTGAGGCAACAAGCAACAAATTCAGTTGTTTCCCTCTTCATGCTAGGCCAAAAGAAAGTTTTCTTCATGTTATTTCTCATATTTGCTCCCTCAGGTGAGCAATATATGGCAATCTATGCACTTCATTGAAGATATATATTTTTTTTAAATTATCAGTTTTAGGAATAACTACCTTATCCTTGAAGCATAGGAATCCATATTTGAAGCTAAAATATTTGTTGTCATCCATATTTCTTCCTATATTTTCAAAAATTTGGTTGAAGTATGCATCCTGATTTTGTATATTTTGGACTTGTTCCATTAAGTCTACATGGATACGAGACAAGACAACTATGTGTCTCATCCTACTTGTTGAGTGTTAATTTTACCCAATTGTGAAATTACACTCTCCCTTAGGGTTTGGATCCCAAAACCCTCTCTTGCAAAGAAGTTAAAAAAACAACTTCTCCAAGGTCTCCGCTATATTAGCATTTGCATGTGTATTAGTAATCTCAATAAAAATATATCAATTCAATGCTAGGAACACCTTAGTGATTGCAAGTAATTGTAAACAAGGGGCATGTGTTGGTTTATTTTACCATGCTACTTTAATGATTGTTCATGAAACTAAAATAAAAGTAAATGTGAATTGACCCTCATATGACCATGATGTAGTGCATTAATTCCTTTTATCTTAAGGATTTTAAGGTAGATTTTATCTTCCCTTATTAAGTGGATTTTATTCAAGCTTTACCTTGCATTAAATCCTCCTTTAAACATAAAAGTAAAGATTAAAATCTATCTATGAATGTGAATCCGAAATGATGAATAGGCTCCTTAAATGTAGTTTCTTATCATGAAGATAAAGATAGCCTTTGATATGAATAATAAACTATTCCTCTTTGGTGAAATTAATTTTCACAAAGAGACAATAATTTATAGCCTTAAAATAAGGGCTTTAAAATGTCATTTAATTATCCCTCTTTTATGAAATAATTTTCATAAAGCAAAATAATTTAAGGCTTTAAAATAACAACCTTTTAATATAACATATAAGATTACTTCCTTCAATGAAATCAAAGCTTTTCATGAAGAAATATGCATTAATTGCTCCAAAAATGAAGGCTCAATGCCATGAAAATTTCCCCTCCTTTTATGAAATTGAATTTTCATAAATGAAAGGTCATCTTATGCATATAAATAAAAATGCAGAATTTAAAATCTGATTTGCCTTTAAAACTTGAAAAAATGAATTTCCAAAATTATAAAAACCCTTAAAAACAACAATTTTCAAAAATTAATATAAAATTTAAATGACCTCGGAATGAGTCTGAATATGTTGCGTATGATAGATTTTACATCATTCTTCACAACCATGTAATTATTTTTGGATTTTGAAATTTTTTTAATTTTTATTTTAATGTCTGAAAATTAAAAAAAAATCTGTAAAATAAAAGTTGGAAAACTGAAAAATAAAAATCTGCAACAAATCAAATGCTGAAAATGCAGAAATGCAAAGCTTCATCAGTTTGATAGCACCCCGTCCTGCAAAATCGAAGATGTGAGAAACCCTTACATGCAACCTAGCCTTATTTAACTTGCATTTGCACAATCAAAATAAGTTAGGTGCTAGCTCCTAAGGATTCAAAATTTAATTTTAGATTCCAAATATTCGCCTAATGTAACCCAAAATGGCATTGACATCATCTACAAATTCGAAAAACTAAAAAAGGAAAAATAAACAGTTAAATCCAGCATGCAGAAATTTTCCCCTCCTTTCTTGCTAACAAAATCTAAATTTCTGAAAGAAAGCTTTTGCATTAAAATAAATCTATCATTTTACATTCCGGCAGCATGTAGCCTTCAAAAGGTCCAACCCTTGTGCAAGAACTTCAATGGGTTTTTAACATTTTCTTCCTGACCTTTCGTTTCATTTTCTCTGATCTTTGTCGGGACTTTTTGTTTCATTTCCCCTGTTGCGACATCAAGACTTTTCTCTTCCTTGTTAACCGACGCTTCTTCCTTTTCATGTATTAGGCGTCAAAGCCTTTTTCCATCATGCATGCATAATATGTAACATCTATTGAGTTTAATAACTTCTATGTTACTTATGACAAGCCTACGAGATGAATGCCACATGGTCCACTTTCTTTTTGAAGGGAAAGGTGCTTTAATCAAAATCTCCCGAGCTCAATTTACTTGAAAATAAAATGCTTTAACTAAAGTTTCTAGCCTTCATACTCTGGATGAGCTATGATGAGAATACTTGGCCCCATCCTTACATTAATTTTAATTCGTCATCGGTTAACACATGCTCGGGTTCATTCTCACAGATGTTGTCCACGTAATTCACCCTCGTTCACTGTCTCTGCCATATGATGCCCATAATAGACCCCCATTCTGCTCGACAATATCCCAGGTCCATATCTATCATTGACACTTTCATTGCGGGGTAATATTCTAAACAAACGAGAGCCCCTGGTTTTGATTTATCTGCCGTACCCATTTTCACTGTCTCCCGCTAGAGCATTCAAGAATATCACCATACAGTCATCTATGTATCAATATGCCACTGTGTATATCGCTCTATCTGATCAAATCTATCGTTTGCGATCTATGTTATCCATATAGCGCTCATGTCGAACCAAAACACCTCCGTATTTTTTTTTGCCTACATCGAACAAAACCTCTCGAAACCATCCATTGGATACACTTGCACCTCATCATTGCATCCTCGCTGCCGAGCCTTTGTCAAAATCTGCTTTATCTCTCGCCTGGCTATCATCAACTTCTCTAGTGTTGGTTTCCCACATGCAAACTTTATCGCTGCGAATCACTGTCAAACCCACCTTTGAAATCGTTCTCCCGAATCCATCGCTACCTGATCTTGCTGAAACTCTATGCTGATGTTGGTGTTTACTCCATGCAAGGTATCTCTACATTGATTAACTCTGCTGCATTGTAGACTGAAGCCTCCGATGCTGAAAGCACCACTGTTTGATTACTTTGATGCCTAGTGGGATTCACGGAATATGTTGTTGTCAAACTCCTACCGTTTTACACAGTGTGTAGACCTGCGCATCATATCCTTGTCTATCTCTGCATTGCCCAGATACAAATCGATAGTAAGCTGCCATGTCATCCTTTATCACTCCCTTCATGTCGATCTATGTAATATGATATCAGTTTAAAACCTACCTTGTATTTTACTCTCCGACGTTACCTATATTCACTGTTAAATATCTTACTTTGCAATTGCTTATGTGGGCTTCCCACATGATCACCCCCTTTCATTAGCTGCCCACGTCTACGTTGTCCATCTTAGCTATGCATCTCCATGCCACTGGGTTGATGTTGTATCCACGCTCGCTACCTTGGACCAGTCGTTGCTTCGCTCGACCAATACTTCACCGCGTTCCCTGTTCTACATTGAAACCAGGCCACATAGGTGAATCCTCTGTGTGACACATAACTGCTATACTGTTGCCATGATTCGAACGCCCTGTCGAACGTCTTCGTTGATATCTCCATTTTGGACCTAATCTTCGACCACGTCAAATTCAACAACATCCATGAATTATTTTATCATATTTTCCTGGCAATACACGACTATGCCAGAGCATGTGGCATACTCATCATTTCGTGTTTTGTGATGTCCCTATTTTATCATTGGTGTCCACGTAAGACATCATTATGCTTACTAAATGTGGTACTGGGTCTTACACATTGCCAATACCACATTTCCTAAACTCGCCGCCACTCCGTTTTCCGATGCCTACGCACTATCTAATAGCTATATCGACCAGGGTTTATCACATCTGCTGCCTGGTACACTAGGAGCTCCCATGTCATCCGATCATTCTCCCCAACCTTCAAATAAACACTCCCCAACCTTCAAATAAACACTCCCATCGAGATTGTTGTATTACGTTTCGTTTGGATACTTTGTCATGCCAATTCGTTCGCTCGCTGTCGTTGCCTAGTTCGTATTACCGAATCCTACCATGTGTTACTCGGCATTATCAACCTAGCGCTACCTAGAAAACACTGTCAATGCCACATCATCATCTATACCCAGTCATCATTTGCCTAGGGCTTCCTCCATCGTTTTTGAATGGCCTAGGTGTCGTCTTTTGCATCCACCTTCGGTGGGTCCGCGTGCATTGGTTTGGGTCCATGTGGGCCCTTTTCTCTCATGCCAATGAGACCTACAATCAACCAACAAAACATTATAGTCCCCACATTAAAAATGCAATGCTAAGATAAAGAGGATTATAAACTCTTAAAATAATAATCATAAAGTTAACTTAACCTAAAAGAAAAATATAACTAAAAATAATGCTCTAACTCGAATGCTCTTTTATTTTTATATTTTATTACTTTTTTATTATTATTTTTATTTTAATTATATTCTTATATATATATATGACATGTTATATATTAATATATATAAAAGAATATAGTATTTTTTTTTCCTTTTTTATGTTTATTTAATTAATTTTATTTATTTAATCAATCTTAAACATTTAAATTAATTTAATTTAAACATTGAAATTGATCAAATACTACAACCAAACCCACACACAAGACATAACCTACCACTGAAAAATTTACAAGAATGAAGAGGAAACATTGGACAACACAAGAAATGCTGATAAAAAATTGTCAACAATAGAAAAAAAAAGTCGACAACAAAAATAAAATATTGTTGACAATAAAATATCATCGACAAAAATCGTCGACAAGAAAAGGTTGTCGACAAGAACTGACAATAACTACAAACCCGAAACAAACTAATGCCTTAGACAATTAAAACAAACCACCAAGATTTCAACAAAGAAATACAAATGTGTAAACTTTTTACAAGAAACACGAAGGCCCCCCCAAAGAATAAGGAACATCAAAAATAAGGAACTTCAAAGTCCCCTGACGATCCCATGGTTAGGGTTTTATTAACATGCTTGCCCAAAGACAACCAAAATCCAAAAAATCAAAAATTTAAAATTGGGTCCCCAATCTTTAGGGCTAGTTGTGGAGCAACCACAACAAATGGTGACTTTGCTAGGAAATGCTCCTAGCATTTCGGTAAGAACCCAATCTAAAACGAAAACACACAAAATCAGTGAAACAAAAATTATTTAGCAACATCTCGAGAAGGTGGGGGTAAAAAACTTCAAAATGAAAATAACTAATCCATATGCCTTTGCTTAGTGTGTGCAAAAGTGATTCATTTCCGCATTTTTGAAAGTCCTCTAGATTCCATCATCCCTTTCTGCATTAGGCTATGAAGTACAACTCATGAAGTGAAGACTTTTACAGACAGAGCCCCACTGCCAATCAGGCATCTATAGCCTCGGTGAGGTTTATCTAACTCACTTGTGTGTTTACTTAATGCTTTGCAAAGCCCATCTATCCTAGGTGTGTCTAGACTTCCAATACTCACTCTCTCTCTTTTTTCTTCTTTTTTTTTCTTTTTTTTTAATATTTATTTTCCTTTTTTTCTCTTTTTTTTTCTTTTTTTTTCTTTCTATGTATCAAACTTTGCCCACCCAGGGCCCCACTGTCAGTCAAGCTTATATATCCCCGGTGGAGTTTTCCTAAACTAGATGACAAATTTCAAGAAATCTATTGCATAGCTTGTACCTATGGAACTCTTGCAAAGCCTCAAGTCTCACTAAGGTTAGAAATCCAATGAGTAGAGCATTTTAGATTTTTGCCTAGGGTTGCAAATCAAGACAACTTCATCCTTCTTACTTCCATAAACACCATTTAATGTGTGTGAGTCTCATGTGGAGCTTTGGCTAATCTTTCATTGTTTCACTTTCCACCATTATAGTCCCAAAATTTGAGCATGATCACCAAATAACTCATCCCACTTTTCTTGGGTTCATTAATTTTTTCAGATCAGGTACTCCAACCTAATAAAATTGTTGGACATTTTGAGTCCCTTAGCAAAAAGTTGTCATTGATGTCAAAAGGATCTATGTAAGTAAGCACTATGTTTGTATTCCAAAAGGAGCTTCAAGGGAAGCTTAGCAAAAGGTTTTTATTTAAAACCATGGATGGCAGATTTGAAATGGGTTTTTCTTAAAACCTAGGTTGGCTTTTTGTTTTATCAAAAAATGTGCCCCGATGATGAAGCAATTTAATTTTAAAGGTTTTATTTAAAACCATGGATGGCATATTTGAAATGGGTTTTTCTTAAAACCCAGGTTGGCTTTTCGTTTCATCGAAAAAGGAGTCCCGGTGACAAAGTTATTCAACTTTGAAGTTTAAGTTTTAAATTTTAATATTTTAAAATTTAAATTTAAATTTCCAAAGTGGAAATTCCTGCCGACGTCATCAAATTCGATTAAGGGCCGACGTATGAAAATTCAAGGCAATATGTATAAATACCATTGCCAAAAATTCATTTGGCAATAATTCGAATGTGTGTGAGTTTCGTTCGAACAAAGAGAAAAGATATTTTAGCGCAATCGAAACCTGCGAAGAAAGGGAGAAATAGAAGGAAGGGAGGACCCTTCCCATACACCGTAGGTGCTTGTGGCCTAGTGGCAAGAAGGAGGTAGTCAAGTTGTTGAGCGCCAGGAGATCCGAAGTTCGAATCCCGTCGATGCTGGTTTTTGCGAAGTGGAAAGGAAGTACACCTTTTGGCGCACGTGTCTTCTGGGGCACGTTTGGAGGAAGGAAAGCATAGTGGCTGCGCTCACCATTTCATGTGAGTGGTTGGCTCACGTGGTTAGTGGCACCATGGTTAGAGTGGTGCTTGGACAATGACAGGGGATCGAATCCTGCTGAGAAGAAAAAGGTAAGTTAAATTTTTATTTTAATATTTGTAAGAAAAGCTTTGAGGAGAAATAAGGCTTATGAGTTGTTTTAGAAAATTCTGAAATTACTATTCCTTTTAATTTTGGAAGGGTAGCATATTATATATCATTGGAAAGAATTTTTCAAGAGCTATTTAATTAACTTTCTTAGAAGGAGAAATAAGGGTTGTGTAAGAAGATATTTCAGGTTTTGTCAAGGAGTTTCCAAAAGTAAGTTTGATCCATTCTATTGAGGGTTTATTTCTTGCATAAAAGAACTTTGGTGGATGTTAAAATAAAGTAGGAGTAATAAGGTGTTACTTGGATATTTTTGTTGTGTTATTACTCTAACCCTTGTTGAGAGTTGAAAAAGAAAGTGTGTTGAGTGAGACAGATTTTGTGGACAACAAATAAGGCATCAAAAAGGTATGAGCAATATTCTCCATTGATTTTATTTGGGTGGTTGATTTCTGAAATATCATTGGAGTGAAAAGGATTGATTGTGGTTTCCTTTTCAAAAGTGGTTGAGTTAATGCTTCAAGGTTTTCTGGCTTGAGTGTTGTGATTAAACCTTGTTTTATAAGCATTGTTGTTGAAGCCATTGGTTGTGCAAAGAACTTGAACTTGAGTTAGAAAAGAACATGAGTATCATTGTTATGTGAGATTTGTTGTTGAGCATTGTTGGGAATATTTTGAGTTGATTGATACATGCTTGGACTAGGGTTTGTAAGAAAGAGTTGTTCCTTGTGGTGAATGGTTGAGTTGAGTTGATTGAGCCTAGTCAAGTGGTTGCAAGTGGTTGTTCAAGTTCCAAGAAACAAACTATTCTATATTCTGATTTGAGTTGAGTTGAGATTGAGATTTGAGTATAGAACATATTGAGTCTCTAACAATTCTCTTTATGCTTCTATGAGATTGATTTGAGTTGAGATTGGGATTTGAGTATAGAACATATTGAGTCTCTAACAATTCTCTTTATGCTTCTATGAGATTGAGATTGATTTGAGTTGAGATTGGGATTTGAGTATAGAACATATTGAGTCTCTAACAATTCTCTTTATGCTTCTATGAGATTGAGTTGAGATGATTGTTAAGAATGATTTGAGGTAAGTCTTTGAGAAGGCTTGTGGACTGATTTTGTGTAAGCTTTTGTGAAATCTTGCTATGCAGATTTGAGCAAGTCCTAGAGAGGACTTATTGAGTATATTTGGACAAGTTTTGAGTGAGCTTGTTGAGCAGATTTGAGTAGGTTTTGAGTGAGCCTATTGAGCATATTTGAAGAGGTTCTGAGTGAACCTATTGATAGAGCTTTGGAGGTGATAGAGTATAGAGGATAGAGTCTCAGTGGATAGAGATCCAACAACTAGGACAATTGAAGATAGATCTGAGTGAGGAGTCTTCAAGTGGAGAGAGATCCACAAGTCAGTGCAGTAGAGAGACAGAGTCTTCTAGAAGATCACTAGCCAGAGCAGAAGGGGAAAGAGTTCTCCTATGGAAGAGATCCATGAACTTGAGATTAGGGGATCAACATCTCCTTTGGATAAGAGGTCCATAAACATTGTAATTGGGAAGGATTCCCAAGAGATTGATTGAGAAAGTTTTAGTAAAATATTTTCTCCGTGGAGTAGCCCGCATTGGGTGAACCACGTAAATTGTGGTGTCTCTATTGTGTGTGATGATTGGTGCATTGCTTTGGTTATTGCTATTGATATTGCCATTGATTATATTGATTAATACTATTTGGGAAAGAAAAGTAAAAAGTGGTCTTATACTGTTCACCCCCCTCTCAGTATAAGCTTGTGTTCTTCAATTGGTATCAGAGCCGGTTCCTTCAGAAGAAGTTTAACAACTTGAAGGAAGATCCTACAAGAACACAAATGGCAAAGAAAGGCAAGAGTAGAAGCATGAGACACAAGAAGAAAAGAACACCTATGGTCATGAAAGAAAAGGAAGATGAGTTTAATATTGTTGTGTTGGGAGGAAAAATGGAAATAGATTCAAGAGATGAATCAAGTAATGGAGAAATATCCAGATTGATAAAGTTTTGTACCAGATGTGGGAACACAGGTCACCATGCAACTTATTGTCCACAAGAATGTTTTGTTTGTGGTCAACTCGGTCATGATGCAAGTTATTGCAATGGGTTTGATAGTAGTGAAGATGAAGATGATTCTCTCAGATTTGAAGTTCTAAAGAATGAGTCAAAAAAAGGTAACAGGAATAGTCGAAGCAGGTATCAAGAAGAAACTCCACTTTGGACAATAGAAGAAATTGAAGAAGAGGAAGATTCAGAAAAAGAAAAGGAGGAAGCCACTCTTAAGGAACTTGGTGAATTGAAAAAAGAGAATTTAGAATTGAAGGCTCAAATACAAGAAGATGAGAAATGTAAGACAAAGCTTCTACAGGATATCTCTGACTTGAGAGATAAGGTTGAAAAAGCAAGAAGAGTTGAAGAAGGTATGATTGAACAGTCAAAGGTAAAAGAGATAGAATGTGAAAGGCTTATGATTACTCTTGAAGAATTAAAAATGGAGAACTCAGGATTAAGGGTTCAAGCTCAAGAAGATGAGAAAGCAAAGGAAAAGTTTCTACAAGAACTCACCCACTTCAAAATCAAGGTTGAAGAAGCAAGAAAAATTGAAGAAGGTATGACCAAAAAATTAAAGACAAAAGATCTAGAGTGTGAAAAATTAGAGCATGAGATAGTTTCACTAAGGATGGAAGTAAAAGGCTCTAAGGACAAGTTGCACAAGTTTGAGGAGAATCCAAAGACTTTGGACAGAATTATCAATGCACAAAAGTCATCAGTCATCAAAATAGGACTTAGTTCTAAAGAAGGACAAAGGAAACAGGAGGCAAAAAAAGGAGAATCAAGCTCAAACACTAGAAAAGAAGAAGTGTCAAAAGAAGTAAGTAAAAGAGAGAGTGAGACTAAGTTGGACAATAGAAAGTTCAACAAGGAAAGGAACAATGCACAAGTAAGGAACATATGGAACAGGAAACAGGTAGAAGATACTAAGAGACCAATGGGGTCTAGGCAAGGTTTCTTCAATGGAAAATGCTTCTCTTGTCACAGGTTTGGACACATGGCTTCACAGTGCAGAACATAGGGAAGACAGGAATATGGAAATGGACAACATTTTCATGGGTATTGCTACTCATGCAATGGTTTTGGTCACAAGGCAATGAATTGCAGGGTTCATGATAGAAGAGGATATGGCTTTACTAGGAGAAGTCCTAAGATAGTTGCACTTCCAAGGAATAATAACATTAAGTGTTATAAGTGCAATAATGATGGTCACATAGCAAGATGGTGTAGAGAAAATATTCCAAAAATAGGTATGAACAGGAATATGAACATGAACAGGAACATGAACAGGAATAGGAATATGAACAAGAATAGAGACTCATAAAAGAATAGGAACAAAAACATGGATGAGAACAAGAATAGAAGTGATGACAGGAACATAGATGATATCTTGGAAAGAAACAGTGAGAGGATTCAGAAGACTCACAGAAGAAGAGAGAAAGACAAAGGCACAGATCTGTGCTTTCGAGGAGTAGAAATACTCCCACCCCAGAATTAACCACCTCATGTGGAGGTGGGGGAGGGGCTAAGCTAAGAGGCTCATTCTTAGCCCCGAGCCCCAAAGGTGACCCTTTGCCATTGATGTCAAAGGGGGAGAGATTTGTGTATATTGGGGAGAGATGGGAGATTTGATATTTGAGAGAGCATTGAGCTAGGGGGAGCAAAGTCCCAGGGGAGCAGAAAAGAAGGTCAGATTTCAGTAAAAGGATATGGGTTGCCATCAATGACAAAGGGGGAGATTGTTGGACATTTTGAGTCCCTAAGCTAAAAGTTGTCATTGATGTCAAAAGGATCTATGTAAGTAAGCACTATGTTTGTATTCCAAAAGGAGCTTCAAGGGAAGCTTAGCAAAAGGTTTTTATTTAAAACCATGGATGACAGATTTGAAATGGGTTTTTCTTAAAACCTAGGTTGGTTTTTGTTTTATCGAAAAAGGTGCCCCGGTGATGAAGCAATTTAATTTTAAATGTTTTATTTAAAACCATGGATGGCATATTTGAAATGGGTTTTTCTTAAAACCCAGGTTGGCTTTTTGTTTCATCGAAAAAGGAGTCCCGGTGACAAAGTTATTCAACTTTGAAGTTTAAGTTTTAAATTTTAATATTTTAAAATTAAAATTTAAATTTCCAAAGTGGAAATTCCCACCGACGTCATCAAATTCGATTAAGGGCCGACGTATGAAAATTCAAGGCAATATGTATAAATACCATTGCCAAAAATTCATTTGGCAATAATTCGAATGTGTGTGAGTTTCGTTCGAACAAAGAGAAAAGATATTTTAGCGCAATCGAAACCTGCGAAGAAAGGGAGAAATAGAAGGAAGGGAGGACCCTTCCCATACACCGTAGGTGCTTGTGGCCTAGCAGCAAGAAGGAGGTAGTCAAGTTGTTGAGCGCCAGGAGATCCGAAGTTTGAATCCCGCCGATGCTGGTTTTTGCGAAGTGGAAAGGAAGTACACCTTTTGGCGCACGTGTCTTCTGGGGCACGTTTGGAGGAAGGAAAGCATAGTGGTTGCGCTCACCATTTCATGTGAGCGGTTGGCTCACGTGGTTAGTGGCGCCATGGTTAGAGTGGTGCTTGGACAGTGACAAGGGATCGAATCCCGCTGAGAAGAAAAAGGCAAGTTAAATTTTTATTTTAATATTTGTAAGAAAAGCTTTGAGGAGAAATAAGGCTTATGAGTTGTTTTAGAAAATTCTGAAATTACTATTCCTTTTAATTTTGGAAGGGTAGCATATTATATATCGTTGGAAAGAATTTTTCAAGAGCTATTTAATTAACTTGCTTAGAAGGAGAAATAAGGGTTGTGTAAGAAGATATTTCAGGTTTTGTCAAGGAGTTTCCAAAAGTAAGTTTGATCCATTCTATTGAGGGTTTATTTCTTGCATAAAAGAACTTTGGTGGATGTTAAAATAAAGTAGGAGTAATAAGGTGTTACTTGGATATTTTTGTTGTGTTATTACTCTAACCCTTGTTGAGAGTTGAAAAAGAAAGTGTGTTGAGTGAGACAGATTTTGTGGACAACAAATAAGGCATCAAAAAGGTATGAGCAATATTCTCCATTGATTTTATTTGGGTGGTTGATTTCTGAAATATCATTGGAGTGAAAAGGATTGATTGTGGTTTCCTTTTCAAAAGTGGTTGAGTTAATGCTTCAAGGTTTTCTGGCTTGAGTGTTGTGATTAAACCTTGTTTTATAAGCATTGTTGTTGAAGCCATTGGTTGTGCAAAGAACTTGAACTTGAGTTAGAAAAGAACATGAGTATCATTGTTATGTGAGATTTGTTGTTGAGCATTGTTGGGAACATTTTGAGTTGATTGATACATGCTTGGACTAGGGTTTGTAAGAAAGAGTTGTTCCTTGTGGTGAATGGTTGAGTTGAGTTGATTGAGCCTAGTCAAGTGGATGCAAGTGGTTGTTCAAGTTCCAAGAAATAAACTATTCTTTATTCTGATTTGAATTGAGTTGAGAAAGAAATTGGATTTGAGTATAGAACATATTGAGTCTCTAACAATTCTCTTTATGCTTCTATGATATTGATTTGAGTTGAGATTGGGGATTTGAGTATAGAACATATTGAGTCTCTAACAATTCTCTTTATGCTTCTATGAGATTGAAGTTGATATTTTTTTTTGGTTGATTGAGATTGATTTGAGGTAAGTCTTTGAGAAGGCTTGTGGACTGATTTTGAGTTTAAAATGAACTTGCTATGTAGATTTGAGCAAGTCCTAGAGAGGACTTATTGAGAGATTTGGACAAGTTCTGAGTGAGCTTGTTGAGTAGATTTGGACAAGTTCTGAGTGATCTTATTGAGCAGATTTGGACAAGTTCTAAGTGAGCTTGTTGAGCAGATTTGAGCAGGTTCTGAGTGAACCTATTGAGCATATTTGAGCAGGTTCTGAGTGAGCCTATTGAGCAGATTTGAGCAGGTTCTGAGTGAGCCTATTGAGCATATTTGAGCAGGTTCTGAGTGAGCCTATTGAGCAGATTTGAAGAGGTTCTGAGTGAACCTATTGACAGAGCTTTGGAGGTGATAGAGTATAGAGGACAGAGTCTCAGTGGATAGAGATCCAGTAGCCAGGACAATTGAAGACAGATCTGAGTGAGGAGTCTTCAAGTGGAGAGAGATCCACAAGTCAGTGCAGTAGAGAGACAGAGTCTTCTAGAAGATCACTAGCCAGAGCAGAAGGGGAAAGAGTTCTCCTATGGAAGAGATCCACGAACTTGAGATTAGGGGATCAACATCTCCTTTGGACAGAGGTCCATAAACATTGTAATTGGGAAGGATTCCCAAGAGATTGATTGAGAAAGTTTTAGTAAAATATTTTCTCCGTGGAGTAGCCTGCATTGGGTGAACCACGTAAATTGTGGTGTCTCTATTGTGTGTGATGATTGGTGCATTGCTTTGGTTATTGCTATTGATATTGCCATTGATTATATTGATTAATACTATTTGGGAAAGAAAAGTAAAAAGTGGTCTTATACTGTTCACCCCTCCTCTCAGTATAAGCTTGTGTTCTTCAAAAATAAAGGAGCTTCAAAAATGTCAGAGGAAAAAATTTAGTGACCATAAAATATTACCCCTACCCAAAGGGAACAATCCATGATATAAAATTAAGAACACACACCAAAACTATGTCCAAGCAAAAATCAAGGATAAAGCCAAAAAGGAAAGCAAAAACTGACACTATATACAAATGTACAATATGGTAAAAGATGGTGTAAAGCTTGAACTATCACTTCCCTAGATCCCAAACATGATTAGAACATTTCAAAAGACATATAACATGATACGCATGCTAAATGTTGTAGGACTAATAATATTAAGCCAAACAATGCAATAAAATTCAACTTGCCTCTCTCACCACACCAATTTGATTTAGTTTCATTAATGATCCTATGGGTGAGCTTCAAATTATTGAATTGATTAGACAACAAATGATCTTCAATTTTATCTTGTCTATTCCTTAAGATGTCAAATTCATAACTCAATTCCTGATTTAGAATTAGGCTTTCTTTTTCAAATATGCAATCTTGTAAATGAGAGCCTATTTCTACAAATTTCAAAGCCAATTCATTATTCATGTTTTTAGGCCAATCAAATTTATGCAAAAATTTGCAAGCATCTAGGATATTTACAAAATGAGAGTCATTATGAGTTTTTATCCTAGATTTCGTTATTAATTGTTGATGAATTTGATTTAGCAATTCAAGAGCATCAACTTATTTTTCATTCATCAAAGCATTCTTATTAAAGGTGTATGTGGAAATTAATTATCGTTCTTCATTCACATTTGATGGCATTTCATCATAAACATCATTCAAATTAAATAAATGATCATACAAATTTTCACCTGAAGCTTGGATGCTTGGACACAAAAGGTTAGATTTTACCTTTTGCACATTTTCATTTACCAAAGCTTGGTGAGGATTTGCAATTTCTTCATTGATTACCTGTTCATCAAACATATCAAGATTGGGCACCCAATTGAAAACATGTCCATCCTTTTCAATCCTCAAATCTTTTTTGTCAAGGTGTGTTTCAATTAACCTATATTGATGATCGATCATTTGAGTTGCTTCAAATAAATCAACCTCTTTGTCATTTGGTTCCAATTCCTTGTTCGCTCTCCATGGTATCTCTTCATTTGAATACTCAAAAAAATCATGCGAATTTGTATCCAAATTTTCAATATTCAAAAATGAAAGAGCATATTTTACCTCTTCCTCATCCAAAATAGATGAGTCATAAGAAACTTTTACCATTTATTCCCTTTCTATTTCCATAAAATTCTCAATGAATTTATGTCCAACATGATCAAATTTTGTAACCTTCTCAAATATTGAGAATGTAAGATCTTCATATGATGTAGAAGTTTTCACCTCCTGCATATCAAGTGGCATAGAAGTTTCATCAATAGGGGTGTGAGAAAATAACACGTCTTCATATCTCCCCCGACCATTGTAAAAATTGTCATACAAATTCATGGGATGAAACTCTATGGTATCCATGACATGATCTTTTGATTCATCCATCGATTCTTTTTTTCTTGGTCCTTAATAGTAGGATTGTTATTATATTTCAAAATTTGATGAGATTCCAACCCTTCTTCCAAAACATTCTCAAATTGTGTAGGAGTTGTAATATCTTCCTGTGAGAAAGCGATTGTGTTATCCTGCATATTAATTAACACAAAGAGTTCATTAAAATATTTAAAGTGAGCATATTCATCCAATATCTTCCAAGGATCATGGTGATCATCTTCTAAAATCAAGTTGTGATGCTCTACTATTTCTTCAACATCTTCCAATTCATCAATGTGTTTCTCATCAAATTCATCTTCACCTTCCTTAGTGTTGGCATATCTTAGGGATATCTGATTTATTTCATTATTTAGTTTTTATTTGAGGCGTATTGTTATTTTATATAACAATACCTATTTTTACCTCGGGTGGTTCCCCAACCTCCGGGTTTATTTTAAGCTGCAAATGTATTATTTAAATCTGCTTCATGAATGAAATACTAGTTCGCATTTCAACATGGCATCAGAGCCAGAAGGGTGAGAGAGAGAGGAGGCGGAAGCTGGCTGGTCTTGCTTGGAGAAAAGTTTTTTTTTTTGCAGGAAGCGGAAGGTTGCAGGTCTTTTTTTTCCGAGACTTGGTCTGGAATTTTTTTTTTCCCAGCGCTGGACTGTGCGTGTTTTTTTTTTGAGCACGCATTTAAAAAAAAAAAAAAAACACTGAGACCCCCCTGCGCTACGCACCTCCTGTGCGTGTTTTTTCCCGGTGCTGGTCTAGAATTTTTTTTCCCCAGAACCCCCCCGCACGATCTAAAATAAATAAATAAATAAATATTTTCGTGCCCCCCCTCCCCCCCGCGCGTGATTTTTTTTCATCACACGCGGCATCCTCCACTCCCCCCCTATCGCGACGTAATTTTAATCACGTGCGGCCGCCACGCACCCCCACGCCATGACATGATTATAATCACGCGTGGCCGCCGCGCACCCCCCCCCGCCGCGACGTGGGCTGCGTCACGCGCCACCCACCACCCCCCCTTCCCCTCCCCTACATCGCGTGTGCGGTGTAATGCGTGACACACGATAGCTACAGCCGTGGCCACAAACAACCGCTGTGGCCACCTGTAGCAGCAGTCGCGGGCTGTCCAACTGCTGACCTCCTGCTGCAACCGTGGGTTGTCCAGCCGTAGGCTGCCTGCTGTAGCCGCGCATTGCAGACGTCGTCGTGACCAGCAACGAGAGGAAGGGGGCAGCCGCGACCACCTGGCGAAGGCAGCCACGGAGGGAGCTGCGACCAGGCGGCCGAGCATGGGCAAAGGGCTAGGGACCCTCCTCAAATAGGAGGGGGTCCCTGATCCTTTCGGATAAGCCCGCTAGTCCACCTAGTGGTGGACTGTGCAATAAGGCTCAGGGAGCCTGCAGGTCGGGGGTTCAAATCCCGTCGACTCCCCCTTGGAGAAAAAAAAAAAAAGTAAAATTTTTTTTTCTAAAGTTTTTTTTTATTATTATTATTTTTAGTTAAATTAAAATTTTAATTTTAATTTATTTTTCTATAGTTTTAAAACTATATAAATTAAAATTTGTTTTTAATTTATATTTTCATAGTTTTTTAAACTATATAAATTAATTTTTTTTTTTTAACTTTAAAAATATATAATAATTATTAAAAAAATGCTTTGTTAAAGAATTTTTTTTTTCGAGGGTATTTTTTTCCAAAAATCACAGGGGGGAAAGTGAGTAATTTTTTTGAAAAGCAATTTTGGCATTATTGTAAAGGTGCATTTTCGGTTGTGCCCGACACCTAGTGGGTTATTTCTGTGGGCACTTTTATGTTGTATGTTGCATATTTCATTTTTTTGCACTATAACATTAAAAGTTAAAATGAAATTCACTCCTAAGTCCCCAGAATAATTAAAACCCATCCGTGCAATTTATTGCACTGCAACGTTCGATATTTGTGATACCTCTGGCCAGCACTTACAGGTAAATCTGTCGTGATTGCGCTACTGTATCCGCCACCTAATATAGCTGTCAAAACGATGTCTGAGCTTGTTATCTATAAATCATCGAGGAGAGATAAGTTTTCCATTTTCCATTTTTTTACTCCATCCATTCCCTAATAGTTCTTGTGTTTAGCTGTAAATCTTGACGAAAGTTCTGAAATCCAAAGTGTTTAGGGGAAGTTACGCCCCACGCATGAGGATTGCAGACTTTCTATGGTAGGTGCCATCAACAAGACTATTCCTTTTCAGTACTGCTTAAGTTCCACATATTGTATGATCTCTAAAAATTACCTATAGTTTCCCTCACGTAAGGGCGGGTGATTTTTTTTATCTTTCTAAATACCTATAGTTTCTCTCACGTAAGGGCGGGTATTTTGTACGGTATATTGGCCTAGCAAAAGGTATATCGAAAGGGGGACCAATTGGTGTTATAAGGAACCTTCACCATGTCTGCAAAATTAATGACTGATTCTCATCAATTGTTGAAAGGTCCTAATTACACACCATGGAAAAAAAAGATGAAGGCTATCCTAGTCATGGATGACTTATGGGATGTTGTATCTGGAGCAACAACAAGACCTTCATCTACTGCTGGTGCTACAGCTCCATCTACTGCTCAAAGAGACTTTGACAAGTTGGACAACAAAGCAAAGGTGCTCATTTTGCTTGTTGTGGCTGATGAAGTTCAGCCCCATATTGCTGACTATGCAAATAGTAAAGAGGCATGGGATGCCCTTAAAAATATCTATGAGGGAAAGAATTATTCCACTATTCTATTTCTTCAATCTCAATTACACAGTCTAAACATGAAGCAGGGGGAGACAATTAAATTTTTTCTTTGCAGAGTGTCAGAATTGAAAGCAAAGTTGAATTCTTTAGGAGAACCAGTTGAAGATAAGCTCCTTACCTCAATTGTATTGAGAGCTTTACCTAATTCTTATCGGGTGTTGATTACTTCCCTTCAGGTGTCACAACGAAAAGTTACTTTTGTAGAATTGGTTAATATGCTTCAAGAGGAGGAGGCATGCCAACTACAGCGAGATGATTCTTCTAACACTGCCCTCTACATCAATAGGAAAGGGCAAAACTAGAAGAAGGGTAATTTTTAGAAGGGAGGGAATTCATAGAAGGATTCAAAAGGGGAACAAACTCAACAACCTCAATAGAAAAAGTGCTATTGCAAGATCTGTGACAAAGAAGGTCATGATACAAACAAATGTTGACATAAGAATAAACAATAAAAATAGAAAGGCCAGAATAAACCACAAAATAACAAACAACAAGTGAATGTTGTTGTTGAAGAATCTGACACGGATTCTGAGAGAGCCCATAAAGTTATCATGACTACCATAGTGTCCAAGCAGAGGGATCCTATCTGGTATGTTGATTACGGAGCCGATAAGCACATGATTGATGACAAATCATGGTTTGAGTCTTTTGAGGCCAAAGAGGGCAAACCTGTCACTATTGCTTGATGATAAAACCTACAAGGTTCGGGGAGAAGGTACTGTTTTAGTCACTCTTCCTGATGGCAAGTGTCAGATTGACAAAGTTCTCTATGTTCCAGGATTGGCAAATAATTTATTGTTAGTCACACAGATTCTGGACAAAGATATAGTTGTGCACTTTAGTGTTGAGGGAGGCAAGAAGTGTTGTTCTATTACTAGGAGGGGTTAGAACATTGCCACTGCTTCATAAAAGCATGGCTTATTTGCCTTAGATGCTATCTCTACTCCACATGTTGCCATGACAGTCTCTACAAAGGAGGCAACTTCCCTATGGCACAAGAGATACGGACATTTGAGTTCTGGTTACTTACTTGAGTTAAGTATAAAATGGTAAAAGGTCTTCCTTCCCTTTCTACCACTTTACCAGTTTTCTCTGACTGCTTGGAAGGAAAGTAGCATCGAGTGCCTTTTGAAAAAATATCTACAAGAGCAAAGAAACCTCTGGATTTGATTCACACATATCTATGCGGTCCCTTAACTCCCAAAAGTTGTGGGGGTAAGAGGTATTTTTAGTTATTCGTAGATGATTACTCACGAAAGATGTGGGTATTCTTTCTTCAACTAAAATCTGAAGCATTTGGCTTCTTTCAGCAATTCAAGAAATCTGTTGAAAAGGAGTCAAGGACTTCTATAAAGACCCTCCACTCAGATTGAGGGGGGGAGTTCACCTCTAAAGAATTCTCTGAGTTCTTGAAAGAAAATGGGATCACGCGACAGTTAACTACTGCTTATACTCCTCAGAAAAATGGAGTTGCTGAAAGGAGGAATTGTTTCATCATGGAAATGGTTCGTTGCATGCTCACAGGAGCTAGGATTGAGCAACTATATTGGGCAGAAGCTGTCACCACAACAGTATATATGTTGAATAGGGCACCCACAAAGGCTCTACAAGGAATGACTCCACAGGAAGCATGGAGTGGTAGGAAACCCTCCATTTCTCATCTACGCATTTTTGGATGTAAAGCTTTTATGCACATACCAAAAGAGAAAAGGAAGAAGCTAGATGTGAAGACACTAAAGTGTATTCTTCTTGGGTATGATGAGCACTCTAAGGGTTATCGTTTAATTGATCCCTTAACCAAGAAGATACACATCAGTAGATATGTAGTTTTTGATTAGGCTTTCACATCAGAACCCACATCAGATGTATACCTAGACCTTGTGGACCCTAAGGTTGATAAATCTCCTTCCTCAAAAGTTGGAGGTTCGTCTTCAACTTCTTCAACACCTCAGAAGAAGAATCCAAAGTGGTATACAAATACAATCAAAGACTCTAAGCTATCCACTCCACCAGATTTGACATTGGATAGGCCTCGTACTCATAGCATGGCTCAACAGGAGAAAGCTACAACATATAATACTGGGGTTGATGAGCTGTGTCAATATTTTGAGGAACTTTCTGTAGATCTAGAGAGAGATACGAAAGATATGGATATTGATAGTGATAGGGTATTTTGTCTTCCATAGACGATCTTGAACCCGCATCAGTGCAAGTTGCTCTTGGTGAGCCTCAGTGGAAGGCTGCTATGGATGCAGAGTATAAGTCTTTGATGAAAAACAAAACTTGGAAGCTTGTCGATCTGCCATATGAAAAGAAGCCCATAGGCTACAAATGGGTGTATAAAGTGAAGTATAATGTAGATGGTACAATAGATAAGCATAAGGCCCACCTTGTTGCAAAGGGCTATGCTCAAAGAGAAGGAATTGACTATGAGGAAACTTTTGCACCTACTGCTCGGATGACAACCATTCGAGTTCTTTGTGCTATGGCAATGCAATATGGGTGGAAAGTACACCAAATGGATGTCAAGAGTGCTTTTTTAAATGGTGATCTCCAAAAAGAAGTCTACATGACTCAACCAGAAGGATTTGAAGTGGAAGGCCAACAACAAAAAGTTTGTAGATTGGTAAAATCCTTATATGGTTTGAAACAAGCCCCTTGGGCTTGGTATATAAAAATGGATCATCACCTTTTGCAGCATGGTTTTAAGAGATGTCCGTCAAATGTAAACCTCTATTTTAAGAAACAGGGTTATGAAATAGTGTTGCTTGTACTCTATGTTGATGATCTGCTCATTACAGGGAGTTCAGAAACAATGGTTTCTACTGTCAAAAGAGACTTGTATCAATATTTTGAGATGTCAGATCTCGAACTTCTCCATTATTGTCTTGGTCTGGAAGTCAGCCAGAAGGAGCACTCCATCAAAGTGTCTCAAAAAAAATATGCCAAGACCCTATTGGAAAAATATCGCATGACTGATTGCAAGCCAATGTCTACTCTAATGGAAACAGGAATTCAATTATCGCGATATGATGATTCACCTCAGGTAGATGGTACTCTCTATCGCCAGTTGATTGGGAGTCTCATATATCTGACCAACACTAGGCCAGATATCGTTTTTGCTGTCAACTATCTTTCGAGGTTCATGCAGGAGCCTAAGACTACACACTGGAAAGTAGAAAAGCACGTTCTTCACTATGTCCGTGGCACAATGGAATATGGCCTAGAATATAAGAGGAACAACAAATTCTTCTTACAGGGATACACGAACTCTGACTATGTCGGATCATATGATGACCGTAAATCAACTTCAGGATATTTGTTTCATCTTGGATCTGGTCCTGTCTCTTGGCACAATAAGAAGCAATAGGTGGTTGCTATTTCATCAACAAAGGCAGAATATCGTACCGCACGTGAAGATGTGTGCAAAGTGATATGGTTGCGTCACATCCTCACAAGTATGGGTCTTCCATAAAAATCTCCAATACACTTGTTCTACGACAACATGGGTGTTTTGAATCTTGTCAAGAATCCAGTACATCATGAAAGAACCAAGCACATTGACACAGAATGTCACTTCATTCGAGATGAAGTTCTAAGGCACCGAATTCAAATTCAACACATTCCCACCAATGCTCAAGTTGCAAATATTTTCACTAAGGCACTTGCACGTGTCAAATTTGAATTGTTTCGCAGCTCTCTTTGTATTACCAACTGATGTAATCAGGGGGGATATTAGTAGTTCTTCAATTACATAAATAATGTAATAATGGGGGATGTTAGCATATCTTAGGGATATCTGATTTATTTCATTATTTAGTTTTTATTTTAGGCGTATTGTTATTTTCTATAACAATCCCTATTTTTACCTCGGGTGGTTCCCCAACCTTCGGGTTTATTTTAAGCCGCAAATGTATTATTTAAATCTGCTTTATGAATGAAATACTAGTTCGCATTTCAACACTTAGATGATTCAATGATTTCCAAAAATGGGCTACTTTTTGTATTCAAGTTTGTAAGGCTATCATAATCCAAATTGGTAACCCATGATTCAATTTCATCACAATTTGGAGGGTGAATATTTTAGTGATCATTAGTTTCAATAATCTCATCCAAAGTATCTCCCAAGAACCAGTGGTGAAATTTTATTATATCTTCAAATTCATTTATTGATTCTCTTCCAATTTCACTTTCAACCACTTCATTCAATTCTATGGTAGATTCTGTCCTATCACATATTCCAACACTAATTAGATTTAGGACACCATTATTTGAATACTCATGCACTTCTAGAAATGAACCCCTCTCTACACAATCCTCATTGGTGGATGTTGGCTTGGAAACTTGCACCTCCTCTTGGGTAATATCTAACGTGGTTATAAAATTTGGACATTCAAATTCATTCCCTTTATCATTCAACTTAGGTATCATTGGAGGGGAGGGTGCTATATTCGATGGTTGGTGTAGGTTGGCATCAATAGCTTCAGAAGGACAATATCTCATGGGAACATGTTGTACCTCTTCTTCCATTAAGAATCACACTGTTGTTCTACCTTTTCTAGGATCTCATAGATTGTATCTAGAGAGAGGTCATCAAAATTTTCCCTTAAAGTTGTAGCAAGTTTGGGGTGTATGGCTCCCATGTATACTTGAATAGCTTCCTCTTCCATAGTGTTAAAATTTTCCCACATTTGGGAGTACAACTCACAAAATCTCCCATTGAATTGACTCAAGGATTCATTAGGCTCTTTACGAATAGAGGTAAATTGATTTTGCAACATATCTAAGTTAGTTTGATTACCAAAATGATAAATATAGGCTACTTCTAACCTCCATGGCTAATTAACCATACCAAAAGAATGGTTTGTCATCCAAAATGTATGAGAAAAACTTACAAGCAACATCCTCATAGAAAACTTGGCATTGAAATAATGTGCTCTTGTAGACATGCAAATTTTGTAGGTATCCTGATGACACCTCTTGGTTAAACAGTCATAGAAACTCCAATAAAATTTCAGGAATTTTATGGGGTATCCCATGCATAGGAAGAGCCTTATAATGATCCCCTATCATAGATACCATTATTTCTCTTAAAGATGCCACTTCAGCTTTTACATCACATGTCACCATTAGTGAAACTCAAAGAATAATTTTAGAACCAAATTTGTTAGTCGAATAAAAATGTCTTGCCAATAAGCAAAAAATGACTAGCAATTTTAAAATCAGTAAATCACAAATATCATCATGTTAGTATCATTCGAAAGATATACATCAATTAAATCATGACATGAAAGAAAATTCTCCAATTTGCCAAAAGGTTAGTATTAACACATCATCAAATAGAGAATGTTAGAATTAATGAAAGTGATAAACAAAATTTTATTAGTCATGACCAATGTCTTCGGATAAATATTTCAAGTAACATGAACAATTTAGCATCTAAATAGCAATAGAATAAATTAACTCAAACCATCTTATATCCCGAAGTGTTGAATGCTAAAATATTATCAAATATGCTAATCAAGTGAACTTGAAATATTTAGCAACTAAAACTCTCAAAGATACACCAAATCACATCATTCATGTATGAACAATCCAAAAGTGTTAGATCAATGGAAACTAATGCATGAATTACTTAGCATAAATAAAATAAAGTAAACCAATTCATGCTCTCCTTCTAGCGCCAAAATGTTGAGTGTTAATTTTACCCAATTGTGAAATTACACTCTCCCTTAGGGTTTGGATCCCAAAACCCTCTCTTGCAAAGAAGTTAAACAAAAAAATTCTCCAAGGTCTCCGCTATATTAGCATTTGCATATGTGTATTAGTAATCTCAATAAAAATATATCAATTCAATGCTAGGAACACCTTAGTGATTGCAAGTAACTGTAAACAAGGGGAATGTGTTGGTTTATTTACCATGCTACTTTAATGATTGTTCATGAAACCAAAATAAAAGTAAATGTGAATTGGTCCTCATATGGCCACGATGTAGTGCCTTAATTATTTTTATCTTAAGGATTTTAAGGTAGATTTTATCTTCCATTATTAAGGGGATTTTAATCAAGCTTTACCTTGCATTAAATCATACTTTAAACATAAAAGTAAAGTTTAAAATCTATCTATGAATGTGAATCCGAAATGATGAATAGGCTCCTTAAATATAGTTTCTTATCATGAACATAAAGATAGCCTTTGATATGAATAATAAATTATTCATAATAAAATAATTTTCACAAAGAGACAATAATTTATAGCCTTAAAATAAGGGCTTTAAAATGTCATTTAATTATCCCTCTTTTATGAAATAATTTTCATAAAGCAAAATAATTTAAGGCTTTTTTTTTAACAACCTTTTAATATAGCATATAAAATTATTTCCTTCAATGAAATCAAAATTTTCATGAAGAAATATGCATTAATTGCTCCGAAATTGAAGGCTCATGAAATGCCATGAAAATTTCCCCTCCTTTTATGAAGTTGAATTTTCATAAATGAAAGGTCATCTTAGGCACATCTTATGCCTATAAATAAAAATGCAGAATTTAAAATCTGATTTACCTTCAAAACTTGAAAAAATGAAATTTTGAAATTATAAAAACCCTTAAAAACAACAGTTTTTAAAAATTAATATAAAATTGAAATGACCTCGAAATGAGTCTGAATCTGTTGTGTATGATAGATTTTACATCATTCTTCACAACCATGTAATTATTTTTGGATTTTGGAAATTTTGTAATTTTTATTTTAATGTCTAAAAATTAGAAAAAAATCTGTAAAATAAAAGTTGGAAAACTGAAGAATAAAAATCTACAACAAATCAAATGCTAAAAACACATAAATATAAAGCTTAATCAGTTTTATAGGACCTTATCCTGAAAAATCAAAGATGTGAGAAACCCTTACATGCAACCTAACCACATAGGCGAATCCCCTGTGATGAATAATATCTGCTACACTATTGCCACGATTTGAATGCCTTATCGAGCGTCTTCATTGATATCTACATTTTGGACCTAATATTTGACCGCATCAACTTCAACAACATCCATGAATTATTTTCTCATATTTGCCTGGAAATACACGACTATGTTGGACCATGTGGCATACTTATCGTTTTGTGTTTCGTGATGTCCCCTTTTCCTCGTTATCCACGTAAGACACTACTTTGCTTACTAAATGTGGTACTAGGTCTTACACATCGGCGCATCGCCAATGCCACATTTTCTAAACTTGTTGCCGCTCTGTTCGTCGGTGCCTACACACTGTCTAATAGCTATATTGAATAGGGTTTATCGCATCTACCACCTAGTACACTTGGAGATACCATGTCATCAAATCATTCTCCCCAGCCTTCAAAAAAACACTCCCATCGAGATCGCTGCATTACGCATCGTTTGGATACTTTTTCGTACCAATTATTTCACTTGTTGTTGTTGCCTAGTTTGTATTTCCAAATCCTACCATGTGTTCCTCAACATTATCAACCCAGCACTACCTAGCAAACACTATCAACACCACATCATCATCTACACCTAGTCATCATCTTCCTAGGGCCTCCTTCGTCGTTTTCGAATGGCCTAGGTGTCATATTTTGCATCCACCTTCGGTGGGTCCACGTGCATTGGTTTGGGTCCATGTGGGCCCTTTCCGCTCATGCCAATGAGACCTACAATCAGCCAAAAAAACATTATTATATAGGCCCCACATTAAAAATGCCATGCTAAGATAAAGAGGATTATAAACTCTTAAAATAATAATCATAAAGTTAACTTAACCTAAAAGAAAAATATAACTAAAAATAATGCTCTAACTCGAATGCTCTTTTATTTTTATATTTTATCAGTTTTTATTATTTTTTATTTTAATTATATTCTTATATATATGTATATATATTACATGTTATATATTAATATATAAAAGAATATAGTATTTTTTCTTTTTTATTTTTATTTAATCAATCTTAAACATTGAAATTGATCAAATACTACAACCAAACCCATACACAAGACATAACCTACCACTGAACAATTTAAAATAATGAAGAGGAAATATTCGACAACACAAGAAATGACGATAAAAAATCATCAACAACAGAAAAAAACATCAACAAAAAAATATCATCGACAAAAACAAAAAAAATCGTTGACAATAAAATATTATCAACAAGAAAATATCATCAACAAAAATTATCGACAAGAAAAGGTCGTCGAAAATAAAATATTGTCGACAAGAACTAATGATAAATGCAAACCCAAAACAAACCAATGCCTTAGATACTTAAAACAAACCACCAAGATTTCAACAAAGAAATACAAACAGGTAAACTTTTTACAAGAAATACGAAGGCCCTCCCAAAGAATAAGGAACTTCAAAAATCCCCTGACAATCCCATGGTTAGGATTTTATTAAGATGTTTTCCCAAAGACAACCAAAATCTAAAAAATCAAAAATTTAAAAGTGGGTCCCCAAGCTTTGGGGCTAGTTGTGGAGCAGCCACAACACTACTCAGTGCATCAACAACTCTATTATCTTTTCCTTTAATATACTCAATTCCAAAATCATATTCTATGAGAAATCCCATCCACCTTCTCTGTCTAGCATTAAGTAGAGGTTGAGTGAATATGTATTATAGACTATGACGGTATATCCTTAGCTCAAATGCTCTTCCTTACAAATAGTGTTGCCAGCTCTTGAGGGTAAACACCACCATTACTAGTTCCAGATCATGGGTTGCATAATTGACCTCATGTCGCTTTAGTTTTCTTGACCTAAAATCTATCATTGCTTCCTCCTGAGAAAGCACTCCTCCAAAACCTTCCAAATATGCATCTGTACACAGAAAATTTTCCTTGAGGATCGGGTACCTTTAATATAGGAGGCATGGTAAGATTTTTCTTAAGCAATTCAAAAGTTGATTCACATCTATCTGACAAATTCAATTCATTCCCTTTCCTCTATAGGTTAGTCATTAGAGAGGTGATCTTGGTGGTCTTTCACATAACGCCGATAGTAACCAATCAACCCCAAGAAGCTTCAAATTTTTGTCACACTTGTGGACGATAGCCAAATTAAAATAGCCTTATTTTCTTAGGATCTACTATGATCCCTTCTATAGATAATAATGTATCCTAGATATTATACTTCTGACAAATAAAACTCACACTTGGATAAATTTTCTTACAACTAATTTTTCCTTAGCAGTTCTAGAACAACCCTAAGGTGTTTATCATGCTATGCCTTATTTCAGGAGTAAATCAAGATATCATCCAAGAATACCAACACAAATTTTTCCAAATGCTTCCTAAAGATATTGTTCATCAAATTCATAAATGAAGCATGAGAGTTTGTTAAACCTGTTAGCTTTTGATATAGTGTGTAATGGGAGATAGCAATCACAAGATGTAGAATAATATGAAATAAAGTAAATCTATGAGATGACTGAAATATACTATAAATAAAAATTATGGAAATGAATACAATGTAGCTATGGAGGAAATGGACACTCCATGAAAAAGACTACTGGACTACATTATGCCCATTGCCAATATATGGTGATCTACACAACACTATGCTACTACCTACAAATATGCTTTGAGATTCTATATTCTTCTTGTTACAATGAGGCCCTTTTATATAGGAATATGGTTTCCTTGGCCAACACTCTACCTAGTTGTGCAAGATACACCTTGCACATATAAATCTTACACATTGACACTTGTGCATTGATTATATTGCATGAATTAACTAGATAACTTACCCCTAAAGTAATCTAATGTCCTAAGTATGTACCTAGGAAGGTACATTTACATGACCCAAATGATGTAATATAATCTATTTCTAACACCCCCATGTATTACATTATTTGGGTATTGAATACTTTAGTCTTCAATGTGGATCTTCTTCCATTGAATGATATTTGGCTTGTTCAGGTTCATCATCCTTATCTTCTATCCATCCACCTTTATTATTCTCTTTACGAGTATCTTCATTTGGTTCTTATTGTTGATGACTGAGTAGAGCATGGTGCAATTGTCCTCTCATATTATTGATTTTGATTCTTCTATGCTTACCTTTGTGGTGTACTAGTTATTCATTTTATCCAACCTATTCCTTTGAAAATATGTTAGCATAATTTTGAAACACCACAATATCTTGTGATATTTCCATTGAGTCTAGGATATATGTATTTCTATGGATTGATTCCTTTGCTTTTATTTCACCTTGATTCATGATGATACATGTATTGATTCCATCCATATATCTGAAGCTGATCATATAGTTGTTTTCTACTAACTTGCTTATTGAAACAATATTGAATGTTAATCCATATGAACATACAATACTTTTTGTAGTAGAATATTTGGAAATGATTTGCTAGGTGTTACATATCCATATCCATGTATAGGATAAGTTTGACTATCTATAATTATTAGTCTGTAGCCTTTAACAACTTTAAGGTAATCAAACCATTGTATATTTCTTGTCATATGATGACTGGATCCTGAGTCAATGTACCATATATTTTCATGTTTTGTAGACTGGTTCCTGTTGGAGCAAATTTTACATTCATTGTATGACATTCATTTTCCCATTTGAAGAAGTAGAAATGAAGAAATGAGATAATATTTTCTTTGTAGTCTACCTTATAATTCCCTATATTATGATATATGATCCCTAATTGAAGTATATAATATTAATTTTATAAAACATTTATTAAACCTTAGGTTTGTAGGCTTCATTATGTCTCCCTAGTAATGAGAGTATATACAACTAATGGAATTTTAGATTTTGTATAAATATTATATCTTCACCATTATATAGAACTTGATAATATTTGGTAGATGCTATTATTATCAAGTTTTGTAGAATACCTTATGACTCCCTAGTGATTTTGGATAAGATATAAGATGAATATAGTGATTTTTGTAAATTGTACTTCAATTTTGGTGGAGTTTTGTAAATATCAAAAATCAACTTTTCTAACACCTTATTACTCCTATTGAACTAAGCACTTTTTCAAATTTGAATAGGTTTTAATATTTGATTTCTTTTGTCCCTTTTTGTGAAATTTTAAGATGAGTAAATTGCTAATTTGCAACCTTTGAAATGCTTTGATAAACCTATTTTAATATACTTAAGGATTTTATTTTAGTGTATCTAATTTCTAGTAAATTAATTTGACGTAGTAATCCTTATAACTCTTAAATTTTGTAAAATTAGACCACAATAATATTTGCAAATATTTTAAAATCAATTTCTAGTAGAAACCCTTATTACTTCTAAGTTTAATATTGAAAATATTATATTGATTTGATAAATTATTCCCTTTGAGGTATAAATTTCAATATGGTTAAATTATTCTAAGTTTAACCTTGATTTATCAACCTTATAACTCCCAAATAATAAAATCACATTTATAATGGGAATAAATCTTACCTTGCACTATACAAAGACAACAATAATTGATGCTAATTTTAGGTGTGCAAGGGCTATAATATTAATATCTCTACTTTGGTTGTTCCCTCCAATAGAATTCTTGGAACCCTCCTTGGATTTAATGCTCCAAATATGGTGCCTTTAATATCTGCCTTTGACGTCCATTGACCAAAGCATTAGAGGCTCTTATCCTTACTTACATGCTATAAATTCAGCCCTATGTGTGTAAAATATAGAGTGTTGAATGAGAATGAGTAAATGCTTCTTAATGCTTGAAAGTCCTTGGTCTTTAGCACCCTTTAAATTAACTGGAATATTGATTTAAGTCCCAAGTGGCACATCCATTTTCTTCTTGAGCACTTGAGGAATGAAAGATGCTAGATGACACTTGTAGCCTCCTATAAGTAACACCTAGGAGTTACATTCTTTAGGTGAGTGCTTGTTCTCTTTGTAGACAAGTGTCTCATATGTTCTCAATGTACCAACCTACTATTAGTAATATTTCTTTGACGAATATGAGCACTCATGTGAGGAGCATTAGGGTTTTGCCTCAAGTGACAAGTGTCACTCCCTCCTTGTGCATGGGTGTCTTCTCTAAAACTTCTTCAACATACTCTTTGGAGGTTATTTAAACCCTGTAAAATTTCTAGCCCCTCCTTTGTTCAATAGAACTTTCTTGTGAGTTGTTTCCAGTTGGAATGAGGAGCAATGATTTGGAGGCTTGAGCACAAATTTTGAGAAATACAAATGTGGAGTTTGAAACACTCCAATGGTTCCGTATTCTTCTTATTTTCATACTTGTTATATGTCCTCCTTTTATAGACAATATTTCACTTGAATATAATATTGTTTCTCCCTTTTTTTTGTGCCTTGTATTTTGCAGGTTCGTCCATCCAAGATATGAGGAGTATGACCCCTTTGAGTGGCTCCTTTTTCTATGCTTGGAGAGTGCTAGCATTCGACCGCCTTTGGTTGGTTCACCCTATAGCGACCTAGAGGAAGTGGCACATCATCCACTACTCTATTTGCAAATATTATTTACTTAATCATGCATTAAATGAAATATGCAAAAGCAGATACAACCAAAATATGAAGAAATGAATAAATAATGCTCTTTATTGCTTTTCTCAAGTTTGGTTACATATAGATCCCTCTAAGGGATTCCCTTCATTTGATACAAATTTTACAAATAGGGGCAACAGATGTATAATATCCCCATGCAAGGGGTGGTGCACTTTCATAGGCTTCCTGGTGATGCACATGGAACTATATGAGGGCTTACAGATGCCTCCTTCTCTAGGTCTGGATCCTAGAGGGATCCTTTTGCTTTCGTATGTTGGTAACCTGTCTAGTGAACTTGTAGTCCTACAAGCATGAAAACAACAACAAATGCTCAGCTATCCGAGATTACCTCCCTAGATGAGGTTGTTAGCAAAAACCCTAATGATAACAAAAATATGCTCAATGACAATAGAAACTAATGCTATGAATGCAAGTAAATGCAATAAATTAGATCTATGCTAAGGGTTTAAAAACATGTATCAAGCTAAATAAAATAAACTAATGCTAAGAACCCTAGACTAGGCCTACGGGCCACTGTCCGAGACAATGGCCGCTAAGATGAAAACCTGTCTCTATTGCTCCAAGGCTATGGATCTAGGCTTGTTGCTGATGTTGAAATGATTATCATTTTTGTTTGATGTATTGAATATCCTATAGATGATAACCTCTCAGTCGGCTAGCACTTTGTTGCTCCTAAAAGGCGCTCCAATTTGCTCTCCGATCCGATAGGGCTTTGCTGCAAGAAAATCTCTCCAAGTCTTGAAAAATCTCTCCTTGGTCTCTCCCTCCAATTGATAAAAGAAGGTCCCTTGGTGCTCTTAGGTTTGCACCTTATATTGTGTTGAGGTCCTAGGTTTAGGTCTAAAAACCCTAAGACTGAATCTTGCATACAAAATATTTGTTAGCATGAGCATTTGAGTCTTTGTCTACCCTTGAGGGCTAGTTAACTGATGTCTAAATCCAGACTTGAGTCTCTCATGTAGACTAGCTATGAGGAGGAATGCAAAGTTATCCTCGCTTGGTCTTATTGCATGTAGACTGCCACTTCCACCCGAGATTAGGCTGGTTTGATGGTAAATTGCATTTTAGGGTCTAGTCGCTGTCATCTACAGTGGCTAGGGATTGGCCGCTCTGAGCTTCAGTGGCCAAGATTCAGCCACTCTGGTTCATAGAAGCCAGGCTTGGATGGGCTAAGACTACCCTAGATGAGTGGTGAAAACCACTTTTGGCACTTGGAAGGTTCCAAGGTTTAGTCACATGATCTATGAATGTGCCCATATGAGTAGTTCTCCTAAACACGACATATTTTAGGTGTCTACAGATGCCCCTTTTTGGGATGCACTGTGTGGAAAAAATACAACACTAAGAAAAAACATAGATTGCTATGTTTTTAGGGTGTATGATGATCATTGGTCTGATCAACGCTGGATGGCCCAATAACGCAAGACGATGCGCATCCTTGAATCATTTCTTCAACATAATGGAAGGCTTAATTTAGCATAGGGCTTGCACATATTCACTTGCACTCATTACTTAAACACAATCGGGTAGCTTATGTCACTACAATGAGATCCAACCGGAGGAGAGCTACAAACTAAAAATGTCATATTTTGCTTATGAACCCAACAAATAGGGGAAATTTTGTAATAGTTATCTACAATGATTCGTAGGACAAACATAATTTTGATATGATTGAGTGATCTTTGGTTGACTTTGATTATGATTATTTGAAGAGCTAACTACCCCCTCACACAACGAATTGATGAGGGAAGGGCAATGAATGAAGCAACAAGTCGCTTGACCAATATGACTAATTTGGTTCCTTTCTAGTGCTTGTTCTTTTAATGGGAAAACCCCCATCCAAGTGTGATCTCAACTGTTTATGATGATCATTCATCCCTATCCCATGGAGTGGTCCGACCATAAATAGCCTTCTTAGGGAGTTAGGATGAGTGATTCTATTTAGGCTTTTTGTTGAATCACTTGGCTCAGTGTTTTTATGTCATAAGGGAATTAGGATGATTCTATCGTACTCGTGGAGCAGTCCGACCATCTTGGTCTTCTTCGGGATTGAGGTGGCACATCATGATTCCAAAATGATTAATTTACCCCAAGTAGCCCTATGGTAGCTCACTCATCTCACCGAATTGCATGGAGTGCAAATCTCTGCAACCGTCGAGTTGATAGAGTAAGTAACTGGATACGAGGCTTACTTGAGATTTTTGTTTCTATGTGATTTTTTTGTTATTTTGATCATTATGATGATTATCAACCATCAAAATGTGCTTATTTGATTTTTTTATTATTCCTCATGGGAGGAATTTTTCTGTTTTTGGCTATGCTTCTAGCCACTATCAGATCCAACGACCCCTAAATACCTATTTCTAGCCACTCTCGACCTCAGTGGCCAAGAATTTTGGTCCACTGATGATAGCAGTGGCTGAGGCATAACTTGGGAAATATAAAAGTATCCTAGGGTTTTGAATTTTCATTCTTCCAGTTGGTGATTCGCTTTTCAGAGCTCTAGAGAGAAAGTGACAGTTTGCAACTTGGAGCATTTTTTGTCGAAGATTATGGCTGCATAGGGTGAGGCATCGATGAGTGGAGGAGTCAAAGCTTCTCAAGTATGCTTCGAAACCCTAACCTTGCTTGTTTTTTAGTAAAAATGAACCTCACTAAGTAACCGGTAAACGAACCTCACTAAACTTGTTGGCAATGAACCAAACCCGTAGATAGGCCTAGTTTAGGTTTTAATTTGGTGGGTTTGTCCCCATTTTGTGTTTTTTCAAATTTTTTTTGGTATTTTTGGCCTAGGGCATATGCGTTTATCGTGTCACTCATAATTTTCTACCACACAGAGCGGCCATTTTGACCCGCAGCTTGGCCGTTATTGATGGTAGCAGCCGGTTCAAAACTCAACGATCAAAATTATGACCGTTGGGATTTGGCCACTACCAGCCTCAACGGCCAATTTATGGTCATTGTAGACGAAAGCGACCAGGAACCTTAGGAAATTTTTATTTTTATTTTTTATTTTTTAGTTTTGATTAATTGATTTTTTTGAGTTGTCTTTTCTGAAATTTGCTGCATGATTAGGTGTGTTTATTCCTGTTTTACTTAGACTTAGGATAGTCTATCATTATTTGCACCATTTTCCATGTTTTATTGCATTTTATGCCTTAAATGCACTATAGTTATACCTTGATTTTTATCCTTAGATTATTTCTTCTCAGGCTCAGGACCCGAAGCTCTTGCTTGACCTCCTATCGCATATGGTTGATATGGACTGGGTATGGTTTAATGCCCATGGATTACAGTATGTGACCAGGCTTCCCCATATTATGTCGGATTAGGCCTACCTCATGGCCTTGGCTCACCGATGGGATCCTTGGACTAATACCTTCCACCTTCCTACCGGTGAGATGACTATCACACCGGAGGATGTATACAGGATTTTCTAGATTCCTTTTGATGGAGTGGCCATCGTCTCTTTGGCCACTAATGACCGTGAGGTAGTATTTGCTAGGGTGTTCGGGAGGCATGCTTTGGCTACCTTACAGGAGACCAAATATGGTGGTGTATCTATTCTGCGATGGTACAAGGCGAATGTCTTCTCTATAAGGCATGCGGTGTTGTTGATGGTTGTCAGCAATGTTCTTATCCTAGATTGCTCGGGCTTGAGGTTCCCGTGGAACCTCCTTGCAATGGTTCAAGATTTGGTGGACAGCGAGGAGCCTATCATCTATGCATGGGGGAGGTCTTTGCTAGCATAGTGCTATGATGAGTTGTATCACATCCACCGGCTTACTCCTACAGATATGGGGATGGGATCATATTCATGTAGATCATCCCAGAGGGCTCCCTGCTAAGATTATAGTTATAGATGGTTGGATGTAGTGTTATGCTACCATATGGGCTCGAGAGCACGAGGAGCGCAAGAGCCATCCTTTTGCGGGGGAGCTCCCCCATTACATTGCTACTTTCACTGGGTTGTAGGCCCGAGATATCATATGGTGCCCATATCATGACTACCCGACATGGGATGATCCAGCCAGATTTACAGCTAGGACGCGGTGCGAGCGATGGATCATTGGTCGCAAGGTCGACATCAGAGAGTATTTCTTCTATTCTCGCATCCTTCATCAGTACAGATTGCAGTAGGATGTGCCATTTTTCCTAGTCCTGTATAGGTGCATTACAACAAAGAGAGACCTTCCCCCACCATGGATTACAGAGCTTACTAATGAGGAGGACGCCCTAGTAGTTGATGTAGGTGTCGATGGGGGAGTGACAAATGCCTTTGCGTAGTGGTGGGGGGATCAAATGTGGCATGGTGATGGTAGCCTGGGCTATGAGGATGATGGCAATGATGGAGGCATAGATCCAATAGGGCACAGAGTCCGAGCTAGGACTAAGGGATGGGGCCAGCCGGTAGAGTAGGTGGCAGTGAAGGAGCAGGAGGCTCCTAAGGAGGAGGAGGAGGAGTTGGATCTTGAGGAGAGATATTCTCCTCTTAGGGCGCAACTACATGAGGTAGAGGCCGAGCTCTAGTCGGCCAAGATCCAGGTATAGTAGTGTGATGCCACTATAGCACATCGAGATGCCACTATAGCACAACTCACGACATAGATACAAGCATTGCAAGTTGCTATCGGGGGAGGTGCTACTAGGATGCAGATTTTTGTTGATCCTCCTACACCACAAGTTCCTACAGAGGTAGATCCAGGGGCAGAGACTAGGCAGATGCAGGCCTTTCTAGATGAGTATGAGGCAAATATTTTTGATGATGCAGCCTACATTGCCACTCTCTCGATGCAGATTAGGAGGCTAGGAGCCACTCTCAGGGAGAGGGTAGGTGCATGTGGATCACATGTTAGTGGGCGCTCCACATCAGGGTAGTCTTCTATCCGGCCTAGGTAGAGGACCCAGACTCATACAGAGAGACCAACAGGATCTAGCTCACATCACTCTCCCAGGGATCCCACCATAGGGGATGGTGCTACAGGGGGCACATGCCTAGTTTGATTCATGTGATGCACTTTGACTTTTATTTTTGAGGTCAGCTGACCTATATGACTGTAGCCCATGGGTATTTTTGTACATCCATGTATTTGATACACACATTTATATGAGATATTTGCATTATGATTCATAATGTGTATCCTTTATTGCTTATGTTTATGTTTTATTTATGCGATGTGATGATGGCGTTATGATGTAATGATGTATGTGTTAGATGATAGGTGATATTTATGATAATGTGGATGTTTTAGATGGGTGCTTATGTAGATGTTTTTGATTACTATGACATGATGTGATGTATCATGAGTTGACTTAATGGTAGGTTTATGATGTATGCATATATGGATACTAATATGGATTTACATGCTTTGATTATGGCTATATGATGTAATGTATGTGGATGCAATGATCTGATCTTAGGTGTAGATGGATGATTGATGATCTATGTATTTATGGATGCAACGTTATTTGTTAAATGCATGTTTAATTTTTCTTTTAGTTGTATGCATTCGAATTATGTTATGATGTGGCAAATGCAATGTGTGGAATGCATTATCTACATGGTTTTTGATCTAATGTAAATGAACCTATATGCTTTAATCACTTAAAACATAAGGAATGCATATGATATGATTTTAACGATCTAATGGGTGACACCACAGAAAGTATATTAGTTATGAATGTAAACAATCATTCTTATCACAAGAACTAATTGTTTAAGCATCCATATGTGAAATGTAATGGCATGGAATGTGTGTAGTTTCTTGATAAGCTTCTATAATTTAAAAGATACAAAATAGTCAGTGGCCGTCTAAATATCATTTTTGACATCCATACGGTATCTAGCCTACTTTGTTAATACCCTTTAATTCACAAAACCTCATAAAGAAAATTGATGATGCGATTGATGATATGATTTTTTGCTATGTAGGAAGTTTTGAGGTTTTTCCTGAGACTCAAACACTCTAGCTACCCTATCAATAGTTGCGTACTGACCATACAAGACTTTTGAAAAGAAAGGCTTTCATCATGGACCTAGAGATTCATTATCCCTGTGTGTGCAAATTAATATATTTAGATAGAACTCAAGCATTTCCTCCGATGTCAGGCGTGATTCTTTCAGCCCATTGCTAAGATCAGGGATCCTCAAGTGTTCATCTGATCCTATGTTGGACTTAGTTGGACTATACCACTAGGCAGTATTGGGTTACCCAAAGCTAGCTCATCCACATGCAAACATTGGTCTACACAAATGAAAGATGCTATTGTGATAGACATATCGTCATGCATAAGGGTATCACCATTTCCAGGCATGGATATACACCAAACCTGTAATGGGGATCACCTTCCAGTTTTGTACAATGCTAAGAATTCTAGGGATTCAAGCTCCATTCCCTTATTTTCTTCATTTTATTTGGGATACTTGCTCGTGCTTAGTGATGAAAATCACTGTTTATTTTGATTGATTTTTTTTTAATTTTGAATTTTTGTGTTTCTTTTGAGCAAGGGATCTATGTAGTGATGATAATCACTTGTTTATTTTGCTTTTGACTTTTGCTTGATTCTGGAATTTTTTCTTGTTTTGGTAAAAGTGAGGGATTTAACTAGGTAGGGCAGAACTTGTCCTTTTGTCAATTCTCAACATCTTTGAACTAGTCGCACAGGGGGATAAGCGAGGAAGACCCTTTTTGCTTAAGGTGACCTAGACCACTTTTGCAGCTTTCATCTTTCCCTTGTACCAACTAGGATTTTAGTGTTTTTAATTAGTGATGGGATCCTGAATATCTGAGGCATTATCACGACTAGACCTTACCCTCTACTAATCAATATGGCTTTCCACAAAAGCTGATAAGACCACTAGATATGGTTGAATGACCAAAAAACCTTAGCCTATTATTTATAGCAACAAGAATGGTTGTGTTGAAAAACACAGTTACACACATGGATGAATGGATGAATATGGATTTGAGTATTTGTGGTTGTGATACAAACTGTGGCATCGTTTGCAAGATTGTGATCATAACATGTGCAAATGCAATGGATATGAATGTAATGCAACTATGTGGATGTATATGTAAGATGCAAATATTTTTGTATTTTTGATTATTTTGTATTGTTTTTGTATTTTTGATTATTTTGTATTATTTTTGTACTTTTGATTATTTTGACCAAAGGGCTTATTGTGCCTTTGGGGATTTTTAGGGGTTGACCAAATGACAAGAAGATACCCTTGGAGCATTTTTGGTTAAGTTTGACCAAGCGGCATGAAGATACCCTTGGAGCATTTTTGATTGAGGTGACCAAGCGGCATGAAGATACCCTTGGAGCATTTTGATTGAATTTGACCAAGCGGCGTGAAGATACCCTTGGAGCATTTTTATTGAGGTGACCAAGCAGCCTGAAGATACCCTTGGAGCATTTTGATTTATTTTGACCAAGTGGCATGAAGATACCCTTGGAGCATTTTTTTTTAATATTTTATGTTTTTATGATTTGTTTGTAATTTTATGTATATTTGAATGTTTTTGTATTTTATGTATAGAATTCCTTCAAATGGAGGATATTGAGCGGTTCAGGCTCTTCAACACCCTCCAATGATGTGAGGTGATATGCTCCAGGCCCAACCCTTTTTGAAATCATGTAGGGGCCTATCCAATTTGCCGAAAAATTTGTCTCGTAGGTGCGATGGCAGATTTGAGTTTTGCTAGTTTTATTTGAGCACAAGATCTCCAACTTTGAATTCTCTTAAGTGGACTTTACTATTGTAGGCTCGCACAAGGTGATATTTATAAATGCAGAGATGCTCCAAGGCATTGACTCGACATTCATCAAGAAGCGTTAATTGATCAAGGTGGCCTTGCCACGTGGTGCCATCATCTATGAAGTCCTGTAATGCTATGCACAGGGTTGGAATTTCCAACTCTAGGGGCATGATGGCCTTAGTGCCATATACAAGTGAAAATGGTGTTGCCCTAGTGGGCATCCGCACACTAGTCTTGTATGCCCATAATGCAAGAGGTAATTGTAGATGCCAGTCCTTATGATTATCTTTCACCATCTTCCTCAAGATGGAGACTATTGTTTTTTTGAGGCTTTCGCTTGCCCATTTGCTTGTGGATAATAGGGTGTTGAAAAAATATGTTGAATATGGTATTTTTTTGTCAAAGCACACACATTTTTGTTTTTGAAAGATGGCCCATTATTCGATATTATTTTTGAAGGGACCCCAAAACGACTTATGATATTATGGAGTATAAACTCCGCAATCCTTGGTCTAGTTGTCGATGTCAAGGGGATCACTTTGACCCATTTGGTGAAGTAATAAATGGTCATTATGATGAACATGTGTCGGCCTAAGGATGGGGGTGAGATATTCCCTACTAAGTCTAGTCCCCACTATGAGAAGGGCCATGCTGCCTAGATGGGTTGCAAGGCTTGTGATGGCAAATGTGTGAGGTTCGTGTGATGTTGGCATTTAATGCATTTCTTGACATACTCGCAACAATATTTTTCCATAGTGGGCCAATAGTAACCCATTCTCAAGATGCACTTAACGATGGCCATGCCACTGAAGTGACCACCACACGTACCATCGTGAGCCTGTGAAATTTCCCAAGATGCTTCCTACGACTCAAGACAATGAAGGAGCATTCCATCATAACCTCGTCTATAAAGGATCTCTCCCAATAAGATGTACCTTGTTGCATTTTATTTAAATTTTCATATTTCAACATGTGATAGGCCTTGTGGTACCATTCCAAGCTTTAGGAAATCCCATAACTGGGAAAGCCAATCTTGATAAGCCATAACTTCTATAGAAAATATGGTTTGTTCCTCCTGCATTCTGGAGCTTGTGAATACAGATTGAGAAACAAACCTATGGTGAATGGTTGTACCACACTCTATAGGACCTTGAGAGATCAAAGACCCCCAAGGTGCCATTCACAAGAAATATCTAGCTCTAAAGGACCAATCCTGATTTGGTTTGATATTGATCATGTTGATTGATTCTTGATTATCAAAAGCCTCATGTTGTATCATTGAGTGCGAGAGCACTTTAACGTGAATGGTTGTGAAATATACATATGGATTCTGAGGGATTAAATATCCCAAGGAAGCCATGGTGTCCATAAATCTATTTGATGTATGAGGGATTGCCTCAATGTCATACCATTCTAGTCGGGCTAGGTAGGTGTCAACAAGTTCCTTGTATGATTTTAGTATTTGGTATCGACATTGGAACAAACCCTTGACTTGATTAACTATGAGCAAGGAGTCACCAAAGATATTCAATATTTTAATGCCCATTGCGGTGGCTATTTGAAGTCCTAAGATCAGGGCCTCATACTCGGTGTTATTATTTATGCAAGGGAAGTCTAGTTTGAATGATAAGGGCAATGGAGCGCCTATGCGATGTGATAAAGACAATCCCTACTCCACCCCCTTGCTTGCATTTTAAACCATCGAATAATAATGCCATGTCTCTTTATTTCTTAGGTTCTTCGAGTTCCAGTGGATCTAATAATGCAAAGACTACATCATCGGACAATTCTATGGTGAGAGGCTTGCTATCCTGAAGAGGTGCCTTTGCTAATTGATCAGCTATGACTTGTCCCTTGATGGACTTTTGGCTTATGAATTCTAGGTCAAATTCTATCAATAGCATGATCCATTTTGCAATATGTGTATTATGATAGGTCTTGTTCATCATGTACTGCAAAGGATTTTGTTTGGATATAACGTAGGTCGTATGGCTCAACATGTAGTGTCGCAAAGTTTTGGTTGTAAATACCACTGCCAAACACAAATTTTCTACATACGCATATCCCAGCTCGTAACTCACCAAGGTGTGACTGATGTAATATATGGCTTGCTCTTTATCTTGAGCATTCTTTTGGGCCAACATGGTGCCCAAAGTAAAATCAATAGCCGATATGTATAGTAAAAATGGTACATCTGGCCTTGGTGGAGCCAATACTGGTGGTGTTTCCAGGTATGTTTTGATCTCTGCAAAGGCTTATTGGCACTCTTCATCCCGATGAAAAGGGACTCCTTTGCATAACAACCAATTCATGGATCGATATTTGTCTGATAATTGCGCAATGAATCATTTGATGGATGCTACCTTGCTTTGTAGGCTTCTTAACTCCCTAATGTTGGTAGGGGTGGCTATTTCCTTTACATTTGTAGGATTTACTTCAATGCCTCACTTAGAAATGATGAACCCCAAGAGTTTACTAGAAGTTACGCCAAACACACACTTCTTAGGATTCAATCTAACGTTGTTCTTAATGAGGCGATTGAAGACTTTATTAAGGATTTTAGAGTGTTCTTGCCGCAATAAAGACTTAGCCAGTAAGTCGTCCATGTAGTCCTCAATTATTTATATGCATTGGAGGATACTAACCTATTTTGATGGCTTAACATGACCACTAACTATTGTAGATTTTTGTGCACTAATAGTGTCTTTAGACACTTTGACAATTTTTGATTTTGTTCCCTTCTCAAGAACACAAACAATAATATTTTTGAGAGCAATAGAATAGTGCAAATGAATCTAATAATATTTATTTTAATGCACTAATAATTTCACCTTATCACTCCAATAAACTCTCAAATTAATGCACTTAATCAATTTACTGCAACTAATCAAGAATAATATGAAATGAATATTCAAGAGTTATTCTATAATTTCACTATAGTTAATATTGTAGGACTTAGTCTTCTTTTTCAAAGTAGATGATAGGTAGTTGATAGATGTAATTTTTAAATATAGTCAAATCCTAACTAATGTGCAAATTAACCTTAAAAAGGACTTTTATTTTTGCACTTTTGAATACTATAACCCAATTTTTTCTTATTACAAATTTATTCCAAATTAAGGTGCTTTAACAAATCAGATAAGTAATGCAATTAATGAATCCACTTGCACCAAAATTTGCTTACCTTTTTGAAATCCTTTGTATCTCTTTTACCAATTCTATAAAGGATGTAGATCTTGTTGTCTAAGATCACCAAGTTGCTACTTAGAGTAGGATTTTGTAGCTTTTTGTAGACTATCCTGAACAACTCCTTCTTCACCAAAAGATGATCTCAAATTTTCTTTCATGAGCCTAGGATTTGGTGGCTTGTTCTCCTCTTGTAGTCTCCTCCTTCTACTATGAATTTTGATAAGTATTTATCTTTGAAGCAGTGCCTTCTTACTATGAGAAGTAATCTTCAAATCTCGTGGATTTGGTGGGCTTCTTCTATATTCAAGTCTTCTTGTCAAATTTTGACTTCAAGCAATATCTTCTTCTCAATATTCTAAATATATTGAGGTATTCACTAGATTATTCTTCTATGATTTGGCACTTCTTGCCAAATTCTCCTTCTCTTGGGCTTGTTTTTAGCTGGCGATAATTGTACCAAGTCCTTCATTATTATAAGCTTATCTACTAGCAATGGGTGCATGCAACAACACACAATGGTAGGTCTGGTTTGCAAAGATATAGGCAAATAATAACAATGGTAGCTTTATCTATTTCTCTCTGGATTCACCCTTCCTATGATACCACTGATGGCTTTAGCACCACTCCATCATATCATGAGATAGAGAGAGAAAGAAACATATATTATTAATAATGGAAAAACTAATACATTCAAGTAAGGGTATGAGGCCCTTTATATAGGAATATGGATTCCTTGGCCAACACTCTACCTAGTTGTACAAGAGATAGCTTGCACATTTACAACTTGCACATTGATATTTGTGCATTTACTATGTTGCATGAAGCAAATAAATAACTTCTCCATAAATTAATCTAACATAACCAAATGATGTAATATATTCTAACAAGAGGTATTTTAGGATTCCTCTTATAATTTAGGTCCCTTTGAATTACCCTTTGGGGCATATCCAAACATTTTATAACTCATTCACCTTACTTTTAGCTTAAATTTACTTCCTTCTCTAATATTTTGAAAATTAATAGAAATCCCCTTTAGATTATACAAATCTCTAAGTTCCAGGTCTTAGATCAGCTCTCTCATCTTCCTTCCCAAATTTTAGAACATATTGACCTATATAGCCCCAAATTCTAACCAAAAAGTTATTTGACCTCCATAATAAGGTATAATCACCACTACCTATATCCATTGGTGAATTTGACTCTCTAGAATTACATAGAGAAAAAATGCCACTCTATAAAAAAAAACACTAGCAAATTTACTACTCTATGGAAAAGTTGATGGGGACTTCTTCTATTACAAAATATTTATGTTCACACTCAAAACTATTATAATAGGGGGTCTTATAATTTGGGAATATAGTCTATCACCTCTTTACACTTAGATAAACCCTCAAAATTAGATAAACTAAATTTATTTTGTCTACTTTTATAGGTTTCAAAAATACCACTCAATTGCAAAAATGCCAGTGGAGAATTTGATAGACTATGGCGAATTTCATCAGGCATTGGTTCAGGTAACCCTACCACTTAGCACATCTTTGCTTGTTTCTATTTCCTCATTTTTGATAAATTGACTATTTTAATCCAAATTTATTTTGGAAAATAAAGGAACCTTAGCATAGATCTTTGTCTTCAAAAAACACTTAGGCAAAATTTTAAAATCATATAGCTTGCATCCTAAGCTAGTTTTTTTGTTATGTGTTACTTTGTTGCCCTTAAAATAAAATAAAATTATCTTTAGCATAGTCATCATTTGAATAAAAAGGGTATACTAGGATAACACTTGTTTTCTTTCATTTTATGTGATTTCATTTAGTATACACTTTAGGTGATCTTTACCTTAGGTTTGAAAAAACTTTATCTTATCAAGGCTTGATAAATAATTAGATTAGCAATCCAAAAACCTTAGGTGATTATTGAATTAACCCATTAAACACCCTACAAGCATAAATATAACACAAGACATAGCCACATTTTTAATACATGAGGTAGACCCTACTCACATTGAAGATTCCCATATCTTTGGGGCCTTATTTATAAAGAGACTCTCAAGTGGGGAAGTAGAGATTCTAGCGAATCCCCCTTGCACATGTGTGAGGTTCCAAATCTACATTAGGTTCATCCAAATCCTATTTTCGTGACTAAAATTAGGTGGCCCAAGGATAAGAGTAAGTCTTTAAATAAGGTGATGTATGTTACAAGAGGAAAAGTTCTACCTTCAAGTCATCCTTATGTGAATATGGAAGATTGAATGAGCTTATTTTTAAAGGAGGTGGTGATATTTACTTCTCTTTTTCATTTGAAGTCTTAGTACAAGTATTTTCTAGGTGAGTGCAGGAGTGTCTAGTAGTGGTAGGGATGACTATGGTCCAACCTAAGGAGACTCATGCATAAAGTATTTTTGTAGTGGTAGATCTCATATGATGAGGGGGATTTAGATGGGACTACATCAAAATGTGGATTCCACTAGAGCATCCATTATGGGGAAGATATTATTATTACTTATGTATTTTTTCTTGGACCCTTAGTTCAAATTATTGGGTGGTGTTAAAAGTGTAATCTAATTCATACCCAAGGCTGACATTGTATGATTTAATATTGATAGACCTAAGGGCATTCATTATGTAATGTATTGGGTATATTATACTATTTTATTATGTAAGTCATATGGGCCATAGTTAAACCCACTTTATAACTTGTAATTAACCTTAATATCTCTTTTTATGTTGAATTAGGTTAAACTCTTTTATGTAATTGGGATTTTTGTATTGGTATAAATATACACCACTACTCCTAATTTTTAATAATTGGAGTGTTTTTAATCTTATCTATAGAAAATACTATGATTATTTATGGTCCCTAAGGGTGACCTCAAATCTTTGTGTCTATTTTCCTTTCTTTTGTCCTTTTACACTTTCTATATAAGATTTGAGTGGATGGATTTCTCTTGTTTTCTTCTTTTTGAAAAATATTATGCATTCCAAGACAATAAATCATAGAAATTCTCATTGTTGGAATCACCACAAGAATCCTAAGGAATTTCCTTATGCAAATGAACATAAAATAATTTGGATTCCTAAATTGTATTCAAAATTTTAAAATGTAAGTATCTATTTGCCTTATGCAAATGAACATAAAATAATTTGGATTCCTAAATTGTATTCAAAATTTTAAAATGTAGATATCTATTTTGCAAACTCGTTTTATTTTATATATGTATACTTATTACTATTCCATAATTCTGAATTTTAATAATTTTAATAATAATTCTCTAATTATTTATGCGTATTTTTTATTAAGTTTTGTATGACTCAATATATTTTGTGGAGTTATTATTTTGAATTTATTATAATGTGTTTATTTTAATGATATTAGCATAATCATACTTCTTGTATTCTTGTGCTTATGAATATTTTTATCTATTTATCAATAATGATAAAATGTTTATAGAATTAGTCATACTAAAATATTTTGGATCTATTTACATCAACTATTATACTATAATATTATGATATAATTTTATTCATGTTAACAAATTCTCATATTGTTACTTATAATTTTTTTAATTCATTCTATTTTATGTTGTGTACAATCTTATGTTCTCTTTATTCATACTTATAAAAATTTGATCTAAATTTTCATACATTATACTTTTTTTTTCTTTTTTTAGTACATAGGGGAATCCTTAACATCATTGGATGCTACCCCTATAAATCCTATCCCACTAGGTTACACAAAGTCAATACGACCTTGACCCTATAGGGAATCTTACTAGGTATACCATGGTTTGAACCCTAACACTCAATTTATATACTTTGAATATTAGATATATTATATCTTAAATGATCTTTCTTAGTATCATGGATAAAATACATCAAATATTTTAATGTGTATCTACCATCTTAAGTTCATTGAATTATATATTTTGATATTACAAATTAAGTCCTACCTTGATGTTAAAATTCAAGTATAATACTATGAATATGGTATGTATTCATTAAATCAATCACACTACTCATTGATATTCATACCACTTTATTTAACTTTAACTTTCATTTAAGTCTTGATATATAATTTTTTATTTACTACCATTCATACTTAATGTTTATATTCTAAGTCTTGACCATGAATAATATTTATTTTCTATCATTGTTAAATATTTTTTTAATTTATCAATCCTTTAAAACTATTCTTAGTTTTAAAATTTATCTTTAAATTTGTTAGATCTTTATTTTATAATTTAAATTTTGTATTCTAATAACCATATGATATGTCCCGACGAGGACATCACAATGGCAAAAGTCATTAGGTTATCTTAACGAAGACCTAAGTTCAATTAATTAGAAAGGTGGCCCTTGATATGCCCCTGCCTTTTCAACCTCTTAAAAAAAATAACCATATAATATGTGCTTTATTTAAATTTTTGTACTATGGCTTGATGGGTACACATTAGAAATTTATTACTAGTAATATGTAGTTTTTATTAGAGTATTTTATACCTTATAGTAATTTTAACCCATTCAAGGGGTATTATGTGTTATAGAAATTTTTCTTGATTATATAAATCACTAACAATTCTAATGCTAGTTACATATTTTGAAGTATTACTACTTTAAACTAATTACATATGACATTCTTAGTACCAATATTAAACAACTTTAATTTTGAATATACTAAAAATAACTAAAGTGTTTATATACATAAGTGATAGAAGTTTGATGAAAAACCAAAATGCAAAGCATTATCTCCACTAATCATATTGTCAAAGTTTTAATGGGTCTGTTCTACTATAATATTTAGAACCTTTTTATAAAATTACTATTATCTTTATCTTTATTTTTTTATAATTGTTCATTGAACATATTTAAGTTTTAGTTCTTGTATGAGATATATGAGCTTAATGGCTAGTTCCTTAATAATACTTTAGGACAAAATTCACTTCTCTAGTGAAAAATAACTATCACACTGAAATTTATTATATGATTTCTTTTATAATGATGATGTTCACATGAAAGCTTTATTATTATCCTATGTCAATTGTTCGTATTGTAGTAGATTTGTTTCAAATACTATGATATTTTTCTAATATATTTGGAGTGTTGTAAAACAATTTCACTTTATGGTACAAAATTTAATAACTAGAATAATTATTTTACTCTTCTATATTAATACATGTTGAGTTTTCCTCACATGATGTGACTTTAGAGGTGCTTTTCCTTGTTGTCTACTTGCACTATAATGATTTATTTTTTACCCATTGATCAAATTATATAACAACTTTGACATAGCCCCTAGTTTGGGATTTAGCATTAAAGGGGGGAGTGTGAAGTAATTATATCTTATTTCTATTTGTTTTGCATATCTATGTTGTAAGTATCCATCCCAAATATATATTAAGGTGGGGTATTATTATATATGATAAATAATCATATGTATTGTTGGGTGTACTCATGTCAATTTTTATTGTAACCCTAAATAAAGATTAAGAATGAGGATTTAGGATTGGGATTAATTTGTCATTAATTTAAATATGAGACTTAAATAAATATTTATTATTCTCATTTTCAAAAATATTATTTTTATGAGGATCTTTCTCCTATACTCTGCAAATGAGATGTTAATTATATATAAATGATGAATTTTCTTGAGAGCTCTTATGAAACTCTAAGATAGGTGTCATATGATTTTAGTTTAGAGTAACACATGTTATCCAACTCCATATTACATGTCACTTAAGATGCTCCTATGGAGGGAATTTTAGAACACTTAGTTGTACACAATTGGAAAGGTAAGAAACTAGGATGAAATTTTTTTGATAGCTTTATTCCATTTTATCATATATAAATAGTCATAATATGTGAAAGTTGAAACTAGGATGTGGTGTGTAATTTATAATAAAGCCTCTCTCTCTCTCTAACAAGATAAATTTTAAAAACTAATGTGTATAATCTAAGATCAATTTCTTGCATTGGTATGGATATTCTTGTGATAATGTCTATGATAGTACAATTTTTTGTAACACCATAATAAACTTTGTTGAGATATCGTGAATGCATGTAATTTTCCAAATCTATATAACCAATTTTGAAAAACATAAAAATTCTTGTTCATAATTTTATTTAAATAAAAAATTGTTTAATTTACTTTGTTAGAGATAAATAATTGTTAAACTAGAAAAATATTTTATTTACCTCTAATTTATAATTTTTAATAAATATATTTAAGTTTTTTTTTTGAAAAATTTGAAAAAACTTGTATTAAAACAAAGATCAATTACAATATGGGAAGAGACTCTTCCCAGCCGAATTCAGAGAGAACACAAGCTTACAATAGTAGAAGAAGATTTGCAATGGAGCCAAATCTCCTGAACCATTAACTAGCTAGCAGGGGGTCGGCATGGACAGTTGATGCAGCTTGTCATGAAATTGCGACACTATTCTTCTCCTTAGGCCGCAAACATGCAACATGTCATGATATTGCGACACCTTTCCCCTTTGGCCGCGAAAAAGCAACATGTCGCGATATCGTGACATTTTCCTCCTTTGGCCGCGAAAATTCAACAAGTCGCGATATCGTGACACTTTTCTCCTTTGGGCATGTGATGCAGGAGCATCCGGAGGCAAAGGGCAATCTTGCATCACCCAAAAATGTATTTTCTTCTAAGTACTGAAACTGTCGCGATATCGCGACGCTTTTTGAAGAAGGGCACCAGCGGGCCAAAATGTCGCGATATCGCGACGCTTTTTGAAGAAGGGCACCGGCGGGCCAAAATGTCGCGACATCGCGACGCTTTTTGAAGAAGGGCTCCAGCGGGCCAAAATGTCGCGATATCGCGACGCTTTTTGAAGAAGGGCACCGGCGGGCCAAAATGTCGCGACATCGCGACGCTTTTTGAAGAAGGGCTCCAGCAGGCCAAAATGTCGCGAAATCGTGACATTTCTCAAGCAGCGCAATCGGAACGCACAACTGTCGCGAAATCGTGACACTTTCGAGCCAAGATGTACGGAATGCAAAGATGTCGCGAAATCGCGACATATCCAGAGGCAAGGTTCAACAATGCAAAGATGTCGCGAAATCGCGACACTTTCGAGCCAAGGTGTACGGAACGCAAAGATGTCGCGAAATCGTGACATATCCAGAGGCAAGGTTCAACAATGCAAAGATGTCGCGAAATCGTGACACTTCGAGCCAAGATGTACGGAATACAAAGATGTCGCGAAATCGTGACATGTCACGGTTTCACGGCCCGAAATGAAGCAGCAAGTACGGAACGCAGAGATGTCGCGAAATCGTGACATGTCGCGGTTTCGCGGCCCAAGGGAGGAGAGCGAGTAAGAAGGGCCTAGACGTCGCGATTTCGTGACGTGTAGCGGAATCGCGGCCCCAAGGAGGAGAGAGAAGCCCAACGTCAAAACGTCGTGATATCGCGACCAAGGGGGAGAGAAAAAGCCTTGGAGCAAATACGTCGCGATATCGCGACAAGAACGCTCACGACGTTGACCAGCGACTGAGAGACCAATGCAAGGGGACACGTGGCATGAAGTGACAGGTGGCTCGCGAGTATGGAGCGATTACGGGGACACGTGGCACCAAATGACAAGTGACCAGGCGCATTCCTTGGTATGATGTTACGAAGGCTTGACGGGCGGCCACAGAGCACTCTGCCACCCAGGACCATGATAATACGGGGCATCTGGCAGAATATGGCATGCGGCTGCAGGGCATACGTGTGGATGGTTAGAGGGAGGCCCGCACTTTGCGTAATGATGGAGAAGGAGGTGGCGGCCGAGGATAAAAGGCGCGCATGCATTGTATTGATGGGGGGGACTCTTGGCCATTGATTTTTGGGGGAATTGCTGTGTATTGCAGAAGAGACCTCTATTTTTTTTATGAAGCTTGCTGGAATTTTGCCTGTGCATTGTTAATTTTTGCATTCTTCGTTGTGTGTTGTGCGTAGCCCTATATCAAGTGGTATCAGAGCGGGTTGGTTATGAGAGTGCAAACCGATCGCCGACAGTGAGGCAGTTTGCGCCAGGACGTGGTTGTGGGTTGCGAAGGAAAAGCAGGATGCCTCCGCGTAGAGGACGTGGTATTGCGAGGAATAGGCAAGCAAGAAGGGAGGAGGTCGATCTAAGAGCCCTGCAGAGGCAAGTTGAGGCCACTGCAAGAGGAAATAAGAAGAGGAGTCGAGCCGAGAAGGGAAGAACCCAGCGAAGATGAAGTGTGGGAAGAAGTTGCTTCTGATGAGGAAGAGGCCTTGGATCCAGCGAGAGGCTAGGCTATATAGAGCCATCTCCCAGATTGGGAAGAAGCCAAAATTTGACGTCTCGACTTACTCCGGAAACCTCAACCACGAGGAGTTGATAGGCTGGATTAATGACATGGAGGAGTATTTTGAATACGAAGAGATATCGAGATCCAAATCGGATCGGGTTTGCGAAATCCAAGCTGAAGGGACATGCTAGCATCTGGTGGAAGGGAGTGCAGTTAGAAAGGAACAGGAGGGGAAAGGAAAGGATCACTAGATGGGACAGGATGGTAGAGAAACTCAAGAGGCAGTTCATCCCTACAGACTATGAGCTGGATTTGTTAAAGAAAATGCGAGTCTTCGACAGGCTAATAAGACTGTCAAGGAATATCTTGAAGAGTTCTTTCAAATCGCCATCAGAACCAGCCATTCAGAGGAAAATAAGGAGAAGGTCGCACGTTATATCAATGGATTGCGGACCAGCATTCAAGAAGAGGCTGGGGCTGGTTAGAATGAGCACGGTAGAAGATGCATATCGGTTTGCATTAAAAGTGGAGGAGAAACTAAATAGAAGATTTGATGGTAAGCAGAGAGGGAAGGATAGGGGTGGAAGAGCTGGTGGAAGATACAAAGATTTTGGGAAAGCTAGAGAAGCTAGCAGCAACCAAAGGCAAAAAGAAGTGAAGGAGGAGGATGCCCAACGCCCACACGGTCAGAGCAACAACTACCCAAGAGGAAGAGGTAGGTCGGGGCGAGGGTTTGGAAGAGGTGTCTTCGAGAGGAACTGCTTCAAGCTACGGAGAGGAAGGACACGGGGCATACAGCTGCCCGCGGCATCAAGAGAGGCCAAACCGAAGACCCGAGGGTCGAGGCCAGTGCTCTGTAGCAGACGAAGGTGCAGAGTCTGAGCACTCAGAGGAGGCGAGAAAGAGGGGAAGCCATGATCATCAGAAGGGTCCTGTTAAATGAAGAAAAGAAGGGAGACCAAAGGAATAGCCTGTTTCGGACAAGATGCAAGTGTGCAGGCAAGGTATGTAATATCATCATTGATAATGGAAGCACTGACAATTTGGTTTCGGAGGAAATGGTTTCCAAGCTACGGATGGAAAGGAGAAAACACCCGCACCCTTATCGGATTGCATGGCTGCAAAAGGACCATCGGGTGCTGGTGAGTGAACAATGTATGGTGAAGTTCAACATTGGAACTTACCAAGATGAAGTGTTATGTGACATCTTGCCCATGGATGCATGTCACCTACTGCTTGGGAGGCCATGGCAGTTTGACCGAAGTGTTGTCCATGATGGTCGAGCTAATACCTATTCTCTGTCAAAGAATGGAGTTCGCCATAAGTTGAAACCCCTGAAGGAGGCTGATGAGAAGGTATGCAGCAGTGCACGAATCTGTCTAGTTGATGGCAAAATTTTTTTGGAAGGCCTGAAGCCGGATCATGTGTGTTATGCTATAATCCCCAGAGTTAGGGAAGAAGGATGCAAGGAGATTCCAGTGGAAGTCATGGGACTATTAGAAGAATTCCATGATATCATTTCTGACAATGTCCCTGAAGGCTTACCATCGGTTAGGAAGATCAGTCACCACATAGATTTGGTGCCTGGGTCGAGTTTGCCAAACAAGGCTGCACATCGAATGACACTGTGGAAACGAGGAGTTGAATCGACAAGTTCAAGACTTGTTGAAGAAAGGGCTGATTAGAGAAAGTCTCAGTCCATGTGTTGTACCAGCAGTACTAGCACCCAAGAAGGATGGAGAATGGAGGATGTGCACAGATTCAAGAGCAATCAACAAGATCACCATTAAATACAGATTCCCACTACCAAGGATGGATGATATCATGGACTGCTTGAGTGGAGCTGAGTACTTCACAAAAATTGATTTGAAAAGTGGATACCATCAGATCCGCATTAGAGAAGGGGATGAGTGGAAGACAGCCTTTAAAACCAGAGAGGGGCTGTATGAGTGGTTGGTCATGCCATTTGGGCTAACCAATGCACCTAGTACCTTTATGAGGTTGATGAATGAAGTCTTGAAAGAATTTTTGGGCAGATTTGTGATTGTTTACTTGGATGATATACTGATTTTCAGCAAGACCTTAGAGGAACACCTGGTGCACATCAGAAAGGTGTTTGAGAAACTACGGGAAGAGCAGTTACTGATCAATCCGAAGAAGTGCAACTTCGTGAAGAAGGAGCTGGTATACCTGGGCTTTGTTATATCAGCTAACGGTCTCAAAATGGACCCCAAAAAGGTGAAGGCTATCCTAGAATGGCCTGTCCCAAGGAGTGTGACCGAGGTTAGATCATTTCACGGTGCGGCCGGTTTCTACGAGAAAATTTATTAGAAACTTCAGCGGTATTTGTGCATCTCTTCCTTGAGACAATGAAGGGAAACAAGAAGGAATTCCGGTGGACAGTTGGAGCAGATAAAAGCTTTGCTATGCTGAAGAAGAAGGTCACTGAGCAACCCGTCTTAGCACTTCCAGATTTCAATAAGGTGTTCCAGGTGGACTGCGATGCGAGTGGCAATGCGATAGGAGCAGTATTGAGCCAAGAGGGTAGGCCTGTTGCATATTTCAGCGAGAAGCTCAATGATGCCAGGCGAAAGTATTCGGTATATGACCAAGAGTTCTACGCCATAGTGCAAGCGCTCAAGAAGTGGAGGCACTACCTATTGCCGAAAGAGTTTGTTCTCTATACCGACCCATCAAGCGGCTGCAGTATATTAACAGCCAGGGTAAATTGAATCAGAGGCACCTCAAATGGGTAGAATTCCTACGGAGCTATACCTTTGTGCTTGAAGCATCGGAGTGGAAGATCCAATAGGGTGGCGGGATGCATTGAGTAGGAGGCAATGTCTGATGACAGAACTGAGAGTGGAGGTTGTAGGGTTCGTTGAGCTCAAGAACTTATACCCTGCAGACCCCGATTTTGCAGAAGCTTGGAAGGCCTACACTACACCTGTTACGTTGGATAGGAGTAGGTGGTTGGATTACCTGGTTCAAGAGGGGATGTTGTTCAGAGGGAACCAATTGTGCATTCCAAGGAGCTCAATGAGAGAGAACCTCATTAAAGAAAAGCATAGTGGGGGTTTAGCTGGACACTTTGGTCGTGACAAGACCATCTCATTGGTTAGTGAAAACTATTACTGGCCACAATTGCAGCAGGATGTGGCAAAGTTTGTGCGAGTTGCGGGATTTGCCGGATGGCAAAGGGTGTGAGGCGAGCCTGCTTGGTTTGTATCAACCGCTACCTATACCCGAGCGGCCGTGGGAAGATATTAGTATGGATTTTGTGCTTGGTTTGCCTCGGACGCAGAGGGGGAATGATTCCATCTTTGTGGTAGTGGACAGATTTTTGAAAATGGCACATTTTATCCCGTGCCAGAAGACTAGCGACGCGGTCCATGTAGCTGGTTTGTTCTTTAAGGAAGTGGTACGCCTTCATGGGCTGCCAAGAAGCATTGTGTCGGACAGAGACACCAAGTTTGTAGGTTATTTTTGGAAGACCCTGTGGAAGAAACTGAAGACGGAGCTAAAGTTCAGTTCTACGTATCATCCCCAAACAGAGGTGGTCAATAGGAGTTTGGGCAACCTACTGCGATGCTTGGTAGGGGACAAGCCCAAAGGATGGGATCTAGTTCTACCGCAAGGCTGAGTTTGCGTATAACAGCTCGGTCAATCGGAGTACCAATAGGTCACCCTTCCGGATTATCTATGGAAGTAGCCCGAGAAACGCTTCAGAATTAAGAAGGCTAGATACAAGGGAGAAATGCAGTCTTGAGGCGAGAAGACTTTCTTGAACACTTGAAAGGAGTGCATGAAGAAGTGACAAGACACATTGCCAAGATGAATGCTCGGTACAAGGCAAGGGCGGATCAAAAACGCAGAGTTAAAGAGTTCCAAGTAGGAGATTCTGTCATGGTCTATCTGAGGAAGGAGCGGTTTCTTGCCAAGACCTATAACAAACTAAAAATGAAGAAGTTTGGGCCGTGCAAGATCATTGGCAAACGGGACTCGGGCAATGCCTACGAGGTGGAGTTACCTAGCGAGCTCAACATCTCCCCCGTGTTCAACATCTCCGATCTGGTCGAATATCATGAAGGAGAAACGGTGAGATGCCAAGTTCGGATTTGTGGAGCATTCCAGCAGTCATCCCAGTAGCAGACGAGATAGAAGAAGTTCTTGATACCCGTGAGGGTCGCAGTACTCGAAACAGGAGTTATTACGAGTATTTGGTCAAATGGAAGGGCAGGCCCATAGAAGATGCAACTTGGTTGTCCAAGGCGAGAGGTTGATCGCTTGGGTCTACCTCGGAGCGGTCGGGAAGTGAGGTCACTTCTCAAACTCACCCGGGTGTACGATGCGAGGAGCATCCGGAGGCAAAGGGCAATCTTGCATCACCCAAAAATGTATTTTCTTCTAAGTATTGAAAGCGTCGTGAAATCGTGACGCTTTTTTAAGAAGGGCTCCAGTGGGCCAACATGTCGCGATATCGCGACGCTTTTTTGAGGAAGGGCACCGGCGGGCCAACATGTCGCGATATCGCGACGCTTTTGAAGAAGGGCTCCGGCGGGCAAAATGTCGCGATATCGCGACGCTTTTGAAGAAGGGCAGGGGGCAAATGTCGCGAATCGCGCTTTTGAAGAAGGGCTCCGGGGCAAAATGTCACGAAATCGTGACATTTCTCAAGCGGCGTGATCGGAACGCCAAACTATCGCGAAATCGTGACACTTTCGAGCCAAGATGTACGGAATGCAAAGATGTCGCGAAATCGTGACATATCCAGAGGCAAGGTTCAACAATGCAAAGATGTCACGAAATCGTGACACTTTCGAGCCAAGGTGTACGGAACGCCAAAGATGTCGCGAAATCGCGACATATCCGGAGGCAAGGTTCAACAATGCAAAGATGTCACGAAATCGCGACACTTCCGAGCCAAGATGTACGGAATACAAAGATGTCACGAAATCGCGACATGTCACGGTTTCGCGGCCGGAACGAAGCAGCAAGTATGGAATGCAGAGATGTCGCGAAATCGTGACATGTCGCGGTTTCGCGGCCCAAGGGAGGAGAGCGAGTAAGAAGGGCCTAGACGTCGCGATTTCGCGACGTGTAGCGGAATCGCGGCCCCAAGGAGGAGAGAGAAGCCCAACGTCAAAACGTCGCGATATCGCGACCAAGGGGAGAGAAAAAGCCTTGGAGCAAATACGTCGCGATATCGCGACAAGAACGCTCACGACGTTGACCGGCCGGCGGCTACGAGAGACCAATGCAAGGGGACACGTGGCATGAAGTGACAGGTGGCTCGCGAGTATGGAGCGATTACGGGGACACGTGGCACCAAATGACAAGTGACCAGGCGCATTCCTTGGTATGATGTTACGAAGGCTTGACGGGCGGCCACGAGCACTCTGCCACCCAGGACCATGATAATACGGGGCATACGGCGAGAATATGGCATGCGGCTGCAGGGCATACGTGTGGATGGTTAGAGGGAGGCCCGCACTTTGCGTAATGATGGAGAAGGAGGTGGCGGCCGAGGATAAAAGGCGCGCATGCATTGTATTGGAAAGGGGGGGACTCTTGGCCATTGATTTTTGGGGGAATTGCTGTGTATTGCAGAAGAGACCTCTGTTTTTTTTATGAAGCTTGCTGGAATTTTGCCTGTGCATTGTTAATTTCTGCATTCTTGCTGTGTGTTGTGCGTAGCTCTATATCAGCATGAAAGTGCAACATGTCATGATATCGCGACACTTTTTCTCTCTCGACCGCGATGAAGCAACATGTCGCGATATCGCGACACCTTTTCTCCTTTGGCCACGAAAATGCAACATGTCACGATATCGCGACACCATTTCTCCTTTGGTCGCGAAAAATATATTTAAGTTAGAGGAAAAAAAAATTGACATTTATTTTCAAATAAAACCTTACTTTCTTTTAATAAAATGCAAACCAACAAAAATGTTTTAATAAGTGTATTATATTTTGAAAATATTAAATATTTTTTCAATACTCACAAATTACAACAAGAAAAAACTTCATAAAAAAAAGGTTTCAAATGTAAATTCAATGCATTGATGTTGAAAAATAAAAGTATTTTAATATCATAAAATATCATAGAGGTTAAGTATTTAAAAATTTTCCCTATTCAAAAATTCCAAGTTCTAACCTCAAGGTGTATAAAGATCTATTATATATCTTAATAAAAAAATCAAAAAATTCTATTTCATTTCTAAAACCCAATACAGTTTACTTAAAAAAGAAAAAATTTAAACTATAAACAATTAATAAGCAAATATCTTCAGCCAATGGGGCCATGGTTTAATGGTCATGACATATGGGAGGCATATCTCATACTAAGGTTCAAATCCCAATGACACAAAATAGGCTATATAACTTTACTTGACTAACTTGATGTAAAAGGAAAAGGATAACCCTTTCAAAATCCTACTTAAAAAACAAAAAGTAAATATCTTTAGGGATAAGGATATTATGTTATATGCCAAAATGTTATCCCTTGGTCATAATTAGGGAATTGTTTTTCAAAAACAATCTCATATTTTAGGAGCCATATCTTTGACTAGATTTGTTTGATTCAAATGATTCTTATGCCATTTTATGGGAAATTTGAAAAGCTTTCAAATAAGTGGTCTTAGAAAACAATCCAAGTAGTATTGAGGGAGATAAATCCATGTACAGATAATCATTTGAAACAAGGGTAGCACAAGGGCATTTTTTCTAGAAAAACATCTCATACATGAGGAGCCATATCACTACAAAGGGTTGTCTAATTTAGATTATTCTTTGACCAATTTGTGCATAATATAAATCTCTTTAAAATAAATGGTCATATAATAGAAAATAAGTAGTATTTAAGGATATATGATCTTATGTGTTAGGAACCTACTATTAAAAATAAACACACTCACAAAATGCTAAAAATAACATTAATGCTCAAAACACAACTATGTAAATATAAATGCAAATAGAACAATCTCACAAATAGCACTGAATCATAGGCCTCTTTGAGGGGCCAACCTCCTTCAATATTTTCATTCAATTATATTGAAGGATACATACAATAATACCCTTCATAGTTTTAAATAGTTCCTCTAGCACCTAACTCCCAAGGTTGGCTTACATGCAAAATGCCACCTAGGCTAGAATATCCTACCTACAAGTGGTTACATTTTTGAAAAACAGTCACATAAAAGGGAACCGCTTGGCTAGGTACTTCTAGATCCACAACTATTATAAAATATATTAACATGGGTGTTCCCCACATTCCACAAGGACTATTACATCATGGTGTTAGGAAGGAGTCATAACATGCCCTTCCCATTTGGAAATATTTGTTCTCAAAGTTGAAGGTGAGGAAACTATTGTTGAAGTTAATGAAGAGGTTCCCATATCACATATTTTGGTTGTAAGCCATGCTACTAGACCAAGATATCTATGATAACCCATAAATGAAGTTTGTGTGGTCTATAGTCTAAAATACATCCAAGTTAAAGGATGATGGAACCTTCCTTATCCAACTTTGGAAGTGTAGACTGCACCTGGATCCTATTGCCAACAACTTTCTTGAGAGATAATACATGGAAGACTGGATGAATTTTGGAGCTAGCTAGAAGGTCTAACTTGTATGTTGTCAACCCAATCCATTGCAACACCTAATAGTTGACCATAGTATTTTGTGGTAAGCTTATGACAACCAAAATAGATAGAGGATAATTTGTATAGCTATAGGTAAAGGAAAACCATGTCATCCATGTCAAAACTACATTCAGTATGATGTCGATCAGCTTGCTATTTCATACAATTCTAAGCCACATCTATATTGAACTTGAGTTGATGAAGAATGAAATCACTTTGGCAAAGAGTGGAATCCATAGCTTGAACCTTAAAACTGCCTAGTATGTATGAAGTTGGTGTTGGTGGAGGCTAACCATAGACAAATTCAAATAAATTTACCTTAATGGTATTGTGATATATGGTGTTGTACCACAATTCGGCCAAAGGAAGCCACTTAACCCAATATGTAGGATGCTCAGAGGTGAAGCATAAAAGGTATGTTTCCAAGTATTTATTCATAATTTTAGTTTGACTACCAGTTTCGAGATGATATGTCGAACTCATATTTAGTTGTGTTCCCTACAACTTGAACAATTATTGCCAAAATTAACTTGTAAAGATAGGATACCTATCAAAGACAATGATTTTGGTATTCCATGGATGTGAAAGATAGATTTGAGGAAAATTTGAGTGAGAATAGAGGTAATATATAGATGGGATAGGGGATAAAAATGAGCATGCTTTAAAAGAAAATCCACTAATTACTAGAATAATTGATTTATATTTGGACTTAGGATACCCTTCAATGAAATCCATAGAAATATCTATCCAAACCTGCTTAGGAATCAACAAAGGCTAAAGGGTATTGTTGAGTGTATATTTTGCCCAATTGCAAAATACCACCACATGTAGAGTATTGAACAAAAAACTCTCTCTTGAAAAGAAACCAAATGACAAAAATTCAACTTCTCCAAGGTTCTGGTAAAATATCTAAAATATTACAATAATGCAAAAAATAATTCAATGATGCATGTGACCATAAACAAGGGGACTTTGCTGGTTCTAAACAATGCTTAGTGATTGAAAGATCTAACTAAAAAGACAATGTAAAATAAAAGTTCTTTTTAGGGTTTTTTAAATTGATGCTACCCTGAATCCCTGTTAGTAAAGTATTTTATCTTCACTTAAAAGGTTTCAAATGATAAAATGTGAAATTGTCCACTTCATTTTAATGTTCGTGCCTTTAAGATGAAGTAATTTTTAGATAGTTGGGTTAATTTTATCTTCCTTATGTTGATGCCACTACCCTAATAGTAGTTAGTAGAAGTTAGCGTATTAGCAATGTTAGCAAAATTAGCTTTCATTTATTATATTAATTTAATATAAAATAGCAGGTTAGTATCCCTCCTAAACCATGTGTTTTATTTGAAATCTTAGATTAATGAATTTTGGAGGTGCAAAATTTTTGGAAAATGACCAGAATGGAAATAACTTGAAAGCTTAACAATTCTGGAAATGGACCAGAATAGAAATAAAACTAAAAGGAAATTAGCAAAAATTATGGAAAAGGACCAGAATAGAAATAAAAGAAACTAAAATTCTGGATGGACCATAATGAAATGATTGAATGCTTGAAATAAAATGAACTTAACAAAAATGAATGAATAAACAATGCAGATTTGGTTAGCTGAAAAAGTCAAATTCTTAATTAGTTTAGCAAGATCCTCCCTGCAAAATCCCAAGTTATGAGGTAATCATAAAACAACCTGAATTAATGGACCTACAACATAAGCACGATACCATTAAATCAAGTGCAAGAATAAAAGGAAATAATAGAGAAACTGCATCATCTTGACCTTCGCCTATTGAAAACCATTTCATGGCATAAGACAATGGCTAGAAGTCACTAAAATACAGAAATGATAAGACACTAAAAACGTTAGTTTTATGATTAGAAACCCTCCGTTTGATTTTGCTCACAAAATTTTTCTACCCTCTCAAAATATGAAAAATGCTCTTTCTTATTGCTTTTCGAAATGTTACATCATTTCCAGCCCCCCTAAACAGGTAGGATAGCAAGGTATAAATAATGCTTAGAAGTCCTTTCGCTTCAACTTATTTCACAATTAAAATAATAAATGGATATAAGAAAATAATCCATCATCATTTTTTGTGATTTAATACAATAAAATAACACTTCTAAACATTATTTTAAACAATAATAAAACCAAAAACATAATATTACGTAACTCCTTATGTCTCCCATTTCTATTATCACATAGATATTCTACCCAAGAACACCCCTTTGCACACATAAAAATGAATAATAATTTTTTTTTAACTATACCTTATAACCCCTACGATTTTAGGCCTCCTTTAAAACATTGAATATAATCAAACAACATTCACATTAAAATAAGGCAGACCAATTTCATTCAGTGAGATTTTTGCTATGCTTCTTGAAACCAAGGCCCGATGGTATCCCTTCAAAGCCATACCAAATGTGCCCAAGTATTGGGATGATGTCCCCCATCCTGGTCACTTTGGTTTCCATATAACCCGGTGAGGCCATCATGCCATTGACACAGCCATGGTGCTATCAACACCATGTCATGGTGCTACGATCAATGCAACCATGGCATTGTCAAAACAACACTGTAATGGTGATACGTTCGATCGTAGCCATGGCGCTATCAACACCACATCATAATGGTGCTACATTCGATCACATCCATGGTGCTATCAACACCACATCACCATGGTGCTGCATTCGATCGTAGCCATGGCACTGTAAACACCACGTCAAGGGGCTGCCATCAATGCAGCCATGGCACTGTCAACCCTTCACCATGGCTATCAAGATCCTTGCTCTCACACTCACACTACGCAATACCAACAAAAAAAATTCCATGCTCTCGAGGTAGACCTTTATCTCCATCGATCAGGGTTATGGGTTGCCCTAATAATGTTTCATTGTTGGCTTGTTTGACGACATGCCTCTGGTTTCAACCGTTTCACTGTCAAATCTGATGTCTTATGTGTTGTCCTCATGAAACCCTAACGCTATCTTTGGACCACTTCCTCTTTTGCTAGTGTTATGTAGCCTTGAAAGTTTTGGAATAGCCACCCTTGCCTTCGATCATTTTGAATAGCCGCCATTGCCTTCTCCTGCAATCAAATGTAACATGGTCAAACATATTATTATCACATCCTTTGTAAAGTATATTATAATAATATTATTATAATAATAACATTTTAGAATAAAATAATCATAATAATATTATTATAATAATAATATTTTAGAACATTATGATATAATCATAATAATATTATTATAATAAAATTTTAGAACATAATAATATTACTATTATATACATAATATAATTAATGTAATTATATTAGGTAGATAATAGCATATCATTTTCTATCACAATTTATTTGTACCTTTTGTATCCGCTTCTTGTTTTAGGTAATGTTTTGGTCAGACCTTGCTTTATTAAACATATTTCGTCACCTTAGATAGTATGAAGAACATTAAACTCTATTTGTCAAAATGGATTTTAATTAATCTAAGAATTAATGCCTAGATTAATTAATCATTAAATATCAAATAACTAAAGAAATTAAAATCATTAACATAAATGTTCAAACATCACTATTCTTACAAGCCAAAGAAAACCAAAAACCTTTAATACCAAAACATGACAAGTGGGTCCCCAAGAAGTTTGGGGTGGTTGTGGAAACTCCACAACAAAATGATGACTCTGCTGGGAAATGCTCTTGAGCATTTCGGTGAGAACCCAAAAAGAAAATCTGAAAACACACTCCAAACCAGGAAGCAACAAGCATCAGCAAATGCATAAATAATGTCAATAGACTCATAAGAACCGCAAAATATTAGAATCATGCAATATTAACTTTGTGTGTGTGAAGTACTCCACACCTTATTGTTTGTAACTTTTTCGCATTGCATCACCAATTTTACTTGACTAAAATTATAGCAATGAATATGGAGAGCTCTGAGGGTAAAAATTTTATAGCATGGGCAGCACATTCTATGGTGGCTTGGGTAAACACCTCAAAAATGTCTAACCATCTTAGGATCAAATGTGTGTGTGATGAATTCATTGACCAGATCTAGAGCTTGGTTATGAGTCGTCATCATCAAGGGTCAGTGTGTGCAAGTGGACCTTAGAGCTTTGGGGAATCAGATTCTCAACCAAGGTGTGATGAGAATATAACCCTATCCTTTACTGCTCTCATCTTTGACCAAAATAATTAAACCAGTTATGGATAAGGTCATTAGACTAATCTATCCTCATGGCGGACATAAATCTCAACCTTGCTAAAGTCATGTCACCAGGAATTAGTGTACTCCACTGCAAATCAAGCGTTTATAGCCCCGATGGAGGTTAACCCCATAGTCTAGTCTTCTTTGCTTGGCTTTGCTCTATATTTTTTTCCTTAAAGAATTTTGGGGATGACTACCCATCCTTCTGAGGGACAAGTAGTACGATCCTTACAATTTAGTTTAGAGTTTTTGGGAATCGGATTCTCAACCAAGGTATGATGAGAATTTGACCCTATCCTTACTACTCTAATTTGTAAATCATGTTAGTGGTGATAACCACTGTTTTATAAGCATAAATATTGTAGTGTTAAAAACCACTATTCATGGACTATGTGCAAGGTGGGATAGACTAGAATTATCTTTTTGCCTCACATCCACATCCAAGAATGGTTTCATATTATTTTACCCAAGATGTTGGACATGGACAAAAATGTGATAGACAAAAGAAAACTTTGGCAACAGTTTCCAAACCTAAGATCTTCTTAGTGTTCTTTGTGCCTTTGATCCCAAGATAATTGGACTTCAGTTTCAGTGTTTGGGTTTATCATATGCAGGTGGATTGATCATGATGTTTATGTGATAAGAATGTGCCCTTGAGACATGGGTGTATGATATGCAAAAATCAAAGACTTCATGCTTCATGAGCTACAAACAATATTCACATTTTCAAGCCCTTTTGCCATATGATTCCAATGTTTCACATCCTTTTAGTATTGGTTGACATTCGTTTACACATAGGATGACCTCTTAATATTACAATCAAATCCAAAACTGGACAACCTTGACACACTAAAAACTCCTAAAATCAAAGAAAATAAAATAAACAGGAAATAAAAATGACAACAAAACCATCAAGCAAGCTGATAAGTGTACATATAATACAATGAATCTACCCTTAGGCTTGAAAATAATGCTTTAAATGAAGGTCATTGATGGGTAAGGCAAAATCCTTTCCATACAAGGTTTTTAATTTGAAACTATTTTCACCTAGGACTTCGGATATTAGATAAGGTCCCAACCACAAGCAATCAAAATTTTCATGTTCTCCACTTTTCTCATGCCTTTTATCCCACAACAAAACTAAATCTAAAACTTTGAAGACCTTAATTTTGGACTGTTTATCAAACCACCTTTTGATTATGTCTTGATGTTTGCTGAAATGAAGCATGGCTTCCTCCATCTTCTCATCAAGATGCATTAATTGTATTAATCTGGTTTCAAGTTTATTATCAGTACCAATATAGTCTTTTATAAAATGTAAAGTTTGCAATTTCAGATTAGTGGGAAAAATAGGATCTTGCCCATAGAATAAGTGATAAGGATATGTCTCAATTGACTCCTTGATTTTGGTCCTATCTGCCCAAAGAGAAAATTTTAACTTACTATGCCAATCTCTAGGGTTCTTTTCAAGTAATTTTTTGATTATGCATAATAAATTTTTATTTGATGATTCTGCCAAACCATTGAATTGGGGGTAGTAATTGGAAGATAATTTTAGACTCACCTTATTGTCGTACGCCCAATTTGTAAATTCTAAATAGGAAAAGGCAGAACCGTTTTCACTTACTATGGAGTTAGGCATTCCAAAATGAGTGACTATGTTTTCATTTAGAAATCTAATCACAACCTCGGAGGTGAATTTTCTTAGTAGGTATAGCCTCTGTCCACCTTGTGCAGTAATCAGTAGTAGTGAGGATGAACTTATGGGAATCAGACGAGTTAGGATTTATCACCCCAACAAAGTCTAATATCCATTGTGCAAATGGTCTCGTCTCTACCACTGACTGTAATGGCATTGTTGCATTCTGCTCTCTATTGGCTACCACTTGGCATATGTGACATGTTCTTACATGTGTATGTGCATATTTAAACAAGTGGGACCAGTAACACCCAGCTCTAAGAATCTGGTGTGTTGTCGTATTTTTTGACCCATGTCCAGTTCCATACTTTCCATGGAAGTCTTTGAGTAATTGGGTTGCTTCCTCTTGAGTAATGCAATAAAGAAAAATTACTTCATGATTCTTCCTGTACAACACACCATATTTAATCAGAAATCTAGATGATTTTAAATGTAGTGCCCTGCGCTGAGTGGAATTAAAATGAGAAGGGCACTTACCATGCAAAAAAAAATATACAATATCTACGTACCATTCCTCTGTAGTGATATCATTAACCTCATAGTTTTGGCATGTTATTGAAGGGTCAATTTCTATGATGGCCTTGACCAAACCTTGTCCATGCACTATCTTCATGGGCTTTATCTCTAAGTCAAATTCTTGAAGGGTAGAAATCCATTTCCCAATTCTTTAACCTAGCTCACTCTATAAGAACATGGACTTTACTACAGGGTCAGGAACTATAGCAAAAAATTTACTATGCACAATGTAATGCCTAATTTTTTTTACAGTTTTAAACAAGGTATACATTTTCTTGTCTAAGACAGAATACCTCAGCTTCACGTCCTTCAAAGGAGAACTCAGAAAGGCTATAGGATTTTCAATGTTGTCTTCACTTTTATGAGTTAACACACATGCAAAATAATGATCTAAAGCAAATGTGTAAACATAAAATGGTTTAGCATAGTCTGGACTAATGAGAAAATGGGATTTGGAAATAGCATCCTTGATGCTTGTGAAGGCATCCATTTTATCACTGGTCCACTTTATCGAAACATCCTTTTTTAGCATATCATTTAGGGGCTTGGCAATCTCGAAAAAACCTGAAATGGATTTTATCACAAAGTTAATATTACCGAAAAAATACCTAAGCTCCTTTTTGCTATTGGGATGAGGAATATCCCAGATAGTGGCTATCCACTCTGGGTCTATAGCAATCCCATATTTCGAAATGACATGCCCTAACAACTTACCCTCTGTTACCCCAAAGATGCACGTTTTTAGATTTAGGGAAATTCCATGTTCCCTACACCTTTGGAGTACTTTACTCAAGTCTTTAAGATGATCTTCCCTCTTCTTGGAGAAGACAGGGATATCATCCACATAGACAATTATGCACTTACCAATTAGCCCCTTGAATGCAAAATCCATCGCTCTTTGGAAAGTGGCTCCAATGTTCAACAAACCAAACGGCATCCTCCGGTAGGCAAATATTCCCCACTTCGTGGTGAAGACCGTATTCATCCTATCATTTGGATGTATGAGAATTTGATTATATCTTGAGTATCCATCCAAAAATGACATCATTTTAGACCCATTTACCTTTTGGAGTATCTCGTCAATGGTGGGTAATGGGTAATTGTCTTTTTGGTAAGCTTTGTTCAAATTTCTAAAGTCTATGCACAACCAAATTTCTCCACTATTTTTTCTAACAAGGACAATATTAGCCACCCATGTGGAATGTCTAATAGTGAATATGATTTTGGCTTCCAGTAGCCTCTTCACTTCCTTCTCTATCAATGGCTCTAGGATTGGGTTAACCGTTCTTTGCCTCTATCTAAAAGGCTTGGAATCAGGCTTCAGAGGAATAGTATGCATGATTACATTTTGGTCATATGTTTTTAGCTCTTCATAGCTCCAATATATGCAATCAATGTACTCTCCTAAAACCTAAGCTATTGACTCCTTCTCTCATTGTGTGCATGCCTTTGCAATGAACACTTTACGCGGATCTACTGCACTCCCCAAATTGAGTGAATTACATGATTCCTTGGGGGATGGTATTTTTCTTTTGATATCCAATATCAAAAAACTTTTCAAGAGAGGCTCTATCAATTGGCATCTCATTCGATACTCTGGTTGTTCCTACTTCTACTTGCCTCCTCTCTTCTTCTTCTATAACCTGATTTTCAAATATACCAAAATTAGTAACAAAACTAAATATGTGTCTATCACTATCAAAGACCTGTAAATTTGTGACATTGTCTGGGATGGAGGGGCAAGGCACTAACTCTATGGAAAAATTTTTACATTTTTTATGGTCAGTAGGTGAAAGCATACTGGTTGCTATGGCTAATTAATCAGCCATTTTATTATTTTTTCTTAAGATGAGGGAAATATTAAAAGCATCAAACTCATTAATTAATTCCCTCACTCTGGCTTTATAGAGGTTCAACCTCTTGTATCTACAGGTATACTGCTCCTTGACCTATTAGAATAATAACTCTAAGTCTCTCGATGCCTTAAGGCACTTTACTTTTTCTCTTAGGGCTAACTAAAGTTCAAAAATTAGGGCTTCATACTCTGCCATATTATTGGTAGCCGGGAACTATAGTCTGCAGGTAGCAATCAAAGGCTTACTACCAGGACATGTGAGCTCTACCCCAGCTCCCGCACCTTGTTTTTATTTAGATCCATAAAAATTTAGGGTCCACACCCTATTGTTTTCTTCCGATGTACCATGGTAAAGATTATCATTTTGGGACCCTTCGGCTATGTCTTCTATGTCAAAATTGTAAACCCCTAATTATGTTTCAATAAACTGAATCTCATTGGGTTTATTATACTTTGTAATCATTTCCCTAAGTCTGGGCTCTCTGTCTACCCAGATTTGATTTGCAACTCCTCTCCATGGTAACCATATATGGGAGGAATCAGTCACCACATAACCATTGAGATTTTTGCTCCAATCTCTACCCAAACCATGCCATACTTGGCAACAATATTTAGCACAAGGATATCCTTATAATGTTGTACCTTAGGCTCTGAGTTGATTTGAACTAGGACATATTTTACAACACCTACTACATCCACCATAGATTTGTCCAATTGGACCACCTTATTATTCGAATGAACATGCTTAAGTCCTAGATTTTGGCTTATCTCAAGAGGCATGATGTTGGCCGAGGCACCAAAATCAATCAAATAGTTGTGTAAATTCTTTTATGTGATCCTAACGATTATGATAAAAGGGGGTACCTCTGGTTTCTCTTTCTTCATAGCAAGTTGGGGTTCTACAGATTTAACTTCATGAATTTGACTCAGGGAATTCAATCTCTTCCCCCCTATTTTATCCTGCCCCAAAAATTAAGATACCTTATACATTGAGATATTGGATTTGGTCCTTTTCATGTCTTCTTCCAAGTTATAAGTGGATGTTCCAGGATTTGGCACTTTTGGCATTGTCCTAGGTGCTTCCAAAAATGGAGGTGGTGGATTCACATCACCTTTTGTATTAGGAGGAACTAAAGGGTTGTTTGGGGGAGTAGAGGATGTTTTGGGATCCTTAGAAATCCTAGTAAAATACTTGTGATTGGCTTTCCCAAAACTTCTAACAACCTAAGCTTCCAAGGATTCATCCTCTTTATTTCTTAACACATTCATATCTTCCTCCATTTCATCGTTTTATAAATAATGAATAACTTCAGACACCAAAGCGTCTGAATTTCTATGGAAACAATGATGCATTTCCTCATCACATGACTCTAACTCATCACAATCCCCTAATGCATCAGCTTTATTGCCTATCGGATTGGGTACACACCCATTGTTAGGATGCATATTGTACGATCATGTTATCCTATGGCTGTGGTTTCGATTGGGTATGGAATTTTGGACAACTTGTTTTGATTATCGAATGATGTAATTGCCCTATTTGATGGTCATTATCTTGAGCTCTTCTAGCTCATAATTGGAACCTTTTGGCTGGGACATGACAACCCCAGATCCACTAACATTTTTGACAATTAGCAACCTCTGGATTAGGCACTAAGGTTTGACTCTAGGTTTTTTGGGTCCACCATGGACCCTTGGCCTATAGAGGCACAACCATGGGATACAAATTTTAGGCCTAAGTACTACTCACCTCAAATCTTGGAAATATTATTTGATTAGCATCCATCGTTTGCAGAGTGGGTGGAATGGCAGCATTAGGGTATGTCAAAAAATATGGAAGAGTGGGAGTGAATGGGTATGACTGATGATATGGAAAAGCATTCATCATGGGAATCTGAGGTTTCACAACTTGATTCATCATGACAAATTTATTGTAAGGGCCATATTTACGTAACATGGGAAATTGAGGTATAGTGCCACCTTGCGGTGTCATTTGTTGCTGAATAGTCATGGCTTTAGCATAGGCTAAGGCCAACATTGTAACTTGAGGATTTATCTTGGTAAACATGGTTGTCATCGGGTCTAAGGCTGCAAGGTATAATTGCAATGCCACAATAGCATCTATTGCAAAATTACGAGTCACGTTTGTGTAAAGATTTTGGAATCTGGCATTAAATGTTCTGATAGGTTCATTAGGATACCTATTACATGACAAAAATTGGTTATACATAATGGTAGGATCTAGCAATGACATAAATTGATTAACAAAGGTAACTTCCAACTAGGCCGAAGATGTAATGGACCCTATAGGAAGATTCCTATACCATTCATGAGCCATTTAGTCAAAGCTATTAGGGAAGAGTCGACAAGCGACGTCTTCATGATTGAATCCCTGCCTAATCATATGGTCCTTATAAATTTGAACATGCTCTTCAGATGAAATGGGACCATCATGGATAAACTTAGGGATAGACCTCTCAAGGTGCCTAGGTATATCATGGACATCCCCAGGTATACTTAATGAAGAACTTTGGGTACCAAACCAAAGAACTGGTTGTTGCTGTTGCTATTGTTGGGCCATATTAACCAAAGATAATGACCCTACTAAAGCAGTTGACACACTCGGGATGACGGAGATGGGTACACTTGATGTAGCTCTTATGGTGGAACTAATGGGTGCACACCCACTAAAGGTATTCATATTCAAAGGTCTAAGAGCTAGCATTTCCAAATCTTGGTAAAGCGTATCTAAACCTAATGTATCAGAAGACTCATATGGGATTTCGATCCCCTAGATTTTGTATCTCGGTTTCCTAGGTTTGGCAGAAATACTTTGAAAAAAGGTTTCCTCAATGGTTTTAGACCTAGTAGCAATGCATCTAGGTGGATCCAGCATGAGAAACTTAAATCTATTCTACTAAGGTTTCTCACAAACAAGTCAATAGTAACATGTTGCACCTACAAACACAATATTGTTGAACCAAAACTGACCATGTTAGCATTAGAAAAAAAAACTAAATCACAAAGCATAAAATAAGGCCCTCCTTCTAGCGCCAAAGATGTTGAGTGTATATTTTTCCCAATTGCAAAATACCACCACATGTAGAGTATTAAAAAGAAAACTCTCTCTTGAAAAGAAACCAAATGACAAACATTCAACTTCTCCAAGGTTCTGGTAAAATATATAAGAGATTACAATAATGTCAGAAATAATTCAATGATGCATGTAACCATAAAAAAGGGGCGTTTTCTGGTTCTAAACAATGCTTAGTGATTGAAAGATCTAACTAAAAATCCAGTGTAAAATAAAAGCAGTTATTTTTAGGATTTTTTAAATTGATGCTACCCTGAATCCTTATTAGTAAAGTATTTTATCTTCACTTAAAAGGTTTCAAATGATAAAATGTGGAATTTTCCACTTCATTTTAATGTCCGTGCCTTTAATATGAAGTAAGTTTTAGATATTTGGGTTCATTTTATCTTCCTTATGTTGATGCCACTACCCTAATAGTAGTTAGTAGAAGTTAGCGTGTTAGCAATGTTAGAAAAATTAGCTTTCATTTCTTATCTTAATTTAATGTGAAATAGCAAGTTAGTATCCATCCTAAACCATGTGTTTTATCTGAAAGCTTAGATTAATGAATTTTAGAGGTGCAGACATTCTGGAAAATGACCAAAATGGAAATAACTTGAAAGCTTAACAATTCTAGAAATGGACCAGAATAGAAATAAAACTAAAAGGAAATTAGCAAAAATTCTGGAAAAGGACTAGAATGGAAATAAAAGAAACTAAAATTCTGGATGGACCATAATGAAATGATTGAATTCTTGAAATAAAATGAACTTAACAAAAATGAATGAATAAACAATGCAGATTTGGTTAGCTGAAAAAGTCAAATTCTGAATTAGTTTAGCAAGCTCCTCCCTGCAAAATCCCAAGTTATGAGGTAATCATAAAACAACCTGAATTAATGGACCTGCAACATAAGCACAATACCATTAAATCAAGTGCAAGACTCAAAGGAAATAATAGAGAAACTGCATCATCTTGACCTTCGCCTATTGCAACCCATTTCATGGTATAAGACAATGGCTAGAAGTCACTAAAATGCAGAAATGATAAAACACTAAAAAAATTAGTTTTATGATTAGAAACCCTCCATTTGATTTTGCGCACAAAATTTTGCTACCCTCTCAAAATATGAAAAATGCTCTTTCTTATTGCTTTTCGAAATGTTACATCATTTCCATCCCCCCTAAATAGGTAGGATAGCAAGGTATAAATAATTCTTAGAAGTCCTTTCGCTTCAACTTCTTTCACAATTAAAATAATAAATGGATATAAGAAAATAATCCATCATCATTTTCTGTTATTTAATACAATAAAATAACACTTCTAAACATTATTTTAAACAATAATAAAACCAAAAACATAATCTTACGTAACTCATTATGTCTCCCCTTTATCTTATCACATAGACATTCTACCCAAGAACACCCCTTTGCACCCATCAAAATGAATAATAAAAAATGGTTAACTATACCTTATAACCCCTATGATTTTAGGCCTCCTTTAAAACATTGAATATAATCAAACAACATTCACATTAAAATAAGGCAGACCAATCTCATTCAGCGAGATTTTCGTTGTGCTGCTCAAAACCAAGGCTCGATGGTATCTCTTCGAAGCCATACCAAATGTGCCCAAGGATTGGGATGATGTCCCCCATCCTGGGAAATTTGGTTTCCATATAACCTAGTGAGGCCATCACGCCATCGACGTAGCCATGATGGTGCTACGATCGACACAACCATGGCATTATCAAAACAACATCACCATGGTGTTGCGTTCAATCATAGCCATGGCGCTATCAACACCATGTTGCCATGGTGCTACGTTTGATTGTAGCCATGGCGCTATCAACACCACCTTGCCATGGTGCTACATTCGATTGTAGCTATGGCACTATCAACACCACATCAGGGGTATGCCATCGACGCAACCATGGTGTTGTCAAACCGTCACCATGGATGTCGAGCTCCTTGCTCTCGCACTCACGCTACGCAATACCAACAAAAAAATTTCCATGCTCTCGAGGTAGACCTTTATCTCCATCGATTAGGGTTATGGGTTGCCCTAATAATGTTTCTTTGTTGGCTTGTTTGACGTCATGCCTCTAGTTTCAACTATTTCACTATCAAATCTAGCGCCTTATGTGTTGTCCTCCTGAAACCCTAATGCTATCTTTGGACCGCTTCCTCTTTTTCCAGCATTACGTAGCCTCAAACGTTTTGGAATAGCCACCCTTGCCTTTGATCATTTTGAATAGCTGCCATCGCCTTCTCCTGCAATCAAACGTAACATGGTCAAACATATTATTATCACATCCTTTGTAAAGTATATTATAATAATATTATTATATACAATATAATAATATTATTATAATAATAATATTTTAGAACATTATGATATTATTATAATAACATTTTAGAACATAATAATATTACTATTATATACATAATATAATTAATGTAATTATATTAGGTAGATAATAGCATGTTATTTTCTATCACAATTTCTTTGTACCTTTTATATCCTCTTCTTGGTTTAGGTAATATTTTGGTCAGGCCTTGCTTTATTAAACACATTCCGTCACCTTAGATAGTATGAAGAACATTAAAATCTATTTATCAAAATGGATTTTAATTAATCTAAGCATTAATGCCTAAATTAATTAATCATTAAATATCAAATAACTAAAGCAATTAAAATCATTAACATAAATGGTCAAACATCACTATTGTTACAAGCCAAAGAAAACCAAAAACCTTTAATACCAAAACATGACAAGTGGGCCCCCAAGAAGTTTGGGGTGGTTGTGGAAACTCCACAACAGGTACCAGGGGAACTTATAATTTCACCTTTCATATATTGAAAATGGTCACATTCAACCATAAAAGTACGAATATTTTTTCATGTCATGTCAAAAAAAGGTTCACTTGGTCTCGGTATAAGTCTTGAGGAACCTTGAATGACTAGCTATTGGGGAAGCATTCATTTCCTAAAGAATGTGGTCCTTTATTTGTGACTGAGTGGGTAAAAAAATAAGAATATGGTACCATAAATCATGGCCATCCTAAGTATACCTAGGAAGTGAATGAGGATTTGCTTGAATATGGTGAATGACAATTTCTAAAGAAGAATACTTGAGTAGTTCCTCATGGAGTTGATGAATCCATTGAGAATATGACATGGACGATGCATGGAGCATAACTGTTTTTCATGTAATCAGGATAAAGCATATACCACCACATTTTTCTTACCCTTATTATATGTGATATCATAGTCATAGCCCAAAAATTTGGAAACCCAATTTTATTGTTTGGGAGTGGCCACCCATTATTCTAAAAATATTTGAGATTCTAATGATCAGTCATGATGGAAAAATGTTGCCCAATAAGATACGGTCATAAATGATTGATAATATGTAAAATTTTAAGCATTTTATTCTCATAGGTAGACTTACCCTTGGCCGAATAGTGCCTTGATCATAAATGCCAATGATCTACCTTCCTGCATGAGAAAGACCCAATGCTAGTGTCTGAAGCATTAGTTTCAATAACAAATGGTTTAAAAAAAATCTAGCATTGCTAACATAGGAGTAGTGGTCATGGCATATTTCAAATCAACAAAAGCCTTTTTGGTTGTTTCTGACCACATAAACAAATTATTCCTCAACATGACATTCAAGGGGGCTACTATGCCATAGTTCTTCATAAATTTCTTGTAATAGCCTGTGAAGCCCAAAAAACCATGAACATCCTTTAGGGTATGAGGTTTAGTCCAATATTGGACCACCTATTTTTTTTTGGGATCCACCTGAATGCCATCCTTAGTGACAATATGACCCAAGTATTCAACCTTTTGCTAGCCAAAGGAACATTTGGACATCTTGACATAAATTTGATGATTAGAAAATAGTTTGAGTGTTTGATATAAGTGTTGAAGATGCTCTTCCCATGAATGGCTATAGATCAATATGTCATCAAAAAATACTAGGATAAATTTACAAAGAAAAGGATGAAAAATGGAATTCATCAAACAGTAAAAGGTAGAAGGTGCATTGGTTAACCCAAATGGCATAACAAGGAAATCATAATGCTCTTCATGAGTTTTAAAAGATATTTTAAGAATATCCTCATCATTGATATGAATTTGATGATATCCTGACCTCAAATCCAACTTGGAAAAATATTGGGTCCCATGTAACTCATCAAGGAGTTCATCAACCGTAGGAATTGGGAACTTATCCTTAATAGTGATTTTATTGAAATCTAGATAATCCACATACAAGTGTCAAGTACCATCATGTTTCCTTACTAATAACACCAAGGAAGAATAGGGACTAATGCTGGAACAAATAATCCCTGTAGCACTAAGCTCCTACTTTATTTTCTCAATTTTTGGCTTTTGAGCATGAGCATACTTGTATGGACAAAAATTAGGAGTAACACTACCAAGAAAAAGTTGTATTGCATGGTAATGGGAGTGATGAGGACGTATCCCCTTGGGTTCCTCAAAAACTCATATTTGTCTAATAATATTTGTAATTGTAATGAATAATTTTTTTATGTTTCCTTAGGGTCATTTATAGCAAAAATTTGTGCCACCACTCCATGGGAGGGTTTTTTTAACAAATTTTTCATATTATGAGTAGAAATAAACTATATGTAAAGTATATTACTTCCCCTCTTGACTAAATTTCATCCATAATTTGGTAAAATCCCACAAAAATGGTCCTAACATTCACAACCATTATGCTCCCAAACTATATCACACCCCACAAGGGGTAATGCAAACATGTTTATCTTGATATTATAGTCCCCAACATGAATTTTGACATTATGACATTTTCCTTTGTATGGAATGATGCCTCTATTAGCAATCATGACCTCAAAGGAATTACATGTAGTAATGTAGCAATTTCTTTATTTGGCTACAATAGGATCAATAAAATTATGGGTACTACCCGAGTCAATAAGAATGATGATTCATTGTACTTTGAAGTCGCCAATCACTTTCATTGTTTGGGGTGTGGAAAATCTTGCTAATGCATGCACCAAGAATTTTGGTGGGAAGTTCTATGAATATGTTGCCTATTATGATGGTTCCCCCTCTAGAGGATCCTCCTCATCCTCTAATGATTCTATGGTTAGGTTTCATCTAGATTGAGAAGAAACAATTTTTTTGCACACTCTTATGACCTTGAGAATACTTTTCATCATAACTGAAATATAGCCCTTGTACCCTATGACTCTCCATTTCTTCACAAGAAAATAATTTTATAGTGGGCTATTTAGTGGTAGGGCTTGTCATCAGCTTAGATGAAAAAGACAACTGAGATTGAGAAAATTTAGATGTGCATCCTAGAGCCTTAAATTTATCTTCTACCAATTTATCCAGTTGTATTGCATGTGGTAATTATTGGGGTCTCAATAGTTTTACCTCAACCTGAATGTCATCCTTCAACCCACTCACAAAACAACTTTGAAAAGAGTCAGCAATTAGACCAGTAGTGTGATTTGCAAGTTTTTAAAATTGAGTTTGGTACTCTCTAATGGTTGATGTTTGTATAAGTTTGAAAAGGGCTCCTATAAAATCTTCAAACTACCTAGGACCAAAGCGAGTAAGTGATGTTCAAAGTATTTCCAAACAAGGTCAGGCTTAACATTTTTAAACCAAAAAAACCAGTGGAGTGCATCGAATTCAAAATTGAATGAAGTGATGGTCAACCACGAATAACATGGGATATTATGAAGAGTGAAATAATGTTCAGCCTTACAAATCCACCCCTCAAGATATTTTCCATAAAATTTTGGAAATTCAAGTTTTAGCAACATAAACCCTTTGTTATCGGGGATATGGCATTGGTGATTGCTTGTACCAATATCATGTTGCTCCTAATGATCCAAGGAATGGGAAGATATATGAATATACCACTTAGCCTTAATTTCATTGTGTGCATTAGTGACTACACTTAGTGTCCTAGAAACTTTTGACGTCCCTTTATCTTGTAAGCTAGAGTTGATCAATGCCCATAGTTTATTTTCCATAGTGTCCACTTTGTGTTGAATTTATTGATCTAATTCTTGTTGTCGAGATCCACCAACCATGGTAAAATATTTGTCTTGTTTGTGAAACTTACTAAAAATATAAAGGTGGTTTCAGCGATTACTATTTTTAGTAAGGAGCCCAAAAAATATTTTGGGTGCTATATATCAAAATGATCAGCTCAAAAAGACAATCACAATGAGCTTTTTGTCACAACAATGATCTTGGACATCCTAGTTACTATTTTTAGTAAGGACCCCAAAAAGTGGTTTGTGTGTTATATATCAAAATGATTAGCCTAAAAATATGATCACAATGCGCTATATTCCACAACACCAATTTTGGGCACCCTAGACATTTTTATTGCTATTTTCTCAAGTCTACTGGTGTGGTTGGTTTTTCCTCTAGATTATTGTTTCCAAAGTTAGGTTATGAGTCGATCACCTCTTTCTAACACTCCCCCTATATGTTATGAATATTGACCACTCCTGACATTGTACTCTCACCTATATGGTCTGACTCTCACATATATTTCCTATCTATTTAAACTATGACTATCATAGGTAACTATATTGACACTGATAAACTAATGATCCTATATTTACTATTACTAACTATCATAGATTCTCTCTATATGTTTGAATTATAACTATCATAGGTAACTATTCTGACCTGACAATCCTATACTGAATGTTACTAAAAAAATTTCTAGACTATAACTGATATTGATCCCCTTGTCCCTTATTTTTGAATCTGTTGGTTTTTTGTCCACCTATTATATCCTTTTGTACTATTTAGTTTTTATTGTTTTGCATACAAAAACTCTAGAATAGGGATGTCTTCTTTGTATGCTCAATTTCTATGACAAGGGTATGGTAATAGATTCATTTTCATAGAATAAGATGTTTGTTGCAAGATGATATTTTGATAGAACTAGGGTATGGTAGGTAAAGGTGTATGTAATACCCATAGGCCCTATGTTATACTATAGTGATAAACAGTAGTTCTCAGACAAATATTTTAGGCCACTACTCAAGGAGGATTTCACACATGCCCTTGAGCACACTATCTACATTTTTGATAGTATGGGAGGATAATATTTCAAGATGTTGTGTCTTGTGTACTATGGATAATACAAGGCCAACAAATATTCCTAGGGTTTAAGGTTTATTTAATCCTATATGGTCTCCCTAAATACCCAAATATACGTGGGTGCTCGATTCCATGTGTGGGTGTTTTCTGATACCAAGATATTGGAGCTTGATTTCCCCTCACTTCACTAAACTCTTTATGGGATATCTATCTTAGCCAATAATGATAGCCCCTCCATGATATTTTAAAACCCATAGCACAGGTTTTATAACCTACACAACTACTATAGAAAAAATAAAGGACTATATTTTTTGTTGGTTTTTGCTGGATTTGTTTTTAATAAGAAAAAAACTAGAAAAAAACATAGAAATATTATACCTAAAAATTGAAATAATAGAAATTATTATGTTCGCAAAAAAACATGGCCCTAGAAAGTGATCTGATACCACTTGTTAGGAATCTACTATTAAAAAAAATACACACAAAATACTAAAAATAACATTAATGCTCAAAACACAGCTATGGAAATATAAATGCAAATAGAATAATTTTACAAATAGAACTGAATCGTAGGCCTCTTTAAGGGGGAAACCTCCTTCAATACTTTCATTCAATTATTCCAAAAGATACATTCAATTGTAGGCCTCTTTAAGGGGAAAACCTCCTTTAATACTTTCATTCAATTAATTCCTCTAGCACCTAACTCCCAAGGTTGGCTTATGTGCAAAATTATCACTTAGGCTAGAATATCCTACCTACAAGCAGTTACATTCTTGAAAAATAGTTATATAAAAGGATGCCACTTGTCCAGGCACTTTTAGATCCATAAAAATTACAAAATATTACAATATATATTAACATGGGTGTTCCTGAAGAACACAAGCTTATACTGAGAGGGGGGTGAATAGTATAAGACCACTTTTTACTTTTCTTTCCCAATCAATATTATGCAATGTATAGATAGCAATATCAACAACAGTAATCAAAGCAATGCACAAATCACCACACACAATAGAGACACCAATTTTACGTGGTTCACCCAATGTGGGCTACTCCACGGAGAAAATATTTCACTAAAATTTTCTCAATCAATCTCTTGGGAATCCTTTCCCTATTACAATGTTTATGGATCTCTATCCAAAGGAGACACCAATCCCCTAATCAATTTCATGGATCTCTATCCATAGGAGAACTCCTTTCTCCTAAGCTCTGATTGGTGATCTTCTAGAAGAACTATTACCCCCACTACTCTGGCTAATGGATCTCTATCCACTGAAGACACCTATCCTCACTGCCCTAGCTAATGGATCTCTATCCACTGGAGACTATCATCCTCTATACTCTGTCACCTTCAAAGCTCTATCTCAAATATATACTAAACATAGTCCTTCGGTCTAGCACAAATCTATCCTCAATATCTGTCTCTGGTCTGCACTAAACATAGTCCTTCGGTCTAGCACAAATCTATCCTCAATCTCTATCCTCTAATCTGTACTAAACATAGTCCTTCGGTCTAGCACAAATCTATCCTCAATATTTATCCTCTATTTTGTACTAAACATAGTCCTTCATTCTAGCACAAATCTATCCTCAATCTCTATCCTCAAGCCTTAACTCAAATCTTGACTCAATCTCAAATCAACTCTGCTGGATCTACCCCAAACCTTAACTCAAGGTTTGAACAAATCAATCAATCAACTCTACTCACAAGTCTTCTCAAAGACTTATCTCAAATATGCCTTGTAAGCTTCCACAAAATCTCACACCAATATATCCACAAGTCCTCTCTAGAACTTGTCCAAATCTGCTCAATAAGTCCTCACTAGAACTTATCCAAATCTACTCTCAATCTATATTGTAAGCTTCCACAAAAGCTCACATAAATCTGTCCACAAGTCTTCTCAAAGACTTACCTCAAATCTGCTCAATAAGTCCTCACTAGAACTTGTCCAATCTCATAGAAACATAAAGAGAATTGTTAGAGACTCAATATGCTCTACATTCATCACAATGCTCAATCACTTTCAATCACTCTCTTAGAAACATATAGAGAATTGTTAGAGACTCAATATGCTTCACATTCACCTCAATACTCAACCTCTTTCTCAAATCAATTCAGAATATAGAATAATTTATTTCATAGAACTTGAACAATCACTTCACACATTCACTTGACTAGGCTCAACCAACTCTACTCAACCAATCACTCAATGAAATGATCCTTGCTCACAAACCCTAGTCCAAGCATATGAATACTCACTCAAATATTTCCAACAATGCTTTATCAACCAATCTCACATAACAATGATACTCATGTTCTTTCCAAACCCTAGTTCAAGTTCTTCACTCAACAACTCACTTCAACAACAATGCTTATAAGACATAACAATGATACTCATGTTCTTTGCAAACCCTAGTTCAAGTTCTTCACTCAACTCAAACACTTCAACAACAATGCTTATAAAACAAGGTTTTATCAACAACTCTTAATTCCAAAAAACCTTGAAGCATTAATTCAAAACACTCTCAACAATGCAAACCAAACAATCCTTTTCACTCCAACTTTTCATTCACAATTTTCAACAATCACTCACTAGGAAGAATATGCCCATACCTTTTGTTGGATGTAGAAGTGCCTTTAGAAAACCTGTCTTAATCACAATTTTCTTCTTTCCAATTCCAATGGTTAGACACAACAATATTACTTCAACACTTTCCAAAAATATTCCTTGGACATAAAATAATCACAACTCAATTTATGCCTTATTGCTCCCTTTTAAAATAACACTCATCATACCATACATAAATATAATTTCCTTGATACACCTTATAAACTCCAACTTAAAATAATATCCAACACCATAAAAATATCAACCAAACACCTTACAATATTTTCAAAATATTTGAGCAAACAACATTAAAAATTTAATTTTGCAAAAACCCTTATAACTCCTTTAGCAACCTTAGAACCAATTTAAAATATGCAAAAATTAATTTTTAAATGCCCAAACTATATTCCCAAAAATTTTGATGACCAATTTCCAAGCATACCTTATACTTCCCACAAAAGGGGATTCGACAAGATTCGATCCACCGTCTCCTCTAGCCTAAGCGCCTTAGCGCTTGGGAGCCCACCGCGTGGGATACTAATGCCCACGTGAAGGAAGGTAGAGCCCCTTCCTCTTATGCCTCCACTCACCGTCTATTCCTTATGAAACGTGCACACTCCTTTACTTTGGATGCAACGCAATTTGTAAGGCTCACAATTCTAAAGCTCGCATTAATTTTCGAAGGCATGGTAAGTTTGGTAGGGTGGGAGTTCCCCCTTATATACATGCTTTTAATTTCTCCTCACGTCGATGGCACTTTATTCGAAATCAAATTTCGAATTTTAAATTTAATAACCCACCTTAGGGTTATTTAACCTTAGCTTAAATTAATTTATAATTAATAATTAAATTAATTAATAATTAATTTAAATAACTTTATAAGTTAAGTAAATTAACTAATAAATTAATTTATAATTAATTTTAAACTTCCTTTGCATAATATTATAAAATAATATTATAATATTATTTATTTGGACTTTTTCTTGCACTTTGGACCTCATCTGACTTCCTTGAACTGGGTCTTGAAACTAAAACTAAGATGGATGCTGCCAACTAAAACTACCATTGACTGGTGCTGAAAGTTTGACATCAATGACCACTCACTCTTGACATCAATGACAACTTATCACTCAAAATGTCCAACAATCTCCCCCTTTGTCATTGATGGCAACCCAAATTCTTTTTACCAAATCTTGACCTTTTTCCTGTTCTGCTCCCCCTGGGAAACTGCTCCCCCTGACTCAATGCTTTCTCCTTAAACCAAATCTCTCCCCCTTACTCAAATCTCTCCCCCTTTGACATCAATGGCAAAGGGTCACCTTTGGGGCTCGGGGCTAAGAATGAATCTCTTAGCTTAGCCCCTCCCCCACCTCCTCTTGAGGTGGTTAATTCTAGGGTGGGAGTATTTCTACTCCCAACAAGCATTGGTCTTTACCTTTATCCTCTTTCCTTCTCATCTGATCCTTTTGATTATTCCTGTTCCTGTTCCTATCCATGTCCATATTCCTGTTCCTGTTCATATCCATATCCATATTCCTATTCCTATTTATATCCATGTCCATATTCATGTTCCTGTTCTTGTTCTTTTTCATGTCCATATTCCTGTTCCTATTCTTGTCCATGCCCATATTCCTGTTCCTGTTCCTATTCATGCTTGATTCTGGAATGTCTGCTCTACACCATTTTGTTGTATGTCCATCATTATTGCACTTATAACACTTAATGTTATTATTCCTTGGAGGTGCAAATGTCTTAGGATTTCTCCTAGTGAAGCCATATCCTTTTCTGTCATGAACCCCTGCAATCCATTGCCTTGTGACCAAACTGATTACATGAGTAGCAATACCCATGGAAAAGCTGCCTATTTCTGAAATTCCCATTTTCCTATCTTTCATGTGTCCTACATTGTGAAGCCATGTGTCCAAACCTGTGACATGAGAAACACCTTCCATTGAAATTTCCTTGTCTTGACCTCATTGGTCTCTTAGTCTCTCTTAACCTATTCTGATTGTTGTTCCATCTGTTTCTTCTTTGTGCATTGTTCCTTTCCTTGTTGAACTTTCTATTGTCCAACTCATCCTTAGATGTCTCACTTTCTCTTACACTGTCTTCTTCTAAAGTTTCTTCTTCTTCAAAACTTGAGGTTGACTCTTCTTCTTGTTTCTTTTGAGCTTGTTCAAAACCAAGACCTATTTTGTTTGTTGACCTTCTTTGTACTTTGATCATCTTATCCACAATCTTTGAGCTCTTTCCAAACTTGTGTAGCTTATCCTCAGATTTTTCTAAATCTTCCCTTAGTAGAGCTACTTCTTGTTCTAACCTTTCACATTCTAAGACCTTTGCTTCTAACTTATCCTTGAACTTCTTTGTCTTAGCCATTGACTTGTTTAGATCCTCTATAAGCTTTCTTCTCTCTTCATCGTATTCTTGAAACTGAAACTCAAGTTTAGAGTTTTGCTTTCTTACCTTCTTTACTGTGTCAAGAGCATAAATAAGTTCTGCCTTAATATCAAATCCTTCTTTATCTGATTCTTCCTCTATTTGTTTGCCTTTGTCTACATCTTCATTTTCTTTTGACTTGTCTACTATAGGATCACCTTCTTCTTCTTCTAGTGCCATTAGAAGATTTTCTTCTGGTCCTTCAAGTGCATCCTCATATTCATCATCACTGAAACTATAACCATTCCTTGTACAACTATCTTCAAGATGTCCAAAGTTACCACATCTAAAACACTTGAGAATTATTGGTGACCTTTTCTTGACTTCTTCTTTTTCTTCAATCATAAATAGGACTTCATCTCTATCATTATCTAAAAAACTAGCATCACTATCACTTGAGTACTTACTTGCCTTGTCTGCATAGTAGCTCCTCTTTTGTCTTTGAAAGAACTTCTTCCCTTGTCTGCTTTGTCCATCCTTGCCTTTCTTTTGGTACCTATATTTTTTTGATTCCCTATTCTTGTGATCCTATTTTTCTTCATCATTGTTATTTTTAGCTTCTTGAAAATCAGTTGCATAGTGACCATACTTTCCACAATTGAAACATCTAATAGATTTTATATCTTTGAATCTTCTTGAATCCTTGTTCCTTCTACCATAATTTGCTTCTTCATCATTGGATGACTCATTGCTTGATTTTGACTTCTTACCCTTTGTCTTCTTAATTGCTTTGAAGGTTGCTTCCTTCTGGGGATTAGGTTCTTTTGTTCTTAACTCAAAAGCTGTAAGAATACCAAGCAACATATCTCTTGTCAAATAATCACCATCCTTTGCTTCTTCTATAGCTGAAATATTTTCACTAAACCTTGTTGGAAGAGACCTTAAGATCTTATCACAAACATCTGATTCATCCACATTAAGTCCAAGTCCTTGCATAGCATTAACAACCTCATCTACCCAAAGTAGATAAGAACTAATGTCTTCCTCATTCTTCATTCTTAATTCTTCAAATTGTCCTTTGATATTTCGTATCTTTGCCTTTTTGACACTTTTATCTCCTTCATATATGCTTTGCAACTTATCCCAAATTCCTTTTGCATCTTTACAATGCATAACTTTTATTGATTCTGTTCTATGCAAACCTCTCAAAAGTGCATTCATTGCTTTTGAATTGTAATGTTGTAGAAGCTTACCTTCCTTATCTGTAGGTGGATCAACTGGTGGTATGTATCCATTTTCAATTGCTTCCCAAATTTCATTGCCAAGTGCCATCAGGTGAACCTTCATTCTCATACTCCAATATATGTAGTCACTTCCATCAAATATTGGTGTTGAATTATCTGAGGACACATTCTTAGAATCCATTGTGTTCTTGAAAGCTTTTCCTTCAAGCTGTTAAACTCTTCCGAAGGAACCCGCTCTGATACCAATTGAAGAACACAAGCTTATACTGAGAGGGGGTGAACAATATAAGACCACTTTTTACTTTTCTTTCCCAATCAATATTATGCAATGTATAGATAGCAATATCAACAACAGTAATCAAAGCAATGCACAAATCACCACACACAATAGAGACACCAAATTTACGTGGTTCACCCAATGTGGGCTACTCCACGGAGAAAATATTTCACTAAAATTTTCTCAATCAATCTCTTGGGAATCCTTTCCCTATTACAATATTTATGGATCTCTATCCAAAGGAGACACCAATCCCCTAATCAAGTTCATGGATCTCTATCCATAGGAGAACTCCTTTCTCCTAAGCTCTAACTGGTGATCTTCTAGAAGAACTATTGCCCCCACTACTCTGGCTAATGGATCTCTATCCATTGAAGACACCTATCCTCACTACCCTGGCTAATGGATCTCTATCCATTGGAGACTATCATCCTCTATACTCTATCACCTTCAAATCTCTATCTCAAATCTACACTAAACATAGTCCTTCGATCTAGCACAAATCTATCCTCAATCTCTATCTTTGATCTACTAAACATAGTCCTTCGGTCTAGCACAAATCTATCCTCAATATCTATACACTAAACATAGTCCTTCGGTCTAGCACAAATCTATCCTCAATATCTTTTTTATCCTCAAGCCTTAACTAAAAGCTTGACTTAATCTCAAATCAACTCTGTTGGATCTACCCCAAACCTTAACTCAAGGTTTGAACAAATCAATCAATCAACTCTACTCTCAAGCCTTCTCAAAGACTTATCTCAAATCTATTTATCCACAAGTCCTCTCTAGAACTTGTCCAATTATACTCAATAAGTCCTCACTAGAACTTATCCAAATCTGCTCTCAATCTGTATTGTAAGCTTCCACAAAATCTCACACAAATCTATCCACAAGTCTTCTCAAAGACTTACCTCAAATCTGCTCAACAAGTCCACACTAGAACTTGTCCAATCTCATAGAAACATAAAGAGAATTGTTAGAGACTCAATATGCTCTACATTCATCACAATGCTCAATCACTTTCAATCACTCTCTTAGAAACATATAGAGAATTGTTAGAGACTCAATATGTTTCACATTCATCTCAATACTCAATCTCTTTCTCAAATCAATTCAGAATATAGAATAATTTGTTTCATAGAACTTGAACAATCACTTCACACATTCACTTGACTAGGCTCAACCAACTCTACTCAACCAATCACTCAATGAAATGATCCTTGCTCACAAACCCTAGTCCAAGCATATGAATACTCACTCAAATATTTCCAACAATGCTTTATCAACCAATCTCACATAACAATGATACTCATGTTCTTTCCAAACCCTAGTTCAAGTTCTTCACTCAACAACTCACTTCAACAACAATGCTTATAAGACAATCTTCACATAACAATGATACTCATGTTCTTTGCAAACCCTAGTTCAAGTTCTTCACTCAACTCAAACACTTCAACAACAATGCTTATAAAACAAGGTTTTATCAACAACTCTTAATTCCAGAAAACCTTGAAGCATTAATTCAAAACACTCTCAACAATGCAAACCAAACAATCCTTTTCACTCCAACTTTCCATTCACAATTTTCAACAATCACTCACTAGGAAGAATATGCCCATACCTTTTGTTGGATGTAGAAGTGCCTTTAGAAAACCTGTCTTAATCACAATTTTCTTCTTTCCAATTCCAATGGTTAGACACAACAATATCACTTCAACACTTTCCAAAAATATTCCTTGGACATAAAACAATCACAACTCAATTTATGCCTTATTTCTCCCTTTTAAAATTAACACTCATCATAACATACATAAAGATAATTTCCTTGATACACCTTATAAACTCCAACTTAAAATAATATCCAACACCATAAAAATATCAACCAAAACACCTTACAATCTTTTCAAAACATTTGAGCAAACAACATTAAAAATTTAATTTTGCAAAAACCCTTATAACTCCTTTAGCAACCTTAGAACCAATTTAAAATATGCAAAAATTAATTTTTAAATGCCCAAACTATATTTCCAAAAATTTTGGCGACCAATTTCCAAGCATACCTTATACTTCCCACAAAAGGGGATTCGACGAGATTCGATCCGCCGTCTCCTCTAGCCTAAGCACCTTAGCGCTTGGGAGCCCACCACGTGGGCTACTAATGCCCACGTGAAGGAAGGTATAGCCCCTTCCTCTTATGCCTTCACTCATCGTCTATTCCTCTCAAAATGTGCACACTCCTCCTTCCTTTGGATGCAACACAATTCGTATAGCTCTCAATTCTAAAGCTCACATTAATTATCGAAGGCATGGTAAGTTTGGTAGGGTGGGAGTTCCCCCTTTTATACACATTTTTAATTTCTCCTCACATCGATGATGCTTTATTCAAAATCAAATTTTGAATTTTAAATTTGATAACCCACCTTAGGGTTATTTAACCTTAGCTTAAATTAATTTATAATTAATAATTAAATTAATTAATAATTAATTTAAATAACTTTATAAGTTAAGTAAATTAACTAATAAATTAATTTAAAATTAATTTATAATTAATTTTAAACTTCCTTTGCATAATATTATAAAATAATATTATAATATTATTTATTTGGACTTTTTCTTGCACTTTGGACCTCATCTGACTTCCTTGAACTGGGTCTTGAAACTAAAACCGAAATGGATGCTACCAACTAAAACTACCATTGATTGGTGCTGAAAGTTTGACATCAATGACCACTCACTCTTGACATCAATGACAACTTATCACTCAAAATGTCCAACAATCTCCCCCTTTGTCATTGATGGTAACCCAAATTCTTTTTACCAAATCTTGACCTTTTTCCTGTTCTGCTCCCCCTAGGAAACTGCTCCCCCTGACTCAATGCTTTCTCCTTAAACCAAATCTCTCCCCCTTACTCAAATCTCTCCCCCTTTGACATCAATGGAAAAGGGTCACCTTTGGGGCTTGGGGCTAAGAATGAATCTCTTAGCTTAGCCCCTCCCCCACCTCCTCTTGAGGTGGTTAATTCTGGGGTGGGAGTATTTCTACTCCTAGCAAGCACTGGTCTTTACCTTTATCCTCTTTCCTTCTCATCTGATCCTTTTGATATTCTTGTTCCTGTCCATGTCCATATTCCTATTCTTGTTCATATCCATGTCCATATTCCTGTTCCTATTTATATCCATATCCATATTCTTGTTCCTTTTCATGTTCCTGTTCATATCCATATTCCTATTCCTATTTCTGTCCATGCCCATATTCTTGTTCCTATTCTTGTTCATGCTTGATTCTGGAATGTCTGCTCTACACCATTTTGTTGTATGTCCATCATTATTGCACTTATAACACTTAATGTTATTATTCCTTGGAGGTGCAAATATCTTAGGATTTCTCCTAGTGAAGCCATATCCTTTTCTATCATGAACCCTGCAATCCATTGCCTTGTGACCAAACTGATTACATGAGTAGCAATACCCATGGAAAAGTTGCCTGTTTCTGAAATTCCCATTTTCTTGTCTTTCATGTGTCCTGCACTGTGAAGCCATGTGTCCAAACCTGTGACATGAGAAACACCTTCCATTGAAATTTCCTTGTCTTGACCTCATTGGTCTCTTAGTCTCTCTTAACCTATTCTGATTGTTGTTCCATCTGTTTCTTCTTTGTGCATTGTTCCTTTCCTTGTTGAACTTTCTGTTATCCAACTCATCCTCAGATGTCTCACTTTCTCTTACACTATCTTCTTCTAAAGTTTCTTCTTCTTCAGAACTTGAGGTTGACTCTTCTTCTTGTTTCTTTTGAGCTTGTTCAAAACCAAGACCTATTTTTTTTGTTGACCTTCTTTGTACTTTGATCATCTTATCCACAATCTTTGAGCTCTTTCCAAACTTGTGTAGCTTATCCTCAGATTTTTCTAAATCTTCCCTTAGTAGAGCTACTTCTTGTTCTAACCTTTCACATTCTAAGACCTTTGCTTCTAACTTATCCTTGAACTTCTTTGTCTTAGCCATTGACTTGTTTAGATCCTCTATAAGCTTTCTTCTCTCTTCATCGCATTCTTGAAACTGAAACTCAAGTTTAGAGTTTTGCTTTCTTACCTTCTTTATTGTGTCAAGAGCATAAATAAGTTCTGCCTTAAGATCAAATCCTTCTTTATCTGATTCTTCCTCTATTTGTTTACCTTTGTCTACATCTTCATTTTCTTTTGACTTGTCTACTATAGGATCACCTTCTTCTTCTTCTAGTGCCATTAGAAGATTTTCTTCTGGTCCTTCAAGTGCATCCTCATATTCATCATCACTGAAACTATAACCATTCCTTGTACAACTATCTTCAAGATGTCCAAAGTTACCACATCTAAAACACTTGAGAATTATTGGTGACCTTTTCTTGACTTCTTCTTTTTCTTCAATCATAAATAGGACTTCATCTCTATCATTATCTGAAAAACTAGCATCACTATCACTTGAGTACTTACTTGCCTTGTCTGCATAGTAGCTCCTCTTTTGTCTTTGAAAGAACTTCTTCCCTTGTCTGCTTTGTCCATCCTTACCTTTCTTTTGGTACCTGTATTTTTTTGATTCCTTGTTCTTGTGATCCTATTTTTCTTCATCATTGTTATTTTTAGCTTCTTGAAAATCAGTTGCATAGTGACCATACTTTCCACAATTGAAACATCTAATAGATTTTACATCTTTGAATCTTCTTGAATCCTTGTTCCTTCTACCATAATTTGCTTCTTCATCACTGGATGACTCATTGCTTGATTCTGACTTCTTACCCTTTGTCTTCTTAATTGCTTTGAAGGTTGCTTCCTTCTAGGGATTAGGTTCTTTTGTTCTTAACTCAAAAGTTATAAGAATACCAAGCAACATATCTCTTGTCAAAGAATCACCATCCTTTGCTTCTTCTATAGCTAAAATATTTTCACTAAACCTTGTTGGAAGAGACCTTAAGATCTTATCACAAACATCCGATTCATCCACATTAAGTCCAAGTCCTTGCATAGCATTAACAACCTCATCTACCCGAAGTAGATAAGAACTAATGTCTTCCTCATTATTCATTCTTAATTCTTCAAATTGTCCTTTGAGATTTCGTATCTTTACCTTTTTGACACTTTTATCTCCTTCATATATGCTTTGCAACTTATCCCAAATTCCTTTTGCATCTTTACAATGCATAACTTTTATTGATTCTGTTCTATGCAAACCTCTCAAAAGTGCATTCATTGCTTTTGAATTGTAATGTTGTAGAAGCTTACCTTCCTTATCTGTAGGTGGATCAACTGGTGGTATGTATCCATTTTCAACTGCTTCCCAAATTTCATTGCCAAGTGCCATCAGGTGAACCTTCATTCTCATACTCCAATATATGTAGTCACTTCCATCAAATATTGGTGTTGAATTATCTGAGGACACATTCTTAGAATCCATTGTGTTCTTGAAAGCTTTTCCTTCAAGCTGTTAAACTCTTTCGAAGGAACCCACTCTGATACCAATTGAAGAACACAAGCTTATACTGAGAGGGGGGGTGAACAAGTATAAGACCACTTTTTACTTTTCTTTCCCAATCAATATTATGCAATGTATAGATAGAAATATCAACAATAGTAATCAAAGCAATGCACAAATCACCACACACAATAGAGACACCAAATTTACGTGGTTCACCCAATGTGGGCTACTCCACGGAGAAAATATTTCACTAAAATTTTCTCAATCAATCTCTTGGGAATCCTTTCCCTATTACAATGTTTATGGATCTCTATCCAAAGGAGACACCAATCCCCTAATCAAGTTCATGGATCTCTATCCATAGGAGAACTCCTTTCTCCTAAGCTCTGACTGGTGATCTTCTAGAAGAACTGTTTCCTCCACTACTCTTGCTAATGGATCTCTATCCATTGAAGACACCTATCCTCACTGCCCTGGCTAATGGATCTCTATCCATTGGAGACTATCATCCTCTATACTCTATCACCTTCAAATCTCTATCTCAAATCTGCACTAAACATAGTCCTTCGATCTAGCACAAATCTATCCTCAATATTTATCTTTGGTCTGCACTAAACACAGTCCTTCGGTCTAGCACAAATCTATCCTCAATATTTTTCCTCTATCTGTACTAAACATAGTCCTTCGGTCTAGCACAAATTTATCCTCAATATCTATCCTCTGATCTATACTAAACATAGTCCTTCGGTCTAGCACAAATCTATCCTCAATATCTGTCCTCAAGCCTTAACTCAAAGCTTGACTTAATCTCAAATCAACTCTATTGGATCTACCCCAAACCTTAACTCAAGGTTTGAACAAATCAATCAATCAACTCTGCTCTCAAGCCTTCTCAAAGACTTATCTCAAATCTGCCTTGTAAGCTTCCACAAAATCTCACACTAATCTATCCTCAAGTCCTCTCTAGAACTTGTCCAAATCTTCTCAATAAGTCCTCACTAGAACTTATCCAAATCTTCTCTCAATATGTATTGTAAGCTTCCACAAAATCTCACACAAATCTATCCACAAGTCTTCTCAAAGACTTACCTCAAATCTTCTCAACAAGTCCACACTAGAACTTGTCCAATCTCATAGAAACATAAAGAGAATTGTTAGAGACTCAATATGCTCTACATTCATCACAATGCTCAATCACTTTCAATCACTCTCTTAGAAACATATAGAGAATTTTTAGAGACTCAATATGCTTCACATTCACCTCAATACTCAATCTCTTTCTCAAATCAATTCAGAATATAGAATAATTTGTTTCACAAAACTTGAACAATCACTTCACACATTCACTTGACTAGGCTCAACCAACTCTACTCAACCAATCACTCAATGAAATGATCCTTGCTCACAAACCCTAGTCCAAGCATATGAATACTCACTCAAATATTTCCAACAATGCTTTATCAACCAATCTCACATAACAATGATACTCATGTTCTTTCCAAACCCTAGTTCAAGTTCTTCACTCAACAACTCACTTCAACAATAATGCTTATAAGATAATCTTCACATAACAATGATACTCATGTTCTTTGCAAACCCTAGTTCAAGTTCTTCACTCAACTCAAACACTTCAACAACAATGCTTATAAAACAAGGTTTTATCAACAACTCTTAATTCCAGAAAACCTTGAAGCATTAATTCAAAACACTCTCAACAATGCAAACCAAACAATCCTTTTCACTCCAACTTTTCATTCACAATTTTCAACAATCACTCACTAGGAAGAATATGCCCATACCTTTTGTTGGATGTAGAAGTGCCTTTAGAAAACCTATCTTAATCACAATTTTCTTCTTTCCAATTCCAATGGTTAGACACAACAATATTACTTCAACACTTTCCAAAATATTCCTTGGACATAAAACAATCACAACTCAATTTATGCCTTATTTCTCCCTTTTAAAACAACACTCATCATACCATACATAAAGATAATTTCCTTGATACACCTTATAAACTCCAACTTAAAATAATATCCAACACCATAAAAATATCAACCAAACACCTTACAATCTTTTCAAAACATTTGAGCACACAACATTAAAAATTTAATTTTGCAAAAACCCTTATAACTCCTTTAGCAACCTTAGAACCAATTTAAATATGCAAAAATTAATTTTTAAATGCCCAAACTATATTCCCAAAAATTTTGGCGACCAATTTCCAAGCATACCTTATACTTCCCACAAAAGGGGATTCGGCGAGATTCGATCCGTCGTCTCCTCTAGCCTAAGCGCCTTAGCGCTTGGGAGCCCACCACGTGGGCTACTAATGCCCATGTGAAGGAAGGTATAACACCTTCCTCTTATGCCTTCACTCACCGTCTATTCCTTTCGAAATGTGCACACTCCTCCTTCGCTTTGGACGCAGTGCAATTCATATAGCTCTCAATTCTTAGGCTCGCATTAATTTTCGAAGGCATGGTAAGTTTGGTAGGGTGGGAGTTCCCCCTTTTATACACACTTTTAATTTCTCCTCACGTCTATGGCACTTTATTCAAAATTAATTTCAAATATTTGATAACCCACCTTAGGGTTATTTAACCTTAGCTTAAATTAATTTATAATTAATAATTAAATTAATTAATAATTAATTTAAATAACTTTATAAGTTAAGTAAATTAACTAATAAATTAATTTAAAATTAATTTTAAACTTCCTTTGCATAATATTATAAAATAATATTATAATATTATTTATTTGGGCTTTTTCTTGCACTTTGGACCTCATCTGACTTCCGTGAACAGGGTCTTGAAACAAAAACCGATATAGATACTGCCAGTGACTGGTGCTGAAAGTTCGACATCAATGACCACTCACTCTTGACATCAATGACAACTTATCACTCAAAATGTCCAACAGTTCCCCATGTTCCACAAGGACTATTACATCATGGTGTTAGGAAAGGGTCCTAACATTGTGAAGTTAGCAATCTAGAACAAGGGTAGTAATAAGTTTTAAAATCATGGGAAAACAAAATTATAGATATCTATCAGTCAAGGTTTGGATGATGGGAGGAGTAGTGAAGATCTAGGGCATCAGTGAGATAGAAAATTTTGTTTGGGCATGGAATTTTTTAGCTAGGTTTCTTTTATCCCTTCATTATATTTGAAGTTTTGCATACAAATTATTGTAGGTTTATTTTTAAATAATATAATTGTTATAGGATATACTAGTAAATTTTAGTAGATATTGAGTTATAGTGTCATTACCATGGATTTATTTATAGCTAAATTATTATATTAATCCCTTGGATAGAGGTTAGGAAGGACCTCATAGAGTAGTGATCCTATTTGTTTAATGATAAAGCAATCATTTGTAAATTTAATGGGTCTTGAATAGGGGATTCAACTTTAAGAAAATGGATTTATAGGAGATGTAAGTCTCTAGGAATGAGTCTATTATTTATTTCCAAAGGTTTCTTCCTATCCATTTTCTCTTCTAAAGAGGAAAGAGATAGATTCCTAAAAGGGATACTTGATTTATGGGAAGGGCATGACTCTTCCTTACCCCTTGGTATTAAGGCTTTACACCTAAAAAAGTAAATCTATCCCTAGTACTAGTTTGGGTTAGGATGCATGGGTTACCCATTAAATTTTAGGAAATAGATACCTTGAAGGCAATAGGAAATAGTTTGGAAAAATTCCTTAAGATTTAGAAAACTATAAAATATTGGATCTTGGCTAGTTATGCGTAAATATTAGTCATGATTGATATCAATAAACCTTTACCCAAATCAATAATTCTTAAGTATGGGGTTAAATTGTGGACCTAAACCATTCATTATAAAATTCAAATGTAGAAAATATCATGAAGTGAGGCATATTGAGAGGTCATTCCCTACGAAAAGTCCAATAGAAACATATGTAGAAAATTGCAAGAGAAAGTTACAAATGAATATGGATTAAGATGGTTTTTAACTTTCAAAAAATAGGTCTAGCTAGATGAAAATAAATAAATAGTGAAGACCAATAAGTAAGGATATTAGAAGAAAGACCAATTATTTTTAGGCTTTAGCGTATGAAAAATTAGGTTAGAGTATAGAGGATATGGTTCAATCGGATCAAAATATTAACAAGGAACTAGCTACTCATTTTGAAATTGAATTAGGGATGATAATTTCTACTAAAACTAAGAAATATGCCTCATTATATTTTTAATATTATCTTGAAGTACCGTGCACTATTCATGAGAAGGAAAGTGGTAGAGAAAACCAGTGTCAGATGTTAATACTTTTACCATTAACAAGGAAATACCAAAAAATGAGTAGGATATGTCAAAAGATTCCTTAGCAAATATAGGAGAGGATATATCTAATGACGCCACTTGCATTATCGGTGATGTGACCCGGGTTCAATCCCCATGGTGGATGTATATAAGAAGTATTACTTAAAAAAAAAGCTAGGAGAGGATATATCTAATGCAAAGGAAAGTTGTAAAATAATGTTAAGGAGTAGAATAATAAGACCTACACATGATACTATCAAGAAAAAATAAAATCTTCAAATTATAAAGTAATAACCAGGGAAGAAAGCGCAAACTTAGAGAAAGGAACACAACCTAAGTTTGTTAAAATTCTCTTTACCAAAAAATAAAATGATATTAGTAATTCATAGGAGGGGCCAACAACCCCTAATGATACATGATTACCATCTCATAGAATATAATGGGTGCTAATTTCCTCTTAAAGCATAGGTGTATCAAGGACCATTTTTTAAGTATAAGTGTAATATTCTTTATATCTAAAAAACTAAAGTGACAAAGGAAGAAGTTCTAAAAATTATGAAAGCAGTATAGAAAATATGTAAATGGGATATTGTGGATTCAAAAGGAGTGGAAAGGAGAATTCTGATATGTTGGAATCCAGTTAGAATCTCCTTTGAAATAATTCATAAAAATTTACATTGGATAGCCTCATTAGTCACATGTTATTTTGCATATATCCATCTCATCCAAATCAATGTCTATGGACCTAAAAATAAATCAAGAAAATAAAAACTATTGAGTCAGATTGAAGAACTTATGAGAAGTAAATATCAAGAAACCAATTCATGATCATAGGAGATTTTAATGCCATAACCAAGCTAGATGAAAATTTTGGGATAATTAGGAAAATAACCTAAAGTATGAGAGATTTTTCAACTTTCATTTAAGATAATTATCTATTAGAGTTTGTGTTTAAAGAGGATAGCTATACATGGACGAACAATAAGATAGGCCAAAACTTGATAATAAAAAATGAGCAGATGCATACTCTTAAATCATTGACTAGATGAAGATACTTGTGCTAAACTTAATACCTTGAAAAGGATTGGTTTAGATATCTATTTAACAGGAGTTAAAATGGTGTTAAGTGAATAAAAAACATCATATTTTAAGTATGAGTAGGTCTGGGAAGCCCACCATCAATTTATTGATATAATGGCATAAACATAGATTTATTTAGTAAACGATATATTTGTTGAGTGATAATTTTACCCTATTGCAATATCATACTCACAGTCAGGATTTTGTGAGAAAAAACTTGTCTTGCAAAGAATTTCAAATTTCTCCAATGTTCTTATTTACTTAATGTGTGCTTGTATGCTTGTGAAAATGTGCCAAATATGTACTGAAATACCTTAGAGATGTAAGTAACTATTAACAAGGAGTTTGTGTTTTGGTATTACTTTGATTTGCCATGCTTTTTCATTGTTCATGAAATTTGAAAGAAAATAAAATGTGATGTGATTGGCCCTCATTTGATCATCGTGGAACGATGATTTAATTAATTTTATCTTGAAGTGTTTTAGTTTGATTTTATCTTCTTTTGTTAAACAAGTTTTAACAAATTTTATCTTCCTTTGTTAAAATTTTCTTTGAGCAAAAAATAAAAGACTAAAATATACCTTTGAAATGTGAATCTTGAATGATGATTTAATTCATTTTATCTTGCTTTGTGAATGTATTTTATCTTGCTTTGTTAAGCTCTTTTTGAGCATAAAATAAAAATAAATAAATTCTAACTTTGCAATGTAGTAGCTTTAGAATAGCACCTTAATGATTCATTTTAATGAAATTTTGGAAGTTATTAAAATTTCCATATTTCACATTAAATAAAATTAATTTCCTTGTATTTAATAGTGTAAAGTTTGAATTTAGTATATTCCCTTTTAAAAGTGAATTTGTGCAGAACTTACATTTGAAAATTTCCTCTTTGTAGTATGAACTTGTGTGAAAATGATGCAGGAGCATCCAGGGCAGCACAAAAATCTTGCATCACCGAAAAAGACAAACAAAAGAAACAAGCAAAAAAAGTTCTAAGTTTGAAAAAAATATGCTAAGGTTCAAAGGTGTCGTGATATCGCGACATAAAATTTGTTGCGATATCGCGACACAATCAGCATAACGGCAGGCACAAACTAAGTTGTCGCGATATCACGACATAAAAGTTGTCGCGATATCGTGACACCATCAGCATAATGGTGGGCGAACTAAGTTGTTGCGATATTGTGACACCATCAGCACAATGGCGAGTGCAAACTTAATTGTCACGATATCGTGACATAACAGTTGTCGTGATATCGTGACACAATCAGCACAACGGCGGGCGCAAACCCAAGTGTCGCGATATTGTGACACAAATGTTGTCACAATATCACGACACCTCCGATCAAGGGTGGAAGCAAAACTCAAATGTCACGATATCACGACATAAAGGCTGTCGCAATATCGTGACACCTCAGAACAAAGTAAGAGCTAAAATGCAGATGTCGCGATATCGTGACACCTCGACAAAGAAGGTCGAAGGGCAAAAAAGTGTCGCAATATCACGACAAATTGGCAAAAAAGAACCAAAGGCAGAAAAGTGTTGCAAAATCATGACATGTCGCATTTTTGCGACCTGGCTAAGAAAGAGAAGGCGGGTTTTCACGGACTGTTGCAAAATGACAGTTGGCAGTTCCAGAAGCCGTTAAGGCAGTTCCAGGAAACCGTTGCAGTAGTTACAGGGACGGTTGCGAACGACGTTTACAGCAAGAATCTGTGATGATAAAAAGGGGATTTTTTGAAGGATTGCGGAGGCTGGGGAGACGAAGGCTACGGCTTCTTTTGGCATTTTTCTTACTGTGTAATTTTTCATGGTTCCAAATTGTAAAGCTTTCCATGCTTCAAAATAAAATTGCGTCTTTTGAAATAAAATTGCATCTTTTCTTTGTTATTAAAATTCTCTCCCCATCAAGTGGTATCAGAGCAGTAAGATTCTGAGTGTGTGAGAAGAGCGTCGAACGTGAGGCAGCTTGCACCAAGATCTGGGGTTACGGGTTCTAAGAAATAGTGAAGCAGAATGTCGCCATGAAGAAATCGTGGTGCTGGAAGGAACATGGTTCCTGAAGGAGACTTTCGAGCATTTCAGAGGCAAGTGCAGGCCCTACAGGAAGAATTGCGTAGAGGAGTAGAGCCAAGAGGAGAAGACCAAAGTGATGATGAAGCTTGAAGAGTTGATGATCCGTCTGAAGAGGAAGAAGAAGCGATGAGTTCTGCAGAAGCTCGCATGATTAAAGCCATTTCTCAAATTAGGAAAAGGTCGAATATAGATGTATCCACGTATTCTAGAAATTTAAATCTAGAAGAATTGATAGATTGGATTAATGACATGGAGGAATATTTTGAATATGAGGAAGTTGAAGATCCAAATCGAATTAAATTTGCCAAAACAAAGTTGAAAGGCCATGCTGGCATATGGTGGAAAGGAGTGCAGTTGGAAAGAAATCGGAGAGGAAAAGAAAAGATCACCAGGTGGGATCGAATGGTTGAAAAACTAAAACGACAGTTTATTTTGGCAGATTAGGAATTAGATCTGCTGAGAAAAAGGCAGAGTTTGCGCCAGTCCAACAAGTTTGTTAAAGAATATACAAAGGAATTTTTTAAAATTTCTATCAGAACCAGTCATGAGGAAGCAAATAAAGAGAGAGTAGCCCATTACATTAATGGGTTGAGAACCAGCGTGTAAGAAGAATTGAGTTTGGTCTGAATGAGAACCATTGAAGATGCTTACCAGTTTGTTCTGAAGGTGGAAGAGAAACTGAACCATATATTTGACAGCAAACAAAGAGGAAGAGGTCATGGTGGAAGAACTGGTGGAAGAACCAATGGAGGTAAATATGATGACCAAAAGCAGACTAGTGAAACCAGAAATCACCAGGAACAGAAGGAGGAGAATGCTTACCGACCTCGTAATCAGAACAATGATTATCAAAGGGGACGAGGTAGAGGTGGACACAGATATGGCAGAGGCAGATTCTGTTGAACCTATTTCAATTGCAGAGAAGAGGGACATCGATCATATGAGTGTCCCAAATACCAAGAAACACCGAATAGAAGGCCTGAAGGTAATGCTAGAGCTGCGATTGTTGAGGATGGTGTTGAATCTGAACACTCTGAAGAAGCAGAGCGAGGAGAAGTGATGATCATAAGGAGAACCTTGTTGAACGAAGAGAAGGAACCAGATCAGTGAAAAAGCCTATTTCACACGAGGTGCAAATGTTCAGGTAAAATCTATAATATTATTATTGATAATGGTAGTACAGACAATTTGGTTTCTGAGGAAATGGTAGCTAAGTTAAAGCTAGAAAGAAGATAGCACCCGCATCCATACCAGATTGCATGGTTGCATAAGGACCATAGAGCATTGGTCAGTGAACAATGCTTGGTCAAGTTTCAAATTGGAAGATTCCAGGATGAGGTCCTGTGTGATATTTTGTCGATGGATGCTTGCCATTTTTTGCTGGGAAGACCATGTCAATTTGACAGATGTGCATCACATGATGGGCATGCAAATACCTATTCCTTGACAAAATACGGAGTACGCCACAAACTGAAGCCATTGAAGGAGGTTGAGGAAAAGGTATGCAATAATGCTAGAATTTGTTTAGTAGATGGCAAAAAAAATTTGGATGGTCTAAAGAGGGATTCAATGTGTTATGCATTAATTCCTGCTGTAAAAAAAAAAATAAACTACTGACATTCCAGCAGAAGTTACACAGCTGTTAGTAGAATTTCCTGATATTATATCATACAATGTGCCTGAGGGTTTGCTGCCAATGAGGAAAATTAGTCATCATATTGACTTAATGCCAGGATCTAGCTTACCCAATAAGGCCGCCCATAGAATTTCTCCTATAGAGAATGAAGAGTTGAACCGACAAGTTCAGGAATTGTTGAGGAAGGGTTTGATTCGAGCAAGTTTGAGCCCTTATGTAGTGCCAACAGTACTTGCACCAAAGAAGAATGGCGAATGGCAAATGTGCACTGATTCCCAAGCCATTAATAAAATTACCATTAAATATCGCTTTCCATTACCCAGAATGGATGATATAATGGATTACTTGAGTGGAGCTAAATACTTCACTAAGATTGATTTGAAGATCGGATATCACCTGATACATGTTAGAGAGGGTGACGAATGGAAGACAACCTTTAAAACCAGAGAGGGTTTGTATGAGTGGTTAGTTATGCCATTTGGATTGACTAATGCACCCAGTACATTTATGAGGCTGATGAATGAGGTATTGCGTGACTTCCTGGAAAAGTTCGTGATAGTTTATTTGGATGATATTTTAATTTTTAGTAAAACATTAGAAGAGCATTTGATACATGTTCGAACAGTTTTTGAAAAACGGTGTGAGGAGCAGTTATTGATTAATATACAGAAGTGCAGTTTTGTATAGAAAGAGTTGATTTACCTGGGATTTGTCATCTCAGAGGAGGGTCTGAAAATGGATCCTAAAAAGGTGAAGGCTATCATTGAATGGCCTGCCCCATGAAATGTAACAGAGGTAAGATCATTTCATGGTCTTGCAAGTTTCTATCAAAAATTTATTAGAGACTTTAGCAGTATTTGTGCACCCCTAACAGAAACTATGAGAGGGGATAAGAGAGAATTTAAGTGGACTACCAAGGCTGGTACCAGTATGGACATATTGAAAAAGAAAGTGACAGAATAGCCCATTCTGGAACTTCCAGATTTTAATAAAGTGTTTCAGGTTGACTGTGATTCCAGTGGCAGCATCATTGGAGTTGTATTGAGCCAAGAAGGTAAACCTGTTGCATACTTTAGTGAAAAATTGAATGATGCTCGCAAGAAATATTCTGTTTATGATCAAGAATTCTATGCTATAATTCAAGCTCTTAAGAAATGGAGACATTATTTGCTAACCAAAGAGTTTGTTTTATATATCGACCATCAAGCTTTGCGAGTATATAAATAGTCAAGGTAAACTTAACCAGCGGCATTTGAAGTGGGTTGAATTCTGTAGAGTTATACCTTTGTACTGAAGCATAGAAGTGGCAAATCTAATAGAGTTGCAGATGCCTTGAGTAGAAGGCACAATTTGTTGATGGAAATGAGAGTGCAAGTTGTTGGGTTTGATGAACTCAAGAGTTTATACCCAGCAGATCCAGATTTTGCAGAGGCATGGAAGGCATGTGTGTCTCCTACTACTGTGGATCGTACTAAGTGGTTGGATTTTATGATCCAATATGGGATGCTATTTTGGCAGAACTAGTTGTGCATTCCACGAAGTTCCATGAGGGAAAATTTAATCAAATAGAAACATAGCGGAGGACTAGCAGGGCATTTTTGTCGAGATAAGACCATTGCTCTCGTTAGTGAGAATTACCATTGGCCGCAGTTGCAGCCGGATGTGACCAAATTTGTGCAGGGTTGCAGAGTGTGCCAGATGGCAAAATGAGTCAGCCAGAATATAGGAATGTACCAGCCATTTCCTATACTAGAGAGACCATGGGAGGACATCAGTATGGATTTTGTTCGTGGTTTGCCAAGGACACAACGTGGAAATGATGCCATTTTTGTTGTTGACAGGTTTTCGAAGATGGCTCATTTTATTCCATGTCAGAAGACAAGTGATGTTGTTCATATTGCAGGATTATTTTTTAGGGAGGTTGTGCGCCTTCATGGTCTACCCCAAAGCATTGTATCGGATAGAGATACCAAATTTGTGGGTTATTTCTTGAGAACCCTGTGGAAGAAGCTAAAAATAGAATTGAAATTTAGTTCTGTGTACCACCCGTAGACTGATGGACAGATCGAAGTAGTCAACAGAAGTTTGGGTAATCTTCTACGATGTCTGGTAGGAGATAAACCCAAGGGATGGGATCTGATTTTACCACAAGCAGAGTTTGCTTACAATAATTCTATCAATCGCAGTACTGGTAAATCCCCATTCCAGATAGTGCATGGGAACAACCTGAGAAACGCTTTTGAGTTGAGGTCGATGGATAAGGGTGATAAGCGCAGTGCTGAAGCTGAAGACTTTGCAGCACACATGAAGAATTTACATGAAGAGGTACAACAAAGATATCATTCAAATGAATACTACGTACAAAGCCAGAGCAGATCTGAAGCGACGTTTCAAGGAATTCCAGATAGGAGATGAAGTCATGGTTCATTTGCGCAAGGAACGTTTTCCTACAAAAACCTACAATAAGCTAAAAATGAAGAAGTTTGGACCATGCCGGATCATAGGTAAACGAGATTTAGGCAATGCCTATGAAGTAGATCTATCGAGTGAGATGAATATTTCACCCATCTTCAATATTTTAGACTTGGTTGAATATCATGCAGGCAGTTGTAGCGAACCACCCAGTCTAGATCTGTGGAACATTCCAGCATCCACTCTAGAAAAAGAAGAAATTGAAGACATACTCGACACTCACGAAGGCAAAAGTACCCAAAACAGGCAATATTCGGAGTATTTGGTCAAGTGGAAGAACCGACCTATCAAAGATGCCACATGGTTGTCCAAATCAGAGGTTGATTGTCTGGGTTTTCCTCTGATCGTCCAGAAGTGAGGATCACTTCTAAACATCTATCCCGGGTGTCTGATGCAGGAGCATCTAGGGCAGCACAACAATCTTGCATCACCGAAAAAGACAAACAAAAGAAACAAGCAAAAAAAGTTCTAAGTTTGAAAAAAATATGCTAAGGTTCAAAGGTGTCACGATATCGCGACATAAAAGTTGTCACGATATCGTGACACCATCAGCATAAGGACAGGCGCAAACTAAGTTGTCGCGATATCGTAACACCATTAGCATAACGACGAGTGCAAACTAAGTTGTCATGATATCGCGACATAAAAGTTGTCGCGATATTGCAACACCATCAGTACAACGATGGGTGCAAACTTAATTGTCATGATATCGTGACATAACAGTTGTCGTGATATCATGACACAATCAACACAACGACGGGCACAAACCCAAGTGTCGTGATATCGCGACACAAAGGTTGTTGCGATATCACGACACCTCAAGGGTGGAAGAAAAACTCAAATGTTGCGATATCGTGACATAAAGGCTGTCGCGATATCGCGACACCTCAGAACAAAGCAAGAGCTAAAATGTAGATGTCACGATATCGTGACACCTCGACAAAGAAGGTCAAAGGGTGGAAAAGTGTCGCGATATCGTGACACATTGGCGAAAAAGAACCAAAGGCAAAAAAGTGTCATGAAATCGCAACATGTCGTGTTTTCACGACCTGGCTAAGAAAGAGAAGGTAGGTTTTCGCGGACTGTTGCAGAACGACAGTTGGCAGTTCCAGAAGCCATTAAGGCAGTTCTAGGAAACTGTTGTAGCAGTTACAGGGATGGTTGCGAACGGCGTTTACAACAAGAATCTGTGATGATAAAAAGGGGATTTTTTGAAGGATTGCGGAGGCTGGGGAGACGAAGGCTGCGACTTCTTTTGGCATTTTTCTTACTTTGTAATTTTTCATGGTTCCAAATTGTAAAGCTTTCCATGCTTCAAAAAAAAATTGCATCTTTTGAAATAAAATTGCGTCTTTTATTTGTTATTAAAATTGGCTCCCCATCAGAAAACTTGAAAGTTGTAAAATGCCTTAAAAAGTGAAATTTATTAAGCTTATTTAAAAATGATATAACCTGCGGAGTGCAAAAAATCTATTTTGGAACCTTAAAACAAAATGCCTTAATCAAAATGTGTCTAAATAATTTTAATAAGCTAATCGTAATCAAAAAAATTATTTGGCTATCCTAATTACTTCAAAACCCCCATTAATGATTTTTTTATGTGTAAAACAATGTAACCTTTAGGGATTTGAGTGCTTTGATAGAAATTAAGGAAAATAAATGAAAAATAAATGACAAAACCTAGGGTTAGAAAACAAATTAAAAATCTGGAATAATATGAAACAATTTGCTAAAAAAAATCAAAGAAAACTACTGAAAACTAATCCCTCCTATTCTACAGAAAATGTAAGATCATGAAAACCTAACAAAACTAGGTTTGACCTGCATCCACACAATTTGAATATGGCTAAGTGCAAGAGTCTATGGGGTAAAAGCATGTATTAAAAATATTTAAATGATGCTACCATATCTATGGATAACACACCTTTAGGGCTTTGAGCAACTTTGAAGCCTTCTAATCCTCTTTCCATACTTTAGCTCCAAAACAATTCCAACCCCCCTTTCTGCCTTTGCATGGGTTTTTTTTAATTTTCAATAAGACTCTTTCATTTCATTTTTATCCTGACAACAAAACTCTTCCACCTCGTCTTCCTCCTTGTTTAGGTTGGTAATGTATCGTAACCTTTACTTTAAGACATATCCTATCTCGTGTGCTTCAAAGACCTTGGAGATATGATGAAACCATCAATAACTTCTTAAAATAATGTTTGATAGCATTTTCAATAATGTCTCTACCATGCTTCTTTAGTGCAGTGGTGGATTTTTTGGAAATATGAGCAAGATTTTTTGTCATTGATGTCAAGAAGAGAGTAAGGTTTATTGTCATTGATGTCAAGAATATGATGACCAAGTTTCGGTGGAGAACAGATCTTACACAAGACAGAAAACCAGAGAAACAAGAGCCAAAATTTGTTATTCAATACTTCGAAAGAATTTTACAAGAATATACAGCCAAACTATCGTTTGCCAACCCCCTCTCATTACAATCCATGGGTTTTTATCGAGGTCCCGATCCTCTGTGCTTTCAAACTTCCCACGATCTACAATTGCCACCTAGAACAATTCTAGAAAGTTGCATTGATGAGACTCTAGGTGAGGTGCGCGACTGGCTGCCATACCCAACAAAATCTTCTTCTCGATCTACTGCTTGCTGTTAGTTGCTTTAAACACGTCTTCCAGATATCCTGCATGAGTGGCCAACATGCCCGTTGAAATCCTCCTTTGAAACTGCTGCTTCACTGTCGCTAACTTGCCACGCACGAAGGGATGCCTTTAAGAAAGCTGGGAGTGCATGTTTTCCTGTTTGGTCGCGATATCGCGACCATTTCCTTCCTGTGCCTTCTCTCTCCTACTCCCGTCGTGATATCGCAACATGTCACGATATCGCAACATTTGTCATGATATCGTGACCATTTCCTTCCTGTGCCTTCTCTCTCCTGCTCCCGTCGCGATATCGCGACATTTCCTCCTTCAAGCCTTCTCTCTCTGTTTTGGCCGCGATATCGCACCATTTTTGTCTGTCGGCCTCCGTTCTCCTGCTTTGGTCACGAAATCGTGACATGTCACGATTTCGCGACCTTTTGTCTTCCGCACCTTGCCTTCCCTTCTTTGGTCACGAAATCGCGACATGTCACGATTTCGCGACCTCTTGTCTTCCATGCCTTGCTTTCCCTGCTTCGGTCGCGAAATCGTGACATGTCACGATTTCGCGACCTTGTGTCTTCCACACCTTTGTTTCCCTGTGGTGGTCGCGATTTCATGACCTTGTGTCTTTCGGCATTGCTTTCCCTGCCTTGGGTCGCGATTTCATGACATGTCATGATTTTGCGACCTTGTGTCTTCCGGCCTTGCTTTCCCTGCCTTGGGTCACGATTTCGTGACATGTCGCGAAATCATGACATTCTGTCCACTGCTCCCCTATCTTCTATTTTGGTCGCGATATCGTGACACATTTTGTGTCACGATATCGCGACACATATTTTCCTTTGCAACACTTAGAAAAAAATAACTTTGCAACACTTAGAAAAAAAAATAACAACAAAAAGTTTGGTTGATGCTCGATTGCTTTGCTGCCCTCGGATGCTCCTGCATCAGACACCCGGGTGGATTGAGAAGTGATCCTCACTTCTGATCTTTGGGAGGAAGACCCAGGCGGTCAACCTCTGTTTTCGACAACCAAGTTGCATCTTCTACAGGTCTGCCCTTCCACTTGATCAAATACTCAGAATATTGTTTGTTCCTTGTGCTTCTGCCTTCACGAGTATCTAATATTTCCTCGATCTCGTCTTTGGTTGGGTTAGACGCTGGAATGCTCCACAATTCTGTGCTTGGTGCCTCTGTACTATCTCCTTCATGGTATTCCACTAAATCAAATATGTTAAAAATAGGTGAAATGTCAAGCCCACTTGGCAATTCCACTTCATATGCATTGCCTGAATCCCGTTTTTCCAGTATTCTGCATGGCCCAAACTTCTTCATCTTCAACTTGTTATACGTTTTGGCTGGAAATATTTCTTTTTTGAGATGGACCATGACTTCATCCCCCACTTTGAACTCTTTGAACCGTCGCTTTTGGTCTGCTCTTGCTTTATACTGAGTATTCATTTTTGTGATTTGTTTCTTCACTTCTTCATGCAGCTTTTCATCTGTTTCGCGAATTCCTCAGCCTCTGCACTGCACTTTTCTCCTTTATCTAATTTTCTCAGCTCAGAAACATTTCTTGGACTGTTTCCATATATGATTTGGAATGGAGATTTGTTTGTACTCTTATTGACAGAATTGTTGTATGCAAATTCTGCCTGCGACAAAACTAAATCCCATCCCTTGGGTTTATCTACTATCAAGCATCTTAATAAATTACCTAGAATTCTATTTACCACCTCTGTCTGTCCATCAGTTTGTGGGTGGTATGCAGAACTGAACTTCAGATCTGTCTTCAGCTTCTTCCACAATGTTCTCCAGAAATACCCAACAAACTTTGTATCTCCGTCAAAAACTATGCTTCTTGGTAGACCGTGAAGTCGTACCACTTCTTTGAAAAATAACCCTGCAATGTGAACCGCATCACTTGTTTTCTGGCAGGGAATAAAATGTGCCATTTTGGAGAATCGATCAACCACCACAAATACAGAGTCATTTCTCCTCTGTGTTCTTGGCAACCCAAGAATAAAATCCATGCTGATGTCCTCCCATGGCCTCTCAGGTATAGGTAACGGCTGGTATAATCCTATGTTTTGCCTCACGCCTTTTGCCATCTGGCATATTCTGCAACTTTGCACAAACTTTTTCACATCTTGCTGAAGTTGCGGCCAGTAGTAATTTTCATTCACCAGGGCAATGGTCTTATCCCGACCAAAATGCCCAGCCAGTCCTCCGCTGTGCTTTTCCTTGATTAAGTTCTCCCGCATGGAACTCCTTGGAATGCACAATTTACTTCCCTTGAACAACATTCCATCTTGGATTAGAAAATCTAACCATTTTGTCCTGTCCATAGTAACAGGTGCCAAGCAAGCCGTCTAGGCTTCTGCAAAATCAGGATCTTCAAGATAAAGACCCTTCAGTTCTTCGAATCCTACCACTTCCACTGTCATTTCAATCAGCAGATTCTACCTTCTACTTAAGGCATCTGCAACTCTGTTTGATTTCCCGCTTCTGTGCTTTAACACAAAGGTATAGCTTTGGAGAAACTCAACCCACTTCATGTGCCTCTGATTCAGTTTTGTTTGGTTGTTGATGTACTGCAATGCCTGATGATCCGTAAATAGAACAAACTCTTTTGGCAACAAATAATGCCTCCACTTCTTTAGAGCCTGAACTATAGCATAAAATTCCTGGTCATAAACTGAATACTTTCTCCGAGCATCATTGAGATTTTCACTAAAATAAGCAACAGGTCTGCCTTCTTGACTCAGTATAGCCCTTATTGCACTGCCACTGGCATCACAGTCTACCCGAAATACTTTGTTAAAGTCTGGGAGTGCCAAAATAGGCTGTTCTGTGACCTTTTTCTTCAATGCATCAAAGCTCCTTTCAGCCCCTAAGGTCCACTTGAATTCTTTCTTATCCCCTCTCATTGTTTTCGTGAGGGGTGCACAAATGCTGCTGAAGTTTCTTATGAACTTTCTGTAAAAGTTGGCTAGACCATGAAATGATCTTACCTCTGTTGTGCTTCTTGGGGTAGGCCATTCGATGATAGCTCTCACCTTCTCTGGGTCCATTTTCAGACCTTCTTCTGAGATTACAAATCCCAGGTATACTAACTCTTTCTTGACAAAATTACACTTTTTTAGATTTATTAATAACTGCTCCTCCCGCAGCTTTTCAAAAACCCTCCTGATGTGCATCAGGTGTTCCTCCAGGGTTCTGCTGAATATTAATATATCATCTAAATAAACAATGACAAATTTTCCTAAAAACTCTTTCAGTACCTCATTCATCAGCCGCATGAAGGTACTTGGTGCATTGGACAACCCAAATGGCATGACCAACCACTCATACAAGCCCTCTCTTGTCTTGAAGGTTGTCTTCCACTCATCTCCTTCCCTGACATGGATCTAGTGGTAACCACTCTTGAGGTCAATTTTGGTGAAGTACTTGGCTCCACTCAAACAGTCCATTATGTCATCCATCCTTGGCAGTGGAAATCTGTATTTTATTGTGATCTTGTTGATGGCTCGAGAGTCTGTGCACATTCTCCACTCTCCATCCTTCTTGGGTGCTAGTACTGCAGGTACTACACATGGGCTAAGACTCTCCCTAATCAATCCCTTCTCCAGCAACTCCTGGACCTACTTATTTAGTTCTTCAATTTCTACAGGTGTCATTCTATGTGCAACTTTATTGGGCAAGCTTGATCCTGGCACCAAATCAATATGGTGACTGATTTTTCTTACTGGGGGTAAACCTTCAGGCACATTATTAGATATGATATCTGGAAATTCCTTCAATAGATCTTGGACTTCTGCTAGGGCATATTTGCATTCTGTATCCCTAACTCTAGGAATTAATGCATAACACATATGTTCATGCTTTAAATCATCTAAAAATTTTCTTCCATCAACCAAGCAAATTCTTGCACTGCCACATACCTTTTCTTCCACCTCCTTCAGGGGTTTCAACTTGTGACGCATTCCATTCTTGGTCACGGAATAGGTGTTGGCTCGGCCATCATGAACCGCACACCTGTCAAACTACCATGGCCTTCCCAGAAGCAAATGGCACGCATCCATGGGCAGAATGTCGCACAAAACCTCATCACGGTAATTTCCAATACTAAATTTTACCAGGCACTGTTCATTGACCAAAACCTTATGGTCTTTCTACAACCACGCGATCCGATATGGATGCGGGTGTTTCTTTCTCTCCAGTTGTAGCTTTGTAACCATTCCCTCTGAAACTAGGTTATCTGTGCTACCGTTGTCAATGATAATGTTGCAAATCTTACCCGCGCATTTACACCTTGTGTGGAATAAGCTTTTCCTCTGATCTGTAGCTCCCTCTTCATTCAGCAGGACTCTCCTTGCAATCATTACTTCTCCTCTCTCAGCTTCTTCAGAATGCTCAGATCCAACATCTTCATCAGCGACTGCTACTCTAGCATTTCCTTTCGGCCTCCGATTATTTCTTTCTCGTTGTTGTGGGCACTCATATTGGTGATGTCCCTCTTCCCCACATTGGAAGCAAGTTCCACGAAATCTTCCTCTTCCCTGGCCACGTCCAGCTTTGCCTCTTCCCCCTCGGTAACCATTATTCTGATTATGGGGGCGGTCTGTATTTTCTCTCCTTTGTTCTTGATTGCTGCTACCTTCTCCATTTTTTTGAGAATCTTCATTTCTTCTTCCACTATTCCTTCCACCGGTTCTTCCGCCATGACCTCTTCCTCTTTGCTTGTTTTCAAACCTCCTATTGAGCTTTTCTTCAACCTTTAAGGCAAATTGGTAAGCGTCCTCTATGGTGGTCATCTGGACTAGACTTAATTCCTCTTGAATACTTGCTCGTAACCCATTAATGTAATGGGCTACCTTCTCCTTGTTGGCCTCTGAGTGGCCTGTTCTAATCATTATTTTATGAAATTCTTCTGTGTATTCTTTTATAGACTTGCTTGATTGCCTCAATCCTTGCATTTTCTTTAGCAGGTCTAACTCATAATCACCAGGGATGAACTACCTCTTTAGATTTTCTGCCATCCGTTCCCACTTTGTTATTCTCTCTTTTCCTCTTTTATTTCGCTCCAGCTGCACTCCCTTCCACCAAATGCTAGCATGACCTTTCAGTTTGGTCTTAGCGAATCTGACCCTATCAGGATCCTCAACCTCTTCGTACTCAAAGTACTCTTCCAGATCCTTGATCCAGTCGATCAATTCCTTCTGGATCAAGGTTCCCAAAATATGTGGAAACCTCCATCTTCGGCCTCTTCCCAATCTGGGATATGGCTTTGTATATTTTGGCCTGAGCAGGATCTACTGCTTCTTCTTCTTCCTCAGGTTGGTCTTCTTCTTCATCATCTTCCTCTTCACTACCTTCGTCTCTTCTTGGCTCCAATCTTCTACGCATTTCTTCTTGTAGGGCTTGCATTTGCCGCTGCAAAGCTCGAACATCTTTTGCCGCTGCCATGCCTCTCCCACCAACAGGGTTTCTCCTTGGAGGCATTCTGCTCACCCAATTCCAAGCCCTTCCATAGATCCTGGTGTAACTGCCTCTCCTCCGATGATCTGTTACACACTCAGGAACCTCTGGCTCTGATACCACTTGGTGGAGAATAGATCTTACACAAGACAGAAAACCAGAGAAACAAGAGCCAAAATTTCTTATTCAATACTTCAAAAGAATTTTACAAGAATATATAGCCAAACTACCATTTGCCAACCCCCTCTCATTACAATCCATGGGTTTTTATCGAGGTCCCGATCCTCTATGCTTTCAAACTTCCCACGATCTACAATTGCCACCTGGAACAATTCTGGAAAGTTGCATTGATGAGACTCTAGGTGAGGTGCGTGACTGGCTGCCATACCCAATGGAATCTTCTTCTCGATCTGCTGCTTGTTGTTAGTTGCTTTAAACGCGTCTTCCAGATATCCTACACGAGTGGCCAACATGCCCGTTGAAATCCTCCTTTGAAACTGCTGCTTCACTGCCGCTAACTTGTCGCGCACGAAGGGACGCCTTTAAGAAAGCTGGGAGTGCATGTTTTCCTGTTTGGTCGTGATATCGTGACATGTCGCGATATCGCGACCATTTCCTTCCTGTGCCTTCTCTCTCTTGATCCCATCGTGATATCGTGACATGTCGCGATATCGCGACATTTCCTCCTTCAAGCCTTCTCTCTCCGTTTTGGCCGCGATATCGCGACCTGTCGCGATATCGCGCCGTTTTTGTCTGTCGGCCTCCATTCTCCTGCTTTGGTCGCGAAATCATGACATGTCACGATTTCGTGACCTTTTGTCTTCCGCGCCTTGCCTTCCCTACTTTGGTCATGAAATCGCGACATGTCGCAATTTTGCGACCTCTTGTCTTCCGTGCCTTGCTTTCCCTGCTTCGGTCGTGAAATCATGACATGTCGTGATTTCGTGACCTTGTGTCTTCCGCACCTTTGTTTCCCTGTGGTGGTCACGATTTCGTGACCTTGTGTCTTCCGGCATTGCTTTCCCTACCTTGGGTCACGATTTTGCGACCCTATGTCTTCCGGCCTTGCTTTCCCTGCCTTGGGTCACGATTTCGTGACATGTCGCGAAATCGTGACATTCTGTCCGCTGCTCCCCTATCTTCTGTTTTGGTCGCGATATCGTGACACATTTTGTGTCGCGATATCGTGACACATTTTGTGTCGCGATATCGCGACACATATTTTCCTTTGCAACACTTAGAAAAAAATAACTTTGCAACACTTAGAAAAAAAATAACAACAAAAAGTTTGGTTGATGCTTGATTGCTTTGCTGCCCTCGGATGCTCCTGCATCAGTTTCATTGTCATCCATGCATTTATGTCAAAAGGTTGATGTCCAAGTTTCGATGATATTAATGTCCTCCAGTGGTTTTTACAACAAGGCAAAGAAGCAGGTTAATGGAAATAATTAAATTAAAATATATAATTTTATAATATTTCTGATTACAAGTTGGTTTGAAGAAAAACAAAGGCCAAGGAGTTATAAAATTATTATTCCTCCAAAAGACCCATGTGACAGATCTTAAAGTCTTAGGTTTAAATTATTTAAATTTAAATATTTTACCCTAAGGTAAAATTTAAATTTAAATTAATTTAAGCGCCAAAATAAAATTTGAATTAAAGGTTCACTGACGTGTTTGTAATTATGGTGCATTGCATATAAAAGGGGGTAAGATTTACCTCAAAATATTATCCATGCAAAATTTGAATGCTAAGTGTTAGTCATGTGTGGAGACTAGAGAAGGAAATAATCGCATGTGCTTTAAGGTTTAAGAGGCAAACAAAGGGATAAAGTTGAGTGGAGTACCGTTCATATTGCCAAGTGTTGGGTAGCATGGTTGGTAGCTAGAGGCTATGCTAGGTCAAGGGTTTGATCCACGTGATCGTTATTTGGGCAAGGCAAAAGAGAGTTTGTTTTACACCATCATAGAAGGACAAAAGGAAGGCGTGTGCCTTACCTTTTGTGTGAGGGCACGTAGCCCACTTTGTGGGCACACGTTGTGCGGAGGCACTTGGAAGAATGGGATCGGGTGTTCGAATCCCATCATGGATTTTTGGTGTGGTTTAAAAAGGAAAATATTGAGGATAGATTTTTGATATCTAACCATTGAGAGTATCAAAGAGGGTGATTGTGATTAAGTCAAATTTTGAGGTCAAAAATTCTTCAAACAAAAAGTATGGGCACATCTTCCTTGTGAGTGAAATATTGTTGGATTGGATGTTATGAATGTAAAGTTAGAGTGAAAAGGTTTGTTTTATAAGCATTGTTGAGTAATATTTCATGTGCATTATTGGTAAATGTTTATGAGAACATTTGAGTGAGAAATTGAGAACTATCTTGAACTAGGGTTTGAGAAAGATCATGAGTATCATTGTTATGTGAATTTGGAATCATCTTGAGTCAAGGTTGATTTCCATAGTGTGATTTGTTGAAAGCATAGTGAAACACCTAGTTAGGGTTTGTAAGTAAGTTGTGTTTCATTGAGTTATTGGTTGAGTGGAGTTTATTGAGCATAGTTTATTGAAAATGTTGGAGTGATAGTTCAAGTTCTGTGAAAAAAATTGTTCTTTACTAATTTGAGAAATATATTGAAAGTGATTGAGTGTGAAACATATTGAGTCTCTTACCATTCTCTATATGTTTTTATGGTTAAACAAAATTTTGAGTGAAATTTGTTTGTGATATTGAAGAGGTTTTTTGGAAGAGATTAAGTTGAGTTTTGTGAGTATTTTGTGAGTGTGAAACATATTGAGTCTCTAACCATTCTCTATATGTTTCTGAAGTCAAAGAAGATTATGTGTGAAACTTGTTTGTGTGATTGAATTTTTTTTTTGAAAGAGATTGTGTTGAGTTTTATATGCAAGTTTGTAATTAATTTGAAAAATATTTTGTGAAAGCTAGTGGACATATTTGAGTAAGTCCTTATACTGGACTTCAGGATAGAGTTAAGCACACTTTTATGAAAGCTTGTGAGCAGATTTGAAGTAATTCCTAGAGTGTACTTAAGGACTGAGTTGAGTAAGCTTTCATGGAAGCTTACAATGCAGATTTGAGGTAAGTCTTTGTGAAGACTAGTTGAGCATATTGAGAAAGTTCTAGTGAGGACTTGTTGAGCATATTTGAGGTAAGTATTGGTAAATACTTGTGAATGTGATATTTTGTGGAAGATTATAATGAATATTTGAGGTAAGTCTTGGTGAAGACTTGACAGCAGTTTGAACAAGTTCTAGAGAGGACTTGTGAACATATTTGAGGTAAGTCTTTGAGAAGACTTGTGAGCATAGTTGATTGATTGATTTATTCAAATATTGAGTTAAGGTTTGGGGCAGATCTAGTAGAGTTGATTTGAGATAGTATCAAGCATTGTGTTAAGTCGTGAGGACATATTTGAGACAAATATTGAAGAAATTTGTGCTAGACCAAAGGATTGTGTTTAATGTAAATTTGAGACAGATATTGAGCATATTTGTGCTATACCAAAGGACTATATTTAGTATAGAATTGAGACAAATATTGAGTAGATTTGTGCTAGAACGAAGGAATATGTTTAGTGTAGATTTGAGATAGATATTGACCAGATTTGTGCTAGATAGAAGGACTATGTTTAGTGCATATTTGAGATAGAAATTGACTAGAATTGTACTAGATCGAAGGACTGTGTTTTAGTGGAGATTTAAGACAGAGCTGAGAGCAAGCTTTGGAGGTGATAAAGCAGAGGATAGTAGTATCTAGTGGATAGAGATCCATTAGCTAGGGTAGTGAGTATAGAGGTATTATGAGTGAGGATAGGAGTCTTCTGTGGAGAGAGATCCATAAGCTAGTGGAGTGGAGGTAGTAGTCTTCTAGAGGATCATCATCAATAGCAGAGGAACAAAGTTCTCCTATGGATAGATATCCATGAACTAATTGAGGGGATTGGTGTGTCCTATGGATAGAGATCCATGAACTTGATTAGGGGATTAGTGTCTCCTTTGGATAGAGGTCCATAAATATTGTAATAGGGAAAGGATTACCAAGAGATTTGTTGAGAAAATTTTAGTGAAATATTTTCTTCGTGGAGTATCCCACATTGGGTGAACCATGTTAAATTGGTGTCTCTATTGTGTATGGTCATTCGTGCATTGCTTTGATTACTATTGTTGATATTGCATTGATATATTAAATAATATAATTTGAGTAAAGAAAAGTAAAAAGTGGTGTTATATTGTTCACCCCCCTCTTATTATAAGCTTGTGTTCTTTAGGGTTTAGTGTTTTGTATTATTTTGAAATCATGTTTGTCATTCACACATGGATTTTTGATCAAAGCCTTAAATTGATATTATTTTATTGATAATTCCATATTTTGTTGTATATAGTTGATGTGAGACACGAGAATAGATTTAGAACTACTAGATGGTCAACTATCATTGTCATTTTATGGCTTTTCACTGAGTTACTAGAACTCAATACCTCTCTCTACTCACAACAAACAAAATAATTTTAAATTTCTAGCATTGGCATGGGAAATTTGATAGATAGCATAATGATTACCCTTGGTCAAATGGAGATATTCCAACTCAACATACAATGAGCCAATCGACCTTCATTTTGCATGTCATGTGAAAAATTCTTAGATGGAGTTTAGAGAGACTTGAAATGGATGAAGATATCTAGGCATCACTCATATTGGATGCATCGTATCAACATCCTTTTTCAAATAAATCCTAGGAACATGGAGTCAAAACGGATTCCAGATTTTTTGATATGATACTTGTTTTATCCAATAACGCTTTTACACTATTGTTTTTATCATGTGCCATGTTGAAATCAATTCCAAACTCCAGACTCCACAATTAAATATTTTTGTGAGCCGTGATTTGACATCCTCTTCGATCAACCTTGTGAGTTGGTGAAAATAATGTGGACAAAGTGATTCCAAGATTTATGACAGTTTATTCACTTTCAGAACATGAATCCTTTCTACAAACCTTCACCACTGTGAAAGTTCTTTGTAAAATATTAAAAATACTATTGTACTCCATCCACATTGTGTTCACAAGTGTTACTATGACCATATTATTATGCGTTGAAGCTTTGATATCAGATCGTCCTTCTCATTTTATCTCTACCACGATGGCTCATTTATGTGTCATTTTTCTCCACTTTAGAATATGTGTCCACAATATTAGACTAATCATATCATTATTTTGACAAAACCCATTGGTTCTTATTTTTAGGTCAACCTCAATCCTTGGTGTATATTACTTTAGAGCTTTATGCCATGAACCCTACTCTTCCATACCATTATTCACTATACCAACAATCACCTCACCTCCTACTTCATTAACTCCAATACATAGACTAATCTAGTTACATGAGCCACCTGCCTGATGAGGGAATTGTTAGGAATGATGACCTAAAAGACAAAACCTTTCACTACAAACTTTTCATTATTGAAGCTTGAATTCATCGATAAATGTGCCATGATGTCTAGGGAATTCAATATTCTAAAAAAATGCTCCTACCATGAGCCTACGAATTTTGGTAGAATTGTTTGATTTGTTCAACAATTACCCTAAAAAAATGCTCCTACCATTACCCTAATTCCAAAAAATAAGAATGTAGAATTGTTTGATTTGTTCAAGTCCATAAGCCTATGTTATATGACATATATGATAATCTCCAAAGTGACAACAAATCGGTTAAGACAACTATTAGGAAAATTTATTTCAAAAGATCAAAGAGGATTTGTGAAAGGTGTTGGGCAAAACATTGGTTAATTTTCTACGATTTAATTATTTGCCTCCATTTAATTGTCAACCTAGGACAACTCATAAACTTGTGAGTGTCATGCACAATATATGCTTGTAGTGTGGGGAATGAATCCTTCTACACCTATTTAGTTTTGTGGGGGGTGTTTGTGCATTTTTATTTCAGCCAAACCAAATAAAATAAAGTGCAGAAAAATAAATAAATAAACTAAAACTAAAGCTAAAATTAAAATGCAAAAATAAAAGTACAAGAAATAAATGTGCAGGAAAATAAACACACAACTAAATTAAAATAAAGCAAGAAATAAAATAGGAAACTAATCTATTAAAAATAAATAATAAAAATTAAAATGGGGAGGACTTGTTGGAAATATTAAGTATATTGAGTTGTCATTGATGTCAAAGGGTGAATATTATTCAAGGTAGAAATATTCTTCAAGGATGTGTAGTTGAAAAGGTTGGAAAATTATTCAAGGTAAGCATATATTTCGGATGGAACAAGGCAAGGAAAATATTTATTAAATAAAGGTTTATAATATTTAAATTTCATATTTAAATATTATAAAGGAAAAGACAAAGGTTTAAGGATGCTTGGACAAAATATTTAAATATATTATAAAGGTTCAAGGCTTGGGACAAAGGATTTAAATAAAGGTTTAAATGGCATGAGGACAAAAGTTTATAAAAGCCAAGGACCAAGGTAGGGACATAAATGTGCAATATTAAATCAAAGGATTTAATTATTACAAGGGCTTAAAATTTAAAGTTATAATATTTAATTTAAATATTATAACCCAAAGTTTTTGGCACCAACGTATGGAAGAAATTTGAGTTTATTTTTGAAGCCGATGTGACAATTTCATAAGCCATTTGGAAGCATATAAATATGGTGATTTATTTACCTTTGACATTCATGACTAACAACATGCAAATAAAATCAAATACATTATTTTCTTTGTGAATGCGAATGGCAGAAATATAAGAGGATAAGACAACAAAAAATGAGGTAGGGACATACAAATTTTATCTTGCACACCTATGAGTTCATTCACTGGATAGTCCAGCTAGCAGTGTGGATCTACGTGGAGGTTTGTTGGGTAGAAGGTCAAGGGGTCGAACCCCATGGATGCCGATTGTGTTTTGTTGTGGAGAAGAGAGGAGAACGAAATAAATACTATTACTTACATTTGACATCTCATTTGTTGGGGTAGCCCAATCGGTTGTGGGCTGTGCATAGAATTCTATTTCATGGGAGGTCATTGTATCAATTTTTTTCATCATCGATTTTGTGGTTTTTGTATTGGAAAGTGTGCAAAACATGGTTTAAGTAAAAGGCACCCCTCCTTTGGTCTCAACCACCGTGGTAGCATAGCTGGTCAAGGTGCTTGAGAGAAAGTTGCTTATCGTGAGGTTGGAGGTTTGATTCACAACAGTGCCAAAGGTACTAAAATTTTGATTAAAATTTTTGGATTAAGGTTGAAGAAAAATAAGGTGTTGGTGTATTGTTTTCAGATTATAATTTTTGAAAGTAAAGGAGAAATAAGGTGTAGTAAAGGTTTTTGTTATTTGTAATTTTTGAATATCTTAGAAAGGAGAAATAAGGTGTATTTAAGATTATTGTTATTTGTATTTTTGAATATCTTAGAAAGGAGAAATAAGGTGTATTTATGATTATTGTTACTTGTAATTTTGGCATATCATAGAAAGGGAATAAAAAGGGTTTGTGTTATTAATGAAGCTTTATCTTGTGAGAGAAATATAAGGTATTATTTTTTAGCACATTTTGATAAAGGATTTTAATGAGAATATTTTGATATCTAATTAAGAAGAGAAAAAGGGATTTACTAACCAGTTTTTGAAGTGGCACAAGAAAGGGAAATTATTTTTGAGACAGGTTTTGAGGACACATCTTCATCAAAGCAGTTTTAGAGGTATGATGATTTGATTCCTTTCTAAAGGGTGATGTTTGTTTGAATAAAATATTTGAATGTCATAGAGCTAGAGATATAAGGATTAATTTTATGTGCATTGTTGGAAATATATATGCTAGGGTTTAAGAACAAAGTTGTGCATTATTGTTGAAATAAATTGAAAATATAAGAGCAAGGGTTTGAGAGCAAGTTTGTGCATTAAATTTTATTGATATTGGGAATAAATTTGCAAGGGTTATAGATAAATTTTGTAAAATAATTTATGCATTGGTTTTGAGTTACATTGGGAATGAAAGTGCAAGATTTATAGATCAGTTTTGTGAAGAAAATTTGTGAATTGGCTTTAATTGATTTTGGGAAGTGCATAAGAAGCTCAATTATCAAGTGTTATACTCGAAAATATTTTTTGAAAGCAATAAAAGTGGAACATGTGAAAGTGATGGACTTAATGAATGTGAAAGAACATATTGGGTAATTGTATTGCATATCATTATTTATATGTTCATGAAGAAAAATAATTTTGGGTAGAATATGTCTAAATTACTTTAGTTGAAGAAAGAAATTTTGTGAAATATATAAGCATTGTTTTGAGCATTGTTTGTATGTGAGATTTGGGAAAATATTTGAGCAGGTTTGAGTAGAGTTGAGAGCAGATTTTGGAGTAGATTTGAGAAAGCCTTGTGAGAAGGCTTGGAGAATATTTGAGTAGTTCTGTGAGCATATTTGAGCAACCTTTTGAGTAGGCTTGGAGCAGATTTGAGCAAGCCATGTGATAAGGATTTGAGTAGGTTGAGCAAATTTTGGTGAGCAAATTTGAGAAAGCCTTGTATATAGGCTTGAAGAATATTTGATCAGAGTTGAGAGCAAGTTTTGGAGCACATTTGAGTAGAGTTAAGAGTAGGATTTGGAGCATATTTGAGCAAGCCTTATGAGTAGTCTTGGAGAAGATTTAAGCAAGCATTAGGAGTAGGCTTGGAACAGATTTGAACAAAACTTGTGAGTAGGCTTGGAGAATATTTGAACAAGCCTTGTGAGTAGGCTTGGAGTAGATTTGAGAAGGCTTTGGAGTAGACCAGAGAAAAGGAAATTGGTATCTCCTATGGATAGAGGTCCATGAACCAGAGAAAAGGGGATTGTTGTCTCTTGTGGATAGAAGTCCATGAACTAGAGCAAATGGGATTGGTGTCTCTTGTATATAGAGGTCCACGAACCAGAGTAAAGGGGATTAGTGTCTCCTATGGATAGAGGTCCATGCATGAGAGTAAAGGGGATCGATGTCTCCTGTGGATAGAGGTCCATGAACTAAAGCAAAGGGGATTGGTGTCTCCTATGGATAGAGGTCCATGAACCAGAGCAAAGGGGATTGGTTTCTCCTATGGATAGAGGTCCATGAACCAAAGCAAATGGGATTGGTGTCTCTTGTGGATAAAGGTCCATGAACCAGATAAAAGGGGATTGGTGTCTCCTATGGATAAAGGTACACAAACAAGAGCAAAGGGGATTGGTGTCTCCTATGGATAGAGGTTCATGAACCAGAGCATAGGGGATTGATGTATCCTTTGGGTTGGTGCCCAAAAATATTGTAATAGGGAATTGATTCCCAAGAGATTTGTTGAGAAAATTTATAAGAAATATTTTCTCCATGGACGTAGCCCACATTGGGTGAACCACGTTAAATCTGTGTCTCTTATCTGTGTGATGATATATGCACTATTTTATTATTGTAATTGATAATATTGGATAATACTACATTGGAAAGAAAAGTAAAATTTTTATCTTATACTAGTTCACCCATCCCTCTTAGTATAAGCTTGTGTTCTTCAAGACTACTATAGAGGGGGCCCAAGCTCCTACAGGTAGTTTGATCGATTAGTTACATAAATATTACTTTAAAAAAAAAATAGAATTATTCCATTGAATGTGTAAAATGATCCTCTTCGTATTTGTCTGGCCTACGTTTTTATATAAAATGTAGCCAAATATTATTACAATAATAGATTTGTCTATTTTTAATCACCTAACATGATTTGTTACAATATGTTTATACATAGATATTATTCTCCTATTTAAAAGCATGTTCATTCACCAAAAGGATAAATATAGTAATCCTTAGGTGTACATAACAATCTAATCTTAAAAATAATGTTTTAAAAGCTTACATGCTCAACTAATCAACCGGTCAACTTTATTAATTAGAATAAGAGTGATTTTATTCTATTATAATCATAAAATATAATAATATGAATATTTTTCCTTTATCTTTTGTGAAACAACCTCCTTCAAACTTGCATGGTCAATTGGTCAATCGATCAACATTGATTTGGTCAACCAGTCAACATTGACTTGGTCATAGATCAAGAGTCAGGCGCCATGAGATAGGTCAGAAATCAGGCGTTGGATACAGGTCAGGAGTCAGGTTCTAGGAGATAGGTTAGGAGTCAGGCATCGAGATAGGTTAGGAGTTAGGTGCTAGGAATAGTCGAGAGTCAAGAACTGCCAATAGTCAAGAGTCGAGCACCACAAATAGTCGGGAGTTAGGCACCACCTTCACCATTTACCACTATTATTTTCAATATGTCTTCGTGCATTGCCAAACCCAAATGGGATGTAGACTCAAAAATACCAAATTAGTAGCAAAAACCTACATTTACACACATTTTCCACTAAAAATACTAGTCAAGCATAATACTTCATTTTCTATAATTATATGCAAAAGATATATAAAAATACATTTCAAATGCTAATTAAACCAATAATGATGCCCTTAAAAAGTGTATGTAAAATGAGCATTTTTGGTGCTCATCATTCCCCCATGCCAAATATTTTATATTTCCTCATGTCACAGCCCCCCCAGTATAGATTTTTTGTGAAAATATGATATGGGAGGAAAGCGCAAAAATTGGATTTTAACAAGAGTCGGGTGTCACTCTCGTGGAAGATGAGAGTCAGATTACCTTCCTTTCAGTAGGTGGGAGATGAGTTTTTTTTTTAATGTTTCTAGGGTAATGAAATTCATCTCATGTCTGAGGCATGCCATGTGGATGAATTCTAATGGGAGAATTAATAAATATAAATATGGGGGCATCTACTGGTATTAACATAGAAATGATTTTTAGAATAACTATGCAAATAGTTAATGGAAAAATTAATACATACCTAGATGAATTTCATGGATCATGATATGTACAATGTCTAATGGTATGAAATGTCTACATGCGGCTTGAAATTGTGATGTCCCAGAAAATGAATTTGTTGTGACATTGATGTATCTTGATTTTTTTTTCTCACTTTCTTATTTTTTTTTCTTTTCTTAGTCCATCATTTGTTCCATGGGAGGAAGCATGATCATAACAAATCTTCCATTAAAACCAGAATGCAAACAACTAGCACGATAGTATATTCAAGTTGACTTATGAAGGTCAACTCTCTCTGCTAAAGCTTCTTCAGGTGGTTGCATTTAATAGTGGGTCCAAAATATTTTGAACAAAACTATCACTCCATCCACGTTGTTTTCTCCATGCACTGCACCAAACCAGCAATTTGAATGATCATTCCTAGATGCCATCACTATAGCAAAATATTCAAATCATAGCCTATGTAGAAAATTATGTGATTTATTTCTCCTCTAGGAATTGAATTCATAGGCATCATCCAAAACTGCATTGATATGGGGCCTTCAATACCAATTTTCCCATCATTTGAAATGGCCATGTGGAAAATCTATTTATATGTTGCAAAATAGATGGTGGTATTATATTTCACAACCTGCAGTCAAAATATAGCTTCAATCCTATGTTGGAACACTTGTGTATGTCATGTTTACCGCACCACATGCACCCCACCATTGTAGCCAATTTACTCCTCACGACTTAAAATAAAAGACTAAATTAGCCTCCATCTCAACATCATTTCCCATGAGCATGAAAATATGGAAAGTAAAAAAAATATAACACAATTGAATTTATGCTAGTGCTCTATTCTACACAACAGAGAACATGAAACTTCTATGCTCATCTGCATTGCTAACAAATAACAGAAAGTCAACTGCTCTAATTTGAGTTGGTGACTTTCAAACTAGGTGGTCAAGCTAGAGGATTGTCAATGATCCATCCTAGGAATTTTGCTGAATGTGCTATAACTAGAACATATTCTCCACCAACCTATTTGTGAGAAATAATGACATCATGGCCATGAACTCTTACACTATGACAAAAAACTTCTACATGATTTCAGATCCTCACCATCTCTTTGCAAAGGTGGTGTCTCCTCCACAATAGTGAAATTCTATCTTTTCTCTATAATTTCCTTTTCCACACATTCCAATAGAAATGAAGTACCGACATATGTAAAAAATCACAAGACACATCATTGAGAATATTTAGGGTGGCAAATTGGCGCACCTAGCAAGTGAAAATGAGATGCATCTATTGTTCTACTTGATCTAAGAACTACGAAAGTGACACTTGAAGCAAGAATAAAATTACAAGTCTATGAAAGAAATGGGAGGGTCTCCTTATAGTAATATTAATGTCAAATGTGTGGTTACAAAATGCCCCCTTGAGGGCTCTCAATTGATACACTCAATACAGTAATCAAAGGATCAAATACTTTCAAGAATCCAAGGCATGCTTGTAGTGTCTTCCTCGCACTCACAATTGAAGGAAGCGGGCTTCCGATGCCACCGTAAAATGTTTTATCACTGTGCTAACTTGCTGATCCTTCCTCATGTGTTGTGATACCTAGATCTACATACAAGAAACTAAAATTGATTAATAGCATGTGTGAATTAAGATGAAACCATGAAGGTGCATGCATCAATAAGCTTGAAAGGGGAAAAGTGGAATAGAATATTCAAAACTGCTCCAAATGCTACAAAAATTAAAATTCATGCATATTATGTGCTATAGAAATGATATAATTGAAAAAAATAAATAAATTGTGCTCAGATTTGTGGTCGTCTTGGGGTGAGCCATTCAGGGCTGCAAAACACAAAAATCATGATAACTAATCCAAAACAACTTCAAATTACACCAAATTTGAGCAGTAAGCATATAATTTAATATATAATGGACCTATGCAAAAATAGTAACAAAATGGTGCTCCAATTTGTGGCCATCCCCGGGTGAGCCATTTAGGACTATCACAATTTGGGGGTCATCCTAGGGTGGGATGACCACAAAATCTGGTGGTTTATGGCACCAATTCCTTTTGGATTTGGTCCAAAATACTCTTAGGGGTATTATCATCAAATTTGGGGATCTAATTCACTCAAATGGGTTGGTTTTGTAAACAAATTGCACTTTTTGAATCACTTGAAAACCTCCTTCACTAGGTAGATATCTCAAGGGAAAATGCATAATAGGATGGGGATAAATCTCGACAGCACTATATTGCAAATGTTTCAAAGACTTCTCTCCTCTAATTGGGTGGAAAATTTATCCAATTTATAGCCCAAGGGAGCCTATAGTAAAATGGGCATGTGAGGCCATGCGAGGCAGGTGGTGCCATTTGTCCCAAAGCTTGCCATGCATTGGAGCAGTAAGGAATATCCCTTTTAGGCTTCCAATTTGCAACTTGTCATGATATTTATGCACCCTCATGCTAGAATTCTTGAATAGATAGGGTAAATTGTAGTTTCTGGGTGCTATTTATTCTAATTTTGAATTTTTTGGGGTTAAATACCATGGTCGTCCCACCTAGGGATGGCTGCTAGTGGCCATACTTGGGTGGAATGACCATGAACTATGGTCATCCCAGGGTGGGATGGCCATGTCTACATGGACCAAAACTTCCCAAAAGTTGGGTAGAACCTCCCAAAAGTGGTTAGGACCACTAAATAACCATTAACGGTTTCCCAAGGGGGCCATATGGTGTCTATTAGAACTTTTCTTGGTCATCTAATCGGATTGCCATGATTTTAGTGTCTATAGATGCCTCTTTTTGAGATGTGTTGTGTGTAGCACAACTTTGAGAAAAAATAGATGACTGAAATGTCAAATGATTAAGGTTATTCAGTAACCTAACAAAATTTTGATACCCCAATCATGGAAAGAGCATGTGTTCTTGAATCCTTTCTTTTGACTTAGTAAATAAATTGGTCTTGTCTTCTCTTTAGCTTCTAGGTAGGCTTGGGGGACTTATAACCCTAGGCGTTAGAGAATACCAAGTATTTGGTAACTTTGTGAGGTATACCAAATAGGTAGGTTTGTCTGCCCTATTATGTGCTTAGTTGAAATGTTTGCTTGTTGTCTGCCCCAAGCATGGGCATGATTGTCTTTGTCAATGATTCGTTGGATGAACGTAATTTGCATGATTGAGTGTTTTATTATTTATTTATATTATTAATGTTGTGGTTATGACTACCCCCTCAAGAAATGAGTTGATGAGGGAATTACAAGTGATAAAAGCAATGATCCACTTTCCCAATATGGCTTGATTAGGGTTCCTTCAGTTGTACCCATTGTGAAATTGAGCATTTTTGTGAGTATTTTGATGATTTTGTTGATATTTCACAGAAGAAAGGAAGTAAATACCTCATTTCTGTGGGGTGTTCCAACCACATTGGTCTTCTTCGGGATTAAATTAGATACTTTTCCATTCATCCATGAACAATTTGAGTTCAATATTGATCCTGAGTGAATTTTTGTCAAATTTGACCTATTTTTGGTAGGTTTTGGACCCTTTTTAGGTGTTTTTTTGTTATTTTTGAGTTGGTTTTTTGGTGGCCATACTAGGGTGGGATGACTACATAGTATTTGGCCATACCAAGGTGGGATGGTTGGCCAATTAGCTGACTATCCTACCCTAGGATGACCATGCCTTTTGCATGGCTATATAAGCTCAAAATTGGAAAAATGGGCTCATTTGTGCATTTCTAATTTGGCAGATTGAGAGGTGAGAAGTAGGAGAGTGATTTTTCAAATTGAAGAACTATAAAAATCATCCCATAGTCACCATGATCCAGGGTGCAGACTCGACGAGTGATGAAGCCAACACGAGATGGGTAAGGGTTGAATTTGATCCCATACCTTATTGAACTTGAAAATGTACTTATTTTTGCATTTCCCAATAAAATGCACTAAATATTGGTAAATGAACCTTAGTAGTGGTATTTTTTAATAATTTGTGCTTTATTTTTAAATATTATGCATTTTAGTTGCCTTATTTTGCATATTTAGGATATTTTATGCCTATTTTTAGTGGTCGAGAAGGCCATTTTTGGTCCTTTTTGTGGTCATCCCTAGGAGGGACGACCACCCTATGTTTTTTGGGTGCCATCCATAGGTCGGATGGCCACTAATATAGGGGCTATTCCTGGGTGGAACGACCATGATTTGGCCTAAAAATTGGCCCTTTTTGATGTTTTTTGGTGTCTGTTTTCTTAGTTTTTGCTTTGTTTTGGTTTTGTTTTTAAACTTGCTTGCCCCTGTTAGGTAGTTAAGAGTTGGTATCAATTTCTAACCCTTTTTAAGACCACTCATGGCCTACTGATATAGGAGTACTAGGAATGGCTTGATTCCATTGGGCTCAAGCAAGTGACACGACTAGAGCCAGTGATGGGGGATAAAGCCTACTTGACTACACTGATAGATCTATGGGACCCTTGAATAAACACCTTCCATTTGCCTACTAGGGAGATGATAGCGACCCTAGAGGATGTCTTCTAGATTCTATGCATTCTGATAGGGGGGTGTTTGATCATATCTACTCATCAAGATCTCATAGATATAATTTTGGAGAGATACTTCCAAGATGACTATCCTAAAGTGTTGTAGGATTTACTAAGCAGAGGCATCCTAGTGCAACTATGGTATGACACAGAGGTCCTAAATGTAATACATACCCTGTTGATGACCCTTATTTCTAATAAACTACTGCCAAACTCATCAGGATCCAGGTTCCCATAGAACCTGCTAGAGTTGGTATTTGCACTGGTGGAGTGCCCCATAGAGAGGCCTTTAGTGATGGTATGGGGTACTACATTATTAGCACAAATTTAAGATGAGTTGTACAAGATCTGTTGTCAAGGGTAAACAATATTGGGGTGCAAATTTTTATTGCAGGTGTGGGAATTGTAGCATATTATTGTGGAGCAACCACGGGGGCTACCCTAGATGACACAGGCATAGCTTGCAGATAGGAATATAGGAGTTGAGATCCTATGGTAGTAGGATTATGAGAGGGGTCAGAGCCATCCTAAGGTAGGTTCTATTGAGCACTATGTAGATTCATTTGCATGGCTCAGGGTAGATGCAGTTATCTAGTGACCATATAGGGATTATTCGGTATAACATGAGGTTGAGACATAATTTTGGTGGGTGTGATGAGGGAGGTGGCTAGTTGGTCAACACGGGACCAAGCGAGAGTACTTCCCATATGCTCAGGTGTTATGATAGTTTGGGCTTCACCAGGGGTTACCTAGTGAGTCGATTATCTATTGATGCTATGGTGATGAGAGGACATTGGTTTGGCCTATAGTAGAGGTAGTTGGGGAGGAGGTAGATCTTATGGAGGCTACCATTGAGGGTGATGACATCGGGACCACAATACAGTATGACTCCTAGTGGGTGATGCACCAGTGGCATGGGAATGGACCACTAGGGGGTGATATAGCTACAAGGATAGAGCAAGATCACTAGGAGGTTCCAAATAAGGAGGATATAGGCTTAGGTGATCGACCTAATGAGGAGGTAGACTTAGGGGAGTGACATGTGCATCATAATATAGATGATGATTGGATGGACTGCATGTATGTGGAGGGCTAGCAAGAGGACTATGATGAGGATGATTGGGATGATTAGTAAGTGCAGGCATAGTTGGTAGCATAGGATACCACCATTGCAAAGATACAGGGTAATATAATCAGAGGGAGGTATGAATAGAGGGAGTACACATAAGAGAAGGCTCTCCTACAAGCATAAGTGCAAAGTTCACAGGAAAATATGGATAGGCGGGCACGGGTGATTTAGGATTAGGTGGTCATGATTATGGGATAGGTGATAGAGCTAGCCATGCTTCAAGCATAGGTTAGAGCATGGAGCTCAATCTAGGGGGTATCTAGTGGTGATGACGTAGCTATGCTACAAGAGGAGGTGACACGACTATAGGATTTATTGGGGGACTTCTAGGCTCATCATCAAGAGGAGCTATTGTACATCCAGGATTTAGAGTATGAGGTAGTGCATCTTAAGGGGTGCTTACCATCCCATCCTTCTACTAGTGGGTCCTAGTAGAGTAGGAGGAGTGGTACAGGATAGTCATCTATGAGGATGGGGGCTCCTAGCTCCATGTGGAGGTTATATAGGGTAGGTGGTAGCAGATCTAGGAGTTCTCAATAGATGATGTCTGAGGGTGGGGGTGAGAGTCATGGTGTCGGTCATGCATGACCATGGATTTTGAGACTGTAGTTATTTTTGTTTTTAGAATTTGCAGCATGAGGTCTAAGGACCCACTTTATTGTAGCCTTTGGATAATTTTGGATTATGATGTATCTTTTTGACCCCATATATATATATATATATATATATATATATATATATATATATATATATATATATATATATATGAGTTGTTATTATTGTCATCATGTGTTTCCTTATTCCTTTATTGGATGTATGCAATGCTTATGTTTTATTTGCTAATGCTTTGATGGATGCATATGTTGTAATATGATTTTTTTGATGGTATGGATATGTGTAGATGCATAATTATATGGATGATTTGTTGATCTGTATGATGAAATTTGGATACTAGTTGACACATTATGTTAGCACCATAGACTATATTAAATAAATTGATTCATTTTGAAATGTTATCATGAGACTATGTGATGGATTTGTAAAAATGTAAACTGAAAAAATGTGATAAAATGGTATGGAATGGAATGAATAGTAAGATGTTATAGAATGTCATTAATATTTTCATGAGACTCAAACACTCTATTCAACTAATCAAAAAATTGTATACTAACCATGCAAGTCTTTTTGACAAGGTATAAATCTGCTAGGATGACCAAGATATTTAATATCCCTATGTGTGCATGTGATTTCATTGTTATGATAACACATAAAGTTACCCTAGTGCCAAATAGTATTGATGCAACCCATTTGTACTGAAGATCACCCTATGAATATCATGATCTTGGGTTTTGTACGTAGTTGGATATACCACTAGGTAGTACAAGATACCAAAATCTAGCTCATCTGCATGTAAACATTGGTCTGTAAAAAAGAAAGATGCTAATGTGATAGGCATATCGTCATGTGTAAGGATACCACCATTGCCAGGTAGGCTTGATGCCACCTAACCTATAATGAGGATCACTTGATGATTTGTCACATGCTAAAAATTCTAGGGATTCAAGTTCAATACTCCCTTATTTTATTTTATTTTTGAATTGCTCAAGGGAGTTGCTCATTTTTGTTTTGTTGAGCAAGGGATTTTGGTAGTGGTGATAACCACTCTTTATTTTGATTTTTGCTTTAAATTTTTATAGTGGTGAAAACCACTATTTATTTTAGGAATTTTGGTAGGGAGGAGCTTGTCCTTTTTTCAATTCTTAGAATTTTTTAACCATTCACACAAGGGGGTGAGCCAGGTAAAATTTTCACTTAAGGTAACCTGGACCACTTTGTAAGTTTCATATTTCCTTGTAAAAAAATTTGATTTAATGTGAAAAATATGTTGGGATTTTGATATATACAAGGTACAATCAAAGCAGGAATCTACCTTCTAAAAATTAGGATAGTTTTCTACAAAATTTGAAAAGAAAACTAGAGATTGCTGAGTGACAAAAAACCTTAAAGACACCCTATAATAAATTACTGAGGTGAAGGTAAATAGACACTAATATGAAAGGTGGGAAATGTAGGTGGAAATGGTAAGTGTAATATGGAATGATGTGAATAATGACTTTGACAAAATTAATTTTGAAGGATGTCTAGTATATATACTTGGTTCTAGACATGTATGATCAACTCTGAAATGCAAATTGCAATGGTGTATATGACTAATGCAAGTGATTGTATAATGCAGCAGTGTGAAATATGATGTAATGCAATGCTTTTGTATTTATGTTTTTTAATGATGTTTTTGGATTTTGATTGACATATATGTATGTACAGTTGACCAACAGGCTTATTGGATGCCATTGGGGCATTTTGGGTGACCAAAGTGTTTATGGATACCTTTGGGTCTTTTTTGGTGACAAAGATTTTATGGGTACCTTTGGGGTCTTTTGGGGTGAGCAAAGAATTTATGTATACCTTTGGGGCCTTTTATGTGACCAAGGGTTTATGGATACCTTTGGAGCTTTTTGGGTGACCAAAGTATTTATGGATACCTTTGGGGATTTTTGGGTGTGCAACACTTTTAAGCATGAAAAATCCGTAGATGAAGGATATTAAAGGGTTCAAATTCCTCAATTCCTTCAATGGAGGCCAGGTGATAAGTTCTCGATCCAATATGACTAGTGATGATGTATGGACATAACTAGTTTACAAAATTCTCCTGCATATGGGACAAGTTAGAATTTTATTGGTTCTATTTTAGAACAAGGTCACCAACCTGAAAGTCTCTAGGATGGACTTTCATCATATAGGCTCTCTTAAACCACTCTTGATAAATGTATAAGTGCTTGAGGGTATTAACATGTCATTCATCAAGCAACATTATCTGATATAGGTGAGCCTAACATGCAGTGTCATCATCAATGAACTCTTGCATGGATATGCACAGTGATAGGATTTATAGCTCTAAGGGCATGAATGCCTCAGCTCCATACACTAGTGAAAATAGAGTTACCCTAGTGGGTGTTCAAATACTAGTGTGGTAGGCCCATAGAGCAAGGGGTAATTGCATATGCCAATCTTTGTGATTATTCTTAATGGTTTTCTTTAAAATGGCAATCACTATTTTGTTTGATGCCTCAGCTTGCCCATTTTCTTATGGATAATAGGGCATAGAAAAGTTAAGCTAGATGTTAAATTTAGTTTTTAGGGCTCACACATATTTATTATTGAAAGGTGCCCCATTATCTAAAATTTGATTGGATGGAATACCAAAACAATAGATGATATTATGCAATATGAACTCCACAATGCGGGATCCAGTTGTAGTAGTAAGGGGAATTGCTTCCACACATTTTGTGAAATACTCGATGGTCATAATGATGAACGTGTGACAACCAGATGAGGAGGTGAAGAACACAAGCTTATACTGAGAGGGGGGGTGAACAGTATAAGACCACTTTTTAAATATTTTCTTTTACTTCAAAAAGCAATGCAATGAACTAATAGCAAAATAAAAGCAGTAATAAAACCAGTGTGCAAGTCATAACATAATTGAGACACCAACATAACATGGTTCACCCAAGGTGGGCTACTCCACAGAGAAAATATTTCACTAAATGTTTTCAATAAAATCCTTTAGAAATCCTTCCTAATTACAATGTTTATGGAATTCCTATCCAAATGAGAATCCTTCCCCTAATCAAATATTTATGATCCTCCTACCCAAAGGAGATTTCCTATCCCCAAAAGAAGTATTTATGAGCCTCCTTCCCAAAGGAGATGTCCTATCCCCCAAATCTTTGGAAATGATACTTCAGAATATCATTGCCTCTTCTGCCACTAGCAGGTGGAACTCCTTTCCACAGAAGACGTCCTATCCTCCTTGCTCTAGATCTAGAGACTTTTGTCCTCACTGATCACTTCCATAGTTGCTCATCAACACCTATACTAAACACAGTAAATATGTCCAGCACAAGTCCTCTCAAACTCTATCACAAATTTGCACCAAACTTAGTCCTCTGGTCCAACACAAATCTGCTCTCAAATCTCTATCAGATCTGTCCCAATATTAAGCCAAAAGCTTGAACAAATCAATCACAACTGCTCACAAGTCCACCAATATTTCATCAAATTTTTCCACAAGTTCTTCAACAAGAACCTATCCAAATCAGTCCACAAGTTCTCCATAAGAACCTGTCCAAATCAGTCCACAAGTTCTCCACAAGAACCTGTCCAAATCAGTCCACAAGTTCTCCATAAGAACCTATCCAAATTTGTCCTAGCAAGCTCACCAAGAACTTGCCCAAATCATCTCAAGCAAGTTTACCAAGAAACTTTCCCAATGTGAACACACAAAGAGAATTGTTAGAGACCCAATGTGTTTCATCCAATCATATCAAATCAATCTCATAGAAGCATAAAGAGAATTGTTAGAGACTCAATATGTTCTATCCTTCAACTTTCAATCTCAACTCAAATCAATCTCATATAACCATAAAGATAATTGTTTGAGACTCAATATGTTCTATCCTTCAACTCTCAATCTCAACTCAAATCAATCTCATAGAAGCATAAAGAGAATTTTTAGAGACTCAATATGTTCTATCCTTCAACTTTCAATATCAACTCAAATCAATATCATAGGAGCATAAAGAGAATTGTTAGAGACTCAATATGTTCTATCCTTCAACTCAAAAACAAACTCTTTCTCAAATCAGAATAAATATAGAAGTAGTATACTTTAACAAGATCTTGAACCACAACCCAACAATTTTCAATAATGCAATATCAAGGAATCAACTCCTCCAACATAGAACCATAGCTTGCTATCAAACCCTAGCCAAGTTAGTTTTCAAGAACTCAAAGAAATCTCTCTCTAAGCATCAAAAAGGGGTTCAAGATATTTCCAACTTCTCTCAAATGGGAATGCTCAACTTAACCACACAACCAAGTTTATCAATCAAAGTACAACTTGATAAAATCAAATCTCAAAGGAGAAAGCCCAACTCATGTATCAAGTAAAGCATAACTTGATCAACTCAATCTCAAAACCAAACTCTCAAAAACCAAACAACTCAATTAGGGTTTCAAAAAATTATAGCAATGGCATAAGCTTCTCACTCAAAAACCCTAAAGTAAACTTCAAATGCTTCCACTCTCATAAACCAAAATTATACAATAACTCATAAACTCATCATGATCTCATAATGCATAATAAATACTTCCACTTTCAGAAAATAAGATCCACTCCAAATAAGGAAACTTAATTTAATACTTTTCACTCCAAATTTATTTTTAGAAAACCATCAATAAATAATAACCATGGAATAATGTGCCCATACATTTACTTTGATGAAGAAGGAGAACTCAAAATCTGTCACAACACTAACTCTCAATTTGCCATAAATTAGAGTTAGCAACAATGGAATAATGCACAATGATAAGAGTCCTAATAACACCTTATCACTCCAACTCATAAATAATCAAAACTCACAAATATACATATCAACAATATTCCTTTACACCTTATAACTCCTACTTAATATATCATAAAATAACTTCAACCTCAAAAATAATTACAAGAGAATATCCACTCAATAACTCCAAAGGCTTTCTAACCCCAATATGATATTCAACACAATTATTCCTTAAACCCTTATAACTCCTAAAATACATTTAATTCTAAATGCATTTACCATATAAACATTAAGCATCAATAATAACAATGTCAAAGCAATATTTCTATTTAACCTTATACCTCCATCCAATTACCAACAAATTGCCAAGTCAAATCAAATATTCCACATTATCAACAAAATATTCACCTTGGCCAAAAATCAATTCTCCAACCTTAGGAGAAGTGTGGAGACACCAACATAAGCACAAAAGTGCTTCCTCCTCCAAACTCATGGCCCAAAGCAACCATCGTACCACGTGCACAATAATTGTGACCAAGAAAAAACTGAAACACGCCTATCGTGAATCGAACTCGACACCTCTACTTAGCGAGCACCTTCACTCCACTGCCTCCACCATTGGAGCACAAGTTCCCAACAAAAATCTCAAGTGCTACTCATCGTTTTACCTTCCCTTTGCTCGCAAAAGACAACTAGAATTTCCTTCCTCACAGGTGCACGAAATTTGAATTTAACACAGACCAGATTTGTCTTCCTCACTGTGCATGAAATCGGAATTTAACACAGACCAGATTTGTCTTCCTCACTGGCACACAAAATTGGAAATTAACACAGAGCAAAATGAGAATTGAAAATCATAGTGCAATCCAAAATTGAAGGTCATAGAGCAATACGAATTCGAAGGTAATCGCACAAATCGAAGGTGCATTGAACCTTAGGAATTAATGCCCTTTAATAGTCTTTTGCATCCCATGCAAGTTGACGTTGGTGCTCCTTCCAAACAAACAATGTCAGTGAGGTAAGTATTCTACATTGGTGTCGCTAAGGGTTTAGAAACCCTTTCAATAATAATTATTAAATTAATAATTATTATTTTATTAATAATAAACTTAACTTAAAACTTTTTCAAAGGTTTGAGTTAATTTATTTATTAATAATCAAAATGGACTTTTAAGGTTTTTTCAAGGAGCAAAAACCTTTTCATTAAGCCAAGATGGTTTTAATAAAAACCCTTAATGAGTCCAGATGGTTTTAAGAAAAACCTTTAACCTTGTCACCATGGTTTTAATTAAAAACCCTTAAACAAACATCATGGAACTTTCAAGTTATTTTTGGCACCAAAATATTTTTGACATCAGCACAAATTCCTTTTGATATCAACACAAACTCCTTTTGACATCAATGACAACTCACAACCATGAATCTAGGAAACATACCCAAAATTACCAACAATCTCACCCTTTGTCATTGATGGCAAACCACTACTAAAACCACTGCTAACTGTCAAAACTGAAACCAACTGAAAACCATCCTCTGAAGCTTTGATCCCCTTGACTCAAGGCTCTCCCCCTTACTAAAATATATCTCCCTTTGTCATCAATGGAAAAGGGTCACCTTTGGGGCTCAAGGCTAAGAATGAGCCTCTTATCTTAGCCCCTCCCCCACCTCCTGTTGAGGTGATTAATTCTGGGGTGGGAGTAAAACTCCCATTAGGCATTGATCATCATCAGTGTCCATAGCTGCCTTTCCAATATTTTTCCTTATATCCTTGTCCATGTTCTTGTTCCTATTCTTGTTCATATCCTTGTTCTTGTTCCTGTTCAAAACCCTATTCTTGTTCATGTTCTCATCCATGTTTCTATCCAAGCCATTATTCCTATTCCTGTCATTATTCATGTTCCTACCATTATTCATATTCTTGTTCTTAGCCCTAAACCTGTACCTTGGAACTTCTGCTCTACACCATCTGGTTGTATGTCCTTCATTATTGCACTTATAACATTTGACAATGTTTTTTTTTTTGAATTTACATGGTGGAATCGGTAACCGCCATGAATCCGGGCAGGTTGTCCATTTTTTATGGCCACCATAGTATTCTGTGTTGTCCACCCCGAAAGCCGCCACATAGATCTTTGCGTAGTTTTCCCCTATAACCACCATGCCACAATCATTTTAAACCTTTTACGCTATTGAAAGCACTAGGAAAGGGATAAGCGTTCAGTCTGGCGAGGCCCGAGATTTGAACCTTGGACCTCCCCCCTTATAGGGTTTGGATGAACCAATTGGTCTACACCTCAAACCTAACATTTGACAATGTTATTCCTTTGAGATGTACCTATTTTTTTAATCCTCTCTATTGGACCAAACATGTTCCTATTGTTAACCCTGTAATTAACTGCCTTGTGTCCAAAATGATTACAAGAGTAGAAATACCCTTGAAAGAAATTACCATTTCTAAAATTTCCATTAACCTTTCTTGCTTGAGCCCTGCACTGTGAAGCCATGTGTCCAAACCTGTGACGTGCAAAACATCTTCCATTGAACTTTCCTTGCCTTGACCTCATAGGTACTTTAGTATTTCTCCCCTTATGTTGATTCCTATTTTCTAATTACGTGCTATATGAATTGCCATATAAAAACTTACTCTCTAAAGTACTCTCTTCATCTGAACCATATTCTTCTTGGGACCTCATACTAGATTCCTCAACTTGTTCCTTTTGTTTCTTTCCAAAACCAAGACCTATTTTATCTGTTGTCCTTATTTGATCCTTGATGATTAATTTTACCTTATTGGAAATTTCTTCAAACCTATAAAGCTTCTCCTTGTACTCTTTAGTTTCCTTTTTCAAGGAATCTACTTCATGTTTTAACTCTTTACACTCAAGAGACCTAGCTTCCAACTCTTCTTTGAGTTCCCGTGTCTTTGCTATAGAGATATCAAGATTCCCTATAAGCTCATCTCTTTCATAATGGCATTCATAAAACCTATCAATGAGTCTAGCATATTTCTTTCTTTCTTTCTTTAACACATCAAGAGCATTAACAAGTTCAGCCTCAAGATCTACTTCTCCCTTTTTTGAAACATCCTCTATTTGTTTACCTTTTGAAACATCAATATCCTTTTTTGATTTCTTACCACTAGAGATGCTACCTTCATCTAAAGCCATAAGAAGATCTTATTCATAATTTTTTGAAGCATCCTCATACATAGTATTACCAGAATTCAAACCATCATTTGTACAATCATCCTCAAGGTGACAAAAATTTCCACATCTAAAGAACTTAAGCACAACAAATATATTCCTCTTTTCTTTTCCTTCCTTTTCTATTAGAAACAACATCTCATTTCTATCATCACTTGAATAACTTCCATCATCACTACTAGAACACTTACTTTCTTTGTCTATGTAGAAAATTTTCTTGTGTTTTTGGAAGTACCTCTTTCCTTGACTATTTTTCTCATTTTTGTTCTTCCTTTGATACCTATGCTTCTCAGATTCCTTGTGCTTATAATCATGTTTTTATTCATCACAATCATCCTTGGGTTTCGGACAGTCAGTAGCATAGTGACCAAACTTTCCACAATTGAAATATTTAATAGATTTCATACCTTTGTGCTTTCTTGAGAACTTGCCTTTCCTGCTGTAGTTTGCTTCTTCATCACTAGAAGACTCATCACTATCTTCTTGTTTTTTACCCTTGGAATTCTTGGTAGCTTTGAAAGCTACCTCCTTCTTAGGATCAGGTACCACTTTAATTTTTAACTCAAAAGTTGTAAGTATACTATGAAGCTCATCCTTTTTCAATTTATCCAAATCCTTGGCTTTCTCAATAGCTGAAATCTTTTCACTAAATCTATTTGGAAGAGACCTCAAAATTTTATCACAAACATAATTTTTAGCAAGCTCAAGACCTAGTTCCTTTATGGAATTAACAATATCATCCATACGAAGCATATAGTCACTAATATTTTCTTCATAATTCATCACCTGTATGAACCAATTACAATTGATCCCACATTTCCTTTGTTGTATTATAGTGAATCATATTTGTAAGATCTGCCTTTTGCAGACCTTTCAGAATTGCATTCATTGCCCTTGAATTGCTGTGATGTAGAATTTTCTCATCTTTAGTAGTAGGAGGGAGCTTTGGAATAGTGTACCCAAACTCAAATGCTTCCCAAACTTCATTTCCAAGAGCCATTAGATGAACCTTCATATTTATGCTCCATAGACCAAAATCTGTCCCATCAAGAATAGGTGCTGAATTACCACTTGTAAAATCCATTGTGTTCTTTTCAAGATTTTCCTTCAAGCTGTGAAACTCTTCCGAAGGAACCTGCTTTGATACCATTTGAAGAACACAAGCTTATACTGAGAGGGGGGTGAACAAGTATAAGACCACTTTTTAACTTTTTCCTTTTACTTCAGAAAGCAATGCAATGAACCAATAGCAAAATCAAAGTAGTAATCAAACCAGTGTACAAGTCATCACACAATTGAGACACCAATATAACGTGGTTCACCCAAGGTGGGCTACTCCACAGAGAAAATATTTCACTAAATTTTCTCAATCAAATCCTTTGGGAATCCTTCCCAATTACAATGTTTATGGACTTCCTGTCCAAAGGAGAATCCTTCCCCTAATCAAATATTTATGAGCCTCCTGCCCAAAGGAGATGTCCTATCCCCCAAAGAAGTATTTATGAGCCTCCTGCCCAAAGGAGATGTCCTATCCCCCAAAGCTCTAGAAATGATACTTCAGAAGATCATTGCCTCTTCTACCGCTAGCAGGTGGAACTCCTTTCCATAGAAGACGTCCTGTCCTCCTTGCTCTGGCTCTAGAGACTTCTGTCCTCACTGATCACCTCCACAGCTGCTCATCAAAACCTGTACTAAACATAGTCAGTCGGTCCAACACAAGTCCTCTCAAACTCTATCACAAATCTACACCAAACTCAGTCCTCTGGTCCAGCACAAATCTGCTCTCAAATATCTGTCAGATCTATCCCAAGCTTAAGCCAAAATCTTGAACAAATCAATCACAACTGCTCACAAGTCTTCACCAAGACTTCATCAAATCTGTCCACAAGTTCTTCAACAAGAACCTGTCCAAATCAGTCCACAAGTTCTCCACAAGAACCTGTCCAAATCAGTCCACAAGTTCTCCACAAGAACCTATCCAAATCTGTCCTAGCAAGCTCACCAAGAACTTGCCCAAATCAGCTCAAGCAAGTTTACCAAGAAACTTGCCCAATGTGAACACACAAAGAGAATTGTTAGAGACCCAATGTGTTTCATCCAATCATATCAAATCAATCTCATAGAAGCATAAAGAGAATTGTTAGAGACTCAATATGTTCTATCCTTCAACTTTCAATCTCAACTCAAATCAATCTCATAGAAGCATAAAGAGAATTGTTAGAGACTCAATATGTTCTATCCTTCAACTCTCAATCTCAACTCAAATCAATCTCATAGAAGCATAAAGAGAATTGTTAGAGACTCAATATGTTCTATCCTTCAACTTTCAATCTCAACTCAAATCAATCTCATAGGAGCATAAAGAGAATTGTTAGAGACTCAATATGTTCTATCCTTCAACTCAAAAACAAACTCTTTCTCAAATCAGAATAAAGATAGAAGTAGTATACTTTCACAAGATCTTGAACCACAACCCAACAATTGTCAATAATGCAATATCAAGGAATCAACTCCTCCAACATAGAACCATAACTTGCTATCAAACCCTAGCCAAGTTAGTTTTCAAGAACTCAAAGCAATCTCTCTCTAAGCATCAAAAAGGGGTTCAAGATATTTCCAACTTCTCTCAAATGGGAATGCTCAACTTAACCACACAACCAAGTTTATCAAGCAAAGTACAACTTGATAAAATCAAATCTCAAAGGAGCAAGCCCAACTCATGTATCAAGTAAAGCATAACTTGATCAACTCAATCTCAATGGAAGCAATCTCAAAACCAAACTCTCAACAACCAAACAACTCAATTAGGGTTTCAACAACTTATAGCAATGGCATAAGCTTCTCACTCAAAAACCCTAAAGCAAACTTCAAATGCTTCCACTCTCATAAACCAGAATTATGCAATAACTCATAAACTCATCATGATCTCATAATGCATAATCAATACTTCCACTTTCAGAAAATAAGATCCACTCCAAATAAGGAAACTTAATTTAATCCTTTTCACTCCAAACTTATTTTCAGAAAACCATCAATCAATAATAACCATGGAAGAATGTGCCCATACCTTTACTTTGATGAAGAAGGAGAACTCAAAATCTGTCACAACACTAACTCTCAATTTGCCACAAATTAGAGTTAGCAACAATGGAATAATGCACAATGATAAGAGTCCTAATAACACCTTATCACTCCAACTCATCAATAATCAAAACTCACAAATATACATATCAACAATATTCCTTTACACCTTATAACTCCTACTTAATATATCACAAAATAACTTCAACCTCAAAAAATAATTACAAGAGAATATCCACTCAATAACTCCAAAGGCTCTCTAACCCCAATATGACATTAAGCACAATTATTCCTTAAACCCTTATAACTCCTAAAATACATTTACTTCTAAATGCATTTACCACATAAACATTAAGCATCAATAATAACAATGTCAAAGCAATATTTCTATTTAACCTTATACCTCCATCCAATTACCAACAATAATTGCCAAGTCAAATCAAATATTCCACATTATCAACAAAAGATCTACCTTGGCCAAAAATCAATTCTCCAACCTTAGGAGAAGTGTGGAGACACCAACATAAGCGCCAAAGTGCTTCCTCCTCCAAACTCGTGGCCCAAAGCAACCATCGTACCACGTGCACAATAACCGCGACCAAGAAAAAACTGAAACATGCCTGTCATGAATCGAACTCGACACCTCTGCTTAGCGAGCGCCTTCGCTCCACTGCCTCCATCGTTGGAGCACAAGTGCCCAAAGAAACTCTCAAGCGCTACTCATCGTTTTACCTTCCCTTTGCTCGCAAAAGACAACCAGAATTTCCTTCCTCACAGGTGCACGAAATCCGAATTTAACACAGACCATATTTGTCTTCCTCACTGCGCACGAAATCAGAATTTAACACAGACCATATTTGTCTTCCTCACTGGTGCACAAAATCAAAAATTAACACAGAAAAAAATGAGACTCAAAAATCATAGTGCAATCCAAAATCGAAGGTCACAGAGCAATACAAATTCGAAGGTAATCGCGCAAATCGAAGGTGCATTGAACCTTAGGAATTAATGCCCTTTAATAGTCTTTTGCATCCCATGCAAGTTGACGTCGGTGCTCCTTCCAAACAAACGACATCGACGAGGTAAGTCTTCTACATGAGCACCGCTAAGGGTTTAGAAACCCTTTCAATAATAATTATTAAATTAATAATTATTATTTTATTAATAATAAACTTAACTTAAAACCTTTTCAAAGGTTTGAGTTAATTTATTTATTAATAATCAAAATGGACTTTTAAGGTTTTTTCAAGGAGCAAAAACCTTTTCATTAAGCCAAGATGGTTTTAATAAAAACCCTTAATGAGTCCAGATGGTTTTAAGAAAAACCTTTAACCTTGTCACCATGGTTTTAATTAAAAACCCTTAAACAAACATCATGGAACTTTCAAGATCTTTTTGGCACCAAACTCTTTTTGACATCAACACAAATTCCTTTTGACATCAACACAAACTCCTTTTGACATCAATGACAACTCACAAACATGAAGCTAGGCAACATACCCAAAATTGCCAACAAGAGGGTGAGATTTTTCCAATTAAATCAAACCCCCATTGTGAGAAAGTCCAAACTGATTAAATTGGTTATAAGGCCTAAGAATGTGCATGCATTAAATTAGCATGGTATTGACACTTTGTGAACTTCTTAACATAAGCACAAAAATCTTTCTCTAGTGTTGGCCAGTAATAGCCCATGCGAAGAATGTGCTTTGCGATGGCCATGCCACTAAAATAGCCACCATATGTATCATCATGTGCTTGGATGATCACCCAAACAAACTCTTGATGCTCTAAGAAACAAAGGAGGATACCGTTGTATCTTTGATGATACAAAATATCTCCAAGTATGACATACTTTGCTGCTTTTTTCTTCAAAATCCATTTGGCAGTATGCAACAGTCCAAAAGGGATATTACCAAGCTTTAGGTAATATTTTATTTGAGTGGACCAATCTTGATTTGAAGAAGCCTCAATAGCATGAATTTCTTGATACTTTTGAAGTTCATCCCTGGAGAATATTGATTGGGAAAGAACTTGTAAATATAGCATTATGCTACTATCAAAAGGGTTTTGAGGGAGTAAAGTCCCCTAAGCGGCATTATTTAGGAGATTTTGAATTTGTGAGAACTGTTCATGAGAAGGTTCAATTTGAATCATGTGAAATTATAGTGTGGAGTGGATGTTCTCACACTCAATCATGGATTATAATAGCATTTTGACTTGAATGGTCATTATATCATCAATAGGGTTCTACGGGATTAGAGACCCCAAAGAGGCTATTGTATCCACAAAATAGTTAGATGATCGAGGGAGTGCCTTAATATCGTACCATTCAAATTTTATCAAAATTTTATCCACAAGGGCTTTGTAGGCTTGCAAGATTAGACATTTTCATTGGAATATTCCCTTGACTTGGTTCACAATGAGAAAGGAATCACCAAAAAATTTAGGCTTAGTTATTTTCATGGTGATTGTCATTTGAAGGCCTATGAGTAGAGCTTCATACTCAACATTATTGTTGGTGCATGGAAAATCGAGTTTGAAAGATAGGGGTATTGGAGCCCCTTGAGTTGTGAAAAACATAATTCCCATACCACCCCCTTGCTCGCATTTAGAGCCATCAAAGAATAAAGTCATGTTAGCCTATGATTCATGTTAATCAAGATCAGATGATTCTAACACTTGAAACACTCCATCATCGAGAAGTTGCACATTAAGAGGTTGATCATCTTGGAGAGGAGCCTCTACGAGTTGATCGGTAATGACCTGATATTTAATATATTTTTATCTTATGAATTCGAGGTCAAATTATATCAACAACATGATCCATTTTATCATGTGACTCTTATTATTATTATGACTCATCATATATCATAATGGATTCTCTTTGGATAGTATATACATTGTATGAATGAGCATGTAATGGCATAGCATTTTGGTGGTGAAAACCACTCCTAAGCATAGCTTCTCAACATATGTAAATTTAATTTCATAATTAACTAGGGTACGACTAATATAGTAAGTAGCCTATTCTTTATGCAAGTCATTATTTTGGGATAACATGATGCCCAATGCAATCTCAGTAGCTAAGATGTATAAATAGAATGGCACTCCTAGTTGGAGAGGAGCCAATACTGGTGGCGAAGCCAAATATTGCTTGATTTTTTCAAATGCAGCTTGACACTCGTCATCCCAGTTGAATGCGACCCCCTAATGTAACAATTTGTTCATGGATCGGTACTTATCTGATAAATGTTCTATGAAGCACTTGATAGATGTGACCTTACCTTATAGACTATGCAAATACTTGATGGTAGTATGGGGAGGCATATCAAGGATGGCCTTGACTTTGTTTGGGTTAACTTTTATGCCTTGATTAGAGACTATGAATCCCAAGAGTTTACTAGATGTGACATCGAAGATGCACTTCTTGGGGTTAATTCTAACATTGTGCTCGATGAGGTGATCAAGAACTTTGTGCAATACATCGATATGCTCATAACGTAGTAAATATTTAGCCAATAAGTGATCCATGTAATCTTCCAAAATTTTATGCATGTATTCATGGAAGATGTAAGTCATAGCCCACTGGTAGGTAGTTCCAACATTTTTGAGACCGAAAGGCATGACCTTGTAACAAAATATCCCTCAGGGAGTTTTGAACGCTGTTTTGAGTTGGTCTTCTAGATTAATATAAATTTGGTTATATCCAAAGAAATAATCCATTAGGAATAACATCTCATGGCCTGTTGTGGCATCTATCAAGGTATCGATGTTCGACAACAAGAATTCATACTTAGGACTCGCTTTGTTGAGATCATAAAATTTAGTGTAAGTACAAATCCTCCCATTAGGATTCTTGATGGAAACCATATTAGAAAGCCATGGCATATAATCCACTGATATAATTAACTTGACATCCAATAACTTTTATAGCTCATATTTCACCATTAAGGCTACTATTGGATGTATTTTTCATAGTTTCTACTTAACTGGCTTGGCATTGGGGTCAAGGGTAAGATTATGCATGACTAGATTTGGGTCCAGTCCAAGCATATGTTTGTATGACCATGCAAAAGCTTCCTTATTTTATTTGAGAAGTGTTATGTAATCAGCTTGTAGGTGGCTGATGGGGTCTATTGACATAATGCTATCACAAGACTTGTGGAGGTGGTTGTGGTGGAAGTGGAATTATCAGAGGTGGTCGATGCAACTATGGGTGAGGTTGCTCTTATTTAGGTAGAAACTATCACTATATAGGGTGCTACAATGGGAACATACATAGATAGCCCTCATGTTCATCATCTAATGAGATGATCCACACGTATTCAATGTATAGACTAGAATAGTCGATAGATGCCACTTTGTACTCTCTCTTGTCATCAGATGTCTATTCATAGGGAGAACCTTGATCTTATTCCTCACTGTCATGTGGAAGGGTATACAAAATTTCACATGTTTTGTAAGATCAGGTGAAATTACGAGATGTCTCTTGATCTCTCATGGATGTAGAGAAGTAATCCCCAAAAGAATAGACACAAGTAGGATTGGCATAGGGATCACACATAAGCTCATTCCTATATTTCAATATCATGCGCTATAAACTATCAGTGAGGACATCAAGAGGTACAAGCATATTGTATCCTAAACCAAAATTATCATATGGAATTTGATATTACAGCTGGTAAAAAATATGGGTACCTTGCTTATACAACCCTAGACCATAGCCATGCCAATTATAGAGATGAAGATATCTCATGGCAAATTCTGGATTGTACATGTAGTTAATATCCTCAAAAAAGGGCTCTTTGTCTTATTCTTGCTACTAATATGGTTCTATGCTACAGTTGAGACCCCCATAAATGAAATTGGTTTGATTCAGGGGTAATCCTAGAGGTACAATGGTACCTATGGGAAGACCCCATGTTCTGCATTGTCTCAATGGTAGGAGTTATTGTGATGTTCATTACCAGGTATTTTCCTAAACCGATGGTAGTTATATGAATCGTAACTTGTGGCTGCAGAGATAAATGAGGTGGCAGTGAGGCTTGAGTTGACCCAATTTTTACCTCATGAGGTGGTTCCTCATCTGTTGGACTAGGAATCTCTTCTATGGAGATGGTAGATATGTATGGAGGGATCTTGTCGATAGGACTTTTTCCCATATTCCTCTATAGTAAATTCGATGATGATGAAGGAACATCTGGGGATTTTTATAATGAGGATGGTATGGTAGAATATGGTGAATGATTAATGGAAGGTTATGGTGAAGGAGTCAGACCTTGGATGGATGTATTCAGTTGGAAATATAGATGGGTTGATGACAAGGTCAACTCAGGGATTTACTGCACCACATTGTAGTATTTAAAGGGCTCAAGGTCTGCAGAGACAACATGTACTTGCCATTCATAACTGTACTTCAAACATTGGTGAGTGATGAATGACACACATTTCAGGTCTCTAATATAGGGTCTACCTAGTAAGATATAGTAGGCCATTTCACCCTTGAAGACGTGGCATAATGTTGGGATGGTATTTTGTCCTACCAGAATAGGCAAGACTATGGTGCCAACCATTGAGCATATAATTTCATTAAATTCTTGGAGGGTATAGGTGGATGCAACAATATGGTATGCTAGAATCCCTAGATGTTTGAGAGCAGTCATGATGATGATCTTACTAGAGGAACTAGTATCAATAAAAACTCTCTTGTAGAGTGTTTAATTTACACATGCGATGATGTACAAGGGAGGATCCACAATGTCATTTGATACCATCTTGAGTTCATTCTCATGAAAGGTGATCACTGGTTTAGTGCATTGTCGAACATGCCCCATGAAATTGTTAACGAAGTTAGACTCTTAGGGTTTTATATCAATCGACTTGAGTATTTTCATGAGAGCTTCTCGATGAGGTGGAGATTGCTGAATAAGCTCATAGATGGAAATCCTAGCTAATGTTGTTCGTAGGCTCTAAGCAATATTTCTATTTATCATGACCACCGAATGAGGTGGAAGGTATTACATTGAATGTGGCGAAGACTATGATGTTGAAGGAATATCGCTTGAAGACATAGGTAGTGTGACTTGACTTGGTTAACGCTTATTCCTTCTCACAATGTTAACCATGTTGATGAACACTTGTTTAGAGGATGCTATATGGAGCTCATTTACTTGTGGTGCTAGATTTGCCTGCTCCTCATGAGTAGAAAATGGGTCTTTAAAACACCCATTTATTGATTATTTAGTGTAATAGGGTTATCGACCTAAAGATCATTCCTATCGATCATGTCATACACTAGGTTTTTAAACCTATAGAACATATGCACATCATGCCAATTCTACCTACGGTATTTAAATTATAGTTCTTCATGATATCCTTTGGGCTTTGGTGCATTTGGGTCAACAATTCAACTTTCAAGTAGATTGATTACCTTAGCTGCACAAATATGCTCAAATAAAGAGTCCATGGACTCTGTAATGGGTGTAAATTATTGCTTAGGGTGATGTTGTTGGTTTTGCCCTTGGTTTTTTTTATTCTCCTTTTTGTACTTTCTAGGTGTGGCCTAATAGTTAATAATCTAAGGTAGAGTTGGGTGCACAGGCCCTGAAATATTGATAGAAACTTGGTTTACTACCATTGGGTTTGGTTGCACCAGATTGTTCTTGGTGTTCTTTTTTTTGTAATTTGGTGTTTTCATTAACTAGGTTTTAACTGGGTCCCAACCCCAGATGTACAAAAAACCTTAACAGGTTGAGAGGAGCCGCTTCTGCATAATCCCATAGTAGAAACAAGATAAACTAGACATTCCCACGCAGGGGATAGTAAGAACAAAATTCCCACGCAGGGGATAGTAGCGCCGGTATTTAGGGAATACTTGCCCACGCAGGAGCAACTAAAGACCATCCTAATAACACCCATGAATAACAGCAAAAACCCTCGCAGGGGCCACCACTTGATCACCGTCATAACAAACAAACATAAATAGACATACAACAAAAACTATTGACATAACCCATAGGAGACAAAAAACAAAAACAAGAAACCTGGCCCGGGAAGCATACTTTAGAGTTCAACCTCTGGGGAGTCTTCTTTAGCATTCACTGCGTTCTGCTTCAAGTATTGCTTCATGGCCGAGGTGGTATTTTCAAAGGCCATGATGAAGCACTTCATGAACATCCTGGTTATCTTGTTGGAGATGCCAGAGTTGGGGTCTGAATTCCTGCTAATGTCCTCAGACACGTTAATGGGGGAATTTTGACTGGATTCAGCTTTAACCTTCTTAGTTCTGGAAGATCTACGAACCTGGGGGACCGTCTCCTCGACCTTGGCTTTGCGCTTACCCAAAGCCGCCTTCTTGCTGCTGGTGGGGAGAGACTTGGATGGAGTGGCTACAGACTGAGAGCCCCTCTTGGTAACAGGGGTTTGAAAGGCTCCATCACTCAAGGGCTCACTAGAAAGGGAATGAGCAGGACTATGGGCGGGGAGGGGGGATTGGGGGGGTGGACTACAAAGGGGTGGCTGCAATGGGTGGGTTAGAGGCGACATGGTGGTAGATGATGGTGAAAAGGCCCTAGTGAGTGGGCATTGAATGCTTCTTGCGAGCACCAAAAATAGATAGGTAAATAGAACAGTGGAGAAACATGGGGAGGTTCATGGGTTTGTAGCCATGAATGTGGTTGACCAGAGCCAGGTGAAAGCTAGACATGGGTTTCAATGGGTCATCGCAGGCCAAATATTGCATCAGGGGGACAATGACTATGGGCCATGGGGAGGGAAGGGATTCGCGCTCCAGAGACATGCCTGACCATTTAAAATCTTGATAGTTTGGGAACCCCTCCAGCTCTGGTTCCCAATTGTGCTTATCACGTCGGACCATACGACCAATGAGGGGTAAGCCAGAGACTTCAACGATTAGGGTAGGAGTAACCTTAAAATGGAGGTTCTTCACAATGACATGGCCATTCGACCACGTCCTAATGAAATCATCTGTAATGTCTGCTTTTGCACCTTTAAATTTTGACAAGAAGGAAAATAGTTTGTAGGCATGCAGATGGGAAGCCGACAGAGTGTCTAGCTGAAGGTTACTCGGCTCGAGGTAGGCCATGGTGGCGGGAGTAGGGGAAAAATGGAAGGTGGTGGGATGGCTCGACCAGAGGTTGGGGTGGCGGAGATGGATAACGTCGATTTGAAAGATGCGACGAGGACAAGATAAATAGGCTAAGGGTAGCTCAAGGGACATGTCGATCAATGTGGGATGGTGATAGGTGGGAAGGTGGTGGATAGGGCGAGGATGTTGGGGATTGGTGTAAAGCCTTGGAGTAATATCCACATGGGTAAAATTGAAAGACCTTAGGCACCCGATTACAACTAGAGTCGATAAAAAAATGTGTGGGAAACCAACAGCACACGTGGCATTGGGATTTTGCATAGAACTTTGGAAACCAACATTGTGAGGAGCAGAGGTCCACTCGGGAGCATCATGGTTGACAATGCCGACTGAGAGACCAATCATGAGGTGGTAAGAGAGAGTTCAAGATGGAGGCATCCCACAAAAGGTAGCGTGCTTCAAGACCTGCATCACCTTGATAAATGAAAACATAGGTTAGAGTGGAGGGGAATAAAAGCACTTGGCTTGCCTGTCCATAGCCGCGACGTGGGAGACACCTAGCGGAATGGAGTTGCACCACACCAAAAGAGGTGTTTGGGCGATGCCCATGTTGGTGAGCTTGTCAACAAGTCGATTGGCTTCGCGATACACATGGGCAGCTGTCACTTGGTGTTGCTGATCGATAATTTTCTTGCTTTCTTGAATCAGAGATCTAATGTTCCATGGGGGAATCTTATCGGTGTTGATGTAGCCAATGATGTTGAGGGAATCTCCTTCAATATGGAGATTGTTCCAGGTGTCCTTGATCAGGTGCATACTTCACCACAATGCCCATGCCTCAACGACGTTGTTTTTTTGGTGGTCTAAATTCTCCATGAATGCAAGAACAATCTCACCTTTGTGGTTCCTGAAAACTCCGCCCGCTCCTGCCAGACCGGGATTCCCTTTGGAAGCACCATCAAAATTGAGCTTCAGCCAGCCTTCTGAAGGGGGTTGCCACTGGGCCTTCAGCCTAGGATGGGGAGTGGGATGGGATAGGATGGGAATGGGAATGTTGAGGGAGTGAAGAATCTCAATTTCAACTCTGCAGATCGGGGAGCAAGACCACGGGAGGAGTTGGGAATTCTCGGTAGCATAGGAAATTGCTTTGGTAGCTATGGAGACAATGTCATTAGAAGTGGTGGAAAAGACTCTACGATTGCGCTCTAACAAAATTTTCCAAATAAGGTGGTGAAGGCAAATCTTCCATAGAAAGGCAACTTTGGAATTTTTGAAAGGGGCAGGCCATTGGATGAAGATATCCAGGAGGGATTTGGGGTGGGCCCACTGAATCTAGAACATGGAAAGCATGTGACTCAACCCTTCTTTAGCAAAATCACACTCCAATAAAATATGGCTAATAGATTCCCAGCTAGATAGACATAGGTGACACCTGTTGGGGACCGGGATGCCTCTCTTCATAATATTGTCGGTGGTGAGGACTTTATTTTGGATAGCGGTCCATGAAAAGAAACCTATCTTCGGGATGAGGCGTTTGACCCACACCAAACTAAAGGGAATAGTGGGAGTTTGGGGGTTGAGTAGGAGGGAATAGGCTATCTTGACTGAGAAATCCCCGCTATTAGTCCCTATCCAAATAGGGAGGTCTAGGGTGGCTATGGTGGGGATGATGGTGGTTCTCAGTAAATGTGATAAAGAAATTCTTGCTCTGGCTAGATGATCATTTTCGTTGCCAGTGGGAAAATTTTTCCAATTGCCTTGGCTATCAATGTAGTCCCTTACCTTGTTTCCCCATATTCTTTCAAGAACTGGTCTTAGGATGGAGATTTCAGGGATCTCCGCAAGGGGTTTGTCTTTCAACCATGTGTCATCCCAAAAATTGATCATTGTTCCCCTACCTAGCTACCACCGGGTGCCTCTGATGATAAGATATTTGGCTTGGATTACGACCTACCAGAAGGTAGATCCACTAGCAGGGACGTTATCATCCATCAGGGACAAGTGTTGGAGATATTTTCTTTGAACGATGGCCACCCATTCTGCCTTGTAGTTGGAGAAAAGCTTCCAAGCCTGCTTGGCAAGGAGAGCAAGGTTCATGTTGGCAGATCTTCTTAGCTCGAGGCCTCCCTAGGATTTTGGCTGGCAAACTCTATCCCAGCTAACAAGGTGATTTTTTTTTTCTTTTGGGCCTGACCACAAGAAGTTCTTCTGGATCTGTTTGATCTTGGAATGAATGAAAGCAGGAGCCTTAAATACTGACATGAAATAGACCGGGATGCTCTAGAGGATGGCCATAGCGAGGGTTGCCTTAGCTTCCTAGGAAAGGAGGGCACCCTTCCATCCTGCAAGTTTGTGCTTGATCCTGTCGATGACATTATCCCACATGGATTATTTCAAGCTTTTGATGAATAGGGGGAGACCCAGGTAGGAGGTAGGGAGATCAGCTATGCTGCACTGAAGGATGCGAGCAATCTTCCACTGTCTACTATCGGGGGTGTTGAGAAAAAAACATTTACTTTTGAGATAGTTGATTTCCTACCCAGCTGCTAAGGCATAGGTATCAAGAATACCCTTTATGGATTTGGCTTGAAGAACAGAGGCTAGGGTAGCGATAATAGTATCATCTATGAATTGTTGGTGGGACAGGGGAGGGGAATTAGACGAGGCTTTAATCCCGAACACACACCCAAAAACATAGGCATATTTGAAAGCTCTATCGAGGGATTCAACAAGAATGATGAAGAGGGAGGGGGATAGGGGATCTCCCTGTCTAATGCCTCTATGGCTAGGAAAATAACCTACAACAGATCCATTAACTAGAATGGAGAACTAGGGTGATGTGATGCATCCCTTGATGAGTTCGATCCAGTATTTGTGAAACTTGAACCTGGATAGGACCTTTAAGAGGAAATCCCTGTCTACCCTGTCAAAAGCTTTGCTGATGTCCAACTTCAAGAACATGGCCGCATTTTTGTTGCACATGGTAGAATGAAGGGTTTCATGAAGCGATATGATGTTGTCTATGATGGATCTACCTTCCACTGAACTACCTTGGCAGGGATCTATAATGATAGGAAGGATTCCCTTCAGCCTGATAGCTAGGGATTTGGTTAGAATCTTGTAAATGATGTTGCATAAGCTTATTGGCCTGAAATCTATCATGGATCTGCATTGAGGGGTTTTAGGGATCAAGGCAATGAAAGTGGAGTTTGTCCCTCTCGGGATGATCTTGGTACGTTGGAGCTCGATGATAGCGTTGCAGATATCTTTCCCCACAATGTCCTAGAAGGTTTGAAAAAATTGAGGGGGGAACCCATATGGCCCAGGTGCCTTATCAGCTTTCATGGAGAACAGGGCAGCCCTGATTTCTTTCTTAGAGAAGGGTTGGATCAGGGATGAATTCATCTCAGGGGTGACCAGGGGGGAATATTCTACAGGAGGGCTTCTTGGGCTTCTAGGTGAATGGGGGGAAGTTCCCATCATGTTGCTGAAGTAGGAAGACGCTTCTTCTCTGATCTTGAAGATATCCCAAGATACTGAACCATCAGACAGGGTGAGCTCTCTGATTTTGTTTGAACTTCTATTTCATAGGGTAGAGGCATGGAAGAACCTTGTGTTTGCATCACCATATTTAAGCCAGAGGGCTCAAGATTTTTGATGCCAGTAAGTTTCTTCTTTGGCCAATATGTTATGGTACTCCGATAGGAGCTGTCTCTCCTCTTCCCGTAGTTGGGGAGTCCACTGATCATGTTGAATCTGTTGCTCCAGGGATTTGAGTTTGCATAGGGTCCACTCTTTGTTCTCAAAAATGTTCCCAAACACTTCCTTGTTCTAGGTTTTGAGGCTTTCTTTGACTGATTTTAGCTTTTGGGATACCTGGGCTATAGCAGATCCCGAGCAGGGGATCCTCCACCATTCAAATTTTTTTGCTTCAGATCAGGGTGTTGGATCCACATATTTTTGAATCTGAAGGGAGTTTTGAAGGATGGGGCCCTATTGGATTCAAGGAGAAGAGGGGAATGGTCAGACCCAATTCTGGGGAGAGAGGTGAGAGAGGTATCTCCAAAGATTGGAATGGCCTGTTGGGATAGGAAAAAATGGTCTAGCTTAACCTGAATGTGATCTGGGCCTGCTCTTTTGTTGCTCCAAGTGAATTGGCAACCTTTGATCTGAATGTCCATAAGCTCATTCTCCATGACAAAATCTTGGAAATCGAGGATGCTTTTGGAGGGAGTAGAGACGTCGCCTTTCTTATCAGAAGGAAAGAGGGGGGAATTGAAGTCACCTGCTAGCATCCAGGGAAGGTTGGAGAAGGCATCCTTCATGTGGGATAGGGATCTCCAAAGAGTGCATCTTTCAAGGGGATTGTTGGGGGCATAGATGTTGGATAGCACCCATGTGAACTGATTAGCTTTACAAAAAAAGACCATATTCAAAGTTCTATTAGAAGAAGAAATCACCCTGCCTTCGACTTGTTCTGGGTCCCATAAGCATAGAAGACCCCCAAAAGATCCCTCGACAGGGGAAGAGGCCCACTGACAGTTTTTCCACACTGACTGGGCTATGTTGTGGGTTCTAGCAGCATCAACTTTTGTTTCTTGTAACATGAGAATGGTAGGTTTGTGGTCCTTCCTGATGGTTCGAGCTAATATCTATTTGCCCAAGCTGTTAAGACCTCTGATATTCCAAGAGAGGATCTTCATCTAGAAACTTTGGTGGGTTTCTTGCCTCCCTTGCTTGGTAATGGGGGAGGTTTGGGATTCTTAGCTTCGTCCATGGACTGATTGAACAAGTCTAGGAAAAGGGTTGTTTGCACTCCGTTCACAACTTGAAATTCAATGTCTTTTTTTATTTGCTCAGAAATGGTGGGTCTGCCTCTTTTATTTTCACCTCCTATGTCAACAAGGCCTTTTTTTCTTCTTGTGATGATGGAGCTAGAGTCCGTTCTAGGTCGAGTGGGACTGGTAGCATCCTCGAGGGAATCAAAATAGGATTTGGTTGGGGATGGGGGGTCAGCCTAGGGGGGAATGGGGGAATCATCACCTCGGGAGGAAGGGCTTGGGATGGGGTTGCAAGGTGGAAATGGGAGGGGGAGGGGGTGCGTCTGGGAGGTCGGATGGCCAAAAATGGAAGGGGAGGGGTGGGGATGAGGAAGCGGGAAAGGGGGGGATGAGCAGATTCGGGGAAAAGAACTTCATCATTGGAGACAGACAGAGGTCCAAATCTATTAGGGAAAGCAAACATAGAACATACCTGATCCAAAATAGAAGAAGGTTGGTTGATGAGGGGATCCTGGTAGGTGACTTGCTTCCCTTTGTTTTCTTTCTCCCACCTGTTACCCGAGGGGGCCTTGGATATTTCATTGTAAGTTCCCAGTTGGGTGTTCTTATTGTGGGGAGGGGGATTCTTGGAGCTCGGTTCTTCCTTTGGGGGTCTCAAATAAGGGCATTGGGACTTAATATGTCCTTGGGATTGGAATTTGATGCAAATGCCAGCTTATTTTCATATTTGATTGCCTAGCACCACTGGAAGTCCCCATAGATGAGGTTGAGACGGGTTGGGAGCTGGGAGGCTAGGTTCGTAGTTACACAGATTCTAGCACAGGCCATGCATGTGTGAGATTTCATTGCAGGGTCAAGGGCAACAAGATCCCCAATGTATCCATCGATCCCACGCAGAATATCTTCATGGCAGAACTAGATGGGGAGATTCGAAAGCCGAACCCATATGGGGGCTACATTGATGTCTTGGGTTTGGGGATTGAAATCCTGCTCCCATTTTCTGAGGAATAAGCTCTTTCTACCATAAAACCATGACCCTCATGTGAGGATTTGGGTATAGTCATTCTGGTTATTTAACTGGATCAGGAAAAACCCTCTGGATAGGGCTACCAACTGGAAGCTTCCCATTGTTCACCATTTGAAACCGACCCATATTCTTATGGATTCCATGTCGGGTCTACCCCCTACAAATTTCCCCACAAGGGATAGGGATTCGAGGGTAAGCTTATCTGCCATACGAGAAACTGGGATAACAAGGTTTTCCCTAGAGGCGACTAGAGGGGGAAGGGTCTCAGTCCTAGAAGAGCTAGGGTTAGGAGATCCCATCACCTTCTCATGGTAAGATTGTGGAGCTGCGTCCTGTGCAGGAGTTTTTCTTAAGGGGAAGGGAGGAACAAACCCTTCTGCCCATGGTCTCTCTAGCCTTTCCTTCCCACCAGGGTCTAGGTCAGGACCTTTGGGATCATCTACTGCATCCTAGGGGGGAATCTTCCTTTATTCCAAATCCCCTGCTAGGGTTTGTGGAATCCCACTTGAAATCACCAGAGTTTTTGAGGTCATTATTGGTGTCACCATCTCATCCATTCTTGGTGTTCTTAGTCCATTCCTTCTTGCAGAGTTCCACAATTTTCCCTCTTGAATTTTAATGTCTTTGATTGTTCTAGCATGTACTAGAGAATATTCAAGAGTTGGGTACTGTTGGAGTTGCAACAACAAGGAAATTGGTTTCAAGTAGCTCTTGGCAAACATTTAAGTTAGCTCAGACGTGGGGAGTAAGTATGGTAGCTTGGCAAGAATATCTCACCATATATTGCCATAGTTTGTGATTGACACATCATCAAAATATTTTAACCCTGTGAGGTCAATTAAAGTTACCTTTCGCTTGGTGTTGAAGGTGAAGTGCTCCAAGAATACATCTGTGAACTTCTCAAAGTTATAGATGTTATGCTTCAGGAGTTGGTTGTACCATTCTATGGTAGGGCTAGATAGGATAAGTATAAATTTTCTCAAAATCAAGGCATCATTTTTTTGGATGCAGAAGCAGTGGTTCAGAAATCTGGTGACATGCTCCCGTGCATCCTCCTCTCCTTTAAATGTATCTAGATAGGGTATATTTAAATGTTCTAGATAGGGAGGGGAAGGCATTGACAGGTGAAGTGTTTGATTGTGAATCTAATGCAAAGTGGGCTTCTGAGCCCCAAACCCAGAGGTCTTATACTCTATTGATTCCATGCATTATAGCAATGGTCTATATGCATTAGAGGATTTTATCTCCTCTTCTTTGATTTGACCCTATGGGGGAGGGTGAGGAACATCAGGTCTATTACGTGGTGGTTGAATGTCATCCAAACAACCTCCATTAGATGCTTCAATATATTCCAATTTTGGTTCATTCTCATTGTAGGCCCCATAAGGTGTCTCTTGAACTGGCCTATAAAGATGGGTAAGTGCTTATGGAAGGCGGTCCATGTTTGGCTTGGGAGGCAAATCCTGATTATTCCTAGGAGGTTGATGAGGCAACATTTGGTTAGGATTGGGGGACCTATCTTGATTTAAAGTATATTGCCTCTAATGGACCTCCTGTCTATGGGTACTTGAGGTAGGAACCCTCTCATGTAAGGTCTTTTGAAATAGCTCATTTGTTTATTGTTCAATTCTTTCTTTCTCTAATTGATGCAGTCCAAGAATTTTTTATCATGCCAAAGATGCATGAATTGTGCTTGGTATTCAACATATCTTGTGAATACTTCATTTATTTGCTCTATCATGTGGGGACTAGGAGCCCTAGTAGTATCACCCTAAGGCCTATATCATTTTGGATGGTCTGAGATATCAATTATGAGCTTCCCTTGATCAAGGGTGGTTGTGTTCACTTGAGGTTTAGGCCTAGACAAGTGATATTTATACTCAATTGGTACAGAGGCACATCATACTTGCATGGCATAAGGTATCTAAGGATAATAAAATATTTCCTCGTGCCTTCCTTCATTTATGAGGAAGGAAAGGGATGATTTTTCTTGCCTTGAGTGATGAGTATCATACTCATCTTGGTACTTAGGTTGCTGTAACCTATTAGGGTAGTTTAACGCTAAATTTGGATCAATTAGCCCTACCCAATATGTGTAATCTTGCTCTTGCCCATAGGTTGGCATGGTAGACCTAGTAGGAACATAAATTCATGGTATTGCTATATCTAGTAGCACCTCAGTGCATGGTTTCCATTCTTAGAAGAAGACGTGTGAAGTGTCTAAATATTAGGAGTATGTTCCTATATTAGGATCAAAACCTATAGGGGTATCCCTTGCAGGGGTCCCTTCTAGGTGAAGTTCTTGACTAGCTATTCTAGTACTTGGGTGAGTAGGAGGCTACCAAGGAGGTATGACCATGTCCTTAGGGCTAAATCAAAGACGAATAGTGTCTCCTTGCCTACTCTCCATAGCATCCACCCTTGAATGGGATTGGTTGTGGGTGCACACCATTGCTATTCCCTACCAAACCCTAGGCGATTATCTCCTTTAAAAAATTCAATAATGCAGCACACAAGAATGGAAACATGTAATAAGATAAATGTTTATATATTTTAAAGATTTATGTGTGTTCCCTAAAGTTGTTTTTTATGATCATATTTGTTGTTTGCAAGAAGACCTTATGTCATGCATTTTGAGATTATTGGATGATATTATTTTGTTAAAGGGATTTCATATGTATACTCATAGCTCAAAAATCGGTAATGAAAGTTTGGTCATGTAAACCCACCAAAGTATGGAGATGAAGCCCATACCCGATCAAGGAGCACAGGTCCTACCAGTCCTCACCTAGTTCACCTGTAGTCAGCAATACACCTCTCTTAAGAGAAATACATGTTATATCCCACAGGCTATGATGGATCTTGGAGGCAACCTTGGATAGTAATTGGGTTCATATGATTTGATCCAACGGATGGAGATGAAGCCCACCGTCATTGGTCCTTGCTAGTGGTTGGTGATGAAATCCAACTCACTAGTATTTAAGTGGAATGTGGTGTGTGTGGTTCCTTTTATGCTTAAAGAAAGTGAAACAAGAGAGCACTCAATGAATCTTCACTAAATGCAAGAAAATAACATTTCACTTTTAGAAATGTTAGATAAAAGGTAAACCTACAAAATGCATGTCTTAAATGATAACCTACCTATTAGGTAGGTTACAAGCAATCAGACCACTCATATGCATTCCTATTTAATTTATTTCTATTTTTCTTCTTTTTTTGTTCTTTTTACAATTATAGGAAATTTAAATCTACCTTTCTACATTTCAAGCAAACAAAGGGGGCAAGAAAAACCAAATTTAAGCCATTTTGAATAGTAAAAATGCAAACTTAAGGTTTAGGCACTTACCTTGATAGACTAAGATCCTGCTATTTTTAGAATTTTGAGCAGAAAAACCTCTATTTTGTGGCCATATTGGGGTGGCATGGCTGAAAATTTTAGGGGCCATCCCTTCCTAGGATGGTTGTTGTGGTCATCCCTAGGTGTTCCAATTAGGAAACCAGGGATCGTTTCAGGTCAGAATGGCTAGTACCTGCAACATCCAAAGCATAGAAACAAGGTCAAAACTTGCAAAAATGAAATGGGATAGGGGTCCCACTGTGATTGCCACTATAGATCAGAAAAATAATGCACATAGCAAGGGAAAATGAGATGCATATATTGTTCTACTTTATCTAAGTACTACGAAAGTAACACTTTAAGCAAGCATAAAATGACAAGTATATGAAAGAAATGGGTGGGTCTCCTTATATTAATATAAATATCAAATATACGGTTACAAAATATCCCCTTGAGGGTTCTCAATTGATACACTCAATATAGTAATAAAAGGATCAAATCCTTTCAAGAATCCAAGGTGTGATTCCACTATCTTCCTCGCACTCACAATTGAAGGGAGTGGGCTTCTGTTGCTGCTGCAAAATGTTTTATAATTATGCTAACTTGCTGCTCCTTCCTCATATTCTATGATACCTAGATCTACACACAAGAAACTAAAATTTATTAATAGCATATGCGGATTAATATGAAACCGTGAAAGTGCATGCATCAATAAGCTTGAAATGGGAAAAATGCAATAGAATATTCAAAACTCATCCAAATGCTACAAAAATTGAGATTCATGCATATTATGTGCTATAGAAATGATCTAATTGAAAAAAATAAAGTAATTATGCTCATATTTGTGGTCATCCCAAGGTGAGCCATTTAGGGCTACAAAAAACAAAAATCATGATAACTAATCCAAAGCAGCTACAAATTGCACCAAATTTGAACAACAAGCATATAATCTAATATAGAATGGACCTATGTAAAAATAGTAACAAAATGGTGCTCCAATTTGTGGCCGTTCTAGGGTGCACAATTTGGGGGTCATCTTGGGGTGGGATGACCACCAAATCTAGTGGTTTCTACCACCAATTCCTCTAGGATTTGGTCCAAAACACTCTCAGGGGTATTGTCATAAAATTTTGGGATCTGATTCACTCAAATGGGTTGGTTTTGTAAAAAAATTATGCCTTTTGAATCACTTGAAAACCTCCTTCGCTAGGTAGAGATCTCAAGGGAAAATGCACAAAAGGATGGGGATAAATCTCGATAGCACTTCATTGCAAATATTGCAAAGACTCCTCTCCTCTAATTGGGTGGAAAATTGATCCACTTTATAGCACAATGGGGCCTATGGTCAAATGGGCATGTGAGGCCATGCAATAAATGTGGCACCATTTGTCCCAAATCTTTCCATGCATTGGAGCAGAAAGGAATCTCCCTTTTAGACCTCCAATTTGCAACTTGGCATGATATTTATGCACCCTCATGATAGCATGCTTGAATAGGTGGGATAAATGGTATTTTATGGGTGTCATTTGTCCCAATTTTGAATTTTTTTAGGTTAAAGACCATGGTCATCCCACCTAAGGATGACTGATGGTGGCCATCCTTGGGTGGTATAGCCATGAACTGTGGTTGTCCCATGGTGGGATGACCATGCCTACATGGCCCAAAACTTCCCAAAAGTGGGGTATAACCTCCAAAAAGTGGTTAGGACCACTATATAACCACTAAGGGTTGCCCAAGGGGGACATATGGTGTCTATTAGAACTTGTCTTGGTCATCTAATCAGATTGACATGATTTTAGTGTCTATAGACTATGTGCTGATGTTTTTAGCAAATGCTCATATGAATTGTAGTTTTATTAGCCAACGTGGGGTTCAGTGAAAACCTATATTCCAATAGGAGTGAGAAGCTCTCATAACCCCTAAATTCTCATGGCTTATCTGGGAAAAATGCAGTACTAATTTTTACTAGCTTTGACTGTATGCAAACAACTAAAATCTAAAAGCAGACTAAGATACTCCAAGCTCCTACCCTGCTTTATTTAGCTACTGATTGGAGATTTCTCAGTTCCCTTTGGATCAAGCTAGTCCTAAGGAAATAGGATACTCTCTACCAATGAGTAGCGAAAAATAAAGCTCTATTTCTTATTTGCACTTCAACTTGGGGCCTTCTCAATAGAATATTTTGGCTGGCTGAGAATGAGTACTATTTTTTTTAAATATCTGGACACCACTCTTGTTGGTGGAAGATTGACACTGCTTATTGGTGCCTTCCTCTAGGTGGGAATAAAGAACTATTGTACTGGGATAAATGTAGGCACTATCTTCCTGGTGGGAAGTAAGTGTATTTTTCTGCATTGTTGAATTCCTAGCAGGGCATGGGATGGTTATATCTATTATGGCTAGTTTAAGTCAACTACCTACAAATTGCAATTAGGTCTATGTCCTATAAAACTAAACACACAAAATTAGGAAAATAGGAATCGTAGAACCTATGCCTGATAGACCTAGGTTTCCCAAGCTGCCTATAGATTGCATTCAGGTCACGATTTCTTGCAAAGCAAAAAGAAAAATTGTGTTAATCATAATAGATTCCATGCTATTTTTTTAATTTGGGAAATAACTCCCAACCATAGGGAGGATTCACATAGTTCATTTTTTTTCACGTATCCTCATTTTTTTTACAATGAATGTGTGAACATTCATCAAAACTATTGGTATTGTGTGGGGTCTCCCCCATGCCAATGTCTAATCCAGTCTCGCAAATGTGAGGTGATTGTAAATGGATCCTATTGACTGTTACTTGAATATCATCTTGGCACTCTACTCTACTCTTGCTGTAGCATATCTAAATATGTTTACCATCTACTCAGGATGTAACAGTCATGCACTTTACAACAAAATTATCCCCAAGTTTCACAAAAATCTTGGACTGGAAGTCTTTCACTTGATTAGGGTTACTTAGTCTACCTTCAAGCACCTGTGTTGTCAAGGAATTCTCTGATCACTTCATCTATTTGGATTGGATGCCACACGATCAAGATAAAGAAGATGGTTCATATAGTACTTTTATGAACTCCACATATAAATCTCACTTTATGAAATCTTCATAGATAACTCCTTATTCATATACATCACACTTCATTTTGTCTTGCAAAACATAAAAAAACTAAACTAAAGGTTTTAAAGTAAGACGCTAAACTAATGACATTAAAATAAAATTTTAAACTTTTTTTTTGAACACTATGAACAGTGTTCATTGTGCTGCTAGTGGCAATGATGAAGATGTGTTATTCCCCATGCCTAAAACTAAACTAGGCTCTAAAAATCATCCATTTCTTCATCAACTAGTATGATATGTTGCAGCATGAGAAGAGCATGGCCTCAAAATTCTTCCAACTCATTGGAAAATTATGCAGGTTGATAAATGACTATTTTTATTAACATGGTGTAGCAGTATTCTAAAAAAATACGTGCTAGTTTCTAATTCACCTGGTCACCTTAAGTTCAAGTGAAGAGCATACTCCTGAAAATATGTTCTTTTTACATTTTGCATTTTTTCTCATTTTTTTCTACTACTAATGTCATCATTAAAATTTACCAATGTGTTGAGAACTGTTAAGCCTGTAATTCTTTTATCGTTAAAATTGGGCTTCCTAAGGTATAATTCCCTAATGGTTTCTATGTAAATAGACACATCCCTTATAGTTTAACAATAAAATATTTTCAACTATTTTATAATATCAAACGCAGGTTGTGTCATCTCTCTCTAATTTCATGAAACCATTGAGAATACAATGGAAATCCTTCATTGCCTAATTTTTCTAATTTTTCAACAACATGATTTATTTCTACTTCTACACTTAATATAGTACATTGGGTTCATTCCTAGATTTACCTAATAAGCTGGTAAATTTAAATTTTTGTCTATGGGATTTGGCTTTGGTTGTGTTGGCAACTATTTTGGCCTTGTAAAAAGGCCCTTTCTGGACTCATGCTTCTCAGGTATAGGATCTACAGGTAAGGTAATCTAAATGTAATTTTCAAACTTACAGACCTATGGATCATACACTACAGTTTTAACACTCCCCGACAACGATGCCAAAAATGGGCAAAACATTGGTTAATTTTCTATGATTTAATTCATTACCTCCATTTAATTGTCAACCCGGGACAGCTCGTAAAATTATGAGTGTCATGCACAGTATATGCTTATAGTGTGGGGAATGAATCCTTATGCACCTATTTAGTTTGGTGGGGGGTGTTTGTGCATTTTTATTTCAGCCAAACCAAATAAAATAAAGTGTAAAAAAATAAATAAATAAACTAAAACTAAAGCTGAAATTAAAATGCAGAAATAAAAGTACAAGAAATAAATTGTTGGCAATTTTGGGTACTTTGGGTACATTGCCTTTGCTCAAATGTATAAGTTGTCATTGATGTCAAGAAGCTCTTGAAGGAATTTGATTTAATGTCAAATAATTTGTTTTGATGAAGGTTACGGCATGACAAGTTCAAAGGTTATTCAGAGCATGGACAGTGAGTTTCCAAGAAGACCATAGTAGCCCTTTTTGCAAAAGATCAAAGAAAATGACAAGTAAGAAAAGTGTCGCGATATCGCGACATATACAGCAGACAAGAAAAATAGTCACGATTTCGCGACATGTTAGAGGAGAGAGAAAGAGCAGGAAAAATTGTCACGATTTCGTGACATGTTGGAAGAGAGAGAAGAAGCAGGGAAAACTATCACGATTTCGTGACATGTTGGAAGAGAGAAGAAGCAGGAAAAACTGTCACGATTTCGTGACATGTTGGCAGAGAAAGAGAGCAAGGTGGAAAGTGTCACGATTTCGTGACATGTCGCATTTTCGCGACTTGAAAAGAGCAGGAAGGCGAGAGAAGGAAAAGTGTCACGATTTTGTGACATATTGCAAGGAAGGTTGTACGGAGAAAAAGTGTCACGATTTCGCAACATACTGCGGAGAGAGAATCCAAATGAAAAAGTGTCATGATTTCACGACATAATGTAGAAGAGAGTCCGTAGTGTGAATTGTCACGATTTCACGACAAGTTCGAAGAGAGAAAGTAACACGAAATGTGTCACGATTTCATGACATGCTGCAGATGAAAATGTTCCAAGTAAGAACTATCACGATTTTGTCGACATGCAAAAAGAAAAGGTTTCAAGTAAGAGTTGAAAGAAGTCAGTTGTGAAGAAAAAGTTTATCGAGGTTGAAGAGAAAGCAAATAGATGCAGAAAGTGTCACGATTTCATGATTGAGATGGCAGTTCGGTTGGAGAAAGTGTCACGATTTCATGACAAAAATAGAATGCAGGTCTTCTATAGGAGAAGTGTCACGATTTCATGACAAAAGCAGAGAGGAAGGCTATGAAGACAGAAGTGTCACGATATCATAGAAGTAAAGACGAAGTCTAGAGGCAGAAGTGTCACGATTTCGTGACAAAAGCAGAAAGGAGGTCGATGAAGGGAGAAGTGTCGCGATATCATGACAAAAGCAAAGTTGATCTTCGACAAAGTCAAAGTGTCGTGATATCATGACAAGAGCTTAGTTGAAGTCGACAAAGGCTGAAGTGTCACGATATCATGACAAAAGCCAAAAGAAAGTGTATGGTTGCAAAGGTGTCACGATATCGTGACATGTATTTTCGTGGCAGAAGCTACAGAAGAGTTACAGAGGTAGTGAAGCCGACAAAGTCAAATTTTAGCCGACGAAGATTAGGGCTTGCAACCGATGAAGATTAGGGTTTGCATTTGTTATAACAGTCGACTAAGATTAAAGTTTTCATCATGAAAATTTTGTTATAAAAGGAGGGCTATTTGGAGAGTTGAAGTGGAATGGATGTGTTGTTGAAGTGCGACGTTCGTAGATAGTGCGTAGAGCAAGAAGTTCGATCATCGAGAGCAGAGTGCGAAATTTGATCGTAGTGTGCAGAGTGCATTTCGTCGAATCATTCTAAGTGTGAAAGATCACAAAGGAAGCAGAGTGTGCGAAGACGGTGTCGCTGTGATTGCGTAGAGGTGCAAAGGTTGAAGTTCGATCAAGTGCGGCTATGATTGCGCAAAGAGAGCAGAGGGCGTAGAGAGCACAAAGGGCAAAGATGAATGTGGAGTGCTGCTGCTTGAGGACAGAGGTGCATTGGTTCTTTGAGAAGAACCTGAGAACAGATTTGGTTGTTGAGCTGCTGTGGACGTGATCATAGAAGGCAGAGGTCTCTTAGGCTAAGCATTGAGGACAGGAGGTCTTCGGTGGAAAGGAGTTCCACGTGCTGGCAAGAGGTAGAGGCAGTTGATCTTCTGAGGGATCATTTCCGGAGCGAGAGGGGAAGGTATCTCCTTTGAGCGAGAGGCTCATAAATTTTGATTGGGGGAAGGTATCTCCTTTGAGCGAGAGGCTCATAAATTCTGATTGGGGGAAGGTATCTCCTTTGAGCCGAGGCTCATAAACATTGTAATTGGGAAGGATTCCCAAAGAACTTTGAGATAACTTTTAGAGAAAAGTTTTGTGGACGTAGCCCGACCATTACGGGTGAACCACGTTAAAATTGATGTCACTTTGTGGATGATTTTGTGCATTGCTTTGATATTGCTTTGGGTATATTGCTTTACTATTTTGAAATATAAAGGAAAAAGTAAAAAGAGGTCTTATACTGTTCACCCCCCCTCTCGGTATAAGCTTGTGTTCTTCAATTGGTATCAGAGCAGGTGCCTTTGAAAAGTTTAACGGCTTGAAGGAAAAGCTAGTAAAGAACACAATGGATTATTCAAGTGGCAATGCAGCACCTATTCTTGATGGGTCAGATTTTGGTCTTTGGAGTGCAAGGATGAAGGTTCATCTAATGGCACTTGGTAATGAGGTATGGGAAGTAATTGAGGATGAGTACACTATTCCTGTACATGGTCCAAATACTAAAGAAGAAAGGCTCCTACATCACAGCAATTCAAAAGCAATGAATGCAATCCTGAAAGGCTTACAGAAAGCAGATCTCACCAAAGTGATTCACTGCAAGACAACTAGTGAAATGTGGAAACAGTTGCAGGTGGTTCATACGGGTGATACAAATGTCAGAAAGGCCAAGTTGAGACACTTCAAAGGTATGTTTGAACAACTCAAGATGAATGATGATGAAAATATTAGTGACTACATGCTTCGTATGGATGAGGTTGTTAACTCCATGAAAGACTTAGGTCTTGAGCTTGCTGAAAATGATGTTTGTGATAAGATTTTAAGATCTCTTCCGAATAGATTTAGTGAAAATATTTTTGCTATTGAGGAAGCTAAAGATTTGGATAAGTTGAAAAAGGATGAGCTCCATAGTATACTTGCAGCATTTGAGTTGAGAACTCAAGTGAAGGTTGATGTCAAGAAAGAGGCGACTTTCAAGGCTACCAAGAAATCCAAGGGTAAACAACTTCAAGAGAGTGATGAGTCTTCTAGTGATGAAGAGGCATATTACAACAAGAAAGGCAAGTTCTCTAGAAAGCACAAAAGCATGAAAAATATAAGATGTTTCAATTGTGGAAAGTTTGGTCATTATGCTACTGATTGTACTTGTTCCCAAGAATGAAAGTGATGAAGATAAACAAGATTCTAAGAGCAAGGATTCTGAAAAGCACAAGCATCACAGGAAGAACAAAGATGAGCACAACAATCAAGGAAAGAGGTATTCTCACAAGCACAAGAAGAGTTTCTACCTAGACAAAGCAAGTAAGTGTTCTAGTAGTGATAGTGAAAGTTCTTCAAGTGATGATGAAAATGAGATGTTGTTCATATCAGAAAAAGAGGAAGAACCGAAACATAGATTCATTATCATGAAATGTCTTAGATGTGGAAATTTTGGTCACCTTGAGGATGATTGTACAAATAATGATTTGATTTCTAGTATGTATGAGGATGCTTCAGAAAACTATAAGGAAGATGCTTGTATGGTTTTTGAAAAAGGTAGCACCTCTAGTGATAAGAAATCTGAAAAAGGCTTTGATGATTCAGAAAGCAAACAAATAAAGGATCTTGAAAGTGAACTTACTAACGCTCTTAGTGCTTTGAAAAAGGAAAGAAAGAAGAATGCTAGACTCAAGGATAAGTTAGATGAATGTTGTATGGAGAGAGATGATCTTATAGAAAGTCTTGACTTCTCTATGGCTAAGACACAAGAACTCAAGGATGAGTTAGAGTCTAAGGTTCTTGAGTATAGTGAGTTAGAACAGAAAATGGCTTCTTTGAAAGAGGAAACTAAAGAGTACAAGGATAAGCTTTACAGGTTTCAAGATAGCTCCAAAAAGGTTAAGTCACTCATCAAAGGTCAAAGAAAGACAACAGATAAAACAGGCCTTGGTTTTGTTAAGCCACACAAGGAACAAGTTGGAGAGTCTAGTAAGAGACTCCAAAAGGAAGAGAGTTCTGATGAGGAAAGTATTTCAGATCATGAGTTCTTGAATGATAGATGCGCAGAAATAGAAAACAGAATTCAGGATGAGAAGAAGAAGTTTTCAGGACCCAAGAGGTCAAATAAAGGAAAATTTCAAGGCAGATGTTTTGCGTGTCACAGGTTTGGTCACATGGCTTCGCATTGCATGACTCAAGTAAGGAAGGTAAATGACAGTTTCAGAGGTGGTAATTTCTTTCAAGGGTATTGCTACTCTTGTAAATAGTTTGGGCATAAGGCAATTTTTTGCAAGGCTAATAACAAGAACAGGGTTAGTCAGAACAGGCGGATTCAAAGAACAGGTATGCCTAAAAGAAATAACATTGTTACTTGTTATAAGTGCAACAATGAAGGTCACACAACTAGACAGTGTAGAGCTGAACTTCCAAGGTACAGGAATAGGAACAGTGGTATGAACAGGTCCAAGGATCAAGGCATGGATAAGAACAGGAATGATAACAGGAACAGGAACAGTGACAAGAACAGGAACAGGAATATGGACAAAGAGTTCAAGAGAAGGCCCGACAAGGAAGTGATAGACGCTGATGATGATCAGTGCCTAATGGGAGTTTTACTCCCACCCAAGAATTAATCACCTCATCGGGAGGTGGGGGAGGGACTAAGCTAAGAGGCTCATTCTTAGTCCCGAGCCCCAAAGGTGACCCTTTGCCATTGATGACAAAGGGGGAGAGATATGAGTAAGGGGGAGAGCTTCAAAGTGAAGAGGAGAGCTTCAAGTTCGGGGGAGCAAAACTTCAAAGGAAGATTCTCAGTTGTTAGCACAGTTGGTTTCAGTTTTGGCTCTTGAGAAGTGTTTTTAGTAAAGGTTTGCCATCAATGACAAAGGGGGAGATTGTTGGCAATTTTGGGTACTTTGGGTACATTGCCTTTGCTCAAATGTATAAGTTGTCATTGATGTCAAGAAGCTCTTGAAGGAATTTGATTTAATGTCAAATAATTTGTTTTGATGAAGGTTACGGCATGACAAGTTCAAAGGTTATTCAGAGCATGGACAGTGAGTTTCCAAGAAGACCATAGTAGCCCTTTTGCAAAAGATCAAAGAAAATGACAAGTAAGAAAAGTGTCGCGATATCGCGACATATACGAGGCAAGAAAAATAGTCACGATTTCGTGACATGTTAGAGGAGAGAGAAAGAGTTGGAAAAACTGTCACGATTTCGTGACATGTTGGAAGAGAGAGAAGAAGCAGGAAAAACTATCGCGATTTCGTGACATGTTGGAAGAGAAAAAGGCAAGTGGAAAAACTGTCACGATTTCGTCGACATGTTGGCAGAGAAAGAGAGCAAGGTGGAAAGTGTCACGATTTCGCGACATGTCGCATTTTGCGACTTGAAAAGAGTAGGAAGGCAGAGAAGGAAAAGTGTCACGATTTCGTGACATATTGCAAGGAAGGTTGTACGGACGAAAAAGTGTCACGATTTCATGACATATTGTGGAGAGAGAGCAAAGGGGATAGTGTGAATTGTCATGATTTCATGACAAGTTTGAAGAGAGAGAAAGTAACAAAATGTGTCACGATTTCATGACATGCTGCAGATGAAAATGTTCCAAGTAAGAACTATCACGATTTCGTGACATGTAGCAAAGGAAAGGTTTCAAAGTAAGAAATGTCACGATTTCATGACATGTTGAAGAGAAAGTATACAGATGTAGAAAGTGTCACGATTTCACAGGTTGAAGAGAAAGCAAATAGATGCAGAAAGTGTCACGATTTCGTGACAGATTGAGATGGCAGCGTTCGGTTGGAGAAAGTGTCATGATTTCATGACAGAAATAGAATGCAGGTCTTCTATAGGAGAAGTGTCATGATTTCATGACAAAAGCAGAGAGGAAGGCTATGAAGACAGAAGTGTCACGATATCACGATAAGTAAAGACGAAGTGCTTAGAGGCGAAGTGTCACGATTTCATGACAAAAGTAGAAAGGAGGTCGACGAAGGGAGAAGTGTCATGATATCATGACAAAAGCAAAGTTGATGCTGACAAAGTCAGGTGTCACGATATCGCGACAAGAGCTTAGTTGAAGTCGACAAAGGCTGAAGTGTCACGATATCATGACAAAAGCCAAAAGAAAGTGTACGGTTGCAAAGGTGTCATGATATCGTGACATGTTGTATTTTCACGGTAGAAGCTACAGAAGAGTTACAGAGGCAGTGAAGCCGACAAAGTCAAATTTTAGCCGACGAAGATTAGGGCTTGCGACGAAGATTAGGGTTTGCATTTGTTATAACAGCCGACTAAGATTAAAGTTTTCATCATGAAAATTTTGTTATAAAAGGAGGGCTGTTTGGAGAGTTGAAGAGTGAATGGATGTGTTGTTGAAGTGCGACGTTCGTAGATAGTGCGCAGAGCAAGAAGTTCGATCACCGAGAGCAGAGTGCAAAATTCGATCGTAGTGTGCAGAGTGCATTTCGTCGAATCATTCTAAGTGTGAAAGATCGCAAAGGAAGCAGAGTGTGCGAAGACGGTGTCATTGTGATTGCGTAGAGGTGCAAAGGTTGAAGTTCGATCAAGTGCGGCTGTGATTGCGCAAAGAGAGCAGAGGGCGTAGAGAGCACAAAGGGCAAAGATGAATGCGGAGTGCTGCTGCTTGAGGACAGAGGTGCATTGGTTCTTTGAGAAGAACCTGAGAACAGATTTGGTTGTTGAGCTGCTATGGACGTGATCATAGAAGGCAGAGGTCTCTTAGGCTAAGCATTGAGGATAGGAGGTCTTCGGTGGAAAGGAGTTCCACGTGCTGGCAAGAGGTAGAGGCAGTTGATCTTCTGAGGGATCATTTCCAGAGCAGAGGGGAAGGTATCTCCTTTGAGCAGAGGCTCATAAATTCTGATTGGGGGAAGGTATCTCCTTTGAGCCGAGGCTCATAAACATTGTAATTGGGAAGGATTCCCAAAGAACTTTGAGATAACTTTTAGAGAAAAGTTTTGTGGACGTAGCCCGACCATTCCGGGTGAACCACGTTAAAATTGATGTCACTTTGTGGATGATTTTGTGCATTGCTTTGATATTGCTTTGGGTATATTGCTTTACTATTTTGAAATATAAAGGAAAAAGTAAAAAGAGGTCTTATACTGTTCACCCCCCCCTCTCAGTATAAGCTTGTGTTCTTCATAAATGTGTAGGAAAATAAACACAACTAAATTAAAATAAAACAGAAAATAAAATAGGAAACTAATCTATTGAAAATAAATAATAGAAATTAAAATGGGGAGGACTACTGTAGAGAGTGGGCCCAGGCTCCAGTAGGTAGTCCGCTCGGTTAATTACATAAAGATTACTTTTAGAAAAATAAGAGTATTTGCAACTCTGTAGAATAAAATAAAATAGAATTATTCCATTGAATATGTAAAATAATCCTCTTTGTATTCATCTGGCCTATGTTCTTATATAAAATGTAGCCAGATCTTGTTACAATAATATATTTATCTATTTTTAATCACCTAACGTGATTTGTTACAATACATTTATACACATATATTATTCTCCTATTTAAAAGCATGTTCATTCACCAAAAGGATAAATATAGTAATCCTTAGGTGTACATAACAATCTAATCCTAAAAATAATGCTTTAAAAGCTTACATGGTCAATCGATCAATCGATCAACTTTTAATAATTAGAATAAAAGTGTTTTATTCTATTATAATCATAAAAATCTAATATGCATAAGAATACAAATATTTCTCCTTTATCTTTTGTGCAACAACCTTCTTCAAACTTGTATGGTCAATTGGTCAATCGATCAATGTTGATTTTGTCAACCGATCAACATTGACTTGGTCATAGGTCTGGAGTCAGGTGCTACAAGACAAGTCAAGAATCAAGCATTGGAGATAGTTCAAGAGTTAGGCACTGGGAGATAGATCAAGATTTAGGCACTAGGAAAGGTCAAGAGTCAGGTACCAAGAATATTCAAGAGTTGGACGCTACCAATAGTCAGGATTTGGGTGTCACCTTCACCATTTGCCACTATTATTTTCAAGATGTATTCATGCATTGCCAAGTCCAAATGGGATGTAGACTCAAAAAAACCATATTAGTAGCAAAAACCTGCATTTACACATATTTTCCACTAAAAACACTAGTCAAGCATAATACTTCATTTTCTATCAATTATATGCAAAAGCTATATAAAAATATATTTCAAATTCTAATTAAACCAATAATGATGCCCTTAAAAGTGTATGTAAAATGAGCATTTTTTATGCTCATCAAAAGGGAGATGGAATCTAGATAGTATTATAGTAGCTCATGAAGTAATACATTTAGCAACTTTTAAAATAAAAAAAAGAGCAATGATTTTAAAGAACACAAGCTTATACTGAGAGGGGGGTGAACAGTATAAGACCACTTTTTATTTTTCTTTCCCAAACAATAATATTTAATATTATCAATAGCTATTTTTCAAAAAAAATATTATCAATGGCAATATCAATAGTATTAACCAAAGTAATGCACAAATTATCACACACAATAAAGACACCAATTTAACGTGGTTCACCCAATGTGGGCTACTCCACGAAGAAAATATTTTACTAAAATTTTCTCAATAAGTCTGTTGGGAAACCTTTCCCTATTACCATGTTTATGGAACTTTGTCCAAAGGAGACACCAATCCCCTAATCAAGTTCATGGATCTCTATCCATAGGAGAACTCCTCCTCTGCTCTGGTTGGTGATCTTCTAGAAGAACGGTTGCCTCCACTGCACTGGCTTATGGATCTCTATCCACTGAAGACTCCTACCCTCACTTGGAAGACCTTTATTCACTACCCTGGCTAATGGACCTCTATACACTGGAGATTGTCATCCTCTATACTCTATCACCTCCAAAGCTTACTCTCGGATCTATCTCAAATCTACACTAAACATAGTCCTTCGGTCTACCACAAATCTGCTCAATATCTATCCTCAAATATACACTAAACACATTCCTTAGTTCCAACACAAATCTGCTCAATCTCTGTCCTCAAGCCTTAACACAAAGCTTGACTCAGTTACAAATCAACTTTGCTAGATATACCCCAAATCTTAACCCAAGGTTTGAACAAATCAATCAATCAACTCTGATCTCAATTCTTCTCAAAGACTTATCTCAAATCTGCATTGTAAGCTTCCACAAAAGCTCACACTAATCTATGCACAAGTCACTTCTAGAACTTGTCCAATTTGCTCAATAAGTCTTCACCAAGACTTGCCTCAAATATTCTCAAAAAGTCCTCACTAGAACTTGTCTAATATTCTCCACAAGTCTTCATCAATAATTACCTCAAATATGCCCAATAAGTCCTCATTAGAACTTATCCAATATCATAGAAACATATAGAGAATTTTTAGAGACTCAATATGTTTCACACTCAAAAAAATGCTCAATCACTTTCAATCTCTCTCTCTTTTTTACCATAGAAACATATAGATAATTGTTAGAGACTCAATATGTTTCACTCACAACAATGCTCAATCACTTTCAATCTCTTTCTCAAATCAATTTAGAATATAGAACAATTTGTTTCACAAAAATTGAACTATCACTTCAACACTTCCACTTGAATAGGCTCAATCAACTCCACTCAATCAATCACTCAATGAAAAACTCCTTGCTTACAAACCCTAGTCCAAGCATATGAACACTCACTCAATTATTTCCAAAAATGCTTATCAAACAATCTCACATAACAATGATACTCATGATCTTGCACAAACCCTAGTTTCAATATAGTTCTCAACTTCACATAAAAATGATACTCATGATCTTGCACAAACCCTAATCATGCATATGAAGGTTCATTCAATGTTTCCACCAATGCTTATCAAACAAGGTTTTTATCATTAAGTTTCACTCAATAAACCTTTAACTCTCAAACTCAACAATGCTTATAAAACAACCCTTTTCTCTCCAATTTAGCATTCACAACATCCAACAATCACTCACAAAGAAGATGTGGCCATAACTTTTTTTTGATGAATAATTTACCTTAAAAACCTGTCTCAATCACAATTACTCTTTTGCCAATATTTAAGGGTTAGGTAGAAAAAACCTTCTCAAAACTTCATTCAATAACTCCCTCACAAATTATTCTCACCATACAAAACATTAGATCTCAATTACACCTTATTACTCCTTTCAACTAAAACATGATAAGACTTTTTTAAAATAACATTATAACTTATATAAAGCCTTATACTCCTTTCAACACTTTAATCACAAAAATCACAATATAAAATTCAATTTTCATAAACCTTATACCTCCCTAAAATCTCATGCCAAGAAAACCTTAGGAAAAAAATTAAATACCTTTTTCCCTTGGTGGGAATCAAACCCATGTTGTGTTCCCACTAGTGCCCTATCCGCGGCTTCAACTACCACATGAACTAGGTGCTCATGTGGGACCTAAGTGTACCTGCACACACTTATTCCCTACACTGCCACCAAAACCTTTTAAAACCAAAAGCTTTCTCCTTTCGCAGCTGCAAAGTCTCAAACCCAAGATCTCCCCTTTACTGAAATGTAGTACCCAAGACAATCACCGTCTAGCCTAGCCACTTGGATGGTTCTATGAATTTAGCACCACTTCCCTTTATTCCTTTCTCTTCCTCAAATTTAGTGTTATGCACACTTCTTCTCCCTTTTGCGTTCGATCGACGAGCACAACCAAGAACACATGATTTTTGAAATTACAATTAAGCCTTTGATTAAGGCTATATTAATATGCCTTTCAAGGCATTTGCCTTCACGTCGATGGATAGAGAAATTAGACTTTGCATTTCGAAAATAATATTTTAATTATAATTATTTAAATTCAAAATGAATGTAAATATTATAAGTAAATATTTAAATGTCTTTTGGGCCTTTTCAAATAAAATAAAATATAAACTTCCTTAGGTTTTTAGGGGAACCTTTTGCCATTATCACCTTAGAAAAATAACCTTATTATTTTCTTTCAACCACCATGGAATGGAGATATCTTTTCAACCCTTTTCTTTTGCCCAAATAGTAATATATTGTTATCCTTCTTGCTTCTCTTTTGATGCTTCAGCCATATAATATTTAAACTAAATATTATATCCTTACCTCTTATAAAATCAACGATGAACCATTTTGTTAACATTCTTTTGAAATTTTATTAGTATTCCTTTGACATCAATGGCAACAAATCCTTCTCATATTTCCAACAAATATTAAAACTTTATATAAATAAAGACTATGAAAGGGTTAAATGGGATTTTTTTGTAATACTTGAAATGTTTAGATTTTGAAAGTGTAGTGATTCCTCAGTACTCATTTACACCTAAGGCAAAGCCCCAATCATAGCCAATTGAAACATCTTATCTTGAAAAAGAGGAAGTTGAGATAATTCCCAATAATCAAAACTTGTGTGAAATTTTATTTAGAGAAAAGTATCGACAGATGAAGTGATAAAGAGATAGCACTAAGGGACATTTTATTTCAAATTAGTAATGATATTAAAGGTTTTACAATCCATGATGAAGTGCCAAAAACAAAATTCTTGATCAATCTATAATATGATCTTAGATTATGAAAAATCAAGGGTGCACCAAAAATTCAAGTGGATACCAATGCCACCATGATCAAGTCAAAGTCATGTTGAGTTATGATAGCGGTAGGTGACTTAAGTTAATGGTTTTTCAATTGAGAAAATAAATACCACCTACCAGAAGACATATTGACTAAATGGTTTACAAATTTTTTTAAGACAAGTATGTTGATGATAGTCTCAAACCTGATAGCTATTATGATCAAATGGTACTTCATTCAATGTCTAAGATCCCTAGGATAAGTAGTGAGGATTGTTAAATCCACTTATAGATAGTTTTAGAGGGAAATTTTCCCTATTGTAATCTTTAAATAGCATTAGCATAGATTGTAGAAGGATTGATAAATTTATATTTATATCCTCTTCTAAGCTTTCCCTTCATTTTATTTCTATAGAGTAGTTGGAACCTGAGTGACTTATGGGCAAATCGAACCCATGCTAATAGCACAATCTTTGTAAAATGTTACATGCGCACACGCGCGCACACACACATACACACACACACACACACACACACACACACACACATATATATATATATATATATGGAATCCTATGTGAATATTTTTGTTTAGTCATCTATGACTCTCTACGGACATGTTTCTATGTGTGTATGTGATATTTTAGCTATTTGTGAGATCCGCACATGTATGTGTGTGTGGGAAGCATGTGTCAATTTTTAGTTTAGTAATTTATGATTCCTTGTGAACCCATTTCCTTATGGGTATATACATGGGTGGAGTTATTTGTACTTAGTTGTGTCAAGGAGTGGAAACATTCACTAGTAGCACATAGCATTCAAGCATATTTTGTAGGAGGATCTTAGAAGATGTTTTAGCAAATTGCCACTCTTTTTCTTTTATTAATTTTTCTTTTGTTTTTATTTTCCTTTTTTCCTATTGAGTTGAAGTGCACCTGAAAGATCGCATCTTAACAAGGAATCAACCTTGTAAAAAAAACCCAAGGGCCCTCGATTAAGCAAAAGTTCATGCTCTCGATTATAGCCCTACTATGTCACTCCCCATGAGGTGGATTTTCCAACTAGGGACAATCATAGATGAAAATAAGAAGAAATGGGTCAAATGGATCAAATATTATGTCTTTAAAGTATCATATTGAGTGTTGATAAACAGCCTAGTAAGAAAATTATTTAAAGCCAAGAGGGATCTTATACAAGGAGATCCTTTGTCATCATATGTATTAATTTTTATTACATAGATGTTGGGAAGAAACCTAAATAAGGGATACAAAAATGGGCTAATAAGCATACATAAGTCTAGTAATAACATTAACAAAATCACCCATAAATAGTTTGTAGATGATACAATCCCTATTGGAAGCGTAGAAAAAAATGAGGCCAAAGATTTGAATAACTTATTTAAGGAATATAAAAAAGCATCTAAGGATTAAGTTAAAAACATTACTTCTTAAGTGTCGGACTACATGGTCAGGGACCAGAGCAGAGCCACCTGGGGGCCCATCTCGAACCCTCGCCACCTGCTTCTAGCCTCCAAGCTCCAATGCCTCCTTGAGACTACCATCACTCCTTCTGATGGGGGGAGGACACATGTGTCTGGCATGGTACTAGTAGCGGCTAATTCTAAGTCTAATATGCCTACGCCCTCCAAAGGGACCCAATGGATGCTCTCTTCCTAGTCAAGAAGGTGTGGGTCAAGAAGCTAATCCCCAAGATCAGTTACTTTGTCTGGATGGCCATTCAAAATAAGATCCTAACCATTAAGAATCTAGCCAGGAGGGGCTTCCAAATCCCCAATAGATGCTACCTTTGTTGTACTGCCTAGGAGTCAACCAATCATCTCTTCCTTAGATGCCCTTTCTCCTTCAAGGCCCTCGGTCACCTCCTCACCCTATTTTCCATTCAGTGGGTTTTTCCCAACTCCATCGTCGACCTCTTTTCCCAGTGGCCCAATAATTTTGCCCACCCCACCCTCCACTCCCTCTGGGCCTTATGTCTTCCCCACCTTCTCTGGCCGATCTAGATTGAGTGCAACGATAGAGCCTTCTCTTCGCCGACCTGCTTCCCCCAGTCGGTGTCTACCAAATCAGTGGCCTTCACCCAAGAGAACTCATGTTCCCTCCCCCCGGGTAGTCCTCCCTAGAAGACGAGTGAGTCTACCCTCCTCACCTCCCTCGAAGTCCAAGTTCCCCCCTATCCCCTCCCTAAGAGCTATGGCAATGTGGATAGCCCCTCCTACTGGGTGGTTCAAACTCAACTTTGATAGAGCCTCCAAGGGTAATATTGGTTCCTCTAGTGCTGACGAGGCCATTCGAGACCACAATGGGACCCTGATATCAGTGTTCACTAAGTTTCTCAACTCACAAACCAACAACTTCGTGGAAGCTGTGATGCTACTCTACAGGTTAGTTGTCCTCTAGGAGCCCCCAGCAAAGTGATCATCAAGGGTGACTCCCTCAACATCATCAAGGTCACCCTCAGCCAAGGTTCCAGCTCATGGTGCATCTCCAATATCATTCAAGAGGTTCAGGCCATCCTCTAGGGGCTCCCCCACTATTCCATTTGTCATGTATTTAGATAAGGGAATAGGGTGGCCGATTCTTTGGCCAATCTAGCAGTATCTTCAGAAGGGCTCAGCATCTGGACCAATGAATTTCCTGTTGAGCTAGTGCAAGTAGCGTCCCAAGACTTCCCTAGTCTCGATGACACTCCACACATCTAGAATCCCCTGTCTATGGGCCTGGGTGACTTGGTTCCATGCCTGCCCCAATCACACGTGGGGCACTAATTTTTTGTGAATTCCTCCATGGTGGAAGTTTCCTATGGTATCCCTGACCATGGTCATATTAGTTTGATCATTCGGTAGCCAGCAGTGCCAAGTGTCTTCTTCCCCAGCATTCATGTTCGAGGTAGCTTGAAACAAATCCTTATACATTGCATCCTAGCTGTCCTCGTTGTCAGATCCATGTTTGGGCTTGTGCCACCTCAAGATGAGCATATTGCCACTAGCTTAGCGTCCTTTGCTCTTTATGACCTGACTACCCGAGCATGGCAACTGCTCTTGTGAGGCCAGCCAATAGAGCCACCTCATATGACATGCCATGTGGAGCTCATCCATAGGCCCTCACCCCTTAACTACCATGCCTACCACCCATATCGTTGGCCCTGTCTCACTCTGCTCGTGTCTCCCCCTGCCCAAGGTACCAACTCCTGATGCATGCACCCGATCGCTACCTCTTTGGCTTCCTCCATTCGCCTTTATCTCCATCTAAGCCCTATCACCTTCATTCCCTATTGCCCCTTTCCACCCGTTCTTTCCTAGCAAGTGAATTCTCATTTCAGCTCCACCCCCTTCCACCATTTTTTGCCTTGGCTATCCTATGAGCCCACCATGTCTTCTCCCAAAACCATCTTTATCGAGCCCTCGACCATTTCTCTAAGCAAGTCTACTTTGGTCTTCTGTGATGCTAAGCAATATACCCATTTTCTCCATAAATTTTCTTGGCTTGATGAGGATATCACTCAGGGTTTCTTGGCTACTTGGAATGAGGGCGAGGTTTAGGTGAAACGCTTGTACTTCAAAGTTACCAAAGAATTTTTGTTCGAGGTCACTGGTTTTCATCACGAGGAGAAAGGGAGTTTCATTCACCGTGATAAACATAATTGGGAGGAGGTGCTCTCCTACTTCCTAGAGCAAAACTAGGACAAGTATACCCTATTCAGGACTGACCTATCCAAAAATTTTGATGAAGTCATTGTGCCCGTGATGCAATTCATCACTTGTGATGATATAGATCAAAAGTTGTATAGCTTCCACTTAAGCTTCATCAATCACCTTCACGGTGCCACCCTTCTGAAAACTCCCCACTTTCTGCTTTACTCCCTTGGCCTTGCCATAGATAGGGCTCAGAAAAACCAAACCCACCCTTCCCATAAAGGCCTTATGAATGTCCTCTATCACCACGCCCTGGCCAGCAAAACCCCACTCCAGCGTATTCCCCCTGGCTTTTATCCTCTCCATTAAGGCTATCGCCTCCCCTTGCCTCCCTTGATGCCTCTAAATCTAAGGAGGACATTCCTAGTGATCATAAATATTCTATTCCTCGTAAAGAGTGCATACCTCCCCAAAAATGAAGGACGTCATCCCAGGCCCCTGGTGGTACATCGAACCCTAACTCCAACTCTGTTCAAAGGGGCTCGACTCCCGATGGTAGCAATTCCTCAACCATACTTAAGAGGCCTAGATTCAAGGCCACGAAAACCATTAAGATCAGCTTAGATTCTGAGAACAGGCTCCAAATCTTCCTGACCATTATCCTCCTCGACATGGTGATCAACTCACTCACATCGGTAGCAAATGCGGCTACTACGACCATCAATTCCTTCAAAGATCTTCGGTTTAGGCTGGGGGATGGTCCCGATGGGGACAAGAAGTAGCTCCATGGCACGGGGTCTCAGCCTGGGGCAGCCTCGATGGTTCACCTTGTGTTGCAGGGTGTGCGGGGGTGTCACTTCATATTTTTGGGCCCAGGCCCTCTGGGCTGGTCTAGGATGTTGTTTGTTTTTTTACCAGTGGTTTTTTCCAGGCCCTCGTACATATACTATAAGTCTTGAGATAGGGGTATTTACACCCCTATGTTTTTTTAGTGGGTATGGGGTTATTTTTTTCTAGTTTGTTGGCAAGGGGTCAAGTTTTGAGGCCCGAGTTTTTTCTCTAGGGGTACACCCCTGGCCCATCATGTTTTTTTGTTGTTCAAAGCTACGACATCTATTGTAAATAAGGTTTTGGGATCCTTCAAAAACCTGTTGTATATAAATCTGCTACTTACTAAAAAAAAAAATTACTTCTTAAACACTTCATATAGAATTAGAGAAAGGATATGTAGGTTACTTCAAGTGGAGGAGGTAAATTTACCAACAAAATATCTAGGGATGCCCTTATTTGAGGGGAGAATGAGGATATAATTGTGGAATCTAGTTATAAGTAAAATTTAAAATGAACTTCCAACATGGAAAGGTAGATGGTTATCATTAACAAGAAGAGTGTAACTAATTATGTCAGTCTTATAGGTCATTCCAACATATTATACATCCTTGTACATTATTCCAAAATTAGTATAAAAATGTTTAATATATTATGTGGTCATTTCTATGGTCACGATTACATGATAAAAGGAAATTTACTTTGGTAAAATGGAGCAAGGTGTGTAATGATAAAACTATGGGAGATCTTAGTTTACGAGTTCTTACAAAAGAAGACATAGTTATAATTGGAAAATTAATTTTGATATTGTACAAATATATTCAAAGACAATGGAAATAATTATTCTCAGTACGTTGAGCCCAATGAATTTTAAACTTTACTATATTCTCACTACCAAATGGTTCTATACAATAGAATAATCTAAAAAAATAAATTGATCTGGTGATTAAGGGTCTAATATGGATGGTGTAAATTGGAGGAAAATTTTATATTTAGATGGAAACTTGGTGTGATAAAATACCACTCAATCTATATCCAACAATGCAAAGACAAGGAGGTTTTATGGCCCCTCACAATGTGTTCTATGTAAAAATGAGGAGAGTATAGACCATCTCTTGTGTCACTGGTCAATAGTATAGGAACCATAACAATGTATTCTTAATATATTTGGTAAATTCATGGTGATGAAAAAAAAATTGAATAATTGTTAAAGCAATGACTAAGTACCTTTGAAAGTGAGGTCTTACAAAAAATCTAGGTAATTTGGACTATATGGTTCAAAAAGAATAGAAAAATATTTAAAGGAAATAAAATCAATTTAGAGGTAATGAAAAAGAAGATTTATTTAGCCATAGAGGAGTCTAAAATAGACCTATCAACTTACCCAATCCCTAATCTTGAAGCAGAGAGCCTCGATAGATGAAGCTAAGTCATGAATTGGAATTATGATGGTGGTTACATGAGAAATAAATGAAAGGCAAAAAATATAAAGTGTAAACCACCAGAAGAAAAGTTGGTCAAATTGAATTTTTATGGATAATCTAAAGGAAATCTAGAACCAATAAGAGGAGGAGTAATTGTAAAAAATAATAGGGGTAACATTTTGTCATTAAGTTTTCACTAGGGGGTTTAAAAAAATAATGAAGCTAAAGCTTGGGAAGCTTTGGAAGTATTAAAAGTGTGCAGACAAATTAAATAGAACAAAGTATGGATGGAAGGTGATTCACTAATAGTAATAAATGTAATTTTGAGGAAAGCAAAGGCTCCATGGAACATACAAGAGATCATTGTGAAAATACAAGACCTTGTTATAGAGTTTGAAGAAATTAGATTTACACATATGTTAAGGAAAAGGAACAAATATGTACATAGGCTAGCCAATAGAGGGGTTTTAATAGAGGATCATGAAGTTAAATTATCTTTTTTTTATGGTTAGAGGAAGTAGTAATTTTAGCTTAAGTTGACAAGAAAAATATGAAAAAGAGCAAATTCAAAATAATGTTCTAGAGGATTACAAAAATTTTCAAGGGATCCAATTATAGATCAATGTATTGGAGGAAACTAATAGTCTATATTTGATAAAGTGGACTATGATTTCATGAAGTGAGTAGAATTTTTGTACGCTAAAGTACAAGAAGATGATATCAAAATGACTTCATGGCTGAATTTATTGCTTGAGTTGTTAATTATAGGTTGGATTATGGGATAGAGCATGCATTGGAACTTTTAATTTTTTGAGACTACTAAACTATTTATTAAAATAATACCATTATTATTTGTTAAAATGTCATTATAACATGAACGAGATTCTTTTCATAAATTATTAAAATGATAAAATATTTCAACAGGTTATTTGGAAATTAAATTGGAATTAAAATCAATTCCACTTGTATTATATAATGACCCGTAGTTTAGTTTTTTTTGGTAAGTTAATAAATTTCATTAAAATAGGGCATTTGAAAGGTGCCCTAACGCCTTGTACAACATAAAAGAAAAAATTGACAAGAGGAATCCAACTGAAATTAAGAAAGGATGTAGGAAAGGAATAAAATGCATCCTAAAATAGACAACAGAAGTATCATAACAAAATGACAAAAAGCAGAAGAGACGAGGCCCGAAAGAACAAAGGCCCCACAAGCAAAAAAATTAGTTAGGTACATCAGTATACATTGGAGATGCAGCTGCAATCTCCAAATCAGCATCCTTGGCTTCATCCTTGAACACATCCTTGGGCACTTCCTTAAAAATATCCTTTGCGATCTCAACAATATCCTCATCCTTGGTGGTTTCCTTAGTGTCAAAAATACCGCCAATAGCAGAAATGGCAGGGGCTTCATAAAACGGATCACAAAAGAACAACAAGCTGAGAGCATTTTGTTGTTCCTTAAGCTGAGCTATACCTTTACCAAGCGCAACATGAGCGGTTTCCAAGTGGCCAATGGTGGCAGAGGTGGATTGAATAACAATCGTTTGCAGATACTTTTCAAAAAATTCAGGGGAATCAGTGTCAGATTTGGGCTCTTTTATGGTTTTTCTAGAGGAAGGAGTAGGAGTATCAGTAGTTTCCTTGAACTTAAGTCTTTGGGAGCATCAGACAGGAGTTTTCTCAATCTTGAATTTCTTTTTGATATTCAAAATAGGTTGGGGTTTGTCCAATTTGTTTTTCCTTTTGGATTTGGTGGCTTTAGGGCTGGGAGTGGAGGATGAATTTGCTTCCTCAGAGTCAGAGGCAGGAAGGTTTCCTTTTGGGAACTTATGGAGCAGATATCCGTAAAGGATTTTGAAAAGCCCCTGGTGAGAGGGCCAACCATATTCCTTTTTGTCTCGGGTAGAAGTGATAGTATAGTCCATAGACCCATAGTTTAGTTATTATGCATATATCCCTTGATAAGATTTAAACATGAACTTTCAGAATTTTGAGATTTCTAAACTATTTATTATAGTTCTTATGATTGCACTTATGCTTTAGAAAGGAAACTAGCATTCCAAATCTAATAAAATAGACTATGATAATGCAAATTTATAGAAATATTACTTTACTAAGTTGTACTATGTAGATAGTAGATAAATATTTGGTATTGTGAATGTTGCTATAGAAAAATATCAAAAACAAATGATGCTGAATTTTGGATTATTTGTATTTATAAAGAAAATTGAAGAAGATCTGGAAAATAAAAATTAAGAGTTCATACATTCTATGAAATAGGAAGTAGGTATTTAGCTATAACAACTCAATTGAGATGGATTTGAATCCATTTGTAAACTCTTAATCTCTAAAGGAGAGAAGTGTGATTTGCAAAGGTGGAGGGCCTGAGTACAACCCCTTTTTTCTAAATAAAATTGTTGTAATATTACTATATATTTTTGGTCCCATATAACCAATTAAAAAAATAAATGATATTAATTCATATAGTTAAAAGCATACATTATTAATATAAAAATATTACTTTAAATCTTGTGAGGTATATATGCATGATTGACCATAAAGACAAACTCATTTCAATTAAGAAAAATAAATAAAATAATTTTTTTTTTTTGGTAAATAAAAGTCTTCATTAATTACCGGGTTTTGCAGGTTAACCCAAAACCTATTACAATATCCAACCTTTTGCTGAGATTGTAGATCCTAGTCATCCTTGAAACTTTATTACCAGAACTTGTGTTGAATCCCCTACAACACCTTACTAACAAGGCACACCCATACCTAAACACGACTATAAACATTACATACATTGACATGAAATTGAAGTTTGGAACTTTGCACTTGTGAAACCTGTTGCTTGCCCATTTCCTATTCTCTATCGGAATCCTCCAAGGCTTACACCCTATTACCTTCATTTCCAATTTGGTATGATTTAGAGGGAAACCCCATAGTTATTACCAGCTCCATGGGGAAAGAACACCCATTCATCTTTCTCCTTAATGGGTAGGTTTATTTTCATGACTAATAATGTTTTCCACTTCACGTGGCACACCTTGTGTCCATGTCACCAAACTACCAACATCAACACCTATGTTGGCTAATTTGTCAGCTGACCTATTGGCCTCACGGTACACGTGATGAGCCCTCCTATTGTGTCTTGCCACAAAAAGAATCTTCACTTCATGGATGACTCCCTCGATTCTCCATGGAGGTTTTTTGTCATTTGTTAACAGGTTGATGATGTTCATCGAATCACCTTCAATCATCAAGTTACCTTGAGTTGCTTGGGCTACTTGCAACCCTCTCCAAAGGGCTCTAACTTCTGATTCATTATTAGTTTTGATTCCCAATGGTTCAACGAAGTCCTTGACCAGATTTCATTGATGATCCCTAATTATTCCTCCAGCTCTAGCTCTTCCCGGGTTCTCCTTGGCTGCACCATAAAAATTTAGTTTGAACCAACCCTGGGGGGGTGGCTCCCAAGAAATCCCATTTCTGGGATTGGGCAAAGGAATGGAAGGTTTGTCCTCAATACCTAAGGCCCGAGCTAATTGTTTTTCTTGGGGAGGAATTGAGTGGTTCTCATCCACTAAGGTGCTAAGGTTTTCTTTCACAAAGACAATAATCCTGTTGAGGATGGTTTTTGGGTTGTGAATGGTATACTTAAAGGCTCTATGGTTCCTTTCTAGCCAAATATTCTAGATAAAATGATGCCAATAGATTTTCCATAGGTACTTAAGTTTTAGGCTAACAAAGAGTTGAGGCCATTGATGGAACACTTTAGATATAAGAGCAGGCTTAACCCACGAGATCCTAAAGGCTTGGAAAAGTTCATCCAGGATGGACTCCGCTATCGGACACTCCAGAAACAAGTGTCGAGTTGTCTCCCATCCTACCTTGCACATGTAGCAATGGTTAGCAATAACCATACCTTTGGATAACATATTGTCCATAGTGAGGATTTTTCCTTGAATCACCAACCATGAAAAAAGGGATATTTTAGGAATTAATCCTTTGATCCAAACCAAAATCGGTTGAAATTGTTGACCTTCCACATTGAGAAGCAAATTATAGGTAGACTTAACTATGAAGTCACCACTTTCAGTCTCAGCCCAAACAATGTGATCTTCATCCTCTCTAGAGGGAATAATTTGTTGAGTTAAAATGTTATAAAGCTCTTCAGACTCCGCTTCAAAACCCTGTACTTTGATGTGTTTCCACCTGTTGATATTTATATCCTGCCACATATAATTTGCAACCTTCTTCCCAATATGCTGCTCCATATGCTCTTGAATCCTAGCCAAACAAGGATTCTAGGATAACTCCTCAGCTCTCACCCATCGATCCTTCCAAAAGTCTATTGTTTGCCCATTTTCTAGAATCCATCTAAGACCTTTCTTGACAAGATTCCTGCTCGTGAGGATTGCCTTCCAAAAAGTAGACCCCCTACTTGCTAAGTTGTCATTAAGGAAGTTCACACCTTGGAGGTATTTCCTCCTAACTATGGCAGTCCATTCATTATCGACCTTAGTCAATAACCGCCACGCTTGTTTGGCTAACAGAGCTGTATTGAGATGAGAAACTCTCCTCAATCCTAACCCCCCATCAGCTTTAGGTTTGCAAACCTTGTTCCAACCTACTAAATGGATCCTTTTCTTATCCTCAGTCCCTGACCAGAGAATTTTTTTTTAAAGCTACTCAATTTTGTGATACACCTTGCTGGAAGCTCTGAACACTGATAGGAAGTAAACGTGTATACTTTGAAGTGAAGCCATAGTTAAAACTGCTTTTCCTGCTTGAGATAACATATGTCCTTTCCAACCTGCTAGATTTTTTTGGATCCTCTCCAGAACTATGTTCCACATTTATCCTTTAGGTTTCCCCGTAAACAGGGGAAGACATAAATAGGAGGTGGGAAGGGATGCAATATGACATTCCATGATCCTTGCTATGTTATTTTTCCTAGGAATGGGGGTATTGATGAAATAAATTTTGCTCTTATCAAAATTCACTTTCTGTTCATCCGCTTCTTCATACATTATGAGAATATTTTTAATCCTTCTTGCCTCAACCACAAAAGCCAAAGTCAGTAGCAATGTATCATCAAAAAATTGCTGATGTGTCATTGGGGTAGTTATCGACGTGGCCTTGATAACTGATATGAGTCCAGCAACACCTGCTGCCTTAATGGTTCTTCCCAAGACCTCAGCTATGATGATGAACAACATAGGACTTATGGGATCTCCTTGTTTTAGACCACATTTGCTTTGAAAAAAACCTACAGTAGACCCATTAACCAAAACTAAAAAACAAGGCTTAGAAATACACTCTCTTATTAACTTGACCCATTTCATGTTGAAGCCAAATTTTAATAAAACTACCTCTAGGAATTCCCAATTTATCTTGTCATAAGATTTGTTCATGTCTAACTTTAAATCCATGACTACTTTTTTGGTCTGAGCGGCTGTATGAAGAGCCTCATGAATAGTAATAACTCCATCTAAGATTGATCTTCCTTGTACAGAACCTCCTTGACTTGGATCAATGATAACCGGTAGAACTTTCTTCAAATGGTTGGCTAAAATTTTGGACCAAATTTTATAGGATATATTACACAGGCTAACCGGCCTAAATTCAGCCATAGTCTTGGGGTTGGGGCCTTTAGGGATAAAAGCAATGAAATTTGAATTAAAACCCCTTGGAATATGATTTGAACTTTGGAACTCCTTGGTTGAAGCAATAACTTTTGCTCCAACAATATCCCAACAAACTTGGAAAAACTGCGGTGAAAACCCATCCGACCCAGGAGATTTGTCAGGATCCATGTTAAACAAAGCCTCCTTGATATCTTCGTCTGAAAAAGCTGTTGTAAGAGACTCGTTAATCATTTCATCAATGAGTTGTGGAATTAATTGAAGGAGAGAGTCCTTTGCTTGGGCATTACAGGCCCGTTATTCACCCAATAATGAACTAAAAAAATTAACAGCCTCGTCCCTGATCTCCTGAATGTTTTGAGTTGAGGATCCATCCACCTTAGTTAAATTTCTAATATTATTGTTGCTTCTATTGCTCAATGTGGTAACATGGAAAAACTTTGAATTAGAGTCCCCTTCCTTTAGCCATAATGCCCTTGATTTATGCCTCCAATACATCTCCTCACAAGCTAAAATATTATAAAACTCACAAAAGGTTTCCTTCTCTTCAGTCTTTGTCGCCTCATCATAGGTTCCATTTTGGATTTTACTTTCTATTATTCTCAATTTTTCCCCCACTGCTCTCTTATTCTTAAAAATATTTCCACAGACTTCTTTATTCCATATTCTAAGGTTTTTTTTCACCATCTTAAGTTTTTGAGATAGTTTGAAGGAAGCACTTCCATGGATAGGCTGCTACCACCATTCCTCTATTCGTTTCTTGAAGTCCGGATGTTTAACCCACATTGACAGAAATCTGAATGGCTTTTTAAAGGAGTTAGCTTGAAATGCCTCCCATAGAATAATATTATGGTCTGAAGCGCATTTAGGAAGGGCTTGTAACGCTGAATCACCAAAAATTATTGTAGCTTCCTTGGATAAAAAAACCTATCCAACCTTTCTTGAATCAGCTGACTTCATATCCTCTTGTTACTCCATGTAAATTTGGCTCCTTTTAGTCTTACATCCATCAATTCATTTATGTTAATGAATTCATTGAAGTCCTCCATACTCCTTGAGGGTAACCTAGATCCTCCCTTATTATCAGATGGGTAAAGGGGGGTTTTGAAATCTCCCCCAATCACCCAAGGAATGTATTTAAAAGCTTGGCTCAAATGCCCCAAAAACTCCCACAGTTCAGACCACCCTTGGACAGAAGTGGGGGCATAAACATTTGACATAATCCAATTCTTATTAGTATCAAAATCATGAAATAATACACTTAAGACTCTTTCATTTTCCTGAATAATACTTCCTTTTATTTTAATAGGATCTCATAAGATCATGAGGCCCCCAAATGCTCCTCTCGCTTGTTGAAAGGCCACTTCCCCTTGCTTCCAAATCCTTCTAGCTATAAGTGTTGATTGTGTCGCATCTGTTTTGGTTTCTTGAAGAAAAATTATAGTAGGATTCCAATCCTTCCTTATAGAATTCACCATCCTTTGTTTTGGTGGGTCGTTTAGGCCTCTCACATTCCATGAGAGAACCTTCATTTAGACTGTTTGATATTTTTTTCCCCGCCCCCTTCCCTGAGCCAAAGGGGGTTTGTCAATTTTTCTATTATCCTGGCCAGGAATAGCTTGTTGTAACAATGTTCTTTTCTTTCTGTTTGCAATTTCTTCATTGATTCTCATTCTATAGTGCTATGTTGTAGATATTTTCCCTTTCTTTCTTTCACTTCCATAATCTATTGGAGGCTTGGTGGTGCTTCTAGTCTGTTTTGGACTAAAATGAGGGGGTATTTTTTTTGAGATAATTGAAAGTTGTGAAGTCCTATAAGTGATTTAAGTTTTAATTGTATATAATAATAACGTAATATTTTTATAAAGTAAAATATTTGATTACGTGTTTTAAAAGTAATTAAGCATTATTATTTTAGTTAGAGTAGTTTTTTTTGGTTATTTTTTAATGTTGGAAATTTGAGCATGTTGGTTTTCATTTATGTCAAAGGAGTATAGTCATTTATGTCAAAAGGTTAATGTGCTAAGAAAGCAAGTCAAGGATCTCTTTAAAACACTTGGGACCATGAGTTCTAAGCATTCAAATAAAAGGTTTGAAGAAATATTGGAGGCCCAAGTTTAAGACTATGGTTCAAAAAGAAAGCAAGTGATTAAGGACTCAAAGGAGTTACTTGATTTAAAGATTTAAATTATTTAATATTTAAATTAAATATTTAAATAATTTAAATTTAAATATTTAAATATTTTAATTAAGTTATTCTTTATAAAGTTTCAAAAGGTGGTTGGGCACCAAATTTCAAAGAAGGGTAATGTGTTATAAAGAAAATCAAATATTGACGTCTATGGTTTAAATAGGAGGTGGAACCATCGTATATGGCCCAAAAGGTTCTACCATCGAAATCCCTATATTAAAGGCATATGGTATATAAAAGGAGTAGTGAAATTGTTATGGGAACCAAGGTGTTTAGGTAAAAATTGAAGACTATTTAAACGATACATGGAAAGACCATGATACTACACAAAACTTGAAAAACCCTTCGGATCAGTCCTGAGATGAAAGTTTTCAAAAATATATTTGAAAAATGTGTTGATTGAATCGGGTGAGAAAGGTTGTGATTCGAACCTTGTCTAAGCATATCGACGAGCGTATTCCTCGAGAGTGCATTTCGAAGTGATTGACACAACGAGAAAATAAACGAATGCATTCATTCATTGTTATCAAGCGCATACCATATTGAGACAATGATTAGTGGATATATGCACAGTGATTGTCATTAATTAGTAATATTTAGAGTGGCAAAAAAAGTGGAAGATAGTGGCAGTTGAATTCAAGTGGTTTTGGAGTGCATCAGTAGGTGCACAGAACCATTGTGTGAAGTGAGTGAACCGAAACTTGATTGGATGATAGACTTCATGTTGAGCGATAGCAATCTAACATGATGAAACTCATAGTGTGAACAGAACAAGAGCAAGAGAGCAGAAGTGCACAAAAATTAGTGTGAATCAAATAGCAGCAACGAACAGAGTTTTAAAGTTTAAATAGATTGTGGTTTCCTATCATTTCAATCGCTGGCAAGTAGCGTAGACGATTTACAAAGCTTGTATGAGATAGTGTGGGGTAGGAGGTCAAGGGTACAAAACCCATCATCATTTTTTTGAAGGTAAGCTATGAAATGAACAAGTATTACCTTGTGTCTAAAAACTCCACGCATTGTAATAGCACAACCTGTTGAAATGCCCAAGCTAGAGTGTTGCAGGTCAAGGGATCGATTCCTAGCGATAATAAGAGGTACCTTTTTGCTAAATTTACTTTATGAAAGTTTAATAAAGTTTTAGATGCATATTATGATTGGGTACATGGGAGTTATAGCCTTTGTGTCTAAAAATTCCATGAATTGTAATAGCACAACCTGTTGAAAGGCCCAAGTTAGAGTGTTGCAGGTCAAGGGATCGATTCCTAGCGATAATAAGATGTACCCTTTTGCTAAATTTACTTTATGAAAGTTTAATAAATTTTTAGATGCATATTATGATTGGGTGCATGGGAGTTATAAGGTTTAGGATGTGAGGTTTTTTTTTTTTAAAAGGGTCATTGAGATTTGATTGAAGTTGATATTATAAAGAAGATATTGTAATTTAATATTTTTGTGAGCATTAAAAAAGGAGGTATAAGGGTGTATTGTGGATAAAATCACTTGTGTTATGGACATGTGAGAAAACAAGGTTAAATTTTTATTAAGTTTTCATATGGATAATTCAAAGAGGTACTATGCTAACTAATATTTGAAGTTGTACAAGAAAGATCGGGTGTTTGTGAAATAGGTTTTAAGGTCATATCCTCATCAAAGCAAATAAGAGGTATGGGCATATTCTTCCTTATTTGAGGTGTGTTTTTGAGAAAGGTTTTTTGAAATATAAGGTGGAGTTAAAAGGGTTGTTTGGTAAGCATTGTTGGAAAGTTTTGAGTTAGGGTTTGAGACCTACATTGTGCATCTTTGTTGAAAGAAAGTGGAAACACCTGTGTTAGGGTTTGTGAGTAAATTGTGCTTCATTATTTGAATGATTGTGTGAAGTTTTTGAGGATTGGTTTGAGAGATATAAATTGAAATTGTAGAAGTAGTTGAGATCAATTTATGAAGGGAAATTATGCATGCGTGTGATTGATCTGTGAGATAAAATTTACAAGAGAGATAGACCAATATTATGAAGCAAGATATATACTATGTTGATTTGATTTGAAAGGGATGTAACAAGATATAGAGAGTGGTAAATCGAGTACAATATTTGTGAGTGTGAAACATAGAGTTTTTGATAGAGCATATCATTCTCTATATGTTCCAGAGGTTAAACAAATTCTAAGTAGAATTTGTTTGTGTGAAGAAAGATTTTTGAAAGAGATTTGAGTTGTGTTTGTATGCAAGTCTTTGTGAGTGGTTTGAGACAGAGTTGAGCATATGTTTGAGATAGACTTGAGCATATGTTAGAGATATATTTGATCATGTGTTAGAGTAGATATGTGCATGTTTTTGAGGTAGAGATAGAGAGCAGGTTTAAGACATATTTGTGCTATCCTTGTGATGAGGTTTGGGATAAAATTTTTAGCAGGTTTGGTTGCTGATTTGAGGAAGCCTTGTGAGAAGGCTTGAGGTATATTTGAGTAGAGTTGAGAGCAAGTTTGATTGCTAAGTTGAGAAAACCTTGTTAGAATACTTGAGACAGATTTAAGAAAAGTTGTGAGTAGATTATGAGCAGAGTTGTGAGTAAATTATGAGCAGAGTTGTGAGTAGATTTGTGAGTAGATTTAGAGCAGAATTGGGATAGATTTTAGTGCAGATTTGAGATAAAGTTGAGAGTAGGCTTTGCAAGTGACAAATCAAAGAAGACAATAGTCTCTAGTGGATAGAGATCCATTAGCCAATGTAATGGGGATGGAGGTATCCTATGGAGTAATATCCACAAGCTAGATTAGTGGGGGCAGAAGTCTTCTAGAAGATCACCAGCTAGAGTAGAGGGGATAGAGATCTCCTATGGAGAGAGATCCATGAACCAGATCAAGGGGAAAGAGTTCTCCTATGGAGAGAGATCCACGAACCAGATCAAGGGGAAAGAGTTCTCCTATGGAGAGAGATCCACGAACTAGAGCAAGGGGAAAAATTTCTATGGAGTGAGATTCATGAACCAACAAGGAAGATAGAGTTATTTTGTGGAGAAAGATCCATGAACCATTTGAGGAAATAGATTTCTCCTAGATCAAGTTCCACGGACCAAAGAAAAGGGGAAATATTTATCTTGTGGATAGATATCCACAAATTAGATCATAGGGGATTAGTGTCTCCTTTGGACAGAGGTCCATAAACATTGTAATAGAATATTGATTTCCAAGAGATTTGTTGAGAAAATTTAGAAGAAATATTTTCTCCATGGACGTAACCCACATTGGGTGAACCACGTTAAATTTGTGTCTCTCATGTGTGTTATTATTTGTACATTGGTTTGATTACTGCTATTGATATTGCCATTGATGATATTAGATAATATTATTTGGGAAATAAAAGTAAAATTTGATCTTATATTGTTCACCCTCTTAGCATAAGTCTGTGTTCTTCAATTGGTATCATAGCGGGTTCCTTCAGGGAAGCCTAACAGCTTGAAGTAAGATCTACAAGAACACATGGGCAGGAAAGGAAAAATAAGAACCATGAGATCTAAGAAAGAAGGAACATACATTGCTATGATGGAAGAAGAATTTGATCATTTTCTTAGCAAAATTGTTATTAAGAAAATGGGAGAAGAAAATTATGTGAGATATGTTGAGTGTGGTAAGCTTGGTCACATGGCACTTTAATATCCACAAATGGGTATAGTAGAAGTAAAAAGTAAAAGGAATTTGATTTTCCTCCTAAAGAGATTGTTGCTCTAAGAGGAGAAGTGAAAATATATTCAAGTGATGAATCAAGAAATGAAAAGGAAGCTAACTTTGTAAAAGGGAATAAGAAGGAACCAAGAATACTCAAATGTTTTATTTGTGGTAACTTTGGTCACCTTGAATATCATTGTACAAAAATTGGGTATAGTAGTAGTGAAGAAGAATATGAAGATGCTCTTGAAGACCTAGAGGAAGATTCATAAAAAGAAAATAAGGGAGCCACAGTTGAGGAACTTGTTGAGTTGGAAAGGGAGAACTTAGAATTGAAGGTTCAAATACAAGAGGATGAGAAAACTAAGACAAAGCTTCTAAAATCTCTCTGACTTAAAAGTTAAGGCAAGGGGATATGGCTGAGCAGTTAAAGGTAAAAGAGCTAGAATGTGAAAGACTCATTGTTGATCTTGAAGAATTAAAAAGAGAGAACTCAAGATTGAAAATCCAAGTACAAGAGGATAAGGAAACAAAGGCAAAGTTTCTACAAGATCTCACTAACCTTAAGGTTAAGGTTGAAGAGGCAAAGAAAATTGAGGAAGGTATGGCTAAAAAATTGAAAGTGAAAGAGCTAGAGTGTGAAAGAGTAGAACATGAGGTAGTTTCACTAAGGATGGAAGTGAAAGATTCTAAAGATAAGCTACACAGGCTTGGGAAAAGTTCAAAGACTTTGGATAAGATTATCAATGCACAAAGATCTTCATCTAGGAAGACAAGACTTGGTTTTGAAGAAGGAAAAGGGAAACAATAAGAAGGGTCAAACACAAGCTCAAAAGAGGAAAAAGCATCAAAAGAAGTGATTGAAGAAGAACCTAAGACTTACGTTGATGTGTTGAAAGGTGATAATATCAAAAAGGAAGCAAACAATGCACCATCAAGGGATAGAGATCATCACAAGATAAGCGAAGAAAGGACTAAGAGACTATTGGGCTCAAGACAAGAATTCTTTAGAGGACATTGTTTTTCATGTAATCAATTTGGTCACAAGGCTATGCATTTTAGGGTTCATGAAAAGAAGGAATATGGTTTTACTAAGAGGAACTTCAAAGATGGATATTTATTCCAAGGGTATTACTACTCTTGTAATCGATTTGGTCATAAAGCAATCCACTACAGGGTTCATGATAGAAATGAGTATGGTTACACCAAGGGGAACTTCAAGATATTTGTACCTTCCAAAGACTACAATATTAAGTGTCATAAAGGTCCGAGGTGTAGACCAATTGGTTCATCCAAACCCCATAATGGGGATGGAGGTCCAATGTTCAAATCTCTAGCCTCATCAAACTAAACGTTTATCCCTTTCCTGGTGCTTTTACTGGTGTAAAATATTTAAAATGATTGTGGCATGGTGGTTATAGGGGTGGACTATGTGAAGATCTATGTGGCGGTTTTCGGGGTGGACAACATAGAATACTATGGCGGCCATAAAAGCTGGACAATCTTCCTGGATTCATGGTGGCTACCAATTCCACCATGTAAATACAAAAAGAAAAAAACATTAAGTGTTATAAGTGTAATAATATTGGGTATAAATCCAAGTGGTGTAGAACAGAGTTTCCAGAACTTCCAAAGATATGCAAGAAAGAGGATTCTCAAAAGGTTCAAAAAGGTATGACTTCAAAGGTATGGAAAGAGAAAGTTGAGAAAGGAAAAGAGCATTGTATGTTGGGAGTAGATATACTCCCACCCCAAAATTAATCACCTCAAGGAGAGGATATGGGGAGGGGGATGAGCTAAGAGTCTTATCTTTAGCCCCAAAGGAGTCCCTTTGCCATTAATGTCAAACAAGGAGAGATTTGAATAAGGGGGAGAGCATTCAGTCAGAGGGAGCAATTTCTCAGGGGGAGTAGAATTAGAATTAAATGGTATGGAAAAAGGAAAAATAATTTTTTTAAAAGGGGTTGCCATCAATGACAAAGGGGGAGATTGTTGGAAATTTGAGAATTTTGGTTGTCATTGATGTCAAAGGAGCATAGTCATTGATGTCAAAAGGTTAATGTGCTAAGAAAGCAAGGCAAGGCTCTCTCTAAAGCACTTGGGACCATGAGTTCTAAGTATTCAAATAAAAGGTTTGAAGAAAGATTGAAGGCCCAAGTTTAAGACTATGGTTAAAAAAGAAAGCAAGTGATTAAGGACTCAAAGGAGTTACTTGATTTAAAGATTTAAATTATTTAATATTTAAATTAAATATTTAAATATTTTAAATTTAAATATTTTAATATTTTAATTAAGTTATTTTTTATAAAGTTTCAAAAGGTGCTTGGGCACCAAATTTCAAAGAAGAACAATGTGTTATAAAGAAAATAAAATACCGACGTTTATGGTTTAAAGAGGAGGTGGAACCATCGGATATGGCCCAAAATGTTCTACCACCGACATCCCTATATTAAAGGCATATGGTATATAAAAGGAGCAATGAAATTGTTATGGGAACCAAGGTGTTTAGGTAAAAATTGAAGACTATTTAAACGATACATGGAAAGACCATGATACTACGCAAAACTTGGAAAACCCTTCGGATCAGTCATCAGATGAAAGTTTTCAAAAATATATTTGATAAATGTGTTGATTAAATCGGGTGAGAAAGGTTGTGATTTGAACCTTGTCGAAGCAGATCGACGAGCGTATTCCTCGAGAGTGCATTTCGAAGTGATTGACACAATGATAAAATAAACGAATGCATTCATTAACCGTTATCAAGCGCATACCATATTGAGACAATGATTAGTGGATATATGCACAGTGATTTTCATTACTTAGTAAGATTTGGAGTGGCAGAAAAAGTGGAAGATAGTGGCAGTTGAATTCAAGTGGTTTTGGAGTGCATCAGCAAGTGCACAAAACCATTGTGTGAAGTAAGTGAACCGACACTTGATTGGATGACAGAATTCATGTTGAGCGATAGTAATCTAACATGATGAAACTTGCAATGTGGATAGAAGAAGATCAAGATAGCATAAGTGTACATATATTAGTGTGAATCAAATAGCAGCAACGGACAGAGTTTTGAAGTTTAAATAGATTGTGGTTTCCTTTCATTTCAATCGTTGGCAAGTAGCGTAGACGGTTTACAAGGCTCGTATGAGACAATGTTAGGCAAGAGGTCAAGGGTAAAAAACCCATCATCATTTCCTTAAAGGTAAGCTATGAAATGAACAAGGGTTACATTGTGTCTAAAAACTCCACGCATTTCAATAGCACAACCTGTTGAAAGGCCCAAGCTAGAGTGAGTGTTGCAGGTCAAGGGATCGATTCCTAGCGATAATAAGAGGTGCCCTTTTGCTAAATTTAATTTATGAAAGTTTAATAAAGTTTTAGATGCATATTATGATTGGATACATGGGAGTTATAAGGTTTAGGATGTGAGTTTTTTTTTTTTTAAAAGGGTCATTGAGATTTGATTGAAGTTGATATTATAAAAGAAGATATTGTAATTTAATATTTTTGTGAGCATTAGCAAAGGAGGTATAAGGGTGTATTGTGGATAAAATCACTTGTGTTATGGACATGTGAGAAAATAAGGTTAAATTTTTATTAAGTTTTCATATGTATAATTTAAAGAGGTACTATGCTAACTAATCCTTGAAGTGGCACAAGAAGGACTGGGTGTTTGTGAAACAAGTTTTAAGGTCATATCCTCATCAAAGAAAATAAGAGGTATGGGCATATTCTTCCTTCTTTGAGGTGTGTTGTTGAGCGAGGTTTTTTGAAATATAAGGTGGATTTAAAAGGGTTGTTTGGTAAGCATTTTTGGAAAGGTTTGATTTAGGGTTTAAGACCTACATTTTGCATATTTGTTGAAAGAAAGTGGAAACACTTGTGTTAGGGTTTGTGAGCAAATTGTGCTTCATTATTTGAATGATTGTGTGAAGTTTTTGAGCATTGTTTTGAGAGATATTATTTAAAATTTTGGAAGTAGTTGAGATCAATTTATGAAGGGAAATTATGTGTGCGTGTGATTGATATTTGAGATAAAATTTACAAGAGAGATAGACCAATATTATGAAGCAAGCTATATACTATGTTGATTTGATTTGAAAGGGATGTAACAAGATATAGAGAGTGGTAAATTGAGTACAAGATTTGTGAGTGTGAAACATATTGAGTTTTTGATAGAGCATATCATTCTCTATATGTTCCAGAGGTTAAACAAATTCTAAGTAGAATTTGTTTGTGTGAAGAAAGCTTTTTGAAAGAGATTTGAGTTGTGTTTGTATGCAAGTATTTGTGAGTGGTTTGAGACAGATTTGAGCATATGTTAGAGATAGATTTGAGCATATGTTAGAGATAGATTTGATCATGTGTTAGAGCAGATATGTGCATGTGTTTGAGGCAGAGATAGAGAGCAGGTTTAAGACATATTTGTGTTATCCTTGTGATGAGGTTTGGTGGAGATTTGGGACAACATTTTGAGCAGGTTTGGTTGCTAATTTGAGGAAGCCTTGTGAGAAGGGTTGAGGTATATTTGAGTAGATTTGAGAGCAAGTTTGATTGCTAAGTTGAGCAAACCTTGTTAGAAGACTTGAGGCAGATTTAAAAAAAGTTGTGAGTAGATTGTGAGTAGAGTTATGAGCAGAGTTGTGAGTAAATTATGAGCAGAGCTATGAGTAGATTTGTGAGTAGATTTAGAGTAGACTTGGGATATATTTTAGTGCATATTTGAGATAAATTTGAGAGTAGGCTTTGGAAGTAACAAATAAAAGAGGACAATAGTCTCTAGTGGATAGAGATCCATTAGCCAATGTAGTGGGGACAGAGGTCTCCAGTGGAGTAATATCCACAAGCTATATTAGTGGGGTCAGAAGTCTTCTAGAAGATCACCAGCTAGAGTAGAGGGGATAGAGATATCCTATGGAAAGAGATCCATGAACTAGAGCAAGGGGAAAGAGTTCGCCTGTGGAGAGAGATCCACGAACCATATCAAGGGGAAAGAGTTATCCTATGGAGTGAGATTCATGAACCAACTAGGAAGATAGAGTTCTTTTGTGGAGAAAGATCCATGAACCAGTTGAGGAAATAGAGTTCTCTTGGATCAAGTTCCACAGACCAAAGAAAAGGGGAAAGAGTTCTCTTGTGGATAGATATCCACAAATTAGATCATAGGGGATTGGTGTCTCCTTTGGAAAGAGGTCCATAAACATTGTAATAGGGTATTGATTCCTAAGAGATTTATTGAGAAAATTTAAAAGAAATATTTTCTCCATGGACATAACCCACATTGGGTGAACCATGTTAAATTTGTGTCTCTCATGTGTGTTATTATTTGTGCATTGCTTTGATTACTACTATTGATATTGCCATTGATAATATTAGATAATATTGTTTGGGAAATAAAAGTAAAATTTGGTCTTATACTGTTCACCCCCCTCTTAGTATAAGCCTGTGTTCTTCAATTGGTATCATAGTGGGTTCCTTCAAGGAAGCCTAATAGCTTGAAGGAAGATCTACAAGAACACATGGGCAGGAAAGGCAAAAGAAGAACCATGAGATCTAAGAAAGAAGGAACACACATTGCTATGATGGAAGAAGAATTTGATCCCTTTCTCAGCAATATTGTTATTAAGAAAAGGGAAGAAGAAAATTTTGTGAGATGTGTTGAGTGTGGTAATCTTGGTCACATGGCATTTTATTATCCACAAATGGGTATAGTAGAATTAAATAGGAAATGGAAATTGATTTTCCTATTAAAGAGATTGTTGCTCTAAGAGAAGTGAAAATAGATTCAAGTGATGAATCAAGCAGTGAAAAGGAAGCTAACTTTGTAAAAGGGAATAAGAAGGAACTAAGAATACTCAAATGTTTTATTTGTGGTAACTTTGGTCACCTTGAATATCATTGTACAAAAATTGGGTATAGTAGTAGTGAAGAAGAATATGAAGATGCTCTTGAAGACCTAGAGGAATATTCACAAAAAGAAAAGAAGGGAGCCACCATTGAGGAACTTGTTGAGCTGGAAAGGGAGAACTTAGAATTGAAGGATAAAATACAAGAGGATGAGAAAACTAAGACAAAGCTTCTAAAATCTCTCTGACTTAAAAGTTAAGGCAAGGGGATATGGCTGAGCAGTTAAAGGTAAAAGAGCTAGAATGTGAAAGACTCATTGTTGATTTTGAAGAATTAAAAAGAGAACTCAAGATTGAAAATCCAAGTACAAGAGGATAAGGAAACAAAGGCAAAGTTTCTACAAGATCTCACTAACCTTAAGGTTAAGGTTGAAGAGGCAAATAAAATTGAGGAAGGTATGGCTAAAAAATTCAAAGTGAAAGAGCTAGAGTGTGAAAGAGTAGAACATGAGGTAGTTTCACTAAGGATGGAAGTGAAATATTCTAAAGATAAGGTACACAAGCTTGGGAAAAGTTAAAATACTTTGAATAATATTATCAATGCACAAAGATCTTCATCTAGCAAGACAAGACTTGGTTTTGAAGAAGGAAAAGGGAAACAATAAGAAGGGTCAAACACAAGCTCAAAAGAGGAAAAAGCATCAAAAGAAGTGATTGAAGAAGAACCTAAGACTTACATTGATGTGTTGAAAGGTGATAATATCAAAAAGGAAGCAAAAAATGCACCATCAAGGGATAGAGATCATCACAAGATAAGCGAAGAAAGGACTACGATACCAGTGGGCTCAAGACAAGAATTCTTTAGAGGACATTGTTTTTCATGTAATCAGTTTGGTCACAAGGCTATGCATTACAGGGTTCATGAAAAGAAGGAATATGGTTTTACTAAGAGGAACTTCAAAGATGAATATTTCTTCCAAGGGTATTACTACTCTTGTATTCAATTTGGTCATAAAGCAATCCACTACAGGGTTCATGATAGAAATGAGTATGGTTTCACTGAGGGGACCTTCAAGATATTTGCACCTTCCAAGGACTACAACATTAAGTGTTATAAATGTCCGAACCCCATAAGGGGGAAGGAGGTCCAAGGTTCATCCAAACCCCATAAGGGGGGATGAGGTCCAAGGTTCAAATCTCGGGCCTTACCGGACTGAACGCTTGTCCCTTTCTTGGTGCTTTCAGCGACGTAAAAGGTTTAAAATAATTATGGCATGGTGGTTATAGGTGCGGACTGCACGAAAATCTGTGTGGTGGCTTTCGGGGTGGACAATGCAGAATACTATGGTGGACATAAAAGTTGTACAGCATGCCCTGATTCATTGCGGCTATCGATTCCACCATGTAAATACAAAAAAAAACATTAAATGTTATAGGTGTAATAATATTGGGTATAAGGCCAAGTGGTGTAGAACATAGTTTCCAGAACTTCCAAAGACATGCAATAAAGAGGATTCTCAAAAGGTTCGAAAAGGTATGACTTCAAAGGTATGAAAAGAGAAAGCTGAGAAAGGAAAAGAGCATTATATGTTGGGAGTAGAGATACTCCCATCCCAAAATTAATCACCTCAAGGAGAGGATATGGGGAGGGGGATGAGCTAATAGTCTTATATTTAGCCCCAAAGGAGTCCCTTTGCCATTAATGTCAAAGGGGGAGAGATTTGAGCAAGGGGGAGAGCATTCAGTCAAAGGGAGAAGTTTATCAAGGGGAGTAGATTTGGAATGAAATGGTATGGAAAAAGGAAAAAGGAATTTTTTAAAAAGGGGTTGCCATCAATGACAAAGGGGGATATTGTTGGAAATTTGAGAATTTTGGTTGTCATTGATGTCAAAGGAGCATAGTCATTGATGTCAAAAGGTTAATGTGCTAAGAAATCAAGGCAAGGATCTCTCTAAAGCACTTGGGACCATGAGTTCTAAGTATTCAAATAAAAGGTTTGAAGAAATATTGAAGGCCCAAGTTTAAGACTATGGTTAAAAAAGAAAGCAAGCGATTAAGGACTCAAAGGAGTTACTTGATTTAAAGATTTAAATTATTTAATATTTAAATTATTTAAATTAAAGATTTAAATATTTTAATTAAGTTATTCTTTATAAAGTTTCAAAAGGTGGTTGGGTGCCAAATTTCAAAGAAGAGCAATGTGTTATAAAGAAAATAAAATACCAATGTCTATGGTTTAAAGAGGAGGTGAAACAGTTGTATATGGACCAAAATTTTCTACCACCAACATCCTTGTATTAAAGGCATATGGTATATAAAAGTAGCAATGCAATTATTATGGGAACCAAGGTTTTTAGGTAAAAATTGAAGACTATTTAAATGATACGCTGAAAGACCATGATACTGCACAAAACTTGAAAAACCCTTCGAATCAGGCGTCAAATGAAAGTTTTAAAAAATTGATTTCAAAAATATGTTGATTGACTTGGGTGAGAAATGTTGTCATTCGAACCTTGTCGAAGTGGACCGGTGAGCGTATTCCTCGGGAGTGCATTTCGAAGTGATTGACACATCGATAAAATAAATGAATGCATTCATTCATCGTTATTAAGTGCATACCATATTGAGATAACAAACAACAGATATATGTGCAACAATTGTCATTACTTAGTAATATTTTGAGTGGTGGCAAAAGTGGAAGATGGTGGTAGTTGAATTTAAGTGGTTTTGGAGTGCATCAGTAGGTGCATAGAACCATTGTATGAAGTGAGCGAACCGAAACTTGATTGGATGGTAGACTTCATGTTGAGCGATAGTAATCTAACGTGATGAAACTTATAGTGTGGACAAAACAAGAGAAGGAGAGCAGAAGTGTAAAGACATTAGTGTGAATCAAACAACGATAGTGGATAGAATTTTAAAGTTTAAATAGATTATGGTTTCCTTTCATTTCAATCATTGGCAAGTAGCGCAGACCGTTGACAAGGGTCGTATGAGACAGTTTTGGGTAGGATGTCAAGGGTACAAAACCCATCATTTTTTTTAAGGTAAGCTATGAAATGAAAAAGTCTTACTTTGTGTCTAAAAAATCCGCGTATTGTAATAGCACAACCTGTTGAAAAGCCCAAGCTAGAGCGTTGCAGGTCAAGGGATCGATTCCTAGCGATAATAAGAGGTACCCTTTTTCTCAATTTACTTTATGAAAATTTGATAAAGGTTTAGATGCATATTATGATTGGGTACATGGGAGTTATAAGGTTTAGGTTGTGAGTTATTTTTTTTAAAAAAGGTCATTGAGATTTGATTGAAGTTGATATTATAAAAGAAGATATTGTAATTTAATATTTTTGTGAGCATTAGCAAAGGAGGTATAAGAGTGTATTGTGGATAAAATCACTTGTGTTATGGAAATGTGAGAAAATAAGGTTAAAGTTTTATTAAGTTTTCATATGGATAATTTAAATAGGTATTATGCTAACTAATCCTTGAAGTGGCACAAGAAGGACTGGGTGTTTGTGAAATAGGTTTTAAGGTCATATCCTCATTAAAGCAAATAAGAGGTATGGGTATATTCTTCCTTCTTTGAGGTGTGTTGTTGAGCAAGGTTTTCTGGAATATAAGGTGGAGTTAAAAGGGTTGTTTGGTAAGCATTTTTGGAAATGTTTGAGTTAGGTTTTGAGACCTACATTATGCATCTTTGTTGAAATAAAGTGGAAACACCTGTGTTAGGGTTTATGAGAAAATTGTGCTTCATTGTTTGAATGATTGTGTGAAGTTTTTGAGAATTGGTTTGAGAGATATTAATTGTAATTGTGGAAGTAGTTGAGATCAATTTATGAAGGGAAATTGTGCATGAGTGTGATTGATCTTTGTGAGAAAATTTACAAGAGAGATAGACCAATATTATGAAGCAAGATATATCTTGTGTTGAATTTATTTTAAAGGGATTTAGCAAGATATAGAGAGTGGTAAATTGAGGACAACATTTGTGAGAGTGAAACGTATTGATTTTTTGATAGAGCGTATCATTCTCTATATGTTCCAGAGGTTAAACAAATTCTAAGTAGAATTTGTTTATGTGAAGAAAGCTTTTTGAAAGAGATTTAAGTTGTGTTTATATGCAAGTCTTTACTAGTGGTTTGAGACAAAATTGAGCACATGTTTGAGATATATTTGAGCATATGTTAGAGATAGATTTGAGCATGTGTTAGAGTAGATATGTGCATGTGTTTCAGGTAGATATAGAGAGAAAGTTTGAGAAATATTTGTGCTAGCCTTGTGATGAGGTTTGGTGCAGATTTAGGATAGCATTGAGAGTAGGTTTGGTTGCTGATTTGAGGAAGCCTTGTGAGAAGGCTTGAGGTAGATTTGAGCAGAGTTGAGAGCAATTTTGGTTGTTGAGTTGAGCAAGCCTTGTCGAAAGGCTTGAGGAATATTTGAGAAGAGTTGTGAGAATATTTTGAATAGAGTTGTGAGTAGATTGTGAGTAGAGTTGTGAGCAAATTATGAGCAAAGTTATGAGCATATTTGTGAGAAGAGTTAGAGCAGACTTGGGATAGAGTTTAGTGTAGATTTGAGATAGAGTTGAGAGTAGGATTTGGAAGTGATATAAAAAATAGGATAGCAATATCTAGTGGATAGAGATCCATTAGCTAGTGCAATGGGGATAGAGGTCTCCTATGGAGAGAGATTCACAAGCTAGAGCAATGGGGGTAAAAGTATTTTAGAAGATCACCAGCCAAAGCATAGGGGATATAGATCTCCTGTGGAGAGAGATAAATTAACCAGAGCAAGAGGAAATAGTTCTCTTGTGGAAAGATATCCATGAACTAGAGAAAGGGGAAAGAGTTATCCTGTGGAGTGAGATCCGTGAACCAACTGGGAAAATAGAGTTATTATATGGAGAGAGATCCAAAAATCAGATCATAGGGGATTGGTGTCTCATTTGAACAGATGTCCATGAACATCATAATAGGGAATTGATTCCCAAGATATTTTTTGAGAAAATTAGAAGAAATATTTTCTTTGTGGAAGTAACCCACATTGGGTGAACCACATTAAATTTGTGTCTCTCATGTGTGTGATGATTTATGCATTGCTTTGATTATTGCTATTGATATTGCCATTGATAATATTGGATAATATTGTTTGGGAAATAAAAGTAAAAGTTGTCTTATACTGTTCACCCACCTCTCAGTATAAGCATGTGTTCTTCTTTTAAGAACCACGAGGATGAAAGAGCGGGGGTAATAAGTTTTTATAATTTTTTTCTAAGGATAGTACATCAGTTTGGAGTTCAGCTCTTTTAATGAGGTTTAAGGTTTAAACCGTTGTGTGGTTGTGTGTTAATCCTCTATTGATAAGTTTAGCTCTCATCCTTATGAGGGGTCATGGTTAGGAGGGCACTACTCAATCCTAAGCATTAATCATAGAGATTTTTTGTGCTAACCTGATCCAAAAAATTACTGTTTATAAAATTTTTAAAATATTTTATTAATAATTAATGTTTCTTTTTAATGTTACAAAATTTAAATTATTGTATCTTTTTAAAAATATTGTGAAACAGTGTAAGGAAGATGTTTATATATATATATATATATATATATATGAAAATTATAATATTTCCAATGATATATATAAATAAAGCTCTAACCACTTTTTTTTGGTAAATAAAAGTTGTCATTAATTACCGGGTTTTGCAGGTTAACCCAAAACCTAATACAAAATTTAGCCTTATGCTGAGATTGCAGATCCTGGTCATCCTTAGAACATTATTTTCAAAAATTGTGGTGGTTATCCTACAACACCTTACACTTACTGTAGAAAGACAGTTCAACATGACAATTAACATTACTTACAACGATAGTCGTTTGAGTTGACTTAGAGAAAAAACTTTGCTTATCATGAAAAACTTGGGGAAAAAGCATCCTTCCACCTTTCTCCTTAATCAGTAGTGTGATTTTCATGTCTAATAATGTCTTCCACTTCATGTGGTACCCATTGTGTCCACATCATCAAACTTCCTGCATCAATATCCACATTGGCTAATTCATCAATCGCTTTTTTGGCCTCATGAAACACATGGCGAATCCTCCTATCCTGTCTTGTCACAAAAAGGATCCTTGCCTCATGGATGACGACCTCAATCCTCCATGGAGGTTTTTTGCCATTGGTTAACATGTTGATGATATTCATGGAATCACCTTCAATCATCAAATTTCCATGAGTCTCCTAGGCAACTTTTAACCCTCTCAAAAGGGCTCTAGCTTTCGCCTCATTATTAGTTATAATTCCCAATTGTTTAACGAAGGCCTTAACCAGGTCTCCTTTATGATCTCTAATTACTCTTCTAGATCCTGTTCTTCTCGGGTTCTCCTTAGCTACACCATCAAAGTTCAATTTGAACCAACCCCTAGGGGTGGTTCCCAAGAGACCCCATTTTTGGGATTGGATAGAGGGATGAAAGACTTTTCATTAATGCCTAAGGCTAAAGCAATTTGTCTTTCCTAGGGAGGGATTATACGGTTCTCCTCAGTAAGGATACTAATGTTTTCTTTTGCAAAGGCAAGGATTCTATTGAGGATTGTTTTAAGGCTATGACTGGTGTCCTTAAAAGCTCTGTGATTCCTTTCTAACCATATCTGCCATAGGAAATGGTGCCAACAGATTTTACAAAGGTACTTAAGTTTTAGACTAACAAAGGGTTGAGGCCATTATTGGAACACTTCAAAAACTAAAGTCGGCTTGACCCACGAGATCCTAAAATCCTGGAAAAGTTCATCAAGGATGGACACTACCACCGGACACTCTAGGAACAAATGTTGGGTTGACTCCCACCCAACCCTGCACATATGACAATGGTTAGCAATAACCATACCTTTGGTCAACATATTATCCATGGTAAGAATTTTTCCTTGGATCACCAGCCATGAGAAAAAATATATTTTAGGGATTAAACCCCGATCCATACCAAATTCGGTTGAAATTGTTGGTCTTCATTGTTGAGGAGCAAGTTATAGGCGGATTTGATCGTAAAATATCCACTTTCAGTCTTGGCCCAAGCAATGTGATCCTCATATTCTCTAGAGGGAAGAATTTGCTATGTTAAAATATTATGAAGTTCTTCGGACTCAGCTTCAAAACCTTGTACTCTGATGTATTTACACCTAGGGGTGTTCATATCTTGCCAAATGTAATCAACCACCCTTTTCCCAATATGTTGCTCCATGTGTTCTTGGATCCTAGCCAATAGAGTATTCTGGGATAATTCCTCAGCTCTCGCCCATCGGTCCTTCCAAAATTTTATCATTTAACCATTCCCAATTATCCATATAATGCCTCTCTTGACTAGATCTCTTCTTGTTAGGATTGCATTCCAGAAAGTTGACCCCCTACTCACCAGATTATCATTGAGGAAATTTGATCCTTGGGGGTATTTCCTCCTGACTATGGTCGTCCATTAATTTTTGACCTTGGTTAATAGTCACCATGCTTGTTTGGATAGCAGAGCTATGTTGAGATTAGCAACTCTCCTCAGCCCTAGCCCCCCCTGTACCTTAGGTTTGCAAACCTTATTCCACCCTACCAAATGGATCATTTTTTATCCTCGATCCCTGACCAGAGAAAGTTCTTTTGAAATTGCTTGATTTTATGATACACCTTGCTTGGAGCTCTGAAAACCGATAAGAAATATACAGGTATACTTCTTAGGGAAAGCATTGTTAAGACTGCTTTGCCCGCTTGAGATAATAAATGTCCTTTCCAACCTGCTAGATTTTTTTGGATCCTCTCCAACACAATATTACACATTGACCCTTTCGGTTTCCCATAGATAAGGGGAAGGCCTAAGTAGGAGGTAGGAAGGGACGCAATATGGCATTCCATAATTCTAGCAATGATGTTTTTCCTGGGAATGGGGGTATTTATAAAATACAAATTGCTCTTATTAAAATTCACTTTCTGTTCGATCGCCTCCTCATACATCTTAAGAATGTGTCTGATCCTTCTTGCCTCAACCACTGAAGCCAACGTAAGAAAAAACATGTCATCAAAAAATTGTTGATGGGTCACTGCTGCTGTTAACAAAGTTGAATTTATGTCTGATATAAGTCCAGCTGTTGCTGCTACCTTGATGGTTCTTCCTAAGGCTTCTGCTACAATGATGAAAATCATGGGACTAATGGGATCTCCTTGTCTTAGTCCTCGTTTACTTTGAAAAAATCCTACTGTAGACCCATTTACCAAGACTGAAAATAGGCCTTCGAAATACATTCTCTGACTAGCTTGATCCATTGAGCATGGAAAATGAATTTTACTAAAACTGCCTCTAGGAAATCCCAATTTATCCTATCAAAAGCTTTGTTCATATCTAGCTTTAAGGCCATGAATGCATTCTTAGTATGGGAAGCCGTATGGAGAGCCTCATGAACTATGATAACTCCATCTAAGATTTATCTCCCCTAAATTGAACTTCCCTAACTTGGATCAATGATAACAGGCAAGACCTTCTTCAAGTGGTTAGCTAAGACTTTGGACAATATTTTATAGGATATGTTACACAGGCTAACCGACCTGAAATTAGCCATGGTCTTAGTATTGGGGCCTTTGGGTATCAAAGCTATAAATGTTGAATTAAAACCCTTGGGAATGTGATTAGAATTTTGGAACTTCCTAATGGCAGTGATAATGTCTGCACCAAAAATATCCCAAAAACTTGGTAAAAATGAGGCGAGAAACCGTATGGCCCAGGAGCCTTATCAGGATCCATGCTAAAAAGGGCATATTTGATCTCTTCATCATAAAATTCCACTTTGAGGGACTTATTGGTCATCTCATCAATAATTTGGGGGATAAATTGAATAAAAGAATCCTTTGCTTGGGCATTGCAGGCTGGTCCTTCACCTAACAAGAAGCTAAAAAAATTCACAGCCTCATCCCTGATCTCCTAGATATTCTAGGTTGAGGAACCATCCTCCTTGGTTAACATTCTAATATTGTTGTTTCTTCTATTCCTCAAAGTTGTAACATGGAAAATCTTCAAATTTGAATTGCCTTCCTTCAGCCATAACGCCCTTGATTTTTGCCTCCAATACATCTCTTCATAGGCTAGGATATTATGGTACTCACAAAGGATTTTTTTCTCTTCAATCCTTGTTGCCTCATCATAAGTTCCATGTTGAATTTTGCCTTATATTATTTTTAGTTTTTCCCCTATTGCTTTCTTGTTCTCAAAAATATTTCCAAAAACTTCTTTATTCCAAACCCTAAGGTTGTCCTTAAGTCCTGATGTTTTACCCACATCGACAAAAAATTGAATGACTTTTTGAAGGGGTCAGTCTGCATAGCCTCCAAAAGAATAGGGTTATGATCTAAAGCATATTTGGGAAGGGATTGTAATAATGAATCACCAAAAGTTGTTATGGCTTCCTTGGATAAAAATAATATGTCCAACCTTTCCTGAATCAGCTGACTCCCTATCCTTCGATTACTCCATGTGAATTTGGCCCCTACTGATTGTGCCACATCTGTTTTTGTTTCCTGAAGAAAAATAATGGTAGGATTCCACTCCTTCCTTATTGAATTCACCAACTTTTGTTTTGGTGGGCCATTTAGGCCTCTCACATTCCATGAGAGAACCTTCATTTTGCCTGTTTGTTATTTTTTCCCCACCCCCTTCCTTGAGCAAGAGGGGGTTTGTCAAATTTTCTATCATCCTAGCAAGGAATACCTTGTTGTAAAAGTGTTCTTTGCTTCCCATTTGCAATTTTTTCATTGATCCTCAGTATATAATGCTCTGCAATAGATATTATCCCTTTCTTTATTTCACTACCATAATCTATGGGAGACTTGGTGGTGCTTCTTGTCTATAAAATGAAGGGGCATATACTGTGATAATTTGGGGCTGGATCCTCTTTCCTTATTTTGGAGGTTTTCATTTCCCTCTTCATATTCATCCTTGTTTTGGTTGGCCTCGCCTATATGGTTCTCCTTGATCAGAGGGCTTTCCTTCAAGGAAACATTCTGATATGGGATAATCTTCTCCACAATAGGACTGGAGGCTGCATTTCTAACCCCTATTTCAACTACTTCAACTCTTGACTCGAATCCTTCCATGTTTATGCTATATCATCCTGACATTTCTAATTTTCTTTGAGAATTCTATTAGGGTTTTTCCCGGTGACTGTGAATGGCCCCGATTTGGATGGGGATTCTAGGGTTTCAGGAAACCCAAAATATGGAGTTTCATCCTTATTTTTTTCCATTTCCTCTTCTAGGTTAGCTAGAACTTCAAATTTGTTCGAACTGGGGTCTTTATTACATACCTTAGGATTTTTGCCTTCCTCGCTAATTTGCTTTCCTTTCTCCTAGACTTTGGGTTGTACTGCATTAGCTTGACTGACCTGGTTATTCTTGACTGGTTTGTATCCTCATAAGTTAGGGCATGGACCTAGAAACTTAGGGATCCCTCTCCCGTTAACCTTACCCACATCAACTTTGCTCGAAGCTTCTTTGTGTGTTGTTACCGTCAAAAATTGGGTTTGAAGATGGCCCTGAGTTTTGCATACATTACAAAATGTTGGCCTATTCTCATACTCCACCAGTTGGATTCTCAAAAACACTCCATATTCTAGTTCCACCTGAGAAGGAAGCTCGGAGTCCAGGTTTGCATTAACACAAAACCTGACATGCGTCAATATGGTCCTTGCCCAATTCGGATGGTCTATCGCCACTAGTTCCCCTATCATTTTTGCTATTCCTCTAAGCTAGTACTCATTGAAAAACTGAGCTGAGAGGTTTGGAAAGTGAACCCAAATGGGTGCTATTTTAATGTTCTGCTTCTTAGGGTCGAAATCCTCCCCCCAATTCCTTAGAAATATACTGTGCCTCCCTAGAAACCAGGGTCCTACCGTTAGTATGTGATTTGCATCCTCTTTGTTGATTCTTATCAAGAAAAAGCCTCTTGAAATGGCAACAATTTCTAAATTTCCTAAAGTTTTCCATTTTGTCGTAGCCCATGAATGGAATGTCTCAATGTCCGACCTTCCTCCTAGAAACTTATCTACAAGGGATGATGCCTCCATATCCAAAAATCTCTCCATAATCTCCACAGGGATTGTTATCCTATTGTTATTAGGGGTGTAATTTCATTGAATGGCTCCTTCCATTTTCATTTCAACATTTCCAAAAAGGTTGGGCCCTTGCTCACGGCTCCTGTACCCTAGTGGGACCCTTTTTCTGAAAATTTATCTGGAGGATCTATCCCTTTAGCCTTTTTGAATTGCATTGCCAGGGAATCTTGTCCCTATCCTACTATAGCTTGCTGGCCTACCTCTAGATCATCTCCTTCATCCTGTTCAAGATTCTTGCCTGCCACCTTCACTCCTTCGCTTCTGCCACTTCCTCCGTCACTCCCCTACTCTTCCATCCAGTCAACTTATTCAGAATAATTATAAGTAGACCTGCTTGGTTGTAAATAAGTTCCTTTGAAATCATCATCAACACTACACTCAATATGCACTTGCCATGGAAAGTGTGCAGTCCAAAATTATAAAGAGTACTCAGTTTGATTGTATTATTCTATTGTATTTTTATGATAAAGCTCTAATCACTTTAAATGCAAAATAAATTGACACATTTTTTAAAATATATAAATAATATATTTATTAAAATAAAATATTATAAACTATTTGGTATTAGTTTTATTAATTTAAAAAATTATTTGTTTTTTAAATGTTTAATTCCAATTAGAACTAAATTATTTCAAATAGTTAAATATTTTATGAATAGATTATATGAATTATAAACTGTAAAATAAAAGTTAGTCTTAAAAAACTATGAATTTTAGAATTATAATCTATATTAAAAAGTATATGAAAGAGATCCTAAGTTGTTTGGGTATGAGATATTAATATTAAAAATAAAAGTAGTAAACAAAGGAGTTTATGACAAGCATCAAGGAGTGTAAATTTTGATATTATAATCTAGGTTCTAATTTTATGGGTAAACTTTGATATTTGTCAACTAAGTCTGAGTGATTGAGAGATTATCATCTATGAAATTATATTCAGGTCAGTGTGGAAAAAAATCATAAAGCAAGTGATAAGTGTTTGAATTATAAGTTATCTTGTGTTCATTATAACCCTCACCTCCTCCCAACACTAGCATGTCTCTCTCTCATATAATTTTATTATTACTATAAAATTTAATACATATAAATAAATATGTAATTTATTATAAGTCATTAAATTATATAATAATTTTAAGATAATATTTAAGTCGTGGGTTTATGAATTATCAATATTATATATAAAACTAAACATAAAATATAGTCATATCAACATATCTACTCTACTATGATGAATATCATATCAATATGTATTTATCTCTAGCCTTTCTCACACCTTGAAGTTATTGACTTCTCTCTTTCAAATTGCTGGTTCAGTTGGCGAATCAAAAGGAATACAAAAAATTCAAATTTATGGAGACTCATAGGTGGTAATAAACTAGATGCTTGGTGTTTTTAGGATGTAAAACATAATTCTACAACCCATATTCTCCCAAATAAAAGGAGTTGTGGATCAAAGTGAAGCTTTTACTTTTAGTATATTTATAGAGAATTGAATAGGAAAGTAAATGAAATCTCAAAGGAGGCGCTTTAGATTGATCCAGGTACATGATTAGTACATGGATTCAATGAAGGCAATGCACTAGTTGATCCAAATACCTATTTGGGGGATTAATGCACTCCAGTTAAAGCAAACACATATAAAACAATTTTTTCAAAAAATTTAAAAGTTAGTGATTTAAAGGATACTATTTGATAAATCAGAAAGGTGTCTAAGGATATAACTTAGCATAATAAAGATAGCTAGTTATGAAATATAAATGATCCAAATTTCAGTTCACTATTGATATGTTGAAAAAAATGCCAAAGAGACATTGAAGTATGTAATTTCATATTTACTTAATATAAAATTATGATTTTTTTTAGGAAAATATAGATAAATAAATAGATAGATAAAATAATTTCATGAAAGGGTTACCTTTATAAAACCATAAGCCCACTAGGTAAAGCATATTCAATGGTACCTCGACCCTCCAAGGTATCTAATTGTGGTAGCCAACCAATAGACACTAGATCACTACCATCCAACCTATCCCATTCTGAGTATGCAATGGTTTGAACCTTAGACCTCCCCAAAGAGAGGCCAAAGCCCTAACCACTACACCATCCTTACATATAATATTTTTAATGAGTTTACATAGGTTTTTATAAGGGGTCCTAGTCCTCTCATATTGAGTGGGATTTGAACCTTGGACCTCTCAAAGAGAGGCCAAAGCCCTTACCACTACAGTAAGCTTACAATATCAAATAAAAAACAACATTAAGCAATTATTCCCCATCATAAGTAATCATAATTAAGATATTAACAACAATACACAATACCATCCTAAAATTAAAATTTTACATAATAATAATATAGTAATAATAGAAATATGAAGAGGAGGATCACATGCAATGTGGGAAGCTTTGAAATGACAGAGTAGGATTAGAGGATAAAAAAGAATAGGGATAAAGTATGGAAGGTATTCTCTCATTCTCTGCTTGAATTTTGAGAAAAAATTATGGAGGTGGTGTTTTAGGTATTTGGAGAAATTTGCATCTGTTTGTTCTTGTCAGAAGCATTCTAGTGAAGATTTCTTCAACACCAATGGTGCACTTGGACCAAAAAACCATAGATTCAATTTTTATGGTGTCTTTATATATTTCAATACCATGGTTTATGCATGTAATTTTATGATAAAAAATAATTTGGGTTTATTTAGCATGAGATACATCTATATTTTTAGTTTGAAGCAATTTTCATTTCAAAGAGATTATTTTCATGTTTTGTAATTTTCTCAAAAACCCTAAAATTTTACCCATTTTGATGCAAAGTATATGGAGGGTTTTTATTGGGAATGTTTTTTCATACACAAAGTATCATATGGTCTTCATTTTTTGGTTGAATGGAGAACCTAAGACTATTTAAAGTTCCTTGAAAATTTTAAGTAAACAATATTATTTAGGTATTAAGTATTAGAGAGGGTGTAGATCTGAATTTTTATATTTATTAAAGGAAACAAGGGTCTTTAAAAATATAGGAAAAAAATCCACAAAAGTTTTGTGTGTCGAGGAAGGAAAATAGCATGTTGGTGATGATATATAGTAGATCAATGGGAGGATTTTAAATTTTAGTAGTGGTAATTGATAGTTTAAAGGTAAAAACCATTTCTATAGTAGGAAGCTAGAGTTTTATGAAAAATCCAATAAAACTATCTATAGAAGAGTTGTATGACAACTTTAAAATGGCAGGAGCATAGGAGTGGGAAAAATTTATAGGCATCAAGTATTGGAGTGGTGCACCTAGGCCAAAAAGTCACAGATTCAATTTCAATGATGTCTTAATATCATAGTACTATGGTTAGATGTAGGTTAGATGTACTTTTTGATAATTATTAGAGGAAGCAAGGGTCTTTAAAATACTAGAAAAACAATCCATAGAAGATTTGTGTGTCAAAGAAGAAAACTAGCATGTTGGTGGTGAAATATAGTAGATTAGTAGAAGGTTTTGAATTTTAGTTGTGGTAATTGATAGTTTAGAGGTAAAAATCATTTTTCTAGTAGGAAGCTAGTGTTTTATGGAAAATTCAACAAATCTATCTAAAATATATTTGTATGGCAACTTTGAAATGGTAGGGTAGGATTAAAGGAGCAAGAAATAAATTCAAATGGGAAATATTTAAATAAAGGAATTATCATAAGAGGAGGTAAAAAATGGGTTTCTCAAGAGGACTCTCAAGGCCCATATTCTAGGGTGTTCCTCTTAGAATAAAGAAAAATGAAAAACAGGTCCAATCGATACCAAAGTAGACTCAATGGTATGATATTGTGAAAGGAGAAAAAGGATAAGAGTTAAAAGAGATTTTTTTGGTAACTCTAGAATCGATAACAAAGGGGATGGTTTATATTTTAGAAAAATTGGTGTAAAGATCTATGTTGATAATGAACAATTATCTAATTGGGAAATTCATTGGAGCTAGACCAAATATTGTGACTATTAGAAAATGGGTAATATCTAGATGGAAATGAAATAGTGGCTTAGAAATATTTGCTCTACCTAAAGGATTATTTTTTGTATCCTTATCATATGAGGAAGAGTGTATCAAAACTCTGCTAGATAGCCCATGGTTCATGGGAAAATCTAGAATTTTCATGAGAAAATAGAGATCGAGCTTCAACCCTACCATAGAAAAAATTAATGTGGCACCTCTTTGGATAAAACTCCTAGGTCTTCCTTAGGATTTTTGGGATGATGATGTCTTAATAGGAATAGCAAGGTCAATGGAATACTTCCTAGCCTTTGATTTAGTAATCAAGTATAAGAAAAGAACCGTATTTTCTAGAATTTGTGTGGATGTAGATATGGGAAAGGAGCTACCATCCTCCATTAAATTACTATCCAAGTTTAGAATTTGGGAGCAGATGATTGAATATGAGAACAAACCTTTTAGCTACTACTGTAGATTAAAAATACATGCCAAACAGAAAGATAAAACCACAAGAATGGAATACAGGAAAGTTGCACAAAACAGACGATTTATATTAATCGATGGAGTTTAAAAACTCCTTTTTGAATACAACTGGGCCTGTAACCCTTTTTGTGATACAAAAATTACAAGTTATGCTAGGGTTCTCCGAAACCCTAGCTGGCACGAACGGTGGCGCTTTCGAAGATCGTATCTTCAATCCCAACAGAGTGAGTGGGCTTTGTCGTATCCCTTGCTTGGACCACTCCAGCTTAATCAGCTGCCATCAATAAACTAGATCTGTCATCAAAAACCTGCACACATTAACACTATCAAGGAGTTAGAAATTAATGAGAGGGCTCCACTACGTGAGCCCTCAGAAACAATCTAAAACCTTATAAAAATGGAATGCAAGAAATCAATAACAGATTAAAACATAAAATACGGCTACTTGCTTTAAACTAATTTATACCTGTTCTCTGTTAACGTAGCTAGACCAGGCGACACCTGGAAGTAATGTTGTTGTCAGAATAGGCTACGGAAGGCACCCTGGTGCACTCGTCGAACGCCCACGTGCTTCTGGATCTGGATTACAGACGTCGGTCTGAGTCTGTGGCTGAAGGTAAACGCCCGTGGGCACTTGTTAAATGCCCGTGGGCACTTGGTAAACGCCCGTGGGCACTTGGTGAAGGGGTAAACGCCCGTGGGCACTTGCGACAGGAATGGGAGATTCTGCAGAGTGCTGCAGAAGGAATGGCGGTGAAAGCGGCGACGGAAGCGACGATGGATGCGGCGAAAGGGTAGCAGAAGAGAGGAGATAATGGTAGAAGAATTAGAATCAGAGATAGAAGTAGCAAAAGACCTAGGCGAAGAAGATAGGTAGCAGACATAGGGTTTGAGCCATCAAAGTGACTCGATTTATAATCCACTCTTAGGGCACACTTTAGGGTTTTAACGACACTTTGAACGTGTGGCTAAGATTAAAGCGGATCCAAGGGTAGAGAATAAATTTTGGTTGTGGAATGGATTAAGATGGATGGACGGATGAGATTAAATGAAGGATGGATGGCTCAGATTAAATCACTTAAACTATTATTTAAATATATATATTAAAATATTAAAATATATATATATATATATATATAAATATTAATTTAAATAAATTTGGGGATGAAAAATGGTGGGAAAGGTGAAATTGGGCCAAATAATGGCGGGAAAGTGTGAATTTGGGCCAAATAATGGCGGGAAGGTGGATGACCGACATGTGGCTGACAGGAAGGTATAGATGACTTGCAAGTGGCTGGATTTTGGTGTCTACAGATGCCCCTTTTTGAGCTGCTTTGTGTGAAGACACAATGCAACACAAAAACTTAGGACACCTGAAAAGCTGGATCAGACGCAACTCTCTCTCAAGACTAAAGCACAACTTTGAAGACCAAAGAATAAAAGAATGTTTAAAATTTATCAGCTTACCCCCTCAATTGGCGAGCGAGAATGGTTCTCACAAGCCAATTGGAAGAAATTCGAAAGAAAATGAACCGTTTTTGCCCCAACGGTGAAAAAGGGGTTGGTGTATGAACCATCTGTTTATGTCCCAACAGAAAAGGGGTTGGTGTACAAACCAGAAAATAATATGATTGAAGATGATATGAGTGATGTGAAAGGTGAACCATTTTTTGCCCCAATGGTTAGAAAGGGATTTTTGCCAAATTTTGAATTCCATGATCATGTAAGATGAATTCTACTATTAGGAAAGTTAAAAATTGATAACGGATGCCCCAACTCCTGTGGGTGAATCCATACTGTTGATGAAATTGCCTTGTTGGCGCCATTGATATGCAGAGATACAATATGAAAGAGTCCAGAACTTCAGAGATGCTCCTAGTGACTGTATGGATAATTCCTCGGGTCGGAACCAATCAACCTAGGTAGCCTTAATATCTAGTAAGACTCAAAATAATGATGATATTGAAGATTTTTCCACGTTTAAGGCCCCATGAACTAGGCCATCAATGACAATTGTTGAGCAAATTGATCTTGGTATGAGGTCACTTAAAAAGTAGGATACCCAGAATTGATTTCCAATTTTCAAACGGTGAAATAATTGATGATGATAAATGGTAAGTGTCCTTATGGTGGTTTAATCCTCTTACCGAATTGCATGGATGCAAATCGCTGCAATCGCCAAGGTGATAGAATATACCACTAGATACGAGGTTTAATTTAATTTAATTTGGCAAAAATATGCATGATGAAAGAATAATGAATGAAATTAATGATAGATCAGAAGAATTGATGAATGTGGTTAATTTTGTGAAGGTTTTGAACATTTTTAACCCAATTTGTAAATCAATGATGAATGATGCGCTTTTTGAGAAAAATGACAAAATTTGTTTCCAAAACTGTTGTAACCTTCACAAAATGTTTTATTATGATAAGAAGAATGGATGGATGCAATTTGATGAAATTTAGAGGAGGTAAGCTTCAATTTTGTAAGTTTTGTTCTTTTATTCCATACTAACATCAAACGTCGATATGCATTTGGAGGTGGTAGAAATGCCCGTCGGTGTTTAAATGCATCATGAAATGGACCACTGCATCTGAATGCACCATGAAATGCCCCACTGTGTTTTAGGGCACCAAAACCAGCTATTTAAACAGTTTCAGCGAGAATTTCGCTCATTTGTGCGTTCAAGCTTGAGAGAAGTGCGTCTGAGGGAGTGAAATGAAGTGAAGTGAAGTGAAAGGTTGTGTAGGAGAGTGAAGCACGCGGGAGCTATGGCGGAGATGGGAGTGGACGCACCAGTGCAGTCAGCTGAGGTATTTTTTTATTTAAGCAAGTGCTTTTATTTGTTTTTTTTTTTTTTTTTTTTGCAGTTTTTTTTTTTGAAACAAACTTGTAACCAATTTTTGTTTTGTTGTTTTGTAGCTTAGGGTGTTAGAGGCACGACACCGATTCTCCCCTATCATTCTGAGGATGAGGAGGTCATTTTCCCAGGCAGAATGAGAGATATTGGAGGCAGTAGGGCTAGCGGAGGCAACTCGGTTGGAGGTAGTTCGGGCAGATGAGGGGTACCTCTCGGCTTTGGCCGAGAGGTGGGATCCAGATCGGGGGACGTTCCAGCTCCCGACTGGAGAGATGACGTCGATCTGACAGTCGAAGGCGAAAGGGGAAGATGGCACGACAGGCTTTGGAGAGCGGAGATGACGGGGAGGATGACGGAGAGGGCCTAGGAGAGGCCGCAGGAGAGGCTAGGGAGGTACCCCCTAGCGGGCTCGAGGATGAGCTGGCATAGCTACAGCAGTAGATAGCAGAGCGTGATGCTATGCTAGCTGTCCGGGACGAGAGGATAGCTTGGCTGGAGCAGTAGGCGATAGAGCGGGATGCCCTGTTAGCTGCTCAGGAGGAGAGGATTGCCCAAATGCAGGCGGACTTGGATGGAGCAACTAGGGTGCCCTAGGATGACAGGGTGACGAGACTCCAGGCAGAGCTAACGGAGCGAGAGTGACGACATGGGATAGACATATCTAGACTTAGATCTAGGACTCGTTATATTGAGGCTCTGGAGGACACATTGTTTAGGCATCACATTGTGTTGCCTGATCCTCCATCCTCCTCTGTCTCTAGGCGTAGTGAGTCTAGGCACACCACTAGGTCTAGGGCTCCTACTAGGTCACAGGGGTCCTCTTTTGATGGTTAGCTTAGTGCTTAGATGCACTCTTTATGAGCCTTGGTGCTCTATTGTATTTTGTAGCCTTTTGGCATTCACTATACGTTTTGATATTTATACCTATATATACATGGCTTTTATTTTTAGTGTTTTACTTTCTTTTGTATGAATGCCTATGTTTTTGTGATGCATATTTTTATATGTTTTAATGTTTTTGATGCATATGTGATGGAATGGAATGCAAAGTTATAGATGATTAATGCGAGACTAAGTAAATGAAATATGCACTAAGAAGCACTCATACTTTTAGATAGTTAGATTTAGCCAACTGTTATCATAATTGTTTAATCAGGGGCACCGAACTTGGTGGCGTGTGAATGGATGACGTATGGAATGACATGAATATGGAAGAAGATATGGAGGTTGATATGGAAGAAAATATGGAGGAAGACTATTTTACAAAGACTCAAACATGCTAGTGGTTTCAAACAAACTTACTAATACTGCCTAATTCAACTAGGACCAAATGTGTGTGCATGCGAGTTCATTAACCAAATCATAAGCATGGTAGTGACTCTAGGCAATCAAAAACCTGTGTGTGTGCAAGTGTGTTCATTAACCTCATCTTGCACAAATTAGGTAACCCTGTTATGGAGAAGACCCCAAAGCTAGTTTGTCCGTATGAGCATTCAGAGGTCTCTCTTTGAGGAGAGACATGTCGCCATGCAATGAGTATACTCCACTGCCAGTCAAGCGTCTATAGCCCCGATGAAGGTTAACTCCATAGTCCATGTTGTTTTTGACCTTTGTAAGCCTTGGGGATGACTACCTATCCGCCTGACTGGACAAGTAGTACGATCCTTACAACTTATTTGGGATCAGTGGTGTGTGAAAAATGTTCATTTCCTTAGAGCTTTGGGGAATCGGATTCTCAACCGAAGTATGATGAGAATTTTACCCTATCCTTACTACTCTGCTTATATTTATATTTTATGATTGCTTGTGATAGTGGTAAGAACCACTATTTTATGGACTATATTTGCATGATAGGACAAACGAGGATTACCCTGTTCACTTCGAGGCACAACCCAAGGATGGTGTTATCTCTCTTTGACACAAGATGTTTTTAAGATGTGAAAATGTGATAGGTTCAAGACCGCTTTTGAAATCATTTCCCAATACTCAAGATTTTATTTAGTGTAATTGGTGATATGGCCCTAGAGGAATTTAACATGCATTTCGAAGTTTGCTTAAAACACTAGAAATGGTTGAGTGACTGAAAACATTTTGGCAATGTAAATATGTGCAAATGGAAAATGGATGTACGAATGACAATTCGGTTTGATGGATTTTATGAAGGTGTCCCTAATTAAGGCAACATGACTTTTGTTTGACCAAATTTTATATCCAAAAGATAGAATGGTCTCTAACATGATATGCGACTATGGCTGAAAATGAAATGTTATGGTTTTCAATGAGATGTATGCATATGAAATGCAATGTTTTTGAATGAGATGTATGCAACTAACAATGACATGCAAATTCTTTTTATTTTATTTGTTTTTTTTTTTTTTTTTTTTTACAAGCCATGTATATATGTACATATAAAATTCAAACTATGCGTAAAATGCCCTCAAGTGTATAACATTAAGTGGTTCGGGTTCTTCCTCTCCCTCTAAACTGGCAAGTCTATAAGTTCCATTACCCACTCTTTCAGTGACCATATATGGACCTAACCAATTAGCCGCGAATTTATCTCGAAGATGCGACAATGCATTGGTGTTTTGTTGATTCTCTTTAAGGACAAGATCCCTACTTGAAATTCTCTTAGATGAACTTTGGCATTGTAAGCACGTTTCAATCGGTCTTGATAAACTCGCAAATGCTCTAAAGCATTGATTCGTTTTTCATCTATGAGTGTGAGTTGATCAAGACGTGCTTGTCTAGCAGTATCATCATCGATAAATTCCTACAAAGAAATTTGCAAGGAAGGGATCTCGAGCTCAAGAGGCATGATTGCTTCAGCTCCATAGACCAAAGAAAATGGCGTTGCCCCAATGGGAGTTCTGATGCTTGTTCTGTAAGCCCATAATGCCAAGGGGATTTGTGTATGCCAATCTTTATGATTTTCTTTAACAAGTTTCTTAAGAATAGCAATTATGGTCTTATTGGAAGCTTCCGCTTGTCCATTGGCTTATGGGTAGTAAGGAGTTGAGAAACTATGTTGGATATTATACTTTTTGCAAAGAGCTCGAACATCCTTATTCTTAAAAGACTTGTCGTTATCAGAAATGATTTTAGAGGGAATACCAAAACGAAAAATGATATGGTGAAGTATAAACTCCATAATTCTAGGACCTATCGTACTGGTTAGATGGATAGCTTCAACCCACTTTGTGAAGTATTCAGTGGCTGTAATGATGAAAGTATGCTATCCTGAAGAGGCAGGTGAAATCTTGCCAATTAAATCGAGACCCCATTGTGAGAAGGGCCAAAGGCTTTGGATGGGCTGTAAAGCTTGTGATGGTATATGGATTAAATTAGCGTGTTCTTGAAACTTTTTACATTGTTTAACATACTTGCAACAATCTTGTTCCATAGTGGGCCAATAATACCCCATACGTAAAATACGCTTCGCAATGGCCATTCCACTAAAATGACCACCACAAGTACCATCATGGGCTTCAGCAATAGCTCTATGTGTTTCACCTGCTTCTAGACAGTGGAGGAGTACTCCATCATATCCACGTTTATACAACACATCCCCCAAAAGAACAAAACGAGCTGCCTTTTGCTTAAAACAACGACGGGAAGTTCGAGACAAATCAGATGGGAGTGTTCCAAACTTGAGGAAGGCTACTATCTCACTAGACCAAGGCTCATATGGATCCGAATGGATAAAGCAAACATATTTTTCATCTTTAGACTCAGCACGGACAATTGCAGACTTAGAGATTGTGGAAATGATTAGGGGTTGTACCTCTCCAAGGGAGTCCTTTAGAATCAATGATCCAAGAGAGGCCATGGCATCCGCAAACCTATTAGTCGAACGAGGCAAACTAGTGATCTCATACCAATCAAACTTAGAGAGCAACTTCATTGCTACATCATGATAAAGCTTAATGGTAGGTTCTTTGGCTTGGTATTCTCCTATAATTTGTTTAACCACGAGTTGAGAATCCCTAAATATCCGAATACGCTTAATGCTCATAGCTATGGCTGATTGAAGTCCTAAAATTAAGGCTTCATACTCTGCTGTATTATTGGTGCATTGGAAGTCTAGTTTGAATGATAAAGGGATGGGAATCCCTTGAGGTGTATGAAATACAACTCCAGCACCCTGACCTTTCACGCACTTAGAGCCATCAAAGAATAGCGTGATGTCAACATCTTCCTCCGGAATGATGTCCTTTTCTTGTTCAGTGATAGCAAATACCGAATCATCTGGGAGCTCAATAATCAAAGGATGATCACTAGGTAGCGGAGCTTCCGCAAGTTGATTGGCTATAACTTGACCTTTAACAGATTTTTGGCTAATGAATTCGAGATCGAATTTGGTAAGCAACATTATCCATTTAGCGGTACGAGTGTTATTATAAGTGTGAGACATCATATAACGCAGAGGGTTTTCTCTAGCTATGACATATGTTGTATGGCTAAGCATATAATGACAAAGTTTCTTAGTGGCAAAAACCACTGCTAAACACAACTTTTCCACATAAGCATATCGGGTTTCATAGCTTACCAATGTTCGACTAATATAATAGATAGCTTGCTCGCGATTTTGTTCATTCTTTTGTGCAAGCATTGTCCCTAAGGCAAAGTCCGTTTCTGAGATATAAAGGTTGAAAGGGACCCCTGGACGAGGCGGAGCTAAGACTGGCGAAGATGCTAAGTACTTGCTTGATGTCATCAAAGGCTTTCTGACATTCATCTGTCCATGAAAATTGTACCCCCTTTTGTAGTAGGTGGAAAAATGGCCTACACTTATCAGAAAGTTGTGCAATAAAGCGACGGATTGAGTTAATATTTCCTTGTAAACTACGTAACTCCTTCAAATTAGTTGGGGGACACATTTCCATAATGGCTTTGACCTTGTTTGGGTCCACCTCAATACCTCGTTTAGAGATAATAAAACCTAGGAGTTTGCCTGAGGTAACACCAAAGACACATTTCTTAGGGTTTAACCTTACTTTATGCTCTAGAAGCCTATCAAAAACTTTTTCCAATACATCAAAATGCTCTTGTCGAGTTTTAGATTTTGCCAATAAATCATCCACATAATCTTCGATAATATTATGCATATAATCGTGGAAAATATAAGTCATGGCTCGTTGATAGGTTGCACCTGCGTTCTTAAGGCCAAATGGCATCACCCTGTAACAAAAAGTTCCCCAAGGTGTAGTAAATGTTGTTTTGTGTTGATCTTCAGGGTTTATTCGAATCTGGTTGTATCCTGAAAATCCATCCATGAACGAAAGCATTTCATGACCAGCGTAGGTGTCGACAAGAGTATCAATGTTTGGAAGAGGAAAGTCATCCTTAGGACACGCTTTATTTAGATCTCAAAAATTGGTGCAAACACGTATCCCCCCGTTAGGCTTGCGAACGGGTACCATGTTAGAAAGCCACTCAGGATAATCAATCGGGATGACAAATTTAACATCCAGAAGTTTCTGAATCTCTGATTTAACTAGGAGGGCCACAGTAGGATGCATTTTCCTAAGTTTCTGTCTGACAGGTTTAGCATCTTTTTGTAAGGTGAGGTTATGGACAACCAAATTAGGGTCTAGGCTTGGCATGTCTTTGTAAGACCATGAAAATATCTCCTTCTTTCACTTGAGTAGAGCAATCATTTGCTCTTATTCCTCTGATGATAGACTTTTAGCCAGTTTCACAATTTGGGTATTATCTTGGTCTGTACTAAGGTCTACATCGATAGTTTCTTCAATAGACATGTGGGAACCTTCCTCAAGCTGATGGGGAGTAGGGATCAGATTTATGTCATCTAAAATGTCATCAAGCTCCTGTGCCTTGCTCTCATCTATGTCTGCCTGGAAAAATTCTGGCTTATAAGATGAAGGTGAATGTGGAGGTGAAGGAGGAATGTAGTTGGCGGAAGCCCTTAAAAATTCCTCGAAAAGGATGAACTCTGAAATAGATGGAGGGGATGAAATCCGATCCATGTCAATCAGGCTTGGGTTGATCAAGATTGGCTTATCCGGATCATATGGATTATGGAGCAAGGCGAATAAGTCTTCAAAATTCATTGTCAACTTATGAAAGAAAGAATTGCGGAATGGAAGGGAAAACCGGTGAAGACCTCGGAAGACCTGAAGTGCAAAACAACATAGTTTTTCAGTTTTTTTGTTTTTTTTTATTTGTTTTTTGAGTTTTTTTTTTTTAGTGGTGAAAACCACTATTACACACATACATAAAGCAATAAAGTATTTTTATATGTTTTGATTTTTTTTTTGGAATTTTCTGATTTTTTTTTTTTTTTTGGTAGTGGTGAAAACCACTATTTTAGTATATACATATGATATAGGTATGTATTATGGCTTATGGATGTGGCGAGGGTGGTGGTTCACCTCGTTCTTATGGAAGAAGCAAGCGAAAGATGGCCTCTTGGAGAGGGAACAATTGGAGATAAAACTCGTCTTGTTTAGTGAGGGGAACAATGGGCGTCGACTCTTTTTCAGATTCATCAGCATTTGACATGACGTCAAATTCTTCATAGACTTCATCTTCGGATTCGTCGGGGTGGAGGATTTCTTCTTCTGAATTAAGATTAATGCTTTGAAAATCTCGTTCAAAAGAAGAAAGGGATGGAAGTGGTTGGTAGCCCAGACCAAAACACTCAGTGGGTCTCTGATATGGCATATCGATGCGTTCAGTTACCCCTTGCTCATATCGACCTAGGCCAAATTGCTGCCAATTATGTCTGTGGAAATAGCGAGAGGGAAAACCCTCCATCCTTTCGATATTGGCAGGGACTGGATGTTTGGGTTCTAGTATGGTGGTAGGACTAGAAGATGACTCTATTCCCCCATATACAAAATTAATGGAATTTGGCATAGAACCCATGTTATAAACCGATCCAATGGATAAATGTTGGTCATGTGGACGACCAAAATCTTTAACTGTTTGCACATTGAATGGTATGATGTGGACATCTTGAATGACATACTCACCAATACCTGCATCAGTGAGATGGACCTTGACTTGGGAGGGAGATGGACTTGATGATGGAATAGAAGAATTTGGGATAGAAGAATTGGAAGGATTTGGTTGGGTTGATGCTTCACTAACTTGTGAAACATCAGCTGGTGATGGTTGGGAAGATGGAAGAATAATAGGTGATGTTGAAGAAGGTGTAGAAGAAGGGGGTAATGATGTGGAAAGAGATGATTGGTCATGGCCACATGTGCATGTGGTCACTGATGAAGAAGAAGGAAGATTAGTTGATGAAGAAAGTGGTGAATGAGATGGAATAACGGAAGATGAAGATGGTTGCGATATGATGGGTGGCTCCTCAGGAATGGGAGCTTTAGAAGAAGATGATATAGAAGAAATATATGGGGTCAAGAAAAGATGAGTGGATGGCAACACAATCTCATAAGGATTTGAGACATAGTTGCAATGTTTGAAGGGTTTTGTGTCAGCAGGTACACAATGAACCTGTCCCTCATATACATACTTCAGAAATTGATGCAAGATAGAAGGGACACATCTCATCTCCCTAAGCCAAGGCCGTCCAAGCAATACATTGTATGCCATGGTCCCTTCCAAGATGTGAAACAAGGTATGCAAAGTTCGGGCCCCTACCTCAATGGGCAAGATAACTGTGCCAACCGTGGAAGATAAGGCATCATTGAATGCTTTAAGGGTAAAAGTCGACTTTGTGATAAGGGATGGTGATAGCTTTAGATGACTCAACATCGATGTTGTAATGATATTGATTGAGGAACCGGTGTCAATTAAAACTCTCTTGAATGGCTTGTTATCGATCTTGGCCATGATATGCAGTGGAGGATCTATACTTTCTGTTGACATAGGTTTGATTTCAAAATCATAGAAAGTGATGGAGGGCTCCATGCATGTTTGAATACTTCCCACAAAGTTTTTGAAGGCATTAGTATCTTGAGTTTGAAGCTCGATTGATTTTAAGATTTCCATTAATGCCTCTCTATGCGGGGGAGATTGTTGAATGAGGTCATAAATCGATAACTTGGCAGAAGCCATTTTTAAACTTGTAGTTAACCGGCTACTCAATGACATGATTGGTCATTGGCGTTGAGTAGAATGATTTAGTGGTTGTTGAGAAGTACTAGCACGTCGTTGGGTCACTGTTACCTAAGGTGGACTGGGGGTTTGTACAGGTGGTTGTGGTTCAGCCTAATTTGGTTGGTTCGCCCTTTGACCCCGGGTTACTACGTTAATAGTACCCACAAAACCTTGGTATTGTTGTACATGGTTGACTTGATTAGGAGGAGTTACCTGAGTTACTCCCCGTGAAGTTTTTGGAGCTTCCTACCGATGTGGAAGGGGTGTTTGAAATATACCAAGATTTTGATTTTGTTGGGCTAAGGGGCTATCCAATTTAATGGCTCCAATCTCAATAAGATCTTGGATCACATGTTTGAAAGCTGTACAATTATTAATATCGTGCCCATTTTGCCTATGATAAGGAAAAAATAGGTACTCCTTGTAATACTTCCCCCTTCTAGATGGGTCTGAAGCTACCGCAAAATTTTTAGAATTCTCCAGTGGACATATAGAAAAAAAAATGTAGGAGTGATTCCGCTAAAAGTTTCATCAAAATGTTTAAAAGCAGCGCCAAAATTTTTAGAATTATCTAAATGCAGAGATTTTTTTTATAAGTTGGATTGTAGCGGCTTTGCTATGAAAATGACCCAAGGGATTTAAACTGGGATGGATGGATGACCTCCTCGGAAAGTCCCGATTGGTGCACACCGTCCTGTCCATTTAGTGCCAATCTTGCCTAGCTTCCAAGGGAGTTCTTGCCGTGCGCCTGCAGGCTAGCTGAGCGACCAGTTGCTTCCTAGGGTTCTGTAGGGGAAGTCTTGGTGTCCCACCGTGATCACCATTTGTAGATTAAAAATACATGCCAAACAGAAAGATAAAACCACAAGAATGGAATACAGGAAAGTTGCACAAAATAGACGATTTATATTAATCGATGGAGTTTAAAAACTCCTTTTTGAATACAACTGGGCCTGTAACCCTTTTTGTGATACAAAAATTACAAGTTATGCTAGGGTTCTCCGAAACCCTAGCTGGCATGAATGGTGGCGCTTCCGAAGATCGTATCTTCAATCCCAACAGAGTGAGTGGGCTTTGTCGTATCCCTTGCTTGGACCACTCCAGCTTAATCAGCTGCCATCAATAAACTAGATCTGTCATCAAAAACCTGCACACATTAACACTATCAATGAGTTAGAAATTAATGAGAGGGCTCCACTACATGAGCCCTCAGAAACAATCTAAAACCTTATAAAAACGGAATGCGGGAAATCAATAACAGATTAAAACATAAAATACGGCTACTTGCTTTAAACTAATTTATACCTGTTCTCTGTTAACGCAGCTAGACCAGGCGACACCTGGAAGTAATGTTGTTGTCAGAATAAGGCTGCGGAAGGTGCCCTGGTGCACTCGTCGAACGCCCGCGTGCTTCTGGATCTGGATTACAGATGCCGGTCTGAGTCTGTGGCTGAAGGTAAACGCCCGTGGGCACTTGTTAAACGCCCGTGGGCACTTGGTAAACGCCCATGGGCACTTGGTGAAGGGGTAAATGCCCGTGGGCACTTGCGACAGGAATGGGAGATTCTGCAGAGTGCTGCAGAAGGAATGGCGACAAAAGCGGCGACGAAAGCGGCGATGGATGCGGTGAAAGGGTAGCGGAAGAGAGGAGATAACGGTAGAAGAATTAGAATTAGAGATAGAAGTAGCAAAATACCTAGGTGAAGAAGATAGGTAGTAGACATAGGGTTTGAGCCATCAAAGTGACTCGATTTATAATCCACTATTAGGGCACACTTTAGGGTTTTAACGACACTTTGAACGTGTGGCTAAGATTAAAGCGGATCCAAGGGTAGAGAATAAATTTTGGTTGTGGAATGGATTAAGATGGATGGACGGATGAGATTAAATGAAGGACAGACGGCTCAAATTAAATCACTTAAACTATTATTTAAATATATATATTAAAATATTAAAATATATATATATATATAAATATTAATTTAAATAAATTTGGGGATGAAAAATGGCGGGAAAGGTGAAATTGGGCCAAATAATGGCGGGAAAGTGTGAATTTGGGCCAAATAATGGCGGGAAGGTGGATGACCGACATGTGGCTGACAGGAAGGTATAGATGACTTGCAAGTGGCTGGATTTTGGTGTCTACAACTACAATAGCTCAAAAATAGGACACTTGGCTAGAAACTACCCAAATAAGAAAACAAGATTGAAAACATCTCAAGAGCAAAAATGGAGAAAAAACTCATGATCGGAATGAGAAGTGTGAAAAACCTTAATCTAAAAATAGAAACAATAGAGGATCATTCCAACATGGAGGATACTCATGGTCCATCAAAGGATAAAAAAAATAAAGAGGATTACAAATAAGATAGACAAGATGTGGTGAATATAGCCCAAAAGTATTTAGAGGAGAATTCCTAGATGGAAATAGACTTGCAAAGTGCAAAGAAGAAAGAGGAGGGAGATGAACCAAAAGACTCTAGGTTGGAGGATCAAGTTGAGATAATAAGCCTTACAAATAAATCATAGGAAGATCAACATGTTGAGGTAGAAATCCCTCCTAAGATTGTTAAATGTTCTTTAAATGTAACAAACAAGATTCCTAATCTTGAAAATGAAATAAGAAAAAGTCCTTTGAGATTGATAATAAAACTAAACTCAAAAGGAGTAAATTTGGCAGAAGAACCAAATAAAAAAGAAAATTCAAGATATATTAAATGGATAATAGATGGATTTATATTATTAGGAGATATTAATTCTCCACTATCTCCTAGAGAAAAAATGTTGGAATTCAAGGCTATTTACAAAGTATGTAGGATTAAAGTGAATTAATTCATAGGAGTGGGGTCATAGATATTGATCATAAAGATGCAAATTCACTTGGATTAACTATAGGTTGGGGGATAAACTTATTCAGGTCATATTGGATATATTCCTCATCTCAAAAAACTAGATCTCTCAAAACATTGATTGTTATTTGTCAACTCTTCCTAGGATAGGATCTGATCATAACCCTCTTACCTTAAGATTGGAGACCCTAAAGAAGGAAGGATATAGTCCTTTTAGATTTGAATTGATGTGGTTACTTCACCCTAAGTTTAAGAATACATTGAAGGAATGGTGGAACATCCCCATTCATGGCTCTAGCATGTATCAACTTGTGAAGAAGCTGAAAAATGTGAAACAAAATGTGAAAATTTGGAACAAAGTAGTTTTTGGGAACATCTTCAAACAAAAAAGGAAAATTTAGGATAAATTAAAATAATTAGAGGATAATATAACTTTGGGAGGTATGAATATTGATTTATATCAATAATATCAAGCTCTAATATTTGAATACCACTCTTTAATAGCTAAAGAGGAAACATTTTGGAAACAAAAATCTAGGGCCCTTTGGTTGAGAGAGGGGGATAGGAACACAAGATTTTTTCATACCACCACCTTGAAACATAGACATGTTGCCAAAATAAAGGAAATCATTAATGAAGAGAGCACTCTAATCAATGATGATGAAAAGATAAAAGAGGAAGCAATTTCATTTTATATAAATTTGCTTACATCAAATATGGACATTAATGAGGAGGCTACAAAATTAATTCTACAACATATCCCCAATCTCATTTTAGAAGAAGTAAATAAAAAATTATTGGATTAGGTAAGTGAAGCTAAAATTAAAATTACCCTTTTCTCTATAAAAAGGGACAATACCCCTAGACCTGATGGATTTCTAGTAGGATTATTTCAAGCATGTTGGGATATTATTAAAGAGGACTTAGTGGCAGCTATCCAAGATTCTCAAATATCGGGTAAGGTTTTGAGATAATTGAATAATACTTTCCTTGTCCTAACTCCTAAGAGAAATGGGGTTAAGGAATTTAGGTATTAGAGAAACATAATCTTATGCAACAATGCTTATCAAATAATAACAAAAGTCATGGCTAATAGCATGCATGTTAGCATAGTTAGCATGTTATTAAGCACTTCATTGCATTTAGTAGGTGAGATGGTTATTCAGCAGAGTGGTGGTTATTCAACCACCATATTGTCTATTTACTTCAAACTCAATGCAAAGCATGGTGTTGATTGCGTATTTCATAACATGGTACCAAAGATAGGCGAGGATATTGGGACAAGGACAACATGTTTCCCAACATAGTGCTAGGTGAGGAGATTGGGACAAGGATAGCATTTTTCCCAATGCAATGCTAGACGAGGAGATTGAGACAAGGATGGCATGTTTTCCAATGTATACTGATAGAGCTTGCAATATATTGGTGGATGCACACAACTTTAGGATGACTCTAATATGATCCTAACACTGATGTAGACTAGACTGACATAGACTAACACACACAAACATAGACCTTGTCGACATAGATTACACGCACTCCAAGATAGTTGACATGGCATGGAGGTAATCTAGTATGGCAAGTTCAATAGGGTGGTGGATACATGGCAGTGCCTATGGCTAACTGGCTGACATGGCATGCGGTTTCTGACATGGCGTACGAATAGTGGTACATATGGCATGCAATTGGTGGTACACATGGTGTGCGACTAGTGGTACATGTGGCGACTGTTATTTGGAGGGTATGGGTAGCAAAAAGTATAGTTTATGATTACCCACAGGCAATCATTCAATAGAGGGTAAGACTCTATTTTTCTACACCACAAAGTGCATCTATATGATGCGTGTGGGACTAAAGTCCCCAAAGATTCTTGTTTTCTTTATTATTGACACCCGCACCAATAATAATAATATCTTGATATTATGTTCACATCAAGTGTGCTAGCTTGAATGGCTAGACAACCCACACAAATATATTGGTAATTCAGAGGTTGCGGGATCAAATCCCACCCACGCCACTCGAATGAAACAATTTTTTTTGTTGACAAGATTTTTTTTGCTGATGACAAGAACTTTTTTACTGACAAGATTTTGACAACTTTTTGTCAATGAATTTTTGCCCAAGAAGGATCATTTTTTTGACAAATAAGGGGCATTTTTTGACAAAGGAGGGTAAAACAACATTTTTTTCTGCTAAAGCACATGGAGGAGCTATTTAAGAGGTATTTTTTTCAAAATACTTTTTTTATTCCTTTCAAGCAATTTTTGGAGGGATAAGTTTTGTTTTTGACCTTGAAAGGGTATAACACAATTTTTTCATCCTTGTTTATTTTGCAACAAAAAGGGGGGATCAAAAGCATTTTATTTTGCAAAATTCTAAGACAAAATGGGGAAGAAAAATTGTTTATTTGAAAAGGACTCGTGAGTGAATATCTTCATTGTAACAAAATTGGCATTATAATAGGTGCATTTTTGGTGGAAAATGACATCTAAAGTGTTTCAATTTGTGGGTGCTTGTGATTATTTTTTCATTTAAATTTCCTATTTTCTTGCATTTCAATAATAAATTAAAATATGCAAAGCAAAGAAAAGATCCCAAATTTTACACCAATTTGTGCAATTTATTTCACAACAACATTTGATATATACAATACCTCTGTTCCACACTTATAGGTGATCCTGTCATGCTTGGATTACTGTATCTAATCCCTAATAAGGTTGCAAAAATGATGTCTAAGCTATTGTTATCTATCAATAATTAGGGAGAAATAAGGAAAACTAGTTTTGATATTCACTCCATTTAATACCCTAATTCTTTCTTATTGTTTGGCTTAATCTCCTCCAACTCATCAACCTTATTTCGAAGTGTTTTGAGATAGGTGCCATAAATTTCATTGAATTACCTTTCACATACTATTGAAAGTATAAAGAAAGGGGGATCATTTTGTGTTATAAGGTACCTTCACAATGGCCACTGTTCACAATCATTTATCCGATTCATAATTGCTAAAAGGTTCTAACTTTACACCATGGAAGACAAATATGAGATCTATCCTTCAAGTTGAAGATTTATGGTATGTGGTGACTGGCAATACAAAACATCCTACACCAGTAGGGGTAGATCAAGAGGCTTTTGATAAGAAGGATAAAAGATATCTCATGTTTATTCTTCTTGCTACTATAGATGAGGTCCAACGTCATATCTGTGATTCTAAATTTGGTAAGGAATATTGGGATGCTTTTATTACCATTTATGAAGGGAATAATCAATCCACTATTCTCAACCTTCAAACTCAACTACATACACTTGATATGAAATCTGGTGAAACAGTTGACCTATTCCTATGCAAAGTGGAAAATTTGAAATCCAAATTGAATGCTATGGGAGAGACGATGATAAATACTCTCTTGACCTCAGTCATCTTGAGAGTTTTTCTAGAATCCTACAAATTTTTGATCACCTCTCTTAACGTGTTTGGTATAAAAGTTACCTTTGTGGAATTGGTGAATTTGCTTCAAACTGATGAGGTAAATCAGTTTCAAAAATATGAAGTGATATATAATACCCTCTACACCAAAAAAGGGGGTAAGAAATAAGGTAATTTTTAGAAGGGAGGATCTTCATCAAAAGGAAAAGGGAAACAACATCAGTAGAAAGACAAAAAAATATTGCAAAATTTGTGATATGAATAACCATGACACCAATAGGTGTTGGTTTAAGAATAAACAATAGAATGACCAAGATCACAAGAAGAAGGGCAAAGGGAAATACAAACCACAAAAGAAGAATAAGCAACCCAAGGGAAATGTTGCTTATATTGAATTAGACTCAAACTCAAATTTTGAGCGAGCACACAAGGTGCTCATGACTCACACTTCATCCAAGTAGAAATATGTAGTGTGGTATATTGATTCAGGTTCTAGTAAACACATGACTAGAGATAGATCATGGTTTGAGACATTTAAGGAAAAGGAAGGTAATCCAGTGACAATTGCTTATAATCAAACCTACTGAGTCCAAGGTGAAGGAGATGTTTCTATCACTCTTCCAAATAGCAAATGTTATATTGAGAAGGTGCTTTATGTTCCTAGATTGGCAAACAATTTGTTGTTAATCCCTCAGATCTTGGATAGAGACATGAATGTTGTTTTTTGTGTTGAGGAGGGTAGGAAGATATATTTCATCACCAACAAGGGAAAGCATGTAGCAATAGGATCATACAAGCATGGCTTGTTCATATTAGATATAATTTTCATGCCTCATGTTGTCATGGTAACGACAATAAAAGAGGCTACTTCTCTTTGGCACAATAGATATGGGTATCTGAGTTCATGATATTTTCTTGAGTTGAGAAAATATGAGATGGTGAAAGGCCTTCCCAACCTTTCATCCATATTTCTAGTATGCTCAGATTTCTTAGCATAGAAGCAACATTGGGTACCATTTGAGGTTAGCTCTTCAAGAGCTAAGAAACCTTTGGAGTTGGTACACACCGATATGTGTGGTCCTATGCCAAACAAATATGGTGGAAAGAGGTATTTTCAATTATTTGTTGATGATTACTCATGAAAGATGTGGGTTTTATTTCTTCAATTGAAGTTAGAGGTATTTTTGTACTTTTAGTAGTTCAAGAAGCTTGTTGAGAAGGATTTAGGATGTTCCATCAAAACCCTCCACTCAAAATCAAGGGGGGAATATACCTCCAAGGAATTTTTATCATTTTTGAATGAACATAGGATTAAGAGATAGCTAACAATTACCTATACTCCATAGAAAAATGGAGTTGCTAAAAGGAGGAATCATTCCATTATGGAAATGGTTTGATGTATGCTTAAGGGGGCACATATTGAGCAAGAGTATTGGGTAGAAGCAGTGAATACAACATCATATCTCCCAAATAGAGCACCCACAAGAGCTCTACAAGGAAAGACTCCACAAGAATCATGGAGTGGTAAAAAACCCTCCATTTCTCATCTAAGAGTTTTGGATGTAAGGCATTCATGCACATACCAAAATAGAAGAGGAAGAAGTTAGATGAGGAAACCCTGCAATGTATTTTTATTAGTTATGATGAGAATTCAAAGGGATGTCGGTTGATAGATCCTATGACCAAGAAAACACACATAAGTTGAGATGTGGTATTTGATGAAGCTTTCACATCAAATAAAACTTATACATTTGTATACCTTGAGGAAGAGGAGTCTAAGAAAGAGGTTCCACCCCCACAGAACAAGGTTTCAAAATGGTATACGAGCACATTGAGAGATTCAAAGTTGACTTCATTTCTAGATATCACTCTAGATCAAAATTGTACTCACAGTATGACTCAGCAGATGAAAGCAAAGGCATCCACTTTAGAGGTTGATGAACATTACCAATATTTTTATGAACTATCTGTAGATGCTGAGGAAGATAAAGAGATAAATATGGATGATGAAAGGGTCTATATGTCAAAACTAGATAAAAATGAACCCACAACAGTTCAATATGCACTTAGTGAGCCTCAATGAAAGTTTGCTATGGATGCAGAACATACATCTTTCATGAAAAATCATACATGGAAGCTAGTTAATCTATCTTCAGGAAAGAAGCCCATTGGCTGCTAATGGGTGTTCAAAATGAAGTATAAGTCAGATGGTACTATTGATAAACATAAGGCCTATCTTGTTGCAAAAGGCTATGCTTAGAAAGAAGACATATATTATGAAGAGAGTTTTTCCCCTACTACAAAAATGACTATCATTCGATTAATTTGTACCATGGCAACTCAGTTTGGGTGGAAGTTACATTAGATGGATGTAAAAATGCTTTCTTGAATGGTGATATGCAAGAAGAAGTGTACATGATCCAACTAGAAGGATTTGTGGTTGAAGGGAAAGAACATAAAGTTTACAAGTTGATAAAATCCTTGTATGGGCTAAAACAAGCTCCCCGATCTTGGTACATCAAAATAGACAGTCACCAGGTGCAGCATTGATTCAAAATAAGTCCTTCAGATGCAAATATCTATATCAAGAACAATGGTTCTAACATAGTGATTTTGGTGCTATATGTAGTTTATCTGATCATAACAAGGACTTTAGATAACATGATTGATCCAGTAAAAGATGATTTGAAACAATATTTTGAAATGACAGAACTAGGACTTCTTCACTATTGTCTTGGTTTGGAAGTGACTCAAAAAAAAATCATATTAGATTAACCCAAAATAAGTAGGCCAAGACATTGGTTTATAAATATCACATGACTGACTACAAGTCTAAAGCAAATCCAATGGATCCTAGACTTAAGTTATCACAATATGATAAATCATCACAGGTAGATGGTACTCTCTATCACCAACTGATTAGGAGTCTCATATATCTAACAAATACCAGGCCAGATCTTAGTTTTCCTATGGGTTATCTTTCAAGGTTCATGAAGGAACCTAAGGTGAGTCATTGGAAAGCAATAAAGTTCTTCATTATGTCCATGGTAGTATAGACTTTGAACTAGAGTACAAGAAGAATATTAAGTTCTATTTAAAGGGATACACGAACTCAGACTATACCTAATTCATTGATGATCGCAAGTTGACTTCTAGATATATTTTCCATCTTGGATATAGACCTATCTCTTGGTATAGTAAGAAGAATTAGGTGGTTGTTTTATCTTCTACAGAGGCAGAATATTGCGTAGCCAGTGGAGCATTCTATGAGATAATATGGTTAAGTCACATTGTTACAAACATGGGTCTTCCAAAGAATCTTCCACTTCATTTGTTTTAGAATAATCAAGGTGTTTTGAATCTTGTCAAGAATCTAATCTTTCATGATTGTACCAAACACATCGACACTCGATGCCATTTCATTCATGATGAAGTTTTAAAGCACCACATACAACTCCATTACATTCCCACTAATGAGCAAGTTGCATATATTTTCACCAAGGCACTTGCACATGTCAAATTTGAATTGTTTCGCAATGCTCTTTGTATTTGCCAATAATGTAATAAGGGGGATGTTAGCATAGTTAGCATGTTATTACATTATAGCATGTTATTAAGTGCTTCATTGCATTTGGTAGATGGGATGGTTATTTAATGGAGTGGTGGTTATTCAACCACCATATTTTCTATTTACTTCAAACTCAATGGAAAGCATGGTGTTGATTGCGCGTTTCATAACAATGCAACCTATATTAAACTAGATTATTTTAGAATAGCAATAAGAGTTTGTTCAAGGTAGGAAAATTCTTGATGGTATTATTACTATTCATGAAACCCTCCATTCCTTGTAGAAAAGTGGAAGAGAAGGTATGATTATAAAATTAGATATGAATAAAGCATTTGACATGGTTTTTTGGAGATTTATGAATAGAATTTTGGAGAAATTTAGTTTTTGGGAGAAATTTATAAGATGGATTTTGAGTTACATAATAACTCATATCTTTTCAATATTATTGAATATCTCCATACAAATCACGTTCCTCAATTGGCCACCTCACACCCAATTTTGAAACCTTGGATGAGATCACTTCAAGACAAATATGGTGATAGGGTTTCAAACATTTTGTATAAAGATAAAGAAGGAAGATACAAATGGAAAGAAGATTTTTTTATGAGTATACAAGACATTGATGCTAGGAGACATTTGAGTAGAAAGATAACAATTGTGATTATTTCAAGAGGATCCAAGGATAAATTGATTTGGGAGTTGAATAGCTTAGGAGAATACACAACAAGAAGTGGATATAATGTACAATACCAAAATAATAATAATATCACTAGAATATGGGGAGATATTTGGGATAGCCCAAGCATTACTTAAGTTAAAACATTTGTTTGGCTAATTGGTCATAGAAGAATTTTATCCTAGGATAACCTTATGAAAATGGATTTTCATAGCCCCTCTCAATGTATTTGTTGTAAAAAGGAGAGTATAGATCATATCTTGGGACATTGCTCAATAGTCTAGAATCTATGGCAATGGATCATTAATATTTTTGGTAAATGCATTATGATGAATAGTAGAATTAAATATTGGTTAAAGAAATGGTAGAGAACTTATAAAAGTGAGTCTTTATAGACAATATGGGATATATCAAAAGATACAATACTTTAGATTGTATGGCTAGAAAGGAATAGAATAATATTTAAAGGAAAGGAAATAAGTTTAGAGGTAATGAAAAGGAAGATATGTTTAGTCATAAAGGAGTATAAACCAACCCTATCAAATCACCCAATCCCTAATCTAGAAGCATAGAGCCTTGACAAATGGTGTCAAATCATTAAATGGAATTATGATATTGGGTACAAGAGAAGCAAAAAGAATGTAAAGAATATAAAGTGGAAACCACCAGATGTGGAGTGGATTAAATTGAGTTTTGATAGAGCTTCTAAAGGAAATCCAAGACCAGTAGGAGGAGGAATAATTAGAAATAATAGATGAGAGATTTTGTTTCATTATGGTTTCAATAGTGGATTTGAGACAAATTATGAAGTTGAAGCTTGGATGGTTTTAGAAGGGTTAAAAATATGCAAACAAATGAAATGGAATAAATTATGGATGGAATATGATTCTCTCATAGTAACAAATGTAATTTTGAAGAAATCAAAGACTCCATAGAACATACAAGATATAATTATGGAAATTCAAGATCTTTCTAAAGAGTTTAAATAAATCAGGTTTACACATACATTAAGGGAAGGTAACAAATGTGCAGATAGACTAGTCAATAGAGAGGTTTTTATTGAGGATCCTAAAGTAAAATCTTCTTTCCATGGTTAAAGGAAGTAGTCATTTTAGTTGAAGCTGATAAGAAAATATTGATTACTTGAATCAATAAATGATTATGTTTTACTTTAATGTTTTACATTGGTAATATCTGTTTTATTTTGTAATAGTAATGTGTTTTCATATAGACTATTTATTATAATTTGTGTGGTTGCACTTGTGTTTCATGAAGGAAACTAGAAATCTATATTTGGTAAAGCAGACTATGATAATGCAAATTTTCTGGAAATAGTACTCTACTAAGATGCAAGTCATAAATAGTAGAGGTGAAGTTTTGGTATTGTGAAGACTGCTATAAAAAAATGTCAAGAAGGATGCTAAATTCTGGAATATTAGGATGCTAAATTCTGGAATATTTTTATTCATACAAAAAATTAAAAAGATCAAAAAAATGGAAATCTAGAATTAATATATTTTATGTAAATTGATGTAGGTTTCTAGCTATAGCATATCAATTGTAATTTTTCAAGGGTGGGGACCCAAGTAAAACCCCTTATTATCCAGCAAAAAAAAAAATTACTGAATAGCTCTTCAGTAGGATTTTTTGAAAGAAATAAATGTATCAGGTAAGAAGATCCTCTATCCCTGTACCTCTTAACTATTATTCCTAAAGCACTATGGAGAAGCATTATAGCAACAAGAAATAGATGAAGTATTAAGGAGTTATACTAGCATCCTCCTTGGAGCCGATATCACATCAACAATTTGTTGATGACACTATAATTTTGGGAAAAGCTACTATGAAATAAGATAAAGGCTTTAAACAAGTCCTAAAAACTTATGAGGAAGCTTCCCAACAAAAGCTGAATTTGTAAAAAAACAAATTTTTCTTTATTAACACTCTCCTTAAAAGACAAAGAAGGATATCAATATCTTTTGGATGTGAGGTTAGAAATTTACCTTCAATCTATTTGGGCATCTCATTGTTTTGTGGAAAGAAGCAAGAATCTATATGGGATCCTATTATTGAATGATTCCAAAGGAAATTTATTGGGTGGAAAGGTAGTTTGTTAAGCCAAGCTAGTAAACTTCAACTTGTTAAAAGTGTTTTGCAAACAATTCCAGTCTACTATCTCTCAATATTTAAAATTCTAATCAAGGTAGCCAATATTTTGGAGAATATTCAAAGAACCTTTCTTTGGATAGGAGTTGAAGAGAAACAAATATTAGCTTTGGTGGCTTGGAAAAATGTATGTAAACCAAAAAAACAGGAAGGATTGGATATTAGAAATATTAGAGAGTTAAATGAAGCTCTAGTAGGTAAACTTTGTTGGAGAATGATGAGAGAACCTGAAAACCTATGGGTCAAAATTATTTCATCCAAATATTTGGATAATCAAGATAAGCATAGGGTGCTTTCTATTTGATACCCTTGTAAAGGTTTAGTGATATGAAATTTTCTAACTCAAGGTAGACAATTACTATGGAGAAATACGAGATGGAGGATAGGGAATAGGGATTGCATATCCTTTTGGGAAGATGCATGGTTGGAGCAAAGGCCTCTAAATAGCATATACAAATGGAACAATATAAAGAATGATATAGGAACCAAATATAGCATCTACATTCACAGTTACATAGAGGTAGTCAAAGGGGAAAGGAAATGTATCCCACTTAGCTTGGATTCTCAAGAAAAAAACATGTAGGTCTAGGAACTAAATGAAAATCTAGGATAATATTATTTAGTAAAAAAATAAAGAAGATAAAATAATATGGATAGCAAATTTCTCAGGTGAATATAGTGTAAAATTAGGTTATGAGAACATATATCCATAGGAAAAAGGAGGTTATAATTGGGGAAGTATATGGGGAAATTTTGTCACTCCCAAGATTGAGCTCTTCAATTGGTTAGTGGTTCAGAATAAGATTCTAACTTTGGATAATCTATAGAAGAGAGGTTTTCAATTCCCCAATATGTGTTATCTTTGTGGAAACAAGGAAGAATCAGTCAATCATTTGTTCCTAGAGTGTGTTTTTTCTAGAAGGATCTAACAACTATTACAAAAAGAACTTGGTGTAGCATGGGTCTTCCCAAATAATATTCTAGATTGGATCACCCAATGGGTTAATCCTTATAGCAATAATAGACTGAAATATTTATGGAATTTGATACCTTCTCATTTTATGTGGGGGATTTGGTTGGAAAGGAATCATAGAATCTTCAAAAATATTTAAAAAATCTAGTTTTAGATCAATTCTTGAATATTAAATCTAGAATAGTAGATAACTTATTTATCATTAATTTCAGGGAAGGGTATAAAAACTATAGGAATATAAATTTGTAATCAATTAGAATCTTAAAGGGAAAAACTAGATAATGAATGGTTTAAGATCAATTTTTATGGAGCAGCTAAAGGAAATCTAGGAAAGGTAGGGGGTGGAGGGATCATTAGGGACTCATAGGGGAATATTATTGGAGCATATGTAGATTATTATGGAGTAGATACCAACCATGTGGTAGAGGCTAAAGCACTATTGACTAGGCTCAAATTGGCCAAGAATATGCAGATAAGAAATTTAATCATTGAGGGAGACTCTCTAAACATATTGAAAGGTTTAAGACATGATAATTTAGTTAGTTAGATAATACATGATATCATTAATGATGCTATCTATATTAAGAATTTTTTTCTATCCAACAAGATCAAGCATATTTATAGGGAAGGAAACATGATAGCAGATTGGATGACAAACTGGGAATACAAAGAGGTAGTAATTTTGTGGTAAAAGAGTAAAAAAATATTCCTAAAATTATTTTGGAGATGGCATAGTAGAAAGTTACGAAGAAATGACAAACAAAGTGAGATCTAGAAAAACATAGTCAAACTAATTTTTAGAAATACAAAAATATGAGAAACACATAGTGATATGTAGAAATAAAAATATAAAATAGATAGAGTAAGTTCTAGAAAAACATAGACAAAGTGAGATCTAGAAACTCAAAAATTTGAAAAACATAAACAAAGTGAGATTTGAAAATTCATAGATAGAGTGAGATCTAGAAACACATAAATTTAAAAAACATAGATAAATAATATATAGAAAACATAGATAAGCTAATATTTGAATTCATAAAGAGCTAGAGTTTGGCACAGTAATGATAGGAGAAAATATAGATAGAGTGAGATCTAAAAATCTCATATGGAGTGAGATTTGGAAACACATATTACCTCTAAATTTGGCTGCTTTCACATGTCATTTACTTAGAGTGCAATTAGCTCACTTAATAGCAAGATTTTGTTATTTCAATTGGTTTGTATCTCAGTCCCAGTTAGTGGACTACATTTTTTCTTGTTGGAATTCTTGGAATAGGTGGTAGTCTAATCCCCTTTTTAGTTTTTTGGCTCTCATGCCTCATTGAAAAAGGGTAAGGGACCATTTAAAAACCATTTTATTACCCTTATAAATAATAATAATAATAATAAATCTATTAATTTTGAGTCTTTATAATACTTTTTGTATTTATTTTTTACAAGAAAAATACAATTAATTGATCTACAATAAAAACTCACAAAAAATAATTAAAAGAGTTTAAGTGGGTTCATCACATAATTTATTTGAAAAATATAATATATATATGCGTGTGTGTGGGCGCTCTTATTCATCATGAAAATTAACCATCCCATATTTTGATATATATTTAGAAGATATCATTTTTATGAGATCCTTTATAATTGAAAATATCATTTTGCATTGTCTTTTATCTTTACAATGCTAAATACTTATTATTATTATTATTTATTTTAAATGTTTTTTTTGTATACTTTGCAACTTGCTTGGCATTTTTTTCCACCAACACTATGTATCAAGCGGTCTCACAAACTTGTCCATCCATAAAATGTAAAATGCATTAGAATGATGTCAATATGTAATATTATTATCCATTGGATTTCTCGCTAGTCAAATATATGGTTTCCTTGTATAACTTTATCTCATTATTGACCACATAAATTTTAACAATAGTAAAATTATTGTCTCTTCTATTTATAGAAATAATTTATGTATCATATCCATTATTTATTGCAAAGAATCCTACCTTCTATAAACAAACAACATATTTCATAGAAAATAAATAACAACATTGCTTAGAGAATATAGTTTACATTTAAAAACAAATAAAATACCAACAAGAAAATAAATGAAGCAAATAGGGGAATATAGACATTATACCGTTACATAATTTACAATTTAATGAAATTTTGACCTTTTATCTTTATGTTTTTGTTAATATCAACTCTTAATTTTTATTTTACTCTTACATTTTTCTAGTTTTCTAACATAAGTTAAGGGGGTATAATTCATGGTATGCAATAGTGCAATACCATTGAATATTTCAATCCTATAAAGAATCAAAAGTTTCTTATATTTTATGGCATGAAATATATATATGTAATTTTACAATTATATACAAAAATATAATTTTTTCATCAAAACCATAAAGTTCATTGACAAGTACAAGTGTTTCATTTATTATCAATATGATCAAGTATATATTTTATAATTAAAAAATTAAAGTGTTTTTTAATGCCCACAACGACATACAACATATGAGACTAACATCATGGAGGATATTGTTTTACACAATATGTGGTTATCTAACTATACTCCAATTGATAAAGCATGGCAAATAACCCTATCCCCCACACGATTCAAACCTTAGACTTCTATTCAAAGTTTCAAAGTCTCCAATGTTGATATTGTCAAGCATTATTATTTTAAGAAATATCAATAACTATAATAATATTAATATATATAATGTGTTAAGAGTTTCTATATTTTCTCATATTAATTAAGAGTTCTATATTTAATTATATACAATAGTCCCATACCATGCAATTTTACAATCTCATATAAAATATTTTTCTTGATTACTAAATTTGCATAATTATAAGTTATTTTTTATTAGTTATTAATATAGTGTAACCAAGTAAATGTCTACAATAATTTTAATAAACAATGATCATATATTTAGCATACATCAATTATGGTCAACTCTATGGTCATATCATATTAAACATTATTTTATTAATTGAAAAGATCATAATTCAAAAGATAAACTCATTTCTTCTTATGATAGAATCACTAACATCCTCTTCTATTGCAAAGACTCTAAGATCAATTGGGTTATCTCAAATATATATACCTCCAAAACTCCATAGGGGCATATTTCCCTGTGGAACCCTCTCATTCAGATGAGGACCATTTCCTATAATGAATCTTGGATGCTTGCTAGTGACTTCAACACCTCTATTTATCCTTTAGATAAAAAGGCTGGCTCTCCCATGAATCCAAGGTGTTTCTAGGACCTTTCCATATTCATTAACAACAATGAATTTATAGATATCCACCTAAAAGAAACCAAGTTTACATGGACCAACAGAAGAATTGGAAGCCAAGTCATTCAATTACAACTTGATAGATCCCTCTTATCCAAAGAAGCCATTCACTTGTTTGGGGATGCTACCTAGCATTCCCTCCCTAGAATTAGCTCAGACCATAATTTGCTAGTGTTTGAAGGACTCAGACCTATTTCTTCCTTCAATACCCCCTTTCGATTTGAATCAATGTGGCTTAAGCATCCAGATATTAAAGATAAAATCAATGAATGGTGGTAAAAGATTTTCTTTGACCCTCATATCTCTCAAATTGCTCATAAATTGTGGTCCATCAAGAATAACCTAAGAATATGGAATAAAGAGGTGTTCAACAATATTTTTGAGAGGAAGCAGAGCATTATGAATCAACTCAAAATCATTGAAGAGTAGAACCAAGCTAGAGTTTCGACCCCTAAAATTAGAACCAAAGAAAAATACCTCTTGATATAATTCCATAACATTCTAGCTGAGGACATATTTTGGAGGTAGAAATCTAGAGCCTTATGGCTCAAAGAGGGCAATTACAATACAAAATTATTTCATGCATCAACTCTTAGGCATAGAATTTCCAATAGGATAAGGGAATTGATCAAAAGCAATAGAACTTCAACCAATAATACCTATGAAATAAAAGATAAATCAAATTCCTTCTTTGAATATGTCTTGGGCCCTTGTCCTCCTAGTTCTAATCAAGCAGTGAATTCTCTCCTTCAAAATATTCCTCATCTCTTTTTCCTGAGCTTCAACACCAAACTTCTTGAAGTCTTTTATCAGGATGAGATTAAGGAGGCCCTGTTATCTATGAACCTTGATAAATCTCTTAGGCTAGATGGGTTTCCTCCCAAAAATTTTCCAATACTTTTGGTATATTTTCTGTCATGATATTTTAGCTATTTTTCAAGAGGTTTAGAGGAGCAAATGCTTACACATTGATGTCAACTCCACTTTCATTGGTCTAATTTCCAAGTCTCATTAGTGCCAATATTTGTTATATTACATACCTATCAGTCTATGCAATATCAACTATAATATTATCACCAAAGTAATTGCTAACAAATTGAAAGACATCATACCTCTAATAATTGATCCTTTTCAAGGTATCTTGGTTAAAGGGTGTTATTACTATCCGTGATCTCATTCATTTTCTATATAAGAGTGAAAAAGTAGGCCTTCTCCTCAAGATCAATATGAAAAAAGCCTTTGATAGGGTATATTTGGACTTGTTCTTCACTATCCTCTCCAGGTTTGGGTTTCATGAAGAGTAGATAGCCCTTGTTGAAGAATGTATCTCTTCCACTAGGTTCTTTGTCCTCATCAATGGCTCAGTTGTTGGGTTTTTTAAAATATCTAGAGGTTTAAGGTAAGTAGACCCCTTGTCCCTTTACCTATTTATTATCCTTGTTGAATCCCTTGGTAGAACTCTTAAAGCAGCTAGTTCTATGGGGCCCATATTTGGCATCAAGGCATCTTCCAATATTCACCCCATCACTCACCACCAATTTGTTGATGATACTATTTTGGCCACCCTCTCATATTTTCCTAAAGTAAATATCATCAAGGAGATCCTAAAATTCAATGAAGAAGCAGCAAGGCAAAATGTCAATTTCTTAAAAAGTAAGATCTTCTTTATCAACACCCCTCCTACTAGAAAAATCAATATTTCTAGGATATTGGGGTGTACAATCCTAGAATTGCCATCCACATACTTAGGACTTCCTCTCTTCTTGGAAAAGCCTTACGAAAACATGTGGAACAACATAATTGAAAGAATTATAAGATACTCATTCTAGAATTCTATCATTCTAGAATTCTATTATCATATCTAGAACACCCTCTTCAGGGTTATGCATAATGGATTGGACTCAAAATATACTTGTAAAAAAATAGCAAATCCTAATCAAAATCAAGGTGAATCATGGATAATCTTAATAAAATAAAATCAAGCATCTTCACGCCAACATTTGGGGTATTTGAAGCCCTAAAATATAAGGTAATATTTTGGGTTATTTTTGACCTATTATATCATCTTATAACTTCACAAAAACACCACCATTAGATCAGTCTTGAAAAGAGCTTTCCAACGAGTACAAATATGCCTATGTTTGGATATATATTGTAGCGAATTAACCCTAAGAAAAAATTAATCCTAAAAATTTTAGGCAAATGGGCCGACGTCGAGGGTCCTCATATTCGCCAATTTCCAATTTTGGAAATCCTAATATTCATCAAATTTGTGAATATTCGCCACTATGCATAACCCTGACCCTCTTGGATGAAGGACCCTTTCCTAATGGATCCTCATTCTAGAATTCTATCATCATATCTAGATTCATTCTTAGGAAGGATATTATATGGAGGCTAGGCAATGGTAGATCTATTCGATTCTAGGATGACTTGTGGCTCAAAGACCAACCTTTAACCTAAAATGTTGAAAAATCTATACACCCATGCAATGAAGTACAAGATAGAAATAATGATGCAACCACAAAGATAAGAACAAGATATATATATAAATAAATTATGGTGCCCTTTTATTCATAATATCTATTGCTTTCGACGAGGTTATATTGTGATCCCCTTAGAGGGGATTTACTACTAATCTGATATAATAAGTTGCAATATAGAATATTCGGGTGCACTCCATAGGATCTTTCTTGCATCCACAAACTAATCTGGAGTAGGTTTTTAGGACTGCTACAATGATTAATGTACAAGGGTCTTGCACTCCTCTTCCCCATAGATATTTGTAACCTACACACGAGGAAAGCAAAAGTACATTAATAACATGTGTAGAGCCCCTCAATATAGGACTCATTTTGATGATAAAATATGTGGTAAATAAATAAAATGAAAACATATGCATGCATAAATGATATTATAATTGATCTAAAATGCAATAAAGAAAATGATGCTAAAATATACTAAAATAAAATAAAATAAATAGATTTGTATCAGAGGTCATCTTCATGCAGGACAGTCATGTCTATGGTTCATCTTTGATAGAGATGACCGCTATCCTGAAACTATGTTTCCAAGGATGATGTGGGGTGACTCTTGGGTTCGATCCAAGGACTTTTATCAATGGATTAGTGCATTAATGAGAACAACTTACTGGGTATGGATCAATATTCAAAGCAAGAGTGTTGGATTGCATAGAGAATAGAGGTGTGATCTTCAACTCTTGGAGTGAACTAGTGATATATATTTTGCAGCGAGAGGGTTCAATAGATATGGAATAATAGCCTCTCAGGGTGCAAAATATTTAAATCTTACAATTAGATTTTTGCAACATTTCATTTATTAGAAATTATAAAACTCTTGGATATTATTACTGAGAGGTGAGCAATATTATATAGATTCCTCAAAATAAATCTAATAATAGCACAAACTTGTGCATGAAAAATCAAAGAGGTATTTTGCATTAAGAAAAGTGAATGCCTATCTTCAAAATTTCCATGCAACTGATTATGTCATGTGGTTGCTCTAATATGGGCTCATGCACGTGCTAAATTGTGACACAAGTTCATGCATAGGATTAACTAGTAGTTTCAACTACCAGTTATATCCTACTCTCTTTTTTTAATTTTTCTTATGGCATGACTATCTTAGGGTGAGACAACCCTGAATAGAGGCCATATCGAGGTGAGACGACCATAGTTTGAAGGCTATCTCAAGGTGATACAACCATAGTTTGGATGATATCTCAGGGTGATACAACCATATTTGCAAAGGGGAATATCCTTGTTTGAGTGGTGAAAACCATTTTTTGAGCCCTAGGGCTACCCAAGGTGGGTTATATGGTCTAAAATGAGTCCATATAGGTAGTCTCATCAACATGATGTGTTTTAGGTGTCTACAAATGCCCCTTTTTGGGATGTGTTATGTGAAAGCACAATGCGGAGAAAAAATAGATGATCTAAAGTCACATTGATGGTTGATGATGTCCATTGATCTAATCAACATAAGATACCCCAATCATGGAAAGAGTGAAAGTCATAGAATAATTGCTTTTGACAAGTTGAAGAAATTGAGTTTTTGGTAAGCTTTTCCTTCATGGGTAGACATTATTAGTTTACAGATGATGGCAGTAGAATCATTAGCCATGGGCAGATATTTTTAATCCATAGTCGATGACCTCAAGCATACCAAACATGCAGTAGAATCTTTAGCCTATTTTTGTTTGATTAAAATTTTTGCTTGTTATCTACCCTAAGCAAGAAGGGCATGATTGTCTTTGGCTATGATTCTTGAACGGACACAATTTTTCATGATTGAGTGTTTGATTATTTGACTTAATTATAAATTTTGTGATGCATGACTACCTTGTCAAGCAATGAGTCGATGAGGAAATGGAAAAAAATAAAAGCGATGAGTCGCTTGACCAAGATGACTTGATTTGGATTTTCTAGGAAAATTTGCAAAAGTAAAAGGATGGAAAACCCCATCACAACCTTGTTTTTGATCCATTCTTATTATTATTATTATTGAGTGGCCTTATGGTAATATATTCATCCTACCAAATTACATGGATAACCAATTGTTGCAACCTCTAAGTGACTAGAGTAAATTACTAGATACGAGGTTCACTCGAGATTTTTAGATTGATGTGACCAAATGGGTTAAGTGCCTTTGGAGCCTTTTGGATCATTGTGACCAAAGGGGTAGGTTCCTTTGGAGCATTTTGGAGTGAAATGTGACCAAAGGAGTTTGGGTACCTTTGGAGCTTTTATGAACTTATTTGACCAAAGGGGTTAGGTTCCTTTTGAGCCTTTTTAATGGATGTGACCAAAGGGGTTAAGTTCCTTTGGAGATTTTCTATTTTTTATTTATTTTCAAATATAAAAGGTAAATTAGCACTTTTATGACATCATTTGCATTGCTCATAATTGGAGGATAAGGGAGGCTAGGAGGCGAAGAATGATATTTGAAGCAGAGCCCTACTAAACTATTGACTGAATTCTACAATGGACCAACCCAGGACCTCTAAGGTCAAAGGATTCGAAATTATAAAGGTAAACTTCGTATTCTCTCTTTTGTTATTTTGAAAAATAAAACAAACATTAATAATTAAAAGTGAGAAATGAACCTCACCAAAAAATTAATGCAAGGAATCACTCCTTAGACTAAAATGTAGTATAGGTTGTTTTTTGTTTTTACCTTTTGCATTTGTGTACTTGATTTGATTTATGGCATGTGAATTTTAATTTGATATTACCCCATTTTGGGGCCATCTCAGGGTGATATGGTCCCTCTTGTGAAATTGGGGGCCATCTTAGAGTGAGACGACCTCAGTTCAAATCCCAACGATAAAAAATATGACCATTGTGTGAAGAGAAATAAATAGCCCTGATAAAATAAATCAGAAAAGCAATAATAATAGAATCAAAAGAAGAAGATCGTAGATTCACACATTACACAATATTTATCCTAGAAACCCTCAGCTAGGAAAAAACTAGTACAATATTATCTTATTATTGCATTAGCTTGATCGTATTCAATACAATAATATTCTCCTTCTGTATCTCTCCAAACCCTAATGCAAGTGTGATATATATATATATAACAAAAGCACATGCACAAATTTTACAATATCATGGATGAAAAAGCATGGGTTCAAATATAGTAACCCTAAAAGCCCATATGGGTCTAAAAATAACTTAAAAAATCCTAAAAATTTTGGGACCCACCCCGACCCCAAACTTCTATGAGTATAGGTACAAAGTGTCTAGTACCTTTTAGTGTTAACCCCACCAGAATAACATGGAATATATTCAACGTATTTTCAAAATTGTGGAGGTCATCTTGAACTGAGATGACCTCGCTTGAAGACCATCTCGGCCCAAGACGACCCTGCTTGAAGACCGTCTCAACCTGAGATAACCTCACTTGGAGACCATATCATCCCGATATGACCTTGTTTTGAGGTACAAAATGTGCTTCAATATTTATTGCTTCTCTTATTATTTTTGTGTTTTTTTGGTTTTTTTTTATCTCATTGTCATATTATGCAATTTTGCATCCAAATTGTGAGGGCTCGCCATAGATACCCCATGGTTTATAATATACCACATGACACACTCTCTAATATTGATTAGGAATGGCTTGAGGCCATTGGCCTTAAGCATTTTTTAAGAATGAATTAGTGACTGCATATTAGACATACCTGATGACCTTGATAGATCATTAGGATATCTAGACCAACACATTCCACCTGTTGATTAGTGAGATGATAGTCAAAACAACACATTTTAAATTTTGATTGGTGAGATATTTGTTTTGATTGAGGGATACCCCATCATATCTACACACACTCGCCAATAGAGTAGAGTGCTCTAGAGGATATTTATAGAGGATTGGGAGGTTGCTCAGCACAACTTGGATAGATACGGGGTGATAGTGGAGGTATGGTATGACGTAAATGTCCTAACAGTGAGACATGTGGTGGTGATGTCACTCATGTCAAACATACTACTACCTGACTCTTCAAGAGCAATATTCCTATGGAACCTTCTTGAGGTAGTTCAAGAGTTGGTCGAATACACAGATCAGGATCCTCTAATCATGGTCTAGGGGACATCACTACTAAATCACTTATACAATGAGTTATATGAGATTTACCAACAGGGTAGACTTATATTGGGATGTAGTTTTATGCTTTAGATCCAGGGGTGGAAGCACATTCAGGTGGATGAACTGAATATAATTCCTTGTTTTATGCATGATCATATGGTGTATGGGGAGATTGGATACGAGATGCGATGGAGTTAGGATCAGGTGCAGGTTTAGAGTCATCCTCACTTAGGCAAGATTACTCACTACACTGAGTCTTTCAATAGACTGAGGTCGAAGTAGGTTAAATGGTGGCTATACAGGGATTATCTACCATAGACAAAGGTGGATAAGTAGATGAAGTATGTTAGACATAGGTGATGGATGGTCAGTTACCATGACACTAAGTGGGAATACTTCTAATACTCTCACGTTTATTGGTATTTTGAGATTCATTAGGATGTACCTGGTGAGATCATCATTTATTGGAACTAGAGCAATGAGATAGACTTGGTATGGCCTCAAGTAGAGCTAGTGGATGAGGATGGATATCAACCAATGGTGTATCCAAGTGGGGATAACCCAGGTACTATAGTAGAGTATGATGCATGATGGGTGACGTGGCTATGATATGGAGGAGTACCTATGGGTGGTCCGATTAGGTCAAAAGTGGATGAGGGTGTCAAGGAGGACATGGAAGAGTGATGAGTGCATCATCGGATGGAGGGGGAGTGGAGTGAGACCTAGGAGAGAGGTGATGATCCATAATATGAGGGTAGGGATGGTGAGGACATGTAGGGTCAGGATTCCATTCTTAGGGAGTGGGTTCAATCTCTACAGGTGCAGCTGGTAGAACTGGATACCATAGTGGCATTACTAAAAAAACTAGTTGTATAGGGAGAGACAAAGGAGGAGGAGATTCTTTGAGGATAAGGCCATTGTGAGTGCAAAACTATAGAGTTCTCAGGAGGTGGATAGGCTAACATTAGAGTGAGATGCTCTGCGAACATAGGTGATAGGTTTGATAGGAGAATGGAATTATCTATAGGAGTAGGTGGTAGGGTTGGTTCCTGGATAGGGGATAGGTGGATAGGCCATGGGTGATGTGGTTAGGCTATAGGTATAGGTGGTAGAGCTACAGGGACAATGACTTGCTATGTTTCTCATCGATGCTCAGATTGAGATTACATTATTAGTTTAGAGGATGACATAGAGTAGCTTGGAGGTAGACTACCTTCATGACCTTCATCAGGGGCATCGCATTAGAGCCAACATGATGAGTGAGGGTAGTCATTAGTTAGACCACTAGTTTCAAGGTTTGTAGGTACTCCCCAGAGATCAAAATTCAGTGGGTCTATTCAGCCTTGTCGATATGAGGTCAAGGGTGGAGGTGAGACCAGTGGTATAGGGCCAGCCTGACTTGTGATATGTATGTGCTTCTCTTTTGGAGTGTGAGGTCCGAGGACCCACTCTATTATAGCTCACAAGCATTTTTGTATCATGATGTACCAGATTTACCATATATATATGATGTTATTTGGTTTATCATGTGTTTATTGATGTTTTATTACACTTGTGGATGCAGTTATGGATGTAATACCTAATTTTTAGATGCATCTTGAGATTTATTTATGTGATTATAAATTTATGTAACTCATGTTATTGATTTGAAAAATCTAATATGTATGCATAGACTTAGACATGTATGAGATGTACTAATGATATGTGATGTGACTAATGTGAAATGTGAATGTATGTTTTAAATAATAAAACATAATGAGTGAATCTATATGCACTAACAAACTAATTGCAAGCACCACAAAATGTATAAAAATCATCAATCCAAATGCCAACCCTTTCATAAGATCATGCATTTAATTGTGACTAAAATGTGATATGACAAAATGTAAATGATGGATGGGAAACAACAGGATGTTATATAGGAAAAACAAGGCTTTCATGAGACTCAAAAACCCTAGTTGACCAGTCAAAATTTGTATACTAACTATGCAATATTTTAAAATGTAAACATCTACTAGGAAGACCAAGATATTCAATATCTCTGTGTGTACATGTGATGTTCATTAATGTGATAAACACATAAAGTTACCCCATTTCTAGGCTGGATCTTAGAGCCCATTGTTGTAATACAAACCACCAAAAGCTAGCTCATCCGTAATCTGGCATTGATCTGTACAAAAGGTCGCTAATGTGATAGATGTATCGCCATGCGTAAGACTACCCCATTGCCATACCAACTATTAGAGCCCATTGTTATAATGGATATCACCCCATGGGTTTTTGAACACTAAGAATTCTAGGGATTCTAGCTCTTTACTCCCTTCTTTTCTTTTAATTGCTTAGGTATTTTTGGGATACTTGCTCGTTTTTTAGGGTGAGCAAGGAATTTTATTAGTCGTGAAAACCACTCTTGTATTTTTTTTAGGAACTTGCTCGTTTTGTGGAGGAGCAAGGGGATTTCTTGTGTAGGGGGGAGCTTGTCCTTTTGTCAATTCTCAACATCCTAAACCATGCGCATAATATGATGAGCAAGGGAAACTTTTTTCTTAAGGGTCATGGACTACGTTGTAGTGTTGTCTTTTCTTGTTCAAAACTTAAATTTTAAGATGTGAATGTGTGTTTGGGATTTTGAGATATGCAAGGTACTATAAAATCAAGACATTACCTTCAAAAATCAAGATAGTTTTCTAAAAAATATAAAAAAGAACTATGAATGGCTAAATGATAGAAAACCCTATGAAACACCCTATAACACTTACTAGGTGAGGAAAAAAACACAAAAACCTAGGATGGAGAATGTGGATGGAATGATCTGTGGACGTGTGCATTTTCCTTATGAGCTTTTGAAAAATAAGAGGTGTCCTTAAAATAGTCAGTGGTCATCTAAAAATCATTGTTGATGGTCATCCGGTATCTACCATATCTTATAAGGACCTCTTAATAACCAAAATATCACAAGAAAAAGTGCAAATGATGATGATGGAAAAGGTTGATTAAGAAAGATGACAAAAAAATAGGTATGGTGCTAGACCTTAGCATGCAAGAACAACACTAGTCCTAATGCTAATGCAATGAAAGAATATGCCTAATGCTAGTGAGAAACTAATGCAATGATATGAAATGCATGGTGGAATGTAATGTAATAATTTTGTATTTTTTATGTTTTGTATTATTTTTGGTGGTTTTTATTTTTTTTTATTTTTTTATATGCATCGTGTGTCATGCATAAAATGCTCGCAGGTGGATAATGTTGAGAGGTTTAGGTTCCTCTACACTCTCAAGAGAAGCTAAATTATAATATGCCTAACACCCCCAAGTGTAGGACGTGGTTTTGGCAGAATTTCCTTGTAGGGGAGGAGCTCTTCATGTTGATGGAAAAAAATCATGTTGATAGACAGTATATGATCTCTATTTGTTGGTATGAAAATCCTATAAAATATGGGAGGCCTCAAATATATCGGTGGTAGTTGAGGTGAAGGTGGAATGACTAGATGAGGTCTAGGTGGAATATGGATGACTAGATATTTTGGTGGCAGTAGTTACCTCCAGATGGGCTAATGCATAGGAAAAACCCTAAAATAAAATTCATCTAGGTCCATGATAGGCTATATTGTCTTCAACCTAATTGTATTCAGCCTGATCAACATAAAACTCTTCATCAGATATCCCACCACTTGTATACCTTAGATTAAAGGAGGAATAAGGTTCAATAGTGAGTTTATCAATTCACACTTGATCATTAGGCCACTAAGCGCATCTAGGACCCAAGATACTCTGAAAATTCTTCATTTAATGCCTCCATAAATGTTGCATTGAGAGGACTAGAAGACATGATGGTTGCCATTGCAATGGGAAAATAATTTACCAATGAATGAATGTAACTAGGGTTAATGTATTCGTCCCTCTCAAGTTATTCAAAATTTATGGCAAGGCATTCGAGGGCATCTGCTAGGGCCTCATATGGTATGCACCAAGTACACCCAAAGCTGGACCTATCATAGGGGGGCTGATACTACAGTTGATAAGTAGTTCGAAGACCTTGTTCATACTAGCCAAGACTATTCTCATGTCAATGGTAGCGGTAAAATTATCTTAGGGTAAAATATGGGTTTGATAGATAATCGAAATTCCCTAAAAATAGATCATCATCATTGTCCACCATAGGGGACAAACTTGTGGACTTGTAAAAATCCCCATAGAAAAATTTTATTTGGTTTGGGGGAACCACCAAGGGCACAATGGTACCAATGGGTAGTGACAGCAAGCGAGGCTTACCTATATTTTGCATTGACTCGATGAGTGGGGTGAATGTGACATTTTTTACAAGATACTCAGCGAGTCCAAGATTAGCCAAATGAACCATGAATTGTAGTGGGATAGATGAGGATGATGGAGGTGTGGCTTGATATGGCTCATCCATAGAAATAGATGATTCTTCCTCATCCATAGGAGTTGGAATATCTACTACAAAAATGGTGGAAATGGATGATGGAATTTCATCAATTGGTGCCTTTGATATTTTCTTGCTCGGAGGATCCGATGATGAAGAAGGGATATCGAAAGAAACCAATGGTGATGGTGGATATGGAGGAGGTGGTGATGGTTTGGTGGATGATTGTGGTGATGGAGCTAGACTTTTGATAGGGTCATTTGTTTGGATGTCTATATGGGTAGATGGTAATGTAGACTCTTGTGGATGGTGCATCACATTGCATAACTTGAAGGGCTCAATGTCTATATGAACTACATGAACTTGCCCTTCATGGATGTACTTAAGGCACTAGTGCAATATGGATGAGACACACTTCATATCTCTAATCCAAGGTATTCCAAGCAATATGTTATACTACATTGCACCCTCCAAGATATGGCACAATGTGGGAATAGTATTTAGCCCAAATTGAATAAGGGGGACTATGTTGATGGTAGAGAATTAAGCATCATTAAATTCTCGAAGGATGAATATAGATGTTACAATGTGTGATGATGGAAGGCTGAGATTTTGTAGTGTAGTAGTTGTAATGATATTGATGAAGGAGCTTGTATCGATCAAGACTCTCTTGTAAGAAATCTGATTCACACTAGTAATGATGTGTAGTGGAGGATCAGGTACATCAATGGGAGTCGACTTGATCTCATGATCATGAAATGTGATAACAGGATCCTTGCAGTGTTGAATGTGCCCCACCAAATTGGTAAAATACTTGTGATTTTAGGGCTGCAATTCAATATATTTTAGAATATCCATTAGAACTTATCTATGTGGTGATAACTATTATATCATCTCATAAATGGAGAGTATTTTTGATGTTTTCCATAGAATTTGGGTTAGTCTACTTCTGATCATCACCATTGGGTGAGGTGGAGGACCTTGGATAGGATTTGGTTGTGGTAAAGGTTATGAAATGGAAGGAACATTGGTCAAAGCTAAAGGTAGTGTAGCTTGATTAGGATACCTTTGGTTCCTTGTCATGATATTAATCATCCCAACAAATCCATGATTGGGTGGGGTTGTGTGGATTTCATTGACCTATCCTGGTTGATCTACTTGAAACTCATGCGTGGGTAGTGGGTCCTTGAATATACCCATTTGTTGATTATTGGTAGTGAGAGGATTGTCAATTTGAAGTTTATTTTTCTCAAGCATATATTGTACTAAATTTTTAAATGCATAACATGACTAAAGGTCACGACCATTTTGTTGGTGATAAAGATAGTATAGGTCCTCTCGATACTTCTTAGACTTTCACTGATTAGGATCTAAAGGGTGAATCTCTGGTAGATTTATGGTCTTTGTCTTACATAGCCAATTAAAAAGTGATTCTAAATATTCAAGCAATGGTGTACAATGGTGAGGCTGGTGGTGTGGTTTATTTTATACCTATTTTTGTTGAGGTTGGTTGTGATACTGCACAAGAGGGGGTTGGGCCTCACAATTGGTTTGTTGAGGTGGAGTTTGCTTTGCAGGCCATAGAACACTCAAGTCAAATTGATTAATTGAAGATGGTTTCTATTGTGTATGGTTGCCTTTGGGGTTCTTATTCTCACCGTGATCGTCATCTGTATTACCTCGATAAGCAAACACCTAATCTATTTGCATCATCATATAAAGCATAAAACCATGAAAGCATGAAAGAAAATGAACTAACAAAACATGAGAGATTTCTTTTATTAATTCATTTGAAACTTCAATTACATATTGGTCCCTCTTAGGGATACCGATTGCTTGATACAATGATTAAAAATGGAAGTAACCCTAAAATGGGATGGTGCACTCCGCAGGCCTCTCAGGCTCGCACACGAATTTGTTCAAAGGCTTACTAATACCTTCTTCTCACTTGCTCAAAGGGATCTGATATCATAGATGCTTTGAACTGGTCCAGGAACCTATAATCTATGTACAAGAAACAACAAAGAATAATCAGTAGCATATGCAGCCTCTCGTGATGAGGCTCCTTTTTAATATCTACAAGGAATGACATAAAATCATAGTAAATGCATAATGATATAAATACAAGCAGAAGTGCATAAATAACTTAGAAACTACTGTGCAAATGCAATGCAACAACCAATATATGCTAATATTAATTGATAAAGCAATAAAAATGAGAAATCTATACTAAAAAAATTATAAATAGTGTTTTAAATCCTAGGTTGTACCTGCAGGTCATTGTCAAAGATAGAGGTCATGAAATGAAACCTTATTTCTTGCAAACCATAGGTGGTGACACTTAATCCTTCATTTGAATTGATGTTCAAGGGTCGTCTTCTTGTCCAGAGACGAATTGGTGATGAATCTCATGTGGAAATGAATGCTTTAATGGTACATTGTCATTGCTCAATAGGATAACACTTCGTTACTCCTCAAGGGGATATGAAATTTCTCTCCAATACGCTAGGGCTCCACTACATAAAAACTCTTATTCTTCAAATATTTTCTTGTTCTTCAAAGGATACATATGTAGCCTTCTTAGATCTATATCTAGATCCAGATCTTGGATTCCTAGAGAAGCCAAGATCTAGATTTTTATGCAACTAACCATCAGAGGGTAAGGCTCAGTCATGGATTTGCATGGAAGGGGCAGTCAAGAGGAGCTTTTGGATATCCACACAAAAAATTGCTTGTAAACAGTGCAAGAGTAATCAAACTGCATGATTTTGGCCCGTATTCATGATCAATATATATTTTGGTGCTAGTTGTTATCCAGAGTAGGGGCCAGATGTGATCACTCTCATCTTTAATGGTCTATGTTGGCGACCACTCTGGTCGACAACGATTGAGCCTGAATGGGCTAGAACTGCCCCTTGCGAGTGGTTAGGACCACTGCTAGTTCTTGGAAAGGTCCATATGAGTAGTCTTCTAAACATGACACGTTTTAGGTGTCTACAAGTGGTGTGGTTGATTTTATACCTATTTTTTTTTAGGTTGGTTGTGATACTGCGCAGGAGGTGGTTGGGCCTGACAATTGGTTTGTTGAGGCAGAGTTTGCTTTGCAGGCCATAGAACACTCAAGACAACTTGATTAACTGAAGATGGTTTTTGTTGTGTATGGTTACCTTTAGGATTCTTGTTCTACTCACAAAGTTTAATATCCCCCTCCTGAACCTTGATCTCTTCCATGATCTTTTCCTAATCTAGGGCTTCCTTAAATGTTTGATATTGTTGGAGTTGTAATAGCAATGAAATCTATTTTGAACAACTCATCATAAATAGACAAGTTAGCTCTATTATAGGTAAGGTAAATTTCAATTTTGAGATAATTGCTCTCCACCTATTACCATAATCTAAGACTGGTTCATCATAAAACTAGTAAAGATTATACAAATCAATCGAGGTTGCTTTCTTTTTCATTATAAATGAGAAATATTCCATGAATGCATTCACAAGTTGTTCAAAGCTATGGATGCTATGCCTAGGTAGATGGTTATACCACTCTAGGGTTGGGCTAGAGAGTGTTATCAAGAAGGTCCTAAGAAGCAAGGCATCATCATCCTAGATTTGAAATCAAAGGTTCATAAAATTGGTGACATGCTCCTATGCATCATCATCTCCTTTAAATTTGTATAGCTTGGGTATTTTGAAATGCTCAGGCTATGGAAAATATGGAACATAAGGATGGAGTGGTTGATTACAAAGTTGGTACAATGTGGATTTATGATAACCCATTCTTGAAGCTTACTTCTCCAATGATTTAATACACTCAGTAAGCAACTTATAAGCTTTAGATGATATAATCTCATCTTCCCGCCTTTGTCCTTGAAGAGAGGGCAAGAAAGATTTTTATTTGACATGGTGATTGAATGTAATCATCAACCATATCCTCATAAGGTTATCCAATATACCCTTGCTCATGGTACTCTGAATGCAAATCCTCACAGGTCTCATACTCTTATTGTTGGTTGTAAGGTGGATGTTGTGTGGACCTGTGGAGATGGATAGGTGCACAAGGTGAAGGATTATGATTTGGTCTAGGTGGCAGGTTTTTATGGTGTGCAAGGTACCTTTGATGGGTTTGCTACCTATGGGTACTAGGTGTAGGAACCATATCATGCAAGGCTTTTTGTTATTGTTCTTGATATAGTCATTGCTGGTGCAACCTATGCTTGTGTAGCCTCTACTAATTTAATTGGTATTGTTGATCTAAGTATTTTTTATCCAGTTATAATTGGTCTAACTGTGCTTGTCTATCAATATTTTACCTAAGTGCCTAATTTTTTTGATTAGTAGTGCAGGGTTTATTAACCTTCATATTAATACGAAGGGAATTGGCTTGCTCTATAGCACCAAAATGGCTGGCTACCTATTTCCCATGATTGAGGGAAGCTGCATTGACCTAGTATTTAGGCTTGAATGTAAGCTTCACATACTCAAGTAGCATAGAAGCATAACATGCTTGCATAGAGTACTCTTCCTAAGTGGTAGGAGGATGATCTAAATCTTCCTCTTCCTAATTAACTAGAAATGCATGAGTTGACATGGCTATATAATAAGGACGATGAGTGTTGTACCTATATAAATGGGCATACTACCAACTCATCCATGGATGGTCAAGTGGAGTGGCTTGATCATTGAGCCTTATCCATGGGGTATACTCTTGGTCATGCTCTAGTGATTGATTGGTAGGATGAACTAGGATGCGAATGCACAATACTGTCTTGTTAGGCCCCTCAATGGGCTGATGATGTTTTTGATAAAAAGAAAATACTATTGCTTGATCTGGAAATTCTATATTACGATCATGTTAAGGACCCATAGATGCATTCTGAATAGGAATATCCTAAAGCTAGGATTCCCTATAAGTGGTGTTGGTGTCATGATGAATACCAAGATGCCATTTAGGAATGGCCATATCCTCTAGACTAAACCAGAGATGTTCCATGTCTCCTTGTAAATTTTTAGTAGTGTTAGCTCGTGAGTGAACTTAGCTGTGCATTATTACCATTATATGAATTAAAAAAACAATAAAGAAACAAACAAGAAAACAATTTATTTATCTCGTTTAAATTTTAATTGTGAGTCCTTATAAATGTTTGAGTGTGTTTTGATGTTCTGCCCTATGCCTATGAAAACTAAGGGTGAAAAAAGAAAACTACTAAAGGTAGTTTGAGCACATCCCCTTGTCGGGGAGTGTAACTCAAATAGAAAAAAGTGGCTTCCTATGGATGTGGCTCAATGTAACCTTATGAGAACAAAATAACACCTGAAGGGGCTATATTGTCTAATGTTCTGCTATCGACAAATCCTTTCTTTAGCTTAACCCATGTGTTTAGGGCATGAACAAGAATGATAACTACATCCACTAATTATTTTAAAGAGCCCTATGGTAAATGGGCTCACTAATCCTTCCTACTTTGGGTGCACCCAATATTAGGAGAATTTTTGATGATGAAATCTAGAAATCCACTTACTTTTGGTCACTAAGGTTTCTATGGTGCAAGCCAATGGATGGAGATAAAGCCTACCATCGCTGGTCTCAATCAATAGTTGGTGATAAAATCCAACTCGTTGATGTTTAAATAAATCATGGTGTATAGGTTTCTTTTTATTATAAAAAAATTAAAACCAAGAAGCACTCGATGATCTTTTTACTAATGCATAAATTGATGTTTTACTTTTAGAAATCTAATAAAATAAAAAAACTCTAAAATGCAAAATCCTACATGAGATGAGCCTTTGATCAGGAAGCATTAAGCAAGCCAAATGGTGATAGATACAGAGTTTCCTAGCAAAGAGATAGTTGTAGACATAGGTCTTCTGTCCTAGAGATGACCACAGATAGGGGCCAACCAGGGATGGTTTTAGACAAGGGTTGTCTAGACCAGAGATGATCATAGACAAAGCCTCAACACTTTAAAATTTCTATACTTTACTCTCTATATTCTAATTTTTTTTGCAATTTTATTTATAAAAATAGAGAAAAGGAATAAAGGTGCTCACTTCAATGGCCTACGTTCGATGTAGATCCTGCTATTTGTTGTCTCTGCGGTTGTCGAACAAGGATCATATCAAGGTCGAATGATTGCTGAATAGGATTGTTTCATGCACAGATGGTTGTAGAATAGGGTCATCTTAGACAGCTATGGTTAAACCCCGTAATCACAAGAATAACAAAAATTAGTAGTCAAATTAAAAATAGGGGCTAGGTCCCACCATGATCACCACTAAATTGCTGAAAAACCTGTACACCTATGCAATGAAATAAAAGATAGCAATAATTATGCAACCACAAAGATAAGAATAAGATATTAGTAAATAAATTATGGTGCCCTTTTATTGATAATATCTATTCCTTTCAAGGAGGTTACAATGCGATCCCCTTAGAGGGTATTTGCTACCTATCTAATACAATAAGTTACAATATAAACTAATATGGAGCAGGTTTTTAGGACTACCATGATGATTAATGTACAAAGGTATTGTGCTCCTCTTCCCCATAGATATTTGTAACTTGAACACAAGGAAAGTAAAAGTACGTTAATGACATGTGTAGAGCCCCTCAAGATAGGAATCATTTTGATGATAAAAGATGCGGTAAATAAATGAAATAAAAATAGATGCATGCATAAATGAGATTATAATTGATCTAAAATACAATAAAGAAAATAATGCTAAAATCTACTGAAAGAAAATTAAATAAACGGATCTGTGTCGGAGGCCATCTCCATGCAGGATGATTGTACCTACGAGTCATCTCTTATAGAGATGACCACTATCCTGGAATTGTGTTTCCAAGGTTGATGCGGGGTGACTCTTGGGTTAGATCTAGAGAGTTTTATTAGCATATTGGTGCATTTGTGAGAATGACTTATTCGAAGAACGAGTGTTGGATTACATAGATAATAAAGGTATGATCTTCAAAACTTGGAGCAAACTAGCAACATAGCTTCTACAGCTAGAGGATTCAATGGATATGGAATAATAGCCTCTTAGGGTGTAAAACCTTTGAAGCTCATGATTAGATTTTGGTAGCACTTCATTGCTTAAAAATTCTAAAAATCTCAAATATTTTTACTAAGGGGTGAGTGTTATTATATAGATTCCTCAAAAGAAATCTAATAATAGCACAACCCTGTGAAAGAAAAAGCAAAGAGGCAGTTTGCATTAAGAAAAGCGATTTCCTATGGTCTAAAAGGAGTCCATATAGGTAGTCTCCTCAACATGACGTATTTTAGGTGTCTACATAATCAATATCCCGAACTTGGTTGCCATCAAACCTATCATAGACTGCCTCTTTGAGCTGATGATTTTTAACTTTATTTCTAATGGGTCATCCTGGATTAGCTCATGGAAGAGTGTTCCTCTTGTTGGTTTAAATTATGCTCAAGCTGATGATACCAAGATTCTTTCTAGTTCCCTTAGGACCTTTGTCATCCCAAGGTATCCCTCTTTGGAAACCTCCTTCTAGAATTCTAGTGAGGATGGTTTCTTTTATGTTTAGTCAGCTTATCTTATTTGAGATGACCTAATCCCCATTGGATTTCCTGTGAGTATCATCTAGTTGAAGCATATTATCCCTAAGATCACTTTTTCCTCTTGGTTGGTCTTCTAGAATAGAGTCTTTATTATGGATAATCTTATCTCTAGAGGAATGATCCTTCCAAACTAGTGTGTCCTGTGTTCCAACACTTAGGATTCGATCTATCACTTGTTTCTCGAGTGTCCCTTTTTCTCTTTAGTGTTGTATTCCATATTTGCATCCTTTTATCTTGCTTTGGCACAATACAACTCCATCTGTGACTTGTTCAATCAATGGCCTAATCCTTTCAATCACCTGCATCTAAGTTCTCTATGGATATTTTGTTACCATCACTTCCTCTGGAAAATTTGGCTCAAAAGGAACAACATAATTTTAAATGATTTGGGTCATGATTCCTCTTCTATTCACTTGTAGATCATTAGTTCTATTGTTGAAAACGCTCAGCTTATCCCTATTGATGAGTATCCTAGCATAGGGTTGGAATCCAAGCTATTTGCTCATTTCAACCTCTATGGGAAGATCCTCCACCCAGTCGTTCCCCTCGTGGACCATTCTAAAGTTAGATGGTACCCTCTACCAGATGAGTGGATCAGATTTAACTTTGATGGAGTTACCAAAGGGAACCCAAGGAGGGCTAGGTGTGTTGGAATTATGAGAAATGATCTTACTAAGTTTATCCTAGTATTTACTGAGAACCTTAGCATCCAAACCAACCATGTGGTCAAATCCAGAGCCCTTTATCAAGGTCTTTCCATACTTGATGAGGTATCCTTCAAAAAAATCATCATCGAGGGAGATTCTCTAAATATTATAAACATCATCAAATTGAATATGATCACTTTTGAAGGTAACATCCTCAATATGATTGAAGAATCAAAGAGGTTTTTGTAAAAGTATAATAACATAATCATATAGCACACTTTTAGGGAGGGCAACAAAGCAGTAGATGTAATGGCTAATATTGTTATTTCTCAAGATAACCTCCATGTTTGGGTTGACCAATTCCTATAGGGTATTTTCAATGGTAGCATTAATGATGATTTTACTTATTTATAATATGGAGGCTCAATTGTTCGTTATTGTCGACTAGTTGGGTAGGACTTCCTAGCCCACGTGGCTTTCCATACTTAGTGTGATGATTGATCATCAAATATGGCATGTGATCCTTTACCCATATTACCTTCTTATGACTATCCTTCATATTCAAAGATGACAGTTGAACCCTTTCCAATGCTTTCATAGGTATTTGGAGGGACTTCCTCGTAATCAAACTTGGTATTTGAATTCTAAGGCAGGTTTATCCTATAATCATGCTTCTAGTTGGGCTTGATCTAGATCCCATGCCTTCACATGACAAGATGTCCTCCTAGTGGAATATAATACTATAAGTAGTAACACCTATCCATGGAATCATTCAAAAAATCACTTCCAAAGGTGGAATGGCTTTTGTTCCATGAATACAATCAACAAATCGTGGCACTTTCTCGAGAGGAAGTTTGATTCTATTGGTCCCAATGGTTTCTACATGGATTGGGAACCTAGATCAATGCTCCTCAAACTCAAGTTCACTGATCAAAGGGTAACCACCCTTGGTGTCATGCATGTTCCAGAATATGTTGTCGTTTCATCTTTTTGGATGACTTCATATTGCAGTGTTGGAAACATTGCTCCTTATTTGCTTGTTTTTATGCTTTGGAGGTGTGGCATGAGAGAGAAATTTTAATCAGTGGTGAGTTAGTCAGAAGGTCATCTGAAGAATGGCCCTCATTGAGACTTCTTCACTACAATCCTATGCCCTAATTTAAGAATTCTTGAGAATTCACCGAATGCTACCTTTCATCAACAAATTCAAAGGTAGTGACTCGATCCTCTCTGATGAGTTTGTCACATACTGGGATAGATGTTGAGTGATTCTTAAAGGTCTCAAATTTAAAGTTAGCATTCACCTTCTCTCAGAGGTGATCTAATTGTTGATTTATGGTGATATCATTCAAAGGATGAAACATACCTTGGCTGGAGAATTATTCTATTTCAGAGACTAGGGCAAATGACTAGTCAAAGAAAAATATGGTATTGTGCAAAAAAACCTCTGGAAGCCCTAGAATAGGGTGATGATTCCAATTATGGAATATTTCACCATGGATGACATCAATTCACCTTTAAGGAGTTTCCACATCATGTTTCTCAATCACATGCGCTTGGTGAGAGACATCAACATCCTCGATTACCTTTTCTGCTCACTAGAACTCTCAATGTAAATCATTAGAGGTGGATATTCTACTTTTCCAAAGTACTAATGTCTCCACCTTATGTTGTATCACCACATGGTGCAGAAGGAAGTTGGCAAAGAGACTCTCTCTATTATCGATAGTCTAGAAGGAATCCCATCAGCTTTGATTCCCATCGATGATGACTCTAAAAATAACTCGAATGGTGAAGCTAAAGGTAAATCCAAGACCCGTGTTTACACTCCTTCAACCAAGTTTGGTTCTTTTCATTGCTCATATAAGGGTAGGGTCTCAAGTGATAAACATAAAATTGTAGATGTGGATCAATCTGACTCCATTCCTGAGATGACCCCATCAAGGACCAAAAAGATCAAATCGAAGGGAGGTTCCAAGCAGACTCATTTTATAGATGCAGCGAAGCCCTTGAAGCCTTGGGCTTGCATGATGGAAGTCTTGATCTTTGCTTAATCCATGCTTAACCAGGAAGGAAATATCATTTCCACCATGAATGACAGTAGTACCCACGATGGGGAGGACGATCTCAACATGGATTCGACTGAGCAGGATCATCTCGATGAGTAATGTGAGCCTTTGTAATTGTGGATTTGTGGGTTTCGATTTATGTTGTTTTTTTGGAAGCCTTTTATCTCTAGTTGTTTTGTAAGGATGGGTTCCATCTCTTATGTTGTTTGTAGGGTCTGCTAAATCCTTCTCTAGCTTGTTAATATTTAGAGACAACTTCCTTCTGCTTTTGGTGAAATTTTCACATGCCTATCTTTTCTCTAAGGTTAGTTGTAAAAGGTTGAGGGTCCCTTTGAAAACCCTCTTTTTTCCTATCTATAAAAAAATCAACTTCATTATAAAATTTCAATTTTTAACATTTAAGAGTTTAAGATTTCATGGTTGTGTGATAGTATAATACCATATATTCTTGAATTTCTACATAAATTAGTAACTTTGTAATCACATATTATATTTTCATCAAGTAAATATTTGTACAATAATTGAGAGGTACAAATTTCATTATATACAATAATTCCATATATGCAATTTTACAATCTCATATAAAAAATTCTCTCGAGTACTATATTTTTTTTATTAATTATTAGTATTGTGTAACCAAGTAAATGTCTACAATAATTTTAAATAAATGACGATAATTTATTTATGCAAACTTCAATTGTGGTCAACTTTGTGGTCATGTCATACCATATTAAACATTGTTTTATTAATTGAAAAGCTTAGAATTCAAATAAATCTCATCACAAAATTCAAATTTTAACATTCAAAAGTTTTAGATTTTATGGTTGTATAATAATATAATACCACATAATCTAGAACTTTTGTATAAATTACTAGCTTTGTAATGACAAATTATATGTTCATCAAGTAGACATTTAAAATTATTATTCATTTAGGGTAATATTAGAAAATATGGTGTTATTTTTTTTGATAATATGGAAAGAAGGGGTTTTGATACATCACTGTCCAGGAGAGATAAGATAGAGAAGAACACAAGGAGAACAAGAACCAAGTCCAAATAAAACACCTTCTTGAGTAGAGGTAGAGGAGACCCAAAGACTCCCAATAGATAACATATTATAAACCTTCATTGAGAGGCTCATAGTCTCTTCTTGTTGCCATAATGAGTTCATGCGAAAATTTCTCTTTCCACACCTTTAGTCCTTCAATTTGGATACCCAAGTTAACAAGAAGGTGTGCAGATGAGTTACCTTCTCTATAAATATGTCGACATTGAAAGCTTTCAAAGATACTTGGTACCCTCTTTGATTCATCCAAAATATTAGCGTATTCCAATTGGTGGAGGATCTATCATTTATGTTGTTGATGATATTAAGTGAATCTCCTTCTATAAGGACTTTACTGACATTCATCCTAGTAAGAATGATCAAGCCTTGGAAGAGTGCTCTTGCCTCAACAAAATGGTTAGTTTGAGTTACAAGATTTTCAGTAAAGGCAACAATGATCTCTCCCTTCACATTTCAAATGAGGCCTCCATCCCCTACAAGGCTAGGATTGCCTTTACAAGCTCCATCAAAATTAAATTTGATCCAATCCATATAAGGAGTCCACGAGGTTTGTTGTCTAGGAGGATTGGCTTGGGGGCCTTCTACGATAGATAGATAGACGGAGACTAGCAATTGGGAAAGCTTTAGGAGTGAAAAAATATGATGTTATTTTAAGTATTAATTAAAAATTTATATTTCGAAGGTTTTAACATCATTCGAAAATCCTAACAAGCTAAGATATAAGTTTATATATAATTGTCTAACAAATTTGGAGCTTAACATACAATGCAAGTGAATACACATTCTTGATTTAGGGGGTGTGAGAGAACATATATAATAGCCAAAGCATTCTGTTGGAGTATATAAAAACCACCCTACTCGTGAATCGAACTTAGGTTTTGATAAGAAGAACCCAATGTCTTACTATCTCTTTAACAAAAAATCATTATTAAAATATAAATTATATTATGTTAAAAATTTAATAAAGATTAATATAAATATCTTTAAATTTCTAAGTTTTTAATAATAATTAGTTATCAATTATTTTTTTAATAATATTAAATTTTATATTTTTTAAGTTGCAGATGTATGAGACAGATGCCACGGCCATTGCATTTCTTGCATTAGGAATTTATTTAGCCTAGAATTAAACGAACATAATGATGGTTAAAAGTCAACTTCAAATTTTATTGAACTTTTGTTGTGAGATTGTTTGTTTGGTTCTAATGAATACAAAAGCACGATTTATTATAATGATGGTTAAAAGTCAACTTCAAATTTTATTGAACTATTTTGTTGTGAGATTGTTTGTTTGGTTTCAATGAATATAAAAGCACGAATTATAAAAGGACGAATTATTATTGACATTGTAATATTTGATGGTTTGTTTATGTCGACATATTGATGTTTAATTTTAATTTTTTTAAAGATAAAAAAAAATTATTGATAAGAGCAAGAATGAAATTATGGTTATAGGTTTGTTATTTTTGGCAAGTTTTAAAATTCAAATAATTGAGATTAATATTTTAAAAATAATAAATTGTTGAATATTATTTAAAATATTATTTGGTCTACTTTCAACTATTCATAAGTGTTTTCATCTAGATTAGAATTCAACATGTATTCAATCGCACTTTCACTACCATGTTTAGTCAAAAAGTCTATCAGTGCATTCTTTTATTTATCAACATACTAGCCTGATAGTCACCCCTTCAAGTTCATTGTTAGTAGTCCTTCCAAAACCCTCAACTCCCAATGAATGATCTTCCTTTGAAATAGCTTCTACGAAACCTCTTCCAAGATTATCCTTAGCTGCACCCTCTGAATTAATATTTTTGCAACCCGAGGGAGGGGGTTGCGTCCTAACTACTTCTGTGACTTGGGATTCCCTTCATTGTCCTGTGTTTTATTGTCCCTAAGATGAGGTCTAACAATTTTGGAAACCTTGATAACAATTTTATACCAAACCGACTCTATTAGACTGAACTCTTCTTAAAAAAATTTAAAATTTCTTTCCAACCAAATGTGCTATCAAATAAAACTGGAACCTAAAGACCAGCCTAACTGAATAAAAATATTCTTTAAGTTTTCTTTGTTTCCAGATCTCCCAACAAAAATCACCTAAACCTTAACTAGAATCCACTTGTTAAAAAAAATCATAGAAAAAAGGCCCCTTGTTATGTGCTTTATCAATACTTATAAATAATAATTATTATAAAGGGGAACTTATCTTTCAGGCCATCTAATTATAAACCCGACCCTAACCCGGATCTTGGCATCCTATCAGCAAACAACCAAACCACTACTAACTTGGTCTATCCTCTTTTAATACACCATGATTTAAACCTAAATCTTTACAAAGTAATCTAAAAATTTAGGGATGAAACATTAACGAAGAAGAATAGGTGTTTGAGTGTAAGGAGTATTTCAGTCTAAAGACACAATAATTTATATTACAATAAAATATTGTAATAATTCGTTATAAAGGAAAGAGTTTATTAATCCGAGTTCTCACCTGATGATGCTGCAGCTAGTGGCAACATAAATTACAGAAAAACATGGAGATAAATGACAGACATATTCGCAAGAATGCTTTGCTGAGTCAACGTTCACTATCAACACTGTTCTGACGAGGATATGTTTTTAAATACAGTTCCATTTATTTAGTGGCTGTCTATTTACATAGCAAAGGGTACCTATGAGCAGCATTCAGACAGGCGTTTTTAAATCCAAAATTAAAGACTCAAAAAGAGAACTTTTGATTTTCTAAGATGAAAACTATATTTTCAACATAACCACAATTAAAATTGAAAGTCACACAAATCTGAAGTCAATTTAAATAGGAAAGATGTGATATAGCCGGTGGATACTGATATCCTTTTTGGAAGGCCGTATAAAGAGTAAAGCTCTCATTGGACACATTCTAGTGAAGAAAACATAGCAAAGCCAAAAAGAGTGTCACCCAACTATTTGCTTTTGCTTGTATTCTATGCTTCATTGGCTACCGTACTTGATCAGCTATCTCCAGATTCCACCTGCCTCCTCTTCGACTCTCAAAATAATCATCTCCGCAACTTTGTCATTCTCCTTGTGCTTCCATGTTGGTTTATCATGTGAAACCTGCAGCACTATTTGTTCTCCAGTTTCTTACAAGATCCAAGTGACCTCCAGCTGCCAGACGACGAGCTGCACATGATAAAAACCTCTAATTTTTAGAATTCAAAGTAAATAAATGAAAGCATATAAATGGGGCATATACTCTCCTTAAATTTCTGGTTCAGGCTAGAATAAGCTCCTTCGGCTCCTTCGGCGTTCTGCTGCATTTGATATTTGATCTACCTTCGAATGGAAAATATCTATTTACAACATGAAACAAATTTTCTGGTCTAAGGAACGTATGACCAAAGGAATAAGAGGAATAAACTTTCTATATAAATGAGTCTGGCTTCGATACCGGAGCTCCCTTCAGTCCAAGAAAGGGTAACGTTCCATGAACGATATCGGCTCCCGCTTCATCCACATATCAACCCACTCGCCAACAACGCCCTGATAAAAAGTGAGAGGGAGCTGGTAAATGAATGAGTCGGCAGCAGTTCCGATCCAGGAACCATCCTTCTCGGGCTGAAGAAAGCTCCGTTTATCTCTACCAAGACTCGTATTCTCTACAAAAACAAACCCAATTCATATATAATAGAATGCTTTTCAATATCACGCGTACCTCAACCACACCACAGTTTGCAAGTCAGAAAGTCTATTCACAAACCATGTGATCTGTGTCCCTCTGGTATGTTAGAAAACGGAGGATGGCCTTCTTATGCCGAAGTCGTACTTCGCATCATACTTTAAAAGAATAAATTATGTGATCTGACATAATTACTTTCCGCTCTTCGTTTAATAAATTTGTTTGCTCTAGACGAAATGAAGTTATAAGAAGTAGCTCGGACAAGCATCAAATAGAGAGTATTGTTCACTATATAGACCTAAAAAAATAGCAAGCAAACGTTGTATATGTTCCTCTTTTCATATTATCCAAATTGGTGAATGTTCCTCTTTTCAAGAGCCTACAAATAAAAATATTAGCGACATATTATGTGCAATAACCAAAATTCCTAAATACACAAATAAGCAAATATTAGCGACATATTATGTGCAATAACCAAAATTCCTAAATACACAATAGACAGGAGCAGCACAAATAAACACAAATAAGCAAGCGACAAAAGAAATGAGCAAAATCAAAGTTTATGGGTACATCTTGTAATAACACAATTAATTTAACTGGTTACATTTTCAAGGGTTAGGAAGATTGATAAGTGTAAGTGTAGTTGGGCACTTACCAAGAAGAGACTTAGGTGAGCCTACAAATAAAAATATTAGCGACATATTATGTGCAATAACCAAAATTCCTAAATACACAATAGACAGGAGCAGCACAAATAAGCAAATATTAGCGACATATTATGTGCAATAACCAAAATTCCTAAATACACAATAGACAGGAGCAGCCCAAATAAACACAAATAAGCAAGCGACAAAAGAAATGAGCAAAATCAAAGTTTATGGGTACATCTTGTAATAACACAACTAACTCAACTGGCTACATTTTCAAGGGTTAGGAAGATTGATAAGTGTAAGTGTAGTTGGGCACTTACCAAGAAGAGACTTAGGTTCAAACCATTGGTAAAAGCCAACCCTTTGCAAAATTAAACTGTTCAGAATCAACAAGAACAAGATGAATAAGTTTGTTGGAGCAGTCCTTGTGATTTGAATCTGCACTCATCAATTACTAATATAGTGGCTGTAACCAACTCTCCTATACAATAAATATATATATATATATATATATATATATATATATATATATATATATATATATAGAAGAACAGTAAAGATTAATCTAAGTTCAGACCTTTCCCTGAAGCCAACTTTTTGCAAAGTTAGTCTGCTCTCGTATCAACAAGAACAGAATGGATAAATTTGTTGAGAACAATCCTTATAATTTGAATCTTACACTTGTAACTGTAACTAACTAGTGTATACAATAAAAAAAATACAGACTAAAACATTCGTGAAGAACACTATACAATGAAAAAAAACCTATATCGAAGAACAGTAGGGATTACAGACTAAAACATTCATGAAGAACAATTTTATTGACCTCCTTTATGTTTCAGAGACAACGTCCATTTCATCGTACCATCTGCAACTTGCTCGTGAACCCCAATACGTCCGGAGCAAGTAAAACCCTAATTGTTCACGTGACTTACTGACTGAATTGGACTCCTAAAACAGAAGGGGACAGGCTGACAACATAAGCTTTAATGTTGAGGAAATTGAGGGAATCCTGCAAACCATTATCCAAAAAACAAACCAGCCCACCCTAATACTGACTTCCCGAAAGCTTGAAGAAATCAGGAGAAGTGCTGACCTTTTATAGGAACAAATGTCTATTAAGAAAACAAATATTATTTTATGAATATTGCACCACATCAAATGTTTAATTGTTTCTATTCCCGACCACCGAATCTAATGAACGTGGCGATAGATTTACCGTGGTCTGGTTTGCCGTCTTTTCACCAAAAGGCGAGTGCAGAGCGTACTCCACTTAGTCTGGAGGTGCATGAGCAAGATCAGAACTCGTTCTATCCATTGCCCACAATATCAAATCAGAAAGTGTTTTTTTCCTTATTTTAAGTACTAGTTACGGCGGTGCGTGCATATATTCGTCACTCATTTCAAATAGAAACCGACAAACAACGGGCAGCATGACTTCATCGAAATTTTGGAGTTGCCTATATCCCGAGGGTAAATCCACCGATCTAGCCTTTTCAACGTGGAAGCATCAAAGTAGGCAAATAATAATAAAAAAAAAACTAACTTCCAAGAGAAGGTCATGTTGCTTGACGATGGTTGTGGGAGATAAAATATTATTCTCTTGTATTTGTATTTGACATAGGATAATGAGGAAGGGATATATACTAATTATTGATTGGACAAAGCTCATCACATACACAAATTTTCCTCCAAATAATTCCATGTTGGTCAATCATACCACATTCGCCATATTGAGATCCAAACAAGACAAAATATTCCAAAGTAGAGAGTAAATGCTAAAGGAAAGCACTAGGGCTTGATCACGTGACTCATGAAATACAAGCAAATTAAGATGGCCAGTATAGCCAAACACCCATGGTCACAATATTGTTAGCTTGTGACACCCTTGCCAACTTGTGACACCCTTGCCACTAGAGTGAGAGGTGTCTAACCCATCGACACTAGTTGATCCAAGACCAAAAGAGAGCAAGGAATTGAATCTATGAACCTTGGGTCCAAGCGACTTAGCTACTCACTTCAACACATCATAGGATGAAAGTGAGGGGGCTTCATGCTTCATAATGAAGTGATCTCTTAAGCCATACGAGTAAAATAATGCCCTAAAGTATGTATGGATTATGACAACAAAACTCGGCAATGAAAAGAAGAGTGACTTGATAAGACATATTCCACTAAAATTTAAATTTCAAAAATATTTTAAAAATTAATCTTTTTATACATTTAACCAGAAAAACTCAAGATAGAGAAACCATGTGAAATTATAAACTAGATTCCAAAATTTGATGCATTTTATCTAAAATATTAGTTCTTTCTTAATGAACCCTTGTAATTTATGCAATGTGTGAGCTTTTATTTTATGGCCATGTGAAATTATAAACTAGATCTTATATAATCTAAAATATTAGGTCTTCCTTAATAAAGCCTTATAATTTATGTAGTGTGAGCTTTTATTTATGGTCATAACTTTTTTATAGGAATAAAAAATGTTAGAGGATGAAATTTGTGATTATTCATTACTTATAGTTTAATATTAAGAGTTATCGTTTATGTTGTAAAATATTATTTTCAAAGTATATGCATATAAGGAGGTTTTATATATAAAATTAATGTAATAGGTGATTTTTTATAATATATAGTGTCCTTAATAACTCTTAAAATATAACACTTGGAATCTATATTTGAATAACTTATAAGAAATTAGCTTGACTACTTGTTGTTTGCTTTAGAGTATGAATCTTATACCAAGTAACCTATTGATCCCTTGGATGATAGAAAATAAGCTAGTGTTTTAGACATCTTAAGGGATTTATAAAAAAACCATTAAAAGTAATGTTGGTCCAAATAACTTTTGACCATTTTCATAGCTATAGAAAATATTATTATTTTGAGTAACATTATTTCACATCTACTCTAATACAACATAGAAATTCATAATATTTTATGGGAAATATATCAAATCAACATCAAGGTAGTTATATGGTAAACACAAAAATAAGTGAAAGACATGAAATATAGATGTGATTCTCTTAGAAACCAAATATTTTCATTAACAAATGAAATGATGTATGGTAGATATAAAAAATGGTTTAAAATAGAGTATTTATAATGAGATATTTTATAATGATTGTCAAACCATATTAATTTTTTGTTAATATAAAATGACATAGACCACCTTTCTAAGATGTAAATTGGCTCATAGGCATACACAATATATTGCATTCTACAATGTCTATCATAATTGATAAGTTAAATGTTAAATCGTCTACATAGAAGGGATTCAAGTAGATGTTGGAATGTGTGAGTTGGTGGGGAAAGGAGACAAGGGGCCAACTAAGGGTATCCCTTGCACTTTCTTCCTTCTCATTTCAATGGATTAGGGTATATGAGAGTGTAAAATCCTAATGGCTAGTTTGATGTGTAAATTTTACAAACACCTATATTTTAAATAAAAACTAAGGTTCCTTAAGATCCCCTTAAGTGATGCCTAAACTATTAATCTACTTTGAGAAGCAATAAATAACAATCCAATACTCAAAGCCTAAGATAAATGACTTTAAGAAGAAAATAAATACTTTTTTTTTAAAAGGTAAGGTTTCAAAGGAGATGCAACATACAATCTCTTATGGTGCAAATCTATATGTAAATTTGATTAATGCCTAAAGACTTAAAAGATTCGTCATCCCCTAAAAATATTAAATGAGATTAAATGTTTCTTCCAAATCAAACTTAATAAAAAAGCAAAAAACTAAACCAATTTCATAGACAATAAATAAAATTAAGCCTAAAACCTAAAGGAGATAGTATCACTTGATTTTTCCATAGAGCTAAAGCATTGTCCACTATGTAGAAGTACTACTAAATATTTTACCTAATGCCTAGTACTTTTGTGAAATATCCTATAAAACAAATAGAAGGCAACTGGTATCAATGTAGAGGATTCTATCTAATCAAAGGAAATACAATGAGCTTCCTTGACAGGATGATCATACCACTATTTTGATATGACAAAAATGATAAATAATTAAAAACAATGAGTGAAAATACAATGATGATTTAAGAGTAACCTATTAGAAGCAATGATAGTGCTTTTGTAGACAATAATTTTGTTTTTTATAGAATATAAACTAAAATTATCACCTTCTTACAATCAGACAATGATTTAAATTTTATAAGCAAAAAATAGATGTAGGGAAAGGTAAATGATGATTACTAATGCTAAGATATTGGATATTATCCTAAGGTGGTAGGGGTCTTGATATATGTTAGAATAATGTAATATTGATTGTTTAATCATAATATTGAATGGTTGATATACAATGCATAAACATAAAATTAAATAAGCTAGGATGAATAAAAGCTTAAATAGATAAGAATACGAATAAAATTAGGTTACTATGAGTAGTTATCTATAAAATAACAATAAGATAATACATCACATAAAATTGAATGGTCAAAATCTAGCTAACATATCAATATAAAATGAAATATTGTGTAGGTTATCAAAAGTATAAGCTAAAATAAACAAGAATAACACTCAAATGATATGATTAGGGGTATCTTTCTATAAAATAACAATATAAAGATATTAGCATGAGATAAAATGTTAGACAAAACAAAATAAATATTCATGTGAATAAGCATAGAAGGGAGAGGAAAGATACAATCAAATAGTAGTTGGCTTTTCCCTTTTTTTGCTTGTTGATAGCCCACCAAATGCTTGAAATGCTTGTTGGAATGCTCAAATACTAGCTAGATGAATTCAAATGCTTGATAAATGATGGAATTAATTGCTTCAAGAGAGTAAGGGATAAAATTGATCCAATAATTAGGCATCAATTTTATAATAAAGAGATAGAATGTAAAGAGACTTCTAGAGTAATTTTGGTAAAATATATTTGTAGTAAGATTTTTTTCTTGAAATACCCTCCTCAAGCCTTCAAGGGCTATATTTATAGATTATTTAAGCACCTCTTGGAGGGAAAATGGAAGGATGGGGAAGGTGGTCAAAAATTCTTAGAACAATCAGGAAACTTCCTAGCATGGCTTGCAGATCAATAGATATGATCATGTCTATTAGTGACGATCATTTTAGCAAGAGAAAGAGAAGTACACCTTTGAGATTCCACACATTCTGGATCAAAAGTGCTAGTTGTAAAAGCACTAGTAGTGATTTTGCACTACTTGTGTGCAAAATAATTGCTAGCACTTTTGCTTATCAACCAAAACTTCTATTTTTCTCATAGTTAGAGGTAATCATTATATGACTATACACTTATATACTTATTAATACCTCTTTTTAATCCCATTCTATTCGAAGTATTTATTTATATATTTGTGAAGATTTGTAATGGATATTAATTCCACAAAAAAATTGTTACCTTATCCTAAATTCAATTAATGCTCTAAATTTGGGCATGAGGAGGATGAATTTAGTTTGATTAATTAGAAGGTTTGTGTATGAGGGTTAATTGGTGGAATTGACAAATTAACAAACTTGAAATTTAGCCAAGCATTCCAAAATTGAGCGTCTCCATAATAAAACAGACAATTGACATAACATTTAGTTTGCTTCATTAAATTGTATTATCATTGATAAATATTTCCAATTAGATTTGGTTAATTTATTCATGTAATGTTAAAAAGTATCAAAATTTAGATTTTTTGATAATCACAATCATATCTAAAATATATTAAACTTAGTCAAAAATAAACTATACTAGTGACATGACTTATCCTTAGTTTTGTTGTTCATTTAAATTTTTAATGTCAATAGCAAGTTTATAGTTAAATGTAATCTACTTTATCTTGATTTTTCTCCTCAAACAACCCTGAGGTTGGTTGGACTCTAGTAGGATCTATGGTTTTATGGTGTAAGCTTTCATAGGATGCTTACTGCTACGCTGAAAGGATTATTTGTCATTGGTATCCTCAGTTGCAGATCTCCTTTTATTGGTTGTTTTTTTTGTTGTTTACACCTTGATAGGGTTCCAACTTCTGACTGTTGGTTGGGTCATGTGTCAAAGAAAGGTTGGATTCCTTGGCTAGATTCTCATGTGGGATATGATTGTTTTAATTTTTGAGTGCTCCTTAGACTTCACAGTTTTAAATTTTGAGCATTCAAGTTTCTTTCATTTGGTTTATTGGGTGAGCCTTGAGGGCTTTGAAGCAAGTGGGATTTTTATTTAAATCCTTCTGTTGTTATTTTCATTGGGTGATTCAAGGGTGTTCAAATTTAAAGTAAAAATTTATGTTTATTTTCTCTTGTCGGTTTATGTTAGTGTCATACCCCTATTTTTTAGTTGTTTCACCTTGTTTCATGGTTGCATTCTATGAATGGTTGATCACGGTTTTATGGGGTTAGTAAGGTTATCATTGGGCAGGATTATTTCGACTTCATTTTTGACTAAAAATCTTGTTGGTTTTTACCTAGTATTTTTTGAGTGCCTCACAATTCATGGTGTTTTTAACTTTTGATGCTCTTTTTCAAATTTAAATTTTAAAGTGGAGATATGACGGGATTTTTAGATCTATTTTTATTTAATGTTAGACCATTTTGTCAAAATCGGGATTCAATCTATTTGATGTACTTCCTTTGAGCTCATTGAATACTCTGTATATTTTTAATGGTTTGGGGTCCCTTCCAAAACCCCTTTGTAAAGGTTTATGAACCCTTTCAAAACCCCTTCTACCACCTAATAAAAAATGTAATCTAATTTTTAAAACATTAAAATTTTAACAAATATATCAATTTTAGTTATATGCCAATATTAAATGAAAAAATAATTGATTAAAATAGAATGATTTGGTCCTCTATCAATGAATATTGTTAATAATGTCATACCCATTAATAGATAAGTAACATTTACAACAATGTAATAATTATTTTTTATTACATAGGAGAGTTGGTTACAACAATTATTTTTAGTAATTGGCCAACGAAGGATTCAAACCATAGGGAGTGCTCCCAACAAACCTATTTGTCTCATTCTTGTTGACCCGGTGTGATATGGGAACCACTGATCGCTTGAGGTTTGTACTGTTGTCGTCGATTTGACACACACTAAGAGAATTTAAAGCAAACTACTACCTTTACAAAGGGTTGGCTTGCTTAGATTTGAACCTAGGTCTCTTCTTGGTAAGTGCCTGGCCACACCTACACTTACCAATCCACCTAGCTTTTGGAGGTATGTAATAATAATTATCAAATCATTCTATAGTATATGATTAATTTGAGATATATAACAAAGAAATATTTGTATATTTTAGTTTATTTCTAATATTATTTATAGCCTTCAATATTTAAAAATAGTTATGCTTATATCACACCTCATCTAATACCAACCAAAATAGAGTGTCAAAGTAAGACAAATTTATGATTAATAAGCCACATATAGTTATGTAAAATTTGAGAGTTCTTAAATTTCAAATAACTTATGGTAATATTGAATGAAAAATTATTTTAATTGTCATAAAACATTAGATATTCTAATAAAGGTTTAGAATTTTTTTTATTATTTATAAAATATCTAAATATAAAACAAGCTACCTAATTTTATATTTATAATTACATATTTCTCTAATATTTTATGATTTTTAAAATAGAAAACCTTTTAATCATGATTTTCTTGACTTAGGATAAATTATTTAAAAATTATGTCAAAGTTATCTTGATTTTGAATGATATAATATATTTTATTCAATGATTTTAAAACATTATGATTGTCTCTATTATTTATTACATTGATGAGTTATACATAAGTTCCTTACTAAAACTTTTAAATGCTTCTCTTTATACAATTTTAAAATGGTATCTTTAGCATGGTTAAAGTAAAGTTAGCATTTTTAAAATGACAAAGCTTAATACATAATGTGGGACTAAATTAATATTATCATTTAAAAAATATATTATACAAAAGTTCCCTAATTATGGGGTAGACAAAATGAATTTCAATGCTTGTATTTGGTTTATACCAACTATATGCATAGTAAAAGTCAATCAAGACTGATCCTTCTAAAGTAACTTGACTAAGGTAGGGATGGGAATATTTGAAGAAACCATAAGGTTGGGTCCTCTTTTGGATTTTTTAAATGCTAAGTGTTTCCACTAATAACTTCACATATGTTATAATCATATAGGAATAAATCACAAAAACAAAAAAGAGTAGATTTGTTATGGATCATTATCAATTTTGATTCCAAAATTTAATTGACATATCAAAGGATAAATATCTAGAGGGGTTAAAACCCTTGAAAATTAAGAAATGTCTCCTTGGTATTTGACTCATTGATAACAATTTTTTTATACTACATCATATCAAATAATGTGAAAAAAAAAATAAAGTTGTACACCATTTTGCCAATGTAGCCTTAGGTCAGAATGATCAAAAGAATTTTGCATCATTTATATTTTTCTTTCATCAAGGAAGAGAGAATTCCCCTTACAACTTTGGTCAATGTTGAATTAGCATTAAATCTCTCTATGTGATCACTTGATTTTAATTCGGTGAATGCTTGAAGGTAATCAATCCATAACCTAAAATTCAAATTCAAATATTTTCTAGAGTGATATTGTTGGTCACAAATCTGCCTAAGTACAAGATTTCATCACTTGTGCGCCCTAGACTCGGCCAACATTGAAAGGCCGAGGGAAAAAGAAAATTCCTTCGAACCGATCTCCAGAGAGGGCTGGCTCCCTTACTAAATTCTACACTGTTTGAAGACTAGGGATGCAGGAAAGAAATTGAAAAATAAGCTGAAAGAAAGGGAAATATAGCCACAGGCCGAAGTGTAGAATTTGGGGCAGACTAACAACAAAAATTCCACCAAGTTTTATAACAACATATAATAAAAGGAAAGCAACAGAATTTAACTCACACCTTTGTAGAGATAACCCCCGGATCGCATTTCAAAATCTACTCACTAACCAACAACGTTTGAATTCAGAATGCAGAATTCAAAACTTAACAACAAGAGCATGAGCATAAACAGAAATGATTTAAAAAAAGAAGGAAATCACACACATAAGAATGCTTGCAAATTTTAGAAGCCAAGTCTCTTCTATTGATGTAGAGAACTTAGAGAGTTTTCTTGCAAAATATCTAACCTCCCTTTACAATAAGAATTTGATTAGTATTTATAGAGGTTTTTGCCTCTTTCATTAAATACATGTGGAGGCAAAGTGTCGGCCACTCAACCACCAATAGCAACAACTTTCTCCTCGACCACAACAATGAACCAATGAGCAAATGCCAAATAAAATAACTGATGATTTTATCACATGGCATATCAAGCTTCAGCACAAATCATCGGTCCAGTTTCAATCTCCATGGTGGCGCCTTGGAAATGCATGCCCACGAAGTGGTCGATGCCTCGAAAATGAACAATATTGCACTGGAATCAAGAGCACATGCTTAAACTTGGTAGCTTCAGCGATCATATCACCTCAAGAATTATCTTTATCAATATTAATCTCTTTTCAAGGAAGATTTGCACCAAACTTCACCCAAAATTACATCCATAGGAAAAAGTGTTCAATGTGTGAAAACACTTAAAAAAGAAAAAACAATTTTCAATGTGGCACCAATGATTACAACGAAATGTCAATGTGGCACACTACAACAAAATTCCAATGTGGCAAAAATGCCAACATTTTTGGTGGCTCACGGGGTATTCAGCTCACCTGAATGTAATCGATTCCAGGCCTTTATTCATTGGGTACAAAGTTCCCACTTGCAGCTGCATCTGATGGTTAGCTACTTGTATCAGCTTCGTCTTGCTTTTTGAGATGTGCTACGGTGGATTCATATATCGCAACTGCTTCAGCCCATCCATCTATGGTAATCGCCTCCCGAGCTTTGAGAGTACCCACAAGATATCGAAAAGTCTCAACCTTTTCTATATCAAGATGTTTGGCCCTTTGACTGAGCTCCAATAATCCAGATTCAATGCGAATGAACTCTCTCATTAATGGTAACACATGCTCTTCGGTGATGGGCTCCTCCAAATTATCAATATCTGAAGTATCCATCATGAAAACAGCCCATAATGTATCCAGGTCTTTCTTTGCTAGAATATTTCCTTGATCATCAACAAAACTAGGAAAACCATTATCTGCAAGTGTTTCAAAATAAACCAATGAAATACGTCTTTCATGCTCAAAGGTCTCTTGCAACTGACGAGCTTCTTTAATCAGATTCATCTTGGAGAAATAACTACGTAATGTGATTTTAGCACTCGCCCAAGCATGGGCTATATCACTCATTGGATGCATCTTGAGATTTATTTGAGTCATTGCTTGGATCTTCATGGCCATTTCCAATTTTGGCTCTAAATCTTGCTCCATGTTGTCTATTATAGGTCCACCATATGAAACAACTGCCTGAACATCCTGAAGGAACAAGAGCACTAATGTAGCCTTGGTCACCATTTTCTTACAATTAGTCAACATCTGACTGCGAGCTTCCTTAATCTTGTCCTTGGTGAGGGACACAGAGTGCATTGATTTTGCTGCCAATTGATTCTGCAAGTTCTAAAGCTGATCCTGCAGAGCTTGAATTTTTAGTTGTGCTTCCTGCTCGGTTGCCTAAAACTGTGTAGTTGTCTGCTTGCTCTCCGCTATGTCACTTTCCAAATGCATCACCTATTGCTGCCACTATTGAGATTCAAATTGTGCTGCATCAAATTTAGCCTATTGTTCCTCTAAGGCTTCCTCGAGCTTTTTGATTTTCTCTTCAGCCTGAATGAGAAGATCCTTGTAATGTTCTGCCTATAGATACATGGAACTTGATGCCTCCTGTATGGTGCCCATGTGCTCAACTGGATGCTTCTTTGTGAGGTCCTCAGTGACAGCTTGGTATGAATAGTCACTAGATGTCATTTCTCTTTGAGGTTTCTGAACCCGAGGAATCATGGTCACCGTGTGCTTCTCCATTGCTATGGGATCAAAAGTCACTTTCTTTACTGGTTGTGCCATGGCTAGTGAATCCTTTCTCTTACGATTCTTCCACCACCTAGATGAACTTTGTTGTGCCTTGCTGAGTTTTTTCGCTATTGAGCGCTCAGGTAGCAACTCTATCTCAGAGACTAGTGGCTCCTCCATGGCAAAAATTGGGGAAGAGAGAAAAATAGCTTGTTGGGGATTGGATTCAACCACAGGAATGGAAGTGGAGGGGATCTCAGCTACGCTTACTCGAAGAGGTGCTTGCATGCTTATGGAAGAATGTGAAGGTATGGAAGATGAAACAGAGGGTAATGGAAGGGCAAATGGATTTGGGGCAGATGCAAATGAACTGAAGGCAAGAGAAAAGGATGGAATGGGTGAAACTGAAGAAGCACTAGTGACCTGTGACTGTGGGATAGAAGTGGGAATGGGAGAGGTGGATGTGACGGGAGGTGAAGTAGACATAGGAACTGTGGATGAAAAAATAGTGGTCACCAAATGCTTATTAATGAGAGAAGAAGAAGGAAAATGCATACCTATGGGCTCCTCTCCTTTTGTGCTTATGATCATTTGAGCCGATGGTAAACATTGTTGTATCACAATATTTTCTTCTCCTTTAGATTGTTCCTTCCCCATGTTCAGATCAACCGATGTCACCATTGAATCAGAGTGTGTTGGCTCAATTGCTTGTGATGAAGACTATTTTATGCTCAGCGCAGAATGTGCTCCACTCCTAGGCTTCTTCGCTATGTGAGGGAAAGGAATTTCCATGGCTGCACTCCTTTTATTTTGTAGAAATTGCTCTTGCTCTTCCTCTTCAATAACAATCCTCTCTTTTTCCAATACCTCCACTTGTCCGATCATTTCTTGTTCTTTACCTGGACTACTAATACTTTTAGGCACCAAATCAGCAAAGGAGAGGGGCTGATACTTCTCATAATTATCATCATAAATATTTGAAAAAGAATCATCTATAGCCATCGAATATTTTGTTTTGAGCTTATTTTGATGAACTCTCATGATCCACCAATTGGCAATCTTTTCATCAGACCAATCAGGCAATTTGGTCTTCATTTGCTCAAACAAACCTTCAGGAGGAACCTGTTTTGAGTGATTGGCAGGATCATATTCAACCTCCATTTCATAAAAATCATGCCAAGGAGGAAGTGACATCATCTTCTCTACATGCCATTCAATGTCATGCCCTTCAGGATTGTTCCTTTGTCGCACAATATCTTCTCTGGGGCAACAATGAAATGTTTTTGCCTTGATGAAACTGGAAAAAATACCCAAAGGATCATACTTCCATCGTTGGGGGAGCTCAACCAATCCATGATCATAGAGTGTCTCAACAATCAGTTCATTCTGCCCACACTGAGTAACTGTGATATCACCAAACTTGAAAGGCATAACACATGTATTTTTTTCCTATTACCTGACCCATAGGTATCATTTATAAAATCACTTTGTCGGGCTACTTCCAAGGCAAAAAGATGTTCAGTTGTAAAATATGGTAGCAAAAAAGGTTTACCAGTAAAACCATACACTCTAACTACCACGCCTTGGGTTAGTAAGAAAACATCACCTTTTTTCTGATCAACCACTTCTGCTTGTAGGGCCCGAGGCACTCTGTTGCATACTCCATACATTATCTCCAAAGCAGGTCCTAAAAACATTCTGTTGAAGTTATAATAGGACTCGTTCTTGGACAAACTCTGAGTCCATGAGTATATTGGTAATGCTTTTCCTGCTTCATCTGTCTTGTTTATTGCTACAAAAGCAAAACGAGAGTGCATATGGTAGAAAAAATACCATGTCAAGAGGGAACAATGCCTAAAGGTAAGATCTTCTCCATTTTGTACCTTTCTCAATTGTGAATGTATCCTCATTTCTAAGAAACTTGCCCAATCAAAGAAAATTGAATTTGGAGTTGTTGTCGTGGTAGTTGGAGCATAAAACCTTGGCTGTGAAATGAATTGCACCAACGATGCTTGCCACTTTTGTACTACAAAATCTGAAGATAATCCTGTTAGCCATGCTATCATTGAATACAAATCTGGGCTCTTGAAACTTTTCAATGGTGTCGGCATTTTTGGCAACTCTCCCAATCGTGGGGTCTTTAATAATTGGCTCTCCATGAACTGCCGCATCTGAATGGTAGGTTGATACCTCTCCTCCTCCTCCTTAAAACTGAATTTTTTTAATGTAGCAGAAGATGAAAGTTGTGCACCGCAAGCAAACACATCCTGTATGGAACTAGCCGAGATACTAAACAATACTTCTCCATGGGCATTTTGGACAGTTCTTGCAACAGTGTTGTAGCATTGTGCGATTGCCCAGATCAGCTCAGGACATGGATGCACAGGTGTACACAAGTACCAGGAGAGATGAGAATGAAATGCTATAGTACGGGGACTCCCAGCAGACATATGTTGTGCAACAAACTCAGCATCTAGACGCAGTCTTTCTACTCCCTTGTTGGTGATATTGCAATCTTTAATCTGTCCCAAGCGATCATCATAAGGTTTCAGTTCCATATCTTCAACCTTTTCTTCTCGAGCTCTTCGCGGCTTCTTCACGATCTCAAGCCTTTTTTGTACATTCACCTTCTTGGCCTCTGCAGCTTTCCTCCCCATCTTCAACTTCCTTTGAATATGCAAGCAATGAACAACAAACCCTGGAGCAAAAGGGATTCGCAAGACTTCGATATAGGAACCCTGCAAATGCTTTGATTGAAAACAAAAGGATGGGCCTCCTTTTTATAAATTTCCATACACATCCGTTGGAAAGCTTTCTAATTTCATGGGCACCGCATGCATTCCAATGATGCTTTTATTTTTTATTTTTATGCTTCTTACCACTTCTTGAAATGCGAGAAGTGGTAGTTTTTTTTTTTTAGAAAGTGTAATGAGTGAGCGGAGTGAGAAATGGTAATGAGCGGAATTTACGGATAGTGCAGCACGGAGAAGGGGGTGCATGGGAAAAAAGACGAGCGAAAGGATTTAAATGCATAATGGTTTTTCTTATTTTAGTATCATTGTTTTTTTTTTTTTGGAATGGAAGCGGAAAGGATGGAAAAGCGAACGAGGAATGAGCTTTCCGAAAAAGAGAAAAGCGAAGCAGAGGATGGGTTGTTTTTGCTTTTTGAAGAGATTATTTTTTATTTTTTTTTTTAAATGGCCGAAATGGTTTATTCGGGGGACGGAATGGGAATTTCGGGACCCAAAATAGTGTTTTCGGGCGTTCGAAATGAGTATTTCGGAAGGATAACGAAGACTGCGGACGGGGAGTGGTGGAAGACATGTATATTGGGAGGTCCGAAAGGGCTTTTTCGGGACTCGAAATAATGTTTTCGAGGAGAATATGAAGAAATTTCGGGCATGCATGAGCACGTTTTATTTTTAAATAATGGAAGGGGGACCCGAAAAGGGTATTTGGGGTGGGAGAAAAATGAGCTCGGGAAGCATGCAATTTTTTATTAATTTTTTTTTGGTTGACTAGTCAAAGGGCGAGAGGGAAGGGTTTCGGGATCTCGAGAACACTATTTTGGGATCCGAAAAGGGTGTTTCGGGCATGAAGGAACGGGAGGGACGGAATGAAGTTTTTATAATATTTTATTTGAAGTCCGAAATGGGTATTTCGGAGGCCTGAAAAAGGAATTTCGGGTTATGTCTTTTCTTATTTAAAAAAAAGGGTTTGGGAGGGAAAATTCAAATTTCGAATTTGAATTTTGAATTGAGCATGGAGGGAGTGGAGAGTTTTTTTTTTTTTAATTTCTTGCATGGGGGAGTTGGGAAAAAAAACGCAGCCAAAATCCCAAAAACAAGGGTTCCAAGGTAAGGCCATGTTTTAGAGCGTAAAGCGGGGAAAATGCAAGCCTTTGTTTTTTTTTTTACACCTCCAGAACCTTGGACCCCCTAAACACCTCATCCAACTTGATTTTTTTGGTTTTCAAGTTTTTAAAGAACTCCCTAGTTAAGCATAACCTTCCTAGAGTAGTACTCGGATGGGTGACCTCCTAGGAAGTCCGGGCTCTGCACACTTTTTCATTTTTTTTTCTAATAATAGGCCTTCAAATGAAGACCATTAACTAGTGCATGACCATCCATATCTTGCAAATAAAAAGAATTAACTTGATTGGCACCTGTGATTTGAAATGGACCTTCCCATATTGCCTCGAACTTGTGATGTTTTCGAGGCTTTGATTTCTTTTCATTCCACTTCAATACAAGATCGCCAACCTTAAAAGTCCTTTCAGAGACCTTTTTACCGAACCATTTCTTTGTCATCTCAGCATGTTCTATAAAATCCTGGTATGATTTCTCCCGTTCTTCTTCCAACTGTAAAAGTTGAGCTAATCTCATGTTCATAGAATCAGATTCATCATCCTCATCATCAATCAAATGCCAAGTCTGGAGGGCCGGTAATTCAATATGAATTGGCAAAACCGCTTCTTTGTCGTATACCAATGAATAAGGGGATGTCTTGATAGATTTTTTCACCGAGATGCGATCAGCCCACAATGCTTGATTCAAAAGTAGGTGCCAACTCCGCTTATTGTCGCCAAGGGTCCTCTTCAAAATTCGAAGCAAATTCTTGTTTGTAGATTCGGCCAAGCCATTCCCCTACGGATAATAATTAGATGAAGTTTTCAAATAAATTTCGTACTTACCCATAAATTCACTGATTTTGGCACCTATGAAAGGAGTTCCATTATCTGTTATAATCGCATCTGGGATACCAAAGCGAGTGATCAACCCCTCAAGAAAAGTGATGACCGTGGCTTGATCCACCTTTTTAGTTGGAATTGCTTCAGTCCATCTAGTGAAATAGTCGGTTGCAGTCAAGATGTACTTGTGACCAGCAGATGAGTTAGGATCAATGACCCCGATAAAGTCTAGGCCCCATTGCTGAAATGGTACTTCTACTTGAATCGGGTGAAGAGGTAATGATGCATTCCTGGTTCTACCGATGTATCTTTGGCACTTATCACATTTTTGACTAACTTTGAAGGCGTCTACAAAAAGAGTAGGCCAAAAATAGCCTGCTCGAATAATATTTAATGCCATGGGTCTACCTGCATAATGACCTCCTGATAATCCATAATGGAATTCTTCTAAAATTTTCTCCTTCTCTGATTCTTTGACACATCTAAGAAGAACCCCATCAATATTCTTATGAAACAAGCCATTTGGCAGCAAGACATACTTGAGGGCTTGCAGTCTAAATCTTCTTCTCTGTGAGGCATTCAGATGTGAAGGACATTTCCCAGAATAAAAATATTCAATCAGCTCCTCTGTCCAATCTTGATCCACTATAGAATGATTGTCAAAATTACAATTATCTACTACATCCTCATACTCATGAATTGTGGATCCAGAGGAAGCATTCTTTGCAAGCTCTTGGCACAATGCTCGACCTCGAACAAGTTTGGTTGGTCGGATCTCAACATCAAATTCTTGAATTTTAGAAACCCAGCCAGCTCTCCTATCTCCAAGTTCTCCTTGTATGATAAAATTTTGGACATCTGGATGAACAACATAAACTATTGTTTTACTCTGTGAAACAAAGTGCCAAAACTTCTTCAGAGATTTCATTACCGCATACACTTGTTTCTCAATGAAGTTATACTTCTCTTGATATGGTTGGATGACTTGGCTTAGGAAAGCAATCGGACGTTCATTTTCATCATCTCCCTTCTGTGTAAGCACCGTTGCATAAGCTTCTTGTTCACCAACAACATAAAGGATAAAATCCTTGGAATAATCAGGGTTCACCAGGACCGGAGCTTGAGTGATCCTTTCTTTGATCTCCTCAAATGATTGCTTCCTCTGCTCGGTCCATTTAAATTCAGCATTTTTCTTTAAAAGCTCTGTCATTGGCCTTATTACTTGAGCGAAATCTGCAACAAACTTTCGAACAAAATTAATTTGCCCAAAAAAATATTGCAAATCCTTCTTATTGGCTGGCAATGGAAGCTTCAAAAGAGCTTGGGCCCTAGCTGGATCAATAGCTAGGCCATTTTCTGAAATTACATGTCCTAGGAGCTTTCCCTCCTTTACAAAAAAAATTGACTTTTTTGGATTAATAGATATGCCAAATTCTCGACATTTTTCAAATACCTGCCTTAAATGAGATCCGTGCTCCTCCCTATTGTGAGAAAAAATAGTCATATCATCCAAATAAATCACAATAATGCGATTTAACAACTCACCAAAAGCCACATCCATTGCCCTTTGAAAAGTTGCACCAACATTTGAGAGTCCAAACGACATTCGTTGGTAAGCAAAGGTTCCCCATTTTGTGGTGAACGTTGTTTTATGTTGGTCCTCATCCCTGACCCAAATCTGGTTATACCCAGAGAATCCATCCAACAAAGAGAATCTCTGAGCTCCCACAACCACATGAAGAATCTGGTCAATCTGAGGCAGAGGATAATGATCTTTTAGCGAGGCTTGATTCAAATTTTGAAAATCAACACATAGGCGAATATCTCCATTCTTTTTCCGTACTGGGACCAGATTTGCCACCCAAGTTGAATGCTTGATGGGGTAAATGATTTTAGAATCCAACATTTTAAGAAGCTCCGCCTTCATCAGTACTTCAATCTTGGGATTAACTGGTCTCTGCTTTTGTCTGAAGGGTTTCACCCCATCATGCAACTCAATAGTATGTTGTATTACATCTTTGTTATATCCCTTCAAATCATGGTAACTCCAAGCAACTGTGTCAGGAAATTCATGACATAAATCTCTGATTTGTTCTAACTCCTCGGGAGTACAATCCATCCCAATATTTATCAATTTTTGGGGACCCAACTCCAGTTCAGTATACTCCTTCTCATCTACTTTGATCCTATGCTTCTCTGCCCTATCATTTTGATCAAAAAGGCTTTCAAGTGTAATCAATCCTTTTGGGATATGATTATTCCTTAGTTGAATAAGCCCTTTGGCTTCCTCCTCATCAAGCGTTCTCTCTTCCATAGTACTCGCTTCTCTTATCAAAAAATTTACAATATGCTCATCACTTTCGAATACTTGCCAATACATGTTCTTTTCTGGGACCGAAGGTCTGTAAACTAACCTTACGGTCTTAGGTTTCCTCACTACATGCTCAATCGGAGAGAAGTTTGCTCCAAGAGATGCTAGAAGATCAGCATGCTTATTCAGCTCTCATGAAATGGATTGAATATTCAATGTTGTGAAAGCCTCAAAAAGGTCCCAAAATTTGTTGCGGTACGCCTTGAGATAATGCTGCTTGGAGATGCACTTGTTCGTTACTTGATTCACAATCAATTCAGAGTCACCAAAAATCTGCAATTGTTCAATCCCCAATTTTTTTGCCTTCTTCAAACCTAGGCACAACGCTTCATACTCAGCAGCATTGTTAGTACAACTCTAGGTCAGTCGATATGAATATGTTTTCTGTAGGCTAGAGGGAGAAATAAGAACAATCCCTGCTCCCACACCATTTTTACATCTTGCTCCATCAAAATACAACTTCCATAATTGATCGGGCATAGAGTCTTGATCATCTTGATCAAGAGGCATCTTTATTTCAACCTCTTCAGGCTTTGTAATGGAGTAACAACCAATTTCAGTTTCCATCATGGCATTAAAATCGAGCATTGAAAACTCATCCTCTAAGCGAAGCTCATCCAGGACTTCATCCATCAAATCAGGATTTTCCAATTCTTCAGTTATCATGTTGACAGAATGTGTGGACTTTTCTTCTTCTTCCATCTTCTCTATATGAAAAGTAGAAGGCTTCTCATTGTAGATCCGGATTCTTCTTCCTTTGAAAGGAATCTCCAAGTGAGAATAATCCAGAGAAAGGTAGCCTCCCAGCTTGGCAGTGAATTCTCTCGACAAACACATATTGAAATATGGTTCCAAATCAACCACAACTACCTCCTGAATTACTGTAATTTGAGGCATACTATGTAGAACAATAGGAATATCCTTGATTACACCCACTATTTTCATGGGAGTCCCATCCAACTGCAAGACACTAGGGCTACTTCTTGTATACTCCATACCCATGACTTCACAAACTGCCTTTGGCATGACAGTTGTCGTAGCACCAGAATCAATCATGCAGTTGTGCACTATCCAACCCTCCATCCTGAGTGACAAATAAAATGGGGGTGGTCTATTTTTTCCAGTGGCTGAAGTAGTTAATGTTTGAGCAAAAATCGTCTGGGTAGGATTCTTCTCATTATCTTTCATAGACTTCAATGATTCTTGTAACAAATCAACTTGCCTAGGTAATTGTAATGCATCATAGAGACTAACCTTGGCTGGAATCTTCTTCAATTCTTCAACAATATTGTATGTAGATGCACCAAACTCCCTCTTTTCAATAGTGGCTTCATATTTGCTCTGATATTGCTGAGTGGCTTCTACCCTCAGTATTTTAGTCAAATATGGGTACTTGAGCTTTTCTCTGGCTTGTTCCTCTGTTTCAGCTCTTGCCTACGAAGCTGAGGCTTTTTCTTGCAATATTTCCTTTGCTCATGGTGGCAAAAGATCTTTTAATAGAACAGGTGAATCTGGCTTTGGTATTGAAGCAGGAGCTTTCACTTGTACTTGTTTCTTCTCATTTTGCATCTTCGGATCAGCCGGTACCCTTAATGGTTCCATCTCTGCTGGATCTACCGTGACTGGCTTCTTCCTAGTTCTCATGAGAACTGAGACTTGTTCTTCAGATGGAACCATAAAATTATGATCTACCTCAGTAATCATGTTAACTTGTCCTCCAGAAGAGCTTGCGGCCAATGTTTGTACATAGTTCAAATGAACCATACAAGTCTCCTCACCGTGTGGATCATTACATGTAGAGCACCAATATGTTCTTTCTGCAGGGCCAACTTCCTCATTCATCAACACAGTCGGGTTCTTCTCAGGCACTTTGCTTGTTGAAGCCGCTTGTTCTCTAGTGATCGACGGAGGTTGAAATCTCTTGGGTTGGAAATCTCTCTCGGCCTGCTTTCTTTCAATAATTGTGATTTTATTTCCCATTGCTCTTATAGCTGAATTAGCAGATTTTACCTCTTGTAATAGCGTTGTGTAAGGATCAAGATTTGAGGGCGCAGGAGGTGTCGGTATAGGTAGAGGTGCTAGCGGTGCAGGCAATGCTGGGAATGAAGTGGGAGCTGGTAATTGCGGAATGCTTGGTGCAGGCAATTGTGGAATAGTTGGAGCAGGGAGCTGGGGAACTGGAATGGGTGCGATCTGAGGCGCACTTGAGCTCCATGATGGAATAGGATACATGGAAGGCATAGGCTATGAAAATGAACCAGAATACAAATGTTGAGGAAGATCAGGTAAGATAGGCATTGTTACCTTTGGGGGAAGCCTACCTATGGCAATCAAGTCTGCTTCTGCCTTTTGCGCTTGTTCGAACAGCTCTAGGAATGTAGTCACGTTGGACTATCGGATAGCCAAGCCAATGTCTGTGTTAAAAGCTCTGAGATAATAGAATGCAACTTGCTCATGAGTGGGCCGAAGACCTTCAGGAACTCTCTGCCAGCTTCTAGTAAATCTGACATTGAAGTCCACTATCTCCTCCTATGGATGCCTTTGAATTGCATTAAATTGATGCAACAAGGAAAATGGATCGGCTTGTTCATGAAAGTTTTTGATTAACAACTCTCCTAATTGATCCCATGATGCAATAGTGCCTGGTTGCAATGATCGGTACCAATACAACAATTTCCCTCTCAGTGACAACACCAACAATTTTATCATCACGTCTTCATCCGTTATGTCATGGATGGTCGCCAAAGAGGCTACATCTTGAATATGCTCATAAGCAGTTTTACCAGTACCATCATAGGTCGACAAAGCTTTCAAAGCAGCTTGAGGGACTAGATTTTGTGCCTGTAAATTCAAGGCTCCCGAACTATTCCATGTCGAGAACTGCCTTGGTGGAGGATTCTGGGCCATTTGGACTGGTGTGTGTGGCTGAGGAGGTGGAAAACTAGTAGCAATACTAGATGAACTTGAAGGAACAAAAAATACACCAGCAATTTGTGAGGATGTTGCAGAGGACGTAAGTGGTGGGGAGACCAACTTAGGGTGTCCACTTAATTTTTGGTTGTCAAGTTCAAAAAACTCAATGGGATTTTCAAAATTTTTGGCCTTCGATCTTGTGATCATGAAGTACAGCTCTCACTGTCTCCACGTTCGAAGGCTTATGGGTAGTGTTGAGTCACCAAATGTTCTAACTATACAACATGAAGGCGAACATTAAACCTCAATACTATTGAAAGTGAAACTTTCAGGTGCCAAAAACTGTTGGTCACAAATCTGCCTAAGTACAAGATTTCATCACTTGTGCGCCCTAGACTCGACCAACATTGAAAGGCCGAGGGAAAAAGAAAATTCCTTCGAACCGATCTCCAGAGAGGGTTGGCTCCCTTACTAAATTCTACACTTGTTTGAAGACTAGGGATGCAGGAAAGAAATTGAAAAATAAGCTGAAAGAAAGGGAAATATAGCCACAGGCCGAAGTGTAGAATTTGGGGCAGACTAACAACAAAAATTCCACCAAGTTTTATAACAACATATAATAAAAGGAAAGCAACAGAATTTAACTCACACCTTTGTAGAGATAACCCCCGGATCGCATTTCAAAATCTACTCACTAACCAACAACGTTTGAATTCGGAATGCGAGAATTCAAAACTTAACAACAAGAGCATGAGCATAAACAGAAATGATTTAAAAAAAAGAAGGAAATCACACACATAAGAATGCTTGCAAATTTTAGAAGCCAAGTCTCTTCTATTGATGCAGAGAACTTAGAGAGTTTTCTTGCAAAATATCTAACCTCCCTTTACAATAAGAATTTGATTAGTATTTATAGAGGTTTTCGCCTCTTTCATTAAATACATGTGGAGGCAAAGTGTCGGCCACTCAGCCACCAATAGCAACAACTTTCTCCTCGACCACAACAATGAACCAATGAGCAAATGCCAAATAAAATAACCGATGATTTTATCACATGGCATATCAAGCTTCAACACAAATCATCGGTCCAGTTTCAATCTCCATGGTGGCGCCTTGGAAATGCATGCCCACGAAGTGGTCGATGCCTCGAAAATGAACAATATTGCACTGGAATCAAGAGCACATGCTTAAACTTGGTAGCTTCAGCGATCATATCACCTCAAGAATTATCTTTATCAATATTAATCTCTTTTCAAGGAAGATTTGCACCAAACTTCACCCAAAATTACATCCATAGGAAAAAGTGTTCAATGTGTGAAAACACTTAAAAAAGAAAAAACACTTTTCAATGTGGCACCAATGATTACAACGAAATGTCAATGTGGCACACTACAACAAAATTCCAATGTGGCAAAAATGCCAACAGATACAAAGTCTATAAGTCACAAGGACATGTAAGATACTTTTGAGGTTCACCCATAAAATAAAATCAATAGATGTGTAACAAGAAATAACATTTTAATAGTAACTTAGCTTATTGGAATGCAAAATAGAATTTATATTTGTTATCACTTTATCCAGGGACAAGATGCTAGGGGTATCAATTTTCTTGGAAGTAGATTTAATTAGTTTGATAGATGATACTAGGGGATAAATGGAGTCCATTAAAAAACACAACTAAAGTGGCACAATTTATGTTTCCTTAATTATCATTATAAGTATCAAATTCATAGCTTTAATAATTTTATTAAAAGGTGGAAGCATGGTGGACTTAACTATTCCTTTATGATACATAATTAACATAAAAAGTCAACAAAGTAAGGAAATTACCATATGTATCTAGCCTAGGGAAAATACATCCTCATATTAAAACTAATTATTTTGTGAAGTCCCACCAACCATCACTCATGAATAGAATCATATGCTAAGACTATTATAGTTCCATCTCAAGCAATGATTGTGATTTACAAGTTGTGGTAAGGATATCATGAACATCCGAGGAGAGACAAATCAAAACATCATAATAAGCAAATAAGGTTGTGCCCATGAATGAGAGAAGTTTAAATTTGATAGCATTATATATAGACTCTTACTCATTGAGTGAAGGGAGTCAAAAAACCTACAACTTTAATAAAAAAATATTACATTTGAGTGGGATGATGAGAAAGTAAAAATATTTTTTCCGTTAACCATGTTCATATTAATGTTAAGAAGTGTTGTTTAGAACTTGCATCATTGTGGTAAGGATATCTAAATACATTTTAATTTAAGAATGGATTCAAAATAGAAATTTTACCTCAAATAAACTCGATTATCTTTCATGATACATAAAGTAACTAGAGATAAAAATATATAGAAATTATAATTAAAACTAGAAGACATTGATTTTTGAATAATATCCCTAGCAAACCAATATCCTCCACATATTCGTAGGAGGTAATTGTTTATTCTTATAAAGTTATTAAAGACCCTAATTTGTGAATGTTTGAAATATTTATGACTAGGTGGACCTTAGATATAGATATTCTTTGAGAATTGATAAAGGACATCTATGAACATAAAAAGACTATATTTCATGAAGGACAAACCCATGACTATTATATATAATGGTTAATCTAAAACAAAGATGGTATCTACATTAAATCTAATGTTGAAGCTAATGTGTATGGAGAAGGACTTTGTGGATTCTAATAGAGATGTTGCAATGATAATTACTTGTCTCAGATAAATGATCGATCAAGTGATAAAGAATGATACCATTCAAACATAAAATGAGATGGTGTAGTAAATTGATTTCTTCTAGGAAGTTTTCACTTCATCCAAGTCCTTTAAAATCTCAAATGTGAGAGATATATGCATATATTGTCAATAATTTATTTTCTTTCTCATTTATTAGAATTTTAAGTGTAAGCAATTAGAGGAAATATGTATTTATCAACTTGCTATTATATTTTATTTTTATAACCCTCATGGATGCTTATGGTTATTATGGAAGATATCTTCCCAAAAATATTTTGAACTATGTAGATGTCAAGTTATAACACTAAAACCCAAAAATAATGATTTAATAACCACGTATTTATTGAAATTCTAGTCATACTACTAAAATTTTGAGCTTCTTTTTTATGCTTGGTTTTACTTGAAAACCAAACTCTTTTCAATTTTGTGTCTATAAGTTGATGATTTAGTTTATTATTTTGTTTACTTGGTAAATTTTGCCTATTCCAGTACTTTATGGCTTATAATAAGTGGAAGGATTTTAAATCTTTTTTGGTCATTTTCTATATTATGTGTTGTATCCTATGGAGAACTTGTAGAATGTTATTTTCTCTATAATATCAAATAATATAGCCATATTTTTGTGAAAAAAGTACTATACAAATGTATCATGCATTAATTAACAAAGTATAACACAAAAATCAAATCTAAAATACAAAAACATTGCACAAGAAACTCATTATTAGTATAACAAGAAAAAAGCATGAAATAACAAAAACTAAATCCTTATAAAGGTAAAATGGAAGACAATATTTGTAAACAAATTTTTCATATTAATACATATTAAAATTGTTGTATTTTACAAATTTAAAATCATTACTTAAGTTAGTAAATTATATGGAACATGGACACATACTTTCTAGTTAGTCTCATCCAAATAATTTGTAATATTTAGTTTGTAAAATAACTATTTAAATTCTCTTTGTTTTTATAAAGATGTTCTTAAAATTAAAATATATCTCAATAAAGGTTTAATGTTTGAATCCTATAGGTGATAAGGTTGTACACCATACTTGAAAAATATATTTGACTCCAAAAAAAATGTAATATTTAATTTGTAAAATATTTAAATTCTCTTTGTTTTTATAAGGATGTTCTTAAAATTAAAATATATCTCAATAAAGGTTTAATGTTTGAATCCTATAAATTATAAGTAGATTATAAGGTTTGTACACTATGCTTGAAAAATATGATTGGATAACCACATACTAAGTAAAGAATATATTTCTTATAAAAACTACTTTACCCTTTTATCTTTTAAATATTTATAAAAATTATTTATTATTTTTATAAATATTTTATTATATTTAAAAATAGTCAAGCTTAACAGTTTGAGATGCCTGAAAGTTTACAACTAAATATTTAATTAACTGAGTGGGTGGCTTGCTTATTTTTATAATAAAAGGCATCTACTGTTTGAAAACATTAATCCACCCTTTAAATTCAATGCATACTTTTTAATTGTTACATCAACAATTAACAATAAAAATAAATGCTTTGCATCTCTGAGTAATTATTCTTAACTTTTGTTATGGGGCCATAATATTATCAATTAGAGAGAGAATGTGAAGATACTTATGGATAGATGCAATCTCTTTTAAATTGTTATCATTGAAGAATACGAACTTACTGAAGTTCAATCTCTTTTGCCCCGCCTTTCTGTTGGCAAAATGGAGTAGTGCTCAACATATAATAGGAGTCCAAAGTGCTTATTAATTATTGTATGTTGGCTCACGTTAAAGACATTGTATGCCATTTGTTTGTAAAAAGGTGAACAATAACACCACCTCGGCGTTCTAATCCTTTGAATATGATTCCTGCTATTGCTTTCAATTTTGTCGTGGTTTGTATTGCTTTCATTGCGTCAACGAGTAATTATATTGAAGGGGACTATGATTTATTTTATCCCACGGCATATATACTTTTCTTGTAAGAAAAAACATTTCAGAATAATTAAAAAGAAAGGTAAAGTTGTTTTATTTCTTTCAAATTATAAATTATAAAAATACTTAATCTATAATAAATATATAAATTTTTTTAATAAATTCATTTATTCAATTATATAGATTTCTTAATATAACCGTATATACTTTTAACTCTTAAAAAATTCAAAACACTAAACACTAACTATTATGCAGACTTTTAACTCTCTTAAAAAAATTCAAAACACTAAACACTAACTATTATGCGGAGAGGCAGTATTTAATTTTTTAAGTACCACAGGCAACTTAAACGTAAAAAAATATGCACTTTATAAGATGTTAGAAAGTCTATCGTGCAAAGTGATAACAATTTGTGTGATGGTCAAAGGTTAGTAGCCCAACATTTCAACGCTTCATCATAAAAGGTGCACCTTTATCTTATTCGATATGCCATTCAACTCTTTCAGATTACTTTTTGCAATTTTATTTAAAGTGGTTTATTTTTAAAATAATGCAAACAAATTGGGTCTAATGTAAGAAACAACAAAGATGATTTTCTTGGCATGTAGCCAAGCTAAAAATAATTTTCTTGACATGAAGCAAAGCTTAAAATATAGATAGTACTATATTTGATTTGGGTTTAATGTCGACTCAAGTTATACATTTTAAGAATTTGAACTTTTTAATCATATGTTCCTTCTTATATTTAAAAGATTTAAATTGTGCTATGGGATCATGCTTTTTATTTTTAATGTTTAGATCATTGTGGCAAGGATATAATGGTAGAGATCACTATATATATATATATGAGATTTATTATTGTGGATGTTTGAAGTAGAGTTGCATTAAACAAAAACATATACAATCTATATAAAGCAGAAAAAATGCAAAGGAGTCAAAGCTTTTCTTATATTATTGTTTTGAAAAATGGAGCTTACAGAGACTAATTGATTACAAATTCAAAATTCTCCCTTTTTTGACCTTGTTTTTCCTTTTCCCATCTAGAACCATCTATTTCAAATTTGAATTTCGAGGGCAAACTTCCCGAGGTCATAACTCATCGCTCGTTGCTCGAAACGACTATTGGTGCATGTTTTCGGAAAGCTCTCGAAGGGGTTTACTGTCAAATATTATGTTTATACATAATACTGCCATATTTTAGCCCTTAAAAAGGCCTCTAAGACCTTCAAAATTGACCTCCAAGTTTTACTAGTAGGATGTCCATTAGTTTTGATAGGGTTTTCACTAGAATTTTCACTAGTTTTGGCATATCTCCCAATTTGGTTAGGATATTGGGGCGAATTTTTTGCTGTTAGGTTTTCTTTTCCGTTCCCTAACAACTAAACACACTTCGAACATAAAATCAAAATATTACAAATTTTGGATGATGCAAGATTACTCTTACACCGTTGGATGCTCCTGCATCAAACACCCAGGGTAAATTGAGAAGTGACCTTCACTTCTTTGCTGTTGGAGGAAAACCAAGGCGGTCAACTTCTGTCTTTGACAACCAAGATGAATCTTCAACAAACCTGCTCTTCCACTTAACCATATATTCTTCATACTGTTTGTTTCTTGTACTTTTGCTAATGCGGGTGTCCATGATTTCTTCTATCTCTTCCTTCTTTGGATTAGACACTAGAATATTCCATGTTTTTATTACTGGTACCTCATCATTGTCTCCTTCATGATATTCTACCAAATCTGAAATGTTGAAAATAGGTGATATGTTAAGCCCACTCAGTAATTTTTCTTCATATGCATTACCTGAATTTCGTTTTTCTATGATCCTACATGGTCCAAACTTCTTCATTTTCAACTTGTTATAGGTTTTAACAGGAAACCTTTCTTTTCTCAGGTGGACCATAACTTCATCTCCCACTTGGAATTCCTTAAACCGTTGCTTTTGGTCTACCATTATCTTGTACTGAGTGTTCATCTTGTTAATATGTTTATTTAACTCCTCATGCAAATTTTTCATGTGCTTTGCAAATTCCTTAGCATCAACACTACTATTTTCCCCTATGTCCATCATCCTCAACTTAGAAGCATTCCTTGGGTTGCTACCATATAAAATATGGAATGGATATTTATTGGTACTTCTATTGACATAATTGTTATAAGCAAATTCTACTTGTAGTAAAACCAAGTCCTATCCCTTGGTCTTATCTCTTACCAAGTATCACAACATGTTACCCAAACTTCTATTCAACACCTCTATTTACCCACTAGTCTGTAGGTGGTATGCAAAACTAAATTTTAAATTTATCTTCAACTTCTTCCATAAGGTCCTCTAGAAATACCCAATAAAATTGGTATCCCTATATGAAATGATACTCTTTGGTAGACCATGTAGTCGTACCACCTCTTTGAAAAACAACCCTGCAACATGAACTACATCATTAGTTTTCTGGTAGGGAATGAAATGTGTCATCTTTGAAAACATGTCAACCACCATAAATATGAAGTTATTCCCCCTGTATGTCCTTGGTAGGATAAGAATAAAATCCATGCTGATGTCTTCCCATGGTTTATTTGGTACAGGTAATGGTTGATATAATCTAGTATTTTGCCTCACACCCTTGGTCCTCTAGCATACTCTACAACTCTGTACAAATCTCTTCACATCTTGTTGTAATTGTGGCTAGTAGTAGTTCTCACTAAGGAGGGAAATGGTCTTATCCTGACCAAAGTATCCAGCCAACCCTCCACTATGCTTCTCCTTGATCAGATTCTCTCTCATCGAACTCCTTGGAATGCACAAATGGTTTCCCTTAAACAACATTCCATATTGGATTAGAAAATCCAACCATTTAGTCTTATCCAATGTAACAGGTGCCAAGAAGGCTCTGCAAGCCTTTGCAAAATTTGAATCTTCAAGGTATAAACTCTTAAGTTCATCAAACCGTATAACCTCCACATTCATTTTTGTCAACAAGTTTTATCTTCTACCTAAGGCATCTACAACTCTATTTGACTTCCCACTCCTATGCTTCAACACAAAGGTATAACTCTGAAAAAACTAAACCTATTTCAAGTGCCTCTGATTTAGCCTTTCTTGGCTATTAATATACTGTAAGACTTGATTATCAGTATATATAACAAACTCTTTTGGCAACAAATAATGTCTCCACTTTTCCAAAGACTAAAATATAGCATAAAACTCTTGATCATAGACATAATACTTTTTTCTAGCCTCATTAATCTTCTCACTAAAGTAGGCAACAAGCTTACCTTCTTGACTCTACAAATCCTATGGCACTACCACTAGCATCACAATCTACATGAAATACCTTATTAAAATTTGAAAGTGCCAAAATAGGTGGCTCTATGACTTTATTCTTTAACATATCAAAACTCCTATCTTCTCCTGAAGTCCACTTAAAATCCTTCTTATCCCCTTTCATTGTATTTGTTAGGGGTGCACAAATACTGTTAAAATTCCTAATAAATTTTCTGTAAAAACTGGCTAGACCATGAAATGATCTTACCTTTGTAATGCTCCTTAGAGTAGGCCACTCAATGATAGCCCTCACTTTTTCTAGGTCTATTTTAAGAAATTCAACTGAGATGAAAAATCCCAGGTACACCAACTCCTTATTCATAAAACTGCACTTCTTTAAATTAATCAGTAATTGCTCGTACCTCAGCTTCTAAAAAAATTGTCGAATATGTAGAAGGTGCTCCTCCAAATTCTTACTAAAAATTAAAATGTCATCCAAATAGACAATGACAAATTTTCCTAAAAACTCCTTCAATACCTCATTCATAAGCCTCATGAATGTGCTTGGTGCATTGGTTAGCCCAAATGGCATGACCAACCACTCGTACAAACCCTCTCTAGTCTTGAAGGCTATCTTACACTCATATCCTTCTCTAATACGAATATGATGATACCCACTCTTCAGGTTAATCTTTGTGAAGTACTTAGCTCCACTCAAACAATCCATAATGTCATCCATCCTTGGAAATGGAAATCTATATTTTTTGGTGATCTTGTTAATAGCTCGATAATATGTACACATTATTCATTCCCCATATTTATTTGGTGTCAGTATTGTAGGTACTACACATGGGCTCAAGATCTCTCGAATCAGTCCCTTTTCAGTAACTTTTAGACTTGTCTATTTAGCTCCTCACTTTCTACAGGAGTCATTATGTGGGCTGCCTTATTGGGTAAACTAGTTCTCAATACTAGATCTATGTCGTGATTGATCTTCCTTACTGGTGGCAAACCCTCAGGTACATTATTTGATATAATATCTAAGAATTCTTCTAACAGACCTGAGATCTCTACTAAAATATCTTTGCATTGCTCTTCTTTAACTCTAGTAATTAATGCATAACATATATGCTCGTGCTTTAGGACATCTAAAAACTTCCCTTCCATTAACTAAACAAATTATAGCAGTACTACATAACTTTCATCCACCTCCTTCAGGGGCTTCAACTTTTGGCACACTTCATTCTTTGTTAGAGAGTAAGTGTTGGCATACCCATCATATATTGCATGTAGATCAAACTGCCATGGCCTTCACAACAACAAGTGGTAAGCATTCATGGGTAGGATGTCACACAGAACCTCATCACGATAACTTCTAATATTGAATTTCACTAAACACTGCTCACTGACCAAAGCCCCATGGTCCTTCTACAACCATGTAATCTGATATGGATGTAGGTGCCTCCCTCTCTCTAACTGTAACTTGGTCACCATCCCTTCTAATACTAGGTTATCAGTGCTACCATTATCAATGATAACATTACACACCTTACCTGCACATTCACACCTTGTGCAGAATAAACTCTTCCTTTGATTTAGATCTTTCTCCTTATTTAGCAAGGTTATCCTTGTGACCATAACTTCTCATCTTTCTACTTCCTTAGAGTGCTCAGATTTAGCACCTTCATCTACAATAGCATCTTGGGTATTACCTTTAAGTCTCTTGTTCGTTCTCCCTTGGTGTTGTGAGCACTTGTATGCTCAATGTCATTCTTCCCCACACTAGAAATAGGTTCCACAAAATTCTCCTCTTCTAGGTACTCGTCCAGACCTTGCTCTTCCTCTTTGGTATCAATTATTCTACTCATAAGGGTGGTAAGCATTCTCCCCCTTTTGGTCCTGACTATTACTTGTTTCCCCAATATTCTTTTGTTTTCATTTCATCATCCATTTTTTCTCTTACCAGTTCTTCCACCATGATCTCTTCCTCTTTGTTTGCTTTCAAACCTCATTTTCAACTTCCCTTCTACCTTTAAGATAAACTAGTAAACATCTTCTATGGTGGTCATCTTGACCAGAATCAACTCCTCTTATATACTTGCTCTCAACTCATTTAGTAATAGACTACCTTCTCCTTGTTGACCTCATAATGACCTATTCTGATTATAATCTTGTAGAACTCATCTGTGTATTCTCTGACAGACTTGTTTGACTACCTGAAACACTGCATTTTCTTTAGAAGGTCCAATTCGTAATAATCTAGAATGAACTGTCTCTTCAACTTCTCCATCATCTGCTCCCATATTGTTATCTTTTCATTCTCTTTTATGTTATTGTCCAATTGTACTCCCTTCCACAAAATACTAACATGACCCTTCAACTTGGTCTTAGCAAACTTGAACCTCTCAAGATCTTCAACCTCCTCATACTCTAGAATACATAGAAACCTCCATCTTCAATCTCTTCCTAATCTAGGATATGGCTCTATATAACTTGGCTTGTGCAGGATCTACTGCTTCTTATTCTTCCTCGAACTGGGCCTCTTCTTCTTCAGCTTCATCTTCACTCCCATATTATCACCTTGGCTCAAATCCTCTATGTAGTTCCTCTTGCAGAGCATAAAATTACCTCTGCAAAGCTCTAAAATCCTCTTCTAGAACCATAGCATTTCTCCCACCACCATAATTTCTTCATGGAGGCATCATGTTCATGTCTCTCACAAACCCTAACCACAAATCCTGGTGTAAACTGCCTCACATCTGATGATATGTTTACACACTCAGGAACTTTTGCTCTGATACCACTTGAAGCAAAGTTGCATTAAATAGAAACACATACAATCCACCCAAAGTAGATAAAATGCAAAGGAGCAAAAGCTTTTCTTGTATTACTATTTTGAAAATTGGAGCTTATAGAGACTAACTAATTACAAATTTGAAATTCCTCCCTCTTTGAACCTGTTTCCCCTTTTCTCATCTAGAACCATCTATTTCAAATTTGAATTTAGGGGGTAAACTTCCCGAGGTTATAACTCATCACTCGTTGCTCAAAACTACTATTGGCACATTTTTCGAAAAGCTCTCGAAGGATTTTACTACCTGGTATTGTGTTTAGACATAATACCGCTATATTTCAACCCTTAAAAATGCCACTAAGACCTTCCAAATTAACCTCTTAGCAGGATTTACACTAGTTTGGTAGGGTTTTCACTAGGATTTTCACTAGTTTTGGCATATCTCCCAAACCGCTTAGGATATTGGGGCGATTATTTCACCATTAGGTCTATTTTTCCATCCCCTAACAACTAAACACACTTAGAACATAAAAAAAAATATTAAAAAATTTAGATGATGCAAGATCACTCTTACATCACTTGATGCTCCTGCATCAATATTTAATATTTATAAATAAAATTATTAAAATAGTTAATCTTTATTGAATGATAAATTTTTTTTGGTAAGTAAAATTGTTTAAGTGTGAGGTTTAAATGGGCTTCAAATCCAAGTACATAAAATAGTAGCTAAAATAATAGCATAATATGACACAGACCTGCACATTGGCCAACTACAACCTGAACAAAAAGGACCAAAAAGTAGCAGAGAATGTCAAGTAGATTCCTGACATAAAAAACATAAAATTATAGTCCAAATAATACCCAAGAATGGGTTTCTTAAGAGAAGTAACTACCTATAAAATTTGTAAAGGAGCTATAACAAAAACCCATGCAAGGGATGCTCACAAAAGATCAACGAAAAATATAATAGATACCTAAACAGGAAGAAACATAGTATTTAAAAAGACCCACGCAGGGGCAATAAAGAAATTAGAAATAGTAATGGGAAGCCTTGGAGCTCAGGTTTCCATTTATTATGATCTCTTCGCATCGCTCACCCTTTCATCAAAAGTTTTTTTACCTCAACCATCAGTTTAACAGTAACTCTGAAACGAATGTTACACATAACAACATAACCATTATTCCATGAATTGACAAAGGCTTCAGTTATATCTTGCTCATCCCCTTTAAACTTGCTGAGGAAAGGAATGAGACCATGAGCTTCTAGAAATGTCTAAGACAAGGGATCAATCTAAAGGCTAGATGGCTCAAGCAGGTCCATGTTGGTAAGACCGACAAAAAAGGAAGACCATAGAAACTAGACACTATGCTTCTTACTGCCTAGGACACACAATAGCGGATAAAACCATACGGTAATGAATTGACACAGACTATGCTTGTAAATATAGATTTTTATAGCACAATCTTTTTGAAAAATAAGTTGGAGTGATTGGTGGACCACTTAGTAATTATCCATAGGGAATATACACTAGAAAATACAATCATGGTACAAGACAGTCTACGCAAAGGATACAACTAGGATAATATTGGGAGTACCAATTGATTGAAAAAAATGATTCTCAAAATTTGTAAGACGTTAAAAAGAGGATCTCGAAACTTGATGCATATTGACCTTGTTTGACAACATCCAATTACACTACCTAGACCTACTAAGGGACTTGACATTCTTGGAGAATACCACCATGAGACAAACCCACTGACAGGGCCTACCTTGGGACATAACATACTTCACAAAAAGGAAACAAGAGAACCAACCACTAGTACTAATAGCAAGCCTGAAAGTCAAGCTAATCAGAAAACTTCTATCGTAATAATTGGAACCAAAGAAATAAATCATGCTAAAAAAGCTGGAGTCATCATTGGAGAAGTTATCCCAATAAAACCTGTGAGCACATATTTCAAACCAAATCATTATTAGTAGCATTTAAAACTTCTTGGAGAAACATTTATTTCCAAATGGACAATGATTTATGGATAAATCACCAATCAATAAGAATATTTGCAGGCCTGCTAGCTTTGCGGTACACATGATTAATAGAGATATCATAGAATTTTGGAATAACTTATTAGCTTCCTAAAAAATGGTTCTGACATTCCAAGAGGACACCCTATTATTTTTTAGAGCATTTATAATAATCAGAGAATATAACTCAATAAAAATGTTACCTTTATAATACTTGAGAAGATCTAGTCCTCTCCACAGTGCATGACCTTCAACAAAATGATATTTTTTACACCTCAAATACTTAGCATAAGCCATAATAATGTGACCACTATGATATCTGATAAGACCACCTACACCTGCATCCCCTGGATTTACTTTGGAGGCATCATCAAAGTTATGTTTCAGTCACTCACTTGGGAGAGGAATCCAATGGGCACCCACTTTGGGATGGGGGGCTAGAAAACTAGAACTGGAGTTGTAGGAAATTTTTAAGGAAGAGAATAGAATAAAATCCAATCCAGAATCAGGATATTTGGGACAAGGGAAGAGCTGGAAATTTTTGACAGTAAAGGCAATAGATGGGATCCTTAGAGGAGGAAGACAAAAAATTGTTGTTTCTTTCAAGCCACACTTACCATAAGATATGATGAAGGGTCACTTTTCATAAATAAGATAATCTAGGTTTTTGAAAGGAGCTAGCCATTGGATGAAAAGGTGACTCAATGAATTAGGAGGAACCCATGAGATATGAAAAGTGGACATAAGGTGATCCAAAGATTTTTTGGAGAAAGAGCACTCCAAAAAGAGGTGATTGACAAATTCCCAAGCATTCATGCACAAATAGCATCTGTTAGGGACAATCATACCCCTTTTCATAAGATTATAAATCATTAGAATCTTATTTTGGATGGCCAACCAACTAAAATGATATATTTAATCCACACTCAATCATAAGGTATCTGAACCACTTGATAATCAATAATCAGACCATGGGTAGATTTAATCGTGAACAACCCAGAATTAGTCTCTTTCCAAAAAGGGGAGTCAGGGGAATTACTAGTGGAATGACTGTTGCATTTAGGATGGTTTTGAGAAATGTTGAAGCATCAGATATTTTTTCATTAGCATTTGGAATATGAAAATTTTCCAATGCTTAGAATAAGATGAAACGTCAATAAAATATTCAACCTTGATACCAATTAAAGTGTCCAAGAAAGGTTGTAAAACAACAATTTCATTTTTCTCTAAAAGTGGTTGATTAGAGATCCACCTATTAGTCCAAAATTTAATTTTACTCCCTATGTCTAATTACCACCTTATCCCATTCTGAATTAGAGATCTGGTTTGGATAATTGATTTTCAAACAGTGGAGCCCTCTTTGGATATATCATTTATGAAACAATGATTTTGGAGATATTTTCTATTTGCGAGACCCATTCAAAATTGTTTTTGGTGAAAACCTTCCATGATTTCTTGGCTAACAAGGTTGTGTTCATATTACAAAATCTTGGGAGCCCCAAGACCCCTTAAATTTTGGGGGATCACACCTTGTCCCAACTGACTAGATGAAATATTTTATTGTCCATGGTACCTACCCACAAACATATTTCCTAAATTTTCTCAATTTTCATGTAGACATCAATAGGAACTTTGAAGATAAACATGAAATAAATAGAAACACTTTAGAGACAAGCCATTGTTAGGGTGGTTTTGGTTGCTTGAGAGAGGAGGGTCCCTTTCCAACATCCAAGTTTTTTGTTAATCCTCTCAATAATGTTACTCCACATGGATTCCTTCGAAGCACTGGTGAAAAGAGGGAGGCCCAAATATTGGGTAGGCAACTGAGATATAACACATTGAAAGATGCATGTAATATTAGCTTGTCTCTCTTGGGGAGTGTTAATGAAGAAGATTTTGCTTTTAATATAATTTGTTTTTTTCCCTAAAACCTTCTCATAGGTAAAAATAATACTCTTCATGGCTTTTGCTTCCCACAAAAAGGCATGAGTAGCAATGATGGTATCATAAATGAACTATTGGTGAGACAAGGCTCTTAAATTAGATGCAGGCTTAATACCTAAAATTATACCGTTGAAGTAGGTGTTTTAGAGTGCTCTATCCAAGGATTTAGCAAGAATGATAAAAAGGATAGGGGATAGAGTATATCCCTATCTAAGGCCCCTGTTACTAGGGAAAAACCTTGCTGCAGATCCATTGACCAGGACTAAAAACCAGGGATTAGAGATGTAGTTATGAACAAGATCAACCCACTCCCTATGAAACCCAAATTTGAGAAGGACAACAATCATAAAATCCCTGTTAAATATGTCAAAAGCCTTATTCATATCAATTTTAAAAAACATGGCAACTTTTTTGTTACGACTGGCAGAATGAAGGGATTCATGCAACGTGATAACACCACCAGTAATATTTCTTCCTTTGACAAAGCTACCTTGACAAGGGTCTATGATCTGAGGAAGGATCTCTTTGAGTCTTGTAGCCATAGCTTTAGTAAGATTTTTGTATAGGATATTGCAAAGACTAATGGGTCTAAAATTTGACATATATTTACACACAAACCCTTTGGGAACCAAGGCAATGAAGGTGGAGTTGATACTTCTGGGTATGGATTTAGTTTGCTGAAGTTCAATGATGGTATTGCAAATTTTAGGCCTAATGTTATCCCAAAAATTATGATAGAATCAAGGGGAAAACCCATCAAGGCCTAGGGTTTTATCAGGGTGCATTGAGAAAATAGCCTCTTTAATTTCATCAAGGGTGAGGGGTTTGATAAGAGCCAAATTCATATATGAAGTGACCAGATTGGGTATATGATGGAGCAATTGTCTACCATCCTAGGTAGAATTTTGGGGGTTGGATTATACTATTAGTTGTATATAGTTTTTTGGATTATGTTACTGTGAGAAATTTATATTAGTTGTTCCTTATATTTGTATGACATTTTATTAATATATATATATATATATATATATATATATATATATATATATATATATATATGGATTTGCATGTAGCTATTATTTCAATTTATAAATATTTTTTAAAAATAGTTTATAAACATTTTAGATTTTAGATAGGTCGTTAAAAAGTTTATAATGCTTGAATTTGGTTAGTAAATGAGATTGGTATTTAGTAGTTTATATAGTTATTATGTGGTCTTAAATATTTTAAGTTGAAATTATTTTGGTCATAATTTTAGTACATGATAATATAAAATTTTAATTTTTAGTAGGAAGTATTTATCCTCCAACAATGATTAGGATTTTTGTTCTAACCTTGATATATATTTTCTTTGGTATTATATATTTTACTTTCAATATTAACTTTTCTTATTATAAAATATAGAATATATCAATCATTATATGCTTTCTATTTTTGCACAAGAAACTTTCTTAAATCAAAATACCTTTTTTTTTTTTCCACCCATCTACATCCATTTTCATAGAGGAAGATTTTTAAATTCCTTAACTTTCCTATATAAAATTTCTAATCACTTTACATATCCATGCATGTTTTTTTACATTGTACACAACAACTCTCTATATGACATGTATGGTTTATCTACATAAAAATGTCAAGCACTAAAACTACGTAAAAAATCTCATTATTTCTAGCTTAATACTCTTTTTATACCTCTAAACTTCTAAAAACTATCTCATACCTTGGATAATTGATCATTTTATGATTTTATTGAAAGAATCAAATTTAGAGGTCTCTTATAGTCTTGTTTTCTTCTAATTTTGTTAATATTCACCTCTTTAGACAATACATCTAATAGATATCACTTGTTACAAGTCGAGACCATGAACCCTTTATGCTTAATTCCTTCACATCATGACTTAGTTGATAGGAAATTCCTTACTTCTCTTTTCTACATAGAGAAATATATTAATGCTTTTAAAAGTGTTTTTCCACTAAGTATCCTTTTGTTTCCTCTTGAGTTAAACCACATAAAATACGTTATCTATAGATAAACATTAGTTTTATCTCTTGGTTAGAGTTGATACTTCAATTAAGGATTAACATTGGCTATATCTTTATTTTTAAAATATTTCCAATATCTAAATGCAATGCTTTCATAAAGTAATTTTTTTATTATAGTGGAAATACCTTATGTTAAATTAAGCTCTACCCGAAAGCCTTTACTTAGATCCACATCCACACCTGCATTAGTTGCTTTAAAAAGGGAAATAGTTTCCTTAATAGCATTAAAAAATGTTTTAGGGTAGAAGGAATTTAAAACTACAATGGCAATTTTATAGCCTCATCCATACTAGCATTAAAGAGATAGTTTTCTTCAAAGGATCAAATTTTAGAAACCATGGCTTCATAAGTAGCAATGAGCCACACTAGAATTAAGGTTTGATACTATAGATTATATCTTGATATTATTTTTCTTTAAATATAAACTAAAAAAATCCTTGGGAACATAGGTAAATTCCTATCTCAATAGATATCAAAGGGAACCAATTTTGGCATATTTACTCACTCAAAATAGGATGAGTGGTCTAAAATCCAATAAATTTATATATTAGACCTCTTTCAAGGAGTGATGAAGCAAAATTTGATAACTCCTTGGTATCTAAAAAAATAAGAGGGGATCTAATTTTTTTTCCGTAATAAAACCTTTCCTAAAGTAGGAAAAAAGTAGTATATATTTTGTTCAAGTCACTTTATCCATTGATCAACCCCAACTATGTAGACCAATATAACTATTGGATTTACACTGCATGAATTTTTAAGCCACCTCCTTAAATGAATTAAAATATTCATCTATTATAGATTAATTTTACTCATCCACTAGTTTCCATTAGAGACCTTACATATCATCTTAGGTGATAATGTCACCAAAATATTTTTTAATATGATTGTATCTACTTTAGTATCCTTGAATGCAACATTGGAAGTCTCATATTATCTCATATTTTTCCTTTGGGACATCTTACTTGGAAGAGTTTGCATCTCATCCAGAGTATTTTCATACATACTTTTATTTTCATTTTGTAATTTTTTCAACTTTAAATCAACTTTCCTCCTCAAAATTTCTCCTATGAAGTCTACTACAATATGCCTTAAATGTTAATTCACCTATCAAGTAGATCTATGTTTGATAGTATATCTTGACTAATCCTATTATTAATTATCTCGTCATTTAATGACCTAAAACAAAAAGATATATTAAAATTTCTATAATACATGTAGTTAGCTTTATTAATTGTTTAGTTTTAAATATAATGTTGAAGTTATTTTAAAATAAAAACCAATCCAACATCCTTGAATGAGAAATAAAACATTATTACTTTGACTTATATTATTAATCAATAATATTTTCTTATGGGTTTTGATATATTTGATGAAAATTGTGATAAATCACAATTGTTACTAATATATTTATATTATATAACATAAAACTTGTACCTAATTAGTTTCAATATTTGAACTTAACCTAGTTTTATTTTAGTTTTTGTGCACATATGCCTCTATTTTAACTCAAATTATGAATTAGTTTAAGTAAAGGTGTTTCTAATAGTTCTAATTTAATTTTTATAAATCACATAATAATTTTGGCATATTTTTATTTTGATTAGGTAAATAAGGGGTTTAAAGGATCCATGAACCTTAGGGTTTAGAGAGGGACCCACAATTTGATATGAGGGTTTTGAGAGGATCCCACAACCATTACAACAAGCTCAAAAAGTGTTACCCAATGACAAGCTCCAAAAGAAGAAACACAATTTGCACCCAAAAGGGCAACCCATCAATGAGGAGCAAAGGCTAAAAAAACTAGCCACCAACCCTACTACGCAAAGTACAACAATAAATTCCTAGAGGATATGAACTGAATGCACCAGATGGGGAGAAGCACCACACCTGTCTAATGAGAGTAAACTAAAACTAGGAGCAAATCACTCTGCCCAACAAAGGATCTAAGACTTACAATCGCAACAATTCAAAAAAGAAAGTAAAAAACTATGAGCTACCTAAACCGAAGTAAGAGTAAAAAAATAAGAACCACTCTTAGGTACAAGAAAAATGAGATAACAACATTTTGCACCACACCTGAGAGAGAGGAGGCTAAAATATTGAAAAAATAAGCCATAGAACCCTAGGATAAAACACACCACCACTGCTGGAACTGGAGAAAGATCTCTCTATGGACCGTCAAAGCTAGGAAACCCACTAGAGACATGGGGCCAAAAGCCAAAAACCACCGTAGCATAACAAACTACTTTCACCCCAACTGGTTTGGGTCGATATTTGATCCTTTCTCCTTGGAATAGCTAGATACAATAAGAAATTAACAAACCTAAAATAAAGGGGCATAAACCAACCATGAACCCACTTTTGGTAGAGAACCCTAGCAATAGAGCCATCCAAGCATCATCCAACCAGACCATCCAAGCCATTAGATTCGAAGCCACCCAAGGGAACATCATCATATTTTCACAACCAAAAACCATACCAATATTACCCCAACAATTTTAGGTCGATAGACGGTCCTTTCCTCTCCCTGGAAATTAAAAAAAAACATGAAACTACCAAACCCAGAAGAAATGTTGCACAATCCAACCAAGTCCTCGAAACTAACAAACAACCCAAGAAACACAACCACCCAACACACCCACCAACCAAAGTGAGAGCCAACCAAGGGGTCAACAACCATAATTTTCCACTACATTATAATAGCCTAGGATCACCCCTATAGGTTTGGGTTAGCATTCAGCCTTCTGCCCTAGATAAGAGTGATAATACCAAATCCATAAGAAAGTAGAATATACTAGCAATATCCCCAGTAAGGAAAATACCCTGGTCATGAACCATAATAGAGAAACTAAGAATGACTAGCATCTATATCTATAATGGGATAAAGGAGGCCTCTCGCTCAAAGGGTTTTAGAGCGTCGAAGCCGGAGCGGAAGTTAAACCCTCGCGATGGAAGCCCTCATGGAGGAAACCCTCACGGGTCTTATCTGCCATGGTGAGGCTCCATAATTTTGGCATATTAATTAATTCAATTTTATTTTAATTTACATAAATTTTATTGGATATTTTTAACAAATTATTAAATTAATTTTTATATTAATTAAATTATATTAATTCTAATCAAATGACATTAATTAAACTGCTTAAATTCCTTGAATGTCAAGGAGGAGACCTAAGATTAAATATTACCAAGTACTACATGTATAATTGACATGTTATCTTAATATCACTATATGGTGATGATGTAATAAGATGGGGCCCATTTCAATTCCATATAACCCAATAAAAAATTATCTTAAATTTAGATTGAAATGAATTAATTTTAGTTGATGTTTATTTCATAAAATATTTATTTAATACTTATTATGCTTATCATAGGTAGGTATATAACAATAAGTAAGGTTCACATATTAATTTAACCTTTAAATTTTATTAATTTTGGTGTGTAATGAATGCCTAAATTTTCAAGATTTAAAATATAATCTAGAAAATAAAATTTGATAGCAATAATAAATTTGTCACTTTAAAATGAAAATAATTTGACAATACTCATTCAATATAAAATGACCAAAAATAAGTTGACAATACTCATTCAATATAAAAGGACCAAAAATAAGTTGACAATACTCATTCAATATAAAAGGACCAAAAATAAGTTGACAATACTCATTCAATATAAAAGGACCATGTTCATGGGAGCCTTGTCAATCATTTTATGGACTTATCAACCAAAAAATTTATATCATCATTAGTTTTGTCATCTTTAATATAAGAGAGTCAAAAAATAGGCATAAATAGATTATAGATACTTAATGTTGGTATTCTTGTTTCCATATTCATATCCTCTATTTGTAGATCCTTCATTCTTTCAAATGATGGCTAAATGAATTTATTTTCTTCCCATCATCAATAAATTGTATATACTCACACCATATTAAAATGACAGTAGTTTAAATGATATAAAGTTGAGATTATGGATGCCAAGAGTTATCTTATGATTGATGATTTTCTTAAAATTTGATATGTTTAGCCTAATTAGTAGCTCCATATTTCTGAATCATAGAAATAGAATTATTATCATTTCCTTATTTCAAAAATAAAATATTTTTTCCATAATTTATCCATATTACATTTAATTATGGTAGATAAATGAATAATTTCATATAATCAACATACTTATTCAAATGGATCATGCCTAAAACCTTAAATGTGTTACATGATTTTAATTGTCTAGGTCTCATTTTCTTTATAAGATAAGAGCAATTGTATTTAGTAATACCAAAGAGATATACAATCTTATAGAAATAAATGAATACTTAATATTCAATTATAAATTAGAACTATGATTAGTTACTTTGTTTATATTTATAACATGATTCTTGTTGTATGTAACAAGTCATTTTCAATGGTCAATAATAAAATGGATGAAGGATTTTATAAACCATGTTATTTTGCAAGTTTATCTTTAATGAACTACCACTGGTTTTGAATAAAGGGAGGTCATTACAACTCACTTAGATATCAAGCATCCACTACTTACATAGAGAGAGCCTTTACACATGTTAACATTTGAAAATAATATTTTTGTATGGAACATGACTTGTCTTTACTACTCATCATCAACTTGACTTGTATATTAAATTTTGCAAGTCAACTCCAATTTTAATAGAACTAAATTTATTTTTCTCTCTCTAAATACTTTTTGTACTAGATGGATACATTAAATTTTAAAAATACAAAGATAATGCATTTGTAAAATTTGATCTATATATTTTTTTTATTGAGTAAATACGGGGATATGAAAATACCATTTACTATGTCTTTATATGGTATGAAAATAAAAATCATAAACTATTATTGTTATTCATGTTGTATGGAAATTATAACCTAATTGATAAAATCTATCATTTTCATTGTAGTTTTACATCTACAAATATTGTAATGCACTTTTCAATAGTAAAATACAAATGATTCAACTAATATTATATTCCATCAAATTATAAACTCAAAAGATAAATTTTAAGTATTTAGTCCAACATGAATGTTGATCAAGTCATATTATTTTTAAATCTAAACAAAAAAGTGACATTATTGATATCAAAGAGGATCAACTAAAATAAATTAGTCATAAGTATTTATCTAGATATAATTAGATTGAATTATACTGCACTTCAAAGTAAAATTCATACTAGTTAATAATTGTATATTCCAATTCAATTAAAATGATAGCTATAGTAGACACACATAATTATGTATTATCAAACAAAAATAAACCCATGAATGTTTGTGTGTCTCATACACCCTTATGAAGACAATTATGTGTATCATCTAGATTTATAAATTCATTAGATGGTTACCTTTCAAAAAATATATAAATATATATATATTGATTTGGTTAGTGTGAGAAATTCCTATGACCAACGCAAAGGGTTGAGCAGTCTCCTCCCAACCATGACCCCTCCCAACCATGACCCCTTGTAAATCTGAGAGCTATACTTATCAATAGATAATTTAGCACACAGGAACCACACACCCACCCCCTCACACACTCGCCCACACCATGGTTTGAACCTTGGACCTCTCGAAGAAGAGGCAAAGCCCGAACTATTGTGCTGTCCCCTGTGATAGTTACCTTTCAAATATTATCACTCATTGACTTGAAATTATCTTCTAAATTGTATACTATATTATTCCTTGCAAGAATTAGACAACACTTTAACTAAATTAATTGTATATATTAACAACACTTATTTAAATTTTCATTTACACAAAATATTGAGGGATAGAGAGATATTTAAATTTATTACTAAAATATATTTTTCAATTTTAAAGTTTCTAACAAAAAATATTTATTTATTAAAATTTAAATTTAAATTACTATTGGGTTATACAATGGTATTAGTTCAATTGGTTAGATTTTTTGATTTTGAAGGAGACCTAGGTTCAAATCTTGCTAAAGGATACATTCTTAAATTGTTAACTTGTTGTAATACCACTCTATGATGATGTAATATGAATGGAACCCATTTCAATCCCATTAAAAACAATACTATTGATCCATTATTATTTTTAAAGAAATTTTACTAATTTCATTAAGTGAAAGAAGGTATTGTTAAAGGACATGAAATTTACAGTTTGGTTTCTTTTATATATATATATATATATATATATACATATATATATATATATATATATATATATATGTATATATATATATATACATATATATATACATATATATATATGTATATATATATGTATATATATATATACATATATATATATATATATATACATATATATATATGTATATATATATGTATATATATATATATATATATATATGGCTTGATTGAATTGTAAAAATAAATTTTGGCATGGCTAAGTGGTGACATTAGTCAAAATACTTATTTATATTTATGTGATATTAACTTTAGATACATAGAATTTTTTAATATTCTACATAAGTTATCATATAAAAAATTAAATGTGCAAATATTAAGCTGGATTCCTTTGAGAGCATTCCAACTAGTAGAAATGTTATAAGATAAATTTGTCAACATATGGAATTTAGGATTTATTTGAAGTGCATAACATTTTTGTTGTTATAAATATCTTAGAACTTAAAATATATATTTTTATATTATAATAAAACATAAATATTTTTAAATGTTATTTATGCGAGAAATTTTAAATAATTTTATAAATGAAAATAGGAAATAAGATAAAGGTTTTACAAGTATTTATATTTTTGGAATTTAATGATATTCATTTTAATATCATCCTTATATTAATTTAGACATCTCATATTTATGTTTATTTTGTGATTTATAAGTTTACTTGTTTTTTTATACAATAAACATAATGAATGGTACGAGTCATCTAAGTTGTCATGTTCTAATAAGTAATTTTCTCTTAGCCATTGGTATAATGAAAAATACAACATCATATTTTTATCATCTTTAGTTTGTGAAAATAAATTAAGATGTTCAACTCAATTATATTATTTTGATATCCATATTTGAATTGATAGATAATGTAAAGTTAGTCTAAATTAGATGGCAATACATATTTCCTCTTTGATATCCATTGTAGGTTATTTTGTTCTATATATGTGGCTATGGGGTTGACCTAATATTTTTATTATCTTAGTTTCTCATTGGGATCTTGCAAAATAACTATAGTAACAAGTTACTACATTTAGTTTAAACTCATTTTATAGATATACAAAATTTGTTGAATTGATCAATTAAGACCTCCAAAACCCAAATTTTCATTACACTAAAAAAGGGATTTAATGACGGTTTGTAACTTCCATTAAAGACCTTTAAGGAAATTTATTCAACCATCATCTATGGAGGCATCATAAAAAGTCTATGTCATATGATGGCAACTAAAAATTGCCTCAAGCCCTCTTAGGGTCTAAGAGGGCATTTTAAAACCATCCTATTAAGGATACAAGAGCGGTTAGAAACCACCCTCTTAGGTTTAATACCTCTTAGGCCTAAGAGGGCGGATTTAAACCGCCTTCTTATCCCTAAGATTAAATTTTTAAACTACCCTCGTAGGTCACCCTAAGATGATGGTTTAAAACCATCATCTTAGGGTTAAGATGGTGATTTATAACTACCCTCTTAGGATCTGACCTAAAAAATATATAAAGTATACCTCATCTGAAACAACATAGCACTCAATAGTGGTTTCTCAATAGTGGTTTGCCTCAGCTGAAACATCATAGCACTTAATCCAAAATAGCATAGTGTCCATTTTTGATTTTATTCAAGTTGAAATGGAGGAAATTGTTTACTTAGTTATCATACCTACATTAATTTTTTTAAAGTGCTATCATTTTTGTTGATTGTTATTTTTATTTCTTTCTTTTTTTGAAATATTTAAAACATGTAACTATTAATTTTGAATACATACTAGCCATTACAAGACATTCAACTCACCCAAAATAAATATTTGACTAAAGTTCATTTGTACAACTTCTCAAAGACTTCAATGGAATATCTAAAGACAAACAAACTCACTGACTTTGGGAAGCAAGAAACAAATTTTTTAGGTGTTTACCAGCAAAACCTATCAAAATAATGGATTTATGCTCTCATTTTATTTTTCAATATCAATGCCTATGGAATGAAACAAAATAGGGTAGGAAGAGGTGTCATGATGTTGCATGTTGATAATTTCAATTGAATTTATGAGAATTAAATTTTATTTAATCTGGTTATTTTATTTGTGTGATACATAGATAATATCCTTTTGTGTTCCCTTGGCTACAATTTTTAAAATCTGCTACATCCATGTAGTGTACAAAAACGAGGAGACTTCATCTAATATATTTTCAATTAATCTCCACCACTTACTACACTCTAGATTAGTGTGTGTGATTTATCATGCACCTCAAAACATTAACCCAATGGTTAATAGCATCTTCACATGTCACTGGCATCTCATAATCAGGTAACCAAAGTTAGATTAACTAGTGGCAAGTACCTCAAAGCTAGATAGTGTATTGTTACACTTTATTTATTTTACATCTTTAACAATAAAAAATGAATCCTAGATTAGAGAGTCCATGGATATAGTTATGTAATATGTAGAAAACATTATATACTCTCCCTAAACTCCCTACAATAATTTTCCTCCAAATTTTATTTTACATAAAATCCTAGCTTAGGACTTCTATGACAAAGCTCTATGCTGGAAAGAGAGAATAACTAATGTAATATTTATTCTATCTAAGACAACTATTTCTGGGCACATATAAGATATTGTATGAAACAAAGAATATATTATGTTATGGAAGGTGTTGCTATTTCATGTATTTAAATCTATACCACATTGATTCTTTTTATTCTACAAAGTGAACCTTGCTGGAAATAAAATTCATGGAACCTGCTTAAATTCATTGGAATGATGCCTCAATTTATTATAAAGTTTACCCTTTTGTTTTAGGTACACATAGTACCACAACGAGTAAAATTACATGTGAAAGTATATAGCCAAAAAGTTCCTACAAATAGAACATGCACTATTCTATGAATAAAAGATAAGACAAGGGACTCAAATATGAAAATATTACTTTGGAAGGTGACATAATAGCTGATAACATAACCATACCTTCCAAGTCTAAAGTTATACCTACTGAACTCCATTCTAAAAGAATATTAATTTTCATGGTCATTGCCCAAGATTTGAACCTAAATCCAAATCAGCATAGTGCCCATTTTTTATGTTGAAGATAATATTGGAAAAACAAATCTTGCACTCAAAATAAAAATTCTTTTAAATTGAATGGAGTATATAGAAGATTTTAGACCTAGAACCAGAACCACTTGAATCCATTAAAAATAAGGAAATAAAAACATATCCCTTAAATCAAATCAAATACATTCAATAAATAAATAAATAAATAAAACTAAGCATTTACACCCACAACTAAAACCATTTGAATACATTAAATAAAAGGGATAAAAGAACATCCACACCGACAATAAAAAGGCTCAAATTCAAAAAATAAAATAAATGAGGTCTGAGGTGTAGACCAATTGGTTTTACCAAACCCTATAAGGGGAGCAGAGGTCCAAGGTTCAAATCTCGAGCCTCACCAGACTGAACGCTTATCCATTTACTGGTGTTTTTAGTGATATAGAAGGTTTAAAATGACTATGGCATGGTGGTTATAGGAGCGGACTACATGAAGAACTATGTTATGACTTTTGGGATAGACAACATAGAATACTATGACAGCCACAAAAGCCAGACAACTTGCCTAGATTCGTGGCGGCTACCGATTCCACCATGCAAATTCAAAAAATAAAAATAAAATAAATGAAATGTGTACACCCATAGTCAACAATCATATCTATTTTCCAAATCCAAAAAATAAAAAATAAAATAAAAACACTTGCAACCAAAACCATTGAATAGCATTAATAAAATTAAAATAAACTAAAACACACACACACACACATATATATAGATATATATATATAATTTTGTACCCACAATCTAAGCCATTAAAATTCAATCTCAAAAAACCAAAAACAAAAAAACATAAATATTGTAGGAACAACAATACTCAAAGACCTCATATTTTCACAGTCCATATACTAAAAATAAATCAATTTGTGTAATTCCAAACATCATGAAAATTTAAAAAATGATATTTTTAATCATCCTCCATCATCAGTATTTTCAATTTTGACATGTTCAGTATTACACACTTCTATTCCAAAAGTTATTTGTATTTGTTTCACATACCTAAACTTGCAGCAAGAGTCCACTTGACATGACAGAGAACAAGGGTATCACTAGTAGTGGGCTTCAGATTGTCCATAGCCCATTGCAATGCATACATACTCTGCTCACTCTCATCCATTGCAACCAAAAAATATTCTTCCCTTGACACCTTCCATTATACTTCACAAGAAGCAAAACTGGATTGACTCCACTACTCTTTTGTTGACAACCCAATATTTTGCTACAACTACCAAGGCTGCCATCAAAATATTGACAAATTGGATCTTGAAGCTTAGCATTACACATAGTTTATTTTGAATAATATATGGAATATTTTCTCTTAGATTGTTGGATGAAAACCAAGTTATTATTTATGAACAACAATGATCTATTGCACCTCTTACATGTACAAAAGAAAGAAAGAAAGAAATTATATTATGTCCAAGAGTGACCAAAGGAGGTAAATGAAATTCAAAGACCACATCCGGTTAGAATATTTAAGTACTAGGGCAAAAAGAACCCAAGGAGCTCAAGAAGTGACTAAGAGATAAAATAGTAAACCATTGTAAATATAACCATAGTGGGAAAATCCAAAGTGGACAAACCCTAATTCTATAAATCAAGTACAAATACAAATAACCATATGAGGGGGATCCCCTCAAGGTAAAGCAGCAGCAGATGAAGGCCAACAATGGAGACTGAGGACATAAAGAAGAATGTGTTTATGCCTAGTGGAGAAATAGAAAGCATGGTTGTAAGAATGCTAAATGAATGAAAAATTCTTATTTCAAGTGCAAAATTAGTTATGATTATATATGTAAATGGAAAATTCTTATTTCAAGTGTAATTCTTATTTATAGATATAGGTGAATGGACAACATGAGCCCTCCATATAATGGGTAGATGTCTAAACATCCCTACCCACCCCAACCATCAGAGATGAGGCAAGAGGGTATCCTAAGACTTCCATCAGATACATAAATATCCATCTATGCAAATCAAGTACTGTTGCTAAGGACTAGGACTAAGAGTCAAACATGAAACATCAATTTCATAACTAACACTCACTCAACACAATAAACCTTCATTTCAACACATTACAACATGCATGTATGATTAGACTCTTAATCCTATGCCCTAGCAACACTTGCATTCTCTCTCTCTCTCTCTCTCTTTTACCAAATTACCTTCTTGTATCTGACTTGCCAACCTCATGCTCAGGATACCTACTCGCCTCACTCTTAGCTTGGCTGCCCATTATTTGTAAACAATATCTGATTTAGGCTAGGAAATGAAGGAGCCCACAACATCCTTCATTGTGGCCATCTCATCATTCCTTCTAAACAAGATTGTTTCCTCTTTATGGGTGACGTGCACATTGACTTTCCAATAACCTTCACCCAAAAGTTGACCATGTACAAGGTCTTTAGGGTTAGTACTAATCACTGTGCCTTCGACCACTACATTATCCTTATGGATCTGAGTCAAGTAGCATTCCCTTCTCTTAGTTTGAGTGATCGATGTCATTTTTAGTCCCTACATGGAAAATCAATAACCCAGATAAATTCACTACATAGCGTACAATACAAACTAAGTCAACCATTTTATATTTGAAATAATAGTTGTACCATTGATGACTCTGGCCTAGAAGGTATTGAGCAACTACTTGTGCCTTGATCACCACCACCAATGTTGTGTCCAATTGTAGGGGTAGCATGTAGTGATGTTGCCTATGGAATTATATGCAAGGGATCATTACAACTTTAGGGGTGCAATATGTAAATATTTCAAATATGAAATCATGAAAAATTGACACACCTCTATCTATGAAAGTTGTGTCAAAATCTCTTCAATATTTTTATCTTTCTCTGCAAGCTTCTCTTCCAATTTTTTTTTCATTCTCTGCAAGCTTCTCTTCCAACTTTTGCTCTTTCTCTATCGTATGCTCTTGCATCTGGTGCAACTTCTGTATGTAACCCTCACCAATAAATAGAGCAGTTGGTGATACTCCTTTGCCGACACCCCAAACCCGACCTAGTATTTTGGGTCCTAAAACCTTGGTGAGGGCATCATCCTTAATACATTGATTTACGGAGCTCGTAGATGATATTTCATCATCCAATTTTTTTTGGCAACATCACATGCATAGTTAACTGGTAACATGTTAAAAAACAATTGATATAACAATGGTTTGAAGTTCAACGTATTGCTATTTCCAAGGGAATATCACTTACGATTATCTTCGCAACTTCTGGTGAAACATGAGCCCCATCCTTCTTTGTATGAGTTGCCATCCACATAGTTACCCTTGGTAGTGGAGTTTTCATATTTGGTTGGCTCTTCCTCTGCAAGATATATAGTTGGAGAGACATGGGGATAAGTCATACAACAAAACAATATAACTATGTTTATCACATATAATGGATGAGTATGATAGAATACCATTTCATGCTCCATCGAGCATATCCTCTTTCTTGTCAAGCATATCCTCTTCGATTGCAAGTGTGCATGATGGATTGGTGAGATCTATTTTTTTTATTTCTTTGCCTCACCACCTACAATACAATGAAGAAACCAATATATAAATTCATTAGGGAGAGCAAGGTCAACAAAATTCACATGAACATAACAATGATATGAACTACCATAGCAGATTGGTTGGTACTTGCCTTAAATTCAGCATTGCTCCTACCATTCACAAAGGCTTCCCAATATTTTTGTGATACATGAGGTGGGGGATTAGAAATTCTATATTCTTCATTATCATACTTATCATAGTGTTTTTTCACAAGTCGATGCTTATGTTCATACCATTGCTTGTCCATGGTCACGAAGACCCATTTCTTCATTGTGTCCGAAATGATATATTTTTGTTGCATCAAACCAGTATCTTATTAGATGCAACATTTATATAAGTATTCAAAAATGGACACTATGAACTCCATTGGCTAGAAATTTATCGTAATGAGTGTCCATAACTAGTTTTTAACTTCCACTAGGACTTCTCTCTAGTTTGTATGGGTGATAGGGACAATCTCCCTCATAATCACCCCCAAGTAAGATGTAAACTTAATAGAATTTTTTCCTATGGGTTGTCCATTTAGATTGCAAATGATCTCCACCTTATCTGTGTTGCTTGAATCTGTTGCACATCTTGTTGGACCTCTCTTTCTATGATATTTAGTGTTTGAAGTGTGTGATGACCTGGCATCAACACCTATAATGTCAACACCATCCAAACATCATTATGCCATATAGTATGACAACAATGAGTAACCCAACATCATGAGAAAATTTCTTGTGCGGTCTACATACCTTCTTCATTAGCCAAAGCATTATCAACCTCATTTCAAGTATTCTCACCATAGAATTCATTTATGTTAAGGATCACCTCCTTATCTTCCTCATTCATGGAACTTTATAGCTGGTATCTTCCACTAGTTGCTACAATACACCATAGTCAATGATAAAACCATGATCAATTCTAATATGCCTAGGTCAACCACTATTGAACAACACTATCAAATTTCAAGTACTTACTAGCATGTGAGGCATCTATCACTAACTCTTGATTTATTGTGATAGCCTCAGCTACCTATGGTATCTTTCTTGGTATTTTTTGTACATATTGCCACTTTGAAAAAATAAATAAAAATAAAATGTAAACACATAAAAAACTAAAACTTGTTATAATGTAACTTGAAATGTACATATAAGCTACAATATTACTACAATGGTAAGGGCCTTCACCTCTCTTTGAGAGGTCCAAGGTTCAAACCCCACTCAGTATGAGGGGACAAGCATTTTGATAAATAAATGCATCATTTTCCAATAGCTTCCACTACACAATCATTTCCATAACAATAAAGAAAAATTACAAAGCAAAATAAGAAAAATGAAATAAAGTAACAGTTTAGTACTAATAACAATTTAAATTCATACAAAATAAACAATGTAAACCCCTTATGCATAAAATACAATACTGAACATACCTTTTGAATTCATGATCAGTGTGTGTTAAAAAGAGTCAAGAAAACTCCAAAAATAGAGTTAGTAGAAAACTTTAAAAATAGAATCAGACCAAAAATAGTAGCTCGAAGAAAAGCTAGGCATTTGTCAAATGAACATTGGATGAATGGTCTAAAACAACAAAAATGTTTGAATAAAATTGGATGGAACAAATATGAAACATTAGAGGCCATGAAAAGAATTCAAAACTATCAGGTTAACTCAGTTCAATCAGAAGAATGGAATGAGGAATCTATTGAATTTGAGTTTCAGATGAGACAAGATTTAGACACTCAAATACCAGATAAAATTGAAATAGAACTATACCTAGAGGAGGTAGCAAGAAAAAGGAGAGAATTTGAACAACAAATTCTAAGACAAAAAGTAGAAGTTACTACAAAACAAAAGGAAGAACCCTTAGCTAAACAAAAACTAGAAGAGTCAGTTGAAAGAAAAGAACTGGTTTCAAAACAAAAGAAAGAGCCATGGTTAAATTTATCTCCATTAGCATTAGTTGTTGTTACATCAATGCTTTCAACTACAAAAAGTTTTAGAGCACCACAAATGAAGACTGCTTCTTCATCAAACAACACATACACAGTCCAACATGCACACATGGACATAGACATAGATGACACACCTTTAGGGTCATATGTGTCAATATTTGGAGAAAAAACTAGTAGGCCTGAAGAGATCTATGATAATATTGCTGTGAAAAATATGATTAAGAAAGAAGAACATAAATCTAAAAAATGGTTAGTTGCAATGCCATTAAATATTTATGTTCCAAAAATCAAACAGATATACAATAGGTTAGAAACAATCATAAAGCAATATGTTATCAAATTAAACATGCAATAATGAACCTAGGGATTATGATATATTCTTGATTAAATTTTATGTGAGAACAAATGACTAGGAATGAAACTACTCATGTTTAAAATATATGCAAGTTGATCAAATGTATATAATAGAAAATGACAAATTAACTTGACATAAGCCAATTATATCCAAAAGACCTAATTTTATGACAAATATTTAACTAAATTAAAAGGTTATGCTAATGTAATGATTAAATAGTGTCTATAGAAAATGATAAGGATGCATAGAGTTATGATGTCTTCTATTTGAGGAGATGAGTTTTGAAGAAATTTTGAAAAAAGTGATGAGGTCAAATGGTGCTAAAAAATTTGAGGCCATGCTAATAGAATAACCACTCATGGTTGGCACTATTGTCTATTAAAGGTAAATCCAAAGACTATGGATCCTTACCTAAGCATACAACTTGTATATTATGCCTCAACCTCCAATCTATAAAATTATGTCAAAACATCAAGAAAATTGATATACTAATGCATGTAATATAATTAAATAATAAGCAACTTTGATTTTTACTAAAGTAAGATGACTAAAGGAAATATTTAAAATGATTTAAAGGAGAGACATTCAAATAATTTTGTAGTCACTTTGTGCATGGGATCCAAATAAGAGGCCAACCATGTAGCTGAAGCACTCAAACATCTATTTTTCAGGTTTTTTATTTAATCTTAAGTGTTTGATAACATCTAAATGTTTGTTGAAGAACAAAAGCTTATACCGAGAGGGGGGTGAATAGGATAAGATAAAACTTTTTACTTTTCAATCCAAATGATAAAAACAATAATATTAATGCAATAATGAAACAAATCATCACACATATGAGAGACATAGCTTTTACGTGGAAACACCCTTTTGAGAGAAAACCACGACAAAATATTGCTTATATATTTCTTCAATAAATTTTATGGGCACCAACCCACAGGAGACACCAATTCCCTATTACAATGTTTGTGGATACCAATCTATAGGAGACATAAATCCTCTCTCACATTTGTGAAACCAATCCACAGGAGACACCAATCCCTCTATTGGTTTGTGGGCACCAACCCATATGAGACACCAATACCCTTTGTTGGTTCATGGACACCAATCCACAGGAGAAACTAGTCCCCTATGTTCACAAGTTTGTCCCAAAATATGCTTAAGTCTTCTCTCAAAACTAATCATAAATCCTACTCAAATTTGCTCACACAACCTGCTCAAGTCTACTCTCAAATCTGCTCACACAGCCTACTCAATTTTGCTTCAAAACCTATTCAAATATGCTCAGACAACCTACTCAAGTCTGCTCCAAAGCCTACTCAAATCTGCTCATACAACTTGCTCAAGTCTGCTCTAAATCCTGCTTAAATCTGCTCATCTACTCCCAAATCTTGCATACATACAATGTTCATCTATTCCCAAAACCAAATATAACAATCCATAAATTTTTCATGCTCATCTACTCCCAAATTCAATTAAAACCAATGCACAAATTTGCTCTCAAATATTATCTATAATCCTTTCACATTTACTCCCAATTTCAATCAAAAACCAATGCACAAATTTGCTCTCAAATCTCATCTATACCCTTACACATTTACTCCCAATTTCAATAAAAAATAATGAACATCTAATAATTCTTTATATCTCCCACTATATGACAAAAAATGTTTTCCTTAACCACAACAACTTTGAGAAAGAAATTAAATCACCATACCTCTAAATCTGCCTTAATGATGATGATCTTCTTTTGCAAAAGCCTTCCAAACATGTCTTGACAAAAACAATTTTTCTTTTGTTTGTTCCCTAAAAATTTGATTAGCAATTCTCTTTTTTATTTCTTGATTAGATATAAAATCAACCACTTTTAATTTTTTTTTTATCAAAAACATACATGATAAAGCTTAAAAATCACTCATTATATCTCTCTTTTGAAACTCACAATATAAAGTTTTATTAATAACAAAAACCCTTTGCATTTTAAGTATTTAAGTATTTAAATTTTCAAAATTTGCATTGGTGTTCTCAAGGAGGTCATCCAACCTTTTAACCTTTAAATATTAAAATTTTGAATTATATTTAAATCCTTTGATTTAAATATGACACCTCTAAAGATATCTCTGCCTTTATTAATAATGGTAACTAAGCATTTCATCCTTGAAGATATTTCTTCCTTGAATACCATGCAGCTTTGACATCAATGACAACTCAATATTTCCAACAACCTCTCCCTTTGTCATTGATGACAACCCTACAAAAAATTTTCTTTTACTACAACGGGATTCACTATCTGCTCCCCCTCACAAACTTCTCCCCCTCACTAAAATTCTCCTCCTTTGACATCAATGGAAAAGGGCTCCTTGGGGCTAAAAATAAGATACTTAACACAATTCCATTACCACCTCTTTTTGAGGTGTTCAATTTTTATATGGGAGTAAAACTACTCCCAACTTACTTCTAAGATACTCAAAAGTCTTCTTTGGTAGTGGTTTGGTAAATATGTTAGCAATTTGTTCCTTTGTAGCAACATATTCCAACTTAACTTGTTGATAAGCCACTTGCTCTCTAAAAAAATAATATTTGATTGAAATATGCATGGTCCTTAGATGCATCACCAGATTATTTGAAATATTGATGGCACTTGTATTATCACAAAGTATGGAGATCAGATGCTCATGCTTAATTTTGAAATCACTTAAAGTTTGTTTTATCAATAAAACATGTGTTCAACATGAAACTAATGCAATATACTCTACCTCTACAGTAGATAAGGATATTGATGCTTGTTTCTTACTTAGCCAAGAGACCAAAAAATCTCCAAGAAAAAATGCTTCTCCACTTGTACTTTTTTTGTCATCAATACTGCCTGCCTAATACACATTTGTATATGTAGTGGGAGTGAACTTATTGCATCTAGTATACCATAGTCCAAACTCCATAGTTTCTTTAAAATACTTAAAGATCATTTTTACTACCTGTACATGTGTTTCTTTTGGTGCAACTTTAAATCTTGCCACCAATTCGACTGCCTGTATTATATCTAACCTTGTAGCTATGGCATATAGTAAAATTTAAATCATGGATATATACAATGTTTTATTTACCTCAGGATACTCATCATATTTACTTAACTTATATCCTGTACTCATGGAGGTACTCACAAGATTGCAATCCTAAATCCTAAATTTTTTCAACATTCTTTTACATACTTGGTCTGAAGGAGAAATATACCTTTATCTGATTGTAAAATTTGTAAACCAATAAATAAATACAACTCACCAAGCATTGACATCTCAAATTCATTTTGCATACACTTTACAAATTTCTAACACATCTTGTCATTACTACCTCCAAAAATGATATCATCCATATAGACCACTACAATCAACAAGTCATTTCCTTCATTTTTGATGTACATATTGCTATCTGCTACATCTTTTTTAAAACTATGTTCTTTAAGATATTTATCCAACCTGGAGTACCGGGCCCTAGGGTCTTTTTTTAATCCATAGAGAGCCTTATTTAACTTGCATACATAGTTCAACTTATCTATCAGGTTGAAACCATCTACTTGCTCAATGTAGACCTCTTCCTTTAAGTAACCATTAAGAAATGTTGATTTTACATCCATTTGGTACACGTTGAAGTTTTTGAAACTTGAGAAAGCCAAGAATATTCTTATGGCCTCAAGACATGCAACAGGATAAAATGTCTCTTCAAAGTCAATCCCCTCAACTTGTGCATGGCCTTTGCACATAAGTCTTTATTTTTTTCTAATAACTTGACCATATTTATTCAACTTATTTCTGTAGATCTATTTGGTGCCAATTACATTCTTGTCTTTTGGGCATGGAACAAGTTCCCAAGTCTCACTCTTCTCTATTTGGTCCAATTTTTCTTCTATTATCTTAATCCAATATTTATCTTCACTTACTGCATTGAAATTCTTGGGCTCAACTTTAGATAGCAAAGAAAATTGGCATGTTCACTTGTACCTTTATTTTCCTCCTTGTTTATCTCTCATCTAGATTCCCAATAATTAGTTCTCTTGGATGGTTCTTTTGCACATACTTGGATGGTGTCCTAGGTGATGCCTTTCTTGATATTGTCTCATCTTCTTTAGTTTCTTCACCTTCTTCTTCTTTGCAACTTTCTCCTTCTTGATATACAATCTCTTGAGCTGGTCCTCTTGGATCTATTTCTTCAACTCTTATATTTGCACTTTCCACAATTTTATGTGATCTAACCAAAAACCATGCATCCATCTATTGCACTATATCGTATTAATTCATTCAAAGCATAAAAAATGAGAAGATTGCATAGATTCAATAAAATAAGTATTTCTTGTATTAATAATTGCAAAGAATCCCGATTACAATCATCCCCCTCTTAGAGTCACCCAAATGATGATACGATTAATACAATGCCAAAGCCCTCAACATGGTAGGTGAACTAATGTTGCTTTTCAATTAGTCACAAACTACTCTAGGGTGGAGTTGCCCTCTTCTTCTCGTTGATGAAGAAACTTGATGGTTAAATATCCTTTGAATCTGTTCCCTGTGATCAAGAAATAACATAAAAGTGTCAAAAAGATAGGCAACCTTTCATGATGAGGCCCTTTTAGGAAAAATGCACAAAGATACCATTAAGCATGTATAATCAAGAAAGTGTGAAAAACACTTCTAAACTATGTTAATTGAATCAAGATTTATGGAATTGCATAAAGAAAGATAACAACTACACTATGCATGGACCAATTATGTGAAATAAAGCATGAAAGTGCATAAAGAATCCATTAATGTCATATTTGATGTTTAACACAAACTATTCTAACCTAATTCTACCAGTAAAAAATATGCTAAACTACAATTTAACCATGGAAATAGCTAAACTAAGATAATTAACCAAACAAAAATGAAAAAATATAAGGCGGTGATACCTCTGCTACAAACCGCAGCTCTGATGAGTGGTCTACACTATAAACCATGACTAAAAGCCACGATTAGCAATCTGATAGGTTTACCCTCAATTTCAAGGGCAATGGGCTTGACCTCATTGTCCAAATTAGTGTTCAATGGTCACCTTCGGTGTCCTCAGACTAATTTTGTGGTTGATTCACTGTGAAAGACCTTCATTTACCTGAATATGAGCTTCTTGGCTCTCCTAGGCTCCTAGGGCATCCATAATGCAATTCATCATTAATCTTGGAAAGTACGTAGGGGATAAGTGCAATAGCTCTCTCTTAGTATACTTGGTTGAGTGTACAATTTGATAGACCTTCGCTGCTCAAATATCCAATGCTCTCTCTGATAGTTTACCCTAATTATGAGGGATACTTATAGGAGTACCCAAGGGCTAGGGATGGCTTCACGAAGAAGGCAATATCAAGAAGGGGTGGTTAGGACATTTGTATTGGAAGCTTTTGTCCTTTAACCATCTTCTTCTAGATCTGATGGTTGTTCAAACTAATTTTGCTTGGATGAATGCCAACTAAACTTCAGTTAAGACCGTAGGTTATAGTTGTGGTCTAGATTGTAAACCGTAGGTCTCAACCATGGTTTAGCCTGTAAACCATAGGTTTGGGCTGCGGTTCAAATTTATTAGGCCAAGGAGCCCAAATTGAGTGGTTAGAACCACTTCTCTATCTTGGAGTCTATCCAAGATCCTCCATATGGTCTTGTAGCATATCCATATGAGTAGTCACCCTCGACATGACGTGTTTTAGGTGTCTATAGATGCCCCTTTTGAGATGTGTTGTGAGATCAAACAATGCTGAGCAAAAATAGACCTCCTAAAATGATGTTGAAGGTTCTATGATGATCATTAGTCAGATCAACATTAGATGCCTCTTGTCCAACAAAAGGACATGCATCCTGGAATCATTGCTTCCAACTCTTTGGAGGCTTAAACTTGAAAGAGTTTGCACTCATCATTAGAAATTTGAGTAGCTTTGGTGCTACAATAGGAGTTAGGCCTATATAATTGAAAGGATGATAGTTACAAACTAATTATAATATCTGTGATTTACCCCAAGCAAAGGGGTAACCTTATGATAGTTGTTGACAATGATTTGCAAGGACGAACGTAATTTTGACAAGATCAAGGGATTTATAATTTTAGGGATCTTTTATTGATTTTTATTATGATTTTATATTATGACTACCCCCTCAAGCGATGATTTGATGAGGGTAATGACAATGATTAAAGTGATGATGTTGCTTGAACACCATGGATGATCTAAAAAAATTCAGATTTTGAGCATATTAATGCCTTGCCTAGGCCTAGTTTAGCTTCTGATTCCAACTATTAATAGTTATTGCGCATTCCTATCCCATGGAGTACTCAAGATACAATAACCATCTTAGGGAATCAAAATGATACAAATCCAATAAGAATTGTGTTGAATCAAATTATCAATGATTTGCTGAAATATTTCATAGAAGACGTGACATGAAAAACCTCATTCCTGTGGAGAAGTCCAGCCCCAAAGGCCTTCTTAGGGATTGAAAAGAACCATATCAGATCAACGATGACAATTTTACCTCAAATGTCCTTATTTTAATTTAATCATCTTGTCAGATTGCATGGAGTGCAAGTCGCTACAACCGCCAAGTTTATAGGATAAATAACTAAATATGAGGTGCATTTGGATTTTGAATTATTTGATTTTTTTTTTTGTTAATTTTTATATTTTAAATTAATCATGGTGCTTTGAACATCACCTAATTTGCAACATTGATTACTATTTTTGAAAATTTGATTCAATGGGAGTCATTAATTTACCTTTTTAGACCTTCCCACGGTGGGTTTTGACCAAATTTTCTACTAGTTGCAAACTGCAGCTAGGGTCTGTGGTTCCCAATTGCAATTTTGGGAAGCAATTTTGGGAACCCTGGCTAGGGCCTACGATTCGTGTAAAATAAGAAAATCTTATAAAAGGCTTAATTTTCATTTTTTTTGCATTATTCCTTGAAAACAACTTGGCAATTGGAGAGCTCTGATAGTGATAGCTACAAACTGACCTGACCCTATCAAACTCTACACCTACACTATACACACCACACGATGGTAGACTGTGGGCAAGATTCATCTAGTCATGGTGACCAAGGCAAGGGCAAGGTAATTTGAAACAAAGATCTCACATCCATTACCAGTAAAATTAACCTCATTAAGAAATGGGCTAACTGAACCTAATTAAACCATTAGTAACAAACCTCATGCTAGATTAGGCTAGTTTAGGCTTTCTTTTTTTTTAATTTTTTTTTTTGTTTTTAGCTGCAGAAATGATCCGAATGGGATCTCAGTCAAAGACCACAGGTACTAGCTACAATTTCGAATTGATAAATTGGGTACCATAGCTGCTAGCTAGGGTTCACATTTAAAATCCCAACGGTCAATTTTTGACCACATACAGACCATAGGGTTGACCCACAGTTCACAAACTTTAGGAAAAAATTATCAAATTTTTAATTTTCCTAAGGTTTAATAGGCATATAATGTCATTTAATGCATTTTTGACTTGTCTAAGTGACATTTTTTATTTTAGGATTTCCTGATGACATGTTTTTTGTACTTTTAGTAGTTTTTAGATGTTTTTGATGATTTTTAGGTCATTTTTAAATGTTTTTGCTTATTTTTAGTTAGCTTTTTTCTTATATTATGTTTTTATTTTAGAGGTTGACCTCTAGAGCTCAAGAGCCCAATATCCTTAAGACTCTTCATGGAGAGCTCACTACCGAGGAGAGAAGATGGTTCAGATTCGTCGACTTTGGTTATGTCTTAGTGTAGACACCAAAACAACACCAATCCGATTATGTGACTGCAAACACTGATCGCATTGACACACACAGCCCCCAGGGCAGCCCCTAGAGGTTAAACAGTGGTCCTAACCACTCACACAATAGTTTTGGAAGGTCAGAGGTCAATTTGGCACCTTCAGGCACTCTTCTCCTTATTCGTTCCACCCAGGGACGATTACAAACTGGTACTCGCCCCACCCAGGGACGATTAGCAGTATTCGCTCCAGGGTGGGGCGAATAGCAGGTTTGACGGGAAAAAAGTCAAATCTTGACAAATGGCAGCTCAGATCCGCCACTTAACTCTTCCTTCATTGCATGGGAGTGTGAGTGAGCATTTTTGAGCATTAGAGGCAGTTACAGGGGCAGTCATGGAGCCCCTAATCAGGGAGGAATCTTCTCCCCCCTTGGGAAGGCATGATTGCCAAGTGGCGCCTCTGCATGCTCATCCAAAGAGACCGTCAGGTCTATAAAATGGTGAGTCTTCTCACCCCAAAAATATACAGAGAAGGAGCATTTTGAGCAATGAAGTGCTGCCATTTTACATCCTCACACCTTTTGATTTGTGCCTTTCACATCCTTGATCTCTTTTGGAAGGGAGGTCATAGGGTGGTTATTGGAAGCGCAAATCCGAAACCAAAACCCGACATTTGGCCACAACATCCTACCAAATTTGCTGACAACACCCCACAAGAGGTTTTGGACCCATCCCAAGTGGATTGGTGCCAAAATCGAGCCCCAAACGACGGGCGTCCTGCCCTCGGCGCCCCCACACTACTGTAGTCCTAATCGCCCCGCCCCGGAGCGATTAGAAATCTGTAGTAGATTTCCTTTCTATTATTTTTGCATCTGATTCTATGCTGCTTAGATAGGTTGTCATTCAAATTTCACATCATTTTGAGCATTTTTTATCATGTTTTTATCATTTCCCGCCTTTACTAACATGCAGGTAGCATCATCAAATTCCTGGTGATAGAGGCCAAATTGGGAAAATCTGACCTTCTGGGTCTTCCCAAAATACCCCCTTTTAGCTAACCCCCAACTTTGCAGGTGATTTGGAGCTTCCCGGATGTGACATTTGGGACAGTGCTATCTGACATTTTGTTGTAGGTCTATTCATCCCGCCCCAAAGCGAATACGAATCTGTGGCGAATTTTCTGACTGTTCCATTTGCAGTGCCTTCCTGGTGATGTTTTGATGCCCCTATCAAGTTTTTAGTTCATTTGGATCTATTTCAGTTATCATTTTATTTATATTTTGCATGTACTAATTGAAGGCATGGGGATTGCATGTTTCATTTTATCTACAAGTGCTACTGACTATTTCTTGTTTCCTTGAATGTAGGATCTCGACATTAGAGGAGCAGCAAGGATTCAAGACTCATCAATGCAAGTGGCGATGATGTTTGGTCCACCCACTTTACATGTGGGCACGCGGAAGAAGGAATAACATCCATTGATGTGACAAGAACACATTTAACGCTCCTAGCCCCTAAAAATGGAGGAGGCAAATTGTAACTGAGTTCTGAAGCATATTAATAAAAAGGGTTGTCTTCCATATTGGCTTTCTATTTGGTTTCGATTCGTTTATGCTTCTTTCCTTTCATGCACTTTCAATTCATAGGATTTAGCGTTATCTTTTGTTTCATTTACATCGCATCTTGGCTTTTCCTTTTTGTTTCTGTATCCTCATGCTTTCAGTGGTGATCACGGTGGGACCCTTGTCCTCTATTTTTAATATCAGAAATCTGATCAAAACTTGATTGTTTTTGCTTGTAGGTACCAAGTTTTCAAATGCTGGACTACTGTTCGTTCTAGTCGATGGCGAATACAGAGCTGGAATTCGTCTTACCCAGGGATGAATGGGCATTCGCCCCACCCTATGATGAATACAGTTCTATTATTCATCCCACCCAGGGATGAATAGCTCTCTATGTAGTTTCAGGATAGAAACTCAGAACCAACAGATTTGGGCAGAGAAGAGGTAGAGGTCCTAAACTCCTTTTGTCATTTTTTGCTTTCTGTTTTCTATTTTCTGGTTATTTGCTTGCTTAGGGAAAGTTTTTTTTACTGCATGCTTGCTTCCTTTTATGCAAAATAAAAATAACCCCACACATCACGTGGTAATTTAAACACCAAGGAGCTGGTCGTAAAACCCCAACCCTTGATCAAGACCAACGGTGGATTTCATCACCACCTTGGCTTGAAATTTTGCATCCATAAACCCCGATCGCTACTATTGCTAGACGTAAATCCTGATGAAAGCTGACCAAGTGTAGTTGGGGTGATTCCCAGTGCATGAGGATAAGTCTTCTATGGTAGGTGTCAAAAATAGGGTGATTCCCCTTCCGTACCGCCTATGTTCCACGTACCATCTGCTCTCACGTACCAATAGTTTCCCTCACGTAAGGGCGGGTATATAGAGAGGTTGGTATATCAGCCTGGCAATGGTATATCGAAGGGGCGACCATTTTTGGGAGTCATAAGAGCCATCATATTGCATTTGCTACAAAACGTTCTTTACAAAAGTTTTCAAAACAAAAATCAAAACACACTAAACCAGGTTTAGGGCACACCTTTAATATTTAAATGAGATAATCATTGCTTTGTGTGTGTGATATTTTCTGTTTAGTGTAGCATAAAAATCATAAAAAGAAATAAAAATCTATGCATCTTGTAGGAAAACACCACCATGGTGTACACCCGTAGCCAAGCCCAATCACGGGCAGGAGCTACGGAGAGTGTACAAGGGGGCACAAGTCACCTCCGCTATAGCCCCAAGGACTTGGTCATACCACCTTGGTGGCCCGACCCACAAGAGAGTCCACATCATGCCATTTCAGAATGGGACTATAGAGGCACCCCTTCGAGGGGCACTCCCGTCCAACATAGACCCTTTCAGGAGGAGTCCTTACACGTGGCACTCAATATAAATGGGAAGGCTCCCTTAGAAGCTCGGTATGAGTGGCCACCATGTGATGAAGTGCTAGAACAGCATAGGGTCCATGAGGAGAGGCCACATGATTATGTCATCCCTCCTTTACCCCCCATCACTATTAGAAATAATAAGCAAAATCCAGAGCACAAGGCTCTTCAAACAGGGCGAGCCAACTCTGCCCGCCCCTTTCACATATACGAAAGGGAGCATGAGGAAGACCATTACATTCCTCAAGAGCAATACACAATGTGGGAGCAATGCACCTCCGCACCTGCTATCTACCAGAATCACCTACTGAGGCCAGAGCCTCGAGTGAATGCCGCTAACCTCGATAGAGGGAAGCGACCTATAGAGATCTCGGATCATCATGACCGAGATAAATGCGTAGGAGAGGCATCTAGGCCTCCTAGACTCAATATGGTAGAACAAATCGACCTGGCAGTCGCCAGACATGCCACCCACCAAGCATAGATCACGCAGCTTGAGCAAGACCAACAATAGCTAGAGCATCTATATCACCTTAGCAAAGAGCGCATTCGGTGCCAAATAGATGAGCTACTCCATAACACTATGCCTGAGAGGGTTCCAACCCCTCACACCCAAAGAGCAGAACCGTATGAGAGGCGCAACCCCTTGGTATGAGATAGGTCTCCATGACCTTACCAAGTGCTACCTCCGAGACCTCCTAGACTTGAGCGGGAGGCCACTCCCAGGAACAATGATGGGCACCCTCCACGGGGACCCACCCATGGTCATAGGTCTCATCCAAAAACTCCTCAAGAAGCCTATGAGGAGTATGAGCAAGAAGAAGAGCGGGCCGAAATGCCCTACCAAGGTAGAGGGGCTGCTATCCGGCCACCCCTCTATAGGCCTCAAGTTCCCCCCAACCCACAACGAGAGCTAACTAAGGAGGAAGAGATTAAATCTTTCGATGCATATAAAGCGCTGCTAGAGCGCTTGGAGTCTATGGAGACCAAGACTTCTGGGCCCCAAAAGCCCACTTTATGCCAACTCCGTAGTCATCCTATGCATCCGTCAGTGCCAGCACCCCCTTACCCTGAACACTTTAAACTACCTCAGTTGGCAATATTTAGAGGTGAGGAGGATGCCCAAGAGCATGTGACTAGATTCTTGAGCCAATGCTTTGGCATTCAGGACAATGATGCTTTGCTGTTAAGAACATTCATCACCACGTTCGTAGGCCCTACCTCGGATTGGTTCACTCAATTGCCAAAGCACAACATTAGTAACTTAGATCAGCTAGTGGATGCGTTCCTCGAATGCTTCACCTTCAACACCAAGAAGAAGGCATCACTAAGTGACCTAGCCAGCCTCAGGTAATATGAGGAAGAAACCATGGCGGCCTATGGGAACCGATGGAGGACTTTGCTTTCAAAGCTGCCCTACCTCCCTCCTATGTCCGACCTCACCCAAATGTTCTCAAAGAGTTGTTTGAGATCGATCTCCATGCTATTGCAGCTACAGCAATATGCCACTTTAGAGGAAGCTCTAGCGCAAGCCAGAATCATTGAGGAGATCAAGATTCAGGATGGCGAGATAGCCAAGCCAAAGAAGAAAGAATGGTCTAAGAACACCAAAATAGGGACCATGCAATAGAAACCCATTGCGGTCAATCAGGTTGCTATAAACGTCCCTAAGCCTACACAAGCAACACAGCCCCAAAAGGCTAACTATCAAGCGGTGCCTCTTAATAGTTATGACAGAGAAAATTAGAGGCAAGAACAAAATCAGCAGTGCCACCCTAGGCGACAATTCACACCTTACACAGAGTCCAGAGACTCCTTGTTTGACCGCTTGTCAATGGCAAACTTGATCAACTTTCCCGAGATTCAACCCATAGACCCCAATGCACCAAAACCTAAGGGCTACAGGGAAGACTTGTACTGTAGGTTCCATAGATGGAAGGGACATGACCTTAATGCATGTTGGAAGTTTAAAGGCTTGGTGCAAGACCTAATAGATAACAAGACATTAGCGATGGATAACCCCGTGGCACCAAGCAACCAACAAATGGAGGTCTTTAAGGACCCCTTGCCTGCCCATGATGCATAGGAAAAGACCCTACAAGTCAATGAGGTAACACAAAACTGCCCCATGCAGGGGTATGTAGGGATGATCAGTATAGTGACTCGAAACAAGAGGTACCCAAGCACAGCTACCCCCGTAGTAGCTACAGGAGAGGTGCCAACAATGTCACAACCACAATAACACCTTGCACAACCTCCTCCACCTAGACCAATGGCCACAATTCAGACCAAACTCACCCAGAGTTTGAGGACCACATCGGCTAGGCTCTCCATCTACGAGCTCATACAACAATCAACGCCCCATCGGGAGGCTCTAATGGAGATACTAAAAGCCATCGAGTTGCAGCCCCATGAAGCAAACTCCTTCAACAACTTTGTGGGACATGTCAAATGATGCACTGAGCCATTCATCACCTTTCGAGAAGACGAATTGAAATCAGTGGCTGGTGACATGGCGGATCCACCCCTGCACGTCATCGCACGGGTCAACAAGATTCCATACAAGAGGGTATTGGTGGACACTGGCTCATCCAGTAATATCATTACAACAATGGCCTTGAAGCACCTAAAGTTGCCCGCATCTCACATAGTGGCCTCCACCTATACACTACGAGCATTCAATGATGCAATATGCTCGATAGTTGGCACAATTGTCCTACCCATCCAAGTGGGGCAAAAGACTATACCTACATTGTGCCACATCTTGGAGGGTGAGATGGCCTATAACATCTTGCTGGGTCGGCCATGGATCAGGGACATGAAGTGTGTCCCTTCGATAGCTCATTAGTGCTTAAAGTATACATTCGAAGGGCAGGTGCATGTAGTCCCGACGGACTTGGAACCCTTCAAGTATTGCAATGCAGTGCAGCTAATGCCGCAATCGACCCTTCCATCAATGCATTTGGATTTTTAGTTGAATCCATCTAAATAGGGTCTGATTCCATAGGCATCCCCATTGACAAGTCCATCAAATCCCCAGTCGGGTCCATCTTCATCGTCTGGTCCTTCACCAATGATGCCACCTATGGTGGCCACATAGAAGGACAAAGGGAAGAAACCTCTGGAAGAGGTGCAACCTCTGGAAGAGGCACCACCATCAGTCTCAACCATCTCTACTGAGGAGATGCCTAGCAGAATGGAAGTCGAGGCTCCTAGTTCACCCGACATGGAGTGGACTCAGGAAGAACTTCCGTTCCCTCCCCCTCAACCACCAACAATCACTATTGAGATGGCCAATACGGGCCTGGGGGAGTATCTGGTGTGGAATATTGTAGCAACACCCACACTGGAGTCCATGCAGGACATGGGGAGACCTCGCCTCCCCATCGGTACTATTGTTCCTCTAGGCTACCCATCGAACCAGACAAACTTTGTGTATGGGGGCCTTGATCATGGTATTGAACCATACATGCAAGAGGACGAAGATGAAGAGCCCTTTGTAGAAGATGTCAACTATTTGTCCAACCTAGACTTCGCTTTGAGATACCTTGGCCAATGCAATTGGCATGGATATGGGTTAGGCAGATATGAGCAAGGAGTGCATGTTCTTTGCCAACCAAGATACCAAATGCCATACGACAAGTCAGGAGTAGGGTTCAACCACCCTCTACCCTTGGACATCTTGGTAGAGAACATGCAAGGCCTAGGGATAGGCAACAAGGGTGGATTGGCATTAGATCCATATGCCAATCCTAACACGACATATACATTGGGGGATTATCTCCCATTGTTGACAACCAACCTTGTTGACCTCAACAACCCTTTCCCTTCGCTCGAGAGAGGAGAAAGTTTGAGAACTCACCTACAAGAGGGGTATAGACAAGGTCAAGAAGGATCTTCAGAAGATGAGTCAGAATATGAAGTAGCACCATGGGACCCCTTCGAATCAGATAGCAATCACTCACAAGTGACCCCCATGGATGATTATCAAGAAAGCCTCTTGGCAATGTTCCCTTTGGATGCTCCAATCGAGCAAGTGCCACCTCAAGGAAATCAGGTCCCCCCGTAGAGAGCGGAACAACCCCGATGGGGCCAGATCAATTTGCTCATGCAAGATGAGCCTCTAATGTCGCAAACAGTTGTTGGAACCAATGAAGGCCTTTGGATCTCCGACAGTGATTATGAAGATGAAACTGAGATGGCATATCTCAATCACATGCGGCAGATGCAGCAACAATACCCCCTAGATATTGATGACATATTTGAACAACTAAACATAAGGCCAGGGCATGAGTGGCACTTAAACCCAATGCAGTGGGACCAAGTGTTGAATCCACCACTTTGGGCATACAGAGAACACCTACCGCCCAGAGACCCTATAGAGATATCAGTGTCGAGGGTAGACCCTATCCTCCTATCCACACATAGGGCCGATCCATTCATGCCAATACCTCCAGAGCCAGATCCGGAGCACAAAGATCATCCACAATGTTCGAGTCATCACACCCATGGTAATGGAGACCAAAATCATTTCATCAACATGATCTCCATTGACTTAACCACCCCCATCCACAATCCGACCGATCCAACATAGTCATTGTATCTAGACATAGATGCCATAGACTGGGATCACATCAATTCACCACCATCCCCATCAGAGTACTGGCCTTTCGATGAGATGCTTCATTTCACCCTAGGGCCAACTCAGGATATCTTCCATGTTGAAGAGGAACCCGAGGTTCCCAACGTAGATTTAAACTCAGCAAATGATATCCATTTGATCCCAACTCCACACCAGTTGGAGGATGGATCCCACATGTCGGTCGAGGAGATGACTGACGTAGACATCGGCTCGGATCCAATGAATCCATAGATAATCAAGCTGGGGGTAAGTCTATCCCCCGAAGAGCAAGCCGACTACATTGCCCTTCTCAAAGAGAAGAAGGAGGTTTTTGCATGGTCCTACAAAGACATGTCGGGGCTAGATCCGTAGCTAGTCATGCATAATCTAACGCTTGATCCGACAGTCAAGCCAATTAAGCAAAAACTATGTAAGATGCACCCAACAGTGGCCTTAATGGTCAAAGATGAATTACAAAAGTTGTTGGATGCACAGTTTGTCATCTGCGTGGATTACCCACCATGGTTGTCCAACATGGTGCCCATCAAAAATCTGGATGGGAGGATTCGCATATGCACTAATTTTTGAGATCTAAACAAAGCGAGTCCTAAGGATGATTTCCCCTTGCCGAGCATCGATGCATTGGTAGATGCTACAACGGGCCACGAAATGCTTTCCCTCATGGATGGTTTCTCGGGATACAATCAGATTCGTATCAATCCCGAGGACCAACTAAAAATGGCGTTCACAATGCCTTGGGGGACATTTTGTTATAAGGTCATGCCCTTTGGCCTTAAAAATGCTGGTGCCACCTACCAACGTGCCATGACATACATCTTCCATGATCACATGCATAAAACTTTGGAAGATTACATGGATGATTTGTTGGCCAAATCTCTTTTGCGCCCAGATCATCTCGATGACTTAAGCAAGATCCTCGATCGCCTCATGGAACATAAAGTCGACCGAATCCCAAGAAGTGCGTATTTGGCATCACATCTGGAAAACTCTTGGGTTTCATAGTCTCAAAGCGAGGCATCGAGGTGGACCCAAACAAAGTCAAGGCAATCCTTGAAATGCTTCCCCCAACTACCATCAAGCAGCTCAGAAGCCTACAGGGAAAGGTCACGTCAATCAAGCGCTTCATAGCGCAGCTATCTGACAAGTGCCGACCCATGAATAAATTATTGCACAAGGGGGTAGCATTTCACTGGGATGACGAGTGCCAGTCAGCCTTTGATGACATTAAACAATACTTGGCTTCACCACCAGTATTGGCACCACCTAGACCAGGAGTGTCATTCTACTTATACATCTCAGCCTATCGAGGTGGCACTGGGCACCATGTTAGCCCAAAAGAATGAACTTCACAAAGAACAGGCTACTTACTATCTTAGTCGCACCCCGGTCGGTTATGAACTTAACTATGCATACGTCGAGAAGCTCGCTTGGCAGTGGTGTTTGCTACCAAAAAGCTATGCCATTACATGCTGAGCAACATGACGTATGTTGTGTCTAAGGAGAATCCATTGCGGTACATGATGAGTCATACTTATCATAGTAGCCGCATGACAAAATGGATCATGTTGTTGATGAAGTTTGACATAGAGTTCATTGGACAAAAATCCATCAAAGGTCAAGTCATAGCCGATCAACTAGCAGAGGCTCCTCTCGAAGATGATCAGCCTCTGATCATAGAACTACCCGATGATGGGGTCTTCCATGTCTCAGAATCGCTAGATTCTGATGAGCTTGAGTCACAGGCCGACATAACCCTATTTTTTGATGGTTCTAAATGTGAGCAAGGAGGTGGCACGAGAATTGTATTCTTCACACCGCAAGGGGCTCCAATGCCTCTATCATTTAAATTAGATTTCCCATGCACCAACAACAATGCAGAATACGAAGCCTTGCTCATAGGTCTTCAGACAACAATCACCATGAACATCAAATGATTAAACATCTTTGGTGATTCACTGTTAATTGTCAACCAAGTCAAAGGGGTATTCCAATGTAAATGCCCAGTTCTGTAGGCCTACAAAGCCCTTGTGGACAAATTCTTGGCAAATCTTGAATGGTACGACATCGAGGCACTCCCTCGATCATCGAATCATTTTGTGGACACTATGGCCTCCTTGGGGTCACTAATCCCGCAAGACATTTCTGGTGATATGACAACCATTCAAGTCAAAACACTATCGCAATCCGTGATGGAGCGTGCAAGCTCTGACTTAACGCCAGGAATCCACTTGATCCAGATTGAACCATCCTCGGACAAGTTCTCTCGAATCCATGATTGTCTGAATCATGCCAACTGGGGGTCCTTGTTCTCCCCTACTCCCCTTAATAGCAACACAATGCTATTCTTACAAGTTCTTTCCCGCTCAGCTTTTGCTAGGGATGAACTTCAAGAGGGATTGGCTATTCATACCATCGAGGTTTCCGATCAATAGGATTGGTATACACCCATAAGGGACTACCTCAAGTTAGGTAACCTCCCACTTGGATTGACGCATGCCACAAAATGATCATTCAAACAGAAAGCGGCAAAGCATGTCTTGTTAGGAGACATTTTGTACCATCGCAGCTATGAAGGAATCCTCCTTCATTGCTTGGACCAGCAGGAGTCCACTTGGGCGATCACCCAAGCGCACGATGGTACATGCGGTGGCCACTTCAGTGGTATGGCCATCGCAAAGCGCATTCTTCGCATGGGCTATTATTGGCCATCTTTAGAGCGAGATTGTTGCGCATATGTAAGGAAGTGCGTGAAGTGTCAACACCATGCAAATTTGACACACGTACCTTCTTAGGCCTTGCAGCCGATCCAATCGGCTTGGCCATTTTTGTAGTGGGGCTTAGATCTAATCGAAAAGATCTCCCCTGCATCGTCAGGTCATCACACGTTTATCATAACGGCCACAGAGTACTTCACCAAGTGGGTGGAAGCAATTCCGCTTACCTCTACGACTGGAACCCGCATTTCGGAGTTCATTTTACATAATATCATATGTCATTTTGGTATTCCATCCAAGATAATCTCGGATAATGGGACGTCATTCAAGAACAAAGACGTGCGTGCTTTGACCACAAAGTACAAAATTCAGCATAGTTTTTTGACACCCTATTATCCGTAGGCAAATGGGCAAGCAGAGGCGTCAAACAAAATGCTAGTTGCCATCCTCAAAAATATAATCGTAGATAGTCATAAGGATTGGCACATTCAGATCCCACTTGCCCTATGGGCTTATCACACTAGCATTCGGACGCCCACTAGGGCAACTCCATTTTTGCTCGTGTATGGCTCCGAGGCTGTCATGCCTCTCGAGTTGGAAATTCCTTCCCTACGCATATCAATGCAAGAGTTCATCGATGATGACACTGCATGGTAGGCCCGGTTAGACCAGCTTACGTTGCTCGATGAATGATGCGTTAATGCTCTCGAGCATTTACGTATCTATCAAGAGCGACTTAAGAAGGCATACAACATGAAGGTTCACCTGAGGGACTTTCAGGTTGGTGACTTGGTCTTAAAAGAGAACCAACAAAATTCTAACTTGCCGCCCCATCTAAGGGACAAGTTCATGGCAAACTGGTTAGGTCCTTATGTCATCGATAGTAAAATAGGACCTGGAACATACCGGCTCGCTTCTCTTGATGGAATCAAGGAACTCGAACCCTTGAACATCAGTCATTTGAGGCCATTCCATATTTAAAAGAGCCATAGCCCAAACCAAAAGCTCCAAGGATTCTCATAATCGCTTGGTCAAACCAAAAGCTCCAAGGATTCTCATAATCGCTTGGTCAAACCAAAAGCTCCAAGGATTCTCATAATCGCTTGGTCAAACCAAAAGCTCCAAGGATTCTCATAATCGCTTGGTCAATCCCAATTTGGTCAAACCAAAAAGCTCCAAGGATTCCCATAATCGCTTGGTCAATCCCAAACGCCCCAAAGGTACCCATCATCCCTTTGGTCAAACCAAAAGCTCCAAGGGTTCCCACAATCGCTTGGTCAAAAATAAGAAAATTCAAAAACAATAAAATCATCAAAAATAACAAAAATTTGCATCTCATTTCCATGCATGCTCAAAATCATCACAACAATAAAGAACTCTTTTGCATCTCATCTTCATACTCACAAAAATCAATCCATCAAAAACACAAAAATATATAGTTGCATTAAGCATCACATCCATACATTGCATATTTGTGGTCATACAGGTCAAAGGCACCATAGACTGTAATTATTCGGCAAATCCATCATTTTCCACATTTCTCCATTCTATAAATAGTCCATCAAAAATAAACGCCATTCACATATTTTCACCATATCATAGTCAGTTGTCTTCTAATGTATCTAGAGTTTTCGTCATTCAGCTGTCATTAGCTTTCTAGCCAAATATTGTACAAAGTCAGATAGATTTTACAAAGGTAGAGTTCTACTTGGATCACACCTTGTTACGTAGCATCCCAACACAAGTTAAAACACATAAAAAATTCCCAAGTTGTGTGAACGAAAGATGAAACCTACAAAGCAATCCAGGATACCATCTAGTGAAAAGGTTATCTTGCTCATCCCCCTATGCGAATGACCCCAAGAATGCTGAGAGTTGGCAAAAGGACAAGCATCTTCCCTACCCAATTCCCCAAGAATCCCAAGTTCTCAAAAAGTTGCAAAACATCAAAAATTTGCAAAAGTCAAAACTCCAAAAATTTGACATCACCACCAAAGTGCATACATCAAAAGGCACATACAATAGTGATTCTCATCACTCAATATTCAAATCCCTTGCTCAAAAGAAAAAACAAAAATAAATAGTGATTTTTATCACTATAGAAGAGCAAGTATCCCAATACAATTGAAGAAAAGAAGGGAGTCGAACTTGAATCCCTGGAACTCTCAACATTCATAAGGTCATGAGGTAAACCTCAGTATCGGTTTGGTGGATAACCTATCGGTCACTGGTGGTAAACCTCCCGCATGACGATATATCTGTCACATTAACTTGTGTACAGATCAATGTTTGCATGTGGATGAGCTAGCTTATGGTATCCTAGATAGCACCACAGATTAATCTGACTAAATACAACAAAGGAGTTAGTGGAGCTAATTAGGTGATCCTCAGTACAGGTTTGGTTGACAGCCTATCTGGCATTGGCGGTATCCTGACAAATACCACATAAATAAACTCAATTGCACACACAGGGATGTGAAATAACTTGGTCAAAGACAAGTCCGATTCATACCTTGTTCAAAAGTCTTGTAAGATAAAAGTACAGTCTTGGCTAGTTAGTTAAAACATCTGAGTCTCAGAAAACCTTAACTACATTCTAAACCAACTGTGATATCTTTCATCCTTGCATCGCCATCAAAAAATACAAAAAATAACATGTATACATAAAAAAGTCATTTACCACAACAATCACCTAGGACAAAAAGCCATAAGTTCTAATAAGTCTATGGTGCCACCGCCAAAAATCACAAATTCAATTCATCCATTCCATTTGCATATCATATAAATTAGAAACATTAGCATTCATCACAACATATCCATACATAATATAAATTAAAATGCATCAATCACACATCAATCATTGTGCATAACATCAAATCACAACACGTGTATAAACAAAATAAAGTCATCTATATATATATATCATCAAAAATGCCCATAGGCTACAATAAACGGTCCTCTGACCTCAAAAAAAAAAAAAACAGCAAAAACTGCACAAAATGCACAAAAACAAGCAATAAAATTGTCCAATAAGAGTGCTTTTGCACTTGACATTCCGGCATGCAAAATAGATGTCGGGGTCACAAATCCTCACTATCCTACTCCCTAAGAAGGCTACCATAGCTGGACCGCTCCATGGGAGGACGGATTGCCGAGAATTTCATCCCCAAACGGCGTCCCAAAAAGGGTCCAAACCCACCCAAAAATAGCAATAACATTGCCGAACAAAGGCGCCTTTGCGCCCGCAATTCTTGGCATACAAAACTGACGTTGGGGTCACAAATTGTCACTATCCTACTCCCTAAGAAGGCTACCATAGCTGGACCGCTCCACGGGAGGATGGATTTTTGACAATTTCATCTCCAAAAAGCGTCACAAAAAGGGTTAACACCCACCAAAAATAGGTCTAAATGTCGGGAAACTGCACACACATTCAAAGATAAACATCTGAAGGCACCCTTACACAAGTCATCTTGGGTCAAGCGACTCGTCGCTTTTCTCATGTAGGTCATTCCCTCATCGATTCGTCGCTTGAGGGGGTAGTCACACTTAGTCACCAATCAACAAATACACACCCAATCATGGAAATGGCATGCATTCAAAGAATCATTGACAAAGACAATCACGCCCCTGCTTGGGGCAGCAAACAAGCAATAATCACAAGCTGATCAAACACTTGGCATTCATGAATCATGAACTCAAGGTTCCCATAGACAAAAGGTTGCGCCCTTTGCCTATTCATGACTGATCAATGTCCAAGATCAAGTAACACCTCACCGAAAAAGGTTAACACTTGAATTGAGTTCCTTCGCTCGTCAAAAGCAAGGATTCAAGAATGCATGCCCTTTCCATACTTGGGGCATCAAAATTTGGTTAGGTTACTGAGAAACCCTAATCATTAGTGCTTTGGTTATCTATTTTTTCTCAGCACTGCGCCACGCACAACGCATCCCAAAAAGGGGCATCTGTAGACACCAAAACAACACCAATCCGATTATGTGACTGCAAACACTGATCGCATTGACACACACAACCCCTAGGGCAGCCCCCAGAGGTTAAAAAGTGGTCCTAACCACTCACACAATAGTTTTGGAAGGTCAGAGGTCAATTTGGCACCTTCAGGCACTCTGCTCCTTATTCGTTCCACCCAGGGACGATTACAAACTGGTACTCGCCCCACCCGGGACGATTGGCTACCAAGATTAGCGTATTCGCTCCAGGGTGGGGCGAATAGCGAGGTTTGACGGGCAAAAAGTCAAATCTTGACAAATGGCAGCTCAGATCCGCCACTTAACTCTTCCTTCATTGCATGGGAGTGTGAGTGAGCATTTTTGAGCGTTAGAGGCAGTTACAGGGGCAGTCATGGAGCCCCTAATCAGGGAGGAATCTTCTCCCCCCTTGGGAGGCATGATTGCCAAGTGGCGCCTCTGCATGCTCATCCAAAGAGACCGTCAGGTCTATAAAATGGTGAGTCTTCTCACCCCAAAAATATACAGAGAAGGAGCATTTTGAGCAATGAAGTGCTGCCATTTTACACCCTCACACCTTTTGATTTGTGCCTTTCACATCCTTGATCTCTTTTGGAAGGGAGGTCATAGGGTGGTTATTGGAAGCGCAAATCCGAAACCAAAACCCGACATTTGGCCACAACATCCTACCAAATTTGTCGACAACACCCCACAAGAGGTTTTGGACCCATCCCAAGTGGATTGGTGCCGAAATCAGGCCCCAAACGGCGGGCGTCCTGCCCCCGGGTGCCCCCCACACTGTTGTAGTCCTAATCGCCCCGCCCGGAGTGATTAGAAATCTGTAGCAGATTTCCTTTCTGTTATTTTTGCATCTGATTCTATGCTGCTTAGATAGGTTGTCATTCAAATTTCACATCATTTTGAGCATTTTTTATCATGTTTTTATCATTTCCCGCCTTTACTAACATGCAGGTAGCATCATCAAATTCCCGGTGATAGAGGCCAAATTGGGAAAATCTGACCTTTTGGGTCTTCCCAAAATACCCCCTTTTAGCTAACCCCCAACTTTGCAGGTGATTTGGAGCTTCCCGGATGTGACATTTGGGACAGTGCTATCTGACATTTTGTTGCAGGTCTATTCGTCCCGCCCCGGAGCGAATACGAATCTGTGGCGAATTTTTTGACTGTTCCATTTGCAGTGCCTTCCCGGTGATGTTTTTATGCCCCTGTCAAGTTTTTAGTTCATTTGGATCTATTTCAGTTATCGTTTTATTTATATTTTGCATGTACTAATTGAAGGCGTGGGGATTGCATGTTTCATTTTATCTACAGGTGCTACTGACTATTTCCTGTTTCCTTGAACGTAGGATCTCGACATTAGAGGAGCAGCAAGGAGTCAAGACTCATCAACGCAAGCGGCGATGACGTTTGGTCCGCCCACTTTACATGTGGGCACGCGGAAGAAGGAATAGCATCCATTGATGTGACAAGAACACATTTAACGCTCCTAGCCCCTAAAAATGGAGGAGGCAAATTGTAACCGAGTTCTGAAGCATATTAATAAAAAGGGTTGTCTTCCATATTGGCTTTCTATTTGGTTTCGATTCGTTTATGCTTCTTTCCTTTCATGCACTTTCAATTCATAGGATTTAGCGTTATCTTTTGTTTCGTTTACATCGCATCTGGGCTTTTCCTTTTTGTTTCCGTATCCTCGTGCTTTCACTTATATCTGCCCATGATTAGGGTGGATAAATCCTACTTGACTACTTTTGTTCAATGCTAGAATGCGCGGACCAACACATTTCACCTACCTATAGGTGAAATGACGATGACCTTGGAGGACGTATATAGGATCTTCAAGATCCTCATTGATGGCAAGGCCATCGTATCTTCTACTTCTAGGGCCAAAGGGCTCTTTTTTGATGCTATATTTGGTGACCGAATCTAGGAGGCTCAACACAGTATCGATCATGAAGGAGTCCATATCGGATACTGGTAGTGGAAGAACATCTTCTCTATACGTGAGGCCGTCTTTATGCACCTGGTGGTGCAAGTTGTTCTTCCATACTCCTCGAGCATGAGGATTCCCTATAACCTCCTAGCCACTTTCTATAGAGTGGTTTAGATCTCAAAAACTCAACCACTACAACTATCCCTGGGGGAGCACCTTGCTCTACCAGCTGTACAGAGAGTTATACCAAATTACTGACCGAAGCCACCAGGGCATCAGCTGTAGCCTACTTCTTTAGATTTGGGGTTGGTAGCACATCAGGATAGAGCATCCTAGAGAGCTACCACTACACATCTCAAAGTTCAATGATGACCACTAATGCTATACCACTTTAAGGCCTCATGAGGAGGAGGGGTTCAGGAGTAGGACCCATGCTGGTGACATCCAACATTATATCACATGGTTTGAATCACTCAGCCCAGACGACATTGAGTGGTGACTATACATGGATTACCCAATGTAGGCTAAGGTAGATGAGTGGCTTCTACAGGCTCGTATAGACAAGTGGCTACTCGCCTAGAAGGCCAAGATTAGAGAGTACCAATTCTACTCTCGTAGCATGTATAAGTTCAGGATAGTGTAGGACATCTTAGAGATGCCATTTCCATATAGGTTCTTGGCATTAGAGCAGTATCTGTCATGGATTTAACCTCTAGATTTAGGATATGAGCCATATGACTTCCAAGATATTAGGGTTGATAGGGCTACTTCTACTCTAGTATACGATGGATGGTGGTCCATGCTTCAGTGGTATGGATCAGGGCCTCTGGGTAGAGTGCTAGACTAGGTAAAGGTAGAGGCAGATCTTGATTGGTACAGGGTGTGCCAGCGGATAGAGGGTGAATGGGTCAAATAGTCCACCACTGAGTAGGCTCCTGAGGTTGACCCCGATGATGAGGCTCCATAGGAGGGCTATGTGCCTCATGATAATGCATAGGGTCTGCTCCTAGATCAGGTTACTGACTTGCAAAGTTATCTCGGTTGATATGTCACGTAGCATATGGAACGAGACACCACTATTACCACTCTACAGGAACATCTGACTAACAAAGACTATAGGCTAACTTAGGTAGAGTAGGAGATCACTAGCCTGACTACACGGGATACAACAGTAGAGGGGAGGGTCCAGGAGATCACTAGTGTACATGATTTGGCAGAGGCATGACTAGGTATTACTATAGCAGAGAGGGACTTGGCCTTGACTCAGAGGGGAGATCCTTCATCTTCTCACACTGTCATGGCACCACCTACAACACCAATGCCAGTGTTGCCTAGTGGTCACAATCCCATGTCAAATATCTAGTATTTATAGTCCCTCATGGAGGAGGACAATGACAGACATACTAGCAGGGTAGCCCATATAGACCAGTTGGAGGGCTACATTAGGTTGATTGGTGGGCAGATCCTAGAGGACTCTCATGTTGTAGGGTCTCAGCGGACCAGGTCCAGGACTACGGGTTAGTCCATAGCTAGCTCTAGCTAGCAGATCCACAAGACAGAGAGGATGCATAGGTCCTCTAGCACACATGGTAGCAGCTCTCACAAGAGCCATAGGGAGATAGGCGGTACCTCTAGCTATAGGACTAGCCACCTGGATGTACCATTCTCTCGTGTGCTAGGATTCCTCGAGCTAGGTGGTACATAGGGTCCTCATTAGGGTGCACAACAGGGGCCAGATTCGACTGCAAAGCAGGCTCTAGGTCACAAGGCTAAGGGAGGTGGTGAGAGCTCTAGTTCAGGGGGATCTGGCCAGAGCTAGGGCTCTTGTCATATCATAGCTACATTTTGCACATGTATCATTTTTGGTGTAAGGTTGAGGACCTACACGATTGTAGCCTATAGATAATTTATACTCATATGATGTACTTTGAGACACATATTTATATATATGACTTGATCATTTATGGCTTATGCTGTGTACTCAATTTATATGTTTAATTTTATGTTTATTTGATGCACATGGATGCAATGCTTATGTTACTTTAATGTTATATGATGTGATGTATGGATGACATGAACTAGATAGTTATTTACTTTATGATGATGGTATGCAGTGATCTGGATGTTTAGATGTGCAATTTATGGTGGATGCATATGGATGCAATGTTTTCTCTTAATGCATATTTGATATTGCTTTATTGTATGCATTAATGTATGTAATGATTTATTTACATGATAGTGATCTAATGTAAATGAACCTGTGTGATTTAATCACTTAAAACATAAGGAATGAATGCAAATGTGCTTATCAATATAATGTATAACACCACCGAATGTATAAAAATCATGAATGTAATTGTAAATCCTTAAGATAAAAATTTAATTAATTAATCACCCATATATGAAATGCAATGAATGCAATTGTTTTATGCAAATGATATAATGTGTCATTCTATTTTTATTTGCAAAATTTGAAAGATATGCATGATATAGTCAGTGTCCGTCTAAATATTATTGCTAATATTCATCCGATATCTATCTTATATTTTGATTGTGCTCTATATGATGATGTATCATGGACTCGATACTTTACAATTTGATGATTTTATATGGTTTGTGATATTTGATATTTTGTTGCTATGAGAGAAATTTTTGAGGTTTTCCATGAGACTCAAACACCCTAATAGACTTATCAAAAGTTGCATACTAACCACACTAGACTTTTGAGATAAAAGGCTTTTGCTAGGATAGGCCCTAACTGTTCATTATCCCCATGTGTGCACATGAATATTTTACGATAAGACACGAGCATTCCCCGATGTGATACGAGATTCTTTTAGCCCATTGCTAAGATAGGGTTTCCACAAATGTATTATCCAATCCCAAGTTTAAATTTTAGTTGGACTAAGGCACTAGGCAATGCAAGACACCTGAAGCTAGCTCTTACACATTCAAACATTGGTCTTCCCATAAGCGAGATGCAAGTGTATAAGACATATCGTCATGTGTAAGGTACAATAGTGCCAATAATTCCAGGGATTCAGGCTCATTCCTTTCTATCCTTCAATATTTAGGATACTTTCTCATATGTAGCGAAGCAAGGGAGTCGATTCCATATTCATTATGAACTATCTTTGAATCTTCATTTGATATCTCTTTGAACTGGATTTTGGATCTTCACTTGATCTCCACTCAAACTTTGATTTATGATCTTCATTTGATCATCACTTTGAACTTTGATTTAAGCCTATTTTTTGATCTTCATTCGATCTTCACTTTTTGGCATTTACATTTGATAATCTTATTTAGAAACCTTACTTTGGAGGATTTGCTTTGGGAAACTGTTTCTAGTATATCGATTGAGAATATCGATCTTATGATATCAATATGGGATATCAATATTGGGAAGTCGATCTATGATATCGATCTAGAATATCAATCATGAGTTTTTATGTGGGATATTACTCTGGGATATTGCTCATTTTATCGTAAGTAAGGGATTTTGAATAGGGAACTAACCTATCCTTTTGCCAACTACCAAAATTTCCCATACTTTTCGCACAGAGGGATAAGCAAGAATAACTCTTTTTGCTTCAAGATTCTTGGTCCTGCTTTGTGGATTTCATCTTCCCCTAGTCCTTATTAGGATTGTTTAAATTTTTTTATTAGTGATAGGCTTCTGATATGCTAAGGGCTATACTAACTGAACCTTAGCTACAAAATCAAAGCAATATTTCTACCAACTCTTGATAAGACCACTAGGTATGGTTGAGTGATCGAAAAACCCTAGTATATCTCCATAGCAACATTATAGGTTGTGTTTAAAAACACAATTACTCACATGAATTATGGATCATGATAAATGCAGAGAAGCATGATTTAAACACAAACACAATGTCATTTATAAGACTAACAAACATAATCCCTCCTACTACAGAATGCAATAGATGACGAATGCATGTGTGAATGCAAAATGAGAATGCAAAATGCAAATGTTTTTGGATTTTATTGTTTATCCATTTTTATTTTATTTTATTGATTTTATAGTTTTTATGGGTTTTGAGCCTCATATCTGACCAAACGACGAGTACATGCCTCTAGAGACTTTAGATTGACCAAGCGATTTTTTTGCAAAATCCTTGGAGCTTTTTAGGATGACCGAGCGGTTTTAAGCAAACCCTCAAATATTTTGGTGTTTGACCAAAGGGTTTATCAACACCTTTGGGACTTTTTGGGATGACCAAGTGATATTTTAAGAATCCTTGAAGCTTTTGGGTTGACCAAGCAGTTTTTTAGAAAATATTTGTACCTTTTGATTGACCAAACTATTCATAGGTGATCTTGGAGCCTTTTAGGATGATCGAGATATTATAAGAAAATCCTCAAGGCTTTTAATTGACATGACCAAGCAGTTTATGGAACCCTTGGAGCATTTTGGGATGATGAGTAGTTTTAAATAAAACCCTCAGAGCTTTTAAATGACATGACCAAGTAGTTTCTAGAACCCTTGCAGCCTTTTGGGATGAATGAGCAATTTAAAAAAAAACCCTTAGGGATTTTTGAGTTTGACCAAAGGGCTTACAAATGCCTTTGGAGCTTTTGGATTTACCAAACTACTTATGATAGTGTTTGGAGTTTTTTAGGATGACTGATTGGTTACAAGCAGACCCTCAGAGCCTTTTACTATACTCTTCAAGCATAAAATGCCTTAATATGGATGATATTGAGAGGTTCAGACTCTTCAAAACCCCCTAGCGATGTTAGGTGATAGGTACCCAAGCCAATATTTTTAGATATGATGTAGGGTCCTAGCTAATTAGCCATGAATTTGTCTTGCATATCTGGCAGTAAATTAGAGTTCCGTTGGTTCTATTTCAAGACAAGATCCCCAACTTCAAAGTCTCTTTGGTGGACTTTGATATTGTAAGTTCATTTTAGTTGCTCCTGATAAATGCAGAGATGCTCTAGGGAATTCACACGATGTTCATCAAGTAGCATCAGTTGATCAAGTTGAGCTTACCATGTGGTATCATCATCGATGAAATCTTTCAATGCAACATGTAGCATTGGAATTTATAATTCCAAGGGCATAATGGCCTCAGTGCCATATACTAGTGAGAACGGTGTTGCCCCAGTGGGTGTCCGAATACTAGTATTGTAAGCCCATAACGCAAGGGGCAGCTGGATGTTCCAGTATTTGTGGTTTTCTTGGATTATCTTTTTCAATATGGCCACCACTGTATTATTTGAAGTCTCAACTTGCCTATTTTCTTGTGGATAGTATGGAATCACAAAACTATGTTTGATTCTATATTTAGATGTCAAAGCTCTCACAATTTTATTCTTGAAAGATGTTCCATTATCTGATATTATTTTGGATGGAATCCCAAAATGACTTATGATATGCTCCAGTATAAATGCTACTATACGAGCTCCAGTTATCGTTGTTAAGGGTATTGCTTCTACCCACTTTGTAAAATACTCAATAGCCATGATTATAAATGTATGCTGGCCCGATGACGGAGGAGAGATATTGCCTATAAGATCTAATCCCCACTGAGCAAATGGCCAAGCTGCTTGGATGGGCTGTAAGGCCTGCGATGGTAAGTGTGTAAGATTAGCATGATGCTGACATTTAATAAATTTCTTGATATACACATTGCACTCCTTCTCCATAGTGGTACAATAGTAGCCCATTCAAAGGATGTGCTTTACGATGGCCATGTCGTTGAAATGGCCATCATACGTACCATCATGAGATTTTGAAATCACCCATGATGCCTCTTGGGGCTCTAGGCAACGAAAGAGAACTCCATCATAGCCTCTTTGGTATAGGATGTCTCCTATTAAGACATATTTAGCTGCTTTCTATTTAAATGTGTGATTCATGGCGCGCGGTAATCCCTCTAGGATTATACTAAGCTTCAGGAAGCCTTTAATTTACAACATCCAGATTTGATAAGCCTCAGCTTCAACTGCTAAGATGACTTACCCCCTACATATTTACCTTGCAGACTCAGAAAAAACCTTGTGGTGAATGGTAGTATCACTCCCCATAGGACTCTAAGAGGTTAATGACCCCTAGGATGCCTTCTTAAGAAAGTCTTCAGCTTTACAGAACCATTTAGCTTTTGGTTCTACACTGATCATGTTGACTGAATCTCTGTTATCATAAGCTGCACGCTCTACTGTTGGGTGTGAGAGCGTCTTGACATGGATGGTAGTGAAATCAGTAGATGGATTCTGAGGGATTAAATATCCCAAATATGTCATGGTGTTTGTAAACCTATTTGATAATCGAGGGATTGCCTCAATGTCATACCATTCAAATTTGGCCAAATATGTGATAACTAGATATTTACTAGCTTTCAGTATGGTAAATCGACACTGAAAAGCCCCTTGAATTGATTTACTATGAGAAAGGAGTCACCAAAGATGTTTAATCTCTTAATATTAATGGTGACAACTATGTGGAGGCCCAACAGTAGGGCTTCGTACTCAGCATTGTTTTTGGTGCATGGAAAATACAAATTAAACGACAAGGGCATTGGAGCTCCTTATGGCATGAAGAACACTATTCTGGAACCACCCCATTGTTTGCACTTCGAACCATCAAATAACATAGTCATATCAACATTTTTCTCTAGTTCTTTGGGTTTGGGAGCTTCAGATATGACGAAGACTATGTTGTTCGAAAGCTTAATTGTTAGAGGCCTACTGTTTGACAATGACACCTTAGCTAATTGATCTGCTATGACCTATCCCTTAAAGGAATTCTAGCATATTAATTCCAGATCAAATTCTATCAATAGCATGATCCACTTTGTAGTACACATATTGTGATAAGTTTTACTCATCATGTACTGCAAAGGATTTTGTTTGGATATAACATATGTTGTATGACTTAACATATAGTGTCGTAATTTCTTTGTAGCGAACACTACTGCTAAACACAATTTTTCCACATATGCATACTCGAGCTCATAGCTCACCAAGGTTCGACTAATATAATATATGGCCTGTTCTTTGCTTTGCACATTTTTTTGGGCTAACATGGTTCCCAGTGCAAAGTTAGTTGCTAATATATATAGTAGAAAGGGTATCTCTGGCCTTGGTGGATCTAGCACTGGTGGCATCACCAGGTATTGCTTTATTTCAGTGAAGGCTACCTTGCAATCCTCATCCTAGTTGAATGGTACTCCCTTATGTAGCAGTCGATTCATGGGTTGAAATTTATTTGATAGTTGGGTGATAAATCACTTTATCGAGGATACCTTACCCTAAAGGCTCCTTAATTCCTTAATATTGGTGGGAGGACGCATTTCCAAAATGGCCTTGACCTTCGTTGGGTCTACTTCGATGCCTCTCTTAGAGATGATGAATCCTAGTAATTTTCTAGAAGTTACGGCAAATACGCACTTCTTAGTATTCAACCTGACATTGTGCTCTATAAGGCGATTGAAGACTTTTCTTAAGACCTATGCATGCTCTTATTATAGCAATGACTTGGATAACAAGTCATCGATATAATCTTATAGAATTTTGTTCATATAGTCATAAAAAATGTATGTCATGGCCCGCTGATATGTTGCACCAACAGGTTTGAGGCCAAATGGCATAAATTTGTAGCAAAACATTCCCCATGGTGTTATAAATGTGGTTTTATGCTAGTCTTCAGGTTTAATCTAAATTTTATTGTAACCAGAAAAATCATCCATTAAGGAGAGCATTTCGTGACCTACAGTTGCATCTACAAGAGCATCAATATTGGGAAAAGAAAATGAATCTTTGGGTGTTGCCTTATTTAGGTCTCTAAAATCTGTGCAAATACGGATTCTTCCATTTGGTTTTTCCACAAGTACCATATTGGACACCCATTTTGGATAATCAATGGAGATAAAAAATTCCACATCCAACAACTTTTGTAGCTCATATTTAACCATTAAAGCTACTGTTGGGTGCATTTTTCTAAGATTTTTCTTGACCGGCTTCTTTGTCAGATCTAGCGAAATGTTATGCGTAACCAGTTTTGGGTCTAGACCTGCCATATTCTTGTACGTCCAAGCAAACAAATTTGGTCTCTCTTTCAGTAGAGGGATGAGGGTCGCCCGCTCATCTAGAGTGAGAATATCTCCAAATTTAACCTTCTTTGCACTGGTGGAATCATTACTGATATCCACATCAAAGGCTTCCTCTCTTGACATATGTGATCCCTCCTCAAGCTGGTGAGGTGTAGGAATCATATGGATGTCATCAGCCAAGTTGATCAGTTCCACGTTGGAAGCATTTTCAGCATGATAAACATCATATGCATAGCCTAGTGCAAAATGGAAAGGTTGCAACATTTCTTCATTGGGTAAGAAATCCTCTAGATCAACGGGGAAATCAACATGATCCCAGTCAATAACATCTTTGTTAAGATACAATGGTTTGGACAGATTTGCTGGATTACGGAGTAGAGTGGTAAAATCAATAGAGACCATGTTTATGTAATGGAATTGATCTCCAGGACCACATGGACTGACTTTTACAAAATCTACATAGTCCTCATATCCACGATTTGGCTCTAATGGCGTAGGCACAAAGGGGTCTTCCCTATGAGGACTATGAACAACTTGATCCTTCCTATGCAATGAATACAAAATAGGATTATTTGGTTCACGAAGCTCCATGTAGGTCGGTGGAAGGGGATTAACCAACCGATGAATTTGATCCAATTTTAACCATCTTGCTCTCAAATGAGGATCAACATGTAGATACCGATAGACCTCATCTATGTCGATGGGTCGATGACGGTAATGAAAATAAGGACCAAATTAAACCCTCTCTAGTTCATCTTCTTCATCACTGTCATAATAAAATCCTTCATTCACCCCTACTCTTGGGAGACACTTTGGTAGGTGCAGCCCCATGAATCTGACCACTTGATCATTGTCATCACTATCTGGATAGACCAAATAATTATATCGTAAGTGTGACATCACTAGGAAATCTAGCTCTACTTCTTCCCCTGAATGATCAAATTTGGGAAGGATATCTTCGATAGCCTGTATAGATTCAATAGGAAATAGATGACATGTATGCCATGGCCTCACATAGGTACCTTCGACTTCATCCCTAGATTCATCATTATTTGAGGATTCCTCGTCTGCGTCATAACCTAGTCCACTCATATCAGAGGTGGACTCCACTTCATATTCATTGCAAAGATATCCTAGCTCGAGATCACATTCAGTAATGTGGTTATGTCCCTACATGTCTGTGTCATTGATTACATCATGGGTTTGGTGTGCAGGTGATCTCTAGGGTTCAATTCTATCTCAATTTTCTCAAGGAGCCCTTCATGATGATCTTCTAATGGCTCAGTGGCAACAGTAGATATCACAGGGTGATTCCTCCAAAATTTGGAAGTATTTGGATGATATGGATTAAAATCCACATCGTCCACCATACTAAGGTATAGATGATCTAGGGATGCTATGAGCAAATCGTCCTGCCCCCGTATCTGTAACCCTAAACCAAACCTATCAGTGACTAACTAATAACAAGGTTCCAACAGAGTTCTCCATCCTTTTTCAAAGAGTCCAAGGCCATATCCATGCCAATGATACAACTCAAAAATGTGCATGGCATACTCCAGATTGGATATATAACAAATTTTTACAGTGAAAGGTTCCTCGTCATCTTCATCCATGGGCTCTCGCTTTTGAAGTTGGTCTAGCCCCACATAGATGAAATTAGTTTTATTAGGTGGCTCTCCTAATGGAACCATCAATCCAACCAGATAACAATGAGTGGATGGTCATCCCATCTCTTGAATAGTCTTTAGAATTGATCCGAAGGTTACATTCTACACAAGATGCTCACCTAATTTGGTATTGGTGAGATGTATCATCACCCGCAGTGCGGATGACCCTGTTGAATATGTAGGCAAGGTAGGCTGAGGTGCCTCCTTGGCTTTGTCTTGGGGTTCCTCAACTTCCATAGGAATGGGAACATCCTCGACGATTGGCTAAGGTCATCATTCTCTTTCTCACCCATTTTTGCCTTCAACTTCCTATCATATAGACGCATGACTAATTCTGACAATTTCAAGGAAGTGGCAGTGGTGTGATCCGACCTGTGTGGCACATATGGCATTGGTTGAGCATGCTCTACTTTTTTGCCTCCTAGTTTCTTTATCAGTGATGATTACCGAACATCCAGGTGCATTTACGAGAGTATAAAACCCTTCAACAAATTTGCTAGGTTCACAAACTTAAATGGTTCTTCATCCGATGGCACTACGTGAACCTGTCCCTCATGAATATACTTCACACACTGATGCAATATCGGGGGAACGTAATGCATTTCATGAATCCAAGGTCTACCAAGTAATATGTTGTACTGCATGGCCCCTTCTATCACATGACACATCACATATATGGTATTCAAGCCTATCTATATGGGTAGGATAATTATGCCAATAGTTGAACATAGTGCATCATTAAATGATCTCAATATAAATGTAGTGGGCACAATGTGTGATTTAGGTAGCTTCAAATGACTCAACATCTTGGTCATTATTATGTTGATCTATGAACCAGTATCGATCAAGACCCTTTTAAATGGCATGTGATTAATAAATGCAATTATGTGCAACAACGGGTCAGACGTAGTTGTAGAAACTATCCTTATCTTATGATCATAAAATTAAATCATCGGTTCTTGAACTGTTGTACATGTCCCATGAAATTAGTAAATGTCTGTGCATCTTGGTACTGTACTTCAATGGACCTCAAAATTTCCATAAGAGTCTCCCTATACCTCGAGGACTTCTGTATTAACTCATATATCGACAACTTCGTAGGAGTTATCTATAGGTTTTGGACCAACCTACTCCTTATGGTCACCATCGGTCTTGTTGGTGGGCCTGGAATATTTTGTGTCAACCGCTGATTCAATGTGGCTTGTATTTGAATGGGAGCATGAGGTTGATTTTGTTGTTCATATCTCCCATGCCTAGTGATAATGTTCACCATGCCTATGAACCCCTGAGTAGGTGGTTCGACTTGCACCTAGTTGACTTGGCCAACGTTGTTGCAAGGCGCCTCATGATTTGGCAAGGGGTTTTTATAAATCCTCATATTCTAATTATCGGGTGCCTATGGGTTGTGCAGTGCTACAAGCTCACCTTTGTCAATCATATTTTTCACCATGTGTTTAAAATTCTAGCACACCTCAATGTTATGGCCTTTTGTTTGATGAAAAATACAAAATAGATCTTCTTGGTACCCCTTTGGTTTAGGTCAATTGGAGTCTATCATATTGAATTCAGTTAATCTAATTGCTTTGGCCTCGCATAGCTGATGGAAAATTGACATCAATGATTCTGTCAATTATGTGAATTGGCGAGGTGAGCGTTGGTATTTGTTCTTGCCCTTATAATTGTTGTTGCACTTGTCATATTGCGCAGGAGGAGGTTGGGCCTGATAATTCTATTTTTTTGCCCCTTGTTCTCCCTCTGGAGATTCAACACCACTTGATTCACATGGTCCTGCTTGCCCTATTTTTGTGGTGCTCTTATTTTGTCCCTCTCTCATGTTCTTGAGCTTCAAGTTGCCTTCCTGCAACTTGATGCCCTAAATCACTTTGGCTTGTACCAAAGCCTCTTCGAATGTAGGATATTGTTGCAGCTATAGCAGTAACGAGATGTGCTTAAAACAATTCTTCATAAACATTCAGGTTAACTTTGTGGTAGGAAAATAGAATGGAAACTTTGCCATTAGTCTCCTCCATATCTTTTTGTATTGCTCTATTGGCTCGTCATCATGCTAAGCTAGTGTAGCTAGATCAAAAATATTAGTTTGTTTCTTGTTGTCAAAGGAATAGCATTCAATAAAGGCATTAGCTAATTGCTTGAAATTAGTTATACTATGTTTCTTTAGCTGATTGAACCACTCTCGGGCAGGACCAAAAAGTGTCATGATGAAAGTACATAACAACAATGCATCGTTGCTTGCTATCTAAAAACAAGCATCCAAAAAGCTCATGACATGTTCTTGTGCATCTTCATCACCCTTAAAATTTTCCAACCTAGGCATATCAAAATTCTCAAGGTAAGACGGAGTATGCATCGAAGGATCCAAAGGCTCATTATGGATTTTATCGAATGTCAAATTTTTAATAGTTGTGCCTTATCTCTCGATGGCTTTAATATTCTCGGCTAAGGCCTTATAGGCATCTGAAGATAGAAATTCCTCCTCCCTAAGTTAATGTGGAGGTGTCTTAGGAGGTACTATCTTCCTCGTACAAGATAGAGGGTGTTGCTCTTCCTCCTCCTCAGCTCAGGAGCTCTCAGGATATTCTTGCTTGTATTCATATCCTTCTGCTTCTTCATGCTACCTTTACCTCTGATTATCGAGTGGCGGTAGCTTCTCCTTCTATTCAACACTAGCATGAGTACGAGCATCTCTTTGCTCTTGATGCATATCAGCTTGAGACAAAGCCTTCCTATATACACACTCTCTATGCTCATCATGAGGATATAGGCCAACCCTAGCTAACCTATCCTCCTGCTCCATGTGTTCCTTCTAGGCAAGGATACACTCTTCATGCTGCATTGCTCATATAGCCTCTATCTAATGAGCCTCTGTGCTTGAATATTCTCATATTCAATGCACTGCCTCTCTAAGAGAGCATCCTCCAATTGATCTTGTAGGAGTTTGTGTTTATGTTTCGATACCAGTCGATGTGACCTATCGATCTAATCGGCCGTGGGAGGCCTCTAGTATCTTTTCTCTGTACGAGCAACCTTGTGGGTTCTATACCCATCATACTAATGTGTTGTGTCTTTGCATCTGTTTGTGAAGATGACATTGGCATCTTGCTATGTCCTATATTGTGAACCACCATGCGTATATAGTGGGTGTGTGACATGAGGGTGCTTAGAAGCCTCTCCATGTTCTCTAGTAGTCTTGACAACACTCACGCTATGCTCACTTGAGGCACGAGTGGGTGGAGCAGAAGGCTTATAGCCTAGCTGCTCTAAAATACTACCTAGACCCTCTAGCTACCTATATTGCCACTGCTCATGCATTGGTGTGCCATTATCTCCCACCTTTGATATATCAATGGTGATCTTGCATGGTGGACCATGCATAGGAGTATGGTTAGACCTATGCTCAGTAGAGAGCCTATCTGCATGCCCCTAAATGGGTTGATCTATAGTCCTTCTATACTTAGAAGGTGGAGGCATGTATCCTCATGTGGACTTAGTACATAGGGGTACCAACCTGGTCCTCTACACAATAAACTCTTTGGCCAATCTTGTGGATGTGCGTGCATTGTAGTCTTGATAATGGCTTTTGAGTGGAACACCCTCATACTAGAAGGCTTCATGTTCTATCCTATGCCTATAGGAGTGTACTAAAGCTCCTCTATCTAGGGTATGCTCTACAGGCTCCCCTCGTGTTGAGTTATCTCCTTTGATGCTTATCGAATGACGTTTGGTTCACTCATGTGGTTGAGGAATTAACATGTGCTATTGTGAATTGGTTAGGGGTTGGTCATTGATGTTAGGTTTAGATCTTTTTTGACCACCCCGTGTATCCACCATTGTGTACCTAGCATCTAGATGTATATTTTATTATTAAGCAAACAAGGTATACAATAATTATTATCTCATTTTAAATTTTGAAAGTGAGTCCTAAACTGTTTGATGTGTTTTCAAGATTTGTTGTATCAGTGTAGAAACTCTTATCGTGTTTTGCAAAACTTGTTGGATTTTATTTTTAGTTTAATGGCTTTCACTTGTACGCTCGCAAATTGACAACTTGGATATGAACTCCAAGTCATGTAATCCAACCTATAATGTGTGGTAATGAAGCCCACACACAGTTAGGGAGCACATGTCCTCCTAGATCCTCACTCATTTTCCCCCAATCAAAATTATACCCTTCGAAGAGAATACATACAAATTTTCTAGGGTATGAAAGGTTCTCGAATTTGGTATTGGTCTAGTATCCAAAAGGTTCATGATATTTGGGCCAACGGATGGAAGTTACGCCCACCGTCGTTGAACCCTACTAGTGGTTATATGTCAAGCCCAACTCACTAGAATTTAAGTGCCAAGTGGTGTGTGTGGTTCCTTTTAATGTACATAAAATAAATGCATCATATAGCATTCATGCTCATTTTCTAAATGTTATGCAAATGAAAGAACGTTTCAAATTTAGAAAATGTAAGCTATTCTAGATGCTCTTTGATACCATGCACATTACGATGATAATTGGCCACTAATTGGGCCTCACACATGCAAACCAATCACACAAATTCTATCAAGCACGCTGGATTCTAGGGTGGATTAAAATCAGAGATCCACTGTTCCTAGCAGTGCCTTTCTAATGACACAAAATATAAATGCAAACTAAGACCTAATTCATTTTTTTTTTCTTTTTTTTCTTTCTTAATTTCTTAATTGCATTCCAAATTTGACTTTCTATAAAAACACATAGATAGAAAAAATTATAGAGAGTGAGAAGTAGGGCCTACCTCAAGTCCTCATCCAAATGAGCTTTATCCCTCTACTGTCTACTGTGTCTTTTGGAAACCGTAGGTTTGGGTTACAATTCTAACTGTGGACCATGGGTTGAACCTACGGTTCAATTGTTGGCCCACAACTGGTAGCTGTGGTCTGTACCTGAAAGTCACAAAAACCAAAAACACACAGTCATATGCTATAATGTTATGCAAATGAAAGTGCATAAAGAATCCATTAATGTCCTATTTGATGCTTAACACAAAGAAACTATTCTAACCTAATTCTACTAGTAAAAAATTTTCTAAACTACAATTGAACCATAAAAATAGCTAAACTAAGCTAATTAACCGGACATAAATGAAAAAGGTAAGGCGGTGATACCTCTACTACAAACCGCAGCTCTGATGAGTAGTCTACACTGTAAATAATGGCTAAAAGCTATGGTTAGCAATCTGGTAGGTTTACCCTCAATTTCAATGGCAGTGGGCTTGACCTCCTTGTACAAATTGATGTTCAATCGGTGTATTCAGACTTATTTGGTGGTTGATTCACTATGAAAGGCCTTCGTTTGCTTGAATATATGCTTCTTGGCTCTCCTAGGCTCCTAGGGCATCCATAATGCAATTCATCATGAATCTTGGCAAGTAGGTAGGGGATAAGTGTAATAGCTCTCTCTTAGTATACTCGGTTGAGTGTACAATTCGATAGGGCTTCACTGCTCAAATATCCAATGCTCTCTCTGATAGTTTACCATAATTGTGAGGGCTACTTATAGGACTACCCAAGGGCTAGGGATGGCTTCATGTAGAAACCAATATCAATAAGGGGTGGTTAGGATAGTTGTATTTGAAGCTTCCATCCTCTAACCACCTTCTTCTAGATCATATGGTCATTCAAACCGATTTGGTTCGGATGAAGGCCAACTAAAATTCAGTTAAGACCGTAAGTTATAGCTATGGTCTAGACTATAAACTATAGGTCTCAGCCATGGTTCAACCTATAAACTATAGGTCTGGGCTATGATTTAGATTGATTAGGCCAAGGATCCCAAATTGAGTGGTTAGAACCACTACTCTATCTTGGAGTCTATCCAAGATCCTCCATATGGTCTTGTAGCATGTCCATATGAGTAGTAACCCTCGAAATGATGCGTTTTAGGTGTCTACAGTATGTGATATTTTTTTTTAGCATCTATAGGCTTTGCTCTTAGTGGAGTATCTAAGGAAGATACCCTCATCACACCTAGAATTAAACTTACCCAATTTTTTCTCTTCTTGTCTAATGTACCATTTACTTCCAAAATTTTTGAAGTACTTCATAGTAGATGGTATTCTATTCCAAATCTCATATGATTTTTTGTGATGATTTAATCTTATTTGAGCTCTATTTATGATAAAAAAAGTTGTACGCATTACCTATATCCAAAAACATTAGAAATATTAGACTCATTTAGCATAGCCCTAGCCATACCCTGAACAATTCTATTTTTCCTTTCAAGTACTCCATTCTATTGTGGATTTCTTGCTATTGAGTATTGTCTCTTGATTCCATATTGTTCATAGAATTCTGTAAATTCACCTGAAGTGAATTCACCTCCTCTATCTAATCTTAGATGCTTGATCTTTTTGCTTGTTTCATTTTCTACAAGTGTCTTGAATGCCTTGAACTTTTTAAATGCTTTTGATTTTTATTTTAAGAATGTTACTGAAGTCATTCTAGAAAAGTCATCAATAAATAACATGAAGTAATTATCACCTTGTAAACTCTTTTTCCTTGTAGGCCCACATATATCGATGTGAACTAGCTCCAAAAGCTTGGATGAAGAAAAAACCTTTCATTTGAAACTTGATCTTATTTGCTTACCATGATGGTATTGTGCAAAAATCATGCTTGGGGGTTTTTCTATTTTAGGAAAATATCTGATTGTCTATTTTTTGCTTATTTTTACTATGTTGTCAAAGTTCAGGTGACCCATTCTTCTATGCCATAACCAGATCTCATCCTCTTGTGATAAAAAGCATTTTTCTCCCTTAATTTTGCTCAACATGTAGAGATTTTTTGCAGTTCTACTGGCATCTGCAATAAACTTTCCTATCTTGGATTTCCTGATCTCACATCCATTTGGGTGAAATGTGAGTGTGTGCGCTTAATCACATATTTGAATTACACTTAGTATATTGTGCTTCAACCCTTCAACATGTAACACATTTTTTTCCCTTGATCTTCCATTATCCAAACTCAAAATCTCTTTTCCAATAATTTTGGCAGAAGCATTATCACCAAATTTCAATGTTCCTCCATTTATTTTATTAAGAGAAAGAAATTTGCTTTTATCACCTATCATATGGCTTGAACAACCACTATCAATGTACCACTAATTTACTTCATTTTGCACATGAAGAGTTGTTTTTACCAACATGGACTTTTTCTTCTCTTGTTCCTTTTTCTTTTTTCAAACTTTTGATGATATATCCTTTTGAACTATTTGACCTTCCTCCTTCTTGCTTGATTTAGGAAGTTCAAGAAACACTGTTCTACACCATTTAGATTTGTGCCCAAAATTATCACATTTATAACAAATGATATTGTCATCCATGAGAGGTGAAAATGAATTGAAATTTCTTTTGGTGAAACCATAATCATTCTTAGCATGGACCCTACAGTTTACAACTTTATGACCAAATTAATTGTATGAAAAATAATAACCATGGAAGAAATATTGAAACCTGTTTGATTGCCTTGGAGGATATGATCGCATGGTTATTTCATTATTGTTTCTAAGATTGAATTTGGTCGATGATGAATATTTTTTTTGTATGTGATGGTCCTTATTCCTTTATGGTGCATTATTTTCTTCCTCATTGATGCTTCCACTTTTCAACATATCATCATAGGTCTTGGATGCTTCTATTTATTTTGAGCTTGACTTCCCATTTTGTTTCTCTTGACCTTTTTCAAAATCAATTCCAGTATTCATAAATGTAGATCTCTGTGCTTTGATAATATCATCCAAGTTTTTTGATCTTTTCCTAAACTGATATATCTTATCATTAATTTTTTTAAGTCCCTTACTTAGAATGATAGCTTCATGTTCTAGTCTTTCACACTCTAGTTCTTTTGCCTTTAGTTGTTTAGCCATACCTTCCTTAATTTGCCTTATCTCTTAAATTTTAAATTTAAGGTCAATGAGCTCTTGTGTCAACTTTACCTTTGTCTTATCATCCTCTTGTACTTGGGCCTTCAATCTTAAGTTCTTCTTTCTAAAATTATTCAACTCTTCAAGAGCAACAACAAGTTCTTCCTTAATGTCAACCATAGATTCTTCTTCACTTTTTGAATATTTCTCTTCTTCTTGGTCTTTGACAATAGGAGCATCTTCTTTCGCTTCTATGACCATGTGTTTTCTTGTAATACATTCCTTAAAGGTATTTAGGCTTTCACGAAGGAACCCGCTCTGATACCAATTGAATAACACAAGATTATATTGAGAGGGGGGTGAAAAGTATAAGATAATTTTTTTTACTTTTCAATCCAAATTATAACAACAATAATATTAATGTAATAATTAAATAAATCATCACACATATGAGAGACATAGATTTTATGTGGAAAAACTCTTTCAAGAGAAAATCAAGAAAAAATATTGCTTATATATTTCTTTAATAAATTTCATGGGCACCAACCCATAGGAGACACTAATCCCCTATTACAATATTCATGGATACCAATCCATAAGAGACAAAATTCCCCTCTCAAGTTTGTGGATACCAATCCCATCTGTTGGTTCATGGGCACCAACCCATACGAGATACCAATCCCGTTTGATGGTTCATGGACACCAATCCACAGAAGATACCAATCCCCTTTATTCGCAAGTGTATCCCAAAATCTACTTAAGTCTTCTCTTAAAAATACTCACAAATCCTACACAAATCTGCTCACACAACCTACTCAAGTCTGCTCTCAAATCTGCTCACACAACCTACTCAATAATATGTTCACACAACCTGCTCAAGTCTGCTCCAAAACCTGCTCAAATATGCTCATACAACCTACTCAAGTCTGCTCTAAATCCTGCTCAAATATGCTCATCTACTCCCAAATATTGCATACATACAATGCTCATCTATTCCCAAAACAAAACATAACAATCCACAAATATCCCATGCTCATCTACTCCCAAATTCAATCAAAAACCAATGCACAATTTTTTCTCTCAAATGTGACATCTAATACTTGCACATTTACTCCCAATTTCAATCAAAAACCAATGCATAAATTTGCTCTTAAATCTGATCTATAACCCTTGCACATTTACTCCTAATTTTAATATAAGATAATGCACATCCAATAATTTCTTATACCCTCCACTATATGACAACATAAATATTTTCCTTAACACAACCACTTTGAGAAAGGAATTAAATCACCATACCTCTAAATATGCCTTAATGATGATTGTCTTATTTTGCAAGATCCTTCCAAACTTTTCTTGACAAAAATAAATTTTCTTTTGCTTGTCCCATAAAAATATGATTAGCAATTCTCTTTTTCCTTTCTTTATTAGATATCAAATCAACCACTTCTAAAAAAAACTTATAGAAAACATACACAATAAAGCTTAAAAATCACTGCTTATATCTCCCTTTTGAAACTCACAATATAAATATTTATTAATAACAAAAACCCTTTATATCTCCTTTTTATAACATGTAAAATAAAACTTTTAAAAATAACCTCATACCTTATAATTCCTTTTTATAGCATGCAAAAATTTATTTTAAAATAATCATTACACACATTATATCTCCCACTCAAAGTATACAAAATATAATCACGACACACCTTATATCTCTCACTCAATTAAATCAAATAAAATTGTTACCCTTACCTCACATAGCAAAAACCACCAAACGCGTGCAGAGGATATTCGATCTCTCGACTTCTTCCAACACAACACCCTAGCATAGGCTAGGTGACCAAACGAGCTACCTCGACGGGTGGAATAAAATTTTATAGCCTGAATTATTTAAACCCTTATTCGTTCTATCAACCAAAACAAAAAGTGTGCCATGAGGATTCAACCTTGCAACCTCGTGCTACACAATGCCTTAGTGTAAGCTCAACAACCGACTAGGCTAGCCACCCAAACAAGACTAAAGTCACAACATAAATATTGTAAATTGTCTTTTTCACTCGCTACCACCAAACCTGCTCTTCTCCTCCTCTTCTACCTATTGCTTGATTTTTGCATGAAGTAAAATCGAATTTTCCACAAAGCCAAAATGAATTTTATAGGATTTTAAATATGCATTTTATTTGTCACCCAAAGAGATCAACTGTGCATTTTATTTAGTGCCCAAGGAAGTCAGCCTTAGTATTTTAAGTATTTGAATTTTCAAACTTTGCATTGCCACTCTCAAGGAGGTCATCCAACCTTTTAACCTTTAACTATTAAAATTCTGAATTATATTTAAATCCTTTGATTTAAATATGACACCTCTGAAGATATCTTTGCCTTTATTAATATTTAGAACTCAACATTTCATCTTTGAAGATATTTACACCTTGAATACCATGCACCTTTGACATAAATGAAAACTCAATATTTCCAAAACTTGTCACTCTCTATGATACGCATTGATAGTTTATATCATGTTTAGGCCTGTGTGTACATACCCCCTTCTCTTAGATCAAGATAACCGGTTTCAAAGCACAAATATTTAGGTTTGTATAATGCCAATGAGTCTAAAAACATATGTAACTTTAAGATTAAAGAAAATGCTAGAATTGTGTTGAAGGTGGTGTACATGTTACTCTGCTAATGCTAAATACCAAATGCAGGAAAGAGTGCCCCTGAGGGAAATATTGGCAAGCAAAATTTAGAGGTTGTTTTTAATTCAAAAACTAAAAATAATCACTTTATCAAAGAATACCCAATTCAAATATAGAAAATATCAATTTTAAAGGCAAGAAATATCAATTTATAGGCCATGCTAATATAATAACCACTTATGATTGGCACTATTGTCTATTAAATGTAAATCAAAAGACTATGGATCCTTACCCAAGCATATAACTTGTATCTTATGTCTCAAACTCCATTCTATAAACTTATGTCAAAACATCAAGATAATTGATATACTAATGCATGTAATATAAATAAATAATTAATATTGATTTTTACTAAACTAATATGATTTAAGGAAAGACTTAAAATAATTTAAAGGAGAAAATATTCAAATAATATTACATTCACTTTGTGCATGGGAATTAAACAAGAGGCTAACCAAAGTTGAAGCACTCAAGCATCCATATTTCCAAGTCTTTTATTCACTTTTAAGTGTTTTATAACATCTAAATTTTTTTTGCTCTCTATGATATCTACTTGACATTTTATATTATGTTTAGGCCTGTGTTTAAATACCCCCTTCTCTTAGATCAAGAGAACTAGTTTCAAAGCACAACTGTTCAGGTTTGTATACTGCCAATGAGTCTCAAAAAACATGTAGCTGTAAGATTAAAGAAAATGGTATAATTATTTTGAAGGTGTACATGATACTCTACTAATGCTAAATACCAAATGCAAGAAATGTTTCCTCTAAGGGAAATATTGGCAAGAAGAATTTAGAGGTTGTTGTTAATTCAAATATTGAATATAATCACTTTGTCAAAGAGATATCCAATTGAAAGATAGGGAATATCAATTCAAAGATAGGGAATATCAATATGAGGCCATTTTAATAGAATAACCACTCATGGTTGGCACTATTGTCTATTAAAGGTAAATCCAAATACTATGGATCCTTACCTAAGCATACAACTTGTATCTTATGCCTCAACCTACAATCTATAAACTTATGTCAAAACATCAAGAAAATTGATAAACTAATGAATGTAATATAAATAAATAATAAGAAACTTTGATTTTTAGTAAAGTTATATGACTAAAGGAAATATTTAATATGATTTAAAGGAGCAAGATTCAAATAATTTTGCAATCACTTTGTGCATGGGATCCAAACAAGAGGCCAACCACAACTGAAGCACTCAAGCATCCATTTTTCTAGGTCTTTTATTCAATTTTAATTGTTTGATAACATCTAAATGTTTATCACTCTCTATGATATATACCTAAAGTTTGTATCATGTTTAGGCCTGTCTGTACACAATCCATTCTCTTAGATCAAGAGAACCAATTTCAAAGTACATACTCTTTAGATTTGTATAATGCCAATGAGTCTAAAAACACATGTAATTATAAGATTAAATAAAATGGTATAATGTGTTGAAGGTGGTGTACATGTTACTCTGCTAATGCTAAATAGAAAATGTAGGAAAGGGTTACCTTGAGGGAAATATTGACAAGCAAAATTTAGAGGTTGTTGCTAATTAAAAGATAGAAAATAATCAATTTACTAGATAGATACCTAATTCAAAGAAAAAAAATATCAATTTGAAGTCATGCTAATAGAATAAACACTCATGGTTGGCATTATTTTCTATTAAAGGCAAATCCAAAGACTATGGATCCTTACCTAAGCATACAATTTGTATCTTATGCCTCAACCTCTAATCTATAAACTTATGTCAAAAAATCAAGAAAATTGACATTCTAATGCATGTAATATAAATAAATAATGAGAAAATTTGATTTTTACTAAAGTGAGATGACTAAAGGAAATATTTAATATGATTTAAATAAGTAATATTCAAATAATTTTGTATTCACATTATGCACGGGATCAAAATAAGAGGCCAACTACAGCTAAAGCTCTCAAGCATCCATTTTTCTAGGTCTTTTATTTAGTTTTAAGTGTTTCATAACATCTAAATGTTTGTCATTATCTATAATATCTACCTGATAATTTGTATCATGTTTAGGTCTATGTGTACATAACCCATTCTCTTAGATCAAGAGAATAGGTTTTAAAACACAACTCTTCTGGTTTCTAAATGAAAATGGGTCTCAAAACACATGTAACTGTAAGATTGAAGAAAATGGTATAATTGTGTTGAATATGGTGTTAATTTTACTTTGCTAATGCTAAATACCAAATGTAGAAAAGGGTAACCCTGAGGGAAATATTGACATACCGAATTTAGAGGTTGTTTTTAATTCAAAGATAAAATAATCACTTTGTTGGAGAGATACCCAATTTAAAGATAGGAAATATCAATTCAAAGATAGGAAATATCAATTTGAGGCCATGCTAATAGAATAACCACTCATGGTTGGAACTATTATCTATTAAATTCAAATCCAAAGACTATGGATCCTTACCTAAGCATATAACGTGTATCTTATGCCTCAACCTCCAATCTATAAACTTATGTCAAAACATAAAGAAAATTGATATACTAATGCATGTAATATAAATAAATAACAAGCAACTTTGATTTTTAGTAAAGTGAGATGAATAAAGGAAAAATTTAATATGATTTAAAGGAGCAATATTCAAATAATTTTACATACACTTTGTGCATGAGATGCAAACAAGAGGTCAACCACAGCTGAAACACTCAAGCATCCATTTTTCTAGGTCTTTTATTCAATTATATTTTTTTGATAACATATTAATGCTTGTCACTATCTATGATATCTCCCTAATAGTTTATATCATTTTTAGGTATGTGTGTACATACCCCCTTCTCTTAGATCAAGAGAACCAGTTTCAAAGCACAAATCTTCAGGTTTGTATAATGCCAATGATTCTCAAAACACATGTAACTGTAAGATTAAATAAAATGGTATAATTTTGTTGAATATGGTGTACATGCTACCCTGATAATGCTAAATATCAAATGCAGGAAAGGGTACCCATGAGGGAAATATTGGCAAGAAAAATTTAAAGGTTGGTTACTAATTCAAAGACTATAAATAATCACTTTGTCAGAGAGATACCCAATTCAAAGATAGAAAATATAAATTCAAAGACAAAAAATATCAATTTGAGGCCATACTAATAGAATAACCACTAATTATTGGCACTATTATCTATTAAAGGTAAATACAAAGAATATGGATCCTTACCTAAACATACAACTTGTATCTTATGCCTTGACCTCCATTCTATAAGTTTATGTCAAAATATCAAGATAATTAATAAACTAATGCATGTAATATAATAAATAATAAAAAACATTATTTTTACTAAACTGATATGACTGAAGGAAAGACTTAATATGTTTTAAAGGAGCAAAATTCAAATAATTTTTATAGTAACTTTGTGCATGGGAATCAAACAAGAGGTCAACCAAATTTGAAGCACTCAAGCATCCATTTTTCTAGGTATTTTATTCAGTTTTAAGTGTTTTATAACATCTGAATGTGTATCTCTCTATGATATCTATATGATATTTTATATTATGTTTAGACTTGTGTGTACATACCCCCTTCTCTTAGATCAAGAGAACTAGTTTCAAAACACAACTCTTCAGGTTTGTATCATGCCAATGAATCTCAAAATACATGCAGTTATAATATTAAATATAATGGTATAATTATGTTGAAGGTGTACATGTTACTCTTCTAATGCTAAATATCAAATGTAGGAAAGGTTTCCCTTGATGAAAATATTGGCAAGAAGAATTAGAGCTTATTGTTAATTCAAATATAGGAAATAATCACTTTTCCAAAGAGATACCGAATTCAAAGTCAAGAAATATCAATTCAAAGATAGGAAATATTAATTTGAGGTTATGCTAATAGAATAATCACTCATGGTTGGCACTATTGTCTATTAAAGGTAAATCCAAAGACTATGGATCCTTATTTAAGCATACAACTTGTATCTTATGCCTCAACCTCAAATATATAAGCTTATGTCAAAACATGAAGAAAATTAATATACTAATACATGTAATATAAATAAATAATAAGAAACATTGATTTTTACTAAACTGATATGATTGAATGAAATATTTAATATGATTTAAAATATGAAAATTCAAATAATTTTGGATTCACTTTGTGCATGGGATCCAAACAGGAGTCCAACTATTGTTGAAGCACTAAAGGATCCTATGTTTTTGTCTTTTATTTAGTTTTAAGTGTTTGATAACATAGAAATATTTGTCATTATCTATGATATCTTATTGATAGTTTATTTCATGTTTAGGATTGTGTGTACATACCCCCTTCTCTTAGATCAAGAGAACCAATTTTAAAGCACAACTCTTCAAGATTATATAATGCCAATGAGTCTTAAAATATATGTAACTGTAATATTAAAGAAAATGGTATAATTGTGTTGATGTTGGTGTACATGTTACTCTTCTAATGCTAAATATAAAATGCACGAAAGGGTCCCCTTGAGGGAAATATTGACAAGCATAATTTAGATGTTGTTGCTAATTAAAATATAGGAAATAATCACTTTGTCATAGAGATACCCAATTAAAAGATAGGAAATATCAATTCAAAGATAGAAAATACAATTTTTTGCCATGATAATAGAATAACCACTCACGGTTGGCACTATTGTCTCTTAAAGGAAAATCCAAATACAATGGAACATTACCTAAGCATACAACTTGTAGATTATGCCTCAACCTTTAATCTCTAAACTTATGTGAAAAAAACAAGAAAATGGATATACTAATGCATGTAATATAAATAAATAATAAGAAAATTTGAATTTTACTAAAGTAATACGATTGAAGGAAAGATTTAATATGATTTAAAGGAGTAATATTCAAATAATTTTACAGTCACTTTGTGCACACGATTGAAACAAGAGGCCAAATACATTTGAAGCTATCAAACATCCATTTTTATAGGTCTTTTATTCAATTTTAAGTGTTTGATAAATTCTTAATGTTTGTCACCCTCTATGATATCTACCTGATATTTTTTATCATGTTTAGGCTTGTGTGTACACACACCCTTCCCTTAGATCAAGAGAACAATTTCAAAGCACAACTCTTTAGATTTGTGTAATGCCAATGAGTCTTCAAATACATATAACTAAGATTAATAAAAATAGTATAATTGTGTTCAATGTGTTGTACATGTTACTCTATTACAGCTAAATACCAAAATTTGGAAAGTGTGCCCTTGAGGGAAATATTGGTAAGTAGAATTTAGAGGTTGTTGCTAATTCAAATATAATAAATAATCACTTTTCCAAAGAGATACCAATTCAAATATAGGAAATATCAATTCAAAGATAGGAAATATCAATTTGAGGCCATGCTAATAGAATAACCACTCATGGTTGGCAATATTTTCTACTAAAGACAAATCCAAACACTGTGGATCCTTACCTGAGCATGCAACTTGCATATTATGCCTCAACCTCCAATCTATAAACTTATGTCAAAACATCAAGAAAATTGATATACTAATGTATATAATATAAATAAATAATAACCAACTTTGATTTACTAAAGTGAGATGACTAAAGGAAAGATTTAATATGATTTAAGGGAGCAATATTAAAATAATTTTCCAATCACTTTGAGCATGGGATCCAAACAAGAGGCCAACCGCAGCTGAAGCACTCAATCATCCATTTTTTTTGGTATTTTATTCAGTTCTAAGTGTTTGATAACATCTAATTTTTTATCACTCTGTGATATCTACCTAATAGTTTATATCATATTTAGGCTTATGTGTACATACCCCCTTCTCTTAGATCAATAGAACTAGTTTCAAAGCACAAATATTTAGGTTTGTATAATTCCAATTGGTCTCAAAACACATGTAACTATAAGATTAAGGAAAGGGTGCCCTAGAGGGAAAGATTGGTAAGAAGAATTTAAATGTGGTTGCTAATTCAAAGACAAGAAATAATAACTTTCTCATAGAGATACCCAATTCAAAGACATGAAATATCAATTCAAATATAGGAAATAACAATTTGAGACCATGCTAATATAATAACCACTCATTTTTTGCACTATTTTCTATTAAAGGTAAATCCAAACACTATGGATACTTACCTAAGCATGCAACTTGTATCTTATGCCTCAACCTACAAACTATAAACTTATGTCAAAACATCAAGAAAATTGATATACTAATGCATTTAATATAAATAAATAATAATAAATTTTGACTTTTACTAAAGTGAGATGACTAAATGAAAGATTTAATATAATTTAAAGGAGAAATATTCAGATAATTTTATAGTCACTTTGAGAATGGGATCCAAAAAAGAGTCCAACCACAACTGAAGCACTCAAGCATCCATTTTTCCAGGTCTTTTATTCAGTTTTAAGTGTTTAAAAACATCTAAATTTTTATCCCTCTTTATGATATCTACCATATAGTTTATATCATGTTTAGGCCTATGTGTACATACCCCCTTCTCTTAGATCAAGGGAACTAGTTTCAATGCACAACTCTTTAGGTTTGTATAATTCCAATGAGTCTCAAAACACATGTAACTATAAGATTAAAGAAAATGGTATAATTATTTTGAAGGTGGTGTACATGTTACTCTGCTAATGCTAAATAACAAATGCAAGGAATGGTTCCCTTGAGAAAAATATTGAAAAGTAGAAATTAGAGTTTGTTGCTAGTTCAAAGATAGGAAATAATCACTTTGTCAGAGAGATACCTATTTCAAAGATAGGAAATATGAATTTGAGGTCATGCTAATAGAATAACCACTCATTGTTGGCACTATTGCCTATTAAAGGTAAATCCAAATATTGTGTATCCTTACCTAAGCATACAAGTTGTATCTTATGCCTCAACCTCCAATATATAAAATTATGTCAAAATATCAAGAAAATTGATAAACTAATGCATGTAATATATATAAAATAATAAGAAACTTTAACTTTTACTAAGATGATATGACTAAAGAAAATATTTAATATGATTTAAAGGAGCAATATTCAAATAATTTTACAGTCACATTGTGTATGGGATCCAAACAAGAGGCCAACCACAACTAAAGCACTCAAGCATCCATTTTTTAAGGTATTTTATTCAATTTTAATTGTTTAATAACATCTAAATATTTGTCACTATCTATGATATGTACATGATAGTTTGTATTATGTTTATGAATGTATGTACACAACATCTTCTCTTAGATCAAGAGAACCAATTTTAAATCACAACTCTTCAAGCTTGTATAATGCCAATGAGTCTTAAAACACATGTAACTATAAGATTAAATAAAATAGTATAATGTGTTGAAGGTGGTGTACATGTTACTCTACTAATGCTAAATAGAAAATTCAGGAAAGGGTTCCCTTGAGGGAAATATTGGAAAACAAAATTTAGAGGTTGTTGCTAATTCATATATAGGAAATAATCGCTTTGCTAGAGAGATACCCAATTCAAAGACAAAAAATATCAATTCAAAGGCAAGAAATATCAATTTGAAGTTGTGCTAATATAATAACCACTAATGGTTGGAATTATTGTCTATTAAAGGTAAATACAAAGACTATGGATCCTTACCTAAGCATACAATTTGTATCTTATGCCTCAACCTCCAATCTATAAACTTATGTCAAAACATCAATAAAATTGACATACTAATGCATGTAATATAAATAAATAATGAGCAACTTTGATTTTTACTAAAGTGAGATGATTGAAGCAAATATTTAATGTTATTTAAATAAGTAAGATTCAAATAATTTTTCAGTCACATTGTACATGGGATCCAAACAAGAGGCCAACCACAGTTGAAGCTCTCAAGTATCCATTTTTCTAGGTCTTTTATTTAGTTTTATGTGTTTGATAACATATAAATGTTTGGCACTCTTTATGATATCTACCTCACAATTTGTATCATATTTAGGTATGTGTGTACATAACCCCTTCTCTTAGATCAAGAGAAAATATTTTAAAACACAACTCTTTAAGTTTGTATAATGCAAATGAGTCTCAAAACACATGTAACTATAATATTGAAAAAAATGGTATAATTATGTTGAAGATGGTGTACATGTTACTATGCTAATGCTAAATATCAAATGTAGGAAAGGGTACCCTTGAGGGAAATATTGGCAAGAAAAATTTAGAGGTTGTTGTTAATTCAAAGACTAAAAATAATGACTTTACAGGAGAGATACCCAATTCAAAGATAGAAAATATCAATTCAGAGACAAAAAATATTAATTTGATGCCATGCTAATAGAATAACCACTCATGATTGGCACTATTGTCTATTAAAGCCAAATCCAAAGACTTTGGATCCTTACCTAAGCATACAACTTGTATCTTATGCCTCAACCTCCATTCTATAAACTTATGTCAAAATATCAAGATAATTTATATAATAATCCATGTAATATAAATAAATAATAAAAAACATTGATTTTTACTAAACAGATATGATTGAAGGAAAGACTTAACGTGTTTAAAAGAGCAAAATTCAAATAATTTTATAGTCACTTTGTGCATGGGAATTAAACAAGAGACCAACCAAATCTGAAGCACTCAAGCATCCATTTTTCTAGGTATTTTATTTAGATTTAAGTATTTTATAACATCTAAATTTTTATATCTCTCTATGATATCTACCTCATATTTTGTATTATGTTTAGGCTTTTGTCTACACACCCCCTTCTCTTAGATCAAGAGAACCAGTTTCAAAGAACAACTCTTCAGGTTTGTATCATGCCAATGAGTCAAAACACATATAGTTGTAATATTAAATAAAATGGTATAACTATGTTGAATGTGTACATGTTACTCTACTAATGCTAAATACCAAATGCAGGAAAGGTTTCCCTTGAGGTAAATATTGGAAAGAAGAATTAGAGCTTATTGTTAATTCAAAGATAGGAAATAATCACTTTACCGAAGATATACCCAATTCAAAGTTAATAAATATCAATTCAAAGATAGGAAATATTAATTGGAGGTCATTCTAATAGAATAACCACTCATGGTTGGCACTATTATCTATTATAGGTAAATCCAAAGACTGTGGATCCTTATTTAAGAATACAACTTGTATCTTATGCCTCAATCTCAAATATATAAACTTATGTCAAAACATGAAGAAAATTGATATACTAATACATGTAATATAAATAAATAATAAGAAACATTGATTTTTACTAAACTGAGATGATTGAAGGAAAATTTTAATATGATTTAAAAGTGCAAGATTCAAATAATTTTGCAGTCACTTTGTGCATGGGATCAAAACAGGAGGTCAACTACTGTTGAAGCACTGAAGGATCCTATTTTTCTAGGTGTTTTATTCAGTTTTAAGTGTTTTATAACATCTAAATGTTTATCACTCTATATGATATCTTCTTGAGAGTTTGTATTATGTTTAGTCCTGTGTGTACATACCCCCTTCTTTTAGATCAAGAGAACCAATTTTAAAGCACAACTCTTCAAGCTTGTATAATGCCAATGAGTCTTAAAATACATGTAACTGTAAGATTAAAGAAAATTGTATAATTGTGTTGAAGGTGGTGTACATGTTACTATTCTAATATTAAAAAGCAAATGCATGAAAGGATTCCCTCGAGGGAAATATTTACAAGCATAATTTAGAGGTTGTTGCTAATTCAAAGATAACAAATAATAACTTTGCTAGAGAGATACCCAATTCAAATATAGGAAATATCAATTTGAGGTCATGCTAATAAAATAACCACTCATGCTTGGAACTATTATCTATTAAAATCAAATACAAATACTGTGGATCCTTACCTAAGCATACAACTTGTATAATATGCCTCAACCTCCAATCTATAAACTTATGTGAAAACATCAAGAAAATTGATATACTAATGCATGTAATATAAATAAATAACAAGCAACTTTGTTTTTTAGTAAAGTGAGATGAGTAAAGGAAATATTTAATATGATTTAAAGGAGCAAAAATTATACGTCACTTTGCGTACATGATTGAAAAAATAAGCCAACTACAATTGAAGCTCTCAGGCATCCATTTTTGCATGTCTTTTATTCAATTTTAAGTGTTTGATAAATTCTCAATGTTTGTCACCCTTTATGATATCTACCTAATAGTTTTTATCATGTTTAGGATTATGTGTACATAAACCCTTCTCTTATATCAAGAGAACAATTTTAAAGCACAATTCTTTAGATTTTTATAATGCCAATGAGTCTCAAAATACATATAACTAAGATTAATGAAAATAGTATAATTGTGTTTAAGGTGTTGTACATGTTACTCTATTACTGCTAAATACCAAATGTTGGAAAGTGTACCCCTGAAAAGATTAACATGCAGAATTTAGAGGTTGCTACTAATTCAAAGATAACAAATAATCACTTTTCCAGAGAGATACCTAATCCAAAGATAGTAAATATCTTCATGGTTGGAAATATTTCTAATAATGTCAAATCCAAAGACTGTGGATCCTTACCTAAGCATGCAACTTGTATCTTATGCCTCAATCTCCAATCTATAAACTTATGTCAAAACATCAAGAAAATTGATATATTAATGTATTTAATATAATTAAATAATAAGCAACTTTGATTTTTACTAAAGTGATATGACTGAAGGAAAGATTTAATAAGATTTAAAGGAGCAAGATTCAAATAATTTTATAGTCACTTTGAGCATAGGATCCAAACAAGAAGCCAACCGCAACTGAAGCACTCAAGAATCCATTTTTCTAGGTCTTTTATTTAGTTTTAAGTGTTTGATAACATCTAAATGTTTGTCACTCTAATATCTACCTGATAGTTTATATCATATTTAGGCCTATATGTACATACCCCCTTCTCTTAGATCAAGAGAACTAGTTTCAAAGCACAACTCTTTAGGTTTTTATAATTCCAGTGAGTCTCAAAACACATGTAACTATAATATTAAGGAAAGTGTACCCTTGAGGGAAATATTGGAAAGCATAATTTAGAGGTGGTTATTAATTCAAAGATAACAAATAATCACTTTGCTAGAGATATACCCAATTCAAAGATAGTAAATATCGATTTGAGACCATGCTAATAGAATAACCACTCATGGTTGGCAATATTTTCTATTAAAGGTAAATCTAAAGACTATGGATCCTTATCTAAACATACAACTTGTATCTTATGCCTCAACCTCCAATCTATAAAATTATGTCAAAACATCAAGAAAATTTATATACTAATATATTTAATATAAATAAATAATAAGCAACTTTAATTTTTACTAAAGTGATATGAATGAAGGAAATATTTAATATTATTTAAAGGAGCAATATTCAAATAATTTTGCAAGAACTTTGAGCATGAGATCCAAACAAGAGGCCAACCATAGATGAAGCACTCAAGAATCCATTTTTTCATGTATTTTATTCTGTTTTAAGTGTTTGATAACATCTAAATGTTTATCACTCTATGATATCTACCTGATAGTTTATATCATCTTTAGTCCTATGTGTACATACCCATTTCTCTTAGATCAAGAGAACTAGTTTCAAAGCACAACTTTTTAGGTTTGTATAATTCCAATGAGCCTCAAAACACATGTAACTATAAGATGAAGGAAAGGGTGCCCTAGAGAGAAATAGTGGTAAGAAGAATTTAAAGGTGGTTGATAATTAAAAGACAAGAAATAATCACTTTCTTAGAGAGATACCCAATTAAAAGACAAGAAATATCAATTCAAATATAGGAAATAACAATTTGAGACAATGCTAATATAATAACCACTCATGGTTGGCACTTTTGTATATTAAAGGTAAATCCAAAGACTATGGATACTTACCTAAGAATGCAACTTGTATCTTATGCCTCAACCTCCAAACTATAAACTTATGTCAAAACATCAAGAAAACTAATATACTAATACATTTAATATAACTAAATAATAATCAGCTTTTATTTTTACTAAATTGAGATGACTAAAGGAAAGATTTAATATGATTTAAAGGAGCAAGATTCAAATAATTTTATAGTCACTTTGAGCATGGGATCGGAACAAGAGTCCACCCACAACTAAAGCACTCAAGCATCCATTTTTTAGGTCTTTTATTTAGTTTTAAGTGTTTGATAACATCTAAATATTTGTCACTCTTTATGATATCTACCTGATAGTTTATATCATGTTTAGGCCTATGTGTACATACCCCCTTCTCTTAGATCAAGGGAACTAGTTCCAAAGCACAACTCTTTAGGTTTGTATAATTACAATGAGTCTCAAAACATTTGTAACTATATGATTAAATAAAATGGTACAATTGTGTTTAAGGTGGTGTACATGTTACTCTACTAAAGCTAAATATCAAATGCAAGGATGGTTCCCTTGAGGAAAATATTGAAAAGTAGAAATTAGAGGTTTTTGCTAGTTCAAATATAGGAAATAATCACTTTGTTAGAGAGATACCTAATTCAAAGATAGAAAATATGATTTTGAGGCCATGCTAATAGAATAACCACTCATGGTTTGCACTATTATCTATCAAAGGTAAATCCAAATACTATGGATCCTTACCTAAGAATACAAATTTTATCCTATGCCTCAACCTCCAATACATAAACTTATGTCAAAAAATCAAGAAAATTGATATACTAATGCATGTAATATATATAAATAATAAGAAACTTTGATTGTTACTAAGGTGAGATGACTGAAGTATTTAAGATGGTTTTAAGGATCAATATTGAAATATTTTTTTAGTCACTTTGTGCATGGGATCCAAACAAGATACCGATCATAATTGAAGCACTGAAACATCCATTTTTTCTAGGATATTTTATAGTTTTAAGTGTTTGATAACATCTAAATATTTGTCACTCTCTATGATATCTACCTGATAGTTTGTATCAATTCAAATATAGGAAATATCAATTTGAGGTCATGCTAATATAATAACCACTCATGGTTGGAACTATTGTCTATTAAAGGCAAACACAAAGACTATGGATCCTTCCCTAAGCATACAACTTGTATCTTATGCCTCAACCTCCAATATATAAACTTATGTTAAAACATCAATAAAATTGATATACTAATGCATGTAATATAAATAAATAATAAGAAACTTTAATTTTTTACCAAAGTGATATGACTCAAGGAAATATTTAATATGATTTAAAGGAGCAAGATTCAAATAATTTTATGGTCACTTTGTGCATGGTATCCAAAAAAGAGGTAAACTGCATCTAAAGCACTCAAGCATCCATTTTTCAGGTATTTTATTAAATTTTATGTGTTTGATAACATATAAATGTTTGTCACTCTCTATGATATCTACCTAAAATTTTGTATCATGTTTAGGCCTATGTCTATATACCCACTTCTCTTAGATCAAGAAAACTAGTTTTAAAGCACAACTCTTTAGGTTTGTATAATGCTAATGAGTCTCAAAACCCATGTAAGTGTAAGATTAAAGAAAATGGTATAATTGTGTTTAAGGTGGTTTACATGTTACTATACTAATGCTAAATACCAAATTTAGGAAAGGGTACCCATGAGGAAAATATTTAAAAGCAAAATCTAGAGGTTGTTGCTAATTCAAATATAGGAAATAATCACTTTGTTTGAGAGATACCCAATTCAAAGAAAAGAAATATAAATTCAAATATAGAAAATATCAATTTGAGGCCATGCTAATAGAATAATCACTCGTGGTTTGCACTATTTTCTATTAAAGGCAAATCCAAATACTACTAATGCTTACCTAAGCATACAACTTGTATCTTATGCCTCAACCTCCAATCTATAAACTTATGTCAAAACATCAAGAAAATTGATATACTAATACATGTAATATAAATAAATAATAAGAAAATTTTATTTTTTCGAAAGTTACATAACAAAAGGAAATAGTTAGTATGATTTAAAGGAGCAATATTGAAATACTTTTACAGTCACTTTGTGGATGAGATCCAAACAAGAGGCCAACAACAGTTGAAGCACTCAAGCATCTAAATGTTTGTCACTCTCTTTGATATCTACCTTGACATTTGGTATGATGTTTAAGCCTGTGTGTACATACCCCCTTCTCTTATATCAAGAGAACCAGTTTCAGGGCACAACTCTTTAGGTTTGTATATTGTCAATGAGTCTCAAATCAAATATAATTGTAAAATTAAAGAAAATGGTATAATTGTGTTGAATGTGGTTTACATGTTACTCTATTACAAATAAATGCCAAATGTAGGAAAGGGTACCCTTGAGGGAAATATTGGCAAGAACAATTTAGAGGTTGTTGCTAATTCAAAGATAACAAATAATCACTTTGCGAGAGAGATACAAAATTCAAAGATAGTCTATTGTCTATTAAAGGTAAATCCAAAGACTATGAATCCTTACCTAAGCATACAACTTGTATCTTATGCCTCAATATCCAATCTATAAAATTATGTTAAAACATCAAGAAAATTGATATACTAATACATGTAATATATATAAATAATAATCAAAACTGATTTTTACTAAAGTGAGATGATTGAAGGAAAGATTTAATATTATTTAAATAATTTTGTAGTCACTTTGTGCATGGGATATAAAAAAGAGGTTAACCACGGTTTAAGTACTCAACCATCCATTTTTCTAGGTATTTTATTCAGTTTTATGTATTTGATAATGTATAAATGCTTTTCACTCTCTACGATATCTCCCTAATAATTTATATCATGTTTAAAATTGTGTGTACATACCCCTTTCTCTTAGATAAATAAAACCAATTTCAAAGCACAACTCTTTAGGTTTATATAATATGAATGAGTCTCAAAACACATGTAACTGTATGATTAAAGAAAATGGTATAATTGTGTTGAAGGTGGTGTACATGTTACTTTGCTAATGATAAATACCAATGGAGGAAAGGGTGCCTTTTAGAGAAATATTGGCAAGCAGAATGTAGAGGTTTTTGCTAATTCATATACTAAAAATAATCACTTTGTTGGAGAGATACCCAATTCAAAGATAGAAAATACTAATTCAAATACAATAAATATCAATTTGAGGCCATTCTAACAGAATAACCACTCATGATTGGCACTATTGTCTATTAAAGGTAAAACCAAATACTATGGATCCTTACCTAAGCATACAACTTATATATTATGACTCAACCTCCATTCTATAAACTTACATCAAAATATCAAGATAATTGATATACTAATGCATGTAATATAAATAAATAATAAATAACATTGATTTTTACTAAAATAATATGACTGAAGTAAAGACTTAATATGATTTAAAGGAGTGAGATTCAAATAATTTTGTAGTCACTTTGTGCATGGAAATTAAACAAGAGGACAACAAAAGTGGAAGCACTCAATCATCCATTTTTCTTGTTCTTTTATTTAGTTTTAAGTGTTTGATAACATCTAAATGTTTTCACTCTCTATTATATCTACATGATATTTTACATTATGTTTAGGCCTGTGCATACATACCCCTTCTCTTAGATCAAGAGAACCAATTTCAAAGGACAACGCTTTAGGTTTTTTGTTAGGATCCTCCTAACGTAACTCTTAATCATATTATATATTATATTGTATTATAAAGGGACACATCCCTTCACCATTCACACCTTTTATATAGATGTAAATAGGAAAAGGAGGATGCTCCAAAGAACATCGGAGAACATTAATTTATTATATTGTGGGTTTCTGCCTTTCAATACAAACTGTGATTCTATTCAAACAACGATTATTTTCTGTATTCAATTCATATTTCAAGTTGCAGGTTCATAAAAACTGGATCAGAGCTAAAAAGACCTAAAATTTTTTCCCCACCCCGCTCTAGTTACTGATAGGCCATTACTCGACAACATTTTCTTTTCAGCACACATTCTAACCATTACTGATGAAACTGTTACATAGTAGGTCACAGTCACCAACAGAGGTAGCATATAGAATTTTTTGGACAGCATCATGCATTATCAGAGATAGAAAACCCCAACAACGAGTACAGGTGAGGAAAATATCATTCGGTGTGAACAAAGAGCAACAAGTACGCAAAATTAAACACGGTGGAGACAGACAATTTTTTTTGATAAAATTAATTTTTGCATATTCAAATCACTTATAAACCAACCACACCCTAAATGGCCGAGGGAAGACGATATCAAGACACAACTAAGGAGATTGTGAAGGAGGTTTCAAAAGAATTACGAAAGAACTCTCATAGTTTTCCAAGGAAATGAGAGACATGATGTAAGGAATGGCATTTTGGAAGGACAATTTAGAAGATAAAATTGCTACCAAAATAGCAGACCTAACCATAAACATCACCAACTCAAATACAAATATATCCACTAAATTTTATGGTACAACCCATTCCATGGACTTAGTACAACAAAATTTGTTGCTCATGCAAAATGGACAACAGAACACTACGCCACCATAACAAACATTAATAGGGGGACCACATACATCAATCCTTCCCCATACCACAAAACTAGATTTTCCAAAATTTGATGGAGGCGACCCCACAAATTGGATATATAGGGCAGACCAATATTTTACCTTATATCAAATTCTAGAGATTCAAAAAGTTTGTATCACATCATTTCACTTGGAACAAATTGCTACCCAGTGGTATCAATGGTATGAGAAAATAAAAGGTCCACCCACATGGAATGAATTCACAAAAAACTTAATGTTGTGATTTGGCCCCACTAAATTTGAAGACTTCATAGGAGCCCTCACTAAACTACGGTAAACCTCCACCGTAAGGGAATACCAAGCACAATTTGAGAAATTGGCGAACCTTACAATAGGACTAGATGCATCATTCTTCCAAATTTGCTTCATTAGTGGCCTAAAAGAAGACATTAGAATGGAGGTAAAAATACAAAATCCTATCGATATGATGCATGTAGTGGCATTATCACAAATGATAGAAGAGAATAACAATAACCAAAGGCGAATAGGAAGAGTTTTTTAAGGAAAAACAACAAATACCTAAACTAGCCAAAAACTGAATAAGGTCATGCCAATTAAACGAATTAACCAAGAAGAGCTAAAATAAAGACGAGAAAAGGGACTATGTTTCCACTACGATGAAAATTTTACCCCCAACCACAAATGCATCTCACCGAAATTATATATTTTGGACACTGTTGATTGCACTCCCAAAGAGGAGGATGAAATAGAAGTGGAATTAATAACTGAGGTTGCAGAAGAAACCCAAGAAGATAAAACAAAAATTTCCTTTAACGCATTAGCAAGATACTCGATTCCACAAACAATGAAGGTAAAAGGGTATTTTAAGAAAAAAAACCCTATTGTGCTCTTAGAATCAGGTAGCAGTCACAATTTTATAAACTCCAGTTTGGCCAAACAAGATAATTGGCTTATATATCCCTGCAATAACTTTGAAGTCATGATTGGCAATGGAGGAAAAATTGCATGTAAAGGCAAATGCAGGAATATCAAACTCGTGATGGGGGAATATAACATGAAAGAATAAATGTATGTACTACCATTAGGAGGATGTGATATTATTTTGGGAGTACAATTGCTACGAACTCTTGGAAAAATTCAATGGGAATTTGAAGAGTTATGGATGCAATTTATACAAAACAACCAAACATACACAATTCAAGGTTTAAAAACAGGCCCCACACAAATTGTAAGTTCCCATAGAATGGAAAAGACTCTTCTAAAAGGAGGAAGAGGTATGGTTGCTAATTTAGGAGCATCCAATAGCACCTGATGCAGAAGCATCCAGTGGTAGGAGGGTCACTTCTGAAAAATTGGCTAAGGAAGCTATCACGATTTCGTGACATGTCATGAAATCGTGACCAAAATAGGAGAGAGATGAGGAGGAGGAAAACTGTCATGATATCACGACAGAAAAAGTGTCGTGATATCGCGACACAAAGTGGGAGAGAAGCCAGCAGGGAAAAACTATCGCGATATCACGACAAAAAAAGTGTCGCGATATCGCGACACAAAGAGGAGAGAGAAGTAGCGGACGGAAGATGTTGCGATATCGTGAAATGTCACATTATCGTGACCCGTAGATGAAAGAAGGAAGCAAGGAGGAAAGATGTCATGATTTCATGACATGTCATAGTTTTGCAACCCATAGAGGAGAGAGATGGCACAGACGAGGAGATGTCACGATTTCGTGACATGTCACAGTTTCGTGACCAGAAGGCAAGTGAAGAAGCCAACGGAGGAAGATGTCATGATTTCATGACATGTCATAGTTTCGCGTCCTACAAAGGAGAGTGAAAGCACAAAAGAGAGGATGTCATGATTTTGCGACATGTCACAGTTTTGTGACCCGCAAAGGAGAGAGAAGGCGCAGTGGAGAAGATGTCACGATTTCGTGACATGTCGCATTTTTGCGACCAGAAGGCAAAGAAGAAGCCAATGGAGGAAGATGTCGCAATTTCATGACATGTCGCATTTTCGTGACATGTCGCATTTTTGCGACTAGAAAGCGAAGGAGGATCCAGAGGAGGAAGATGTCACGATTTTGTGACATGTCGCATTTTCACAACCAAGAGGTGAGCGAAGGAGCCGAAGGAGAAGATGTCATGATTTTGCGACATGTCGCATTTTTGTGACCCAAAGAAGCGAGAGGAAGCAGAGAGGAAAAGATGTCGCGATTTCGTGACATGTCGCATTTTTGTGGCTAGAAGAGAAGAGAAAGTGGATGAAGAGAAAAGTGTCACGATATCACGACACATTGTGATTTCACGACCCGAAGAGAAAGGAGAGAGCAAGGAAACCAAAATTTCATGATATCGCAATCGACAGAGAAGAAGATGAACCTGAGGGTGAATATGTCACGATATCACGACATGCAAAATTTTTGGGAAGCCATTGCAGAATGAGTTCATTGAACGACACCTGGCAGCACTGGATAACACATGGCACCAAGGTGTAGTGAAAGCAGGTGAAGATGAAGAGTCATACAGAGTAATGCAACAGTAAACAAAAGTCGATCCGGCAATTTTAGAAACTGTTATAGCGTGACAGTTAACAAAAGTCGGTGTGGCAGTTCAAGGTCCGTTACAACGGTTACAGGGGGCCGTTCCAGCGGTTACAAGAACCGTTTCAGAGGATATCATGGAGTGGTGGTTACATGGAACGCCATAAGATGAATATCAAAAAGCTATAAAAATGCAGACATAAGGCATGTAGAGGGGTTGGAGAACAACGAGAGGCAGGGTTACAGATGTGATAACTAGAGGGCCATTTTGGCCCTGTTGTGTTGTTCTTCCTTCCAAAAAAGCTTGAGTTCCTGGGTAGTGTAGACAGATTCATCGAACATGAGGTAGTTTGCACCAGGAACAGAGTAAGCTTGGATCCATAGGCATGTAGCAGATTCGTCGAATGTGAGGCAGTTGCACCAGGGTCCGTGGAGTGAGAAAGCTGTGAAAGTCGAAGAGCTACAGATCAGATTGAAGTTTTTGATTCAGAGGGTTGGGTCCTCTATAAAAACCCAGGCATGTAATAGGAGAGTGGTGGTGCACTAGAGATTGCATTAGAGCATAGAAGACTAAGCCTGTGGGCTAGTTCTGTAAATCAGTCTACGGACTGTTGCTGTAATTTAATTTGAAAATTATTGAATGAAATTGGATTTTTTTTAGTTTTTGCAGTTTGCAATTTTTTGGCCCCCCATCAAGTGGTATCAGAGTTAGAAGATTCTGAGAGTGTAAGCAGAACGTCGAACGTGAGGCAGCTTGCACCAGGATCTGTGGAAGAATGGTGAGAAGACAGAGAGAGTGGGTTGATCAAAAAGAGTTGAGTCCCTGTGCGACAGAATAGTGCAAAAGTGAAGGTCACTTCTCCATCAACCCCGGGTGTCTAATGCAGGAGCATCCAGTAGCACCTGATGCAGAAGCATCCAGTGGCAGGAGGGCCACTTCTAAAAAATTGGCTAAGGAAGGAAGCTGTCGTGATTTCGCGACATGTCATGAAATCGCGACCAAAAGAGGAGAGAGATGAGGAGGAAAATTGTCGCGATATCATGACAGAAAAAGTGTCACGATATCGCGACACAAAGTGGGAGAGAAGCCAGCAGGGAAAAACTGTCGCGATATCGTGATAGAAAAAGTGTCGCGATATCGCAACACAAAGAGGAGAGAGAAGTAGCGGATGAAATATGTCACGATATCGCGACATGTTGCGTTATCACGACCCACAGATGAAAGAAGAAAGCAAGGAGAAAATATGTTACAATTTCATGACATGTCGTAGTTTCGCAACCCGCAGAGGAGAGAGATGGCGTAGACGAGGAGATGTCACGATTTCACGACATGTCATAGTTTTGTGACCAGAAGGCAAGTGAAGAAGCCAGTGGAGGAAGATGTCACGATTTTGTGACATGTCGTAGTTTCACGACCTGCAGAGGAGAGTGAAAGCGCAAAAGAGAGGATGTCACGATTTCATGACATGTTGTAGTTTCATGACCCGTAGAGGAGAGAGAAGGTGTAGTGGAGAATATTTCATGATTTCATGACATGTCGCATTTTTGTGACCAGAAGGCGAAGAAGAAGCCAAGGGAGGAAGATGTCATGATTTCGTGACATGTCGCATTTTCATGACCAGAAAGCGAAGGAGGATCCAGAGGAGGAAGATGTCACGATTTCGTGACATGTCACATTTTCACGACCAAGAGGCAAGTGAAGGAGCCGAAGGAGAAGATGTCATGATTTTGCGACATGTCGCATTTTCATGACCCGAAGAAGCGAGAGGAAGCAAAGAGGAAAAGATGTCATGATTTTGTGACATGTCACATTTTTGCGGCTAGAAGAGAAGAGAAAGTGGGTGAAGAGAAAAGTGTCGCGATATCATGACACGTCATGATTTTGTGACCCAAAGAGAAAGGAGAGAGCAAGGAAGCTAAAATGTCATGATATCGTGACATGTCATGATATCACGATCGACAGAGAAGAGGATGAACCTAAGGGAGAAGATGTCATGATATCGCGACATGCAACATTTTTGGGAAGCCGTTGCAAAATGAGTTCATTGAACGACATGTGGCAGCACTGGACAACACGTGGCACCAAGGTGCAGTGAAAGTAGGTGAAGACAAAGAGTCGTGCGGAGTAATGTGATAGTAAACAAAAGTCAATCTAGCAGTTTCAAAAACCGTTACAGCATGACAGTTAATGGAAGTCGGTGCGGTAGTTCAAGGTCCGTTACAGCGGTTACAGGGGGCCATTCCAGCGGTTACAAGAACCGTTTTAGAGGAGATCATGGAGTGGTGGTTACATGGAATGCCATAAGATGAATATCAAAAAGCTATAAAAAGGTAGACAGAAGGCGTGCAGAAGGGTTGGAGAACGACGAGAGGCAGGGTTATAGATGCGATAACTAGAGGGCCGTTCTGGCCCTGCTGCGTTGTTCTTCCTTCCAAAAAATCTTGAGTTCCTGGGTAGTGTAGATAGATTCGTCGAACGTGAGGTAGTTTGCACCAAGAATAGAGTAAGCTTGGATCCATAGGTGTGTAGCAAATTTGTTGAATGTGAGGCAGTTGCACCAGGGTCCATGGAGTGAGAAAGTTGTGAAAGCCGAAGAGCTACAGATCAAAATGAAGTTTTTGATTTAGAGGGTTGGGTCCTCTATAAAAACATAGGCATGTAATAGGAGAGTGGTGGTGCGCTAGAGATTGCATTAGAGCATAGAAGACTAAGCCTGCGGGCTAGTTCTGTAAATCAGTCTGCGGACTGTTGCTGTAAATTAATTTGAAAATTATTGAATGAAATTGGATTTTTTTTAAGTTTTTGCAGTTTGCAATTTTTGGCCCCCCATCAGTTGTCCAACTATTTTCCTTGCAAAACACCATCGAAGAGCAACCAAAGGCACTCGAATTAAAAAACTCCTAGATAAACATGATAAAATATTCAAAGAACCAGAGGGATTACCTCCACAACGAATCCATGATCATGCTATTCAATTACTTTTGGGACACCAACCTCCAAATATTAGACCTTACCGATATCCATACTTACAAAAGACAAAAATAGAAAAATTAGTACAAGACCTACTAAGGGCAGGGGTCATTCGACCTAGTAGAAGTCCCTACTCTTCGCTAGTCATACTAGTAAGAAAAAAGGATGGATCATGGTGCCTATGCATGGATTTTTGCACTCTCAACAAAATAATGATTAAAGACAAATTTCCTATTCTAGTCATTGATGAACTACTCGATGAACTAAATGGAGCCACATATTTTTCTAAACTCGATTTACGATCAGGTTACCACCAAATTCGAGTTAAGGAAAGCGATATACCCAAAACTACTTTTTGCACCCACAAGGGACATTATGAATTCTTGGTGATACCTTTTGGCCTCACCAACACTCCATCCACATTTCAAAGTCTTATGAATAAGGTATTTTCTCCCTTCCTTTCAAAATTTATTTTAGTTTTCTTTGATGATATTTTGATTTACAACAAGACATGGGAAGAGCACTTAACACATATAGTGCAAGCACTCAAAATCTTGGAAGAAAATCAATTATACGCAAAGAGATCAAAGTGTTCCTTTGAGAAGCAGTAAATTGTATATCTTGAACATATTGTCTCCAAGAAAGTAGTTAAAGTAGACCCCCAAAAAATTGAAGATGTGGAAAATTGGCAAATTCCAAAAACTCTAAAAGGGTTGCATGGGTTCTTAGGATTAACGGGCTATTATCACAAATTTGTTAAATATTATGGGAAAATAGCAGCACCCTTAACAACCCTACTTAAAAAGAATGCCTTCATATGGTCTCCAAAAGTGAATGAAGCTTTCATGACTTTGAAAAATGCCATGTGTACCACCCCCGTTCTATCTATGCCAGATTTTTCCCAACCATTCATTATTGAAAGCGATGCTTCTAGATTGGGAATGGGAGCGGTGCTCATGAAAAATGAGAAGCCCTTAGCCTTTACTAGTAAAGCATTTTTTAAAAATAATTTAGAACGTTCCACTTATGAAAAATAAATGTTAGCTATGGTCCATGCTATCTAACATTGGAGACCATAACTTATTGGAAAACATTTGATTATCCACTCCAACCACCATAGCCTAAAATACCTTCTTGAACAACGAAAAACCATTCCATAATAGAAAAAGTGGGTAGCAAAACTATTAGGCTATGATTATGAAATCATCTACAAAAATGGAAAGATAACATGGTTGCGGATGCACTTTCCAAAAAATTTGAAGAAACTTCACAATTACATACTTTTTCCTACCCCATCCCTACATGGATCGAACAATTCAAGGATGAATGGTATGCAAACCCTACTATACACACCATAATTCAACAGCTACAATAAAATCCCATGAGTAAACCCCACTACTCTTGGCAAGGTAACATGCTCCGTTATAAAGAATGTATGGTCCTCTCATCTACATCAGTTTATCGTCCAAATATTCTACATGAGCTACATGCTACACCTACTATAGACCACTATGGATTCCTAAAAACCTACAAAAGAGTGACTAAATTATTTTATTGGTGAGGGATGAAAAATTATATCAAGAAGTTTGTCAATGAATGTGAAACATGCCAAAGAAATAAAGGTGAAACTATGGTAACATCAGGTCTTATTCAACCTCTACCCATACCAACCAGGATATGAGAGGATATTTCAATGGATTTCATTGAAGGTCTTCCAAAATATGTAGGAAAAACAATGATCCTAGTGGTGGTAGATCGTTTATCTAAATACACCCATTTTTTTTAGTAGCTCACCCCTATACCACAAGTACTGTTACTCAAATCTTCCTTGACAATATTTTTAAATTACATGGCATGCCTTCTACTATCGTTAGTGATCGTGATCCCACTTTCACTAGTAATTTTTTGAAGGAATTATTTAAACTCCAAGGTACGCAACTTCGGATGAGCTCCGCTTACCACCCACAAACATATGGTCAAACTAAAATTGTCAATAAGTGCTTAGAAACCTATCTTCAATGCTTTATTTCCACCAAACCCCTTCACTGGGTTAAATGGATTCCACTAGCTGAATGGTGGTATAATACCATATATCACACAACCATAAAAATGATCCCTTTTGAAGAATTATATGGCCGATCACCCCCATCTCTAACCTCTTATCTTCCAAGAAGTACAAAAGTACCAGTTGTAGAGATGGAGCTGGTCACTTGAGATAATATCATTCATGCTCTGAAGGACAATCTACATATCGCTCAACATCGCATGAAGCAACAAGAGAACCGACATCAGAATGAAAGGGTTTTTCAATAAGAGGATATGGTATTTCTCCGCCTCCAACCATATCGTCAAACTTCATTGAAAATAAAAGGGTCACAAAAATTAGCACCAAAATTTTATGGCCCTTACAAAATTCTATAGTGTATTGGACCTGTTGCATATAAACTTGAATTGCCAGAATCTTCAAAAATCCATCTGGTATTTCATGTTTCTTGTCTTAAATTCGTAATAGGCACTAACATCGTTATGCAAACTCAACTTCCAGATTCAACAACAATTTTTGCAATTCCATCTTTGAGGACAAAGCTTTTTCAAAGGAGGGTGGCATTTTAGGACCCTCCTAATGTAACTCTTAATCATATTATATATTATATTGTATTATAAATGGACACATCCCTTCACCATTCACACGTTTTAGATATATGTAAATAGGACAAGGAGGATGCTCCAAATATCATCGGAGAACATTAATTTATTATATTGTGGGTTTCTTCCTTTCAATACAAACTATGATTCTATTCAAACAATGATTCTTTTCTGCATTCAATTCATATTTCAAGTTGTAGGTTCATAACATTTTTACAATGCCAATGAGTCTCAAAAAACATGTAGCTATAATATTAAAGAATATGGTATAATGTGTTGAAGGTGTACATGTTACTCTCATAATGCTAAATACCAAATGCAGTAATGGTTTCCCCTTATGGAAATATTGGCAAGAAGAATTTGGAGGTTGTTGTTAATTCAAACATAGGAAATAATCACTTTGTCAAAGATATACCCATTTGAAATAAGGGAAATATCAATTTAGATATAGGAAATATCAATATGAGGCCATGATAATATAATAACCACTCATGGTTGGCCCTATTTTTAATTAAAGGTAAATCCAAAGACTATGGATCCTTACCTAAGCATACAACTTGTCTATTATGCCTCAACCTCCAATCTCTAAACTTATGTCAAAACATCAAGAAAATTGATAAAGTAATGAATGTAATATAAATAAATAATAAGCAACTACTATTTTAGTTAAGTGAGATGACTAAAGAAAAGATTTAAAATATTTAAAGGAGTAAGATTCAAATAATTTTGCAATCACTTTATGCATGGGATCCAAACAAGATGCCAACCGCAACTGAAGCACTCAAACATCCATATTTCCAGGTCTTTTATTCAATTATAATTGTTTTATAACATCTAAATATTTATCACTTTCTATGATATCCACCTGATAGTTTATATCATGTTTAGTCCTGTGTGTACACAACCCCTTCTCTTAGATCAAGAGAACCAATTTCAAAGCACAACTCTTTAGGTTTGTATAATGCCAATGTGTCTCAAAGCATATGTAATTATAAGATTAGATAAATTGATATAATTTCTTTGAAGGTGGTGAACATGTTACTCTGATATTGCTAAATATAGAATACAGGAAAGGGTTCCCTTGAAGGAAACATTGGCAAGTATAATTTAGAGGTTGTTGCTAATTCAAAGATAGGAAATAATCACTTTGCTAGAAATATACCCAATTCAAAGACAGGAAATATCAATTCAAATATAATAAATATCAATTTCAAGCCATGCTAATAGAATAACCACTCATGGTTGTCATTGTTGTTTATTAAAGTAAAATCCAAAGACTATGGATCATTACCTAAGCATTGAATTTGTATCTTATACCTCAACCTCCAATATATAAAATTATGTAAAAAAATAAAGAAAATTGACATACTAATGTATGTAATATAAATAAATAATGAGAAATTTTGATTTTTACTAAAGTGAGATGACTGAAGGAAATATTTAATATGATTTAAAGAAGTAATATTCAAATAATTTTGCAATCACTTTGTGCATGGGATCCAAATAAGAGGCCAAATGCTACTAAAGTACTCTAGCATCTAATTTTTCAAGTCTTTTATTTATTTTTAAGTGTTTGATAACATCTAAATGCTTGTCACTCTCTATGATATCACATTGATAGTTTATATCATGTTTAGGCCTGTGTGTACATAACCCCTTCTCTTAGATCAAGAGAATAGGTTTTTAAACACAACTCTTCAGGTCTGTATAATGCAAATGAGTCTCAAAACACATGTAACTATAATATTTACAAAAATAGTATAAATATGTTGAAGGTGGTGTACATGTTACTCTGATAATGTTAAATATCAAATGCAGGAAAGGGTACTCCTGAGTGAAATATTGACAAGCATAATTTAGAGGTTGTTTTTAATTCAAAGACAAAATAATAACTTTGTTGGAGAGATACCCAATTAAAATATAGGAAATATCAATTTGAGGTCATGCCGATAGAATAACCACTCATGGTTGGAACTATTGTCTATTAAAGGTAAATTTAAATACTGTGAATCCTTACCTAAGCATATAACGCATATCTTATGCCTCAATCTCCAATCTATAAAATTATGTAAAAACATCAAGAAAAATGATATACTAATGAATGTAATATAAATAAATAATAAACAAATTTGATTTTTATTAAAGTGAGATGACCAAAGGAAATATTTAATATGATTTAAAGAACCAAGATTCAAATAATTGTCACTTTGTGCATGGGATCCAAACAAGAGGCCAACCACAACTGAAGCACTCAAGCATCCAATTTTCTAGGTCTTTTATTCAATTTTAAGAGTTTGATAACATCTAAATGTTTTTGAAAATAAAATAATCCCAATTGCACACATTTTTAACCAGAGGGAGAGATGAGGAGCGGTGGAGGAAGCAGAGGAAGCAGAGGATTGGGAGAGATGAGGAGCGATGGAGGAAGCGAAGGAAGCGAAGGAGGAGCAAAAATGGTAGGCAAGAATTTTGAACCAACGAAAGGAGAAGATCCAGAGGTAGGGTAGAATGTTGTAGTTGGAAAGGAAAAGGATTCCCTGTCAGCTTAGTTTGAAAAGGCTAAAGGTACATATCCTCTAGATAAACCCTCAGACAAAGGGTCCCACTAGGGTTCGGGAGCTGGCAACAAGGGCCCAACCTTTTTGGAAATGCTAAAAGGGAAAAAGAAGGAGCTAGTCAGTGAACTACCACCCCTAATACCAAACAATAATAGGTTAACTGTGCCAGTGGAGATTATGGAAAAATTCTTGGATATGGAGGCATCATCCTTAGTTGGCAAGTTTTTGGGAGGAAGGCCGAACATTAAGACTATTCACTCATGGACTGCGGCAAAGTGGAAAAATTCAGGAAGCTTAGAAATCATAGCCATGTAAAGAGGTTTTTTTATGATAACACTCAACAACAAATATGATGCAGAGCACATCTTGACAAGAGGACCCTGGTTTCTAGGAAGGCGTAGCCTCTTTCTGAGGAAGTAGGGGGAGGATTTCAACCTTGAGAAGCAAAAAATTAATATAGCACCCATTTGGGTCCGCTTACCAAACATCCCATCCTAGTTTTTTAATGAGTACTGGCTTAGTGGCATAGTAAATACGATAGGAGAGCTCGTGGTAATAGACCATTCAACCCGGGAAAGGACTAGACTGACGCATGCTAGGATCTGTGTAAATGCAAACTTGGATTCTGATCTACCTTCTCAGGTGAAACTAGCATATGGAGAGTTTCTAAGGATTCATCCTGTGGAGTATGAGAACAAGCTAATATTTTGTAGCGTGTGCAAAACCCAGGGCCACCTTCAAGCCCAATGTCTAACAATAACTGCAAACAAGGAAGCCATGAGCAAAGGTTTTCTATGGAAAGCTAATGGGAGAGGGATCCAAAGTTTCAAGGAATGCGTCTTAACTTGGAAGGATACAGACAAGTTAAGAATAACTAGGCTGACCAAGCCAACACAAAACTGGCAAAAATCTAGGAGAAAGGAAAGCAACATAATGAGGGAGGCAAAAATCATAAGGTATGTAATAAAGATCCCAACTTGAACATGTTTGATATCCTAGCAAATCTAGAAGTTGAAAAATAAAACAATAAGGATGATACCATTAGTGTCAAGTTTCCTGAAACCCTAGACTCCCCATCCAAATTGGGACCATCCACAACTATGACAAAAAGCCCCAAAAGCTATGCTCAAAATGAAGAAAAATTGCCAGGTCATTTCAGTTTAAACATGGAAAAAATAGAGTCAAGAGTCAGGAATGTAGCTCCTAATCCAGTAGTGGAGCAAATTATCCCTTATCAAACGAGCCCAACGGTAAAAGTTTCCTTGAAGGAAATCCCCCTATTTAGGAACCAGATAGGAGAGGTGAACCAAAACAAGGTTGAGGATGAAGAGGGAATTGAAAACCCATAGAATGAGGAAGAAATTTCAAGCCCTAGACTATCACAGTATATGCCCCCTCATTTCAGTTCAAAATAGACTAGAAGCACTACCAAGCCTCCGATAGATTATGGAAGTGAAAGAAAGAAAGGGAGAATATCTATAGCAGAGCACTATAGAATGAGAATCAATGAAGAAATTACAAACGAAAAGCAAAGAACATTGTTACAACAAGTTATTCCTGGCCAAGATAATAGCAAAATTGGCAAACCCCCTTTGGATTAGGGAAGGGGGCGGGGAAAAATATCAAATAGTATAAATGAAGGTTCTCTCAAGGAATGTGAGAGGCCTAAACGACCCATCAAAACAAAGGATGGTGAATTCTATAAGGAAGGATTGGAATCCTACTATTATTTTTCTTCAAGAAACCAAAATAGATGCAGCACAATCAGCACTTATAGCTAGAAGGATTTGGAAGCAAGGGGAAGTGGCCTTTCAATAGGTGAGAGGAGCATCTGGGGGCCTCATGATCTTATGGGATCCTATTAAAATAGAAGGAAGTATTATTCAGGCAAATGAAAGAGTCTTAAGCGTATTATTTCATGATTTTGATATTAATAAGAATTGGATTATGTCAAATTTGTATGCCCCCACCTCTGTCCAAGGGCAGTCTGAACTGTGGGAGTTTTTGGGGCATTTGAGCCAATATTTTAAAGACATTCCTTGGTGATTGGGGGATATTTAAATACCCCCCTTTACCCATCTAATAAGAAGGGAGGATCTGGGTTACCCTCAAGGAGCATGGAGGACTTCAATGAATTCATTAACACAAATGAATTGATGTATGTAAGACTAAAAGGAGCCGAATTTACATGGAGTAACAAGAGGATAGGAAGTTAGCTGATTCAAGAAAGGTTGTACAGGTTTTTTTTATCCAAGGAAGCTACAACAATTTTTGGTGATTCAACATTACAAGTTCTTCCTAAATGCGCTTCAGACCATAATCTTATTCTATGGGAGGCATTTCAGGCTAACTCCTTTAAAAATCCATTCAGACTTTTGTCAATGTGGGTTAAACATTCGTACTTCAAGAAACAAATAGAGGAATGGTGGCAGTAGCCTATCCAGGGAAGTGCTTCCTTCAAACTATCTCAAAAACTTAAGATGGTGAAAAACAACCTTAGAATATGGAATAAATAAGTCTTTGGAAATATTTTTGAGAATAAGAGAGCAGTGGGGGAAAAACTAAGAATAATAGAAAGCAAAATCCAAAATGGAACCTATGATGAGGTGACAAGGACTGAAGAGAAGGAAACCCTTTGTGAGTTTTATAATATTTTAGCTTGTGAAGAGATGTATTGGATGTAGAAATCAAGGGCATTATGGCTAAAGGAAGGGGACTCTAATTCAAAAATTTTCCATGTTACCAAATTGAGCAATAGAAGCAACAATAATATTAGAAATTTAACTAAGGTGGATGGATCCTCAACTCAAAATATTCAAGAGATCAAGGATGAGGCTGTTAATTTTTTTAGTTCATTATTGGGTGAAGAACGGGCCTGTAATGCCCAAGCAAAGGACTCTCTCCTTCAATTCATTCCATAAATAATTGATGAAATGATTAAAGAGTCTCTTACAATAGCTTTTTCAGATGAAGAAATCAATGAGGCTTTGTTTAACATGGATCCTGACAAAGCTCCTGGGCCGGATGGGTTTTCACTGCGGTTTTTCCAAGTTTGTTGGAGCAAAAGTTATTGCTGCAATCAAGAAGTACCAAAGTTCAAATCATATTCCAAGGGGTTTCAATTCAACTTTCATTGCATTGATCCCTAAAGGCCTAAACCCCAAGACTATGGCTGACTTTAGGCCGGTTAGCCTGTGTAATATATCCTATAAAATTATGTCCAAAGTTTTAGCCAACTGTTTGAAGAAAGTTCTACCGGTTATCATTGATCCAAGTCAAGGAATTTTTGTACAAGGAAGATCAATCTTAGATGGAGTTATTACTATTCATGAGGCTCTTCATACAGCCACTCAGACCAAAAAAATAGTCATGGCTTTAAATTTATACATGAACAAAGATTATGACAGGATAAATTGGGAATTCCTAGAGGCAGTTTTATTAAAATTTGGCTTCAACATGAAATGGGTCAAGTTAATAAGAGAGTGTATTTCTAAGCCTTGTTTTTTAGTTTTGGTTAATGGGTCTACTGCAGTTTTTTTTCAAAGCAAATATGGTCTAAGACAAGGAGATCCCATAAGTCCTATGTTTTTCATCATTGTAGTTGAGGCCTTAGGAAGAACCATTAAGGCAACAATGGTAGTTGGACTCATATCAGGTATCAAGGCCACATCGCTAACTACCTCGGTGACACATCAGTAATTTGTTGATGATACATTGCTATAGACTTTGGCTTCTGTGGTTGAGGCAAGAAGGATTAAAAATATTCTCATAATGTATGAAGAAGCGGCTGGACAAAAAGTGAATTTTGATAAGAGCAAACTTTATTTCATCAATACCCCCATTCCTAGGAAAAATAGCATAGCAAGGATCATGGAATGTCAGATTGCATCCCTTCCCACCTCCTATTTAGGTCTTCCCCTGTTTACGGGGAAACCTGAAGGATCAATGTGGAACGTAGTTCTGGAGAGGATCTAAAAAAAGCTAACAGGTTGGAAATGACATCTGTTTTCTCAAGCATGCAAAGTAGTTTTAACTATGGCTTCACTTCAAAGTATACTCGTTTACTTCCTATCAGTCTTCAAAGCTCCTAGCAAGGTGTATCACAAAATTGAGTAGCTTCAAAAAAATTTCTCTGGTCAAAGACTGAGGATAAGAAAAGGATCCATTTAGTAGGTTGGAACAAGGTTTACAAGCCTAAAGCTGATGGGGGGTTAGGATTGAGGAGAGTTGCTCATCTCAATACATCTCTGTTAGCCAAACAAGCGTGGTGGTTATTGACTAAGGTCGATAATGAATGGACTTCCATAGTTAGGAGGAAATACCTCCAAGGTGTGAACTTCCTTAATGACAACTTAGCAAGTAGGGGGTCTAATTTTTGGAAGGCAATCCTCACGAGCAGGGATCTTATCAAGAAAGGTCTTAGATGGATTCTAGGAAATGGGCAAACAATAGACTTTTGGAAGGATCGGTGGGTGAGAGCTGAGGAGTTATCCCAAAATCCTCGTTTGGATAGGATTCAAGAGCATATGGAGCAGCATATTAGGAAGAAGGTTGTAAATTATATGTGGTAGGATATAAATATCAACAGGTGGAAACACATCAGAGTACAGGGTTTTGAAGCAGAGTATAAAAAGCTTTATAATATTTTAACTCAACAAATTATTCCCTCTGGAGAGGATGAAGATCACATTGTTTGGACTGAGACTGAAATTGGTGACTTCACAGTTAAGTTTTCCTATAATTTGCTTCTCAATGTGGAAGGTCAACAATTTTAATCAAATTTGGTTTGGATCAAAGGCTTAATTCCTAAAATATCCTTTTTCTCATGGCTGGTGATTCAAGGAAAAATCCTCACTATGGACAATATGTTATCCAAAGGTATGGTTATTGCTAATCGTTGCTACATGTGCAGGGCAGTATGGGAGACAACCCAACACTTATTTTTGGAGTGTTCGATAGCGGAGTCCATCCTGGATGAACTTTTCCAAGCCTTTAGGATCTTGTGGGTTAAGCCTACTCTTATATCTGAAGTGTTTCATCAATTGCCTTAACCCTTTGTTAGCCTAAAACTTAAGTACCTATGTAAAATCTGTTGGCATCATTTTATCTAGCAAATTTGGCTAGAAAGGAACCATAGAGCCTTTAAGGATACCATTCACAACCCAAAAACCATCCTCAATAGGATTATTGTCTTTGCGAAAGAAAACCTTAGCACCTTAGTGGATGAGAACCACTCAATTCTTCCCCAAGAAAAACAATTAGCTCAGGACTTAGGTATTGAGGACAAACCTTCCATTCCTTTTCCCAATCCCAAAAATGGGATTTCTTGGGAGCCACCCCCCCAGGGTTGGTTTAAACTAAATTTTGATGGTGCAACTAAGGAGAACCCGGGAAGAGCTGGAGCTGGAGGAATAATCAGGGATCATCAAGGAAATCTGGTCAAGGCCTTTGCTGAACCATTGGGAATCAGAACTAATAACGAAGCAAAATTTAGAGCCCTTTGGAGAGGGTTTTAATTAGCCCAAACAACTCAAGGTAACTTGATGATTGAAGGTGATTCTATGAACATCATCAACCTGTTAACCAATGGCAAAAAACCTCCATGGCGAATCGAGGGAGTCATCCATGAAGTGAGGATCCTTTTTGTGGCAATACAGAATAGGAGGGCTCGTCACGTGTACCATGAGGCCAATAGGTTAGCTGAAAAATTAGCCAACATAGGTGTTGATGTTGGTAGTTTGGTGACATGGACACAAGGTGTGCCACGTAAAGTGGAAAACATTATTAGTCATGAAAAGAAACCTACCCGTTAAGGATAATGATGAATGAGTGTTCTTTCCCCATGGAGCTAGTAATAACTATGGGGTTTCCCTCTAAATCATACCAAATTGGAGGTCTGAGGTGTAGACCAATTGGTTCATTCAAACTCCATAAGGGGGGCGAAGGTCCAAGGTTCAAATATCAGGCCTCGTTGGACTGAATGCTTATCCCTTTCCTGGTGCTTTCAACAACGTAAAAGGTTTTAAATGATTGTGGCATGGTGGTTATAGGGGCAAACTGCATGAAGATCTATGTGGTAGCTTCTAGGATAGACATCGCAAAATACTATGGCGGCCATAAAATCTGGATAGCCTGCCTGGATTCGTGGCGCCTACCGATTCCACCATGTAAATTAAAAAAAAAAATCATACCAAATTGGAAATGAAGGTAACAGGGTGTAAGCCTTGGAAGATTCCGACAGAGAATAGGAAATGGGCAAGCAACAGGTTTCACAAGTGCAAAGTTCCAAACTTCAATTCTTGTCAATGTAAGTAATGTTTACAGTTATGTTTAGGTATGGGTGTGCTTTGTTAGTAAGGTGTTGTAGGGGATTCAACACAATTTTTGGTAAGAAAGTTTCAAGGATGACTAGGATCTACAATCTCAGCAGAAGGTTGGATATTGTAATAGGTTTTGGGTTAACCTGCAAAACCCGATAATTAATGAAGACTTTTATTTACCAAAAAAAAAACATCTAAATGCTTTTTACTCTCTATGATACCTCCCTGACATTTTATATCATGTTTAGGCCTGTGTGTACATACCTCCTTCTCTTATATCAAGAGAACCAATTTCAAATCATAGATCTTTAGGTTTGTATAATGATAATGAGTGTCAAAACACATGTAACTGTAAAATTAAAGAAAATGGTATAATTGTGTTGAAGGTGGTGTACATGTTACTCTATTAATGCTAAAAACCAAATGCAGGAAAGGGAGACCTTGAGGGAAATATTGGCAAGCAGAATTTAGACGTTGTTGCTAATTCAAATACAGGAAATATTCACTTTTCTAGAGAGATACCTAATTCAAAGATGGAAAATATCAATTTGAGGCCATGTTAATAAAATAACCACTCATGGTTGTCACTATTTTCTATTAAAGGTAAATTAAAAGACTGTGGATCCTTACCTATGCATACAACTTGTATCTTATGCCTCAACCTTCAATCTACAAAGTTATGTCAAAACATCAAGAAAATTGATATACTAATGTATTTAATATAAATAAATAATAAGAAGCTTTGTTTTTTTACTAAAGTGATATGACTTAAGAAAAGATTTTATATGATTTAAAGGATCAAGGTTCAAATAATTTTATGGTCACTTTGTTAATGGCATCCAAACAAGTAGTCTACCAGAGCAGAAACACTCAAGCATATATTATTCCATATCTTTTATTTAGTTTTATGTGTTTGATAACATCTAAATGTTTGTCACACTATAGGATATCTACATGATAGTTTGTATCATGTTTAGTCTTGTGTGTACATACCATTTTCTCTTATATCAAGAGAACCAATTTCAAAGTAAAACTCTTTAGGTTTGTATAATGTAAATGAGTCTAAAAACACCTGTAACTATAAGATTAAGGTAAATGGTATAATTATGTTTAAGGTGGTCTAAATGCTACTTTGATAATTCTAAATACAAAATACATGAAAGGATTCCCCTGAGAGAAATATTGACAAGCATAATTTAGAGGTTGTTTCTCTTTCAAAGATAGGAGACAATCACTTTGTCGAAGAGATAACCAATTTAAAGACAAATTAATATCAATTCAAAGATAGGAAATATTAATTTGAGGCCATGCTGATATAATAACCACTCATGGTTGACACTATTTTCTATTAAAGGTAAATACAAAGACTATGAATGCTTACCTAAGAAAACAACTTGTATCTTATCCCTCAACTTCCAATATATAAAATTATGTCAAAATTTAAAGAAAATTGATATACTAATACATGTAATATAAATAAATAATAAGCAACTTTAATTCTTATTAAAGTGAGATAATTGAAGGAAATATTTAATATGATTTAAATGAGTAATATTCAAATAATTTTGCACTCACTTTATGCATGGGATCCAAACAAGAGGGCAAATGTATCGGAATCAGTCATGCATCAATCTATCTAGGTATTTTATTCAGTTTTAAGTGTTTGATAACATCTAAATGTTTTTAACTCTCTATGATATATAATTTATAGTATGTATAATTTTTAGGCCTGTGTGTACATACTCCCTTATCTTAGATCAAGAGAACTAGTTTCAAAGCACAATTCTTATATGATATGATATGATTGAAGGAAATAATTTTGCAGTCACTTTGTGCATGGGATCCAAACAGGAGGTCAACCATTGCTAAAGCACTAAAGGATCCTATTTTTCTAGGTGTTTTATTCAGTTTTAAGTGTTTGATAACATATAAATGTTTTTCAATCTCTATGATATCTTCCTGATAGTTTGTATCATGTTTAGGCCTGTGTGTACATACCCCCTTCTCTTAGATCAAGAGAACCAATTTTAAAGCACAACTCTTCAAGTTTGTAAAATTCCAATGAGTCTTAAAACACATGTAACTGTAAGATTAAATAAAATGGTATAATTGTGTTGAAGGTGGTGTACATGTTACTCTTATAATGCTAAATAGAAAATGCATGAAAGGATTCCCTTGAGGAAAATATTGGCAAGCATAATTTAGCGGTTTTTACTAATTCAAAGGTAGGAAATAATCACTTTGTCGTAGAGATACCCAATTCTAATATAGGAAATACAATTTGACACCATGATAATAAAATAACCACTCCATGGTGGCACTATTTTTCCAGGTCTTTTATTCAGTTTTAAGTGTTCGATAAACATCTAAATGTTTGTCACTCTTTATGATACCTACCTGATATTTTATATCATGTTAGGCCTATGTGTACATACCCCCTTTTCTTAGATCAAGAGAACTAGTTTCAAAGCACAAATTTTTAGGTTTTTGTGATTCTAATGAGTCTCAAAACACATGTAACTATAATATTAAGGAAAGGGTGTCCTAGAGGGAAATATTGCTAAGCAAAATTTAGAGGTGGTTGCTAATTAAAAGATAAGAAATAGTCACTTTTCAAGAGAGATAGCAATTTCAAAGACATGAAATATCAATTCAAGATAGAAAATAATAATTTGAGGCCATGCTAATAGGATAACCACTCATGGTTGGCACTATTATCTATTAAATTTTAATCCAAAGACTATCGATCCTTATCTAAGCATGCAACTTGTATCTTATGCCTCAACATCCAATATATAAACTTATCTAAAAACATCAAGAAAAATTATATACTAATGTATTTAATGTAAATAAATAGTAAGCAACTTTGAATTTTACTAAAGTGAGATGACTAAAGGAAATATTTATTATGATTAAAATGATCAAGATTCAAATAATTTTGCAATCATTTTGAGCATGGGATCCAAACAAGAGGCCAACTGAAACTGAAGCACTCAAGCATATATTTTTCCAGGTCTTATATTTAGTTTTAAGTGTTTGATAACATCTAAATGTTTGCCACTCTCTATGACATATACCTAATAGTTTATATCATTTTTATGCCTATGTGTACATACCCCCTTCTCTTATATCAAGAGAACTAATTATAAAGCACAACACTTTAGGTTTTTATAATTACAATGAGTCTCAAAACACATGTAACTATAAGATTAAATAAAATGGTATAATTGTGTTGAATGTGGTGTACACGTTACTTTGCTAATGCTAAATACCAAATGCAGGGAAGGATTCCCTTGAGGAAAATATTGAAAAGAAGAATTTAGAGGTTGTTCCTAATTCAAAGATAGGAAATAATCACTTTGTAGAGATACCCAATTCAAAAAATAGGAAATATGAATTTGAGTACATGCTAATATAATAACAACTCATGGTTGATCCTATATTATATTAAAGGTAAATCCAAAGACTGTGTATACTTACCTAAGCATACAACTTGTATCTTACGCCTCAACCTCCAATACATAAACTTATGTCAAAACATCAAGGAAATTGATATACTAATGCATGTAATATAAATAAATAATAAGAAACTTTGATTTTTACTAAAATGAGATAGCTGTAGGAATGATTTAAGATGATTTAAAGGATCAATATTGAAATAATTTTGCAGTCACTTTGTGCATGGGATCCAAACAAGAAGCCAACCACAACTGAAGCACTAAAGCATCCATTTTTTCTAGTCATTTTTTTAGTTTTAAGTGTTTGATAACATATAAATTCTTGTCATTGTCTATGATATCTACATGATAGTTTGTATCATGTTTAAGCCTATGTGCACATACCTCCTTATCTTAGATCAAGAGAACCAGTTTCAAAGCACAACTCTTCAAGTTAGTATAATTCCAATGAGTCTCAAAATATGTAACTGTAAGATTAAATAAAATGGTATAATTGTGTTCAATGTGGTGTACATGTTACTCTACTAATGCTAAATACCAAATGTAGTAAAGGGTGTCCTTGAGGGAAATATTGACAAGTAAAATTTAGAGGTTGTTGCTAATTCAAATATAGGAAATAATCACTTTGCCAAAGATACCCATTTCAAATATAGGAAATACCAATTTAAAGAAAATAAAAATCAATTTGAGGCCATGCTAAGAGAAAAAACACTCACGGTTTACACTATTGTCTATTAAAGGCTAATCCAAAGACCATGAATACTTACCTAAGCATACAACTTGTATCTTATGCCTCAACCTCCAATCTATAAACTTATGTCAAAACATCAAGAAAATTGATATACTAATGCATGTAATATAAATAAATAATATGAAATTTTGATTTTTACTAAAGTGATATGATTGAAGGAAAAATTTAATATAATTTAAAGGAGTAATATTCAAATAATTTTGTAGTCACTTTTGCATGGGATCCAAAAAATAGGTAAACCACATCTGAAGCACTCAAGCATCCATTTTTCTAGGTCTTTTATTCAATTGTGTGTTTGATAACATCTAAATGTTTTTCACTTTCTATGATATGTACGTGACATTTTATATCATGTTTAGGCCTATGTCTACACACCCCCTTCTCTTAGATCATGAAAATTAGTTTTAAAGCACAAGTCTTTAGGTTTGTATAATACCAATGAGTCTCACAATACATGTAACTATAAGATCAAATAAAATGGTATAATTGTGTTGAAGGTGGTGTACGTGTTACTCTACTAATGATAAATACAAAATGCAGGAAAGGGTACCTTTGAGAAAAATATTGAAAAGCAAAATTTAGAGGTTGTTGCTAATTCAAAGATAGGAAAATATCACTTTTTTAGAGAGATACCCAATTCAAAGACAAGAAATATATTTTCAAATATGGAATATATCAATTTGAGTCCATGCTAATATAATAACTACTCATGGTTGGCACTATTGTCTATTAAAGGTAAATACAAAGACTATGGATCCTTACCTAATCATGCAACTTGTATCTTATGCCTCAACCTCCAATCTATAAACTTATGTCAAACATCAAGAAAATTGATATACTAATACATGTAATATAAATAAGTAATAAGCAAATTTCATTTTTACTAAAGTGATATGGCTGAAGGAAAGATTTAGTATGATTTAAAGGAGCAATATTAAAATACTTGTGCTATCACTTTGTCCATGGGATCCAAACAAGAGGCCAATTGTAGCTGAATCACTCAAGCATCCCTTTTTTTAAGTCTTTTATTCTATTTTAAGTGTTTTATAACATCTAATTGTTTGTGGATGTCTATGATATCTACATGACATTTTGTATGATGTTTAAGCCTGTGTGTACATACCCCCTTCTCTTAGATCAAGAGAACCAGTTTCAAGGCACAACTTTTTAGGTTTGAATAATTTCAATGACTCTCAAAAGATATGTAACTGTAATATTAATAAGATGGTATAATTGTTTTGAATAAGATGTACATGTTACTTTGTTAATGCTAAATACCAAATGTAGGAAAGGGTGCCCCTAAGAGGAAGATTGGCAAGAAGAATTTAGAGGTTGTTGCTAATTCAAAGATAACTTAATATCATCCAAGTTTTTTGAGATTTTCCTAAACTGATATATCTTATCATTAGATTTTCAAGTTCCTTACTTATAATGATAGCTTCATGTTCTATTCTTTAACACTCTGGTGCTTTTGCCTTTAGCTGTTTAACCATACCTTCCTCAATTTTACTTACCTCTTAAATTTTAACTTTCAAGTCAATGAGATCTTGTGTCAATTTTACCTTTGTCTTATCATCCTCTTGTACTTGAGCCTTCAATCATGAATTCTTCTTTCTAAATTTCTTCAACTCTTCAAGAGCAAAAACAAGTTCTTCCTCAATTTCAACCATGGCTTCTTCTTCACTTTCTAAATATTTATCTTCTTCTTGGTCTTTTGCAACAGGATAATCTTATTCCTCTTCTATGGCCATGTGTGTTCTTGTAAGACCTTCCTTCAAGCTATTTAGGCTTTCATGAAATAACCCCCTCTGATACCAATTTAAGAACACAAGATTATACCGAGAGGGGGGTGAATAGTATAAGACAAAACTTTTTACTTTTCAATCCAAATTATAAAAACAATAATATTAATGTAATAATGAAATAAATCATCACACATATGAGACATATATTTTACGTGGAAACACCCTTTCAGGAGAAAACCAAGGCAAAATATTGCTTATATATTTATTCAATAAATTTCATGGGCACTAACCCACAGGAGACACCAATCCCCTATTACAATGTTCATGGATACAAATCCATAGGATACATCAATCCCCTCTCAATTTTCTGGACACCAATCCACAAGATACACCAATCCCCTCTATTGGTTCATGGACACCAACCCATATGAGATACCAATACCCTTTGTTGGTTCATGGACACCAATCCACAAGAGACACCAATACTATTTGATCACAAGTCTATCTTAAAATATGATTAAGTATTCTCTCAAAACTACTCACAAATCCTACTCAAATCTGCTCACACAACCTGCTCAAGTCTGCTATCAAATATGCTTACACAACCTACTCAAGTCTTTTCAAAACCAATTCAAATATACTCACACAACCTACTCAAGTCTATTCCAAAGCATTCTCAAATCTGTTCATACAACTTGCTTAAGTTTATACTTAATATTGCTTAAATATGCTCATCTGATCCCAAATATTGCATACATACAACATTCATCTATTTCCAAAACCAAACATAACAATCCACAAATTGGCCATGCTCATCTACTCCCAAATTCAATCAAAACCAATGCACAAATTTGCTCTCAAACCTGATCTATAATCCTTACACATTTACTCCCAATTTCAATAAAAAATAATGCACATCGAATAATTCCTTATACCTCCTACAATATGACAAAAAAAATATTTTCCTTAACCACAACCACTTTGAGAAAGGAATTAAATCACCATACCTCTATATCTACCTTAATGATTGTGATATTCTTTTGCAAGAGCCTTCCAAACATGTCTTGACAAAAACAGTTTTTCTTTTGTTTGTTCCCTCAAAATTTGATTAGCAATTTTATTTTTCTTTCTTGATTAGATATCAAATCAACCATTTTTAATTTTTTTTATCAAAAACATACATAATAAATATTAAAAATCACTCCTTACATCTCCCTTTTGAAACTCACAATATAAATCTTTATTAATAACAAAAAACCTTTATATCTCCTTTTATAACATGCAAAATAAAACTTTTAAAAATAACAACCTCATACCTTCTAACTTCATTTTATAGCATGCAAAAATTCATTTTAAAATAATCATTACACACCTTATATCTCCCACTCAAAGTATGCAAAATATAATCACAACACACCTTATATATCCCACTCAATTAAATAAAATAAAATTTTTGCCCTTACCTTGAATAGAAAAAACCACCAAATGTGCACGAAGGAGATTCGATCTCCCAACTTCTGCCAACACAGCACCCTAGCATATCCTAGGTGACCAAATGAGCTACCTTGATGGGTGGAATAAAAATTTGTAGCTTGAACTATTTAAACCCTTCTTCATTCTATCAACCAAAACAAAATTGGCACTACACGGATTTGATCCTACAACCTCCTACTACATAGTGCCTTAGTGAAATATCGACAACCAACTGGGCTAGTCAGCTGGACGAGACTAAAGTCACAGCATAAATATTATAAATTCTCCTTTTCACTCACTACCACTAAACGTGCTCTTCTCCTCCTCTTCTACCTATTGATCAATTTTTGCATGAACGAGATTTGATTTTTCCACATAGCCAAAAATTTGATAACATTTTAAATATGCATTTTATTTGGCACCCAAAGAGGTTGATTGTGCATTTTATTTAGTGCCAAAGGAGGTCGACCTTAGTATTTTAAGTATTTGAATTTTCAAAATTTGCATTGGTGTTCTCAAGGAGGTTGTCCAACCTTTTAACCTTTAAATATTAAACTTATGAATTATATTTAAATCCTTTGATATAAATATGACACATATGAAGATATCTCTACCTTTATTAATAATGACAACTCAACATTTCATCCTTGAAAATATTTTGGCCTTGAATACCATACACCTTTGACATCAATGACAACTCAATATTTCCAACAACATCCCCCTTTGTCATTGATGACAACCCTACAAAAAAAATTCTTCTATTGCAATGAGATTCACTATCTGCTCCCCCTCACAAGCTGCTCTCCCTCACTAAAATTCTCCTCCTTTGACATCAATGGCAAAGGGCTCCTTGGGACTAAAAATAAGACACTTAACAAAAACCCCTTACCACCTCATTTTTGAGGTGTTCAATTTTGAGATGGGAGTTAAAATACTCTCAACTTACTTCTGAGATACTTAAAAGTATTCTTTTGTAGTGGTTTGGTAAATATGTTAGCAATTTGTTCCTTTGTAGAAACATATTCCAACTTAACTTACTGATCAGACACTTTCTCTCTCAAAAAATAATATTTGATTGAAATATGCTTGGTCCTTGAATGCATCACCAGATTATTTGAAATATTGATGGCACTTGTATTATCACAAAGTATGGAGATTGGATGCTCATGCTTAATTTTGAAATCACTTAAAGTTTTTTCATCAATAAAACCTGTGTGCAACATGAAAATAATGCAATATACTCTACCCCTATAGTAGATAAGGCTATTGATGCTTGTTTCTTACTTAGCCAAGAGACCAAAAAATCTCCAAGAAAAAATGCTCCTCCACTTGTGTTTTTTATGTCATCAATATTGCCTGCCCAATATGCATTTTTATATGCAGTGAAAGTGAAATTATTGCATCTAGGATACCATAGTCCAAAATCCATAGTTCATTTCAAATACCTAAAGATCATTTTTTACTACTTGTACATGTGTTTCTTTTGGTGCAGCTTGAAATATTACCACCAATTCGATTGCCTACATTATATATGGACTTGTAGGTGTGTCATATAGTAAAATTTCAATCATGGATCTATACAATGTTTAATTTATCTCGGGATACTCATCATATTTACTTAACTTACATCCTGTAATCATGGGGATACTCACAAGAATGCAATACTCCATCCTAAAAATTTTCAACATTTCTTTTACATACTTTGTCTGAGATAAATATACCTTTATCTGATTATGAAATTTGCAAACCAATAAATAAATACAACTCACCAAGAATTGACATATCAAATTCATTTTGCATACACTTTGCAAATTTCTTACACATATTGTCATTACTACCTCCAAAAATGATATCATCCATATAGACCACTACAATCAACAAGTTATTTCCTTCATTTTTGATGTACATATTGCTATCTGTTACACCTTTTCTGAAATCCTATTATTTAAGATATTTATCCAACCTTGAGTACTGGGACCTAGGGGCTTGCTTTAGTCCATAGAGAGATTTCTTTAACTTGCATACATAGTTCGGCTTATCTATCAGGCTGAAACCATCTACTTGCTCAATGTAGACCTATTCCTTTAAGTAACCATTAGGAAATGTTAATTTTACATCCATTTGGTACACTTTGAAGTTTTTAAAACTTGAGAAAGCTGAGAAAATTCTTATGGCCTCAAGATGTGCAACAGGACCAAATGCCTCTTCAAAGTCAATCCCCTCAACTTGTGCATAGCCTTTGCACACAAGTCTTTCTTTGTTTCTAACAACCTGACCATCTTCATTCAACTTATTTTTGTAGACCCATTTGGTGCCAATTACATTCTTGTCTTTTGGACATGGAACAAGTTCCCAAGTCTCACTCTTCTCTATTTGGTCCAAATTTTCTTCCATTGCCTTAATCCAATATTTATATTCACTTGCTTCATTGAAATTCTTGGGCTCAACTTTAGATAGCAAAGAAAAATTGGCATGTTCACTTGTACCTATTATTTTCCTCCTTGTTTATCTCTCATCTAGATTCTCAATAATCAGTTTTGTTGGATGGTGCTTTTGCACATACTTGGATGGTGTCCTAGGCAATGCCTTACTTGATATTGTCTCATCTTCTTTAGTTTCTTCAACTTCTTCTTCTTTGAAACTTTCTCCTTCTTGATATACAATCTCTTGAGCTGGTCCTCTTGGATATATTTCTTCAACTCTTACATTTTCACTTTCCACAATTGTATGTGATATTTTATTATAGCATCTATAGGGTTTGCTCTTAGTGGAGTATCTAAGGAAGATACCCTCATCACACCTAGAATTAAAATTACCCAAATTTTTCTCTTCTCATCTAATGGAGCATTTACTTCCAAAATTTTTGAAGTACTTCACAATATTTGGTCTTCTATTCCAAAGCTCATATGGCCTTTGTGGTGATTTACTCTTATTTGAGATCTATTGATGATATAAACAGCTATATGAATTACCTCTCCCCAAAAACATTAGAAATATTAGACTCATTTAGCATAGCCCTAGCCATACCCTAAATAATTCTATTTTTCCTTTCAACTACTCCATTCTATTGTGTAGTTCTTACTACTAGGTATTGTCTCTTGATTCCATATTGTTCACAGAATACTACAAATTCACTTGAAGTGAATTCACCTCCTCTATCTGATCTTAGACACTTGATATTTTGCTTGTTTCATTTTCTATAAGTACCTTGAATGCCTTGAAATTTTCAAATGGTTCTTATTTTTCTTTTAAGAATATTACCGAATTCATTCTACAGAAATTATAAATAAATAACATGAAGTAATTATCACCTTGTAAAATCTTTATCCTTGTAGGCCCACATAGATCAGTGTGAACTAGCTCCAAAAAATTGGATGAAGAAAACAATTTTGATTTGAAACCTGGTCTTATTTGCTTACCATGCTGGCATTGTGCACAAATCGTGCTTGGGAATTTTTCTATTTTGGAAAAATATTTGACTGCCTGTTTGTTGCTTATTTTTACTATGTTGTCAAATTTTAGGTGACCTATTCTTCTATGTCATAACCAGATCTCATCCTCTTGTTATAAAAAGTATTTTTCTCCCTTAATTTTTCTCAACATGTAGAGATTGTTTGCAGTTCTACTGGCATCTGCAATAAGCTTTCTTGTCTTGGATTTCCTGATCTCACATCCATTTGGGTGAAATGTGAGTGTGTGCCCTTAATCACATATTTTAATTACACTTAGTATATTGTTCTTAAACCCTTCAACATATAAGACATTTTCAGTCCTTAATATTCCATTATCCAAACTCAAAATCCCTTTTCCAATAATTTTGGCAGAAGCATTATCACCAAATTTCAATGTTACTCCATTTATTTTCTTGAGAGAAAGAAATTTGCTTTTTTCACTTGTCATATGGCTTAAACAAGCACTATCAATTTACCACTAATTTACTTCACTTTGCACATGAAGAGTTGTTTTTACCAATACAGACTTTTCCTTTTCTTATTCCTTTTTCTTTTTCCAAACTTTTGATGATATCTCCTTTTGAACTGTTTGACCTTCCTCCTTCTTGCTTGATTTAGGAAGTTCAAGAAACACTGTTCTACACCATTTACCTTTGTGCCCAAAATTATCACATTTGTAACAAATTATATTGTCATCCATGGGAGGTGCAAATGAATTGAAATTTATTTTGGTGAAACCATAATCATTTTTAACATGGACCCTATAATTTATAACTTTATGACCAAATTGATTGCATGAAAAACAATAACCATGGAAGAAATATTGAAATATGTTTGATTACCTTGGAGGATATGGTTGCATGGTTCTTTCATTGTTGTTTCTATGATTTACTTTGGTCCATGATGAATCTTTGTTTTCTTTGTGATGGTCCTTGTTCCTTGATAGTGCATTATTTTCTTCCTCGTTGATGCTTCCACTTTTCAAAAAATTAGCATAGGTCTTGGATGCTTCTATTTATTTTGAGCTTGACTCCCCCTTTTGTTTCTCTTGACCTTTTTCAAAACCAAGTCCAACATTCATAAATGGAGATATTTATGCTTTGATAATATCATCCAAGTTTTTTGAGCTTTTCCTAAACTGATATATCTTATCATTAAATTTTTTAAGTTCCTTCCTTAGTATGATAGCTTCATGTTCTAGTATTTCACACTTTAGTTCTTTTTCCTTTAGTTGTTTAGCCATACCTTCCTTAATTTGCCTTACCTTTTCAATTTTAACTTTCAAATCAATGAGCTCTTGTGTCAATTTTAACTTTGTATTATCATCCTCTTTACTTGAGCCTTCAATATTGAGTTCTTTCTAACTTTCTTCAACTCTTCAAGAGCAACAATAGGTTCTTCTTCAATGTCAACCATGGCTTCTTCTTCACTTTCAAAATATTTCTCCTTTTCTTGGTCTTTGACAACAAGATCATCTTCTTTCTCTTCTATGGCCATGTGTGTTCTTGTAAGACCTTTCTTCAATATATTTAGGCTTTCACGATGGAACCCTCTCTAATACCAATTGAAGAACACACGATTATACTGAGAGGGGGGTGAATAGTATAAGATACAACTTTTTACTTTTCAATTCAAATAATAATAACAATAATATTATTGTTATTATGAAAAAAATCATCACACATATGAGAGACATAGATTTTACATGGAAACACCCTTTCGGGAGAAAACCATGGCAAAATATTGCTTATATATTTCTTCAATAAATTTTGTGGGCACCAACCCATAGGAGACACCAATCCCCTATTACAATGTTCATGGATACCCATCCATAGGTAACATAAATCCCCTCTCAATTTTATGGACACCAATCCATAGGATACATCAATCCCATCTGTTAGTTTGTGGACACCAACCCATACGAGATACCAATATCATTTGCTAGTTCATTGACACCAATCCATAGGAGACACCAATTTCCTCTGTTCACAAGTTTATCCCAAAATTTTCTTATGTCTTCTATCAAAACTACTCACAAATACTACTCAAATTTGCTCACACAACTTGCTCAAGTCTTCTCTCAAATATTCTCACACAACCTACTCAATTCTTCTTCAAAACATATTCAAATCTACTCACACAACCTGCTCAATTCTACTCCAAATCCTGCTTAAATATGCTCATACAACCTACTCAAGTCTGCTCTAAATCCTGCTTAAATATTCTCATATACTCCTAAATATTGCATACATACAATGCTCATCTATTCCCAAAACCAAACATAACAATCCATAAATATGCCATGCTCATCTACTCCCAAATTCAATCAAAAACCAATGCATAAATTTGCTCTCAAGTTTGAACTACAATACTTGCACATTTACTCCCAATTTCAGTCAAAATCCAATGCACAAATTTGATCTTAAATATGATCTATAACCCTTACACATTTACTCCTAATTTTAATAAAAAATAATGCACATCCAATAATTCCTTATACCTCCCACTATATGACAATAAAAATATTTTCCTTAACCAAAACCACTTTGAGAAAGGAATTAAATCACCATACCTCTAAATCTGCCTTAATGATGATGATCTTCTTTTGCAAGAGCCTTCCAAACCTATCTTGACAAAAACAAATTTCCTTTTGTTTGTCCCCTCAAAATCTAATTAGCAAATCTTTTTTTCCTTTCTTGATTAGATATCAAATCAACCACTTTTTAAAAAACCTTATCAAAAACATACACAATAAAGCTTAAAAATCACTCCTCATATCTCCATTTTGAAACTCGCAATATAAATATTTATTAATAACAAAAACCCTTTATATCTCCTTTTTATAACATGCAAAATACAACTTTTAAAAATAACAACCTCATACCTTATAACTCCCTTTTATAGCATGCAAAAATTAATTTTAAATTAATCATTACACAACTTATATCTCCCACTGAAAGTATACAAAATATAATCACGAGACATCTTATATCTCCCACTCAATTAAATCAAATAAAAATCTTGCCATTACCTCGCATAGAAAAACCACCAAACACATGTAGAGTAGATTTGATCTCCTGAATTCTCCCAACACAACACCCTAGCAAAGGCTAGGCGACCAAATGAGCTACCTCGATGGGTGGAATAAAAAGTCGTAGAATTAATTATTTAAACCCTTCTTCGTTCTATCAACCAAAATATAAATAGTGCCATGAGGATTCAACCTTGCAACCTCTTGCTACACAATACCTTAGTGCAAGCTCGACAACCGACTGGGCTAGCCACCTAGATGAGACAAAAGTTATAGCATAAATATTGTAAATTCTATTTTTCACTCGCTGCCACCAAACATGCTCTTCTCCTCCTCTTCTACCTATCACTTGATTTTCGTGCGAAGGACATTCAAATTTTCCACATAGCCAAAATGAATTTGATAGCCTTTAAAATATGAATTTTATTTAGTGCCCAAAGAGGTCAGTTGTGCATTTTATTTATTGCACAAGGAGGTTGGCCTTAGTATTTTAAGTATTTAAATTTTCAAACTTTGCATTGGTGTTCTCAAGGAGGTCATCCAACCTTTTAACCTTTAAATATCAAAATTCTGAATTATATTTAAATCATTTGATTTAAATATGATACCTCTGATATTTCTGCCTTTGTTAATAATGAAAACTTAATATTTTCAACACTTGTCACTCTCTATGATACACTTTGATAGTTTATATCATGTTTAGACCTGTGTGTGCATACCCCTTCTCTTAGATCAAGAGAACCAATTTCAAAGTACAACTCTTCAGGTTTGTATAATGCCAATGAGTCTCAAAACACATGTAACTGTAAGATTAAAGAAAATGGTATAATTGTGTTGAAGGTGGTGTACATGTTACTCTGCTAATTCTAAATACCAAATGCAAGAAAGAGTGCCCCTGAGGGAAATATTACCAAGTAGAATTTAGAGGTTGTTTCTAATTCAAAAACTAAACATAATTACTTTGTTGAAGAATACCCAATTCAAAGATAGAAAATATCAATTTGAAATACAAGAAATATCAATTTTAGGCCATTCTAATAGAACAACCACTCATGATTGGCACTATTGTCTATTAAAGGTAAATCAAAAGACTATTGATCCTTACCCAAGCATACAACTTGTATCTTATGTCTCAACCTCCATTCTATAAAAATATGTCAAAACATCAAGATAATTGATATACTAATGCATATAATATAAATAAATAATAAACAACTTTGATTTTTACTAAAATGATATGATTGAAGGAAAGACTTAAAATTATTTAAAGGAGCAAGATTCAAATAATTTTACATTCACTTTGTGCATGGGAATTAAACAAGAGGCTAACCAAAGTTGAAGCACTCAAGCATCCATATTTCCAAGTCTTTTATTCAGTTTTAAGTGTTTGATAACATCTAATTTTTTTCACTCTCTATGATATCTACTTGATAGTTTGTATTATGTTTAGGCCTGTGTGTACATACCCCCTTCTCTTAGATCAAGAGAACTAGTTTCAAAAAACAACTCTTCAAGTTTGGATACTGCCAATGAGTCTCAAAACACATGTAGTTGTAAGATTAAAGAAAATGGTACTCTACTAATGCTAAATACCAAATGCAAGAAAGGTTTCCCCTAAGGAAAATATTGGCAAGAAAAATTTAGAGGTTGTTGTTAATTCAAATATTGGAAATAATCACTTTGTCAAAGAGATATCCAATTGAAAGATAGGAAATATCAATTCAAATATAGGGAATATCAATATGAGGCCATGTTAATAGAATAACAACTCATGGTTGGCACTATTGTTTATTAAAGGTAAATCAAAATACTATGGATCCTTACCTAAGCATACCACTTGTATCTTATGCCTCAACCTCCAATCTATAAACTTATGTCAAAACATCAAGAAAATTGATAAACTAATGAATGTAATATAAATAAATAATAAGAAACTTTGATTTTTAGTAAAGTGAGATGACTAAAGGAAATATTTAATATTTTTTTTTTTTTTTTGTGTGGAAAATATCCCAAAAGGGATGCCACTTTCGGGTAAGACCCAAGGAGGCAGGGGTATCCAAGGAAATATTTAATATTATTTAAAGGAGTAAGATTCAATTAATTTTGCAGTCACATTGTGCATGGGATCCAAACAAGAGGCTAATCGCAATTGAAGAACTCAAGCATCCATTTTTCTAGGTCTTTTATTCAATTTTAATTGTTTTATAACATCTAAATGTTTTTCACTCTCTATGATATCTACCTAATAATTTGTATCATGTTTAGGCCTATGTGTACGCAATCCATTCTCTTAGATAAAGAGAACCAATTTCAATGTACAACTCTTTAGGTTTGTATAATGCCAATGAGTCTCAAAAAGCATGTAATTATAATATTAAATACAATGGTATAATGTGTTGAAGGTGGTTTACATGTTACTCTGCTAATGCTAAATAGAAAGTGCATAAAAGGGTTACCTTGAGGGAAAGATTGAAAAGCAAAATTTAGAGGTTGTTGGTAATTCAAATATAGGAAATAATCACTTTGTTGGAGAGATACCCAATTCAAAGACAAAAAATATCAATTCAAAGGAAATAAATATCAATTTGAAGCCATGCTAATAGAATAGTCACTCATGGTTGGCATTATTTTATATTAAAGGTAAATCCAAAGACTATGGATCCTTACCTAAGCATACAATTGATATCTTATGCCTCAACCTCCAATCTATAAACTTATGTCAAAACATGAAGAAATTTGATATTCTGATGCATGTAATATAAATAAATAATGAGATTATTTTATTTTTACTAAAGTGAGATGACTGAAGGAAATATTTAATATGATTTAAAGAAGTAAGATTCAAATAATTTTGCATTCACATTGTGCGTGGGAACCAAACAAGAGGCCAACTACAGTTGAAGCTCTCAAGCATCTATTTTTCTAGGTATTTTATTTAGGTTTAAGTGTTTGATAACATCTAAAAGTTTAGAACTCTTTATGATATCTACCTGACAATGTGTATCATGTTCAGGTTTGCGTACATAACCCCTTCTCTTAGATCAAGAGAATGGGTTTTAAAACACAACTCTTCAGGTTTATATAATGCAAATGAATCTCAAAACACATGTAACTATAATATTGAATAAAATGGTATAATTGTGTTGAAGATGTACATGTTACTCTGTTAATGCTAAATACCAAATGCAGGAAATGGTAACCCTGAGGGAAAGATTGGCAAGCAGAATTTTGAGGTTATTTTTAATTCAAAGACAAAAAAATCACTTTGTTGGAGAGATACCCAATTCAAATATAGGAAATATGAATTTAAAGATAGGAAATATCAATTCAAAGATATTAAATATCAATTTGAGGCCATGCTAATAAAATAACCACTCATGGTTGGAACTATTATCTATTAAAGGCAAATACAAAGACTATGGATCCTTACCTAAGCATATAACATGTATCTTATGCCTCAACCTCCAATATATAAACTTATGTCAAAAATCAAGAAAATTGATATACTAATGCATGTAATATAAATAAATAACATGCAACTTTTATTTTTTAGTAAAGTGACATGAGTAAAGAAAATATTTAATATGATTTAAAGTAGCAAGATTCAAATAATTTTACAATCACTTTGAGCATGGGATCCAAACAAGATCTCAACCGTAGCTGAAACACTCAAGCATTCATTGTTGCAATTTTTTTATTCAATTATATGTTTTTGATAACATATAAATTCTTGTCACTCTTTATGATATCTCTCTCATAGTTTATATCATTTTTAGGCATGTGTGTACATACCCCCTTCTCTTAGATCAAGAGAACCAATTTCAAAGCACAACTCTACAGGTTTGTATAATGCCAATGAGTCTCAAAACACATGTAACTGTAAGATTAAATAAAATGGTATAATTATGTTGAATATGGTGTACATGTTACCCTGATAATGCTAAATACTAAATGCAGGATAGGGTACCCCTAAGGGAAATATTGGCAAGAAAAATTTAAAGGTTGTTACTAATTCAAAGACTAAAAATAATCACTTTTTCGGAGAGATACCCAATTCAAAGATAGAACATATAAGTTCAAAAACAAGAAATATCAATTTGAGGCCATGTTAATAGAATAACCACTCATGATTGGCACTATTGTCTATTAAAGGTAAATCCAAAGACTATGGATCCTTACCTAAGCCTACAATTTGTATCTTATGCCTCGACCTCCATTCTATAAAATTATGTCAAAATATCAAGATAATTGATATGCTAATGCATGTAATATAAAAAAATAATAAAAAATATTATTTTTTACTAAACTGAGATGACTAAAGGAAAGACTTAATGTGATTTAAAGGAGCAAGATTCAAATAATTTTGTAGTCATTTTGTGCATGGGAATTAAACAAGAGGCCAACCAAAGCTGAAGCACTCAAGCATTCATTTTTCTAGGTATTTTATTTAGTTTTAATTATTTTATAACATCTAAATGTTTATCTCTCTCTATGATATCTACCTGATATTTTGTATTATGTTTAGACCTGCGTGTACATACCCCCTTCTCTTATATCAAGAGAACCAGTTTCAAAGCACAACTCTTCAGGTTTGTATCATTTCAATGACTCTCAAAAAACATGTAGTTATAAGATTAAATAAAATGGTATAATTATGTTGAAGTAGTAAATGTTACTCTGCTAATTCTAAATACCAAATGTAGGAAAGGTTTCCCCTGAGGAAAATATTGGCAATAAGAATTAGATCTTATTGTTAATTCAAATATAGGAAATACTCACTTTGTCGAAGAGATACCCAATTCAAAGTCAAGAAATACCAATTCAAAGATATGAAATATTAATTTGAGGTCATGCTAATAGAATAACCACTCATGTTTGGCACTCTTGTCTAATAAAGGAAAATCCAAAGACTATGGATCCTTATTTAAGAATACAACTTTTATCTTATGCCTCAACCTCAAATACATAAACTTATATCAAAACATGAAGAAAATTGATATACTAATACATGTAATATAAATAAATAATAAGAAACACTGATTTTTACTAAACTGAGATGAGTGATGGAAAGATTTAATATAATTTAAAAGAGCAAGATTCCAATAATTTTGTAGTCACTTTGTGCATGGGATCTAAACAGGAGGCCAACTACTGTTGAAGCACTAAAGGATCCTATTTTTCTAGGTATTTTATTTAGTTTTAGGTGTTTGATAACATATAACTATTTGTCACCCTCTACGATATCTTCTTCATATTTTGTATCATGTTTAGGCCTGTGTGTACATATCCCCTTCTCTTAGATCAAGAGAACCAATTTTAAAGCACAACTCTTCGAGCTTTTATAATGCCAATGAGTCTTAAAACACATGTAGCTATAATATTAAAGAGAATGGTATAATTGTGTTGAAGGTGGTGTACATGTTACTCTTCTAAAGCTAAATAGCAAATGCACAAAAGGGTCCCCTTGAGGGAAAAATTAGCAAGCATAATTTAGAGGTTGTTGCTAATTAAAATATAGGAAATAATCAAATTGTCATAGAGATACCGATTCAATTATAGGAAATATCAATTCAAATATAGAAAATACAATTTGACGCAATGATAATAGAATAACCACTCATGGTTGGCACTATTGTCTCTTAAAGGAAAATCCAAATACTATGGAACCTTACCTAAGCATACAACTTGTATATTATGCCTCAACCTCTAATCTATAAACTTATGTGAAAAATCAAGAAAATTGATATACTAATGCATGTAATATAAATAAATAATAGGAAAATTTAAATTTTACTAAAGTAAGATGATTGAAGGAAATATTTAATATGATTTAAAGGAGCAAGATTCAAATAAATTTTCAGTCACTTTGTGCACAGGATTGAAACAAGAGGCCAACTCCAGCTGAAGCTCTCAAGCATCTATTTTTGCGGGTCTTTTATTCAATTTTAAGTGTTTGATAAATTCTTAATGTTTATCACTCTCTATGATATCTACCTAATAGTTTTTATCATGTTTAGGATTGTGTGTACATACACCCTTCTCTTAGATCAAGAGAACAATTTCAAAGCACAACTCTTTAGATTTATGTAATACCAATGTGTATAAAAATACATATAACTAAGATTAATAAAAATATTATAATTGTGTTTAAGGTGTTGTACATGTTACTCTATTACAGTTAAATACCAAAGGCTAGAAAGTGTGCCCCTAAGGAAAATATTGACAAGCCGAATTTAGAGGTTGTTGTTAATTCAAAGATAACAAATAATCACTTTTCCAGAGAGATACCTCATCCAAATATAGTAAATATCAATTTGAGGCCATGCTAATATAATAACCACTCATGATTGATACTATGTTGGTCACAAATCTGCCATAGGAAAGGATTTTGTACATATATGCACCCTAGACTTGGCCAACATTGAAATGTCGAGAGAAAGAGAAGTCTCCCGGGCCAATCTCCAGAGAGGGCTAGCTCCCAAACTACTCTAAACTGGTTTTGAAGATAAGGATGCAGGAAAGAAATAGGAAAATGCTGAAAGAGAGGGAAATAACAAAAAGGAATGGAAATATGGCTAGAGGCCGAAGTGTATGATTTGGGGTAGACTAACAGCAAGAAATTACACCAAGTTGTATTACAAAGATCTAGGAAAAGAAGACAACAGAATTAAACTCACACCTTTGCAGAGATAATCCCTAGATCGCATTCCAAAATCTACTCACTAACTAGCAATGTTCGAATTCAAGATGTAGAATTCAAAACCTGACAGCAAGAGCATGAGCATAAACAAAAATAACTTGTAAAACAGAGGGACATCACACACATAAGAATGCTTGCAAATTTTAGAAGCTGAGTCTCTTCTATTGATGCAGAGAACTTAGAGAATTTTTCTTACAAAATGTCTAACCTCTTTTGCTTTAGATATACATGAATATTTATAGAGGTCTTCCCTCTCTCTTTTGCATCACAACATTCAAAACATACAACAGATTTTTAAGAGGTGATCCGCAAAATGTGTACTTGAAAAGAGAAACAATCCCCTTAATTTGCCTCGAATAAATGACATATTAAATGACCATTATTAGGGCAAGCTGGAAATTTTTAAGAGACCACAAACAAAACTTTCAATGCTAGAAGCGTCTTTAATGTTGGTGGCATCAAAAACTGCCTCATGTTCTTTTATCTTGTGCAGCAACATTTAATCTTGGAGACTCCTTGACCATGATCTAAAAATTAGTTGGAGAGCTTTTACTTGATCCTTATCTTCTCTTCACATTCTCCTATGCAATCTTGAAGGAAAATGCAAACAGAATTGTATCGGGCCTTTTGTCGTTGCTTCTATCGTTAAAATGAGACAAGTCGTGAAAATGCGACATGTCACGAAATCGTGACACTTTTCCCTTACTATCTTCTTTTTTGCCTCGAAGTCGCGAAAATGCAACATGTCACGATATCGCGACGTCTTCTCTTCGTTTAGCTTCTTTCCTCAACATGTCATGAAATCGCGAAATTTTTCTTCATCGGCCTTCTTCACTACTCCAAGTCACGAAAACTCACCATGTCACGAAATCGTGACAATTCATACCATCTTGCTCTGTTCGTGCTTTTGTATCACGAAAACGTGACATGTCATAAAATCATGAAAATTTTTGTTTGCCTTGTACTTGTTAGCTTTCGTTCCACGAAAATGTGACAGGTTGCAAAAATGCGACATGTTGCGAGATCGTGAAGTTTTCTCCGTTTGGCTCTTCTGCCCTGACATGTCATGAAATTGTGACACTTCCTTTTGCTTCTCTTTGTTGTCGCTTCCTGTCACGATATCACGATGTCTTCTTCTTTCTTGGATTCATCTTCAAAAATGTCGTGAAATTGTGACGTTTTTCATCCGCCATGTGTTTATCTTTAGCCCCTTCCACAACATGTCGTGATATCACGATAGTCCGTACCATTTTCTCCTTGGTTGATTTTATGTCGTGATATCGTGATGTTTCCTATTGACATTGCCCTCTGCTACTTTATGTCACGATATCGTGACATTTTCTCTTGTTCTGCTTTATGGCCATCGCAAGTTGCGAAAATGCGACATGTGATATCATGACAATTTTCATTTGAATGCTCCCTCATTGCAATAAGTCACGAAACTCCAACATGTCGCGATATCATGACAATTTTCATTTTAGTGCTGCCTTTGACTGTGTTGACCACGATACTCCGACATGTCACGATATCATGACAGTCTTACCCCCTTGCTGTCGTTGACTGCTTTGACCACAAAAACATGATAGATCATGAAAATGCGACATGTCATGATATCGCGACAATTTCTTGACTTAGCCCTTTTCTGCATTTGGCATCGTGAAACTGTGACAGGTCACGATATTGCGACATGTCGCGATATCACGACAAATTTCCATGCTTGCACCTTTTTGGTTTTGGACCCCGCAAAAACGTGACAGGTCATGAAAATGTGACATGTCACAATATTGCGACATCTTTTGGGCTTAGCTTTTTTATGGTACGGATGCCACAAAAATGTGACAGGTCACGATTTTGTGACATGTCATGAAATCACGACACCTTTGCTTTAGCACAAAATTTTTTAAGTGTCTCTACAATTTGAGCATTCTTTTGCTTGAACAGCAACAACAAAAACAATGTGGCAAAAATGCCAACATTCTTGGCGGCTCGTGGGGTATACAACTCTGTTGTATGGACGAACCTCAGGCCTTTATCCATTGGGAAATAGAGTCAAGCAACTAGAGGAGCATAAAGAACTGGTGTTGGTTGATGCTAGACATCTACGGGCTGCTGCAACAAGCTCTTACTAGCATTCGGCTCTCAAAAATAGAACTTTTAGTAGAAATTAATAGAAGAGCAGAACTTCCATTATTCCGGTAACTACTGCATAAAAAGAAACACACATAAACTAAACAAAAACTGTACCTAAGCTCCTAAGCGACACTTAGTACCCTCGGCACTTTATTTACTAGCTGGGCTATTTACAATATGTACACAAAATTTTGCGACATGTTTGGCATGCCGCCACCACAAACCCAGCTTCAGGTGTCTATCCGATGAACCTGTAGTGTCCAGACCAGATCTAATTGTACTTCAGTCGATCTTTGAAATCTGGTTGACCTCTTCTCGAAGTTCTCCATGGTGCGAATAGGGCACAACATGGCTGGTTATCATGCATGTCAGTACCCATACAGTTGATGGATAATGTAGCAAAGAGATTTGCCATATGGAGGGCTCTTTGGGGTACCAGTTGCAGTAATGGCCAAAGCCAATACCACCATTTTGAAGAGTCCACTAGCTATGGACCGAGTACATGTTCCTCCAACCCCTTGATGCGATAACAGGAATTGTCCAACGATAGTCCTTTCTCCAGGATCTCTTCAGGCTCAGCCTCTTGATGAGACATAGTTAATTGGTTCTGGTCGAACACTTGCATGTTATACCTTGAGACACAAAAAGGGTGCAAAAATATGCCCTCCTTGCTCTCAGGCTCTGCCACTTGAGCCTGTTCATCTTCTCCTTCACTCATCTCCTCTTGACCCATTTCCTGATAGAAACTACAAGCAACCATATTACCTATTACTGGGACAAGGCTTGTTGATTCCCATCGTGGGTCTTGGATGAAAGCTGCCTGTTGAACTCCAGACAACTGCATCTCAGGTCTTTGCTCAGTATGAGGAATCTTCCATGGTGAATACTGTGCAGGAGAGATAGGAGCGGTGACTATCGAGGAAAGTGATGGAGTTTCTCCCCACTACCACTTTCCTAACAAGAGCAAAAGTTGTTTCGCTCGCACTGCTTCTTCAAATATTTGAGGGAACCTTCATTCACCTGATTGTAACAAGAGGAGGCTTATGTCCGAGTGAAAGGTACGAACATAGAAGAGGTGGGCTTGGGTGGGTGTTGATTGAATCTCCCCTGGAACTCTCTTCCAACTTTTGTAGAATCAAACATTGAAGTCTGTGATGTTCTCCAGAGGTGCTCTCGTGATGGTGGAGAAGTGCATTAAGAGCTGGAAGGGATCTTGAGAACCGTCGAATGTGCTGATTAGTGCTCCCGCTAAGTCATCCCATGAATAGATGCTTTTTCGCCCAAGAAGTCTGTACCATTGCAATGCCCTTCCTTCCAAAGACTGAACCAGAAGCCTGATCATGACATCTTCATGGATTATGGCATGGAGGATTGACAAAGCAGCAACATCTTCAATATGCTCTTGGGCCATTCCATTAGTACCATTGTATTTCGTCAATGCCTTCAAAGTGCTTTTGGGAATCTCATGCAAACTTTGGAGATTCAGAGGGCCAGGATCATTCCAGCTAGGATAGCGTACACTCTCCATTATAGTAGTGGTCTGTAGGGATCACGGTTCTCACCACTAAGTCAGAGTCGCCAGGTGCACATTATTTTCTCCGCTTGTGAGGTCAAGGCTGCTCACCAAACCTTGATTCCTTTGGGGTATCTTCTTTTAGAGTCAAAAGGCATCTATGATCATGAAATTTGGATCTTCAGCTCAGTAGAGTTGCCATATGAAATTACAATCTTCTCTTGTGAGGTCAAGATAGTTCATCAAAATCTTGATTCCTTCGGGTATCAAAAAATGAGACCCGTGAGTCCCATCGAGCATGCCAAAAACTATTGGCATAGGTGGGTTTTTCAACTTGGAATAATACTTGTCCCACCGATTGTGGATTTTTCAAAGACAGAAATAGTCTGTCCCATCAGACGTGCCAAAAATTGTTCGTACAGGTGGGTAAAGACAGTTCGTCCCATCGGGCATGCCAAAAATTGTTGGTCACAAATCTGCCATAGGAAAGGATTTTGTACATATATGCATCCTAGACTTGGCCAACATTGAAAGGCCGAGAGAAGGAGAAGTCTCCCAGGCAAATCTCCAGAGAGGGCTGGCTCCCAAACTACTCTAAACTAGTTTTGAGGATAAGGATGCAGGAAAGAAATAGGAAAATGCTGAAAGAGAGGGAAAAAAAGGAAAGGAATGGAAATATGGCCAAAGGCCAAAGTGTATGATTTGGGGTAGACTAACAGTAAGAAATTACACCAAGTTGTATTACAACATCTAGGAAAATAAGACAATAGAATTAAACTCACACCTTTGCAGAGATAATCCCCAGATCACATTCCAAAATCTACTCACTAACTAGCAATGTTTGAATTCAAGATGCAGAATTCAAAACCTGACAGCAAGAGCATGAGCTTAAATAGAAATAACTTGTAAAACAGAGGGACATCACACACATAAGAATGCTTGCAAATTTTAGAAGCCGAGTCTCTTCTATTGATGCAGAGAACTTAGAGAATTTTTCTTACAAAATGTCTAACCTCTTTTGCTTTAGATATACATGAATATTTATAGAGGTCTTCCCTCTTTCTTTTGCATCACAACATTCAAAACATACAACAAATTTTTAAGATGTGATCCACAAAATGTGTACTTGAAAATAGAAACAATCCCCTTAATCTGCCTTGGAGAAATGACATTAAATGACCATTATCAGGGCAAGCTAGAAATTGTTAGGAGACCATGAACAAAACTTTCAATGCTGGAAGCGTCTTTAATGTTGGTGGTGTCAAAAACTGCCTCATGTTCTTTTATCTTGTGTAGCAACATTTAATCTTGGAGACTCCTTGACCATGATCTGAAAATCAGTTGGAGAGCTTTTACTTGATCCTTATCTTCTCTTCACATTCTCCTATGCAATCTTGAAGGAAAATGCAAACAGAATTGTATCGGGCCTTTTGTCGTTGCTTCTGTCACGAAAATGAGACAGGTCATGAAAATGCGACATGTCAAAAAATCATGACACTTTTCCCTTACTATCTTCTTTTTTGCCTCGAAGTCACAAAAATGTGACATGTTACGATATCGTGACGTCTTCTCTTCGTTTAGCTTCTTTCCTCAACATGTCATGAAATCATGACATTTTCCTTCGCTGGCCTTCTTCACTACTCCAAGTCGCGAAAACTCACCATGTCACGAAATCGTGACAATCTGTACCATCTTGCTCTGTTCACGCTTTTGCATCACGAAAACGTGACATGTCACAAAATTGCGACAATTTTTGTTTACCTTGTACTTGTCAGCTTTCATTCTGTGAAAATGCGACATGTCACGATATCGCGACATTTTCTCCGTCTAGCTCTTCCGCCCTGACATGTCGCAAAATTGTGACACTTCCTTGTGCTTCTCTTTGTTACCGCTTCCTATCGTTATATCGCGACGTCTTCTTCTTGCTTGGATTCATCTTCAAAAATGTCATGAAATTGTGACGTTTTTCATCCGCCTTGTGTTTATCTTCAGCCCCTTTCGCAACATGTCACGATATCATGCCAGTCCATACCATTTTCTCCTTGGTTGCTTTTTTGTTGTGATATTGTGACGTTTCCTATTGACATTGCTCTTTGTTGCTTTATGTCACAATATCGCGACATTTTCTCTTGTTCTGCTTTATGGCCACCGCAAGTCACGAAAACGCGACATGTCGCGAAAACGGGACATGTCGCGATATCGCGACAATTTTAATTTGAATGCTCCCTCATTGCAATAGGTCGTGAAACTCCAACATGTCACGATATCGCGACAATTTTCAATTTAGTGCTGCCTTTGATTGCATTGACCGCGATACTCCGACATGTTGCGATATAGTGACAGTCTTACCCCCTTGCTGTCGTTGACTATTTTGATCATGAAAATGCGATAGGTCGTGAAAATGCGACATGTCGTGATATCACGACACTTTCTTTACTTAGCCCTTTTCTGCATTTGGCACCGCAAAACTGTGACAGGTTACGATATCACGAAATGTCGTGATATCGCGACAAATTTCCATGCTTGCACCTTTTTGGTTTTGGACCTCGCAAAAATGCGACATGTCGTGATATCGCGACAAATTTACATGCTTGCACCTTTTTGGTTTTGGACCCCGCAAAAATGCGACAGGTCACGAAAATGCGACATGTTGCGATATCGCGACATCTTTTGGGCTTAGCTTTTTTATGGTACGAACGCCACGAAAACGCGACAGGTCACGATTTTGCGACATGTCGCGAAAACGCGACAGGTCGCGATTTTGCGACATGTCGCGAAAACGTGACAGGTCGCGATTTTGCGACAGGTCGCGATTTTGCGACATGTCGCGAAAACGCGACAGTCGCGATTTTGCGACAGTCGCGATTTTGCGACATGTCACGAAATCGCGACACCTTTGCTTTAGCACAAAATTTGTTAAGTGTCTCTACAATTTGAGCATTCTTTTGCTTGAACAACAACAACAAAAACAATGTGGCAAAAATGCCAACACACTATTTTCTATTAAAGGTAAATCCAAATACTATGGATCCTTACCTAAGCCTACAATTTGTATCTTTTGCCTCACCCCCATTCTATAAAATTATGTCAAAATATCAAGATAATTGATATACTAATGCATGTAATATAAATAAATAATAAAAAATATTAATTTTTACTAAACTGAGATGACTAAAGGAAAGACTTAACATGATTTAAAGGAGAAAGATTCAAATAATTTTGTAGTCACTTTGTGCATGGGAATTAAACAAGAGGCTAACCAAAGCTAAAGCACTCAAGCATTCATTTTTGTAGGTATTTTATTCAGTTTTAAGTATTTTATAAAATCTAAATGTTTATCTCTCTCTATGATATCTACCTAATATTTTGTATTATGTTTAGACTTATGTGTACATACCTCCTTCTCTTAGATCAAGATAACCAGTTTCAAAGCACAACTCTTCAGGTTTGTATCATGCCAATGACTCTCAAAACACATGTAGTTAAAAGATTAAATAAAATGGTATAATTGTTTTGAAGGAGTACATGTTACTCTGGTAATTCTAAATACCAAATGTAGGAAAGGTTTCCCTTGAGGAAAATATTTGCAAGAAGAATTAGAGCTTATTTTTAATTCAAAGATAGGAAATAATCACTTTGTCGAAGAGATACCCAATTCAAATTCAAGAAATACCAATTCAAAGATATGAAATATTAATTTGAGGTCATGCTAATAGAATAACCACTCATGGTTGGCACTTTTGTCTAATAAAGGAAAATACAAATATTGTGGATCCTTATTTAAGAATACAAATTTTATCTTATGCCTCAACCTCAAATATATAAATTTATGTCAAAACATGAAGAAAATTGATATACTAATACATGTAATATAAATAAATAATAAACAACATTGATTTTTACTAAACTGAGATGACTCATGGAAATATTTAATATGATTTAAAAGAGCAATATTCCAATAGTTTTGCAGTCACTTTGTGCATGGGATCCAAACAGGAGGCCAACTACTGTTGAAGCACTAAAGGATCCTATTTTTCTAGGTCTTTTATTTATTTTTAAGTGTTTGATAACATCTAACTATTTGTCACCCTCTACCATATCTTCTACATATTTTGTATCATGTTTAGGCTTGTGTGTACATACCCCATTCTCTTAGATCAAGAGAACCAATTTTAAAGCACAACTCTTTGAGCTTGTATAATGCCAATGAGTCTTAAAACACATGTAAATATAAGATTAAATAAAATGGTATAATTGTGTTGAAGGTGGTGTACATGTTACTCTTCTAAAGATAAATAGCAAATGCACGAAAGGGTCCCCTTGAGGGAAATATTGGCAAGAATAATTTAGAGGTTGTTGCTAATTAAAAGATAGGAAATAATCAATTTGTCATAGAGATACCCAATTCAATGATAGGAAATATTAATTAAAATATAGAAAATACAATTTGATGCAATGATAATAGAATAACCACTCATGGTTGGCACTATTGTCTCTTAAAGGAAAATCCAAAGACTATGGAACCTTACCTAAGCATACTACTTGTATATTATTCCTCAACCTCCAATCTATAAACTTTTGTGAAAAATAAATAAAATTGTTATACTAATGCATGTAATATAAATAAATAATAAGAAAATTTAAAGTTTACTAAAGTAAGATGATTGAAGGAAAGATTTAATATGATTGAAAGGAGCAATATTCAAATAATTTTTAGTCACTTTGTGCACAAGATTGAAAGAAGAGGCCAACTAAAGCTGAAGCTCTCAAGCATCTATTTTTGCAGGTCTTTTATTCAATTTTAAGTGTTTTATAAATTCTCAATGTTTTTCACCCTCTATGATATCTACCTGATAGTTTTTATCATGTTTAGGCTTGTGTGTACATACACCCTTCTCTTATATCAAGAGAACAATTTCAAAGCACAACTCTTTAGATCTATGTAATGCCAATGAACCTAAAAATATATATAACTAAGACTAATAAAAATAGTATAATTGTGTTCAAGGTGTTGTACATGTTACTCTATTACAACTAAATACCAAATGCTAGAAAGTGTGCTCCTGAGGGAAATATTGACAAGCAAAATTTAGAGGTTGTTGTTAATTCAAAGATAACAAATAATCACTTTTCTAGAGAGATACCTAATCCAAAGATAGTAAATATCAATTTGAGGCCAAGTTAATAGAATAACCACTCATGATTGGCACTATTTTCTATTAAAGGTAAATCCAAAGACTATGGATCCTTACCTAAGACTACAATTTGTATCTTATGCCTCGACCTCCATTCTATAAACTTATGTCAAAATATAAAGATAATTGATATAATAATTCATGTAATATAAATAAATAATAAAAAATATTATGTTTTAGTAAACTGAGATGACTAAAGGAAAGAATTAATGTGATTTAAAGGAGCAAGATTCAAATAATTTTGTAGTCACTTTGTGCATGGAAATTAAACAAGAGGCCAACCAAAGCTGAAGCACTCAAACATTCATTTTTCTAGGTATTTTATACAGTTTTAATTATTTTATAACATCTAAATGTTTATCTCTCTCTATGATATCTACCTGATATTTTGTATTATGTTTAGACCTGCTTGTACATACCCCCTTCTCTTAGATCAAGAGAACCAATTTCAAAGTACAACTCTTCAAGTTGGTATCATGCCAACGACTCTCAAAACACATGTAGTTATAAGATTAAATAAAATGTTATAATTGTGTTGAAGGAGTACATGTTGCTCTCCTAATTCTAAATACCAAATGTAGGAAAGGTTTCCCCTGTGGCAAGAAGAATTAGATCTTAATGTTAATTCAAAGATAGGAAATAATCACTTTGTTGAAGAGATACCCAATTCACAGTCAAGAAATACCAATTCAAAGATATGAAATATTAATTTGAGGTCATGCTAATATAATAACCACTCATGGTTGGCACTCTTGTCTAATAAAGGAAAATCCAAAGACTGTGGATCCTTATTTAAGAATACAACTTTTATCTTATACCTCAACCTCAAATATATAAACTTATGTCAAAACATGAAGAAAATTGATATACTAATACATGTAATATAAATAAATAATAAGCAACATTGATTTTTACTAAACTAAGATGATTGATGGAAAGATATAATATGATTTAAAAGAGCAAGATTCCAATAATTTTGTAGTCACTTTGTGCATGGGATCCAAATAGGAGGCCAACTATTGTTGAAGCACTAAAGAATCCTATTTTTCTAGCTCTTTTATTTAGTTTTAAGTGTTTGATAACATATAACTATTTGTCACCCTCTACGATATCTTCTTCATATTTTGTATCATGTTTAGGCCTGTGTGTACATACCCCCTTCTCTTAGATCAAGAGAACCAATTTTAAAGCACAAATCTTTGAGCTTGTATAATGCCAATGAGTCTTAAAACACATGCAACTATAAGATAAAAGAAAATGGTATAATTGTGTTGAAGGTGGTGTACATGTTACTCTTCTAAATCTAAATAGAAAATGCATGAAAGGGTCCCCTTGAGGGAAATATTGGCAAGCATAATTTGGATGTTGTTGCTAATTAAAAGATAGGAAATAATCAATTTGTCATAGAGATACCCAATTCAATGATAGGAAATATCAATTAAAATATAGAAAATACAATTTGACGCAATGATAATAGAATAACCTTACCTAAGCATACAACTTGTATATTATGCCTCAACCTCCAATCTATAAACTTATGTGAAAACATCAAGAAAATTGATATACTAATGCATGTAATATAAATAAATAATAAGAAAATTTAAATTTTACTAAAGTAAGATGATTGAAGGAAAGATTTAATATGATTGAAAGGAGCAATATTCAAATAATGTTTTAGTCACTTTGTGCACAGGATTGAAACAAGAGGCCAACTACAGCTGAAGCTCTCAGGCATCTATTTTTGCAAGTCTTTTATTCAATTTTAAGTGTTTGATAAATTATCAATTTTTGTCACCCTCTATGATATCTACCTAATTTTTTTTATCATGTTTAGGCTTGTGTGTACATACACACTTCTCATAGATCAAGAGAACAATTTCAAAGCACAACTCTTTAGTGTGTAATGGTAATGAGTCTAAAAAAACATATAACTAAGATTAATAAAAATAGTATAATTGTGTTCAAGGTGTTGTACATGTTACTCTATTACAACTAAATACCAAATGCTGGAAAGTGTGCCCCTGAGGGAAATATTGACAAGCAGAATTTAGAGGTTGTTAATTCAAAGATAACAAATAATCACTTTTCTAGAGAGATACCTAATTCAAATATAGTAAATATCAATTTGAGGCCATGTTAATAGAATAACCACTCATGATTGGCACTATTGTCTATTAAAGGTAAATCCAAAGACTATGGATACCTAAGCCTACAATTTGTATCTTATGCCTCGACCTCCATTCTATAAACTTATGTCAAAATATCAAGATAATTTATATACTAATGCATGTAATATAAATAAATAATAAAAAATATTATTTTTTACTAAACTGAGATGACTAAAGGAAAGACTTAATGTGATTTAAAGGAGCAAGATTCAAATAATTTTGTAGTCACTTTGTGCATGGGAATTAAACAAGAGGCTAACCAAAGCTAAAGCACTCAAACATTCATTTTTCTAGGTATTTTATTCAGTTTTAAGTATTTTATAACATCTAAATGTTTATCTCTCTCTATGATATCTACCTGATATTTTGTATTATGTTTAGACCTGTGTGTACATACCTCCTTCTCTTAGATCAAGATAACCAGTTTCAAAGCACAACTCTTTAGGTTTGTATCATGCCAATGACTCTCAAAACACATGTAGTTAAAAGATTAAATAAAATGGTATAATTGTTTTGAAGGAGTACATGTTACTCTGGTAATTCTAAATACCAAATGTAGGAAAGATTTCCCCTGAGGAAAATATTTGCAAGAAGAATTAGAGCTTATTTTTAATTCAAACATAGGAAATAATTACTTTGTCGAAGAGATACCCAATTCAAATTCAAGAAATACCAATTCAAAGATATGAAATATTAATTTGAGGTCATGCTAATAGAATAACCACTCATGGTTGGCACTTTTGTCTAATAAAGGAAAATACAAATACTGTGGATCCTTATTTAAGAATACAACTTTTATCTTATGCCTCAACCTCAAATATATAAACTTATGTCAAAACATGAAGAAAATTGATATACTAATACATGTAATATAAATAAATAATAAGGAACATTGATTTTTACTAAACTGAGATGACTCATGGAAATATTTAATATGATTTAAAAGAGCAATATTCCAATAGTTTTGAAGTCACTTTGTGCATGGGATCCAAATAGGAGGCCAACTACTGTTGAAGCACTAAAGGATCCTATTTTTCTAGGTCTTTTATTTAGTTTTAAGTGTTTGATACCATCTAACTATTTTTCACCCTCTACCATATCTTCTACATATTTTGTATCATGTTTAGGCCTGTGTGTACATACCCCATTCTCTTAGATCAAGAGAACCAATTTTAAAGCACAACTCTTTGAGCTTGTATAATGCCAATGAGTCTTAAAACACATGTAACTATAAGATTAAATAAAATGGTATAATTGTGTTGAAGGTGGTGTACATGTTACTCTTCTAAAGATAAATAGCAAATGCACGAAAGGGTCCCCTTGAGGGAAATATTGGCAAGAATAATTTAGAGGTTGTTGCTAATTAAAATATAGGAAATAATCAAATTGTCATAGAGATACCCGATTCAATGATAGGAAATATCAATTAAAATACAAAAAATACAATTTGACACAATGATAATAGAATAACCACTCATGGTTGCCACTATTGTCTCTTAAAGGAAAATCCAAATACTATGGAACCTTACTAAGCATACAACTTCTATATTATGCCTCAACCTCCAATATATAAACTTATGTGAAAAATCAAGAAAATTGATATACTAATGTATGTAATATAAATAGATAATAAAAATTAATTAATTTTACTAAAGTAAGATGATTGAAGGAAAGATTTAATATGATTTAAAGGAGCAATATTCAAATAATTTTTTAGTCACTTTGTGCACAGGATTGAAACAAGAGGCCAACTACAGCTGAAGCTCTCAAGCATCTATTTTTGCAGGTCTTTTATTCAATTTTAAGTGTTTGATAAATTCTCAATGTTTTTCACCCTCTATGATATCTACCTGATAGTTTTTATCATTTTTAGGATTGTGTGTACATACACCCTTCTCTTAGATCAAGAGAACAATTTCAAAGCACAACTATTTAGATTTGTGTAATGCCAATGAGTCTAAAAATACATATAACTAAGATTAATAAAAATAGTATAATTGTGTTCAAGGTGTTTTACATGTTACTCTATTACAACTAAATACCAAAGGTTGGAAAGTGTGCCCCTGAGGGAATATTGACAAGCAGAATTTAGACGTTGTTGTTAATTCAAAGATAACAAATAATCATTTTTTTAGAGAGATACCTAATCCAAATATAGTAAATATCAATTCAAATATAGGAAATATCTATTTTAGGCCATGCTAATGGAATAACCACTCATGGTTGGTAATATTTTCTAATAATGTCAAATCCAAAGACTGTGGATCCTTACATAATAATGTAACTTGTATCTTATGCCTCAACCTCCAATCTATAAACTTATATCAAAACATCAATAAAATTGATATAATAATGTATTTAATATAAATATATAATAAGCAACTTTGATTTTACTAAAGTGAGATGATTGAAGGAAATATTTAGTATGATTTTGAGGATCAAGATTCAAATAATTTTCTAATCACTTTGAGCATGGGATCCAAACAAGAGACCAACCATAGCTGAAGCACTCAAGCATCCATTTTTTGGGTCTTTTATTCAGTTCTAAGTGTTTTATAACATCTAAATGTTTATTACTCTATGGTATCTACCTGATATTTTATATCATCTTTAGGCCTATATGTACATACCCACTTCTCTTAGATCAAGAGAACTAGTTTCAAAGCACAACTCTTTATGTTTGTATAATTCCAATGAGTCTCAAAACACATGTAACTATAATATTAAGGAAAGGGTACCCTAGAGTGAAATAATGGTAAGAAGAATTTAAAGGTGTTTTCTAATTCAAAGACAAGAAATAATCACTTTCCCAGAGATACCCAATTCAAAGAGATGAAATATCAATTCAAAGATATAAAATAACACTTTGAGGCCATGCTAATATAATAACGACTCATTTTTGGCACTATTTTCTATTAGATGTAAATCTGAAGACTATGGTTCCTTACCTAAGCATGCAACTTGTATCTTATGCCTCAACCTCCAAACTATAAACTTATGTCAAAACATCAAGAAAATTGATATACTAATGCATTTAAAATAAATAAATAATAATCAACTTTAATTTTTACTAAAGTGAGATGACTAAAGGAAAGATTTAATATAATTTAAAGGAGCAAGATTCAAATAATATTACAGTCACTTTGAGCACGGGATCCAAAAAATATTCCAACCACAACTAAAGCACTCAAGCATCCATTTTTCTAGGTCTTTTATTCAGTTTTAAGTGTTTGATAACATATAAATGTTTTTCCACTCTTTATGATATCTACCAGATAGGTTATATCATGTTCAGGCCTATGTGTACATACCCCCTTCTCTTAGATCAAGGGAACTAGTTTTAAAGCACAACTATTTAGGATTTTATAATTACAATGAGTATCAAAACACATGTAACTATAAAATTAAAAAAAATGGTATAATTTTTTTGAAGGTGGTGTACATGTTACTCTACTAATGCTAAATACCAAATGCAAGGAATGGTTACCTTGAGGAAAATATTGAAAATTAGAAATTAGAGGTTGTTGCTAGTTTAAATATAGGAAATAATCACTTTTTTGGAGAGATACCTAATTCAAACATAGGAAATATGAATTTGAGGCCATGCTAATAGAATAACCACTCATTGTTGGCACTATTGTCAATTAAAGGCAAATCCAAAGACTATGGATCCTTACCTAACCATACAACTTTTATCTTATGCCTCAACCCCCAATCTATAAAATTATTTCAAAACATCAAGAAAATTGATAAACTAATGCATATAATATATATAAATAATAAACAACTTTGATTTTTACTAAGGTGATATGACTAGAGTAAATATTTAATATTATTTAAAGGAGATATATTCAAATAATTTTGCACTCACATTGTGCATGGGATCCAAACAAGAGTCCAACCACAACTAAAGCACTCAAGCATCCATTTTTAGAGGTCTTTTATTCAATTTTAATTGTTTAATAACATCTAAATATTTGTCACTCTCTATGATATCTACATGATAAATTGATAAACTAATGCATGTAATATATATAAAATAATAAGAAACTTTAACTTTTACTAAGGTGATATGACTAAAGAAAATATTTAATATGATTTAAAGGAGCAATATTCAAATAATTTTACAGTCACATTGTGTATGGGATCCAAACAAGAGGCCAACCACAACTAAAGCACTCAAGCATCCATTTTTTGAGGTCTTTTATTCAATTTTAATTGTTTAATAACATCTAAATGTTTGTCACTCTCTATGATATCTATGTGATAGTTTGTATCATGTTTAGGCCTGTATGTACACAACCCATTCTCTTAGATCAATAGAACCAATTTTAAAGCACAACTCTTGAAGCTTGTATAATGCCAATGAGTCTTAAAACACATGTAGTTGTAAGATTAAAGAAAATGATATAATGTGTTGAATGTGGTGTACATGTTACTCTACTAATGCTAAATAGAAAATGCAGGAAAGGGTTCCCTTGAGGGAAATATTGGCAAGCAAAATTTAGAGGTTGTTGCTAATTCAAACATAGGAAATAATCACTTTTTTGGAGATATACCCAATTCAAAGACAAAAAATATTAATTCAAAGTCAAGAAATATCAATTTTAAGCCATGCTAATAGAATAACCAATCATGGTTGACATTATTTTCTATTAAAGTTAAATCTAAAGACTATGGATCCTTACCTAAGCATACAATTTGTATCTTATGCCTCAACATCCAATCTATAAACTTATGTCAAAACATCAAGAAATTGACATATTGATGCATGTAATATAAATAAATAATGATCAACTTTGATTTCTAAAGAGATATCCAATTGAAATATAGGAAATATCAATTCAAAGATAGGGAATATCAATATGAGGCCATGTTAATAGAATAACCACTCATGGTTGGTACTATTATCTATTAAAGGTAAATCCAAAGACTATGGATCCTTACCTAAGCATACAACTTGTATCTTATGCCTCAACCTCCAATCTATAAACTTATATCAAAACATCAAGAAAAATGATAAACTAATGAATGCAATATAAATAAATAATAAGCAACTTTGATTTTTACTAAAGTGAGATGATTGAAGGAAATATTTAACATTATTTAAAGAAGTAAGATTCAAATAATTTTACAGTCACATTGTACATGGGATCCAAACAAGATGCCAACCATAGTTGAAGCTCTCAAGCATCCATTTTCTAGGTCTTTTATTTAGTTTTATGTGTTTGGTAATATCTAAATGTTTGGCACTCTTTATGATATCTAACTGACAATTTGTATCATTTTTAGGTCTCTATGTACATAACCCTTTCTCTTAGATCAAGAGAATAGGTTTTAAAACACAACTCTTCATGTTTGTATAATGCCAATGAGTCTCAAAATACATGTAACTATAATATTAAAGAAAATGGTATAATTGTGTTGAAGGTGGTGTACATGTTACTCTGCTAATGCTAAATAGCAAATGCAGGAAAGGGTACCCCTGAGGGAAATATTGGCAAGCAAAATTTAGAGGTTGTTGCTAATTCAAAGACAAAAAATAATCACTTTGTCAAAGAGATACCCAATTCAAAGATAAAAACTATCAATTCAAAGACAATAAATATCAATTTGATACCATTCTAATAGAATAACCACTCATGATTGGCACTATTGTCTATTAAAAGTAAATCCAAAGACTATGGATCCTTACCTAAGCATAAAACTTGTATCTTATGCCTCAACCTCCATTCTATAAACTTATGTCAAAATATCAAGATAATTTATATAATAATACATGTAATATAAATAAATAATAAATAATATTGATTTTTACTAAATTGAGACGACTGAAGGAAAGAATTAATGTGATTTAGGGGTGCAAGATTCAAATAATTTTGTACTCACTTTGTGCATGGGATCCAAACAAGAGGTAAACCAAATTTGAAGCACTCAAGCATCCATTTTTCTAGGTATTTTATTCAGTTTTAAGTGTTTGATAACATCTAAATGTTTATCACTCTCTATGATATCTACCTAATAGTTTGTATCATGTTTAGGCTTGTGTGTACATACCCCCTTCTCTTAGATCAAGAGAACCAGTTTTAAAGCACAACTCTTCAAGTTTGTATAATGCCAATGAGTCTCAAAACACATGTAGCTGAAAGATTAAATAAAATGGTATAATTGTGTTTAAGGTGTACATGTTACTCTGCTAATGCTAAATACCAAATGCAGGAAAGGTTTCCCTTGAGGGAAATATTGGCAAGAAGAATTAGAACTTATTGTTAATTTAAAGATAGGAAATAATCACTTTTCTGAAGATATACCCAATTGAGAGTCAAGAAATATCAATTCAAAGATAGGAAATATTAATTTGAGGTCATGCTAATAGAATAACCACTCATGGTTGGCAAATCCAACTACTGTGGATCCTTATTTAAGAAAACAACTTGTATCTTATGCCTCAACCTCAAATATATAAACTTATGTCAAAACATGAAGAAAATTGATACACTAATACATGTATTATAAATAAATAATAAGAAACATTGATTTTACTAAACTGAGATGATTGAAGGGAAAAAATAATATGATTTAAAAGAGCAATATTCAAATAATTTTGTAGTCACTTTGTGCATGGGATCCAAATAGGAGGCCAACTATTGTTGAAGCACTAAAGTATCCTATTTTTCTAGGTATTTTATTCAGTTTTAAGTGTTTTATAACATCTAAATGTTTGTCACTCTCTATGATATCTACTTGATAGTTTATATCATGTTTAGGCTTGTGTGTACATACCCCTTTCTCTTAGATCAAGAGAACCAATTTTAAAGCACAAATATTCAAGCTTGTATAATGACAATGAGTCTCAAAACACATGTAACTATAAGATTAAATAAAATGGTATAATTGTGTTGAAGGTGGTGTACATGTTACTCTTCTAATTCTAAATACCAAATGGATGAAAGGGTTCCCTTGAGGGAAATATTGGCAAGCATAATTTAGAGGTTGTTTCTAATTCAAATATAACAAATAATAACTTTTCTAAAGAGATACCCAATTCAATGATAGGAAATATCAATTTAGAGATAGTAAATATCAATTTGAGGCCATGCTAATAGAATAACCACTCATGCTTGGCACTATTATCTATTAAAGGTAAATCCAAAGACTATGGATCCTTACCTAAGCATACAACTTGTATCTTATGCCTCAACCTCCAATCTATAAACTTATGTCAAAACATCAAGAAATTTGATATACTAATGCATGTAATATAAATAAATAATAAGAAAATTTGATTTTTACTAAAGTAAGATGATTGAAGGAAATATTTAATATGATTTAAAGGAGCAAGATTCAAATAATTTTTAGTCACTTTGTGCATGGGATCCAAACAAGAGGCCAACTACAATGTAAGCTCTCAGGCATTCATTTTTGCATGTTTTTTATTCAATTATAAGTGTTTAATAAAATTTAAATGTTTTTCACTCTCTATGATATCTACCTGACAGTTTGTATCATGTTTAGGCTTGTGTGTACATACCCCCTTCTCTTAGATCAAGAGAACCAATTTCAAAGCACAACTCTTTAGGTTTGTATAATGCCAATGAGTCTCAAAACACATGTAACTAAGATTAAAGAAAATAGTATAATTGTGTTGAAGGTGGTGTACATGTTACTCTATTACTACTAAATACCAAATGTAGGAAAGGGTGCCCTTGAGGGAAATATTGGCAAGAAAAATTTAGAGGTTGTTGCTAATTCAAAGACAGGAAATAATCACTTTGCCGGAGAGATACCCAATTCAAAGATAGGAAATATCAATTCAAAGATAAGAAATATCAATTTGAGGCCATGCTAATAGAATAACCACTCATGGTTGGCACTATTATCTATTAAAGGTAAATCCAAATACTATGGATCCTTACCTAAGCATACAACTTGTATCTTATACCTCAACCTCCAATCTATAAACTTATGTCAAAACATCAAGAAATTTGATATACTAATGTATTTAATATAATTAAATAATGAGAAACTTTGATTTTTACTAAAGTGATATGACTGAAGGAAATATTTAATATGATTTAAAGGAGCAAGATTCAAATAATTTTGCAATCACTTTGTGCATGGGATCCAAACAAGAGGCCAACCATAGTTGAAGCACTCAAGCATCCATTTTTCTAGGTCTTTTATTCAATTTTAAGTGTTTGATAATATCTAAATGTTTGTCACTCTCTATGATATCTACCTGATAGTTTATATCATGTTTAGGCCTATGTGTACATACCCCCTTCTCTTAGATCAAGAGAACTAGTTTCAAAGCACAACTCTTTAGGTTTGTATAATTTCAATGAGTCTCAAAACACATGTAACTATAAGATTAAAGAAAATGGTATAATTATGTTGAAGGTGGTGTACATGTTCAAAAAATAGGAAAGGCTACCCTTGAGGGAAATATTGGCAAGTAGAATTTAGAGGTTGTTTCTAATTCAAAGACAACAAATAATCACTTTTCCAGAGAGATACCCAATTCAAAGATAGGAAATAAATCCAAAGATAGGAAATATCGATTTGAGACCATGCTAATGGAATAACCACTCATGGTTGGCAATATTTTCTATTAAAGGCAACTTGTATCTTACCTAAGCATACAACTTGTATCTTATGCATCAACCTCCAATCTATAAACTTATGTCAAAACATCAATAAAATTGATATACTAATGTATTTAATATAAATAAATAATAAGCAACTTTGATTTTTACTAAAGTGAGATGACTGAAGGAAATATTTAATATGATTTAAAGGATCAAGACTCAAATAATTTTGTAGTCACTTTGAGCATGGGATCCAAACAAGAGGCCAACCGCAGCTTAAGCTCTTAAGCATCCATTTTTCCAGGTCTTTTATTCAGTTTTAAGTGTTTGTTAACATCTAAATGTTTGTTACTCTATGATATATACCTGATAGTTTATATCATCTTTAGGCATATGTGTACATACCCCCTTCTCTTAGATCAAGAGAACTAGTTTCAAAGAACAACTCTTTAGGTTTGTATAATTCCAATGAGTCTCAAAACACATGTAACTATAAGATTAAGTAAAGGGTTCCCTAGAGAGAAATATTGGTAAGAAGAATTTATAGGTGGTTGCTAATTCAAAGAAAATAAATAATCACTTTCTCAAAGACAGGAAATATCAATTCAAAGATAGGAAATAAAAATTTGAGGTCATGCTAATATAATAACCACTCATGGTTGGCACTATTTTCTATTAAAGGTAAATCCAAAGACTATGGATTCTTACCTAAGAATGCAACTTGTATATTATGCCTCAACCTCCAAACTATAAACTTATGTCAAAACATCAAGAAAACTAATATACTAATACATTTAATATAAATAAATAATAATAAAATTTGATTTTTACTAAAGTGAGTTGAATAAAGGAAATATTTAATATGATTTAAAGGAACAAGATTCTAATAATTTTACAGTCACTTTGAGCATGGGATTGAAACAAGAGTCCAACCACAACTGAAGCACTTAAGCATCCATTTTTTAGGTCTTTTATTCAGTTTTAAATATTTCATAACATCTAAATGTTTGTCACTCTTTATGATATCTACCAGATATTTTATATCATGTTTAGGCCTATGTGTATATACCCCCTTCTCTTAGATCAAGGGAACTAGTTTCAAATCACAACTCTTTAGATTTGTATAATTACAATGAGTCTCAAAACACATGTAACTATAAGATTAAATAAAATGGTATAATTGTGTTGAAGGTGGTGTACATGTTACTCTACTAATGCTAAATACCAAATGCATGGAATGGTTCCCTTGAGGAAAATATTAAAAAGTAGAAATTAGAGGTTTTTGCTAGTTCAAAGATAGGAAATAATCACTTTGTCAGAGAGATACGTAATTCAAAGATAGGAAATATGATTTTGAGGCCATGCTAATAGAATAACCACTCATGGTTGGCACTATTGTCTATTAAAGATAAATCCAAATGTTGTGGATCCTTACCTAAGAATACAACTTTTATCTTATGCCTCAACCTCCAATACATAAACTAATGTCAAAACATCAAGAAAATTGATATACTAATGCATGTAATATATATAAATAATAAGAAACTTTGATTAATACTAAGGTAATATGACTGAGGTAAAGATTTAAGATTATTTGAAGTATCAATATTGAAATAATTTTACAGTCACTTTGTGCATGGGATCCAAACAAGATACCAACCACAATTGAAGCACTCAAACATCCATTTTTCTAGGATATTTTTTTAGTTTAAAGTGTTTGATAACATCTAAATATTTATCACACTCTATGATATCTACCTAATATTTTGTATCAATTCAAATATAGGAAATATCAATTTGAGACCATGCTAATAGAATAACCACTCATGGTTGGAAATATTGTCTATTAAAAGCAAACCCAAAGACTGTAGATCCTTACCTAAGCATACAACTTGTATCTTATGCCTCAACCTCCAATATATAAACTTATGTTAAAACATCAAGAAAATTGATATACTAATGCATGTAATATAAATAAACAATAAGAAACTTTAATTTTTACTAAAGTGAGATGACTCAAAGAAATATTTAATATGATTTAAAGGAGCATGATTCAAATAATTTTGTGGTCACTTTGTGCATGGTATCCAAACAAGAGGTAAACCGCACCTGAAGCACTCAAGCATCCATTTTTCAGGTCTTTTATTCAATTTTATGTGTTTGATAACATCTAAATTTGTATCACTCTCTATGATATCTACCTAATAGTTTGTATCATGTTTAGGCCTATGTCTATATACCCCCTTCTCTTAGATCAAGAAAACTAGTTTCAAAGCAGAACTTTTTAGGTTTGTATAATGCCAATGAGTCTCAAAACCAATGTAAGTGTAAGATTAAATAAAATGGTATAATTGTGTTGAAGGTGGTGTACATTTTACTCTACTAATTCTAAATACCAAATGTAAGAAAGAGTACCCATGAGGAAAACATTTAAAAGTAAATTTTAGAGGTTGTTGTTGATTCAAAGATAGGAAATAATCACTTTTTTGGAGAGATACCCTATTCAAAGACAAGAAATATAAATTCAAATATGGAAAATATCAATTTGAGGCTATGTTAATAAAATAACCACTCATGGTTGGCACTATTGTCTATTAAAGGTAAATCCAAAGACTATGGATCCTTACCTAAGAATACAACTTGTATCTTATGCCTCAACCTCCAATCTATAAACTTATGTCAAAACATCAAGAAAATTGATATACTAATACATTTAATATAAATAAATAATAAGAAAATTTTATTTTTTCGAAAGTGACATAACAAAAGGAAATAGTTAGTATGACTTAAAGGAGAAATATTGAAATACTTTTGCGATCCAAACAAGAGGCCAAGTGTAACTAAAGCACTCAAGCATACATTTTTTTTAGGTATTTTATTCTATTTTAAGTGTTTGATAACATCTACATGTTTGTCACTCTCTTTGATATCTACCTGATATTTTGTATGATGTTTAAGCCTATGTGCACATACACCCTTATCTTAGATCAAGAGAACCAATTTCAAGGCACAACTCTTTAGGTTTGTAAAACATCAATGAGTCTCAAATAAAATTTAATTGTAAGATTAAATAAAATGTTGGATCTAAGAGGCAGAGCAGAAAAATACCAAGAACAATCACAACAAACTCTAGTAGAATATATATTTTTTATTAAATTTAGAGCTTCACGTTTACCTAGAGCTACAACTCTTCTTTTTTCAGCTTCTCCCCTGTAAATCATACACAGTAATGAAACTATATTTTATAAAAAAACTCTAGACTATTGGATATTTTTCTCCAGATTTTTCTCCTCTGTAGACCATGCACAGTAATGAAACTACATTCTATAAATACACTCTAGACTATCGGCTCTTTTTCTCTAGTTTTTTACCTAACACAAAGTTTACAAAGAAATAGATATACGCACAAAGTTACATTATAAGATATACATCCAATTTTAATACTTATATACACCCAAACTTTAACATAATTAATATAGGCCCCAAAAAAAAACAAAAAATTGCTCTATTTTTGTTTTGCAAAAAGAAATGATGCAGTTGATATTACTCTTCCCAACACTGCCCCTTAAGCTCAACTACTGCACCTCCATCTGTGATGCCCATATTGTCACGTTGTTGTACAAAAATCCTTGTTCCCAATGGCTTTGTGAAAATTTCTACATAGTAATCCTCTGTTTTACAATGTTCCAAAATAATCTCTCCATCATTTATCAGTTCTCTACTAAAATGATACCGTGTATCAATATGTTTGGTTCTTTTGTGAAACACTACGTTCTTGGAGAGGGCTATTGTTGATTTATTATCACAAAATAATTTTGTTGTTTATTCTTATTTATGACCCAAGTCTTTTAATATTCATATCATCCGAATGTCTTGACAAGTTGCCTCTGTCACTGCAATATACTCAGCTTCAGCTGTAGATAAGGATACTATAGGTTGTTTCTTCGAAGCCCATGAAACTACTCCTAAACCAAGATGAAATACATAACTTGATGTGATTTTTCTATCTTCTATACTACCTTACCAATCACTATTTGTATATCTAATAAATTTAAATTCATTTGTCTTGGTGTACAGAATACCATATTTTTTTGTTCCATTAACATATCGTAAAATTATTTTTGTTGCTTGCAAATGTGTTGCCTTGGGATTCTCCATGAACCTTGAAATTAAACTAACTACATACATTATATCCAACCTTGTGGCTTTCAAATACATAAATATCCCTACAATACTCTTGTACAATGTTGGATTCACATTTTTAGTCAAATCTTCTTTTATCAGCTTTAAACCAATTGCTACAGGAGTGGGGATAGGTTTGCAATTTTCCATTTTAAATATCTTTAATATGTCTGCTGCATATTTTTATTGACATATAAAAATACCATGATCCATTTGCTACACTTCTATTCCAAAAAAATATCTCAACAAAACTAAATCTGACATCTCAAACTCTTTCTTCATTGCATTTTTAAACTCAACGACAATATCTTCATCATTGCCCATAAAAATTAAGTCATCTACATACAACACAAAAATCATAAGCTTATATTAACTTGAATTTAATGTAGAGAGTGGGCTCATAATTGCTTTTGCAAAATTCATTGCTTAGAAAATAAGAATTTATTTTGTTGTACCATGCCCGTGGTGCTTGCTTCAGTCCATAAAGTACCTTTTTTAGTTTATATACTTTGTTTTCTTCTCCTTCAACCTCATAACCAGGTGTTTGTTGCACATACACTTCTTATTTCAACACACCATTTAAAAAAATTAATTTCATGTCCATTTGATGGACCTTCCATCCATATTGGGCTACAATTGCAAGGATTTTTCTCACTATCTTCATTCTTGCTACTGGAGCAAATGTATCTTCATAATAAATTCCATATTTTTGCTTATAGCCTTTCACAACTAGTCTTGCTTTGTACCGCTCAACTTTTCACATTGAAACCCTTTTATTTGGAAAGTTTTGAAACCCTACGCTCTGATACCACTATTGGATCTAAGAGGCAGAGCAAAAAAATACTGAGAACAATCACAACAAACTCCAGTAGAATATATATATATATATATATATATATATATATATATATATATATATTTATATTTATTAAATTCAGAGCTTCATGTTTAAACAGAGATACAATTATTTTTTTTTTTTAGCTTCTTCTCCTCTGTAAATCATACACAGTAATGAAACTACATTTTATAAATTAAACTCTAGACTATTTGATATTTTTCTCCAGCTCCTCTGTAGACCATGCACATTAATGAAACTATAATCTATAAATAAACTCTAGACTATCGACTCTTTTTCTCCAACTTTTTACCTAACACAAAGTTTACAAAGAAATAGATATATGCACAAAGTTACATTATAAGATATTTTAATACTTATATAAGCCCAAAATTTAACATAATTAATATAGGCCCAAAAAAAAATGCTCTATTTTTGTTCTGCAAAAAGAAACGATGTAGTTGAGATTACTCTTTCCAATAGAAAATGGTATAATTATGTTGAATGTGGTGTACATATTACTCTGTTACGACTAAATGCCAAATGTAGGAAAGGGTACCCTTGAGAGAAATATTGGCAAGAAGAATTTAGAGGTTGTTTCTAATTCAAATATAACAAATAATAACTTTTCCAGAGAGATACACAATTCAAAGATATGAAACATCAATTTAAAGATAGAAAATATCAATTTGAGGTCATGCTAATAGAATAATCACTCATGGTTGGCACTATTGTCTATTAAAGGTAAATCCAAAGACTATGGATCCTTACCTAAGCATACAACTTGTATCTTATGCCTCAACCTCCAATCTATAAACTTATGTTAAAATATCAAGAAAATTGATATAATAATACATGTAATATAAATAAATAATAAGCAAAATTAATTTTTACTAAAGTTACATGATTGAAGGAAATATTTAATATTATTTAAAGGAGTAAAATTCAAATAATTTTGCAATCACTTTGTGCATCAGATATAAAAAAGAGGTTAACAACAGTTGAAGCACTCAACTATTCATTTTTCTAGCTATTTTATTCATTTTTATGTGTTTGATAACATATAAATACTTTTCACTCTCTATGATATCTCCCTAATAGTTTATATAATGTTTAGAATTGTGTGTACATACCCCCTTCTCTTAGATCAAGAGAATCAGTTTCAAAGCACAACTCTTCAGGTTTGTATAATGCGAATGAGTATCCAAACACATGTAACTATAAGATTAAATAAAATGGTATAATTGTGTTGAAGATGGTGTACATGTTACTTTGCTAATACTAAATACCAAATGCAGGAAAGGGTGCCCTTAAGGGAAATATTGGCAAGTAGAATGTACAGGTTGTTGCTAATTCAAAGACTAAAAATAATCACTTTGTCGAAGAGATACCCAATTCAAAGATAGAAATTATTAATTCAAATACAATAAATATCAATTTGAGGCCATTCTAATAGAATAACACTCATGATTGGCACTATTGTCTATTAAAGGTAAAACCAAAGACTATGTATCCTTACCTAAGCATACAACTTGTATCTTATGCCTCAACCTCCATTCTATGAACATACATCAAAAAATTAAGATAATTGACATACTAATGCATGTAATATAAATAAATAATAAATAACATTGATTTTTACTAAACTAATATGACTAAAAGAAAGACTTAATATGATTTAAAGGAGCGATATTCAAATAATTTTGCAGTCTTTTTGGGCATGGAAATTAAACAAGAGGCCAACCAAAGCTGAATCACTTAATCATCTATTTTTCTAGGTCTTTTATTCAGTTTTCAGTGTTTGATAACATCTAAATTTTTTTCACTCTTTATTATATCAACCTGATATTTTGTATTATGTTTAGGCCTATGCGTACATACCCCTTCTCTTAGATCAAGAGAACCAATTTCAAAGGATAATTCTTTAGGTTTGTATAATGCCAATGAGTCTCAAAACACGTGTAGTTGTAATATTAAAGAAGATGGTATAATGTGTTGAAGGTGTACATGTTACTCTCCTAATGCTAAATACCAAATGCAGGAATGGTTTCCCCTCATGGAAATATTGGCAAGAAGAATTTAGAGGTTTTTTTTAATTCAAAGATAGGAAATAATGACTTTGTCAAAGAGATACCCTTTTGAAAGAAGATAAATATCAATATGAGGCCATGCTAATAGAATAACCACTCATGGTTGGAACTATTGTTAATTAAAGGTAAATACAAATACTATGGATCCTTACCTAAGCATACAACTTGTCTCTTATGCCTCAACCTCCAATCTATAAACTTATGTCAAAACATCAAGAAATTTGATAAAGTAATGAATGTAATATAAATAAATAATAAGCAACTTTGATTTTTAGTTAAGTAAGATGACTAAACGAAAGATTTAATATGATTTAAAGGAGCAAGATTCAAATAATTTTACAATCATTTTGTGCATAGGACCCAAAAAAGATGCCAATCACAATTGAAGCACTCAAGCATCTATTTTTCCAAGTCTTTTATTAAATTTTAATTGTTTGATAACATCTAAATGTTTTTCACTTTCTACAATATCTACATGATAGTTTGTATCATGTTTAGTCCTATGTGTACACAACCCCTTCTCTTAGATCAAGAGAACCAATTTCAAAGCACAACTCTTTAGGTTTTTATAATGCCAATGAGTCTCAAAGCACATGTAATTATAAGATTAGAGAAATTGATATAATTGTGTTGAAGGTGGTGTACATGTTATTCTGCTATTGCTAAATAGAAAATGTAGGAAAGGGTTCCCTTGAGAGAAATATTGGCAAGATAGGAAATGATTACATTATTGGAGATATACCCGATTCAAATATAGGAAATATCAATTCAAAAGCAAGAAATATCAATTTGAAGTCATGCTAATAGAATAACCACTCATGGTTGTCATTATTGTTTATTAAAGTAGAATCCAAAGACTATGGATCCTTACCTAAGCATTGAATTTGTATCTTATGCCTCAAACTCCAATCTATAAACTTATGTCAAAACATCAAGAAAATTAACATACTAATTTATGTAATATAAATAAATAATTAGCAACTTTGATTTTTACTAAAGTGAGATGACTGAAGGAAATATTTAATATGATTTAAAGAAGTAAGATTCAAATAAGTTTGCAGTCATTTTGTGCATGGGATCCAAATAAGAGCCCAAATGTTGTTGAAGCACTGAAGCATCTATTTTTTCAGGTCTTTTATTTAGTTTTTATTTAGTTTTAAGTGTTTGATAACATCTAAATATTTTTCACTCTCTATGATATTGCATTGATAGTTTATATCATGTCTAGTCCTGTGTGTACATAACCCCTTCTCTTAGATCAAGAGAATAGGTTTTAAAACACAACTCTTCAGGTTTGTATAATCCAAATGAGTCTCAAAAAACATGTAATTATAATATTGAAGAAAATGGTATAAATGTGTTGAAGGTGGTGTACATGTTACTCTGCTAATGTTAAATACCAAATACAGGAAAGGGTACTCTTGAGGGAAATATTGGCAAGCATAATTTAGAGTTTGTTTTTAATTCAAAGACAAAATAATATCTTTGTTGGAGAGATACCCAATTATAATATAGGAAATATCAATTTGAGGCCATACTAATAGAATAACCACTCATGGTTGGAAATATTGTCTATTAAAGGCAAATCCAAATACTATGGATCCTTACCTAAGCATATAACACGTTTCTTATGCCTCAACCTCCAATCTATAAATTTATGTAAAATCATCAAGAAAAATGATATACTAATGAATGTAATATAAATAAATAATAAACAACTTTTATTTTTAGTAAATTGAGATGACCAAAGGAAATATTTAATATGATTTAAAGAACCAAGATTCAAATAATTTATAGTCACTTTGTGCATGGGATCCAAAAAAGAGGCCAACCATAATTGAAGCACTCAAGCATTCATTTTTCTAGGTCTTTTATTCATTATTAAGTGTTTGATAACATCTAAATGCTTTTCACTCTCTATGATACCTCATTTATATCATGTTTAGGCCTATGTGTACATACCCCCTTCTCTTAGATCAAGAGAACTGGTTTCAAATCATAGATCTTTAGGTTTGTATAATGATAATGAGTGCCAAAACACATGTAGCTGTAAAATTAAAGAAAATGGTATAATTGTGTTGAAGTTTGTGTACATGTTACTCTGCTAATGCTAAAAACCAAATGCAGGAAAGGGAGCCCTTGAGGGAAATATTGGCAAGCAAAATTTAGATGTTGTTGCTAATTCAAAGACAAGAAATAATCACTTTGCTAGAGAGATACCCAATTCAAAGATAGGAAATATCAATTTGATGCCATGCTAATAGAATAACCACTCATGGTTGTCACTATTGTCTATTAAAGGTAAATTCAAAGACTATGGATCCTTACATATGCATACAACTTGTATCTTATGCCTCAACCTCCAATCTACAAAGTTATGTCAAAACATCAAGAAAATTGATATACTAATGCATTTAATACAAATAAATAATAAGAAACTTTATTTCTTACTAAATTGATATGACTTAAGAAAATATTTTATATGATTTAAAGGATCAAATATTCAAATAATTGTATGGTCACTTTGTTAATAGGATCCAAACAAGTGGTCAACCACAACAAAAGCACTCAAGCATATAAGATTCCATGTCTTTTATTTAGTTTTATGTGTTTGATAACATCTAAATGTTTATCACACTATATGATATCTACCTGATAGTTTGTATCATGTTTAGTCTTATGTGTACATATCCCTTTCTCTTATATCAAGAGAACTAATTTCAAAGCACAACTCTTCAGGTTTGTATAATGTCAATGAGTCTCAAAACACCTATAACTATAAGATTAAGGTAAATGGTATAATTATGTTTAAGGTGATGTAAATGCTACTTTGCTAATTCTAAATACAAAATACATGAAAGGATACCCCTGAGAGAAATATTGATAAGAATAATTTAGAGGTTGTTGCTCTTTCAAAAATAGGAGACAATCACTTTGTCGAAGAGATACGCAATTCAAATATAATAAATATCAATTCAAAGATATAAAATACTAATTTGAGGCCATTAACCACTCATGGTTGGCACTACTATCTACTAAATGTAAATCCAAATACTGTGAATGCTTACCTAAGTATACAACTTGTATCTTATCCCTCAACCTCGAATATATAAACTTATGTCAAAACATGAAGAAAAATGATATACTAATACATGTAATATAAATAAATAATAAGCAACTTTAATTCTTATTAAAGTGAGATAATTGATGGAAAGGTTTAATATTAAAGGAGTAAGATTCAAATAATTTTGCAGTCACTTTATGCATTGGATCCAAACAAGAGGGCAAACGTAGTTGAATCACTCATGCATTAATTTTTCTAGGTCTTTTATTCAGTTTTAAGTGTTTGATAACATCTAAATATTTTTCACTCTCTATGATATATACCTAATAGTTTGTATAATATTTAGGTCTGTGTGTACATACTCCCTTCTCTTAGATCAAGACAACTAATTTTAATGCACAAATCTTATATGATATGGTATGATTGAAGGAAATATTTAATATGATTTGAAGGAGTAAGATTTAAATAATTTTGCAGTCACTTTGTGCATGGGATCGAAATAGGAGGTCAACCATTGCTAAAGCTCTAAAGGATACTATTTTTATAGGTGTTTTATTCAGTTTTAAGTGTTTGATAACATCTAAATGTGTGTCACTCTCTATGATATCTTCCTAATAGTTTATATCATGTTTAGGTCTATGTGTACATACCCCCTTCTTATATCAAGAGAACCAATTTTAAAGCACAACTCTTCAATTTTGTAAAATTCCAATGAGTCTTAATACACATGTAACTATAAGATTATTTAAAATGGTATAATTATGTTGAAGGTGGTGTGCATGTTACTATTATAATGCTAAAGAGCAAATGCACAAAAGAGTTCCCTTGAGGGAAATATTGGCAAGCATAATTTAGACGTTGTTACTAATTCAAAGGTAGGAAATAATCACTTTGTCGTAGTGATACCTAATTCGAAGATAGGAAATACAATTTGACACCATGATAATAGAATAACCACTCTTGGGTAGTACTATTCTCTATTAAAGGAAAATCCAAAGACTATGGAACCTTGCCTAAGCATACAACTTGTATAATATGCCTCAACCTTCAATCTATAAACTTATGTGAAAACATCAAGAAAATTGATATACTAATGCATGTAATATAAATAAATAATAAGAAAATTTGAATTTTACTAAATTAATATGGTTGAAAGAAAAATTTAATATGATTTGTAGTCACTTTGTGCACGGGATCGAAACAAGAGGCCAACTACATTTGAAGCTCTCAAGCATCCATTTTTGCAAGTCTTTTATTCAATTTTAAGTGTTTGATAACATCTAAATATTTGTCACCCTGTATGATATCTACCTCATAGTTTGTATCATGTTTAGTCTTCTGTGTACATACCACCTTATCTTATATCAAGAGAACAATTTCAAAGCACAAGTCTTTAGGTTCATATAATGCCAATGAGTCTCAAAATACATTTAACTCTAATATTAATAAAAATAGTATAATTGTGTTCAAGGTGTTTTACATGTTACTATGTTAATGCTAAACAACAAATGCAGGAAAGGGTGCCCTTAAGGGAAATATTGACAAGTAAAATTTAGATGTTGTTGCTAATTCAAACATAACAAATAATCACTTTGTTAGAGATATACCCAATTCAAAAATAGGAAATATCAATTTGAGGCCATTCTAATAGAATAATCACTCATCGTTGACACTATTTTTTATTAAATGTAAATCCAAATACTGTGGATAATTACCTAAGCATGCAACTTGTATCTTATGCCTCAAAATCCAATCTATAAACTTATGTTAAAACATCAAGAAATTTGATATACTAATGCATTTAGTATAAATAAATAATAAACAACATTGATTTTTACTAAAGTGAGATGACTAAAGGAAAGAATTTTTATGATTTAAATTAGCAAGATTCAAATAATTTTATAGTAACTTTGAGCATGGGATCCAATCAAGAGGCCAACCACAACTAAAGAACTCAAGCATCTATTTTTCAAAGTCTTTTATTCAGTTGTAAGTGTTTGATAACATCTAAATGTTTGTCACTCTCTATGATACCTACCTGATATTTTATATCATGTTTAGGCCTTTCTGTACATATCCCCTTTTCTTAGATCAAGAGAACTATTTTCAAAGCACAACTCTTTAGGTTGATATGATTCCAATGAGTCTCAAAACACATGTAAGTATAAGATTAAGGAAAGGTTGTCCTAGAGGGAAATATTGGTAAGCAGAATTTAGAGGTGGTTGCTAATTCAAAAACAAGAAAGAGTCACTTTTCAATAGAGATACGAAATTCAAAGACATGAAATATCAATTCAAATATAGAAAATAATAATATGAGGCCATGCTAATATAATAACCACTCATGGTTGGCACTATTATATATTAAAGATAAATCCAAAGACTGTGGATCTTTATCTAAGCATGCAACTTGTATCTTATGCCTCAACCTCCATTCTATAAAATTATCTCAAAACATCAATAAAATTGATATACTAATGCATTTAATATAAATAAATAGTAAGCAACTTTAAATTTTACTAAAGTGAGATGACTAAAGGAAAGATTTAATATGATTAAAAGGAGAAATATTCAAATAATTTTACAATAATTTTGAGCATGAGATCCAAACAAGATGTCAACTACAACTGAAGCACTCAAGCATCTATTTTTCTAGGTCTTTTATTTAGTTTTAAGTGTTTGATAATATCTAAAACACTCTTTAGGTTTGTATAATTACAATGAGTCTCAAAACACATGTAACTATAAGATTAAATAAAATGGTATAATTGTGTTGAAGGTGGTGTACATGTTACTTTTCTAATGCTAAATACCAAAGCATTAAAAGATTCCCTTGAGGAAAATATTGAAAATAAGAATTTAGAGGTTGTTGCTAATTCAAAGATAGGAAATAATCCCTTTGTCAAAGAGATACCCAATTCAAAAAATAGGAAATATGAATTTGAGGCCATGCTAATAGAATAACCACTCATGGTTTACACTATTGTCTATTAAATGCTAATACAAAGATTGTGGATCCTTACCTAAGCATACAACTTGTATCTTATGCCTCAATCTCCAATACATAAACTTATGTCAAAATATCAAGAAAATTGATATACTAATGCATGTAATATAAATAAATAATAAGCAACTTTGATTTTTACTAAAGTGATATAACTGAAGGAAATATTTAAGATGATTTAAAGGATCAATATTGAAATACTTGAAAAAACAAGTCCAAGGGAAAGAAATAAATGACAAGATATACAATAGTTTACTTGCAAAACGGATGGCGGGAGCGACAGCAGGAGCGACAGCAGGAGCGCGGGTTGGAGCAGAAGCGGATGCAGGGCTGGGATCGGATCCAAAGCAGAGCGCAGGTTCCTGGGCGGGCCCGAATCCAGGGTCAGGTTCAGGTACGTCCGGGCCCGGGCCTGGTCCAGGCGGATCCGTGGCGGGGTCGAAAGGGGTTTCTCGCTCGAGCTGAACGGTGGGTTTGGTGGGGTCGGGATCCTGGGCCCGCGCCCCCTGCCTGGCCTTGACGCGTCGGATGGCCTTGGGAAGATGCCCCCCGATCCTGGGCAAGGGCGTGCCCCGGGAGGGCATAAACCCTCCTACCAACAGATTTTGGTGGGCTCCAGGACCCCTGCTCGGGCCCTGGGCGTAGGGCTTTCCCTTCAAGGCACCCACATTTCCATCCAGGAGGAGGTTTACACATCCCTGGTTTCTGAATCTTCGTCCTCCTTGGTTGGGAAGTTCTTGGGCGGGCGCCCAGACATGGAGACTATCCGCAGATGGGCGGCTACCAAATGGAAGGTCTTCGGACATATCCAGCTGGTTGCCCTGTCCAGAGGCTTTTTCATTATCAAACTCAACAACAGCGAGGACGCTGAGAAGATCCTGTCGGGCGGGCCCTGGTTCCTGGGTCGCAAGAGTCTTTTTCTCAGGCGTTATGGTGCAGATTTTCACCCCAGCACCCAAAGCATCAACTTTGCCCCGATCTGGGTTCGCCTCCCGGACCTTCCCTTTCATCTGTGGCATGAAGACGTTCTAAAGCTCATTGCCCAGTCGGTTGGAGACTTGGTGGCCTTTGATCCCGCGACCAAGGCTGGCTCTCGCATGGTGCATGCCAGGTTCTGTGCCAACGCCAATCTCGAATCTGAGCTCCCTTCCTCGGTTACCATCTCTTCTGGGTCCTTCTTCTGGCGTCAAACCCTTATCTACGAAAACAAACCTACTTTCTGTACCTCCTGTAGCTCTCAAGGCCACCTCCCTCACCAATGCCCGACATCCAGGAAGGCTGAAGGCCCTAATCCCAAACCCCCATGCAGCTCTGGTCGGGCCCCATCCCGGGATCCCCCTCGTCCCGACCCTAGCGCTTCCCACAAGGAGGTTTCCCCTTCGGGCCCTCAGGCCCCCCTTGTCGAGCCTAGTTCGGAGGGCGACCTTTCCCAGATTCCCATTCTCAGTGACCCCTCCGGGGACCCGATCCCAGATCCCCCCCGCATCCCGTTCTGGCTCCTTCCCCTCAAGCCTCAGCTGCTACCGGGACCCGATCCTCCCCCCCACCCCCTTCTGACCCCGGCCCCCTAGGCATCCTTCCCGGAACCTACCCCCTTGATGTGTGGGTCTGAGCGATCTGATGACGAGACCGAAGGCAGCTCTCCGTCCGAGCCCGACGAAGTCAGCCCCAAAATGACCCGGAGCAGGTCCTTTGCCATAGATTTTGGCAGCAAATTTAAACGAGGGCGGCCCACCCTGTGCGAACAACGGTCAAGGATCACGGAGGACGACATTGCTAATGGCTCCCAGACTACGCTCTCTGACGTTGGCACGAGCTTTCGCAAGGCGGACGACGCCCGATCCAAACCCCCCGCTCAGGCAGGAAAGGGGGCAAGCGACCCCACAAGGGTGCCAAATGAAGCTCATCTCCTGGAACATCAGGGGACTCAATGGGGTCCCCAAGAAAAGGATCCTCGGTCAACTCCGCAGGGACCACCACCCGTCCTTCATCCTCCTCCAGGAGACCAAGATAGATGACGCCGCTGCCCGAAGAATAGCCCATGCTACCTGGCGCAACTGCGAGTTCCTCTCCACCCCCATGGCTGGCTCAGCCGGGGGCCTTATGTGCATGTGGGACCCTCGATCTTACGAGGGAAGGCTCATTTCTTCGTCGCCCAAGATTATGAACATTCTGGTCCACTGCCTCAACTCAAAGCGATCGTGGATCCTGTCCAACGTTTACGCTCCCAACAGTCCCGTTGAGAAAGCAAGGCTTTGGCAGGAAATCAGTTCGATGAGAGAAGCTTTTGCTCCCCTGCCCTGGATCCTGTCCGGGGACTTCAACAGCCCCCTATTTTCCTCTGACAAATGCGGGGGCTCGGAGGTCAGAACCAAAAGCATGGATGACTTTGGGGCCTTTACCGCCCACAACGAGCTCATGGATGTCAGCTTGAAGGGAGCCCGGTTCACGTGGTCCAACAAGAGAGCGGGACCCAACCACATTCAGGTCAGATTGGATAGAGTTTTCTTGTCTAAGGAAGCCCTCCCCATTTTTGTCGATGCCTCCCTGTTGGCCCTCCCCAAAATCGGGTCTGACCATAGCCCCCTCCTCCTCGAGACTGATCATCGCCCCCCCAGGAGACCCTTCCGGTTTGAGTCCATGTGGCTTCACCACCCCGACCTCCGGGCCCAGGTCGGCTGCTGGTGGGCTCCCCCTGTCCCTGGTCGCCCCGTCGAGCAAGTCTTCCACAAGCTGAGACGCCTCAAAGAGCACCTCAAGGCATGGAACAAAGAAGTGTTCGGTAACATCTTCGAAAGCAAGGAGGCTATCAAAAAAAAACTCGAAGAGATTGAGTCCAGATTCCAAGCAGGCTCTCACGAGCCGGGGCTCAGGGAAGAGGAACGCACTGCCCTCAGCGAGTACCACAATATCCTGGCCAGGGAAGAAACCTTTTGGAGGCAGAAGTCACGCGCTCTGTGGATCCAAGATGGCGATGCAAACACCAAGTTCTTTCATGCATCGACCCTCCGAAACAGGGGTTCTAACAGAATTGTCGAGCTTGTTGATAGCAATGGCAGTATCATCAACAAGGAGGAGGACATCCGTGCCGAGGCAGTCCACTTCTTTCAAGAGCTCCTGGGCGACGGACCTCCTATGTCCTCGAAGGCGGCCGATTCCCTTCTGGATCACATCCCGACGTCCGTCCCGGCCATGGCTAATGCAAAGCTGGTGCAGGCCCTGTCTGATTTCGAAATCCATGCTGCCACCTTTTCCATGAAGGCTGAGGCGGCCCCGGGCCCGGACGGGTTTCCTCCCCGCTTCTTCCAGTCTTTCTGGGACATCGTTGGCCATGATGTGTGCGCTGCCATCCGGGACCTGCAGTTTGCCAGATCCATCCCCAGAGGCATCAACACCACCTTCATAGCCCTGATCCCGAAGACTCAGGCAGCCAGATCCCTGTCAGACTTCCGCCCCATCAGCTTGTGCAATGTCCTCTATAAAATTCTGACTAAAGCCATGACCACCCGCCTCAAAGACATCCTTCCCCTGATCATCTCCCCCTGTCAGGGAAGCTCAGTCAAAGGCAGGCTGATTACAGACGGGGTCATAATCATGCATGAGGCCATTCACTCAGCTGTCCTATCCAGAAAGGCCCATTTCCTGCTCAAGCTTGATATGAATAAGGCCTTTGACAGGGTCGATTGGAGCTTCCTGTCCAAGGTCCTCCTCAAATTTGGGTTCCACCCCTCCTGGGTCCAACTCATCAACAAGTGCGTGTCCTCCCCCTGGTTCTCAATCCTTGTCAATGGATCCCCGGTCGGGTTCTTCCCCAGTTCCAGAGGTCTCCGCCAAGGTGATCCCCTATCCCCGATTCTCTTCATTATCCTGGCCGAGGCCCTGGGATGAACCATTTCGAACGCTGTGGCTCGCGGTCTCATCTCGGGCATCAGGCCGACGCAGGGCCTCCCCCCCGTGTCCCATCAGCAGTTTGTGGACGACACCATTCTTGCTTCCTCGGCCTCGGTCCCTCAAGCCAAGGCCCTCAAGAACATCCTTACCCTGTATGAGGAGGCGGCTGGGCAGAAAATCAACCTTCGAAAAAGCAAGATTTACTTCATCAACACCCCCTTGGCTAGGCAAATCAGAATCGGGCGGATCCTGGGATGCTCCCCCGGCTCCCTCCCCTCCTCCTACCTCGGGCTTCCTCTGTTCACAGGGGCGTCTTCCAAGGTGCTATGGAATGGGGTGATTGAGCGGATCCAAAGGAAACTCGCCCCCTGGAAAGGCCACCTTCTCTCGCAGGCCGGCAGAGCCACTCTCTTGGCGTCTGTCCTCCAAAGCATTCCGATATACTTCATGTCTGTCTTCAGAATTCTGGCCTCCATCGCTACTCTCATTGAGCAAATTCAGAAATGCTTTCTTTGGTCGGGCTGTGAAGACAAGAAAAGGATTCCCCTGGTCTCCTGGCCCCTGGTCTGCCGCCCCAAAGGAGAGGGAGGGATCGGGCTCAGACGGGTGGTTCCCATGAACAAGGCCCTTCTGTCCAAACATGCCTGGAAGGTTCACACCAATACCTCCGATGAATGGGTTTGCATTGTGCGTAGGAAGTACTGCCACAACCACCCCTTCCTCGGGGACACCCAGCCCCGTGACGGATCTGCCTTCTGGAAGGCCCTGCTTTCCACCAGAGATATTGTTCAGCAAGGGACCAGATGGATTCTTGGAGACGGTGCCAAGATTGACTTCTGGGAGGACAGATGGATTCTCGACGAGGCCCTGAGCTCGGATAGGGAGCTCCTTCTCCTCAAACCTGGGCTTGCGGACCGAGGTCCCAGAGCGTCTGACTACATGACCCAGCTCCAGGGGCGGACCATCTGGAAACCCATCCTGAACCCCAGGTTCCCGCTTCAAGCTGCCAGACTTCAGCGCATCCTCAGTGCGACGGTCATCCCTTCTTTTGGAGACAGTGACAGATGCGTGTGGCATGGCTCTCCCAACGGCATTTTTTTAGTCAAGTCTGCTTACCATATTCAGAGAACCCCAGGAGCGACCACCTTCCCGACCCAACTGGTCTGGGCCAAGAATTTGATCCCCAAAATTAGCCATTTCGTTTGGGCGGCCGTCCAAAATAGAATCCTCACGATCAAAAATCTGATCAAGAGAGGCTTCCAGATCCCCAACAGATGCTTCCTCTACCGTGCCGCCTGGGAGTCAACCAACCACCTTTTCATAAACTGCTCTTTCTCCTCCGAAGTTCTGGGCCTCATCCTCTCCCATTTCTCCGTTCAGTGGGCGGCCCCCAATTCCATTTCTGATCTCCTGTCTCAGTGGCCCACCCCCTTTGCCCATCCCTTTCTCTGCTTCCTCTGGAAGGCCTGCCTTCCTCATATGCTCTGGAAAATTTGGCTCGAGCGTAACAGGCGAGCCTTTTCCTCCCCGGCCTGCTCCCCCCAGTGGTTAGCGACCAAAGCAGTCTCCTTTGCCACCGAGAATTCCCGCTTCATTCCCCTTTCTGTGGACCCCCGACGTTCGAGCGAAGCCTCCCTGCTCTCCTCCCTCGGCATTCAGCTCTCCCCCCTGCTCCCCCTCCCGCCCCCTCCCGGCGCTCCCTAACCAGGTGGACTCCCCCCCGGGTGGCTTAAGCTCAATTTCGACGGTGCCTCCAAAGGCAACCCCGGGCCCTCTAGGGCGGGCGGGGTCATCAGAGACTATTTCGGGAATCTGGTCACTGCCTTCGCGGTCCCGCTGGGCAGGCAAACCAACAATTTTGCCGAAGCTGCCGGCCTGCTCAGTGGTCTCTCGGCTCTCAGGGGCTCCCCCCCGAAAATCATCATCGAAGGCGATTCCCAAGTCGTAATCAGAGCCGCCAGCAAGCCTGAGTCCTGCTCCTGGCGATTCCATAATTCCATCCGGGAGGCCCTCTTCATTCTTCAGGGCTTCCCCGACCACACCTTTCAGCACGTTTTCAGAGAAGGCAACAGGGCTGCTGACCTCATGGCAAATCTAGCCATTACCGCTGAAGAATTCACCACCTGGACCTCGCACTTCCCTGTAGGCCTAGTCCAAATTGTGCTGCAGGACCATCCCGACCATGCTGTTATCACTGGTGTCTAGGCTTCCCCGTGGCAGGGCGGCGAAGTCCCCCCAACGTGCGCTTCTGATGACCGGTGCTTCTCGCCCCCGTGTCGACCCGTCGGCTGGCCACCCTGTCCGCGAGGGGATCATCCCGATCCTCCTCGTGGCGGCCCGTGCCCCTTGCCTTGTCAGATGCCCGCGTTGGCCAGCTGGCAGCTCTGGCAGTCCCATTTCTCTATGCATGGCGGACCTCCCCGTCCTTCCCGCTTCGATCTCTGTGACTACGGATTCCCGTGCCATGCCAACCCGATCGCGGTCCAGTCCGGCGCGGTTCTCTCCCGGCGTTCCCCCGCTCAGAGTTAGGCATCTGGCGCTTTGGCAGTGGCCCTTTCCCATCCTCGCGTGTCAGCAGTCTGGCGCGCCCCCTCAGCCCCTTCCCCGTCGTGTCGCTTCCAGCCGCGTGTGCCCCTTTCCAAAGCTGGCGGTGCTCCCCCTTCAAAGGCCCCCGCACGGCCTTTATATTCCCCTCGCTGTCCCATCCCGCTGTCGCGTTCTCCATCCCCTGCTCCCTCTCCCCTGGTCTGGCACTCTCTGCCCCCTCTGTCCCCACCTTGCCAGCTCGGCCCCCATGGCTTCCAAAACTGTCTTCCTGGAGCCCCCTGTCCTTGAGTTGAGCGGTCCCGCCCGCTTATTCTCCGATGCTAAAAAATTCACCCCATTTTTTAGTAAATTCGTAGGCCATGAGGACGAGATCACCCAGGGTTTCCTGGATACGTGGAACGAAGGCGAAGTTACAGTCAAGGGTCTCCATTTCAAAGTCTCCAAGGATTTCCTCACGGAGGTCACCGGCCTCCACCATGAAGAGAAAGGCCGCGTTGTCAGGCGTGACAAACACAACTGGGAAGAGGAGCTCTCCCGCTTCCCAGACCATCAGTGGGACAAAGCAAACCTGCTCCGCTCTCACCTCCCGGCGCCTTTCGACGAAGCCATCGTCCCGGTAATGCAATACATTACCTGTGACGATCCAGAGCAGCGACTGTATAGCTTTCATTTAAGCTACTTTAATCATCTTCGAGGAGCAACCCTCATCAGCACTCCGCGTTTCCTCTTCTACTCCCTGGGTTTGACCATTGATCGTGCTCGCAGGAACCATTCCCGACCCATGCACCAGGGGCTCATGGCTGTCCTCTATAGGCATGCCCTGGCCAACCAACCCCAGCTGCACAACATTCCCCCCCTCTCATCTGTCCCGCCCCCTGAAGAAGGCATTTCTCCCACTGGATCCCCTGCCGCCAAGGGCTCCCCCACTCCCGACGATTCCTCTTCCCTGAAGCGTCGCAGGCCTACCCGCAAATGCAGGGCTTCGAGCAAAGGCCCAGACGGGGCCCTGCCTCCTAGCTCTGGCCGCAAAAGGGCATCCCCCGGGCCCAGCTGGGCTACGGGAAGCTCCAAGAACGTTAAATCAGAGATCCCGAAGCCCACTGTGATCAGCTCCGAGTCCGACGATAAATTGCAGAATCTGGCGCTCAAAGGCCTCCTGGAAACAGCGATCGGTTCCCTCAACACTGCTGCCCAAGCCGCTTCTCATGCCGCCAAGGCTTTGTCCGAGCTCTGTCGCAAGCTGGAGGAAAGCTCTGCCAAGGTTCAGCGGCAGTCCGAGCGGGCTGAGGACGGCTCAGGGCCCAGTTAGCTAGGCCCACCTGGCCTTTGTCGTTCCAAAGATTCTTGGTTTTTGTGGATGCTGGTTTCTATGAAGAATCTCGGTTTTGTGAAGGTTTTTTGTGGCTTTTTGTTTTCTGTAGTCTCCAGGGCCCCGGGGCTGGGACGATCTTTCTGTTTTCTTTTTCAATGCTTCGGCTACTACTGTAATTAAGGTTTTGGGATCCTATTCAAAAAACCCGCTGTAAATAATCTGTTACCTATCAAAAAATATATATATTGAAATACTTTTGCAATAAATTTGTGAATGGGATCCAAACAAGAAGCCAACAACAACTGAAGCACTCAAGGATCCATTTTTTCCAGGTCATTGTTTTAGTTTAAGTGTTTGATAACATCTAAATTCTTATCACTATCTATGATATCTACATGATAGTTTGTATCATGTTTATGTTGGTGTGCACATACCTCCTTCTCTTAGATCAAGAGAACCAGTTTCAAAGAAAAACTCTTCAAGTTAGTATAATGCCAATGAGTCTCAAAATATGTAACTATAAGATTAAATAAAATGGTATAATTGTGTTGAAGGTGGTGTACATGTTACTCTACTAATGCTAAATACCAAATACAGGAAATGGTGTACCTGAGGGAAATATTGGTAAGTAAAATTTAGAGGTTGTTGCTAATTTAAATATAGGAAATAATCACTTTTCTAGAGAGATACACAATTCAAATATAGGAAATATCAATTTAAATATAGGAAAAATCAATTTGAAGCCATGCTAAGAGAAAATCCACTCATGGTTGGCACTATTGTCTATTAAAGGTAAATCCAAAGACTGTGGATCCTTACCTAAGCATACAACTTGTATATTATGAAAATTGATATACTAATGCATGTAATATAAATAAATAATAATAAAATTTGATTTTTACTAAAGTGATATGACTGAAGGAAATATTTAATATGATTTAAAGGAGTAATATTCAAATAATTTTGTAGTCACTTTTTCATGGGATCCAAACAAGAGGTAAACCGCATCTGAAGCACTCAAGCATCCATTTTTGTAGGTCTTTTATTCAATTTTATGTTTTATAACATCTAAATGTTTATCACTTTCTATGATATCTACCTGACAATTTGTATCATGTTTAGGCCTATGTCTACACACCCCCTTCTCTTAGATCAATAAAACTAGTTTCAAAGAACAAGTCTTTAGGTTTGTATAATACCAATGAGTCTAAAAAAACATGTAACTATAAGATCAAATAAAATGATATAATTGTGTTAAATTGGTGTACGTGTTACTTTGCTAATGCTAAATACCAAATTTTGGAAAGGGTACCCTTGAGGAAAATATTAAAAAGTAGAATTTAGAGGTTGTTGTTAATTCAAAGATAGGCAAAATCATTTTTTTAGAGAGATACCCAATTCAAAGACAAGAAATATAAATTCAAATATGGAATATATCAATTTGAGGCCATGCTAATAGAATAACCACTCATGGTTGGCACTATTTTCTATTAAAGGCAAATCCAAATACTATGGATTCTTACCTAAGCATACAACTTGTATCTTATGCCTCAACCTCCAATCTATAAACTTATGTCAAACATCAAGAAAATTGATATACTAATACATGTAATATAAATAAGTAATAAGCAAATTTCATTTTTACTAAAGTGATATTACTGAAGGAAAGATTTAGTATGATTTAAAGGAGCAATATTGAAATACTTTTGTAGTCACTTTGTCCATGGGATCCAAACAAGAGGCCAATCATAACTGAAGCACTGAAACATCCATTTTTTAATTCTTTTATTCTTATTTAAGTGTTTTATAACATCTAATTGTTTGTGACTCTCTATGATATCTACATGAAATTTTATATGATGTTTAAACCTGTGTGTACATACCCCCTTCTCTTATATCAAGAGAAATAGTTTCAAGGCACAACTCTTTAGGCCTGTATAATGTCAATGAATCTCAAAAAAAATGTAACTATAAGATTAAATAAGATGGTATAATTGTGTTGAATAAGGTGTACACGTTACTCTGTTAATGCTAAATACCAAATGTGGGAAAGGGTGTCCCTGAGGGAAATATTGGTAAGAAGAACTTAGAGGTTTTTTCTAATTCAAAGATAGCTTAATATCATCTAATTTTTTTGAGCTTTTTCTAAACTGATATATCTTATCATTAAAGTTTTCAAGTCCCTTTCTTAGAATTATAGCTTCATGTTCTAGTATTTCACACTCTAGTTCTTCTACCTTTAGCTATTTAGCCATACCTTCCTCAATTTGCCTTACCTCTTCAATTTTAACTTTCAGGTCAATGAGCTCTTGTGTCAAATTTACCTTTGTCTTATCATCCTATTGTTCTTGAGCATTTAATATTGAGTGCTTCTTTCTAAATTTCTTCAATTATTTAAGAGCAACAACAAGTTCTTCCTCAATGTCAACCATGGCTTATTCTTCACTTTATGAATCTTTATCTTCTTCTTGGTCTTTGACAACATGAGCATCTTATTTATCTTTTATGGACACCAATCCCCTCTGTTGGTTTGTGGGCACCAACCCACATGGAACACCAATCCCCTTTGTTGGTTCATGGACACCAATCCATAGGAGACACCAATCCCCTCTACTCACAAGTCTATCCCAAAATCTTCTTAAGTCTTCTCTCAAAACTACTCACAAATCCTACTCAAATATACTCACACAACCTACTCAAGTTTGCTCTCAAATCTGCTCACACAACCTACTCAAGTCTACTCCAAAACCTACTCAAATTTGCTCACACAACCTGCTCAAGTCTGCTCCAAAACCTACTCAAATCTGCTCACACAACCTACTCAAGTCTACTCCAAATCCTGCTCAAATATGCTCATCTACTCCCAAATATTGCATACATACAACACTCATCTATTCCCAAAACCAAACATAACAATCCACAAATCTACCATGCTCATCTACTCCCAAATTCAATCAAAAACCAATGCATAAATTTGCTCTCAAATCTGATCTATAACCCTTACACATTTACTCCCAAATTCAATCAAAAACAATGCACAAATTTGCTCTCAAATATGATCTATAACCCTTGCACATTTACTCCCAATTTCAAGCAAAAATAATGCACATCCAATAATTCCTTATACCTCCAACCATATGACAACAAAAATATTTTCCTTAACCACAACCACTTTGAGAAAGGAATTAAATCACCATACCTCTAAATCTGCCTCAATGATGATGATCTTCTTTTTGCATGAGCTTTCCAAACCTGTCTTGACAAAAATAATTTTCCTTTTGTTTGTCCCTTCAAAATTTGATTAGCAATTCTCTTTTTCTTTTCTTGATTAAATATCAAATCATCCACTTTAAAACCCTTTATCAAAAACATACACAATAAAGCTTAAAAATAACTCCTTATATCTCCCTTTTGAAATTCTCAATATAAAGCTTTATTAATAACAAAAACCCTTTATATCTCCTTTTATAACATACAAAATACATACTTTTAAAAATAAAAACCTCATACCTTATATCTCCCTTTTATTATCAAAAATTATTTAAATAATCATTACATACCTTATATCTCCCTTTTAAATTATGCAAAATATAATCATGACATACCTTATATCTCCACTCAATTAAATTAAATAAATTTTACTTACCTCACATAGCAAACCATAGAATGTGGAGGAGATTCGATCTCCTAACTTCTACCAACACAATGCCCTAGCATAGGCTAGGCAACCAAATGAGCTACCACGATGGGTGGAATAAAAAGTTGCAACCTAAATTATTTAAACCCTTTCTTCGTTCTTTCAACCAAAACAAAAATGGCATTGCACGGATTCGACCCTGCAACCTCCTGCTACACAGTGTCTTAGTGTAATATTGGAAACCAGCTAGACTAGCCACCCGGATGAGACTAAAGTTGTAGCATAAATATTATAAATTCTCTTTTTTGCTCATTGCCACAAAACATGCTCTTCTCCTCCTCTTCTACCTACTGCTCAATTTTCTGCTCAAAGGAGATTCAAAATTTTCACATAGTCAAAATAAATTTAATAGCTTTTAAATATGCTTTTTATTTAGCGCCCAAGGAGGTCGGCTCTACATTTTATTTGCCCAATTCGGCCTTATATTTTAAATATTTAAATTTTCAAACTTTACATTGTTGTTCTTAATGAGGTTGTCCAACCTGTTAACCTTTAAATATTAAACTTTTAAATTATATTTAAATCCTTTGATTTAAATATGACACCTCTAAATATATTTTCCTTTATTAATAATGAAAACTCAACATTTCATCCTTGAAGAATATTTCTGCCTTGAATACCATGCACCTTTGACATCAATGACAACTCAATATTTCCAACAATCTCCCCCTTTGTCATTGATGGCAACCCTACAAAAAAATTTCTTTTACTGCAATTGGATTCACTATCTGCTCCCCCTGACAAGTTGCTCCCCCTCACTAAAATTCTCCCCCTTTGACATCAATGGCAAAGGGCTCCTTGGGGCTAAAATATAAGACACTAAACACAACCCCCTCACCACCTCCTTTTTGAGGTGTTCAATTATGGGATGGGAGTAAAACTACTCCCAACTTACTTCTGAGATACTCAAAGGTCTCCTTTGGAAGTGGCTTGGTAAAGATGTCAGTAATATGTTCCTTTGTAGCAATGTATTCCAACTTAACTTGCTGATCAACCACTTGCTCTCTCAAAAAATGATATTTGATTGAAATATGCTTGGTTCTTGAATGCATCACCAGATTCTTTGAAATATTGATGGCACTTGTATTATCACAAAGTATGGAGATCGGATGCTCATGCTTAATTTTGAAATCACTTAAAGTTTATTTCATCCATAAAACCTATGTGCAATAGGCAACTACTGCAATATACTCTGCCTCTATAGTAGATAAGGATATTGATGCTTGTTTCTTACTTAGCCAAGAGACCAAACAATCTCCAAGAAAAAATGCTCCTCCACTTGTGCTTTTTCTATCATCAATATTGCCTACCCAATCCACATCTGTATATGCAGTGAGAGTGAAATTATTGCATCTAGGATACCATAGTCCAAACTCCATAGTTCCTTTCAAATACTTAAAGATCCTTTTTACTACCTGTACATGTGTTTCTTTTGGTGCAACTTGAAATCTTGCCACCAATCTAATTGCCTACATTATATCTGGCCTTGTAGTTGTGACATACAGTAAACTTCCAATCATGGATCTATACAATGTTTGATTTACCTCAGGAGACTCATCATATTTACTTAACTTACATCCTGTAATCATGGGGGTACTCACAGGATTGCAATCCTCCATCCTAATTTTTTCAACATTTCTTTTACATACTTGGTCTGAGAGAGAAATATACCTTTATCTGATTGTGAAATTTGCAAACCAAGAAAGAAAGACAACTCACCAAGCATTGACATCTCAAATTCATTTTGCATACACTTTGCAAATTTTTGACACATCTTGTCATTACTACCTCCAAAAATGATATCATCCACATAGACCACTACAATCAACAAGTCATTTCCTTCATTTTTGATGTACAGATTGCTATCTGCTACACCTTTTTTGAAACCCTATTCTTGAAGATATTTATCCAACCTTGAGTACCAAGCCCTAGGGGCTTGCTTTAGTCCATAGAGAGCCTTCTTTAATTTGCATACATAGTCTGGCTTATCTATCAGGCTGAAACCATCTGGTTGCTCAATGTAGACCTCTTCCTCTAAGTAACCATTAAGAAATGTTGATTTTACATCCATTTGGTACACTTTGAAGTTTCTAAAACTTGAGAAAGCCAAGAACATTCTTATGGCCTCAAGACGTGCAACAGGAGCAAATGTCTCTTCAAAGTCAATCCCCTCAACTTGTGCATAGCCTTTGCACACAAGTCTTGCTTTGTTTCTGACAACTTGACCATCTTCATTCAACTTATTTTTGTAGACCCATTTGGTGCCAATTACATTCTTGTCTTTTGGATGTGGAACAAGTTCCCAAGTCTCACTCTTCTCTATTTGGTCTAACTCTTCTTCCATTGCCTTAATCCAATATTTATCTTCACTTGCTTCATTGAAATTCTTGGGCTCAACTTTAGATAGCAAAGAAAAATTTGCATGTTCACTTGTTCCTGTTATCTTCCTCCTTGTCTGTCTCTCATCTAGATTCCCAATAATCAGTTCTCTTGGATGGTTCTTTTGCACATACCTGGATGGTGTCTTAGGTGATGCCTTTCTTGAGATTGTCTCATCTTCTTCAGTTTCTTCACCTTCTTCTTCTTTGCAACTTTCTCCTTCTTGATATACAATCTCTTGAGCTGGTCCTCTTGGATCTATTTCTTCATCAACTCTTACATTTGCACTTTCCACAATTGTATGTGATATTTTATTGTAGCATCTATAGGCTTTGCTCTTAGTGGAGTATCCAAGGAAGATACCCTCATCACACCTGGAATCAAACTTACCCAAATTTTTCTCTTCTCATCTAATGTAGCATTTACTTCCAAAATTTTTGAAGTACTTCATAGTAGTTGGTCTTCCCTTCCAAAGCTCATACGGGGTTTTGTGGTGATTTACTCTTATTTGAGCTCTATTGATGATATAAACAGTTGTATGAATTACCTCTCTCCAAAAAGCATCAGAAATATTAGACTCATTTAGCATAGCCCTAGCCATACCTTGAATAGTTCTATTTTTCCTTTCAACTACTCCATTCTGTTGTGGAGTTCTTGCTACTGAGTATTGTCTCTTGATTCCATGTTGTTCACAGAATTCTACAAATTCACCTAAAGTGAATTCACCTCCTCTATCTGATCTTAGACACTTGATATTTTTACTTGTTTCATTTTCTACAAGTGCCTTGAATGCCTTGAACTTTTCAAATGCTTCTGATTTTTCTTTTAAGAATGTTACCCAAGTCATTCTAGAGAAATCATCAATAAATAACATGAAGTAATTTTCACCTTGTAAACTCTTTGTCCTTGTAGGCCCACATAGATCGGTGTGAACTAGCTCCAAAGGCTTGGATGAAGAAAACTCCTTTGATTTGAAACTTGATCTTGTTTGCTTACCATGTTGGCATTGTGCACAAATCGTGCTTGGGGGTTTTGCTATTTTGGGTAAATATCTGACTGCCTGTTTGTTGCTTATCTTCACTATGTTGTCAAAGTTTAGGTGACCCATTCTTCTATGCCATAACCAGCTCTCATCCTCTTGTGATAAAAAATATTTTTCTCCCTTAATTTCTCTCAACATGTAGAGATTGTTTGCAGTTCTACTGGCATCTGCAATAAGCTTTCCTATCTTGGATTTCCTGATCTCACATCCATTTGGGTGAAATGTGAGTGTATGCCCTTGATCACATAGTTGACTTACACTTAGTAGATTGTGCTTCAATCCTTCAACATATAATACATTTTCTGTCCTTGATCTTCCATTATCCAAACTCAAAGTCCCTTTTCCAACAATTTTGGTAGAAGCATTATCACCAAATTTCACTGTTCCTCCATTTATTTCCTTGAGAGAAAGAAATTTGCTTTTGTCACCTGTCATATGGCTTGAACAACCACTATCAATGTACCACTGATTTCCTTCATTTTTCACATGAAGAGTTGTTTGTACCAACATGGACTTTTCCTTTTCTTGTTCCTTTTTCTTTTTCCAAACTTTTGAGGATATCTCCTTTTGAACTGTTTGACCTTCCTCCTTCTTGCTTGATTTAGGAAGTTCAGGAAACATTGTTCTACACCATTTAGCTTTGTGCCCAAAATTATCACATTTATAACAAATGATATTGTCATCCATGAGAGGTGCAAATGAATTGAAATTTCTTTTGGTGAAACCATAATCATTCTTAGCATGGACCCTACAATTTATAACTTTATGACCAAATTGATTGCATGAAAAACAATAACCATGGAAGAAATATTGAAACCTATTTGATTGCCTTGGAGGATATGGTCGCATGGTTCTTTCATTGTTGTTTCTATGATTGACTTCGGTCCATGATGAATCTTTGTTTTCTCTGTGATGGTCCTTGTTCCTTGATGGTGCATTGTTTTCTTCCTCATTGATGCTTCCACTTTTCAACATATCAGCATAGGTCTTGGGCTCTTCTTCAATTACTTTCTTTGATGCTTCTATTTATTTTGAGCTTGACTCCCCCTTTTGTTTCTCTTGACCTTCTTCAAAACCAAGTCCAGTCTTCATAAATGGAGATCTCTGTGCTTTGATAATATCATCCAAGTTTTTTGAGCTTTTCCTAAATTGATATATCTTATCATTAAATTTTTCAAGTCCCTTCCTTAGAATGATAACTTCATGTTCTAGTCTTTCACACTCTAGTTCTTTTACCTTTAACTGTTCAGCCATACCTTCCTCAATTTGCCTTACCTCTTCAATTTTAACTTTTAGGTCAATGAGCTCTTGTGTCAACTTTACCTTTGTCTTCTCATCCTCTTGTACTTGAGCCTTCAATCTTGAGTTCTTCTTTCTAACTTTCTTCAACTCTTCAAGAGCAACAACAAGTTCCTCTTCAATGTCAACCATGGCTTCTTCTTCACTTTCTGAATCTTTCTCTTCTTCTTGGTCTTTGACAATAGGAGCATCTTCTTTCTCTTCTATGGCCATGTGTGTTCTTGTAAGACCTTCCTTCAAGCTATTTAGGCTTTCATGAAGGAACCCACTCTGATACCAATTGAAGAACACAAGCTTATACTGAGAGGGGGTGAATAGTATAAGATAAAACTTTTCACTTTTCAATCCAAATGATAACAACAATAATATTAATGCAATAATGAAATAAATCATCACACATATGAGAGACATAGCTTTTACGTGGAAACACCCTTTTGGGAGAAAACCATGATAAAATATTGCTTATATATTTCTTCAATAAATTTCATGGGCACCAACCCACAGGAGACACCAATCCCCTATTACAATGTTCATGGACACCAATCCATAGGAGACACCAATCCCCTCTCAAGTTCGTGGACACCAATCCATAGGAGACACCAATCCCCTCTATTGGTTTGTGGACACCAATCCATAGGAGACACCAATCCCCTCTCTGGTTTATGGACACCAATCCATAGGAGACACCAATCCCCTCTGCTCACAAGTCTGGCCCAAAATCTGCTTAAGTCTTCTCTCAAAATTCTCATAAATCCTACTCAAATATGCTCTCAAATCTGCTCACACAACCTACTCAAGTCTACTCCAAAACCTACTCAAATCTGCTCACACAACCTGCTCAAGTTTACTCCAAAACCTGCTCAAATCTGCTCACACAACCTGCTCAAGTCTGCTCCAAATCTTGCTCAAATCTGCTCATCTACTCCCAAATCTTGCATACATACAATGCTCATCTATTCCCAAAACCAAACATAACAATCCACAAATATACCATGCTCATCTACTCCCAAATTCAATCAAAAACCAATGCATAAATTTGCTCTCAAATTTGATCTATAACCCTTGCACATTTACTCCCAATTTCAATCAAAACCAATGCACAAATTTGCTCTCAAATCTGATCTATAACCCTTGCACATTTACTTCCAATTTCAAGCAAAAACAATGCACATCCAATAATTCCTTATACCTCCCACTATATGACAACAAAAATATTTTCCTTAACCAAAACCACTTTGAGAAAGGAATTAAATCACCATACCTCTAAATTTTTTTTTTGGTAAGTAAGAGAATATTATAATTAACATCGGGTTTTAACTGGTTGACCCAAAACCATTTTACAAAATAGGGTCCACTGACCAACTGGACAAAGGCCAAGCCCTAAAATTTTAAACTGACAACAAAAAGGGCCAAGACTTACTCTTCCATAAGAATACAGCCAAACTAAACTATGGAAGCCTAATATTATGGCCATCAGAAAAGAAAGATGCAAAATAGAACTAACAAAGACAAAACTAATCATGCAAGCACCATGCAGAGTAGCTTGTGCCCATATAAAATAATAGGATATGGTCAAAAAAAAACATCCCATAGAATGGACAGCCAAGAGGCCAAGCAGTCTTCCTTGTAGTCCTCATCTAACTTCTTATCATCCTCCTTGCCATCATATTTAGATTTTGCCTTCGACTCCTTGTTCCCCTGGAACTGCTGGCTATAAAACAGAAGATTTAGAGAATCACACAAATCAACAGCTGCACTGATGAGGCCAGATAGACTCTTCAACTGGTTGATACTGTTGGAGGCTGATGAAATTGTCATCTTCTCCAAGACTATTATGGTGGGGTCTGGTACCTCATTGTCAGGGATCTCCAACACTTTGTTATTTCTTGCTAGGGCCTTTTTGTGACATTGAATCCAAACACACCTTGGGAAATACTTGAGGCCAAAGCAGATGTTTCCCATGCATGAATTTGTAGATAAAAAACCTATATCAGTTCCCCACCAGCTGCAAAAAACACTAGTCACATGAACGAAAAAAACAAATATGACAAAAGCCATTATAAGGTTCAAAAAAATATTTTTAAAAATGCCCCCATTTTCTATCATTGATCCACTTTGATCCTTCCAATCTAAAATTTTTCATTATCTATCATCATTGAGACTGCATGAGGAAGATTTTCAGTCCACGTGATCAAATTTGCTACTACAATGCCTTCATTTGCTAGCCTATCAGCTGCCATGTTTGCTTCCCGGAAGGTATGCAAAATTATGGCCTCAGGTCGATCATGAATTAGAGCCCTTGATTCATGGATGTAGTCATCAAATCTCCAAGGAGATCTCTTAGTGTTCTTTAGAAGATTTATAATAATAAGAGAATCACCTTCCACCAATAGTTTCCCTGGATAATTCTCTGCCACCTTGAGGCTCCTCCAAACTGCCTTCGCTTCAGCCACATTGTTAGTTTGAGCTCCAAGATGTTCAGCAAAAGCGACAAGCACCTCACCCTTGTGGTCTCTAAGTAAGCCACCACCCCCACTTCACCTGGGTTGCCCCTAGATGCCCCATCAAAATTTAACTTAATCCACCCTAGGGGGGTGGGGTCCAAGTGATCATGGTTCTAGGACAGACTTGAGGATGATTGAGGCCATCAGTGAGAGGTAAGTTTAATGACTGGCCTAATGAAGCTTCAAAAGGATTTGGAGGTCTAGATGTTGCAGGCACTAAACAAGCATTCTCATTAGCATATACTAAAATTTTTGACAGGACAGAGGATGACTGAGAAACCTTATCCAAGAAGGCCCGACGATTCCTTTCCAACCATATCTGCCACAAGTAGTGATGAAGGCAAATCTTCCACATATACCTAAGATGCCTATTCAAAAAGGGAGAAGGCCACTGGACAAATAAGTCAAAAATGGACTAAGGATGGACCCAATAAATATGAAACACTTGTAACAGACCTAACAAGATTGAGACAGAAAAATTACAATACAGAAACAAATGATCAATAGACTCCCACTCAGACATACAGAGATAACACCTATTAACAACAATCACACCTCTTTTTATTAAGTTATCCATGGTGAGGATCTTATTTTGGATGGCCAGCCATGCAAAAAACCCAACCTTCGGAACAATGCTTTTGGGCCAAAATTCCAAGTGAGGGAAAGTAGGTTCATCATTATCAATAAGCATTAGATAAGCAGTCTTGACAAAAAATCCCCCATTGTCTGAAGCTTCCCAGATAAGCCGGTCCTCAAGAATGCCAGAATGGAGTAAAGACTGTCTTAATTCATTCTCAAGTATTATTGATGCCCCTGGTAGATCATTGTTCATTATTGGCTTCCATACCCTTCTATTGTTTGACAAAGTAATAAAATCTGCAACTTTGGTACCAAAAACTTCAATTGTCCAAGATATAAGGGTTGAAAGGATGGGGTCTGCAGAGATGGGATAGTCCTTTAACCATCTGTGGTCCCAAAAATCAATGTTTCTTCCATTTCCCAGTTTCCAACATAGCCCTTTGCTTAGCAGGTTTTTAGTTTGAAGGATTGATTTCCAAAAAATTGATCCCCTGGGAGGAAAGGAATAGCTTAAGAATTCAGTTTCTTGCAAGTACTTTCTTCTGATTATAGTAATCCATTCTGCATTTGCATTTGTCAAAAGACGCCATGCTTGTTTGGCCAGGAGGGCCATGTTTAAATGTTGTATTCTCCTTAGCCCAATACCTCCAAACTCCCTTGGTTTGCAAACCCTATCCTAGGACACCAAGTGAAAGCGCTGCTTAGATTCAGAACCGACCCATAGGAACCTCTTCCGGATCTGTTCAATTTTAGTGTAGACACTTGTAGGAGCTTTAAAAATAGAGAGAAAGTAGACAGGGATGCTTTGAATGGAAAACCCGGTGAGAACCGCCTTGCCGCCTTGAGATAACAAATTCCCTTTCCATCCAACTCAGCCTTCCTCTGAATTCTTTCAATTACATTAGTCCACATGGAATCAATAGCTTTGCCTGTAAATAAAGGAAGGCCTAAGTATGTGGATGGAAGAGTCGACACTGAGCATCCAAGAATCCTAGCAATCTTAATCTGCCTCTGAATGGGAGTGTTAAAGAAATAAATTTTACTCTTTGAAAAATTTACCTTTTGCCCTGCAAAGATCCTCATATAGCTCTAGAATATGTTTTATGACCTTAGCCTCAAAAACTGATGCAAGAGTTAACAACAAAGTATCATCCACAAACTTTTCATGTGTAACTGCCTGTGTTTGTGATGATGCTTTAATTCTTGAAATAAGACCAATATTACAGGCAGATTTGATTGTCCTCCCAAGGGCTTCAGCCACAATGATAAACAACATGGGAGAGATAGGTTCACCTTGCCTTAGGCCCCTTTTAATTTGAAAATATCCAGTAGGAGAACCATTAACAAGGACTGAAAACCAAGGTTTCATAAAACATCCTTCCAAAAGCTTGATACATTCATGATGAAAACCAAATTTCTGAAGAATGGCAGAGACAAAACTCCAGTTTATGTGGTCATAAGCCTTGTTCATATCTAGCTTGAGAGCAAAAGCAGGTTTTTTAGTCTGGACTACCGAATGGAGGGCTTCATGAACTGTTATGACACCATCAAGGATGGACCTTCCAGGGACTGAACTGCCTTGACAAACATCAATAAACATAGGAAGGATCTTCCTCATTCTATTTGCAATCGCCTTGGTCAAAATTTTATAAACAACATTACAAAGGCTAATAGGTCTAAAATCCATCATAGATCTAGGAGTAGGAATATTTGGGATTAAAGCAATAAAAGTGGAGTTAAAACTTCTCAAAATATGATTTGTGGACTGAAATTCCTTGATAGTAGCACATACATCAAAACCTACAATATCCCAAAAAGCTTGAAAAAAACAAGGTGAAAACCCGTCTGGACCTGGAGCTTTATCAGGGTTCATTGAGAAGAGGGCCTCTTTGATTTCTTCATCCGTGAAAGGCTTAATTAACTCCCCATTCAAGTCATAAAAAATTAAATGAGGAATATGGTAAAGCATTGATTCTGAAGCTAAGGCAGAACTAAAATGTTCTTCTCCTAAAAGATTCTGAAAATAGGAAACTACTTCATTTCTAATCTCATTAGGACTAGAAAGGAATGATCCATCATCTCTAACAAGTTCTTTAATTCTATTGTGGCTTCTGTTCCTTAAGGTAGATGCATGAAAAAATCTTGTGTTGGCATCACCTTCTTTTAGCCAGGTAGCTCTAGAATTTTGCCGCCAAAAAGTCTCCTCGCAGGCTAAAACATTATGGTACTCAGCAAGGGCTTTCTTTTCATCTGCCTGTAGGGAAGGGTCTGGCAATCCCTCTTCAAGTTTTTTCTCAATGATTGATAACCTTTCAGAGATGACTTTCTTGTTTTCAAAAATATTTCCAAAAATTTCTTTATTCCAGATCCTTAGATTTTCTTTCACCACTTTAAGTTTCTGTGCTAATCTGAATGAAGGTCTGCCCTGACAAGAATGCTGCCACCACTGAGAAATTCTATATCTGAGATCAGGGTGGTGCATCCACATAGATTCAAACCTAAAAGGCCTTTTGAATTTTGGAGTCTCTTCAATTTCAAGTAAAATCGGGTTGTGGTCAGACCCAATGCGAGGCAAGGACAACAGATTTGCATCCCCAAAATATTGTATTTCTTCCTGTGATAAAAAAAACATATCAAGATTTTCCATTATAAGTTTATTTCCAGACCTCCTATTGCTCCAAGTAAATTTAGCATTTTTTAATTTGACATCCAATAAATTGTTGTTGATGATGAAATCTTGAAAGTCCTCCATACTTCTTGCTGGAATTCCTACTCCCCATTTTTTATCATAGGGGTAAAGAGGGGTATTAAAGTCCCCCGCAACTATCCATGGGATATCCTAAAAAGCTTCCTTGAAATGACTGAGTAAATTCCATAGATCAGCTCTCCCAGATATAGAATTAGGGGCGTACACATTTGTTAATATCCAAGAAAGGTCACTAACCTTATCCTTAAAAATAATGCTCATTACCCTTTCCCCTAATTGAATAACCTTGCCTTCCACCTTCCCTAGATTCTAGATACAAAGAAGACCACCTGAGGTTCCATTGGCTTTGCAAAAAATTGCTTCTCCCTTTTTCCAGATATTGAGGGCAATTTTTCTAGACAAAACTTCATCGACTTTAGTTTCTTGAAAAATAAGAATAGTGGGATCAAAATCTCTTCTTAAATATTTGACTAACCACTGTTTAGGAAGGCCATTGAGCCCCCTTACATTCCAGGATATGATCTTCATTTGGAACTTTTAAAGTTTTTTCCTCTTCCCCTGCCTTGGACTTGAGGGGGCTTAAGAATTTTGTTTTCTTCAAAGGGAAGATTTCCAGTTGATGGAAACAGAGTAGTCTGAATTCCATTAGCTATCTCATCTTGGACCTCTTCTTTCCATTGCTGGGCATTTGAATTTCTTCCCTTTTTTTTCTCACCTCCACAGTCAATCATGGGGGACTTCATTGAGCTTCTAGTCTGTTTCGGGCTAAATTTGGTTTGGGTAACCTATTGGATAACAGTACTGGAAACCCCTTCTCTGGATTGGGACAAAGACAAAGGTGAAAAATGTCGCTTGAAAGGGCTGATTAACTCTGAAAGCACTTTTTCTCTTTCTGGGGCGTAAAAAGACTCATCATTAGGGCATTCTTTATGGCCAACAGGAGGAGGATTGGAAGGTCTAGATTTGGTTGGGGAGTCAAGGTAAGCAGGGAGACCAAGATTTATATCCTCAACATTAGACCCTTCATTCTGATTTTCCTCTGTAATTATTTGATTTTTAGCCAAAATGTTAAATTTATTTAGATTTTCGAAAGGAGAGCATACCTTTTGTTGGTCAGTTTGTGATGTAGCAATTTGCTTGTCCTTACCATTGTCCATGTGAAGCTCAGCCTCATTCTCCATTTGCCCCAAACCAGAGGCCTTTGCCTTTTCAACATTTGGATCTTTAACCTTGTACATCCCTGTGTATTTGCCATTATTTCTGAAAGACTGCCGCTTGGAGTCATTATTCCTAGGAAGGGTTTGCTGGCTTCTCAAAAAAGAGCATTTTCCTTTGAGATGGCCTTGAATATTACAGTCAGAGCAAAATTCCGGTCTATTTTCATATTCGATGACCTGTAATCTTGTTTTATTTCCATATTCTAACTCCACATGAGTAGGAAGCTCAGATTCTAGATTTGCATTTACACAAATCCTAGCATGCGTCATTCTGGTGCGTGCAAGGGTTGGATTGTCAATGGTCACCAATTCCCCTATGGTATTGGCAATACCCTGAAGAAAGTACTCATGCCACCAATGAAACGGGAGATTTGGGAGACGGACCCAAATGGGGGAAAAGTTTATGCTCTGCTTTTCTGGGTCAAAATCCTCAGCCCATCTCCTAAGAAAAAGACTTCTTCGGCCCAAGAACCAAGGTCCTCCTGTTAGAATACGACTAGCATCTTCACTATTGTTAAGGCGTACCACAAAAAACCCCCTTGATAATGCAATAATCTCCATGTGTCCAGAAGTCTTCCACTTCAAGGATGCCCATCGTCGAATCGTTTCAATATCCGGCCTGCCCCTATGAATTTGCCTACCAGAGAAAATTTTTCCATCGATATAAAGTCTGCCATTACGCTTTCAGGAACGGATACCTTCTGCCCATTGGGAGTGAGAGGTGGTAAGGAATGTAAGGAAACCCTATTGCCACATTTAAAGGCCTGTGCAAAAGACTTATTGCCCTCAGGATTCTTGATGTGGGTCTTCTTATCAAAAATAATATCAAAGGGTTCGTGTCCCTCTAATTTTTTAAAACCCTCAGTGTCCTTATCATTGTCCACCTGCTCTTCCTCAGTTGCTTCAGAACCTTGCTTGTTCCATCCTTGAGCCTCACAGCTTCCAGGGGTTTGGAAACCCTGTTTCCCACCTCCAGCAAAATGAAAATCATGTTTGCAAAAATTGCACCTACCTCCGCTCCCGCTTTGCTCCATTCCTTTCTTGACTTATGCCCAAAACACTACTTACTACTCTTGAATCTTTCTTTTGGCTCTTGGAAGAGGGCTTGAGCTTCAAAAAATGGTTGCTTCAATAAAAGCATGACAACTCCATTTCCTGTGGGCCTTCGCAGTAATCGATTGTGGGCCTCTAAATTTACCTTAATGATGATGATAATATTTTGCAAGAGCCTTCCAAACCTATCTTGACAAAAACAAATTTCCTTTTGTTTGCCCCCTCAAAATTTGATTAGCAATTCTATTTTTCCTTTCTTGATTAGATATCAAATCAACCACTTTTAAAAAAAACTTATAAAAAATATACACAATAAAGCTTAAAAATCACTCCTTATATCTACCTTTTGAAACTCATAATATAAATATTTATTAATAACAAAAACCCTTTATGGACACCTTTTTATAACATGTAAAATACAACTTTTAAAAATAACAACCTCATACCTTATAACTCCCTTTTATAGCATGCAAAAATTCATTTTAAAATAATCATTACACACCTTATATCTCCCACTCAAAGTATACAAAATATAATCATGACACACCTTATATCTCCCATTAAATTAAATAAAATAAAATAAAAAAATTTCCCTTACCTCGCATAGCAAAAACCACCAAACACATGTGGAGGAGATTTGATCTCCTGACTTCTCCCAACACAGCACTCTAGCATAGGCTAGGTGACCAAACAAGCTACCTCGATGGATGGAATAAAAAGTCACAGCCTAAATTATTTAAATCCTTCTTCATTCTATCAACCTAAATAAGAATGGTACCACGAGGATTCGACCTTGCAACCTCATGCTACACAATGTCTTAGTGCAAACTCAACAATCGTCTAGGCTAGCCACCCAGATGAGACTAAAGTTGTAGCATAAATATTGTAAATTCTCTTTTTCACTCATTGCCACCAAACCTGCTCTTCTCCTCCTCTTCTACTTGCCAATTTATTTTTGCATGAAGGAGATTTGAATTTTCCACATAGCAAAAATGAATTTGATAGCCTTTTAAATATGCATTGTATTTAGTGCCCAAAGAGGTCGGTTGTGTATTTTATTTAGTGCCCAAGGAGGTCGGCTTTAGTATTTTAAGTATTTTAATTTTCAAACTTTGCATTGGTGTTCTTAAGGAGGTCATCCAACCTTTTAACCTTTAAATATTAAAATTCTGAATTATATTTAAATCCTTTGATTTAAATATGACACCTCTGAAGATATCTCTGCCTTTATTAATAATGACAACTCAAGATTTAATCCTTGAATATATTTCTACCTTGAATGCCATGCACATTTGACATCAATGAAAACTCAATATTTCCAACACTTGTCACTCTCTATGATACACATTGATAGTTTATATCATGTTTAGGCCTATGTGTACATACCCCCTTCTCTTAGATCAAGAGAACCGATTTCAAAGAACAACTCTTCAGGTTTGTATAATGCCAATGAGTCTCAAAACACACGTAACTGTAAGATTAAATAAAATGGTATAATTATTTTTAAGGTGGTGTACATGTTACTATACTAATGCTAAATACCAAATGCAAGAAATAGTGCCCCTGAGGGAAATATTGGCAAGTAGAATTTAGAGGTTGTTTCTAATTCAAAAACTAAAGATAATAACTTGTCAAAGAATACCCAATTCATAAATAGAAAATATCAATTTGAAATAAAATAAATATCAATTTTAGGCCATGCTAATAGAATAACCACTCATGATTGATACTATTGTCTATTAAAGGTAAATAAAAATACTATGGATCCTTACCCAGGCATACAACTTGTATCTTATGTCTCAACCTACATTCTATAAACTTATGTCAAAACATTAAGATAATTAATATACTAATGCATGTAATATAAATTAATAATAAACAACATTTATTTTTACTAAACTGATATTATTGAAGGAAAGACTTAAAATTATTTAAAGGAGCAATATTCAAATATTTTTACATTCACTTTGTGCATGGAAATTAAACAAGAGGTTAACCAAAGTTGGAGCACTCAAGCATCCATATTTCCAAGTCTTTTATTCAATTTTAAGTGTTTGATAACATCTAATTTTTTTTCACTCTCTATGATATCTACTTGATATTTTGTATTATGTTTAGGTCTATGTGTACATACCCCCTTCTCTTAGATCAAGAGAACTAGTTTCAAAACACAACTCTTCAGGTTTGTATACTGCCAATGAGTCTCAAAACACATGTAGCTATAAGATTAAAGAAAATGGTATAGTTGCGTTGAAGGTATTCATGTTACTATATTAATAATAAATGCCAAATGCATGAAAGGTTTACCCTAAGGGAAATATTGGCAAGATGAATTTAGAGGTTGTTGTTAATTCAAATATTGGAAATAATCACTTTGTCAAAGAGATATCCAATTGAAAGATAGGAAATATCAATTCAAAGATAGGGAATATCAATATGAGGCCATGTTAATAGAATAACCACTCATGGTTGGAAATATTTTCTATTAAAGGTAAATCCAAAGATTGTGGATCCTTACATAAGCATGCAACTTGTATCTTATGCCTCAACCTCCAATCTATAAACTTATGTAAAAACAATAAGCATTTTTTTTTTTTACTAAAGTGATATGACTGAAGGAAAGATTTAATTTGATTTAAAGGAGCAAGATTCAAATAATTTTCCAATCACTTTGAGCATGAGATACAAACAAGATGCCAACCACAGCTTAAGCACTCAAGCATCTATTTTTCCATGTCTTTTATTCAGTTCTAAGTGTTTGATAACATCTAAATTTTTGTCACTCTATGATATTTACCTGATATTTTATTTGATATTTAGGTCTATGTGTACATATGCCCTTCTCATAGATCAAGAGAACTAGTTTTAAAGCACAAATATTTAGGTTTGTATAATTCCAATGAGTCTCAAAACACACGTAACTATAATATTAAGGAAAGGGTGCTCTAGAGGGAAATATTGGTAAGAAGAATTTAAAGGTAGTTTCTAATTCAAAGACAAGAAAAAATAACTTTCCCATTGAGATACCCATTTCAAATACATGAAATATCAATTCAAATATAGGAACACTTTGAGGCCATGCTAATATAATAACCACTCATTTTTTGCACTATTATCTATTAAAGGTAAATCCAAATACTATGGATCCTTACCTAAGCATGCAACTTGTATCTTATGCCTCAACCTCCAAACTATAAAATTATGTCAAAACATCAATAAAATTGATATATTAATGTATTTAATATAAATAAATAATAATCAACTTTAATTTTTACTAAAGAGATGACTAAATGAAATATTTAATATAATTTAAAGGAGCAAGATTCAATAATTTTATAGTCACTTTGAGCATGGGATCCAAAAAAGAGTCCAACCACAACTGAAGCACTCAAGCATCCATTTTTCTAGGTCTTTTATTCAGTTTTAAGTGTGTGATAACATCTAAATGTTTGTCACTCTTTATGATATCTACCAGATAGTTTATATCATATTTAGGCCTATGTGTACATACTACATTCTCTTGGATCAAGGGAACTAGTTTCAAATCACAACTCTTTAGGTTTGTATAATTACAATGAGTTTCAATACACATGTAACTATAATATTAAATAAAATGGTATAATTATTTTGAATGTGGTGTACATGTTACTCTGCTAATGCTAAATACCAAATGCAAGGAATGGTTCCCCTGAGAAAAATATTGAAAAGTAGAAATTAGAGGTTGTTGCTAGTTCAAATATAGGAAATAATCACTTAGTAGAAGAGATACCTAATTCAAAGATAGGAAATATGAATTTGAGGCTATGCTAGTAGAATAACCACTCATTTTTGGAACTATTTTCTATTAAAGGCAAATCCAAAGACTGTGGATCCTTATCTAAGCATACAACTTATATCTTATGCCTCAACCTCCAATATATAAACTTATGTCAAAACATCAAGAAAATTGATAAACTAATGCATGTAATATATATAAATAATAAGAAACTTTGATTTTTACTAAGGTGATATGACTAAAGGAAATATTTAATATGATTTAAAGGAGCAATATTCAAATAATTTTGCTTTCACATTGTACATGGGATCCAAACAAGAGGCCAACCACAACCAAAGTACTCAAGCATCCATTTTTTGAAGTATTTTATTAAATTTTAATTGTGTAATAACTTCTAATTGTTTGTCACTCTCTATGATATCTACGTGATAATTTGTATCATGTTTAGGCCTGTATGTACACAACCCCTTATCTTAGATCAAGAGAACCAATTTTAAAGCACAACTCTTCAAGCTTTTATAATGCTAATCAGTTTTAAAACACATGTAACTATAAGATTAAAGAAAATGGTATAATGTGTTGAAGGTGGTGTACATGTTACTCTACTATTGCTAAATAGAAAATACAGGAAAGGGTTCCCTTGCGGAAAATATTGGAAAGCAAAATTTAGAGGTTTTTGCTAATTCAAATATAGGAAATAATCACTTTGCTGGAGAGAAAGCCAATTCAAAAACAAAAAATATCAATTTGAAGCCATGCTAATAGAATAACCACTCATGGTTGGCATTATTGCCTATTAAAGGTAAATTTAAACACTATGGATCCTTACCTAAGCATACAATTTGTATCGTATGCCTCAACCTCCAATCTATAAACTTATGTCAAAACATCAAGAAAATTGACATACTAATGCATGTAATATAAATAAATAATGAGCAACTTTGATTTTTACTAAAGTGAGATGATTGAAGGAAATATTTAACATTATTTAAATAAGTAAGATAATTTTTCAGTCACATTGTACATGGGATCCAAACAAGAGGCCAACCACAATTGAAGCTCCCAAGCATCCATTTTTCTAGGTCTTTTATTTAGTTTTATGTGTTTGATAACATATAAATGTTTGGCACTCTTTATAATATCTACCTGATAATTTCTATCATGTTTAGGTCTGTGTGTACATAACTCCTTCTCTTAGATCAAGATAATAGGTTTTAAAACACAACTCTTTAGGTTTGTATAATGCAAATGACTCTCAAAACACATGTAACTATAATATTGAAGAAAATTGTATAATTGTGTTGAAGATGGTGTACATGTTACTCTGTTAATGCTAAATACCAAATACAGGAAAGGCTACCCCTGAGGAAAATATTGGTAAGCAAAATTTAGAGGTTGTTGCTAATTCAAAGACTAAAAATAATCACTTTTTCGGAGAGATACCCAATTAAAATATAGAAAATATCAATTCAAAGACAAGAAATATCAATTTTATGCTATGCTAATAGAATAACCACTCATGATTGACACTATTATCTATTAAAGCCAAATCCAAATACTATGGATCCTTACCTAAGCATACAACTTGTATATTATGCCTCAACCTCCATTCTATAAACTTATGTCAAAATATCAAGATAATTTATATAATAATGCATGTAATATAAATAAATAATAAAAAACATTGATTTTTACTAAACTAAGATGACTGAAGGAAAGACTTAATGTGATTTAAAGGAGCAATATTCAAATAATTTTTTAGTCACTTTGTGCATGGGAATTAAACAAGAGGCCAACCAAAGTTGAAGCACTCAAGCATCCATTTTTCTAGGTATTTTATTCAGTTTTAAGTGTTTTATAACGTCTAAATTTTTCTCTCTCTATGATATCTACTTGATATTTTGTATTATTTTTAGTCTTACGTGTACACACCCCCTTCTCTTAGTTCAAGAGAACCAGTTTTAAAGCATGAATCTTCATGTTTATATCATGCAAATGAGTCTCAAAACACATGTAGTTGTAAGATTAAATAAAATGGTATAATTATGTTTAAGGTGTACATGTTACTTTGCTAATGCTAAATACCAAATGTAGGAAATGTTTACCTTGAGGTAAATATTGGCAAGAAGAATTAGAGCTTATTGTTAATTCAAAGATAGGAAATAATCACTTTGCGGAAGAGATGCCCATTTCAAAGTCAATAAATATCAATTCAAAGATAGGAAATATTAATTTGAGGTTATGCTAATAGAATAACCACTCATGGTTGACACTATTATCTATTAAAGTAAAATCCAAAGACTATGGATCCTTATTTAAGAATACAACTTGTATCTTATGCCTCAACCTCAAATATATAAACTTTTGTCAAAACATGAAGACAATTGATATACTAATACATGTAATATAAATAAATAATAAGAAACATTGATTTTTACTAAACTAATATGATTGAAGGAAAAATTTAATATGATTTAAAAGAGCAAGATTCAAATAATTTTGTGGTCACTTTTTGCATGGTATCCAAACAAGAGGCCAACTATTGTTGAAGCACTAAAGGATCCTATTTTTTTAGGTCTTTTATTCAGTTTTAAGTGTTTGATAACATCTAAATGTTTGTCACTCTATATAATATCTTCTTGAGAGTTGTATCATTTTTAGGCCTGTGTGTACATACCCCCTTTTGTTAGATAAAGAGAACCAAATTTAAAGCACAACTCTTCAAGCTTGTATAATGCCAATGAGTCTTAAAACACATGTAACTATAATATTAAATAAAATTGTATAATTGTGTTGAAGGTGGTGTACATGTTACTATTCTAATGTTAAATAGCAAATGCACAAAAGGGTTCCCTTGAGGGAAATATTGGCAAGCATAATTTAGAGGTTGTTGCTAATTCAAAGATAACAAATAATAACTTTGCCAGAGAGATACCCAATTCAAAGATAGGAAATATCAATTCAAAGATAGGAAATATCAATGTGAGGCCATGCTAATAGAATAACCACTCGTGATTGACACTATTATCTATTAAAAGCAAATCTAAAGACTATGGATCCTTATCTAAGCATACAACTTTTATAATGTGCCTCAACCTCCAATCTATAAACTTAGGTGAAAACATCAAGAAAATTGATATACTAATGCATGTAATATAAATAAATAATAAGAAATTTTGAATTTTACTAAAGTAAGATGATTGAAGGAAATATTTAATATGATTTAAAGGAGCAAGATTCAAATAATTTTACAGTCAATTTGTGCACAAGATTGAAACAAAAAGACAACTACAGCTGAAGCTCTCAGGCATCCATTTTTGCATGTCTTTTATTAAATTTTAAGTGTTTGTTAAATTCTCAATGTTTGTAACCCTCTATGATATCTACGTGATAGTTTTTATCATGTTTAGGATTGTGTGTACATACACCCTTATCTTATATCAAGAGAACAATTTCAAAGCACAACTCTTTAGATTTGTATAATGCCAATGAGTCTCAAAATACATATAACTAAGATTAATGAAAATAGTATAATTGTGTTCAAGGTGTTTTACATGTTACTCTATTACTGCTAAATACCAAATGCTATAAAGTGTGTCGCTGATGGAAATACTGGCAAGAAAAATTTAGAGGTTGTTGCTAATTCAAATATAATAAATAATCACTTTTCCATAGAGATACCCAATTCAAAGATAGGAAATATCGATTTGAGACCATGCTAATAGAATAACCACTCATGGTTGGCAATATTTTATATTAAATGTAAATCCAAATACTATGGATCCTTACCTAATTATGCAACTTGTATCTTATTCCTCAACCTCCAATCTATAAAATTATGTCAAAACATCAAGAAAATTGTATACTAATGTATTTTATATAATTAAATAATAAGAAACTTTGAATTTTAATAAAGTGAGATGACTAGAGGAAATATTTAATAAGATTTAAAGGAGCAAGATTCAAATAATTTTACAGTCACTTTGAGCATGGGATCCAAACAAGAGGCCAACCGCAACTGAAGCACTAAAGCATCCATTTTTCTAGATCTTTTATTCAGTTTTAAGTTTTTGATAACATCTAAATGTTTATCACTCTATGATATCTACCTGATAGTTTATATCATCTTTAGGCCTAGGTGTACATACCCCCTTATCTTAGATCAAGATAACTAGTTTCAAAGTACAATGCTTTAGGTTTGTATAATTCTAGTGAGTCTCAAAACACGTGTAAGTATAATATTAAGGAAAGTGTACCCCTGAGGGAAAGATTAGAAAGCAAAATTTAGAGGTGGTTGTTAATTCAAAGATAACAAATAATCACTTTTCTAGAGAGATTCCCAATTTAAATATCGGAAATACCAGTTTAAATATAGGAAATATGGATTTGAGACTATGCTAATAGAATAACCACTCATGGTTGGCAATATCTTATATTAAAGGAAAATCCAAAGACTATGAATCCTTGCCTAAGCATGCAACTTGTATCTTATGCCTCAACCTCCAATTTATAAACTTATGTTAAAACATAAAGAAAATTGATATACTAATGCATTTAATATAAATAAATAATAAGCAACTTTAATTTTTACTAAAGTGATATGACTAAAGGAAAGATTTAATATGATTTAAAGGAGTAAGATTCAAATAATTTTGCAGTCACATTGAGTATGAGATCCAAAAAAGAGGCCAACCGTAGCTGAAGCACTCAAGCATCCATTTTTCCAGGTCTTTTATTCAATTTTAAGTGTTTTATAACATCTAAATGTTTATCACTCTATGATATCTACCTGATAGTTTATATCATATTTAGGCCTATGTGTACATACCCCCTTCTATTTGATCAACAGAACTAGTTTCAAAGCACAAATCTTTAGGTTTGTATAATTCCAATGAGTCTCAAAACACATGTAACTATAAGATTAAGGAAAGGATGCCCTAGATAGAAATATTGGTAAGCAAAATTTAAAGGTGGTTGCTAATTCAAAGACAAGAAATAATCACTTTGTCAGAGAGATACCCAATTCAAATACAAGAAATATCAATTCAAATATAGGAACTAACAATTTGAGGCCATGGTAATATAATAACCACTCATGGTTGGTACTATTGTCTATTAAAGTTAAATCCAAAGACTATGAATCCTTAACTAAGAATGCAACTTGTATCCTATGCCTTAACCTCCAAACTATAAACTTATGTCAAAACATCAAGAAAACTAATATACTAATGCATTTAATATAAATAAATAATAATCAAATTTGATTTTTACTAAAGTGATATGACTAAAGGAAATATTTAATATGATTTAAAGGAGCAAGACTCAAATAATTTTATAGTCACTTTGAGCATGGGATTGAAACAAGAGTCCAACCACAACTAAAGCACTCAAGCATCCATTTTTTAGGTCATTTTTTTCAGTTTTAAGTGTTTCATACCATATAAATATTTGTCACTCTTTATGATATATACCAGATAGTTTATATCATGTTTATGTCTATGTGTACATACCCCCTTATCTTAGATCAAGGGAACTAGTTTCAAAGCACAACTCTTTAGGTTTGTATAATTACAGTGAGTCTCAAAACACATGTAATTAATTTTTTATTTTAAGCGAAAAACCCCTTGCGGGGCCGCCTTGGTCTGAGAGACCATGAACATGGGGTTATACACCGTCAAAGTCACCCGGGAGTCACACCCGACCCTGCTCATACCAACATTATCAATTGGATTTTGGATACCCAATTCAGCTTTTTGGTAGGGTGGAGATTTGAACATGGGACCTCCCTTGGAGGATTGCCCTCTCCTCTCCAACTCACCTACAACACCTGGGTAAAACACATGTAACTATAAGATTAAATAAAATGGTATAATTATGTTGAAGATGGTGTACATGTTACTCTGCTAATAATACCAAATGCATAGAATGGTTCCCTTGAGGAAAATATTGAAAAGTAAAAATTAGAGGTTGTTGCTAGTCCAAAGATAGGAAATTATCACTTTGTTAGAGAGATACCTAATTCAAAGATAGGAAATATGATTTTGAGGCCATGCTAATAGAATAACCAGTCATGGTTGGCACTATTTTCTATTAAAGTTAAATCCAAAGACTATCAATCCTTACCTAAGCATACAAATTTTATCTTATGCCTCAACCTTCAATACATAAACTTATGTCAAAACATCAAGAAAATTGATATACTAATGCATGTAATATATATAAATAATAAGAAAATTAGATTTTTACTAAGGTGATATGACTCAAGGAAATATTTAATATTATTTAAAGGAGAAATATTCAAATAATTTTGTGGTCACTTTGTGCATGGTATCCAAACAAGTGGTAAACCCCATTTTAAACACTCAAGCATCCATTTTTTTAGGTCTTTTATTCAATTTTATGTGTTTGATAACATCTAAATATTTTTTACTCTCTATGATATCTACCTAACAATTTGTATCATATTTAGGCCTATGTCTATATACCCCTTCTCTTAGATCAAGAAAACTAGTCTCAAAGCACAACTCTTTAGGTTTGTATAATGCCAATGAGTCTCAAAACCCATGTAAGTGTAAGATTAAATAAAATGGTATAATTGTGTTGAATGTGGTGTACATGTTACTCTACTAATGCTAAACACAAAATGTAGGAAAGAGTACCGGTGAGGAAATTATTTAAAAGAAAAATTTAGAGGTTGTTGTTGATTCAAAGATAGAAAATAATCACTTTGTTGGAGAGATACCCAATTCAAAGACAAGAAATATAAATTCAAATATAGAAAATATCAATTTGTGGCCATGCTAATAGAATAACCACTCATGGTTGGCACTATTTTCTATTAAAGGCAAATCCAAAGACTATGGATCCTTACCTATGCATACAACTTGTATCTTATGCATCAACCTCCAATCTATAAACTTATGTAAAAACATCAAGAAAAATGATATACTAATGAATGTAATATAAATAAATAATAAACAACTTTTATTTTTAGTAAATTGAGATGACCAAAGGAAATATTTAATATGATTTAAAGAACCAAGATTCAAATAATTTATAGTCACTTTGTGCATGGGATCCAAACAAGAGGCCAACCATAATTAAAGCACTCAAGCATTCATTTGTCTATATACCCACTTCTCTTAGATCAAGAAAACTAGTTTTAAAGCACAACTCTTTAGGTTTGTATAATGCTAATGAGTCTCAAAACCCATGTAAGTGTAAGATTAAAGAAAATGGTATAATTGTGTTTAAGGTGGTGTACATGTTACTATACTAATGCTAAATATCAAATGTAGGAAAGGGTACCCATGAGGAAAATATTTAAAAGCAAAATCTAGAGGTTGTTGCTAATTCAAATATAGGAAATAATCTCTTTGTTTGAGAGATACCCAATTCAAAGAAAAGAAATATAAATTCAAATATAGAAAATATCAATTTGAGGCCATGCTAATAGAATAATCACTCGTGGTTTGCACTATTTTCTATTAAAGGCAAATCCAAATACTACTAATGCTTACCTAAGCATATAACTTGTATCTTATGCCTCAACCTCCAATCTATAAACTTATGTCAAAACATCAAGAAAATTGATATACTAATACATGTAATATAAATAAATAATAAGATTTTTTTTTTTTTTAAAGTGACATAACAAAAGGAAATAGTTAGTATGATTTAAAGGAGCAATATTGAAATACTTTTACAATCACTTTGTGCATGAAATCCAAACAAGAGGCCAACTGAAGTTGAAGCACTCAAGCATCCAATTTTTTAGGCCTTTTATTCTATTTTAAGTGTTTGATAACATCTAAATGTTTGTCACTCTCTTTGATATCTACCTGACATTTTGTATGATTTTTAAGCCTGTGTGTACATACCCCATTCTCTTGGATCAAGAGAACCAGTTTCAAGGCACAACTCTTTATATTTGCATAATGTCAATGAGTCTCAAAACAAATGTAATTTTAATATTAAATAAAATGGTATAATTGTGTTGAATGTGGTGCACATGTTACTCTATTACAACTAAATACCAAATGTATGAAAGGCTGCCCCTGAGAGAATTATTGGCAAGAAGAATTTAGAGGTTGTTGCTAATTCAAAGATAACAAGTAATCACTTTGAAAGAGAGATACACAATTCGAATATAGGAAACATCAATTCAAAGATAAAAAATATCAATTTGAGGTCATGTTAATAGAATAATCACTCATGGTTGGCACTATTATCTATTAAATATAAATCCAATTACTATGGATCCTCACCTAAGCATACAACTTGTATCTTATGCCTCAACCTTCAATCTATAAACTTATGTTAAACCGTCAAGAAAATTGATATACTAATACATGTAATATAAATAAATAATAAGCAACATTGATTTTTACTAAAGTAATATGATTGAAGGAAATATAATATTATTTAAAGGAGTAAAATTCAAATGATTTTGCAGTCACTTTGTGCATGGGATATAAAAAAGAGGTTAACCACAGTTGAAGCAATCAACCATCTATTTTTCTATGTATTTTATTCAGTTTTATGTGTTTGATAACATATAAATGATTTTCACTCTCTACGATATCTCCCTGATAGTTTATATCATGTTTAGAATTATGTGTACATACCCCCTTCTCTTAGATCAAAAGAACTAGTTTCAAAGCACAACTCTTCAGGTTTGTATAATACAAATGAGTCTCAAAACACATGTAACTGTAAGATTAAATAAAATGGTATAATTGTGTTGAAGGTGGTGTACATGTTACTTTGCTAATGCTAAATACCAGATTAAGGAAAGGGTGCCCTTGTGGGAAATATTGGTAAGCAGAATGCAAAGGTTGTTGCTAATTCAAAGACTAAAAATAATCACTTTTTCAGAGAGATACCCAATTCAAAGATTGAAAATACTAATTCAAATACAATAAATATCAATCTGAGGCCATTCTAATAGAATAATCACTCATTAACACCATTGTCTATTAAAGTCAAAACCAAAGACTATGGATCTTTACCTAAGCATACAACTTGTATCTTATGACTCAACCTCCATTCTATAAACTTACATCAAAACATCAAGATAATTGATATACTAATGTATGTAATTTTTACTAAACTAGTATGACTGAAGGAAATATTTAATATAATCTAATGGAACGAGATTCAAATAATTTTGCAGTCACTTTGTGCATGGAAATTAAACAAGAGGCCAACCAAAGCTGAAGCACTCAATCATCCATTTTTCTAGGTCTTTTATTGAGTTTTAAGTAATTGATAACATCTAAATGTTTTTTACTCTCTATTATATCTATCTGATATTTTGTATTATGTTTAGGCCTATGCGTACATACCCCCCTTCTCCTAGATAAAGAGAACCAGTTTCACAAGACAACTCTATAGGTTTGTATAATGCTAACGAATCTCAAAACACATGTCGTTGTAATATTAAAGAAGATTTTATAATGTGTTGAAGGTGTACATGTTACTCTCCTAATGCTAAATACGAAATGCAGGAATGGTTTTCCCTTATAGAAATATTGGTAAGAAGAATTTAGAGGTTGTTGTTAATTTAAATATAGGAAATAATCACTTTGTGAAAGAGATACCCATTTGAAAGAAGGGAAATATCAATTCAAAGATAGGAAATATCAATATAAGGCCATGCTAATAGAATAACCACTCATGGTTGGCACTATTGTTAATTAAAGGTAAATCCAAAGACTATGGATCCTTACCTAAGCATACAACTTGTCTCTTATGCCTCAACCTCCAATATATAAACTTATGTCAAAACATTAAGTAATTTGATAAAGTAATGAATTTAATATAAATAAATAATAAGCAACTTTGATTTTAGTTAAGTGATATGACTAAAAGAAATATTTAATGTGATTTAAAGGATTAATATTCTAATAATTTTGCAATCACTTTGTGCATGGGATCCAAACAATAAGCCAGCCGCAACTAAAGCACTCAAGCATCTATTTTTCCAAGTATTTTATTCAATTTTAATTGTTTTATAACATCTAAATGTTTGTAACTTTATATGATATATACCTAATAGTTTGTATCATGTTTAGTCCTGGGTGTACACAACCCCTTCTCTTAGATCAAGAGAACCAATTTCAAAGCACAACTCTTTAGGTTTGTATAATGCCAATGAGTCTCAAAGAACATGTAATTATAAGATTAGAGAAATTGATATAATTGTGTTGAAGGTGGTGTACATGTTACTCTGCTATTTCTAAATAGAAAATGCAGGAAAGGGTTCCCTTGAGGGAAACATTGGCAAGCATAATTTACAGGTTGTTGCTAATTCAAATATAGGAAATAATCACTTTGCTGGAGATATACCCAATTCAAAAATAAGAAATATCAATTCAAAGGTAATAAATACCAATTTGAAGCTATGCTAATAGAATAACCACTCATGTTTTTCATTATTGTTTATTAAATGAAAATTCGAAGACTATGGATCCTTACCTAAGCATTGAATTTGTATCTTATTCCTCAACCTCCAATCTATAAACTTATGTCAAAACATCAAGAAAATTGACATACTTAGTATGTAATATAAATAAATAATGAGCAACTTTGATTTTTACTAAAGGGAGATGACTGAAGGAAATATTTAATATGATTTAAAGAAGTAAGATTCAAATAAGTTTGCAGTCACTTTGTGCATGGGATCCAAATAGAGGCCAAATGTTGTTGAAGTACTCAAGCATCTATTTTTTTAGATATTTTATTTAGTTTTAAGTGTTTGATAACATCTAAATTCTTTTCACTCTCTATGATATCACATTGATAGTTTATATCATGTTTAGGCCTATGTGTACATAACGCCTTCTCTTAGATAAAGAGAATAGGTTTTAAAACACAACTCTTTAGGTTTGTATAATGCAAATGAGTCTCAAAATACATGTAACTATAAGATTGAAGAAAATGGTACAAATGTGTTGAAGGTGGTGTACATGTTACTCTACTAATGTTAAATACCAAATGCAGGAAAGGGCACTCCTGAGGGAAAGATTGGCAAGAAAAATTTAGAGGTTGTTTTTAATTCAAAGATAAAATAATATCTTTGTTGGAGAGATACCCAATTCAAATATAGGAAATATCAATTTAAGGCTATGCTAATAGAATAACCACTCATGGTTGGAACTATTTTCTATTAAAGGCAAATCCAAATACTGTGGATCAGGACCTAAGCATATAACGCATATCTTATGTCTCAACCTCCAATCTATAAAATTATGTAAAAACATCAATAAAAATGATATACTAATGAATTATAATATAAATAAATAATAAACGAATTTAATTTTTATTAAAATGATATGACCAAAGGAAATATTTAATATGATTTAAATAACCAAGATTCAAATAATTCTATAGTCACTTTGAGCATGGGATCCAAACAAGAAGCCAACCACAACTAAAGCACTCAAGCATCCATTTTTCTAGGTATTTTATTTAGTTTTAAGTTTTTGATAACATCTAAATGCTTTTGAATCTCTATTATACTTCCATGATAGTTTATATCATGTTTAGGACTGTGTGTATATACCCCCTTCTCTTAGATCAAGAGAACCGATTTCAAAGAATAGCTCTTTAGATTTGTATAATGATAATGAATGCCAAAACACATGTAACTATAAAAGTAAATAAAAGGGTACAATTGTGTTTAAGGTAGTGTACATGTTAATCTACTAATGCTAAAGACCAAATGCAGGAAAGGGAGCCCTTGAGGGAAATATTGGCAAGAAAAATTTAGAGGTTTTTGCTAATTCAAAGACCTTTGCTAGAGAGATACCCAATTCAAAGATAGGAAATATCAATTTTGAGGTCATGCTAATAAAATAACCACTCATGGTTGTCACTATTGTCTATTAAAGGTAAATTCAAAGACTGTGGATCCTTACCTATGCATACAACTTGTATCTTATGCCTCAACCTCCAATCTATAAAGTTATGTCAAAACATCAAAAAAATTGATATACTAATGCATTTAATATAAATAAATAATAAGAAGCTTTATTTTTTACTAAAGTGATATGACTTAAGAGAATATTTTATATGATTTAAAGGATCAAGATTCAAATAATTTTATGGCACTTTGTTAATGGGATCCAAACAAGTGGTCAACCACAACAGAAGCACTCAAGCATATATGATTCCATGTCTTTTATTTAGTTTTATGTTTTTAATAACATCTAAATGTTTGTCACACTATATGATATATACCTGATAGTTTGTATCATGTTTAGGCTTGTGTGTACATATCCCTTTCTCATAGATCAAGAGAACCAATTTCAAAGCACAACTCTTTAGGTTTGTATAATGTCAATGAATCTCAAAACACCTATAACTATAAGATTAAGGTAAATGGTGTAATTATGTTTAAGGTGGCGTAAATGCTATTTTGCTAATGCTAAATATAAAATACATGAAAGGATACCCCTGAGAGAAATATTGGCAAGCATAATTTAGAGTTTTTTGCTCTTTCAAAGATAAGAGACAATCACTTTGTCGAAGCATACCCAATTCAAAGACAATAAATACCAATTCAAAGATAGGAAATATTAATTTGAGGTCATGCTAATATAATAACCACTCATGGTTGGCACTATTTTTTATTAAAGGTAAATCCAAAGACTGTGAATGCTTACCTAAGCATACAACTTGTATCTTATCTCTCAACCTCCAAAATATAAACTTATGTCAAAACATGAAGAAAATTGATATACTAATACATGTAATATAAATAAATAATAAGAAACTTTAATTCTTATTAAAATGATATAATTTAAGGAAAGATTTAATACGATTTAAAGTAGTAATATTCAAATAATTTTGCAGTCACTTTATGCATGGGATCCAAACAAGAGGGCAAACATAGCTGAATCACTCATGCATAAATTTTTCTAGGTCTTTATTCAGTTTTAAGTGTTTGATAACATCTAAATATTTTTCACTCTCTATGATATATACCTCATAGTTTGTATAATATTTAGGGTTGTGTGTACATACTCCCTTCTCTTAGATCAAGATAACTATTTCAAAGCACAACTCTTATATGATATGATATGATTGAAGAAAACATTTAATATGATTTCAAGGAGCAAGATTTAAATAATTTTGTAGTCACTTTGTGCATGGGATCCAAACAGGAGACCAACCATTGCTAAAGTACTAAAGGATCCTATTTTTCTAGGTATTTTATTCATTTTTAAGTTTTTGATAACATCTAAATGTTTTTCACTCTCTATGATATCTTCTTGATAGTTTATATCATGTTTAGGACTATGTGTACATATCCCCTTCTCTTAGATCAAGAGAACCAATTTTAAAGCACAACTCTTCAAGTTTGTAAAATTCCAATGAGTCTTAAAACACATGTAACTATAAGATTAAAGAAAATGGTATAATTGTGTTGAATGTGGTGTACATTTTACTCTTATAATGCTAAATAGCAAATGCACGAAAGGGTTCCCTTGAGGGAAATATTGGCAAGCAGAATTTAGCGGTTTTTACTAATTCAAATGTAGAAAATAATCACTTTTTTGTAGAGATACCCAATTCAAATATAGGAAATACAATTTGACACCATGATAATAGAATAACCACTCATGGGTAGCACTATTCTCTATTAAAGGAAAATCCAAAGACTATGGAACCTTGCCTAAGCATACAACTTGTATAATGTGCCTCAACCTCCAATCTATAAACTTATATGAAAATATCAAGAAAACTGATATACTAATGCATGTAATATAAATAAATAATAAGAAACTTAGAATTACTAAAGTAAGAGGATTGAAGGAAATATTTAATATGATTTAAATGAGCAAATATTCAAAACTTTTTGCAGTCACTTTGTGCATGGGATCGAAACAAGAGGTCAACTACAGCTGAAGCTCTCAAGCATCCATTTTTGCAAGTCTTTTATTCAATTTTGAGTGTTTGGTAACATCTAAATGTTTGTCACCATGTATGATATCTACCTCATAGTTTGTATCATGTTTTGGCTTGTGTGTACATACCACCTTCTCTTATATCAAGAGAACAATTTCAAAGCACAAGTCTTTAGGTTCGTATAAATCCAATGAGTCTCAAAATACATATAACTCTAATATTAATAAAAATAGTATAATTGTGTTCAAGGTGTTGTACATGTTACTATATTAATGCTAAATAACAAATGCAAGAAAGGGTGCCCCTGAGGGAAAGATTGAAAAGAAAAATTTAGAGGTTGTTGCTAATTCAAAGATAACAAATAATCCCTTTGCTAGGGAGATACCCAATTCAAAGATAGAAAATATCAATTCGAGGCCATTCTAATAGAATAACCACTTATGGTTGACATTGTTTTCTATTAAAGTTAAATCCAAAGACTATGGATCCTTACCTAAGCATGTGTATCTTATGCTTCAAACTCCAATCTATAAACATATGTCAAAACATAAAGAAAATTGATATACTAACGTCTTTAATATAAATAAACAATAAGAAACAATGATTTTTACTAAAAGTGAGATGACTAAAGGAAAGAATTAATATGATTTAAATTAGCAAGATTCAAATAATTTTGTAGTCACTTTGAGCATGAAATACAATCAAGAGGCCAACCGCATCTAAAGCACTTAAGCATCTATTTTTCTAGGTATTTTATTTAGTTTTAAGTGTTTTATAACATCTAAATTTTTTTCACTCTCTATGATACCTACCTGATAGTCTATATCATGTTTAGGCCTATGTGTACATACTCTCTTTTCTTAGATCAAGAGAACTAGTTTCAAAGCACAACTCTTTATGTTTATATGATTCCAATGAGTCTCAAAACACATGTAACTATAAGATTAAGGAAAGAGTGTCCTAGAGAGAAATATTAGTAAGAAGAATTTATAGGTGGTTGCTAATTCAAAGATAAGAAATAGTCACTTTTCAAGAGAGATACCAAATTCAAATACATGAAATATCAATTCAAATATAGAAAATAATAATTTGAGGCCATGCTAATAGAATAACCACTCATGGTTGGCACTATTATATATTAAAGTTAAATCCAAATATTGTGGATCCTTACCTAAGCATGCAACTTGTATCTTATTCCTCAACCTCCAATCTATAAAAGTATCTCAAAACATAAAGAAAATTGTTATACTAATGCATTTAATATAAATAAATAGTAAGCAACTTTGAATTTTACTAAAGTGATATGACTAAAGGAAAGATTTAATATGACTAAAAGGAGCAAGATTCAAACAATTTTACAATCATTTTGAGCATGGGATCCAAACAAGAGGCCAACCGCAATTGAAGAACTCAAGCATCTATTTTTCCAGGTCTTTTATTTAGTTTTAAGTGTTTGATAACATCTAAATTTTTATCACTCTCTATGATATCTACCTAATATTTTATATCATGTTTAGGCCTGTGTGTACATACCCCCTTATTTTAGATCAAGAGAACTAATTTTAAAGCACAAATATTTAGGTTTTTATAATTACAATGAGTCTCAAAACACATGTAACTATAACATTAAAGAAAATGGTATAATTGTGTTGAATGTGGTGTACATGTTACTTTGCTAATTCTATATAACAAATGAAGGAAAGGATTACCTTGTGGAAAATATTGAAAAGAAGAATTTAGAGGTTGTTGCTAATTCAAATATAGGAAATAATCACTTTGTCGAAGAATTACCCAATTCAAAAAATACAAAATATAAATTTAAAGCCATGATAATAGAATAACCACTCATGGTTGGTGCTATCTTCTATTAAATGTAAATCCAAAGACTTTAGATCCTTACCTAAGCATACAACTTGTATCTTACGCCTCAACCTCCAATACATAAAACTTACATAAAAAAATCAAGGAAATTGATATAATAATGAATATAATATAATTAAATAATAAGGAACTTTGATTTTTACTAAAGTGAGATAATTGAAGGAAATATTTAAGATGATTTAAAGGATCAAGATTGAAATACTTTTACAGTCACTTTGTGCATGGGATCCAAACAAGAAACCAACCATAACTGAAGCACTCAAGCATCCATTTTTTCAGGTCACTTTTTTAGTTTTAAAAGTTTGATAACATCTAAATTCTTGTCACTATCTATGATATCTACATGATATTTTGTATCATGTTTAGGTTTGTGTGCACATATGCCTCCGTATCTTATATCAAGAGTTCCAGTTTCAAAGCACAACTCTTCAATTTAGTATAATTCCAATGAGTCTAAAAATTTGTAACTGTAAGATTAAATAAAATGGTATAATTGTGTTGAAGGTGGTGTACATGTTACTTTACTAATGCTAAATACCAAATGCAGGAAAGGGTGTCCCTGAGAGAAATGTTGGCAAGCAAAATCTAAAGGTTGTTGCTAATTCAAAGATAGGAAATAATAACTTTTCCAGAGAGATACCCAATTCAAAGATATGAAATATTAATTTAAATATAGGAAAAATAAATTTGAGGCCATGCTAAGAGAAAAATCACTCATGGTTGGCACTAATTTCTATTAAAGGTAAATCCAAATACTGTGGATCCTTACCTAAGCATACAACTTGTATCTTATGCCTCAACCTCCAATATATAAACTTATGTCAAAACATCAAGAAAATTGATATACTAATGCATGTAATATAAATAAATGATAAGAAAATTTTATTTTTAATAAAGTGATATGACTGAAGGAAATATTTAATATGATTTAAAGGAGTAATACTCAAATAATTTTGTAGTCACTTTTGCATGGGATCCAAACAAGATGCAAACCGCATCTGAAGCACTAAAGCATCCATTTTTCTAGGTCTTTTATTCAATTTTGTGTTTGTTAACATCTAAATGTTTGTCACTTTCTATGATATCTACCTAATAGTTTATATCATGTTTAGTCCTATGTCTACACACCCCCTTCTCTTAGATCAAGAAAATAAGTTTCGAAGCACAAGTCTTTAGGTTTGTATAATACTAATGAGTCTCAAAACACATGTAACTATAAGATCAAATAAAATGGTATAATTGTGTTGAATATGGTGTACGTGTCACTCTGCTAATGCTGAGTACCAAATGTAGGAAAGGGTACCCTTGAGGAAAATATTGAAAAGCAGAATTTAGAGGTTGTTGCTAATTCAAATATAGGAAAAAAACACTTTTTTGGAGAGATACCCAATTCAAAGACAAGAAATTTAAATTCAAATATGGAATATATCAATTTGAGGTCATGCTAATAGAAGAACCACTCGTGGTTGGCACTATTGCCTATTAAAGGTAAATCCAAAGACTATGGATCCTTACCTAAGCATGCAACTTGTATATTATGCCTCAAGCTCCAATCTATAAACTTATGTAAAACATCAAGAAAATTTATATACTAATACATGTAATATAAACAAGTAATAATATAGTTTGTTTTTACTAAAGTGATATGACTGAAGGAAATATTTAGTATGATTTATAGGAGTAATATTGAAATACTTTTGTTGTCACTTTATCCGTGGGAGCCAAACAATAGGACAATCGCAGCTAAAGCACTCAAGCATCCATTTTTTAAAGTCTTTTATTATATTTTAAGTGTTTGATAACATCTAATTTTTTGTGACTCTCTATGATATCCACATGATATTTTGTATGATGTTTAAGCCTGTGTGTACATACCCCCTTCTCTTATATCAAAAGAACCAATTTCAAGGCACAACTCTTTAGGTTTGTATAATGTAAATGAGTCTCAAAACAAATGTAACTTTAAGATTAAATAATATGGTATAATTGTGTTGAATAAGGTGTACATGTTTCTTTGTTAATGGTAAATACCAAATGTAGGAAAGAGTTTCCCTGAGGGAAAGATTGGCAAGAATAATTTAGAGGTTGTTGCTAATTCAAATATAGCTTAATATCATCCAAGTTTTTTGAGCTTTTACTAAACTAATATATCTTATCATTAAATTTTTCAAGTCCCTTCCTTAGAATTATAGCTTCATGTTCTTGTCTTTCACACTAGTTCTTTTGCCTTTAGTTGTTTAGCCATACCTTCCTCAATTTGCCTTACCTCTTCAATTTTAACTTTAATATCAATGAGCTCTTGTGTCAATTTTACATTTGCATTATCATCTTATTGTACTTGAGCCTTCAATCTTGAATTCTTCTTTCTAACTTTCTTCAACTCTTCAAGAGCAAGAACAAGTTCTTTCTCAATGTCAACCATGGCTTTTTCACTTCCTAAATCTTTATCTTCTTCTTGGACTTTGAAAACAAGAGCATCTTATATCTCTTCTATGGCCATGTGTATTATTGTAAGACCTTCCTTCAATCTATTTAGGCTTTTACGAATGAACCCACTCTGATACCAATTGAAGAAAACAAGATTATACTAAGAGGGGGGTGAACAATATAAGATGAAACATTTTACTTTTCAATCCAAATGATAACAACAATAATATTAATGTAATATTGAAATAAATAATCACACATATGATAGACATAGATTTTACATGGAAACACCCTTTCGGGATAAAACCAAGGAAAAATATTGCTTATATATTTCTTCAATAAATTTCCTGGGCACCAATCCACAAGAGACACTAATCCCCTATTACAATGTTCGTGTATACCAATCTATAGGATACATCAATCCCCTCTCAAGTTTGTTGACACCAATCCATAGGAGACACCAATCCCCTCTGTTGGTTCATGGGCACCAACCCATACGAGACACCAATCCCCTTTTTTGGTTCAAGGACACCAATCCCCTTTGTTCAAAAGTCTATCGTAAACTCTGCTTAAGTCTTCTCTCAAAAGTACTCATAAATCCTACTCAAATATGCTCACACAACCTAATCAATTCTACTCTCAAATCTGCTTACACAACCTACTCAAGTCTACCTCAAAATCTATTCAAATCTGCTCACATAACCTGCTCAAGTTTTCTCCAAAGCATGCTCAAATCCACTCATACAACCTACTCAAGTCTTCTCTAAGTCCTAGTTAAATCATCTCATCTACTCCCAAATATTGTGTACATACAACGTTCATCTATTCCCAAAACCAAACATAACAATCCATAAATATGCCATGCTCATCTACTCCCAAATTCAATCAAAACCAATGCACAAATTTGCTCTCAAATCTGATCTATAATCCTTGCACACTTACTCCCAATTTCAATGAAAAACCAATGCACAAATTTACTCTCAAATATTATCTATAACCCTTACACATTTACTCCCAATTTCAATAAAACATAATGCACATCCAATAATTCCTTATACCTCCCACAATAAGACAAAAACATATTTTCCTTAACCACAACCACTTTGAGAAAGGAATTAAATCACCATACCTCTAAATCTGCCTTAATGATAATGATCTTCTTTTGTGAAACCCTTCCAAACATGTCTTGACAAAAACAATTTTTCTTTTGTTTGTTCCCTCAAAATTTGATTAGCAATTCTCTTTTTTCTTTCTTGATTAGATATCAAATCAACCACTTTTAAATTTTTTTTGATAAAAAACATACATAATAAAGCTTAAAAATCACTCCTTATATCTCCCTTTTGAAACTCACAATGTAAAGCTTTATTAATAACAAAAACCCTTTATATCTCATTTTATAACATGCAAAATACAACTTTTAAAAATAACAACCTCATACCTTATAACTCTCTTTTATAGCATACAAAAATTCATTTTAAAATAATCATTACACACATTATATCTCCCACTAAAAGTATGCAAAATATAATCACGAAACACCTTATATATCCCACTCAATTAAATAAAATAAAAGTTTTGCCCTTACCTCACATAAAAAAAACCACCAAATGCATGTAGAGGAGATTAGATATCCCAGCTTCTGCCAACAAAGCACCCTAGCATAGGCTAGGTGACCAAACGAGCTACCTCGATGGGTGGAATAAAAAGTTGCAGCCTGAATTATTTAAACCCTTCTTTGTTCTATCAACCAAAACAAAAATGGCTGCACGGATTCGACCTTGCAACCTCCTGCTACACAGTGCCTTAATGCAAGATCAAAAACCATCAAGTCTAGCCAACCGGATGAGACTAAAGTTGCAGGATAAATACTATAAATTCTCTTTTTTGCTTGTTGTTGCAAAACGTGATATTCTCCTCCTATTCTACCTGCTGCTTGATTTTTGCACGAAGGAGATTCAAATTTTCCACATAGACAAAATAAAATTGATAGCAATTTAAATATGCATTTTATTTAGCACCTAAAGAGGTTGATTTTCCATTTTATTTAGTGCCCAAGGAGGTCAGCCTTAGTATTTTAAGTATTTAAATTTTCAAACTTTGCATTGGTGTTCTCAAGGAGGTTTTCCAATCTTTTAACCTTTAAATATTAAACTTTTGAATTATATTTAAATCCTTTGATTTAAATATGACACCTCTGAAGATATCTCTGCCTTTATTAATAATGACAACTCAACATTTCATCCTTGAAGATATGTTTTCCTTGAATAGCATGTACCTTTGACACCAATGACAATTCAATATTTCCAACAACCTCCCCCTTTTTCATTGATGACAACCCTACAAAAAAAAATCTTTTACCACAATGGGATTCACTATCTGCTCCCCCTCACAAGCTTCTCCCCCTCACTGAAATTCTCCTCCTTTGATATCAATGGAAAAGGTCTCATTGGGGCTAAAAATAATATACTTAACACAACCCCCTTACCACCTCCTTTTTGAGGTGTTCAATTTTGAGATGGGAGTAAAACTACTCCCAACTTACTTCTAAGATACTCAAAAGTATTCTTTGTTAGTGGTTTGGTAAATATGTCATCAATATGTTCTTTTGTAACAATGTATTCCAACTTAACTTGTTGATCAGATACTTGCTCTCTCAAAAAATAATATTTGATTGAAATATGCTTGGTCCTTGAATGCATCACCGAATTCTTTGAAATATTGATGGCACTTGTATTATCATAAAGTATGGATATCAGATGCTCATGCTTAATTTTGAAATCACTTAAAGTTAGTTTCATCAATAAAACCTATGTGCAACATGAAACTAATTCAATTTACTCTACATCTATAGTAGATAAGGATACTGATGCTTGTTTCTTACTTAGCCAAGAGACCAACCAATCTCCAAGAAAAAATGTTCCTCCACTTGTGTATCCTTTCAAATACCTAAAGATCCTTTTTACTACCTGTACATTTTTTTCTTTTAGTGTAGCTTGAAATATTACCACCAATTCCACTGCCTACATTATATTTGGCCTTGTAGTTGTGACATGCAATAAAATTTCAATCATGGATCTATACAATGTTTGATTTAGCTCAGGAGACTCATCATATTTACTTAACGTACATCCTGTAATCATGGGGGTACTCACAGGATTGCAATCCTCCATCCTGAATTTTTTCAATATTTCTTTTACATACTTGGTTTGAGAGAGAAATATACCTTTATCTGATTGTGAAATTTGCAAACCAAGAAATTAAAAAAAAAAACTCACCAAGCATTGATATCTCAAATTCATTTTACATACACTTTGCAAATTTTTGACACATCTTGTCATTACCACCTCCAAAAATGATATCATATATATAGACCACTACAATCAACAAATCATTTCCTTCATTTTTGATGTACATATTGTTGTCTGCTACACCTTTTCTGAAACCCTGTTCTTTAAGAAAATTTATTCAACCTTGAGTATCGGGTCCTAGGGTCTTTCTTTACTCCATAGAAAGCCTTATTTAACTTGTATACATAGTTTGTTTTATCTATCAGGCTGAAACCATCTACTTGCTCAATGTAGACCTCTTCCTTTAAGTAACCATTAAGAAATGTCGATTTTACATCCATTTGGTACACTTTGAAGTTTTTGAAACCTAAGAAAGCCAAGAATATTCTTATGACCTCAAGACGTACAACAGGAGAAAATGTCTCTTCAAATTCAATCCCCTCAACTTGTGCATAGCCTTTGCACACCTTTCTACACCATTTAGCTTTGTGCCCAAAATTATCACATTTGTAGCAAATGATATTGTCATCCATGAGAGGTGCAAAGGAATTGAAATTTATTTTGGTGAAACCATAATCATTCTTAGCACAAACCTTATAATTTACAACTTTATGACAAATTGATTGCATGAAAAACAATAATCATGGAAGAAATATTGAAACCTGATTGATTGCCTTGGAGGATATGGTCGCATGGTTATTTCATTGTTGTTTCTATGATTGAATTTGGTCCTTGATGAATCTTTTTTTTATCTATGATGGTCCTTTTTCCTTGATGGTGCGTTATTTTCTTCCTCGGTGATGCTTCCACTTTTCAACATATAAGCATAGGTCTTGGATGCTTCTATTTCTTTTGAGATTAACTCCCCCTTTTGTTTCTCTTGACCTTTTTCAAAACCAAGTCCAGTATTCATAAATGGATATCTTTGTGCTTTGATAATATCATCCAATTTTTTTGAGATTTTTCTAAACTGATATATCTTATCGTTAAATTTTTCAAGTCCCTTCCTTAGAATGATAGCTTCATGTTCTAGTATTTCACACTTTATTTATTTTTCCTTTAGTTTTTTAGCCATACCTTCCTTAATTTTCCTTACCTCTTCAATTTTAACTTTAAGGTCAATGAGCTCTTCTGTCAAATTTACCTTTGTCTTATCATCCTCTTGTAATATAACCTTCAATCTTGAGTTATTATTTCTAAATTTATTCAACTCTTCAAGAGCAACAACAAGTTCTTCCTCAATGTCAACCATGGCTTCTTCTTCACTTTCTGAATCTTTCTCTTATTCTTGGTCTTTGACAATAGGAGCATTTTCTTTCTATTCTATGGCCATGTGTATTATTGTAAGACCTTCCTTCAAGCTATTTAGGCTTTCACAAAGTAACTTGCTCTGATACCAACTCGAAGAACACAATATTATACTGAGAGGGGGTGAATAGTATAAGATAAAAGTTTTTACTTTTCAATCCAAATGATAAAAATAATAATATTAATGTAATAATGAAACAAATCATCACACATATGAGAGATAGATTTTACATGGAAACACCGTTTTGGGAGAAAACCAAGGTAAAATATTGCTTATATATTCCTTCAATAAATTGTGTGGGCACCAACCCACAAGAGACACCAATCCCCTATTACAATGTTCATTGATACCAATCCATAAGAGACATCAATCCCCTCTCAAGTCTGTGGACACCAATCCACAAGAGACACCAATCCCCTTTGTTGGTTTATGGGCACCAACCCATACAAGACACCAATCCCATTTGATGGTTCATGGACACTAGTACACGAGAGACACCAATCCCCTCTGTTCACAATTCTGTATCAAACTCTGCTTAATTCTTCTCTCAAAACTACTCACAAATCCTACTCAAATCTACTCACACAACCTACTCAAGCCTGCTCTCAAATCTTCTCACACAACCTACTCAAGTCTACTTCAAAACCTATTCAAATCTTCTCACACAACCTGCTCAAGTTTGCTCCAAAGCTTACTCAAATCTGCTCATACATCCTGCTCAATTCTGCTCTAAATCCTACTTAAATCTGCTTATCTACTCCCAAATATTGCATACATACAATGCTCATCTATTCCCAAAACCAAACATGACAATCCACAAATTTTCCATGCTCATCTACTCCCAAATTCAATCAAAAACCAATGCACAAATTTACTCTTAAATATGATCTATAATACTTGCACATTTACTCCCAATTTCAATCAAAAACCAATGCACAAATTTACTCTTAAATCTGATCTATAACCTTTGCACATTTACTCCCAATTTCAATAAAAAATAATGCACATCCAATAATTCCTTATACCTCCCACTATATGACAACAAAAATATTTTCCTTAACCACAACCACTTTGAGAAAGGAATTAAATCACCATACCTCTAAATATGCCTTAATGATGATGATATTCTTTTGCAAGAGCCTTCCAAACCTGTCTTGACAAAAACAAATTTCCTTTTGTTTGTCCCCTCAAAATCTGATTAGCAATTCTCTTTTTCTTTTCTTGATTAGATATCAAATCAACCACTTTTAAAAAAACCTTATCAAAACATACACAATAAAGCTTAAAAACCACTATTTATATCTCCCTTTTGAAAGTCACAATATAAATATTTATTAATAACAAAAATACTTTATATCTTTTTTTAGAACATGCATAATACAAATTTTACAAATAATCATTACACACCTTATATCTCCCACTCAAATTATATAAAATATAATTACGACACACCTTATATCTCCCACTCAATTAAATCAATTAAAACTTTTGTCCTTACCTCGTATAGCAAAAACCACCAAACGCGTATGGAGGAGATTTGATCTGCCGATTTCTCCCAATGCAGCACCCTAGCATAGGCTAGGTGACCAAACGAGCTACCTCGACAGGTGGAATAAAAAGTCACAGCCTGAATTATTTAAACCCTTCTTCGTTCTATCAACCAAAACAAAAATGGTGCCACGAGGATTCGACCTTGCAACCTCCTGCTACACAATGCCTTAGTGCAAGCTCGAAAACCGACTACTAGCCACCCGAATGAGACTAAAGTTATAGCATAAATATTGTAAATTCTCATTTTCACTCGCTACCACCAAACCTGCACTTCTCCTCCTCTTATACCTGCCACTTGATTTTTGCACGAAGGAGATTCAAAATTTTCACATAGCCAAAATGAATTTGATAGCATTTTAAATATGAATTTTATTTAGCACCCAAAGAGATTAGTTGTGCATTTTATTTAGCGCACAAGGAGATTTGCCTTAGTATTATAAGTATTTGAATTTTAAAACTTTGCATTGGTGTTCTCAAGGAGGTCATCCAACCCTTTAAACTTTAAATATTAAAATTCTGAATTATATTTAAATCCTTTGATTTAAATATAACACCTATGAAGATATCTCTGCTTTTATTAATAATGACAACTCAACATTTTTGTTGGGTACTGAATTGCGTTTAAGCTTTACTCAACACTGTAGTTGTCTATCTTCCTATTTTTTGTTCAGGCATGCACCCAATAGCTACAACTCATAACTCAACATTGGTATAGACCAGAACAAAGTCCTCGATCTAACCTCCATATTAGGTTGGTTCCTTTTCAACTTAAACAATATGTTAACACTATTATGCTCACTCAGGGTTTTGAGGTTAGGGTTAGAGAAATAGATTAGGGTTAAATAAGTGAATAACAGTTGGACAGATAGGTTAATAGCATTGATATCACAACAAACAACTCCATAAATTATATCAGAACACATTACTGAGATCAAAATTTTCACAAATCTTGAGCACCCTCACACATTTATAAAACAGTATAGAAATATTGAAGAGAACAATTCCAACACCCAATAATGATAATCCAAATAATAGAATTAACCACTATCCATATTTTACAAAAAATATGCTCCTAACAATATAGAACCAATCCAAATCATATTTCAATTACTCTATTAATCAGTAAGTCTGTCAAACTAACTATTCAAGTATTCACAGAAATGTAGCTTTAAGATTAGTACCTCTGATATCAGATGGTGAAGACACAAGCTTTGAGGTGAAAATCAATTTAATGCTCCTTTCATTAACTTATAGAAAATTCACAGTGGTATAGGCAAACATGCTAGATTCGACCATTGAAAATGAGGGTTCGACCTCTATTTATAGTTTGTAAAATTAAAATAATATGGAACATTACAAAGATTAGTTTTTCACAACTCAGTAGAGAGTTCTTAGTTGGAATCATCTAATAGGTTCAATCCCCAGGAAATCTACTAAAAATAAACCACCATGGCAACTGGAAACCTCTGAAACTTGCTGGTTGTTGGTTCGAACTGGAGTTTTATTTGTTGGAAACCTTATCTGCATCATAGATCTTTATTGGAAACCTCCTATCACCATCGATATGTAACCGTCTCTAGTTTTGGTCTTCTTGAAACCCTCGGTGCTTCGAATTTCTTCTCCAACTAAATTTTCTTTAGTCCCAACAAGAAAGCTTTTATTTTATTTCATTCTGCTCAGCAATTCTTAGTTGTCAATATTTTCCATCGTATGGCTACGACCTATTTGAAATAAGATTTGATAAATGACAGGAAAAGATCACTGTGCCATTTCGCTTTTAAAAATACTTGATCACATCATCATCCATTCTTCAGAAACCTTAGAATATCAATCCACATAAAAATGCATTGTAAATAAGGTGAGATAAAATCTGCCACTTATTCCTTGTTCTTTTCCTTTGGCATTGATTCTTCAGCGAATCCGCACAATCAATCTGATGATATCACATTTCCCTTGAAAATCCTACGAATTTCATTCTCGACCCAGACAAGAGCATTAGTCATGAATTTTAATTTTGGCCCTACCATAGTGTAAACAACTATGTTTCCATTTCGCATTGGCCTTAGATAAACATTACTTATCACCATTCCGCTGAAGGATTAGACAATATTACCTTTTTGCAAATCTGCACATATTTACATCATCTTCATCCTTATGTTGTCATTCCAGGCCAAAATACTCTATGAGTCCTTTAGAATCAATATTCCAACACTTATATGCTTTGAAAGATTTTATGAATACAAAGCGATTACCAATCTGCACAAATTATATGCTTACATCACCTTTCTCCAAAAACTTTTGTAGACTCAAATCCTTTATTGTTATTCTAGAGCCAAAAATAAGGGACGCGGTGTGGATTTTCACCAAGTGTAAATTTGACTAAGTGTGGATGAACTTCTTACCTTTGTCGTGGATCCACTCCAAAATATATTGGAATGCGTGCGAAATGGAGCTTTCATGCCTTAGTAAAAATTTAAAAAAAAATTCTAAGCATATGTGGCCATTTTGGGCCTACATTCTGGAACCTCTCGTGTGGATTTGCTTGTAAAGCCATAGAACTCAGAGTCTTATCCATTGGTCCTTGGGAGTCAAAAAATAATCATCTCTAAAAATATGCTTTAAATAATAACTTCCATATAAACACTACCCTTTGAAAATCTAACAATATGTTTAGAGGGTAAAGGTTCATATGGAAATGATGCTAAAAACATCATGACTTATCCACTTATGAGAGATTGTTAAGATCCTACTATAAAATATACTAAACAACACACTTTCAACTCAAATAAACACACTCTCACACATTTTCTTGGAAATAAACTCACAAAAATATTATAACAGTATTCAGAATTAAATGCATATGATAATAAAAATTACTTAAAAGGAACAATCTCACAATAGATAGAATCGTAGGCCTCTTCGAGGGGGCAACCTCCTTCAACACTTCATTAATTTGCAAAAATATGATTACATTGGTGCATTTTTAGGTATTTAAAGAGTTTCCTTCCAAGGTTGGCTTACATGCAAAATGCCACCTAGATTACATGCATAATGCCACTCGAATTACATGCATAGTGCCACTTTGAATTACATGCACAATGCCACTCGAATTACATGCATAATGCCACACGAATTACATGCAAAATGCCACTCGAATTACATGCACAAGGCCACCTTACCTAACCTATCTACCATGTGTTACATAGAAAATGGTGTCATTTGTCATAGGCACTACCTAAGCTAAAACTTAGAACATTACAAAATATTAATCATGGGTACTACCCACGTTCACTAGGAATTATTACATCAAGGAAGTTATTACATTAAGGGTTAGGATGAGATTCTAACATGCCCTTCTCTTTGAAGAAGCTTTGTCCTCAAAGCTGAAAATGAGAAAATTGTTGCTGGAGTTGATGGAGAGAATCCCATGTAGCATCCTCAGGTTGAAGCCTATGCCACTGAACAAGGACCTCTGTAATGGTACGGTTGCACAGAGTGCAAGTTCGATGATCTAGCAACTGCTCAGGTGCAAGTAATATGGAGCCTTCTTCATCCAATTCGAGGAGTGTTGATTGAACTTGTACCTTTGTGCCCACAACTTTCTTGAGAAGGGAAACATGAAAAATAGGGTGGAGCTTGGAAGTGGGGGGAAGAGACAATTTGTAATTTGTAGGGCCAATCCGTTGTAGAACCTGATAAGGACCATATAATTTTGGAGCGAGCTTCTGACACCTACAAAGTTGTAGGGAAGATTGTTTGTATGGCTACAAGCGAAGGAAGACCATATCACCCACATCAAAACTACACTCAGAACGATGTTGATCAGCTTGTTGGTGCATCTTATTCTAGGCCATGTTAAAATTTTGCTTGATTTAACGAAGGACCTCGGTGTGTTGACTCAGAGCATTGTCAACGGCCTGGACCTTGGAGCTACCTGGAATGTAGGAGGAAGGCATGAGTGGAGGGTGTCCGTAAACTGCCTCAAATGGTGTGAGTTTGGTAGCGATATGATAGGAAGTGTTGTACCACCATTCAGCCAAGGGAAGCCATTTTTCCCAATGAGTAGGATGATCAAAGGCAAAGCAGCGAAGGTAGGTTTCCAAGCATTTATTAACAACCTTTGTTTGACCATTCGTTTGCGGATGGTAGGCTGAACTCATTTTGAGCTGAGTCCCCTGCAACTTAAACAACTCTTGCCAAAAATTGCTAGTAAAGGTGGGATCACGATCAGATACAATGGAGGATGGCATGCCATGAAGGCGAAATATGGAGTCAAGAAAAATTTGGGCAATAGTGGATGTTGTGTAAGGATGTGTTAGGGCGCAAAAGTGAGCATACTTTGAAAGGTGGTCCACTACCATGAAAATAACTGACTTGCCTCCAGATTTAGGTAGCCCTTCTATGAAGCCCGTGGAGATGTCAGTCCACACATGCTCTGGGATCGGCAATGGTTGAAGAGTGCCTAGAGAGCACATTGTTTCCCCATTCATCCTTTGATATGTGTCGCAGTCAGCTACAAAAGAGCGAATATCCTATTTCATACCTTTCCAAAAGAAGGTGCGCTTGAGTCGCTCATAAGTTTTTAGGAACCCTGAATGGCCAACAGATGGAGTAGCATGTGATTCCCTCATGAGGAGCTCTCAAAGTGGGGACTTAGGAGGAATAACCAGGCGCTGATGGTAACGTAGATCCTGGCCATCCCAACTATATCCTGGTGTATACTTTAGATTATCCATAAGTGAAGCAACCAAGTCTTTCAAATTTGCATCCTGAAGTATTTCTTGACGTAAGGGCTCAATCCATTGGGGAAATGGTGTAGAAATGGCACACAACATACTAAGGGTCTCAAATTGGTGAGAGAGAGCATCCGCCACAAGATTCTCCTTTCCTTTTTTGTACGTGATTTCATAATCGTAGCCCATGAGTTTTGATACCCACTTTTGTTGCTCGGGGGTGGCAACCCATTGTTCTATAAAGTATTTCAGACTCTGGTGGTTAGTTTTTATGGATAAATGGTGCCCAATGAGGTAAGGTTACCAATGTAGGACTGCATGCAATATTGCCAACATTTCCTTGGCATATGTGGATTTCCCTAAATTGTGATCAGATAGGGCTTTGATGGTGAAAGCCAAAGGGCATCCTTCTTGCATCAATACCACCCCAATACCATGACCAAAAGCATCACTTTCAATGACAATTTTTTTAGAGAAGTTTGGCATGGCTAAAATTGGAGTGGTGGTCATGGCATGCTTGAGTTCCAGGAATGCTTGCTCAGTCGGCCCTGTCCAAGTAAAATAATCCTTCTTCAACATGGAGGTGATGGGGGTGGCTATCTTTCCATAATTATAGAAAAATTTACGGTAATATCCTGTAAGCCCTAAAAATCCTTGAAGTCCCTTGAGAGTGTGAGGTTTCAGCCATTCTTGGACTGCTTGGATCTTCTTAGGGTCAACCTTGACACCATCCTTTGAGACAATGTGTCCTAGATACTCCACTTCAGTCAAACCAAAGGAACACTTGGACTTTTTTGCAAATAGTTGATGGTCGGCCAATAGTTGTAGGGTTTGATCTATATGCTTGAGATGTTCTTCCCATGTGTGACTGTAAATCAAGATGTCATCGAAGAACACAAGGATGAACTTCCACAAAAAATGGTGAAATATGTTGCTCATCAGGCTTTGAAATGTGGAAGGAGCATTTGTGAGACCAAATGGCATTACCAAGAATTCATAATGACCTTCATGAGTGGAAAAAGCAGTTTTAGGAATATCTTCATCCCTGAGCCGGATCTTATGGTACCCAGAGCGAAGGTCTAGCTTGGTGAAGTACATGGTCCCATGTAATTCATCTAGTAATTCATCAACCATAGGGATAGGAAATTTATCCTTGACAGTTATCTTGTTGAGTTCCCAATAGTCAATACACAGTCGCCAGGAGCCATCCTTCTTGAGGACCAGTGAGACTGGTGCAGAGTAGGGACTAGTACTAGGCCGAATGATACCCGCATTGAGTAATTCCTATATCATTGTCTCAATCTTTGACTTCATGGCATGAGGGTACCTGTATGGTCTGATATTAGGAGGTGCACTATCCAGCAATAATGGAATGGCATGGTCGTGAGAGCGATGCGGTGGTAGTGTAGTTGGTTTCGCAAATATGGCCTCATGTTTGTGGAGAATCTATTGCAGGTCTGATGGGGTTTCACCCATTTGAGATGTGGATGGTTGGATGGAGAATAGTTGTGCAATGACCCCATGTGATGATTTCTTTAGCAATTTCTCCATGCCATTTGAACTAATAATTTGAGGTGTTCCTGTTGGGGAGCCCTTGATGATGTGTGTTTATCCATTTTGGGAGAACTGCATCCATATTTTGGCAAAGTTCCAATTGATAGTGCCCAACGGACTCAACCATTGAGTTCCCAAAAGAATATCGCATCCACCCAACTGGAGGGCAAACATGTCTTGCTTCAGTTCATAGTCCCCTATATTGATTTTAACATTGCAACATTTTCCTTTAAAAGGTAAGGTTCCCCCATTGGCTACCATGACCTCAAAGGAATTACAAGTGTAGATATAGCAATTTTCCCACTAAGCAACTCTAGGGTCAATGAAGTTGTGCGTGCTTCCCGAATCCATAAGGATGGAAAGATGTTGGCCCTTGAAAAATCTTGCAACCTTCATGGTTTATGGAGTAGTAATACCGAAAAGAGCATGGATTGTAATTACTGTCTCAGGTTCCTGTTTCACTTCTTCTTATGGAGAAGGTGTTTCTGGAGGGTCCTCATCCTCATCACTCTAGTCAGATTTATCATGTTCAACATCTATCAAGAACAATTTTTTGTGTGCACACTTATGCCCTTTAAAAAACTTTTCATCACAATTGTAGCATAATCCTTGGGCACGACGTTCATCCATCTCTTCTGTGGTTAGGCGCTTGGGTGTAGCAGGTTTATTATCAAATGGGTGTTGGGATTGAGAAGGAAATGAAGGTCTATTTTGAGGAAACTTTGATGGGCACCTTTGGGCAGAGATTTTAGATTCGGCCAAATGGGCCAAACTGATAGCTTCCATCATAGTTTGTGGTTTCAACATTCTTAATTTCGCTTGGATTTCCCCCTTCAACCCACTGATATAACAACTCTAGAAGAACCCTTCATTCAATCCTCTTGTCTTATTGGCCAATTTTTCAAATTGAGCTTGGTATTCATGGACTGACCCTGTTTGTTGTAGTTTGGTAAAGGCCCCTGTAAAGTCCTCATACTCACTAGGACCAAATCAAGTGAGTAGTTAGGATTCAAAATTCTCCCAAGAGAGATTTGGATTGGAAATACGTAACCATTGAAACTAGTATAGAGCCTCAGATTCCAAGTTAAAGGAAGCCATCTGGACTCAATGAAATATGGGGAAATTATGAAGTCTAAAGAATTGATCAACCCTACATAGCCACCCATTAACATCCTTCCCACTAAATTTAGGAAAGTCCAATTTGGGCATTTTAAAGGATGGATCATGGTCATGATTCCTTGCAGAACCCTCATCTTGGTGTTCTATTTTGGGTGGTCCTCTTTTTAGTTTGTTGTCTACTTCGTCGAGTGCTTCTTCTAAGCGGTTACTAGTGGCCTCATGCTCTAGGTGAAGACCTTGGACTTCTTCTCTTATGGAGTGAAAAGTCAAGTGCAAGTTCTCAATGGCTTTTGTTAAGGATTCCAAGTGGTCTAGTTCTTTTTGATGTCCACGGGTACCCTAGGCCATTTTGAAATCTTTTGTTACCAGTTACTAAAAATAGAATTGATTTTTTAGGACTTACTATTTTTAGTAAGTGCCCAAAAAAGTTCTTGGGCACTATATATCAAAATTATCAGCTCGAAGAGGTTGTCACAATGAGCTATATCTCTCAACACTACTTTTTGGCACCCTAGACTTTTTTTTTTATCTCCTGTTTTGTTGAGTCTAACGGTGTTTATAGTTTTTGATTCTGAGCTATAGAGCAAAAGTTGGATACTGGAGCACTATCTATAATTGGCCTCATGTCATGCTCTCACTAGTTGGCCCAGTACTGATAGTCTCTCTAACACTACTGACCTCACTAGCCCCAAGATTTTCTATATTTTATAGGTGACTGTTATGACAGTTCTGTTTTGACCCTGAAAGCTGTAAATTTTGACCTGACTGTGCTGACCTCTCTGATCGAACTGACCTGACAAAGACTTCCACTATAAATTTGATTATTATTCTCTAGACTGTTAGCTTAAGTTTCACCCTCATGGTCTATCCCGAATGCATGTACTTTCTGTTATTTTTTTAGTAGAGGACTCCTTTCTCATATGCTCACTTTTGGGGATTTGAAATGCAGGTTTACAAATAGGGAGGTTTGGTTTTCTTTTTTTTATATATATTTTCATTTTTTACAAGTTGAAGTTTTAACAGAACCAAGGAATGCTAGGTAGAGTATGTACCACCCATAGGCCCTCTATTATACCGACAGTGACGAACAATAGTGCTCGGACCAATATTTTAGGCCACTACTCAAGGAGGATTCCACACATACCCTTGAGCACACTACTCGCCTCTATGACAATACGGGAGGCTAATCGTCCAAAATGTTGTGTCCCATAGGCTATGAGTAATACAAGGCCGAAAAGCTTCCTAATGGCTAAAATTTTGTTTAAACCTAGATGGTCTCCCGATATACTCGAAGATACATGGGAGCTCAAGTTCGTGCGCGAGTTCTGTCTGAGGCCTAGGTATTGGAGCCTAATCGCCCCTCACTTCACTAGACGCTTTATGGGCTATCTAGCTTAGCCAATAACGACAGATTCTTCATGATATTTTAAAACCCTTGGTACAGGGTTAATACCTACTCAACTAAAAAGATTTTTTTTTTTGTTTGAAAAAAATGCACTGTATTTTTTGGATTTTTTTTTAATAAAGAAAAATAGGAATGGAAAAAACACATAGAATTTATACCTAACAGGTGGATTGGATGGCAAGAATCATTGCAATTGCAACAGAACTTGGCCTTGGAAAATGCTCTGATACCACTTGTTAAGATCCTACTATAAAATATACTAAACAACACACTCTCAACTCAAATAAACACACTCACACATTTGCTTGGAAATAAACTCACAGAAACATTATAACAGTATTCAAAATTAAATGCATATGATAACAGAAATTACTTAAAAGGAACACTCTCACAATAGATATAATCGCATGCCTCTTCGATGGGGCAACCTCCTTCAACACTTCATTAATTTGCAAAAAGATGATTACATTGGTGCCTTTTTAGGTATTTAAAGAGTTTCCTTCCAAGGTTGGCTTACATGCAAAATGCCACCTGGATTACATGCATAATGCCACCCGAATTACATGCATAGTTCCACTTTGAATTACATGCACAATGCCACTTGAATTACATGCATAATGCCACACAAATTACATGCACAATGCCACTCGAATTACATGCACAAGGCCACCTTACCTAACCTATCTACCATGTGTTACATAGAAAAGGGTGACATTTGTCATAGGCACTACCTAAGCTAAAACTTAGAACATTACAAAATATTAATCATGGGTACTACCCACGTTCACTAGGAATTATTACATCAAGGAAGTTATTACATTAAGGGTTAGGATGATATCCTAACAGAGACTATACCAAAAAATACAAGTTTGTCGCATTTCTCTTAAAAAATAATAGGTGTAACTCTACTCCTCTTATAAGACCTCTATGTAAAATGAATTTACACTCAGTCTACTACTTTTTATGCCTTTGTAGGCTTCATGCCTTTATTGCTCATTTCTGACAATTGTTTGAGCAAAAATAAAAAATGCAAAACTCATGCATATGTACAAAATAAAACAAAAACAAACTAAGTGTGGGCCCCTTTCGAGCCTGTAACCACTCTATATTGCTCATATTCTTCATGGGATTCTTCCTCATTCTCTTCTTCTTCTTCTTCTTCTTCTTCTTCTTCTTCTAGAGAAGGTGGTTTCTGATTCCTTCCTCCAAAAGAATCACCAAACAACTGAATCATCAATTTTAGAGATTGTAAAGCCTATTTCTAGGCTACTTTAGAGGGGTTTGATGTCTCTTTGAGCTACTTATAAACATATTGCAATTCTTCAATGTCCTCATAATTAGCAGCATTCCCTCTATTAACTAGATCTTCCATGAGATCTCTCAATCTAGTAAAATTAACAATTAATTGGACAACTTGCTCTTGGGGTAGTGGCTCTTTAAGAGAATCAATTCCAGATTCATTCTTTAAATCTTCATCAATGTTTTTATGGATCTCTTCCATGGATAGCAAGTTGTGATCCTCCATCCATAGGCCTCTAAAGCCAACTTGAATCATTTATTTATTTATATCAACAACCTCCCTAATGACACCCCCAATATTGTCAAACAACAACCAAGCTCTCTGAAGTGCTCTATGCTTCTTAACCACTATATTGGTAGTAACTCTAGTGAAATTCCATTATTTATTAGGAATTGGTTTAGCAGAGTCACTAATTCTGCTATAAACCAACCTATATATTTGTTCTTCCAAAATTACCATGGGCTGCAACTCTCCAGTGATCATATCTACCTCTCTCTGCACATTTGGCAGTAATCGGTTGGCATCATCAAGATAATCAATCATGGATCAAATCCCTAAAAATTTCTTTTGGACTTCAGAGAGCATCCCTTTTCTAATCTTCCTCAATTCAATTTTAGAAATACCAGAGGCCTTAGCCTTCTCTATTTGAAGTTGTTATTTTAAAATCTAAATTTCTTTTGCTCGTTCTTCGCTCAGCTTCTTCTGCTCTCCTAGTTGATCCTTGAGTTTGTTGGCCTCTTGAAATTTTTCTTGCCAACCATTGACCTCTTTTTGATTGCTTAGATTCTTCTAAATTTTTTCAACTTTTTTCTCCAGTTTATTTACCTTCTCTCTAACCATATCATTCTTCACATAGAAGGTGTCTAAATGGGCTTTAGCCATAATCAACTCATCTTCTTCAGGAAGTTTATCAATATCTTTTGTGACCTCCTCCACTTGATAATATTGAACAATCATTTCATTTTTAGGCTTATTTACAAGTGGAGTCATAGATCTAGATATTATTTGCCTGGCCACTGGGTCAACATACATACTTATCCTTATGATAGTCATCCTACTGGAAGGCTTAGAAATATTTTTAGCCCATAAATCATTTGCTCTCTCTGTGGCTGCCTGCTCTTTTGGAAAAGTAATAGAATTTGAAAAACTAGAAGTGATGGGAGATGAAGATACCAAAAATGATAGGGTAGATGGAACTACTAAAAATGGGGGTGTGGGAGTGTTCACAATAGTATATGTAATGACAGTGGACTCTGTGACTACTGTTGTTGTTGCTATTGGTAAATTCATAGAAACTGACATAAGGCTAACACTTGGATGAATGGTGGTACTTGGAACGTTGTGTCTCATTGATGGTGGTGGTGGTAATTATGAAGATGGAATTATGGGAGATGAAAAAGTGGGAATATTAGGTGTTGGTAGTGGAATTTGGGGTGACTTTGAGGTAACATAAGTGACTATTTATTTAGTAACAACCAAGGAAACATGGGATGGACTGTGAGAGGGAGAAGGTACCTTTGTAACATTTTCTTGACCAGAAAGGGAGGGAGATTTCTTTGGGGATTCAGGAGGATGTATAGGAGAAGAGGGTTTAGAAACCATACCTTCGCCTACATATGTAGGGTGTTCTTGCTATGTTTCTATTTCCTATTGTTTTTCTACTTATTATTGTTGCTCTTGGTGAGTCAATTCTTTTGTAGCAAAATCAGCTACCTCTTTTGAAATATCCTCCATATCTAATTTTCGCTTCTTTAAAATTTATGTTTCCTATATTTATGGAACTCTTTTAGTCCTTCTATGAACCATTTTAAAGGTAGCCATATCGCTCTCATATTCCTCTTCTGATTCATTTCCTTGCACAGCTCCAGAAAGTAGAACTTGCTTAGAAATAGGATGTAATTGTATTGATGCTACAGGGGTAAAATAAATGGGGGTGAACTTGAAACTCTCATGCTTCTTCTTCTAGTCAATATCTATTTCTAGAGGTTGACCTCCTAGAGCTAAGAATTTAGGTCTAGATATTGTTTCAATAACTGGAGTATTGATAGCCTTTTCTCTGGAATATTGCATTTTTCTCATAAGCTGAGCTCCCTTAGGAAACTTGTCCATTTTATTAGTGGTAGGATGAAAGTTTTTGAGACTTCAACTATTGTTAAAGGAGTATCTTGCTCCTCTACTAGAGCTTCTTGATCTACGGGTGGAGAGAGAGATTCAGAACTAGTTGGGGGATTTTGAACTGTTAACACTATGTTCTTGACATCCTTTTGCCTCCAAGTTCTAATATTTTCATTATATATTTTTGAAAAATCTTTATCAATATTCATTTCAAACTTGGAATTAGGTTTTCCAATCTCAATCCTCATACTCCACCAATATGATATCTTTGCTACATTCCACTGCTCTTCTTCCTCAACTTCTTTAGTAGTGTCCTCCTTGGGTTGAGGGTCCTTTTTCTTTGTAGTTTTCCCTTCAATGTCACTGATGGTGGCTTTTGTAATTTGATGACTTCTTATTATCGAGGTAAAAATCAACAATCTATTCATAGAAATCCAACCATGGAGGTAGTTGACCCATTTTTGCAACATTCCACTCTAAAAGAGTGGTCTCATCATTATTTCTTCCTTGCTCGTAATGAGCCCTAGACCTCTTTTCAAACTTATAAGACTTTTTTCCATTTAGGGTTACATTTATTGCAGTGAAGATACCATCAAGATCATAACTCCATATTTGGGGAATATAGAATAGACCTAACCTATCAAATTATTGGTCAATTTGGTGGCTTTGCCCCTTCTTAGTGATGGTAATATCCTCCATAGTGCGATGTGTAAGCAAATATTTTATCTTTCTCATATAACCGTAATTCAAATCAATATATTCTACCTACCTTAAATATTCTAAGGAAAAGAGCGTTTCTATAACAAAATGGGGTAGGAGAAAAGGTTTACCCATGAAACCATATAGTCTGATAATTGTGCCCTCGATCAAAAAATAGCAGTCTCCTTCTTCAACACCCTTTTCTCTTAGAATATGCTCATCCAAGGGTGGCAATCTAGGGCATTTACCATACATAATTTTTAGGGCAGATCCAAGAAATTCTAAATTGAATGTATAATAAGACTCATTGCTTCTCAAATGATTTATCCAGTAATAAACCGATAAGGGTTCCCCATCATTGGTTTTGTCCCTGACTGGAATCCAAGATATTATGTCCTTAGTGGTAGCATAGAACATCCAAACCAAACTTGAGCAATTCCTGAAACTAGAAGCATCCGAGCCCCTTTTCATACTTACTAACTAATCATGTATCCTATGTGCAAGAAAAGTTGGCCAATCAAAATAAATCACCCTAGTCCCATTTTCTTCCGCATCTTTCTCATACATCCTTTCATTAGAAATACAATAAGTTGCGGTAATTTGCAAGTCGTATACCATTCTATCAGAGTCTAAACCCTCCATGCAGGCCAACATAGAAAATAGTACAAAATTTGTAAATTTATCAATAGAGATTGGGACCTCAGGTAATTTCATCCTAGTTTTTGCATCAAGTTGTTTATATACCCATCTCTTAAATGACTCTCCGTCATTGGATCTCTTCTCCAAAAAGTAAAAACCAGCCTGGTCAGCTAAATATTTTTGGCCTCACCGATGGTTTGGAACCTAGGGCAAAAATATTATGGAAAAGAGAGACGGTGACACTAAAAAGAGTTTCACCCTAAGGGGTTTTTACTGCCTTGGCTTGTGGATCATAAAATTTTAATGGAAGTTATTTTTTGACTACATGATTGCATGGTATTTCTCTATCACGAAATCATGTACATATGAGTGAAGAAGTAATGTGTTAATTAAGAAATATGTGTGCATGATATTGTGATTTGCATGCATATATTTCTTCCCAAAATTTATCCTAATGTTGGATGGTTATGTGGAGGACTGCATTATCCCATAAAACTATATTTGTATCATAAGAGACTGCGAACCAGTTGAATAATTTATTTTGAATATTGTGTTCTTTGAGATGAGGTTAAAAGTGTAGAAAATGGTTATTGATTCTTAATGAGATATCATTGGAATTTGCTACAGTAAGGTAGTAAATCATTGATAATTTCTTCTATGTGAAACAAATTATGTATTTGTATGTTATGTAAAGAATCAAATGATGGTGAATGCTACCATGGAAATATTGATGAGTAATGTGATATTATCTTCCTATATGTATTCATTCATTAGAAAAACATTGTAGCATAAATATTGCACAATATAAATAGCATGCATCTAAAATTCATAATAGCATAGTAAAGAGACCATCTCTAATCCCTCATAAGAACCTGTGGGTGAGTTAGGGTATGTTCCAGTAGTGCATGACCAAAAAGCTAGTCACGAGTGGAGGGTTGTACCTTGAAAAGAAATAAAACATATTTACTAAAAGTAAATATTATCCAAGTTTCATCTAGGAGTCTATTATGTTAACATGTTTAGCATGCAATTTCTATTATGTGGAACATTTAACCATAAATGGATATAACCCAAGGATTTTAAAATTAAGCTTTTTGTAATACGTTGTTGAATTAAAACTGAATTACTGTGCTATTTATTTTATAGCAAAATTTATTGTATTTCCTTACTGAAAGGTTTAATGACATTATTGAGTTGCTAATAGTTTTAAAATGAGTAGAACATAAAGGTAGAAATGTTTTGGAAATTTACTCATATAGGAAAATGAATGAATGTCCGACCTCTAAAGTGTAGAGCATGCAACTAGAATTTATCATAAAATAAATTTAGTTTATCGTATACCAATGTTGCACTAAATTAAACTTAAATAATTAGGTTACAAATCTACAATGGTGAAGTAGTACTACATTATGTTCATTATGATTAACTGATGTCAAAAGAAAATAATGTATCTTCATACTTAAAGAAGGGTACTTAATGAAAATAATCGTCTAAGTGTTGCAATCAATAAATGAACTACTTGTTTTATTTTATTGAGGAATTTCTTTCCTAGTTTAAAGCATTGAAAATATGATTTTATTAGATTTGCTTGAATCCCTTATTGGAATATGAAACAACTATTGTCTCTAAAAAGCACCTTCAATAAATGTTGAGGATGAATTAATATCAACTATTAGTGTAAAAATGATAATCATTCACTAGCCTACTTAGATGAATGCTTGTGAGTAACATTTGGTCTAGATATTGCATACAAATGGAAACAAAAATTAGTATCTCCATTTATAACTGTGATGCACCATAATTGAGTTAAGACTTAAGGAAATGTTAGTCCTCAACATAGTTGTATTGCGTAAAAGAGTTGTATATTAGGGTGACCTTAAATTGAATGAGTTAACCATATAAGGAAACTTAGCTCAAAAATCATGATATAATAAATAGAATTTACTTTTATTGTTACAATAGATATTTGACTACGAATGATACTTAGTTGTCCAACGTCACTACGATTGGACTCTTAAACTAAATTATTTTTAGTTAGAAAATATGAATGCATGTTTTTGAAATAATCATGAATTAGAAAAAATTATAGACTAGGTGAAATTTAATAGTTTAAAGTAAGTTCCTTTTCATTTGTATTTGTGGAAACTCTTTTGCTGTCCAACCAAGAAAATTTCAAGCTTATAAAAACTATTATAAAATAGCAAGTCTATTGTGGTCATGATCGGCTTTATGGAAATAAACCAGACTTATATTAAGGTTCAATTGGTCTAAATTATAATTTTTTTGTATCCATGAATATATCAATAAAGACCATGATATGAATATAGCTCTTATTTAGGATAATGAAGAGAAGAAGTTCTTTGTGAATATTAAGACTTTGAAAATACTAGATTCTTAGAGTAGAAAATTGATCTAATTTTTATGGAATATTTTATTGAGAAGGATAAACAAAATATATTATCAATAAAAATGAATGGCTTTAACACCCAATGCAATTGAGGTGTGGGTATGCACATAACGTGTCTTGAGAGAAATTGTAGTTTAGAAGAATTGGTCAGAACAAGTGACTAGGTTGAAACTTGTAATGAGGGGCGGTATGGGATGCCACATCTAGGTTGTTGCCCGGGTAGTACTGTGATAAGTTCCATACTCATCTAACTTAGCTAGATCCACGACGTTTGGTATGGGATAAATGAACGTGATTCATAATTGTTATGTATGATGAAGACTAAGGTCAAGGTATTGACATGACTCTAGCTAAATTTGGGTAATGGATGATTATCTAGGCACTAGGTATATATATGTTAACCCCATTACATACACATATTAGAAAAAATTGACCGATTAGTCAAATATTCAGTAAGATAAGGTATGTGGAAGTATGCGTCCACCCTCTAAGTGTTATGGGCCCTAAAGTATAACCTCAACCATGGTTCGACCCTCATTACAGAACATGAGGATGATAAATAATGTAAATCAACTCCATAAAATGGCACCTTTATGGGACTTGGTCAATCTCATCCACTTGGGTGGCTGTCTATAGTATTCTTGAACCCAAAAGTGGTTTTATATGCCTATACTTATTAAATATATATGTAAAAAAATTCATTGGGTGAAATAAATTGTGAACTTGAAAGCAATTGCCAAGAACCTGAAAACATTTTTAAAGATTGAAACATTAAACTTGAAAACAATTACCCTAAGAACTTGCTAGGCTTTTTTTTGTGGTGCAACCAGGTGAGTAGGCCGGTGTTGTTACATTTGGTATCAGAGCAAAATATATCTTAATTTGTAGAACTTTGACTAACTATTTTGTCTAGATCAATGAAATATTTATAAATTGACATACTTATTTCACCTATAGGTAAAATGGCATGAATGTTGAGAGGCAGATCTTCAAAAAAATTCTATGGGAGGAAAGGAAGAAGAAACCACCAAAATATCTATGAGGGGACCAAGGTCAGGTTTAAAATGAGGGGATCCTTAATGTGAAATAAAGATGAAATGGTTGAATGGGAGTCCTCCAAATAAGCCTAATAGGGAGTAAGTAAACCTTGTAAAGGTTGTGCAATTATTACAAACACACATGGAATAGCAAAGGGAAGAGATGGCCCAAAAAAAACTCACATGACCCAACAATTGGAGTTGATTGTTCAACAACAAAAATTCATAGAATACTTAGCTAGGGGAAGAGAAACTAGAATAGGTAGGGTAGAGGAAGTACCTAGTAAACCTGCAGGATCTAGTATTGGTAGGACCAAAGTGAGTAAAGAATTGTATAGGAACCTAAAGAAGTTTAAAATATCCAAGTTTAATAGGAAAAGTGATGGTGATGTAGTAGAGAATTGGCTAAGTGAATTGGAGACATACGTTTCCCTAGTTTTTTTGTCATATGAATCCAAAATTGTGTTGGTAGTTATGAACATGACTAAAGTAGATGTAGATTTGTGGAAGTCCTATAAGAAAGGGCATAATAATATTGAATTTGTGGACCTTAAGTGGGAGGAATGTGTTAAGGAATTCAAGAATAGATTCCTAACCAAACAATATTATGTGGAGAAATTTGGGGAGTTTTCTAATCTACGACAGAAAAATATGACAGTGCGACATTATCACCAAAAGTTTATTGAATTGTTAAAATATGCATCCCAATATGAAAGTAACGAAGAAATGAAGGTTCAAAAAATTATTCTGGCATTGCATCCTAGAATCATGATAGTGGTAAATATGCACAACCCTGTAGATATTCCTACAACTTTTTATTTGGCATAGAAAGAAAAATCCAACCAAGAGACTAGAAAAGCATACATTAACTATCAAAAGCTGTCTAAAAAGGAAAAACATGAGCTCAGGAAGCGAAAAAGTGTTGGGTTTATAAAAGGGAAAAAGAACATAATAAGAAACCTAAAGGAGGAGATCAAAATAGATAGGGAAATAGAAATAGAGCTAATTTTTAGAGTAATAAATTTAGGGGGGATGGCAAAGAAATTTCCAAAATATATGATCAACGACCAACAAATCAAGAGAATGCTAGGGAAATTATGCCTCAGGGCAGAAATGAGAATAATAATAGAGGAAATAGAGCTCCACCAAATGGATGCTAAATATACCAATGAGCTCATTATACCAAAAAATGCCCCCATAGAGTTGATCTTTGTCAAAAAGCCCTAGAAGAGACCACTCACAAGATATTTGCAGTGATAGGTAGTCTCGTACTTGATGGCCAAGTTACTTCATTTTTTCTTAATGGTAAAATTTATGATAAATATGTACATATTTTGATAGATAGTGAATCAACTGATAGCTTTATTTTTACTAGATTAGTGAGGGACATACCTGAAAGACCTGTGTTTTTAGAAAATGGTTGGAAGGTGGAGTACGGATCAGGGTAAACCTACCAAGTAAACCAATGTCTCTTTGATCCTCACATCATTTTTCCACAAGGAAAAACTAACTGGCATTTATGTGGTACCTTTGCATGCTTTCGACATCATTCTTGGTGTTTATTGGTTAAAATCCCACAAGGCTCTTTTGAATTTTGAGAAAAGATGGGTGGAGCTTATGAATGAGTCTAATCAAATAATTAATATTCATTATGGTCGTAGTGAAATTAAGCCACATTTATTGACTGCTTTGCAAATAAATAAAGCCGTTAGAAAGAAAGGAATGGTATTTGTAGTTAAAATGAAAAAGAAAGAGGAGACTAAAATAGGATCAAATCTCTTCCAAAAACATCATGTCTTGGAGGAATTCAAGGATGTGTTTCTAGAGTACCTTCAAAGGTTACCTCCTCATAGGGAGTTTGATTTTTCTATTGAGTTTTTATTTGGAGTTGTGCCCATTGCAAGGGCATCGTATAAGATGACTCCTATAGAGCTACAAGAGCTCAAAATGCAACTTTAGAATTTATTGGAAAAAGGATTAATCAAGCCCAATGTGTCACATTGGGGAGATTCTATCTTGTTTGTTAAGAAGAAATATGGTACCCTGAGAATGTGCATAAATTATTAGATGTTGAATACGATTACTATCAAAAATAGGTTTCTGTTACCTATAATTGATGATATATTTGATCAACTGAAAGGAGCAACCATCTTCTCAAATATTGATCTAAAATATAGTTATCATCAATTAATGATTCGATAATATGACACTTGCAAAACATATTTTAGAATAAGGTGCAGATATTTTGAATTTACAATCCTATCTTTTGGGCTCACTAATGCCCCATAATTCATGAATTTAATGAATAGCACTTTTAGAGAGTAATTGTACAGGTTTGTGTTCATGTTTCTAGATGATATATTGATCTATTCTAAGAGCAAGGAGGAACATGATCAACATATGCAAATTGTACTTGAGATTATTAGAAGGAATCGGTTATTTAGAAAACTATCAAAGTGTGAATTATACACACCAAAAGTACAATATTTGGTATATATTTTCTTTATTGAGGGGATTGCAGTCAATCCCAAGAAAATAGAAGCAATTTTTGATTGGCCAACACCTACTAATGTGATTGAGGTGCAAATTTTTATGGGGATTGTAGGCTATTATAGGTAATTCGTCAAAGGGTTCTCAAGAATTGCCCAAACCATTACAAACCTTAAAAGGAAAGGAAAAACCTTCAAATGGACATAGTAGTGTGATGAGGTTTTTCAAATTTTCAAAGAAAGGTTGACAATCGCACCGATTCTACAATTACCTTATCCTAATAAGTAGTTTAAAGTGTGTATTAATGCTTCAATTAAAGTATTAAGAGTTTTTTTGACCCAATATGATGTAGTTATTACCTTCAAATAAAGGAAACTTAAAAGGTATGAGGTGAATTATGTTACTCATGATTTGGAGTTGGTAGTTGTTGTACATGCCCTTAAGATTTGGAGGCACTATTTGTTGGGAAAACCATTTGAATTGAAGAATGATCATCAAATTCTAAGATACATATTTACTCAACCTTTATTAAATTCTAGACAATGATGTTGGATGGAGTTTCTAACTGAGTAGGATTTTGACATTGAGTATATTAAGGGTAAGGAAAACAAGGTTGTTGACGCTCTGAGCAAGTTGCTAACGCTCTGATTAGGAGAGGGCACATTGATATATTAACAAGAAGTTAATATTATTTGCTAGATCAAATTAAAAATCAACAACAAGAAGATGAATTTTTCTAGTTGTGCAATGCTCGATTGGAGCAAGAACTTGGAAAAGATACAAACTTTATATATAAATATGATTTATTGTTTTATAATAACAGGTTGGTAGTTCCAAATATAGGTGGATTGAGAGAAACAATCCTTAAGGAGGTACACAATACTCCTTATACTACACACCCGAGAGGGGTAAAGATGCATGAGAGTTTGATAAAGGCCTATTATTGGCTAGGTATGAAAAAGGACATCACAAATATGGCCAGATGTTTGGAGTGCCAAAAAATGAAAGCGTAATATTTACATCTAGTAGGTAAACTGTACCCACATGATATACCTACGCAAAAATGGTAGGTGATATCAATGGATTTTATAGTGGGATTATCTAAAACAAGATTAATATATGACACAATCTTGGTAGTTGTGGATAAGTTAACCAATATTGCATATTTTATGCTAGACAATGTGCAAAATGATGCACCTGCAATAGCAAGCAAGTTTGCCAAGGAAGTGGTAAGACCATATGGATTTCCAGAAGTCATAATTTTTTATAAAGATTTTTGCTTTGCCTTCGAATTTTGGTAGGCTTTACATGAAGTATTGGGAACTAAATTGAATATTAGTACTTCCTATCACCCTAAGATAGATGGGCAGACTAAGAGGGTTAATAATATGTTAGAGGATATTCTAAGAATGTATTGCATATATTAGCATACAGATTTGGAAGACTATTTATACCTAGTGGAGTTTACATACAATAATAATTATCATGCATCACTAGGTATGACATATTTTGAATCCCTGTACAAAAGAATATGTTGAATCACTTATCTTAGTATAATACAGAAGATCGGGTAATGATTAGACCAAAAACTATGAAATAAATGGAATATCAATTGAAAAGAATTCGATAAAAGCTGAAGGAAGTCGTAGACCACTAGAAGAGCTACACAAACCTAAAAAGGACACCAAGAAAATATTTTGTGGGAGACAAAGTGTTCTTAAGGGTGAAACCAACTAAAAGTTCCATAAAATCTTCCAAACTTGACTCAAGATATGTGGGTCCATTTGAAATTGTGGGCAAGATAAACCTTATTGCATACAAACTTGATTTGTTGCCAAGCTTATCTAAAATCCATGTCTTCCATGTATCCCTCTTTAGGAAAAATATTTCTAATCCTACTAATGTTTTGGATGTTTCTAAATTTCAAATGACTTATCCACTAAAAATTGAAGTTCAACATGTTCACGTACATGGTTTTCGAACCAAGAACTTGAGGAATAGAAGTAATAGAGTAATGTTGGGTCCAATGGGATCTCTACTCAAACATAAATACCATGTGGAAGAACGTGGTAGATATGCAACAATAGTTTCCTTATCTGTTTGAGTAGACATTGGAATTTTAAAATATTTTATATGATTTATTGATATGTGTATATACACATATGGACTTGAGACTGGATACTGAGTAGAGTAGCTTGTATATGTTTTGAGTTACTAAGTATAGGAGCTTTACCTATATGATGATGTATGTATTGGTTTATTCATAGGCATTTGGTTGAATACAATATGACATTTTGAACGATTAAATTGCATGACCAATTTGAATGATTGGTGAATCACTGTTGATTTTTGATATAGATGATGAAAAATGAATTATAAATTGATGTGATTATTTTGGGATATGCGAAAAGTTATATTGAGAAATATTAAATGTGTTCGACCATACCATAAAATATAGGGACTATGTTTGTTTCTAGTGAGGTAGGATGTAACGACCCTCCTTGCATGATCATTGATTATAGGCTAATTAATGAATTGCACTTGTCTTTTTCCTTATAGAGTGTGGTACTGTTTATGTCCATTGTGTATGCAGGACCAGGTTTATGCTTTCGACAGTTACAGCATCAAAAAAGGTAAGATGGAAGTGATGATTCAGTTTGTGAGTCCAAGGAAACTCGCATAAACTAAATATCATATAGGTTTTCATGGATCTTTGCATTGTTTGAGTGTTTTATTATAATTACGCAATGTTGGTTGTTGAATGATGGAAAATACCTCCAAAGGCATGGGATCCAACTTCTACCGATTGTTGAATGATGGGAAATACCTCCAAAGGCATGGGATCCAAAATCTACTAGCAAATGAATGGTCAAGATGCCATCGAGAAGGAAAATTGAAGGCATGAATGAATATATTGATTTGAAAATATGTTTACTATGTATTTTATGAATTGCAAGAATGTATAATGATTTGCAACAATTATTTAATGATTATTTTATAAAAACTTGCAAATTAAAAAGGAATAAATAATAAATAGTTAAGTTTTAGTGAAATATTTAAAAAATGAAAGAAATTATATACTTTTATCCTAATATCAAAAATAAATTGTGCTATGATTGTGAATTTAACCTCCTTCATGCTTTAGAGAACAAAAAGAAATGACGTGAGGAGAGGGGCATGATTACTTTTACATATTTGTGGGATTTGGGTATGCATGTAGAATAAGGAAAGAGAGTTTATTTTGGGAGTATTCTGGGTGAAGTAAAAAGATGTCCAAGGAAAGATGAAGTTGGTATCGAAACTCAACAAAGTTTGGTAGAGAACCGCTAGGTTGGATTCTTTAATAGATAGTTGATTTGAATGTGATGTTTTTATGAAGTAATATTTTTCTTTATTAAAGTGAAAGAATATTGTGTGAATTGTTGTTAGATTTTGGAAGTTATTTTATGACTGCACGATTGCATGGTATTCCTATATTAATAACTCATTTACATATGAGTGAAGAAGTAATGTATTAATTAAAAAATATTTGTGCATGATGTAATTTACATGCATATATTTCTTTCCAAAATTTATCTTAGTGGTAGCTGATGACTTGAAGGACTGTATTGTCCCATAAAACTATATTTGTGTCATAAGAGACTACGAACCAGTTGAAGAATTAATTTTCAATGCTATGTTCCTTAAGATGAGGTTAAAAGTGTTGAAAATAGTTGTTGACTCTTAATGATATGTCATTTGAATTTTCTACAGTAAGGTAGTAAATCATTGTTGATTTCTTTTGTGTGAAACAAATTATGTATTTGTATGTTATGTAAAGAATCATATGATGGTGAATTCTACCATGGAAATTTTGATAAGCAATATGATATTATCTTCATGTATTTATTCATTCATTAGAAATTATTATAGCATAAATATTGCACAATATAAATAACATGCATCTAGAATTCATAATAGCATTGTAAAGAGACCGTCTCTATTCCCTCATAAGAACCTCTGAGTGAGTTCAAGTGCGTGACAGTATTGAATGACCAAGAAGCTGGTCACAAGTGGAGGGTTGTACCTTGAAAATAAGGAAAACATCTTTACTAAAAATAAAGATTATCCAAGTTTCATCTAGGAGTTTATTATGTTAACATGTTCAGCCTGCAGTTTCTATTATGTGGAATATTGAACCGTAAATAGATATAATGTGAGGCTTTTATAACAAAGCATTTTGTAATAGAGTTGTTGAATTAAAATTGAATTACTGTGCTATTTATTTTATAGCAAAATTTATTGTATTTCCTTACTGAAGGGTTTAATTATATTACTGAGTTGCTAATAGTTTTACAATGAGTAGAACATAAGGGTAGAAATGTTTTTGAAATGTACTTATATAGGAAAAAGAATGAATGTTTGGCCTCTAAAGTGTAGAGCATTTAACCAGAATTTATCATCAAATGAATTTAGTTTGTCTTATACATATGTTGCACTAAATTAAACTTAAATAATTAGGTTGCAGCTCTGTAAAAGTGAAGTAATACTGCATTTTGTTCATTATGGTTAACTGATATCGAAAGAAAATAATGTATCTTCATACTTAAATAAGGGTACTTAATGAAAATAATCATCTAAGTGCTGCAATCTGTAAACGAACTACTTGTATTATTTTATTGAGGAATTCGTTTCCTAGTTTGAAGCATTGAAAATGTAATTTTATTTGATTTGTTTGAATCCGTTATTGTAAGACAAAACAAATATTATCTCTAAAAAGCACCTCCTAAAAACGTTGAGGATGGATTAATATCAACTGTAAGTATAAAAATGATAATCATTCACTAGCCTACTTAGATGAATGCTTGTGAGTAACGTTTGGTCTAGATATTGCATACAAATGGAAACAAAAATTAGGTATCTCCATTTATAATTGTGAGGCACCAGAATTAAATTAAGACTTAAGGAAATATTAGTCCTTAACATAGTTGGATTTCATAAAAGAGTTGTATATTAGGGCGACCCTTAATTGAATAAGTTAACCATATAAGGAAACTTATCTTGAAAATCATGATATAATTTTGGTCACAATATATCTTTGGCTACAAAGGATACTTAGTTGTTCAATGTAACTACGACTAGGCTCTTAAACTAAATTATGTCTTGTTGGAAAATATGAATGCATGTTTTTCAAACAATCATGAATTGAAATAAATTATAGAGTAGATGAACTTTAATAGTTTAAAGTAAGTTCTTTTTCATTTGCAGTTGTGGAAAATATTTTGTTGTCAAACCAAGAAACTTTCAAGCTTATAAAAATTGTTCTAAATAGCAAGTCAGTTGTGGTCATGATCGACTTTATGGAAATAAACTAGACTTGTATTAAGGTTCAATTGATCTAAACCATAATTTTTTTGTATCCATGAATATATCAATAAAGACCAAGGTATGAATATATCCCTTATTTAGGATAATGAAGAGAAGAAGTCCTTTGTAAATATTAGGACTTTGACAATACTATATTCTTAGAGTGATCTAATTTTGGTGCAATAGTTTATCAAGAAGGATAAAAAAAAGCTATTGTTAGTAAAAATGAATGGTTTTAACACCCAATGTCATTGAGGTGTGGGTATGCACACGTGTCTTGAGACCAACTCTAGTCTAACAGAACTGGTCAGAACAAGTGACTAGGTCAAAACTTGTTATGAGGGGTGATATGGGATGCCATCTCTAGGTTGTTGCCTAGGTAGTACTGTGATAAATCCCATACTCGTTTGAATTAGCTAAATCAACCACTACGTTTGGTATGAAATAAACAAATGTCATTCATAATGGATATGTGTGACGAAGACCAAGGTTAAGGTATTAACATGGCTCTAGCTTACTCTGGATAGTGGGTAATTAGCTAGACACTGGGTATATATATGCTAACCCCCTAACATACACATATTAGAACAAGTTGACCAATTAGTCAAAGGTTCAATATGATAAGGGATGAGGAAGTATGTGTCCAACCTCTAGGTTTTATGGGCCCTAGAGGATAGACCCAGTTGTGGTTCGACCCTCATGCCAGAACATGAGGATGAGAAATGAGGTAACAAAATGGCACCTTTACGATACTTGGCCAATCTCGTCCACTTGGGTGACTATCTACAATAGTCTTGAACCTAGAAGTGATTTGATATACCTGTACTAATTAAATCTATGTGTAAACAAATTCATTGGGTGAAATACATTGTTGTGAACTTGAAAGCAATTGCTAAGAACCTAGAAATATTTTTAAGAATTGAAATATTAAATTTGGAAAAACAATTACCCTAAGAAATTGTTAGGCTTGTTTGTGTGGTGCAACCAGGTGAGTAGACTGGGGTTGTTACACAAAAACCTCAACAAAGCAAGATCTCAATACTTTCATCCAAATCTTGTTTTACTTTCAAACACTCTTCATACTTTGATATTTATTGACTTTAAATTGAAATATTTATTAAAGTATGTTAAATATTTAACATTGATTTTAATGGTTTGAATATTATCATTTGTTAAATTTGTATATGGGGGTAGTTTATCTCTTAATTTCTAACAATTATCATTTTCTAAACTCATGCAAAAATAATTTATCCTCTTCATTTCTTTTTCTTCCTCGAAAAAAGCTGTAATTTTATATTAGGTAAATATGAAATTATATTCTTCAGATGCCTATTTGGCATTTCTTCAAAATTTCAATAATGAACTAAAGGTTAGGTCATTTATACATCATAACTAGCTATCTCTATCATGCTAAGTTCTATCCTTAGACACCTTCCCAATTTGTCAACCGGTATCCTTTAAATCACTAACTTTTACGTTTTTTTGAAAAAATTGCTTTATCTATGATTGCTTTAACTAGAGTGTATTAATCCCCCTAAATAGAGTTTTCGACAAACTATAGTGCATTGATATTATTGAATTTGTGTACTAAGCAGGTACGTAGATCAATCTAAAGTGCCTCCTTTGAGAGTTCATTTGCTACCCAATTCAGTTCTCTATATATATGCCAAAAAGTAAAAGCTTCACTTTGATCCACAACTTCTTTTATTTTACCAAATATGGGTTGTAGAATTATGTTTTCCATCCTAAAAACACTAAGCATCTAGTTTACTACCACATATGAGTCTTCTTAAATTTGAATTTTTTGTATTCTTTTTTATTCTACCAATTGAACCAACAATTTGAGGGCCATAATTTTAGCATAATTATTAAAACCTTCTCCCAATCTAGTCTTGAATATAAAATAACGAGAGTCATAAATATATAGTAATCCTCCTACTCCACAAACTCTACTAACCCCTTATCTAACCCCATCAAAAAATCCTCGGGCCCTTGATTTATCAATATTTGAAGGGATGATTTTTTGTTTACCTTTATTGTTGCAAAAACCTTCAGTTATTAAAACTTCCAATGATTTGAGAGGAGACCTGTCAAGTAGGCTTCTCCTGAATATGGAAAATTATTGCATTCCTGGATAACCATGCTCCCCAAGACACAAATATTGAGAGAGCTATAAAACCTTTGTATGACCTATTTTCAAACCAATATTTTAAGCACTTTCCTAAGGATTCTTCTTGTCATCTTATATGATGTTTTAACTATGTTATAACCTCCCTCCAAACCTATCTAGTAAATGATCAAGCAACCAATAAATGATCAATTGTTTCATTGTTTGACTTACATTAATGGCACCTTCTCAACCATTCCAATTCTTCTTTTGTAATACCTCCCATGCCAAAACCTTATTTTTCATGGCTAGACATAGGAGCGGTCTTGTCTTCAACAAGGCTTGCTGCTTCTAGAGTGTCTTCCACCACCATGTTGGATCATCATTGCTATCTTCCAACAGAGTCTTATACTCCAAATTTGGTGTGTACTTCCTCATAGATCCATTCTTTGTCTAGACCAATTGATCACTTTTCTCTCACATCTTGATATGACCAACTTTAACTCTCCTCACATATTCTTTCCACTAGTATACTTCTTGGTCCTGAAGCCCTAACACTATTGCTTCCTTCCATCCTTGACATTAGTTTATAGAAGATTCTAGATCAACTGCTTATGTGAGATTTCCAATCCCTTGAGCTCTTAGGGTCTAAATTATATTATTTGGCAGTTTGTGCATATCACCACAACCAATCCAAGGGTCTAAACCTAATCTTACCCTTGAACCATCCCCTATTTTCCAGAAAACCAACCACCTACAATATAAAAGGGTCGGATCATTGCATTTCAACATATTGAAACATTATGGATTTGTTGCATTGAGGCCCTTATCCCCTCCTCAATTGTGAGTGGATCTAAAAACTTTTCATGTATGATCTTATTTCATAAGTCTTCCTTTGATACTATCTTCCATACATACTTTGCTACTAGAGCCTTGCTAAATAGGAAAATGTTCTTAAGTCCCCATCCTCCATTTTCCTTGGTCTTGGCTAAGGATTGTCATTTAGCCAAGGGAATACCTACTCTTTCCCTTTTACTTGTCCATAAGAACCTATAGCTTAACTGCCTATTTTTGTCCAAAACTCCTTTTGGTATATGAGCCAAAGATTACCAGTATACTGGTATTGCCTCCAACATAGACTTGACCAAGGTCAATCCCCCCCAAAGAGAACCATTTGTTGCACCATATATTAATTCTTCCTTCCACCTTCTTTATCAACCAATTTTAGTCTTTTTTAGTGTAGTCATTGGGTTTCAAAAAGAACCTCGGATATTGAAACTCCTCTTGAAGATCAAATATGTTAAAGGAGAAAAGTTAACCTATTATTATGGTTTGATTATGATCCACACAGTTAAAAGAGATGCTTGACTTCTGTGCATTAATCTGTATACCTATTTCTACACAAAAAAATATCTAAAGATTGTTTTAACTTCTTTGTAGCTCTTACTGTTCAATCTGTGAAAAGGAAAACATCATCTATAAATAGTAGATGGATGACTTCCATTGTTCTACCTATTCTAATTCCCTTTATTGTTCCTTCCCTCTTGGATTCTAAAATACACCTACTTAATCCCTCAACTACCAAAATTAATAACATTGGTGACAAAAGGCAACCTTGTCTAATCCCCCTAAAAGCTTTGAAGAACTAAGAGGCTGACCCATTAACCAAAACTGCAAAAGAAACAAAACAAAGATATCTCATAATCCAGTTCACCATCTGCACATAGAACCCAATATGAGTATCATTCTTAAATATAGTCAATTTACTCTTTCAAAAACCTTGGAGAGATCCAACTTCTTCATCATTATTAATAGTTTTTTTTATTTTCTGATATAAAAACTTTAGTGAGCAACAACAATACCTTCGTTAATAATTTGTCAATAAATTAAAAAAAAAAACTGCAATTATTTCTTCATTTCTTACCAATCAATATCATACTTTTTTTTTAAGTTTTAATTCGAGTCATAGCACTTTAATGGATAATTAGTATTCCTCATATCAAACCATTAAACAAAGAAAATTACTATTCTAGAGAAAGAGAAAGATACGTCACTGGAGACATTTTCATAATTGTGTAACCAAGCAAGTATAAACGAACTCACTCTTTGCCTAAATGAGTTTTACTACGATAGCGGAGGGCAACAACCGTTATGTAATTACCCTGAAATCTCAACATGCAATATGATAACAATGTATAAGAACCACATAGCAGAACCGAGAAGATGACAGACTTTCCTCCATCAATGAAGATCAATTTTCTTCACCTCTGCCTTTATTTATAGACCAACTCTAAAAGAACTTAACAAATGAAGGCATAACTATTATTAATTTTGAAAATTTTGGATTAAAAAAATAAATTTTATTACAATAGTTTTTAACTAAATTATATGTCATAAAAAAATTATCTTTTATATGTTTACCTAATATAATTATTCAACTATTTATATTCAAATTCAATATAATATTCGAAAAATTTATAATAAAAAGATACACATAACATATATTGAAGAGGTTGTATTTAGGTTCAAATTATAAGGTTAGCTTGTTTGCAAAGGTAATAGACTGGTCTGACCTCAAAAACTAGAGACTGACAACAATGATACAACTGACCAAGTGACAGGAGTACCATCACACTTAATAAACAACAAGGTAAAATAAATTCGATGAAAATAGCAACCATGAATATAAAAAATATAAAATATACAACCTGCAAAATTTTCAAACAAAGAAAAACAATCTTGTATTATTACTGAACTTTGCACTCACATCAACTGTCTTATTCTGGTCCACCGGATCTGATAAAAGCGGCGCTAGATCTCTACGGTCTTGTCGAGAAAGGAGCCTACCTGAAAAAAGGCAGACTGTAAAGACATAAGTGTGCAGGTGTATGACAAGGAGCAGTCCTGGTCTTATCAACCATGTCAAATCAAAGAAGGGATTTTTTTTTATTAAAGCATTGGTTACGGCGGGCTATTTTCCTCACTCATACTAAATGCAAACCCAGGGCAGTGTGTTTCTTAATCGAAATCATATTTAATCTAGCTTTCAAATAATAATTATATAAAAGAAGTTGAAGTTTGTTTTGTTAGTGGTGTTTTGGTTAGAATTTTGGTTTTTGGGGTTTAAGTTTTAAATTACAATATATTCAGAAATGATAGATGTAATGGTTAAGTGTTTGAGGTTGGTTGTTTCAATCGGTTCAAGTTCAAACCAGGGCGTAGTTAGAGGGAGATAAATTGAATGATAGTGGCTGAATGTTTGTGGGTTGACTACCCCAATTCCATAACATGGATGCTAGGGCCCGCACCAGGTATCTCTTGTGGACTTTGTTTTACCCAATAAGCTCAACCCTCTCAAGCATCCAACAAAAGGTGGGCTGAGTCCAATTATCTCTTGTTGACTTTGTTTTATCCAATAAGCTGAACCTTATGGAGCATCCAAGTTATCTCTTGTTAACTTTGTTTTATCCAATAAGCTGAACCCTATGGAGCATCCAACAAAAAGGTGTTAATTGTCATTCTATTTTAAAAATTAAACTTTAATTTCAAACAGTGGCATGGGCGAGTGTGAAGGGTTGGGTGTGTGGTGGCTTTGTGTTAAATTCAGTATAGCTCTGGGCTTTAGGAGGGGTCATAGTTGGGAGGAGAGGGCTGGGGTCATGGTTGGGAGGAGACTACTTAGCCCTGCAGGTCGGTCATAGGGGTTTCTCACAATAACCAAATAAAAAAATAAAATAAATATCCGCGTGATGTGGGTGTGTGGTGGCTTTGTGTTAAATTCCCTATTGATAAGTATAACTTTGAGCTTTAGGAGGGGTCATGGTTGGGAGGAGAGGGCTCAGCCCTGCAGGTCGGTCATAGGGGTTTCTCACAATAACCAAATAAAAAAATAAAATAAATATTTGCATGATGTGGTATATGGCAAGGACGTGCGTGATGTGGTATACCGGCAAGGACGCTACTTGCATTATCGGTGATGTGACCCGGGTTCAATCCCCACGGCGGATATGTATATGTATACAGGGTTCACGGTGGATATATATATGTATACGGGGTTCAATCCCCACTGCGGTTACTCAATAAAAAATAAAATAAATAAATAAATAATTAAACTTTAATTAACTTTTAATAATATTTAATTTTAAATGATAATTTTTTTATTTGATTAGTGTGAGAAACCCCTACCATTAGCAGTCTCCTTCCAACCATAACCCTTAAATAAATAATTAAACTTTAATTAACTTTTTAATAATATTTAATTTTAAATGATAATTTTTTTATTTGATTAGTGTGAGAAACCCCTAACATTAGCAGTCTCCTTCCAACCATAACCCTTTGTAAAGCTGAGAGCTATGCTTATTAATAGAGACGTTAACACACCCACCCCTCACACATTTGCCCATGTGACTGTTTGAACCTTGAACCTTCCAAGGAATAGTCAAAACCCAAACAATAAATGATAATTAAATAATATAATTTAAAATAAAATAAAATAACAAAAATAATTAATAATTGTATAGATAAATCTCATATATTTTTTAATTTGGTTATTGTAGAAATTTCTATGACCGACGCACAAGTAGTGTCCTTCCAACCATGACCTCTCGTAAAGCCAAGAGCTATACTTATCAATAAAACCAAGAGCTATGCTTATCAATAAAGAATTTAACACAAAGCCACCACACACCCACCCTCCTCAATGCAATTTATTATCTTTATAAGTATTATAATTAAAATTCATATAATTTCCAACAAGTTCACTCACACATTCCCTAGATAGTACAATTGTTCGTTCTTCTTAGCGAGGTTCAAAGTCATGTATCTGGCTATATGTTAATATTTTGTTGATTAGTGTAGTTCTAGGTCTTACAAGGGGTCATGTTTGAGATAAGAATGCTCAACCCTAAACATAGGTCATAGGGATTTCTCACACTAACTAGATAAAAAAAATTCACTCATGCACATGCATACACACAATACCAAGGTTTGAACCTGGAAGAAAACACAAAACCCAAACCACTAGAGTGTCCCATAGACTTCTAGAATAATATTTATAAACATTTTCATCTATTCCATTGACAAGACTCTCATTTCCATGTCACTCACCCATGTCTTGGCCACCGAGCTTAGCACCAAGTTTATTAAATTCTAAAAGAATGGGACTTGCCCTTGGTTCAAACCTAATGGGAAGACCCACTTTGATAATATTTTCACCATTTTTATTTTAAATTGCCAATAGTTCTTCCTAAATCATTCACCTTTTCATCTTGAAATTATAAATAATTTTATTTATATTACCAAATTTGCCTATTATACCACCAATATATATACCTAACATGACAATGATACTCCTACATCATATATTGACCTATTGCAGCAAAAAATGATATACAAAAACCAAATATGGTCGATAGCAGAGCAAAGCAAAGACAAGACAATCGATAGTAGAGAAAAGTAGATATGGTCGATAGAATGGACGATCAGTAGCAGAGAAATATACAATCGATGGAATAAACAACCAGTAGTAGAGAAATAGATGATCGATAGAATGAATGGTTAATATCAAAGAAATAGACAATAGATAGAATGAATGATTAATAGCAAATAAATAGATGATCAATAAAATGGATGATTAATAGCAAAGAAATAGATGATCGATAGAATGGACAATTGGTAGCAGAGAAATAGAAGATCCACACAATGAATGATTGGTAGTAGAGAAATAGATGGTCAGTAGAAAATAAATAAACCATAAAAAAATAGTCAATAGGTAGCAAGAATAAGTGATAGATGATAGGTAGAGTGGACGATCGAGGTTTTTCTTTTACTTTTGAAGTAAGGAACCTCGTAGAAGGTATAACTTTTGATCTAGAGCTTTATTTTCCATTTTTTTAACCACCTAGCTCGATGAGATCTATGCTTTAAATTGAATCTATGATCAGTTTGAAGCTTGGTAAAATCCTCAAAAAATCCTTAGAAGACCTCAAAGATGAACTCTGAAGTTGCTAAAGTGTGATACTTGAGAAAAAGTAGGTAGAGATCTAGTATGGGTAATATGGAGAAACCCTTAAAGGATGCTAGCTCTTGGCAACCTGAAATGATGGATCTGGTAAATATTGTTGTCTTATCACAATAATAGATGATAGACAAGCAGTAGCAAGCTTTTGAAACTAATTCACCCATTTTTTATAATTTTTGGTGGAAAAAAAGGGCAATTTGTCATGTCTTCCACATCAATTTGGACACTATTCACCTCGATTTTGAAACTGATTCATCCATTTTTATAAATACATTTTGGGACCGACCACTTATGCTTAACCTTGGTATGAAACCATGCTACTCCATTGATCTCTGAATAGCATGCACTTTTTGTCCATATTGAAATTCTTTTTGTGGGAGAGAATTTGATGATGATTATAGATAGTTTTTTTATGCTCAAGAAAGGTTGATGTTAGCTATGGCTTTGGAATAGAGGTAGGGTAGATAAAAAGTATTGTCCAAGAGTTAGAGAAAACAATAATATTTCTATTGTGATATTTTCTTTGTTATATTTTTGCTTACCTTATTAATTGATCTTTAATCATATTTTTGCAATGTCGAATAAGTTTTTTCATTACTTTTAAAATCGATGTCCTCTTTTGGTAATGTTATTATTTTGAGGTGAGGGTCTTGTGTAGATGACATGCCACTATGTTATTTTGATACACTAGGTCCCATTTGTTTAGGATTTTTCAAAACACCTCCATGATAATTCCATTTAAAAAATATTATATATGACTTAATTATTTATGCAAGTGGATCCATCATGGAGTGTAGCACAATGTCCCTTCCCACAAAAAAAAATGGTTTGTAATAACTACTCATCATGTACAAAAGTAAACCTTGTATGAACTTCAACACAAAATATTATTTTAATTTGCCACTCCTTTGATTTGATTTAATCCCTACATAATACAAACAAATATAAATGTATTATTTTTTTAAATTATTTTTCTACTTGCCTCTATTTTATCATTAAATTTGGGGTGGATAATTCTTCAAAAATAGCAAATATTATTTGTAATATGATCTTAGCTTTAAATTATTTATTAGAGACTTCTATGGTCTATTTATATAGTTGCAACTAATTAGAGGATTCATATGCAAATATTTTTTTTGCATGAAAATCCTAAGGTCTTTTCCTTGTTATTGTTTGGATAAACACTAAAATAACTTCATAGATTAATTTGTATTTTTCTCTTCTAATTTTTTTTGGGAAAAACATTTAAAAAAGAATAGGTGAATTACATTATTTAGATTGTATAATCTTTTGAAAATCTTACAAAACATGAGCAAATTGCTTAATGTGGAGAGAAAATCTAGCTGAGGTCAGTTTTTTCCATAGATACAAAAAAAATGAATAAAATCTACATATGTTTAGATTTTTTGTTTATCTCATAAGCAAATTGGAGAACAACATTTTAGGTTTCTTGCAAAATTTGACTTGTAAGCTTCTTTTAACTTATATTTGAGAATATGTAAGAAAAACTACCTATTGTGCTTGGTTTATGGAAACATATAAAAAAATAAGGTAAAACATAGATGCATAGGTTGTATTTTGGGTGCAATTTCTATTTTTCAAGATAAACAACTCAAATATTACATATACTTTACATTATATATATATATATATATATATATATATATATATATATATATATATATATATATATATACTTTACATTATATATATATATATATATATATATATATATATATATATATATTAGTGTGCGTAAGGTTGTAAGAAAAGCACACAAAGTTCTCCTTTTTGACATTTCCAAGAAGAGTCAACGAAATGTTCCACTTTAAGTCTCTAAGGAGACTAATAATTTGTTGGTTTTAAAATGAAATATAGATAATTCATTGTATGTATGGTTGTGTTTGTTAGGATTTTAATTACTTGTTTGCATCGTATACAAAAAATATTTTTAGAAGGATCCATTTCTTTGATTAAGTATGTAGGATGGGATTTAATTCTTTGTAATGAAGTTTAAAGAATGGATAATCAATTGTATTTTGGTTATTTAATCTTGGTTTCAAAATTTTGAAACAACTAGAAAAGGATGATTTTTGTTTCAAAATAAATGAATAGCTTGATCATAAGAGTATCATTTGGAGTCTAATACTCTACGTAAAACACTTTTGTTTTAAATATCTCCCATTGTCATGAGCACCATAGTTATGTGTATGTGTTATGGTTAAGCAGTGATATTTCTTTCACCTACAAGGTTTAATTTGCAAGGCTTATCCAAGTTTAGATAAAATATATTTTTTGTTGAGGAAAGGATAAGACTATTAGAAGGTTATAGCAATTAATATATAATTTTATAATATTTTTTAACATGGTAGTCTTCTATGTGATGCAATGTGCTATCAATATTTTATAGTTGTATATTTGTAATAGAATAATGAGTGGCTATTTTGAAGTGTGTTCATTTAAATACAATTTTTATATTTCAAGTTATATATCATTCTTATGCACATGTGCTAAGTTTAACACATATTTTATACTAAAGTAAATTAGTCTTTATGTAATAAAACAACTTCAAGAAATACAATAATAACATTAGACATCCAATAACAATAATAATTCAGTTCCAATTACCAAAAAATAAAATATGCGATAATCATATTCTATAATCAAATCAATATAAATACTTAGCCACTTAGAGAGGGAAAATTATCATAGCCACTTGGAGAGGGAGAAGTCTCATATGCACAACATATGTGACTAAGACTTAAAAATAAAATATGATTCCAATCACCACATGACTCTTCCTATTTATAGAATAAATCAACACTAACCCTAACCCTGATGCTCAAGAACCATCAGTTTCAATAAAGGCCATCAATAAAATCCATGTATATGTGCATCTATTGATGGTTATAAGGAGGGGTTGTGATAATATATTATATTTAACTATTTTCCTATTTTTAAGTTGAGACACACTACATTTATCCACAAAAGTATTGAAATTTACTTTTAATCCTTTCCAAGAAAATATTGCTTTACCCACTAATATGTTTTCAAAAATCTAGAATTTTATACCAAAAGGATGATCTGAGTAGTATCTAGGCTAGAAAGTCAATCCTCTGAAAGTTGAGAAATCCATTATGGAAGAGGATTAGAAATAGCACTGACAACAACATCCTTATGTTTATAAGATGAAATATTAGCCTCTACATTCTCCTTTCCTTTCAAAATAAAATTACACCCCAAGAGCTTGGTCAAATATTTAATCTATTTAGAAAATGAAATATGTTGTTCTAAGATATGCTTAAGGATTCTATGGTTAGTCTTGATGATGAAGTGATACCCTAACAAACAAGGCCTCCATTTCTCTATGGTATGAAAAACTACAAAAATTTTCTTCTCATAAGTAGATCATCTTAGGTTCAAATGCTAATAGGTATCCATTTTGCATCAAAATAGCTTCAGTACCAGTGTTGAAACGATCACACTCAATTAAAAAATATTTGCTAAAGTCAGGAGTGGCCAAACAAGGAGTGGTATGCATAGCATTCTTTAGGTCTTGAAAGGCTTGAGAAGCATCTTTAGAATAAACAAATGATCCTTCTTAGTGAGAGTAGTGAGAGAAGTGATAATATTGCCTTAATTATAGATAAATTTCCTATAGTACCTTGTGTTTCTAAAACATTTAGAGAGATATTTAAGGGATTTGGAAAAGTTCTAGTTTATCATAACTTTTATTTTGTTAGGATATACATTGAATCCTTCTTGAGCTACTATATGTCCAAATGATTCTACCTTGTGGACCCCAAAGGAACATTTGGACCTTATGACAAAGAGTTTTACCCTTTGTAATAGGTGAAAAAATTATCTACATGAACTAGATGATCCTCCTAGGACATGCTATAAATTACCATATTTTTAAAGAAAATCAAGAAAATCTTATGAATAAAAGGATGAAATATAGATTTCATGAGATTTTGGAAAATAGAAGCATTGATGAGACCAAAGGGTATAACTAGAAACTCATAATTACTCTCATGTGTACAAAAAGTAGTCTTAGAAATGTCGTATTCTCTAACCCAAATTTTATAAAATTCAAAATGCAAAATTTTAAAGTATCTAGCACCATGCAATTCATCTAATTAATCACCTATAACAAGGGTAGGAAACTTATATTTTTTAGTGATCTTGTTAAGAAGTAAAAAATTAAGACACACGCACCATGAACTATCCTTACAATGTACCATCATCACTAGAGAGGAGTAAGAACTGATTCTTGGATGGATGATTCCTTGTTCCAACATTTCCTAAAACAACTTCTCAATATTAGGCTTTTGGGACTAGGGATAGTGGTAAGGATGCACATTAGAAGGTTGATTTCTTGGAATAAGGTAGATGGAATGATCATGTGTACACTTAGGAGGAATAGTTATGGGTTCAAAAAATACCTCCTCATAGTAATCCATAATGTTTTACAACTCCAATGGAAGACCTAGAAGAAGCATATCCAAATATTGAACCCCCATGAAATTGACTTGGGTGAAAAATCCACAACCAAATATTTTCAATATATTTTCCATGCAATGGCAACTAACCAACTTGGAGGGAGGGGATTGGATTCATTGGAGATAAATAACCCTTCCATTATCCATCCACTTGACATATAATATTTCTAGATTAATAGTAATATCACCAAGTTGAGATAGACATTGTGCTCCCAAGATGACATCTACACTACCTAGATTCATGATAAAGAGATTGAATATTGAAGTATAATATCCCATTTATATTTTAACCTCATCCATTTGACCCACACATTGAGAGGTATCTCCATTTTCAATTAAGACTTGAAATTTATCCTAATTTGAAGAATTGATATACAAGCCCAAAGAATTTGTTGTCTTACTATTTATAAAGTTATGTGTGCTACCTAAATTAATCAACACATTTATGCAATATCATTTGATGAATCCGTGAACCTTGATAGTATGATGATCTTATAGTCCTATGATATTGCAAGTAGAGATAGCCATGGTATCATCCTCATGTTTTGCTTCATCTACTTCTATTGGTTTATCCTACTATAATGAATTTTTATCTTCTAATATTGTTGCCTCTTCACATTCTATTTTAAAATTAAGGAGGGTGGGAACAACATTTGAAATAGAAGAATCCTTAGGTATGCTCATATTGGAAATAAAGCGGAAGACAAGCAATAATATTTATGATAATAATATACAAGAACAATATTACACATAGATATATCATAAATATTTTCACCATATAACTCTACTGATATTATTCAATATTCTTCAATATTCATAAACCAAATATGATGTACATCTCACATATTTATACATCAATGTATCTCTTCATTTTGAGAGACCTTTTAGTTCTACATATCTTGGTGTTTCACCTTTAGTTGTTAATAATTATATAACTCCAAATACTGTAATATAGTCTATAACCCCCTTGTATAACATTATTTGGTATAAATATCATTACCTCCCATGAATTTGGGAATGCTACATTAGAACTATTCTCTATTTCTAGCTATGGATCTTGCTCTAGATCTATATTTGTCTTTGGTTTTGGTTTTCTAGATCTATATATGCTAGCTTTGGATTATCTAGACTTAAGTAATATCCACTAGGTTCATCACTTTGGATTATCTCTAGCTTTACCTCTAGGTTACTATCATAGTGTCATTACCTTAAGGTCACCTCTAGGTATCTACCTATAGCTTACCTCTAGACTAGGTCATTACCCTTGGGTCACCTCTAGGTCTTTGCCTCTATATCATTTCTTCTAGGTCACATTTTCACCTATGGGTCACCTATAGGTTATCATTACATTTGGATCCTCTATGGGCCATCATTACCTATGGGTTAGCCTCTAGATCAACCATTAGGTCACCACCTCTAAAAATTACCATTGAAATATATCTTTGGAATCTTCTACATCTTCAGAATAATCAACATAATGTTTCACTAAAGGCCTCACTGCAAATGTTCCAAGCACTAATTGGTTCATACTCATTTGTAGGCTCCTATCACCATAGGCTCTTTCAAGTATGGCCCGAGTCATATTCTAATACAAATATTATTTATCTTAAGTTTTCAAATATATTTTCCCATGAGATAACTTATATTCTTCCCATTCAACAAACATGGTATCCTTCTATAGAAACCATTCAACATTTATTTTGTTTGATCTCAAATTTTCACATTCATCCTTCCACAATTCATATGCATTTTTTTGGTCACTTTCTCTTTATGACATAACTCTTTTGAAGTGATTATTACCTCCAAAAATCTCACAAGGATGTGTGTTCCAACATCTAGTTGTCACATGTCCACTTCTATAATGACTACAACAACTCATCCTAGGAACTTTTGCATATGATTCTTTCTTCACAAATTTTGTATTGTTTCTCCTTGTCACAACTTTAGCATCAGAGTTACCTACCACAAACTTGGTCTTGTGGGTGATTTTTGTATACTACTCACCCACCCAACTCTCTTTCTTGTGATAATAAATATCTAAGGTTGCAAACAAATATGATAGAGATGAATGCAACAACAAGAGGATATGTTCTTCAAAGGAGATAAGTAGATAGTTGACAATTGTAGGGAAGTTAGAAGAACCAAGCTAAAGAGTCTAGATTTCTTTAAAAGGGGCCACAACATCATAAAGTCATTATTTATTGCTGCATCACTATCATAAATTTTTTGAGGGCTTTATGCAGGAAGAAGGATATGACATCACACCTTGTTGTTTTGTCATGATCATAATCACTCATAGAGTGGAAGGGTGAAATATTATCATGATATCTATTTGTATTGCAATCATAAGAGTAAAGACAACCAAGGAATATAAGATGTCATGAGATTGTGACTTGTCACAATTTCATGATTACGGGATATACAAAGGCCAAGGCAAAAATAAAAGGAATAACATCACGATAGGTTGTCGCATAACAGTAATCAAGGTTTGATTAAGTCAAAAGTGGAAGAGAATATGTGATATAATAACATGTTGTTGGGTCATGATTTCTAATTCTAGGGAGTCTAATAAGACCGAGGATCATTGCAACATCACGGTAGGATTATGCATCACATTTGCTAATGTCGAAAAGGTCTCGAGGCATGAGATAGACCATGACATTTTGATGTGTTTCTGTGATGGTGTCGTGATAGTTACAAAAGATAGAATATGGAGAGAAAATTAAGTCTGATAGTGTTAATTATAGATCTACAATGAAGGATTTTTTAAAGAATAAATAATGGATCAGATTCAAGTTCATCTCCACTACCTTCTTGGCATGCATGAAGCATTAAATAAACAAATAAGAATCTCACACCATGTTCTTTTTAGGGTTGATGATGCTACACAATATTTATACCAATATAGTCGACTAGCATTATATTGTAACAACTTTGGATAAACTTATTTTTTGTATTTTTTTATAGATAGTGTATTAAGAAATAGGTTTTGAAAGGGGCCCTAAAACCTTTTACAAAAAAAAATAAAATAGACAAGTAAGTAGATCTAAGCCAACAAAAGCAAAGGGTGGACCCGCAAGGGAGGTCCCAGCCTTATAATCAAAGGAGCAGTCAAAAAAGAGGAATGATCCTAGGGGAAATACCCTTACCAAACAACAAGGAACAAAAATGGATGGGGAGGCCCAGGCAAGAAGGCCCCACCATAAACAACAACACCATCATTGGACTTCAATGTTGAAATTCATAAGATTTTCTCCATTATTGAAAAGAAATTTTAGGTACCTATGCAACTCGTCCATCACCTTTGCAACTTGGTTATGAAGCATATAGGCCATATTAGATGAGTCCACAGCCGTAGATAGAGTAACTATTGTGTTGGCAATGTGGTTGAGGATGGAGTTCTAGAGGACACTTGTTGACATAGAATATTTGTGCTTGGGTGTTATCTTCTTAGGGGGTTCACCTCATTGTATTAAATGGAACTCATATTCGTCCACTTATCAAGGTGAGGGGAGGCATAAATGGAAGTAAGACTAGGTCTACACTTCACCTTGGATGAGGGGTGCCTAATAGATTGGTAGTTGAACTCAAATTTGTTAGATGAAGACTCCTCTCTATGGATAGAGCTAGGTATTTTCTTCACAGAAGAGGGGAAGACAAATTTAGGGTCATTGTCATCATTGGGGACCTCATGGATAGGGGTATCATGGCTAGGGAAATTAGTGGGATCAGGATAAGAAGATATACTGAGGCTAACGATGGGATTATAAGGGGTAAGGAAACTAGAGACTATAGCTTGCTTGGTGTAAAATGCGAGAGCATGTTTGTACAAAAATAAGGTGCAAGCCTTGGTGGATGGGGTGAGAGGAATTATGGTTTTTGACATTGGTGATGTACAACTCAATGGACATAGATAGATAGTCAGGAGGATTGATTTTATTGATGTCCCAGAGGTGAATTAGAAAAGCTAAATGGAAGTTGCGAAGGGAAAGGTCAATTTTGTCAATGGTCATATATTGTATAATTGAGATCATAACATGGTCCCAAGGGGTGGGCAAGGAATTTCTATCAATACCTCCATAAAAAATAACCAGATATTTACCTTTATCCACAAACAATTACATCTCCACCACCATGGAGTGCTTGTTGTGCTTGATTACACATCCATTGATCAGGAACCTTGTAACCTTGGCCAAAATTTTGACATCGACCAGGAAATCAAGACCCCTCATAGAGACGTGGCCCCCATTTCATGAGTGGAAAATATCCTCAGAAACCTTATTATCGTTGCTAAAAATATTCTTTAAAAGGGTAAAAAACTATGGCTCCCAAGTATTTTTTCAACAATAGGATCGATTTGAAGGGTTTATGGCTCGAGCAAGGCCATGGTTGCACAGGGATGGGGGTTAAGGAAACTAGAGTGGAGGTTGGGCTATCGATGGTAGATGTGGATCTCACTCGAGCAAAAAATGGGTTTAAAAGAGTGCTCTTCATGCATGTCAAAGAATATAGGAAAATATTTTCCATGGTCCATTGATGGATCAAAAAATTGAAGGTGCTTCGTTTGAGTGCCAACAAGCAATAGATTTTGATTGCATGGGAAATGATCCACAGTAGTAGGAATGACATTAGTGGTGAAGTATACAATAATTTCTTGGAAATTATTAACACTCAAGGAAGCATGAGCGATGAAGCCACAAAAAAGGTCAATGATGGTGTTGATGACCACTTTAGAAGGCACGAGAAAATTTCGTAGAGGATAAGACACATGATGAAGTTTGCAATGGTGATGAAAGGCACTATGGAGGTAGTAGGGAATAGATAGGAAAGGCAAGAGAAAATGTAGGTACTAATGGGACATAGGAGGGATGAGAGGGAAGGGTGATAGAGGAGCACAATAAGGATGGTGAGACACGTGAGGATGGTGGGTTGTGGAGAGGGGTGACATGGAAACAAAATGTAAGGGGTGAGGTGGATGAGAAGGGTAGAGTATGTGGAGGGGACAAGAAGGGGAAGCAGGGGGGACAAGGGGCATATGACAGGGTTGATATTCTTAAAGAGAATATGAAGATGATTGGGAGCCCATTGACCATGGGGGTTGAGTTGACAAAGGTGTTTAGTGGGAGCTAGAAAAATCAAGAGTTGTGGTATTAATAAGGATTTGAGGAAAATCATTGTGCCACATGGTGAGGGGTCATTGGAACAGGCCCAGGTTTGTAATAGAATCAACCACACAATTGGCTTCCATAAAGATGTGCTAAAAAATGGTTTTAAGGTGGAAGTAGAGGAGTCTTATAGCTTTAAAAATAATTTTGATGACCCTTCATTTTGTAACCTTGTTACTACAAATGTAGTTGATGATGTTTAGTGATTCTTCTTTGATAATGAGTTTACATTGGATTTTACTCATGATTGAAAGACTTCAAATAAGGGCTTTGGCCTCAACAAAGTGTTAATTTTGAGTGCCTAATTTTTTTGCAAAGGCTAAAATGATTCTACCATCGTGATCTTTGATAACACCCCCACCTCTAGAAATGTTAGGATTACCTTTGGAAGAGCCATCAAAGTTGATATGTAGCCATCCTTCAGGAGGGGTCCACTTGGCATTAGATTTGTTATTGGCATGGATGGGTGGCCTAAAAATATCCATGGACAGGTTGAGAGATAAAGTAATGGTGGTCTCAATTCTAGTATTGGGAGGTCTTGAGCAGGGACACAACTAAGCATTCTCAATGGTAAAGAAGAGATATCTATTGCCAATAGAGATAGGATATTTGAATAATTTAGAGAAGTCTCTATTATTATGCTCAAGCCAGATCTACCATAAGAAGTGGTGGAGGTAGAGGGACCAAAAGGATTTTATTTTGTTGTTATGAAAGGAGTTGGACCATTGGGTGAAAATATCATCCATAGAGCTCTGATAGACCTAGGAAATGCTAAAGGTGTGAAGGATGAAACTCAAAACAATTTCAAAGAAGACACACTCCAAAAAGATATGGTGAGAGGACTCTAACTAAGATTTGCAGAGGTAGCAATGATTGGGTATCATCATCCCTCTAGATATGAGGTTATAAATAGTCAAGATTTTATTCTAGACCAATAACCAAGAAAATAAATCAATTTTGGAGATAAGATGCTTGCACTAGATAAGCTTGAAATGAAAGGATTAAGCATAGGGGTTTTATTGTAAGATGTAAGCAAACTTAACAGAGAACAAGCCATCATCACATTCTCTCCAAATCGGAAGGTCAAGTGAATCAATAGTGGATATGATGAGAGGATTAATGGTAGATGACAGGAAATTAGTAATGGAGATAATATATCTAGGTATGGAAGCAAGTGGGATGGATTTCCATGAGGATTTACCATGGGTAAATGTGATTAAGTGGGAGACATTGCTGCCAAAGAGGTGGTCAGTAAAGGGTTTGAGAATAGCAAGGGTAGGGTTAGCAATAAGAGGGTGGTCACAAACCTAGGGATCAAACCAGAAATTAATAGCACACCCATTACCAAGTAGCCATATGGTACCTTTTTTGCTAATATCCCTAGCCTTAGTGATGGAGCTCCAGAAGACTGAGCCAAAAAGAGGAATGTCCTCCTTCAAAAAACCATGATTCTTCAAGTATTTCCTCTTGATTATAGAGACCCACTTAGAGTTTTTTTGATGAAAATTTTCCAAGATTGCTTAGTGATGAGAGCTAGATTTATTTTTTGAATTCTTCTAAATAAAAGAACTCTTTGGGATTTGGGGGTGTAGAATTTATCCAAAGAAACCAAATGAAACTTCTTCCTATTATCCAATCCTAACCATAAGAACATCTTTTGGATTTGTTTAATTTTTGTATAGATCACTACAGGAGCTTTAAATACAAACAAAAATTAGAAAATATTGCTTTGAAGTTAGGCATGGAAAAGGGTAGCTTTGACAACTTGGCTTAGGAGGTATCCCTTCCATCCTGCAAGTTTTTTGAGGAGTTTATCAATGACATTGTTCCACATATTTTTAGACGGTATTTTGAAGAAGGGTAGGCCAAGGTAGTATGAGGGGAGTTCTCCGATAGTGCATTTAAGGATTCAAGTAGTATGCTACTAACGAGAAATAGGGGTATTGATGAAGAAATGTTTTCTCTTACTGTAGTTTACCATTTTGCTAGCAGCTTCCCAATAGAGGTTGAGAATTACTTTGATTGCTTTTGATTCAATAATAGATATGAGGGTGGTCAAAATAGTATCATCAACAAACTGTTTATGGATAATAGGTCTCAGAATAGAGGCAAGTTTTATACCTAATATGGATCCAAGAGAGCAAGCATCTTTAAGGTTTCTTCCCAAGGACTCAGCAAGAATAATGAACAGACAAGGTGATAAGGATCACTTTGTCTGATCCCTCTAGCACTCTTGAAGTAGCTATAAACAGACCCATTGACAAGGATAGAAAACCAAGCTAAAGAAATGCAATATTTGATAAGGTCAACCCAATAGGGGTGGAATCCAAACTTGAGTAAGGTCACAAAAATAAAATTCCATGAGACTCTGTCAAAGGCTTTGCTCATGTAAAGCTTGATAAGGAAACCAAATTTTTTACTATGAGATAAAATGTCTAAGTTTGTGGATAGTGATAACCCCATCAGTGATAGATCTACCTTGTATGGTGCTACCTTAAAAAGGATCGATAATGAGAGGGAGGACCTCTTTCATTCTAATGGTCATGGATTTAGTCATGATTTTATATAGCACGTTACACAAACTGATGGGACAAAAATAAAAAATAGACCTACAGTCAGCATGATTGGGGATGAGAGCAAGGAAGATAGAGTTTATGTCCTTGGATATTAATATGGACCTTTGGACATATTGTATGGCATCACAAAAATCCTTCCCAACAATTTACTATAAGTATTAGAAAAAACAAGTGGAAAATCCATCAGGTCTAGGTGCTTTGTTAGGTTGCATAGAGAAAAGAGCAGACTTGATTTTATCATGAGAAAAACCTTAGAGGAAGCGTTGGTTCATCTCAGGGATTATAAGGGCAGGGATGTGGTGCATGAGGGAATCCTAGGACTGACTAGGATTGGAATGTTGAGAAGAGAGAAAAGAGTGAAAGTGGTTAATAGCTTCGAGCCTAATCTCCTGGATTCTAAAAGTGATAGAGCCATCACTTTTAACCAATTCTTTTATTCTATTAGAGTTGTGGTTCCTGAAGGTAGTTGGATGAAATAATTTAGTATTCACACCACCTTCTCTCAAACAAAGGGTTCTAGAATTTTACCTCCAAAAAGTCTCTTCCCTCACAAGAATGTTGTGATAATCATCCAAAATTTTTCTTTCTTCATCCTTGGCTTTGTTGTCCAAACATCCTTGTTGGATTTTGCTTTTGATGTATTGAAGTCTTTATTTGATGAATTGCTTTTTTCAAAAGATATTTCCAAATATGTACCTATTACAGACCTTGAGGTTGAGGTTTATGAACCATAATTTGTTATAAATTTGATAAATAGGAGGTCCTAGAAAGGTTTGGCTCCACTATTCAGCAATGTGCTCTCTAAGGTCTGGATGATGGGTCCACATTACCTCAAACCCGAAAGGGATTTTAAATATTGGAGTTTGGTTGAGACATTTAAATACCAAGGCGTTATGGTCTAATCCAACCTTAGGGAGGGAGTGGAGGGATGCATGCCCAAATAGGTGAACCACTTCCTTGGATAAAAAATATATCCAACCTTAATTGAATGTTCATAGCTTCGGTCCTTTTGTTCCTCTAGGTAAATTTGGATCCCTTGAGGTGGAAATCCATAAGTTCATTAGAATCCCCAAATTCATTTAAATATTCATAGTTCTTAGAGGAGATGATATTTCCTCCACTCCTATATGATGGGTAGAGAGGGGAATTGAAGTCTGACTAGGATACAAGGTTGGTTTGAAAAGATTCTTCTCATATGGATGAGTGTGTTCCAAAGTCCACTCCTTTCCTAGGGTGAGTTGGGGGAATAAATGTTAGATAATACCCAAATGATATTGGATTCCTTGATATAAAATAGAACATTTATGATCCTTTCTAATGATGATAGGAGTCTCCCTTCGACCCTAGTAGGGTTCCAAAAGTATAAAAGTCCTCTAGAAAACCCATGGACTAGACTTGCAATGAACTCACTGTTCTTCCAAATGATTTTAGCTACCTTCTTAGAGTTGTTTTCTTCAAGTAGTTTTTTTAAGGATGAATGGTGGGCTTGATTTATTTCCTCATGGTTACCACAAGTTTTTATTTTGTTGGACCATTGAGGCCTCTCACATTCCATGAGAGGGATTTCATTTTTGGTTCTTGTAGGATGATTTTTTCCCCCTCTACCATGTTTTGAAGGGGGTTTGGTTCTTTTTGCTTTGTACTTGAACTGCTAAGATAAGGATGGTAATAGGGTTGACTATATGTGATTGGCAATGTCATATTCAATCTCTTTTCTCATTTGATCATTAGTTGATGGTCTTCATATTTTTTATCACTTCCAACATCAATAGGGTATTTTTTGAAGCTTCTAGTATGTTTTGGATTGAGAGCATCATGGGGTGAAGACCCAAGGGCTTAGAAGGACTAAGGGAGCTTAAAGGATTAGAAGGATTTGACAAGCTTGAGGGATTAGAGGGGCTAGGGAAGCTCGAGGATTTAGAGAGGATTGGAAAGTGTAGCAACCTAGGAAGCATACACCTAAACTAATAATAATTGAAACATCACATAAAGCATGAAAGATAGATGAATTTTTAAATAACCACAAAATAGGGCTTGCTTTTATTAAATTTTCAATAAATATTGATTACAAATCCATCCCTCTTAGGGATAATCAATGTGATAAAATTATTACAATCATAGAATAATCCCCACACAAGGGTAGGTGTAATTCAAAAAATTCCTAAATGCACACAAACTGCTCCAAGGTATCGATGACCTTCTTCCCCATGATTAGAGGTGTTTGTTGCCTTGCATATAAAAACCATGTTAGTCCTTACATATAATAATCTATAGACACTTAAAACACATCATGTTGAGGAGACTACTTATATGGACACATTCGTAGACCATATGAACCCTCTCGGGTCTCTCCAAGAGAAAGCAGTGGTCCTAACCACTCAAGCAGGGTAGTTATAACCCATCCAAGCCTGAACGCTCTCAAGAGGAGCAGCCAACACACCTAGCCACTGAAGGCTACAACAAAAAAAATTTACTGCTAAAATTGATAGTGGCAAAAATCATATCCAATTTGGCCATGAATACAGGCCTAGATCACACAGTTCGACTGCACCTTTGCATGCATAACGGGTGGATTTTTGTGAGGAACTCCCTGAGATCCTCCTAACAGCCCCTTCCATGCCAATTTGTGATTGATGCTTCTCACTTGGTATGATTAGTCGCATGCAATTTGGACTGAATCTTCTCTAGGAAGCCAAAGTTCCAGTTCTGAGAGTGAAGTCTACATATAGACTCTCCCACGAGAAGCAAAGTATCCGTGAAGTTTCAGAGTTAAGAAATGAAGCCCTATAAAAATGAAGGACCAATATTTAGCACTTTGAGAAGCATTGGAGTACCATTCGATTGAGCTATTCCCATGCATCAATTATCAAATTCACCATTCCCAACCGCTAATCAGTGTAGGAGATACACTTGATGATACTTGAACATCAATTTTAGCAAAGAGGATAGTGCATAAACCCCTGAACCAAAATGAGGAGAGCTTCACATCACAGTCGATGTCTTAGATAGTGGCCCGTAGGCATATCATAGGGCACAAGTGTTATTTTATCTTGATGTTAGCTTAGCTTTATTATTGCTTGATTTATGGCTTGATCATAGTTTAGAGCTAGTTTCATTAATGCTTTTATTTCACATTTCTTAGCTTTCTATGCATCTGTTATTCTATTCATGTTCATATTTCATTATCAGTATCATGAGTATTCAGATCTACTAACAAAGTCCTTGTCGAAAGATGCGACCCATCCTAATGACCATACTTTATTGTTTTCATGAGCATAGGTACATATCATCAGGACCAGATTGAAGTAGTTGGAGCACAAAGATCCCTCCAGGACCAGATCTAGAGAAGGGGGCATTTGTAAGACCCCATATAGTTTTGTGTGTGGGAATAAGAGGCCTACGTAGATGCACCGTTCCCTTGTGGGTAACATATCCGATCGCTACTCTATATTGTGTAAATATTTGTATCAAAATAATGGGTAATCCTAAAAGGGACGAATTTGTAATCGAGGATTTGGGGTATCAATAAATAAAGAATATTTATTTATTTTCTTATTTCTCGTGTTGCATGTGCTTTCAGTATTTTCATCTTGTGCAAGTGGTAGCATACATAATAAATCAATATTACAAGTAGGGTATCTGGGGTGCATGCTTACCAAGGTCTCACAAATGGTGATCACAATGGGACTCCCACCAAGTTTTTATTTTTTAGCCGATTCACTAATGTTTCAGGCATTTTTCTTTGTGCAAGTTTAGCCGCTCAGGTCGACAATGGCCAACAGACCTTAGTCACTGTAGTTATCAATAACCAGATTTAGCCACTCTAGTTGATAATAGCTAGTAGCAAAACAAATATAGAGGATAGCTAGGTCATCATTAGATGAGGAATTGAGGTTGGTACACATCCCTGATTCTCTGTGATTTTCTATCTGCATTTATTTTCTATAAAAAATAAACAAAAACATATTTAAGTAGGGAAAAATGAAGAAGATGTAAAGAAAGTCACATTGCACATTTTTTAGATTTCTTTAGTTTCCTCTAGGTGCCACTAGGAACAATGGGCCTTTGCTTGTAAGGTGTAGACATGAAAAATTGACCCATTTTCCTTAGTTTTCCTCTTAGAAAAGTAAGGTCATATTCAAGAGAATTTTTACCCTATCAAATCATCTCAATTATTCTCAAATTTTATACCATTGGATAGGGCTCAAATAGAGATTTCTAATGGTATAATATATGTCCAATTTTAACATTGTTTGACCCCTCAAACTACCAAAAAATTAAGGACATGTCCTAACTATATTGTACTATGATCAGTAAAATCGTAATACAATTTTGGCATACGATATCATGCGATCGACGTATGATATTGCTGATCATAATATGATCCTGTTCACAAACAAAAAATTCAAAAATAGAAGTTGTTCAAACAGATTTTTGCCTTTGCCTTTGTAACTACACGGGATTTACGAGATCGGATCCGTTTGGTTTCGCCCAGCTTGGAAGAAGTTGCAACAATCCAAAATCCTCCATATTATGGACACTCTCCCCTACCTATGTAATCATACTGTAGACACCAAAATCCAGCCACTTGCAAGTCATCTATACCTTCCTGTTAGCCACGTGTCGGTCATCCACCTTCCCGCCATTATTTGGCCCAATTTCACCTTTTCCCGCCATTATTTGGCCCAATTTCACCTTTCCCGCCATTTTTCATCCCCAAATTTATTTAAATTAATATTTATATATATATTTTAATATTTTAATATTTTAATATATATATTTAAATAATAGTTTAAGTGATTTGATCTGAGCCGTCCATCCTTCATTTAATCTCATCCGTCCATCCATCTTAATCCATTCCACAACCAAGATTTATTCTCTACCCTTGGATCCGCTTTAATCTTAGCCACACGTTCAAAGTGTCGTTAAAACCCTAAAGTGTGCCCTAAGAGTGGATTATAAATCGAGTCACTTTGATGGCTCAAAGGATATATGTCGTTTTTGATCTTCTTCATCGATGTCTTTTGCTACTTCTATCTCCTATGCGCTATCTTTAATTCTAATTCTTCTACGGCTATCTCCTCTCTTTCGCTACCCTTTCGTCGCATCCATTGCCATTTTCGTCGCCGCTTTCGCTGCCATTCCTTCTGTAGCATTCTACAGAATCTCCCATTCCTGTCGTAAGTGCCCACGGGCATTTACCCCTTCACCAAGTGCCCACGGGTGTTCACCAAGTGCCCACAGGCGTTTACCAAGCGCCCACGGGCGTTTACCTTCAGCCACAGACTCAGACCGACATCTGTAATCTAGATCCAGAAGCACGTGGGCATTCGACGAGTGCACCAGGGTGCCTTCTGCAGCCTATTCTGAAAACAACATTACTTCCAGGTGTCGCCTGGTCTAGCTGCGTTAACAGAGAACAGGTATAAATTAGTTTAAAGCAAGTAGCCGTATTTTATGTATTAATCTATTATTGATTTCCTGCATTCCATTTTTATAAGGTTTTAAATTGTTTCTGAGGGCTCACGCAGTGGAGCCCTCTCATTAATTTCTAACTCCTTGATAGTGTTAATGTGTGCAGGTTTTTGATAACAGATCTAGTTTATTGATGACAGCTGATTAAGCTAGAGTGGTCCAAGCAAGGGATACGACAAAGCCCACTCACTCTGTTGGGATTGAATATACGTTCTTCGAAAGTGCCACCATTCATGCCAGCTAGGGTTTCGGAGAACCCTAGCATAACTTGTAATTTTTGTATCACAAAAAGGGTTACAGGCCCAGTTGTATTCAAAAGGAGTTTTTAAACTCCATCGATTAATATAAATCGTTTGTTTTGTGCAACTTTCCTGTATTCCATTATTGTGGTTTTATCTTTTGTTTGGCGTGTATTTTTAATCTACAAATGGCGATCACGGTGGGACCCCCTAGGGTTTCATATTTTTAAATACTTGCTTTACTAATCTGTTCTTGTTTTCTGTTTCATTTTGCAGGTTCCAAAAATCATGAAATTTGCTGTTCCAGCGAACTAGGGTTTCTGAGCTTGCAGAAAACGCAGCAGACGCAGAGGGGCGTTTGGAAGTCCAATACGAAACGTAGAGGTGCATTTCAGCCTGTGCAGACTCCCGTGGGCATTTGAAGTCAGTTTTACAAAAAAAGCGTAGGCTTCCAAGTAAGTGCTGTACTTTTTACGTTTTTGGTTTTTCTGCCATATTTTGTTTCTTTTTCAGATCATTACTTTAAAATGAACAAAAACTAAGTAATCTGGAAAAGAACAGTTATTTTTAAATTACATTTTTCTTTGCATTGCATTATTGATTGTTGCTTGCATTTAAAAAAATAATTTTTTTTTGCATACCTAGCTGCATATTAGAATAGCTACGAATTATTTGTTTTAATTATCTAAGTAGGACTATTGATTGGATGTCAATAGTACTCCTGCCATTGGGTGATTCCAGGCAGAGAAGTGGACGAACCTTCCGGTTGCTCCTTTGATATCTGATATCATTGGTAGGCAGGGGGTTTTAAACGGTGTACTCCACTTCTTCAGAGGAAATGACATGTTTAAAATAGTGATATCTGGATTTCATCACCAGGTATTGCTTGAAGTTTAGTGATGGTGGAATTCATCTCCATCCATTAAACTTCTGCCTTAGACACCATAGGTCACCCCCGAGCAAACTTGCTGGATTTCATCACCAATAAGAATCTCGTTGTCCTTTCTTAGCCATAGTTTTTACCTTTTTTTGTGAATAATTCAAGATTAGATCACATGCAAAACTCATAAACTGGATACTTAAAATTTACTACAGATTAAGATCAAAAAATAATTAATTAACCGCAGGTAAGACACATTGGTTGAAACCTAGGTTGTGATTGTTTTCTGATAATTTCTTTAGTGTAAATTTATCATTCCAGTTTTGTATTCTTATTTTCTGAATTTGTTTAGATTTATTGCTTCATGGTTTTAACAAGGAATCAATCTAAAATGTTAAATCTAAATAATCAAATGGGTAATTCACAAAACATCCCCACTACCAACATAGCCACTTATCCTAGTGAATTTTAGGCAGGTTCGCCTGCAGGTCTTTCACGTCCTTCTACTATCTATCACATGGCCATGCCCATGGAGGAAGACAATTCCTGTCATATTACCCACATTGATATGGCCCAAGTGCAAACTCACTTAAGAGATGGCATTGGTTATGTCCTTGAGCCAATCCAAGATTCCCCTATGCAAGATTCTATTTTTCAGCAGGATATTGCATCAACCATACCCGTTGGTTTCACTCAGGTCTACACTAACCCTTTTTTTGAGGCTAATGTGGTATCTGTTTAGCCGGCTTCATCTCCAACATCTTCCCGGATGCTCAATTGTCCTCCTTTGGAGACAAATGTAGTGTCTTCCCGACCACTTTCTCCCCCATGTACCCAGGTGTACACCAATTCTCTTTATGAAGTTGGTGGAAATTCTTCTAGCCATAACCAATTTCAACCCGCTTCTTCCCAAACCATTTATGGTTTCACCCTACCTGGGACACAGTCCACTGTTCCTTCCCAGGTATCGCCTACTTCAACCACCTTCATTGCTCCTGCTGTGCAGTCCCCTGTGACTACCATGGCAACCTGCCCTCCCAACTTCATCGCCCCTGCTGTGCAGTCTTTTGTGACTACCATGGCAGCCTGCCCTCCACCTTCATGCAATCATCCCACCTCCCTTGGGTTAGAGATTAATAAGGTTAAGGAGTATCTCGACAAATTGATTTTGCAACAATAGCAACAAAATGTTCAACCACCTGTCGTAGTAAATCCTACACCTCAACCAATTTCTACCCAGCCAACTTTTATTAGCTCAGGCCCCACCTAGGTACCCCAATCTTCGGTGGTGTCCATCCCTACCCCACCTTTCTCCCAACCCAGTCCAATTCATCATCTACCCCAATCACCTTCTTTCCGGTATCATCCATACCAACAACATGTCCATTCTACATCGCCTAATTCAGGCAATTTCATCCCATCCCATCAATTTTCCAATCCTCCATTGCATAATCATAATCATCAAACGAGTCAGAATTTTAATGAAGATTATCGACTCCATGCTATGCAACAACAGATTGACAACCTTATGCTTAACACGCCTGGCTCATTTAGTCAGAAACCTACGCTAAGGTCATTGATCAATCAACCAATTCATCCTTCGGTACCTTCACCACCATATCCAACTGATTTCACATTACCAAAGTTTGACAAATTTCGAGGAACTGAGGATCCTCATGAACATGTGAGCTCATTCATGCATGCTTGCTTTAGAATCCAAAATAATGACGCTCTTATGCTTAGAAATTTTCCTTAGACATTAGGAGGAGATGTTGTACAGTGGTATAATCATTTAGCTCACCATAGCATTTATGCTTACGAGCAATTGATTAATCTGTTTTTAGAACGATTCTCCCTGAATGTTCAAAAGAGAGTCTCATTGTCTGACTTATACAAGCTCAAGCAACATGAAGATGAGACTGTTTATGACTTTGGAAACCATTTGAGGGCTATCATTAATAAACTGCCATTCTCCCTACCAATGGAGGAGTTAACCAAAGTGTTCACCCAGAGTTGTCTAAAACCTATCTCTTGGTTACTCCAATTACAACAATACAGGACTTTTGAAGAGGCTTTGGCCCAAGCAAGTATCATAGAAGACATTAAAGTTCAAGAGGGTGTTTTAAAACCCCGTAGAAAAGAATGGAAACAAAAGGGCCAACAACGAAATAATAATTATGGCCAAAAAAAACAAGCACAGGCTAGTACAGCCTCAAATGTTAACCAAGTTAATCAAGTGGTCGTGAGCCAGCCCGTAATGGCTCAACAACAACAAGTAATGCAAAGTCAACCGCAACCAATTGCTTATCATGCGGTACTTGCCCCTACTCAACCAGCTCCCAATATTGGGCCAACCATGGAAACTCGACCTTGGCAAAACAATCGTCCCAAGCGACAATTCACACCTTTAGATGAACCATATGCGATCATATTCAACAAGTTATATAGCACAAATCAATTAACGTTACCTGAGTTTAAACATTTAGACCCATCTATAAGGGGGAAGTATTACAAAGAGTACCTATTTTGTCCTTATCATAGGCAAAATGGGCACGATATCAATAATTGTACAGCTTTCAAACATGTGATCCAAGATCTTATTGAGATTGGAGCCATTAAATTGGATAGCCCCTTAGCCCAACAAAATCAAAATCTTGGTATATTTCAAACACCCCTTCCACATCGGGAGGAAGCTCCAACAACTTCAGGGGGAGTAACTCAGGTAACTCCTCCTAATCAAGTCAACCATGTACAACAATACCAAGGTTTTGTGGGTACTATTAACGTAGTAACCCGAGGTCAAAGGGTGAACCAACAAAATCAAGCTGAACCACAGCCACTTGTACAAACCCCCAGTCCACCTCAGGTAACAGTGACCCAACGACGTGCTAGTACTTCTCAACAATCGCTAAATCATTCTACTCAATGCCAACGACCCATCATGTCATTGAGTAGCCAATTAACTACCAGTTTAAAAATGGCTTCTGCCAAGTTATCGATCTATGACCTCATTCAACAATCTCCCCCGCATAGAGAGGCATTAATGGAAATTTTAAAGTCAATAGAGCTTCAAAATCAAGATACTAATGCCTTCAACAACTTTGTGGGAAGTATTCAAACATGCATGGAGCCCTCCATCACTTTCTATGATTTTGAAATCAAACCTATGTCAATAGAAAGTATAGATCCTCCACTACATATCATGGCCAAGATCGATAACAAGCCATTCAAGAGAGTCTTAATTGACACCAGTTCCTCAATCAATATCATTACATCGGCGTTGGGTCATCTAAAGCTGTCGCCATCCCTTATCACAAAGTCGAATTTTACTCTTAAAGCATTCAATGATGCTTTATCTTCCACGGTTAGCACGATTATCTTGCCCATTGAGGTAGGGGCCCGAACTTTGCATACCTTGTTTCACATCTTGGAAGGGACCATGGCATACAATGTATTGCTTGGACGGCCTTGGCTTAGGGAGATGAGATGTGTCCCTTCTATACCGCATCAATGTCTGAAGTATGTATATGAGGGACGGAGTTCATTGTGTACCTTCTGACACAGAACCCTTCAAACATTGCAACTATGTCTCAAATCCTTATGAGATTGTGTTGCCATCCACTCATCTTTTCTTGACCCCATCTATTTCTTCTATACCATATTTTTCTAAAGCTCCCATTCCTGAGGAGCCACCCATTATATCGCAACCATTTTCCTCTTTCGCTATTCCATCTCATTCACCACTTTCTTCATCTACTAATCTTCCTTGTTCTTCATCAGTGACCACATGCACATGTGGCCATGACCAATCATCTCTTTCCACGTCATTACCCCCTTCTTCTACACCTTATTCAACATCACCTATTATTCCTCCGTCTTCCCAACCATCAACAGCTGATGTTTCACAAGTCAGTGAAGCATCAACCCAACCAAATCCTTCCAATTCTTCTATCCCACATTCTTCTATTCCATCATCAAGTCCATCTCCCTCCCAATTCAAGGTCCATCTCACTGATGCAGGTATTGGTGAGTATGCCATTCAAGATGTCCACATCACACCGTTCAATGTGCAAATAGTTAAAGATTTTGGTCGTCCACATGACCAACATTTATCCATTGGATTGGTTTATAACATGGGTTCTATGCCAAATTCCATTAATTTTGTATATGGGGGAATAGAGTCATCTTCTAGTCCTACCACCATACCAGAACCCAAGCATCCAGTCCCTGCCAATATTGAAAGGATGGAGGGTTTTCCCTCTCGCTATTTCCATAGACATAATTGGCAGCAATTTGGCCTAGGTCGATATGAGCAAGGGGTAACTGAACGCATCGATATGCCATATCAGAGACCCACTGAGCATTTTTGTCTGGGCTACCAACCACTTCCATCCCTTTCTTCTTTTGAACGAGCTTTTCAAAGCATTAATCTTAATTTAGAAGAAGAAATCCTCCACCTTGACGAATCTGAAGATGAAGTCTATGAAGAATTTGACGTCATGTCAAATGCTGATGAATCTGAAGAAGAGTCGGCGCCCATTGTTCTCCTCACTAAACAAGACGAGTTTTATCTCCAATTGTTCCCTCTCCAAGAGGCCATATTTCGCTTGCTTATTCCACAAGAACAAGGTGAACCACCCCCTCCGCCACATCCATAAGCCATAAGCCATAATCCAAACCTGTATTATATGTATATACTAAAATAGTGGTTTTCACCACTACCAAAAACAAAAAAAAAATCAAAAAATTCCAAAAAAAAAAAAAAAAAATCAAAACATATAAAAATACTTTATTGCTTTATGTATGTGTGTAATAGTGGTTTTCACCACTACAAAAAAAAAAAAAAACTCAAAATACAAATAAAAAAAAAAAAAAAACTGAAAAACAATGTTGTTTTGCACTTCAGGTCTTCCGAGGTCTTCACCGGTTTTCCCTTCCATTCCACCTATTATTTTCTTCCGTAAGTCAACAATGAATTTCGAAGACTTATTCACCCCGCTCCATAATCCATATGATCCGGATAAGCCAATCCTGATCAACCCAAGCCTGATTGGCATGGATCGGATTTCATTCCCTCCATCTATTTCAGAGTTCATCCTTTCCAAGGAATTGTTAAGGGCTTCTGCCAACTACATTCCTCCTTCACCTTCACATTCACCTTCATCTTCTAAGCCAGAGGTCTTCCGAGGTAGACATAGATGAGAGCAAGGCACGGGAGCTTGATGACATTTTAGATGACATAAATCTGATTCCTACTCCCCATCGACTTGAGGAAGGTTCCCACATGTCTATTGAAGAAACTATCGATGTAGACCTTAGTACAGACCAAGATAATACCCAAATTGTAAAACTGGCTAAAAGTCTATCATCAGAGGAACAAGAGCAAATGATTGCTCTACTCAAGCGAAAGAAGGAGATATTTGCATGGTCTTACAAAGACATGCCAGGCCTAAACCCTAATTTGGTTGTCCATAACCTCACCTTACAAAAAGATGCTAAACCTGTCAAACATAAACTTAGGAAAATACATCCTACCGTGGCTCTCATAGTTAAATCGGAGATTCAGAAACTTTTGGATGTTAAATTTATCGTCCCGATTGATTATCCTGAGTGGCTTTCTAACATGGTACCCGTTCGCAAGCCTAACGGGGGGATACGTGTTTGCACCAATTTTTGAGATCTAAATAAAGCGTGTCCTAAGGATGACTTTCCTCTTCCAAACATTGATATTCTTTTCGATACCTATGCTGGTCATGAAATGCTTTCGTTCATGGATGGATTTTCAGGATACAACCAGATTCGAATAAACCCTGAAGATCAACACAAAATAGCATTTACCACACCTTGGGGAACTTTTTGTTACAGGGTGATGCCCTTTGGCCTTAAGAACGCAGGTGCAACCTATCAACGAGCCATGACTTATATTTTCCACGATTATATGCATAAGATTATCGAAGACTATGTGGATGATTTATTGGCAAAATCTAAAACTCGACAAGAGCATTTTGATGTATTGGAAAAAGTTTTTGATAGGCTTCTAGAGCATAAAGTAAAGTTAAACCCTAAGAAATGTGTCTTTGGTGTTACCTCAGGCAAACTCCTAGGTTTTATTATCTATAAACGAGGTATTGAGGTGGACCCAAACAAGGTCAAAGCCATTATGGAAATGTGTCCCCCAACTAATTTGAAGGAGTTGCGTAGTTTACAAGGAAAGATTAATTCAATCCATCGCTTTATTGCACAAATTTCTGATAAATGTAGGCCATTTTGCCACCTACTACAAAAGGGGGTACAATTTTCATGGACAGATGAATGTCAGAAATCCTTTGATGACATCAAGCAGTACTTAGCATCTCCGCCAGTCTTAGCTCCACCTCGTCCAGGGGTCCCTTTCAACCTTTATATCTCAGCAACGAACTTTGCCTTAGGGACAATGCTTGCACAAAAGAATGAACAAAATCGTGAGCAAGCTATCTATTATATTAGTCGAACATTGGTAAGCTATGAAACCCGATATGCTTATGTGGAAAAGTTGTGCTTAGCAGTGGTTTTTCCACTAAGAAACTTCGTCATTATATGCTTAGCCATACAACATATGTCATAGCTAGAGAAAACCCTTTGCGTTATATGATGTCTCGCACTTATAATAACACTCGTACCGCTAAATGGATAATGTTGCTTACCAAATTCGATCTTGAATTCATTAGCCAAAAATCCGTTAAAGGTCAAGTTATAGCCGATCAACTTGCGGAAGCTCCGCTACCTAGTGATCATCCTTTGATTATTGAGCTCCCAGATGATTCGGTATTTGCTATCACTGAACAAGAAGAGGACATCATTCCGGAGGAAGATGTTGACATCACGTTATTCTTTGATGGCTCTAAGTGCATGAAAGGTCAGGGTGCTGGAGTTGTGTTTCATACACCTCAAGGGATTCCCATCCCTTTATCATTCAAACTAGACTTCCAATGCACCAATAATACATCAGAGTATGAAGCCTTAATTTTAGGTCTTCAATCAGCCATAGCTATGAGCATTAAGCGTATTCAGATATTTGGGGATTCTCAACTCATGGTTAAACAAATTATAGGAGAATACCAAGCCAAAGAACCTACCATTAAGCTTTATCATGATGTAGCAATGAAGTTGCTCTCTAAGTTTGATTGGTATGAGATCACTAGTTTGCCTCGTTTGACTAATAGATTTGCGGATGCCATGGCCTCTCTTGGATCATTGATTCCAAAGGACTCCCTTGGAGAGGTACAGCCCCTAATCATTTCCACAATCTCTAAGTCTGCAATTGTCCGTGCTGAGTCTAAAGATGAAAAAGATGTTTGCTTTATCCATTCGGATCCATATGAGCCTTGGTCTAGTGAGATAGTAGCCTTCCTCAAGTTTGGAACACTTCCACCTGATTTATCTCGAACTTCCCGCCACTGTTTTAAGCAAAATGTAGCTCGTTTTGTTCTTTTGGGGGATGTGTTGTATAAACGTGGATATGATGGAGTACTCCTCCGCTGTCTAGAAGCAGTTGAAACACATAGAGCTATTGTAGAAGCCCATGATGGTACTTGTGGTGGTCATTTTAGTGGAATGGCCATTGCGAAGCGTATTTTACGTATGGGGTATTATTGGCCCCCTATGGAACAAGATTGTTGCAAGTATGTTAAACAATGTAAAAAGTTTCAAGAACACGCTAATTTAATCCATATACCATCACAAGATTTACAGCCCATCCAAAGCCTTTGGCCCTTCTCACAATGGGGTCTCGATTTAATTGGCAAGATTTCACCTGCCTCTTCGAGACAGCATACTTTCATCATTACGACCCACTGAATACTTCACAAAGTGGGTTGAAGCTATTCCTCTAATCAGTACGACAGGTCCTAGAATTGTGGAGTTTATACTTCACCATATCATTTGTCATTTTGGTATTCCCTCTAAAATCATTTTTGATAACGGGTATTTTAAGAATAAGGATGTTCGAGCTCTTTGTGAAAAGTATAATATCCAACATAGTTTCTCAACTCCTTACTACCCACAAGCCAATGGACAAGCTGAAGCTTCAAATAAGACCATAATTGCTATTCTTAAGAAACTTGTTAAAGAAAATCATAAATATTGGCATACACAAATCCCCTTGGCATTATGGGCTTACAAAACAAGCATCAGAACTCCCATTGGGGCAACGCCATTTTCTTTGGTCTATGGAGCTGAAGCAATCATGCCTCTTGAGCTCGAGATCCCTTCCTTGCGAATTTCTTTGTAGGAATTTATCGATGATGATACTTCTAGACAAGCACGTCTTGATCAACTCACACTCATAGATGAAAAATGAATCAATGCTTTAGAGCATTTGCGAGTTTATCAAGACCGATTGAAACGTGCTTACAATGCCAAAGTTCATTTAAGAGAATTCAAGTAGGGGATCTTGTCCTTAAAGAGAATCAACAAAACACCAATGCATTGCCGCATCTTCGAGATAAATTCGCGGCTAATTGGTTAGGTCCATATATGGTCACTGAAAGAGTGGGTAATGGAACTTATAGACTTTCTAGTTTAGAGGGAGAGGAAGAACCCGAACCACTTAATGTTATACACTTGAGAGCATTCTACGCATAGTTTGAATTTTATATGTACATATATACATGGCTTGTACAACAAAAAATAAAATAAAATAAAATAAAATAAAAAGAATTTGCATTTCATTGTTAGTTGCATACATCTCATTCAAAAACATTGCATTTCATGTGCATACATCTCATTGAAAACCATAACATCTCATTTTCAGCCATAGTTGCATATCATGTTAGAGACCATTCTATCTTTTGGATATAAAATTTGGTCAAGCAAAAGTCATGTTGCCTTAATCAGGGGCACCTTTATAAAATCCATCAAACCGAATTGTCATTCGTACACCCATTTTCTATTTGCACATATTTATATTGCCAAAATGTTTTCAGTCACTCAGCCATTTCTAGTGTTTTAAGCAAACTTCGAAATGCATGTCAAATTTCTCTAGGGCCATATCACAAATTACACAAAATCAAATCTTGAGTATTGGTAAATGATTTCAAAAGTGGTCTTGAACCTATCACATTTTCACATCTTAAAAACATCTTGTGTCAAAGAGAGATAACACCATCCTTGGGTTGTGCCTTGAAGTGAACAGGGTAATCCTCATTTGTCCTATCATGCAAACATAGTCCATAAACAATGGTTCTTACCACTATCACAAGCAAATAACAAAATATAAATATAAACAGAGTAGTAAGGATAGGGTAAAATTCTCATCATACTTCGGTTGAGAATCCGATTCCCCAAAGCTCTAAGGAAATGAACATTTTTTCACACACCACTGATCCCAAATAAGTTGTAAGGATCATACTACTTGTCTAGTCATACGGATAGGTAGTCATCCACAATGCTTACAAAGGTCAAAAACAACATGGACTATGGAGTTAACCTTCACCGGGGCTATAGACGCTTGACTGGCAGTGGAGTATACTCATTTTCATGGCGACATGTCTCTCCTCAAAGAGAGACCTCTGAATGCTCATACGGACAAACTAGCTTCGAGGTCTTATCCATAACAGGGTTACTTAATTTATGCAAGATGAGGTTAATAAACACACTTGCACACACACAGGTTTTTGATTGCCTAGAGTCACTACCATGCTTCTGATTTGGTTAATGAACTCACATGCACACACATTTGGTCCTAGTTCAATTAGGCAGTATTAGTAAGTTTGTTTGATACCACTAGCATGTTTTAGTCTTTGTAAAATAGTATTCCTCCATATCTTCTTCCATATTCATGTCATTCCATATGTCATCCATGCACAAGCCACCAAGTTCGATGCCCCTGATTAAACAATTATGATAACAGTTGGCTAAATCTAACTATCTAAAAGTATGAGTGTTTCTTAGTGCATATTTCATTTACTTAGTCTCGCATTAATCATCTATAAGTTTGCATTCCATTCCATCACATATGCATCAAAAACATTAAAACATATAAAAACATGCATCACAAAAACATAGGCATTCATACAAAAGAAAGTAAAACACTAAAAATAAAAGCCATGTATATATATGTATAAAGATCAAAACATACAGTGAATGCCAAAAGGCACCAAGGCTCATAAAGAGTGCATCTAAGCACTAAGCTAACCATAAAAAGAGGACCCCTGTGACCTAGTAGGAGCCCTAGACCTAGTGGTGTGCCTAGACTCACTACGCCTAGAGACAGAGGAGGATGGAGGATCAGGCAACACAATGTGATGCCTAAACAATGTGTCCTCCAGAGCCTCAATATAACGAGTCCTAGATCTAATTCTAGATATGTCTATCCCGTGTCGTCGCTCTCGCTTCGCTAGCTTTGCCTGGAGTCTCGTCACCCTGTCATCTTGGGGCACCCTAGTCACTCCATCCAAGTCCGCCTACATCTGGGCCATCCTCCCCTCCTGAACAGCTATCAGGGCATCCCGCTCTGCAACCTGTTGCTCCAGCCGAGCTATCCTATCATCTCGGACCGCTAGCATAGCATCACAACAATAATGGAATACAACGCCAAACAAAATATAAAACCACAATAACGGAGTACATAATAGTTGCACAAAACAAACGATTTATATTAATCGATGGAGTTTAAAAACTCCTTTTGAATACAACTGGGCCTGTAACCCTTTTTGTGATACAAAAATTACAAGTTATGCTAGGGTTCTCCGAAACCCTAGCTGGCACGAATGGTGGCACTTCCGAAGAACGTATCTTCAATCCCAACAGAGTGAGTGGGCTTTGTCGTATCCCTTGCTTGGACCACTCCAGCTTAATCAGCTGCCATCAATAAACCGGATCTGATATCAAAAACCTGCACACATTAACACTATCAAGGAGTTAGAAATTAATGAGAGGGCTCCACTGCGTGAGCCCTCAGAAACAATCTAAAACCCTATAAAAATGGAATGCAAGAAATCAATAACAGATTAATACCTAAAATACGACTACTTGCTTTAAACTAATTTATACCTATTCTCTATTAACGCAGCTAGACCAGGCGACACCTGGAAGTAATGTTGTTGTCAAAATGGGCTGCGAAAGGCGCCCTGGTGCACTCGCCGAACGCTTGCGTGCTTCTGGATCTGGATTACAGACACCGGTCTGAGTCTGTGGCTATAGGTAAATGCCCGCGAGCACTTGTTAAACGCTCGTGGGCACTTGGTAAACGCCCGTGGGCACTTGGTGAAGGGGTAAACGCCCGTGGGCACTTGCGACAGGAATGGGAGATTCTGCAGAATGCTGCAGAAGGAATGGCAACAAAGCGGCGACGAAAACGACGATGGATGCGGCGAAAGGGTAGCAGAAGAGAGGAGATAGCCGTAGAAGAATTAGAATCAGAGATAACGCATAGGAGATAGAAGTAGCAAAAGACATAGGCGAAGAAGATAGGTAAAGACATATAGGCTTTGAGCCATCAAAGTGACTCGATTTATAATCCACTCTTAGGGCACACTTTAGGGTTTTAACGACACTTTGAACGTGTGGCTAAGATTAAAGCGGATCCAAGGGTAGAGAATAAATCTTGGTTGTGGAATGGATTAAGATGGATGGACGGATGAGATTAAATGAAGGATGGACGGCTCAGATCAAATCACTTAAACTATTATTTAAATATATATATTAAAATATTAAAATATATATATAAATATTAATTTAAATAAATTTGGGGATGAAAAATGGCGGGAAAGGTGAAATTGGGCCAAATAATGGCGGGAAAAGGTGAAATTGGGCCAAATAATGGCGGGAAAAGGTGAAATTGGGCCAAATAATGGCGGGAAGGTGGATGACCGACACGTGGCTAACAGGAAGGTATAGATGACTTGCAAGTGGCTAGATTTTGGTGTCTACACATACCATCCCCTCTACAATTCTCCTGGCTCCATTGCACTTTAGAAAACTTAGTCCAATTTTGTATCTAGCTCTAGTTATTTCAATTTTTGCTTGCACTATCAAAGAATGATGTTGTAGATCAGAAGCTATAGTATTGTGATCATAGTATGAACTTGCAGGTTCAGATCTTGCTCAAAAGGCTATAATATTACATGCAGCTTGCTTGGGGGAAACCCCGAGCCTTGGTTCACAATTTATTTGAATTTTGTCATTAAATATGTATTTCATTTAACATATTTATCACATAGGAGATTCAATTTAATCATCTGCATCCCTGGAGTTCACCCAATTGCATGTAATTGCATCTTTTAAGTAATTCATATTCATTCATATGTCAAATTATTATCGCCACTACTGTCCATAGTATTTATTAGATCTAGAACATACTTGTTAAACATTATTTTAAGTATAGCATTATAGATCAATTTGTTCTCTATCCTTAACTCATTCATTTGCTATCTTCTATCAAAATCGGATCATTCTGTCTTTGTTTAGGTTATGATCTTGCAGAATCATAATACGATCTTGCAGTATCGTAATACGATATCACCTATTTTTGTACGATCTGGAATGCATACAAAAAACATAAACTTCATCAGACATCCATATTAAGGTAAAGTTTTTAATCACTTTAAGCATTGTGTTGTCTTCTTGCATTTTGTTCTTTGTTATTTGTTGCTTGCATTTAAGTTAAAAAGTGCATATAGATTAAGTTAGCTGCATATTGGCCAAAATTAGGCTTGTATGATATTGGATTAAAAAGAACACATCTAAACAAATTCATAAGCCTAGGCATGGAAACTACCACAAAACATTTCCTGGTGAACCCAAAACCCATTCGTCAAAAAATCACCATATAGAAAGTACAACTAAGTACTTCTCTTCGAGGTGTAGACCATCCATTCTCCCGTTCCCCTCTAAGGCATGGATCCATATGCCTTGAGGAAAGGAGTGCAAGAATTTTTGGCCTACATTCTTTGGTGAACCCAACGTGAATAACATAGGCATATTTCTGATTCAAAAACATCAAAAACATAATATATATACAATAAAAATAACAACAAAATCATCATTTCAAATTTGTATGTTTTAGATTCAATTCTAAATGGTAGATACCAAATATTACTTTTAGAAGTACTAAAGAAACCATGAGTCTTAACTCAAATCAATATGATCCCATCAGTAATGTTGGGAAAATTCAGCCAAATGCCTTTGTTGATTATGACCAACCTCATCCATATTCAACATCACCTTTATCACACTTTTCTCCTTTTTCATCCTTACCACAAAAAACAATCCCTTTTCCAATCCTCTTTATAACGATATTATCTTTTCTCAGACATATCCATATTATGCCTATCGATCCACATACAATATGACTTAATCATGGAGCATGCACCTAACTACTGTATTGATCTATACCATCATGAAAGCACAAATATTGACACAAGTACATAAATTGAACAAAAAAGTAAGGTTTCTTGTATTAATATTTGAATGAGCTTTGATTACAAAAATGCCCTCTTAGGGTCACTTGAAATATGATACTGATATTACAATTGCCAATGCCCTCAATAGGGTAGGCACACTTATAGTGCTCTATTGATTAGTCACAACTACCTTGGAGTGGATTTGACCCCCTTCTTTGTGATGTGGAAGGATTATGACATAAGCTCCTCTTGCACCTATCTCCTTGTGAACAAGAAACAACAACACATGATTAAAAATATTGATAGCCTCTCGTGATGAGGCCCTTTAAGGAGATATGTTTGCAAATGCCATTAAACTAGTAAAATAAGAAATCATAAAGAAAGACTTTAAACTATTCTAATTAGATCAAGAATTATACTATAACATGACGGACATGAATAAGCAAATGATGCATGGATCAAATATCAAGTTAGGAGCAATAAAGTGCATAAAATATCCAATATAATCCTACTTAATACAATGCATGAAATAACTAATTCCTATGGTCAAAGTTTCTCTAAAGTGCAATTAAACCTATAAAAAGACTAATATAACTAATCTATGTGGTCAAAAGCAAAGAAAGTAAGGTGATCAGTCACCTATTGCAAACCATAGCTATGGTGGGCGGTCTGCACTATGAACCACGACTGACAGCCATGGTTTGACCTTTGATAGGTTTACCCTTAGAATTAGGGGCAGTGGGCTTGACCTCCTTGTCCAAATTGATGTTCAAAGGTCGCCTTTGTTGTCCTATGACATATTTTGCAATAAAATCGCTATGACGGGCCTTTGTTTGCTCAAATTTATGCTTCTTGAATCTCCTAGGCACCTAGGGCATCCATGGCTAATTGAGGTGAATAGAAAAGGGGCTCTCAAATGCACAGATTTAGTATGCAATTTGATAGGGCTTCGTTGCTCTCTTGATCAATTAAATATCTATCTCTTCACCCCATTTGGAGGGGGTATTTATAGCATGTCCCTAGGGATAGGGGTAGGTTCATGGAGAAGCCAAGACCAAGAAGGTTGGTTAGGATAGTTGGGATGGAAGCCTCTAGAATATTTTGTCCTTCAACTGCCTGATTCTAGATATTTTGGCCGTTCCAACCAAATTGGCTTGTATGGAAGGCCTAACTTAACTTCAGTTAAGACCGCAGGTCATAGTTGCGGTCCAGACTGTAGACCGTAGGTATCAACCATGGTTTAGAATGAAGACCGCATATCTTGGCATGATTCAACCTGATTAGGCCAAAATGCCTAAATTGAGTGGTTAGAACCACCGATCTATCTTGGAGTCTATCCAAGATCCTCCATATGGTTTTGTAACATATCTATATGAGTAGTCACCCTCGACATGACATATTTTAGGTGTCTCCAGATGCCCCTTTTGAGATTCATTATGAGATCGAACAATGCTGAACAAAAATATACATCCTAAAACGATGTTGAAGGTTCTATGATGATCATTAGTCTAATCAACATTAGATGCCCCAGGTCCATCAAAAGGATTCGCATCCTAGAATCATTGCTTCCAACTTGGAAAGGCTTACATTTTAAAAGTCTACACTCGCCATCAAACGTTCGGGTAGCTTTGGTGCTACAATAAGAGTTAGGCCTATATAACCGAAGGATGAGAGTTACAAAAAAAAAATTCATATTTGCTATTTTCCCCAAGCAAAGGGGGAAGCTTATGATAGCTTTTAGCAATGATTCGCAAGAATGAATGTAATTTTGACAAGATCAAGGGATCTACGATCTCTAGGATCTTCTATTGACTTTTATTATGACATGAAATTATGATTACCCCCTCAAGCGATGAGTCGATGAGGATAATGACAATGTATGAAGAGACAAAATTGCTTGACCATAATGAATGATCCTGAACAACTTTAGATTCGATCCTTTTAATGCCTTGGCTAGACCTAGTTTAGCTTATTATTGCAACTCTTAGTAGTATTTGCACATCTCTATCTCGTGGAGCAGTCAAGCTATGATAGCCATCTTAGGAAATCAAAATAATACAAATGCAATTAGACTTGTGTTGAATCATATTGTCGATGATTTGCTGAAATATGTCATAAAAGAAATTATAATTTTACCCCAAATGTCCTTATGGTGATTTAATCATCTTGTCGTATTGCATGGATCGCAAGTCACTGCAACCACCAATTTTATAGGATAAATCACTGAATACGAGGCGTATTTGGTTTTTCATTATTTGATTTTTTTTGTTTAATTTTGCATTTATTTGTTTGATCTTGGTGCTTTTAATATCACCAAATTTGCAATTTTGATTATTGATTTTGAATTTTTATCTAATGGGAGTCATTAATTTATCTTTTTAGACCTTCCCACGGTGGGTTTTGAGTGCATTTATTGCTAGATGTGGACCGCAGGTACGACATGCGGTTTAGTATTTCAATTTTTTTAAACCGTGGGTCAGACCTGTGGGTGAGAAACCCTAGTTTCAGAACCGCAGGTGTCAGATGTGGTCCTCGGAGACTAGGAGGACCTATAAAATATTTTCCCATTTGAAATTTTTCATTATTTTCTTGCAACTACTAGCAATTTGAGAGCTTTGAGAGAGAAAATTCCTTGATCTGGAACGTTGCCAAACTCTATCGTAATTACACTCATCTACCTCGATGGCGGATCTTGATCAGCTAACTACTAGCCAAGGCCGGGGTGTGGGTAAGGTAACTCAAAATTGAGACCTCGCACTCAATACTAGTAAAATGAACCACACTAAGAAATATGGAAAATTAACCTCACTAAACTACTGGTAATGAACTCCACTAGTCTAGGTTAGCTTAGTTTTTATTTTTTTTGCTTTTAGTGGATTAGGAGGGTACCCAAAATGGGTGCCTCTCCTAAACTATAGCTGGTAGCCATAGTTACCAATTGGAAATTTGGGGACTACATGTTTCATATGCAGTTAGGATTCAAAATTCTAATGATCATATTTTACCACCTTTAGACCGCAGGGTTGACCCATGGTTTGTAAACCTTAGAAATTTTTGCAAAATTTTTCAATTTTTTTTTTTTTTTTTTGTCATTTAATTAGGCATAATGTTATCTCATTAAGCTCTAGGTTGTCTAATTAAAATTTTTAATATTCTTTAGCTCTGCTTAGCCAGATTTAGCTTCCATTATGTTTTTTGTTTTTAGAAGTTAACTTCTAGAGCATGGGAGCCTGACCTTATGAAGACTCTTCATGAGGCTTTATCTGATGATGATCGAGCTTGGTTCCGAGCTTTCGGGTTCGGTTACATCATGGATCTACCCACAATTAGGGTAGATCAAGCCTATCTTACTACATTGGCCCAATGATGGAATGCATGAACCAACACATTCCACCTTCTTCCTAGTGAGATGACTATCACTCTAGAGGATGTCTATAAGATCTTCAGGATCCTCATCGATGGAAAGGCTATTGTCTCCTCTACCTCCACAACAAAGGATGCTATCTTCGATGCTATCTTCGATGACTAGAGCACAGATGCACAAGATGATGCTGATCACGGAGGGGTGCACATCAGTGACTTGTACCACAATGATGTCTTTTCTACATGAGAGGCTCTCTTCATGCATCTTATTGTGTAGATTGTCCTTCTAGACTTCTTGGGTGTGAGGATTCCTTGGAACATGTTAGCCACTGCTTGGAGGGTGCTTCAGATCTCTATAGACGAGTCACTATGATTAGATTGGGGGAGCACCCTATTATGCCAACTCTATAGGGAGCTATACCAGATTACAGAGTGTAGTCATAAGGGCATCAACTATAGTCTTTTATTATAGATCTAGGGGTGGCAGCACATCTAGATCGAGCATCCTACAGAGCTTACACTATGCATAACCACCATAGATGCTGACCATCAGTGTTACGCCGCATGTTGAACTCATTATGAGGATGGTACCCACAACAAGGCTCATGCAAGGAACACTGAGCACTATATCATTAGATTTGCATCACTTGGGCTAGGGGACATTGTCTGGTGCCCCTACATAGATTGTCCTACATGGCCTGAGGTGGACGAGTGGCTATAATGGGCCCACCAAGATAGATGGTTTATCTGGATGTAAGCCAAAGGTCATAGAGTATCAGTTCTTTTCTCATGTCGTGTGATAGTTTAGCATGGTGCAAGACATGCCAGAGATCCCATTCAAATACAGGCACTTGTTTTTGAAAAGAGATCTCCCACTGATACATCCTCCATCGCTAGAAGATGCACTAAATGACTTCTAGGAGTTTGGGGTTGAGACAACTGGGACCACTCCATACTATGATGGGTGGTGGTCCTTGTTCAGATAGTATGGGATAGGGCCTCTGGGTCGATATTCGACTCAAGTAGAGGAAGAGGCAAATCCTGATGGGCGTAGGGTGTGCCAGCATATAAAGGGTGGTTGGGGCACAGAGGCAACTGCCAAGGATATACCTAAGATTGACCCTGAGGAGGATATTCCAGAGGAGGGTGAGGTCCCTCCTGATAGCACAGAGAGATGACTACTGGCTCTAGTGGTTGAATTGCAGAGTCAGATCATATGGTTTCACACACAACAGCTTGAGAGAGACACTACCATCGCCACTCTAGAGGCAAAAGTGGTTGACAGGGAGCGATGCCTAACTGAGGCACATGACCAAATATAGGAGCTTACAACTTATTCTACAGATGTAGAGGCCTAGGTTCAAAGACTACAAACTACCCTAGAGTTAGCATAGGCATAATGAACTATAGTAGAGGTAGAGTGGGATCTTGCTCGGGCATCAAGGGGGGCTATACTACCTCCTTAGGCTACTATAGGGCCTCCTATAGCACCAAAAGTAGGTACAATAGTTGCTCAGGATCCTATGGCTAAGATAGAGCGATTACGTAGCATGGTCATGGCAACCAAGGATATGCATGCAGCCTAGCTCACTCAAGTTGATAAACTAGTTAGTTACATTAAGATGCATGGGCTACAGGTTCCAAAGGATCCTTTCATACTAGAGTCTTAGAGGACCCGAACTAGGACTACTGGATAGTCTACAATGAGCTCAAGTCATAGGACTCATAGGACTAAGAGGACGCACAGGTCCTCTAGCACACACACATCAAGATCACAGGCCAGGACTAGAGATCTAGGGTAGACATCAGGGGCCACGAGTTAGAGGATTAGCCTACTACAGTTACTAGTTTGTTGTGTGCTAGGTGCTTTAGGCTTTGGAGGTAGGCAAGATCCACAAAAGGATCCACCATAGGTTCCAGGTCAGCCAGGAGAGAAGGCTCGAGAGCACATTGCTGAGGGAGGCGATGAGAGCTCCAGTACAGGGGGGGCAGCCTAGATTTGAGTTATAGTAGTCAAGGACCTACACAGTTGTAGCCTACAAGAATTTTATACTCCCTATGTACTCTTTTGGACACATATATATGATATGATATTTTATGGCTCATTATGTGTACATATTTTTTTATTTTTATTTATTTTATGTTTATTTGATGCACATGGATGCAAGGCTTATGTAAATGCTATGTTTATATGATGCGATGTATAGATGACATGCACTAGATAGCTATTTTATTTTACAATGAAGATATGCAGTGATCTAGATGATTAGATTTGCGATATATGATGTATGCATATGGATGCGATGTTTATTTTTAAATGCATATTTATTTTTGTTTTGTGGGCATGCGTGTATTTTTATGTAGTTTATGGTATGCTATACAATGTATGGTATTGCATTATGTACATAATCATAATCTAATGGAAATGAACCTGTATGCTTTAATAACTTAAAACATAAGTAATGAATGTAAACTGTGTATATCAATTTTTAAAATATGACACCATAGAATGTATAACAATCATGCAAAATAATTGATCATTCTCATTACAAGATCTTAATTAATTAATCATCGATATATGAAATGAGATGATATGGATTGGTATAATGTAAATTATTTGATATGTCATTCGATATTCATTCCTTACACTAAATAGTCAGGGGTCGTATAAACATAATTTCTGATATTCATGCGATATATATCCTATATCTTTGATTGTAATCAATATAATAATGTATCATGGATAGATACTTTGCAATTTGAATGATTGAATGACTTTATTATTTTTTATGGCTTGTGGTTTTTGCCATCCTGTTGCTATTTTGGGAACTTTTGAGGTTTTCCATGAGACTCAAATACCCTAGTTGTCTAATCAGAAGTTGTATAATCACCATGTTAGACTTCTGAACCATGAGGATTTTTTTAAGATATGCCAAAACTGTTCATTACCTTTATGTGTGCAAGTGCATAACTTTGGTAAGACAAGCATACCCCAATGTCAGGCAAGATTCTTTTAGCCCATTGCTAAGATAGGGGATCCACAAATGTCTTACCCAATCTTAGTTTTAGATTTTAGTTGGACTCATATCGCTAAGCGATGCAGGACACCTGAAGCTAGCTCATCCACATTCAAATATTGGTCTATACATAAGCAAAATGCTAATGCATCAGACATATCATCATGTATAAGGTACAATAGTGCAAGCAATTCTAGGGATTCAGGCCCACTCCTTCCTTCTCTGTGTATGATTGGGATACTTGCTTATACAAACAGATAAGAATCACTAATGTTAGCTTTGCGTTATTTTGTTTCTTATTATTAAGTAAGGGGTTTGTCTTCATATTCATTTTTGAATTATCTTGTGATCTTCATTTTACCTTGTTGTGCCTTTGATTTTCTGATCTTCATTGGATCTTTATATTTTATCTTCATTTGATCTCTGGAAATTTTTTTCTTTTATTCTCGATCTTCATTTGATTTTTATTTCTAGATTTATGAGCTTCAAAAATGTCCTTTGTGGATTTAAATTTGAGGGGAACTACTTTTGTAATATCAATTCTATAGTATCGATATGTGACATCAATTTGGAGGACATCAATCTGTAGTGTCGATCTGTGATACTGATCATATGATATCAATGTAGGATATCAATTTGGGATGTCAATTTATGATATCGACGAAGGGTATCAATAATGAGGATTTATGTGGGATATCACTTAGGGGATATTGCTCATTTTATCGTAAGAAAGGGATTTATGGGTAGGAAATGAACCCATCCTTTTTCCAATTACCCATATTTCTCATACCGTCCACATAGAGGGATAAGCAAGAATAATTATTTTTGCTTCAGGATACCCGGTCCTGCTTCATGACTTCATATCCCCATAGTACTTATTAGGAGTCTTTTTAATTTGTTTATTAGTGACAAGATTATGATATGCTAAGGGCTATACTAACTCAACCTCAACCATCAAAAGCAAAACATGATTTCTTACCAACTCCTAAGAAGACCACTAGGTATGTTTGAATGACTAGAAAACTCTAGCATATTCTTCATAGCAACAGGATGGGTTGTGTTGAAAAACACATTTACTCACTGTGATAGATGATAGATGATATAATGCAAGGGTGCATGATTGAAACACAAACATGGTGTCGTTTGTAACATTTTGACACACACTATCCATTATTGTATGGAATGCAACAGATGACAAATGCCTATATGCAATGCGTGAATGCAAATGAAAATGTGAAATGCAAAAGCAAATATTTTTTAATTTTAAGCTTTTCCCATTTTTTGTTTGGAATTTTATATATTTTTCTTGATTTTTATGGATTTTGAGCTTCCATATTTGACCAAACAATGAGTACATGTCCTTGGAGCTTTTAAGGATGACCAAAATATGAGGAATTGCCTTTGGAGCTTTTACTTGACCAAGCTACTCAATAGAGAGCTTGGGGAATTTTGGGATGATCGAGTGATTGAGATAAACCCTCAGATATTTTGGGTTGACCAAAGGGCTTACAGATGCCTTTGGTGCTTTTACTACACTCTCAAGCATATAACACCTTAAGATGGATGATATTGAGAGGCTCAAGCTCTTCCACATCCTCTAGAGATGTTAGGCGATAGGTACCTGTACCAATATTTTTAGATATGATGTAAGACCCTAGACAATTAGCCGTAAATTTGTCTCGCATATCAGACAACAAATTCAAGTTTTGTTGGTTCTCTTTCAGCATAAGATACCCAACTTCAAAGTCTCTCTGGTGGACTTTGACATTGTAAGCTCATTTTAATCACTCCTGATAAATGTTGAGATGCTCGAGGGCATTCACGCAACGTTCATTGAGCCACGTCAATTGATCGAGGTGATCTTGCCGTGCAGTGTCATCATCGATGAACTCTTTCAATGTGATGCACAACATTGGAATTTACAACTCTAAGGGCATAATGGCCTTAGTGCCATATACTAGTGAAAATGGCATTGCCCCAATGGGCATCCGAATGCTAGTCCTGTAAGCCCATAATGCAAGGGGCAACTGTATATGCCAATCCTTATGGTGTTCTTGCACTATATTTTTCAAGATGGCTACCACAGTCTTGTTTGAGGCCTCAACTTTCCCATTTGCTTATGAATAGTATGGAGTTGCAAAACTGTGTTTAATGCGGTATTTAGATGTTAAATCCTGCACAGTTTTGTTCTTAAAAGAAGTTCCATTATCTAAAATTATTTTGGATGGTATCACAAAATGACATGATATGCTCGAGAAAAAATTCTATGATGCGATCTCCAGTGGTCATTGTAAGGGCAATGGCTTCTACCCACTTTCTAAAATACTTAGTAGTCATGATAATGAATGTATGTCGGCCTAACGATGGAGGAGAAATCTTGACAATAAGATCTAATCCCCACTGATAAAATCACCAAGCCGCTTGAATGGGCTGTAAGGCCTGTGATGGCAAGTGCATAAGATTAGCATGATGTTGACATTTAATGCATTTCTTGACATACACATTGCAATCCTTCTCCATAGTGGTTCAATAATAACCCATGCGAAGGATGTGTTTGACGATAGCCATGCCACTAAAATGGCCATCGCAAGTACCATCGTGAGCTTCTAAAATTACCCAAGATGACTCTTGGGGATCAAGACATCGAAGGAGAACTCCTTCATAGCTGCATTGGTACAAAATGTCTCCTATAAAGACATACTTAGTCGCTTTCTATTTGAATGTCCATCTTGTGGCATGCGAAAATACCTCTAGGATCATACCAAGTTTTAAGAAGTCTTGGATTTGCAACGTCCAGCTTTGACAAGCCTCAACTTCAACTGCTAAGATGACTTGCTCCCCTGCGTATTTAAATTTGTAAATGTATACTGGGAAACAACCTTATGGTGAATGGTAGTACCACTTGTATCGCTCCAAATTTTTTGCATCCCTACCTTCAGGCTATTGGATCCGCGCCCGAAAGGAGGATGGGAAAAGGATGGTGCGGTACCTCGGACGAGAGGACTTCACGAAGGTCCCGCCTCTCAAGGGAGGTGTATTTTGGTGATTTTTCGACGGATGGTGGGTTCACCAGGAAACATTTGGTGGCAGTTTCCATGCCTAGGTTTTGGGAATGAGTTTTGATGAGTTCATTTTATTTTTAAACATTCATCCTAGGTTTGGCCGAATGATTCTAACTTAAACTACATGAAAATGCAATTTAAATGAATACAACAAATAGAAAAGAAAGCAAAAATAGAGAATTTGCAGGAGGCCAATGAAGATTACCTGATCCGAAAGTCTGATGAAGTTTTTGATTACTTGTAGCAGTCTGGATCGTCTGCAATTCAACAGAATCGCCTTCAATTTGATAAAATCATCTAAACTGACAGGATCGTCTGCAATCTGACGAATTCGTCAGACGAATTCATCAGAGACCTGCAAAACAACAAACAGATGCGAAATACAAGAAATTCTATTTTGTAAACAGGGGCAAACTATATGAAAAAGTAATATGAGTATTGAACAATATACAAGAACAAAAGTAAATGCAAATCACTGTGTTTAGATAGCAGAATATGATCTTAATATGCAAACTAGACAAAATGGGTGAACTCCAGATGCAATATAGTATAAAAACTGAATAGACAATCTAATTTATAGCATAAAATGACAGATAAAAGAGAAAGAAGAGCAAACTCCAGGCACTGATTGCCTCGATGTGTGCTACAGTCGAAATCATCTCGCATCAGAATGAGATCGTCCCTAATTTGACGAGATCGCCTCCGATCTTGACAGGTTCATCGGCTGCGATAGGTGCTGGCTCCGACTGAAAACCAGTGGTGTACCTGCAATAAAATTAATATAGGACTAGTGCAAGAGAAAATTTGAAGTGTTTTAGCGCATAGGGAGTTGATTTACATAAAAATTCAGCCAGGGGTTGGGGAAGGAAAAGTTTTAGAGTTAAATAGGCATAGGATAGTTGTTGGGAGGTTGGAGATCATCCCAATTTGGGAGATCTCCAATGGGGGAAGGGTCCCAATGGTGCAGACACGCTTCTGCCCGGATTGGAGACCCGTTGGAACGGATTCCAACTATGCAAATTTAGTTTTGCGACAAAATCGTCTGGACGTTCTAGTCCAGACGAAATCATCAAATCTGGGGCGATATCGTCTGATCGGAGACGATATCGTCAAACGGTCAAAACAATTGCTAAAAATGGCACGAAAAAAGAGGAAACGGGTTTCTCGACGGTTAACGGGCGGTTTGGGAGGTTAAATTTGAATTTAAATTTATTTACTAAGGTGAATGTAATTATTCCAATTTTATCGCGCCAATTTTAGGGTGCTACATTTTGCCCCCTCTTTAGCGAATTTTCCGAAGAAAATGCGTTAAAGATGAGTTCTTCTCGATCTACGAGAAAGCAAAAAATTATTCCCATTTTTAGGCGACGATTCTTGGTCGAATCGTACGACAGCTTACTATGGTGCCCCCTCCGTGTTTTTACCCAAATCGAACGTTTGAGGTAAAAACGCGAAAAAGAAAAAATTATTTGTGAATTATTTTGAATAAAATTAAGAAAAATAGGGTAAAACCCTAATTCATTGTTACTGTTCATTTTTATCGTTTTTAGAGCTCTGGAGCAAAAATGGTAGAGACAGTGCACAGATCTGCAGAGGTCCGCCGCGGTCTACGGGTAGGGGTTTAAACTTAGTTTAGATTGATTTAATTTGAATTTACATGCTTTGTAAATGAATTTTAGGATGAATTTTGAGCATCGCGGCCGTTTTTGGCCATCGACGTCATCCGAACGAAATCGTCCCTAGTTCGACGAAATCGTCTCAAGTTCGTCAATTTCGCCCAAGGGCGAAATCGGCGAAAAAGGGACGATTTCGTCAAATTAGAGACGATTTCGACACGCGAAATCGGAGACGATTTTGCTCAAATTTTAGACGATATCGGCCAATAGTGGGCGATATCATCAATTGCAAAAATTTGATCTTTAAGTTGCATTATTGATTGCTAAAATTGTTATTAATGATTGTTTGTTGTTTTGATTGTTTATGCTTGCAGAGAGGATTACTAAAGAGCAGAGAGTGGAAATACGGCGGACTGAGAGACGACTTGGCCGCTCTCACCTAGGCAGAGCGGGATCTGCTGGCACAGGTCGGCTTGCAGCATGTGGCAGAGATGCCACAGGTTTCTACTGACATGGGGCTACTGACGGCCCTAGCAGAGAGGTGGTACCCGAGCTCTTCATGCTTTCGGTTACCGACAGGGGAGATGACTCCCACACTAGAGGATGTATGGAGGATTCTTAGAATCCCCATACAAGGGAGGATGATCACACCTACGGCCAATCAGGGCCACGCGATGGGACGACTCTACGGTGACCCGAGCTTCACCCTGGAGAAGGGCGGAGTGAACATCGAGGCATCGCGCCAGATGCCTGGGGCATCTACACTGACACGAGTTTTGGCTGGGGTGGTTGGTGGACTTCTGCTGTGCCACCAGAGTGGATGCAGGGTACCATGGATGCTGGCAGATGTGATCTGCGACATGCGCGACCATGGCTATAGATTTTCTTGGGGCAGCTTTGTTCTATGCCGGTTGTACAGGATCCTTTACGGGGTCGTGTACAAGGGCGGGCGATGTCTGGTCATGACATCGCTCCTACAGGTTTGGTGCTGGGAGCACATTGCGGTGCGGAGGCCGGTAGGGCTTCCACTGACAGGGGTTGATGGGGAGAGGCCCCGAGTCTTCTACTGGTGGCTCCGGAGAGGGGCACAGCGACGGATCGACCTGTCGGTGTCCCGGAGACTACTGGATGACTTGGTCCCAGACCAGATCACCTGGAGGCCATGGAGGCAGCATCCAGGGTGGGCAGAGGACGCACAGGAGCTGGCTCGCATCAGGTGAGTCTACTGGCTATGGATGGAGAGGGGAGAGGTGGAGCTCCACCGCTACGACCGAGTTTTGCGACAGTTCGGTCTACAGCAGGGGATCCCATCTCTCAGGGATTATGAGTTTTCCCGAACTGTCCGGGATAACACCACAGTTAGCGGGGCTCCAGATATGCAACGATTCTGGAGTCAGGACGCGGACGATGCCCCCATTCAGCCAGTGGATGGGGACGACGCAGGGGTAGTCGATGGCTACGATGCCTGGTATGCAGGCATCCGCCCTCCTTGGATGACGAGGGCTCAGGGACCGATCCACGTAGTTGTGCGTCGGATAGGGAGGCGGTGCCAGGTGGCGATAGAGGCAGCCCGGGGTCACGGCAGAGGAGAGCAGAGGAGGCCACAGGCACAGGAGAGGCCACGATAGAGGGAGAGGGAGAGGAGGGAGGCGAGACCCCCATCTCCACAGAGGCCACCATCGCCTGATAAGGGCAAGGGTGTGGACATTGGAGAGAGTAGCGAGATGGCTACTCTCCGGGCAGAGAGAGATCGTCTGCGAGCTCAAGTGCAGACGTTATAGGATGCAGCTGCACAACACCAGGCTGAGGTGTCACAGCTACGAGACGAGAATGCTCGTCTCAGGGCACGAGGCGGAGGGGTGAGCACTCAGGAGCTGATGCGGTCGGTTTCTCAGACCGCATTCTATCAGGCTCTATACTACCAGGCGGTGCCAGAGGGCCAGAGGATACAGGTGCCACCTGCCATAGCAGATCCTATCAGGACAGGGTCGACGAGGAGCTCATCCCGATCGACGACGAGGACTCGCAGTACCACACATACTGCGATGGGACCACCTCGTCCTCCGTAGGGCGGGGGAGGAGATGAGGCCGAGAGCTCTAGAGGCTCTCGAGGCTAGAGGGCGGGATACTGCCACTGATATTGTATTATACTTGTATTGATAGAGGATTGAGTATGCCGAGGTACAGATTGTGGCATACCAATCCAGTTTTGATGATGTATATATTCTGTTGATATATATAGATGAGATATTTTTTTGATCATATGACTTGTCTTATGTGATGCTTATGATGCTTTTTATGTTTGATTGATTGATTGAGTTGATTGATGTAATGATTTTATTGATGATTCATGTAATTATGTCGTTTTGGAAAATATTATAACTTGGATGTCATGCTATAAATATTTTAAATGAAATAATCTGATGTAACAAATTGATTGGTTGTAATGAAATGTGATAAAAATAAAAAGAGATTTCTAACAATAATTTCAAAGGACATTGTCGCTATTATAGACCATTTCATGGAGTCGCTGCTCACTCGGTCGTCAAGCTAGTCCCGGGATAGAAATATTGTTAAAAGAAAAGAGTGCTTAAGAGACTGTCTTAAGACTTTGTTGTGATGATGCAAATGATGATGATGATGGTTTGCTTTCAGATTTCCATGAAAATATTATGCATGAAATATTGTAAAATGATTTTTGCTAGGCATAAATTCCTAAGTGTGATAAAAATTGTTGAATAATTCCTTAAGAATTATACCATCATTGCAAAATGCAAAGGTTGACATAATGATATGAAATAATAAAAATGTGTTTGCTTTTGAAAAGCATAATTTGTGTAAAATGAAGTCATAGGTTTTGTATGATTTTTGATAAATCGGGAAATAAAATTGTTACAATGGTTTGCGCTAGGCATAGAATATGTAGGTATAGACTTATACCATCATCGCGAAGATCAAAGAAAGGATAGTTTTATTGCATGATTAATTTTTGATGAACAGAAAATATGATAATGAGGACTTGCGCTAAGCATAAAATTCCAATTTTGGTTTTGAAACTATACCATCGTTGCGAAAGTCGATAAGATATATATGATATGTTTTGATTGAAATTTTTGATTTTTTCTATTATATAGTTGTCTTTGTGGTAAATAATTGTACTTGGTTTATTCCAAACAAGTTTGCAAAAATAATATTTCAAAGTATTTTGAAGACAAAAAGTTAGATTTATAAGGAATCCCATGTGCATAAGTGAATTCATTGCCAATCTTGATTTATCATAATGATAGACAAAATCTCTCAAATACAAATGTGTGTGCAATTGCATTGTTCATTTACCAGTTTTGAGCAAGATACTATGATACAAGTGATTTGAAGAAACCAAATAAGTGTTCATTAACCATGATGTAGATGCATATAACCATACTAGGCTACTATGTAGATCGGATTATCAAGAGCTAGCTAATCCATAAGCAGACATAGGTCTGTACAAAAGAAGGTCGCTAATGTGACAGACATATCGCCATGCTAGGAGTTACCCAAGGCCAAGAAGGTTGGGCACAAACCACCTGTTATGGGGCTTACCTCACAGTTTTCGAATAATTGAGAATTCCAGGGATTCAAGCTCATTCACCCTTCTTTTCTTTTCAAAGGGTAGGGAAAGGGATTTTATTGCTTTTCTTGCTTTCTTTTGAACTTTGCTTATTTTTCTTTTTGTATTTCTTTTGCTTGATAATGCTTGGAACATTGTCGACATAACATTTTTCTTTTCTCTTTTTCTTGAATTTTTCTTTTCTTTTTCTTTTTCTAGGGATACTTGCTCGGATTAGCTGTAGAGCAAGGGATTTTTATTCTGGGTAGGGGTGAGCTTGTCCTTTTGCCAATTCTCAAAGATTCTAGACCATGTGCATGATAGGATAGCAAGGGAAACTTTTCACTCAAGAAATCAGTTCTACTATGTAGCAAAACATGGAAATTACAAATATAATCATTTTATTGTGAAAAGATGTGCTTGGTTTAAGTAAATAACAAGATCAATTCTCTATGCTCAAACTTTATTTAATTGAATTTTGTGAACTTTGATATAAGAGAGATTAGTAATCATGCCAGATAAAATCAAGATATTTATTGTGTGAGTGTGCAAGTGAGGGATGCCAAATAAATGCTAATTTTATCCAAAATAAGTTGAAACATATAACTGCAATAATTGTAAGAAAATAATGATTTTGAGAAAGTTTTGAGAATGTTGACTCTCTCTTTATTCTGTATATTGTTTTGGTTTCGAAAGAGTCAAGCATATAGCTGTTTTTGGATTTTTATGTTGATTTTTGTTTTGGAGCAAAAGGAACTTTACAAGTGCTTTAAATAAATGCAATAAATATTTTTGAAGATTTTTGAAGATTTTATGAATGTTTTTGAGGTTTTTGAATAAATTGAAAGAAATACAAGATAATGATTTTGAACAAATATATACATGGATGAAATGACCAAATTTATGCATAATAACGTTTGAGATGTAAAATATTCATGGGTTCTTTAAGTTCTTTACCATCTAAGGTAGATAATTTATATGCTCCTGATTCAAATTTTGCAGTAATGATGTATGGTCCGAGCCAGTTGGGCTCAAATTTACCTTTAAGTTCTTTGGTTGCATTTGTATTTTTTTTTATTTTTTGAGGATTTTGATTTTTTTTTGTATTTTGATTTTAATTTATGAATTGAAATTGGTGGTATATACAAGATGATCTATATACACTATACAAGGTTTATTTGAGTATAGCATGTCTAAGGTTGCTTCAAAATCAAAGGAGGTTTTGAAGGATAATCTGGTTGAGGTGAAGGTAAGAATAGAAGGTGATGAATAAAAGGTAGTGATAACAAAAGCTTTGTTATAATGTAGAATAATGTAGAAAAAGATTTGACTTTTATATGTGGAAAATTGATCATGTTACAAAATAAAATGTCAGAAGGATAAGAAGGTTCTTCATTCTTATTATTATATTCCAAGTCTTGATAAGATGGAGAAAGTATATGTGAAAGATATGCATGGATGTTATTTGGTAAACAAGGATGATCATATATGGATGAAGAAAAGTGATGGATAGAAGATAATTGTGATAATAGAGAATGTATAGAACTTGATGTTTCAACCGTTAAATATTCTTCAAATGGTGTTGGGTCACCATGTATGGTAACAATTTTATTTGCAAGTTCAAACTTCAAACATTGGTGAAGAGTGGAAGGGAAAACCCTCATCGTATGAATCCAAGGACTCCGGAGAAATAGGTTGTAAGGTGAAGGACAATATCCTACATAGAATAAAGTATCCAGGATCTTGGATCCAATATTAAGGGGAAAAATTATAGTACCTTGAGCTTCTTGAATTTCATTGTTAAAAGATTTTATAATAACATTTGATTCATTAATATCTTCTTCCTTTATTTTGAGTTTTTGGAATAATTGATAAGTGCATAAATTAAGAGAGGAGTCATTATCTACCATGATAGTTTTAACAAGTGTTTCTTTACTAGATCCGATAATGTAAAGATAGGAGTCTTCTTGTGGAGTAGAGGAAGGAATATCCTCATCATAGAATGAAATATGGTTAACCTCAAGAGGGTTTATACCATTAATTATGTTCTTAGAGAAAATATGATGAGGAACAAATTGTTGGCTAGGTATTTTGAACAAAATTTCCTTATGAGCAATTTGTAATACTTCTAAAAGGGATATCTTTGCTTGAGGATTAATCACTTGTTGTTGGTTATCAAAGTGGATTTCAGATTGAGATTTTGATTCTAAAGATGAGCTTTCTATGCTTACATTCCATTTTGGATCATTCTCTAGAGCCAAAGATAGTTTTGAAGGTTGGTCAAATGAGGAATCCATATCTTGAATATCGATTGAGTTGATTGAATTTGAGGTTGCTCATTTGTAGTTTTTGTTACAATATTAATAATATCATCATGATGGGACACATTAACATGCAATATTTGATTGGTTTCTTGTTGTTGATAATTGAGTAGGGGTTCTTGGGAGATCCCCATGTCTTGATTGATTATTGGTATTTGTTGTGTAGGAGTTTGATAGTTTACTGGAGATTTATAATCAGTTGTAGATTGTAATTCCTTTATATTAAAAAGATCCTTATCAATCAAATCTTGAATTGCACATCTTAAATCTTTACAATTTTGTGTCATATGTCCATCTACTCTATGATATTCACAATGTAGCTCAGGTTTAAACCAATCTGATGTGGTATCAGGTTGTCTTATGGAAGGAAGTTCAATAATATTTGTGTCAAGTAAATACTTGAGAATTATATCCATTGGTTGATTGAGCTTAGTAAATTTACGTGATGAAGGTTTTTGAGAGGTTTTTGATAAATGCCTTAGGAATTTCGTCATAAAAGGACCTAATGGTTTCTCACCTCTACTTTCTTTATTATGGGTAGAATGATGATAGGAAGATTGCGATGTAGGAGGTGAGTGCATGGTAGAATTGGAAGAATAAGTATTTTCTTGTTGAAATGGATGTGTTGTATTGAAAGAAGAGTATTGAAAAGGTGGTGGAGGATTATATGTGGATTGATAGACATAATATGGATATATGGGAGAATAGATAATATCATTATGAAGAGGATTGGCAAAGGGATTGTCTTGTTGAGTTATGGATGAAAAATGAGAGAAGTGTGATGGAGGTGATGTTGAATAGGGATAAGGTTGATCATAATCAACAAATGTATTTGGCTGAATTCTTCCAACATTACTAATGGGCTCATATTGATTTGAGTAAAAACTCATGGTTTCTTTAGTACTTCTAAAAGTAATATTTAGCATCTACTATTTAGAATTGAATCTAAAACATACAAACTTGAAATGATGATTTTGTTTTTTTTTTTCTTGTATACATATATATATTTTTTTGTTTTTGTTTTCAAAAGGTTATGATGCATTCACGTCGGGTTCACCAAAATGTATCGCTCCAAATTTTTTGCATCCCTACCTTCAGGCTATTGGATCCGTGCCCGGAAGGAGGATGGGAAAAGGATGGTGCGGTACCTCGGACGAGAGGACTTCACGAAGGTCCCGCCTCTCAAGGGAGGTGTATTTTGGTGATTTTTCGACGGATGGTGGGTTCACCAGGAAACATTTGGTGGCAGTTTCCACGCCTAGGTTTTGGGAATGAGTTTTGATGAGTTCGTTTTATTTTTAAACATTCATCCTAGGTTTGGCCGAATGATTCTAACTTAAACTACATGAAAATGCAATTTAAATGAATACAGCAAATAGAAAAGAAAGCAGAAACAGAGAATTTGTAGGAGGCCAATGAAGATTACCTGATCCGAAAGTCTGATGAAGTTTCTGATTACTTGTAGCAGTCTGGATCGTCTGCAATTCAACAGAATCGCCTTCAATTTGATAAAATCGTCTAAACTGACAGGATCGTCTGCAATCTGACGAATTCGTCAGACGAATTCATCAGAGACCTGCAAAACAACAAACAGATGCGAAATACAAGAAATTCTATTTTGTAAACAAGGGGCAAACTATATGAAAAAGTAATATGAGTATTGAACAATATACAAGAACAAAAGTAAATGCAAATCACTGTGTTTAGATAGCAGAATATGATCTTAATATGCAAACTAGACAAAATGGGTGAACTCCAGATGCAATATAGTATAAAAACTGAATAGACAATCTAATTTATAGCATAAAATGACAGATAAAAGAGAAAGAAGAGCAAACTCCAGGAACTGATTGCCTCGATGTGTGCTACAGTCAAAATCGTCTCGCATCAGAATGAGATCGTCCCTAATTTGACGAGATCGCCTCCGATCTTGACAGGTTCGTCGACTACGATAGGTGCTGGCTCCGGCTGAAAACCAGTGGTGTACCTGCAATAAAATTAATATAGGACTAGTGCAAGAGCAAATTTGAAGTGTTTTAGCGCATAGGGAGTTGATTTACATAAAAATTCAGCCAGGGGTTGGGGAAGGAAAAGTTTTAGAGTTAAATAGGCATAGGATAGTTGTTGGGAGGTTGGAGATCATCCCAATTTGGGAGATCTCCAACGGGGAAGGGTCCCAATGGTGCAGACACGCTTCTTCCCGGATTGGAGACCCGTTGGAATGGATTCCAACTATGCAAATTTAGTTTTGCGACAAAATCGTCTGGACGTTCTAGTCCAGACTGAAATCGTCAAATGCGGGCGATATCGTCCGATCGGAGACGATATCGTCAAACGGTCAAAACAACTCGCTAAAAATGGCACGAAAAAAGAGGAAACGGGTTTCTCGGTGGTTAACGGGCGGTTTGGGAGGTTAAATTTGAATTTAAATTTATTTACTAAGGTGAATGTAATTATTCCAATTTTACTGCACCAATTTTAGGGTGCTACACCACTCCTCGTAGGACTCTAAGAAGTCAATGAATCCCAGGGTTCCTGTTAAGAAAGTCTTCCACTCTATAGAACCAATCAGTTGTTGGTTCCATAACAATCATGTTGATTGAATCTTTGTTATTAAATGTTCCCCTCCGTGGTTGGGTGCGAACGTTCTAACATGGATGGTAGTAAAATCAAGGATTTTGAGGGATCAAGGACCCCAAAGATTTCATGGTGTCTACGAACCTATTTGATGAACGAGGGATTGCCTCGATGTCATACCATTTAAATTTAGCCAGATAAGTGGCAATAAGATCTTTGTAGGCTTTTAGTATGGGACATCGACACTGAAAGAGCCCCTTAACTTAGTTAACTATGAGCAGAGAATCACAAAAAATGTTTAATATTTTAATACCCATGGCGATGGCTGTGTGGAGGCCCAAAAGTAGGGCTTCGTACTCAACATTATTGTTGGTGCATGAAAAGTCTAACTTGAATGACAAGGGCATTGGAGCTCCTTGTGGTGTGAAAAACACTATTCCTGCACCACCCCCTTGCTCACACTTTGAACCGTCAAAGAAAAATGTCATATCAACATTATTCTCTAGTTCTTCGGGTTCGAGAGCTTCAGATATTATGAAGACCGCATCATCTAGAAGCTCAATGGTTAGAGGCCTATTGTTGGATAGTGGTGCCTCAGCCAGTTGATCAGCTATGACTTGTCCCTTGATGGACTTTTGGCTGATGAATTCCAAATTGAATTCTATCAATAGCATGATCCACTTTGCAGTACGTGTGTTATGATATGTCTTGCTCATCATATACTGCAAAGGATTTTGTTTTGATATAACATATGTCATATGAATTAGCATGTAATGCCACAATTTCTTGGTAGCGAACACCACTGCTAAACAAAGCTTCTCCACATATGCATATCCTGACTCATAACTCACCAAGGTGCGACTGATGTAATATATGGCTTGCTCTTTGCCTTGCACATTCTTTTGGGCTAACATGGTCCCTAATGCAAAGTCGATTGCCGATATATATAGCAGAAAAGGCACATCTGGCCTTGGTGGAGCTAGTACTAGTGGCATTGCCAGGTATTGCTTAATCTCAGCAAAGGTTGCTTGGTAGTCCTCATCCCAATCAAATGGGACCCCCTTGTGTAGCAATCAATTCATGGGTTGACATTTATCCGATAATTGAGTGATGAATCACTTTATGGATGCTACTTTGCCTTGAAGGCTTCTTAGTTCTTTGATATTAGTGGGAGGATGCATCTCTAGAATAGCCTTGAACTTTGTTGGGTCTACTTCTATGCCTCATTTAGAAATGATGAATCCCAAGAGTTTACTTGAAGTTATGCCAAATACGCACTTCTTAGGATTCAACCTGACATTATGCTCTATCAGGTGATCGAAGACCTTCCTTAAGACCTCTGCATGCTCTGCTCATAGCAACGACTTAGCTAGTAAGTCATCGATATAATCTTCTAAGATTTTATGCATGTAGTCATGAAAGATATATGTCATAGCCCGCTGATATGTGGCACCAGCATTTTTAAGACCGAATGGCATAACTTTGTAGCAAAATGTCCCCCATGGCATTATAAACATGGTTTTATGCTGATCTTCGGGTTTAATCCGAATCTGATTGTATCCAAAAAAACCATCCATAAGGGAGAGCATTTCATGACCTATAGTAGCATCTACTAGAGCATCGATATTTGGCAACATAAATGAATCTTTGGGTGTTGCCTTATTGAGATCTCTAAAATCCTTACAAATATGGACCCTTCCATCTGGATTTCCTATGGGCACCATATTGGACACCCATTATGGATAGTCGATGGAGATGACAAACTCTACGTCCAAAAAATTTTGCAACTCGTCTTTCACCATTAAGGCTACTATTGGATGTATTTTTCTGAGTTTTTTCTTGATTGGCTTCTTCGATAGATCTAGCGAAAGGTTATGAGTAACCAATTTTGGATCTAGACCCGACATGTCTTTGTAAGTCCAAGCAAAGAGATCAGGTCTCTCTTTTAGTAGAGGGATGATGCTATCACGCTCATCCGGAGTGAGACTCTCTCCAAATCTAACCTTCTTTGGATTGGTGGGATCTTTACTGATATCCACATCGAAGGTTTTCTCTATCGACATATGTGATCCCTCCTCAAGTTGGTGAGGCATAGGAATCAGATGGATGTCATCGATCGGGTTCACATGTTCCTCATGGGAAGCACCCTCAGAATGATAAACATCATGAGCAAAACCTGGCACAAAATGAAATGGTTGCAACATTTCTTCATTAGGGAAGAAATCTTCAGGCTAGACTGGAGAGTCAACATGATCCCAATCGATAGCATCCATGTTTAGATGCAGTGGTTTGGATGGATTTTATGGATTGTGGAGTGGAGTGGTCAAATAAATGGAGACCATATTGATGGAATGGAATTGATCTCCAGAACCACATGGACAAAACTCTATATCTGAAGCGTAGCTTTTATACCCAAGATCTGGCTCGGATGGTATGGGCACAAATGGATCCTCTCTATGGGATGCCCATATAATTGGATCCTCCTGGTGCACTAGCTACAAAATGGGATCTCTCGGCTCAAGGAGCTCCGCATACATAGGTGGATGGGGAAAGAGTTCCTGATACCTCTCTTTGAGCTCTCTTCTTTCCCTCAGGCTACGATGGAGATTAATCTCTCGATGCAAACCTGCAGCTGTAATAGGTGGGGGACCTCGAGGTGGAGGCCTATTATGTAGGTGATGAGGTCCCAAATAGGCCATCTCCAATGAATCCTCATCATCACTATACAAATACAATCCATCACTTCCCCCCTCTTCTAAGGGGTGATCTACCAGATGTGGCCCCATGTATCTGATTCTACGATCACTATCATCACTATCTAGATAAATCTGATAGAATGATCATATATATGATACTACCATGTAAACTAGTGCTGCTTCTTCCTCAGAGCACTCAGTGTTGGGAGGGACTTCCTCCATAACATGCTCTAATTCCCTAGGCAATAGATATTGTGGATACACAAGCCTGGAATCGGTCCTCTCATCTACATCACTATGGTCACTACCATGGATGGACCACTCTATTGTGTCTATGCATAGTGGGAGATTAGCTGGGTGAGGCTTTAAGTAGGCCTCCTCTATTTCATCTTTATAATCACTATCAACTATGAAGTGCTCATTCGTCTCTTCCACTTGTTCCATAGGCAGTAGATGGCATATAAACAGCTGAACCTAGAAAGGTCGGCTCGATTTCCTCCTCATATTGATCATCATTTGAGGACTCATCATCTACATCATAACTAGGTCCACTCATTTTGGAGGTGGACTCCTCTCCATCATCATCACAAAGATCTCCTAACTTGAGATCGCCTATAGTAGTGGGGTTATGCCCCTGCATACCAGTGTCATCGATAGCATTACGGATTTGGTTACCCAGGTTGCCTCTAGGGTTGTCCTCTAAGGGCCCATCATGATATGAATCGGGTGGCCCTATGGTAACAAATGATATCATTTGGTGAGTCCTCCAAAAGTTGGAAGGATTAGGGTGATATGGATTAAAATCCACATCGTCCCCCAGACTCAGGTACATGTGATCTAAGGATGCAATAAGCAAATCATCATGATCCTATACCTGTAACCCTAACCCAAACCTATCAATAGCTAACTGATAATGAGGTTCGAGTGGAGTCCTATGTCCTTGTTCGAAAAGACCAAGGCCGTGTCCATGCCAATGATACGACTCAAAAATGCACATGGCATATTTTGGGTTGGACAGATAGCGCACATTCATAGTGAATGGCTCATCATCGTCCTCATCTACGGACATTCTAGTGGGCGCTTGATCTAGCCCTACGTAGATGAAGTTTGTTTGGTTGGGTGGCTCACCCAACGACACAATAGATCCAATCAAAAATATATGGGCGTGTGGTCGGCCCATCTCTTGTGCAATCTTTAGGATAGGTCCGAAAGTAACATTTTGCACAAGATACTCACCCAACCCTATGCTAGCTAGATGAATGGTCACCTGTGGTGCAGATGACCCTACTGAAGATGCAGGTAAAGCAAGTTGAGGTGCCTCCTCGGCTTTGTCTTGAGGTTCTTCCACATCCATGGGAGTGGGAGTCTCATTGGCGACTAGTCTGGGCATATGATCTTCTACTTTCTCAGCAATTTTCACCTTTAGCTTCTTGTCTTGCTGATGCATTTTTGATGCAGTCAGTTTTAGAGAAGTTGCAGTCGTATGCTTAGATCTGTGTGACACAGATGTCGATGGTTGAGCATAGGCTGCTGGTTTACCTCTTGGAATCTTAACTGATGAAGCAGGTCGGATATCCAAGTGCATCGATGGGAGTACAAAACCCCTACACAAATCTTCTAGGTTCACGAACTTGAATGGTTCTTCATCCAAGGACACTACGTGAACCTGTCCCTCATGAATGTACTTCACACATTGATGCAAGATAGAGGGGATGCAACACATTTCATGAATCCAAGGCCTTTCAAGAAGAATGTTGTATTGCATGGCACCCTCTATCACGTGACACATCACAGAGATGGTCTTGAGTCCCACTTGAATAGGTAGAATAATTGTACCAACCATCGAGCATAGTGCATCGTTAAATGCTCTCAACGTAAAGGTGGTAGGCACAATGTGTGATTTGGGTAACTTGAGATGGCTCAATGCCTTGGTCATAATTATATTGATCGAGGACCCAGTGTCGATCAAGACCCTTTTGAAAGGCATGTGGTTAACACACATGATAATATGCAATGGTGGGTCAGCCGTAATAGTAGGAACCATCTTCACTTCATGATCATAAAATTGTATCGTGGGTTCCTGACACTATTGTACATGTCCCACAAAATTTGTAAATGCATTCGCATCTTGGGATGGTACCTCAATGGACCTCAGAATATCCATAAGAGTCTCCCTATGTCTAGGGGACTACTGAATAAGCTCATATATTGGAAACTTCATAGGAGTTGTCTACAGGTTCTAAACTAACCTGCTCCTTATGGTCACCACCGGTCTAGTTGGTGGGCCTAGAATGTTCTGAGCTGGTCGTTGATCCAATGTAGCTTGTATTCTAATGGGAGCATGAGGTTGATTCGGTTGATCATACCTCCCATGTCTAGTAACAACATTGACCATGCCTATGAACCCCTGGGTAGGTGGTTCGACTCTCACTTGATTGACCTAGGTCGGCGTTGTTATGAGGCACCTCGTGATTAGGTAGTGGATTCTTGAAAATCCCCATGTTTCTATTGTTGGGCACATGTGGATTGCCTGGTACTACAAGCTCTCATTTTTCTATCATGTTTTGCACAATGTGTTTGAAGGACCAACATGTCTCTATGTCATGGCACTTCGCTCTGTGGAATATGCATAATAGATCGTCTTGATGCCACTTTGACTTTGGTACATTCGGATCTACTAATTTGACCTTGGGCAATCGTATGGCCTTGGCCTCGCACAGTTGATGGAAAATCGAAGTCATCGATTCTGTCAGAGGTGTGAATTGGTGAGGTGGGTGCTCTTCTCTATTTTTGCCCTTATAGTTGTTTTTGCGTGTCTCATAACATGTAGGAGGAGGTTGGGCCTGATAATTAGGCTTTTGTTGTCCCTTTTCCTCTCCTCCAAGATTTAGTACTACTTGATTCACGTGGGCTTGCTTGCCCTATTGCTTCGTAGTACTCTTTTTAAACCCCTCTTTCCTGGTCTTGAGCTTCAAGTTGCCTTCTTGCAACTTGATGTCCTCGATCACCTTGGCTTGTGCCACAAGCTTCCTCGAATGTAGCGTACTACTATAGCTGCAATAGTAGCGAGATGTTCTTGGCACAACTCTTTGTAAACATTCGGGTTAGTTCTACTGTAGGAATAGGGAATGGTAGCTTTACCATTATTCTACGCCATCTCTTTTTGTATTGCTCAATGGGCTCATCGTCGTGCTGAGCTAGCACAACCAAATTGGAAAGGTTGGCCTGTTTCTTGATGCCAAATGAATAGCGTTCAAGAAATGCATCAGCTAACTGCTCAAAACTAGTAATACTGTGTTTCTTCAACTGGTTGAACCACTCTCAGGTCGGGCCAAAAAGTGTCATAATGAAGGTGCACAACAACAAGGCATCATGACTCTCTATCTGGAAACAAGCATCCAAAAAAAATGTAACATGCTCTTGGGAATCCTCATCACCCTTAAATTTTTCTAACTTGGGCATATCAAAATGCTCATGATATGGAGGCGTAGGCATCGAGGGGTCTAGAGGTTCATTGTGTCTATTGAAGATTTTCATCTTCAATATGTTACCTCTCTAGGTGAGCATCCTCCAATTGATCTTGGAGGAGTTGACATCTTTGCTCAGACACTAGTCTATGTGATCTATCGATCTGGTCGATCGTGGGAGGCCTCCAGTGTGTGTGCTCTATGCGAGCTACCTTATGGGTTTTGTACCCATCAAAAAAATGTGTTGATGGTGGACGTGTGACATGAGGGTGCTTAGAAGCCTCTCCATGCTCTCTAGTGATCTTGATACAACTATCGCTATGCTCACTCGGAGCACGAGTGGGTGGAGCTATAGGCTTGCAGCCTAGCTGCTCAAGAACACTACCTAGACCATCTAACTATCTAGACCTCCACTGCTCATGTGGTGGTGTTCCATTAGCTCCCACCTTTGATATATCAATGGTGATCTTGCATGGTGGGCCACGCGTGGGAGTATGGGTGGACCTATTCTCGGAAGCGAGCCTATCCTCTTGCCCCTAAATGGGCGGATCTCTGGTCCATCTATACTCTGACTGTGGAGGGTTAGAACCTCCTGTGGACCTAGTACGTATGGGAACCAACTTGGTCCCCTACACAACATATTCCTTGGTCTTTCCCGTGGATGCGCGTGTAGTGTGGTCTCGATAATGGCTTTGGAGTAGAGCATCCTCATGCTGAGAAGCTCCATGCTTAGTCCTATGCCTAGAGGAGTGTACTGAAGCTCCTCTATCGAGGGTCCGCTCAATGGGATCTCCTCGTGTCGAGTTGTCACCTCTAATGCTCGTCGAACGTCGTTTGGTTCGCTCATGTGTGTGAGGACTCGACACATGTTGTTGTGAACTAGTTGGGGGTTGATCATGGGCATCGGTCCTAGACCTTTTTCGATCACCTCATGTGTTCACCATTTGTGTACCTAACATCTAGATGTGTTTTATTATGCAAACAAGGTATACAAATGATGATTATCTCCTTTTAAATTTTTATTGTGAGCCCTAAACTGTTTGATGTTGTTTTTAGATGTGTTGTATCAGTGTTAGAAACTCTCACATGTTTTGAAAGATTGTTGGATTTTATACTCAGTTAAATTGGCTTTCACCTATATACCCACAGCTCGATAACTTGGAGATGAAACCCAAGTCACGTAAACCAACCTATAATGTGTGGAAGTGAAGCCCACACACGGTCATGGGGCATAGGTCCTCCCAGTTCCTCACCCATTTACCCCAATCATCGTCATACCCTCCAAAGAGGAGTATATGCAAATTTTTTAGGGTACAAAAGGATCTTGGACCCGGTATGGTCTAGTAACACAAGGTATGTGGGATTTGGGCCAACGGATGGAAATTACGCCCACCATCATTGAACCCTACTAGTGGTTGGAGATGAATCCCAACTCACTAGCGTTTAAGTTCCAAGTGGTGTGTGTGGTTCCTTTTACTTTGCAAAAATGACAAATGCTTAAAAGAGCATAATGATCATTCCTACATGATATGCATGAAAAGAAAGGAACATTTCAAATTCAGAAAGAATGCATTCTAATGTCCTATATGATATTTTGACGATGCAATTATAATGACATGGCCACTAATTGGGCCTCAAGCATGCAAACGACACACAATCTCTATCAAGGTCACTGTATTTAGGGGTGGACTGCACTCAGAGGTCTACTATTCCCAAAAATGCCTTTCTAATGAAATGAAAATGGAAACAAACTAAGACTTGTTCATTGACCTTTTTATTTAAGTTCCTAGTTTACAACAGTTCAATGCTTTCTGGAAAAACACAGAGCAAAAAATTTAAAATAGATAGTGAAATTGGGGCCTACCTTAGCTCCTACTCTGCTACCAAAAAAGTTTCCTGTCGTCTACTTTTTCCTCTATTAACCGTAGGTTCGATCTGTAGGATGCAGTAGTGAACGCAGGTTATAGCCACGGGCCAAAAAATAACCGTAGCTAAAAGCTACGGTTAGCACCTGAGATAAGAAAAAACCAAGAAAAGTTAGAACTCAGGGCTAAAATTATGGGGTCCCATCGTGATCACCATCTGACCTAACCATGGAGCATGCACCTAGCTACTGTATTGATCTATACCATCATGAAAGCATAAATATTCACACAAGTACATAAATTGAACAAAAAAAATGTATGTAAGGTTTCTTGTATTAATATTTGAATGAGCTTTGATTACAAAAATGCCCTCTTAGGGTCACTTGAAAGATGATACTAATATTACAATTGCCAATGCCCTCAATAGGGTAGGCGCACTTATAGTGCTCTATTGATTAGTCACAAACTACCTTGGGGTGGAGCTAATCCCCTTCTTCACGATGTGGAAGGATTATGATATAAGCTCCTCTTGCACCTGTCTCCCTATGAACAAGAAACAACAACACATGATTAAAAATATTGATAGCCTCTCGTGATGAGGCCCTTTAAGGAAATATGTATGCAAATGCCATTAAACTAGTAAAACAAGAAATCATAAAGAAATAATTTAAACTATTCTAATTAGATCAATAATTATACTATAACATGAAGGACATGAATAAGCAAATGATGCATGGACCAAATATCAAGTTAGGATCAATAAAGTGCATAAAAGATCCAATATAATCCTACTTAATACAATGCATGAAATAACTAATTCCTACGGTTAGAGTTTCTCTAAAATGCAATTAAACCTATGAAAAGACTAATATAACTAATCTATGCGATCAAAAGTAAAGCAAGTAAGGTGATCAATCACCTATTGCAAACTATAGCTATGGTGGGTGGTCTGCACTATGAACCATGAATGATAGCCATGATTTGACCTCTTATAGGTTTACCCTAAGAATTAGGGGCAGTGGGCTTGACCTCCTTGTCCAAATTGATGTTCAAGGGTCATCTTTGTTGTCCTCTGATATATTTGGCGATCAAATCACTATGATGGGCCTTCGTTTGCTCAGATTTGTGCTTCTTTAATCTCCTAGGCACCTAGGGCATCCATGGCTAATTGGTATTTAGGTGAATAGCAAAGGGGCTCTCAAATGCACAGATTCAGTATGCAATTTGATAGGGCTTTGCTACTCTCTTGATCAATTAACTCTCTCTCTGTTCACCCCATTTGGAGGGGGTATTTATAGCATGTCCCTAGGGCTAGAGGTGGCTTCATGGAGAATCCAAGACCAATAAGGTTGGTTAGGATAGTTGGGATGGAAGCCTTTGGAATCTTTCGTCCTTCAATTTCCTGCTTCTAGATATTTTGGCCATTCCAACCAATTTGGTTTGGATGGAAGGCCTAACTTAACTCCAGTTAAGATCGTAGGTCATAGTTGTGGTCCAGACTATAGACCGTAGGTACCAACCATGGTTTAGAATGGAGACCGCATATATTGGCTATGGTTCAACCTGATTAGACCAAAATGCCTAAATTGAGTGGTTAGAACCACTGCTCTATCTTGAAGTCTGTCCAAGATCCTCCATATGGTTTTGTAGCATGTCCATATGAGTAGTCGCCCTCAACATGACATGTTTTAGGTGTCTACACAATCCTTCTCCACCATTTCAACATTCTTCTTTCAACACAACACATCCATTTCAACAAGAAAATACTTCTTCTTCCAATCCTACCATGCACTCACATCATACTTCACAATATTCCTATCATCATTCTACCCATAATAAAGAAAAAAGAGGTAATAAACCATTAAGTCCTTTTATGGTTGAATTCCTAAGCCTATTATCAAAAGCCTCTCGAAAACCGTCACCACGTAAATTTACTAAGCTCAATCAACCAATGGATATAATTCTCAAGCATTTACTTGATACAAATAGGATTGAGTTCCCTCCCATAAGACAACCTGATACCACAACAGATTGGTATAAACCTGAGCTACATTGTGAATATCATAGAATGGATGGACATATGACACAAAAATGTAGAAATTTAAGATGTGCAATTCAATATTTGATTGATGAGGGTCTTTTCACTATAAAGGAATTACAATCTACAACTGATTATAAATCTCCAATAAACAATCAAACTCCTACACAACAAAAACCCATAATCAATCAAGACATGGGGATCTCCCAAGAACCCCTATTCAATTATCAACAATAGGAAACCAATCAAATATTGCATCTTAATATGTCCCATCACAATGATATCACTAATATTGTAATAGAAACTACAAATGAGCAACCTCAAGTTCAATCAACTCAATTTGATATTCAAGAGATGGATTCCTCATTTGACCAACCTTCAAAACTATCTTTGGCTCTAGAGAATGATCCAAAATGGAATGTAAGCATAGAAAGCCCATATTTAGCATCAAAATATCAATCTGAAATCCACTTTGATAGCCAACAACAAGTGATTAATCCTCAAGCAAAGATATCCCTTTTAGAAGTATTACAAAGTTCTCATGTTCATAGGGAAACTTTGTTCAAGATACTTAGCCAACAATTTGTTCCTCATGATATTTTCCCTAAGAACACAATTAATGGTGTAAGCCCTCTTGAGGTTAACCATATTTCATTCTATGATGAGGAGATTCCTTCCTCTACTCCACAAGAAGACTCCTCTCTTTACATTACAGGATTTATTAAAGAAACATCTATTAAAACTATCATGGTAGATAATGGCTCCTCTCTTAATTTATGCACTTATCAATTATTCCAAAAACTCGGATTAAAGGAAGAAGATCTCAATGAATCAAATGTTATTATAAAATATTTTAACAATGAAATTCAAGAAGCTCGAGGCACTATAATTCTTCCCCTTAAGAGTGGACCCAAGATCCTGGATACTTTGTTTTATGTAGCATCTTGCCCTTCACCTTACAACCTACTTCTCATAAGTCCTTGGATTCATACGATGAGGGTTGTCCCTTCCACTCTTCATCAATGTTTGAAGTTTAAACTTGCAAATAAAATTGTTACCATACATGGTGACCCAACACCATTTGAAGAATATTTAATGGTTGAAACATCAAGTTCTATACATTCTCCATTGTCACAATTACCTCCTATCAATCACTTTTCTTCATCCATATCCGATCATCCTTGTTTACCAAATAACACCCATGCATATCTTTCACATATGCTCCCTCCATATTATCAAGACTTGGAAGATAGTGATAAGAATGAAGAACCTTCTTATCCTTCTGACATTTTGTTTTGTAACATGATCAATTTTACACATATAAAAGTCAAATATTTTGCTACATTATTCTACATTATAACAAAGCTTTTGTTATCGCTACCTTTTATTCATCACCTTTTGTTCTTCATTCTTTCTTTCTTTATTATTATCACATCAAGTTCTCTATTCTCTTCCTCTTTATCATCATCGCCACCTTTTTTTCATCACCTTTTGTTCTTCATTCTCTTTTTATTTATTATTGTCACATCAAGTTTTCTATTCTTTTCCTATTTATCACCTTTTATCCATCACTTTTCTTCATCTACATCTATTTATCATTCTTCATCACAACAATCTCAACTATCAACCAATCAACTTCAATCACATACACTACAACCAAATTATCCTTCAAAACCTCTTTTGATTTTGAAGCCACCTTAGACATGCTATACGCAAATCATCTCATATAGTGTATATAGATCATCTTGTATATACCACCAATTCCATCATCAAAAGTAAAAAATCAAAAAAATAAAAATCAAATAAAACAACTAAAAAAATAAAAAAGTATCAAAATCTCAAAATTATTTCAAATCATTCTGCATTGTTATTTATTGTTGTATTTCAAAATTTTGAAGCTATATTTTCCTTTATTTTGGATTAATTCAGAAGTTATCTTGAACCATACACTTAATTTCACAAATTAATTATTTTGATTTTATCACTATGATTATAAATCTCTCTTGTATCGAAGATCACTATTTCACTAAATAATATTTTGAGTTTTGGGAAATGATCTTGCTACTTCTTGAACCAAGTACACTTTTACACATTAAAATGATTTGTTGCAAATTCGAAAAATGATACTACATAGTAGTCTTAGTCTCTTGAGTGAAAATTTTCCCCTGCTATCCTATCATGCGCATGGTCTAGAATTTTTGAGAATTGGCAAAAGGACAAGCTCACCCCTGCCCGAATAAAAATCCCTTGCTCTACAACCAATCCGAGCAAGTATCCCAAAAGAAAAATCAAGAAAAGAAAAAGTCAAAAATCAAAAGAAAAAGAAAGAGAAAAAATAAAAAAGAGAACGAAAAGAGAAAAAGAAAAGCAATAAAATCCCCTTGTTCAAAACAAAATGAACAAAATCCCTACCCCTTGAAAGTGAAGAAAAGAAGGGTGAATGAGCTTGAATCCCTGGAATTCTCAGTTATTCGAAAATCATGAGGTAAGCCCCATAACAGGTGGTTTGTGCCCAACTCACTTGGCCTTGGGTAATTCCTTTTCGCATGGTGACATGTCTGTCACATTAGCGACCTTATTTTGTATAGACCTATGTCCGCTTGTGGATTAGCTAGCTTTTGATGACTTGACTTACATAGTAGTCTGGTACGGTTTCATGCACAAAAATCATGGTTAATGAACCCTTCACTTGCACACACATTGGTTCATTCAAGTTTGCTTGCATCACTACCTTACTCAAAATTGGTAAATGAACATTACAAAGCACACACATTTGATCCTTGAGAGATTTTGTGTCATTATGATGAATCAAAATGGATGATGAACTCACACAATCACACACTGGGTTCTTGATAAATTTGACTTTATCCTTGAAATAATTTAAAATATTTCTTTGATTTTTGCTATAAAACATAAGTTTGTAACCATTTGCATTAATCCCCACAACTCACTTCATTTTAGCACATACAATATATATATTGTCTTCAAAATTCTCCAACATGTGACACAATGATTTATTTTCAAAATATAACTTGCATTTTCAAAATAATATATAATCATGCATTTCATTTTGATTTTCACGATGATGGTATAATTCCTAAGTAATTATTTCATATAATTTCACACTTAGGAATTATATGCTTAGCGCAAATCATCTTTCAAAATTTTTCATGCTTAAATTCATACATTTTCACAACAATCTATCAAACATCTTGTCCCAAAACAACATCTTAAACATTGAATCTTCTTTCTCATCATAAAGCCTTAAGATTATTCTTAAGCACACAATATTTTGGTATTAGCAATACAAAACTTCCTCACAACAGGATCCACTTCATGACCTAGCGAGCATTGATCTCCACCAACGGTCATATAACAACACAACATCCTTCGAGGTTCATTGCTAATTCATCAAATCTATCATCACACAAAAACATCTTTTTCAAAACACACTTTACAAAATCATTTTCCTTTTATGTTAAGCATGATCAAAATGTTCAAAAATCAAAGCATGACTACAAGAAATTATGTAACACAACCATCATAAGCAAATGTAATAAATCATCCAATAAATCACACAAAGTCACATAAAACAAAGAAGATCAATATATATATATATAAAAAAAATTTGAGTTTTCCACCAAACGTAGAATTTGGTGTAAAAACTCGAGGGGGCATCCTAGTCAAGTAAATTAGTAATTATTTTTCTAAAACATCAATTTCACATGAACTATTCATTCTAAACCATCTACTCCATTTTTGCCCATGTCAAATCATAATCATTTCTACTCAAGTGTCTACACTTTTCTTTGATGCATTTATTGTTCATAAATACGCCAAAGAGGGGGCAAAATGTAGACATGAAAAATTGACCCATTTTCCTTAGTTTTCCTCCTAGAAAAGTAAGGTCATATTCAAGAGAATTTTTACCCTATCAAATCATCTCAATTATTCTCAAATTTTATACCATTGGATAGGGCTTGAAAAGAGCTTTCCAATGGTATACTATATGTCCAATTTTGACATCGTTTGACCCCTCAAACTGCCAAAAACACTAAGTACATGTCTTGACTAGATCGTACTACGATCAACAAAATTGTAATACGATTTTGGCATATGATATCTACGATCGGTGTACGATATCACCGATCGTAATACGATCTTGTTCACAAACTAGAAAATTCAAAAATAGAAGTTGTTCAAATGGATTTTTGTCTCTGCCTGTGTAACTACGCGGGATTTGCGAGATCGGATCCGTTTGGTTTCGCCTAGCTTGGAAGAAGTTGCAACAATCCAACCTCCTCCCTATTCTGGACACTCTCCCCTACCTATTTAATCAGACCATCCCCTCTGCAATTCTCCTGGCTCCATCACACTTTAGAAAACTTAGTCCAATTTTGCATCTAGCTCTAGTTATTTCAATTTTTGCTTGCAGTTCGGAGAACGTTGTTGCATATTGGAATCTGTAGTACCGTGATCGTAGTACGAACTTATAGGTTTAGAGTATGATCTTGCTCATAAGGCTACGATCTTGCCTGTAGCTTGCTTGGGGGTAACCCCGAGCCCTGGTTCACAATTTCTTTGCATTTTGTCATTAAATATGTATTTCATTTAGCATATTTATCACATAGGAGATTCAATTTAATCATCTGCATCCTTGGAGTTCACCCAATTGCATGTAATTGCATATTTTAAGTAATTCATATTCATTCATTTGTCAAATTCCTATCACCACTACTGTCCATAGCATCTATTAGATCTAGAACATACTTGTTAAACATAATTTTAAGTATAGCATTATAGATCAATCTGTTTTCTATCCTTCACCCATGCATTTGTTGTCTTCTATCAAAATCGGATCATTCTGTCTCTGTTCGGGTTACGATCTTGCAGAATCATAATACGATCTTGCAGTATCGTAATATGATATCACCTATTTTTGTATGATCTGGACTGCATACAAAAAGTAGAAACTTCATCAGACATCCGGATTAAGGTAAGGTTTTTAATCACTTTAAGCATTGTGTTGTCTTCTTGCATTCTGTTCTCTATCATTTGTTGCTTGCATTTAAGTTAAAAAGTGCATATAGATTAAGTTAGTTGCATATTGGCCAAACTTAGGCTTGTATGATATTGGATTAAAAAGAACACATCTAAACAAATTCCTAAGCCTAGGCACGAAAACTACCACAAAATGTTTCCTGGTGAACCCAAAACCCATTCATCGAAAAATCACCATATAGAAAGTACAACTAAGTACTTCTCTTCGAGGTGTAGACCATCCATTCTCCCATTCCCCTCTAAGGCATGGATCCATCTGCCTTGAGGAAAGGAGTGCAAGAATTTTTGGCCTACATAAGGTTTGCCCTAGTCTCCAAAATGCTAGGCCATTGTATGTTGGTTTGCTTGCATGTGGCCCAATCAGTGGCCACCCATTCACAAAGTAGGAAGTGCATTACATGGAAAGATCATCTAGATTACATTAGATATGCATCCTTCTAAAGATAAAATATTATTTCTAGGTATGTAGGGATGTAAAGCATGAATTTTGGTTGATGCATCATTTTATATTTCAAAATATAAAAATAACACCACACACTTGCACGTTATATCATAACATTGGTAAGGTTGGATTTCATCACCAACCCCCAATTCAGATCAGTGATGTTGGAATTCATCTCCTTCCACTAGCTTGCCCCCTAGCTATCCTTAGATGGAATAGAGAACTCATTTTTAGTTGGTATAGGTCACTTGTGTTCAAATTATCTCCCACTATTTCATAGTGGAAGAGCTAGGCGAACCCCCCACTAGGATTTAAGTGGTGTACCCTAGACTCTTTTGAGAAATCATGTTTGGCACTAGTGTTCCTAGTCTCCACTTTGATTGAGTTCCCTCATTCTAAGTCCAAAGCACAAACAAGAAGTCAAGATCAACAACAAATCCAAACACACTAGATAGTTTAGGGAACACTTTAATCCTTAAAAGAGATAAACACTTGCTTGCTTTGGTTGAGTAGTTTGGAAACTAATTAACAAGATAACACATAATCAGGATGGTGTACACATGTAGCAACCACCCTCGATCCAACATCGAAGGGGAAACTAATGACCCTTACTCTCACCATCACACTAGTGTTGAGCCACCCACCCATAATGTCATTGGATGAAGTTCAGCAAGTCTTAGGGGTGACAACTCAACCCTTGGGGGGACTCCACAAGAAACCCTAATGAGAGAGACATCATGACCTTCTTCATCACATAGATAAGTTGAGGCATCACAACCTCCATATTCACATTGATATGAGGAGGCCTCATGGCCTCCCTCATCATGCAGACCTACGTGGAGGCATCATGACCTCCCTCTTCACATTAATATGTGGAGGCATCACGACCTCCCTCATTGCATAGACCTATAGAGGCTTCAAGACCTCTATCCTCACGCTGACATGAGGAGGCATCCAGGCCCCCATCATCGCATAGGCATGCAAGGGTTACAATACCCCAAGATTCATAGGACACACATAGGATAGATCCACCCACTAAGGGGCAAGACCATAGGGCTATTCCCAGTCATAGACCTGGGATATCCTATAGCCTCCCTACAGATGGGAGTGTACCTTTAGACCATCAGCTCATTGGGGTTAATGGGACACTACAAGATCAGCCATGGAGGACCCAACAACTTGATAGGTTGGATCAAGTTCCCTTGAGACCATCCCTGAGAAGCATCACTACCGCATGTTCTACTTTAGGAAGTTCATGTAGTATAGCCACTAGATGCACTAATGAGCTAGAGAGAGCTTTAGAGTGACCCCACAACACATATGCTACTTCAGATCATGAGCGTACTCAACCCTTAACACAATACACAAAGCAAGTCACCCTAGCATAGAAGGGAAAGACACACAATAGGAGCCTCCTTGAGAGGCTGCAACATTAGAACTCCTCATGTAGAGGTAGAAGGACATGAGCCCTCAATAGTGGGTCACTCTGACTACCTACATAGATTGGAAGAAGAGCTATGCATTGAGTGGGAACACATGGAAGATCTTGAGCAAGAAGAGTGTAAGAAAAGGTGCTTACGCTTACAAGAGCAACTCGCAAGAGAAGAAAGAGAGGAGCATGAGGAGCTAGAAGAGAGGCTAGCTCGAATAGATGCACACATAGCTAGTGAGAGGTATCAACATGGAAGGCGTGTTGATTCTCCACAAGAGAGAGGCACTAGGAAAATATATGAGCACACCCACCATGCTCCACAACATCAACAATACCTAGAGAGAGAGGAGAGGGGGAAGGGGGGGGGGGGGGGGAGGATTGGGGGGGGGTGGTATTATGTATTCCCCCCTCTCCCCCCCTAAAAAACCCTCTTGGAACATGATTTTTTTTCCTCGAGGGTATCCGGACCTCACTAAGAGAGTCAAGTCTCTTGAGAAGGACACAAGTGGACAAAAGCCAATATTAGACAAGATACACAACCAACCTCTATGCCCATCAGTCCCAAGTCTTGCATATCCTAGGCACTTTGAGATGCCTAGATTGGATAAGTTTAAGGGAGAGGGAGACACACAAGAACACATGACCAACTTCATGAACATGTGCTTCCACCTTGAAAAAAATGATGCCCTAATGTTGAGGACATTCATCACGACATTCTCGAGTGCGGTAACACAATGGTTCAACCAGTTGCCCAAGCATAGCATCACCAATTTTGAGTAGCTGGTGAATGTATTCCTTGAATGGTTCTCCTTTGGAGCTAAGAATAAAGTGAACCTGTCTGATCTGGCCAATCTAAAACAATACGATGATGAGCCAATGATGGACTATGGGGATAGATGGAGAAATATTATGGTAAAACTATCATTCTCCATCCCCATAGAGGAACTTGTTTAGATGTTCATGAAGAGCTGTGCAAAGCACATCTCTCTGCTATTGTAGTTGTAGCAATACGAATCATTCAAAGAAGCCTTGGCTCAAGCCAAGCTCATAGAAGACATTAAGGTTGATGAGGGAGACCTTAAGCTCCATAATAAGAAATAATGGAGCAAAAACAATCAGAACAACAAGAACAAGCAAAAGCAAGCCAAGCCTGCTCAAGTTAATCAAGTTGTATTGGCTGCACCAAAGGAGGGGAATGGGCAACAACCCTAAAATTATCAGGCTCACCCTCCTCTAGCCAACTATGATACAAGGAACAACCAGGGCTAGAATAAGGAAATACGGCCACCTCGTTATTACATGCCTCTAAATGAATCAATGCAATCGGTGTTTAATCAACTAAATGAGGCACAGAGGATAAGGTTTCCTAATGTACAACTTTTGGACCCTAATCATCCCAAGCCAAGGGGATACAGGGAAGATCAATACTACCCTATCACAGGATACATGGGCATGATATCGAAAATTGCATCAGATTCAAGAATGTGGTACAAGACATGATTGAAAAGGGAGAGCTCAAAGTTGACAACCTGCTAGCTCCTAACAATAGAGATATGGGTATATTCAGGAACCCATTACCTAATCATGAGGTCCCTAGAGATCAGGACCCCTAAGTTAACCAGGTTCAGGTCGAGCCACCCATTCAAGGATGCATTAGAATGGTCGAATTGGTCAATGTGGCGACCAGGAGTCGGAGATATGGGCAACCATAGCCTCCAGTGGCTCCCATAAATATCCTAGCTGCACCTTAGTAGAGACAGGTGCAGGACAATATTCCAGGTCCACTAGCAAGACCTATGGTGACTATTCGGAGTAGACTAGAACAAAATCTATAGATGACTCCGACTAAGTTATCCATTTACGAGCTCATACAATAGTCCCCTAGGCACAGGGAGACTTTAATGGAGATTTTGAGATCAATCGAGCTCCATCCCTAGAACCTAGATGCATTCACACATTTTGTGGGGCAAGTTCAATAGTGCCAAGAGCTCATGATTCATTTTTATGATCACAAAATTAAAGCAGTCCCTACTACCTTAGTAGACCCACCTCTGCACATTATTGCATCAATCAATGATATTCCATTCAAGTGGGTCTTGATTGATATAGGCTCATCGATCAACATCATCACCACCAAGGCTATAGGGCACTTGAAGATCCCTAAGTCCAACATTGTCCCGACTTCCTACACACTTAGGGCTTTCAATGATGCACTGTGCTCCACCATGGGTATGGTAATTCTATTGATAAAAGTAGGACACAAGACCATCCCTATGATGTACCATGTGTTAGAAGGGGCAATGCAATATAACATCCTTCTAGGGCATCCCTGGATTAGGGACATGTAGTGCGTACCCTCAATCTTGCACCAATGCATCAAGTATGTGCATGAGGGACAAGTACACATGGTCCCATCCGATGAAGAGCCATTCAAGTATGTGCATCAAGTTGACTTGTCAAGGGATTTTGACCTTCCGTAAATGCACTTGTACATCAGACCTTCATCCCCAACCATGTAGCCAGGTAGCAAAAGCATATCAGTGCGAGGTGACCCATCTACATCGACACCACCTCCTACATCCAAAGCTACTGGTACTTCTAAAAATCCTTCTATAGATAAGGCAAAGGACAAATAGAAGCTGAAGGCACCCCTAGTGGAGGAAGGACCCAAGGAACTTCTAACAATAGCAACTATAGGAATCCCTACTCCCATGGAGGAGGAGCATTCCCAAGAAATAATCGAGGAGGTACCACAACCTGCCTCACCTACATCATCAACAATATCATCTGCACCGCAGGTGACAATTCACCTAGCCAACATAGTACTAGGTGAATATCTTGTGCAAAATATGACTTTCACACCAATCATTGAGTCTGCACAAGACATGGGGTGACCAAGAGTCCCAAATCTACCAGTAGGGATAGTGGTTCCCTTAGGAGTTCCACCCAACTAGACTAATTTCATATATGTTGGTCTAGATTATGCCCACACTACTCCCAATCTAGAAAGAGATGAGGATGAACCTTTCACCACAAATATTCATTATCTATCGAATCTGGAGTTTGCTCTAAAGTACTTTGAGTAGTGTCACTAGCAAGGCTATGGCCTAGGCCTATATGAGCAAGGGCATTGACTACCATTCCAGCCATAGTACCAACTACCTACTGATAGGTGTGGTTTGGGCTATCAAATGCAAGATCATGATGACTCTTTAGAAGCCACCCTAGATAGATTAAGCATTGGGTTTGAGGAAGACATTGATTGGAACCCCTATCAACCCCCTGGTAGGAACTTTTGGGGTGATGAGTGGATCACCATGGTAAATATCACACCACCTAAGGTATATCACCTTGAATCCTCTCTTGAAGTACCCCCATCAGGAACCATCCTATGGGAGGAAGAGCCAATGCATGGCTATGAGTAGGAGGAGTATGATTATGTTACAAGTGAGGACGAAGATGGAACTAGCCTAGCCTACCATGGGCCTCGATATGTGCAAAATCTTACTTGGATAGGCCATGCAGAAAGTGGTTACATATTAGATGAGAGTGAATACATCTCGGATGAGGGTGGATACATGTCAGATGAAAGTGGCTATGAGTTAGAGGACTCAATAGAGATGGCCTACCTACGACCTAGACATACGAGCCACATTGTTGGGCTAGAGATAAATGCTAATGGGTTCTTCATAAGTGATGATGACTATGAAGATGAGACTGAGATGGCCTATCTAGGGCATCAACAAGCTAACCACCAACCCATCCTAGGACCAGAAACCAATGCCAATGGCTTCTGGATAAGTGATGATGACTTTGAGGATGAGACCGAGATGGCTTATCTTGGACCTCAACACTTGTGACCAGTCAATCTGCTTGTGGAGAGAGAAGCGGCACTCCGTGCCATCGATCCTAATATTTGCTTCCTAGGAAGACCAGTAAACCTAGATGCCATTCATCACATGGTCAACCCAAATCCACCCACCTTTAGAGAGTAGCTACTACCAAATGATCCCATCATCCCGTCTATTCATAGACTAGATCCTGAGATCCCCATGCCCCTAGAGCCTCATCGCGAGTATGGAAGGCACACCTAGGATATAGAGTTCCACCCGCATGGTCTTGGAGATTCCATTCCATCCATCAACATGATCTCCATTGATTTGACCACTCCACTCCATAACCCAACAGATCCTAGAAAACCATTGTGTCTTAATCTAGATGCTATTGATTGGGATTGCACTGATTCACCCTTAGAGCTTGAGGATTTCTTCCCTAATGAAGAGATGTTACAACCATTCCATTTTGCATCAGGTTGTGCTCATGATGTCTATCATGCTAGTTTTGACCTCGAGTCAGTGGGAACTATAAATCTAGTAGATGACATTCATTTAATCCCCACTCCTCACCAGCTGGAGGATGGGTCCCATATGGCAATAGAGGAGACTTTCGAGGTGGACATTAGCAATGATCCTTCTCAACCAAATAAATTCAAGTTTGAGGAAAGCTTATCTCCAGAAGAATAGGCCATCATAATTCCTCTACTAAAAGAGAGACCAAATCTCTTTGCTTGGACCTACAAGGACATGCCGGGGCTAGATCCAAAGTTGGTTGTCCACAACCTATCGCTAGACCCTGCAAAGAAGCCGGTCAAGCAAAAGCTTAGAAATATGCATCCAACCATCGCTTTGATGGTTAAAAATGAGTTGCAAAAACTATTGGATGTAGTCTTTATTATTCCCATCGACTATCCAAAGTGGGTATCAAACATGGTGCCCATAGGAAAACCTGATGGAAGAGTTCGCATTTGCACGGACTTTAGGGATCTCAACAAGGCAACCCCAAAGGATTCATTCCCATTGCCCAACATAGATGCTCTTGTAGATGCAATTGTAGGTCATGAGATGCTCTCCCTAATGGATGGTTTTTTTGGTTACAATCAGATTCGGATTAAACCCAAAGACCAGCACAAAACCACGTTCACCACGCCATGGGGGACATTCTATTACAAAGTGATGCCATTTGGCCTAAAGAATGTTGGTGCCACATATCAGTGGGCTATGACATACATTTTCCATGACTACATGCACAAGATCTTGGAAGACTACATTGATGACTTGCTAGCCAAGTCATTGCTATGAGAAGAGCATGTTGAGACCCTCAAAAAGGTCTTTGATCACCTGATTGAGCACAATGTCAGGTTGAACCCCAAGAAATGCATCTTTGGCATAACTTCTAGGAAAACTCTTGGGATTCATCATTTCTAAATGAGGCATCGAGGTAGATCCATAAAATGTAAAGGCTATCCTAGAAATGGTCCCACCCACAAACATCAAGGAACTAAGAAGCTTACAGGGCAAAGTAGCATCCATAAAGTGATTTATCGCACAACTATCGGATAAATGTCGACCCATGAATCGACTACTACACAAGGGGGTCCCTTTCCAATGGGACGAAGAATGTCAGCAAGCCTTTGCTGAGATCAAAGAGTACCTGGCAATGCCACCAGTTCTAGCTCCACCAAGGCCAGACGTGCCATTCCTGCTATATATATCCACTATAGATTTTGCTTTGGGCACCATGTTAGCTCAAAATAATGTGCAAGATAAAGAGCAAGTGATATATTACATTAGCCACACCCTGGTGAGCTACGAAGTTGGATATGCATACGTAGAGAAGTTGTGCTTAGTAGTGGTCTTCGCAACCAAGAAGTTGTACCACTACATGTTGAGCCATACGACATATGTGATATCCAAGAAAAATCCTTTGTAGTATATGATGAGCAAGACATATCATAATACACGTACTACAAAGTGGATCATGCTATTGATAGAATTTGATTTGGAATTCATAAGCCAAAATTCCATCAAGGGATAGGTCATAGCTGATCAGTTAGTTGAGGCACCTCTCCAGAATAGTAGGCCCCTTACCATAGAGCTTCCTGATGATGCGGTCTTTGCATTATCAAAAGCACCCAAACCCGAAGAACCAGAAAATAAAGTAGACATGACTTTGTTCTTTGATGGTTCGAAGTGTGAGCAAGGAGGCGGCATGGGGATTGTCTTTTTCATACCACAAGGTGCTCCAATGCCCTTGTCATTCAAGCTAGACTTCCCTTGCACCAATAACAACATCGAATATGAGGCCCTAATCTTGGGTCTCCAAACAACCATCACCATGAAAATCAAGAGGCTAAATATCTTTGGTGACTCCCTCCTCATAGTCAACCAGGTCAAAGGACTATTTCAATGCCGAGATCCAATCCTAAAAGCTTACAAGGAGCTTGTTGACACATATCTAGCCAAATTAGAGTGGTACGACATTGAGGCAATCCCTCATTCATCAAATAAATTTGTAGACACCATGGCATATTTGGGATCCTTGATCCCTCAGAACCCCTCTATCGATTTCACTACCATTCATGTCAAAATGCTCTTGCATTCAGCGATCCAGCGTGAGGCTATTGATAACAAGGAATCAGTCAACATGATTCATATAGAGCCAGACCATGACTGGTTCTTTAAAGCCAAAGACTTCTTAAAGAAGGTGCCTTGGGGGTCCTTGATCTCTCAGGGTCCTATGGGGAATGGTACCACTATTCACCACAAGGTTGTGTCTCAATCTACATTTGTGCAAGTCAAATTGTAGGAGGAACAAGTCATCTTATATGTCGAGGTTGTAGCCTATCAGGATTGGCTATCCCAATTACAAGACTTCCTTAGGCTTGGAAGTGTCCCATAGGGACTATCGCATGCCGAGAGATGAGCATTCAAGAAAAAAATGACTAGATATGTCTTTCTAGGAGGCATATTGTATCGTCGAAGCTATGATGGAATTCTCCTACGTTGCTTAGAGCCCCAAGAATCATCTTGGGTGATTTTGCAAGCTCACGATGGTACATGCGGTGGCCACTTCAGCGGCATGGCCATCGTCAAACATATTCTTTGAATGGGCTATTACTGGCCCACCATGGAGAAGGATTGTTGTGAGTATGTCAAGAAATGCATTAAATGTCAACATCATGCAAACCTGATGCACTTGCCATCTCAGGCCTTACAACCCATTCAGGTGGCTTGGCCATTTTCTCAGTGGGGTTTCGATCTGATTGGAAATATTTCTCCCCCATATTCGGGCTGGCACACATTCATCTTAATGACCATTGAGTACTTCACCAAGTGGGTGGAAGTGGTCCCCTTAACCTCAAAAATTGGTCCTTGGATTACGGAGTTCATACTTCACAATATCATTTGTCATTTTGGGGTACCCTTCAAGATAATCTTGAATAATGGACCATCATTCAAAAACAAAAATGTGTGAGCTCTAACAACCAAATACAACATTCAACATAGTTTTGTGACACCATACTATCCATAGGAAAATGGGCAAGTAGAGGCCTCAAACAAGACAATAGTAGCCATCTTAAAGAAGATGGTGAAAGAAAACCATAGGGATTGGCATCTACAATTACCCTTAGCATTATGGGCTTACAGGACTAGTGTACGGATGCCCACTAGGGCAACACCATTTTTGCTTGTATATGGTACTGAGGCCATTATGCCCTTAGAGTTGGAAATTCCAACATTGTGCATCGCATTGAAAGAGTTCATCAATGATGACACTGCATGACAAGCTCACCTGGATCAATTGACCCTTCTAGATGAATGATGCATCAATGCTCTTGAGCATCTTCACATCTACCAGGATCATCTAACATGAGCTTACAATACTAGAGTCCACCTAAGAGACTTTAAAGTTGGTGATCTTGTGCTCAAAGAGAACCAACAGAACTCAAATCTACCACCACATCTACGAGATAAATTTATGGCCAATTGGATAGGGCCCTACATCATCTCTAAGAAGATTGGACCTGGGGCATATCGCCTAACAATTTTGGAAGGTTTTGAGGAGCTGGAGCCTCTCAACATCATTCATTTAAAGGCATTCCACACATAAAACAACAAAATATCAAAAACATTCAAATAACTTCAAAAGTTTCAAAAATAATAAAAATCATAAAATTCCAAACAAATCATAAAACATTAAAATAAAAAACAATTACAAAAAGGCTCCAAAGGCATCTTAAAGCCCTTTGGTCAAATCACAAAAAATGCTCCAAAGGCATCTTAAAGCCCTTTGGTCAAATCACAAAAAGGCTCCAAAGGCATCTTAAAGCCCTTTGGTCAAATCACAAAAAGGCTCCAAAGGCATCTTAAAGCCCTTTGGTCAAATCATAAAAAGGCTCCAAAGGCATCTTAAAGCCCTTTGGTCAAATCACAAAAAGCTCCAAAGGCATTTAAGCCCTTTGGTAAAAAAAACAATCAAACAAAAAGGCTCCAAAGGCATCTTAAAGCCCTTTGGTCAAATCAAAAAAGCTCCAAAGGCATCTTAAATCCCTTTGGTCAAATAAAAAAGTCCAAAAAAAAAAAAAATCAAAAACAATTAAAATAAAAATCAAAAACATAAAAAAAAAACACAAAAAAATTAAAAATAAAATAAAACATTCAATAATAATCAAAACTCAAAAACAATTGAAAGCATCAAAAATACAAAAACATTTGCATTATGCATTTCCATTCATGTAGTTGCATTGCATATAGGCATTTGCATCCATTACATTTACATTAGATACATTTGTGTTTACAATCTTACAAATGACACCACGTTTGTACCTCAATCATGCATCTTCAAAATCCATCATCATCCATAACCCATGTGTGTAATTGTGTTTTTCAACACAACCCCTCTTGTTGCTATAAGGAATATACTAGGGTTTTTCGGTCACTCAGCCATACCTAGTGGTTTTATCAAACTTTGTAGAAAGTTATCTTAGCTTTTGATAGATGAGGTTTAGTTTTGATAGCACCTAGTATATTTCAAAATCCTATCACTAATCAAAATACTAAAATCCTAGTTGAAACAAGGGAAATATGAATGCTACAAATTTGTATTAGGTATCCTAAGATGAAAAGTTTATCTTGCTCATCCCCCTATGCAACCGGTTTGAAAATGCTAAGAATTGGAAAAAGGACAAGTTCACCCCTACCCAAAGAAATCCCTTGCTTTAATCAAAAAAGCAAAAATATTAAACAAAGAAAAATTCAAAAAATAAAATAAACAGTGATGATCATCACTACATAAATCCCTTCCTCAAAAGAAAAACAAAAAAATTCAAAATAAATAGTGGTTTTCATCACTAAATCATGAGCAAGTATCCCAAAAAATATGAAGAAAATAAGGGAATATGAACTTGAATCCTTAGAATTCTCAGCATAGATGAGCCTTACACACGATGATATGTCTGTCACATTAGCATCTCGCTTTTGTACAGACCAATGTTTGCATGTGGAAGAGCTAGCTTTAGGTGTCCTGTACCACCTAGTGGTCTAATCCAACTGAGTCCAACTTAGGATCGAGATAAACATTTGAGGATCCCCAATACAACAATGGGCTGAATGAATCCCACCTGGCACTAGGGTATGCTTATGTTCTATCTAATATATTCATTTGCACACACAAGGATAATGAGTATCTAGGTCTTCATAACAAGAACTTTATCCTTCAAGAGCTCTGTATGGTCAGTATACAACTTTTGATAAAGCAACTAGGGTGTTTGAGTCTCATGGAAAACCTCAAAAATCCTACATAGCAACAAATCATGTCATCTCACAATCATACATATTAAATCATTTCATCTCATAATCACACATATCACATCATCTCATCTCACATTTGGATGCTTAAATAATTAATTCTTATTCTAAGAGTTATTATTTACATTCATGATTGTTATACATTATGTGGTGTCATCCATTAGATTGTTAAACTCATATCTCATATATTACTTATGTTTTAAGTGATTAAAGCATACAGGTTCATTTACATTAGATCACCATCATATAAATAGTGCATTACACACATTGCATTCATCATATAAATACATAAAAGTTAGACATGCATATAACAAATAGGTATTCCATCCATATGGGCATCTGTACCATCATCTACATAATACCATCTAGTCATTAACACATCATGGGACATACTGTTTATAAACTAAACCATCTACATACATCATAGATAATACATCTACACATATAGGTAAAAGCATCATTGAAGCATACATCTATCACATCACATCACATCATAAAGCATTAAATCACATCACATCATAAAATCATAATATTGCATCATATAAACATAAAAGCATAATAAAAAATAAATACACATGATGAGTCTCAAAGTCTAGGTATCATATAAACATGTGTCAAATAAGTACATGTAGGTACAAAACCACCAATAAGGCTATAACTATGTAGGTCAGATGACCTTACACCCAAAAATAGGTATAAAGTATCAAATAAGCCATAACAATCAGGAGTGGCCTGCACCACTAGTCTCACCACCACCCTCACCACCCCCTCTAGGAGATGACATAGAGCTAGCACCTCCAGTATGTTCTATTCATGACCAAGTACTATGACTCGATCGAGTTGAAGACTGCCTGGAAGTGCTTCACGTACTGCGCTGTGAATCCTCTACTATGGGCCTCTCCTGAGGAGTAGCACATGGGAACCATATCTATGATTGGAGGGCAATAATATAGGAAATATCTAATGTTATTTGAGCATCATCCTCCTCTATAATAGCCTGTATTCATCTCACCTCAGACCTAGGATCTACACATACAACTAGGGCAACCTAACTCTGAGCAACATCTCGCTCGACAGTAAGTTGTGTAACCTATCCTTGAAGATCAATAATAGTGGCATCCTGCTACTGAACCTATATCTCAAAAGTCTATAGCTCAGCCTCAACCTGGTGCAACTAAGCCTGGAGAGGAGACTCCTACTCCTTAGGATCCACATCCTCCTCCTCCTCTAGGGCAACCTGCTCTTCTACAGCCTGCTCCTTGGCCAGTTTCTCCTACTACTCTATCTTCCCCTAGTCATCTATATAAGCCCATACTCGAACCCATCAGGATCCTCTATCTCAACCTCATCCCAGAGACCACCCGAGGTGTGCACTACGCCATGCCATAGTCAGGTACCCCACCAGAGGGTGTACGCATCTATCACTCTAGCATCAGCCACACTAGGATCAACTATGGGAGGGTCATCCTCCTCAAGCACTATTGTAACTCAGGGTGATGGAAGGTTCTTCTCGATAGAAATCTAATGATAGACAACTATCTCGAGAGGAACATCCTATTGGATCCCAAACTATCAGAGTACCCTAGAATAGTAGAAGAACTCCTTAATACCAACCTTGTGTCCAATCAACCATCGGTTGTGGTGAGTCCTCATTATAAAGTTGGTAGGATCATCCCAAGTGGGACACTCATGATATGGTCTCCATATGATATCATTAGCTCGTAAACCTATCAAGAATGCCTTGTAGTGAGAAAGCTCCCCTGCATGATGTTGGCTCTTGCGCTCCTCGAGTACCCTAGGCCACCTAGATCCGTAACATTGGATATCCTTTTCCAAATTAGTAATCTCCACTAGAAGTCCTCTAGGATGGTCAATCTTGATGTGCTCCCATCCCTAGACCTAAAGGAGCAAGCTACAGGTAATACTAGCCCATCCATGACACTGAATATGGTACAACTCATCATAGCACTATGCTAGTAGTGCACTCCCCAAGCATAGATAATGGGCTGCTCACTATCAATCAGATCTTGTACCATCACCAAGAGGTTCCATGGGAACCTCAATCTAGAGTAGTCGGGTATAAGGCTATTGTAGATGACCATCAACAACACGACATGCAGTCGGGAAAATACCTCCTCCTCATACCAATAGGAAATAGAGATTCCCCCAAGTGAGTATCCTTGGAGGTAGCATCAACATGCTCCCCAAAGACCCTCACAAATACAGCACCTCATGCAGTAGTGGGGGAAGAAATAATGGGCACTCTATCAAAGGGGACCCTAAGAATCTTGTAGACATCCTCTAGTGTGATGGTCATCTCACCGGTAGGAAGATGGAAGGTGTTGGTCCTATGGTCCCATCGGTGGGCTAGGGCCATCAAGTAGGCCTGATATGACATGATCATGGGTAGGCCGATGACATATACTGGAGCCCATGAGCCTTGAGCTAGGCCCACTCTATATCAAGCATCTCTCGCACAAGATATCACAAAGTAGATTCGGGTCCCAAGCTTAAGTAGATAAGATCTAAAAGTGTAAAATAAAGCTTAAATCAATGCACTACAACTAAATAAATGCAATAAAATAGGTCGAACGGTGCAAATATAATCAAACTACTCTAAGGCTACATGAGCAATAAATAAATGCACCTAATCATGCAAAAATTTTCATAAAAGCAACTCAAAATTTCAAAAAAAAATCAATTAACTTGCCTAAAAATTCAAAAATCTAAAATAAAGTCTAAATTTTCTTGGCTGCTCATGCTAGGAGCGGCCATGACTTAGCTGTTGAAGCTGGTAGTGGCTAGCTCCCAATGGTCAAAAATTTGATCATTGGGGTTTCAAACTGGTCACTAACAATAGTAGCGGCCAACCTCATTACAAGCTAGCCACTCTGAGCGGTAGCAGCCAATGGGCGACATGCCAACGACGTTCCTCCCGGGCCCAAAAACAACAAAAAAATGCAAAATCATAAAACTAAAAGAAACCCATCTATCTAAAACCTAAATGAAGCCTAACTACTGGTGAAATTCATTGCCAACATGGTTAATGAGGTTCATTTACCAAAATTTCTTAATTTGGTTCATTTTACCATAATAACAAAGATGTTAGGGTTTAGAGAGGTACCCATGAAGCTCCGGCTCCTCCGCTTGTCAAAGCCTCACCCTGCTCAGCCATGGCATCCAATCAGCAATATTCCAATTAGAGTAGTCTCTTCCACCTCAGAGCTCCAAAAGAAAACTAACAACTGGCAACAATGACAGCTCAAAACCCTAATTTTCCTTTTGTTTTTCCAAATCGCACCTTGGCCACTGCTAGCATCAACGGCCCAAAATTCTTGGCCGCTGGACCTGATAGTGGCCACACACGGCAATTGGGGGTCGTTGGACTTGACAGCGGCCAAAAAATGAAGAAAATTTTCACCAAATTGTCACCATAGAGCACTTCAAAATGGGCCATAAAAAGCACTTATGGGTCCAAAGCATCCAAAACCTAAAGCAAATACCCAAAAATGTCCAAAAATATCATAAAAATCAAAATTAAAAATCAAATAATAATCAAAACCCAAATGAGCCTCGTACCCAGTCATTTGCTCTATACACTTGGTGATTGCAGCGACAAGCGCTCCATGCAACTCGACAAGATGGGCAAATAACCATAAGGCCACTTGGGGCAAAACAATTATGGTAGAATTGAGATGTTTCCCTTCAAACCCGAAGAAGGCTATAATAGTTGGACCACCCCATGGGAGCAAGGATGCATCTCAGTTCTCCTATAGCAAAATAGTGAGTCAACACAAGCTAAATTAGAATTGCTATCACCTTGATTCCCTAAGAAGGCCATTATGGTCGGACCGCCCCATGGGATAAAGGTGTGCAATTACCAAACAGGGTTGAAATCACACCTGGATGGGAACTACTCTATAACAATAGAGCAATCCTCTAAAGAGGTCCAGATATTTCATTTTGGTCAAGCGACTAGTCACTTCATTAATTGTCCTTTCCTCATCGACTCGTCGCTTGAGGGGGTAGTCAAAATTTTTCAACAATCATACTCAAAGTCAACAAAAGATCATCTTGATCATGTCAGAGTCGCGTTCATCTTACGAATCATTGCCAACAACTATCATAAGCTTACCCTTTGTTGGGGCAAAAACAAAACAAATATGACAGTTAGTTTGTAGCTCTCCTCCTTTCGGATCTATAGTAGTATTGAAGCTACCCGATCGCTGATGGACGAGTACAAACTTCCACAAATTTAAGCCTTCCATTCTGTTGGAAGCAATGATTCTAGGATCCATGCCCTCCCACATGATTGGGGCATCCTATGTTGATCAGATCAATGATCATCATCCAACCTACAATGTGGCCCTAGGTGGTCTATTTTTTGCTCCTACGCTGTGTTTTGCTCATAGTGCATCCCAAAAAGGGGCATCTATAGACACCTAAAATGTGTCATGTTGAGGAGACTACCCATATGGACACATCCGTAGACCATATGAACCCTCTTGGATCTCTCCAAGAGCAAGTAGTGGTCCTAACCACTCAAGCAGGGTAGTTCTAGCCCATCTAGGCTTGGCCGCTCTCAAGAGGAGCGACCAGCACACTTGGTCGCTGAAGACTACAACGGCCAAATCGAGCCGCTAAACCTGATAGCGGCCAGCATCACATTCAGTCTGGCCATGAATACGAGCCTAGATCATGTAGTCTGACTGCACCTTTGCATGGATAATGGGTGGATTTTGGCGAGGAACTCCCTGAGTTCCTCCTAACTACCCCTTCCATGCTAGTTTGTGACTAATGCTTCCCACCCGAGATGGTCAGTCACATGCAATTTGGACTGAAGCTTCTCTAGGAAGCCAAAGTTCTAGATCTAAGAGGGAAGTCTACATATAGACTCTCCCATGAAAAGCAAAGGATCCATGAAGTTTGAGAGTTAAGTAGCGAAGCCCTATCAAAATGGAGAACCGATCTTCAGCCCTTTGAGGAGCATTGGAGCGTCGTTCGGCTGAGCTACGCCCATGCATCAGTTGTCAGATTCACCATTCCCAACCACCAATAAGTGTAGGAGACACACTCGATGACCCTTGAACATCAATTTTGGCAAAGAGGATAGCACACAAATCCCTAAACCACAAGGAGGAGAGCTTCACATCATGGCCACTATCTCGGACAGTGGCCCATAGGTATTGTTGGCAATTTTGGGTTTGAGATCCTAGCTTCTTGTCTATGAGTTGTCATTGATGTCAAAAGGAAATGGCATTAATGTTAAAAGGATGTGTTGGCTTCAAAGGTGGAAGATTCCAAGAGAATATTTTTAAGAGAATCCGGAGAGATTCCATTGGCAAGGGTTTTTCATTAAAACCAAACCAGTTTTTATTAAAACCAAGTTGGATAGGGTTTTTATTAAAACCAAGTTAAATGGTTTTTATTAAAACCAATGGAGGTTCTCTTTATTATTTATTTAATTATTATTTAAAACCCTTCAAGGTTTTAATTAATTAATTATTTAATTAATTAAGGGAGAAATTATTTTTAATTTATTAAAAATACTTAAAGGTTTTTAAACCTTTTTTTATTCTTAATTTATTAAAATTATTTAAGGGTTTTTAAACCCTTTTTGAAAAGACTTTTGATTAATTTCGAAATGGTATTTATTTCCGTCGACGTCAAGGTGTCTTCGAAGAGACTATTTATTCTCCAACTCCTAAGGTTGGAAGGCTAATTAATTCAAAATTCCTTGAATGAAATTTGTGGTGTTTGTGCTCTGTATTTGCTGTGATCGAAGGAAGACTTAGAAGCACGTGCGGTTGAAAAGTCTTCGGGATTTTTTTTGAGGGTGAAGTGGAGGGAAGTTCACTTGTGAACTTCGTAGCCCACGTGGGCTAGTGGCAGCGAAGGCTATTGTTGGGCGCTGCATTGGCGGATGTCGCCGTTTCTAGTCTTGCGAGGGTGCTTTGCTAGAGTAACACATGTTTTTATTAAAACGTCTTTATGTCATGAAATTCGGAGTTTCTTGGACAACGATTTATAAGTTTGAGAGTTGTGTGTGGTGACAGCTTGAAGGTTCAATTATCTTCTACTCCAATAAGGTATGGGCACATTCTTCTTATGAGTATGATTGGTGTATGTTTTCTGAAATAAGGTTGGAGTGAAAAGGTATTCTACTAGGTATCCTTTGGCTAGGTGTAAATCCTATTTTCTGGTTTGTTGAAGACTACTTATGCATTGTTATCCTTAAGGAGAGTTTTTGGTGAATGCATAATTTCTGGTTTGAGATAGTGGAAGCTTTGTGCACTAGGGTTTATATTTGTGAGTCTAGCTACTTGCATTGAGTTGGTGGAACCCTTGGTTGGCTGTTTTGAGTATGATGGTTGATTTGCTTCCATAGAGGTTGTTTGATCAAGTTATTGCTTTACTTGATTCATGATATTGGGCTTACTCCATTGAGTTGATTTGAGCAAGTTATTCTTTGCATTTGGTGATATTGTGTTGGTGGCTATTTTTTTCAAATATCTTTGGAGGGAAAATGATTTCTACTTGTTTCCTTTTCTTGTGATGATTGGTTGAATGCTTCAAGGTTGATGTTGAGTTGAATGGTGTTGTTTGATTAAGCCTTGTTGATAAGCATTGTTGTTGAAGCCCTATTTTGTTGTGAAAGAGTATTTGGTTGTGAAAGATTGATTAGTTGAGAAAATTTATTTGGTTGTGGAAAGAACATGAGTATCATTGTTATATGAGATCTTGCATGGTTGGAAATTGTTGGGTTGTGTTTCATGTTCTTGATAAATGCAAACTTCATTCTATCTTATTCTTCTGAGATTGAGTTGAGGTTGAGTTGAGTTGAGATTGAGATTGGGAGTTAAGTATAGAACATATTGAGTCTCTAACAATTCTCTTTATGCTTCTATGAGATTGATGAATCACATTGGGTCTCTAACAATTCTCTTTGTGGGTTCCTGCTAAGAAAGTTTTTCTTGGTGAGCTTGCTGATTTTTAATAGGTTCTTTTGGAGGACTTGTGAGCTGATTTGGACAGGTTCTAGTGAGGACTTGTGAGCTGATTTGGACAGGTCCTAGCAGAGGACTTGTATGCTGATTTTGACAGGTCCTAGCAGAGGACTTGAGGATAGAGTTGCACTGGTTCTATGAGGAGAACCTGAGGACAGATTTGGCAAGTCTTTGAGAAGGCTTGTATGCAGAGATTTGATTTGTTCAAAAGTTGGACAGATCTGGCAGATAGAGGAATACTTGTACTAGATCGACTAACTGTGTTTGGTACAGGTTGCTGAGCTGCTATGGATGTGATAATAGAAGGCAGAGGTCTTTTAGGCTAAGCATTGAGGACAGGAGGTCTTCGATGGAAAGGAGTTCCATGTGCTGGCAAGAGGTAGAGGAAGTTGATCTTCTAAGGGATCATTTCCAGAGCAGAGGGGAAGGTATCTCCTTTGAGCAGAGGCTCATAAATTCTGATTGGGGGAAGGTATATCCTTTGGGCCGAGGCTCATAAACATTGTAATTAGGAAGGACTCCCAAATAACCTTGAGATAAATTTTAGAGAAAAGTTTTGTGGACGTAGCCCAACCATTTTGGGTGAACCATGTTAAAAATGGGTCTTCAATGTGTGATGCTTTCTGTCTTGATTAATGTTGTGTTGATGCCACTGCTATCTAAAGTTAAAATTATTAATTGGTTAAGTATTATACTATTCACCCCCCCTCTCAGTATAAGTCCATGTTCTTCAGGTATATCTTAGGGCACAAGTTTTATTTCCTCTTGTTGTTAGCTTAGCTTTATTATTTATTGATTCATGGCTTAATCATAGTTTAGATCTAGTTTCATTAACATATCTATTTCATGTTTCTTATCTTTCTATGCATCTGTTATTTTGTTCATGTTCATATTTCATTATCAGTATCATGCGTATTCATATCCTCTAATAAAGGCCTCATCCAGAGAGGTGGCCCATCCTACTGAGCGTGCTTTATTTTTTTCATAGTGCAGGTATAGATCCTTAGGACCATATTGAAGTATTAGGAGCACAAAGATCCCTCCAAGATCGGATCTAGAGAAGGGGGCATTTGTAAGCCACCATATAGATTTATGTGTGGGATCAGGAGGCCTGCGTAGATGCACTTTTCCCTTGCAAGGAACATATCTTATTTTTGCTTTATATTATGTAAATATTTGTATCAAAATTATGGGTATCCCTTAGAGGGACGAAATTGTAACCGAAGATTCAGGATATCAATAAATAAATAATATTTATTTATTTTCTTATTTTTTGTGTTGCATGTGCTTTCAGTGTTTTTATTTTGTGCAAGTGGTAGCATACATAATAAATCAATATTGCAAGTAGGGTAGCTAGGTTGTGTGCTTCCTAGGATCACACATAAACAACAAGAAGCATATTAGTAATAAAGGAGGCCTCTCTTGATGAGGCTTTAAAAGGAAGTTATACAAAAAGATGCCATGAAAGCTTGAAATCAAGAAAGTGCAAGAAACATGGTAAACCTATGTTAAACATGAAATATTGCCATGAAATATGTAAAGGAAAGACAAAATTATCTATCTAATGCCCTAATTATGAAATCAAAAGCATGAAAGCATGAAATGTAAGCATTCTTGTCCTACTTACTACAAATGCCAAATGAGAAGAAAGATACCTAAACTCTTAATTCTACCGGACAAAAGTCTCTAATAAAGCAAATATACTCATGATATGTCTATTCTACTACAAATGAAATAAATTCTACTACTAAAACCAAGGAAAAATGGGGATTGAACCTGACCATGGGTCTGTCACGCGGTGAGCACTGTTAACCATGGCTGATAGCCATGACTAAGCCTAAAATGTACTTGCCCTCCAAATGTGGCCTAAATCTCCAATTTCCTTGATGAATTGATGGTTCAAGGGTCACCTCTGTGTCCTCTGATAGATTTGGTGGTTGAATTGCTCCGATTGGTGATGGATTGCTCGTAATCTCATTTCTTGATTCTTCTAGCCTCCTAAGACCTCCATGACTTCAATTGTCATTTCAATCTCTCAATGCTAGCTAAAGGATTTCTCTCAATGCAAGTAGGTGAGTACTGAATTCGATAGGGCTTCACCATTCAAATTCTCCTATGCATCTCTCTTATTTCCCATTTTGGATGGGGTTCTTATAACCTCTAGGAAGGCTATGTCCTAGCTTCTTGAGGAAGCCAAGATCAAGAATGGATAACTGGAGTAGTTGGAGGGAAGCTTCTGGATATTTCCACCCCAAAACCACTCGGATCTGCAACCAATTGGCCGTTATAACCGAATTTGGATCGGCCAAAGTCCAACTGATTCTGACTGCTAGCCACGGCTCTGAGGCACGGTCAGCTCTATTAACCATGGGTCTCAACCGTGACCAACATTAGTTAGGCCAAAATGCCTAAATGAGTGGTTAGAACCACTGCTATACCTTGGTATTTGTCCAAGGTCTTCCATATGGTCTTCTAGCATGTCCCATATGAGTAGTCGCCTCGACATGACGTGTTTTAGGTGTCTATAGATACCCCTTTTGAGATGCATTGTGAGATCGAACAACGTTGAGCAAAAATATACCTCCTAAAATGATGTCGTAGGTTGGATGATGATCATTAGTCTGATCAACATTAGATGCCCAAGGTCCAACAAAAGGATGCGCATCCTAGAATCATTGCTTCCAACTAGATGGAAGGCTTAAATTGAAAAAGCTTTGGCAAGCTCCAATGGTGATCGGGTAGCTCAGGGCTACTATAGGCTTCCATGCCATATAGATCCGAAAGGAGGAGAGCTACTAACTTAACTATCATATTTGCTTTTTTCCCCAATAGAGGGTAAGCTTATGATAGTCATTGGCAATGATTCGTAAGATGAACACAATTTTGACAAGATCAAGGGATCTATGATCAAGGGATCTTCTATTGACTTTGATTATGATTATGACATTATGACTACCCCCTCAAGCGATGAGTCGATGAGGGTAATGACAATTAACAAAGTGACGAGTCACTTGACCACTATGAAATACTTTGAATAAATTAAAGTTTAGCATTTGAATACTTGGCAAGGCCTAATCAGCTATGATTGCAACTATTAATAGTAATTGTACATCTCTATCCCATGGAGCGGTCCAACCGTAAAGGCCTTCTTAGGGAATCAAGATGATAGCAATTCCAATTAGGCATGTGTTGAATCATATTGTTCGATGATTTTCTAAAAATGTCATAGAAGAATTGACATGAATATCTCATTCCCGTGGAGCAGTCCGACCATCTGGGCCTTCTTAGGGATTGAAATGAAGCATAACAATTCAACGATGACTAATTTACCCCAAATGTCCTTATGGTAATTTACTCATCTTTCCAGATTGCATGGAGTGCAATTCACTACAACCACCAAGTGTAGAGGGTAAATCACTAGATACGAGGTGCATTTGGCTTTTGATTTATCTAATTTTTTTATTATTTTTTAATATTTTTGACAATTCTAGCCAGATGGGTATTTTTAATTTAGCATTTTGAAACTCCATGCGATGGAATTTGAGAGTATTTATTACATATTGCTAGCCATGCTTGTCAAAAGCAGCTAGAAATTTCAAATTTCTTAGCCATGGGTCAGACCCATGGGTGACAAACCCTAATTTGGGGACCACGGTTGCCATGCACGATCAGGGCAAAAATAGGAAATATTTAAGAAATTATGTCACAATTTTTTAATCTCATTATTTACTAATTGAGAATCTGAGAGATCTGAGAGGTGAGAAGACAAATTTGATACGGAATGCTACCACAACTCGACCTCACTATCATCCACACCGATGGCAGACCAACCTGGAGGAGCCGGTGCTACTAAGGTAGAAGCACACAACTCGCTAATTATTTTCTTTTACCAGTTTTAAAATTAACCTCACTAAATAATGGGCTAATGAACATCACTAAACTATCGATAATGAACCTCACCCTAGTTAGGTTTAGCTTAGGTTAGCTTAGGGGGTTAGGGTTTAATTTTTTGGTGTCTCGGGATGGGAAATGACCCTAAAAAGGTCATTTCTCCTAGCCACGGTTGGTAGGCGGTTCCCAATTATCAAATTGGGGGCCATGGCTATCAGTCATGGCTGGATTCAAATTCCAATGGTCATCAAATTGACCACCCTCCTGACCGTGGGTCTGAGCCGCGGTTCGACAACTTTAGGAAAATTAATTTTTCAATTTTTTTTATTTTTTAGTATATTTAATTGATTTTTTATTTTTTAGAGGTGCTATTTTTCATTTTTTGGTGTTTTTGAGATTTTATGATTTTGTTTGTCATTTTTAAGGTTGTTTTTTATTGTTTTTATTTTTACCTTATTATTCTACTTTCCACTAGACTTTGATCACAAGGGTGAGGGAATCTGAGATCCTTCGTAACCTACGCGGTGCACTGATACCTGTAGAGCTAGATTGGTTTGGGGTCATGGGATTTGGCTACGTCTTGTACCTCCCCACCATCTAGGCCGATCAGGCCTATATGACTACATTGGCCCGATATTGGGATGCATGGACCAATACCTTTCACCTATCGATAGGTGAGATGATTGTCACTCTGGAGGATGTCTACCACATCTTTTGAATCCCTCTAGATGGTGAGGCCATCACATCTTCATCGATCGAGGTGAAGTAGGTAGTTTTGATCACATATTTGGTGGTCGTAGTGAGGCAGCACAATGACACTCGAACCATGGAGGGGTCCACATTGAGCATTGGTACACTCAGTAGGTCTTCTCTCAATGAGCAACCATTTTTATGCACCTGATCATGTAGATTGTCCTACTCGACTCTTCTGGAGTGAGGTTCCCTTGGAACCTCCTGGCTAGGACTATGGAGGTCCTAGCTAGCCCCCATGATCATCCTCTGATCCTATCCTGGGGGAGTGCCTTACTAGCATAGCTCTATAATGAGTTGTATCAGATTACATAGAGGAGTAGAGTAGGCATCGATTGTAGCCTACTACTTCAGATCTAGGGGTGGTAGCATATCAAGATTGAGCATCCCATTAGCCTACCACTTGAGATTGGTACCATTGAGGAGGTACACGGTGTTATGTGGCATGCTGGCCTCATGATTAGGAGGGCTTCAGGAGTAGGTCTCATGTAGGAGATCTGGCTTACTATATTGGATAGTTTTCATGACTATAGGTGGACTAGGTGGACTGGCACCCATACCTAGACTACCCTCCATGGATGGAGGCTGATGATGCTTCATTGTGCATGCAAGATAGATGGCTCCTCGGATGCAAGTCTGAAGGTATAGGAGTTATTTTACTTCTCTCGTGTCACTAGATAGTTTAGGATTAGGTAGGACATTCTAGAGCCACCTACCATCTACCATCACCTCGCTCTAGAGAGGGACTTGACCTAGCCTAGGGTGACTCCACTAGGTGATGAGGATGATGAATTTTAGGAGTCAAGGCTGATAGATGTAGGGACTACTCTTGATTATGACACTTGGTGGACACTCAGGGTATGGTAAGGTTTTGAGGGCCCCTTAGGTAGGACTCTAGATGATGTAGTAGAGGGTGCTGAGGGAGTAGAGGTTGACCCTCATGATCATTGAGTCCATCAGAGGATTGAGGGTGGATGGGGTGAGGGAGGAGTTATAGAGGATGCACCTCTAGCTGAGGAGGAGGGTGACGCTCTCGAGGAGGGTGAGGCCACACCTGATAGTGAGGTCGGATAGCTCAGGGCCTAGGTTGCTAGCCTATAGACTTAGGTAGGCTCTCTATAGACACAACTTCTACATCGGGACACCACCATTGCTACCTTATAGGCAAAGGTTGGGGATCTATAGTCTTGACTCATAGTAGGGTAGTCTTAGTGGCAGCTATGAGGAGGAGAAGACCACTCTATAGGCTAAGATTGACTTAGTAGGGATAGAGATACAATGGGTTATAGGCCAATGCATCCTTCTACAGTCCTAACTGGATGCTCTAAGGGTATATTATGATGCACTTAGGGCTAGGAGGGAGGACCCCTCCTCTTCATAGGTTGCTCTAGCACCTCTAACTACTCTAGTAGCTCAGGTAGCATAGGGATTAGTAGAGCTGGACCAGGTGATAGAGATTAGATGACTTCGAGCTTTGGTGTAGTAGCACATCAATAGTAGTGTAATAGATGCTTCCTATATCTCTACTCTAAGGGGAGAGATAGGGCTACTCGATGGTCAGGTTCTTGAGAGGTTCGATGCTCTAGGATCTTAGAGGACTCACACTCGAGAGATAGGGTAGTCCTCAGCTAGCTCTAGTCGTAGATCACATAGGTCAAAGAGGACCTCTGGTGCCAGCTCTAGGAGGACTCACAGGGAGGGTGGAGGTGATGATGGAGCCTCTCAGACTAGGGGTGTAGGTGCTTCTTAGTACTGATCTGATAGATGATATTGTACCATTTTTTAGTGTAAGGTCGAGGACCTACATAGATGTAGCCTACGGGTATTTTTGACATATGTCGATGTACTATTTATTATATATTTTTGGTACACACACACACATATATATATATATGATCTGACATTTGAGACTTATTATATGTGTGGATTTTATGTGTTTTATTGTTTATGTTTTATGAGATGCATATGGATGCAATGCTTATATGTTATGTTGATTTTATGTTATATGATGTGATGTATGGATGACATGCACTAGATAGCTATGGAATGTATGATTAGATGTGATGATATACATGTGTATATGGACTACTTATGATGAATGTATATGTATGCAATATTTACTATTAAATGCAAGTGTAATTTATTGTACTTGTATGCATTTAATTTATGATGTTATGACATAATTTATGCCATGTATGTATTGCATAATTTTTCTATGATGAATGCTATGTAAATGAACATGTATGTTTTAATCACTTAAAACATAATGTATGAATGCAATATGGTTTAACAATCTAATGGATGACACCACAGAATGTATAACAATCATGAAATGTAATTGCTATATCTTTGTATAAAAATTGATAAATTGTACACCCCTATGTGAGATGCAATGATGTATTGTTTCTATTCATAAGTCTTTGTAAATTAAAATAATATGGATAACATAGTCAGTGGCCATTTAAATATCATTTTTGACATCCATCCGGTATCTAACCTATATTACAAATAGTTCTAATAAACAAACTCTCATAAAAGAAAATGATATTTGATAATTGCATTGAAAATTGGTTGTTGCTATTTGGGAATTTTTGAGGTTTACCATGAGACTCAAACACCCTAGTTGTCTAATCAAAAGTTGTATAATGACCATACTAGACTTTTGAAACATAAGGCTTTCACTAGGATAGACCCTAACTATTCATTACCAATGTGTGTGCAAATGAGTATATTAGATAAAGCATAAGCATACCCCGATGTCAGGCGGGATTCTTTCAGCCCATTGCTAAGATTGGGGATCCTCAAATGTCTATCCAATCCTAGGTTTGAATTTTAGTTGGATGTAGACCACTAGGTGATATAGGACACCTGAAGCTAGCTCTTCCACATTCAAACATTGGTCTGCACAAAAGCGAGATGCTAATGTATCAGACATATCATCATGCGTAAGGTACGGTAGTGCTAACAATTCCAGGGATTCAAGCTCACCCCCTTCTTTTCTTCAATTTATCGGGATACTTGCTCATGTAAAGTGATAAGAATCACTATTTATTTTGTACTTTTCTTTTAGTGATAAAAACCACTATTTATTTTGTACTTTTCTTTTCTTTTCTCTTGAGCAAGGGATTTGATACTGATTTGATTTCACTTTGAATTTGATCTTGATTTGACTTGATTTCTGGGGATTTAACTTTGGAATTTCACTCAAGGATTTCATTCTAGGATTTTTCTCCTTCATTTGTAAGCAAGGGATTTATTCGGGTAGGGGGTAAACTTGTCCTTTTTCCAATTGCCAATATTTCTTGAATCATCCGCATAGGGGGATAAGCAAGATAAAATTTTCACCTCAGGATACCTGGTCCCACTTCGTAGCATTCATCTGTCCCTCATCCTAATTAGGATTGTTTAGTTTGGATATTAGTGATAGGATTCTGATATGCTAAGGGCTATCAAAACTAGACCTCATCTACAAAATCAAAGCAAGATTTCTACCAAACTCTTGAGAAGACCACTAGGTATGGTTGAGTGACCGAAAAACCTTAGTATATTCTTCATAGCAACAAGAAGGGTTGTGTTGAAAAACACAATTACTCACAAGGGTGACATATAATTATGATACTGCATAAAAGCATGATTGAAACACAAACGTGGTGTCATTTGTAAGATTGTAAACACAACCTATCCTAATGCAAGTGCAATGGATGGAAATGCCTAATGCAATGCAAAATGACATGCATGTGCAAAAATGAAATGCATGCGGTAAATGGAATGCAAATGTTGCAAATGAAATGCAATGATGCAAATGAAATGTAATGCAATGTTTTTGAATTTTTGATATTTTCCAATTTTTTTAGATTTTATAATTTTTTATTTGACCAAAGGGCTTACAGATGCCTTTGGAGCCTTTTATTGGATGACCAAAGGGCTTACAGATGCCTTTGGGGCCTTTTTATGGTTTTAGGCATAAAATGCTTTAATATGAAGGATGTTGAGAGGTTCAGGCTCTTCAACCCCTTCCAACGATGTCAAGCGGTATGTCCCAGGTCCAATCTTCTCAGAGATGATATAAGGACCTAACCAATTAGCCATAAATTTGTCTCATAGCTCTGGTGGTAAATTTGAGTTCTGTTGGTTCTCTTTCAACACAAGATCACCAACCTCAAAGTCTCTTAAATGGACTTTGTTATTGTAAGCTCATTTTAAGCACTCTTGATAAATGTGGAGATGCTCAAGAGCATTCACGCGATGTTCATCAAGTAGCATCAATTGATCTAGGTGAGCTTGCCATGTAGTGTCATCATCGATGAACTCTTTCAATGCGATGCGCAACATTGGAATCTCCAACTCTAGGGGTATAATGGCCTCAACGCCATATACTAGTGAAAATGGAGTTGCCCCAATGGGTGTCCGAATGCTAGTCCTATAAGCCCATAATGCAAGGGGTAGCTGGATGTGCCAATATTTGTGGTGTTCTTGTACCATATTTTTCAAGATGGATACCACTATCTTATTTGAAGCTTCAGCTTGCCCATTTGCCTATGGATAATATGGAGTCACAAAACTATGTTTGATCCTGTACTTGGATGTTAGAGCCCTCACAGTCTTGTTCTTGAATGATGTTCCATTATCCAAGATTATTTTGGATGGTATCCCAAAATGACTTATGATATTGGTGAGTATGAACTCAATAATACACACTCCAGTTGTCATTGTTAATGGGATTGCTTCCACCCATTTAGTAAAGTACTCAGTAGCCATAATAATGAATGTATGTCGACCCGATGATGGAGGAGAGATCTTACCGATTAGATCCAAACCCCACTGAGCAAATGGCCAAGCCACTTGAATGGGTTGTAAGGCCTATGATGGCAAGTGTGCAAGATTAGCATGATGCTAACATTTAATGCATTTCTTGACATACACATTGCAATCCTTCTCCATAGTGGGCCAATAATAACCCATGCGAAGGATGCACTTGATGATAGCCATGCCACTAAAATGGCCACCGCATGTACCATCGTGAGCTTGCAAAATTGCCCAAGATGATTCTTGGGGCTCAAGACAATGAAGGAGAACTCCATCGTAGCTTCGATGATATAAAATATCTCCTAACAAGACATACTTTATCACTTTCTATTTAAATGTGCATCTTGCAGCACACAACAATCATTGAGGGATCATACCAAGCTTTAGGAAGTCATGTATCTATGACATCCAACTCTGATAGACCTCAGCCTCAACTATCAAGACAACATGTTCCCCCTATGGTTTAACATTTGCAAATGCAGACTAGGAAATAACCTTATGGTGAATGGTAGTACCATTCCCCGTAGGACCCTACGAGATCAATGACCCCAAGGGCACTCTCTTGAGAAAGTCTCTGGCTCTGTAGAACCATTCATGGTTCGGTTCTACCTGAATCATGTTGATTGACTCTTTGTTATCCAAAGCTTCACGCTGCACAATAGAGTGTGACAATATTTTTACATGGATGGTAGTAAAATCAGTAGATAGATTCTGAGGGATTAAAGATCCCAAAGATGCCATAGTGTCTACAAATCTATTCGATGAATGAGGGATTGCCTCGATGTCGTACCATTCCAACTGAGCTAAATATGTGTCAACAAGATCTTTGTAAGACTTCAGGATAGGACATCGACACTGAAAAAGTCCCTTCACTTGGTTAACAATGAGAAGGGAATCACCAAAGATATTTAACCTTTTAATCTTCATGGCGATAGTTATTTGGAGGCCCAAGATTAGGGCTTCATATTCAACATTATTGTTAGTGCAAGGAAAGTCTAACTTGAATGACAAGGGCATAGGAGCACCTTGCAGTGTGAACAACACTATTCCTGCACCACCCCCTTGCTCACACTTCGAACCATCGAAGAACAAGGTCATGTCAGCTTTATTATCCAGTTCTTCGAGCTCGGGTGCTTCTGATAATGCGAAGACTACATCATCAGGAAGCTCAATGGTGAGGGGCCTACTATTCTCGAGAGGTACCTCAACCAATTGATCAACTATGACTTGTCCCTTAATGGACTTTTGGCTAATGAATTCCAAATCAAATTCTATCAATAGCATGATCCACTTTGCAGTACATGTATTATGATACATCTTACTCATCATATACTGCAAAGGATTTTGTTTTGATATGACATACATCGTATGACTTAACATATAGTGCCACAATTTCTTTGTAGCGAACACTACTTCTAAACACAATTTTTCCACGTATGCATATCCTAGCTCGTAACTCACCAAGGTTTGGCTAATGTAATATATGGCCTACTCTTTATCTTGCACATTCTTCTGGGCTAACATGGTCCCTAGTGCAAAATTAGTTGCTGATATATATAGCAAGAATGGTACATCTGGTCTTGGTGGAGCTAGCACTGGCGATGTCACTAGGTAGTGCTTAATCTCAGCAAAGGTTGCTTGACAGTCCTCATCCCAATTGAATGGGACCCCCTTGTGTAGCAATCAATTCATGGGTCGACATTTATCTAATAATTATGTGATAAATCACTTTATGGATGCTACTTTACCCTGTAGGCTTCTTAATTCCTTGATATTCATGGGGGGATACATTTCTAAAATAGCCTTGACCTTTGTTGGATCAACTTTGATCCCTCATTTTGAAATGATGAATCCCAAGAGTTTTCTTGAAGTTACACCAAATACGCACTTCTTAGGATTCAACTTGACATTATGCTCTATCAGGTGATCAAAGACCTTTCTCAAGACCTCTACATGCTCTGAATGCAGCAATGACTTTGCCAATAAGTCATCGATATAATCTTCCAAGATCTTATGCATATAGTCATGAAAGATATATGTCATAGCCCACTGATATGTAGCACCAACATTCTTAAGGCTGAATGGCATAACCTTATAACAAAATATCCCCCATGGCATTATGAACATGGTTTTATGTTGGTCTTTGAGCTTAATCCAAATTTGGTTGTAACCAAAAAAACCATCCATTAAGGAGAGCATTTCATGACCCATAGTTGCATCTACAAGAGCATCTATGTTTGGCAATAGAAATGAATCCTTTGGTGTTGCCCTATTAAGGTCTCTAAAATCCATACAGATATGGATCCTTCCATCAGGTTTTCCTATAGGTACCATATTTGATACCCATTTTGGATAGTCGATGGAAATGACAAACTCTACATCCAACAACTTTTGCAATTCATCTTTGACCATTAAGGCTACTATTGGATGCATCTTCCTAAGTTTCTGCTTGATTGGCTTCTTCGAGAGATCTAGCGAAAGGTTATGAGTAACCAATTTTGGATCTAGACTCGACATGTCCTTATAATTCCAAGCAAAGAGATCAGGTCTCTCTTTCAGTAGAGGGATGAGGTTGGCACACTCATCAGGAGATAAAATTTCTCCAAATTTAACCTTCCTTGGATTGGTGGGATCATTACTGATATCCACTTCAAAGGTTTCCTCTATTGACATGTGGGATCCCTCCTCAAGCTGGTGAGGCATAGGGATCAAGTGGATGTCATCTACTGGGTTTATGGGTTCCATATTGGAAGCATCCTCAACATGATAAACATCATGTGCATATCCTGGTGCAAAATGAAAATGTTGCAACATTTCTTCATTAGGGAAGAAATCTTCAGGCTCTAGTGGTGAGTCAACATGATCCCAATCAATAGCATCTACATCAAGACACAATGGTTTGGAAGGATCGACTGGGTTGTGAAGTGGAGTGGTCAAATCAATGGAGATCATATTTATGGAATGGATCATGTCTCTAGGACCACGTGCATGTGACTCTAAATTTATATAACTTCCATCCCTGAGATGTGGTTCTAGGGGTATGGGGATCTCTGGATCTGGTCTATGAATAGACTCAAAAATAGGATCACTAGGCTCAAGGAGCTCTCTATATGTCGATGGATCAAGGAAGACCATATGATAAATCCTATCTAGGTTAGGAGCTCTTCCTCTGAGGCATGGGTGGATATTGATATCTCTACGCATATCCATTGTAGTGTATGGTGCATTACGATGATGCAAGTAGGGAGGTCCCAAATAGGCTCTCTCTATTTCATCTTCGTCATCACTATCATAATACAAACCCTCACTGCTCCCAACTAGAATTGGGAGATCAGGAATATGGGGCCCCATGAAAGCCCACTCTCGATAACTGCTATCATCCATGGAGGATTGCTCATCCTCGATGACTATCTCTGAAGGTAACAATTGATGTAAATTAAGAGGGCTCAAGTAAGCCAACTCAGTTTCATCCTTGGGTTACTCCCTGTTCGAGGACTCATCATCATCACTCTCATACATGCAACTCGGTCCACCTATCTCAAATATGGACTCTGCACTATCCTCATCAGAATGATCTTCTAACTCAGAATCTATCTCTATGCTAGTGATCAAAACTTGTAGGCCTGTATCATCGGTTGCCTCACGGATTTGTTCCTCCAAGTTATCTCTTGGGATATGCTCTAGACCGGTCTCCACCAAGATGTCTTCGTGATATGTCTCAGGTGGTTCTATAGTGACATAAGACACTAGCCGGTTATCCCTCTGAAAAGAGAGGGATTGGGGTGATAAGGATTGAAGTCGACTTCACCCCCCAGATTGAGGTACAAGTGGTCTAAAGATGCCATGAGGAGTTCATCCTGTCCTCCAATATAATATCCTAACCTGAACCTATCAATAGGCAACTGGTACTATGGTTCATAAGGCCTCCTACGCCCCTGCTCGAATAATCTGAGATCATAACCATGCCAATGGTAACGCTCAAAATATCATAAGGTGTACTCTGGGTTGGAAAGATAATGAACATTCACGATGAATGGTTCATCATCATCCTCATCCATGGAAGTGCGAGATGCAAGTTGGTCGAGCCCTCCATAGATGAAATTGGTTTGGTTAGGAGGCACCCCCAATGGTACCACCATCCCTATGGGAAAGTGATGGGCTTGTGGTCAGCCCATGTCTTGTGCAGTCTCGATGATCGATGTAAATGTCACATTCTACATGATATATTCCCCCAATCTAGGATTAACCAAATGTATGGTCACCTATGGAGCAGATGACCCTACTGAAGATGCAAGTGAAGTAGGTTGAGGTGCCTCTTCGACTTCTCCTTGAGCATTCTCTACTTCCATAGGAGTAGGAATCTCGATGACAACTGGTTTGGGCACTTGCTTTATCTCCTTTTTGCCCATATTTACCTTTAACTTCTTATCATCCCGATGCACTATGGATGCAGATGGTTTAGTAGAAGCAGTTATTGTGTGCTCCAATCATTGAGATATGGATGTTGTTGGTTTGGCACACACTTCCTTCATTTTACCTCCTAGATCTTTGATCAACGATGTTGGCCGTATGTCCAGGTGCATTGAGGGGAGCATAAAATCCCCTAGCAAGTCTGCTAGATTCATGTATTTGAATGGTTCTTCATCGGAAGGCACCACGTGAACCTATCCCTCATGCACATATTTGATACATTGATGGAGAATGGAAGGGACACAATGCATTTCTCGTATCCAAGGCCTCCCTAGAAGTATGTTGTATTGCATAGCACCTTCAATCACATGACACATCATGGGGATGGTCTTCAATCCCACCTGAATAGGTAAGACTATCGTGCCAATAGTTGAGCATAATGCATCATTAAAAGCTCTCAATGTGAAGGTAGAAGGTACAATGTATATTTTTGGTAACTTTAGGTATGTCAATGCCTTGGTCATGATTATATTGATTGATGATCCTATATCAATCAAAACCCACTTGAATGGTATGTGATTTACACATGCTATAATATGGAGTGATGGGTCCATTGTGATAGTGGAAACCATCTTGACTTCATGATCATGAAATTGTATGACCGGTTCTTGACACTACTGCACGTGTCCCATAAAGTGTGTGAATGCTTCAAGATCCTAGGACTACACTTCTATGGACCTTAAAATATCCATAAGCATCTCCCTATGCTTGGGAGACTATTGAATCAACTCATAAATAGACAACTTCATTGGAGTCATCTGTAGGTTTTGAATTAACCTACTCCTAATCATCACCACCGATCTAGTTGGTGGGCCTGGCACATTCTGGGCTACCCTCGGAGGAGGCATAGCTTGGACTCTAATGGGCAATGGAGGTTGATTTGGATTTTCATACCTCACATGTCTTGTGATGATATTGACCATTCTGATGAACCCATGGGTTGGTGGTTCGATGCATACTTGATTGACTTGGCCAACATTGTTCCTTGGTACCTCATGGTTGGGTAGAGGATTCTTGTAAATCCCCATATTCTGATTATCAGGTGCTTGCGGGTTGTCCACAAGAAGCATACCTCTTTCGATCATATTTTGCACTAAATGCTTGAATGACCAACATACCTCTATGTCATGGCCTTTCATTCGATGAAATATGCAATACTGATCATCTTTATACCCCTTAGGCTTGGGTTGATTAGGGTCCAATAATTTAATCTCAGGTAAGTTTATTGCCTTTGCCTCACACAATTGATGGAAAATCGATGTCAACAATTCCGATAATTGTATGAATATGTGAGGAGGGCATCTTTATTTATCCTTACCCCTCTGATTGTTGTTGCACTGCTCGTACTACGTGCAGGAGGAGGTTGGGCTTGATAATTTCATTATTGCTACCCCTTATCCCCTTTCTGAAGGTTTAGAACCACCTGATTAACATGTGTCAGCTTGGCCTATTGTTTCTCAGTGCTCTTCTTGTTCCATTCCTTCTTATTCTTGAGCTTCAAGTTACCCTCCTATAACTTGATATCCTCAATCACTTTGGCCTATGCCAAAGCCTCCTCGAATGTCTGATATTGCTGCAACTGTAATAATAATAAAATGTGCTTTGCACAACTTTTCATAAACATTCAAGTTAATTCAGAAGCAAGGATGGGGAATGATAACTTTACCATCATATTTCTCCATCATTTCCCATAATCCATAACTGGCTCATCATCATGTTGCATTAAAGTAGCTATATTGGATAGGTTTACCTTTTTCTTGATGCCAAAGGAGAAGCGTTCAAGAAATGCATCGACCAATTGTTCAAAATTGGTGATATTGTACCTCTTGAGCTGATTAAACCACTCTCGGGCTGGGCCTAAGAGGGTCATAATGAAGTTCTTAGGAGCAAAGCATCATTGCTCCCGATCTAAAAGCACATGTCTAGAAAACTCGTAATGTGCTCCTGAGCGTCCTCCTCTCCTTTAAAATTTTCCAACCTAGGCATCTCAAAATGCTCAGGATAGGCTAAAGTAGGCACTGACGGGCATAAAGGTTCGTTATGAATCTTATTCAAGGTAGGATTTTGATAAGTCATCCCTTGCTTCTCGATAGCTTTAACCTTTTCTACCAAGGTCTTATAGGCCTATGAAGATAGGAACTCCTCTTCTCTGGATTGCCTTGGAGGCACCTTTGGAGGTAGATTCCTCTTCTATCGAGGTGGAGGACTAGGCTCATCATCCACTTCGACTAGGGATATTTTAGGATATTCTTGATCTAATTCTTCTCCCACCTCTTCTTCATACTACCTATACCCATGATGTTCAAATGCGGGGTACCGATCTCTATGTTGGGTCGTATGGTGAGTATGGGTGTCTATATGCTCAGGGCACAACTCAGGCTGTGAAGTAGCTCATCTATCAATGCGCTCCCCATACTCACTATGGGGAGGTAAACCGACATTGGCCAATCGGTCCTCCCTCTCAGCATGCTCCTTTTGATCAAGGATGCATTGCTCATGCATGCACTATTCATATAAGCATTGTCTTATGAACCTTTGCCTCTGAGTGTTCTCATTTTTGAGGCATTCCCACTCTGCATGAACATCCTCCAATTGGTCTTGGAGAATCTGACATCTCTGCTCTAACACTAGTCTATGAGATCTATCTATATGATCAACTGTATGAGGCCTCTGATGTGTGTGCTCTATTCGAGTGGCTTTGTGGGTGTGTCCCCCAATGGAATGATTTGCTATGCTCTTGCCCTTGTCTATGAAGATGACATTCACATCTAGCTATCACATATACTCTATGCCCGCATGGGATGCAGGGGCACACATATCATGAGAATACTTGGAGCACTCTCTAGGCTCTCTGATGGTCCTAATCATACTTCCACTATGTACACTCATAGAATGAGAGGGCACAAGTGAAGGTTTATAACCTAGCTATCCTAGGACTTTATCCAGACCATCTAACTATCTACTATGCCAAGGCTCATGAGGTGGCATACCATTGACTCCCACTTTAGACATGTCTATGGTGATCTTACAAGGCTCACCTCTATAAGGAGTCTACATGGGCCTACGCTCGAAGCGGCCCTCTCTATTCACCCTTGAATGGGTGGATCTTGAACCTATCTATACTCAGATGGTGGAGGTCTCAAGCCTCCCCTAGCTATAGGTCGAAGGGGTACCAATCTGGATCCCTCAATGACATACTCTTCAGTAGATCCTATGGATGCACGTGGAGTGCGATCATAGTAAATGCTACCACATTTGGGACCCCCATGCTGGGAAGCCCCATGCTCTGATCTATGCCTCGAAGAGTGTCTAGCACTTCCTCGTACTAGGGTATTCTCAATAGGATCCCCATGCATAGAATTATCCCCTCTAATACTCATTGAATGATGTTTGAGAGGATTCTATGGTTGAGGGCCTTCTACGTTGTGTTGTGCATTGGGTGGAGCTTCGGCTTCGATCTTGGGTCTATGCCTAGATCGGCCTCTCCATGTACACACCATGATATTATATTATCTCTTATGTAAGTTTTAAGGCAAACAAAGTAAACAATGATGATTATCTCTTTTTAAATTTTTAGTTTGTGAGCCCTAAACTGTTTGATGTGTTTTTCAAGTTTGTTGTATCAAAAAATAACTCTCATCATGTTTTCAAAATGTTGATGATATACTCAATTGTTAAAGGGCTTTCACCTATATACTCATAGCTCGACAACCTGGCTATGAACTCTAGGTCACGTAATCCCTCGAAATGTGGAGATGAAACCCACACTTGAGCAGGGAGCATAGGTCCTACCGATCCTCACCTCGACACCTCATGCGTAGTGATACACCCCTCTGAAGAGGAATGCATGCTATTTTGCATGGTTAGGATGGATCTTGGAGTCGGTATTGGTCTAGTAACAAAAGGTTCAAGGGAGTTGGGCCAATGGATGGAAATCACTACCACCATCATTGAACCCTACTAGTGGTTGGATGTGACTTCCAACTCACTAGCATTTACAATGTGTCATGGTGTGTGTGGTTCCTTTTACTTTGCATGAAAATAAAATGCATAAAACAACATTCAAATGATTCTACATGCTTTTCAAAAGAATGTTTCACTTTTAAGAGAATGCACGATTATGCTAGATGATATTCAGAGAATGCAACTATCTATGATGAAAATGGCCACTGATTGGGCCTCATACATGCAAAATCTAAACATACAATGGCCTAGACCACTGGAGACTAGGGCCGACTGCAATCAGAGATCCACTATTCCTAGCAATGACTAGTAGAAAACTAAAAAGCATTTATGAATTTTCCATTCTACTTTTTGCTATGTTTTCTAATTAGCATCCATCTATTGCATTCTGCTTCTGTAAAAACATAGATAGAAAAATATAGAGAGGGGAAAATGATCCTACCTCAGATCCAAGTCTGATGGTGATGTCTAATTCTATTTTTTTCTATTTTCTGCTTATCGTGGCTCTATGGTGTAGCTGCAACTATTGCCCGTGGGTGTCAGCCATGGTTACAACTTTTAACCATGGTTAGTACCTAACATCACAAAACATAGTGGATCAGTATTTTATGGCATGAAATTTAGATTTCCCATCATGATCACCTTCTATAGCAACCCAGGAAGCATACACCTAAACTAATAATAATTGAAACATCACATAAAGCATGAAATATAGATGAATTTACAAATAACCACAAAGTAGGGCTTCCTTTTTATTAAATTTCCAATGAATCTTGATTACAAATCCATCCCTCTTAGGGATACCCAATGTGATACAATCATTACAATCATAGAACAATCCCCATGCAAGGGTAGGTGTAATTCATAGACTTCCTAAATGCACATGAACTGCTCCAAGGTATCGATGACCTTCTTCCCCATGATTAGAGGTATTTTTTGCCTTGCATATCAACACCTTGTTAGTCCTGCATACAATAAACAACAAGAAGCATATTAGTAATAAAGGAGGCCTCTCTTGATGAGGCTTTGAAAGGAAGTTATACAAAAAGATGCCATGAAAGCTTGAAATCAAGAAAGTGCAAGAAACATGGTAAACCTATGTTAAACATGAAATATTGCCATGAAATATGTAAAGGAAAGATAGAACTATCTATCTAATGCCCTAATTATGAAATCAAAAGCATGAAAGCATGAAATGTAAGCATTCTTGTCCTACTTACTACAAATGCCAAATGAGAAGAAAGATACCTAAACTCTTAATTCTACCAGACAAAAGTCTCTAATAAAGCAAATATACTCATGATATATCTATTCTACTACAAATGAAATAAAGTCTACTGCTAAAACCAAGGAAAAATGGGGATTGAACCTGACCATGGGTCTGTCACGTGGTGAGCACTGTTAACCATGGTTGACAGCCATGGCTAAGCCTAAAATGTACTTGCCCTCCAAATGTGGCCTAAATCTCCAATTTCCTTGATGAATTGATGGTTCAAGGGTCGCCTCTGTGTCCTCTGATAGATTTGGTGGTTGAATTGCTCCGATTGGTGGTGGATTGCTCGTAATCTCATTTCTTGATTCTTCTAGCCTCCTAAGACCTCCATGACTTCAATTGTCATTTCAATCTCTCAATGCTAGCTAAAGGATTTCTCTCAATGCAAGTAGGTGAGTACTTGAATTCGACAGGGCTTCACCATTCAAATTCTCCTATGCATCTCTCTTATTTCCCATTTTGGATGGGGTTCTTATAACCTCTAGGAAGGCTATGTCCTAGCTTCTTGAGGAAGCCAAGATCAAGAATGGATAACTGGAGCAGTTGGAGGGAAGCTTCTGGATCTTTCCACCCCAAAACCACTCGGATCTACAACCAATTGGTCGTTATAACCGAATTTGGATCGGCCAAAGTCCAACTGATTCTAATTGCTAGCCATGGCTCTGAGGCACGGTCAACTCTATTAACCATGGGTCTCAGCCGCGACCAACATTAGTTAGGCCAAAATGCCTAAATGAGTGGTTAGAACCACTGCTATACCTTGGTATTTGTCCAAGGTCTTCCATATGGTCTTCTAGCATGTCCCATATGAGTAGTCACCTCGACATGATGTGTTTTAGGTGTCTATAGAAAGCTCGAGTGTTTAATAATGATTTGAAAGTTTGAGGGTTTAGAGGGGCTAGGAAGGTCTAAAGGTTTATATAGAAATGGAAGGTTTGAGGGCTTAGATGAAATAAGAAGGTCAAGATTGAAGGACAACTTACAGGGAAAAAGTATTGGATCTAGACTAGGAAGGGGGGACTGAACACAGTGAGGGGCAGGTTTAGGGAATGAGAAGTCAAATTTGGATTCTAGGTCATGATCAAAGGTGTCAGGGTCATGAAAGTTGGTTAAAACTCTAAAGTGGTTATGGAAGGCAAAGAGGGAACATACCTGATCCTGAGAGTTCTCTTGGAACTGGTTCAAGACTTGCTTTCCTTTATCCAATGTTCATAGAGAAGGATGATTATGAGTAGCAAGAGGTATTTGGAAGAGCATTGGATCGGGCTGATTACTTTTAGGAGCGGGAGAAGACTTTAGAGGGCAATCAACTTACTTATTTAGATGACCTATATTATTTTTACTGATATCTTTAGGAGGCTTGAGATAAGGGCACTGGGACCTTAGGTGCCCTTGAGTATGGCATTCAATATAGAAGGTTAGTTTTTTAATACTCCATAGCTTGTTATCTATGATAAGAGTCATATATTAGGTTGATAAAAGTAGAAATATCAGAGTCGAGGTTGGCATTGATGCATATACGAGCATATGTACCATTTGACTTTTGGATCTGGTAGTTGGGTCAATGGTAAAAATTTCACCAATAGTTTAGGTGATCACTCAAAAAATATTTCATGCCAAAACTAACTTGGGAGTCCTGGAAGATAGATCCAGATAGGGGTAAAATTTATGCTTTGGCTCTTAGGGTCAAATTCCTTAGCCCATTTTCTCAAAAATAAGCTTCTTCACCCAAATAACTTGGGGCCATTGATCAGGATATGATCGATGTCCTCCTAGTTATTAAGCAAAATTTGGAAGAACCCTCTGGGTAAGGTGATCAAGTCCATGCTTCCCAAGTGGTGCCATTTGACATTGGCCCATTTTCAAATGGATTTCATGTTTGGTATCCCTTCAATAAATTTTCCAATAAAAGACATGGATTCCATGGAGATGAAATTAGCCATGAAACTTTCAGGAATTATGAGATCATTACCCTTAGGAAATAGGGATTCACCTTGAGAGGGGTTGGTCCTGGGACTATTCTAGACTTTTTCTCAAAGGAAGCTATATCAATCTAGGGATGTCCATTGGGGAGAACCCTGATAGTTCCTGAACATCCATGGTTACCTTCAAGAGCATCATGGGGCCCTCCAACACCCGAGGCATCAAATATGGTGTTGGGGGGTTCATGGGACCCAAAATTTACTTTGTCTACATCTAGGGTCCCACCACAATTTCTAGGATCATCCTCAGTAGGTTTCTCACTATCTTAAATTTTGAAATTTCCACCTGCTACACCTACCTACTACACTACCTTGCATGTTGTTTATTTCCTCATGATTTTTCTTATTTTTTGTATTTTCAATACTGAACCTTAAAGGTATTATAAATAAGATCAATGGCCTCTTGTTTAAGGGTTATATATTAGGCATTTAAAATTTGTATATGTAAAGAATTATGGAAGGAGCAATGCAATAGAAATATCTATTTGGCCACAAGTTCAACATCTTGCAAAAAATGTATGTATGAATGGATGAATATTTCTATTTAGCTAGATGAATGTGCATGAAATTAGATTTTATTTTTGTATTCTTGTGCATGTTTATTCTTTGGTTCTAGAACTAATAGTTTGTGGAATTAAATATTATTTAAACGTTATTCTACATATGATAAAACTTATTGGTCTATTAGGAGGTTTAAATGGGTACTTCATTTCATGATTTTTATGTATTTCTTATTTTTTTTCTAATCTACACCATTAAAAGTTCTAGAATAAACTATATTTACTCTCTCTTAGCACCATTTTTATCCCCCCATCATAGTTTTAGCTATTTAGAACCTCACAAGAGCCAACCTTCTCTAGAGATTGACCCGGTTAAGCCTCACAACTTGACCGATCATTCAATGTTGGCCAAGTCTTGGACACAATAATCACCATAAGTATATTTTGGATCAATAGGTATCACTACTTGTTTCTTGACATATATTTTTATCTTTTACAAAGGTTTCCATTTTCACAAATTTTGTCTCATTGCTTCTTGTTGGACCATCATAACCAAGGCCTTCATTATTTGGCCTTATAATTGGAATTATGGAAATTATCACACCTTGTCCATATATTCCCAAATCTATACCATTACATCCCATTTTTCTCATTATATTTGAACCAATTCCTTTCACATGCCTTTCAAAATACCCAGATTCTTCATTATTATGACCCTTGTCATAAGACCAAAATTCTTCATCATTATTCTGAACTCTTTCAACAACATTAAAACATCAAATATTTTTATCTCCACTCTAATTTATGCCACTATGACAAAATAAATACCCAAATATGTTAGAATCATAATGATCTTCAATGCAATTCAAATTATCACTATCATATCTAACACAATCACTATCACTTTCAATTTTAACAATATGGTCTTTGTCACCAAACTGAACACTTGTCCCTTTCCTGGTGCTTTCAGCAGTGTAAAATGTTTAAAATGATTATGGCATGGCAGTTATAGGGGCATACTACACGAAGATATGTGTGGCGGCTTTCAGGGTGGACAATGCAGAATATAGTGGCGGCCATAAAATCTAGACAACCTACCCAGATTCATGATGGCTACCGGTTCCACCATGTTTAAAAAAAAACAATATGGTCTTTGTAATGGCCACCAAAACCATATTGATCACAATCTTCTCTCATCAACAATATTCAAATCACTTCTATCACAAGTTTTATATTTATTTTGAAGAATATAACTTATTTCACAACAAAAATATTTCATCATGGGCTTATTTTTTAAGTTCATAGTTATTTCAATTTACTTTTTACATTGCACCTCAAGGATTTCAAGGGTGAATAGTGCCATACACATTCTTCTCACTGCACCAACTAAAATTTATCACACCCATTTTAAAGCATCATTCCTAATTTTTTGAGTATTGCTTGTAAACAAGATCTTGTGGGTGAATTTTGGTGCCCCTTCACCCACTCTTCCTTCAGGGGAGATGTTAGTAAATCTCCCCAATTTTAAAGCATTATGGAGGCTAGATGGAAAATCAAGTAGACAAGCATTGAATTTAAGCCTTAAAAATTCTCTCAAACCTTGGATGGAAAACCTGGACCCCAAACCCTCATCCAAGATGGATGGAGGGATGGTAATGAAACACTACGACCCCCATTCCTAGTTTCTTATCACAAGAAGGGATAAAACTTTAGGAAGGCAATAATAAAATTTTAATCCGAGATATTCATCTATGGTATAGAGAATTAGGAAGGTGACCAAATAGAAATTGTGCCTAGGTAGCCATACAAAAATGATATCATGATATGGGAAGCGAAGGATATCCTTAGGGACAAACATTAATGATCTCGGCTACCCTGTAATTCTAGTTGATGGGTGTGAAAGGAATAATTTGAAATACATGACTTCAAAGGAAATCAACCTTGAAATTTCATGTGGTACAAAGGAACAAGGTGAATTTATCACCCAACAAAAATGTTAGAAGGATCAAAGGCCCATATTGATGCAAAAGCACCTAACTCCCTCCAGACAATTCCCATCCCTCTTGGAGTAGAGATACATCAGATCTTTTGACTATTCCAACAATATTCTTCCCACCTAGTGTCATCAATGCTTAAATTTGAATCTATTGTAAAATATTATATAAGTAGTTGAATGTTGGCCATTCCAAATGGAGGCTCTATGGACTTTACAATTAATTTGTAATTCTTCAGCCTTTGTAAATAATAGTAAATCACTGTTTGGTCTCTCAATCTATCTTTCATTTTGTATTTGCCTTTGTGTGAATATTTATTTCTGTGATGGCTTTTTGAGTTGGTTTTATTGATTTGGTTGTCTATATTTTGTGATTTTAGCTAGGTGGTTCTAGAATTTGCATTCACCATTGGGCATCGAGGTTTATTTCTATTAAAGCCAATCAGGTGGGAGCACTCTAATTCTACTACCTGGATTTCATGCACCTTATTTCTAGTTCTAGAATTCACCCCTGCACACCAAGCTGAAGGATAAGTGAATATGGGGTGGGATGATCTATTAGGTGGTTCACTATTGTTTGTGTTAGTGATTTTGAAGGAGTGTGTCTTGATGCAGCCATATACTATCCTTGTCAATTTTGGCTATGACCTCCTTTACTTTATTTATTGCTCTCTTTTCTTCCTTTTCTCCTTTGTGGTGTAGTTATCTAGAATCAAAGGAGCGGGTATTATCTAGAGATATATCATATCTACCTCTATTGGTCCAAGAAACCATTAAATTTTGGTCAAAAACCTGCGAGTGTGCCTCCCACTCAATCGATGTTGGTTTTTGTACCAGTAATTTTTGGCAACTCTATTGGGGAACTCTATGAGTTTCCATGTTTGAGGAAATTAGAGTTTGGTGATACTGTAGTTTACCTATATATAGTCCAAATCACCTGGTGACTCCGACTATGAAGTATCTCCATATATCTAGATCAATTGCCTTTTATGCTAAAATTTTTGATCTATCGAAGGACCTAAGGTTTTGATTAGTAGCCTTGATTTTATTAACGATGATAGTATGTTCATCTGGTGACTCAAAATTTTATGCATGAACCAGGACCTCTAAAGACCAGTGCCTCAATTGCCTACCTGAGATAACCATAGTGGAATGATCTTGGTCTACTAGATCTTCAATGCTAGCATGAGATTCCTAAAAGTGCCTTGAAGAATCTCAAAAAATATGATGACACTTTAGAAATCACTCGAGAACACCTCAAAAATGTTTTTGCAATAGCACCCCTCCATGGTGTAACATATGAAGATGTCATGATCATGCTCCTAGTATTATATCTAAAAGGGAGGGTGCTATTTTGGTACTGTACTCTTAGGAAAAAAAAATCCACTCATGGATGGAGTTGGCGAGAGCTCTTGTTGAAACATTTTATGGCTCCTTGGATCCCTTCCAACTCTTGATGCATCTAATATTCATAAAGAGGGCACCTTTTAAGTTTATAAAAGAATTCAACATTTTATTTAGAAGGATCTAGGGAAATATTCCCTTTGAACACCAGCCATCCCCCACCCATGATCACCTGTACTATGTACAGACTTTTGAAGAACACAAGCTATACTAAAAAAGGGGGGTGAACAATGTAAGAAATTTTTTTACTTTTCTTTCCCAAACAATATTATGTAATATATCAATGTAAATATCAATAGTAGTACTAAAATCAATGCACAAATCACCATACACAATAGAGACACCAATTTATCAAGGTTCACCCAATGTGGGCTACTCCACGATGAAAATATTTCACTAAAATTTTCTCAAAAAATATCTTGGGAATCCTTTCCCTATTACAATGTTTGTGGACCTCTGTCCAAAGGAGACACCAATACCCTAATCAAGTTCATGGATCTCTATCCACAGGATACACCAATCCCCTTAGCTGATTTGTGGATCTCTATCCATAGGATAACTCCTCCTTTGCTCTGGATGGTGATCTTCTATAAGAACTACTACAACCACTGCAATGGCTTATGGATATATATCCAATGAAGACTCCTACCCTCACTCAGAATACATATCTTCACTACCCTAGATAATGGACCTCTATCCACTAGAGACTATTATCCTCTATACTATGCCACCTCCAAATATTACTCTTAGATCTATCTTAAATTTGCACTAAACACAGTCATTCGATATAGCACAAATTTGTTCAATCTCTATATCGGATATACACTAAACATAGTCCTTCGATCTAGCATAAATCTTCTCAATATCTATATATAATTTACACTAAACATAGTCCTTTAGTATAGTACGAATCTGCTTAATATCTATCTTTAGTCTGCACTAAACACAGTCCTTCGATCTAGCACAAATATACTCAATATCTATATCTAGTTTGGAATAAACCTATCCTTAAATATGCACCAAAATCTATCCTCAAATATATCCTCAAGCCTTAACACAAAGTTTGACTCAATCACAAATCAAATTTTCTAGATTTGCCCCAAGACTTAACACAAGGATCGAACAAATCAATCAATCAACTTAGCTCTTAAGTTTTCTCAAATACTTATCTCAAATATACATTGTAAGCTTCCACAAAATCTCACACTAATCTATCTACAAGTCTTCACCAAGACTTATCTCAAATTTGCTCAAAGAGTTCACACTAGAACTTTTCAATCTGCTCAACAAGTTTTCACCAAGACTTACCTCAAATCTGCTCAAAAAGTTCACACTCGAACTTTTCAATCTACTAAAAAATTTTTCACCAAGACTTACCTCAAATATGCTCAATAATTCCTCATTAGAACTTGTCCAATCTGCTCAACAAGTCCACACTAGAACTTGTCCAAACTGCTCAACAAGTCTTCACCAAGAATTACCTAAAATTTGTATTGTAAGCTTACTCAAATCTTGTCCTTAAGTCCACTCTAGGACTTACTTAACTCAGTATATCATAGTAAACCTCTTCAATCACACAAACAAGTTTCACACAAAATCTTATTTTAATCTCATAGAAACATATAGAGAATGGTTAGAGACTCAATATGTTTCACACTCACAACAAATAATCACTTTTAATCTCTTTATCAAATCAATTCAGAATATAGAACAATTTGCTTCACAGAATTTGAACTATCACTACAATACTTCCAATATTGACGAGGCTCAATAAACTCCACTCAACCAATCACTAAATTAATGCTTATTCAACAATTCTTATCAAATAAACCGTATATAACAATGATACTCATGATATTTTACAAACCCTATTTCAAGATAGTTCTCAACTTCACATAACAATGATACTCATGATCTTGCACAAACCCTAATCATGCATATGAAGGCTCATTCAACATTTCTAACAATGCTTATCAAACAAGTTTTTTATCATCAAATTTCACTCAAAAAAACCTTTAACAATCAAACTCAACAATGCTTATCAAACAACCCTTTTCACTCCAACTTAGAATTCACAACATCCAAAAATCACTCACAAGGAAGATGTGCCCATACCTTTTGTTTGATGAAGAATTAACCTCAAAACCTGTCTCAATCATAATTACTCTCTTTGCCAATCTCAAGGGTTAGATGACAAAATATCACTCTAACACTCCCTCAAAATATTTCATAATTACAAAAATAATTAAACTCAAATACACCTTATTACTCCATATTTAAATAAGCATTCACAAAAAACATACATAAAAATAAATCTCTTATTACACCTTATAAATCCACTCTAAATAAATCAATCCACCAAACAATTAAATAAAAATAATCATTTAATTTTATCAACCTTATATCTCCCTAAGCTCAAAACTATACCACACAACCTTAGGAGCCAAAAATAATTTTAAATAAAAAATTTAGTACCTCTCAAAGTGCTCCTGGTAGGATTCAATCCTGAGTCGAAGCACCTTTAGTTCTTTAGCCATGTCTTCCTAGCTGTGTGAGCTAAGCACACACATGGGAGGCAAAAGCACCCATGAAACTTTATCTCCTACCCTAGAACCAAATTCCAAAAGGACTTTGACATCCACGATGAAAAACCTCATGACTTTCCCTATTGTGAATCAAATGCAACACCTTGCATTCTCAAAAGTGCTGCCAAATACTGCTAGCCCACCTATCTAGGTGGTGAAAAGGCTTCCAAGCCTTCTCCCCCTTATGTGCTTGTTAACCACCATGTGAGCAAAAACCCTTGCCTCTTATTCCACGTTGTTTACTATTTTTGCATGCACTTAGATTAATTTGTTCGAAGGATAACTTTGGGAATACCAAAGCACTTGGTATAAATACCAATGTGCTCTCCTCCTTAGCACGTTGGCGAGTAGGAAAATAGTCAACGTCGATGCCATTTGATTTATTCGTTTGCCCTTTGTAACCCTAACCTTAGGGTTATTTAATTAAATTATAATTTAATTAATAATAAAATTATTATAATTAATTTAATAACTATAAGGTTAATTAAATTAAATTACAAATTAATTTATAATGAAATTATTATAATTAATTTAATTACTTTAGGTCTTACCATTAGAACTTTAATATTATAATAAAATATTATAATATTATTTTCCTTAGGTCTAGAAGAAATATTTATCTTGCACTGATTACTAAAACTGACTCTTGACATCCTTACTCTTGCACTACTCACTAAAACTAACTCTTAACATCAATGACAAAAAATCTTGCTCATATTTCCAACAAATTTTAGTTTGGATATAGACCTCTTACTGTATCAATCGGGGGAAAGAAGATTCCCTTAATTTTTTCAAAAGATCATATGGGCAGAGGAACTCCTGTTTCAAGCAAGAAAAATATCTTTGAGAGAGCTTGACTCATCTCCCATAATTTAATATGCTGTTGTTGCCATGCTGATCACACAATATTCACCACAAATGTCATCTAAAGTTGTGTATGTGCTAGGGCCACAAATATGTATAACACAAGGGGCAAATATCTTCTTGAGCTCATGCATAGGAATTGTAAGCACAATTTTAGTAGAAAATAATCTTATTGCTTGCAACTCCTTTCAACAAACAAAGAATCTGGACTAGGGTGGCGATTCCACTCACATAAATGAAATATTTTTGCACCCTTTTTGTATCCAAAAACATAGTGAGTAGGAGCTAAGTCATCCCTATGATGGCGTAGAAGGTCAACATACATATCTTAAGGAGGTCCCATAAGTAGCAGGTTTTATTAATGAGGCCTATGAGAAAATGTATGCAAGGACGATGAAGGCATATGAATATGGGACCTCACCACAAGAGGATCCCAAGGAGTGGCAACACCAAAGCTTATTGTCACAATAACCAATACCTGAGGAAGGATCTCACATGGAAAAATTTACTGCCACATTGATCATTGATTACATAAGTACTAGTATGCATGATGATCTACCAAGCTGTGACCTCTTATAAGCTTTGGAAAACATTTGGGCAATGTCGACCAAACTATAAAAGGCAACTCAAGTTCAAAATAATTTGGTTTGGGCATTGTAGATTCACTAGATGAACTCTAGAGTGATTCAATGGTTGTGGTGTGCCAAAAGGAGCATAATTTTTGTGTAAATAGGCTAAAAAATAAATAATATATGCAGACCGTAAGGCCACATGCTTTCTAGCATCACTTTAGGAGATCTACTTCTAATGAATAGAATGATTTCTAGATAGCATATCTTCCTTGAGAATTCTTTGTTTGTCCTTCTCCTTTTTCCTTATCATGTGACTCCATAGCCCAATGGATTATCCTCCTAAAATCTCATAGGATGATGTAGCAAGTACACCTTGGCTTGTATGATAAAGATAAACATCAGGCTAAATATTTCAAAGCAAATGAAGAACCCTAATAGAAATTTCTCCATAAAAAGACCTTATGGATAGCTCTAATTATTCATAACTATAAGAGCATGATCAAAGATCCAAAAATGTGTTCTAATAGGCTAATAAAATTCCTATTAAATTTCATAAGAAAGATATACTATATCGGCACAAACAAATATCTCAAAAAACACCTCAAGCCATAAAGGATTATATCAACAGAGGTTTGCTTTGGGAAGTTTTCTCTAGGGATATTCTCCCTTTTGTTTCTTTCTTGCCCTATTTTTCTCTCATCACCTTCCCCTCTGTCTATTCCCTCAAATTTTATCTCTGTGTGTTTCTTCTTATCCTATTATGTTTTCCTTCTGCTCTTGTTATCCATTGTATCCTACCTCGTTTTCCCCTTCATCCTTTCTTATTTATGTTATCCATTATTAAGGAAGATTGCTATATGGGTTTATATTCTCAAAAAGTGGAAATCCCCTATGAGTAACCAAGAGTGTGGGTGAATTTTGGTGACCCTTAATCGACTCTTACTTTAGGCAAGATGTTAGTAAATAAGAATCCCCAATTTTGAAGCATTATGGAGGCCAGACAGAAAAGTGGGTAGACAAGCATTGAAGTTGAGCCTTAAAATCTTGCTTGAACCTTAGATAGAAATCTTGGACCCCAAAACCTTGTCCAAGATGGATGTAGGGATGAGAATGAAACACTATGACCCTCATTCCTAGTTTCCCATCACAAGAAGGGACAAAAATTTAGGAAGGCAGTAGTAAAATTTCAATTCACACTTTTTGTCTATGGGATGGAGAATTGGGAAGGCAACCAAATAGAAATTATACCTAGGTAGCCATCCAAAAATGAAATCATAATCTAGAAAGCATAGGAGATCCTTAGGGATAGGCATTAATGGTCCCAGATACCCCATAATTATGGTTTATAGATGCAAAGGAAATAATTTTAAATACACAACTTCAGAGAAAATCAACCTTGAGCTTTCTTATGGTACGAAGGAACAAGGTGAATTTATCGCTCAAAAAATATCAAAAGGATCAAAAGCCCAGATTGATTCATAAGCATCTAACTCCCTCTAGACAATTGATATTCCTCTTGGAATAGAGATACAGTAAATCTTCTAATTGTTCTAGCAAGATTCTTATCGCCTAATGCCATCAATGCTTAAATTTGAATCTATTGTAAAATTTTCTATAACTAATGGAATGCTAGCCATTGCAAAGGGTGGCTTTGTGGCATTTATAATTCATATGTAATTTTTCATCCCTTTTAAATAATAGTAAATTACTATTTGATCTCTCAATATGTCTTTCATTCTACATTTTCCTGTGTGTGAATGTTTATTTTTGCAATGGCTATCTGAGTTGGTTTGATTAATTCTACTATCTATATTTTGTGATTCTAATTAGGTGGTTTTAGAATTCGCATTCATCATTGGGTGTTGGGTTTTATTTCTATTAAATCCAATTAGGTGGGAGTGCTCTAATTTTGCTACCTGGATTTCATGTGCCTTCCTGTTGGTTATGGAATTTGTTCTTGCATGTTGAGTTGAAGGATAAGTGGAGACAAGGCAGGCTAATATGTTAGATGGTTCACTATTATTTGCATTGATGACATTGAAGGAGTGTGTATTGATGCAGCCATACACTATGCTTGTCAGTTATAGCTATGGCCTCCTTTGCTTTATTTCTCACTCTCTTTTCCCCATTTTCCCCTTTGTGATGTAGTTAGATGGAACCAAAGGAGCCAGTCTTCTCCAGAGATCAATCACCTATGCCTCTCTCAAGTAGAGCAACCATTCAATGCTAGTCAAAAACCTTTGGGTGTACCTCCTGCTCGACCAATGCTAGTTTTTGCACCAATAGATATTAGTTTTGAAAACTCTCCATCTTCACTATATTTGGATGATACACACTTTTGTATTTCACCTTTTATCTTGTCTTGCTTACTATCATCTATATTTCATGGTTTTGTCACTTTCTTGCCCATGAGAACTTTAGATGTTATTTCACATTCTTCTTCACAATATGATTTTGATTCACCTTGTGCAACATACCCTTGTTAATATGGAATTTGTTGATATTTTCTTCTTTGATATTATTGATTCCATTGAGGAGGTCTTCAAACTTGATTTTTTATTTACAAAATCTTGTATTAGTTTAATTTTGACAAATATGATAATACATCCTCCATTGAAGCTGATTTTATGATGAAGAAGGTATAGAAGGACCATTTGAACCTTTTTTATATTTCTTTGTGGAGATAAGGATAATATTATTCAACACATCTATCAACTAATTCTCCATCTCATATTGTTGAAGTGTGTTTACCAAATCCTCAAATGATACGCTTATATTTGATACTTGGGGCTATGTCACTAATTTTTTGAATGATTCAAGAATATATATAAGTACAATTAAATCTAAGAGCTTATCTTCCACATTTTCTTCCATTGTATTCAATTTTGATTTCAATTTTGCAATTCTTCTAAGAAATTTTTCAACACTCACTCTTGCCATCCTAGACTCTTAGTGTATGTAGTTGTGACTGAATATGAAGGATTGTAGCTTTATCCTTTCCTTAAAATATGATACATAATTTACCCCATGCAACCTTTGATGTTTTTGCTTCAGTTATTTATGGTTGTATTTCATCAGCCATTCCAAACATGATGAGCATAAGTGCCCTTGCATATCTTTCATTGTATTTTTGCCTAGCTTTAGTTTCTTTAGAATGATTTTCATCACTGGTTACCATATCCTAGAGTTTTTTGATCACAAGTATTGTTCTCAATTTTATTTTCCATTGTGTGAAATTTAGAACCTTTAGCAATCGAGGTTCTATGAGAAATATTTTTGATATAGCCATGGTGAAGGTTCGCTATATCTTCCAAAAATGTTTCCATTTTCTATATACCACAAGTATTATATACCTATCATTTTATATACATGCCATTTTGATATACCCATAGGTATGTAAAATAATCTAGTCCTCTAAATCTATGCTTATGTACATGAGAGATACCTTAAGGTATATGAAAGAAATTAATACGTAGCACCAAGGTAGTAATAAAAAAGATTAATTCTATCAATGGTACTTGCTTAAAGAGAAATTATCATACATGGGCGTTACTTCACTATATACTAGTATTTTTTTTATTTTAGGATTTACATCTAATGGTGGTAATGAATGGGGTAAAATATGGAGTGAAACAAAATATCACAAAAAATGTGTCTCTTTTCCTATTTGACAATTTATAAGGTCAATGCCCAGATATCGTTATGGTAGCTATATTAGGAGTTAGAAATATAAAGGATGACAAAATTACCTATAAAAATAAGTCAAATGCATCATTTATATTGAACAATGTGACTATGCAAAGCACATGTTTGATGTTTGTGTACAAAATTAGTTTTGATTAAAAAATTTGATAAAACATTAAGGTGTCAATCACTGCTAAAAATGCACCTTATTAAATTTATCTTTAAAAATAATTTCATTATAGATATCTAACTTCAAAATTTAAAACTTTAAATCTTTTTTATAGAAAATATTTCCCCTTTTTAAATTAAGTATCAACTTCTCTTTCTTCATAAAAAAATTGGCCACTTAAAAAAAAAACCACCTTTACACCTTTTAACTCCTTAAATGCATTTTTTATTATCTTCTAACTTGTAAATATTTTTGGTAGAGGTCCAAGGTTCAAATCTCAGGCCTCATTAGACTGAACACACTTACCCCTTTCCTGGTGCTTTTAGTGGTGTAAAAGGTTTAAAATGATTGTGGCATGGTGGTTATAGGGGTGGACTGCACGAAGAACTGTATGGTGTCTTTCAGGAAAAAAATGTAGCATATACAATGGTGGCCATAAAATATGGACAACTTTCCTATATTCATGGTGGCTACCGATTCCACCATGTAAATTCAAAAAAAAAATGCAAACATTTTTGTAGTTAATATATTTAAAAAAATTATATTTCCTTTCTAAAAAGTGCAACAATAGAAAAATATTTATAATATTTATTAGATAGCAAATCCCTCTTTAAAAAAGGTGCCCAAGGGAAAATAACCCATAGCCCTCTTTCAAAATTTTTAACTTTATTTCACTAACTAACTACCCTACTATGAAGGTTTTTGAAGAACATGTGCTTATACTAAGAGGGGGGTGAACAGTATAAGATAAAACTTTTTGCTTTTCAAAAAATATGATAACATAAACAATATTAAAGCAGTAAGCATTACACAAAGCATCACACACATGAGAGACATAATTTAACATGGTTCACCCAATGTGGGCTACGTCCATGGAGAAAATATTTCACTAAATTTTTCTCAACAAATATCTTAGGAATCCTTCCCTATTACAATGTTTAAGGACCTCTTTCCAAAGAAGATACCAATCTCTTAATCAAGTTCATGGATATCTATCCACAGGAGAACCCTTTCTCCTTTGCTCTAGTTTATGATATTTCTATAAGACTACTGCCTCCACTAAACTGGCTTGTGGATCTCTTTCCATAGAATAATCTATCCTCACTCAGAAGATATCTATCCTCACTACCCTAGCTAATGGATATCTATCCACTGAAGACTACTGTCCTATTCTCTATCACCTCCAAATCTTGCTCTTACTCTGCTTTATCTCTATCTTAGATATGTACTAAAAACTATCCTCTACCCTGCACAAATCTATTCAATATTTGTCTCAAATCTACACTAAATACTATCCTTCAGTATAGCACAAATTTAATCAATCTCTATCTCAATTCTACACTAAACACTATCCTTCGGTCTAGCACAAATATTCTCAATCTTTGTCTCAAATCTGCACTAAACACTTTCCTTCATTCTAGCACAAATCTGCTCAATCTTTGTCTCAAATATTCACAACATGTTCTCACTAGAACATGTCCAATCTACTCAACAAGTCTTCACCAATGGTTGCCTTAAATCTGATTGTAAGTTTCCACAAAATATCACACAAATCTATCCTTAAGTTTTCACAAAATCTTTATTCAAATCAATTGCAAAACTAGCATACACAAATCAAGTCAATCCTTTCAGAAAACCTCTTTAATCACACAAACAAGTTTCACTTAGAATCCTTTTTAATCATAGAAACATATAGAGAATGGTAAGAGACTCAATATGTTTCAACTCACTAATCACTCAATCACCTTCAAACTCACTCTATGAATCTCAACTCTTGACTCAAGATGATTCTATATTCACATAACAATAATACTCATGATATTTTCACAAACCTTAATCAGTACATGAAGGCAAAATATTTCCAACAATTATTATCAAAAAATCTCACATAACAATGATACTCATGTTCTTTCACAAACCCTAGTTCAATATAGTTCTCAATTTCACATCCAATTGATCTCACAAACATTCACCAATCATGTATATGAAAATTCACTCAACAATGCTTATCAAACAAACCTTTTCACTCCAACATAGCATTTCACAACATTCAACTCAATACTATTTCACTCATAAGGAAGACGTACCCATACCTTTTGATTTGATGGATATATGTCTTCAAAACCTGTCTTAATCACAATCAAAACCTCTTTGCCAATTCCAAGGTTAGGTAGCAACAATCTATATCAAAATCTCAACTCAAAATTCTCCTCAATATTTATTTTACCATACACAAATACCAAGTCTCAAGTACACCTTATAATCTCCAAACTAACAAAGGTTCAATCAACTTAATTTCATAATAATCCACTTTAGAATTGTAATGCATAAAACAATAAAACTAACTCCCTTATATATCCCTACTCAAAAATGAATTATCAATTAATCAACACACCTTTCCAAAAATAATTCAATTCACTTTTAATCCAAATTAAATTCTTTACAACCTTTAATTAAAATAAAAATATTTTAATAACCTTATATTTCCTAAGGTGCTCAACATACAACTTTAGACCACATGCACATATAACAAAAATAAAGTACCTTTGCACTCCTCAGTGGGATTCGATCCCAGTTCAATATGCCACCTGCACCCTAGCCATGTCCAATCTACTGTGTGAGCTAGGTGCTCATGTGGGAGGCAAAAGAACTTTGAGTACTTTATCTCTTCCACCAGTGCCAAAGCCACCAAAATGCTTTGTCCCTTCGCAACCGTCGAGATTCGAACATGAGTCTCCTGCGTACCCTAAGCCTTACACGTCCATAACTTGTCACTCATATAGCCGCTTAGTTGGTGTTAAGCCTTTATGCCATTGTCACTTTGACCTTCACATTTTCAGCTACAAAATAAAAAATTATTTCCTCTTGTCTTGTTTTGCTCACAAAGTTTTTGCATTCCACAATAATCGCATGTGCTCTAAAATATTAGAAGACTTAATATTTTGGTTGGTAAACTTGTAGACACCTAAAACATGTCATGTTCAGGGAGACTACTCACATGGGCACACTCATAGGTCATGTGACTAAACCTTGGGACCTTCCAAGTGTCAAAAGTGGTTCTTGCCACTCATATGGGGCATTTTTAGCCCATCCAAGCCTGGCCATTGTAGACCAGAGCGGCCAAAATCCAACCGTTGTAGCTCAGAGTGGCCAAACCTTAGCCATTGCAGATGACAATGACTAAGATTTTAATGCATTTTTCCACCCATCCAGCCTAATATTGGGTGGAAGTGGTAGTCTGCATGCAATAAGGATGAGCGGGGACAACTTTGCATTCCTCCTCACAGCCAGTCTACATGGAAGACTCAAGTCCTGATTTAGACTTTAGTTAAACATAGAAAAACAAAGAGCTTCTCATGCTAACACCTAGTACGCATGAGGGATTCAGTCCTAGGGTTTGAACATTGACCTAGGGCTTCAAACACTTTATAAGGAATAAACCTAAAAGCACTAGGGGACTTTCTTAGACCTTCTTTCATCAATATTTCAATCAGAGAGAGAGAACATCATACATCAGAACTTTGAACAGGTTGGATCATTGAGGAGAGCTTCTAGAGACTTGGAGAGCTTCCCTTGGAGATCGATTCTTGTAGCGGAGCCCTGTCGGATTGGAGGGAAAATCTGAACACATAAGGTAATCATTTTAACATTAGTAGCAGACTTGAGCCCATAGCCTTTGGATCAATAGAGAGAGATTCCACCTTAGCGGTCGTTGTCCTGGATAGTGGCCCACAACCTAGTCTAGGGTTTTAGGTGTTAGTTTCTTTTATTCTGCTTTCTCTTTCATTTCATTAGCATAAGCTTTATTTCAGTTATTCGCATTCATAGTACTAGTTTCATTGCATTTGTTTCCATTGAGCTTATTCATTGCTAACAACCTCATCCAGGGAGGCAATCTCGGACATCTAAGCGTGTGTTGTTGTTTCATTGATTTCAGGGCTACAGGTTCAATCGAGAAAATCCACAACATACGAGAGCAAGAGGATCCCTCTAGCAATCAGACCTAGAGAAGGAGGCATCTGTAAGCCCTCATACATTTTTATGTGCATCACCGGGAAGCCTTATAAAGTGCACCCCCTTGTGAGGGGATATTTTATACACCTGCTGCCCTCTTTGTGTGTAAAATCATGTATCAAATGAAGGGTATCCCTTAGAGGGATTCATATGTAACCTGATCATGAGAATATCAATACAAAAAGCATTCATTCATTTATTTCTTCGCATTCTAGTTATATCTGCTTTATGCCTTTCATTTATTGCATGTTTAACATTAAAGGATTCAATCGAATCACAAGTAGAGTAGTTAGTGGATGGCACACTGCTTCCTCGGGGTCACTACATATGGCGATCACGGTGGGACCCCTACCTAGTTCTTTAGTTTATTTTCATTTTCTGCCTCTTTACTGACTCAGGTTTTGTGTGTAGGTTTAGCCGCTCTGATCTACAATGGCTAACAATTAGCCACTCTGGTCTACAGTGGCTAGGAGTCAGCCGCTCTATTCTATAGCGGCCAAAAATTAGTCACTCTGGTCAATAATGGCTAGAACTGGAGTGCAGCAGAGGTCAAAACATTGATTCTCTGAGTTGGATTAAAGGTTGGTACAACTTTTCTGACACTTTATGGTTCTCTGTCTATTTATGTTCCATTAAAATTAGTGATAATTAAGAAATATTTCAATTTGGAAAACTGAAAGAATGAAAGAGAAAGAACTTGCATCTTGCACATCTTAGGTTTCCTTTTAGATTTTCCACTAGGCATTGCTAGGAACAATGACTTCTGTCTATAAATTTTACCCTAGAATCCAATGTGCTAGACATTGTGTGTTGGTTTGCTTGCTTTGAGGCCTTTCTAAAGGCCATACTTGCACCTAATAGAGTGCATTCATTAATCTCATAGTAGCTATGCACATTTCTGAAATTGAAATGCATTTTGCATTAGGCATATAGGAAAGAGTCATTGTTGCTGTATGATGCATTCTTATTCATGCAAACTTAAAATGAACCCCACACACACATGCATATTTTAAACATTGGGGAGTTGGATTTCATCACCAACCCTCAATTCAATCCGGTGACATTGGCATTCATCTCCTTCCACCGGTTTTCCCCCTAGAGCTTCCTAGAAATGGATTGAGGAACTTACTTATAGTGACACTAAGGTACTTGTGTTCAAACTATCTCCCACTATTGGAACAATCATTGGTTCAGAGTGGAAGAGCTAGGCGAACCCCCCACTGGGATTTAAGCGGTGTACCCTAGTCTCTTTTGAGAAATCATGTTTGGCATGAGTGTTCTTGATTATCACTATGGATGAGTCTCCTCATTCTAAATCCAAAGCAAGAAACAAGAAACAAAAAAACATCAAAATACAACAAATATTTTAGGGCACACTTAAATTTGTAATCAAGATAAACATTTGCTTGATATTGTTTGGTCATATTTAAGTGCAACACAAAAGCTAAATTTCCAAAAATAATGGTCAAAACAAGAAGTAGACATCCTCGGTCTGATATCGAGGGAGAATCTGAAGCAACACATACCCTTAGGTGAAGTCGTAGTAATATTGAAAGACCTACTCAAAAGACCGTGAGACGCAGTTCCATGAGTCTAAGGGGTGATAACTCAACCCTTGGGGGATCTCCTCGAGAAACCCCAAATAGGGAACCACATCATGGAACTACATCACATAAACACAAAGAGGCCTCATGACCATCATCATCAAGGAGACATGAGGAAGACTCAAGGCCTTCCTCTAAACACATAAAAACTTCTGAGACATGAGGAAGCTTCAAGAGCTTCCTCCTCACATAGACATAAGGAGGGTTCTAGACCCCGTTCTTCACATAGGGATGATGAGGTTTCCCCATATCCATCCTCATGGAGGGTAGATAGGGCCACAAAACCCTCATCACCAAAGGGACACACAAGAGTCCCAACATCCCAACATTCACATGAGACACTTAGAATAGATCAGCCCACTAAGGGGCATGAAACTAGAGATACATCTAGTCATAGACATCAAACAGAAGATATCCTTCACACAAGAGGAAGGATTCCAATAGACTATGACCTCATTGGAGTAAATGGCACCCCACGGGATCAGCCATGGAAAACAAGATAGTTGGATGAGTTGGATCGGTTGCACCGAGACCACCTCCCAAAACCATAGCCATAGAGAATTCTGCATCTGGAAGTTCATGAACCATGACTTCTAAGCCCACTTCTCAAACTGGGGGTGCCTCAGGGTGACCCCATAGTAAACATATAGAGTTTGATCATAGAGACACTCAATAATACACTGAACAAGTCACATTAGCTAGCAAGAGCAAAGAAATAGCAGAAACCTCTTCGAGAAATCTGTGAATCAAAACCACTAGAATAGGATCAGATAAGCATGAGTCTTCTATGACCATGCAAGTTAACCATGTGCGATGGTTAGAAAATACCTTGCGCAAAGAGTGAGAGCTTGTAGAAGCTCTCGAACATGATAAACAAAGAGAATGGTTGTTGCACCAACATGAGCAATGTTTGAGAGAGCAAGCTGAGCAGCTAGCTCATATCAACCAACAAGCAAATAGAAATGATCATCAAAGAGATCAACGCACTGACTCACCAAGAGAGGAGCACACTAGACAAGAAGGAAACCCACAACAAAATCACCCTCCAAATCATGAGCGAAATCCAACTGGTGGGGAAAGGGTAAACTTAATAGAGCAGGATCAGGCACATCTTGAATCCCCTCATAGGAGGGAAGAAAATAGAGCAAATCAAATGGATAGAGGGTTACCTCCATCGCCACCATAGGGGGGTCTACAAGAGGAGGAACTCCTCACCTCAAAGGCATTCCAAGAACTTGCTAAAAATATGAAGTCCTTTGAAAAACAAGAGATGGCTGGTAGCCAACCAACATTGAGCAAAATACACAATCAACCATTATGTCTATCTGTCCCTAGCCCCGCATACCCTAAGCATTTTGAGATGCCTAGGTTGGAAAAGTTTAAGGGTGAAGAGGATGCACAAGAGCATGTTACCAATTTCATCAATGCATGTTTTCATCTTGAAGACAATGATGCTCTCATGCTCAGGATATTCATTATGACATTTTTGGGTGCCGCCACCCAATGGTTCAACCAGCTGCCCAAGCATAGCATATCCAATTTTGAACAACTAGTGAACGCTTTCCTAAAATATTTCTCTTTTGGTGCTAAGAGGAAAGTGAACCTTTCAGACCTGGCCAATTTGAGACATTATGATGATGAGCCAGTAATGGATTATGGGAATAGATGGAGAAGAGTCATGGAAAAATTATCATTCTCCATCCCCATAGAAGAGATCATCTGGATGTTCACCAAGAGTTGTTCCAAACACATTTCCCTCTTGCTACAACTTCAACAATACCCCTCATTTGAGGAAGCTTTGGCATAGGCCAAACTCATCGAGGACATAAAAGTAGATGAGGGAACCATCAAACTCTGAACCAAGAAGGAGTGGAACAAGAATGACAAAAATGGCAAATACAAGCAAAAGTAGGCAAACCCTACTCTAGTTAATCAAGTGGTATTGGTTGTGCCTAAGGATGAGGCTATGCAACAACCCCATAATTATCAAGCATAACCCCCACCAGCCAATTATGATCAAAAGAATAATCAAGGGTAAAACAAAGAATGCAAACCCCCTCACTATTTCACACCATTGATAGAATCAATGCAATCAATCTTCAACCAATTGAGTGAGGTAGGAAATATCAGGTTCCCTGATATACCTCTTATAGATCCCAACCATCCTAAGCCAAGAGGATATAGGGAAGATCAATTTTACCCTTATCATAGGATATCGGGGCATAATATTGAGGTTTGCATTGGTTTCAAGCACCAGGTGCAAAACATGATTGAGGTGGGAGAACTTAAAGTGGACAACCCATTGGCTCCTAAAAATAGAGATATGGGCATCTACAAAAACCTATTACCAAACCATGAGGTCCCTAGAGGGCAAGGTGCACAAGTCAATCAGGTCCGAGTTGATACGCCTACCCATGGGTGCATTGGGATGGTTGAAATTATCAATATAGCAACTAGGAGTAGATGGTATGGTCAACCACAACCTCCTGCAACTCCCATTAATGTCCCCACTGCACCTAGGTAGAGGCAGGGGCAAAACAACCTTCCAGGTCCACCAACCCGACCTGTGGTAACTATTCAGAGTAGACTTGAGCAAAACTTACAAATGACTCCAGCTAAGCTATCCATCTATGAGCTCATACAATAGTCCCCAAAGCACAAGGAGACCTTGATGGAGATTTTAAGGTCGATTGAGCTCCAACCACAAGATCCAAATGCATTCACCCATTTTGTGGGACAAGTACAAGAATGCTAAGAACCTGTAATTCGATTCTATGATTATGAGATTAAGATAGTACCTACTACCTTACTAGACCCTCTACTGCACATTATGGCATCAGTCAATGATTTACCTTTTAAGTGGGTCTTGATCGATATAGGTTCATCAATCAACATCATCACAACAACAACAATAGAACACCTTAAGATCCCCAAGTCCAATATCATTCCAGGAGCCTATACATTAAGGGATTTTAATGATGCTTTATGCAATATTATGGGAATGATAGTCCTACCTATCAAGGTGGGGCATAAGACCATCCCCATGATGTGTCATGTCTTGGAAGGGGCCATGCAATACAACATCCTCCTAGGGAGACCTTGGATAAGGGACATGAAATGTGTTCCTTCGATCTTACACCAATGTGTCAAGTATGTGCATGATAACAAAGTCTACATGGTGTTGGTTGATGAAGAGCCATTCAAGTATGTTCATCAGGTGGATTTTCTAGGAGAATTTGTGATTCCTTCTACCCACTTGTATGTAGGACCTTCATCTCCAACTACACAACTGAATGATAAAGACAAAGGGGTACAAAAGGACCCATCTGCATCAACACCTCATCTTGCGCACAAAGTGACTAATGCTTCTAATAGACCATCAACGTCTAAACCAAAAGATAATCAGAAGCTAAAGGCACCCATGGTTGAGGAAAGAGAGCCCAAGGAAGTGCTAATCATAGATATTAAGAAGATTCCAACTCCCATGGAGGAGGAAGATCTCCAAGATCAAGCTGAGGAGATACTAGAGCCCACTTCACCAGTGTCATCTATAGGATCATCCACATCACATGCGACAATACACTTGGAAAGTATAGGGATAGGAGAGTATCTTGTGTAGAACATAACATTTATGCCCATCATAGAGTCTACACAAGACATGGGATGACCAAAATATCTAAGACCACTAGTGGGAATAGTGGTTCCACTTGGGATCCCTCCCAATCAGATAAATTTTATCTATGTTGGACTAGACTACGCCCATAAATCTATGGATATAGAAGAGGATAATGATGAATTATTCATCGTAAATGTTCGTTACCTCTCTAATCTTGAGTTTTCTCTAAGATACTTTGAATGCTGCCATTGGCATGGTTACGGTCTTGGTATATATGAGCAGGGGTGTAGACGGCCATTCGAGCCACAATACCAGCTTCCATCTAATAGGTTTGGGTTAGGCTATCACATCAAAGGTCGAGATGACTCTCTAGTAGTAGCCTTAGATAGATTAAGCTTGGGGTTAGGAGAAGACATCAATTTTATTCCCTATCACCCACCAAGTGCAAGATATCCAAGCAATAGACAAGTGGCTATGGTAAGCATACCACCTCCCGAGACTTATCATCCAAGCTCCACAATTGATGCCACCCCAATAGGTTATAACTCATGGGATGATGAGCAAGAAGAAAATGGATATGTAGCAAGTGATGATGAAGCACAAGCAAGCTTGGCCTATCATGGGCCTCACTATTTACAAAGCCTTACCTGGTCCATCCACAATGAGAGTGGATTCATATCGGATGAAAGTGGCTATGAGTCAGAGGACTCAATAGAGAGAGCCTACCTAGGAACAAGGCAATGGCCCCATGACTTGGGGTAACATACTAATGCAAATGGCATCTTCATAAGTGATGAAGAATATGAGGATGAGATAGAGATGGCCTACTTAGGGCCAAGAGATGTGCCCCTTACCTTGGGGCCACATACCAATGCTAATGGTTTTTGGATAAGTGATGATGACTTTGATGATGAGACTAAGATGGCTTATCTTGGACCTCACCACTTGTGGCAGGTCGACATGTTGGTAGAAAGAGAAGCGGTACTTCATGCCATAGACCCTGGCTTACGATTTTTGGGGAGACCTATTGACTTGAATGTCATTCATCGCATGGTCAATCCCCCTCCATCTATATTCAGGGAACTCTTAGAGCCCAATGATCCTATTATCCGACCAGCTCATGGGCCGGATCTAGAGATTCCTTTTCCTCTAGAGCCTCATCATGAGTATAGAAAGGAAACCTCTGAGACAAGATTTCACCCATGTGGTTCTGGAGATTTCATTCCATCCATCAACACAATCTCCATTGATTTGACCACTCCACTTCATAACCTAGTAGATCCCACTAAACCTTTGTGTCTTGATATGAAGGCTATTGATTGGGATCATGTTGATTCACCCATAGAGCCTAAGGATATTTTCTCTAATGAAGAGACATTACAACCATTCCATTTTGCATCAGGCTGTGCATATGATGTGTTCCATGTTGGTCTGGATCCTAAGTCAGTAGGACCTATAAATCCCATCGATGACATTCACTTGATACCCATGCCTCACCAATTGGAGGATGGGTCACATATGGCTATAGAAGTGACTTTCGAGGTGGACATCAGTGATGATCCTACTCAACCAAAGAAAGTCAAGTTCGGAGAAAGTCTATCTCCAGAGGAACAAGCCATCATTATCCCTCTCCTCAAAGAGAGGCCAAATCTATTTGCTTGGACTTATAAAGACATGCCAGGTATTGATCCAAAGTTAGTTGTTCACAACCTTTCATTGGATCCCCTAAAGAAGCCAGTCAAGCAAAAATTGAGGAAAATGCATCCAACCATCGCTTTGATGGTAAAGAATGAGTTACAAAAACTATTGGATGTTTTTCATAGTTCCCACACTACTTCTTGAATGGGTCTCTAACATGGTGCCCATGGGAAAACCAGATGGAAGAGTCCACATTTGCACAGATTTTAGGGACTTGAATAGGGCAACTCTGAAGGATTCATTCCCATTGCCAAACATAGATGCTCTTGTTGATGCCACTATAGGTCATGAGATGCTCTCCCTAATGGATGGGTTTTCTGGATACAATCAAATCTGAATCAAACCCGAAGACCAACATAAGACTACTTTCATTACTCCATGGGGAACATTCTATTACAAAGTGATGCCATTTGGCCTAAAGAATGTTGGTGCCACATACCAGCGGGCCATGACATACATATTTCATGACTACATGCACACAATCTTGGAAGACTACATGGATGACTTGCTGGCCAAATATTTAGTACGACAAGAGCACACTGAGATCCTTACAAAAGTCTTCGATCACCTCATAGAGCACAACGTCAGATTGAATCCTAAGAAGTGCATGTTTGGCATGACTTCTGGTAAGCTCTTAGGTTTCATTATTTCCAAGAGAGGCATTGAAGTCGATCCTACAAAAGTAGAAGCTATAATAGAAATGGCCACCCCTACCAACATTAGGGAGTTAAGAAGCCTACAAGGCAAGGTAGCATCCATCAAATGGTTCATTGCACAATTATCAGACAAGTGTCGACCCATGAATCGGTTGCTACGCAAGGATGTCCCATTTCATTGGGATGAAGAGTGCCAACAAGCCTTTACAGAGATCAAAACATACTTGGCAACACCACTAGTGCTGGCTCCACCAAGGCCAGACATACCATTTTTGCTATACATATCGGCTACTAATTTTTCTTTGGGCACCATGTTAGCCCAAAAGAATGCACAAGATAAAGAGCAAGTCGTATATTACATTAGTCGCACCTTGGTAAGTTATGAGCTAGGATATGCGTATGTAGAAAAGTTGTGCTTAGAAGTGGTCTTTGCAACCAAAAAATTGTGACACTACATGTTGAGCCATACGACTTACGTTATATCAAAATAGAATCCTTTGCAGTATATGATGAACAAGACATATCACAATACACGTACTGCAAAGTGGATCATGCTATTGATAGAATTTGATCTAGAATTCATAAGCCAAAATTCCATCAAGGGACAAGTCATAGCGGATCAATTAGTAGAGGCACCTCTTCAGGATAGCAAGCCTCTCACTATAGAATTGCTTGATGATGCAGTCTTCACATTATCAGATCCGCAAAACTCGAAGAACCTGAGAAACAAAGAGACATGGCATTGTTCTTCGATGGTTCAAAGTGCGAGCAAGGGGGCGGAGCAGGGATAGTCTTTATCACACCGTAGGGTACTCCATTACCCTTATCATTCAAGCTAGACTTCCCTTGCATAAACAATAACATAGAGTATGAAGCCTTGATCTTGGGACTCCAAACAACCATTGCAATGGGCATTAAAATATTGAATATCTTTGGTGACTCCTTGCTCATAGTAAATCAAGTCAAAGGATTGTTCCAATGTAGGTGCCCACTCCTGAAAGCTTACAAGGAGCTTGTTGACACTTACCTAGCTCGACTAGAATGGTATGACATCGAGGCAATCCCTCGTACATCAAATATATTTGTAGACACCATGGCATATTTGGGATCCTTAATCCCTCAGAATCCATCTACTGATTTCACAACCGTTCATGTGAAAGTGCTCATATTTTCAGCAATACAACGTGAGGTTATTGACAACCTAGAGTCAGTCAACATGATCCAGACCGAGCCAAATCAGGATTGGTCCTTCAAAGTTAGAGCTTTCTTGCAAATGGCCCCTTGGGAATATTTGATCTCTCAAGGTCCTATGGAGTGTGGAACAACCATTCATCATAGGATTGTTTCCCAATCTGTGTTCACAAATGCTGGATCACAAGAGGAACATGTCATTTTATCCATAGAAGTTGTGGCTTATCAGGATTGGCTATCCCAATTGCAGGATTTCTTGAAGCTTGGAATAATACCGCAAGGCCTGTCGCATGTTGAAAGATGAACATTTAAACAAAAGGTGACTAGATACATTTTTCTAGGAGAGATCCTTTATAGACGAGGTTATGATGGAATGCTCCTTCATTGTCTTGAGCCCTAGGAAGCATCTTGGGCAATTTTGCAAGCTCATGATGGTACGTGTGGTGGTCACTTCAGTGGCATGGCCATCATTAAATGCATTTTGAGAATGGGTTACTATTGGCCCACTATGGAAAAATAATATTGTGAGTATGTCAAGAAATGCGTCAAGTGTCAACATCATGCAAACCTCACCCACTTGCCATCACAAGCCTTGCAACCCATCCAGGTAGCATGGCCCTTCTCGTAGTGGGGATTAGACTTGATTGGGAAGATATCTCCCCCATCTTCAGGCTGACACACATTCATCATAATGACCACTGAGTATTTCACCAAATGGGTCAAAGCGATCCCCTTGACATCGACAACTGGACCAAGGATTACGGAGTTTATACTCCACAATATCATAAGTCATTTTGGGGTCCCTTCGAAGATTATATCGGATAATGGGCCATATTTCAAGAACAAAAATGTGCATGCTTTAATGAAAAAATACCACATCCAACATAGTTTTTCAACACCCTATTATCCATAAGCAAATGGGCAAGCAAAAGCCTCAAACAAAACAATCATCTCCATCTTGAGGAAAATAGTGAGAGATAATCATAGGGACTGGCATTTACAGTTACCTCTAGCATTATGGGCATATAGGACTAGTGTGCGGATGCCCACTAGGGCAACACCATTTTCACTTGTATATGGCACTGAGGCCATCATGCCCCTAGAATTGGAGATTCCAACCTTGCGCGTAGCATTGAAGGACTTCATAGATGATGACACCGTACGACAATGCCACCTTGATCAGTTAATGCTTCTTGATGAATGATGAGTCAATGCCTTGGAGCATCTCCACATTTATCAGAATCACCTTGCATGAGCATACAATAGTAAAGTCCATTTGAGGGAATTCAAAGTTGGGGATCTTGTGCTCAAAGAAAACCAACAGAACTCAAATCTACCACCGCATTTGTGAGACAAATTTATGGCAAATTGGATAGGCCCCTACATGATTTCAGAGAAGGTTGGGCCTAGAGCATATCACCTCACATATTTGGATGGTATTGAAGAGCCTGAACCTCTCAATATCATTCATTTGAAGGCATTTCATACATAAAAATAAAAAACATTCAAATATGTCATAAAAATAAAAAAATTCAAATATGTCATAAAAATAAAAAATATTCAAATATGTCATAAAATAAAAAACATTCAAATATGTCATAAAAATAAAAAACATGGTCAAATATGTCATAAAAATAAAAAACATTTAAATATTGGTCAAATAAATAAAAAACTCAAATGATTTAAACCCTTTAAAATAAATCACAAAAATGCTCCAAGGGTATCCAATCCTTGGTCAAATCAATCAAAAAGCTCCAAAGGCATCTTAAAGCCCTTTGGTCAAATCAAATCACAAAAATGCTCCAAGGGTACCCAATCCGCTTGGTCAAAATCAATCAAAAAGCTCCAAAGGTATTTTAAAGCCCTTTGGTCAAATCAAATCACAAAATGCTCCAAGGGTACCCAATCGCTTGGTCAAAATCAAAAAAGCTCCAAAGGTATCTTAAAGCCCTTTGGTCAAATCAAATCACAAAAATGCTCCAAGGGTACCCAATCTGCTTGGTCAAAATCAAAAAAAGCTCCAAAGGCATTTTAAAGCCCTTTGGTCAAATCAAAACACAAAAACAATGCAAAAATAAAAAATACAAAAACATTTGCATCTTACATCCATATCCACATAGTTGCATATCCATACATATCCATTGCATTCACATATGTTATGATCACATTCTTACAAACGATGCCACAATTTGTATCTCAATCACAATATTCAAGTTCATCCTCATCCATGCATCCATGTGTGTAATTGTGTTTTTCAACACAACCATTTCATGTTGCTATACGAAATATACTAAGGTTTCCTAGTCTTTCAACCATGTCTAGTGGTCTTATCAACTTTTGTAGAAAGCCACCTTGATTAGTAGAGAGCAAGGTCTAGTTGTGATAATACCTTGGATATTCAGGATCCCATCACTAATTGAAACACTAAAATCCTAGTTGGTACAAGGGAAAGATGAAAACAACAAAAGTGGTCTAGGTTACCTTAAGTGAAAAGGATCTTCCTTGCTTATCCCCTTGTGCAACCGGTTTAAAGGTGTTGAGAATTGGCAAAAGGACAAGTTCCGCCCTACCTAAAAATGAGTGATTATCATCACTACATAAATCCCTTGCTTTCATTAAAACAAGCAAAAATCCCGAAACAAAGCACAAATTCAAAATCCCAGTTTCCAAAGTCATAATTCAAAATCCCAAAATCAAGCAATAGTCAAATTCAAACAAACAAATGAATTTCATCCTTACATAAATCCCTTGCTCAAAGAAAAAATCAATCAAAATAAATAGTGATTTTCATCACTAAGTGTGAGCAAGTATCCCAAATGAAATGAAGAAAAAAAGGGAATAGAACTTGAATCCCTGGAATTCTCAGTCACATAACTCGAAGGAGAAATCCTTACGCATGATGATATGTCTATTACATTAGCTTCTTGAATTTGTATAGACCAATGTTTGAATGTGGATGAGCTAGCTTAGGTAACCCAATACCACCTAGTGGTATAGTCCAACTAAGTCCAACATAAGGATGAGATGAACACTTGAGGATCCCTGATCTTAGCAATGGGCTGAAAGAATCCCGCCTGACATCGGAGGAAATGCTTGAGTTCTATCTCAAAAATATATTCATTTGCACACATAGAGATAATGAATATCTAGGTACATAGTGAAAGCCTTGCTTTTCAAAAGTCTTGTATGGTCAGTACATAGTTGTTGATAGGATAACTAGAGTGTTTGAAGTCTCAGGAAAAACCTCAAAAATTCCTACATAGCAACAAATCATATCATCAATCACATCATCAACTTTCTTTATAAGCTTCTGTAAATTAGGGGGTATTAATAAAATAATATTAGATACCGGATATATGTCAGAAATGATATTTAGATGACCACTGATTATTTTATATCTCTTAAATTACAGAAGCTTATCCAGAAAATACATACATTCCACACCATTACATTGCACATATGGATGGTTTAAATAATTAATTCTTATGATTAGAATGATTATTAAATATTCATGGTTGTTATACTTTCTGTGGTATCACCCATTAAATTGTCAAAATCATAGCATATGCATCCATTATGTTTTAAAGTGATTAAAACATACAAGTTCATTCACATTAGATTACATACTGCATTCACCATATCATAGCATGAGTTAGATGCACACATTGAAATCAAAATCAAACATGTATTATAACAATAAACATTACATCCATAAATACATAGTGTCATAAATCATCCATTTACATCAAAGATCACATCATTGCATTCATCCATACATAGAATCATAAATCCATCATTAAATCAACTCATGATACATCACATCATGTCACAATAATCAAATCATATAAGCATCTACATAAACACATACATAAGCATCCATCTCAAATCCATATCATCATAAATATCATCTATCATCTAACACATATATATCAACTCATCATAATGCCATCATAACATCGCATAAATAAAATAAAAACATAAGCAATAAATGATACACATAATGAAGCATAAATGCAAAGATATCATATAAATATGTGTAGATCTCAAAGTGCATGAATATACAAAATTGCCCATAGGCTATAGTCATATAGGTCAAGCAGACCTCAAAAATGAAATCCAAGTGCATCATCAATCAAACATAGGGCATGTACCCCTAACATCACCTCCCCCTATGGTTGTGTCATGCGTAGAGTGATGTGACCCTACTGGTCTCTCTGTGTGAGTTCGAGTCCTCTGGCTAGGATGGATGGAAGACTACCCAGAGGTGGAGCATCTGCTGACCTATGAGCCACCTACACCTGGTGCCTCCCTAGGGACAACTCCATGCCTCCTAAGCTGCATCTGGAGAGAGGCTATATGGGAGACATACCCCTAGATCTACTCCTCATACTCATCTAGCAATGACTATAGGCGTAGAACCTCTGCCCCTATGTCTACCCTAGGATCTACCCCGGTATCACTCTGTGGTGTAGAAGGAGGAACAAAAAACTGCATCCTAGCAGCACCATCCCCGATAGTAGCCTACAAATCCTAGATCTATAGCGTGAGCTACTCTATAGTAGCATCTCATTGGGCTATGGTAGCATCTCATTATTGTACCTAGATCTTGGTCGACTAGAGCTCAACCTCGACCTCATGCAACTATGCTCTCAGAGGAGAATCTCTCTCCTCAGGCTCCAACTCCTCCTCATCCTCCTTAGGAGCCTCCTACTCCTCCACTACCACCTACTCTATTGGCTGGCCCCATACCTCGGTCCTGGCTTGGACTATGCCCCTCTGGATCTGCCCCATCATCCCCACCATCATCGTGGCCCAAACTACCCTCACCATGCCACATCAGATCCCCCCACCACTGCACAAATGCATCTGTGACTCCCCTAGTGACTCCTGGGTCAACTATTGGGGCATCCTCCTCATTAGAAAGCTCTATGATCCATGGAGGAGGAAGGTCTCCCTCTACTGTGAGATGTCTATACAAAAATGGAACTAGTGGCACATCCTACTATAGCCCATACTGATGGAGAACTTAGGAGTAGAAGAAATACTCCTTGATACCAACCTTGTGATCGATGAGCCACCACTCACGTTGCATCCTAGCTATGAAACTAGTTAGGTCATCCCAAGCTGGGCACTCATGATATGGATGCCACATGATATCTTCGACCTTCAACCTAGTAAAAGTAGTAGTGTAGTGGGAGAGCTCCCCTGCATGAGGATGGCTCTTGCACTCCTCATGCCCTCGAGCCCATCTAGTAGCATAGCACTACATCCACTCCTCAATAACTATAATCTTGGTAGGAAGCCCCTTGGGATGATCTACCTTGATGTGCTCCCATCCCCAAACCTGTAGGAGCAAGCTACAAGTGATGCTGATGCGACCCCATCGATGGATGTGATACAACTCATCATAACACTAGGCCAACAAGGACCTCCCCCATGCATAGATGATGGGCTCTACACTGTCCATCAGATCCTGGACCATCGCAAGGAGGTTCCATGGGAACCTCAAGCCTGAGCAATCTAGAATAAGAATGTTGCTGATAACCATCAACAACACTGCATGCCTCATGGAGAAGACCTCCTCTTGGTACCAACGTATAATAGATACACCACCAGATTTGGTGTCCTTGAAGGCATCTATAACATGCCTTCCAAACACCTAAAGAAAGACAACATCACGATCATTAGTGGCCGAAGAGATAATGGCCACTCCATCAAAGGGGATCTAGAATATCCTATACACATCCTCTGACGTGATAGTCATCTCATCGGTAGGAAGGTGGAAGGTATTAGTCTGAGAATCCCATCGATGGACCAAAGTCATAAGGTAAGCCTGATCTGACATAATGTAGGGCAGCCTAGTGACAAACTATAGCCCATGGGCCTTGAGCCAAGCCCAGTCCGTAGCACTCAAAAGGGGTAGAAGGTCATTCATGAGCTTCGGGTCATGAGCCCGAGTAGTGAGAATCTAAGAGCAAAAGAGAAAACAAAGCATAACTACAATGCATCTAAGGCATAAATCATAATAAAACATGGAAACGATGCAAATAATGATAGGCTATTCTAAGTCCAAGCAAAAAGAGCAATGAAATGCACCTAATAATGCAGCAAATTTCATAAAAGCAAGTCAAAAATTCAAAAAAATTAGTTAATCACTTCAAAAATGCAAAGAAAATAAAAAATTTTACAAGTGTTCTTAGTCATTGTCGACTATAGTGGCCATAAATTGATCGTTGAAGCTGAGAGTGGCCAAGCCCCAATGGTCAAATTTTTGATCATTGAGATTCAAATCTGGTCGCTCTAAGTGACAATGACCAAACCATAGGTCGAGTTGGCCACTCTGAGTAGCAGCGGTCAATGGGTGATATGATAAAAATGTCTACCCTAGGCTAAAAATAACAAAAAAATTAAAAAAATAACAAATGGGGGCAAGCCCACCACATAAAATCCTAAACTAAACCTAACTATGGGTTTAATTCATTACCAATAAGTTTAATGAGGTTCTTGTACCGATTACTTAGTGTAGTTCATTTTACCCAAAAATGAAATAGATAGGGTTAAGGTTTTGAAGAGTACCCAAGAAGCTCTGGCTCCTCCGCTCGTTGATGCCTCACCCTACGTAGCCATGATCCTCTGAATCGCAATAACACTCCAAATCATAGAAGTCACTTTCACTATAGAGCTTTGAAATGTAAACTGATAGTTGGTGAAAGTGAAAGGTCAAAACCCTAGGGTTACTTTTTATATTCTCAAATTATGCCTTGGTCATTGTTGTCATTAGTGGCCCAAATTTCTTGGCCGCTCAGGATGAGAGCGACCATGAGCAGGCATTTGGGGGTCATTGGACCTGACAACGACCAGCAACCTAAGAAAAAATAGGAGGGATTCTCTCCATGAGAAGTAACAAAAATATTAAATAAACACATTTTGATGACTCATGGTTATCATAATGTTCAAAATAACAAAAAAATTACATAAAAACAAATCTCGAGTAAGCCTCTTATCAAGTTATTTACTCTATCAACTCAATGGTTGCAGCGATTTGCACTCCATGCAACTTGGTGAGATGAGTAAGTTACCATGAGGTTACTTGGGGTAAAACATTCATTTTGGAATTATGATGCCTCTCCTCAATCCCGAAGAAGACCAAGATGGTCGGACTGCTCCATGGGTATGAAGGAATCATCCTAATTCTCCTATGACACCAAAAACACTGAGCCAAGTGATGCAATACAAGCATAAATAGAATCACTCATCCTAACTCCCTAAGAAGGCTATTTATGGCCGGACCACTCCCCGGGATAGGGATGAATGATTATCATAAATAATTGAAATCACACTTGGATGGGGGATTGCCCATTAAAAGAACAAATACTAGAAAGTAACCAAACTTAGTCAAAATGGTCAAGCGACTTGTCACTTCATTCATTGCCCTTCCCTCACCAATTCATTGTGTGAGGGGGTAGTTCAAATCTTCAAAATAATCATAATCAAAATCAACAAAAGATCACTCGATCATGTCAAAATTGTGTTCATCCTATGAATCATTGCATCCAAAATATTACATAACTTTCCCTATTTGTTGGGTTCATAAGCAAATATGACATCTTCAATTTGTAGCTCTCCTACCGATCGGATCTCATTGTAGCAATATAAGCTACCCGATTGTGTTTGAGGAATGAGTGCGATTGAATATGTGCAAGCCCTATGCTAAGTTAAGCCTTCCAAATGTTGAAGCAATGATTCAAGGATGCATGTCATCTTGCATGATTGGGCCATCCAACATTGATCAGATCAATGATCATCATACACCCTACAAACATAGCAGTCTATGTTTTTGCTCCACGTTGTGTCTATCACTCAATGCATCACAAAAAGGGGCATCTATAGACACCTAAAACATGTCATGTTCAGGGAGACTACTCACATGGGTACACTCATAGGTCATGTGACTAAACCTTGGGACCTTCCAAGTGTCAAAAGTGGTTTTGGCCACTCATATGGGGCATTTTTAGCCCATCCAAGCCTAGCCGTTGTAGACCAGAGTGGCTAGAATCCAGCCATTGTAGCTCAGAGCGGCCAAACCTTAGCCACTGCAGATGATAATGGCTAAGCTTTAAATACATTTTTCCACCCATCCAGCCTAATATTGGGTGGAAGTGGTAGTCTGCATGCAATAAGGATGAGCGGGGATAACTTTGCATTCCTCCTCATAGCCAGTCTACATGGAAGACTCAAGTCCAGATTTAGACTTTAGTTAAACATAGAAAAACAAAGAGCTTCTCATGCTAACACCTAGTACGCATGAGGGATTCAGTCCTAGGGTTTGAACATTGACCTAGGGCTTCAAACACTTTATAAGGAGTAAACCTAAAAGCACTAGGGGACCTTCTTGAGACCTTATTTTATCAATCAGAGAGAGAGAACATCATACATCAGAACTTTGAACAGGTTGGATCATTGAGGAGAGCTTCTAGAGACTTGGAGAGCTTCCCTTGGAGATCGATTCTTGTAGCGGAGCCCTGTCGGATTGGAGGGAAAATCTGAACACATAAGGTAATCATTTTAACATTAGTAGCAGACTTGAGCCCATAGCCTTTGGATCAATAGAGAGAGATTCCACCTTAGCGGTCGTTGTCCTGGATAGTGGCCCACAACCTAGTCTAGGGTTTTAGGTGTTAGTTTCTTTTATTCTGCTTTCTCTTTCATTTCATTAGCATAAGCTTTATTTTAGTTATTCGCTTTCATAGTACTAGTTTCATTGCATTTGTTTCCATTGAGCTTATTCATTGCTAACAGCCTCATCCAGGGAGGCAATCTCGGACATCTAAGCGTGTGTTGTTGTTTCATTGATTTCAGGGCTACAGGTTCAATCGGGCAAATCCACAACATACGAGAGCAAGAGGATCCCTCTAGCAATCAGACCTAGAGAAGGAGGCATCTGTAAGCCCTCATACATTTTTGTGTGCATCACCGAGAAGCCTTATAAAGCGCGCCCCCTATGCGAGGGGATATTTTATACACCTGCTGCCCTCTTTGTGTGTAAAATCATGTATCAAATGAAGGGTATCCCTTAGAGGGATTCATATGTAACCCGAATCCATGGGAATATCAATACAAAGAGCATTCATTCATTTATTTCTTCGCATTCTGGTTATATCTGCTTTATGCCTTTCATTTATTGCATGTTTAACATTAAAGGATTCAATCGAATCGCAAGTAGAGTAGTTAGTGGATGGTGCGCCGCTTCCCCAGGGTCGCTACAAAACCATATGATATTTATACCATATGCCAATCTTATTGAACATTGGTGGGGAGGAGAATAAATTAAAATGAATGGTTTAAATTATATTATTTTATAAATTAGTTTATAATATAAATATTATAAATAATTTATTAACTACCTTAGGCTTTAATTTTAACCTTTAATATTATAACAAAAATATTATAATATTATTTCCATTTGACCTAGGTATTTCTATCTTAGAAATTTTCTAACCTCCTTTTAAAATTATAATAATAAATATTATAATATTATTTACCTTTAGGTATTTTCTTCAGATTTAACCATCCTTTTGACCAATCATGTGAAACTGTTAAACCAAATCTCTTGGTCTTAAAATACAAATATTTTAATCCTTATTTTACCAAATCCTGCACTAACTCTTGACATAAATGACAACACAACTAACTCAAAATTTCCAACAATCTTCCCCTTTGTCATTGATGGCAACCACATTTTTTAAACCATTTCATTTTCCTTTTTCCAAAATTGCTCCCCTTGACTGAATGCTCTCCCCTAACTCAAATATCTCCCCATTTGTCATCAATGGGAAAGGGCCACCTTTGGGGCTTAGGGTTAATAATAAGACTCTTAGCTTAGCTCCTCCCCCACCTCCTCTCTTTGAGGTGGTTAATTTTGGGGTGGGAGTAGGACTACTCCCAAATTTCCTCAAAGATATTAAAAAGTCTCTTTCAGAAGTGGCTTAGTGAAGATATCTACAATCTGCTCCTTTTTCATAACATATTCCAACCTAACTTGCTTATCTATCACCTGACCTCTCAGAAAATGATACTTGATCAGAATGTGCTTTGTCCTGGAGTGTATTACTAGATTATTTAAGATATTTATAGCACTTGTATTATCACACAATATGGAAATAGGGTGATCATGCTTTATCTTAAATTCCTCTAGAGTTCACTTTATCCATGATAACTATGTACAACAAGCAACTGCTATAATATACTCTGCCTCTACAATGGATAAGAACACTGATGCCTATATTTTACTTAGCCAAGATACTAAACAGTCTCCAAGAAAGAATGCTCCTACACTTGTGCTTTTTATGTCATCAATGTTGTCAGCCCAATTTGCATCTGTATATGTTGCGAGAGTAAAATTATCACTTTTGGGTACTAGAGCCCAAAATCCATAGTCCCTTTTAAATACTTAAGAAACCTCTTTACTGCTACTACATGTGTCTCCTTAGGTGCTGCTTGAAACCTTGCTACTAATCCCATTGCTTGCATGATATCTGGTCTTGTAGCTACCACATATAGTAAGCTGCCAATCATAGATCTCTATAATTTTTGGTTTGCCTTAGGAGATTCATCATTTTTTACTTAAGTTACATTCTATAACCATGGGGTTACTCACTAGTTTACAATATTCTAGCTTGAATTTTTTTGAGCATCTCTTTTATATACTTGGTTTGTGAAAGAAACACTCCTTTCTCTGATTGTGAAATCTAAAGTCCAAGAAAGAAGGACAACTCACCAAGTATTGACATCTAAAATTACTTGTACATGCTCTTTGCAAATTTCTAACACATATTATCATTATTGCCTCTAAAAATAATATCATCCACATAAAAAAATACAATTAGTAATGCATTCCCTTTATTTTTTATGTATAAGTTACTGTCCACTATTCCTTTTCTGAAACTTTATTCCTGTAGGTATTTATCCAATCTTGAGTACCAATATCTAGGAGCTTGCTTTTGTCCATAAAGTACCTTCTTCAATCTACATACATAGTCTGGTTTATCAGTAAAGTTGAATGCTTCCGTATTCTGAATGTAAACCTCTTCTTCTAGAACCCCATCTAGAAAGGTTGATTTAACATCCATCTGATATACTTTGAAGTTTTTGAAACTTGAGAAAGCTAAGAATATTATGGTAGCTTCAAGTTGTTTAACTGAGGCAAATGTCTCATCAAAGTTAATTCCCTTAACATGTGCATAGTCCTTACATACTAATCTTGCTTTGTTTCTAACTATGACCATATTATTTTAACTTGTTTTTGAATACCCATTTAGTGGCAATCAAATTCTTATCTCGTGACCACCAAAATGGCCTCACACCTATGATTCCTACTATGTAAAAGAAATAAGAGATACAAAAGAATGCATTGCAAAATTGACAACAAATTGGAAATAAAAGAATACTTTTATTCCATTTAGAAATAAGCCAATTCCGGTTACAAATACGTCCCTCTTAGGGATACCATTTTGATACTCTTATTATAGTAGGAAAAGCATATGAAATCCCTCTCAAGGGTGAATGTGAGTTTCAAGCCATTTGGGGTGACACGAACTGCTCTAGGGTGGAGTTGACCCTCTTCTTCGCGTTGAGGAAGGAATTAGATGATTGAATCTCCTTCGAATCTTCTTTCCTGCGGTCAAGAAACAACACAAAAGCATTAATAGCATAGGCAACCTCTCATGATGAGGCCCTTTAAAGGATATGAACATGAAAATGCCATAACACTAATGAAATCAAGAAAATGAACAAATCATGTTAGACTTATGCAAAACTCATAAATATTGCTTGAAACATATAAACAGAAAGTACAACTATCAATCTAGTGGATTAATTGCATGAAATGAGGCATTATAACATGAAAATAAGCTAATTATGTCCTACTTGCCATAATGAAATAATCCTAATGAAATCCTTAATTCAGTTAGTCAGAGTCTCTAAAATGCTAAATAAACCACTAAAATGCTTAATCTAGTCTAATAAAGCACAATGCAAAAGAAATAGTAAGGAGATCTATCACCGATTGCAAACCATAGCTCAGATGAGTGGTCTGCACTATACACCATGGCTGTCAGTCACGGTGAGCAACAAAGTAGCTTTGCCCTCCAAATCTAGGGTTGTGGGCTTGATCCTCCTTGTCAAATTGATGATCAAGGGTCACCTTGGTGTCCTCTGACTGGATTGGTGGTTGAATTGCACAATTGGGCCTCCGTTTGCCCGGATTTGTATTTCTTGGCATTCTAGCTCCTTAGGGCATCCATGGCACAAATTGACATGATGCTTGATGAATTGACAAGTGAATAGAAACTAAACTCTCTCAGTGCACTCAAGTGAGTCCACAATCCGATAGGGCTTCACTGCTCTAAATGCTCTCTCTTGCTATTTCTTTGCCCTAATTTGAAGGGGTACTTATAGGATTACCCAAGGGCTAGGGGTGGCTTCATGGAGAAGCCAAGATCAAGAAGAGGTGGTTAGGATAGTTGGATTGGAATATTCCATCCTTCAACTACCTTCTTCTAGAACAAATGGTCGTTCAAACCGATTTGGCTCGGATGAAGGCCAACTGAACTTCAGTTTAGACCGTAGGTGACAACTACGAGTGTCGATTGATCTATAGACCATAGGTCTCAACCGTGGTTCAGACTGATTAGGCCAAGGAGCCCAAATTGAGTGGTTAGAACCACTGCTCTATCTTGGAGTCTATCCAAGATCTTCCATATGGTCTTGTAGCATGTCCCATATGAGTAGTCGCCCTCGACATGACGCGTTTTAGGTGTCTACAGATGCCCCTTTTGAGATGCATTGTGAGATCGAACAACGCGTGAGAAAAAATACACCACCTAAAATGATGTCGAAGGTTGCATGATGATCATTAGTCGGATCAACATTAGATGCCCCAGGTCCTGCAAAAGGATGCGCATCTTGGAATCATTGCTTCCAACTCATTGGAGGCTTAATTTGAAAGGGTTTGCACTCGTCATCAGGCATTCGGGTAGCTTTGGTGCTACAATAGGAGTTAGGCCTATATAACCGAAAGGAGGAGAGCTACAAACTAACTATCATATTGTCTATTTTCCCCAAGCAAAGGGGTAAGCTTATGATAGTTGTTAGCAATGATTCACAAGGATGAACGCAATTTTGACAAGATCAAGGGATCTACGATTTTAGGGATCTTCTATTGACTTTGATTATGATTATGATATTATGACTACCCCCTCAAGCGATGAGTCGATGAGGGTAATGATAATGAATGAAGCGATGAGGTCACTTGACCATAATGAATGATCTGAACAAACTTAGAATTTAGCATTTAATTACTTGGCTAGGCCTAGTTCAACTTATGATTACAACTGTTAATAGTAATTGCACATTCCTATCCCATGGAGCGGTCAGGCTGCAATAGCCTTCTTAGGGAATCAAAATGATACAAATCCAATTAGATTTATGTTGAATCAATTTGTCGATGATCTACTAAAAATATGTCATAGGAGAAATGACATGAAACACCTCGTTCTCATGGAGCGGTCCAACCTTGAAGGCCTTCTTCGGGATTGAAAAGAAGCATATCAAATCAATGATGACAATTTTACCCCAAATGTCCTTATAGTTATTTACTCATCTCATCGGATTGCATGGAGTGTCAGTCACTGCAACCGCCAAGTGTCTAGGGTAAATAACTGAATACGAGGTGCATTTGGCTTTTGACTTATTTTATAATTTTTTTGACTTTTTGAATTTTTAATTGATCTTGGTGCTTTGAAAATCACCAAATTTGTTAAATTGATTGCTCTTATTGAGATTCTGATCCATTAGGAATCATTAATTTATCATTTAAAACCTTCCCACGATGGGATTTTAGTGCATTTAATGCTAGTTGCAAACCGTATGCACGGCTTGTGGTTGGAAATTTCAAATTTTGGGAACCATGATTGAGGGTTGCGGTCGGCAAACCTTAATTTTGGGACCATGATTTTCATCTGTGGTCCGACGAAATTAGGAAAAGGTATATAAATTTTCCCATTTGAAAATTTCTTTATTATTCCTTGAAAGCAATTGCAACTGGAGAGCTTTGAGAGGTGAGGAAGCATTATTGACGTGAAGTGCTACTGAAACCACTACCTACGACCTCATACACATCTCGATGGTAGACCCTTCACAACCTTCATCCAATAGAGGGATCGATGTAGGAAAGGTAACTCAAAACCGAGTCCTCGCACTCCTTACCAGTTTAAAATGAACCACATTAAGAAATGAGTTCAATTAACCTCACTAAACTACTGGCAAAGAACCTCACACTAGTTTAGGCTAGATTAGGATTTAATTTTTTGGTTGCCAGGCTAGGAAGTGACCCATAAAGGGTCACATTCCTAGACCATAGCTAGCATACGCAGTGCCAATTGTCATATTGGGGACCGTGGATCTCAGCTATGGTGGGATTCAAATCCCAATGGTCAAATATTTGACCGTTACATGGACCATAGATTTGACCCATGGTTTCACAATTTTTAAATTTTTTAAATTTTATTTGATTTTTTTATTTTTCTTGGCAATTAATGCCATTTATTGCACTTTTGAGATGCATTTTTGAAATTTTTGATTACTTTTAGCATGTTTTTGTATTTTTAGGAATTTTTAAATTTGTTTGTCTTTTTTTAGGTCATTTTTTATCTATTTTTAGTTGTTTTTAGTTATCTCTTTCCCTTATGCATTATTTCTTTTCATAAATTGACCTCTAGAGCTAGGGAGCTGAATCTCCTCTGCACCCTCCATAGACAGCTCACTGACCTAGAGTGGGAGTGGTTCGGTGCGGTTGGCTTTGGCTATGTGCTTGATCTACCTATGATCAGGGTAGATCTAGCGTACATGACTATGTTGGCCCGATGCTGGGATGTGCGGACCAACACATTTCACCTACCCATAGGTGAAATGACTATGACCTTGGAGGATATCTATCGGATCTTTAGGATCTTGATTGATGGTGAGCTCATCACCTCCTCTCCCTTTCGAAGCAAGGAGGATGTCTTTGATGATATATTTGGTGACCGTAGTGAGGATGCCTAGGGCAGGATTGATCATGGGGGCATCCACATAGGATATTGGTAGGAGAAGGGTGTCTTCTCCATTCGAGAGGTGATATTTATGCATTTGGTTATTCAGATTGTGCTTCCAGACTCCTCGAGCATGAGGATCCCCTAGAACCTCTTGGCCATTTTTAGGAGAGTTACGTAGAGCTCCATGTAGTAGCCACTACTCTTAGCTTGGGGGAGCACTCTATTATGTTAGCTGTATTAGGAGTTGTACTAGGCTATGCATAGGAGTCGGGTTGGTATCAATTGTAGCCTATTACTTCAGATTTGGGGCTGGCAACATATCAGGATCGAGCGGTCGACCGAATTACTCTCATCATCACTACTATTCCTTATGTGTGCCAATGCTATGCGACATGCTGGCCTCATGAGGAGGAGGGGTTCTAGATTAGGTCCCATGCTAGGGACATGGACCATTATATTACTATATTTGCATAGCTCTAGGTGGATGACATAGAGTGGCATCCGTACATGGATTGTCCTGCGTGGTCGGAGGCTGGTGAGTGGTTGCACTAGGCTAGGAGGGATAGGTGGTTACTCGACCATAAGGTCAAGATCTATGAGTATCAGTACTACTCATGGGTCTTGCGGTAGTTTGGGCTTGTATAAGATATTCTAGCGTTGCCTACTATCTATCGATGCTTGGTACTAGAGAGGGATTTGCCCTAGATTTAGTCGACATCGCTTGGAGATGAGGTCGATGACTTCTAGGAGTTGAGCATGGCTAGGGCTAGGACCACCCTAATGTATGATACTTGGTGGTCCCTACTATAGTGGTAGGGATTAGGGCCCCTCGGCTAGATAGATGATGGGGTAGAGGTTGATCTAGAGGGGTGCAATGTGCGCTAGTGGACCGAGGGTGGATGGGGTATAGAGGCCACTGTAGAGGATGCTCCATAGGTTGAGGTTAAGGAGGAGGTATCAGAGGAGGGTGAGGCACCTCAAAATAGTGAGGTGGGGTAGCTACTAGCTCAGGTTGCTGATCTTCAGAGTCAGGTTGGGAGGCTGTAGACCTAGTTGTTACATAGGGACACTTCTATCACCATATTGGAGGTGAAGCTGTCTCATAGTGAGAGGTAGCTATAGTAGGCCTAGGAGGAGAGGACATATCTCATAGCATGGGCTATAGTGATGGAGATATAGGTCAAGGATCTCACTAGTGAGTGTGATCTAGCATAGGCATGATTGAGTGTGGCTATTATAGAGAGGGATTTATTTAGGGTATAGATGGGGGATCCTTCATCCTCCTAGGCTATCATGGGACCTCCCACCACACCATATTATTTACTACTAGTAGGTCGTGACCCCATGGTAGATATCTAGAGGTTTACTTGCCCTTGTGGAGGAGGGTAATGAAGTGGCATATAGTGCATGGGTAGCTCAGATACTCAGTTAGAGGGCCATATCAGGTTTATTGGTAGGTAGGTCCCAGAGGATCCACATATTGTAGGATCCTAGTGGACCAGGACCAGGACTAGGGTGATAGGGTAGTCTTCTGCTAGTTCGAGCCATAGGACCCATAGGATCGAGAGGACACATAGGTCCTCTAGCACTCATGGAGCTAGCTCACAGAGGAGCCATAGGGATGGCAGGGGTGATGGCGGTGACTCATAGGATGGGGGCATAGACCCTTAGTACAGATCTTCAGAGATATTCATTGTACTATTTTTGAGTGTAAGGTCGAGGACCTACACAGTTGTAGCTTACGAGTATTTTGATGTACTCTCTATGTACTCATGGACACACATATATATATATGATATTGATCATTTTGGCTCATTATGTGTACTTGTCTTTTTTATGTTTTATGTTTATGTTTATGCACATGGATGCAGATGTTTTATATTGATGCTATGTTTATATGATGTGATGTATGGATGACATGCACTAGATAGCTATTTTAATTTATGATGATGATGATATGCAGTGATCTAGATGCTTAGATGTGCTACTTATGATGGATGCATATGGATGCGATATTTACTTTTAAACACATATTTAATTTTTCTTTATTGTATGCATTTAATTTATGATGATGTCACAATATGTTGGTGCAATGTATGTAATGCATTATTTACATGATGGTAATCTAATGTAAATGAACCTGTATGCTTTAATCACTTAAAACATAAGGAATGAATGTGATATGTGTTTAACAATCTAATGGACGACACCACATAATGTGTAAAAATCATGAATGTAATTGAAAATCCTCATTACAAGAATTTAATCAATTAATCACCCATATATGAAATGCAATGATATGAAGCGGTATGATGCGAATGATATAATATGTCACTCTATATTTCTTTTGAAATTTGAAAAATATGCACAATATAGTCAGTGGTCGTCTAAATATCATTTCTGATATCCATCCGGTATCTATCCTATATCTTGATTGTGCTCAATGTAATGATGTATCATGGATTCGATACTTTGCAGTTTGATGATTTGAAATGACTTTATTTTATATGGTTTGTGATATTTGATATTTTGTTGCTATTAGAGAAATTTTTGAGGTTTTCCATGAGACTCAAACACCCTAGTAGACTTCTCAAACGTCACATACTAACTGTACAAGGATTTTGTTGGACAAAGATTTCATCATGAATGACCCAACTATTCATTACCCCTATGTGTGCACATGAGTATTTTTAGATAGACCATAGGCATACCCCAGATGTCAGTCGGGACTCTTCCAACCCATATGTGAGATCGAGTTCCTCCTATGTTCGTATCATCCTTGTTTCATAATTTGATTGGACTATAATGCTAGACAACCCTAGGCACCCAAAGCTAGCTCATCTTGCAAATTGATCAGGACTACCCCTCCAAGAATAGTCGGGACTCTTTCAACCCATTGCTGTGATTGGGGATCACCCAATAGAACTACTACTCTGGAAGCAGGTGGGACTCTTTCAACCCATTATTGCAATCGAGGTTCACTCTATGGCTTTGAATGGTGAACAATTTAGGGATTCAAGTTCTCACCCTTCTTTTCTTTCTATTCATAGGGATACTTGCTCATGTGTAGTGATAAAAATCACTATTTTTCACGTTTTACTTTGAGTGATAAAAATCACTGTTTATTCTCATTTTTCTTGAGCAAGGGATTTATATAGTGCTTTTGATTCACTATGTCACTTTAGATTTGAATTTGAACTTGATTTTGATCTTCATTTGATCTTTGATTTGAATACTGGGGGTTTTGACTTTTGAGATGTCAATTTGGGATATCGATTTTAGGATATCGATGTGGGGTATCAACCTCTGATGTTGATCTGGGATGTTACTCTGGGATATTGCTCCTTTATTTGTAAGCAAGGGAATGTATGGGTAGGGGAAATCTTGTCCTTTTTCCAAGGTTCACCACTCTAGACCGAACTATTTGCAAGATAAGCAGGTAATAAAACCCATCTCTCTAAATACCCAGGACCACTTTCATAGCTTTCATCCTCCCTTATCTTAGCAGGATTTTAAATGTGTCAATTAGTGATGGGATCCTGATATGCCAAGTACTATCACAACTAGTGACCTCATCTACAAAAGCAAAGCAAGCTTTCTACGACATCTGAGAAACCCACTAGGTATGGCTGAGTGACCAAAAAACTTTGGTATATATACATATTTCATAGCAACAGGTGTTGTGTTGACAAACACATTTACTCACATGAATGATGGATTATGATAAATGCAGAGGTGCATGATTAAAACACAAATATGGCATCATTTGTAATACTGACAAACACAATCCATTCTACTACGGAATGCAATGGATGAAGAATGCCTATATGCAATGTGATGAAGTGAATGCATGTGTGAATGCAAATAAAAATGCATAATGCAAATGCAAATGTTTTTGGATTTTATGCTTTACCAATTTTTTTTATTGCATTTTAATTTTTTATTGATTTTGAGCCTTTATATTTGACCAAACAATGAGTACATGCCTTTGGAGCCTTTTGGATTTGACCAAGTAATTTTAAGAACCCTTGGAGCCTTTAAATTGACCAAGCAATTTTTAGAAAATCCTTGGGGCTTTTAGGTTGACCAAAGGGATTATGAGCACCTTTGGAGCTTTTAGGGATTGACCAAGTAGTTTTTAGGAATCCTTGGTGCCTTTTGGATGACCGAGTGGTTTTAAGCAAACCCTCAAGGCTTTTAAGTGACATGACCAAGCAGTTTTAGGAACCCTTGGTGCCTTTTGCTATGCTCTCAAGCATAGAATGCCTTAATATGGATGATGTTGAGAGGTTCAGGCTCTTCAACACCCCCTAGCGATGTTAGGTGATAAGTACCTAGACCAATATTTTTAGATATGATATAGGGTCCTAGCCAATTAGCCATGAATTTGTCTCGCATATCAAGTGATAAATTAGAGTTCTGTTGGTTCTCTTTCAAGACAAGATCCCCAACTTCAAAGTCTCTCTGATGGAATTTGTTATTATAAGCTCATTTTAATCACTCTTGATAAATGCGGAGATGCTCAAGGGCATTCACGTGATGTTCATCAAGCAACATCAATTGATCTAGTCGAGCTTACCATGCGGTGTCATCATCAATGAACTCTTTTAATGTGATGCGCAACATTGGAATTTCCAACTCTAAGGGCATAATGGCCTTAGCACCATATACTAGTGAAAATGGCGTTGCCCTAGTGGGCATCCGAATGCTAGTCTTGTAAGCCCATAATGCAAGGGGTAGCTGGATATGCCAATATTTATGGTTTTCTTGGACCATATTTTTCAAGATAGCCACCACTATCTTGTTTGAGGCCTCAACTTGCCCGTTTGCCTATGGATAATATGGAGTCGCAAAACTGTGTTTGATTCTATACTTAGACGTCAAAGCTCTCATAGTTTTGTTCTTAAATGATGTTCCATTATCCAAAATTATCTTGGATGGAATCCCAAAATGACATATGATATGCTCGAGTATAAACTCTGCTATGCGAGCTCCAATCATCATTGTTAAGGGTATTGCTTCCACCCATTTTGTAAAGTACTCAGTAGCCATGATAATAAAAGTATGTCAGCCCAATGATGAGGGAGAGATCTTATCGATGAGATCTAATCCCCACTGAGAAAATGGCCAAGCCGCTTGGATGGGTTGTAAGGCCTATGATGGCAAGTGCGTAAGATTAGCATGATGCTGACATTTGATGCATTTCTTGACATACACATTGCACTCCTTCTCCATAGTGGGCCAATAGTAACCCATTCGAAGGATGCGCTTGATGATGGCCATGCCACTAAAATGGCCACCACACGTACCATCATGAGCTTGTGAAATCACCCAAGATGCCTCTTGGGGCTCTAGACAATGAAGGAGAACTCCATCGTAACCTCATCGGTACAAAATATCTCCTAGCAAGACATATTTAGTCACTTTCTTCTTGAATGTGCATTTTGCAACACATGACAATCCCTCTGGGATCAGACCAAGTTTTAAGAAGTCTTGGATTTGTGACATCCAGCTCTGGTAAGCCTCAGCTTCGACTGCCAAGATGACTTGCTCCCCCTACGTATCTACATGTGCAAATGCAGACTAGGAAACAACCTTGTGGTGAATGGTAGTACCACTCCCCATCAGACTCTGAGAGGTTAATGACCCCTAGGGTGCCTTCTTTAGAAAGTCTTCAGCTCTACAGAACCATTCAACTTTTGGTTCCATGCTAATCATGTTGATTGACATTTTATTATCAAAGGCTTCACGCTCCATTGCAGGATGCGAGAGCATTTTAACATGAATGGTAGTAAAATCGATAGATAGATTCTGAGGGATTAAGGATCCCAAAGATGCCATTGTGTCTACAAACCTATTTGATGAATGAGGGATTGCCTCGATGTCATACCATTCCAATTTAGCCAAATATGTAACAACAAGATCTTTATAAGCTTTTAACATGGGACATCGACATTGAAAGAGCCCCTTAACTTGGTTGACTATGAGCAAGGAGTCACCAAATATGTTTAATATTTTAATGTTCATGGCGATGATTGTATGGAGGCCCAATAGTAGGGCTTCATATTCAACATTGTTGTTGGTGCAAGGAAAGTCTAATTTGAATGACAAGGGCATTGGAGCTCCTTGCGGCATGATAAACACTATTCCTACACCACCTCCTTGCTCGCACTTTGAACCATCGAAGAACAAGGTCATATCAACATTATTTTCTAGTTCTTCAGGTTTGGGAGCTTCGGATATGATGAAGACCACATCATCCAGAAGCTCAATGGTCAGAGGCCTACTGTTTGATAGTGGTGCCTCAACTAGCTGATCAGCTATGACTTGTCCCTTAATGGACTTTTGGCTTATGAATTCCAAATCAAATTCTATCAGTAGCATGATCCACTTTGTAGTACGTGTATTATGATATGTCTTGCTCATCATATACTACAAAGGATTTTGTTTTGATATTACATATGTCGTATGACTTAGCATATAGTGTCACAATTTCTTTGTAGCGAACACTACTGCTAAACACAGCTTCTCCACATATGCATATCCTAGCTCATAACTCACCAAGGTTTGGCTAATATAATATATGGCTTGCTCTTTGCCTTGCACATTCTTTTGGGCTAACATGGTCCCTAATGCAAAGTCGATTACCGATATATATAGCAAAAATGGCACATCTGGCCTTGGTGGAGCTAGTACTGGCAGTGTCACCAAGTATTGCTTAATTTTAGCAAAGGCTGCTTGACAGTCCTCATCCCAATTGAATGGGACCCCCTTGTGTAGTATTCGATTCATGGGTCAACATTTATCTGATAATTGAGTGATAAATCACTTTATGGATGCTACTTTGCCTTGTAGGCTTCTTAATTCTTTAATGTTTGAGGGAGGATGCATCTCTAGAATAGCCTTGACCTTTGCTAGGTCAACTTCGATGCCTCATTTTGAAATGATGAATCCTAAGAGTTTACCTAAAGTTATACCAAATACGCACTTCTTAGGATTCAACCTAACATTATGCTCTATCAGGCGATCGAAGACCTTCTTTAGGACCTCCACATGCTCAGAATGCAGTAATGACTTAGCCAACAAGTCATCGATATAATCCTCTAGGATCTTATGCATATAGTCATGAAAGATATATGTCATGGCCCATTGGTATGTGGCACCAACATTTTTAAGGCCAAATGGCATAACTTTATAGCAAAATGTCCCCCATGGCATTATAAACATGGTTTTATGCTGGTCTTCGGGCTTAATCCAAATTTGATTGTAACCAAAAAAATCATCCATTAAGGAGAGCATCTCATGACCTGTAGTTGCATCTACAAGAGCATCAATATTCAACAATAGAAATGAATCCTTTGGTGTTGCCTTATTCAGGTCTCTGAAATCCATACAAATACGGATCCTTCCATCAGGTTTTCCTATGGGCACCATATTGGATACCCATTCTGGATAGTCGATGGAGATAACAAACTCTACATCCAACAACTTTTGCAATTCATCCTTCACCATTAAGGCTACTATTGGATGCATCTTTCTAAGCTTCTGCTTGACTGCTTCTTTGATAGATCTAGCGAAAGGTTATGGGTAACCAATTTTGGGTCTAGACCTGGCATATCTTTGTAAGTCCAAGAAAAAATATTAGGTCTCTCTTTCAGTAGAGGGATGAGGGTGGCACGCTCATCTGGAGTGAGACTCTCTCCAAATTTAACCTTCCTTGGATTGGTGGGATCGTTATTGATATCCACATCGAAGGTTTCCTCTATTGACATGTGTGATCCCTCCTCAAGCTGATGAGGCGTAGGGATCAAATGGATGTCATCGACTAGGTTTATAGGTTCTGCATTGGAAGCATCCTCAGCATGATAGACATCATAAGCATATCCTAGTGCAAAATGAAATGGTTGTAACATTTCTTCGTTAGGGAAGAAATATTCAGGCTCAACAGGTGAGTCAACGTGATCCCAATCGATAGCATCTACATTTAAATGCAATGGTTTGGATGGATCAATTGGATTGTGGAGTGGAGTGGTCAAATCAATGGAGACCATATTGATGGAATGGAATTGATCTCTAGGACCACATGGACAAACATCTACATCATCGATGTAGCTCCCATACCCGAGATCTGGCTCTATCAGCATGGGCACAAATGGGTCCTCTCTATGTGGGCTATGGATGATTGGGTCCTCTCTATGCACTGATTTCAATATTGGATCATTCGGCTCAATGAGCTCTATGTACATAGGTGGATCAGGAAACACCATGTGATAGATCACATCGAAGTTTGGTGGTCTTCCCCTAAGGTGAGGATTGAGATTGATCTCTCTACACATGTCCTCAATCGTATAAGGTGCATTATGGTGACGTAGGTAGGGAGGTCCTAGATAGGCTCTCTCTATCTCATCTTCTTCATCGCTATCATAATACAATCCTTCATTTTCCCCCACTGGAATGGGACGTTCTAGAAAATGTGGCCCCATATAGGCTATTTCTTGATCACTATCATCATTATCTAGTAAAATTAGATATAAGCATCGTAAATACGATACTACCTCATAAACTAGCTCAGCCTCATCCCTTGACTGATTTTCGGGTGAGGACTCACTATCCACCAAGATATTCTCATGATACATCTCGGGTGGTGCTATGGTGATGTAAGACACCATCCGACTATCCCTCTGGAATGTAGAAGGATTAGGGTGATATGGGTTGAAATCCACATCATCCCCTAGACTAAGGTATAGGTGATCTAAAGATGCTGCAAGTAAATCATCCTATCCTCGTATTTGCAACCCTAGCCCGAACCTATCAGTTGCCAACTGATAATGCGGCTCAAGTGGAGTCCTACATCCTTGCTCAAAAAGACCAAGGCCATACCCATGCCAATGATATAATTCAAAAATGTGCATGGAATATTCAGGGTTGGATAGGTAACGAACATTCACTATGAATGGTTCATCATCATCTTCATCCATGGGCATTCGAGAAGGAAGTTGATCTAGCCTAGCGTAGATGAAGTTCATTTGATTGGGTGGCTCTCCCAATGGCACTACTGATCCAACCAAAAAATGATGAGCATGTGGTCGACCCATCTCTTGTGCAGTCTCTAGGATTGGTCCAAAGGTGACGTTCTACACAATATATTCACCTAACCCTATGTTGGCTAGATGAATGGTAATACACAATGCAGATGACCCTATTGATGATGTAGATGAGGCAAGCTGAGGTACCTCCTTGACTCTATCTTGGGCTTCTTCCACTTCCATGGGAGTGGGAGCCTCATTGGTGACTAGTTTGGGCACATGCTTCTTTTCCTTTTCGCCCATTTTTACCTTTAGCTTCCTTTCATCCCAAAGCATTGTTGATGTAGTCGATTTCAAAGAAGTTGTTGTAGTGTGCTCAGATCTGTGCGATACATATGTCGATGGTTGAGCACACACTTTTTGTTTACCTCCTGGATTCTTAATCGGTGATGCTGGCCAAACGTCCAGGTGCATTTATGGGAGTATGAAACCCCCTAGAAAATCAGCTAGGTTCATGAATTTGAAGGGCTCTTCATCTGACGACACCACGTGAACCCATCCCTCATGAATGTATTTTACACATTGATGTAATATAGAGGGAACACAATGCATTTCTTGAATCCAAGGTCTTCCAAGAAGGATGTTATATTGCATTGTGCCTTCGATCATGTGACACATCATGAGGATGGTATTTAGGCCTACCTGAATAGGTAGGATGATTGTGCCAACCATCGAGCATAGCGCATCATTAAACACTCTCAATGTAAATGTGGTGGGCACAATATGTGACTTGGGCAACTTTAAAGGACTTAACGCCTTGGTCATTATAATATTGATCGATGAACTAGTGTCGACCAAGACCCTCTTGAATGGCATGTGATTAACACATGTGATGATATGTAATGGTGGGTCAGCCATATCTATAGGAACCATCCTGATTTCATGATCATAGAATTGGATCATAGGTTCCTGGAACTATTGTACATGTCCCACAAAATTGGTGAATGCTTGAGCATCCTAGGACTGTACCTCGATGGACCTCAGAATGTCCATGAGAGTCTCCCTATGCTTAGGGGACTATTGTATCAGCTCATAAATAGACAACTTCGTAGGAGTTGTCTGTAGGCTTTGAACCAACCTACTTTGTATGGTCACCACCGGTCTAGTTGGTGGGCCTAGAATATTCTAAATTGGCCATTGATTCGGCATAGCTTGTATCCTGATGGGAGCATGAGGTTGATTTGGTTGCTCATACCTCCCATGTCTGGTAACAACATTAACCATACCTATGAACCCTTGGGTAGGTGGTTCGACGTGCACTTGGTTGACCTAGCCAACATTGTTGCATGGTGCCTCATGGTTTGGCAATGGATTTTTATAAATCCCCATGTTTTGGTTGTCGGGCACCAATGGATTATTCGGCACTATAAGCTCACCTTTATCGATCATATTCTGCACAATATGTTTGAAGGACCAACACACTTCGATGTCATGGCCCTTCACATGATGGAAGATGCAAAATAGATCATCTTGATACCCCTTTGACTTGGGCTGATTAGGATCGACCAACTTAATCTCGGGCAACCTGATTGCCTTAGCCTCACATAATTGATGGAATATTGATGTCAATGATTCCATCAAAGGTGTGAACTGGCGAGGTGGGCGTTGCTCCTTATTTTTTCCCTTGTAATTATTCTTGCGCTGCTCGTATTGCATAGGAGGAGGTTGGGCCTGATAATTCTACTTTTGTTGCCCCTTATCCTCTCTTTGGAGGTTTAACCTCACTTGATTGACATGGGCCTACTTGCCCTGATGTTTCATGGAGCTCTTCTTGTGCCCCTCCTTCCTATTTTTGAGCTTCAAGTTGCCTTCTTGCAACTTGATATCCTCAATTACTTTGGCTTGCACCAAAGCTTCCTCGAATGTTGGATACTACTACAGTTGCAACAATAATGAGATGTGCTTGGCATAACTCTTCATGAACATTCAGGTCAGTTCTATAGTAGGAATGGGGAATGGCAACTTTACCATTAATCTCCTCCACCTCTTTTTGTATTCTAATATTGGCTCATCATCATGTTGAGCTAGCATAGCCAGATCAAAAATGTTAGCTTGCTTCTTGATGCCAAAAGAAAAGCGTTCAAGAAAGGTGTCATCTAGTTGCTCAAAATTGGTGATACTATGCTTCTTCAGCTGATTAAACCACTCTTAGGTTGGGCTTGAGAGGGTTGTGATGAATGTATGCAAAAGCAAGGCATTGTTGCTTGCAATATGGAAGCATACATCCAAAAATCTTATGACATGCTCTTGCACATCTTCATCACCTTTGAATTTATCTAGCTTAGGCATGACAAAATGCTCAGGATATGCTGGAGTAGGCACCGAGGGGTCCAAAGGCTCATTATGAATCTTGCTCAATGTCAGCTTTTGAAAAGTCATGCCTTGCCTCTCGATTGCTTTCACTTTCTCTACTAAGGCCTTATAGGCCTATGAGGATAGAAAGTCCTCCTCCCTAAACTGATGTAGGGGAGGTCTTGGAGGCACATTCTTCCTCTATCGAGGTGGAGGATATTGCTCTTCCTCCTCCTCAACCTAGGAGCTTTCAGGATATCCTTGATCGGCTCCATCTCCCTCTTCTTCCTCATATTGTCTTTGCCTCTGATCTTCAAATGGTGGTTGTCATTCTCTCTATTGGGCACTGACATGAGTGTGAGTATCTCTACACTCTTGATGCACGTCAGCTTGTGAAAAATCCCTCCTATGAATGCGCTCTCTGTGCTCAGCATGAGTGTATAAACCAGCCCTGGCTAGCCTATCCTCTTGTTCCACATGCTCCTTTTGGGTAAGGATGCATTCCTCATGCATACACTGCTCATATAATCTTTGTCTAATGAGCCTTTACGATTGAATATTCTCATCTTCAATGTGCTACCTCTCTGCATGGGCATCCTCCAATTGATCTTGGAGGAGTTGTCATCTCTACTCGGATACCAGTCTATGTGATCTATCAATGTGATCAGCCATAAGAGGCCTCTAGTATGTGTGCTCCGTGCGAGCGACCTTATGGGTTCTGTACCCATCTGGCGGATTCACCATGCTTTTGCCTTTGTCCATGAAAATGACATTGGCATCATGCTGAGTCCTGTGTTGTGTGCCACCATGCATGGATGGTGGATGTGAACCATGAGGGCGCTTGGAAGCCTCCCCATGTTCTCTGGTAGTCTTGATAATGCTCCTACCATGCTCACTCGGAGCATGAGTGGGTAGAGCCGAAGGCTTGTAGCCTAACTGCTCGAGGATGCTACCCAAACCATCCAACTGTCTAGATCACCATGGCTCATGCGGTGGTGTACCATTGGCTCCCACCTTCGATATGTCGATAGTGATCTTGCGAGGTTCACTACGCATGGGAGTGTGAATAGACCTATGCTCAAAAGTTGGCCTATCTACATGCCCTTGAATGGGTGGATCTCGATCTCTTCTATACTCTAAATTTGGAGGCATGGAACCTCCTGTAGACCTAGTATGTAGGGGTACCAACTTGGCTCCCTGTATGACATACTCATCGATCGATCTCATGGATGCACATGCACTACGATCTCGGTAATGGCTTCCAAGTGGAACACCCTCATGCTGAGAGGCTCCATGCTCTATCCTATGTCTAGAAGAGTGTATAGAAACTCCTCTATCGGGGGTACACTCAATGGTGTCCCCTCATGTCGAATTGTCTCCTCTGATGCTCATCGAACGACGTTCGGGAAGCGCATGTGGGTGAGGGTTCGACACATTTTGTTGTGAATTTGGTGGGGCTTGGTCATTGGCATCAGAATTAAGCCTCTTCCGACCTCCCCGTGTCTCCACCATGGTGCACCTAGTGTCTAGATTTATCTTTTATTATGCAAACAAGGTATACAATGGTGATTATCTCGTATTAACTTTTAAATGTGAGCCCTAAATTGTTTGATGTTGTTTTATGATTTGTTGTATCAGTATTAGAAACTCTTATCATGTTTGAAAGCTTGTTGGATGATAATCTCAGTTTAATTGGCTTTCACCTGTATACTCATAGCTCGACAACTTGGCTATGAACTCCAAGTCATGTAATCCAACCTATAATGTGTGGTAATGAAGCCCACACATGGTCATGGAGCATAGGTCCTCCCAGATCCTCACCCATTTTCCCCTAGTCAATGTTATACCCTCCGAAGAGAATACATGCAAATTTTCTAGGGTACAAAAGGTTCTCAGATCCGGTATTGGTCTAGAATCCAAAGGTACGTAGGATTTGGGCCAATGGATGGAAGTCACCTCCACCATCGTTGAAACCCTACTAGTGGTTGGATGTCACTTCCAACTCACTAGCGTTTAATTTGGAACGTGGTGTGTGTGGTTCTTTTTAAATTGCATAAAAGGAAAGATGCATAATATAACACTCACATGATCATTTCCTACATGATATGCATAAAAATAACGTTTGATATTTAGAAAAATGCATGCTACATCCTACATGACTTTTTGACAATGCAAGTTTATGATGACTAATGGCCTTTGATTAGGCCTCAAGCATGCAAAACCACCACATGAAATACTCTAGCATGCTGGATTCTAGGGTGGACTGCACTCAGAGATCCATTGTTCCTAGCAGCACCTAGCCAAAACTCAGAAAAGGAAACCCTAAGGACCTAATTCATTCTCATGTTCCTTTTATCCTTAGTCTATTTAGGTTTCAATTTTTCTATTCTAGAAAAACACAGAAACAAATGATAGAGACAGAGAGTGTCAGAAGGGCCTACCTCAGGTCCTCATTTGATCTAGCTTTTAACTCCTATTGTCTATTGTGTCTACTGTAAACCATAGATCTATGGCATGGTTGCTACTACAGACCACATTTTGAAGCCACGAGCCAACAATGAGACCGTAGTTGTAAGCTACGGTTTGCACCTGATATAAGAAAACACAAAAATATCAGAAATCAGGGGCATGAATTATAGAGTTCCATCGTGATCACCTTCTGTGACCACCAAAATGGCCTCACACCTATGATTCCTACTATGTAAAATAAATAAGAGATACAAAATAATGCATTGCAAGATTGACAACAAATTGGAAAGAAAATAACGCTTTTCTTCCATTTAGAAAGAATCCAATTCCGATTACAAATACGTCCCTCTTAGGGATACCATTTTGATACTCTTATTATAGTAGGAAAAGCATATGAAATCCCTCTCAAGGGTGAATGTGAGTTTCAAGCCATTTGGGGTGACACAAACTGCTCTAGGGTGGAGTTGACCCTCTTCTTCATGTTGAGGAAGGAATTAGATGATTGAATCTCCTTCGAATCTGCTTTCCTGCGGTCAAGAAACAACACAAAAGCATTAATAGCATAGGCAACCTCTCATGATGAGGCCCTTTAAAGGATATAAACATGAAAATGCCATAACACTAATGAAATCAAGAAAATGAACAAATCATGTTAGACTTATGCAAAACTCATAAATATTGCTTGAAACATAGAAATAGAAAGTACAGCTATCTATCTAATGGATTAATTGCATGAAATGAAGCATTATAACATGAAATTAAGCTAATTATGTCCTACTTTGCCATAATGAAATAATCCTAATTAAATCCTTAATTTGGTTAGTCGAGTCTCTAAAATACTAAACAAACTACTAAAATGCTTAATCTAGTCTAATTAAGCATAATGTAAAAGAAATAGTAAGGAGATCTATCACCGGTTGCAAACCATAGCTCAAATGAGTGGTCTGCACTGTACACCATGGTTGTCAGCCATGACGAGCAATCAAGTAGCTTTGCCCTCCAAATCAAGGGTTGTGGGCTTGATCTTCCTTGTCCAATTGATGATCAAGGGTCGCCTTGGTGTCCTCTGACTGGATTGGCGGTTGAATTGCATAGTTGGGCCTTTATTTGCCCGAATTTGCATTTCTTGGCATTCTAGCTCCTTAGGGCATCCATGGCACAAATTGACATGATGCTTGGTGAATTGGCAAGTGGATAGCAACCAAACTCCCTCTCAATACACTCAAGTGAGTCCACAATTCGATAGGGCTTCACTGCTCTAATCTCCAATGCTCTCTCTCTTGCTATCTCTTTGCCCTAATTTTAAGGGGTACTTATAGGATTACCCAAGGGCTAGGGGTGGCTTCATGGAGAAGCCAAGATCAAGAAGAGGTGGTTAGGACAGTTGGATTGGAAGCTTCCATCCTTCAACTACCTTCTTCTAGAACAAATGGTCGTTCAAACCGATTTGGCTCGGATGAAGGCCAACTGAACTTTAGTTTAGACCACAGGTGATAGCTATGGTTCAGACTATAGACCGCAGGTCTCAACTATGGTTCAGACTGATTAGGCCAAGGAGCCCAAATTGAGTGGTTAGAACCACTGCTCTATCTTGGAGTCTGTCCAAGATCTTCCATATGGTCTTGTAGCATGTCCCATATGAGTAGTCACCCTCGACATGACGTGTTTTAGGTGTCTACGGTATCCTTTGGTCGTGGAACAAGTTCCCAAGTTTTACTATTCTCTATCTGATCTAGTTCCTCATTCATAGCCTTAATCCAAAAGTCATCTTCACTTACCTCATTGAAATATTTTGGCTCAACTTTAGATAATAGGGAGAAATTTGCTTGTTGATTTGATGCTATTATCCTTCTCCTTGTATGTATCTCATCTAGACTCCCAATGATTTGATCTCTTGGATGATTTTTTTGTACATACCTATATGGAGTCTTAGGAAATAGTCTTTGTGTTTCATCTTATTCCTCTGATTCTCCACATAACTCTTCTTGACAACTTTCATCTTCTTGATACATAATTTCTTAAACTGGTTCTTTTGATCCTATCTTCTCATCAAATGTTACATTTATACTTTCTATAATAGTACGTGTCCTTTTCTTATAACATCTATAGGCTTTGCTCTTAGTGGAATAGCCAAGAAAGATACCCTCATAACATATTGGGTCAAACTTACCCAAATTTTTCTCTTCCCATCTTTTGTAACATTTGCTTTCAAAATTTTTGAAGTACTTTACAGTAGCTGGTCTTCCTTTCTAGAGCTCATATGGAGTTTTGTGATGGTATACTCTTAATTGATCTCTATTGATGATATATATTTTAGTATGTACCACTTATTTCCAAAAACCATCTAAAATCTTAGACTCATTTAACATAGCTCTGGCCATATTCTTAACTATCTTATTTTTCCTTTCAACTACCTTTTTTTGTTGAGGAGTTCTTGCTACTGAATATTCTCTCTTGATACCAAGTTGTTCATAAAATTCTATGAATGTATTTGAGGTAAATTTTCCTCCTCTGGTTGACCTTAAACTCTTAATCCTTTTCCCTATTTCATTTTCCACTAAGTTTTTAAAAGTTTTAAACTTCTCAAGAGCTTATGAATTTTCTTTTAAGAAGGCTACCCAAATCATTCTCAAATAATCATCTATAAACAATATAAAGTAATTTTCACCTTGTAATATATTTGTCCTTAAAGGACCACATAGGTCAGTGTGCACTAGCTTTAATGGCTCATATGACATAAATCCTTTTGACTTGAAGCTTGTTCTAGTTTGCTTCCCATGCTGATATTGTGAACAAATTGTGTTTTGTGACCTTTTTAGATTTGGTAAATCTCTAATAGCCTACTTGTTTCTTATGTTTACTATGTTATCAAAGTTAAAATGACCCATTCTTCTATGCCACAACCAACTCTCATATTATTATGATAGAAAACACTTTTTCCCTTTAATATCACTTAACATGTAGAGTTTGTTTGTAGTTCTATTTGTATTTGCAATAAGTTTTCCAATTTTAGACTTCCTAATCTCACACCTACTTGGATGAAAAGTAACCATTTGATCTTGATCACAAAGTTGGCTCACACTTAATAGATTGTACCTAAACCCATTGACATATAATACATTATATATTTTTGTTTTCCCATTATCTAAACTCAGACTTCCTTTCCCACAATGTTTTGCTGATCCATTATCACAAAATATTACTGATACTCCATTAGTTTATTTGAGTACAAGAAATTTACTTTTATCTCCTGTCATGTGACTAGAACATCCACTATCAAGAAACCATTGTTTTATCGTATCCTGAACATAAAGAGCTGATTGCACTAACATTGATCTAGCTTTCTCATGCCCTTTTATCTCTTTCCTACTTGGTTATGTTGTATTCTTTTTACTTGACTCAATAAATACCATTTTGCACCATCTAGCCTTGTGTCCAAAATTATTGCACTTATAACATATGACATTATTATTCATAAGAGATGCAAAAGAATTTAAATTTCTATTAAAATTATTTTTAACATAACCCATGCAATGTACAACTCTATGACCATATTTGTTACTTGAAAAGTAATAGCCATAGAAGAGATTTTGTAACCTATTTTAATACCTTGGAAAATATGGTTGAGTGCTCCTCTTTTTGTTGTTATTAACTCTTGTCCATGATTCTTCTTTTCCTTCTTCTTTCGTATTGTCTTTTCTTTCCAGAGTATGAGTCAAGACCTTATCTTTATTTGATGTCTCTATCTCATGAAATCCTGACTCCTCTCTATGTTTCCCTAACTTTATATCTTGTTGTAGCTTAGTATTTTCAACTTCATTCCTTAGAGAAATGATTTCTACTTACAATATTTTACACTCTTTTTCCCTTGATATTAATATATCTTTCATATCTTGTTCAATTTTATTTCCTTCTTCTACCTTTATCTTGAGTTCTGTGAGACTTTGTAGAAGTTCTATATTTTCTTCTTCATTCTCTTGAATTTGATCCTTCAAAATTGAGTTCTTCTTTCTAACATTTTCCAAGTTCTTGAGAGCAGCAAAGAATTCCTCTTTTATGTCAAACATGATATCTTATTCATTCTCTGAAGTCAGGTATATTTTTGATGGATCTTCCTCCAAGATGTTAGTCTTTTAATGAAGAGACCTAGTCTGATACCAATTGAATAACATGTGCTTATATTTAGAGGGGTGAACAACATAAGATAAAACTCTTTTCTTTTCAAACCATATGATAACATCAACAATATTAAAGAAATAAACATTACACAAAGCATCACACACATGAGAGACATGATTTAACATGGTTCACCCAATGTGGGCTATGTCCACAAAGAAAAAATTTCACTAAAATTTTATCAATAAATCTCTTGGAAATCCTTCCCTATTAAAAATTTTATGGACCTCTATTCAAATGAGATAACAATCTCCTAATAAATTTTGTGGATAACTATACATAGGAGAACCCTTTATCCTCTACTCTGGTTTATGATCTTTCTAGAAGATAACTACCTCCACTGCACTGGCTTGTAGATCCCTTTCCATAGAAGACTCTATACCCACTCAGAATATCTCTATCCTGACTTCCCTGGCTAATGGATCTCTATCCATGAGAGACTATTGTCTAGTGCTTTATCATCTCCAAAGCTTGCTCTTACTCTACTATATCTCTATCTTAGATCTGTACTTTACACTATCCTCTACCATGCACAAATATGCTCAATATATATCTCAAATTTGCACTAAACACTATCATTAAATCTAGAAAAAAATTGCTCAATATCTATCTCAATTCTACACTAAACATTGTCCTTCAGTCTAGCACAAATCTACTCAATTTCTGTCTCAAATATGTACTAAACACTGTCCTTCAATCTAGCATAAATCTACTCATTCTCTATCTCAAATCTGCATAATTCCTCACTAGAAATTATCCAATCTACTCAACAAGTCTTCACCAAGACTTACCTTAAATATTATTGTAAGCTTCCACAAAAGCTCACACAAATCTATCCTTAAGATTTCACAAAATATTTATTCAAATCAATTGCAAAACTAGCATACACAACTCAAATCAATCCTTTTAGAAAACCTCTTTAATCATATAAACAAGTTTCACTCAGAATCCTTTTTAATCATAGAAAAATATAGAGAATGGTAAGAGACTCAATATATTTCACACTCACAAATTACTCAATCACCTTCAGACTCACTCTATGAATCTCAACCCTTGACTCAAGATGATTCCACATTCACATACCAATAATACTCATGATATTTTCACAAACCTTAATTAGTACATGAAGGCAAGCTCAAATATTTCCAACAATACTTATTAAACAATCTCGCATACCAATGATACTCATGTTCTTTCACAAACCCTAGTTCAAGATAGTTCTCAATTTCACATCCAATTGATCTCACAAACATTCACCAATCATGTATATGAAAATACCCTCAACAACGTTTATCAAATAAACCTTTTCACTCCAACTTAGAATTTCACAACATTCAACCCAACACTATTTCAATCACAAGGAAGATGTGCCCATACCTTTTTCTTTTAGGAGATATATCTTCAAAACCTATCTTAATCACAATAAAAAAATCTTTACCAATTCCAAGGTTAGGTAGCAAAAATCTATCTCAAATTCTCAACTCAAAATTCTCCTCAATATTTATTTTACTATACACAAATACCAATTCTCAAGTACACCTTATAATCTCCAAACTAACAAATGTTCAATCAACTTAATTTCATAATAATCCACTTCAGAATTTTAATGCATAAAACAATCAAACTAACTCCCTTATATCTCCCTACTCAAAAATGAATTATCAAATAATCAACACACCTTTCCAGAAATAATTCAATTCACTTTTAATACAAATTAAATTATTCACAACCTTTAATTAAAATAAAAACCTTTTAATCACCTTATATCTCCCAAGGTGCTCAACATACAAATTTAGACCATATGCACATATAAAAAAAATAAAGTACCTTTGCACTCCTCGATGTGATTCAATCCTAGGTCAAGCCACCACCTGTGCCCTAGCTATGGCTAAGCTACCATGTGAGCTAGGCACTCATGTGGGAGGCAAAAGTGCTTTGAGTGATCTCTTCCACCAGCGCCAAAGCCACTAAAAGGTTTTGTCCCTTCGCAATCGTCGAGACTCGAACATGAGTCTCCCGCGTACCCTGTGCCTTACATGCCAAAAACTTGCCACTAGCCCAATTGCTTGGTTGGTGTTAAGTGTTTATGCCCTTGATACTTTGACCTTCATGCTTTTGGATACAAAATAAAAAATGATTTCCTCTTGTTTTTTTTTGCTCACGAATTTTTTGCTTTTGACAATAATCGCATGTGATCTAAAATATTTTAAGACTAATCTTTTGGTTGAAAAACCATATGGTATTTATACCATATGCCAATATTATAAAATTTTTGTGGGGAGGAGAATAAATTAAAATGAATATGTGCCCACCCTAACTTTAGGATTTAAATAATATTAATTTATAATATAAATATTATAAATAATTTATAAACTACCTTAGGCTTTAATTTTAACCTTTATTATTATAATAAAATATTATAATATTATTTCCATTTGACCTAGGTATTTTTCTCTTAGACCTTTTTTGACCTCCTTTTAATATTATAATAATAAATATTATAATATTATTTTCCTTTAGGTATTTTCTTTAGATTTAACCATTCTTTTGACCAATCATGTGAAATTCTTAAACCAAATCTCTTGGGCTTAAAATATAAATATTTTAATCCTTCTTTTGCCAAGTCCTGCACTGACTCTTGACATCAATGACAACACAACTAACTCAAAATTTCCAACAATAAAGGAGTAGCATTTTGTTTTTGAATGTATTAAAATTCTCAAATTTAAAAGGATTGAGCACAACACTAATTACTCATATTGTCTTCAAATATTCCTAAGCATTGCTCTTATAGCCAAAATTGCACATGGCCAGTTGATGCATGTTACAATGTCTATGTATTAACTTGATATGTCTATAAATCAAGCAATGCACTATTTAAAAAAATTCTATCAATTTTACCTATTGCCTCAAAATACATGCAAGAGATGTCCATTAGTTAGGCATGATTTTTATCTTGGAAAAATTATATTTTACCAACTCATGATAGGTGTTCTTAATGAAAATTGTGTAAGATACAATAGATTTGAATTCAGAACAAAGAAAAAAGTATCAATGTCATCCCTATTTCGTAAACTTTGAATACAAAAAAGGAGTGAAAACCCTCAATTTACAAATACTTTCTTAACTCAGGAATATATAGGGAGGATGTACTGAAGTAGTGCATATAGGATGACATATTTAAATAATACCTATAGTCCTGCAACATTGTAATTTTTTTTTAAATTCTAGGATGAGAGATTTTATGGAAAATTTAGAAAAAAAATTCCTATGATAAAATAGTTGAGGGTTCTATGGACTCCTACAACCTATTTTCATAGAAGGTTTCTTCTCAAACATCACCAAGATCAATTAAATCTTCACATGAAGCCTATATATCAACCAAGACCAGCATATTATTAGGGCATGTTATTGTATGGCCATGATTTTCCCTTCACACAAACCTCATAAACTCTCCAACCCTGCTCTGATACTAGATATTGGAAAAAATGGAAGACAAAAAATATGATAGCCAAAAATCATGCACCACATAAAATTAACATAATGTATATAAAGTAGTAAAATAAATCTTTGTATTAATTTGCATTCAAGGTTACAATAAGAGTCCTCTTGAGAGGATATTTTTGGATGATACAATGATTACACAAATTATAACAATATATCCATGGTGCAATGTAACAATCTCCTTGCCAACGTAGTTCATGAGGAAGAGAGTTTTTAAGGATTGTTGTGTGAGTGTTGTATCCAATAGCTTTCATTGTCCTCATACTTATAACATGCACACAGAGAAATAATAGCAAATCAGTAGCATTTGCAGGGTCCACCAAAGTTATACCCATGTTCAATCTAGAGATAAATGAAATGAATTAAAAGCAAGTTCATGTATGTGATAAATAAAATCTTAAACTAATGCAAAACAATGAAATAAATACTAAAATAAGAATGTGATAAAACTAGAAAAAAAAACACCTAACCATGACTATCTCAGTGTGAGATGGTCTTCATTTGCGAACCATATCAGGGCGAGATGGTCACTATTGTAGGCTTGTGTTTCTTTATACTCAAGCCTGAGCAACATTTGGAACGACCTGGAATTTATTGTCTATGGATTTTCATGGTGGAGAGGTGAGTTTAAGGAACTCAATCAATCATCAGAGTGAGGGTTATTTATTATGTGGATAACAAAAATGTGACTTCAAATATTTTTTGGTAGTCCAGTAGCATGGTGTTAGTAGTAAGAAAGCCTATCGAATTTTGGACATCACATCATTGCTAGGGAATAACAGTTGGGGTTTGAATTTGATAGCACTTTATTGCACAAATTCAAAGGCTTGAGGGATTTCAAAACTGAGGGATGAGTGCCATTTTTATAGATCTCTTGATCAAAATAGCACTCTGCATGAAAAAGCAAAGGGGCATTTTACATTGTAAAAATAGATGCATATCCTATAATAGCTTATTGTATGAAATAATTTTGAAATTACCTCATGCAAGGTGTCTAAATTGGTGCGATATTATGCATGATACTAATAGTCAGTTTCAGTTGTGAGTTGTTATTTTTATTATTTTTATTTTTTATTTTTTGTGACCATATAGAGTCGAGATGATTGTGGTTCTAAAACTATTTTGGTTAGAGATGATCGTGGATCTAACACCATATTGGGTTGATACGGTCATGATTTTAAGACCATCTCAAGTCGATACGATTAGATATCTTATAATAAAAGTTACCTAATGGTAGTGAAAAACACTAAATTAGCCCTGAGGCTACCCAAGGTGGATTGTGTGAGTTAAAAAGGAGGTATTTTGGGAGTCTCCTCTCAAATAATGCATTTAGGTGTCTACAGATGCCCCTTTTTGGGATGCTTTGTGCAAAATCACAATGTAGAGAAAAAATAGATGATCTAAAATGGTTGAACCGATGATGGATGACGAGCTTGAAGGGGAGTGGTGTAAGATAGTCTAAAATAAAAGTCAATGTGGGATACCCCAATAATTTAAAAATATGCACATAATCAAATAATTAATTTCGATAATTGAAGAATTACATTTTCTTGGTAGACTTTTCAGCCATGGGTAGACATACAAAAAAACCAATTTTGATTGCCCTGTTATTAGTCTACAAGCAATGGCATTAAGTATACCAAATTTTTGGTAACCTTTCAGTCATGGGTAGACAAGCTCAATTGACAAGATCAAGTCTACAAGCAATGGATTTAGGTATACCAAATAGGTAATTTTAGGTTTCCATTATTATTTGGTTTAAATTTTTGCTTGTTTGCCCTAGAAAAAAGGGCTTGTGATAGTATTTGGTAATGATTCTTGGATGTGCACAATTTCTAGTATTGAGTGTTTGAGTATTGACTTGATTTGAGATGAGAATTTGTAGGTATTATCTACCCCCTCAAGTGATGAGTCAATGAAGGATACGTGAAATGATGATAATGACACATCGATTGACAAAAGTGGGATTGTTAGCATGGGTGCCTTGGATAAATATGAAATTCAGTGAATGTCTGAACCCAAGACTTTTTGTTTATGTAATTTTTAATTTTTTTGTTTATTTTTGGATGAGTGGACTTATGGTAATTGACTCATCCTACGGGATTACATAGATAACCAATCATTACAACTACTATGTGACTAGAGTAAATCACAAGATACAATGTTCACTCAAGACTTGATGATACAAAAATAAATCCTAAGCTATTCTAGGAAAGAAAAAGCTATTCTAAATGCTGACCAGAGAGACTTGGTGTCTTTGGAGATTTTTAAAGTGACCAAAGGGGTTCGGTCCCCTTTGAAGCTTTTTGAAATGTGACCAAAGGGATTAGGTGCCTTTGGATCTTTTTGAATTGATTTCACCAAATGGGATAGATGCCTTTGGAGCATTTTGAATTGATTGGTGATTAAATGGGATTTTAGTTCCCTTGGAGCCTTGTGAATTGCAATTGAATGATATCTACCCAAGTTTCCTTATGGTAATCTACCCATCCTACTAGATTACATGGATAACCAATCACTATAACCACAAGGTGACTAGAGTAGATCACTAGATACTAGGTTCACTTGAGAATCGGTTGACCAAAGGGGTTAGGTGCCTTTGGAGAATTTTGAATTAAAATGTGACCAAAGGGGTTAAGTTCCTTTGGATCCTTTTGATTGAAACTATGACCAAGGGGCTTAAGTACCTTTGGAGCCTTTTGATTGAAACTATGACCAAAGGGGTTAGGTTCCTTTAGGGATTTTTAAATTGATATGACCAAAGATATTTTGGTACCTTTGGATCCTTTGAATTAGTATTAACCAAAGGAATTTGGGTACTTTTAAATCCTTTTGGAATCGATTTTTATGAATTCAACCCAAGTGTTCTTATGGTAATGTACCCATCCTATCAGAATGCATGGATAACTAGTTGATGCAATTGCTAGGTTTCTAGAGTAGATCACTAGGTACAAGGTTCACTTGAGTATCTTGGCTATTGAATGTAGTGAATAAATGCAAGAAAGAAAAGGTAGTAAAATAAAATGGAATCAAATGTGCTAGGTATGTGAAGTTGAGGTAAAGGGTGTAACCTTTTGAACATAGCCATTGATATGTTGATTAATGTAAATATAAGGTAAAGGATGCAATCTTTGATAAAAGTACACAAAATTTTGAACCTATCATATAATGTATTGATTGATGTAAATGCAAGGCAAAGGTAACAACCTTTAAAAAAGGGATTCAACCTTTTGAACCTAGAATGTGATGTGTTTATTGATATAAATGTAATGCAAAGGGCACAACCTCTGATAAAAGGATGCAACCTTTTGAACCTAGCATGTGATGGTTGATTAATGTAAATGCAAGGTAAAGGGTGTAACCTTTGACAAAATGATGCAACCCTTTAAACCTAGCATGTGATGTGTTGATTGATGTAAATTCAAGGCAAAGGGAGCAACCTTTGACAAAAGGATGCAACCTTTTGAACCTAGCATGTTATGTGTTGATTAGTGTAAATCAAATACAAAGGGCACAACCTTTGATAGAATGATGCAACCTTTTGAACCTAGCATGTGATGTGTTGATTGATCTAAATGTAATTTTAGGTCTTTTCCATTCCACTATATTTATTTTCTAAATTTATCTAACCCTTTTCCCCATAAAGTTGCTATATTAGGCTAGAGTAGAAAATGTGCACTAAATATCACTTCTTAAAAGGAGTCAATATTATAAATATCTTGGAGACCCCCAATTGAGCCAAAATCCATGCTCTTGGGATGATGTATGGTGTGTCACTCTATGTGAGGCACAATAGTCCCAACCATATAGTAGATCCATTCAATGATTGGGACAATTAGAGAGGACAACAACACCTATTAGTCATGTCACTACAATCTACCTTACTAGATTTCTCACCTTACTACCATTATTCTAGTATAACAAATGAATGAGTGTAGCTTGGATTATTTTAATTCGTAGATACTCCATATACATATTGTTTGTTTTAAAGGGTCCATATTTGACAAGGTTCAAACTTTGTATCTTAGGTAGAATCACCTTAGTGTTCACCCACTTAGATAAGTATCTCATGATGGCTTTGAAATTGAAAGGCATCATCTTTATTTAAATATACTTTTCTCTAAGCAACATAAAAAAAGGTTGATGCTTGACTTCAAATTTATGACTTATGCAATAAATGCTTCTAACAACTATTTCATGATAGTGTTAGATTTTAGGTGCACATTATTTTGCTCATAGAGATGCCAAAATATTCATTGCTTAGTGCAATAAAAAAGATGTTACTCTTTTAGGGTTTAAACATAGGGCTTAGTATCCACAACATAGATTACCAACCAATATGTACATCATTGCATTTTTTTATTAATTTTATTTCTTTCATTGTATAAAGATACATAATCTTAAATTTTATAAATTTTAATTAATTTTATTAAAAAAATTTAAATTAAAATTGTATGACCCTAAAAAGCATACACCTAATCTATTTGCATCATCATATAAAGCCCAAAACCATGAAAGCGTGAAAGATAATGAATTAAAAAAACATGAGATCTATTTTCATTAATTCATATTGAAATTCGGTTACATATAAGTCCCTCTTAGGGATACCGAATGCTTGATACAATGATTACAAATTATGAAATAGCCCCTAAACGAGGATGGTGTACTTTGTAGGCTTCTTAGATTTGAAATGAATTTTCTCAAGGACTTACTGATGCCTTCTTCTCACTTTCTCAGAGGGATATGCTACCAAATATGCTTTGAACTGGTCCAAGAAACTATGATATTCAGTCAAGAAACAACATAGAATAATCAGTAGCATATGCAGCCTCTCATGATAAGTCTCTCTTTGAAGATCTATAGGAAATAATATAGAAGCATGAAACACACATAAGAGTGCAAAGATAAGTGGAAATGCATAAATAACTAAGAAATAAGCATACAAATGCAGTGTAAAAGATAGATATATGCCAATCTAAGCTGATAAAGTAGAAGAAAATGAAAATCTATGCTAAAAACTCAGGTTATGATGACTCAAACCCTAGTCGTTGTTGCTCAAGGTGGTCGTGACTGTAAACTACTGTCAAAGATAATGACAACCAACTATGATGTTTTGCCTCCTAAACCAAGGGTTGTGACACTCAATACTTCATTTGAATTGATGCTCAAGGGTTGCCTTCATGTCTAGTGACTAATTTAATGTGAAAAACATGTTGAATTGAATGCTTGAATGGTGCATTATCGTTGCTCAATCACATAGCACTTTGTTACTCCTCAAGGGGATGTAGAATTGATCCCAAATTTTCTAGGGATTCATTGTATAAAAACTTAGATCCTTTCTTATTCCTAGGAGGATGCATATGTAGGCCTCCAAAATTTTAGATATTGGCTTCTTTGAGAAGCCAAGATCCATATCTGCATGTAATTGGTCGTTGGAGGGAGATGATCAGTTCTAGATTTGCATAGAAGTGGTAGTCAGGAGGAAATCTGGGAGATCCATTCCAAAAACTTCTTGAATCTAATGCAAGTGTAGTCATTGTCCATGATTCAGACTCTCATTCATGAATAGTTTGTATTTTAGTTCTAGTCATTGTCTAGAATTGTGGCAAACCATGACCGCTTTGAGATTCAGTGACCTATGTTGGCGGTCGCTTAGGTTAATAGCAACCATGTCTGAATGGGCTAGAACTAGCATTTGTGAGTGGTTAGAACCACTGCTAGCTCTTGGAAAGGTCTAATATTAGTCATATGGTCTTTGGATGTGCCCATATGAGTAGTTTCCTAAACATAACACATTTTAGGTGTCTATAGATACCCCTTTTTGTGATGCGTTGTGGGAAATACAATGCTGAGAAAAAATAGACCACCTAGGGCCATATTGTAGGGTGTATGATGATCATTGATTTGATAAACCTTAGATGCTCCAATCATGATAAAGGCATAAATATTAGAATCATTACTTCCAATGAGATGGAAGGCTTAAATTTGAAAAGCTTTCGCAAGTCCATTAGGAAATCAGGTAGCTTCAATGCTACTATAGGTCCGAAAGGAGGAGAGCTAAAAGATTAACTATCATATTTGCTTATTTTCCCAGCAAAGGGTAAGCTTATGATAGTTGATGACAATGATTCGTAGGATGAATGTAATTTGATATGATAGAGTGATCCTTTATTTATTGTTATTATGATTGTTGATATTATGATTATCCCCTCAAGCGAAGAGTTGATGAGGGAAGGATAATGAATAAAGTGATGAGTCGCTTGACCAAGATGATTGATTTGGGTCCCTTAAGAGGGTTGCTTTTTTTTACATGGTAAGCCCTATTGTAGGTGTGATTTCAACCATTAATGGTAATTGTACATCTCTATCCCGTGTAGTAGTCTAGCTGCAATGACCTTCTTAGGGAATCAATATGATAGCAATTCTATTTAATCTTGTGTTGAATCACTATGTTTGATAATCTATTGAAAATTTCATAGAAGATATGAAATAAATAGTTGGTTCCTATGGGTAGTCCAATCACCATGGCATTATTCAGGATTGAAGTGAAGTGTTTAAATTCAATAATGACTAATTTACCCCAAATGGCATTATGGTAATTTAATCATCTTACCATATTGCATGGAGCACAAGTCGCTACAACCACCAAGTGTATAGAGGAAATAACTGGATACAAGGTGTATTTTGAAAATTTTATTACTATTCGATTTTTTTATTTTGCATTCTATTTTGTTTAATTTTTTCTTTATGTGATTTTTTTTGGTATTTTGCATTTTTTGATGATTATGGACCATTAGATTTGCTTAATTATCCATTTTAAGATTTCTTATGGTGAGAAATTGAGTGTATTTATTGTTTTTTGTTAGCTGCTATCAACAACAATGACCGATTCATGGTCACTGTCAGGTTGAGTGGCTTGTATTTTCTATCCGCTCTGAGCATCAGTGATCATGGTAAAATTGAAAAATATAAAAGAAAATTAGGGTTTTATTTTTCATTATTTATAGATGTCAAATTGCAATTGGAGCTCTAAGGAAGAAAGAGAGAAAGTGACCTATAAGACTGATCGATTACCGAAACCATGGCAGATCAAGGCAAGGCATCCACCAGTGAAGGAGTCGATGACTCATGGGTATTTCTCCAAACCCTAACTTTATTTATTTAATTTGGTAAAATAAAACCCATTAAGTAATTTGGAAAATGAACCTCATTAAAATCGTTGTTAATGAACTGCATCCGTAGATAGGATTAGAATAGGGTTAATTTAGGTGGGTTTTATTTAGTTTATGTATTTTGTTAATTTTTTTTTTGGAATTTGGGTGAGGGTAGATGCCATTGGAGTGTTGCCTTGCAGCAATTGTTGCCCAAGGCAACCTCTAATTTGCAAAGAGAGGTCATTGTCGTTGACAATGGCTAGTTTGAGTTCCATCAGTAATTTTTTTTACCATTGGCAGCTAGCCATTGTCGGCCTCAGTGATCACCTTGGTGACTACTATTAGCATGAATGGATTCTAGACTTTAGAGATTTTTTTTAATTTTTTTGATTTTTTTTTAGTTTAATTGATTTTTTTGGATTTAATTGATTTTTTGATCTTTTTGGATGCATTTTTTATTGTTTTTGCATGTGTTGGTGCGTTTTATCATATGTTTGTCGCTTTAGGCAATTTTAGGTTACTTTTACACTGTATTTATATTTTATTGATATTTTTAGCTTAAGTGCATTTAATTTAGGCATTCATTCTGCACTTCATATCTTATCTACATAGGCTAGAGATCCTGGCTTATTGTCAGAATCACTACCCAACATGACAATGGTAGATTGTGCATGGTTTAATACTCGAGGTTTGTTGTACATTGTTAGGTTGCCAACTATTATGTCAGACTATGCGTATCTCATAGTGTTGGTCCACAAATGGGACTGTCAAAACAACACCTTTCATCTCCCTACCAGTGAGATGACTATCACTCCAGAGGATGTCTACAAGATCTTTAAGATCCCATTTGATGGATAGGCCATCGTTTCCACCCCAACTGGAAAAAAGGGTAGTAGTTTTCACCAGGGTTTTTGGTGTCCAAGCATAGGTGACTTTGGGAGATATTCATCATGGGAAGGTCCCTGTTACCCATTGGTATCAGGAGGGTGTTTTCATATAGCAGTAGGCTATACTTATGCACATTATCTGTAACGTGCTTCTTCTAGATTCTTCAAGAGTGAGGTTCCCCTAGAACCTCCTATGTATGGTGTATGACATTCTAGATAACAATGAGGCTATCATTATGGCATGGGGGAGTGCACTTTTGGCAAAAATATATGATGAGTTGTATCAGATTCAACGACGAGGCCAAGCTAGAGTCACTTGTAGTTTGCTCCTACAGATCTAGATATGGGAGAACATCAAGGTAGACTGTCCCATAGGCTTACCCTAGGACATCACCAAGATAGCAGCTAGGGCGCAATGCTATAGTTATAGATGGTTGCGAGCAGTAGAGGAGCGATGTAGTTAATGCCATGTAGGAGACTATGGACACTATGTAATATTCTTAACTGGTTTGCAGGTGCATGATATCATCTAAAGGCTTTATGTAATTTTTCCTATGTAGCCTAAGGTAGACTAGTTCATGGCACAAATACGACATGATCAATGGGTCATCAATCACAAGGTAGTAGTTAGGGATTTTTTCCACTTCTCTCGGGTGACTAGGCAGTTTGGGATCCATCTAGATATCCTATCGATTCTAGTTGTGTACCATCGCATTCAGGTAGAGAGGGATATCTTGGTTGCACATGTTACTATTTTTTTAGAGTAGGTAGATCCTCCTATTATTGATGTTGGCATAGCGTATGCTAGAAAAAAATAGGTGTACACCTAGTTATAGGTGAAGTTATTATGGTATGGCAGTCATAGCTTGGATCGAGTTAGGGATGAGGCATCTCCTGAGGAGGATCCTGATGTGTGATGGGTGTGAGCCTGGATAGAGGAGTGGGATCAGGTGGTAGAGGTTAAGGTAGTGGAGGAGCAATCCATACCTGAGGAGGAGGAGGATGATGTAGCTCCAGAGGAGTAGAAGTCTCCTCTCTGGGCATAATTACACAATGTTGAGATTGAGCTTTAGATAGCTCATCTACATATTTTGTAGTGGGATACTTCTATTACTACGGTCTAGTATTGGGTTAGCTCCTTATAGTCACAATATTTGGCTAGATAGACCATATGGAGGGTTTTTGAGGAGGAGAGGACCATCCTCTAGGCATGCATGGATTCAATGCATTTCAAGATAAAGTAGCTCAATATAGAGCGAGATGTTGCATTACAAGTTGTACCAGCTACTCTAGATGCATAGGGGTCGATAGGTTTGGACTTTGGTGCAAAGGTCAGACACCTAATGGGGCTCTTGGAGGATTGTGATGCCCATAAATCAAGAGATACTGGGTATATTACATCTTTATATCTACATATTTGAATGTTGGATGGCACTCCTCATGAGAGATCTACAGTAGGAGTCTCACAAAATAGAGGGCAAAGTGTGTTAGGGTAGTCTTCTATGTGGCCTAACCACATGATAGGATCCTAAATGGGCTAGAACTAGCCTTTGTGAGTGTTTAGGACCACTGCTAGCTCTTGGAAAGGTCCAATATCAGTCATATGGTCTTTGGATGTGCCCATATGACTAGTATCTTAAACATAACACATTTTAGGTGTCTACAAATACCCCTTTTTGTGATACATTGTGGGAGTACAACACTGAGAAAAATAGACCATCTAGGGCCATATTGTAGGGTGTATGATGATCATTGATCTGATCAACCTTAGATACCCCAATCATGAGAAAGGCATGCATATTAGAATCATTGCTTCTAATGATATGGAAGGCTTAAATTTGAAAAACCTTTCGCAAGTCGATCAGGCAATCAGGTAGCTTCAATTCTACTATAGGTCCGAAAGGAGGAGAGCTACAAGCTTAACTATCATATTTTATTATTTCCCCAACAAAGGATAATATTATGATAGTTGTTGGCAATGATTCATAGTATGAACACAATTTTATATGATCGAGTGATCCTTTATTGATTTTGATTTTGATTGTTGATATTATGACTATTCAACCAAAGAGTCGATGAGGGAAGGATGATGAATAAAGTGATGAGTCGCTTGACCAAGATGATTAATTTGGAATCCTTAAGAGGGTTGCTTTTTGTTACATGGAAAGCCCCATTGTAGGTGTGATTTCAACCATTAATAGTAATTGTACATCTCTATATTGTGTAGCAGTTTGGCTATAATGACCTTCTTAGGAAATCAAGATGATAGCAATTCCATTTAATCTTGTGTTGAATCACTATGTTCGATGATCTATTGAAAGTGTTATAAAAGAGATGAAATGAATACCTGGTTCCTATGGGGTAGTTCGATCGCCATGGCCTTCTTCGGGATTGAAGTGAAGCATCTCAATTCAATAATGACTAATTTACCCCAAATGACATTATGGTAATTTAATCATCTTGCCAAATTTCATGGAGCACAAGTCACTACAACCACCAAGTGTATAGAATAAATAACTAGATACAAGGCACATTTTGAAAATTTTATTGCTATTTGATTTTTTTTTTAAGCAAAAAACCCCTTGCGGGGCCACCTTGGTATGAGAGACCACGAACATGGGGTTCTACACCGTCAAAGTCACCCGAGAGTCACACCCGACCTTGCCCGCACCAACATTATCAATTGGATTTTGGATATCCAATTCAGATTTTTGGTAGAGTGGAGATTTGAACCTAGGACCTCTCTTGGAGGATTTCCCTCTCCTCTCCAACTCACCTACAACACCTGGGTACTATTTGATTTTTTTATTATTTTGAATTCTCTTTTGTTTAATTTTTTTATTTATGTGTTTTTTGGTATTTTGCATTTTTTGATGATTATGGACCATTAGATTTGATTAATTGTTCATTTTGAGATTTCTTATAGTGAGAAATTGAGTGTATTTATTGTTTTTTGTTAGCTACTATCAGCAACAATGACCAATTTGTGGTCACTATCAGGTTGAGTGGCTTGTATTTTCTAGCTGCTCTAAGCATCAACGATCATGGTAAAACTAAAAAATATAAAAGAAAATTAGGGTTTTATTTTTCATTATTTCTAGCTGTCAAATTGTAATTGGAGCTCTAAGGTAGAAAGAGAGAAAGTGATCCAAAAGACTAATCGATCACTGACACCATGGCAGAGCAAAGTAAGGTATCCACCAGCGAAGGAGCTGGTGACTCATGGGTATTTCTCCAAACCCTAAATTTGTTTATTTAATTTGGTAAAAAAAACCCATTAAGTAATTTGGAAAATGAATCTCGTTAAACCCATTGGTAATGAACCGAATCCATAGGTTGTTAATTTTTTTTGGAATTTGGGTTAGGGAAAACGAGGTTGGAGTGCCACCTTGCGGCCATTATCGCCTAGGGTGGCCTCTAATTGGTAAATATAGGTCGTTGTCACTAACAATGGCTAGTTTGAGTTCCAACAGTAATTTTTTTTACCATTGGCAGCTAGCTGTTGTCGGCCTCAACGATCGCCTTGGTGACTGCTGTCAGTGTGAGTGGCTACTATACTTTAGAGAATTTATTTATTTATTTATTTATTTTTTAGTTTAATTGATTTTTTGGATTTAATTGATTTTTTTTTATATATTTTTGGATGCATTTTTTATGGTTTTTGCATGTATTGGTGTGTTTGATCATATGTTTGTCACTTTAGGCAATTTTAGTTTACTTTTGCATAATATTTTTTATTTTATTGACGTTTTTAGCTTAAGTGCATTTAATTTAGGCATTCATTATGCACTTCAGATCTTTTTTGCATGGGCTTGAGAGCTTGGCTTACTGGTAGCATTACTACCCAACATGACAATGGTAGATTGGGCATGATTTGATGCTTGGGGTTTGTTGTACATCATTAGGTTTCTAACTATTATGTTAGACTACGCATATCTCACAGTGTTGGTCCACAAATGAGACTATCAAACCAAAACCTTTAATCTCTCTACCAGTGAGATGACTATCACTCTAGAGGATTTCTACAGGATCTTTAGGATCACATTTTATGCACAGGCCATTGTTTCCACCTGGATTGGGCAAAGGTTAGTAGTTTTCACTAGGGTTTTTGGTGCCTAGGCATAGGCGACTTTGGGAGATATTCATCATGGGAGAGTCCCTGTTGCCCATTGGTATCGAGAGGGTGCTTTCATGCGGTGGTAGGCTATCCTTATGCATGTTATCTATAATGTGCTTCTTCCATATTATTCAAGAGTGAGGTTCCCATGGAACCTCCTAGCTATGGTGTAGGACCTTTTGTATAACGATGATGCTATCATTATGGCTTGGGGGAGTGCACTTTTGGCACAACTCTATGATGATTTATATCAGATTCAATGATGGGGCCAAGCTAGAGTCACATGTAGTTTACTCCTACATATTTGGGTATGGGAGAACATCAAGGTAGAATTCCCCGTAGGCTTACCCTAGGACATCACTAGGATAGTGGCTAGGGTGCAGTACTATAGTTCTAGATGGTTGTGGGTAGTAGAGGAGCGATGTAGTTGATTCCATGTAGGAGACTATGGACATTACACAATATTTTTGATTGGTCTATAGGCACATGATATCATCTGAAGGCCTTATGTAGATTGCTCTATGTGGCTTGAGCTAGATCAATTCATGGCACAAATACGATGCGATCGATGGGACCACCCTCCAGGCATACATGGATTCAGTGCAGTCTAGGATAGAGTAGCTTACTATAGAGTGATATGTTGCACTACAAGTTGTACCAACTACTCTGGCTACACTTGGGTTGACAAGTTTTAACTTATGTGTAGAGGTTAGGTACCTACGGAGGATCTTGGAGGATTGTAATGCTCAGATTTCAGGAGATGCTAGGTATATTACACATTTATAGCTGCATATTTGAATGTTTGGTGGCACTCCTCATGATATATCTATAGCATGAGTCTCACACTAGAGCAGACAAAGTGTGTTAGGGCAGTCTTCTATGTGGCCTAGCCATAGGACAGGGTCCTAATCAGAGAGGGTGGTGGGTACTAGCTTGAGGATATCTTGTAGAGATGACGATGTGGGTGGAGGAGATACTAGTGGCGCAGGCCACTCATGATCATGCTTTTTGGTATATTGTATTATTTTTAAGTGTAAGGTTTGAGGACCTACACTATTTTAGCCTATGGGTATTTTGTACCTTTATGTACTTATTTGACACACACATATATATGATATTCCAGTTTGATTATGGCTCATTATGTGTATCATTTTATTGCTTTATGTTTATGTGATGCAAAATGGATGCAATGCTTATGATCTTATGCTATATGATGTGATATTTTAAGTATATGCACTAGCTAGATGATAGATTTATTGCTTAGATGCATTATATATGTATGGATGCATTATGATGATGGGTACATATATGGATAAACTACTTTTTGTTTTTTTTTTTGAAAAAATGAAAACTTGTATTAAAACAAAAACCAGATACAAGCGGGAGAGAACACATCCCGAGCCAGGGCCACGAGCAACATAGCAAGGAAAGCGCACAAATGCAACACTAGCAGCCACAAGGCACAGAGAACGGACGACACGAAAAAGCGACATGTCGCGAAAACGTGACATGTCACGAAATCGCGACAGGCAAACCCGTCACGGCCACTTCGGCACCAACAGTCGCGATAATGCGACATGTCGCGAAATCGTGACAGGAAGGGCCCTCGACAGCCAACCGCAGAAAGCGTCGCGAAAGCGCGACAAAAACACTAAACAACATTCAAGCCGCATAAGGGTCGCGATATCGCGACAAAAAACCAACCAGTCGCAAAAGAGCCAAACATGTCGCGATATCGCGCAAGAAATACGCCAGAGGCCAGGAAGGCACAACCTATCGTGAAATCATGACAAAAACCAACTCGTTGTCGCGACAGCGCTACAGGTCGTGATATCGCGACAATTTTCCACCCAGCCGCCTAAGTGCCAAACGTGTCGCGAAATCGCGACAGAAAAACCATGCAGCTTCCAAATCTCAAACTTGTCACGAAAACGCGACGAAATATTTACTTTGCTTTTCAACTTCATGAAGGGAATGAGAGCGCGGCAAGAACACCAATCGGACCAAGAAAGCGGGACCTGTCGCGATATCGCGACATGTCACGGAATCGCGTGTCACAAAATCGTGACATGTCACGATATCGCGTCATGTCGCGATATAGCGACATGACGCGGAATAGCGACACGCGATATCGCGACATGTCGCGATATCGCGACATGTCACGAAATCGCGACCCGCGATAACGCGACATGTTGCGATGTCGCGACAGAAACCAAACAGAGGCTGCGGAGGCACAACCTGTCGCGATATCGCGACAGCAACCAGCCAATGGCTGCGACAGCACAACATGTCATGATATCACGAGAAAAATGACCCTTAGCAAAAAAAACTTTGCACATTATTTCAAAAATTGTTCAAGGCCTTGTCTGATCTCGGCATCCTCCACAGACAAATTGCTATGCAGATGAATCCCAACCTCTCTCTCAGCACCCATCTTAGCAAGGAAATCAGCCTCTTTATTGAGAGATCTACTAGCATAAACAGGAATCACATCCTCAATTTCCTTCCAAAGCTCTAAAATTTGGGAAACCAAAATCCGGAGCCTCCAAGCTTTTAAGGCAAAGTTCCTCAAGCAATCAAGAGCACCAACCAGGATTTGGGAATCAGACTCAATGATTATCTTTCTGTGACCTTTTTTGACGGCCAAGATGGAGGCAGATTTAATAGCAAAGGCCTCAGATTCATTGTTTGTGGCATATCCCAGACCTTGCAATTCCCAATAGAGCACAGTCCCAGCATGATCACGACAGATAACTCCACTACCAGCATTACCCGGATTACCTTTTGCAGCTCCATCAGTATTGATTTTGACCCAGCCTTCTGGGGGAGGTTTCCAACAACTTCTTACTTGTCTCTCAATATCAGCACCTCTCCCAATCAAAGGCTTAGAAGCTGGCTGATTTTCCTTCTCAGCATAGATGGCAACGGTTTCCACAACTTTGCTCCAGATGACCTGCCAAATCCCATCCACCAAAGAGAAGGTTTTACAAAAAATACGAGCATTTCTTTCCAACCATACCTGCCACCAAATAAAAAGTAAACCGAGCTCCCAGCCAGTACGAAGAGCTTTAGATATAAATCTACCTCTCTTCCAGCTTTCCCATAAATTGGTCCGGGACAAGTCTCCAAGCGCCTGAAGTTTAAAGTGGGAGAACCAACGATGCCAAATCTGTTGTGTGAAAGGACAATCAAACAGAAGATGATCCACAGTTTCCTCATTCCTATAACACAAAACACACTGGGAAGGGCCAATGATGCCTCTAATTCTGAGATTGTCAAAGGTCAAGATACCATTATGCATCAGCTGCCAAGCAAAGAAGTTCACTTTCGGCCATCCCTTGGGATGCCATATCTTCCTCCATTCATGAACAGGAAAAGAGTGTGGGGGGGGCTCAGGAAGGATCGATAAACTACTTTTTGTTAAATGCACGTTTGATTTTATTTAATTGTTTATGCATTTAATTTTTGTGATATGATATGATATATGATGCAGAATGTAATGCATTAATTTACATGATGATGATCTAATGTAAATGAACCTGTATGCTTTAATTACTTAAGACATAAGGAATGAATCTAATGTGTGTTTAACAATATAATGGATGACACCACAAAATGTATAAAAATCATGGATGTAAATAATAACTCCTAGAATAAGAATTAATCATTTGAGCATCCAAATGTGAGATGAGATGGTGTGATTTATGTGCTTTATTTATAAGCTTCTATAAATTAAAATATATGTACAAAATAGTTAGTGGTCATCTAAATATCATTGCTAATATTTATCCGATATCTATCCTATTCATGAACACCCTTTAATGAACAAAACCTCCTAAAGAAAGTTGATGATTTGATTGATGACATGATTTGTTGCTATGAGGGGATTTTTGAGGTTTTCCATGAGACTCAAACACCCTAGTTAATCAATCAAAAGTTGTATAGTGACCATACAAGACTTCTGAAAGATAAGGTTTTAATTATGCAGCCCCAGATATTCATTATCCCTATGTGTGCAAATGAATGTATTAGAGAGACATAAGCCTACCCCAATGTCAGGTGGGATTCATTCAGCCCATTGTTGTATTGGGGATCACCGAATGCTCTTCATGATCCTAAGTTGGACTCAGTTGGATTAGACCATCAAGCAATGCAGGACACCTAAAGCTAGATCCTTTTTGCAAATTGCTTAGAACTACCCCAATGCTAGGCGGGATTCATTCAGACCATTGTTGTATTGGGGATCACTCTATGGTTTCAAGTAGTGACCATTCTAGGGATTCAAGCTCTTCACCCCCTTCTTTTCTTCACATTTATTGGGATACTTGCTCATATGTATAGTGATAAAAATCACTGTTTATTTTGTATTTTTATTTTTCTTTTGTTTTGAGCAAGGGACTTTGCTTTTGATTGTGGAATTTTTCTTATTTTTTATGAAGCAAGGGATTTCTTGGGTAGGGGGAGCTTGTCCTTTTGCCAATGATCAACACTCTAAACCATGCACATCACAAGATGAGCAAGTAAAAACCTTTTTCTTAGGATACCTAGTACCACTTTGTAGTGTTCATATTTCCCTTGTTCCAACTAGGATTTTTAATGTGTTGATTAGTGATGGGATTTTGAAATATACTAGGTGCTATCAAAACCAAACCTCATCTATCAAAAGCAAAGATAGCTTTCTACAAAATATGAGAAAATCACTAGGTATGGTTGAGTGACCAGAAAACCCTAGTATCTTCCTCATAACAAAATGAGGGGTTGTGTTGAAAAATATAGTTACTCACATGGGTGATGGATGATGATTGATGCTTGGATGCATGATTGAGATAACAAACGTGGTGTCACTTGCAAGTTTGAAAACACAGTCTATCCTAATGTGAATGCAATGGATGCAACTTGCCTAATGCAATGCAACTACATGGATGCAAATGCAAAATGTAAGATGCAAATATTTTTGTGTTTAAATGTTTTTAACTATTTTTGTATTTTTGTGTTTTACAATGTTTTTTGTATTTTTGTGTTTTTTTTTTGACCAAAGGGCTTAAATACCTTTGGAGCCTTTTGTGAGTTGACCAAAGGGCTTATGATGCCTTTGGGGCATTTTGTGAGTTGACCAAAGGGCTTATGATACCTTTGGATCTTTTTATGAGTTGACCAAAGGGCTTATGATGCCTTTGGAGCTTTTTATGAGTTGACCAAAGGGCTTATGATGCCTTTGGAGCCTTTTGTGAGTTTGACCAAAGAGCTTATGATACCTTTGGGACCTTTTGTGAGTTTGACCAAAGGGCTTATGATGCCTTTGGGGCTTTTTGATTTTGTTGTTTTCTGATTTGTTTGGATTTTGGTGTTTTCTATTGTTTTTGAAATTTTGAAGTTTTTGAATGTTTTTGATATTTTTTATTTTTATGTGTAAAATGCCTTTAGATGAAGAATGTTGAGGGGCTCAGGCTCTTCAACACCTTCTAATGATGTTAGGTGATATGTCCCAGGTCCAATATTTTTTGAGATGATATAAGGACCTATCCAGTTGGCCGTAAATTTGTCTCGTAGGTGCGGTGATAGGTTTGAATTTTGTTGGTTCTCTTTGAGCACGAGATCCCCAACCTTAAAGTATCTCAAGTGGACTTTATTGTTATAAGCTCATGTTAGAAGATCTTGGTAAACATGGATATGCTCAAGAGCATTGATGCGACGTTCATCAAGAAGGGTCAATTGATCAAGGTGAGCTTGTTGCGCAGTGTCATCATCGATAAACTCTTTCAATGCGATGTGCAATGTTGGAATTTATAGCTCCAAGGGCATAATGGCCTTAGTGCCATATACAAGCAAAAATGGTGTTGCCCTAGTGGGCATTCGCATGCTAGTTCTGTAAGCCCATAGTGCAAGAGGCAATTATAGATGCCAATCCTTATGATTTTCTTTTACCATCTTCTTTAAGATGGCTACGATTGTTTTGTTTGAGGCTTCTGCTTACCCATTTGCTTGTGGATAGTATGGTGTCGCAAAACTATGCTGAATATTATATTTGGATGTTAAAGCCCACATATTTTTGTTCTTAAATGAAGGACCATTATCCAAAATTATTTTTAATGGGACCCCAAAGCGATAGATGATATTGTGAAGTATGAACTCTATAATTCGTGGTCCTATCATTGACATTAAGGGGACCGCTTCCACCCATTTGGTGAAGTAATTAGTGGCCATTAAGATAAACATGTATCGACCTGAAGTTAGGAGGAGAGATCTTTCCAATTAGATCAAAACCTCATTGAGAAAATGGCCAAGCCTCCTGAATGGGTTGTAAGGCCTATGATGGCAAGTGCATCATATTTGCATGATGTTGACACTTAATGCATTTCTTGACATACTCGTAGCAATCCTTATCCATGGTGGGCTAGTAATAACCCATTCAAAGGATGCACTTGATGATGGCCATGCTACTAAAATGGCCACCACATGTACCATCATGAGCTTGTAAAATCACCCAAGATGATTCTTGGGGCTCAAGACAATGGAGGAGGACTCCATCGTAGTTTTGATGATATAATATACCTCCTAGTAAGATATATCTTATCATTTTTTGTTTGAATGCTCATTTTACGACATGTAATAATCCTTGCGAGATGATTCCAAGCTTAAGAAAATCTTGTAATTGGCCTAGCCAATCCTAATAAGCTACAACCTCAATAGATAAGATGACTTGTTCTCTCTACGATTCGATGTGCACAAATGCAGATTGAGAGATAACCTTATGGTGAATGGTGGTACCATTCCTCGTAGGACCTTACGAGATCAAAGACCCCCAAGGTACCTTCTTTAGAAAGTCTCTAGATTTATAGAACCACTCATGGTTTGGTTCTATATGAATCATGTTGATTGATTCTTTGTTGTCAAAAGCCTCACACTGCATCGTTGATTGCGAGAGCATTTTCACATGAATGGTAGTGAAATCAATAGATGGATTCTGAGGGATTAAGGATCCTAGAGATTCCATAGTATCTACAAATTTGTTGGATGTGCAAGGGATTGCCTTGATGTCGTACCATTCTAGTTGGGCTAGATAAGTGTCAACAAGCTCTTTGTAAGCTTTCATGATTGGACACCTACATTGAAATAATCCCTTAACTTGGTTAACGATGAGAAGAGAGTCACCAAAGATATTTAGCCTTTTAATCTTCATATTGATTGCTATTTGGAGTCCCAAGATTAGGGCTTTGTATTCAGCATTGTTATTTATGTAAGGGAAGTCTAGCTTGAATGACAAGGGTATTGGAGCACCTTGTGGCATGAAAAACACAATCCTTGCACCACCCCCTTGCTCACACTTCGAACCATCGAAGAACAAAGACATGTCAACTTTATTTTTAGGTTCTTTGGGTTTGGGTGCTTTTGATAATGCAAAGACTGCATCATCGAGAAGTTCTATGGTGAGAGGTCTACTATTCTGAAGAGGCACCTCTACTAGTTGATCAGCTATGACTTATCCCTTGATGGAATTTTGGCTTATGAATTCCAAATTGAATTCTATCAGTAGCATGATCCACTTTGCAGTATGTGTATTATGATATGTCTTGCTCATCATATACTACAAAGGATTTTGTTTTGATATCACATACATTGTATGGCTCAACATGTAGTGGCACAATTTCTTGGTCATAAAGACTACTACTAAGCACAACTTCTCTATGTATGCGTACCCTATCTCGTAGCTCACCAAGGTGCGATTGATATAATATATCGCTTGCTCTTTGTCTTGCACATTCTTTTGAGCCAACATGGTATCCAAAGCAAAATTGATGGCTAATATATAAAGCAAAAATGGTATGTCTGGCCTTGGTGGAGCTAGCACTAGTGGCATTGCTAGGTATTTCTTGATCTCAGAAAAGGCTTGCTAACATTCCTCATCCTAGTGGAATGGGACCCCCTTGTGTAGCATTCAATTCATGGGTTGATATTTATCCGATAGTTGTGCGATGAAATGCTTTATGGATGCTACTTTGCCCTGTAGGCTTCTTAGCTCTTTGATGTTAGTGGGTGGGGCCATTTCTAGGATAGCCTTTACCTTTGTTGGGTTGACTTTGATTCCTCATTTAGAAATGATGAATCCCAAGAGTTTTCCTAGAAGTTATTCTAAAGACGCATTTCTTGGGATTCAACCTAATGTTGTGCTCTATCAAGTGATCAAAGACTTTTCTTAGGATCTCGACATGCTCTTCACACAACAATGACTTGGCTAGTAAGTCATCGATATAATATTCTAGGATCTTGTGCATGTAGTCATGGAAAATATATTTCATGGCCCATTGATATGTGGCACCAACATTTTTAAGACCAAATGACATTACTTTATAATAAAATGTCCCCCATGGAGTGGTGAACATGGTTTTGTGTTGGTCTTCGGGTTTAATCCAAATCTTATTATAACCAAAAAAACCATCCATGAGGGAGAGCATCTCATGACCTATAGTTGCATCTACAAGAGCATCTATGTTGGGCAACGAGAATGAATCCTTCGGTGTTGCCTTATTGAGATCCCTAAAATTTGTGCAAATACGAATCCTTCCATCAGGTTTTCCTATAGGCACCATGTTTGATACCCATTCTGGATAGTTGATGGGGGTAATAAAGACTACATCCAATAGCTTCTACAGTTCGTTCTTTACCATCAAGGTGATGGTTGGATGCATATTCCTGAGCTTCTACTTGATCGGTTTCTTCATGGGATCCAATGAAAGGTTGTGGACAACCAATTTTGGATCTAGATCCGACATATCCTTGTAGGTCCAAGAAAAGAGATTAGGTCTCTCTTTCAATAGAGGTATGATGATGGTCTATTCTTCTAGAGATAATCTTTCCCCGAACTTGACTTTCTTTGTATTAGAAGGATCATCGCTGATGTCCACTTTAAAAGTCTCCTCTATTGCCATATGTGACCCCTCCTCAAGCTGGTGAGGAGTGGGGATCAAGTGGATGTCATCTTCTGGGTTTAAAGGTTCAACTGAATCAAGGTCAAAACCAACATGATAAACATCATGTGTGCATCCTGGTGCAAAATGAAATGGTTATAGCATTTCTTCATTGGGGAAGAAATCTTCAGGCTCCAAGGGTGAATCATCACGATCCCAATCAATAGCATCTAAGTTAAGACACAATGGTTTAGAAGGATCGATTGGGTTGTGAAGTGGAGTGGTCAAATCAATGGAGATCATGTTGATGGATAGGATGAAATCTCCAGGACCATGTGGGTGCAACTCTGCATTGTTGTTTTGCCTTCCATACCCAAGATGAGGCTCTGAGGGTATGGGGATCTCAGGATCCGGTCTATGGATAGATGAGAAGATGGGATCATTTGGATGAAGTAGCTCTCTAAATGTAGGAGGGTCAGGGAAGACTATGCGATAGATCATATCTGAATTGGGTGGTCTTCCCTTGAGGTGAGGGCTAGGATATACTCTATGGTATATTTCATCTATGTCAAAAGGCTCATTACGATGATGTAAGTGTTGAGGCCCAAGATAGGCCATTTTGGTCTCATATTCATAATCATTATCATATATGAAGAACCTATTGTCCATTTCCACTAGCCCTATGATGTGACATGAATGATGAGGCCCAAGATAAGCCATCTCAATCTCATATTCATAATCACTATCATCTATGAAGTATCCACCCTCTGTATTAGTTGACTAGGTGAGGTGATGTAAATACCGAGGCCCATGATAGGCCAATATGGTTTCATCCTTGGAATCACTTATGACGTACTCATTCTCTTCTCGCTCATAACCATAGCCTAGTTCATCCTCCCATAGGATGATTCTTGATGGGCTTGCCTCGAGAGAGAAATCTGGATGATACTCAATGGGAGGTTCTATATTGACCATAGCCACCCACCTATCACTCAAGTAGCTTATGTTCGGTTGATAGGGATTCCATTCAATGTCTTCCCCGAACCCTAAACTCAACCTATCTAGGGATGCAACCAATGAGTCATCGTAGCTTCGGATATGATATCCTAGGCCAGATCTATCAATAGGTAACTGATATCTTGGTTCAATTGGGTTCCATCACCCTTGCTCATATAGACCCAAACCATAGCCATGCCAATGGTTGCATTCAAATTATATTAGAGCAAACTCAGGATTGGACAAGTAATGAACATTCATGGTGAATGGCTCATCCTCATCGTCTTCAACATCTAAAGCATCATGGGCATAATCCAAACCAACATAGATGAAATTGGTTTGGTTAGGGAGGATCCCCAATGGTACCACTATCCCTATTGGTAAGTTTAGGACTCTTGGTCACCCCATGTCTTGTGCAGTCTCGATAATTGGAGTGAAAGTCACATTCTACACAAGATATTCACCTAATCCTGTGTTAGCTAGGTGAACTATCACCTACGGTGTAGATGATATTGATGATGATGTAGGCAAGGTAGGTTGAGGTACCTCCTCGACTATGTCTTGGGAATTTTCCTCCTCCATGGGATTTGGAATTTTTACTATTGCTATGGTTGGGAGTTCTTTAGATCTCTCCTCCACCAAAGGTGCTTTTAGCTTCTGAGAGTCCTTTGCCTTGGACATTATGGGTTTTTTAGAAGCACCAGTAGCTTTAGAAGCTAGAGGTGGTGTCGATGTGGATGGGTCACCTCGCACTGATTTGGATTTTCTTTCTATATGTGTAGTTGGGGATGACGACCTAATGTATAGGTGCATGGATGGAAGGATAAAATCTCCTAGTAAGTCAACTTGATGCACATATTTGAATGGCTCTTCATATGATGGAACCACATGTACTTGTCCCTCATGCACATATTTAATGCATTGGTGCAAGATCGAGGGAATGCATTGCATGTCCCTTATCCAGGGATGCCCTAAGAGGATATTATACTACATAGCCCCCTCCAATACATGACACATCACAGGGATGGTCTTATGCCCTACCTTTACAGGAATGATGACTGTACCCACTATGGAGCACAGTGCATCATTGAAAGCTCTCAATGTGTAGGAGGTAGGAATGATGTTTGACCTAGGGATTTTCAAGTGCCCTATAGTTTTTTTTGTGATAATATTAATCGATGAGCCTATATCAATTAGAACCCGCTTAAAAGGTATGTCATTGATAGAAGCAATGATGTGTAGATATGAGTCTGTTATGGTAGTAGGGACTACCTTTATTTTGTGATCATAAAAATGAATCACATGCTCTTGAAACTATTGTACTTGTCCCACAAAGTTTGTAAATGCATTAGGGTTTTGGGGCTATAGCTCAATTGATCTTAGGATTTCCATTAGAGTCTCCCTATGTCTAGGAGACTATTGAATGAGCTCATATATTGATAACTTGGTCGATGTCATTTGGAGATTCTGCACAAGTCTACTTTGGACAATTATCACAGGTTGCACTGGTAGAATATGGAGGATTATTTTGCACCTACCTCTATCGAGGTGCAGCTAAAATACGAATAGGATATGCTAGAGGCTCTGGTTGGTTGTATCATTGGCTTCTTGTCACCACATTGACTATTTCAACCATTCCAATGAATCCCTGAGTGGGAGGTTCAACTTGGACTTGGTTTACTTGAGAACCCTAATTTCTAGGGGCTTCATGGTTTGGAAATGGGTTTATGAATATGCCCATGTCTTTGTTGTCGGGTGCTAGTGGATTATCAACTTGTAGTTCACCCTTCTTGATCATGTTTTGTACAACATTCTTGAAACTAATACATCCTTTGATATCATACCCCTATTGTCTATGGTATGGGAAATACTGATCTTCCCTATATCCCCTAGGCTTGGGATGATTAGGGTCAAGAAGTTGTACCTCAGGTAACCTGAGTCTCTGTGCCTCACTTAGTTGATTGAATATTGATTGCATCGATTCTGACAAAGGCATGTAGTAGCGAGGCGATCAACATTGCTTGTTTTGACCTTGATTATTATTTGGGTTGTAATTGGCCAATGGGGGTTGAGCCTGATAGTTCTATGGTTGTTGGCTATTTCCTCCCTTTGGTGCGTTTAATACAACTTGATTGACTAGAGCAGGCTTGGCCTGATTTTGTTGATTTTTGTTATTGCAATTTTTGTTGTTCTAGTCTTTTTTGTTTTGGAGCTTAAGATCTCCTTCTTCAACCTTGATGTCTTCTATCAGCTTGGCTTGAGCCAAGGCTTCCTTGAATGTTTCATACTATTGTAGTTGCAAGAGCAATGAGATGTGCTTAGCACAACTCTTAGTAAAAATTCGGGTGAGCTCAGCAATGGGAACAAAAAATGGTAGTTTTACCATTACTTTTCTCCATATGTTCCCATAGTCCATGACTAGCTCATCATCGTATTGCTTTAGGTTTTCCAAGTTGGACAAGTTTACTTTCTTCTTGATGCCAAAAGAAAAGTGTTCAAGAAATGCATTCACTAGCTACTCAAAATTGATGATGTTGTGCTTAGGTAGTTGATTGAACCATTCAATTGTTATGCTCATTAATGTCATGATAAACATTCTTAGCATCAGGGCATCGTTATGTTCAATTTGGAAGCATGCATTCATAAAATTGGTGATATGTTCTTGCACGTCTTCCTCTCCTTTGAATTTGTCTAACCTAGGCATCTCGAAGTGCCTAGGATAAGCAAGACTAGGTATCAAAGGGCACAAAGGCTGATTATGTATCTTGCTCAGGGTTGGCTTCTGCCCAACCACATCTTATTTCTCGAGAGATTTGACTCTCTCAATGAGTATTTTGTATGCCTTCGAATAAATGATCTCTTTTCCTCGAAGGTTTACTCATGGTGGTCGGGGAGGTAAACCTGTATCTACTTAGTTTGGGTATCTATATTCATATCCCATGACTATAGATGAAGGTTTAAGATATGTTTACTCCAAATCCCCCATCTCTATCTGTACTTGCTCATCTTGTGCCTATTATAGATATAGGTGTTGCTGATGTTATGTACATTGAGTGCATTCATCTCCCTGTTTAGTGCATCTCTAGTACTAAGAAATGACATGTCTATCCATATGTAAGTTGGCTTAAGAACACCTATTTTCTTGTTCTTCATGCTCTATTTGTTCCTCTCTCAAGTGTTGCTCATTTAGGTGCAAATTCATTTTTCTCAGTGCTTTCTTCTATTTGAGGATGTCTAAGTGCTCATGCTCTACGTGCAATGCTTCTGATAACCTACATATATGGTCATATTGATCTGACACTCAAGGTTCATGACTATGTAATTTTATGTGAGTAATACTAATGTAGAGCCCCCTTGGATAGGCTCTTGCTATTCTTTTTCTCTTGTCAATCAGGGTGACCTGGTTTATGTAGACTGACCTATATTCCATATCCCCATGATCAGAGTTAGTGTGCATGTTTTGGGGGTGCTTTGAGGCTTATACCATCTCAATAGTGTGCCTATTTATTTGATGGATATGTGAACTTCTTGAAATGAAATGTGCAGTAGCATTGCTTATCTGAGTTGATCTCAAGAAAACCTAATCCAAATCATCAAGTTGTCTATATCTCCACGGTTTATCTCATGGGGTTCCATTAGCACCAATGATATTATGATCTATGGCTATCCTTCTATCTTTAGGGAGGCTAGGATTTGATGTGGGTATGCAACTGGATGCAACCCTTGTGTCTTGCCCCTCAGTGGGATGATCTAACCTAAGTCTATCATGTGAATATTGGGGCCTTGAATCCCCCTCATGCCTATCATGAGAGGAACCCGAATATGGTTTTCTAGCTAGGATTTCTCGAGGAGTACCCCCACGGGTTGAGTTATCACCCCTAAGTCTCTTTGAACTTAATTCAATGGTATTGTGTGTGGGTGGCTCAACATAATTATGGTTGTGATTTTATGGAGCATTAGTTTTCACCTCGATGTTGGACATAGGGTGGTTGCTCCGTATGAAGACCATGAAAATTGTGAATTATATTTTATGTAGATTTTAGAACACACAAAAAAGTAGACAAGTGTTTATCTCTTTTAAATCTTCTTGGTGTTCCTAAAATGGTCTTGTGTATTTCAAATTTATTGACAACTTAAACTACTCTCATCATGTTTTGACATTTGTTGATGTAATGCTTTCACTTGTATGATCGCAACTCAACCACCGATAGAGAAACTTTAGTCACGTAAACCCACCAAAGTGTGGTGATGAAATCCACACCTGGTTAGGGAGCATAGGTCCTACTAGATCCTCATCCAGTCTCACCTGGTTAGTGTCATATCCTCTAAAAATAAATACATGTAAATTTTTATAGGCTACATTAGTTCTTGGATCTGATATTGGTCAATGTAAAGGGTGCGTGGGATTTGAGCCAATGGGTGGAGATGAAATCCATTGTCTTTGAAATCTACTAGTGGTTGGTTATGAAGTCCAACTCACTAGCATTTAGATGATGTGTGGTGTATGATTGTTCCTTTTAAATTTTGCACAAATAAAAGATGCATCATGAAGCACTCATGATATTTCCTATATGCCTAAAAAGAAACATTTCATTTTCAAAAAAATGCACATCTAAATTATTACATGATTTTTAGAGAATGCATTGTTACTTTATGAAGCAATGGCCTCTATCTGGGCCCCAATCAAGAAATATCTACAAAAAAACCTAGACCACTGGAGACTAGGGAAGATTTGAAATCATAATTCTACTATTCCCAGCAGAAGCTAGCAAAAAATTTAAGAAAACTATGCATTTTTCTTTTGATTTTATCTATGTTTTCTAATTACAATCATTTTCCCTACTGCATTCTAGAAATTAAACATAGAAAAAGGAGCACAAAATTACAGAGAATCCCACCAACCTGGAATCCACATCTATTGTTGCCTAGGCTGTATATTGTTGTACTTTTTTTATCGACTGATGTCACTCAGAGCGGCTGTGACAGACCACTGTCTTCAAAAGTGACCAAGCTTTACTAGCTGCTATCAACCAGAGTAGCCACACCTGTACACAGAAAGCATGCAATATCAACAAATTAGCTCAAAATAAAAAATTATGTGGGGTTCCCACCATGATCGCCATCTATACGATCCTAAAATCATACACCTAATCAATCTGCATCATCATATAAATCCCAAAACCATGAAAGCATGAAATACAATGAATTAACAAAACATGAGGTCTCTTTTCATTGATTCATATTGAAATTCAGTTACATATAGGTCCCTCTTAGGGATACCAAATGCCTGATACAATGATTACAAATTATGGAATAGCACCTGAATGAGGATGGTGTACTTTGTAGGTTTCTTATATTCGACATGAATTTTCTTAAGGACTTACTGATACCTTCTTCTCACTTGCTTGGACGGATATGCTACCAATATGCTTTGAACTAGTCTAATAACCTATGATTTATGATCAAGAAAAAACATAGAATAATCAATAGCATATGTGGTTTTTCATGATGAGGCTCTCTTTGAAGATATGTAGGAAATGACATAAAAGCATGATACAAGCATAAAAGTGCAAAGATAAGTGGAAATGCATAAATAATTAAGAAATAACCATACAAATGTAGTGGAAAAGATAGATCTATGCTAATCTAAGATGATAAAGTAGAAGAAAATAAACATCTATGCTAAAAAATCAGAAAATGATGACTCAAACACTAGTGACTATGGCTCAGGGCAGCCATGACTATAGGCCACTGTCGAAGACAGTGACCGCAAACTATGATTTTTTACCTCTCGAACCAAGGGTTGCAACACTAAATCCTTTGTCCAAATTGATGTTCAAGGTTTGCCTTCATGTGCAGTGATTGATTGCCGATGAAAAACATGTTGAACTAAATTCTTGAATGGTACATTGTTGTTGATCAATCGGAAAACACTTCATTACTCCTCAAGGAGATGTAGAATCACTCTCCAATTTGCTAGGGCTTCATTGCATAAAAATTAGATCCTTTATTGTTCTTGGGAGGATGCATATGTAGGCCTCCAAAATTTTAGATATTGGCTTCTTGGAGAAGCCAAGATCCAGATTTGCATGTAAGTGGTCATTAGAGGGAGAGGCTTAGTTTCAGATTTGTATGGAAGTGGTAGTCATGAGGAACTCTAGGAGATACATACCAAAAACCACTCGAATCCAATGCAAGTGCAACCACTATTTGTGATTCATACCCTCATTCATGACTAGTTTGTGTTTCAGATCTAGTTGTTGTCTAGAGCAACGACCAGTCATGGTCGCTCTGACCTTTAGTGGCCTATGTTAGCGGTTTCTTTGGTCAACAAAAATCATGTCTAAATGGTCCAAAACTGCCCTTTGTGAGTGGTTAGGACCACTGCTAGCTCTTGAAAAGGTCCAAGATCAGTCATATGGTCTTTGGATGTGCCCATATGAGTAATCTCCTAAACATGACGCATTTTAGGTATCTACAAAAATATTATACTAGTAAATTATACAAATCCAAATTAATAGCAATACTAATTTCAAATTAACAGTAACATTAGTTTTAAAATTCAATTTAATTTGTAAAAAAATACTAACATTAATTTTAAAATTCAATTGTTTTTATTGATGTAAAGGGGGTTTTGAAAGGTCCCCGAACCTTTTATGAAGACTTTACAAAAAAGTGAAACCCAAGACAGGATCCCATAGAGATACTAAAAGACAAAAGCCAAAAAAGAATAGGGACTGAAATTGCAGTCCTAGACAACAAGCCGAGACAAAAAGAGAGGAAAACCCTTCCAAAAACAAGAAAGGCCTACAAAACATGGAGGTTAGCGAAATCAAATATTGGCCTCATGAACAGTATTCTTACCAATATCAGCTCCCTGGAAATGTGGAATGCAGGTTTTTGTGGCTTCATTTTAGGAATAAATCACTAGATTGGAACATCATGATGAAGATAAAACTCAACAATTTTACTGGGGAAATCTCTGTCCCAAAATCAAAGGCCTATCTAGTTCAGGTCTATGTTTACCATGATATCAAGCGCTTCGTTGCCTTCTATGTAGACATGTTGAATTAAATATATTTACTAATTTTTTAAAAGGTTTTATTTAATTTTCATTAAATATTTTAATATATATACAATTTTTTTTTAAATTTAAGATTGTGATTAATCATTTCTTTGGCCAAACTATTACAATTTTATAAAATTCTTATAATATGATAATAAATTATAAATACTTTTGAATAATATAATTTTTAATTTTTTAGTTCTTTTATATATAAAAAAGAATGAGAAAATATGTAAGGTTTTATTTAAGTTTTTTTTTAACTGAATGGTATACAAAATAACCTCTTAATACCTACATTTTCATCTAGAAATAAAAATAAATTAAAATTAAAATCTAAAAATTAATTTTTTTTACATATGAAAATAAAAATAAAAACATGAAACACTAATATAAATAAATTCTAATTAAAATGTTAGATAAAATATAATAAAAACTATATATATATATATATATATATATATATATATATATATATATATATATATATATAAGAATCAATATTTAGATAATTTATTTATTCACCACATATATTCATAAAATTATTTTATAAAAACTATACAATTTGTTTTTATACATAGGAGAATCGGTAACTACCTTTCTTATAGCCTCTTTTTTAATTACACTATAAAACTCACAATAGTGTAAACCTGATCTATTGAATGTGAAAAATTGTGGCCACTGACTTGAAAATACCATATAACTTTCTATTTCAAATAATTACTTGTTTGAGGACATGGTAGCAGTTAAAGGATCTTGCTTCTCTGCATGCATCATGTGTTGAGTACCATGTAACATGCTTAAAACCTAGAATCATGGATATTGCTTGGGATTCTCATTGATGTAAATATCTCATTTTTGCTCATCCACACAACTATTAAGATGGTTCGGAATGATCTAGCAATTGAACTAGAGTTGTGTTTCTAAAAGCTGGTTTCATTACAATAGATCTTTGGAATTTTAACTTTTACTAATGCCTCCCAAAAGTAGTTACTTTATGTAACATACCCAAAAATACAACCCACTTGAGAGAGATTTTTGCATTCATTAAGGATCCACATATCCCCACCTTGCATAAGTTATTCTATGTAGGTAACTATTGAAGTCAAACCCTATAATTAAGTTGTTTGTATTATCTTCACAATGAACCAACTTATCTCCTTTAATTTTGTTAAAAGGGGTATGCCCATCTCTACACCCTACATAAGCCTATCTACATAGGTGTACTAAGTATAATATAAATAATCTATCTATCTCATCTCCATGATGATCTACCTTATCTCTTTTAGTCTATCAAGAAGGTATGCTCATCCCTACACCATACATAAGTCCTTCTATGTAGGTGCACTAAGTGTATTTCTATTAGGATATATAAAAATCCTTTAGTCTCCTCTCTCACTCTCTCTATGATTCTAATTCATAAGCTTAAACATTATTAAATTTCATTTTACATCCATACAAGATTCATAAAATACAAGATTAAAAGATAAAGATAATTTATACACATATGACACATCATATATCCTAGGAAATCCTTATGGGAAAAACCAAATCTTAAAATATATCTTTTTTCATTTCGTGCAAAACAATTTTCATTACAATAATTCAAAGAATCTCATAATTCTATTTTTAATCTCCATAGTAAAATTTTGAGCACATAAGAACACCATAATTCTTATGACCCTAAAACATGAATAGCTCTTTTAATTCATATTACAATTCAATGAGGGAACCCCATAATTACCTCAAATAAATTCAACTTTCATTCTTTCTTTTTCAGAAGCATAAATACAAATACATAAGAATCCCGTAATTTCTATGTTCTCACAATGTGAATTGATCCTTTAATTCACATATCAAAACCAACAAGGAAACCCCATAATCTCCTCGAATGAACCCCGTATTAATCCTCCAAAAGATATCTCCTCCCTAAGCTCAAAGGAACAAATCCTTTTTTAAGATCTAATGTAATCGCACATAAACTATAATATTTCACACATCAACTCATTAGAGAGGACCCCCATAATCCTCTCAAATTAATTCTTATGCAAGATTACCAAGAATAAGAGGAACATTCTCCTACTTACTCAAAGTACCTCTTAATCACTATTACATATTAACATGGATTATGCTATCGAACAATACTTAATCATAATATATATATATATTTCAAATTATTTAATAAAATACAATACATTATCTATTAATGTATGTCTAACTCATTTTCTCTAAATGATATATATTATTCGCTAATATACTCCACACCCAAATTATCCAATAAAATATACTATCCACTAACATATTACTCATTTAAATTATTTAAAAGAAATATACTATCCACTAATATATTTCTCATTCAAATTATCCATATAAAATATATTATTCATTAATATATTTCACATTTCAATTATCCATATAAAACATACCATTCACTAATATATTTCTCATTTAAATTATCCAAATGAAATATACCATTCACTAATATATTTCTCATTCAAATTATCTAGATGAAGTATATTATCCAGATGAAATATACTATCCACTAATATATTTCTCATTCAAATTATCTAGATGAAATATACTATCCACTAATATATTTCTCATTCAATTTATCCATATGAAATATACTATCCACTAATATATTTTTTATTCAAATTATCCATATGAAATATACCATCCATTAATATATTTCTTATTATAATTATCCAGATGAAATATATTATCCACTAATATATTTCTCATTCAAATTATCTAGATGAAATATACTATCCACTAATATATTTCTCATTCAAATTATCTATATGAAATGCATTATCCGCTAATATATTTCTCATTCAAATTATCCAAATGAAATATACTATTTACTCATATATTTCTCATTCAATTCTCCATATGAAATATACCATTCACTAATATATTTCTCATTCAAATTATCCAAATGAAATATACTATCCACTAATATATTTCCTATTCACATTATTCCAAATAAAATATCCTATCCACTAATATATTTCTCATTTAAATTATCCAAATGAAATATAAAGATAAATTGTTTAGAAAATAAAATATAAAGGTCAATTAATTTGCATAAAATTCATAAAATTTCAAAGGAAGAGTTTGACCAACAACCATGAGTCAAGGGTTAAACACAATAGTCAAATTAAACACATCCTTGAGAACCCATTGATTGGTGGTCCCCATCACCATTGGGTGATCCCATCTACTGATGGCTCCCCTAGCCATAGGTGACCCTATGTGGGAGCCACCAATGCCACCAAGTGGCACTACAAAGATGGCCTTACGTGGAGTTATCTTGGGTAGCCAAGTACTTAATTCGCTTGGCTATTAAGCCAAATGCACACTAGAGTATTTAAAACATACTCCACCTACCCCATGTCCTATGAGGGACTAAATTTTCGTACAAGATTAAATTATTCACTCGAAAAAATGCCTAAGTGTATTATAAAACACTATAATTGATGCCATGCATTAGTCAAGGAAGTGATAAATAAATTAGAGCTAGGTTAAAATTGAGTCAAACAACCAAATAGATGGCAATAAAAAGGGGTACATATGTCAGGAGAGGAAAGCACCACCCATTAATGATAGGTGGCTCTACAAATTTCATCCCATGACCACCACCTATGGTCAAATATATAGGACATAGCTCCTATTAAGGTACACTCAGGCCCCCCACATATCCCATGTGGGATTTTTTAGTGGGAAGGCCTTCCCCTTGCCCATATTTTCCTAAGCACATAATCACCATGCAATTGTGGTGCAATGGTGGCACAAAGGATATAAGGCAAAAATTAATCTAATGTAGCCCTAAGGTAAACCTTAGGGATAGTTCATTTGAGTGATGATGATGCTATAGGAGTGTAGCAGTGGAAAAGCCATCATTCGAGTCTTAGGTGAATGTGGAGAACAAAATAGAGGTGCTAGATCAAATCACTAACATGGAAGATGGTAAATCATGTTGCTTAATAGGTGACTAAAAAAATATGCTAGCCCTACCAAGTGTGATCTACAACATCAACCACATCGACCCACTTCCTTGGCATGACAAAGAGGAGGATAATGGTTTCTAAAGGTGAAATAGACAATGTTAAGCTTTAGGCATCAACATCATTTTAAGGTATAAACATCAAACTCAAATTTAACTTAAGACAATTGAAGAAGCATAGGGGGGTTTGATTCAACAAAAACAAAACAACTAGAGTATGAGGCACTTCAAGTTTAAGGTTAAAAACCAACCATCAATAAGAATTATTTTCCACAATAGGGAAAAAAGGCCTCCATGGTGCAAAACAAAACATATTCATTTTACCCAAAATATTAGTGCAAGGCTAAGATGATAAAAGTCTCAACCTATTAATCCTTGTAGGGTTTATTTTCCTCCTGAAAAGCCTTCTTGAACTCCACAGTTTTTCTTCTCCTCTCCTAAATGTGAATCCATCTTCCTCCCTACAAAAGTGATATTCTCACAATGACACTGAGAGGGGGGGTGAATCAGTGTAGCTAAAAATCTGATCTGCAATTCTTAAAACTGAAGCAAAGAGAACTAGAAAATAGATAAAGCAATAATCACAAGAGAGCACACCACAACACACAATGTAACGAGGTTCACCAATTTGGCTACTCCTCAAAAATGACTGCTTGGACTTCAATCCAAATCCAGCCTTTGCAAAACACCAATTTTACAAACACTTTACCAACACCCACTGGAAGGAGCACCAACCCCTTGTTTTTCTACTGCAACAGATAGGAGCACCAACCCCTAATGCCAAGCACCAACTTGGACTGCAATTCTGATTTAATTCAGTGACATAAAAATGCCTTCACTGTTTACACGACCCTGACTGGTCTGCAATTAATTAAACTTGATTAAACTCTGCACGCTCTCACGGCTCTGCTTATCTCTCTCTCGGCCCTCTTCTAACCCTCTTTACGCAGCAAATTCTCACTTACAGCAGCAGCAATATACTTCACGCAGACCTGCTTTTATAACAAATAAGTCTCTATTTTTAGCTTCCATATTTACGCATGCAACCCATAACTGTTCTTTTAATATTCTCTTCTGCCACTTGTCAACTGTAACTCCTTCTGTATTTATAGAGTGTGCATTATTACGTTACATGCAACGTATATCTCTACCATGACTGTACGAATTCATTTATGTGCATGCATGTATTTTACGATTCTATTAATGCGACTGTTCGATTTACTCCAGTTAACTCCAGTTCTTAAAAAGTTGCATGACTGCATCTATAACTGTCGCATTTACTCCAGTTACCTCTTCTTATTTTGGCTGCATGCTTTTCCTCTACAACTGCCCCTTTAACTGTTGTTCTGTTCCAGTTAACTGTCTGTTATCGTGTTGTTGCGACCTATCACGAAATCGTGACACTTCTGTATCTTTCTGCCCTTCTCGCCTTTTACCCATGAAAATACAACATGTCATGAAATCATGACAGTTTCTACCTCCTTGTCCACTTCTTCGCTTGCACTCATAAAAACCAGACATGTCACAAAATCATGACACTTTCGCCTTCTCGCTACTCTTCTTGGCTTGCTCTAGCGAAAACTAGACATGTCACGAAATCGTGACACTTTCACCTTCTCGCTACTCTTCTTGGCTTCCTCTAGCGAAAATGGAACATGTCACAAAATCGTGACATCTTTCTTCCTTCTCGCTACTCTTCTTGGCTTACTCTAGTGAAAATGGAACATGTCACGAAATCGTGACATCTTTCTACCTTGTGCCTTTTCTTCCTTCCGCCCACGAAAATGGAACATGTCACGAAATCGTGACATCTTTCTCTGCCTTGTGCCTTTTCTTCCTTCCACCCGTGAAAACGGAACATGTCACGAAATCGTGACATCTTTCTCTGCCTTGTGCCTTTTCTTCCTTTCGCCCATGAAAAAACATGTCACGAAATCGTGACACTTTCTCTTCCTTGCACTTCTCTTCGACCCTATCATGAAATCGTGACACTTTCTCTCCTTGGCACTTTCTCTTCGATCCTGTCATGAAATCGTGACACTTTCTCTCCTTGGCGCTTTCTCTTGGAACCTATCATGAAATCGTGACACTTTTCTTTGCGAGCTCCTTCTCCTCGAGCATGTCACGAAATCATGACAGTTTTCTTTGCCTGAACCTCTTCTTCAAACATGTCATGAAATCGTGACAGTTTTTCTACTTGCCTCCTTCTCTGCCAACATGTCACGAAATCATGACAGTTTTCCTTGCGCCTTCTCTCTCCTCGGCCATGTCATGAAATCATGACAATTTTGCTTGTGCCTTCTCTCTCCTCGTTCATGTCACGAAATCATGACAATTTTTCTTGCGCCTTCTCTCTCCTCGTTCATGTCGCGAAATCATGACAATTTTGCTTGCGCCTTCTCTCTCCTCGTCCATGTCACGAAATCATGACAATTTCTCTTGCGCCTTCTCTCTCCTCGTCCATGTCATGAAATCATGACAATTTTGCTTTTCTCTCTCCTCTGATATGTCATGAAATCATGACAATTTTGCTTTCTGCCTTCTTTCTTCTCAACCTGTCGCGATATCACGATAGAAAACATGTCGCGATATCGTGACAGTTTTCTTACTTGCCTTTTTCTTTGATTTTTTGAATCTGGGCCACTTCTGTCTTCTTGGAAATTCACTGTACATGTTCTAACTGACCTCTGAACTCCTGTCCACTGCATCAACTGCATCAATCTGTCTGTGTTGACAACAATGACAATACTTTTGCTGCACCTTGCTCAACAATCTCCCCCTTTGGAATTGTTGGCAACACTCATGCACTCTCCTGTAATTCTTCTCCCCCTTTGACAATAATACCAAAGGGTTGCTGCAGACTCCCCCTGAGTCTATGCACAACATTCTCAGATACACATTGTTATAGTTAGCAAAAATCATGAATATGAGCAAAACTATAAACATAGGCATAAATACTCCCCCTAAGAATGTGATCCCAATTGATAGTCAGTTCTTGGGAAATGTGACTACTCCCAACTTACTCCGAAGGTACTCAAAAACTTCCTTTGGCAATGGTTTTGTGAATATATCTGCTACTTGCTCTGTAGTCGGAACAAAATCCAATTTGACCTCACCTTCTGCAACTTTATCCTTCAAGAAGTGATACCGGATTGCAATATGTTTGGTTCGAGAATGCATAACCGGATTCTTTGATATGTTTATAGCACTGGTGTTATCACATTTAACTGAAATTGGCTCTTTGAAGTGAATACCAAGATCTTTCAGTGTTTGTCTCATCCATAATATCTGTGTACAGCATGTTGTTGCTGCAATGTATTCTACCTCTGCTGTGGATAGAGAGATCGATTCTTGTTTCTTGTTGTGCCATGCTACCAGCCTGTCTCCAAGATAAAATGCTCCTCCACTGGTACTCTTTCTGTCATCAATACATCCTGCCCAATCTGCATCAGAATATGCAATAAGAGTGAAGTCCTTACCTTTTGGGTACCACAACCCATACTCCATAGTACCCTTGAGGTACCTAAAAATCCTCTTTACAGCTGTCACATGAGTCTCTTTGGGACTAGCCTAAAATCTTGCTACCATGCATACTACCTGTAATATATCTGGTCTAGTGGCTATCAAATACAACAGGCTTCCAATCATAGACCTGTACATGGTTTGATCTACATCTGGAGATTTGTCATCCTTGCTCAACTTGCAACCTTGTTGTCATGGGAGTGTTGACAAGTTTACTATCCTCCATTGTGAACTTTTTCAACATTTCTTTCACATATTTTACTTGAGAGATAAAAATGCCCTTTTCACTTTGATTGACTTGCAGTCCGAGGAAATAAGAAAGTTCACCAATCATTGACATCTCAAATTCTGTCTTCATTTTATTTGCTATGTCTCTACAATATTCATCCATCTCTACTGCCAAATATTATATCATCTACATAAACAACAAGTACAATAAGATGGCCATTCTCTGTTTTGATATATAAATTGTTGTCCACCATACCTTTCTTGAACCCCTGTTTAATAAGATAGTTATCCAGCCTTGCATACCATGCTCTAGGTGCCTGTTTCAGACCATACAACGCTTTCTTTAACCTACAAACAAAATCGGGATTGTCACCAAGTTGGAAGCCATCTGGTTGTTCAATGTAAACCTCTTCTTCCAGTTTTCCATTCAGAAATGCTGATTTTACGTCCATTTGATATACTTTGAAATTTTTATGGACTGCTAAAGCTAGAAACATTCTGATTGCCTCTAGTCTGGCTACTTGGTGCAAAGGTTTCCTCAAAATCAATGCCTTCAACTTGAGCATAGCCTTTACAGACCAATCTTGCCTTATTTCTGACAACCTTGTCCATCTTCATTTAATTTATTTCGAAAAATCCATTTAGTACCGATTATGTTTTTATTTGTTGGTCGTGGTACTAATTCCCAGGTTTTGTTTTTCTCAATCTGATCTAGTTCTTCATTAATTGCCTTCATCCAACTTTCATCTGTGCTTGCTTCAGCAATATTTTTGGGTTCAATGCTGGATAATAGAGAGTAGTTCCGTATTCATTGCTCTTCTTGTCTGAATACCAACTGTTGGGTCCCCAATAATCTGTTCTCTGGGATGATTTTTCTACCAACTACCTGTTTTGAATTTCTTGTTCTCTTCTTCTTCTGAGTCAATTCTTAAATCAGCTGGGTCAATTTTTTGATTTTCTTCTGTTTCCATTTCTTCATCTCCTTCAATGACTTCTTCATAAATAGGGTAGTTTTCTTGATAAGTAGTTTCTCGATCTCTACCTTCATCAACTTTAACATCTGCACTCTCCACAATTTTCTTTAGCCTCTTGTTGTAACATGTGTAGGCTTTGCTTTTTGTTGAGTATCCAAGAAAAATACCTTCGTCAGCTCTATCTTCAAATTTATCGAGATTATCTTCAGTTCGTTTGATGTAACACTTGCTGCCGAACACTTTGAAATATCTTGTTGTTGCCTTTCTACCGAACCACAGCTCATACGGTGTTTTGCTTTCATGCGTTCTTAGCATGCACCTGTTTTGAATGTAAACTGCAGTATGTACTGCCTCTTTCCAAAATCTGTCAGCTATTTTGTTCTCAGCCAACATTGTCCATGCCATTTCTTGCATGATCCTGTTCTTCCTTTCAACAACACCATTCTCGCTGAGGTGTCCTTGCTTCTGAAAACTGTCTTCTGATCCCATATTTTTGATAGTATTCTGCAAACTCCTCCGAGATAAACTCTCCTCCTCTGTTTGATCTTAGGCATTTAATTCTTTTTCCAATTTGATTCTCAACCTATTTTTTAAAAATCTTGAACATCTCAAAGGCATCTGATTTAAGCTTTAAAAATAGTACCCATGTCATTCTGGAGTAGTCATCTATGAACAACATAAAGTATTTGTCACCATTTATGCTTTGTGTTCTCATGGGTCCACATAAATCAGTATGTATCAGCTCTAACGGTTTGCTGGTGAAGTATTCCTTTGCTTTAAATGTGGATCTGGTTTGCTTCCCTTTTTGGCATGAAGCACAGATGCTATTTACTAGTTTGCCAATGGTAGGTATATCTCTTACTGCTCTTTTTGAACTTATTTTTACCAGATTGTCAAAGCTAATATGACCGAGCCTCTTGTGCCACAGCCAATTTTCATCTTCCTGTCCAATCAAGCATGATCCTTCTAAAGTTTTTGAGAGAGTATATAGATTTCTAGAAGTCCTCGATCCAATAGCTATCAGCTTCCCACTGTGTGCTTTTCTGACTTCACAACCCTACTTTTTAAAGATGACTTCATGACCTCTGTCACAGATTTGACTTACGCTCAGTAAGTTGTGCTTCAAACCAACTACAAACAGAACTTCTTTGGAATTGATCTTTCCATCACTTATCTTGACTGATCCTTTGCCAACTATTTTGGCTCCATCATTATTTCCAAACTTTACGAGCCCCCTTCATATTTCTGTAATTTTTCAAATTTTTGTTTATCTCCTGTCATGTGACTGGAGCATCCACTATCCAATATCCATGGTGCAGATTTGTTCTGTGCTTTGAATGTTGTCTGTACAATCAAGGATTCCTTTTCTTCCTTGAGTTGCTCTTTTTCTTTCCATTCTGATTTGACTGTAGTTTTGGTCACTTGTTTAGACTTTTCTTTGTCAGTGGCCTGTGCATGTTTATCTGGGAATTTTTTGTTTTGCCTTAAACTGTTTGGTTGAGTTCTTCTTCCCTGATATTTATTTGCTGCATATGTGCTTCTACAGTTTCTTGCAATGTGTCCAAAGTTATGACAGTTATAGCATTCTACTGCATAATCCATCAAGGGTGAAAATACATTTCTACTTGAAAAATTTCTTTGTCCTATATTATAAATGCGATCTGAAATCTTATGACCATAAGTATTGCATTTAAAACAATAACCAGAAAAGGAATGATTGAACCTGGGAGTTGGTCTTTGCCAATTTGTAGTAGGAGTCACAAATTTTCTTCTCCTTTGATGTGTGACTTTTGTGAATCCCTCATTGTCAACTGTCTTCTCGTGCCTGGCATTGTTGCTTTCTTTTGCAAGATTCATTTTTCTTTGGTCAACCTTGATCTTATCCTCTTTCTTTACTGGTTCTATAGTTACGACCTTTGATCCACTTGATGATTCTCCTTCGACAAACCCCAAGCCAAACTTGATGCCTGTAGTCCTCTGACTATTTATAATCTTTTCAAGCTTTGCAGAACTTCCTTCAAGTTTGTGATAGCAACTCAATTTTTGATTCTTTTCTTCTAGCCGCATTCTTAAAACAACAATCTCTTCTTCTAGTTTGTTGCACTCATCTATTCTCATGGTTAATTGTACTTCAAGTTCTTCAGACATTTTCTTAAATTCTTCTGTCTGTACTTTCAAACTGTTTATTATGTCATTCGCATCCTCAAGCTTTCTTGAGACCTTATTATTCTTTTTCCTTTCTATCTTCAACTCTTTAAGTGCAGCAACCAACTCTCCTTCCGGATAAACTTCAACCTCATCCTTACTTTTTGTATCACCTTCCTATTTTTCTTCTATTTTTGCTTCTTCAAATGCCATGAACAGAGCTTCACCTGTTTCTTCTTCAGAATCTTCACCTGAGCTATCTTCAGAAGAGTTGACATTCTTGGATATGAAACTTTTCTTTTTGAAATTGCTTTTCCTAAAATTTGGTTTCTTCTTCCAGTCACTTCTTTCTTGGTGTGACCCTTCATCACTTTTGGTTTTCTCATTCATTGGACACTTAGCTGCAAAGTGACCGACCCCTCCATAATTGAAACACTTAAATGGTAACTTTCCTCTATATTTTCCTTTTCCCTTTGTAAGTTTTCGAACAAAGTTGGCTTCCATTTCATCCGATGTCTCTTCATCCTCAGATTCTTGTTCAACTTTTGTATTCTTGTGTGCTTTAAAAGTAGCTTCTCTGTCTATGGGCTTAGTTTGTCCTATTCTCATTTCGTATGCAGTCAAGGAACCATGCATCTCATCCATGCTAAAATTATTTAGATCTTTAGCCTCTTCTATTGCAGAAACTTTAGAATTAAATCTTTTGTGAAGAGTTCTAAGTACCTTTTTCATGACAACCGCATCTTCGATCTCTTCGTCGAGTCCTCTGATTGCATTAATGACTCCATTGACTCTCAGCATATAGGCCTCTATGTTCTCATCGTCATTCATTTGTAATGCCTCGAACTGAGCTCGATGCGTTTGCAGCTTGGCTTCCTTGATCTTGTTGTCTCCTTCATGGATGCTCTTCAATTTGTCCCACATGTCTTTTGTCGATTTACAGCTCATGACCCTTATCAGTTCACTGTCTACTAGCCCACACATTATGGCATTCTTTGCTTTGGAGTTATTCTCAGACAGTTTCTTACCGATAGTATCTGTTGGAGGAGTAGCGGGTACTGTGTATCCACTTTCTACTGACTCCCAAATGTCGTATCCTAACGCACTCAGATATGTCTGCATCTTGAGTCTCCAGAATGAGTAATTAGTTCCATTGAACAAAGGAGCTTTGTTTGATGAGAATCCTTCACTACCTGCCATTGTGTTCCTTCCAAGATCACCTTAGCTGATTAAGCTTGTTCAAGAACCTTGCTCTGATACCAATTGATATTCTCACAATGACACTCGAGAGGGGGGTGAATCAGTGTAGCTAAAAATCTGATCTGCAATTCTTAAAACTGAAGCAAAGAGAACTAGAAAATAGATAAAGCAATAATCACAAGAGAGCACACCACAACACACAATGTAACGAGGTTCACCAATTTGGCTACTCCTCAAAAATGACTGCTTGGACTTCAATCCAAATCCAACCTTTGCAAAACACCAATTTTACAAACACTTTACCAGCACCCACTGGAAGGAGCACCAACCCCTTGTTTTTCTACTATAACAGATAGGAGCACCAACCCCTAATGCCAAGCACCAACTTGGACTACAATTCTAATTTAATTTAGTGACATAAAAATGCCTTCACTGTTTACATGACCCTGACTGGTCTATAATTAATTAAACTTGATTAAACTCTACACGCTCTCACGGCTCTGCTTATCTCTCTCTCGGCCCTCTTCTAACCCTCTTTATGCAGCAAATTCTCACTTACAACAATAGTAATATACTTCATGTAGACCTGCTTTTATAACAAATAAGTCTCTATTTTTAGCTTCCATATTTATGCATGCAACTCGTAACTGTTCTTTTAATATTCTCTTCTGCCACTTGTCAACTGTAACTCCTTCTGTATTTATAGAGTGTGCATTATTACGTTACATGCAACGTATATCTCTACCATGACTGTACGAATTCATTTCTGTGCATGCATGTATTTTACGATTCTATTAATGCGACTGTTCGATTTACTCTAGTTAACTCTAGTTCTTAAAAAGCTGCATGACTGCATCTGTAACTGTCGCATTTACTCTAGTTACCTCTTCTTATTTTGGTTGCATGCTTTTCCTCTACAACTGCCCCTTTAACTATTGTTCTATTCCAGTTAACTATCTATTATCGTGTTGTTGCGACCTATCATGAAATCATGACACTTCTGTATCTTTCTGCCCTTCTCGCCTTTTACCCATGAAAATACAACATGTCATAAAATCATGACAGTTTTTGCCTCCTTGTCCACTTCTTCGCTTGTACTCATGAAAACCAGACATGTCATGAAATCATGACACTTTCACCTTCTCGCTACTCTTCTTGGCTTGCTCTAGCGAAAACCAGACATGTCACGAAATCGTGACACTTTCGCCTTCTCGCTACTCTTCTTGGCTTGCTCTAGCGAAAATGGAACATGTCACGAAATCATGACATCTTTCACCTTCTCACTACTCTTCTTGGCTTGCTCTAGCAAAAATGGAACATGTCACGAAATCGTGACATCTTTCTGCCTTGTGCCTTTTCTTGCCTTCCACCCACGAAAATGGAACATGTCATGAAATCGTGACATCTTTCTCTGCCTTGTGCCTTTTCTTCCTTTCGCCCATGAAAATGAAACATGTCACGAAATCGTGACATCTTTCTCTGCCTTGTGCCTTTTTTGCCTTTCGCCCATAAAATGAACATGTCATGAAATCGTGACACTTTTCTCTTCCTTGCACTTCTCTTCGACCCTGTCACGAAATCGTGACACTTTCTCTCCTTGGCACTTTCTCTTCGATCCTGTCGTGAAATCATGACACTTTCTCTCCTTGGCACTTTCTCTTGGAACCTGTCATGAAATCGTGACACTTTCTCTTTGCGAGCTCCTTCTCCTCGAGCATGTCACGAAATCATGACAGTTTTCTTTGCCTGAACCTCTTCTTCAAACATGTCATGAAATCATGACAGTTTTTCTACTTGCCTCCTTCTCTGCCAACATGTCACGAAATCATGATAGTTTTCCTTGTGCCTTCTCTCTCCTCGGCCATGTCATGAAATCATGACAATTTTGCTTGCGCCTTCTCTCCTCGTTCATGTCATGAAATCATGACAATTTTGCCTGTGCCTTCTCTCTCCTCGTTCATGTCATGAAATCATGACAATTTTGCTTGTGCCTTCTCTCTCCTCGTCCATGTCATGAAATCATGACAATTTTGCTTGTGCCTTCTCTCTCCTCGTCCATGTCACGAAATCATGACAATTTTGCTTGCGCCTTCTCTCTCCTCGTCCATGTCACGAAATCACGACAATTTTGCTTGCGCCTTCTCTCTTCTCAACCTGTCGCGATATCACGATAGAAAACATGTCGCGATATCGCGACAGTTTTCTTACTTGCCTTTTTCTTTGATTTTTTGAATCTGGGCCACTTCTGTCTTCTTGGAAATTCACTGTACATGTTCTGACTGACCTCTGAACTCCTGTCCACTGCATCAACTGCATCAAATTTCCGTGTTGACAACAATGACAATACTTTTGTTGCACCTTGCTCAACAAAAAGTGCATCCTTACCCCTTTCTTTTGGGCTCCCTTCCCCTTATTTTCTCTTTTTTACAAACTTGCAACACCACCAAGGACTAGTCGGTATTCCTCTAGTTGGTAAGGGGTGTACTAGCCATTAAGGCTAGCCTCCATGCTTAGTTCTATTGACAAGATGGTATTAACCCACCCCTCTAAAATTACCATATTTTTCATTATTTTAAAAATTCTTATCTCATAAAGAAAGTCAACAAAGTTTTAAACAATTACAGCAAGTATTCAACCATTCAATATTCTTACTATATTAAGTGTGTGGCACGGTAGTTAGGTGGAGCAATAGAAAAAATGTAAAGTATTATTAATTCACCAAAATGCAGTGTTTACAATGCTTAAATAATAGGAGAATTAACTGCCTTAGAAAACTTAGGGAATAGATAGGGAAGAAGAAAAATAGGGAGGAAAGGAGGAAAGGAAATAGGAGTCGAACTCCCTGCCGTCCATGCCATCCAATCTGCCCAGTCAGCTACCGTCCAAGCCATCCAATCTGCCCAGTCAGCTGTCGTCCAAGGAGGTAAAAGGGTAAGGTCCAAAGCTTACCGTTGTCAAACAAATTTTTTACCTTTTACCGCTTTAACTTCCAACATTCTCCCCCTTAAAGTTGAGAGGACTGACTATACAGTCTCTCAGCTTTATATATTGAGCTTTAGCTATACCTTTGGTGAAGATGTCTGCAATGTTATCCAAAGTGTTGCAATATTGAAGCTCAACTATCTATTGTTCCACCATGTCTCGAATGAAGTGATACTTCATATCGAAATGCTTTGATCTGCTATGGTGGATTGGATTGTATGCCAACTGAATGGCACTTATATTATCACAATACAGTCGAGTTGGACCACTTTGACTTTCTCCAATCTCTTCAAGGACTTTTCTCAACCATAGGGCTTGAGTACTAGCATGTGTGATGGCTATATACTCAGCCTCAGTAGATGACAATGCTACAACAGTTTGTTTCTTGGAACTCCATGTAATTAGTCCTGACCCTAGACTAAAACAATTTCTTGATGTAGATTTCCTATCATCTATATTGCTGCCCCAATCACTGTCATTGAAGCCAACTAATTTCACAGAATTACATTTTTGGTAATGGATTCCAAAATCCAATGTACCTTTTACATATCTTAAGATTCTTTTAGTTGCTTGTAGATGCAGCTCAGATGGACTTGCCATAAACCTTGAAACTAGAGAAACAACATATTGAATATCGGGCCTTGTGTTGGTGAGAAACATCAGACTCCCAACCATGCTTCTGTAAGTGGTCATGTCAACCTTTGATGCTCCGTCGTCCTTGCTCAATTGGATCCCATGTCCAGTTGGAGTTGCAACTGATTTGCACTGCTCCATGGCAAATTTCTTGATCATGTCTCGAGCATACTTGTGTTGACATATGAAGATCCCTTTGTTTGATTGATGCACTTCCATGCCTAGGAAGTATCACATTAGACCAAGATATTTCATCTCAAACTGTTTCATCATGGAGTTTTTGAACTCCATATTCATTTTAGTGTTACTACCCATAAATATTAGATCATCCACATACAAACAAACTATGAGAATGTCTACTCCATGCTTTAGGTAGTACAAATTTGGTTCACTTTTACTTCTTGTGAATCCATACTTGCTGAAATAGCCATCAATGCGTGAGTACCAAGCTCTTGGTGCTTGCTTGAGGCCATAAAGTGCTTTTTTCAATTTATAAACAAGGTTCTCCTTTCCCTGTTCTTGAAAGCCTTGAGGTTGTTGAACATAAACCTCCTCTATCAAGTATCCATTCAGAAAAGCACTTTTCACATCCATGTGTTGAACATTCCATCCTTTATGGGCTGCTAAGGAAAGAACAGATCTGATTGTCTCTTGTCGTGCAACTGGAGCAAAGGTTTCCTCATAGTCAATGCCAAATTTCTGAGTAAAACCTTTTGCTACTAGTCTCGCCTTATGCCTCTCAATGCTTCCATCAACATTGTATTTGGTCTTGTAGACCCATTTACATCCAACACATTTTTTTCCTTTGGGTAGCTTTACTAGCTCCCATGTATCATTATTTTTTATAGAGGTTATTTCCTCTTTCATGGCTTCTTGCCATACATTTTGAGTACAAGCCTTCTCATAGCTAGCTGGTTCTAGCTGAGCATTAGCCAATAAAGCATAATTGACTACATCTCCCCTAGGATCATGGGAGTCATCATCCCCATACAATTGCAAATTTTCAAGTTGCTTGCAAAACTGTATTCATTTCACTAGCTTGGCTTCTAGTGAATCTTCTCTCGAAATTCTGATCCAACATTTGAAAATATGGATGATGTTGTAATGTTCTTTTGCCTCTTGATGGAGAGTCTCTGTCAATGTCCATCGGTGAAGAACTTACTGATCTCTGTGGAGAAGGACTTGGAGTGGCGGTTGAAGTACTTGATGTAGTACTCCTGTATGGGCTTGGAGGGGGTGGTGTGCCTTTGTTTTTCTTGGGAGACACCTGTTGTACCTATGAAGAACTTACATTTTGGGACTCATCATCAACAAAAATTCTTTGATGACCCCATTCTCCCCCTTCATCAAAAATTACATCCCTGGAGAGTACAATTTTATGAGTCTTGGGGTTGTAGAGTCTATATGCTTTTGTAGACTCACAATACCCTACAAATATACAAGCTTGACTTTTGGGATCAAGCTTCTTCCTTTTCTCATCAGGAATGTGCGCATATGCTAAAGAACCAAAAACTTTGAAGTGCTTTACATTTGGTTTCTTTCCGTACCACCCCTCATAAGGAGTGACACCATCTAAACTAGAAGTTGGACTTCTATTTAGAATGTATACACTGGTTCTTACAGCATCAACCCAGTACATATTAGTTAGATGCTTAGTCTGAAGCATCGTTCTCGCCATCTCAACTATGGTGCGGTTCTTTCTCTCTGCCACACCATTCTGTTGTGGGGTATAGGCAGTGGTGAATTGCCTTTTTATCCCACTTGCTTTACAATATTTCAAGAATGCTTTTGAGGAGTACTCACCTCCTCGATCTGTCCTAAGACATTTTACATAATTCCCACTTTGATTCTCTACATTGTTTCTGAAATCTATGAAGCAATCAAAAGCTTCATCTTTATGTTTCAAGAAATAAATCCAGCACATTCTAGAGAAATCATCTATGAAAGTGAGAAAATAAGAATTGTTTTCGAGACTCTGTGTTTGCATTGGACCACAGATGTCCGAATGCACTAACTGAAGTGGATAGTTGGCTCTCCATGCTTGTCCTTTCAAAAACTTTGACCTTGAGTGCTTTCCCAAAGCACATCCTTCATAGACCTCCTTCTGTTCATTGATTTTGGGAAGTCCTGTCACCATAGCTTGAGAAGTGAGCAGTTTCAAGCTAGCGGAATTAAGGTGACCATATCGCAAGTGCCAAAGCACACTTGGATTTGTTATAGCTACATTTGCAAGTTGAGCTCCTCCTGGCTCACCAAATTTGAGAGGGAATAACCGATTCTTGGTCATGGGGACCTGTGTGATGACACGATTACAATTGTTTTTATCAAAAATGATACATTGTCCTTCATCAAATACAAGTTTGTAATTGTTCTCCATCATTTGCCCAATGCTTAACAGATTGTGTTGGAGCTTTGGAGTGTAATAGATGTCATTCACTTTCTTTAGTCCTTCTTTGGTTGGAACCTCCATGGCTCCAATTCCCTCTACTTGCAATGCTTTATCATCCCCTAATTTGATTTGGGATTTATAAGTGGAATCTAGAGTTGCAAATAAATTTTCTTTGCCACTCATATGATTTGAGCAACCAGTATCCAGAATCCATGTGTCATTTAGATTCTGTTCTGATTGTCCATATGAAAGAAAAATATTAGAGGTATCATCTTCTTCTCCATAATTTCCATATTGACTACTGTTGTCTTGTGAAGATTTTGACCAGCAGTCACGAGCAAAGTGACCTGGCTTGCCACAGTTGAAACAAGTTGTTTTGGACTTGTCACTTCCTCACCCTTGATTTCCACTTTGTCCTGGATTTCCTCCTCAATTTTGATTTCCACCTCTATGTTGATTGCCTCCTCTGTATGAGTTGCCTCCTCTGTTGGAGTTGCCTCCTCTGTTCTGGTTGCCTCCTCTATTTTGGTTGCCTCCTCTGTAGTTGCCTCTACCTCTACCTCTTTGTTGTCCTCTGCCTTGACCTCTTCCACGTCCTCTTCCATTGTTTTCATTGGAAGTGAAGGCCTTCTCGTCGCCTCCGTAGCTGGTTGAAGGAGATTCCAGAAATCTCTCTTCATGTGACATTAACGATCCGATTAATGCATCGAATGTTAAAGTGGAAAGATCTTTGGATTCTTCTATAATTATGGCAATATGATTCCATCTCTGTGGAAGTGTTCGCAACACTTTTGTTACAATTATCTCAGGCTTGATTTCCTCGCCAAGTGTAACCATTTTATCAACAATTGCTTTTACTCTAACACAATAATCATCGACTTTTTCATCATCTTTCATTCTGAGATTTTCAAAATCTCTTTTTAGTGTTTGAAGCCTCACCTGCTTCACTTGATTACTACCCTGGAATCCATCACTCAAAGCTTTCCATGCAGCTTGTGCAGTCGTACAAGCGACGATTCTAGGGAATATACTTTTCTCCAATGTTGCTTGGAGATGAGAAAGAGCAGAAGAGTTGCTCTTTTGTCCTTCTTTTCATGTTTTCTTGTCTACGGCACTTAGTGTTGTCCAGTCTGAGGGTTCTGTGTAACCCTCTTCTATTATGTCCCACAAACCTCTTCCTATGAGCAGGGTCTTCATTTTTATAGACCAATACTCGTAGTCATAACCGTTGAACTCTGGTATAGGTAAACTATTGTGTGAGGCCATAGTTACTAAAAAACTCTTTTTATTTCATGGTTACAATAAAGCACTCTACTTTTTCAAAGAAGGAAGGAAGAAGAAAGAAGAAAGAAGAGATTACAAATTTAAGTCAAATCTGACTTGATTTACTCTATCATTGATTGCTTGTTCCTCTTGTTGTGGGGATGCTATCTCTTGATTCATGAAATTGTCTGCTACTTCTTCTTCGTCGTCACTTATCAATATTATTTTTGGTGATTCTGGTTCTAAAATTTCCACTGAAATACTGTAGTGTGTATATTCTGATTCTTGTGGTGCAGCTTGTACGGATTTCGATTGTTCAAATTGACTCCTGAAAGAGTTATCTTCAAAGTCTGCCTCGTACCCTGAGTCAGGATGCCTTTGATGTGCAATTACTGCATTCTAAAGTTGGCTAAACACAATGTTGAGCCCATAACCTCTTACTTTTTCATCGAATCTCTCTGCACCTTCTCTTGCTAAAATTGCACATAAGGCATGATAACAACCATTTGGTCTTATCATCAATGCCTCTTTACAATTTTACAATTTTGATCCTTTATCTCTTTTACAAAAAAAACTAAGCCTCTTAGGCTTATTACACAAGATTTCTACAGTTTGTGATTCCTCGAATCAAGTGAAAAATGAACCCTTCTATTACAATGAATTGCCTCTTAGGCAATATTCTCCTTCTTTTATAGTATTAAAAAAAATCTATATTGCTATTTAATAAAAAAAATAATTGCCCTTTAAAAAATATTTTTAAAAAACAACTATATTTAATTTATTAAATATAATATAAATAATTAATTTAATAATATAAATAAAATTTTCAAAAAAAAACTTAATTTTTTTTTAAACCCTTGCAGGAATCGAACCCGCAACCTATCTCCTTCAACAAATCATGCTTACCAACTCGGCCACCACCGTCGATGAGAACCAAAGGCAAAGAACATCAATTTCAAGACTTTCGACTTTTGCTTTCATAAAAAAATAATGAAAAAACGTTACCGTCGGGTTTCGAACCTACGATCTGCCAGGGGCGGGCGCCTTAAGGCTGGCTCCTCGAGCCAGTCGAGCTACGTGGCCTGACGGGAAGGCAAAGGAGGCTTGCCTCCTTTATCTTGTCGTGGCCATGCACAAGACAAAAAAATTAAAGGGACTTTAGTCCCACATCCATTGTGCGATGTCGTTTGAGGTGTTTAAAACCCTCAACGCGCACAATGTCACTCGATTGCCTTCGGGCAATCAGTGACCGCCCTTTTGCCTCCTCGAGCCTGTTTCTCCTCGCCACATCGCCTGTCGCCTTTGCTTGCCACGTAGCCTATCTTCTGGTCTGCCACGTCGCCTGTTGTCTGGTCTCTGGTCTGCGTCGGCCTTGCTCTCTCCTCGCCACGTGTCGATGTCCGGTTGGCTTCTCCTATGGTTTGCTCCTCCTCCTCGCGTGCTCTCTATGCGGGCCTTCTCCCGACCTCACCTCGGTTCATGATTCATGGGCCCTCTCGACCTCACCTCGGTTCACGTGCTGCGGGCCCTCTCGACCTCACCTCGGTTCGTGTGCTATTGGTCTCCTCCGACCTCGATCCACGGGCCCTCTTCGACCTCGCTCTGATACCAGATGTGGCACGGTAGTTAGGTGGAGCAATAGAAAAATGTAAAGTATTATTAATTCACCAAAATGCAGTGTTTACAATGCTTAAATAATAGGAGAATTAACTGCCTTAGAAAACTTAGGGAATAGATAGGGAAGAAGAAAAATAGGGAGGAAAGGAGGAAAGGAAATAGGAGTCGAACTCCCTGCCATCCATGCCGTCCAATCTGCCCAGTCAACTACCGTCCAAGCCATCCAATCTGCCCAGTCAACTGTCGTCCAAGGAGGTAAAAGGGTAAGGTCCAAAGCTTACCGTTGTCAAACAAAATTTTTACCTTTTACCGCTTTAACTTCCAACAAAATGAAGCCAACATGTGTGCAATCCTTTTATTATTATTATTGTTTGCTAAACAATATATAATAATAATAATAATAATAATAATAATAATAATAATAATAATAATAATAATAATAATAATATTAAGGCAAACGATACATTGATAGTTTAATATTATAATGGTTGCCCTTTAAAACCATTACAAGCTTTAACAACATTAAAAAAATTATTTTTCAAACAATTTAATAAGCAATGTCCAAGTTGATATGAAATTGGTAGCTTAGTAATATAATCGTTTATCATTATAATTAAACCTTTATTTTCATAAGGTAAATATTAAAATTTACCTTCTACTAGACCATTAAAAAGGGTAATATCCGAGCTATCATCAAACTGTTAGATCAATATCATCATTATTATTCTCTATATCAAAACAACATTAATCAATTCCTTTGCTAAATAATTTAAAAGCATCATCATGGAAGTTATTAAATTGTTATTTTGCTTTTATAATGGTTAGGTAATTTAGTTAAAAATTGTTATTAGCAATGCTATTATTCAACCCCATTGTTGATCGATTTAAAAGAAACATCGATGCTATAATGAAATTCATAGTTTGATATTGTCTACCTATAATAATAATTAGACCTACGAAATCACATAAAATTAGTAGCATCATAATCAAAAAACAAAACCAAATACTACTATTTAACCTTGAATTTTCATAGCATCAACAAAGTTTAAACACTAAAACAACATGTCTAGTTTTACTGTCTCCTCATCAAGGGTCCTGTTAGGTCGGGTTGTGACATACTACCCCATTGGACTAAACACAATCCCATGTGTTGGGTGTTGTGGAGCCTCATTTAGTTATTAAATAAATTCTAGCCTTGGAGCAGTTGGTCGTTGCATAAACCGTGGACATTGTGGGCAACGTGTTGAGACCTAGAGGAATGGACGATAGATAAAGTGTACAAGCTGGCAGTCGATGAGTTTGTTGGCATTACAAAACAGGTTGGAGAGACAACACCAATGGATATGAGGCAGGTGCTTTATAAAACAAAATCTATTTGTAGAGGGAGTAAATGCCAAGATTCGGCATAACAAACATTTGTCTCTATATGCACTAAAAATGTATAAATTGATGGTATTATGAATAGTTTATGAGTTCTATGATAGCACAAGAGTGCATTGGGAGAATACTTGAGTGTGCATTGATAAATTCCTAAATTATATGGTAAGAGCATTGTAGTGGGCCTATAATGGTCACATTGGGGTCATTATGTAATTGCTATTAGGTTTCTCTATTAGAGAGAAAATATGTAGATGTCTGAAGATACATGTGATGTTTCTTCATTGAAGAGGATAAATAACTATGTAATATAATATTAGCATGGTGAGGAGATTACATGATGATGGGTGAGCTTGGTGTAAAGATCATGAATAATTGCTTTGTTGCAATGTTTTAATCACCATGAGAGTGATTATGTTGTGGGTGAGAAGAAAATTATGATGGAGAGATGTTGGTGTATTTGAGAGAGGATGTTGCAGTAGATGTGCTTCTTGGTTCTTACTTCATGTATGTTGTATTATTATAATACAAATATATAGGTGTTGGTGATTCTTTAGGGATGTAGCCCAATAGTATTGGGTGAACCTCGTCATATGGTGGTGTTCTTCTTGTCTTGCATGATTTGATTTGTTTTTGTTGTTATTGCTTCTGATGATCAAGATTGTTAAGGTTTATTGGATAATAAAGGAACCCAACAAGTGGTATCAGAGCTTAATGTTGGGTACTTGGCAAGTCTTGTGAATTGCAGTTTGAGTGGGAGCTGGAAGCTACAACATATATGGGTTGTGAGTATTTGCAACCAAGCTTGAGCTTATATTATGGACTTGAAAATTAGATAAGTGGTAAGAGAGAATGGCCACCTCTCTTTCTCTATCCCTTCCTTGATTTTATATATGCATATTGGAATTGAAAAAGGAGTTTTCAATGTATTGTTCCTGATTGTGAAAGAGCAGAGATTGACGAAGCAGTGGGAGCAATAAAGAATGTTAGATATTGTTAGGTTGTTCGTTGATCACAGGAGAAGATGTGAGGTTGACATCAATCCAAAAATGTGATGGTTCAGAACATGATGATGAGACAATTTGGAGGAGGTCAAATTCTCAGGTGTGTTGGTGCAGCAGTGGAAGTATAGTGGGCTATTGTGAATCGATCTCCAAGTGGGATATTGTTTTGTTGCTTGTTGATCATAGGAGAAAGTGTGAGGTTGACGTTAATCTGGTGTGGTGGTTCAGAGCATGGTTATAACAATTTGGAGGAGGTGAATTTCCTTGGTTTAGCTTGAAGATGATCTTCAGTGGATGCAACAGTGGTAGAACTGTTGTGAATCAATCTCCAAGTGGGAGATTGTTGGGTGTTGTGGAGCCTGATTTAGCTATTCAATAAATGACATCCTTGGCATAGTTGGTCATTGCACAAACCATGGAAATTGTGGGAAACGTGTTGAGACCTAGAGGAATGGATGATAGATAAAGTGTACAAGCTTACAGCCGATGAGTTTGTTGGCATTACAAAATAGGCTGGAGAGACAACACCAATGGAGATGAGGCAGGTTCATTGTTTGGTCTGTTATAAAACAGAATATATTTGTAGAGGGAGTAAATGCCAAGATCCGACATAACAAATATTTATCTCTATATGCACTAAAAATGTATAAAGTGATGATATTATGAATAGTTTATGAGTGCTATGGTATCACGAGAGTGCATTGGGAGAATTCCAGATTTTGCATTGATAATTGCCTAGATAATATGATAAGAGCATTGTAGTGGGCCTGTAATGGTCACATTGGGGTCATTATGTAATTGCTATTGGGTTTCTCTATTAGAGAGAAAATATGTAGATGTCTACAGATACATGTGATGTTTCTTCATTGAAGAGGAGACATGACTATGTACTATAGTATTAGCATGGTGAGGATATTACATGATGATGGGTGAGCTTGGTGTAAAGCTCATGAATAATTGCTTTATTGCAATGTTGTAATCACCGTGAGAGTGATTATGTTGTGGGTGAGAAGAAACTCATGATGGAGAGAAGTTGGTGTATTAGAGAGAGGGTGTTGTAGCAGATGTGTTACTTGGTTCTTCCTTCATGTATGTTGTATTATGATAATACAAAGATACAGGTGCTGGTGATTCTTCGAGGATGTAGCCCAATATTATTGGGTGAACCTTGTCATATGATGGTGTTATTCTTGTATTGCTTGATTTGATTTGTTTCTGTTGTTATTGATTCTGATGATCAATATTGTTAAGGTTTAATAGATAATAAAGGAACCCAACACCGTGTGTTTCCTTGTAGTAATAATAATATTATTACATCTTCAAATTAATAAAGAAAAATTTCCTTCCATATTATTCATCAACCAACATATTACCATCCACTGATAATATCAATGACCACTCACTCCATGTAAGATGCCATACATAAGTATTATCATCCACTAATAATAGTTACACTTACTCAATGTAAAGTGTCATTCCAAACATTATCATCCACTGATAATTGTTACAATTACTCCATGTAAGGTGTTGTTATGAAGTGTCATCATCATCTGTTGATGATATAAATGGCCACACTTACACCACATAAGGATGCCATTCCAAAGTATCATCATCCACTGATGATATCGATGGCCAGACTTACTCCATGTAAGGTGCTATTTCAAAAGTAGCATCCATTGATGATATCAGTGGCCGCAATTACTCCATGTAAGGTTCCATTCTAAACATTGTGCAACATAATCAACAATATCCTTCTTCATACCTAACTAGAAGAAGGTATTTTTCCATGTTTTAAATCTTAGGATCTGCTCTTAAGATAGTTTTAGGTACCTTCAAATTTTTACTAATGTTCTAATCAGGTACATGTTTTATCAATTTAGATAGGATCCCATAGTCCTCTCAAGAATAGATTTCCCATCTATTCTTTCCACTAATAATTGCTTAAACCTATGAATAGAATTCCATTTCTATTCTTTCTAATTAAGCATGATAAAAAATTTAACCAAGAATATAATTTCATCTCTATTATTTCTCATTAAATGATCAAAACCTAACTAAGAATATAATTTTATCTCTATTCTTTTCCATTAAATTTGACCAAAATTTATATTTTTTTGAGAGGATCCCATACTCCTCTCAAGAATATAGCTCATGAACATTAAAATATCTTCTCAAATTATAAACCTCAAGAACAAATTCTACCTAAAAACTAGGAGAATTATATAACAATAGAGCAGTCTATCTTGGTCGTTGATTAAGGCTTGGTCAAAACCATTCCACTAAAGTTTCTTTGCTTGAGTCTTCTTGGCACTATTTTTGAATTAATTTCATCATTCTAAAATTGTATCAAGCATATGAAGGGTAATCCTACTATTTGGGTTACAAATGAGTAATTCCTCAGGAAGAGATTCATTTCCAATTCATACAACCATGTCTTAACTAAAATCACCAATTTGGATACACTCGATATTATTCAGGTCCTTCGCTAGCTCTACTTCTATACAATATTTTATCTTCAAAATATTTTGCAGTAAAATCCTCCTCCTATCTACACTCAAAATTTTTACTCTAGGGAACTTGATCAATAATGATTTTTAATAATTGCTCATTTTGGTTCATCTATTCCCTCTATTACCCAATTTGTTCTTATAGTGATTATACTAAAATAATGAGTATTTCTATCTCTCTATTAAAATTATCCAAAATTTTCTTTAGGGTCTAGCTTCATTTTGATCCTACTTAGCTAGCCCTAGATTTTGAGAAGGTTTCATTCTTCTCTTTCTTATCTTGGGTGCTAATTCTCCTGGCCACATGAAGGAGTTGGATGGGAATGTAAAAACCCAAATCTATTTATCCCAGGAGAGAGTAAAAAATCATTTATTATATATAGTTAAGGTTCACAAAATATGTCCTAGATAATATCATACAGGTTCCACCATATTTCGAGTTCTAGATGCTGTAGACATACCTTGAGTGGATAGGAGTGATCTCTCTCCAATAGTTTACTGGGTTTAACCTTGTACACTTTCCATAAAGCCTAAAGGATGCTTTAACATGGTCTCCCCATTTTCTAACACTCTCCTTGGATGCAAGATAACTTTATCACAGTGTAAGGATTAAACCTATCTCAATCAATCAAGAAAATTAACACTAATTCCTTTACTAAGCTTAGTTCTTCAAGCTAGTACTTAGGCATTAAAACCTCTTAGTTAACACATTACATCATGAGAAAAATATGGTGCTCAGTCATTCCATATCTATGATGGTTTTAGTGAGGTGACTATCATTCCCCGTGACATCCCTCACATGGAAACCCAATAATCCTTCGAGGTTCCATCACCAATATAATTTGATAATGGGATCCAAACCTCCATGGTTGGAAAAGAGGATTCAAGCTACACCACTTGAATATTTTCCAAAAAAGTCCTTATATTTGGGTCCACTTTGAAAGTCCATTATTGAGGTGCCCATTGCAAATCCCTTAGATGTTGCTACTCCACAACATATTTAGTTCTAGGCCCATTCTTAGGTTTTACTGGTTTTGGATAGCTAGGATGAGTTCCCTAAAAGGTACAAAATATACCCATTTGATTATTGAAACCCAATATTATTTTTGCACTCCCTCCATTATTTTTTTTATCATATTGATAAGTTATAATCACTTCCAATTGTACTTCCAATGGTTAGTTATATTTTACAAATACTAACTTAGATCATTGGTGGTCACTATCACACTTGTATGCCACAAAGTGTCATCTTGGTTACGACCATTATCACCTTCCTAGCAATACTCAGGGTCACACTTACCTTACGTAAGGTTCCATTATCCTTAACCTCAAAGGAGTTGAGTATCCTTATATCATTACAAACTAGTGTATTTCATTATCATTCATTCGTTAATAGCTATGGTTATTCTTACTCCATACAAAATACTATTCCTAGGTAAGCTTACACATTATCACTCTCTTGATAATTATGGTCACACTTACTTCATGCAAGGTGTCAAGTTAAAGTAAAAATATCCTCAATTATTAAGAAAAATTTAGCTTATTTATGGAAGCTTCTAGTCCATTGTACCTAGAGCTATGATACCAACTATAACATACCCAAAAATTCAACCCACTCAAGAGATTTTTTTTTGCATTTATTAAGGATCCACATATACCCACCTTGCATAAGTTATTCTATGTAGGTAGCTATTGATGCTAAGCCCTATTATTAAGTTGTTCATCTCATATTTATAATGAGACAACTTATCCCATTTAATTTCATCAAAATGGGTATGCCCATCTCTACACCCTACATAAGCTTGTCTACGTAGGTGTACTAAGCGTAATGCAAATAAGCTAACTATATCATCTCCATGATGATATAGCTTATCCTTTTTACTCTAAAAAGAGGGTATGCTAATTCCTACACCATAAATAAGTCCATATATGTAGGTGCACTAAGTGTATTGCTATTAGGCTATCTCAAAATCCTTTAGTCTACTCTCTCACTCTCTCTATGCTTCTAATCCATAAGCTTAAACATTATTAAATATCATTTTCCATCCATCCAAGATTCATAAAATGCAATATTAAAATATAAATAATTGATACACACATGACACATCATATATCCTAGGAAACCCTTGCGAGAAAAACCCAACCTTAAAATATATCCTTTTTCATTTCTTCTAGAAAAATATCCATTATAATAATTTAAGAAATCTTATAATTCCCTTTTTAATATCCATAGTAAAATTGTGAGTACATAATAATCCCATAATTCTTATGACCCAAAAACATGAATAGTTCTTTTAAATCATATTACAATTCAATGAGGGAACCCCATATTTTTTTTGGATGAATTCCTTATTCATTCTTACTTTTTTCGAAGCATCGATACAAATACATAAAAATCCCATAATTCCTATGTTTCCACAATGTGAATTGATCCTTTAATTCACATATCGTAGCCAATAAGGGAACCCCATAATCCCCTCAAATTAACTCCATGTTCATCCTCCAAAAGATATCTCCTCCCTAAGCTTAAAGGAACTTCTTCTTTCTAAATGTCTAATGTAACCGCACATCAACTATAGCATTGCACATATCAAATCATTAGAGAGGACCCCATAATCCTCTCAAATGAATTCCTATGCAAGCTTACCAATAAGGAGAGGAACCTTCTCCTACTTACTCAAAGTACCTCTTAATCACTATTACATCTTTGCATTGATTATGCTATCGAACAATACATAGCCATAATGAAATATATATTATCTGCTAACATATTTCAACTCATTTAATCAAATGAAATACATTCTCTAATAATGTATATCTAACAAATTTTATCCAAGTGAAATATATTATCTTCTAATATATTTCACATCCAAATTATCCAATAAAATACACTATCCACTAATATATTACTCATTCAAATTATCCAAATGAAATATACTATCCAAGGGAAATCCTCCATATTCTTTTTCAATACTGATCCCATTATATAGGATAGAATTTCTTAGATTCTTTGGTTTCATATTGAAGCTCTCCATTTAACTTATTTGGGAATTCCTCTTTCTGTGGGCCCTCTACCTCAAGGTATCTAGAATAATATTTTGGATAGATTCAGGGCTAAAGTCTCTCATTGGAATGTTAAGTGGATTTCTTTTTTTGGAAGAGTGTTGCTTCTTAAGTCGATGGTTCAAGCTTCATATATTTATTGGTGCATAATTCATGTCGCTCATTCTATTTTTATTCATGAGCTTGAATCTATGTCAAAAATATTTTTATGGCCTAGAAATTTGGAGTATTCAAAATGGAGTCTTGTTAAGTGGAAAATTATTTGTAGATAAAAACATGATGGTTGTTTCTGTCTTTGTTTGACTCCTCTGGTAGCCAAGCGTTATTCGAGATGATGCATTTCTCAAGACAATGCTTGGGCTAAAATTATTTCCTTTAAGTATCTTAATGGGGTTGAAAACTATGAGATACCTAGATACAGTTTGTCTAGTAAATATTCTTTGATATGGAACACCCTTAAGAAGGAGGCATCTCTTCTTAAGCAAGGTTTGTTCTAGATTTGTCTCAAAGGCTTGAAGGCTCTTTTCTGGCATGATTATTGGGATGGTTTCCCTACAATTTTATCTATGTTTCCTCATATTTAGGAGTTATGTAATTATTTCTTGGTTGTTGGTTGGTACAGGATGATGGATTATAAAGTTACCAAAAGAGTTGGGCAGGTGGAGGTAGTTTAGTGGAAATGTCCTAGAGATTGGCCAGTAGGTGGTTCTGTTCAGGATAGAGAGTTCACTCATATTTTGGCTACTAGGGAGTGCTCTTATTTATAGGATGATGACATCTTAGCTTAGGTTCTCGATCCTAGAGGGGTTTTATTGGTGGCTTCTGGTTACCATGTTTTAGATAGGCATCATTTAGATGATGAGTAGGTTCCTTTGTGGAAACAGGTTTGGAATAAGGATTCATGGTCCAAATGCAATTTTTATTTGTGGTTAGCTACTCAGAACATATGTCCTACCTAGAATAATATTCAAAAGAGAGGGTTTTAGGGCCCTTCATTTTGTTTCCTTTATGATAATAGTGACGAATCTGTAGGGAATTTGCTCTTACAATGTTTGTTTGCATATGAAATTTAGCATCTTTGGTGGAGGATGTGGAAATAGTCTTGTTCTCATACCTCTTCTCTTATTTAGTTCTAGAGGATTTTAGGAATACATCCTACTAAAGCTTCCTTTCTTCAAGTTGCATGGAGTATTGGGCCCTCACGTATTATATGGCAAATTTGGCATGAAAAAAATTGAAGAATTTTTCAAGGTAGGAAGTTAACTATTTATCAAACTTGGTAGAGGATTATTGGTATGCTCCAAGAAAGTATTTCTTCTAAATGTCATATCAATATTCCTTTGTAGCTATCTAAGATTTTGATGATGTAGGACCTAGGTTTAGTGGAGAATGACCCTCATCCTTATTTATCGGTTGGGAGGAGAGGTCTCAATAAAAAAGTACAGAGAGATGGCAGATGGCATCCTACACCTCAGGGGGTATTTAAGATTAATATTGATGGCTCTTCCAAAGGGAATCCTAGGCATGCAGGTATTGGTTGTGTTGGGAGAATAGTAGTGGTGCAACTCTTTTTATTTTTTCCAATTATAAGCGAAAGCAGAATAATAATTATATGGAGGCCCTTGCTATTTGTTTTGCTTTAGAAAAATGTTATGCTCTGGGATAATTTGTGAGTTAGACTCTTATATTATTATTAATTTATTGAAGAATCATAATATTTCTAATGTTCATTGGTAGCTAGTGTTAGTGGCTTGATAGATCTTTCAAATTTATCAAAATCTAGAGTTTATTTTCTTTGCTCATATTCCCAAGGAATGGAATGGTGTGGCTGATTGCTTGGAAAAATGGGCTTATGAGTTTTAGGAAGACTAGAATGTTAGGGAATGGGATCAACTTCCATTGGATTTTTCTTGTCATATTGCTATTTTTCTTACTAAATATATGCCTGATTGAGGTTGTTGTTTGTTGGGTATATTTTGGACATGCCTGATTGAGGTTGTTGTTTTTTGGGTATCTTTTGGACATGCCTGATTGAGGTTGTTGTTTGTTGGGTGTATTTTGATTGGGTGCTCTTTGGTATTGGGGGTCTCTTTCTTCTAGCCCTTGTAAGGGTTATTGTTATGGGATTCTCTATTTCTTGTAAGGTCTATTGATTCAATAAATTTTTATCAAATGTATATATATATATTCTATCCACTAATATATTTCACATTTAAATTATCTATATAAAATATACCATTCATTAATATATTTCTCATTCAAATTATCCAAATGAAATATAGTATCCACTAATATATTTCTCATTCAAATTAGCAATATAAGATATATCATTCACTAATATATTTCTCATTCAAATTATCCAAATGAAATATACTATCCACTAATATATTTCTCATTCAAATTATCCAAATGAAATATATTATCCACTGATATATTTCTCATTCAAATTATCTAGATGAAATATATCCACTAATATGTTTCTTATTCAAATTATACAAATGAAATATACTATCCACTAATGTATTTCTCGTTCAAATTATCCAAATGAAATATAGTATCCACTAATATATTTCTCATTCAAATTATCTATATGAAATCTACTATCCACTAATATATTTCTCGTTCAAATTATCTAGATGAAATAAATTATCCACTAATATATTTCTCATTCAAATTATCGAGATGCGATATATTATCCACTAATATATTTATCATTCAAATTATCCAAATGAAATATACTCTCCACTAATATATTTCTCATTCAAATTATCTAGATGAAATATACTATCCACAATATATTTCTTGTTCAAATTATCCATATGAAATATATTATCCACTAATATATTTCTTATTCAAATTATCCAAATGAAATATACTATCCACTAATATATTTCTCATTCAATTATCCATAAAAAATATACCATTCACTAATATATTTCTCATTCAATTATCCATAAAAAATATACCATTCACTAATATATTTCTCATCCAAATTATCCAATGAAATATCTATACACTAATATATTTCTCATTAAAATTATTCCAAATGACATATACTATCCACTAATATATTTATCATTTAAATTATCCAAATGAAATATAAAGATCAATTGTTTACCTTAAAATTTCAAAAGGTGAGTTTGGTCAAAAACCTTGAGTCAAGGTTCAAACACAACAATCAAATTAATCACATCCTTGGAAACCGATTGATTGATGATCTCCACCATCATGCCATTGGATGATCCCATTGATTGATGGCTACCCTAGCCATAGGTGGTACCATTTTGGAGCCATTAATACCGTCAACTGGAACTACTAAGGTGATCCCGTATGGAGCTACCTTGGGTAGCCAAGTACCTAATTCTCTTGGCTAGTAAGCCACATGGGCACTTGAGTATTTAAAACATACTCCACCCACCCCACGTCCGACATGGAACTAAAGTTACACATAAGATTACATTATCTACTCACAAAAAATCCCAAGTGGATTCTAAAACATTGGAATTAATGTCAAGTGTTAGTCAAGGAAGCGATCAACAAATTAAAACCAGGTTAGAATCAATTCAAACAATCAAATAGATGGTAATAATAGAGGGTACATATTTCGAGAGAGGGAAGCACCATGCATTAGTGTTGGGTGGCTCTACGAAGTGTGTCCCATGACCACCATCTATGGTTGAATAGATAGGGGGCTTAACACCTATTAAGGCACATCCAGACTGCCCACATATCCCATATGGGATATTTTAGTGGAAATTACTAAGTAGCCTTCCCATTTCTCATGCCCTCCCAAGCGTACCATCATCATGCGATGATGGTGCAATGGTGGCACAACAAAAAATAATTTAATTTAACTGTAAGATAAATAGTAGGGATAGTTCATTTGGGTAGCAACTATGCTATAGAAGTGTGGTTATGAAAGAGCCATTGCTCGAGTCTAAAGTGAAGAAAAATAAAAAAATAAAGGTGCTAGATCAAATCATTAACACGTAGGAAGGTAAATCAAGTCGCTTAACAGGTGACTAAAAAATATGTTGGTCCTCACAGACATGATCTACAACATCAACCACATCAATATACTTCCTCGATGTAGCAGAAAGGAGGATAATGGTTTCTAAAGGTGAACAAGACAATGTCGAGCTTTAGGCATTAACATCATTTTAAGGTCTAAACATCAAACTTGACTTTACATTAAGATGATCAAATAAGCATAGGGGGTTCAATTTAGCAAAAGTAAAATAGCTAGAGGATGAGGCACTTCAAGTTCAAGGTTAAACACAAACCACCAATAGGAACTAATGGCCACAATAGGGAAAATATACCTCCATGGTGTAAAATAAAACATATTTATTTTTACCTATAACATTAATGCAAGGCTAAGAAGATAAAAGTCTCGACCTATTAATCCTTGCAAGGTTTATTTTCCTCCTAAAATACCTCCTTAACCTCCATGGTTCTCCTCGTTCTCTCCTACACATGAATCCATATTCCTCGAAAAAACATGCCCCCCCTTTCTTCTGGGCTCCCTTCCCCTTATTTTCTTCCATATACAAAATTTTAACACCCCCAAGGACCAACTGATGTTCCTCCATTTGTAAAGGGGTGTACTAGCCTTTAAGGCTAGCCTCCTTGCTCAATTTTACTAAAAATAGACCATTAACTCACCCCTCTAAAATGGCCATATTTTTTATGATTTCAAATTTTTTTGCCTCATAAAGAAATTCAATGGAGTTTTAAATGATTATGACAAGTATTCAACCACTCAAGCTTCTAACCATATTAAATGAATCCAACATATGTACAAGATCTTTTTTATTATTATTGTTTGCTAAACAATATATATATATATATAAAGTAATATTAAGGCAAACTATGATAGTTTAATATTTTAATGGCTGCACTTTAAAACCATTACAAGCTTTAAACAATATTAAGTACTTTTTTTTCAAACAATTTAATAATAAATACCCAAGGTGATATGAAATTGTTAGCATAATGTAGAACATACCCTAAATCTCTTCAGAGTATACATATCCCCTACAAGGTCTTCATGAAGTATACATAATTTAGAACATACCCTAAATCTCTTTACATTATGGAAATTCTAAACCATTTCATAATGTGAGAGACTATTTATATTGTACACATATACCTCTTTATATAAGATTCCACCACCCATAGTTATTATGATTTTATTTTATACAACTCTTACCCACATGTTTAAAAACACTCTATCTATTTATTTAACAAATTTGTCAAGCTCATAACAACCACTAAGCAAGATAAGGCTTCTACATTTTCTATTCAAGGTTTTAGGTTTAGAATTACCTACTGGTCAACAGGTCACTTCACCGCCAAAGGAATTCAGCATACTCATATACCCGATTTATACCATATGTGGACGTTATTTAAAGATATGCAAAATTATTACTTAGACAAAGGTATTGATTATATTTATGTTCATTTATGTCAGTAGTGCAGGTGATTATCAGGGTTAGCACATCGATACAATAGAGATTTCATGCTATTCGTTGGACCAAAATACTTACACCAATTTTCTAAAGGAGGCGGTGGGCAAAACATGGATGAAGGATCAGCTTCTACGGAGGTCTGAGGATAATCCAAGTGAGATACCAATGTTGGATGAAATATCAAAGATGAACTCAAGTTAAAAACATTGAAGCTTAGATTTAAACATTGGTACTTCATGACAATACTCGAATACACAGGGCGGACAACCATGGTTATCAATAATCATACCCAATGATGATTCAACATAGAATAAAGTCTATCAATTAGGGGAGTGGTATATACTTTACTACATGTATCACAAACCTACAAGAGCCACCTTTCGAATAGAGATAGGCATTATGATTGTTTATGTTAATGGTGAAGACACTATTCAGAGATGGCTCCACTACGAACCAGGAAGAATTGTATTTATGAAATATGGAAGTATATCAATACATGAAAAGAAACTTAGGAATTTAAATCAATGACTTGTTAATGTTCACAATCATATAAAATCTTACTCTGCAATAGTGGTTTACCGGTTTGAAGATAGGGAAATCTATAGTGAAGGGGAAACACTATTCTACAACAACAAACTAGATCTTGGATGCAAAGATGGTTACTTTCAATGGAAAGCATATAACTCCACATTCAACAAATGAAGCACAAGGGTTATACACAGAAACAAACACAAGTTGAGGTCGATTATAAAATGTTAACATGATGGTGTGCTTCTAGTACACAAAAATATTTCCACAAGCCACATGGGATAACGATGAGTACATTTTTAGAGTCATAGCTATGGGGGTCAATCCACTGTCATTAGATATGAGGGTAGCAGCTAAGTCGTATCGCCCTATAGCTAGATTGAATATGTAGGAATTTTTATTATAATTGTATCAAAGCTTAAATGATAAAACACCATCAAAGGATCAGAATGATTATATTCGAGGCATTCAAAATGGTCAAACTGTGATAGGCATAAAATTGTTATTTTGAGTCTTTACAAGATGTACACAATAAAACAAGGGTTCACTTTGATTGACCCAGCAGGGTGTATAAGTGGCACAAACATCCATTAAGCAATTAGATAAAATTCTAATACTCTCCCAATCATAAATAGTCAAGGCATACATGGTCTCCATCAAGTGATTAGAAACTACAAAATAACTATGCTATTTATTTTAAACACTAAACCCATTTCAATCATCATACAAAGTGTCAAATAGGGCAGAAGCAAGCATGAGTAGTGTAAGAGGATTTTCCCACACCTATATCTTTCGCAATCCACAAAACCAAACTCACTTCAAAAGCCCCTTTTCTGTTCCTCCATTCTAGCCTAACTCCTTTTTCCCAAACCTTTATAGCTATTTATAGCTGTTTTACCTACCGACAAGAGAGATGCTTGTAAATATTTTATTTGTTTTATTTTTCTCTCCCATGTGAAGGATTCCACTAACCTATGATTTTTTTTGTTTTAATGGAAAAGTAATACATAGAGATAAGCGAAAGGTAGATTATTTGTCTTGTGTCCCCCACTCCTAGGGCACTACTACTATTATAAGTATGGGTGATAAGGGTTGAGACTATTAAAGATAAGATATGAATCTTACCCACCATTTCCACCATCCTAAAGTAGCCATGTGGAGGAGAGGTTAATTATTTAAATCAATATGGTAGTCTTTTCATGTTTTGGTCCAATAAAAATTGAACAAGTTCATAAAAGAACAAACCACCTAATTTCCTTTCCAAAATGAAGGTAATTAAATTAATTAAGCATATTCAAAAAGTAAATCTCTACTCTAGAAATTGCCCAATTTAATATTTTTTACAAAATCATAATAGGCTTTATGACATTTTCAAATGCATACAAAATATTTCTAAAGTAATTTTGTAAAATGCAAACCCATTACATAATGTGTATTTTCCAAGATAATATTTAAAAATACTAATCTCTTGCAAAATTGCTTATGAAATTAAATGCATCACACCAATGACAAGCATAATAAAACTATGCATGCTCAATATTCCTCACTCCCATTTTTTCTTTAAGTGGGTGGGTATTTTAAGATGCTCTTAGTTATCACCGCCCATATTTGAAGGAGACTAGTAATGATGGGAACATGAGCACTTACCAATTGAGTTGTCATTATCATCATTTCCCTTCTCATATCTGGTGGTCAATCTCCACATATGAGAGTACCTGATCCTGAAATCAAGTAATGCAACACAACATCATTTTCTCTTAATAGAAACATACATATTGTAAACATATCAAATATTGAAACTAGTCCTCAATACATAAATATCATCCTAAAAGAGTTCTTCCAAGGTGGTCATGACATATCCACTTGGTAGATATTAAATTGTTAGCTTGCTTTTATAATGGTTAGTCAATTTAATTAAAAATCATTATAAGCAATGCTATTATTCAGCCCCATTGTTGATAGATTTAAAAGCAACATTGATGCTAAAATGGAATTGATAGTTTCATATTGTCTACCTGTAATCATGGTTAGACCTACGAAACCACATCAAATTAGTAGCATCATAATAAAAAACAAAACCCAATGCTACCATTTAATCTTGCATATTCATAGCATCAACAATGTTTAAACACTAAAACAATAAGTCTAATTTTATTGTCTTCTCATAAAGGGTCCTGTTAGGGTGGTGTGTTTCCCTACAGTAAGATAAATATTAATACATATTCAAATTAATAAATAAAAATATCCTTCCATATTATTATTTGGCCAACATATTATCATCACTGATAATGTCAATGAATCACTCACTCCACATAATATGTCATACATAAATATTATCATCCACTAATAATAGTCACACTTACTCAATGTAAATTGTCATTCCAAGCATTATCAACCACTGATAATCGTTACACTTCACGTAATGTGTTGTCCTAAAGTGTCATCATCATCCATTGATAATATTAATGGACACACCTACTCCACATAAGGATTCCATTCCAAATTATCATCATCCACTGATGATATTGATGGCCACACTTACTCCACATAAGGTGCTATTTCAAAAGTATCATCCATTTATGATATCAATGACCACAATTACTCCATGTAAGGTGCTATTCTAAACAGTGTGCAACATAATAAACAATATACTTCTTCATACATAACTAAAAGAAGGTATTTTGCCATGTTTTAAATCTTAGGATCCGTTCTTAAGACGATTTTAGGTACTTTCAAATGTTTACTAATCTTCTAATTAGGTACATGTTTTATTAATTTAGAGAGAGGATAGCATACTCCTATCAAGAATAGATTTCCCATATATTCTTTCCATTAATAATTTTCTTGAACCTAAGAATATAATTCCATTTCTATTCTTTCCCATTAAGCATGATCAAGAATTTAACTAAGAATAGAATTCCATCTCTATTCTTTCTCATTAAATGATCAAAACCTAACTAAGAATAGAATTTTGTCTCTATTATTTTCCATTAAGTTTGACCAAAATTTAGATTATTCTGAGAGGATCCCATACTCCTCTCAAGAATCTAGCTCATGAACATTAAAATCTCTTCTCAAATTATAAACCTCAAGAACGAATTCTACCTGAAACCCATAAGAATTTTATAACAATAGAGTAATCTATCTTGGTCATTGATTAAGGCTTGGTCCAAACCATTCCACTAGATTTTCCTTGATCGAGTCTTCTTGCCACTATTTTTGAATTCATTTCATAATTCTAAAACTGTAACAAGCATATGAAGGGTATTCCTACTATTTGGGTTACAAATGAATAACTCCTCAAGGAAGAGATTTGTTTCCAATTCATACAACCATGTCTTGGTTGAAATCACCAATTTGGATACACCTAATATTCTTCAAGTTCTTGGCTAGCTCTACTTCCATACTAGATTTTATCTTCAAAAATATTTTGCAGTAGGATCCTCCTTCTATCTACACTCATAATTTGTACTCTAGGGAACTTGACCAACAATTATTTTTAATAATTGCTCATTTTGGTTCATTTATTCCCTCTATTGCCCAATCTATTCTTACACTAATTATACTATAATATTGATGTTTCTATCTCTATATTAAAATTATCCAAAAAAAATTGGGGTCTAGCTTCATTTTGATCCTACTTAGCTAGCCCTAGATTTTGAGAAGATTTCATTTTTCTCTTTATTATCTTGGGTGTCAATTCTCCTTGTCACATGAAGGAGTTGGATGGGAATATAACAACCCAAATATGACCATCCTAGAAGAGAGTAAAAAAAGCTCACTTAGTTTACGTATTTAAGATTCACAAAATATGTACAAGATAGGATCATAAAGGTTCCACCATATTTCAAGCTCTAGATGTTGCAGACATCCCTTGAGTGGATAAGAGTGACCTCTCTCCCATAGTTTACGAGAGTTAACATTGTACACTATCCATACAAATTAAAGGATGCTTTTACGTGGTCTTCCCATTTCCTAACACTCTACTTGGATGCAAGATAACTTGACCATAGTGTAAGGATTAATCCTATTTTAGTAAATCGAGAAATGGGACACAAATTCCTTTACTAAGCTAGGTTCTTCAATCTAGTTCTTAGGCATTAAAACCTCTTAGTTTACACATTACACCATGACCAAAATATGGTGCTCAGTCAATTCATCTATGTGATTGTTTGATTGAGGTGACTATCGTTCCCTGTGACATCCCTCACATTAATACCCAATAATCCTTCGAGGTTCCATCACCAATCTAATTTTATAGTGGGATCAAAACCTCCACTATTGGAAAAGAGGATTCATGATACAACACTTTAATTTTTTCCAAAGAAGTTGTTATATTTGGGTCTACTTTGAAAGTCCATAATCAAGGGGCCTATTGCAAACTCCTTAGATGTTGCTACTCCACAACATATCTAAGTTTACGTCCACCCTTGGTTTCTACTAGTTTTGGATAGCTAGGGTGAGTTTACCAAAAGGTGCAAAACCTACCCATTTGATTCTTAAAATCTAATATTATTTTTACGTTCTCTCCATTATTACCTTTATAATATCAATAAGCTACAATAAATTCTAGTTGTACTTACAATGGTTAGCTATATTTTACAAGAACTAACTAAGATCATGGGTGGTCCCTATCATACTTGTATACCACAAGGTGTCATCTCGGTTACGACCATTATCACCTTCCTAACAATAATTAGGGTCACACTTGCCTTATCGTAAGGTACCATTATCCTTAAACTCAAAGGAGTTGAGTGTCCTTGTATCCTTACAAACTAGCGTATTTCAATATCATTCATTCATTAATAGATATGATTATTCTTGTTCCATACAAGATAATATTCCTAGGTAAGCTTACTCATTATCACTCTCTTGATAATGATGGTCACACTTGTTTTGTGTAAGGTATCATGTTAAGGTAAATATTTCCTTCCTAAGATCAATTCTTAAGAAAACTTTAGCTTATTCATGGAAGCTTCTAGTCCGTTTTACCTAGAGCTATGATAACAACTATAACATACCCAAAAATCCAACCCACTCAGGGAGATTTTTTTTGCATTCTTTAAGGATCCATATATCACCACCTTGCATAAGTTTTTCTATGTAGGTAACTATTGATGCCAAAACCTATGATTAAGTTGTACGTCTCATATTCATGATGAGCCAACTTATCCCCTTTAATTTCATCAAAAGGGGTATGCTCATATCGACATCCTACATAAGCTTATCTACGTAGGTGTACTATGCGTAATGAAAATAAGCTATATATATCATATCCACGATGAGATAAATTATCCATTTTAGTCTCACAAGAGGGTATTCTCATTTCCACACATTAAATAAGTCCTTCTATGGAGGTGCATTAAGTATATTGCTATTAGGATATCTCAAAATTCTTTAGTCTACTCTCTCACTCTCTCTATGCTTCTAATCCATAAGCTTAAACATTAAATACAATATTAAAATATAAATAATTGATACATACATGACACATCATATATCCTAGGAAAGCCTTACAGGAAAAACCCAACTTTAAGATATATCCTTTTTTCATTTCTTGCTGAAAAGTCTCCATTATAATAATTCAAGGAATATCATAATCCATTTTTTAATCTCCATAGTAAAATTGTGAGCGCATAAGAACCCCATAATTCTTATGATTAAAAAACATGATTAGTTATTTTAAATCATATTACAATTCAATGAGGGAACCCCATAATTCCTTTGGATGAATTTCCCATTCATTCTTTTTTTTGAAGGATTGATACAAATACATAAAAAATCCATAATTTCTATGTTTCCACAATGTTAATTTATCCTTTAATTCACATATCATAGCCAACAAAGGAACCCCATAATCCCCTCGAAATCCATGCTCTTCCTCCAAAAGATATCTCCTCTATAATCTTAGAGGCACATATTTTTTGTGAAGGTCTAATGTAACCGCACATCAACTATAGCATTGCACACATCAACTCATTAGAGAGGACCCCATAATCCTCTCAAATGAATTCCTATGCAAGCTTACCAAGAAGGAGAGGAACCTTATCCTACTTACTCAAAGTACCTCTTAATAACTATTACATCTTTGCATTGATTATACTATCGAACAATACATAACCATAATGAAATATATTATCTGCTAACATATTTCAATTTATTTAATAAAATGAAATACATTATCTACTAATGTATATCTAACTCATTTTCTCCAAGCGAAATATATTATTTGCTAATATACTTCACATCCAAATTATCCAATAAAATATACTATCCACTAATATATTACTCATTCAAATTATGCAAATGAAATATACAATCCAATAATATATTTTACATTTCAATTATCCTTATAAAATATACCATTTATTAACATATTTTTCATTCAAATTATCCAAATGAAATATAGTATCCGCTAATATATTTGTCATTCAAATTATCCAGGTAAAATATATTATTTACTAATATATTTGTCATTCAAATTATCCAAATGAAATATACTATCCACTAATATATTTGTCATTCAAATTATCTAGATGAAATATATCTACTAATATATTTCTCTTTCAAATTATCGAGATTGAAATTATCCAGATGAAATATACTATCCACTAACATATTTCTCGTTCAAATTATCTAGATGAAATATACTATCCACTAGAATATTTCTCGTTCAAATTATCCAAATGAAATATAATATCCAGTAGCATATTTCTCGTTCAAATTATCTAGATGAAATATACTATCCACTAGCATATTTCTCGTTCAAATTATCCAGATGAAATATACTATCCACTAGCATATTTCTCGTTCAAATTATCTAGATGAAATATAATATCCACTAGCATATTTCTCGTTCAAATTATCCAGATGAAATAATATCCACTAGCATATTTCTTGTTCAAATTATCCATATGAAATATACTATCCACTAGCATATTTCTCGTTCAAATTATCTAGATGAAATATACTATCCACTAGCATATTTCTCATTCAAATTATCCTGATGAAATATACTATCCACTAGCATATTTCTTGTCCAAATTATCTAGATGAAATATACTATCCACTAGCATATTTCTCATCCAAATTATCCAGATGAAATATACTATCCACTAGCATATTTCTCGTTCAAATTATCCAGATGAAATATACTATCCACTAGCATATTTCTCGTTCAAATTATCCAGATGAAATATACTATCCACTAGCATATTTCTCGTTCAAATTATCCAGATGGAATATACTATCAACTAGCATATTTCCAGTTCAAATTATCCAGATGAAATATACTATCCACTAGCATATATCTCGTTCAATTTTTACAGATTAAATATACTATCCACTAACATACTTATCATTCAAATTATCCAGATGAAATATATTATCCACTAATATATTTCTCATTCAAATTATCCAAATGAAATATACTATCCACTAATATATTTCTCATTCAATTATCCATATAAAATATACCATTCAATAATATATTTATCATTCAAATTATCCAAATGAAATATACTATCGGCTAATATATTTTTCATTAACGTTATTCCAAATGAAATATACTATCCACTAATATATTTTTAATTTAAATTATCCAAATGAAATATAAATGTCATTTTTTTAGAAAATAAAATATAAAGGTCAATTGTTTAGCATAAAATTTCAAAGTGAGAGTTTGGTAAACAATCTTGAGTCAAGGATCAAACATAACAATCAAACTAATCACATCCTTAGGAACCCATCGATTGATGATCTCCACCATCGCCATTGGGTGGTCCCACTAATTGATAGCTCCCCTAGCCATAGGTAGCAGCATGTGGGAGCCACTAACACCATCAACTAGCACTACCAAGGTGACCCTGCATGGAGCTACCTTGTGTAGCCAAGTGCCTAATGCTCTTGGCTACTAAGCCACATGGGCACTTGAGTATTTAAAACATACTCCACCCACCTCACATCCCACATAGGACTAAAGTTCCACATAAGATTAAATTATCCGCTCATAAAAAATTCCAAGTGACTTCTAAAATATTGGAATTGATATCATGTGTTAGTTAGGAAAACGATCAACAAATTAGAACCAGATTAGAGTTGAGTCAAACAATCAAATACATGGAAATAATAGAGGTTCCACATGTCGAGAGATGGAAGCATCACCCACCGATGTTGGGTGGCTCCGCGAAGCATATCCCATGACCACCACCTATGGTTGAATACATAGGGGGCCTAGTGCCTATTAAGGTAGACCTTGACCACATACATATCCTATATGGGATATTTTAGTGGGAATTCCTAAGCATACTTTCCATTGCTCATGCCCTCCCAAGTGTACCATCATCGTGCGACAATGGTGCAATGCTGGCAAAAAAAATTTAATCTAATGTAACCCTAAGGTAAACCTTAGGGATAGTTCATTTGGGTAGCGATTATGCTATAGGAGTCTGGTGATGGAAGATCCATCATTCGAGTCTCAAGTGAATATGGAGAACAAAATAAAGATTTCAAATCAAATCATTAACACAAAGGCAAATCATACCGCTTAACAAGTGACTAAAAAAATATGTTGACCCTCGCAAGCATGATCTACAACATCAACCACATCAACCTACTTCCTCGATATAGCATAGAGGAGGATAATGGTTTCTAAACATGAACAAGACAATGTCGAGCTTTAGGTATCAACATTATTTTAAGGTCTAAACATCAAACTCAACTTGACGTTAAGATGATCGGAGAAGCATAGGGAGGGTTCAATTTAGAAAAAAAAAAATAGCTACAGGATGAGATACTTAAATTTTAAGGTTAAACACCAACCACCAATAGGAACTAATGGCCACAAGAGGGAAAATAGACCTCCATGGTGCAAAAAAAACATATTTATTTTACCTAAAGTGTTCACGCAAGGCTAAGAAGATAAAAGTCCCGACCTATTAATCCTTGCGGGGTTAATTTTCCTCTTAAAAAACCTCCTTAACCTCCATGGTTCTACTTGTCCTCTCCTACACATGAATCCATCTTCCTCCCTGAAAAAAATACATCCTCCCCCCTTTATTTCGGACCCCCTTCCCCTTATTTTCTCCCATGTACAAACTTCCAACACCCGTAAGAACCAGTCGGTGTTCCTCCATTTGGCAAGGGGTGTACTAACCATTAAGGCTAGCCTCCTTGCTCAATTTAATAATCAAGAGACCATTAACTCACCCCTCAAAAATGGCCATATTTTTCATGAATTCAATATATATATTTAAACAATGATAGTTTAATATTATAATGGGATGCCCTTTAAAACTATTACAAGCTTTAAATAATATTAAATACATTTTTTTTTCAAAAATTTTAATAAGCAATGTCCAAGGTGATATAAAATTGTTAGCTTACTACTATAATGGTTTATGATTATAATTAAACCTTTATTTTCATAAGGTAAATATAAACAATTTAAAAATATGTGAAGGCCAATATTAAATTGTTAGATTGCTTTTATAATGATTAGTCAATTTAATTAAAAATCATTATAATAAATTCTATTATTCAGTACCATTGGTGAATTGTTAGATTGCTTTTACAATGGTTAGTCAATTTAATTAAAAATCATTATAAGAAATGCTATTATTTCGTATCATTGGTGATCGATTTAAAAACAACATTGATGCTATTGTGGAATTGATAATCTAATATTATCTTAATCCTATCTATCTACATGCAATCATGGTTAGGCCTATGAAACCACATAAAATTAATAACATTATAATAAAAAATCAAAACCAAATTCTACCATTTAACCTTTGCATATTCATAGCATCAACAATGTTTAAACACAAAAACAATAAATCCAATTTCATTTGTATTCTCATCAAGAATCCTATCAAGAAGGATCGTGACACTTGAAAATCCTCTGTGACATGGTCCCAAACAACTGAGAAACAACTAAGAATCCGACGGGCAGCCATTATGTTAAAAATGCAAAAGGGGTCCAACATTACTTATGGCCGTCATTTTAAGGGAATGTTTTTAACTGTAGACTAGGATAGAAACTATTTTATATACAAACTTCGATAATATGATCTTATTCGATAACGGATGCTTACCCCACTCCATGATCTGGTTTGAAATTTTTATTAACATTTTAGTATTTCTCATTAAATGATCAAAACCAAACTAAGAATAGAATTTTATCTCTATTATTTTCCACTAAATTTAACCAGAATTTAGATTGTTATGAGAGGATCCCATACTCCTATCAAGAATCTATCTCATGAACATTAAAATATCTTCTCAATTTATAAACCTCAAGAATGAATTCTACCTAAAAGCCATATGAATTGTATAACAATAGAGTAGTCTATCTTGGTCATTGATTAAGGCTTGGTCCAAACCATTCCATTAGAGTTTCCTTGATTGAGTCTTCTTGCCACTATTTTTAAAGTCATTTCATAATTGTAAAATTGTAACAAGCATATGAAGGGTATTCCTACTATTTGGGTTACAAATGAATAATTCCTCAAGGAAGATATTTGTTTCAAATTCATACAACCATGTCTTGGTTGAAATCACCAATTTGGATACACCTAATATTCTTCATGTTCTTGGCTAGCTCTAATTCTATAATAGCTTTTATCTTCAAAAATATTTTGCAGTAGGATTCTCCTCCTATCTACACTCAAAATTTGTACTCTAGGGAACTTGACCAATAATTATTTTCAATAATTGCTCATTTTGGTTCATTTATTCCCTCTATTGTCCAATCTATTCTTACATTGATTATACTACAATATTGAGGTTTCTATGTCTCTATTAAAATTATCCAAAAAAAAAAATGGTGTCTAGCTTCATTTTGATCCTACTTAGCTAGCCCTAGATTTTGAGAAGATTTCATTTTTCTCTTTATTATCTTGGGTGTCAATTCTCCTTGTCACATGAAGGATTTGGATGGGAATGTAACAACCCAAATCTAACAATCCTAGGAGAGAGTAAAACAAGCTCACTTAGTTTACATATTTAAGGTTCACAAAATATATACTAGATAGGATCATAGAGGTTCCACCATATTTCAAGTTCTAGATGTTGCAGACATCCCTTGAGTGGATAGGAGTGATCACTCTCCCATAGTTTATTGGGGTTAACATTGTACACTACCCATACAACTTAAAGGATGCTTTTACGTGGTCTTCCCATTTCCTAACACTCTACTTGGATGCAAGATACCTTGACCACAGTGTAAGGATTAATCCTATTTTAGTAAATCGAGAAAAGGTACACAAATTCCTTTACTAAGCTTAGTTCTTCAAGCTAGTACTTAGGTATTAAAACCTCTTAGTTTACACATTACACCATGAGAAAAATATGGTGCTCAGTAAATTCATCTATGTGATGGTTTGATTGAGGTGACTATCGTTCCCTGTGACATCCCTCACATTAATACCCAATAATCCTTTGAGGTTCCATCACCAATATAATTTGATAGTGGGATCAAAACCTCCACTACTGGAAAAGAGGATTCAGGATACAACACTTTAGTTTTTTCCAAAGAAGTTGTTATATGTGGGTCTACTTTGAAAGTCCATAATCAAGGGGCCTATTGCAAACTCCTTAGATGTTGCTACTCCACAACATCTCCAGGTCTATGTCCACCCTTGGTTTCTACTAGTTTTGGATAGCTAGGGTGAGTTTACCAAAAGGTACAAAACCTACCCATTTGATTCTTAAAATCTAATATTATTTTTGCATTCTCTCCATTATTACCTTTATAATATAGATAATTTACAATCATTTCTAGTTGCACTTACAATGGTTAGCTATATTTTACAAGAACTAACTAAGATCATGGGTGGTCGCTATTATACTTGTATCCCACAAGGTGTCATCTCGGTTACGACCATTATCACCTTCCTAGCAATAATCAAGGTCACACTTGCCTTACCGTAAGGTACCATTATCCTTAAAATCAAAGGAGTTGAGTGTCCTTGTATCCTTACAAACTAGCATATTTCAATATCATTCATTCGTTAATAGCTATGATTATTCTTGTTCTATACAAGATAATATTCCTAGGTAATATTACACATTATCACTCTCTTGATAATGATGGTCACACTTGCTTCATGCAAGGTATCATGTTAAAGTAAATATGTCCTTCCTAAGATAAATTCTTAAGAAACCTTTAGCTTATTCATGGAAGCTTCTAGTCCATTTTACCTAGAGCTATGATAACAACTATAACATACCCAAAAATCTAACCCACTCAGGGAGATTTTTTTTGCATTCATTAAGGATACATATATCTCCATCTTGCATAAGTTATTCTATGTAGGTAACTATTGATGCCAAGCCATATGATTAAGTTGTCCGTCTCATCTTCATGATGAGCCAACTTATCCCCTTTAATTTCATAAAAATGGGTACACTCATCTCTACATCCTACATAAGCTTATCTACATAGGTGTACTAAGCGTAATGAAAATAAGATATCTATATCATCTCCACGATGAGATAACTTATCTCTTTTAGTCTGACAAGAGGGTATGCTCATTTCCACACCGTAAATAAGTCCTTCTATGTAGGTGCATTAAGTATATTTCTATTAGGCTATCTCAAAATTCTTTAGTCTACTCTCTCACTCTCTATGCTTCTAATCCATAAGCTTAAACATTAAATACAACATTAAAATATAAATAATTGATACATACATGACACATCATATATCCTAGGAAAGGCTTGCAAGAAAAACCCAGCTTTAAGATATATCCTTTTTTCATTTCTTGCAAAAAAGTCTCCATTATAATAATTCAAGGAATATCATAATCCATTTTTTAATCTCCATAGTAAAATTGTGAACGCATAAGAACCCCATAATTATTATGATTCAAAAACATGAATAGTTATTTTAAATCATATTACAATTCAATGAGGGAACCCCATAATTCCTTTGGATGAATTCCCCATTCATTTTTTTTTTTTTTGAAGGATCGATACAAATCCATAAAAAATCCATAATTCCTATGTTCCCACAATGTTAATTTATCCTCTAATTCACATATCATAGCCAACAAGGGGACCCCATAATCCCCTCGAATGAAATCCATGTTCTTCCTCCAAAAGATATCTCCTCCCTAATCTTAGAGGAACATCTTTTTTCTGAAGGTCTAATGTAACCGCACATAAAATATAGCATTTCTCACATCAACTCATTAGAGAGGAGCCCCATAATCCTCTCAAATGAATTCCTATGAAAAATTACCAAGAAGGAGCAGAACCTTCTTCTACTTTCTCAAAGTACCTCTTAATAACTATTACATCTTTGCATTGATTATACTATCAAACAATACATAACCATAATGAAATATATATTATCCACTAACATATTTCAATTCATTTAATCAAATGAAATACATTATCTACTAATGTATATCTAACTCATTTTCTCCAAGTGAAATATATTATCTGCTAATATACTTCACATCCAAATTATCTAATAAAATATACTATCCACTAATATATTACTCATTCAAATTACGCAAATGAAATATACGATCCACTAATATATTTTACATTTCAATTATCCTTACAAAATATAACATTTATTAACATATTTATCATTCAAATTATCCAAATGAAATATAGTATCCACTAATATATTTGTCATTCAAATTATCCATATAAAATATATTATTTACTAATATATTTCTCATTCAAATTATCCAAATGAAATATACTATCCACTAATATTTTGTCATTCAAATTATCCAAATGAAATATACTATCCAGTAATATATTTCTCATTCAAATTATCTAGATGAAATATATCTACTAATATATTTCTCATTCAAATTATCGAGATTCAAATTATCCAAATGAAATATAGTATCCACTAATATATTTTTCGTTCAAATTATCCAGATGAAATATACTATCCACTAACATATTTCTCGTTCAAATTATCCAGATGAAATATACTATCCACTAACATATTTCTCCTTCAAATTGTCTAGATGAAATATACTATCCACTATAATATTTCTTGTTCAAATTATCCAGATGAAATATACTATCCACTAGCATATTTCTCGTTCAAATTATCCAGATGAAATATACTATCCACTAGCATATTTCTCGTTCAAATTATCCAGATGAAATATACTATCCACTAGCATATTTCTCGTTCAAATAATCCAGATGAAATATACTATCCACTAGCATATTTTGAGTTCAAATTATCCAAATGAAATATAATATCCAGTAGCATATTTCTCGTTCAAATTATCTAGATGAAATATACTATCCACTAGCATATTTCTTGTTCAAATTATCCAGATGAAATATACTATCTACTAGCATATTTCTCGTTCAAATTATCCAGATGAAATATACTATCTACTAGCATATTTCTCGTTCAAATTATCCAGATGAAATATACCAGAAAAAATATACTATCCACTAGCATATTTCTCGTTCAAATTATCCAGATGAAATATACTATCCACTAGCATATTTCTCGTTCAAATTATCCAGATGAAATATACTATCCACTAGCATATTTCTCGTTCAAATTATCCAGATGAAATATACTATCCACTAGCATATTTCTCGTTCAAATTATCCAGATGAAATATACTATCCACTAGCATATTTCTCGTTCAAATTATCCAGATGAAATAATACTACCCACTAGCATATTTCTCGTTCAAATTATCTAGATGGAATATACTATCCACTAGCATATTTCCTGTTCAAATTATCCAGATGAAATATACTATCCCCTAGCATATTTCTCGTTCAATTTTTCCAGATTAAATATCCTTTCCACTAACGTACTTATCATTCAAATTATCCAGATGAAATATATTATCCACTAATATATTTCTCATTCAAATTATCCAAATGAAATATAGTATCCACTAATATATTTCTCATTCAATTATCCATATAAAATATACCATTCACTAATAGATTTATCATTCAAATTATCCAAATGAAATATACTATCGACTAATATTTTTTTCATTAACGTTATTCCAAACGAAATATACTATCCACTAATATTTTTTTAATTTAAATTATCCAAATGAAATATAAATGTCAATTGTTTAGCAAATAAAATATAAAGGTTAATTGTTTAGCATAAAATTTCAAAGTGAGAGTTTGGTAAACAATCTTGAGTCAAGGGTCAAACATAACAATCAAACTAATCACATCCTTGGGAACCCATCGATTGATGATCTCCACCATCGCCATTGGGTGGTCCCACTAATTGAGATCTCCCCTAGCCATAGGTAGCACCATGTGGGAGTCACTAACACCATCAACTGGCACTACCAAGGTGACCCCGCATGGAGCTACCTTGGGTAGCCAAGTGCCTAACGCTCTTGGCTGCGAAGCCACATGGGCACTTGAGTATTTAAAACATACTCCGCCCACCTCACATCCCACATAGGACTAAAGTTCCACATAAGATTAAATTATCCACTCATAAAAAATTCCAAGTGACTTCTAAAACATTGGAATTGATATCATGTGTTAGTTAGGAAAACGATCAACAAATCAGAACCAGATCAGAGTCGAGTCAAAAAATCAAATAGATGATAATAATAGAGGGTCCACATGTCGAGATATGGAAGTACCACCCACTGGTGTTGGGTGGCTCCGCGAAGCATATCCCATGACCACCACCTATGGTTGAATAGATAGGGGGCCTAGCACCTATTAAGGCATACCTTGACCACATACATATCCTATATGGGATATTTTGGTTGGAAGTCCTAAGCATCCTTTCCCTTGCTTGCGCCCTCCCAAGTGTACCATCATCGTGCGACAATGGTGCAATGGTGGCACAACAAAAATTAATCTAATTTAACCCTAAGGTAAACCTTAGGGATAGTTCATTTGGGTAGTGATTATGCTATAGGAGTGTGGTGATGGAAGATCCATCACTCGAGTCTCAAGTGAATATGAAGAACAAAACAAATATGTCAAATCAAATCACTAACACGAAGGTAAATCATATCGCTTAACAAGTGACTAAAAAAATATGTTGACCCTCCCAAGCATGATCTACAACATCAACCACATCAACCTACTTCCTCGATATAGCATAGAGGAGGATAATGGTTTCTAAACATGAACAAGACAATGTCAAGCTTTAGGCATCAACATCATTTTAAGGTCTAAACATCAAACTCGACTTTATGTTAAGATGATCGGAGAAGCATAGAGAGGGTTCAGTTTAGCAAAAAAAAAATCTAGAGAATGAGATACTTCAATTTTAAGGTTAAACACCAACCACCAATAGGAACTAATGGCCATAAGAAGGAAATAGACCTCCATGATGCAAAACAAAACATATTTATTTTACCGAAAGTGTTAATGCAAGGCTAAGAAGATAAAAGTCCCAACCTGTTAATCCTTGCGGGATTAATTTTCCTCCTAAAAAACCTCCTTAACCTCCATGGTTCTACTCGTCCTCTCCTACACATGAATCCATCTTCCTCCCTGAAAAAAATACATCCTCCCCCCCCCTTTATTCCGGACCCCCTTCCCCTTGTTTTCTCCCATGTACAAACTTCCAACACCCGTAAGAACCAGTCGACGTTCCTCCATTTGACAAAGGGTGTACTAACCATTAAAGCTATCCTCCTTGCTCAATTTAATAAACAAGAGACCATTAACTCACCCCTCCAAAATGGCCATACTTTTCATGAATTCAATATATATAAACGATGATAGTTTAATATTATAATGGGCTGCCCTTTAAAACCATTACAAGCTTTAAACAATATTAAATATTTTTTTTTTCAAACAATTTAATAAGCAATGTCCAAGCTGATATGAAAATGTTAGCTTACTACTATAATGGTTTATCATTATAATTAAACCTTTATTTTCATAAGGTAAATATAAAAAATTTAAAAACATGTGAAAGCCGATATTAAATTGTTAGATTGCTTTTATAATGATTAATCAATTTAATTAAAAATCATTATAAAAAATTCTATTATTCAGTACCATTGATGAATTGTTAGATTGCTTTTACACTGGTTAGTCGATTTAATTAAAAATCATTATAACAAATGCTATTATTCTGTATCATTGGTGATCGATTTAAAAAAAAAACAACATTGATGCTATTATGGATAATTGATAATCTAATATTATCTTAATCCTATCTACCTGCAATCATGGTTAGGCCTACGAAACCACATAAAATTAATAACATTATAATAAAAAATCAAAACCAAATTCTACCATTTAACCTTTGCATATTCATAGCATCAACAATGTTTAAACACTAAAACAATAAATGCAATTTCATTTGTCTTCTCATGAAGAATCCTATCAGGAAGGATCGTGACACTTGAAAAACCTCTGTAACATGGTCCCAAACAACTGAGAAACAACTAAGAACCCGACGGGCAGCCATTATGTTAAAAATGCAAAAGGGGTCCAACATTACTTATGGCCGTCATTTTAATGGAATGTTTTTAACTGTAGACTAGGATAGAAACTATTTTATATACAAACTTGCGGTAATACAATCTTATCCGATAACGGATGCTTACCCCACTCCATGATCTGGTTCGAAATTTTTATTAACATTTTAGTATCCCTGCCCAGATCGTCATTATAAGTGTAATGATAAGTATACACCCATCCATCAAATTCAATGTTCAATGGAACCTGACGGAGTTACCCACACAAAGGGCTGAGTAATGCGGTTGGAACACGATGCCTTTCTTAAATTAATGGAGGAAATAACCCTGACCCTTATTTTGTCGGTTGGTGTTACAGGATAAATGATGAAGATAAGAGGAGACGAGATAAAATAGAGAAAGCTGTGCAGTCGATCGTCGCTTCCGGACTGTCTGTTGCTTGACAAGACCCCAAAGCAAATCTCCTGCGTGATTAGCAGATTCGTTGGTCGGTAAATGGGAACTGATGTGATTAAGATATTTGTTTTTAATATAGAACTTTTTGAAGACGACATGACTATATACCTACTGCCATTTCCCTCTTGTTTAATTCAATCTTCTAGGAATCTGAGATGTCCTGCTTGTTTTTTGGTTTTCCAAGTTGGCTGGATGAGAGTAGCACTAACAGTCTTCAGATTCAGATTCAGATGATCTTCTCGTTTTTTAATGTCTTACTATTATTTTGTCAACCTGTCTCCTGATCACATTATTGTGAATTTTATATGGGTAGTAATTTATGTGAATACATAGGAGTTTATGTGATTTTGTTTCGATTTACCAGGGTTCATGAACGATTGCAGATGGTGTAAAATATTCTGGAAGCAGTTACTGTTGTAGGTGCGCCAATTAAATTGGAGGCTCATAATTTTTTATTTTTTTTAATGTCTTACTATTATTTTGTCAACCTGTCTCCTGATCACATTATTGTGAATTTTATATGGGTAGTAATTTATTTGAATACATAAGAGTTTATCTGATTCTGTTTCGATTTACCAGGGTTCATGGACGATTGCAGATGGTGTCTAATACTCTGGAAGCAGTCACTGTTGTAGGTGCGCCAATTGAATTGGAGGCCCAAAATTTGAGTCATGATTAACAACAGAGGTTCTATAATTATTTCACTTCTGTTATATGCTATATGGTTTTTATCCGTTAGTGGGTTTCCTTTTGAGATTCTAGGGCAGTTGTGTCCATAAAATTTTTAGAAATAAGTAGTCTGGTTCTTTGTATATTTGTATTTTTGTTCCGGTCGAACCATGAAACCTTGATTTTGCTATATAAGCCAAAGATAAAGTTTTACTTCAACAGCAAAAACTGAGCAGAATTGAAAGCAGAGACAATAAGGACAAATAAGAGTCATTTGGTGACCTTGTTGAGTTTATTTATGTAGATTAAGGAATCGGTTATAGAGTAAATGAAATACTTATAGAACTCATATTAGGAAAAAAACAGAAGAAAGAGAGAGGGGATCAAATGAAATACTTAATCAAAGAAGTAAGGAATATTTGCAATGTTTGTATTTTTGGTTTAAGGGAAACAAAATATTCAAGAAAGATCGAGAACTGAAGGTTGAGAATGACATATAAACAAACAGGATAACGTAATTGTGGTGTAGGCCTGCAAGCCGGATTCTATGGTTTCTCGATTGTGATTTCTGAAATAGCTATCTTGTTATCTAAATTTTGCTCTTTTTGTGCAAAACATGAGGCTGTAGACAAGGACGGAGCTTTCTTCAGCCCTAGAAGGATCGTTCGTGGATCGAAACGGCTGCCGACTCATTCATTTACCAGCTCCCTCTCACTTTTTTTCAGGGCATTATGGGCGAGTGGGTTGATAAGTGGATGAAGCGGGAGCCGATATCTTTCATGGAACGTTAGCCTTTCTTGGACTGAAGGGAGCTCCGTCAGTGTTCTCAAACTCATAGAATCAGGAGTCATTACATTTTGTTTGCTATGATGTTTTTTTTCTTTTTTTAAATTCACAATCAACTAGAACAAGGCTTTTGATTGTGATAAGTTGGCGCGTACAAGTATCTAGCTGATTTGCAGGGCTACTTGATATTGTGAATAACCACTTCCAGAGGAGAACTAATATCTTATAGCACTGATGGCCAAGATGCGTATGACGACTGAAGCCACTGAGGTGACCAGATCCGATTTGTGGACGAGCCAGTTCATTATATCTATTTGAATGTCATTGTCTATATGTACTGTCTCTAAAAAAAACCATAAACCCACTCCACAATATTCCTTGTGGGCTCAGATTTTATGTGTGTATATACTATAATATGTGATTTTTGATAACCAGATATTCCTACGATCGTATTCTGTAAAGGGAATTGCAGGAAAAACATCAAAGAAACAAAGGGGCCAAAATACCACGGATGTCGCACTAGAAACTAAGGCAGAAGCAAAAGAAAAATGGAAATATATGTTGGGACGAACATCATAGACGAGGAGAGGAAGCAGCCGGAATCTGGTTATGGCTGAATCAAGTACAGTGGACATGCAAGCAGAGAGTAAACAAAAAGATTGACTCAAAAATTACTCCTTCCCCTAGTGATTTTAGTGGCTCTTGCCAGTTGCCACCGTGTATGTTATCTTCTTTAGAATCTCTCCAATGAGAGCTTCGCATTCTGTAAGGACATCCAAAAGTGGAAAAGAAACCGATCATATCGACGACACTTCTGTAGCTTGTCCTTTCCCGAAGCGACTTTGGAGTTCTGTTTTATCCATCTTTTTCTTGTTTGGGAAGATCTTTCAAAGCAGGTGTGGGACAATTTTCATCTATTCTTTTGTAATAAGAGTACCACATCCATCAGTGTGGTACTATTTACATTATGGATATGATGTATATAAGAAGTATTACTAAAAGTATCAGCTGTTTTTAAAAACATATTTTTCGTAGAATGTCCATTATTAAAAGTATCAGCTGTTTTTAAAAACATATTTTTCGTAGAATGTCCATTACGAACGGTTTATTGGCAAATATTCTTGTCATATGGACTCCGCCCTCGTCATCGAGAGATGAAGAGATAAGGAGAACTAAGTTCGTGTACGATTCACATTTCATGTTGGTTTCTTCATCGTAAAAACTATAGCAATTGTGGGCCTTAACAAGGGGAAACGGGCCCTAAATTACCCTATCCAGTAAAGGGGCACAGGAGCCACTAGCTGGGGTGGGTCTGTTTCCGCCTAAATAAAAAAGAAATAGGTTTATTATGTTGTATATTTCATTGGTCAACTGGTCAAATATTGCTTAGCTCAAACATTCCTGGTTTGGGTAGTGAGACCCTTCAAAGGCATTCGTCCATATGGTTCGTAAATAAGATCCTCTAAAGAGATCCATCCATCATTACAACAGACATGACTAGCATGTTTGATTACTGTTGGTAGAGTTTTAAGAGATTAAACAAGAAACACAACTGAAACTAGAAAAAAAGCATATAAAATGGCCTTTCATTGTCTTTATTTATAGCATTTATACACATTATTGCTAATATTAAGTGTATTAGTAAGATATTTCAAAAATAAATTTATGTTCAAACACTTCCATAATTTTTTTTTTTTTTTAAAGTTTATAGACTTGCAAAGATTAGGATTTTTTTTACTATATAAAACATAGGTTTATTAGGATTTTTTTTTACTATATAAAACATAGGTTTTTTTTATTTGTGTTTTTTTTTATCTTATAACTTATTAGGTACTCATTACATTGTTTTTTGACTTTTAACATATTTTTAAATTTTACTAAACTTTTTGTTGGCAGTTTTGTTACTTTGGCACATTAAATTTTTTGTTGAATGTCGATTGTAAAATTTTGATCACTTTATTAAAGGAAGACGTAACAGTTTTCATGCTTATTTTACTGTATTTTTGTCTTTTTCAATATTGCATTACTGTAAATAAAATGGAAATCATAAACGCTACAGAGAATTGTGTTGAAAATGTTTAAGCAGCAAATGCGCCGGTGGGGAATTAATTTTGAAGGAAGAAGCGCCTCAGGAAGAAGAAGCAATTTGTTTCACACCTTGTCAAAGGCAAAAGTCCATTTTGCCTCCTATAAAGGTGAAGCGCAACACAAAAAATGATTTCGTCCAAAACAAAGTAAAAACTGATGAGAGAATGCTTGGTTTCAAAATAATAGCAACATTATAAGAAGAAGTAATGAAGTTAGTGTTATAATCACAATGACACTGAGAGGGGGGGTGAATCAGTGTGTTCTTTAAAAACTTAAAAGCAATTTAGAATTTTAAATAAACTGCATCAGATTAAAACAGAAATAATAAAAGTACTAAGAGCATCACACATAACACGACATTTTAACGAGGTTCACCGATGTGGCTACTCCTCAAAAAGACTGCTTGGACTACCATCCAAATCCGAGTCAAATGCAAAGCTACAACTTTACATAATCATTCACCGGCACCAAGCGGTAAGAGGCACCAACCTCTAAATTTTATACTGCTACAACGAGAATGGAGCACCAACTCCAATTTTTCCAGCTCCAACTGGAAAGAGGCACCAACCCCTTTTACCAAGCTACAACTTGGAGATAGTAATAAAAATTGCAGAATTAAACTGTCACCTCAATTTGCACGATCTGCTGTTTTTCTTGCGTTCTGCTGCTTGTCGGCATTCGGCTGCTGCTGTGAAAAATGATTCGCACTTTTTCAACCACTCCTCTATATCTCTCCGCGTTCTCTGCTGCAACTTCACAGAAATATTACTTCTACAGCCAGCACACTGTCATTTCACACTCGGAACACGACTTCTGCATACCGCGTTCTTATCTTCTCTTTGCACCACTCACTCTGCTTGCACCTTCCATGAAATCTCACTTCTACCATCTGCGTATTTTTGCCTCGGACTTTAAACACGCCGTCTGCATATCGCTCTCTTTGTTCTCGATCAGTCGATACGCACTCACTCACTATCTCATCGCTGCGATCTCTTTTCTTTAACTCCAAAGAACTATCACCGACTTACACTCTGCTGCACACGAACTTCATTCGCATATATCGCATCACGCCCACTCTTCAACCTTGCAACAGTCCCGCCTTTTTATAGAAGAGAATATCCCATCAAAACATTCTCAAACACGTCGGTCGCAACCCTAATTAGGTCAACATGAAACCCTAGAATTTTTTGGTTGCTTAACCTTGCTTTGTCAGCAGGAAACCCTAATTGATCCGTTGCAAAACCCTAGCAACGTCGGCTTTGAAAACAAGCCGGTGAACAGCTTTAATTTAATTTTAAAATATTAATTTAAATTTTAAATAAATAAATAAAATTTAAGCTGGATATTTAAAATTAAATATCTTCATCATCGGAGCACCTTTTTCAACAAAACGAAGAGCTAACTTGGGTTTTAAGAAAAACCCATTTCAAAAACTGCTGACCATGGATTTAAACAAAACCTATAATTTAGTCTGCCTTGGTTTTCACAAAAACCCTTCCGCTCTTTGACATCAATGACAACATCAACACTTGAGCAAGGGCAATGTACCCAAGGTACCCAAAATTGCCAACAATCTCCCCCTTTGTCATTGATGGCAACCCTTTACTAAAAACACATCTTCAAGAGCCAAAACTGAAATCAATCTCTTTGAAGTTTTGCTCCCCCTGACTTGAAGCTTTCCTCTTCACTTGAAGCTCTCCCCCTTACTCATATCTCTCCCCCTTTGTCATCAATGGCAAAGGGCCACCTTTGGGGCTCGGAACTAAGAATGAGCCTCTTAGCTTAGTCCCTCCCCCACCTCCTGATGAGGTGATTAATTCTAGGGTGGGAGTAAAACTCCCATTAGGCACTGATCAACATCAACGTCTATAACTTCCTTGTCGGGTCTTCTCTTGAACTCTTTGACCATATTCTTGTTCTTGTCATTGTTCTGATCCTTGGACCTGATCATGCCACTGTTCCTGTTCCTATATCCTGGAATTTCAACTCTGCACTTGTCGACGGTGTGACTTTTATTGTTGCACTTATAACAAGTAATAGTGTTGTTTCTTTTAGGCATACCTGTTCTTTGAATCCACATGTTCTGACTAAGCCGGTTCTGACTAAACCTGTTTTGACCAAGCTTGTTAGTGTGATGTTCTTTTGTTTTAAACGAAACTACGAGTGCATTTACCCTTCGACATGAAGCACACATACTATTTGCAGGTTTTTTAATGATTGGAATATCTCTCATTGCTTGTTTAGCGCTAATTCTTACCAGATTATCAAAACTTATGTGTCCAAGCCTCTTATGCCACAACCAGTTCTCTTCTTCTTGTCCCATGAAGCACATACCTTCTGAAAACTCTGAGAGTGTGTACAGATTGCCAGACGTCCTTGAGCCGGTTGCTATTAATTTCCTGTTGTTTATTTTTCTGACTTCACAACCATGCTTCTTGAAAACTACTTCATGTCCTTTGTCACAGATTTGACTCACACTCAATAGATTATGTTTCAAACCATCCACATATAAAACTTCCTCTGACTTGATCTTTCCTTCACTAATTTTGACCGTTCCTTTACCTATTATTTTGGCTCCGTCATTGTTGCCGAATTTTATAGAACCACCCTCATACTTTTGTAGATTTTCGAATTTCTATTTGTCACCATCATATGACTTGAGCAACCACTATCAAGAATCCAAGGAACATGTTTATTTTGAGCTCTAAAAGCTATCTGCACTATTAAAGAATCATGTTCTTTCTGAGCTGTTCTTTTTGTTTCCTTTCTATTTTAACTGTGGTATTGGGTTCTAGTTGTGACTTCCCCTTTTTAGAATTTTGCACATATCCTTCAGTATAAATTCTATTTTGTTTTTCTCTATACGGTTGAAATCTGCTTTCATGAGGTTGATATGAAACAGGACATACTACGACAATTTACGGCAATATGACCAAAGTTGTGACACTTAAAACACTCTCTTGCATAACTCATTAAAGGAGCAAACGCATTTCTACTAGTGAAACTTCTTGGACCTACGTTGTATTTGCGAGTCAACAATTTTATGCCCATAAACATTACACTTGAAACAAAAACCATAGAAATAATGATTAAACCTGAAAGATGGTCTTGGCCGGGTTGTTGCTTTGGAGCCTTGGATCTTCTATTCTTTTGATGTGTGACCTTAGTAAAGCCATCATTGTCGATTTGCTATTTCAGGTCCGGCATTATATCTTTCTTTTGCTCGATTCTTGTCTTTGTTCTTTTCACTTTCAACATTGCTTGCTTTTGGTCCGAGTTGATGATTCTCCTTCAGAAAAGCCGAGACCAAATTTGATACCTGTGGATCTTTGATCGCTCGAGAATTTTGTCCAATTTCATCGAGCTTTCTTCACGTTTTACATGACGGTTGATTTTTCGATCCGGCTCTTGTATACGTATTCGAAGACTCACATTTTCTTCTTCCAATTTGCTTTGCGGTGGTCTATCTTCATGGATACCTGTATTTCCAGATCTTGAGACATTTTCTTGTATTCTTCAGTCTGTATTTTTAAAGCGGCAATAATGTTGTTTGCATCCTTAAGTTTCCTTGACAATTTTTCATTCTTCTTTTTCTCCGATTCCCATTCCGTAAGAGCGAGACACTAGCTCACCCTCTAAATCAACTTCAGCCTCAACTTCTTCAACTTCAGAGTTCATTCCTTCTGCCATTTCTGGTTCAATTTTCTCAACCATAGGAACTGAAACTGGCTGGGATGCCTTTTTGGATGAGGATCTATTCTTCTTAGCCATTGTGTACTAATCCAAGATCAACCACGGTGATTTAGCCAAAATTGGGAACCTTGCTCTGATACCAATTGTTATAATCACAATGACACTGAGAGGGGGGGTGAATCAGTGTGTTCTTTAAAAACTTAAAAGCAATTTAGACTTTTAAATAAACTGCAACAGATTAAAACAGAAATAATAAAAGTACTAAGAGCATCACACATAACACGACATTTTAACGAGGTTCACCGATGTGGCTACTCCTCAAAAATATTGCTTGGACTACCATCCAAATCCGGTCAAATGCAAAGCTACAACTTTACATAATCATTCACCGGCACCAAGCTGGTAAGAGGCACCAACCTCTAAATTTTATACTGCTACAACGAGAATGGAGCACCAACTCCAATTTTTCCAGCTCCAACTGGAAAGAGGCACCAACCCCTTTTACCAAGCTACAACTTGGAGATAGTAATAAAAATTGCAGAATTAAACTGTCACCTCAATTTGCACGATCTGCTATTTTTCTTGCGTTCTGCTGCTTGTCGGCATTCGGCTGCTACTGTGAAAAATGATTCGCACTTTTTCAACCACTCCTCTATATCTCTCCGCGTTCTCTGCTGCAACTTCACAGAAATATTACTTCTACAGCCAGCACACTGTCATTTCACACTCGGAACACGACTTCTACATACCGCGTTCTTATCTTCTCTTTGCACCACTCACTCTATTGCACCTTCCATGAAATCTCACTTCTACCATCTACGTATTTTTGCCTCGGACTTTAAACACGCCGTCTGCATATCGCTCTCTTTGTTCTCGATCAGTCGATACGCACTCACTCACTATCTCATCGCTGCGATCTCTTTTCTTTAACTCCAAAGAACTATCACCGACTTACACTCTGCTGCACACGAACTTCATTCGCATATATCGCATCACGCCCACTCTTCAACCTTGCAACAGTCCCACCTTTTTATAGAAGAGAATATCCCATCAAAACATTCTCAAACACGTCGGCTGCAACCCTAATTAGGTCAACATGAAACCCTAGAATTTTTCGGTTGCTTAACCTTGCTTTGTCGGCAGGAAACCCTAATTGATCCGTTGCAAAACCCTAGCAACGTCGGCTTTGAAAACAAGCTGGTGAACCACTTTAATTTAATTTTAAAATATTAATTTAAATTTTAAATAAATAAATAAAATTTAAACTGGATATTTAAAATTAAATATCTTCATCATCGGAGCACCTTTTTCAACAAAACGAAGAGCTAACTTGGGTTTTAAGAAAAACCCATTTCAAAGCTGCTGACCATGGATTTAAACAAAACCTATAATTTAGTCTGCCTTGGTTTTCACAAAAACCCTTCCGCTCTTTGACATCAATGACAACATCAACACTTGAGCAAGGGCAATGTACCCAAGGTACCCAAAATTGCCAACAGTTAGGCACTTTTGCCCCAAGCTACACTTGCAAAGGAGTTTCGCCCTAGAGAGTGATGAAAATTATGATTTAACTCAAGAGTAAGTCGAAGGGAGGGATAAGATGAGTTTCGCCCCAATTGAGGGGCAAAAATCACTTTCACCCGAGGTGAAACGTAATTAAGAAATAGCAAATTCACTCAACAGATTAAAGGAAGCGAAAGTATTGAGTTACAAATGAAAGAGCAAAGCGCTTTCACCCCAAAGAGGGGCAAAAACTCCCCGTCGCCCCTCTTTGGGGCGAAAGTTATTTTAAAGTGCAAGTGGTTGTACATAAAATTCTTAAAAGCATTTTCATCGCGGGTGGGGTGAAAGTCCCTTTCGTTTCCCTTTTTGGGTGAAACATAGCGTAAAGGAATTTTTTAAATGGTGCTTCGTGGGCTAGGCACCAATGTGTGGAAGAAAATTATTAAAAGGTGTTTTCGTCCCAATTGAGGGGTGAAACTCCCTATCACCCCTCTTTGGGGTGAAACACAGTATAGAAATATTTTAGAAGATAGTGTGGTGTGGGCCCGATGTAGGCATGTTGACATAAGTTTTAGAGAGCGTTGTCGCCCCAAGCGAAACTCATTGTGGCCCCTCTTTGGGGTGAAAAGGATTTTTGAAGATTTTAAAGGTGAAAGAAATGAATGATGTCATGGGGCCCATTTCAAATACGTTGGGTGTTTTCACCCACAACTAGGGCATAAATAAAAATAGAGCGCTTAATGCAAATTTGAGGTGTAGAAAATTGAAGGTGTGTTGCTTTCAAAGGCATAATTTTGTGGATTCTCTTGGGAAGAGGCGAAGAAAGATAAAATTTAATTTTCGAAGCAATGCAAGCAGCGCTTCTAGGATGTTCACTTCGACTTCACAAGATCAGAGGAAATACTTGTTTATTTCCAATGCACTGCCTATCAACCTTTCTAATTTTCAAAGCATATATAATGCTCAATGGACTTTCTTGGTGAAAGTGTATTTCCAAGGCGCGAAGACGAAGCAAATTCAACGACCAAGCGCTTAATTTTTTGGTGATTTCACTACTTCCTAATACACTGATGCTTGAGGATGCTCCTTATTATTTAATTATGTTGATTTTTGGTGTGATTCTCCTACCAAAGCTGGATCATGGTTTCCATGGAAGATATTTTGACTAGAATATCACTGTAGCCAAGGAGGGAATTATTCTTGTTGGTCTGTGATCTACCAAAATTTTGTTATAAAATCATTAAATTAAAGAGGCATAACCCTCTATAAATACTAAGAATTTTCATGTATGGAAGGAGGATGGACACTCTGCAAAAAATACTTCAAGTTTTTTGCATCAATAGAAACACTTTGGCTTTTGGTTCTTTGAGTGGTCTTGCACTTGATAAGTTGATGTGTGTCATTTGTGAATGCTTTCATTTCTATTATTTGTTATGTTTAATTTTTGCTTTTGAATTTAATTTTACTGGTAAGGGAGTGAACACTAAAATGCTCTTTGGGCATTATTTTTGCATAACTTCTAGAAGTTTTTGTGCTTGTATTTCTGTTGTATGTTGCTAATTGTTGCTTGGTGGAATTTTTACTATTAGTCTATCCCCATCCTATACTGCTGGCTTATAACCATATTTCCCTATTTTTTTCTTATTACCTTAAGCTTTCAACCAAAGTAGATTAGGAATGGAGCGAACCCTCTCTAGATATTGGCCTGGAAGACATCTCTTTCTTCTAGCCTTTCAATGTTGGCCGAGTCTAGGGTGCACAAGACATAGACTTTATAACTAAGAAGATTTGTGATCAACGGTTTTTGGCATACTCGATGAGACTCTCAAAAGGTTCTATTTTCAACGTTATCAAGGTTTGATGTTCACCTGGTATTATATTATTAGAACATTTGGTGACTCAGCTCTACCAAGAAGCCTCCGAACATGAAGTGAGCAAAAGCTTTCTTCATGATTACAAAATTGAAGGCCAAAAATTTTGAAGATCCTATTGAGTTCTACAAACTTGACATCCAAGAGCTAGAAAAACACCCTATGTTAGGTACTCCAACTATCCCATCAAGTACAACATCTTCTTAGTTAGCTAGTGTGTTTTCCATTCCTTTGAGTCCTACTAGTACAACTACTAGTTTTCCACTTACCCAACCACACACACCAATTCACATGGCTCAAAATCCACCACCATAGTAGCCACTACCAAGGCAATTTCTAGCATGGAACCATTTTGGACCTCTAAATTTACAAGCTCAGAACCCAATCCTACAAGCGGTGATGAAGGCTTTACCAACTTACAATGGTATGGGAAAGATAGCCTATGAGAATGTTCAATATGTAGCTACTTTGGTGATGATTCATGGCATCACAAAAGAAGATATAATGGTAAGATTACTTGTTCTCTCTTTGTGAGGGAAATTGATTTGTTGGTACTAGTCATTACAACCTACAACCATCACTACCTGGGACTAGTTAGCTGAAATACTAATAAAAGGGTTCAATGAAAAAGCAGATCCATTTTCCTTATTGCATTAGTTCACTACTATTCAAAGGCATCCACAAGAAAAAATCATGGACTTTGATGTCAGGTTCATCCGAACTTGGCATAGGGTTATCAATGGTCTTTTGTCGAATCCTAAACAAGCCATATTTTACTACCTTTGAGATTTCAAATCTGACATCAATATGGCCATCCGATAGTCTAATGCCAATACATTCCATTATCTATATTATGCGGCACAAAAATCTAAAGCTGATCTAATTGCTATCGCTAAGATTTCACAAAAAATGGCTATGCTGATCTTCCCTGACCTTCTACAATATTTGTATGCCAACACATCTTCTCAACCCTTGCCCATGTCACCCATGTATCCAATTCCTTCATGTAATCCAAGTACATCCCAAAACATGATGATAGTTTATATCTCTCAACTCCCTACTCTAGCCACTTCATAGTTACCAGCCCTTGTTCCATTACCGACACTATCAGCTCCACCTATTCCAGTACCATTACCAATTCCCCTAGAGATCTCAAATCCTGATCCTCATATGAAATTATTATAGGAGATGTAATCACTTAATTCAATCATGAGGACAATGTCAAATGAAATCAAGTCTATTAAGAAGAAGCAAGTTGAAGCTGAATTTTGATCAAGAAGATTTCAAATGCCACCGATTACTAGAGAGCAACCAACTTCGACTAGCAAAGGTGTTGAGATAAATACAATCGTATTGGGCAATGAATAAGTTGATGCATTAGAGAAAATATATTGGTTTTCTACCTTTAAAAACCCTCATGGCGAAGATACCTACATAGTTCATTTGAACTATGTGCAGACACTGGCAAAAAGCACTTTTGATGGTCAAGTTAACATGATTACAAAAATTGATCACAACTTCATGGTTTTGTTTGTTGAGCAAGTTTCGGTCCTCACAAGATCTGGAAAGAAACCTATTATTGTTGATACAGCATATATGGAGCCATTGAAGGGCCTCGTTGAGGATAAGGTGCAGAATGAAAATAGGAAGTCTCAAACGAAAGCACCTGTGCCAGCATCTAAATAAGATGAGCCTAACTTGCTAAAGGATCTTTTGCCTACTTTGGTAAAGGATATAATGCAATAAAAAATATTAACTTCACAACCTTCCACTACATAGGTACAAATAGAAATGAGAGAACAAGCGAATGAAAGGCTCAAGTACCTATATTTGATCGTGTCAGAAGGTAGAGGCTACACAGTAGTACCAAAGCAAATATGAAGTTTTTAGTGAATCAAGGGAACCTAATGCATAGTCATATAATATCATCGAATAACTGAAGAGGATTCCCACCAAGGTGAGTCTCTATGATGCGCTGCAACTACCTGGACAAGTGGATATGTTGTAGGAATTATTGAAATTTGTGAAGGATAAGAAGAAAAACCCTACATAGACAATGTTGGCTCAGACACTACCTACTTTGGCCATGAGAAAAAATAGACCTCCTCCATTATATCTATCTCTTGTATGGAGGGTTGGATTGTACAAAATTGCATGATTGACTCTCGCACATCGACAACTATTATACCAAAGTAGTATACAAAATCATGGGTATGGAGTATACAAGAAGCATCCCATGTGTCTTGTAGTTGGATGGCACTCCGGTCAAAATGGTAGGAGTGATGAAAGATATCCTAATTGTCTTACATAGAATACAACAAATTATTGTCATTCAAGAAGTTGTAGTAGATTAGGAGCCATACTTCAGCATGTGCCTATCAAGGGATTTTACAACTAAGTTGGGAGGCTACCTATCTCTAGACTATTATCACCTGGATATTCCATTCAAAGTAAGGAGAATAAACATTTACAATGAGAAGCCCTCCACATATCATATCAAAAATATTGAGAAAAACAAAAAATATGTAGACTCGGTCCACATGGTGACTAAAGAGCTGGAGGAGATAGATCTGATGGAGGAAGCTTTGGATGAGATTCATTTCAAGGATGAGTTTTCTATGCTTGATTTTAATGCAATTATAGAAACTGAGATCGACTGTTATACCATCACTACGCCTGATAAGGATGGAGAGAAGGTGTCTGATGATCTAGGTTTTACCCTTGATCAATGATAGAAAATGTACTTCGATAGTGCCAGATGTAAGAATGGTGCTGGAGCTGGAGTAGTATTCATCTCTCCTTCAGGATCCAAAAAATATACTCATACCAGTTGACATGGAGCTATACAAATAATTCCATCGAGTACAAAGCATTATGCTTGGGCCTGAAGAAAGTGGAAAATATTGGGATTAAACAACTATAGATTTTTAGATATTTCAAGTTGATTATCAACCAGGTGACCAACAAGTGCGTTTCAAAGCAGCACTACCTAAAGGCGTACCGCAATAAGGTATGGGATTTTTTGAATCATTCATTGTACTAAATGTTTAAGCAATTTTGCAAGAATGAAATAAGCATACATATATCTTGGCATCCCTTGGTGTAAATTTCTCTCCTATTGAAAGTGTTGTATGAAATACCAATATTCTAAGGTTAATTTATGGACCTTCAGTCCTAGAAAAGAATATATACTAGTAATTTTTTGACAATGATGAACATATTGTAAATTGTTTGATTAAAGAAGTTGGTAGTATGGAGGGAAGGACATTGGACAAAGATGAATTTGAATGTTTAATACAACTTAGGAATAATCACATCCTGAAAGGTTTGATTACATTAGAGAGCCTATTTGATCAGAGTGATAGGGTAGAAAAGCATAGGATCAAGGTGGAAAAAAAAGAGTATACTAAATTAAAATTAGAACTAGACAAGATAATTAAATTCAAGACAGGTTGCTCTCTAGAAGAGCTCAAGGACATTAAGATTCTATGCTCTGAATTTCCTGATATTGTTGCATGGAGTTATCATGATTTGAAAGGGTATGACAAAAATGTGATTCAACACACCATTGAATTGCAGGAAGGAGTGAAACCTTTTTGATAGAAGCAAAGACCTATTAATCCTAATATCGAGGTGCTTATGAAAGCAACACTACTAAAAATGTTAGAGGTAAAAATCATTTATGCCATCAAACACTCGACTTGGGTGGCAAATTTGGTTCCAATATGAAAAAAGAATGGAGATATTCGCCTATGTGTAGATTTTTGTAATCTGAACCAGACATCTTTGAAAGACCATTATTCCTTGACACAAATTGATCAGATCCTCCACATTGTTGTTGGAGTGCAAATATTTTCATTGCTTGATGGTTTCTCCAGCTATAACCAGATCTAGGTAAATTATGATGACTAGCATAAAATGACATTTACTACCAAGTGGGGAAATTTTGCCTATCAAATAATACCTTTCTATCTTTTCATCACTTTTCAAATAGCAATGGATGTCTTCTTTGGTGAGTTGCTAAACCTAATCATTGTTATATACCTTGATGTTATGACTATTTTTTCACATCACAGGGAAGAGTATGGACCTCATTTAAGATATGTATTTGAAAAGTGTCGATTATTTGGTATCTTCATCAAATCGAAGAAATCTATCTTTGCTGTCAATGAGGGGAAGCTATTAGGACATGTGATTTCAAAGGAGGGGTTAGACATTGATCCTGTGAGAGCAGAATCTCTCTTATAATTGCCACTTCCAGCCAATAAGAAAGATCTACAGTTCTTTTTTGGCTAAATCAATTTTATCTAGAAATTCATCATCGGCTTTGCTCAAGTGGTGAAGCCGATGACTGAACTCCTAAAGAAAAATGTAGATTTCAAATGGATAAAAAAAGGTAGTAGGTATTCTAGGAGATTATGGAGAGGATTGTCCAAGCACCAGTGTTGATCAATCCAGACTATTCTAAGGACTTTATCCTTTATGCAGTAGGCGATCAGGAAAGTTATGTTTTCATGCTTAAACAAAAGTAAGATGATGGTGATGAACAACCAATCACTTTTCTAAGCCAAGTTATTTAGTTGCACCAGCAAAAATACAATTTCATTGAAAAGTAGGTTTATGTGGTTATGAAATCCCTGAAGAAATTTTGATTTTTTATCTCACAAAGCAAGATAATTGTTTATGTTATTCGTCTGGATATCCAAAATTTTATCATCCAAGGAGAGCTTGGGGATAAAAGAGCAGGCTGGATCTCCAAGATTCAAGAGTATGATGTAGATATTTGACCAACCAAATTGGTTTGTGATCAGGTACTCTGTCAAGAGTTGGCTAAAAGTACAACTTCTCAGTCGCCAGTACCATTACATGACAAAGTTATCAGTGAGAGTAATCTTTCTAACCAAGTAATAGACGATCATGACTGGACATAGGACCTTGTCAAAATTTTCACATTCGAAAGATGTCCATATCACCTCAATTTCTCACAGAGGTGAATATTTATGCTATAGGCCCTTAGATATGTTTTGTTTCCAAATGGTTTATTCTACAAGAATATAAATGGATTACTTCTCAGGTGCATCAATGACTCTAAAAAATAGAAGATTCTAGAGGAGTTCCACTCTATATTGTTTGGTGGATACTATGTAGGGAGACCTATGGCCTTGAAGATCATTCGAGCTGGATAGTTTTGACCCACTATTTTCATAGATACACACAAAGTGAATCAAAACTATGATAATTGTTAGCGATATGTCAGTAGGAGTAAGAAGGCATCCTTACCTCTACATCCGATCTAGGTAGAAGATCCATTTCAAAAATGGGGCTTAGAATTGATTGGGGTCATTATCTTCATTCTTCTATTGAAAATAAATATAAAATGATAGCAACTAACTATTTTACTCGGTGGGCCGAGGCCATCCCAAAAATGAAAGCATACCAAATGACAATCATCTCTTTTCTTGAGGGGTTGATTACTTGTTTCCGCGTACTAGATGCCATTGTTACTGATAACGAGACTCCATTCATCATGACTGAGTTTGAAAGTAGGTATAAAATTTACCTCAAAGTGTCTTCTAATTATTACCTATAGGGAAATGGTTTAGCTGAGTCCACAAACAAGAACTTGCTTCGGATTTTGAAAAGAACACTTGGGAGCAATAAAAGGAGTTGGCATCTACTGTTGGACCAAGCTCTGTGGGTGGATCACATATCAATAAAGAAGTCCATTAAAACTACTCCCTAATCCCTGGTGTATGGAAAGGAAGCAGTCTTGCCTACCCACATCAAAATTTTGATCCACCAGACTTTGCAAATGCTTAGTGATGAAGGTGACAAAATTGACCCTATGAGCGTGAGACTAGTGTAGCTCTTGCAACTCAAATAAGAAGGAGAGAAGGCATATAATGCTTTCATGGAGCACACTAGAACAACATAAAAGTGGTTTGGCAAAAATACATCCAAAAGGGCATTTAATGTTGGAGACTTGGTGCTTGAGTGGAACTCAAATAAGGCAAAACCTGGCAAGCACCAAAAATTTGAAGCTAAATGGGAGGGTCCATTCCAGATTTCAAGAGAAAATTTAGTTAATGATTATTATCTTTGGGATATGGATGGCCGAGAGCTATCGATTTCGGTGAATGGTCTTCATCAAAAGGCTTACTATCACTAAAGTTTTTGGGCACAAGTATGTATATATGTACAATTTTCTCTTTTATTTTGTAAATATGTTATGTATATATGTACAGTTTTCTTTTGTGAAAAAAAGTAAAAAAAAGAAAGGAAAAGATGGTCTTATTTTATCCTTGAGCAAGTAAATTCGCCCGAAACCACATATTCATGGATTAAAATTATTTTTCCCCCAAAAAATGACTTTCGTGATTTTATTTTTAAAATTTTTGGGTGAAAGCTAGTTCCAAGGCTAATTTTGCAAAGTTGTTTTAATGTTGAAGTAGAGGGGGAAATATATATATATATATATATATATCATATATTTTTAAATATATTTAAAAAAAACTTTCGCCCCAAGTGAGGGGCGAAAGTCATATTTACCTCTTTTCAAGGCGAAAAAGAAAAAAATAGGAGATAACAAATTTTTACCAAAGCTATTGTACCATGCGGTTTTATTTGAAAGCAGGACAAAATTATATTTTAAAAGTGCAACTCCAAAAGCATAAGAGAAAAAAGAAAAAGAAAATCTCATACAGAGGAAAAGCATAAGTTAAAAATATTTATTTTCAGTAGAAGGGCAAAATAGATTTCTTTTACTTTTCATGGAAAAGAAATTCAGTTAAAATCTTGGTTTTTCTTAGAAAAAGGTTTTTTTTAAGCGAAATAAAGAACGAATAATGTTTTAAAAGGCATTCAAAATTATCATTTTTTCCAAGCAATAGGAAGAATGATTTCGGAAGCACAGGTGGTTGAAAAAAGTGCAAGATTGCAAATTATTTTTGCTTGAGGAAGATTTTTAGAAAGCGGTGCATGCCCATCAAAGGTTTTTCCTGGCAGGGAATGATTTTGGAGTGCCTTTGACGTTGTTTTAAAAATAAGTACACCCGGGAAAAGTTAAATTTAGCCTGATTCACCCTAGAATAAATTTTTCGATATTTAAAGCGATGAAATTAATTTTTTTCCATCCTAAGGTGTGTCCTTCATCGAAACCTGGCATTTTGTCTTTCCCGAGGTTACCTGTTGATACTAGTGAAGCGATTTACAATATTGAAGGCATCCAACACACAAGAATCAAGGAATATTTTTGGCAAGAGGATGTTGAAGACAATTAAAGAAATTATTAAAAATCGTGCCCGATGCAAAGATCAAAATGCATGTTCGCCCAACTTCTTCAAAAATTAGCATGTGCATTTAATCTAGTTGATGAAGGCATAGTTATAAATTTGGTGCACCTCCGGAGAGAAGGTAAAATTTTTTTATATTTTTTGAAGTATTGTTGTGTCGGGTTGAATTAATCGGGTTGAATTAAGTGTAGAAATTACAAGCGCTTGAGCATTATTGAAGATGGGTAAAAGAGTTGCTATATCAAAAAGCACTGAAGAGCCAAAGAAGGTGCAGAAGAAGATCGAGGGAGGAAATAAATTGAAGAAAGCCAAGCACCATGAAAATGTTAACTTAGATCCTTATTCTGATATGCTTGCTCAAGTGGAAGACATCATTATTACCAACAAGGGCATTGAGAAGTTGCACCAGGATGTAGATGTTGTATTTCGACAGGGGTTGACATCGAAAAGTCTTCTAACCATTGCATACCATGCTCATATTTTATGGTTTTTGTGTACACCAGTTCACTATTGCCCGTAGTTGGTGGAAGCTATTTTAAAGCTTTATAATCCTAAAACCAGGGTAGTGGAAAATGTGAAAGGAGATGTGTTTTTCACTATCTTATCTTAAGATGTTCAGGAGGCGTTCACTTGTGGAATTAATCCTCCTTAGGACTTTGTTTTTAAGAAATTACATATTGGCGAACGGGAGGAAATATATCAATAGATAGTGACATTGCATCGTTTTATGGAGATATAGTTGGTAAAAACATCCCATCATGGTGAGTTGCCAAATTTACCAAAGCCATTGAAAGATTTCAAGATCTCGAATTTATTTTTTATGGTGTCTTGGGTGGTGGGTCTTCCAACAGATTCTATAGTACACAAGTGGCTAGTGGCGTTGGTCTAGTGCATCTCCTAGGTAGAATTATACACCCACACTGCAATGACGGGGAGGATGAACCCCATTTTATTTAACTGGGTTGACCACTGTAGACACCAAAACAACACCAATCTGATTATGTGACTGCAAACACCGATTGCTTTGACAAACACAGCCCCCAGGGCAGCCCTCAGAGGTCAAACAGTGGTCCTAACCACTTTCATAGCAATTTTGTAAGGTCAAGAAGCAATTTGGCACATTTTGGCACTTTGTCCAGTATTCGTCTCACCCAGGGACGAATACTAACTGGGATTCATCTCACCCAGGGACGAATTCTGAAATCATCTCTGGTCAGGACGAATTCCAGGTTAAACGGGCAAAAAGAAAAATGCCGCCAAGTGGCAGCCAAGGACAGTCAATTATTGCCCCCTTCCATGCATGCGCGTGCAGGTGGGTAGGTTGGCAGTTGATGGATTGTCACAAGTGCAGTCATGGAGGCCCAAGTCAGGGAGGAGTCTCCTCCCCCTTGGGAAGGCATGGCTGCCACATGGCATCCTTGCATGCCCCTCCAAAGAGACCCCATGGGTCTATAAAATGGTGGCCTTTCCCACCTCAAAAAGAACAGATTGGAGGCGACTTTGAGCAACGAAGTGTTGTCCGATTAATTGCCTACTTGCATCCTTTTGATTCACTTTCTCACATCCACTAATCTCTTTCGAAGAGGAGGTTATTGGGTGGCTTTTGAAAGCGTGAATCCAACCCAAATCCAACATTTGACCATCTCAAACAACCAATTTTCCGACACCCCAATCCTAAGAGGTTTTGGGCCCATCCCTAGTGGATTGGTGCCGAAATCAAGTGCCAACGATGGGAGGCCCACTTGGGCACCCCCGCATTTTCGAAGTTTCATTTTAAAGCATTTCTAGATCATTAGCTTACAGTGCATTTCATGTTATTTTTTTTAGTTAGCTCATTGCTTCAATTTCGTAACATTCTTATCATATTTTGTCATGCTTTGTCGCTTGGGTTTCTTTCTAACTTGTAGATAGCGACGTTTGAATTCCTGAGGATAGAGGCCAAATTGGGGAAATCCGACCATCTGGGTCGTCCCAAAATGGCCCCAATCACATAACCCCTCTATTTGCAGGTGATTTGGAGGTCCCGAGGTTCGACATTGGAGCGGTGGCAACTCGGCGCTTTAACACACTGGAATTCGTCTCACCCAGGGACGAATAACAGTAGAATTCGTCCTGCCCAGGGACGAATTTCAGTCAAGAGCAGATTGGCCGACTGTTTCGATGGCAGTGGCCCTCTGGTGATGTACTCTGTCTGTTGTCAAGTTTTTAGGTCATTTAGGCTTACTTTATTTATTGTTTTAGATAGTTTTTCGTATGCATCTTTTACCAATTTCAAAGCATGAATTCTCTTTCTTCTCACAGGTGCTACTAACGCTTTGTCTGTCTCTTTGATTGCAGGAGGAACAGCAAGAAGTGAGGATTTACCAACAACAGCGGCGGCAACACTTTGGCCCGCCCATTTTGCATGTGGGCATGCGGAAGGAGAACACTTACCAAGATTGTAATCGGATCCGTTTAACGCTCCTAGCCCCTAAAAAGGGAGGAGGCAATTTTGTAACCGTGTTGGATAAGTTTAATAAAAGGGTCGTGACTTCTCTTTAAAGCTTTGTAACTCGTTTCAATCTATTTGCCTCTTTCATTTTAATGCATTTCTTATTTTAGGGCTTAGGCGTTGTTTCAATTCGAATGCATCTAAGTAGTTGTTCTTTCTGAAAAGCTTTCGAAATCTCGTGCTTTCAGTGGCAATCACGGTGGGACCCTTTCCCTTGATTTTTTTAGATCCAATAACTGATCTTTGTTGTGTTTTTGTGCTTGACAGGTACAAATTTTTAACACAGACTGCTATTCATCTCTGACTGCGACGAATATCAGACTGTAATTCGTCTGACCCTGAGACAAATTTTAAATTCATCTCTGGCAGGGACGAATTCTGTTCTGCAATTCGTCTCACCGAGGGACGAATTCCTGTCTGTGAATTTTCAGAACAGAAAACCAGAAACAGCAAGTTCAGGCAGAAAAAGGGTAAAGTTCTAAACTGTCTCTGTCAATTTTTTTGACTTTCTGCTTTCAATTTTGTCAATTCTTGCGTGCTTAAAGAAAATAGTGGTCGATTGCATGTTTCATTTTTCTAAGTAAAATAAACCACACACACGACACGTGGCACATTTTAAACCAAGGAGCTGGTCGTAAGACCCCAGCCCTTGAGCAAGTCCAACGGTGGGTTCATCACCACCTTGGCTTAGCTTTGTATCCATTTCCCCGATTGTCACTGTTGTTAGGCGTAAATCCTGACGAAAGCTGATCGAGTGTCACTGGGGTGATTCCCATGCGTGCGAGGATAAGTCTTCTATGGTAGGTGTCATTAACAGGACAATCCCCCTTCCGTACCGCCTATGTTCCACGTACCATCTGCTCTCATGTACCTATAGTTTCCCTCTCGTAAGGGCGGGTATATAGAGATGTTGGTATATCGGTCCGGCAATGGTATATTGAAGGGGCGACCATTTTTGGGAGTTATATGAGCCTTCATTATGCATTTAAACATTATTCAAAAACATTCAAAAACAAAAAAAAACATCAAAATGCACTAAACCAGTTTAGGACACACTATTAATCTTTAAAAGAGATAATCACTGTTTGTGTATGTGTGTGTTCATTTCTGCTTAGTGTAACAAAAAAAAAATCAAAAATCATAAACAAAGATAAAAATCTATGCATTTTGTCACTCGCTCCAAAAGCTCCAAGGATTCCCGCAATCACTTGGTCATCCCCAAAATGCCCCAAAGGTGTCCATGAACCCTTTGGTCAACCCAAAAGCACCCCAAATGTGCCCATAAGTGATGCAGGAGCATCCAAAAAAGTATGGGAAAATCTTATATTTTTCCCTAAATTTTAGTGCATCTTGTCGGGGCCATAACTTCTCAACCGTAGCTCCGATTGACTTGAAATTTTATAGGGAGTTAGTTGGGATAATTTTAAACAAATATGATTCCCTAGAATCCTATTTGCCCAAAAAAGTCAGTTTTTGGGGCCACATTCGATCATCTAGTGCCCCGAAATTAGGTTCTAAAATTGCGTGCCTAATTTTTTACACTTTTTGAGCTGTTCGGATGTCAATATCTCCTAATGTATTTAGAGTTAGGACTTGAAACTTCATTTTTGTATTATCTACTATAAGAGGGATGTGCACACCAATTTTGGGCCCCATCTGACTCATTTTCAATTTTAGGGTTTTTTAGTGAGACATCACAATGGTGTTCACCCATAGCCAAACCCACTCACGGGTAGACGCTGCGAGGAATATCCAAGGAGGCACAAGTCACCTCCGATATAGCCCCAAGGATTTGGTCATACCACCTTGGCGGCCTGACACACAAGGCAGACCCCTCCACACCTTAACGAATAAGGACTATAGGGGCACCCCTTCTAGGAGCACTCCTGTTCAACATAGCACTCAGCACACACCCTCCCATGAGGGGTACATCCATAGGAGAGCTCCCTTAGATGCTCGTTATGAGTGGTCATCACGCGACAAAGTGCTAGGTCAAAATAAGGTTCGACGGGAGGAACCACATGATTACATTATCCCTCCTTCCCCCCCGCTAGTTGTCAGGACTACGAGGACAAATCCAGAGCACAAGGCTCCTCAGGTGGGGCAAGACAACTCTGTCCATCCCATTTTCACTTATGAAAGAGAGCACGAGGAAGACACCTACCTTCCTCGAGAGCAATATGCAGTGCGGGAGCAATATGCCTCCGCACCTGCTATCTATCAGGACCACTCACTAAGACCAGAGCCTCGGATAAATGCCACTACCTCCAACAGATGGAGGCTGCCTATAGAGATCTTGGATCACTACGACCGAGATAGATATGTAGGAGAGGCATCTAGGTCTTCTAGACATGAGGCGGTAGGACCAACTATCTTAGAATCTATCAAACATTTTGCACACCGAATGCAACTCACGCAGCTTGAGCTAGAGCGACTACGTTTAGAGGAACTATACTATATTAACAAAGAGCACCTTCAGCACCAGAAGGATGAGTTGTTCCAACACACTATGCAGGAGAAGACTCCAACCCTTCACACACATAATACAAAACATTTTGAGGGACACAACCCATGGGGGCGAGACAGGTCATCGCGACCTCATCAAATGCTACCCCCAACACCTCCTAGACAGGAGCGGGAGGCTACTCTCCCGATTCCTGAAGCACCACCCCCGATACCTCCTAGACATGAGCGGGAGGCCGCTCCTATAACCAATGACGAGTGCCTTCCTTAGACATCCACCCAGGCTTATGAGCCACCCTTAGAAATTCATCAAGAAGCCTCTAAGGAATCAGAGCGAGAAGAAGAGCGAGATGAAAAGCCCCACCAAGGCATGGGGGGTGCCATCTGGCCACCCCTCCATAAGCCCCAAGTTCCTCAACAAGAACCAACCAAAGATGAGGAGCTCAAATCCCCTGATACAGGCAAAGTGCTAGAGCACTTCAAGCTGGTAGAGACCAAGATTTTGGAGCTCCCAAGGCCCAACTTACATGAGGCTCCTTTAGAAGAGGATCAACCTTTAATCGTAGGGCTCCCTGATGATGCAGTCCTCCATGTCTCAGAATATCTAGATTATGATGAGCTATACTCACTGGTCGAAAGTGAAGATAAAACAGAGATAGCCCACAACAATCACATGCGACAGCATCGACATCCCATAAAAATTGAGGAAGCATGTCAACAGATAAACATAATACTAGGGCATGAGTGGCACGTTAACCCACCACAGTGGGACCAAGCGTTACGTCTCCCACTTTGGGCATACAGAGATCAACTTCTGCCCAGAGATCCCATAGCAACATCAGTGTCAAGGGTAGACCCTGTCCTCCTATCCGTGCATAGGGCCGATCCATTCGTGCCCATACCTCCAGAGCCAGATCCGGAGTGCAAAGACCATCAAGCTGGGGGTACCTCTATCCCCTGAAGAGAAAGCCAAAATCTCCAAGGATTATCGCAATCGCTTGGTCAAAACCCAAAAGCTCCAAGGATTATCACAATCGCTTGGTCATCCCAAAGGCTCCAAGGATTATCGCAATCGCTTGGTCAAACCCAAAAGCTCCAAGGATTATCACAATCGCTTGGTCACCCCAAAATCTCCAAGGATTATCACAATCGCTTGGTCAAAACCCAAAGGCTCCAAGGATTCTTGCAATCGCTTGGTCAAAACCCAAAAATATCCAAGGATTATCACAATCACTTGGTTACCCCAAAATCTCCAAGGATTATCGCAATCACTTGGTCACCCCAAAAGCTCTAAGGATTATCGCAATTGCTTGGTCATCCCAAAAATGCTCCAAGGATTGTCAAAATTGCTTGGTCACTCCCAAAATGCTCCAAGGATTCTTGCAATCACTTGGTCAAAACCCAAAAAGCTCCAAGGATTATCACAATCACTTGGTTACCCCAAAAGCTCCAAGGATTATCGCAATCACTTGGTCACCCCAAAAGCTCCAAGGATTATCACAATCGCTTGGTCATCCCAAAAATGCTCCAAGGATTGTCAAAATCGCTTGGTCACTCCCAAAATGCTCCAAGGATTCTTGCAATCGCTTGGTCAAAACCCAAAAAGCTCCAAGGATTATCACAATCACTTGGTTACCCCAAAAGCTCCAAGGATTATCGCAATCACTTGGTCACCCCAAAAGCTCCAAGGATTATCGCAATCGCTTGGTCATCCAAAAAATGCTCCAAGGATTGTCAAAATCGCTTGGTCACTCCCAAAATGCCCCAAGGATTCTTGCAATCGCTTGGTCAATCCCAAAAATCTCCAAGGATTATCGCAATCACTTGGTCACCCCAAAATCTCCAAGGATTATCGCAATCACTTGGTCACCCAAAAGCTCCAAGGATTATCGCAATCACTTGGTCACCCCAAAAGCTCCAAGGATTATCGCAATCACTTGGTCAACCCAAAAAGCTCTAAGGATTATCGCAATCACTTGGTCACCCAAAAGTTCCAAGGATTATCGCAATCGCTTGGACACCCCAAAAAGGCCCCAAAGGACTCTCGAAATCCCTTGGTCACCATCAAGAAAATTCAAAAACAACAAAAATCATCAAAAACAACAAAAATTTGCATTTCATTTCTAGGCATGCTCAAATTCGTCAATAGAGATTTTTCTCGCACTTCATCGTCATATGCACAAAAATCAATCCATCAAAACCACAAAAATACATAGCTGCATCCATACATCGCATATTTGTGGTCGTATAGGTCAAAGGTACCATAGGCTGTAATTGATCCGCTAGTCCATCTTGTTCCACACTGTTCCATTTTACAAAAACAACAAAAACACCATGCATTGCTTTTACCACACTAGAGTCAGTGGTTTGTTAATGTATCAAGAGTTTTCGTGATTCAGTCATCATTTTGCTCTTTAGCCATGTAATGTATCAAGTCAGACAGATTTTACGAAAGTAGAGTCATACTTGAAATACACCTTGTTACGTAACATCCCAACATAAATTAAAACACAAAGCAATTCCTAAGTTGTGTGAACGAAAGATGAAACCTGCACAGTAATCCAGGTCACCAAAAGCGAAACGGTTATCTTTCTCATCCCCCCGTGCGAATGACCCAAAGAATGCTGAGAGTTGGCAAAAGGACAAGCATCCTCCCTATCCAATTCCCCAAGAATCCCTAGTTCTCAACAATTGCAAAACATCAAAAATTTGCAAAAAGTCAAAACATCAAAATTTGACATCCTACAGTGCACACATCAAAAGGCACAAACAATAGTGATTATCGTCACTCCATTTCCTCAATCCCTTGCTCAAAATAAAAACAAATCAAAATAAATAGTGATCTTATCACTACAAACGAGCAAGTATCCCAATACAATGGAAGAAAAGAAGGGAGTAGAACTTGAATCCCTGGAACTCTTAGCATTCTAACAGGTCATGAGGCAAGCCTCAGTATCGGTTTGGTTGATAGCCTATCGGTCACTGGCGGTAAACCTCCCGCATGACGATATATCTATCACATCAACTTGTGTATAGATCAATATTTGCATGTGGATAAGCTAGCTTATGGCATCCTGGATAACATCGTAGACTAATCTAACTACATACAACAAAGGAGTTAGTGGAACTAATTAGGTGATCCTCAGTACAGGTTCCGTTGAAAGCCCATCTGGCACTGGCGGTATCCTAAAAAATACCACATAAATGAACTCAATTGCACACACAGGGATGTGAAATAGCTTGGTCAAAAACAAGTCCGATTCATACCTTGTTCAAAAGTCTTGTAATACAAAGTACAGTGATGGCTAGTGAGTTAAACCTGTCTGAGTCTCAGAAAACCTTAGCTACATTTCTAAACCAACTGCGCTACTTTTCATCCTTACAATACCATCATAAAATACAAAAAAAAAAGAAAAACCACATGTATACATACAAAGTCATGCATCACAGTAATCACCTAAAAACAAAATAACAGAGTCCTAAACTGTCTATGGTGCCATATCCAAACATCACAAATTCTATCCATCCATTTCATTCCTGCATATCACATATAAATCAAAAACATTTGCATTCATCACAACATATGCATCCATCAAAATAAATCAACATACAACAATTGCATTTATCATACCATATGCATACATCAATATAAAGTAGCATGCATCCATCAACATCAATCATTATGCATAACATAAAATCATGACATATACACAAAGCAAGAAAAACAAAACAACAAAAACATCACAAAAATGCAACACAAACAAAAAGCAATAAACATTGCTGGACACAAGTGCTCTTGCACTTAACCTCTTGGCATAGAAAAATTGATGTCGGGGTTTACATTGTCACTATCCTACTCTCTAAGAAGGCTACCATAGCCGGACCGCTCCACGGGAAGACGGATTGTCGACAATTTCACCCCCAAATGGCATCACAAATGGGTCAAAGCCCACTAAAAAACAACAAGAAAATCAAAACAACAAAAACAACAAATAAATGCAAAAAAAAAAAAAGCAATAAACATTGCCAGACACAAGTGCTCTTGCACTTAACCTCTTGGCATAGCAAAATAGACGTTGGGGTCACAAATTGTCATTATCCTACTCCCTAAGAAGGCTACTTTAGCCGGACCGCTCCATGGGAAGATGGATTTTCACCAATTTTAGCTCCAAACAGCGTCGCAAAAAGGGTTAACACCCACCAAAAACAGGTCCAAATGTTGGAAAAATTGCACATGCTTAACGATAAACCATCTAAAGGCATCCTTGCACAAGTCATCTTGTGTCAAGCGACTCGTCGCTTTTCTCACGAAGGTCATTCCCTCATCGATTCGTCACTTGAGGGGGTAGTCACACTTAGTCACCAATCAACAAGCACACACCCAATTAGGGAAAATGACATGCATTCAAAGAATCATTGACAAAGACAATTACGCTCCTGCTTGGGGCAGTAAACAAGCAATAATCAAATTGATCAAACACTTGGCATTCATGAATCATGAACACAAGGTTCCCTTGTGGATAAAAGGTTGCGCCCTTTGCCTAATCATGACTGATCAATGTCCAAGCTCAAGTCACACCTCACCAGAACAGGTTAATACTTGAAATCAAATTCCTTAGCTCATCAGAAGCAAGGATTCAAGAATGCATGCCCTTTCCATGCTTGGGGCATCAAAATTTGGTTAGGTTACCAAGAAACCCTAATCATTAGTGCTTTGGTTATATATTTTTGCTCGATGCTGCGCCATGCACAGCGCATCCCAAAAAGGGGCATCTGTAGACACCAAAATAGCACCAATCTGATTATGTGACTGCAAACACTGATCGCTTTGACAAACACAGCCCCCAGGGCAGCCCTTAGAGGTCAAACAGTGGTCCTAACCTCTTTCATTGCTAGAAGAATGCATTTCTAGTTGGATAAAATGTAGAGCGGAGGAACAAAGGTATTCAGGCACATATCCTTTTTTATTTGGTATTTCTTCTTTCACCTGCACAAGAAATTTTCTTTCATTGCAAGTAGGTAGGTTGACAAGGAAAATAGAAAATTGCCTGTGTATTTATGGACCTCTAGCTTGTCGAGGCAGGAGTATTTTTATAACTTCAACTGTATGTTTTTGGGTCCTTCCCTAGAGTTAATTTTTTGTAAATGTGAGAAGGTACCAAGGGCTATGAGAGAGGAAATTTTCTCAAACAAAAGAGGCGATATATTTTTGTTGAAGTATAGCATTGTGCTGCACATTTTTGGCTATACTGGTAAGCCAGTTCTGCGACCATATTTTACCACAAGGTACTTATTTTATTTAGAGGTTGTTTGGCAACATGATTTTATCAATAACGTGTATTTGAGTAGGACATGGAAATAAAACCACATGCGCTATGCCTTTTCACTTTAGAGGTATTAAGGTGAGCCACGTGGGCTAGAATTAGTTGATAACTGCGACATTCTATGACATCATAATGGTGGAGTTATCGTAACGATGGAAGTGCGATCCTTTGGGTCACTTTGCTAAACAAATCAAGGTCAAAAGATTTCATTTTTGTTCGAGGCTAGATATTGAGAAGCATCGAAACAATATGAAGGGACATGATCTAGAATGGCACATGGAGAACATGATGTTACTCCCATCATGGCATGGTTTCTATGAAATGGAGGCCAAGTATAACCTTGCAGTATATAAGCATTATATTCCTCCACCAGGGTTATTTAGTCAAATGAAATAACAACTTTCGAGTTGGACAGAGGAAAAAATTACAAATTGGTGGATTATGAGGGCTCATCGAGGAAAAAATGAGCCACCATATGGCATAGTGATGGATGAAGTATTTTAGACCACTTATGATGAGTTCTATGCCAATTATCAATCAATAACTTTCACTAGTATTGTACCTTGAAGTTTGCAAAAATATAGTAGCAAGGAGAGTGTGGCTGAAGAAGAGCATCCTGTGACCTAGGAAGTGCCACCTATAGAAGAAGAATAAGGACAAGTGCCAGAAGAGTCATTGTAGTGTAAAGCAAAAAGCAAGCAATAAAAGCTACCAGTTATAAAAATTTCAAAGAAGCGAAGAACTAATGTAGTTTCGTCAAACCCTCCTATGATTTTGGCTGAATGAATAGAAGTATTAAAAGCTATTCCTTTGGTCTGGATAGAACCATTGGTTCAAAGCACCAATATTATCAATATTGAGGATGACGTTGCAATAGAAACAAAGGACTAGATAGAGAAATATCCAACATCATAACCACTTATATCCCTGTTGGATCAAATAGCATTAGAGCTTGAAGGTACATTTTATTCCCTTTCTCCTCTCCCAAAGCAGTTGGTGACTGTTGTTTCATTTTCTCTGGTTTCCACTTATGAATCACCTTCATTTGGCATACCCTCTACTTCAGTTTCACTTCCCATTTCCCAACCACCAATCACCAATGCTCCCTGCTCTTCTCTTCTTGCTTCTTCTACTTCCCTTTCTTTTAGTTATTTCGCGTTCATCCTAAACCCATTTTACCTTCTTGTATCTTCCATTCCAGTAACCTCCACTATGGTTGTAAGTACACAAGCTCCTCCTTGAGTGAGTGTAGCCATGGTCGAACCCCTCACCTCTATTTTTGCCACCATTTATATTCCTACCATAATTTTCACTATACCTGTTGCTACTTCATTCAAGTCGAATCTACAACAGGCTCATTTCTCTTTCACCCCATTCTTGGAGCTATAGGTTTTTCATGATTCAAATATAGTGGTTGTACCAGAATATCACATTGTAGCAAATATTATCTAAGCTTACTTGAGTTCATCACAGTGGTTGAAGAGTAAAAAAAAAAGAGAGGCTCTAGCACTAGGGAAGCCATGATGAAGGTTTCCTTTGATCCCAATGCCATGGAGGCCCAAACAATCAAAATGTTTCCCCAGGTCCAGAAGACTCAAGGGGAGATGACCTCGGGTGATTATACTTATGAGATCATCACCAAGGACCTTACAAATATTGATACAACAGAGATGATGGGGAATATTTAGGTAGAGATGAGCTTTTTGTTCCTACATGGTGAGCACTATAAGAATTACTTTTTGAGGTTGAGGCTAAAATCATAGACTTGGAGGAGTCTTTGGCAAAAATTTGAGCACAGTTGCAATCCATACAATTAGAGATAAATCATTTGTAGAAAAGGGTAGAGGAGTTGGAGAAAATTATTTAGAAGCACCAGGCGATCAAAGGAAGAGTAGAGCAGCAGGTTGAGGCGTTGAACGGTCAAATCTAGAATTTATAGGATCAATTGGTTGTAAAAGCAACACCGACAATTGTTATAATGAAAGAAAAAGTCAAGGAGGCATGCATTTAGTTTCTTGTTGATTATAATACTATGGTAGCAAATACGATGCAGGTCCTCATATACCTTTAGGAGATACATACAGTCATCTCATATGGTTGGCATGTAGTGGAGTATGGTGAAGATCACCTAGAGCCTCTCCTAGTAAAGGCAACATAGATGCGGGTGTTGGCTAGATCAGATCTCAAGTTTCACCCCATGAGCGATATGGCTCGAGCTTGGGCAAGTTCTAAGGTTATATTGCACTAGTATTTTTCTAGGTTGGAGTAGGTTAAGGAGGCTCACAAGCTACTTGATATGTTCAATTAGGAGAGAAGAGTTTTGGAACTCTAATTTAATGTAGTAGCTGACAATGGTTTCCCCAAATTCACTGATGATTAGGGAAACATACTATCAAAGGAATACCTAGAAGCAGTTTGGGCAATTTTCATTGATGACGCCTCTAAAATTGATGATTGGGACGAGTCTCTCACCAAATATCATGTGTTACCTCTAATGAGAAAACTGACACACATTGAATCTAGTTTGTTGGAGCTTAGCTAGTGGGTGAATTTTATCGATATGGAGCAATTCAAGACCTTCAAGTACATTGTGTATTCACTTAATTTCCTAGAGATAATCAATAGAGATGCTTGGTCTGAAGCCGTTGCAGTATTCAAAGCTACAGTCATGCATATTTTTGATGAGGATGCTACAACGAAGGAGGCCGAAGAGCATAATGCTAGAGCAAGTAGTAAGAAACCTGATGTACCATGTGGAGCTGACTCTTAAGCCCAATGGATGAAGTCCTAGGATAAATTGCATCCATGCGAGATGGATACCTCGTGAGCCACCAAGAATGTTGGTAGTTTTGTCACTTTGCCACATTAAATTTTTTGTTGAATGTTGAATGTTGATTGTAAAATTTTGATCAATTTATTAAAGGAAGGTGCTACAGTTTTGATGCTTATTTTACTATATTTTTACCTCTTTTTAATAATGCATTACTATAAATAAAATGGAAATCATAAATGTTGCGAAGAATTATGTTGAAAATGTTTAAGCAGCAAAAGCACTGATAGAGAATTAATTTTGAAGGAAGAAGAACCTTAGGAAGAAGAAGAAATTTGTTTCACTCCTTGCTAGAGGTAAAAGTCCTTTTCGCATCCTATAAATGTGAAGTGTAGCACAAAAAATGAATTTGTCCAAAACAAAGTAAAAATTGATAAGAGAATACTTGGTTTTGGAATAATAGCATCATTATAAGAAGAAGCAACGAAGTTAGGCACTTTCGCCCCAAGCTGCACTTACAAATAAGTTTCACCCCAGAGAGCGATGAAAATTATGATTTAACTCAAGAGTAAGTCAAAGGGAAGTATAAGATAAATTTTTCCCCAATCGAGGGGTGAAAATAACTTTCACCCCTCTTGGAGGCAAAACGTAAATAAAAAATAGCAAATTTTCTCAACAAAGCAAAGGAAGCGAAAGTCTTGAGTTGAAAATGAAAGAGCGGAGCACTTTCAATTCAAGAGAGAGGTGAAAACTTCCCATCATCCCTCTTTGGGGTGAAATTTATTTTAAAGCACAAGTGGCAGTAAAGTAAATTCTTAAAAGCATTCTTACCCTGGGTGGGGTGAAACTCCCTTTCATTTTCCCTTTTGGGTGAAATGTAGCATAAAGAAAAGTTTTAAATGGCACTTTGTGGGCCACACACCAATGTATGGAAGCAAATTATTAAAAGGTGCTTTCGCCCCAATTGAGGGGTAAGACTCCTTGTCATCCCTCTTTGGGACAAAACATAGTATAGAAATATTTTAAAAGATAGTATGGCGTGGTACGCATGTGGGCATGTTGACACAATATTTAGAGAGCGTTGTCACCCCAAGTGAGGGGTAAAACTCATTGTCGCCCCTATTTGGGGTGAAAAGGGATTTCAAATATTTTAAAGGTGAAAGAAATGAATGCTGATGTGGGGCCCATTTCAAATACGTTGGGTGTTTTCACCCATGATTGGGGTGGAAATAAAAATAGAGCACTTAATGCAAAGTCAAGGTATAGCAAATTGAAGTCACCCCTGTTGAGTTGAGAGGCACCATGTAGTTTTTCCTCTCTAGGGGGGAATGGAGTTTTGAGATTCAGTTTTTAGTGAAATTGTTACACCATGCTCTGCATCGAATTAAAACAATTAAAAGTGATGTCGCATCCCCAAAGGGGTAAAAGTCTCTATCTCCCTCCTCTGAGGTGAAAGTAAATATTATTATGAGAAAAAGTGATTAATGGGTGAAATTGTCAAAGACATAAAATCAAGCTACGTTGTCATCCGTTGTTGTCTCAAAAAGGTTGTTTCACCCCGTTCTTGGGCGAAATAAATTCTTTTTTATTAAATTCTTATGTGTGTTGCTTTCAAATGCATGATTTTGTGGATTCTCTTGGAAAGAGGTGAAGAAAGATAAAATTTAATTTTTGGAATGCAAGCAACACTTCTAGGATATTTGCTTCAACTTCATAGGATTTGAGGAAATTCTTGTTTATTTCCAATGCATCGTTTATCAACCTTGCCAATTTTTAAAGCAGATTTAATGCTTAGTGGAATTTCTTGGTGAAAGTTTATTTCCAAGGCATGAAGGCACAATTAATTCAATGACCAAGTACCCAATATTCTGATGATTTCACTGTCCTGATACACCGATGCTTGAGGCTACTTATTATTATTTAATTATGTTGATTTTCAATGTGATTCTCCCACCAAAGTTAGATCATGGTTTCCATGAAAGATATTTTGACCAGAATATCACTGTAGCCAAGGAGGGAATTATTCTCGTTGGTTTGTGATCTGCCAACATTTTTTTGTAAAATCATTAAATGAAAGAGGCCAACCCTTTATAAATACTAAGCATTTTTATGTAAGAAAGTAGGATGAACACTCTACAAAAAATACTCCAAGTTTTCTACATCAATAGAAGTGCTTCAGCTTCTGGTTCTTTGAGTGGTCTTGCACTTGATAAGTTGTTGTATGTTTTCTGAATGCTTTCATTCCCATTATTTGTTTTGTTTAACTTCTGAATCTGAATTTAATTTTTCTTGTAAGGGAGTGAACATTGAAATGCTCTTTTCATAACTACTAGAAGTTAATGTGCTTGTATTTCTGTTGTATGCTCCTAATTGTTACTTGGTGTAATTTTGGTTGTTAGTCTATCCCCAACTGTACTGCTAGATTATAGATATATTTCCCTATTTCCTTCCTATTAACCTAAGATTTCAACCAAATTATATTAGGAAGGGAGCCAATCCTCTTTAGAGATTGGATTGGAAGACATCTCTTTCTTCTAGCCTTTCAATGTTGGCCGGGTCTGGGACGTATAAGGCATAGACTTTGTAACTAGGCAGATTCGTGACCAAAAATATTATATACCTCCAAGGGCTAGGTGGGTTGGTAAGTGTAGGTGTGGATGGGTACATACCAAGAAGAGACCTAGGTTCAAACCTTAGGGGGAATCCAATCCTTTGAAAAGGTACTACTCTGCTTCGAATCCTCTGAGTGCGTGAGCGACCAGTGGTCTGCATATCACGTTGGCTCAAAAAGAATGAGATGTATAGGTTTGTTGGGATCAGTTCATGTGGTTTGAACCCTATTCTTACTAAAAATAGTGGTTGTAACTGACTCTTCTATGTAATAAAAAAAGACAAATTACTACATAAAATATAAGTTTTTCGTGTCTCTTTGGATCTTATAACTTACTAAGTACTCATTTACATTGCTTCTTTGACTTCTAACATATCTTTATGTTTTACAAACTTTCTATTATATGATGCTTTAGTAATTTTTTTGCATTTTACAAATATTTTCTTTAGTGTTACAATATTAAAGTTTAATTACATTAGTTTGTATCAACTCTTTAATATAATGATGATGAATTTGAACATGTTTAGTCCTAACATGTCAAACGTGATTCTTTACTAATTGAATTATGTTTTTGATATCACAATACAACAAAGAAGATTCATCTTATGAAAAATCAAGTAGCCAAGCATTCTTCTCAAATAGACTACTTCATTGGCTACTACATAAACTATTGAATATTCTATCCCTATTGATGATAATGCAATTGTTGGTTGTTTCTTGCTAGACCATGCTATAGCACCTTATCTAATACTAAAAACATATCATGTAGTAGACTTATGCTACACCATCATTTAGTACCTTATCCAATACTAAAAACATAACATGTAGTAGACCTACATTCATCAATGCAACTTGCCCAATCAATATTTGTAAAGTCTCTCAAGCACATATCATTGAAGGTCATGGATTAAAAGACATTGGTAATGAACTCTATATTTTGAGCACTACTCATCCTATTTTATCTACAGTTTATGATGGACTAATATTTACTATGAAAGTTATAAGATATGCATAATGAATATTATATGAACTTGTGCAAAATTTGACCAATGTAAAAAGTGTAATAGCTTAAAGTTATGAACAAAGTTAAGTCTAGATTATGAACAATAATCACTTTTTGAGAATATTTCGTTATAGATGATATGTAAAGTTTATTTATTTTATTTGCTTTGCATTACATGTACATAGGCTCTTTGGCTAGGTAATAATGCATATATTGTAATCTTCTTATATTGTATTTATTTATGCATTCTCAATATTAACAAAAAATTAAGTTTGAATTTCATAACCCAATTTATTAAAGAATCAAAGCATTTATAGTTTAAAAAATAATTTACATTATTTTTTTATGTGATCAAGATTTCAATACATCATGCATGTTGTTTTTTATGTATCTTTCTCATTTGTGGCAAATGTTTCTTTTGTCTTAAGTTTTTACTTTTCTTTCTTACAAGAGTTTTCCTCTACTTTCTTTGTAAATAAGATCACAATTGATAATAAAAATATGATTACAATAAATATTTAGAAAAAATGATTATTTTTAACTATTTAGTAGTGTCATGTGAGCCTAAAAAATTAGGTAAACCTAGTCACATAATGTGTTGTAAATGCAGTTTTTACCTTCAATATAAAGACAATAAATTAAATATAATTTATGCTATGTGAATATATATTTAAGAATTTTGAAATGTACTTCATTTATAGTATTAGAACCTTACAAAAATCTTAGCTCCAATCATCCATGTCAAACCTATGGCTACACCCATATATATTTTAGGGCATGAGTTTAATTGGTTAAATATGTTGACTTTAATGTGATGATTCTTGTAATACCGGTACATGGTAATTGTTAGAAAAGAATTTATTTTTGAACTAATCTAGAAAAGACTATAGCAATAGGATGTAGGAGGAGTAATGATATTACCATTTAATATACCTATTATGAATTTTGACATGTAAGTGCTATAGATAGAGGTATTGCAAGATCATTTGGTATGCACATTTCAAGTTTTAGTTGTGTATCTTTTTTTTATCTCGTAGGATTATCTTGTTCTATTAGGCTTTGTCATCATCTAGTATTAGATCCATTTGTTCCTATTCTATATGTGTGGATTCTCATCACTTAGAGAAGCCTCAAAGAAAGCTAGAAGAAATTTGAAAGAGTGTCATAAGAGTGGTGCACCTCTTTAAGTAAAAATGCAATCCTTATGAAATTCAACTCCTATGTTCAACATTCACATCATTAGCTCACATACCATTGCGTTAAAAATTATGGTCCCCTTTTGAAAGTGAATCCCTATGTTTAGAGTCATTTTTGTGAAGGCCACACACCCCTATTTCAAAATCATGGCACTAATCAAGGACTTCCTAGAAGGATATTACTGCTTTGAGAATCATGGTTATAAATTATAACATATTGAGTGTGTATATCTATCAATATGTGAAGTCCTTCTATGAATGTAGAGCCCTTGAGAGTCTACTACAACATTTGAAGGAGGTACAGGTAGTTGACGATTTCAGTGACCAATACTTGCAATGAAAATATTTATGAGGCTCAGATTGTAGTAGTATGTCTGGATAAGAAAAAGCTAAATCTCTACAAGCATGCCCTATTTTACTAAGCTCCTCCAAATGGTAGTGTGATAGCTCCTTCAAAGCATGGTTTATATTGAAACATGGTCTAAAAATGTGATAAACCATTTTGGTGGCCCTCATGTTTTGCAAATAAATTAGATATTTTCCACATGACATATACAATTTTTTATGTATGGTGCTTATGTCTCATAATTTGCATGAGCCAAAAAAATTTAAAGGGACAAAAGTCTAGAAATAAGGGATCACATTTTTAAAATATGGAAAAAACACATTATTAAGAGGGATTTATTTTTTTTTAAAGAAAAAATAACCATTATTAAAAGGGATACTTTATAAAAGCTATATTTTAAGTGGGTCTTTATTGTAATTGGACATATTTTTGATGCCTTCTTATAAAATATTAGAGTGTTTGATTGTAAATTAAATGGAAATATTTTCTTTGTTTTGAAAAATAAAGTGACGAAAGTATATTTTGGAAATATTTATGGGGTATTATAGAATATGAACAACAACCTCCAATTGAGCTTAGGAAGTTCACTAAACTCAAAAATAATATTAAATATTTAGTCATAACAGGAATGTATATAGTAGATGATATTATGACACAAGTTCAAGATGTAGATGATGCACATAAATGTTGTAATACTTACAAGTAAATATTTGTAAAGCCTAAAGAGACTAAGGTTTTGCAGCTTATCAGATAAATATATAATGTGATGATGTCTAATGATAAATAAGTAACTAAGCATTTGATAAAGTTGAAGGAGATAAAGAATTAACTTGAGGTCATAGGAGACGAGTTTGCATCCAAAGAGTTTCTAGATATTGCAATTAGTAATCTTCCTACAATATATGAATATTTGATTACATTCTTAGAAGTGGCTAATAAGATTGAACATTTAACCTTTGAAGAGATAAATGGCTATTTGTTAAAAATAAGAAGAAAATGTTTGAAGAATGTTTAAAGGATGTAGCATGGACAACCAAGTCTACATATTAAAAGAGAATTTTAGAGATAGTAACATGCAACATCCAATTCATGGAGCTATTCAATTCGAGTAAGGTATTGTTCATGGAGATTACAAGAAGAAGTCATGAAAGAAAAAGATAAAATGCTTAAACTATGGAAATCTCAGACATAATGGGAATGCAATAAGAGAAAGGTTGATATGCACAATACACAAACAAGGCATACAAATAATGTGGTAATAGAAGAAAAAAGAGAAGGTAATCTCTTCATTGCATCCTTCTTTGCTCAAAATATTGGAAGTGAGTTTTGGTATATTGACTCAAAGGGATAGTCAACAAATGGATTGTAATAAAGAATGCTTTATAAAAGGATGCTAATTTAGAGAAATTAAAAAAACATCTTGGTGACAATTTTGCATATAATATTGAAGATTATGGTTATATACTTGTTAAAATTATTAATAAGGAAGCAAAGAATATTTAGAATGTGTAATATATTCTTGGTTTAAAGAAGAACCTTCTTTTGATTAGTCAAATTGTGAAGCAAGTATACAAGGTAGAATTTACAAGGATAAGTTTTTGCTAAAAATGTATAATGAATGGATATAAAGTGTTATAAGGTAGAATTTACAAGGACAAATGTTTGATAAAAAGATATTATGAATGGATATAAAGTGTCTACTGTAAGTACTCTAAAGAGAGGAATATTCATGTTCGATGCAAAAAACATTGGTAAAAAAATTATATTTATAAATAATGATAGTGTGAGTGAATTGTGACATTTAAGGTTTAGGCATCTTATTTTTAAATATATTGTTTGATGGAAAACTTAGACATTATTTTTGGTCTTCCTAAAATCAATTCAAATTCAAGTGTCTACGAGGGTTATTTGTATGGAAAGCAAGACAAGGATATGTTTGAGAAAGGAGAAGCATAAAGATCAAAGGCACAACTAGATTTGGTGTATAGTGATATTATGGATCCATTTATCATATCATCATTGGCATTTAAAAAATATGCTCTAACTTTTATTGATGATTTTTTAGGAAAAGTATGGGCCTATTTTTTAAAATAAAAAAGTGAAATGTTTGAATTTTTTTAGATATTCAAAGCCCTTGTTGAAAATTAAAGTGGGATAAAAAATAAAGTGGATAGAACCAATAATGATAAGGAATATACTTCTAGTGATTTCAAGAGATTTTATGGTAAACATGGTATTAAAAGAAATTAAGAATTAGATATACACCCCAAGAAAATGAGGTTGCTAAAAGAAATAATAGAATAGTTGAAGAAGTAATGATATCCATGCTAGAGAGTAAAAATTATTAGATTCTTTTTGGGTTGAAGCAATAAACAATAAAATATATCTTCCAAATAAATCTCCCACAAAAATAATAATAAACATGACACCTTATGAAGCCTTATATAGTCACAAACTAACTATCTAATATTGTAGGGTGCTTGTATTTGATGCTTATGTCCATGAACCAGCTATGAAATATACTTGATAGTACAAACATAAAAGTATATTTTTATTGGGTACAATGGCCAATTTAAGGGCTACATATTGTATGATGTTAAGACTAGAAAAGTCACAATTATTGAGATTTTTGTGTTTGATCAAGGTCACTATGAAAATTCTATTTCACATGCACATGAAATTGTTTTTCCATTTGAAAATGAAGAATAGGATTATAGTGTTAATGAATAAAGTTCACCACAAGAAAAACAAAAGTATGCAAGAAATTTATCAACAAAAGAAATTATGTAAAAAAATCATCATGTTAATTATTCATTGATGATAATGATAGAGAAGTTAAAGGACCCTCAATAGTATGAAGAGACTAGAGGAGAGAAAGCGTTAGAAGATACAATGCAATAGGAGTATAACTCCCTGATAAAAAAATAACACATGGAAATTAACAAATCCTTCTATAGGTAAATATGTTGTGGGTAATAAATGAGTCTATAAGATTGAGTTTAGGTCTAATGGGTTCATTGAAAAATAGAAATCAAAATGTGTAGCCAAAGGGTGCACTTAAAAGAAAGAATTTCATTTTTTTTAAGCAAAAAACCCCTTGCGGGACTGCCTTGGTCTGAGAGACCATGACAAGGGGGTTCTACACCATCAAAGTCACCCGCGAGTCAAAGAAAGAATTTCATTTTAGTGAAACATTTACCGCATTTGGTAAAATGAATATAGTTTGACTTGTTATAGCTTTTATTGCTCATTTGTATTTGTAGGTTTGTCAAATGAATGTAAAGAATAAGAATGCACTTCTAAATGCTGAGTTGCATAAAAAATTTAAATGGAAAAACCACATGTATTTGTAAAATAAGGTCAAAAGGATATTGTATGTGGGGAAAAGATAATTCTTTATAGGGCATGGTTTACAAAATTGACCATTACTTTAGAGATTAAGATTTTGAAATAATCCCTATGATCCAAACCTTTTTGTGAAAGTTTTTATGATGGTATATTATTGACTGTAGTTCTTTATGTATATGATTTGATAATCACAAGAAATGGTGTTTTGTTGATTATTGATAAAAAAAATGATAAATGCATTGAGGTGACTAATTTTGTATTTTTTCTATTATTTTTTGGGGATCTAAGTATGTCAAAATGTTGACAAGAGATTGCTCTCTCACACCAAATATGTATATTGTCTACTAAAAAATTTAGAATGATAGAGTTGAAAGTTGCACCTACACCATTTCAAATAGAGATTAAGTTATCCAAAAATGATAATTCAAATAATATGGATGCTACTTTATTTAGACAACTTGTGGAGAGTTGTATTGATATAGCAGTTGAAAAACCATATATATTCTAAAATAATTTATTTGCAAGAATCAATAATCCTATCAAATTTCTTAGAAACATTATATACATCTTTCTTTACTTTAATTAGCAACTAGATAGAAAAAAAATAAATTAAACCTTTTTCCAAATCAATGTAACGATAAAACTGAAAAATGTATTTAATTATCTTTACGCATCCATAATTCACCAATATATATATATATATATATTCTAAACTTGACAAATCTAGATTTATAAAACAATTTAAATATGATGAATTCTTATTTTATTACAAAAAATTATGCCCTTATGTGGGGTGACATTCTATAAAAATGTTTGAATATAAATTTAGAGCCTAAGAATGTCGTGCAACACTTGCGATACTTATCGATATGCATAGCATAATTATGCTAAAAATCAAGTACTTCACAAGCAAACAAATTACTCTTCAACACGAGTTATATTCATGTGAGGATGGGGATTTTGCCAAGCAAGGGCATAATAGCTATTGCTAGTAGAAATGCGTATGGCGAATATTCAACTCTCGTAATGATAAACTTCAAATTTTTTAAAACGAATAATAAATTAAAATTGGTTGTCTCCTCCTAGGTTTAAAGGGTCTTCAAATTTTATATGTTTAAATAATAATATTAAATATATTATTTTATCTTTGAAGTGAAAAAGGGAACGAATAAAGAATAACAAGTTAATTTAGCATCTCATTTGTTTTAAGTATATATATATACAAAGAGGGAAAAAGGTTAAATTTGAAAAAAATTATGTAAAATTTTTATGTAGTATATTATTTATTTTCAAGGTCATTTTGTATAGAGATATTAGAATTTATTTATAAACAACAAAATTCAAGATTGTGTTAATATAAGTTAATTTTAAATTTAATTTTATTTACCCAAAAAAAAATATAATTTAATTTTAAATTTTTGTTATGTAAAGAAGGGTAATAGAAAAATTATTGGCTGTTGAAAACATTTTCAATATATTTTTTATGTTTAGAATTTTAATTTTGCTAGTTCTACTTCGGGGTCTTCTGGAGGTCTTTTGTATCTATGGAACCCCACCCAGTTTGAAGGACGACTTATTTCTTATTTTGATTGTGTCACTAACATTCTCTTCCATTGCAAGGACTCAGGCTATAGATGAGTGTTATCTATCGTCTATGTACCCAATAACCCCTCATATCAATCAGTGTTAAGGAATTCCCTGATGTAGATGAGGACAACATTACCAAATGAAACCTGGATGCTTGAAGGGGACTTAAACAATCCTATCTATCCCATAGACAATATTGGAGGGAATCCCATTACACCCAAATGTTATGAGGCATTTGTTGACTTCATTAATAACAACGAGCTTATGGATGTGGAACTCAAGGGAAATATTTTCACGTGGAGGAATAGAAGAGCTGGTGATAGTCTCATTCAAATCCATCTTGATAGGGTTCTCATTTATAAAGAAGTCATTCCCATCTTGGGTGATGCTAACCTTTTTTCCCTTCCTAATATTGCTTCTAATCACAGTTCGCTCGTCTTTGAAGGTTTGCATCCGGTTTCTTCCTTTAAACCCCCCTTTCGGTTCGAATCCATGTGGCTCCAGCACCCTGACATTAGGAATAAAATTGCTGAGTGGTGGTCCCAAGTCTTTGATGGATCTTGCATAGCCCAAGTGGCTGAGAAACTCTGTTATATTAAGGAGAAGCTCAAAGTTTGGAACAAAGAAGTCTTTAGGAATATTTTTGAAACCAAACAAGTCATCATATGCAAGCTCAATGAAGTTGAAATACAACTTCAAGTGGGTGCTTCTTCTCATAACATTCAAACCCAAGTGGGTGTTTCTTTAGAGGATTTGAGAGTCAACAAAAAATCTCTTCTTTTTGAATTCCATAACATTCTAGGCAAAGAGGAGACATTATAGAAGCAGAAATCCAGGGCTTTATGGTTGACAACAGGGGACTCCAATACCAACTTGTTCCACATGTCCACCCTCAGATATCGAAGTTATAATAGAATTATAGAACTTCGTAGAAAAAATAGAACCATGACCACTGACATTCTAGAGATCAGAGCTAAAGTTGTGGAGTACTTCTAGGATTTCCTTGGGTCTTCCCACCTGCGCCCTCCCACTTTTTTAGAATCTCTTCTTCACCATATTCCTAACATTGTTCCCTCTAAGTTTAATGCCAAACTTATCAGCCCTATATCCTAGGATGAAATTATAGATGCTCTTTTCTCAATATCCCCCGATAAGGCTCCTAGCCTAGATGGGTTTCCCCTAAGGATTCTTTTAGACATTATGGGATATCATAGGACCTGACATCACTGCTGCTATTTAGGAAATCTAGAGCACCAAATCCTTACCTAGATATGTCAATTCTATGTTCCTGACCCTTGTTCCCAAATCCCAGGAATGCCAATCCCTCTCAAACTATCGACCCATCAGTCTTTGCAATATCCTTTACAAAATTCTTACCAAAACAATGGCCAATCGCCTAAAGGAAATTCTTCCCCAAATCATAGACCCGTGTCAAGGGAGCTCTGTTCAAGGGTGGCATATTACTGATGGTATCATCACCATTCATGAGCTAATCCACTCCATCTCTAAAAGCAAAAAGTTAAGTTTTTTTCTCAAATTGGACATGAATAAAGCCTTTGATCGAGTTTCCTAGGATTTTTTGTTGGTTGTCCTCTCCAAATTTGGGTTCCATGAGGACTAGATTAGAATCACCAAGGAATACCTTTTCATAACCTAGTTTTCTATCCTTTTCAATGGCTCTTCAACTGGCTATTTCAAAAGCTTCAAGGGATTGAAGCAAGGAGATCCCATGTATCCATTCATTTCTATTATTATTGCTGAATCCTTAGGGTGAGATCTTAAGGCGATGTGCTAATGGGGCAATTTCTAAAATTAAAACCTCTTCTGGTCTTGCTCTGCCCTCCCATAAACAATTCATGGATGACACTATTTTGGCCACCCAACCCTCTATCCTTGAAGCATAGGTCATTAAACACATTCTCAATGACTATGAGGAGGCTACAGATAAAAAATCAACTTCATAAAGAGTAACTTGTATTTCATCAATACTCCTGAAGAAAGGTAACTCAAAATAGCTTAGATTTTGGAATGAAACATTGCTAATATACCCACCACTTACCTCAACCCCCCCTATTTCAGGGTAAACCGATGAAGGTAATGTGGAATGGAGTCATTCAGCACATCATGAAAAATATGGCAGGGTGGAAATATGCTTTCCTCAGATAGGAAACCAAAGCAATTTTAGTCCATGCTTACCTCTAGAGCATTCCGGTCTCCAGTATTCAAAGTTTCCAAATAAGTCTGTTGATAAATTGAACACATTTAGAAATAGTTTCTCTGATTAGGGTCAAAAAATAAACATAGATTTCTTTTGGTAGCATGGGACAGAGTTTTCTCAAGGAATAGTCACGGGGCTTAGGATTCAGAAAAGTTTCCAAAATGAACATGACGTTATTGTGCAAACAATGATGATAAATTTTATCTGATTCAAAAGCCCTATGGGTTGACATTGTCAAGAGAAAATACCTGTCACTGTTATTTTTTTGCAGATATAATCTGTCCTTATGAATTGAATTTTTGGAATGCATTGTCTCAAACCAGAAGCATCCTTGCCAAAGGCCTCATATGGATAGTGGAGAATGGAAACCTCATTATATTTTGGGAGGACCTGTGGATATCTGATCATTCCCTCATCATTCATCCTGAGCTTTTTCTCCTAAAGCCTCTTCTTGATTGGCCTATCAGGATTTTTGTGTCCAATTTCATTACCTTTGACAGTAGCTAGCATTAATCCTAGAAATATATTCCCTCTTTCATTTATATACTTGGCTCTATTGATGTGGCCAAAGCCCTCTCAGACTTACTTAGAACCTACATTATTCCTTCCATCCCGTCTCAGGATTTCATCCTTTGGGGAGCCACTTATCACGACCATTTTAATGTCAAATCTGCCTACTTCCTCCAAGAAGAACCTCTACAAGATTGGTTTCCAACTAATATCATTTGGCTTCACCACCTCATTCCCAAAGTTGCATTCTTCTTCTGGCTTGTTGTGTAGAACAAAGTTTTAACTTTAGATAACCTATCTCATCATGGGTTAATCCTTGCCAATAGGTGCTATATGTGCCATTTCGATTGGGAGTCGATCCCCCATATTTTCCTAAATTGTCCTTTCACCTCTTCCGTTCTATCTTCCCTCCTATTGGAGTTTAGTATTTCTTGGGCACCTCCTAACTCCATCATGGACCTTTGCTACCAGTGGCCCAATCCCTTCCACCATATCCGCCTCCGCTCCTTCTGGTCTTTTTATCTCCCTCATTTCCTGTGGCAAGTGTGGCTTGAGAGGAACAACAGGGCCTTCAATGATTCTTCCTGTAGCCCTGCTTCTATCCTATCCAAAATCCTTACCTTAGGCCGAGAGAATGCTAGTCTTGTTTCCTTGATAGTTGAAGCCATGGCATTGAGACCCATCTCCTTTCTTCGTTCAACCTTCTTGTAGGACCTTCCAAACATCAATTCCCCAAATTTGATAGATCCTCGGTTCATTGGGCCCTACCTCCTCCAGGTTGGTTCAAACTCAACTTTGATAGAGCTACTAAAGGTAACCCGAGCAAATCTGATGGGAGGTCTCATTAGAGATGACCAAGGTAGAATCCTTCTTAATTTTGCTAAGGCTACCGGTCTCCAGTCTAATAACTTTTTTGAAGCTCGAGCTTTTTACCATGGTCTCTCGTTAGTTGCCAACAGGCAGTTCCTCAATCTTATCATTGAAGGGGATTCATTAAATACTATAAACTCTATCAAGGATTCCCCTCCTCCAACGTCGTATTTTGCTACTGCTATAGATGAGTCAAAAAGGATTATTGGACTCTTTGACCAATCCCTGGTTTAGCATATTTACAGAGAAGGCAATGGATCTGCTAATTTTATGGTGTACCTAGGCTTGATCTAGATAGGCATTTGACTGTGGGATAGTTATTTTTCGTGTGAAATTGTCAACTTTTACCTCCATCATGATGTTCCTGTTCAATAAAATTTTTATGTGAACTATTGTCATGGTGAGGTGGTGCCACCGTGGCTTGTAGAATTAGGTTAATTAGCCTCCCACCTATTCTTGTGGGAGAATGAATGTGCTCATTGGAAAATTTCAAGATTTTGTTAGTTTTATCAATTCCCTTCTTAACCATTTGGGAAGGTCATTGACCAAATTAAGAATCCATGTGCTTCTGGTATCTTAACCCAGAGTGCTAATGAGGAAAAGTAGACAGATCTGGAGGTCCAAAACTGATCTTGCTTGATGTCCAAGTTTGGTTCATTTTTGCTGGTGTGTCATTTCCATTATCTTTGTAGATGTTTAAGAATTATTGTGTTAGTCCCACCTCTATTTTTGGTTACCATATATATTTTTTCTCTACAGGATCCTACCATGGGACTCCCCTTTCTGGTTTGACTATGTAAAAGGTTCAGGACCCTTTCAAAACCCCCTTACCATCAATAAAGAAAAATAACGTATGAATTTATCTTTAAAAAACTTAAACTATGAATTCTCTAGCTAACCCAAAATAAATCTCCAAACTATCCACTTTCCCAATATCCTTGCTTCTAGATATAATATCATTGTGTGAGATGTGATGCAAATATAGAATAGAAATTAACATAACATAGAAAGTAAAAAATAAACATAAAATAAAATTACACAAAAACCTTCCAAAAAAAACACTTCATCAATCTTCAATCTTAAATATTTAGCTTGGGTACAATGCCATACATACACATATTATTATATATATATATATATATATATATATATATATATATATATATATATATATAATTTAAGATCTTTTGGTTTTTCTTAAAAACTTTTGGTGCTTCACATTCTCTTCAAATCTAGGTGAAAATATATTTTTCCTTTTCTTAAAAAATATTACTTCTAAATACAATTTTTGTACTATTCTATTTTTTGTCTTATTCTTGTTCTATTCATTTTTTATTCTCAATTAATATCATAACTTCCAACATCATATGCATAAAATGCTTAATTTTTTTTTTTAACTATATATATACCACTAAAACAAGCCAATTTATACTATGTGGAGTTATTAGTAGATTATCTTATATATAAGAAAATTTAATTTATAAAAAAATTTCATCATATGATTTTAAAATGTCAATTCTATAAATTCATGTGGTTAAATCAAATGTATTTTAAAAGCTTGTTTCATTTCATTAGGATACTTGAAAATATAAAATACTGAAGAAAAGTACCTTCAAAAAAATATTCACTTGATAAAATAAATAAATAAATATATTAGTTTGTTAATGGAGCCTTGGTTCAATGGTTGAGACATATGGGTGATGCTCACACCAAGGTTCAAATCTTGGTTACACCAAATAGACTATATAGCTTGATGTGACTAAGTAGATGTAAAAGAAAATGGAAACCTTTCAGAACTTATATATATATATATATATATATATATATATATATATATATATATATATATATATATATATATATATATATAAAAGTTTAAAAATAAATATGATAAATCTGTATATGTTTTTTATTTTTATAATAAGTTAATAAGAATATTCTTGAAATGCATAATAACACAATATTTTAAAATTTAGATAAATAGATTTAAAACATGCACTATGGGATAAATTTCATTTTGATGGGATTTATTTTGGATGCTAGTTTTGCTTTTCGTATATTGGATTCACTTTTGTCAATTCGATTCGTTCTTCCTAAGAAAGACATCCTCACTCATTTATGTTCTTCTTTAATTTGCAATATTCTTATGGCCAAATTTAGATTTGGGATCCTTTTAAAACCTCATTGTAAAAAGTTCTTAACCCTTCAAACCCCTTCTTCCACCTAATTAAAAAATAATGGATTTACATTCATTTATGAAATACCTTGTGGCTTTAGATGTTAAATTTTATGAAAAACACGAAAAATTTCAGCTAGATATTTAAATATGTATAATTAAATACTATGGCACCTACGTATTTGCAATAATAACTATTTATTTATTTATTTCTAAAGTAGACTATTATCATTTTTAATTATAAATTATTATTATTATATGTATATTCAACTTGACATGAAAGAAAATATTATTAATAAAATATGGAAACTCCAATGGAAAGAATATATATGCATATCCACATATATATAATTATATGTAATATATAAAAATGCAATAATTATTTTTGCAATGAGAAGATATTTTTTTTAGAAAAACTCTCTAATTGTAGTGATAAGATTGTTAAAATTAATTAAGTTAGAATTACATGTTATTATTCTTAATAATATAATTTATATAAATTTATATTTGTATTTTATCATAACAATATTCTTGAAATGCATAATAACACAATTGAATGGAATTTCATCTTTACCATGCTTCAAGCTCTTGGTTTTGGGCCACATTTCTTGAGCTGGGTTAGTATGCTTTTTGCGTATGCTTCAGATATGCTTACTTTGAACAATTGTAGTATAAATCAATTGGAGATTTGTTAGTATTTATTTACCTAGAGAATCTTCTCAACTTATAAATGGACATTTTGCAGATGATTCTTTTTTGACTCTTCATGAGGATGAATGCTCCGTCAAACAGGCTCTAAATTGTTTGGATATTTTTTACAATGCATCAGGATCTAGCATTCAATGGAGGAAGACCTCATGCTACAGATAATCCTCTTTGGACCTTCCAAGCTGGATTGAAAGCTTCCACTGGCATTGGATCCAACCAGGGAAGATGTTTAAATTCATTGGCATCCCATTTGCTTTCCAGAGTTCCCCTGTTGTCTTGTGAAATTATGTTTTACAAAAAGTAGAAAAAAATTCCTTTTGGATTACCAAAAAACTTACTCTAGCTGGTAAGTTTTAGGTGTGTTCCAAAATTATTGCTTCTACTCATGTGTACTATTCATCTTGTTGGGTTCATTCTCAAGCATGCTATAAAAATTTGGAAAAACTTTTAAGGGATTTTCTTTGGGCTAACTCATCACATAAACGAGGGTTTCATAGAGTTTCCTAGAAAATCTATTGTCTCCCAAAAAATCAGGAGGTATGGGATTGCATGATTGTCAAAGATAAGGTATTGCTTTATCTGCTAAATGGACTCTTCAAGCCTTAAGTGGTTCTAAAGCTTGGAAAGTTCTCATTCGGCACTGCATCTCCATTGGTTTACCTCTTGGCAAGATGGCTTGGAAAGGTATGAATTTTCAATCCCTCCTGGTTGCTTCTATCCTAGTTAAAGGTTCTTTTGTCATTCAAAGCATATGGAGGGTTTGGGAGAAAATTAAGCCCTAGTTGAGTTGGCTAGGGGATTGGCATCAGAAAGGTGCTTCTATTTCCACTTATAATATTTGGTTCTCACCTTTTATTACTCTTCAAGGTTCCCCTCTTACTTCCTTGCAAAGGATTCATGCTCAACGGTTCTTCAGGAAAGGGATTTCAATAGTCATAAACTTTTTTTTGAGATATTCTAAGGATTGGATCCATGGGATTATTTTAGGAGATTTTTTGGTCTATGGCTAGATGATAAGATTACTTATGACACTATTTTGGACTGTATCCCATTTTCCATTTAGCCCATGATCTGTAGACATTCTCAAAAGCCTTGGTGGTTTGATTGGGTATGGTTTAAGAAAACCCTACTTCTTGCTTACAAACCTAAGTTAGGGTATGTTTTACTTACTCCCAATGTCCCTATGGTTCAAAGAATCAATGCCCGATGGGATCTTATTTCCACTAAAACTTGTTGGAGTCTAAGATTTAAAATGTCTTGGGTAGGATATATTGAACCCAAATAGGATTTATTTGCTTGGAGCCTCTTATCCTATGGTCTTCTTCTTGGAAAAAGATTAAACTACCTTGGAATAGAGAATCCTTCCTGTCATTTTTGTGATGCTACAAAGGACCCACTTCATATTTTTTGGCAATGCAGGAAATCTCGAATGGTCTGGGATTGGCTTGAGATCTTCTTTCGGCCTCATATGGCTAGTTCATTCATCTGACATCATGTTTTGCTTGGTGATTCACCAGATTTTTCCTTGCCCTTGTTATAAGTGTGGAACATTATTTGCATGAGTGTGCTCTTTCATATTTGGAAAACTCTTAATAAAATTCTCTTTTCTTAGTAGCATAGTTCAGATGAAATTTAAATTAATTATAAGTGCATAATTTACTCTGATTATTGACTCCAAATTTCAGCTCAAGTGGAGAAAGTTCACATAGAGGTGGAGCATCTTCGTGCTCTTATGCAACACTAGGGTAACGCCTTCTATATAGCCTTATTGATCTTGTCTCTGATGGCATTGATGGTTTTGGTACAAGTGATAATGTTGGCATGCCTAGGGAGGATGGGTGGCTCATTTACATTCCTTCTAATATCGGTTGTTAGCATCTAGAAGGTGATGGACATTCACCTCGTGAGCATACCTCCATGATTGACATGATTTAATGCATTTTTTTGGTATTGTGGTTGGTGATGAGTTTAACCATGTTTTTATTGTTTTTATTAATGATGCCTAACTCCACCTGAGTTAGTGTGACTACATATTGGGGTGTGCCTATACACCTATTTTTTTGGTTGTAAAGACTTTTAATCTTAAATTAATTAAAAGTTAGGTCTTTACATTCAAAAATTAGATAAATAGGGGGCTCTCGCTCTGGCTCTGTTGCTCTGAATCCTTCTGAGCGAGAGGGCCCCCATTTGATCAAGGGATATTTCTAGTTTGTTCTAGATTTATTGAATGCTTGGTAAGACATTGTAGATCTGGTTGAGGTCCTTGAGGGAGATAGAGCCATATGCCAGCCCAACCTGTCAGGGTGATTTGGATATTTTGTTGTGCTATGGAGTGTTTTGGTTGGTGGTCCCTTGTTTGGCTTTGGATATGTGTTTTGGTTTGGTGAGTGTCAAATCCGCTTGGGTTGGCTATCAGTTGGGGTCTTGGTCAGTCGACTTTGCATCTCTTTTGGTTTCGGTTTGCCATTGTATATTTGGTCAAGGTCCCTGAGGGGGATAGGGTCAAATGTTGACCCAAACCTATTGGGGGTGATTTTGGGGTGTTTTTGTTGTAGTAGTTGCTGGCTACTTTCCTTGGCTGGCACCGAGTCAAGGTTTTGGGTGCTCGGGCGGTTTGGTGGTGTTTGTGGATGTTGAGCATCTTTCTCCAGATCTTGCTTGGGTGGAGCTACCAGTGTGTGGGCTTGTAGTTTGACATTTTGGGTGGTTCTCGAAAGAGTTACAGTGACCTTCTATGCTTTGAAGTGGTTTCATTATAGGGTCCTAGCTTTCGGTTTGCACTGCAGAAGTTGATTCCAATTTGTTATTTTGTCTAAGAAATATTGTTTATTTGAATTTATTTGAAAATATTTGCCACTTTTGTTTGTTTGGTTGTTAGTTTTTTTGGCATGAAGGAATGCTAAATATTTAAGTACGACATTGGGTTGCTTCTTTACTCATGTTAGAGTGGTTGTATAATGTTGAGGGATGCCTTTTAAACCCTCGTTTCACTGTCCTGAGTTGCGCTCCTGCTAGAGCTGTTGTACAAGGTTGTGGGATACCTTTAAAAATACTCTTCTAATAACAAAAAAAAATTAGATAAATAAATTAAAAACATGTGCCATAATTATAATGGGATAAATTTTATTTTGGCAGGATTTATTTTGGATGCTAGCTTTGCTTTTCGGATATTGGAATTTATTTTGGATGCTAGTTTTGCTTTTAAAATATTGGATACCAGATCACTTTTTTTAATGCAGGATTAATTCTTCCTAAGGGAGACATCTTCACTCATTTATGTTCTTCTTTACTTTTCATTGAATATTCTTATGGCCAAATTTAGATTTTGGATTCCTTTTAAAACCTCATTGTAAAAGGTTTTGGGCCCTTTCATAACCCTTTTTCCACTTAATCAAAAAGTAATGAATTTACATTCATTAATGAAATGCCTTGTGAATTTAGATGTTCAATTTAACGACAAACAAGTTACATAAAAATTTCAGCCAGATATTTAAATATGTATAATTAAATACTATTGTACCTATGTATTTGCATATATATATATATATATATATATTTGTTTATTTGAAGTAGACTATTGTCATTTTTAATAATAATTTTTTATTGGTTATATGTATATTCAACTTTACATGAAAGAAAATATTGTTAACAAAATATGGAAACTCCAATGCAAAGAATATATATGCATATCCACATATATAATTATATGTAATATATGAGAATGAAATAATTATTTTTGGAAGGAGAAGATATTTTGTATAGAAAAACTCTATAATTTTACTGATAAGATTGTTAAGATTATTTAAGTTAGTATTACATGTCATGTTATTATTATTAATAATATAAATTATATAAATTTATATATGTATTCGTTCCATTATCTATTATATATAATTAACAAGATATTAAATATTAAAATGTATAAAAATATATATTTAATTGTGCATTAATTTTTATTGATATATAGGGGAGTTTGGTTACATCTACACTATTTTTAGTAACTTTCGGGTGCGAGGTTCAAACCATAGAGGCTGCTCCCTAATCCCAACAGGCCTATACCACCTCTTTTTTGATGATATGATATGAGAAGGACCACGGATCACTCAAAATTTATACCATCATTGTCGGTCTAACATGCCCTCAGAGGATTCAGATCAAACAACTAACTTTGCAATAGGTATGTCCCCTAAGGTTTAAACCTAGGTCTCTTCTTAGTAAGTGTATAACTAGACAAATAATTACCTAGAACCTTACAATATTATGGATCTAACATTTTCCACCAGATTAAAAAACAAAATGAGGTGGATAAGGAGTAAAGCATCCATTATTGAATATGCATAAGAATAGAAGTTGGAGTAAAGCACCCATTACTGAATATACATAATAATAGAAGCTAAGAGCAACAGAAAGACTATAGCTATATCTTGCTACAATACACTAGATATTAGCACTCATCTGTGGGAGACCATGTTATATGGATAAATTATGGGCATGTGTTCCATAGTATTTTTTAAGTATTCAATGAAGAAATATAAGTAATAAAAATCTGAAATTACTCATCATTGTTAATTGCTCTTTTTTTAGTTTCCTATTGGATCTTCTGAATATCCTAAACCATATGAGAATGCTAATGAAGTCTATAAATAAAATTTTGGGGTGTGTTTGGGCTAGTTTTTCATTCATATTTGGTCTATGGATTCATCCTATATTGTGCTCCTTTTTGGGTTGTTGTTGAAAATATTGGGTTTTTTTGTAAAAAGGTTTGGGGACCCTTTCAAAACCCCTTATGTAAAAGGTTTGGGGACCCTTTCAAAACCCCTTCTTCCACAAAATAAAAAAACATTGTGAGGTGTGTTGGAAGTCCAATATACTTAGGAATGAATGTATCCTAGATTTAAAAAAAATATCAAAGGTCAAGTCTACTAAAACTATATCCCATGGAGGAGAAGATCCAATATATACCTTTTTTCATCTACACTTCTAAATATGCTTGAGAAGGATGAGTCTACAAGCATCCTATATTATGGGGCATTGATCTAGTTGAGAAAAACTAAGCAAATAAAGTTTCCAATATCTAGTGAAAGAGGGAAAAAAAATGTAGAAGACATCCCAAAACTGTTTAGCCATGTCAAAAAACCAAAACAAGTGAATAAGAGTTTCTAAATCATTAAAAAATAGTATTGAGGGGAAATGTATAAAATTGAGGCTAGAATTTTAGTAGTTGGAGGCTTTTTATGCAAAATCCACCATCTAAGAATTTAATTTTTGGATTCAACAAGAACTTTCCAAATTTGAGTAGCAAGAGATTGTCATTGGGAATTGGTAAAATTCACTTGCCACTTGACATTGAGCTTAGAGTCTAAAGAAGGAGGACACAAAATATTTTTGTATATCCAACTAGAAGTAATGGAAGATATTCTATGACCATTAAGTCATCTTCAATTAGTCCATATATTATGGGAAATAATAGAGTTAGATATATCTAGGATCTAGGTAGCTACTCAATTCTTACCTAGAACCAGATCTACAATTATTACTCCATTCCATCTAGGTTCAAAGAGTCTTATGGCTTAGTTGTGGCTTCCATCCTTGTAAGGTACTTATTTTATTTTAAAATGATGTAGAACTTCAACAATTATAGAGCAAAAGGTCATTAGTTCTCATGATCATTACTTTTGGTTATATGGAGCAATCATTATTCCATAACATCAAAAATTAATACACATGTATTCTTCACATTATAAAAATAGATACAAAGTCTATGAAAAATTACACATTAGTTCTATCCCATTAAAAATGATCTTATATTTTAATCAATTCAGCATAAACGAAAAACAAAACACAACAAATAATGAATGTAACTATTGAAAACAACATTATCTAAGTTAAATTCAAAGTTATTGATATCACACTTGTAAAAAATAAATTTTAGTAAATTTATAAAAAAAAATTAAATAAAGGGATAAAAATTCATTGATAAAAATTTTGAATTACAGAGTACAACTGAGATTCCAACCAGGACTCAAATAAACAACCAAATAGGCTAAAACCACTAGAATAGAATAACACTTGAAAAAGACAACAAGAACAAACCACATTAAGTCTGTACATCCTTGTGGATCAACTCCCACAGGCATTGAGAGTCCCTAGATGGGAGACTCTCCTAGTTATCAATAATCCAAGGATCCAACAACTCAGAAGCCCTTTTGGCTAGGTAATCAACAACCACATTCCATTCCCTTGGAATGTGCACAAAGGATATAAATTTGAACTCTTCACTCATTCTGAGAATCTGAACGACTATAGAGGCCAACTGCTAATTAAATTCCCCCACCTTTTTACTATTTAAAATATTAACCATAATTTGAGATTCAGACTCGCATATAATCCTACAACAACCAAAAGAAAACCCCATCCGCAAGGCCTCAAGAATTGCAAGAACTTCCATAAAATTGTTGGAGTGAACACCTTTATAAATAGAAAATAAAAAATTGACACCACTTGTAGAATCTCTCCCAACACCACCAATGCCAACATATCTAGGATTACCCCTGGATGATCCATCAGTATTAATTTTTAAAACTCCTCTAGGGGGTGGCCTCCACCTACCATATCTCCTAACCTTCTTGCTGAGCTGAGGAACCCTACTAGGGCTAGAAGAGTTCACACCATCCTCAAAGAGACCAAGGGCTTGTTGTACCTTCTTCTCCCTAGAATCCAAAAGAGGGTCCACATCACATTTGCTATGGATGGTTTCCTGAACCATATACAAGATCTTTTGCCAGATCTATTGAATAGTCAAATAACTACCCTGAAAGATGTGTCAGTTCTGTTCAAGCCAAATTTTCCAGATCATGCAAGAAGGGCCCAAATTCCAAGCCACCTGAAGGAAAGGGGTATTGGCTGGAGGTCTGCCCAGACTACTCTAAAACTCCACCAAGGACAACACATGAAAACATGGATGGTTCCAAGCGCTCCACCAATGGTGCCAAATATCTCTGGCAAAGGAGCATTGGAAAAATAAATGAGAAGAGTCATCCTCATTTTTACTACAAAGGACACAAAAATAGGGACCCTAAAATCCCTTCTTCCTCACATTATCCCAAGTGAGGTATTTATTACAAGCTACCAACTAGAGAAAGAAGTTACATTTTGGCCAGACAAATTTGTTCCACACCTTTTTCCACCAAGTGACAGGAAGAATCCCATACTTTTGCTTATCAAGAACCTGATAACCATAGGCTACTAAGTAGTTTCCCTTAGGATCAGGGCTCAAAGCTAAAATATATTTACCCCTCAATGAATAACAGGGCATCCCCATAAGAATAAGAGCAAGCACCTCTCTATCCTTAGACAGTCCACCCTAGGGCCATTCTTGCAAATATTTCCACCTATACATCTCCATATTTCTAAAATACTAGATTTTTTTAAAGTCCTCCACACAAGACCAGACTGCTTCCAAGAAAAAAATGCTTAGGAGACGTAACCTAGGATATTGATTCAATATAGGAGGGTGGCCATCCCAAGAATCATCTTGAAAAAGAGCATTTGATCCCTAATTACAAATCCAGAACAAAACCTGCTTGATTAAATTAGCTCCTCTTTTCAGAGTATCCTAGATAACTAAACCTTTCCCAACCAAGCTGACTCTAGGGATCTCAGTTTCAGAAATACCTGTCAAGTATTTACAAGATAATATTTTAGCCCAAATATGATCTTGAGAGGTGCACCATCTCCAATAAAGTTTTTCATCCAAAGCCTGCCCAAAAAGAGTTTTCTGTCACAACCCAAGGCCTCCCTCCTGCACTAACCTACATATAGAATCCCACCTAACCAAACTCCATTTAGATTGATCAAGTTTTCTAGACCATAAAAATTGTCTTGACAAAACATCCATATCCTTGATGAAGTGAGAGGGAGCTATTTGTACAAAACATATATAAATGGGTAAAGCTTGAACAACAGATTTTAAAAGCAACACTCTACCTATAGTGGATAGCCATCTAAAAGTCTAGTGATTCACCTTCCTTATAAACTTATCAAGTATAGACTGGAAAGAAGATCTAGGTAGAGGATGAGATGAAATTGGAATACCAATATAAATGAAGGGAGGAGTCACAACCTGGAATCTTAGAATACAAGAAATCCTGGCTTGAATAAGAGGAGGGGTATTGAAGAAGAAAATAGAAGACTTGTCCTCATTAATCAACTATCTGGAAGCACCAAGATATATGTCAAGAGACTTTCTAATACTTCCAGCTTACCTGATAGTGGCAACTCCCAACAAAGTAGTATCATCAACAAATTGAAGGTGGGAAAGAGGTGCCAAACTACTATCCCACTTCCACCCCTGAATGAGACCATGCATGACTTAAGACTTGAGCAATATTTCCAACCCTTCCACCATAATGATAAAAAAATAAGGAGATAAAGGATCTCCTTGCCTCAATCCCCTTGAGGCCTCAAATAGCTCTGATGGCTCATTATTAACAAAAACAGATAATGAGGAAGAAGAAACACAACTCATCACCCATCTAATCCTTTCCTCCTCAAATCCAAAAGTAGTAAGAACTTTGTAAAGAAAGGACCATCTGACCCGATCATAGGCTTTGGCCATATACAACTTAATGAACATAGTTTTCTCCTTAGAATTTTTCATCGAGTGAATAGCTTCTATAGCAATAACAACCCCATACAAAAAATTTTGGCCAACAACAAACCCTCCTTGCTCCTCAGAGATGATTTTTCTCAACCATATCTTTAGCCTCTCAACAATAATTTTTGTGATGATATTATACACAACATTGCAGAGAGCAATAGGCCTGAACATATCCAAGGAATTTGCTCCCTCTTTTTTGGGTATAAGCAATAAGAAGGTAGCATTTAGGGCCCTTAGCATATGTTTGTTCTTTTGGGACTCATGGACCACCTCCAAAATATTAATTTTTATTAAATCCCGAAACTCTTGATAAAACTCAATCGAGAATCCATCTGGGTCTGGGGCTTTTCATTTTTTCATCTTGAATACAACATTTTCCAACTCCTCAAGGGAAATTTGACCCATCAAGTGCTCATTCATATATCTAGAAACAATCATTGGAATAGAGTTTAGAATAAGGTTTTCATTCTCATCATCTGATAGGGAGTCCTCCTTGAAGAGAGAGGAAAAATACCTCTTAGTCTCTTCTGAAATATACTTGAAAGAAGAGAGCAGGGCACCCTGAGAATTCACAAGAGAGGTAATCAGGTTACCATTATGATGAGCCTTAACTAAGTTATAAAATAAGGTTGTGTTCCTATCCCCTTCTTGAATCCAATCTACTCGATATTTTTGTTTCCAAAAAATTTCTTCCCTCAATTCCCATTCAGCAAGGTCTTTCTCAGCCTCAGATTCCTCAACAAGAAGCTCCTTCATGAATCCCTGATCTCTAATCTTACTTGAAGCTTCTTCCATCCTCCTAAGAGCTGCCATCTTAGTCAAGGAAAGGTTCCCAAAATTTAGTCTATTCCATCTCTTCAATTTATGTTTTACAAATTATAGTTGCTTCATAAAGGAATACATAGCGATGCCATGAGGAGGTTTTCCAATGGTCCACCAACATCACATGAAATTATGAAGCTTAGGATCACGAAGCCACATAAGTTGAAACTTAAAGGAGGGATTATTTCTTAGCCCTAAATCCAAAGCAGAGAGTTTGATATGCCAATTATCAGATACCCTACCCTCCAGAATCATAGAACTAGCACTTCTATTATTATCCATACAATAATTGGATATCAAAAACCTATCTAGTATCTCTAAGATGGAAGCTTCCCCATACCTTCTATTGTGCCAATTAAAGATCCCATTATCTATGTTGATGTCAACCAAGTTTAGTGCCTAGATATGAGCACTGAAGATAGAAGAAAAAGGCTAGAGATGGTCCACTCCACCATGTTTATCCTCCAAAAAAGTGATAGATTTTAAGTCTCCAGCCAAAATCCATGGATACAAGGGAGCAAAACTTATCACAAAGCAAATGTGATCCCAAAAATTCACTTTACCATTGTAATCAACAAGAGCATACACATTCTAAAATAGTTTCCATTATAGGGCTAGACCCAACCATGTCCCCTATACTCAGATCCAAAGCCCTTTGTTCTTCATTTAAACCTCCTAGATCTGATTCCTTAAATTCCACCTCAAGAAGAGACATCTGATTTGGCCCTGTTATATTTGAATTAGGTAGCGATGTTTTAGGTATCTCCATGCATTGATCAAGATCATATAATATTTCAAACTAGTTGAGTAGAGCATCTGGCTTGTTATCCTTAAGGTCTTTGTTTGCCCTTCATCTTCTGTTTTAGGATTTTACCGAAATAAAACCTTCCTTATCCCGTTCTCATTCCTTTATCGAGGCTTTTCCTTTATCCAAAATTTTTCTAGACCAAGAGGTCCCAGTATTTGAAGCCACAGGTGGGATAAACTTAGGGTATTTTCTTTGCAGGTGGCCATATTCATGTTAAATCCGACAATGAAATGGAAGAGCTTCATAGTCAAGTTTTTGAACCCATGTATTTGATCCAAACTGTATTTCAATAGAATATGAAATAGGATTATTTAAGTCAATTTCAACACAAATACGAGCAACATAGAATACATTTTTATCCATTTTCTGTTGTGATGGTCCAACCAGCTTCCCAAGTAGAAGGGCAATCTTATGCAAGATATCAGTTCTCTAGAATTATAATGGGAACCATGGAAGCCGCACCCATACTGGAATCCGTGATGGCCACTCCTCTAATGGGTTGAAACCCACATACAAGGGTTTAAGAAAGAGTCCCAACTGGTTATAGAAATAAGGGGGCCTTCAAATGCTTTGTTACGATCTATAATACAAGAGAAAACCACCATAAAATAGTTGTTCGCACTCATCATCACCTCCACATCACCTTTAGGATTCCAAGTCTTCTTGACCCAAGCCTTCATAAAGGGGAGAGAAATTCGGATGCCCAAAAATTTACCATTTGGTTAGATACTCCACATATTACGCCATCGAGTTTGGTTGAACCACTAGAACTAGCCTGGCTTCACATCGTTCCAAACATCCATTGTTCTTTAACAAGCAGTTCTTGACATGCACTAGGAAATCCTATTCCTTCTAGTAATTTTTAGATGAAAAAACATCACGAGCATGCACTCTCTGTGTTGGACCTGATGCCATCACGACATTCCTCCAAATTTTTAGACCTCCTCTAGAAGTTGTTGCCATCCCCACAGAGCAGTTTTTATTCATCAAACCCTAGCAGAGTAGTTTTTCCTCATCAGTAAATTTATAAATTAAATGTTATGAAAAAAATACAATTATTTAAATCAACCAATGAAACTGATAATTAATAATGCAAAAAACAATAATTAACAACTAAATAGTTTTAATTTTGAAGCATAGTAATGTTATTAAAAAAAACATAAGCTTGAATAGATGAAGAATTTCAAACCCACCCTTGCATAAAGTATATAATATACCTCTATGACATATGACTAACAATTATTGCATTGCTACTCGATGTCACACTTGTAAAAAATTAAAAATTAAAATTAAAAAAATTATAAATTAAATGTTATGAAAAAATACACTTATTTAAATCAACCAATGAAATTGGTAATTAATAATGTAAAAAATAATAATTAACAATTAAATATTTTTAATTTTGAAGCATAGTAATGTTATACCAAAAAATCGAAAACATAAGCTTGAATAGATAACAAATTTCTAACCCACCTTTGCATAAAGTATATAATATACCTCGATGACATAAGACTAACAAGGATTGCGTTGCTACTCACATCTAGGATTTTATATGAAAAAATGAGTTTAAATTAAAGGAAACTTGATGTAATAGTCAATCAGGTCAACGAGCATGAAGTTACCTCCTCAAAAAGTTGCCCCCAAATTTCAAATTTGAAATAGATGGTTTTAGGTGGGAAAAGGGGAAAACAGGGTATTTGAGGGAATTTTTGAAATTGTAAAAGGGCTCTTTCTTTTGTATCCTCATTTTTGGCATGAAAGTAAGGAAAGGTTTGATTCTCTCAGTTGTTCAAAGGAAAAACACCTGTGTCTCATTTTTTCAATGTTACTTGTGTAACGTGATCTTCACTAAGTGGTATCAAAGCGAGAGTTCTTGAGTGTGTAAATAGGTTGCCAGACGTGAGGTAGTTTACACCAAGATCTATGGTCAGGGTTTGTGAGATAAGTGAACAGAATACCTCCATAAATAAACCATGGTGGTGGGATAAATATGGTTCCAGAAGAAGATTTTAGAGCTTTGCAAAGGCAAGTTCAGGCTCTGCAAGAGGAGCTGCATAGAGGGTTTGATCCAAAGAGAGAAGATGGGAGTGAATATGAAGTAGAAGAAGAAGAGGACCAGTTCAAGGAAGAAGAAGAGGTAGTAGATCCTACACAAGCCATGTTATATAGATTTATATCTCATATTAGAAAGAGACCAAAGATGGAGGTTTCTATGTATTTTGGAAATCTTCATCTAGAGGAGTTGATTGATTGGATCAATATTTGGAAGAATACTTTGAGTATGAGGAGGTTGAAAATCCTGATAGGGTTAAGTTTGCTAAGACCAAGTTGAAGGGTCATGCCAACATATGGTAGAAGGAAGTGTAGCTAGATATAAACAAAAGAGGAAAAGAAATGATAACAAAATAGTAGCAGATTTTGGAAAAGTTGAAGAGGTAGTTTATTCCAGCTGACTACGAGTTGGATCTTCTAAATAAAATACAAGGTTTGAGGTAGTCAAGTAAGTCTGTCAAATAATACACATAGGAGTTTTATAGAACTTTTAATCAAAATAAGCCATTCTGAGGCCAACAAGGAGAAGGTATCTTGTTATATTAATGGGTTACGAGAAAGTATTCAAGAGGAGTTAAGTCTGGTCAGAATGACCACTATAGAGGATGCTTACCTATTTGCCCTAAGGGTTGAAGAGAAGCTGAACAGAAGGTTTGAGGGCAAGCAAAGAGGAAGAGGTCATGGTGGAAGAACTAGTGAAAGAACAAATGGAGGACGAAATGAAGATCATAAGAAAAATGGAGAAGCCAGCAGTAGTCAAGACCAAAAGGGAGATAATGCTTATCGCCCCCGTGATCAGAAAAATGGTTACCAGAGAGGAAGAGGAAGGTCTAGATGAGGGTTTGGAAGAAGAGGATTTTGTGGAACCTATTTCCACTGTGGAGAAGAAGTACGTTGAGCATACGAGTGTCCAAAACACTAATAAAGGACAAATAAGAGACCCGAAGGTAATGCCAAAGCTACTATTGTTGATGAATATGTTGAATCTGAGCACTATGAAGAAGCAGAAAGAGGAGAAATGCTGATCACAAGGAGAGCCTTACTAAATGAGGAGAGACACCTATATCAGAGTAAGAGCTTATTTTGCACAAGGTGTAAATGTGCAAGTAATGTTTGTAATATTATCATAGATAATGGTAGCATAGATAACCTAGTTTTAGAAGGAATGGTTACTAAATTGCAATTAGAAAGGAAGAGACACCCGCATCCATATTGGATTGCATGGTTGCATAAGGACCATAGGGCTTTGGTCAGTGAGCAATGCTTGGTAAAATTTAATATTTGAAATTACCATGATGAGGTCATGTGTGACATCCTACTAATGGATGCTTATCATTTGCTATTGGGAATGCCATGGCAGTTTGATCGGTGTGCAGTGCATGATGGTCATGCCAACACTTTCTCCCTGAAAAATAATGGAGTGTGCCATAAGTTGAAGCCCCTAAAGGAGGTGGATGAAAAGGTATGTAGTAGTGCCATAATATGTTTAGTTGAAGGTAGAAGGTTTTTGGATGGTTTGAAGCATGAGCATATGTGCTATGCATTAATTCTTAGAGTTAGCAAAGAAGAATGTAAAGATACCCTAGTAGATGTATCAGGTCTGTTGTAAGGATTTCCATATATTATATCAGATAATTTACCTGAGGCTTTGCCACCAGTGAGGAAGATCAATAACCATATAGATTTGGTACCGGGATCTAGTTTACCCAATAAGGTAGCCCATAAAATGACTCCTATAGAAAGTGAGGAGCTAAACATGAAAGTCCAAGAGTTACTAAAAAGGGGACTGATCTAGGAGAGCCTGAGTCCATGTGCAGTACCTACTATAGTAGCACCAAAGAAATATAGAGAGTGGAGAATGTGTACAGACTCCTGAGATATTAACAAGATCACCATAAAATATAGATTCCCATTACCAAGGATGGATGACATTATGGACTATTTGAGTGGAATATTGACCTGAAGAGTGGGTACCATTAGATTCATGTCAAAGAAGAAGATGAGTGGAAGACAACCTTCAATACTAGAGAGGGTTTGTATGAGTGGTTGGTCATACCATCTGGGCTAACCAATGAATCAAGCACATTCATGCGACCGATGAATGAGGTATTGAAGGAGTTTTTAAGAAAATTTGTCTATGTCTATTTGGATGACATTTTAATATTTAGCAAGACTCTGAAAGAGCACCTGATGCATATCAGAAGGGTTTTTTGGAAGCTAAGGGAGGAGCAGTTGCTGCTTAATTTGAAGAAGTGCAGTTTTGTGAAGGAGTTAGTGTATATTCATCTTAGTCGAAGGTCTAAAAATGGACCCAGAAAAGGTGAGGGCTATCATTGAATGACCTACTCCAAGGAGCATAACTGAGGTAAGATCATTTCATGGTCTAGCAAGTTTTTACAAAAAAATCATTAGAAATTTTAGCGATGATTTGTGCACCCCTTACAGAAACAATGAGAGGGGATAAGAAGGAATTTAAGTGGACCTTAGGAGCAGATAAGAGCTTTGATATGTTGAAGAAGAAGGTCACAGAGCAACCTGTTTTAGCACTTCTAAATTTTAATAAGGTATTTCAAGTAGGTTGTGATGTTAGTGGTAGTGCCATAGGAGCTGTATTAAGTCAATAAGGTAAACCTGATGCTTATTTTAGTGATAAACTCAATGATTATAGGAAGAAGTATTCAATTTATGATCAAGAGTTTTATGCTATAGTTCAGGCTCTGAAGAATTGAAGGTATTATTTATCTCCAAAAGAGTTTATTCTATATACTGGTCATCAGGCCTTACAGTATAGTAATAGCCAAGGGAAGCTAAATCAGAGGCACTTGAAGTGGGTTGAGTTTCTACAGAGTTATACATTTATATTGAAGCACAAGAGTGAAAATCAAATAGAGTTGTACATGCCTTAAGTAGAAGGTAGTGTTTATTGACATAAATGAAGGTGGAAGTTGTAGGGTTTGATGAAATTAAGGGTTTGTATCCTAAAGATCCTAATTTTGTAGAGGCTTGGAGAGCTTGCTTAGCACCTATTACTTTGGACAAGACTAAGTGGTTAGATTTTCTAATCCAAGATGGAATTTTATTTAGAGGAAAACAATTATGCATTCCAAGGAGTTTAATGAGGAATAATATGGTCAAGGAGAAGCACAGTGGACAGTTGGTTGGACACTTTGGTCAAGATAAGACCATTGCCCTCGTTAGTGAGAACTAGTATTGACCATAGTTGCAATAATATTTGAAGATATTTGTGCAAATTTGTAGAGTATGCCAGATGGCCAAGGGTGTGAGACAGAACACTGGATTATATCAGCCATTATCTATACCAAAGAGACCATGGGAGGACATCAACATGGATTTTGTTCTTGGCCTAGCAAGGACACAGATGAGAAATGACTTCATATTTGTGATGGTTGACAAGTTTTCAAAGATGGCACATTTTATTCCCTGCTAGAAAAATAATGATGTAGTTCATATTATAGGTTTATTTTTCAAAGATGTGGTATGAATTCATGGTATACCAAAGAGTATATTTTTTGACAAAGATACCAATTTTTTTGGGTATTTTTGGAGAATCTTATGGAAGAAGTTGAAGACAGATTTGAAATTTAGTTCTGCATACCACCCACAAACTGATGGACAAACAGAGGTGGTGAATAGAAGTTTGGGCAATATACTAAGATGCTTGGTAGGAGATAAGACCAAGGGATGGGATTTAGTTTTTCCACAGGTGGAATTTGCATACAACAATTCTATCAATAAGAGTATTAACAAATATCCATTCCAGATAATATATGGGAGCAGTACAAGAAATGCTTCTGAGTTGAGGAATATGGATACAGGGGAAAAGTGTAGTGCTGAGGCTGAGGACTTTGTAGAGCATATGGAGAGCTTGCATGAATAAGTGAAGAAGCATATTACTAAGATGAATACTCAATACAAGACAAGGGCATATCAAAAGCGACAGTTTAAGGAATTTGAAGTGGGAGATGAAGTTATGGTCCATCTGAGAAAGGAAAGGTTTCCTACTAAAACCTATAACAAGCTAAAAATGAAGAAGTTTGGACCATGCATAATCATAGAAAAATGGGATTCAGGAAATGCATATGAAGTGGAATTTGGGCTTAACATATCACCTATTTTCAACATTTCAGATTTGGTAGATTACCGTGAAGGAGACAATGGTGATGGACCAGTAGCAGAATTGTGGAATATTCTAACATCTACTCTAGATATGGAAGATATAGAAGATATACTGGATACTTGCATCAGTAAAAGTACCAGAAACATGCAGTATGCAAAATATTTGGTTAAGTGGAAGGGCATACCTGTTGAAGATTCATCTTGGTTGTCAAAGGCTGAGGTTGAAAGCCTTGGTTTTCTTCCAACAACAAATAAGTGAAGGTCACTTCTCAAAATTACCTTGGGTGTCTGATGCATGAGCATCCAATGGTGTAAGAGTGATCTTGCATCACCCGAAAAAAAATTATAATTGTTTAATTTTGTAAAACTAGTAAAACTAGTTTAACTTGCAGGAGATTTTTGAAGGTCTTAAAGGTTGAATTTGAGGATTTTCGTCTAGACATGGGCATTGGTGTGAAAGTCCAATGTTTTCCCCACTTAGATCGTTTCATTTTGTTTCCTAAAATATGTTGTAATAGTCAATCAGGTCAACGAGTACGAAGTTACGACCTCGACAAGTTGCCCCCAAATTTCAAATTTGAAATAGATGGTTTTAGGCGGGAAAAGGGGAAAATAGGGTATTTGAGGGAATTTTTGAAATTGTAAAAGGGATATTTCTTTTGTATCCTCATTTTTGGCATGAAAGTAAGGAAATTTTTGATTCTTTGAGTTGTTCAAAGGAAAAACACCTGTGTATCATTTGTTCAGTGTTGCTTGTGTAACGTGATCTTCACCATACCTATTGAGGGACTCATTTTCTAGTGGACTTGTGACTTTTAAGGCCTCAAGAGAGAAAAGTTCCATTTTATGAGGACATACTGATCTATGTGTGGGGGATCCATTTTCTAAATATCTTTGGACTTGTCTACTAAGGGATGATCTTATAAAGCCTATGGGTGTAATGAGATTGGAGTGTGGTGCATGTTTATGTACAAAGAATAAACTGAAGACCTCATGATATGAATGTATTAAAGATATGGAAATTTTTATGTAGTTGGATTAAAAATAATAATAGATGTGAGATGTTGTTGTAAGAAGGTATATGAAGATTTGTAAAAGGGTTCAAGCCTTTTCAAAAACATTTATTTTAAACATCTATAATTAAGCGGTATGCCATTTTTTTTTGCTTGATAAAAAAAGCCTGTATTTGGGTCCTCCACCCTGTATATAGTATGATATTAATGTATTTATAATATTTTATTATTATTATAGTAAATGAAGGTGTTTTGAAAGGGCCCAAAGCTTATATATTTACCAAAGAGAAAAATCACTTCCAACACCTACATTTTATAAAACTTGGACTAAAAAGGAGCATGTTACATACTTAGATACACCATTTTTTTATGAACACGCCCACCTCCTCACACACTCATCCATGCCATGGTTTGAACCTTGGACCTACCGAAGAAGAGACAATGCCCAAACCGTTGCGTTGTCCCCCCTAGGACATATACACCAATTTTGATTTAACTCTATCCCATAGGGATTCAAAATTTCTTAGATAAAATCCATATGGTTTCTTTAGAACCTTTAGGAGCTTTAATCAATTCTCCCAATTTTGCCTTTCTTGAGAACTTCAAAATATTATGCCTACTCTTCATTCAATATGCACATTTCTTTAATCATCTCCTTAAAGAATAATTTATTATTGTTTTAGGACTTAGAAAAAATTCAATTATTATTTTTTGTTACAATAAGATTTTTTTTTTTTTAAATGAACATTTATTGTTATAACAATAAAATAGCCATTTTTAAGCTGCAAGCTTAGTGTAGTGGTAAGGGCTTTGGCCTCTCTTTAGGAGGTCCAAGGTTCAAACCCAACTCAGTATGAAGGACCTAGGACCTCTCATAAAAACCTTGGTAAACTCATTGAATTTTAAAATTTGTAAGCTTAATGTAGTGGTAAGGGCTTTGGCCTCTCTTTGAAAGGTCTAAGGTTCAAACCCCACTAAATATGAGGGGATTGGGACCTCTCATAAAAACCTATGTAAATAAAAAAATAGTAATTTGTTAAAATCAACAATAGACGACATCAAAATTTCAATGTTTAAGCCTACCAAGGTACAATACGTGTATATACAATTTAAAAAAAAAAATTGTAATACAACCATAAATAAAACAAAAATGCACTTGAAATTTTATACAATTTTCTTAAACTAGTGAAGTTTCAATTTTTAATATTAGCATAGACATGATCATTGAGCACATTTGAGTTACAATTATACATAAATTTATTTAATAATATTTTTTCATGAAATTAATGCAAATATCGTTTTTGTCATTATATGCATACTACAATTGCATCATCAAATAAAATAGTTTTGACATTATATGAAAATATTAAAAAAATGAATAGTTGAAGTTCAACATTGATACTATAAAAAAATAAAGTATAATACATAAAAATTAATAATTTGAACATATTAAAAAAAAAATCAAGGTAGTAATAGTCTAGAGTAGAATAACATTCTTAAGATTAGAACAAAGGTCATATAATTAAGATGAGCTTATGTTGTTCATATATAAACATTCGATGGAAATTAAGAATAGTTTTATGTACCTCATTTAATTAGTTGTTTGATCAATAATACTTAAAATGAACCATACTTTGACAATAATAAAGGAGAAAATCATTCATTCTTATGAGTAGTGTGTTTCATGAGCAAAATAGGGTAATCATCAAATCACACTAGGAAAAATTAAAATGTGTATAGTAAATTTTAATATTGATTTAACATTATAAATATAAATACCAATTTAATAATATAGTTTCACGTGAAAAGGTTTACTCTATCTCCAATTAATATACATACTTTTAATGAAATAAATATGAAATTGAAAGAAAATATTAAGAAGCTTACTTGTAATCCCAATTTAAGAATTAATAGACAATGTATTTACTAAATATTCATGCTAACATATATAATGGAAAAAAATACACAATAAAAACAATTAGTATTTGCATATTATTGCTTAAATAAATTAAAATTTTACATATAAAATGTATGAAATGATAAATTTAAAATCTATATATATTAGGGCAGAAGAATGGGTTTTGAAAGGGACCCCAAACCTTTTAACAAAAAATTACATAAAGACGAACAATATCACTCCAAAGAGAAACACACATAAAAAAACTAGGGATCAACACAGGTCCTAGAAATCTACTAGAACTAAAATTACCAAATCCAACCATGAAGATAGAAAACTATAAAAAACCTAAATAATTTAAAGCAACAAAGGAGGGATCCATACAATAGAGAATCAAACATTCCCCTCACACTTCATGCTAGTATCTCAGTAGCATGATCCTTTTTTTAGGTCTTCTATACTATTTTCCATATTATGAGCCAAAAATTGAGTCAATATCTACATGGAGTCATTAAGTTCCTTATGAATAACTATTCTATAATACCTCCAACATATGTTTCACTGCGGACTCACCATATAAATACTTGCTAAGGTTTGTAGTATTCAACTCGTATTCCTTATTGAAGTGATTACCAGACTCAGGCAAAGAAGAGAGCATAGGTGCCTCCATACCAACATCATCACCTTTTTGGATTCAACCTCCTTCATATCCTGATTATGGAGATCATGTACCTTCTTGCCTAAATTTTTAACACCTTTATTCTAAAATTATCTGAGATTATCCCATGTGACTATCATCCTCCTTACCAATTTGATAGGGCTATTTCAAAAGCATATAAATCATTTTGCTTGTTCTTGGATGGGTATACTTTGAATTATATTTAGTTCTCTTCTTTCCTAATGAGGCAATCTTAGACTCAATAAGCTTTAGGTTCTTCTACTTGCTTGGGATCCTTCTCTCTTTATATTCCATAACACTTTTCCAAGCAATCCCTATTTTTCTAGCATACGTTTGAACATAATAAGCTAAAGTTCCTCATAGAGAGTATTCGATGCTCTACCCTATAGAACATTCATAATAATTTTTTCCACATATTTGAAAAGAAAAGTCTAAGAAGGAAGTTAAAAAAAACTAAATGAAAGCTCCTAACAATAGAAGGTTTCACATCCAATGTAATATAGTCCATAATAGGTATAACCACCCTACTCCAGGGTTGAGAAAGTGTATTCCTAGCCACTTCATTTCCTTTCCTTCTTGGATGCTCATCCTAAAAAATAATCTATCCATTTTCCCAATTAGCAAGTGATTCTCTCCTAATACACTATTTCTATATAGTTAAGCATGTAACTTATATAAGCGAGGCAATATTGATGGTAAAGTCACAGTCAAAAACTTTCATCCTTCCATAAAACCAAGAGTAGGAAATTTGTATTTATAGCTCAAGGTCATAACCATCAAATTATCTTAGGAACTATAGCAAGCCTCCTTTCTCTAGGATCCCTTGAACCTCTTTATCTACATTAAGAAAAAATGGCTCAATTCAAGCATATACATTTGTGAGAATTCGATGCCTATTACTTTAATTATAGTGAAGAAGGGACATAATAACACAGTCTAATTGGATCATAGTTCTTAATTCAAATTTATTCTTGTCCTTCATGCAAAGTATCCCCCCAAAGGCTCTACAAGTCATAATTGCTATAAACTTTATCTCTCTCCATATTTGACATTTTATTGCCTCCATATTTTGTTGACCCACCTTGGTTTGCTAAGAAGAAAAATATGTGGGTATTTTTCTTTTTTCAATGCTTGAACCAATATTTATTTGGTAGGGGCATTGAATCCTATTATATTCCATGAAATTAGCTTTATTTTTTGGGTCTACTAGGTGTTTTCTTCCCTCCCTTGCCCAAGGATAAAATAATTTGGGTTCTATTGGCAATATCAACCACTATTTCATGTTCCTTGATTTTCTACTTGGATGGTATACCTTGAAATTTATCCACACCAATATCAATTCCCCCTTTTATTAAATTCTCTTTTTGACAACTTGGGGTTGAGTTTCCTGATTCAGGACCTCCCTTTAATTTATCACCTTCTCCTTCAATCTAGATGTTAGAGAATATTACATTATTTTATTCATATCAATGTAGCACCATGGGTACATGGTTAGATTAGGTGCCTTAATTTAGTATTAGAGCCTTTATTTTATATAATATTATAATGTGCAGGTAGTGCACAAGTGTCCATCATATAGAATGCACATGTATCCTTAGAATAAGAAAGTGAAGAGTCACATACTATTATATATTTGTGATAAATAATTGTAATAAGGATGGAAAGTACATTTCTCATAGTATGCATTAGTAGATCTCCATTATATAGCATTAATTATATTTTTACGAGCTTTCATTACTAGCAGTTTCATGAGTTTTTTTAGAAGTTTCTTATGAGTTTTATATTATTATTATATTAACATTATCATAGATTCAATATTGCATGCTCATTTTTTATCTTGAATATGATTTATCATTAAGTATCTAGCATCAAAAGCTAATAGTGGTATCAAAGCACAAGGTAGATTGATAGGAAATAGAGAGAACTACAAGAAGATTGAATAATTTGGAGGCCTATGATAAAGCTCCATTGCATAATTTGCAAAATTGAAGATTGAAGAAGTTGAAGAGACTCGAAGGATGTCCCATTTAAGAACTTCTAAATTTGGAAGATTGAAGATAGAGAAGAACTAGAAAATATGATAATTTGGAAGATTGAAGATAGAAAAGGACTAGTAAATATCCTATTGCATACTCGAGAAGCAACATATTTTGAAGACCCAAGAAAAAGTGGTCTCAAGTAAATTTGAAAGGAGAAATAAGGAGAAGGCAAGAGAAGGCATTGAAGAAGATTTGAAAAAATCTCATGGGATAATATTGCAAGGATAAATAATCTGAATGAAGGTATGGTACAATCGTCATAATCATCACCATCTGATGGAAATCCCAACTAAGAAAAAGTTTTGGTTGTTTGGAAAGCACCTGAAGAGTTTTTCTTCGAGCATACCAGCATGAAAGTGTTTTCTACCATAAAGAACATATAATAATCACCAATAATAAGGTACACTAAAGTTTTATTTTGTATTTAAGCTATTGAAGGATTCATAAGGTTGATGGTTTAAAAAATTTACTAGTTATGAGTTTATTCTTTGGTTTCCTAATTAATCTAATTATCACAAATATTGAGTAATAAGGATACTTAGTTAAATTTTTATTATTAAAAATATAAAAAAATTAGAGATTTAATTTTTTCCTTGAAGTCTCGAGTGATAAGAAATTCAATTGGTTTATTGAAATTTTTTTCTAAAAAATAAAGAGACTTACTTGGGCAAATCCAAATAATAAAAAAGAGGTTCTAATATTAGAGAAAACAATTAGAATAGCCATTTAAAATATTTGGAGTTTAAAATTCTTAAACTCCCCAACTACATTATCTCTACAACCCAGAAAAATACATTGATGGCAAAGTGTTGCACATAACATTTATTTTAGATTTTATAAAAAATAAAATAAAAATACAAAGATGGTGAGAGTCACTCAAGGGTCAAAGCTAAATAATTTTTTGGAGCCTTGCCATTTTTTATGCTGATAGTGCTTCTTACAATAGTGGTAGCCACTGATCATGAATAACATTGCATGCAAGTTTTTCAGCCTTACACCACATAATAAAATGCTATGATATTACAAGAAAAATCTATGAGATTCAATACATGAAAAATACATTAAAAAAAGGCTAGGAAATCATAGCCATATCCAAAAATGATAAAATATATCTCTGATTTAAAGTCTCTTGCTAAGAAAAAAAAGCAATAGAGGTACATAAAAAATCTAAAAACTCATATCTTCATGGGTGTTGATATACAAATAAATATTAGGGTAAAAAGAAAAAAAGAAAAAAATGAAATATAAGGGATTTCATTATCATGACTTTAACGGTATCCATCCATATAAGCTATTTGAACAAATGTTTCTCCAATCCTCTTTTCTTTTACACCTGCAACAGAAACCAAAATCAAACCCCTGCAATAGAAACCAAAATCAAACCCTTGCTTGGCAACCCCCTCTTCCCATTCTTACTAACAATTGATAATCAAAACCAATTGATTTTTGCCCTCTCACACCTAAAACTACACCAAAATTTGAGAAACTTAAAAAAAAAAAATTCCATAACATTCTATTTGGAATATTTACAATAAGAACATGATGAGATGAGAATAAATAATTAAATAAATAATGAAATAGCCTTCCAATTCTGGTCAATAAATCAAAATATTGCATTAAGTGGGAAATGCATCACCTATAGCCTGCACAGTAGGTGGAAATGAAGAACATAAGCTTATACTGAGAGGGGGGGTGAACAGTATAAGATAAAACTTTTTACTTTTCAATCCATATGATAACATCAACAATATCAAAGTAGTAAACATTGCACAAATCATCACACACATGAGAGACATGATTTAACGTGGTTCACCCAATGTGGGCTACTCCACGGAGAAAATATTCCTTATAAATTTTCTCAATGAATTATTTTGGGAATCAATTCCCTATTACAATGTTTATGGACTTCTATCCAAAGGAGACACCAATCCCCTTGCTCTGGTTCATGGAACTCTATCCACAGGAGAACTCTATCTCCTCTACTCTAGTTTGTGGATCTCTATCCACAGGAGAACTCTTTCCCCTCTGCTCTGGCTGATGATCTTCTAGAAGACTTATGCCCCCACTGCTCTGGCTTGTGGATCTCTCTCCATAGAAGACCTCTGTCCTCACTACCCTGGCTAATGGATCTCTATCCACTAGAGACTATTGTCCTCTTTACTCTGTCACCTCCAAAGCTTACTCTCAACTCTATCTCAAATCTGCACCAAACTCTATCTCTAAGTCTAGTATAGACCTGCTCTAACTCTGCTCACAAATCTGCTCATAATTCTATTCACAAACCTCTATCTCAAATCTATCCTCAAGCCTTAACACAAAGCTTGATCTAATCACCAATCAAATCTTAGATCTGCCCCAAGCCTTAACACAAATCTTGAACAAATCAACCTTGCTCTTAATGTTGTTTCAAGTCTTCACAAGACTTGCTCAAATCTACCTTCAAGTCCTCTCAAGAACTTTCTCAATATGCTCTCAAGTCTTCACCAAGACTTGCTTATTCATAAACACACTCAAACCAACACTCAAAAGTTTCACTCAATCATTCAACCAATGAAACACAACTTGCTCACAACCCCTAAACAAGTGTTTTCATACTTCTTCAAACAAATAGCACAATGTAGGTCTCAAACCCTAACTCAAATAATTCTCAATCTCTATCTCAAATGTTCTCTAAACATTCAACAATGAAGCATATAAGACTCACTCAAATATTTCCAACAATGCTTATCAAACAATCCTTTTCACTCCACCTTATATTTCACAACATTCATTCCAACATTTCAAACAAAATATGATGTGCCCATACCTCTTTGCTTTGATGGAGATATATCTTCAAAACCTGTCTTACTTACAATCAAATCCTTTTGTGCCAATTCAAGGTTAGATAGCAATAGTCTATCTCAAAATCTCCACATGAATATTCACCTCAACAAATATTTCACCATACAAAGATTTATAAAATGCCAAACCACTTATACACCTTATTACTCCTATCTTTGCCAATAAATTTCATCAACAAGAGTTACCAATCACATAAACAAAATTCTCACATACACCTTATATCTCCTTTTAAAAATAAAGCACTTAAATAAATTCAAAATATTACTTACTAACCTTATGACTCCAATAGCATATAATAATATTTATTCAACCCTATAAATTTTATAAAAAAATTTATTAAACCTTATAACTCCCAACTATGCAAATAAATAAATATTTAATAAAAATTAATTATTTTCCATCATTGAACTAGTGACCTCCTGGCCCCACGCTGCCCTAACACAAGGGCCACCACCACGTGGGCTATGCTGCCCACATGAATCAAGGAGCACACGCTCCTTAATATCCTTCTCTGTCGGTGCGAAAGTCAAAAAACCTGCATCCAAAAGAAGACTATGCATGGATCAAACTCCACACCTTGATGCTCCGAACGCACTACACAAGCCAAACTTACCAACTCATATGCCACCTCACTTTGATGGGGAAAAACCCTTTCCACCATTTGACCTATTTCTAAAATATGAAGCTTACTATCTCCCTCTCTCACGTCGATTTGTGCAAGGCTATTACTTGTTTTCTTATTCGAATTCACCAATGCTTAGGCTAAACCTTAGCCTTATTAATACATATGCCCAACTTATTATTTGATGTCGGCTTCTTTTGTAATTTGAATTTTGGTATTTCGAATTATTATATTTAATTATAATAATTTAAATCCTAAAGGATTTAAATATTATAATTTAAATATTTAAAACCTTTTGGGCTTTTTCTTTTTAGGGATAACCTTGCCACCATTAATGAATATTTTAACCTTTGCCAAATTACCACCAAGGTAATTTATAAATCCTTTTTCAAATATTATGGAGAGGTATTCCTTTCTTCTTGTTGCCTTATACCTCATGTGCCATCAAGAGAAATATTCTCATAAATATTTCCATCAATTTAGGATCTTTAACCTTTTGACATTAATCAACCTTTTTGACATTAATTTCATCAAATTGGGACATCAAACCTCTTGACATCAATGACAACAAAATATGCTCAAATTTCCAACAATATCCCCCTTTGTCATTGATGGCAACCTTTTTCTTTAAGCATTCCTTTTACCTTTTTCCAATTCTGCTCCCCTTGAGAAATTGCTCCCCTAATTGAATGCTCTCCCCCTAACTCAAATCTCTCCCCCTTTGACATCAATGGCAAAGGGACTCCTTTGGGGCTAAATATAAGACTCTTAGCTTAGCCCCCTCCCCACCTCCTCTCCTTGAGGTGATTAATTTTGGGGTGGGAGTAAAACTACTCCCAATTTTCTTCTAAGATACTCAAAAGTCTCTTTTGGAAGTGGCTTAGTGAAAATATCCACAATCTGCTCCTTTGTAGTAACATATTCCAATCTGACTTGCTTATCTGTCACCTGCTCTCTTAGAAAATGATATTTGATCAGAATGTGCTTGGTCCTGGAGTGCATCACTGGATTCTTTGAAATGTTTATAGCACTTGTATTATCACATAGTATGGAGATAGGATGATCATGCTCTATCTTGAAGTCCTTTAAAGTTTACTTCATCCATAACACCTGTGTACAACAAGCAACCACTGCAATATACTCTGCCTCTACTATGGATAAGGATATTGATGCCTATTTCTTGCTTAGCCAAGAGACTAAACAATCTCCAAGAAAGAATGCTCCTCCACTTGTGCTTTTTCTATCATCAATGCTACCAGCCCAATCTACATCTGTATATGCTATGAGAGTGAAATTATCACTTTTGGGATACTAGAGCCCAAAATCCATAGTCCCTTTTAAATACCTAAGAATCCTTTTTATTCCATTACATGTGTTTCCTTTGGTGCTGCTTGAAATCTTGCCACTAGTCCCACTGCTTGCATTATATCTGGTCTTGTAGTTGTGACATATAGTAAGCTACCAATCATAGATCTATACAATTTCTGATTTGCCTCAGGAGATTCATCATCTTTACTTAACTTGCATCCTGTAACCATGGGGGTACTTACTAGTTTGCAATCTTCTAACTTGAATTTCTTTAGCATCTCTTTTATATACTTGGTTTGTGAGAGAAATACACCTTTCTCTGATTGTGAAATCTGTAGTCCAAGAAAGAAGGACAACTCACCAAGCATTGACATTTCAAATTCATTCTGCATGCTCTTTGCAAATTTTTGACACATCTTATCATTGTTGCCTCCAAAAATGATATCATCCACATAAACAACCACAATTAGTAAGTCATTTCCTTCATTTTTGATGTATAAGTTACTATCCACTATTCCTTTCCTGAAACCCTATTCCTGAAGATACTTATCCAATCTTGAATACCAAGCTCTAGGAGCTTGCTTTAGTCCATAAAGTGCCTTCTTTAATCTGCATACATAGTCTGGTTTATCAGTTAGGTTGAATCCCTCAGGTTGCTCAATGTAAACCTCTTCTTCCAAGACACCATTGAGAAAGGTTGATTTAACATCCATTTGATATACTTTGAAGTTTTTGAAGCTTGAGAAAGCTAAAAATATCCTTATGGCCTCAAGTCGTGCAACTGGAGCAAATGTCTCATCAAATTCAATCCCTTCAACCTGTGCATAACCTTTGCATACTAATCTTGCTTTATTTCTGACTACCTGACCATCTTCATTTAACTTATTTCTGAAAACCCATTTAGTGCCAATCACATTCTTATCTTTTGGTCATGGGACAAGTTCCCAAGTCTCACTTTTTTCTATTTGATCTAGTTCCTCATTCATTGCCTTGATCCAAAACTTATCTTCTCTTGCCTCATTGAAATATTTGGGCTCAATTTTAGATAACAAGGAAAAATTTGCATGCTCACTTGTTCCTATTATCTTCCTCCTTGTCTGTCTCTCATTTGGATTTCCAATGATTAGATCTCTTGGATGATTTTTCTGCACATACCTGGATGGAGTTTTGGGTAGTAGTCTTTGTGTTTCTTCTTCTTCTGATTCTTCACCTAACTCTTCTTGGCAACTTTCTTCTTCTTCATACACAATTTCTCTTGCTGGTTCTTTTGACCCTATCTGTTCATCAACTGTCACATTTATACTTTCTATAATAGTATGTGTCCTCTTATTATAGCATCTATAGGCTTTGCTCTTAGTGGAATAGCCAAGGAAAATACCCTCATCACATCTTGAATCAAACTTACCCAAATTTTTCTCTTCTCGTCTTATGTAACATTTGCTTCCAAATATTTTGAAATATTTTACTATGGTTGGTCTCCCTTTCTAGAGCTCATATGGGGTTTTGTGGTGATTTACTCTTATTTGAGCTCTATTGATGATATACACTATTGTATGTACTACCTCTTTCCAAAAACCATCTGAAATCTTAGACTCATTTAACATGGCTCTGGCCATATTTTCAACAGTCCTATTTTTCCTTTCAACTACCCCATTTTGTTGAGGAGTTCTTGCTGCTGAATATTCTCTTTTGATCCCATGTTGTTCACAAAAGTCTATGAATTCATTTGAGGTAAATTCTCCTCCTCTATCTGATCTTAAACCCTTAATCCTTCTACCTATTTCATTTTCTACTAATTCTTTAAAAGCTTTGAACTTCTCAAGGGCTTCTGACTTTTCTTTCAAGAAGGCTACCCAAATCATTCTGGAATAATCATCTATAAATAATATAAAGTAACTTTCACCTTGTAGACTCTTTGTCCTTGTAGGACCACATAGGTCAGTGTGCACTAGTTTCAATGGCTCAGATGACATAAATCCTTTTGACTTGAAACTTGTTCTAGTTTGCTTCCCATGCTGACATTGTGCACAAATTATGTTTTGTGGCCTTTTTATCTTGGGTAAATCTCTGATTGCCTACTTGTTGCTTATTTTTACTATGTTGTCAAAGTTCAAATGACCCATTCTTCTATGCCACAACCAACTCTCATCTTCTTGTGATAAGAAGCACTTTTCTCCCTTAATCTCACTTAGCATGTAGAGATTGTTTGTAGTTCTATTTGCATCTGCAATGAGCTTTCCAGTTTTAGATTTTCTGATCTCACATCTATTTGGATGAAAGGTAACCGTGTGTCCCTGATCACAAAGTTGGCTTACACTTAGTAAATTGTGCCTCAATCCCTTGACATACAATACATTCTCTATCCTTGTTTTTCCATTATCTAAACTTAAAGTTCCTTTCCCATAGATTTTTTTTGAACCATTGTCACCAAATTTAACTGATCCTCCATTGATTTCTTTAAGTACAAGAAATTTACTTTTGTCTCCTGTCATATGACTAGAACAACCACTATCAAGGAACCACTATTTTCCTTTATCTTGTACATGAAGGGTTGTTTGTACTAACATTGACTTAACTTTCTCTTGCTCTTTTCTCTCTCTCCTAATTATTGAAGTTGTATTCTTTTTGCTTGATTCAGGAAATACCATTTTACACCATTTTGCCTTGTGCCCAAAATTATTGCATTTGTAACATATGATATTGTCATTCATAAGAGGTGCAAAAGAATTGAAATTTCTATCAACATTATCTTTCACATAACTAGTGCAATGTACAACTCTATGACCATATTTGTTACATGAAAAACAATAGCCATGGAAGAAATTTTGTAACCTGTTTGAGTCCCTTGAATAATATGGTCGTGTGCTTCTTCTTTTGCTATTCTTGTAATTGAATTTTGTCCATGGATCTTCTTTGCCCTCTTCTTTCTTGATGCTTTTTCCTTTTAGTGCATTAGCATAAGTCATAGGCTCTTCTTCTTTTGATGTCTTTGTTTCTTGGAAGCTTGACTCCTCTTTCTATTTCCCTAACTTTATGTCTTGTTGTAATTTACCCTTAGTCTTTTCAACTTCCTTCCTTAGAGAGACAATTTTTTATTCCAATATTTCACATTCTACCTCTCTTGCCTTTAATAGTTTTATCATATCTTGTTCAATTTTCTTTCCCTCTTCAACTTTTATCTTGAGTTCTATGAGATTTTGTAGAAGTTCCATTCTTGCTTCCTCATCTTCTTGAATTTGATCCTTCAAACTTGAGTTCTTCTTTCTAACCTTTTCCAAGTTTCTAAGAGCAGCAAATAATTCCTCTTTTATGTCGAGCATGGCCTCTTCTCCATTTTTTGAGGTCATGTATGTTCTTGTGGGATCTTCCTCCAAGCTGTTAGGCTTTTCATGAAGGAACCCACTCTGATACCAATTGAAGAACATAAGCTTATACTGAGAGGGGGTGAACAATATAAGATAAAAATTTTTACTTTTCAATCCATATGATAACATCAACAATATCAAAGTAGTAAACATTCCACAAATCATCACACACATGAGAGACATGATTTAACATGGTTCACCCAATGTGGGCTACTCCATGGAGAAAATATTCCTTATAAATTTTCTCAATGAATTATTTTGGGAATCAATTCCCTATTACAATGTTTATGGACTTCTGTCCAAAGGAGACACCAATCCCTTTTTCTGGTTCATGGAACTCTATCCATAGGAGAACTCTATCTCATCTATTCTCGCTGATGATCTTCTAGAAGACTTCTGCCCCCACTACTCTGGCTTGTGGATCTCTCTCCATAGAAGACCTCTATCCTCACTACCCTGGCTAATGGATCTCTATCCACTAGAGACTATTATCCTCTTACTCTATCACCTCCAAATCTTATTCTCAACTCTATCTCAAATCTGCACCAAACTCTATCTCAAGTTTATGATATCTAATTTACAAATTTCATAAATCTATCTCAAATCTATCCTCAAGCCTTAACACAAATTGATTAAAAATATTTTATTCAAGCCTTAACATAAAGTTGAAAAATCAACTTACTCTTAATGTTATTCTCAAGTCTTCACAAGACTTGCTCAAATATACCTTCAAGTTCTCTCAAGAACTTGCTCAATCTTCTCTCAAGTCTTCACCAAGACTTGCTTATTCAAACACACTCAAACCAACATTCAAAAGTTTCACTCAATCATTCAACCAATGAAACACAACTTGCTCACAAACCCTAAACAAGTGTTTTCATACTTCTTCAAACAAAGAGCACAATGTAGGTCTCAAACCCTAACTCAAATAATTCTCAATCTCTATCTCAAATGTTCTCTAAACATTCAACAATGAAGCATATAAGACTCACTCAAATATTTCCAATAATGCTTATCAAACAATCCTTTTCACTCCACCTTATATTTCACAACATTCATTCCAACATTTCAAACAAAATATGATGTGCCCATACCTCTTTGCTTTGATGGAGATATGTCTTCAAAACCTGTCTTACTTACAATCAAATCCTTTTCCAATTCAAGGTTAGATAGCAATAGTCTATCTCAAAATCTCCACAAGAATATTCACCTCAACAAATATTTCACCATACAAATATTTATAAAATGTCAAATCACTTATACACCTTATTACTCCTATCTTTGCCAATAAATTTCATCAACAAGAGTTACCAATCACATAAACAAAATTCTCACATACACCTTATATCTCCTTATTTAAAAATAAAGCACTTAAATAAATTCAAAATATTACTTACTAACCCTTATGACTCCCAACTAAGAGCATACACAATAATATTTATTCAACCCTCATAAATTTCAAATCATTATAGTAAAAAAAAATTATTCAAACATTATAACTACCAACTATGGCAATAATATAAGTTTTATTTAAACCTTATAACTCCCAACTATGGCAAATACACATACCTTAATAAAAAATTAATCAAGGGCCACCGATGTGTGGGCTATGCTGCCCACATGAATCAAGGAGCATGCACTCCTTAATATCCTTCTCCATCGATGTGAAAGTCAAAAATTTCATGCCCAAAAAAAACCTTTGTGTGGATCGAACTCCGTACCTTATTGCTCCCAATATGCTATGCAAGCCAAGCTTGCCATATTGGATGCCACCTCACTTCGGTGGGGACAAGCCCCTTCCACAATTTGACTTGCTTCTCACTCCGAAAAGTGCAAAATCCTATGACTATCTCCCTCTGCCGCTTGTGAATTAATCGTGCAAGGCTATTACTTCGGGGGATTTTCTCATTCAAATTACACCAAGGCTTAGGCTAAACCTTAGCCTTATTAATACACATGCCCACTCTATTATTTGACGTCGGCTTCTTTTTGTAATTCGAATTTTGGTATTTTGAATTATTATATTTAATTATAATAATTTAAATCCTAAAGGATTTAAATATTATAATTTAAATATTTAAAACCTTTTGGGCTTTTTCCTTTTAGGGATAACCTTGCCACCATTAATAAATATTTTAACCTTTGCCAAATTACCACCAAGGTAATTTATAAATCCTTTTTCAAATATTATGGAGAGGTATTCCTTTCTTCTTGTTGCCTTATACCTCATGTGCCATCAAGAGAAATATTCTCACAAATATTTCCATCAATTTAGGACCTCTAACCTCTTGACATTAATCAACCTTTTTGACATTAATTCCATCAAATTGGGACATCAAACCTCTTGACATCAATGACAACAAAACATGCTCAAATTTCCAATAGAAAATATTACAATAAAGAATATAATATATTCAAAGGCATAACAGTTTGATATCAATGAATATGAAGGATGCATCAGACATGTTATAATAAAATTTTCCACATAAGGTGAGAGCATTATTTTATCCCAACATTAATTGGAAATTGTATTGGCCCAATTCTAGCAAGTCAAGTGAGTTAGAATAAAAATATAAGGAGTTAATCTTACATTTTGTATTTGAAATAGCCAAGGTCAAAAAGTCAGAGTTCACAGTAGATGTTAGATAGAATAAAAAGACAAGAATTTTTTTCTTAAATCTTAAATTCTATATTTTATGCACTCACTTATAAATTCATAAGTCAAATATTTTATTTGGAAAAGGTTAGTTACCATGCATGTCGAAAATGTGTTTTTTAATACATTTATAGATAGATATCAAACAAAAGGATTATGCCAACATAGTTTCTAAAGTGAATTTTAAATAATATTTTGAATGGAGACATAAGGGAGGTAAGAAAAAATATTAAAATAAAATAAATAAAGGCTTTAAAAATATTTCCATGCATTGAAAGTACATGGGGAGATATAAGGAAATAGGAAGAGGAGAATTTAATAAAAAAAAGGAGTTGAAAGTTTTTTTTAATGGAGAGATAAGTTTTAAAGTTAGAAGTTAAATTTATTCTATTAATTGAAATTGGAGATATAAGGTTTATTAAAAATTTTGAGTGGAGGAATTTATTAAAAAAAAAAGGATTAATGATTATTTAAAGTTTTTAAAGTTTTAAAATTTTGAAAAACTTTAAACTTTAATTTTTTTGGAATTTAATTGAAGTATTTGAAAAATCAAATTAAGTTGGGAGACAAAAGGTATTCAACATCAAACCTAGGTGAAATTAATTTTGTAAACTTAATATTAATATTCAAATTGATTTATTTGAAGAAATATATTGAATTAGTGAATTATTGCAAATTTAATTATTTGGGAGACAAAAGGATTTCAACCTCAAACCTTAGGAAAATATAAATTTGCAAAGAATTCATTCTTAGTTTCTAAATCTAGGGAGATAAAAGGGGTACTACTTCAAAGGAACATGGCAAATAAAAAACAAATAAAAATAAAACAAATGATCAAAAAATAGAAACAGAAATACATGAGTTGAAAACAATTGAAATAGGAAACTTATGTTTTCAAGAAGAACGTTGAATATGACTCCTTAGAAGAAACTAAGGAAATGTTGCAAAAATCCCAAACATTGAAGCATAAAAAGGTATATCAATAAAGGAAAATAAAATCTTACAAACTATCATGGAAGAAGCATGTTCTTCATTATTGTTCTAGTGATACAAATGATTTAAGGCCCATGATGATAGATTCATGTTGCAATACTATAGAATAAAAACCATTGATGATTGATGCATGTTGTGATACTAGTGATCTTCTTCAAAAGAAAAAATATGCAAATTATGATTCTTGTCAAAAATTCAAGCAATGACACTAGTGATAAAATTCATGACAAATATAGAAGAAATTTTTGCAAATATTGATGTTATATGTGATACAAGTGATTTAAATACAAATCGTGATTATTTAAAAAAATATTATGCTATTAAAATTGATGAAGGCATAGATTCAAATGATGAAAGAGATAGTGATGCTCAAAATTGTACTAATAGACATTATTCTAATGATTGTATTGGTCTTTTTGAAAAGTATACTAAAGGATTTGGTTCAAATTTGATGAGATATAAAGATATAGGTTTAGAAAAATATGAATAGGGAATGAAAGAACCAATTGTACCAGAAATAAGACCAAAGTATGAAGGTCTTGGATATACAGGTCAAACTAGAAATAATGAGCAAGGAACTAAATTTGTGATAAGAAATAGTGACATCAAATCTATGACATGGATTGATAGGAACCTGTTCAATAAAGGAAAGAATGGTCAAAGGGATTTGGTAACAAAAAATAGATGTAGTCATTATGGTAGATATGGGCATAAGATAGAGAGATGTTGGAATCTTCATAGTTGTAAAATTTGTGGAGGTACCAATCATTCTCAAAGACATTGTTGGTACAAAGAAAATCATTTTTTTGAATGGATATACACAATGATAAGAAAAGCCATTAATGAATTTCCTCAAAAATATTTCTCAAAGTTTAGATATGGGAACAAGAAAGGTATGAAATTATTCAACAATAGAATTAAAAGGAAAATAGTAATAGTACCAAAGCAATAATACAAAGTCAATAAAAAATATGAATCTCAAATTGAACATAAAATGCAAGGTCATTTGAAGAATGAATACAAATAAGAAGATCCATATTGAAAACTAAAGTCTTGAAATACCAAATAATGTAATACAGGGGGTGTTAGAGAATATTATATTATTTGGTTCATGTTAATGTACTACCATAGGTGCATGGTTAGATTAGGTGTCTTAAGTATGTATTAGAGCCTTTGCCTTATGTATAGTAATAATGTGCAGGTAATGCACAATTTGAAACAACCCAAGTCGAATCACTTGGTTGCACCACTATAAAAACAAGGTTTAACAAATGAGACCTATTTATTTTTGTTTTCAATCTACAATTTGTTTAGAATATTGCCATCGAGATTCATAGCAAGTTTTGATTCACCCATTAAATAAATTTCATGAAATTAAACTAGTACGACATATTGCACCACTTTTGGATTAATTATTGTTGTAGATAGTCATCCAAGTGGACGAGATTGGCCAAATCCTGTAAAGGTGCCATTAGTGGAGTCGAATTATCTCATTTTTTATCCTCGTATTTTGACATGAGGGTCGATCCACAATAGGGGTTATCCTTTAGGGCCCATAACACATAGAGGGTGGATTCTTGCTTCCCTATCCCTTGCCATTATGAACCATTGACCTTTTCATAATTCATGTTATAATACAAAATGAAAGGTAACTAGAGTATATATACCCAATGTCTAACTGATAGTCCTCTTCTTGAAGTCAGTCAGAGCGATGTCAATACCCTGGCCTTGGTATTTATTACACATGTTTATTGTAACTCATGATCATTTATTCCATACCAAATTTCAAGGCTTGTCTAGCTAAGTTAAACAAGCATAGGACTTATCATAGTACTATCAACTAGTAATCTAGATATGGCATCCCATAATGCCTTCTCATTATAAGGTTTGATCGAGTCACGTATTCTAACTAATTCTGTCAGATCAATGATTGTTCTCAAAATATGTTGTGTGCATACCCACACCTCAACATAATGGGTGTTCATATCCTTCATGAGGAAAACATTATTCATTCCTCATCTTGGAGTATAATTTGTTTACTCATCCTTCCTAATGAATGGTTTTATTTTCACTAGTTATTAGTTTAACTATTCACAATAAAATTCCAAACTCTTTGTTTTGGTCAACCTAAAATTTACTCATAAATTAGTCGCTTAAATTAAATGAATAGAACCTCTAGACTAAAGACATCATATGTCATTGCCTTCAATTTCAGATTTACTTAACAATATGTAAAATTTTGTATATATATACATAATTCCATATCTCTAATTTGTTTCTCTTAACCAAAGTTACCCACAAAAACTACTTAACATAGATACAAGTTAAAATAAAACTTAAGCTAACATTCCACATCACTTCAATTGAAAAAAAGCTATATTTTTAAATATAAATAAATTATTCGAATAATCTTAAAAAAAAATTAATTTGATCTCGATCAAATCATATAGGAACACAACTTGTCAACCATCTCTTAAATCAATTTCATATCAAATGGAGTAGGATATTAGTCTATATAAAGACAACCTATTGAATAAAAAAAAATTATTTATACCCATGTGCATCCATCTGAACATAATTCTATTCTTTAATAATTTAAAGGTTAGGTTATACTAAACCAACACTACCAAATTTATTTTAAATTCATTTAATGGGATTGCAGTGTTGGACATCAAATTGAGATTTCATTTTAATAATTTGAACATAAATAACTCTTCTAATCCACCCAACCCAATAGTTACTTTAGATTCTATCTAATTCACTTATTGGTGACATAGTTCAGACTTTCGAAGAAGCCATATCATTCTACATAAGTTGCTTAAACCATAACCACATAATTCATTCTCATATATAGTTAAAAGAGCTTTTACTATTATTTAGTTTATATTTGTCATTCTGCAAAGAGATAAATTAAATAAAACATTTTTTTTAGTGAAGAAAAAATGTACAACTTCATTCTTTCGAATATCAAATAAAGTACGAACTCAAAAAATACTATATTTGCTTATAATACCCATTTTATTCAATGCTATAAGCAATTGAATGTATAACAATATGCACTGTAGATACATAAAAATAGACCTTCTTAGCATACAAATTAGTGGAATATTAAATTATAGTACAACATATTGGAAATAATTGAACACAATAATTCCATACTTGGTCAATGCGTCTAGGGAATCGATAGGCAAAGGACTAAATATTATAAAACATGAATGGTTGATCTGAATGAAACCCTTTCTTTGCATCTCTTAATACTATCAAAATTGACCGATTGAGCTCTCTCTTTTTTCAAACCCCTTTAAAACATAGATAAGATCATCTGATCGTCTTCCCCAAGGGTTGATGATCATCTTCCCATGTTTGAAAAGGGTAAAGGAGAATACATTTTGTAAATGAAATTTAGAAGATAAGAATGGAGGCAAAGGAAACAAACTCATATTTTAACAATAATGGTTGTTAAATATTACTCTAGGAACCTAAACGACATATAAATATTCCCTATACTTTACATCATAAAGTTATCACACCATTTGATACAAATAAATGAATTCACAAGCATGCAATTGTTCAAGCTTGAACTGGTTCAACTTTTAAAGGTACCCTTATTCAAGGCATAATTCTCCCAGTTTAATAGTTCACCCAATTAAGCTTTTTCTGGGATTCAGTTCCATAAAAAATGTGTGTTAAAACATCATCTCCAAATGACTTGGGTTCCACTACGAACTAGAATTACTCTGATATAACACTGACGCTACCCAATTTCCCCTTGGTTCCTTATCGCTTTTCATTGAGTGTAATTTTATCACAAGATATTAGAATCGGCTCTCTTTATTTATGTATACCTAAATTTATGCATCTAGATATGGTTACGATACACACAAAGCCATACAAAAATTGCATATAAGCCTCATGTAAATTAAAAATAGATCAAACAATGTTTCCACAACCACCCATGCTAACAGTTCTCTTTCCAAATTTCCATTTCATTTATCATATCAACAAGCTTCATCATTCCAACTCCTATATATTTTCTACCCAAATATATTTTAATTCATTCATATCTAACTAGAAATGTATTAGTTTTATCTAACTGTTACATAAAAAGGTTTTCTAATCATTTTCACTTAAGATAAAGTAAAAGTAGCTATCAAAAAGAAGCCTCCAATAAAACTCTTAAACAAGAGCAAATCATATACACCCACCATGTAACTACTATATTTAATACACATTAAATATTTTGCACAATTCCCTTCTATTTTTAGAAGAAAGATAAATTCAACATAATCATTCAGACCAAACACGGTCTAAACATTCTTCACCAAATCCACACACATACATTTCATAGTAGTTTAATATCATTTAAAACAAGCAACTTTGATAACATTTTCCAGATCATTATTTGTTCCAATTTAGTGAACACACCTAGTAACATAGCTTGGTATAGTAGAATTAGAGCGCAAGCTTCACCAAGATACACACGCAAAACCTGTCACACGCATTCCAATTCCCCTTTTATTTTTTTGTAGCTTTTTTTTAAATAATTCCACAAAATAAGAATACCCCATTCAACAAACCTTTTTATTTTTGCTTCCTAGAACATGGAAAATAGTAAGGCTCATAATTAAAACTACATGTGGTAATCCTCTCCAAATTGCACAACATCATCCACTTTGGGTATTCAAATCTATGCATATAATAATATACTCTTCCACGAACATTATTACTTTCCTTTTATTTTCTATGATGTATGATTATATAATATATATCCAACTCTTGCATAGTAACCACAATAACTCATAAATTTAAATTTAAATTTAAATAAAATATATGCATAACTAAGTTGTAAGTGGCTCCCTTCATCATCGCCACATAAAATTCATGAATGCTTCACTTTCACAAACAACAATATATTTCCAAGTGAGGCAAACACAAATATACATCAAAAAAATCATTCATGAAATCATACATGAAAAGCAAATATGGGGCTTTCATGTACCCTAAAGCTTAATCATCATTTCTCTATTACCTTTTCTATCGAACACCCCTATATGTCGAAAATGTGCACCTAATATTGCATACACAATGGACATCAGAAATACCATGCTCTATAGGAAAAAGTAGGTGTAATTCGTTAATTGATTTTTAGTCAATGACCATTCGAGGAGGGTCATTACATCCCACAAGGAACAAACACAATCCTTGTATTTCATGCATAATTTATAAAAATATAAACGTATTCATTTGCACAATCAATCACATAATATGTCACATTGTATTCATTCCAAACATACACTAATACATGTTCAAAACCACTTAGTAGTAATGTAAAACATATTCCAACTACTCTACTCAGTATCCAGTATCATATCCATTTGCATATATATATATATATATTTGATCAAATCATAGGATAGACATTTTAGAAAATAGTCTATATCTACTCAAACATATAAAGGAACTATTTTTGCATATCTACCATGTCCTCCCATGTGGTGTTTCTATTTGAGTAGTGGTCCCATTGGGCCCAACATTTCTCTATGCTTCTCTTCCTCAGATTCTTGGTTCTAAAACCAAGTATGCGAAAAGGTCAAACTTCAATTTTGAGTGGGTCGTTCATTTACAATTTGGAGACATATAAAACATGAGTAGGATCCAAAATATATTTTCTAAATAGGGACACATGGAATACATTGTGAATTTTGGATAATTTTGGTGGTAGAGCAAGTCTATAGGCAACATGGCTTTTCTTGGCTACAATTTCAAATGAACCCACATATATAGAGTCAAGTTTAGAATATTTTAAGGAACTTTTAGTTGGTATCACACTTAAGAATACCCTGTCTCCCACAAAATATTCTCTTAGTATTCTTTTGAGGTATGCATAGCTCTTTTGTTGATCTACAACCTCTTTCAGCTTCTGCTGAATCCTTTTCAGTTGTTCTTGAAGAACATGAGCTTATACTGAGAGGGGGGGTGAACAATATAAGATAAAACTTTTTACTTTTCAATCCATATGATAACATAAGCAATATTAAAGTAGTAAGCATTCCACAAAACATCACACACATGAGAGACATGATTTAACGTGGTTCACCCAATGTGGGCTACTCCACGGAGAAAATATTCCTTATAAATTTTCTCAATAAATTATTTTGGGAATCAATTCCCTATTACAATGTTTATGGACCTCTATCCAAAGGAGACACCAATCCCCTTGCTCTGATTCATGGAACTCTATCCACAGGAGAACTCTTTCTCCTCTGCTCTGGTTGGTGCTCTTCTAGAAGACTTATGCCCCCACTACACTGGCTTGTGGATCTCTCTCCACAGAAGACCTCTGTCCTCACTACCCTGGCTAATGGATCTCTATCCACTGGAGACTATTGTCCTCTACTCTGTCACCTCCAAATCCTACTCTAAAATCTACTCAATCTCTATCTCAAATCTACACTAAACACTATCCTTGGTCTAGCACAAATCTACTCACAAATCTATCTCTGGTCTGGCACAAATCTACCCTCAAATCTGCACCAAACTCTATCCTCAAATCTACCTCAAGATTTAACACAAAGCTTGATCAAATCTACCTAGATCTGCACCAAAACTCTATCCCAAGTGTAGTACAAATCTGCTTTCAAGTCTTCACCAAGACTTGCTCAAATATGCCTTCAAGCCTTCACCAAGACTTGCTCAAATATACCTTCAAGCCTTTACCAAGACTTGCTCAAATCTGCCTTCAAGCCTTTACCAAGACTTGCTCAATCATAAACATACTCAAACCAACATTCAAAAGTTTCATTCAATTATTCAACCAATGAAACACAACTTGCTCATAAACCCTAAACAAGTGTTTCACCCTTCTTCCAACACAAAGCACAATGTAGGTCTTAAACCCTAACTCAAATAATTCTCAATCTCTATTTCAAATCAAATCATCCATCAACAAGATGCACTTAAACTTGCTCACATATTTCCAACAATACTCATCAATCCTTTTCACTCCACCTTATATTTCATACATTCATTTCAATCACTCTAAACAAAATATAGTGTGCCCATACCTTTTTTCTTTGATGGAGATATGTCTTCAAAACCTATTTTACTCACAACCAAATCCTTATAATTGTTGGCCCACATCACCAAAAATATTGTGCATGTCTCAATGACCAATGCCCAAACTTGAACCTATGATCTAAGCCACTAATGCCTTAGCCCAAGGCTAGGCTACCACTTGGGCTACATGCCCTCATGTGAATAAAAGTGCCATCACACCTATACACTATCTGCTTCTTCCAAAGTTCATAAAATTAAAACTCCTTCCTCCTTTAGCAAAATGAACGGTGTGGGATTCAAAACCATGACCTTCCCTTCACAAGCACCTTAGCCACACCTTTGACCACCTTCTGCACTACCTAGCTTGGAATATTTTTGTCTCTCCACATGAATTTCAATACACATCTACCTTCCTTTATTTAAAACCTCATGAATATCTTCTTCCTTTCGAAAAATGTAGCACATGAATTCAATTGTCACTTGGGCATTCGAATTACTTAGACTTTGGAAATGAAAATTATTTCCTATTAATACTCTTTCCTTTGCATTGAAACACGTGCCTTTTTCAAATTTAATTGAATTAAACTTTGAACTTTGGCGCCATTAATTATTTAAATTAAAATTTTAACCTTAGGTTAAAATATTTTAATTTAAATAAGGTAAAACCTTTTGTAACCTTTATAACTTGCTCAATGGACTTTTTTTTAATGATTCCTTGGACCTTGTTATTTTTCACCTCTTCCTTTTTCCCAAATATTATAATATTATTATTTATTTTTAAACTTGCTTCTCTTTTCTTGGGTCTTCCACCTTTTTAGCCTCTTTAGGCATATAATATTTAAAATAAATATTATACCCTTTTCCTTTTAACAACTTCCTTGCCTTTTGGAGAAATCAACCTTTTGACCTTAATGACAACAAAACTGGACATCAAACCTCTTGACATCAATGACAACAAAACTTGCTCAAATTTCCAACAATCTCCCCCTTTGTCATTGATGGCAACCCTTTTTCTTTAAGCATTCCTTTTACCTTTTTCAATTCTTCTCCCCTGAGAAACTGCTCCCCTAATTGAATGCTCTCCCCTAACTCAAATCTCTCCCCCTTTGACATCAATGGCAAAGGGACTCCTTTGGGGCTAAATATAAGACTCTTAGCTTAGCCCCCTCTCCACCTCCTCTCCTTGAGGTGATTAATTTTGGGGTGGGAGTAGAACTACTCCCAATTTTCCTCTAAGATACTCAAAAGTCTCTTTTGGAAGTGGCTTAGTGAAGATATCCACAATATGCTCCTTTGTAGTAACATATTCCAACCTGACTTGCTTATCTATCACCTGCTCTCTCAGAAAATGATATTTGATCGAAATGTGCTTGGTCTTGGAGTGCATCACCAGATTCTTTGAGATATTTATAGCACTTGTATTATCACACAGTATGGGGATAGGGTGATCATGCTCTATCTTGAAGTCCTTTAAAGTTCACTTCATCCATAATACCTATGTACAACAAGCAACTACTACAATATACTCTACCTCTACTATGGATAAGGATATTGATGCCTATTTCTTGCTTAGCCAAGAGACTAAACAATCTCCAAGAAAGAATGCTCCTCCACTTGTGCTTTTTCTATCATCAATGCTGCCAACCCAATCTGCATCTGTATATGCTATGAGAGTGAAATTATCACTTTTGGGGTACTAGAGCCCAAAATCCATAGTCCCTTTTAAATACTTGAGAATCCTTTTTACTACTACTACATGTGTTTCCTTTGGTGCTACTTGAAACCTTGCCACTAGTCCCACTACCTGCATTATATCTGGTCTTGTAGTTGTGACATATAGTAAGCTTCCAATCATAGATCTGTACAATTTTTGATTTACCTCAGGAGATTCATCATATTTACTTAACTTGCATCCTGTAACCATGGGGGTACTTACTGGTTTGCAATATTCTAACTTGAATTTCTTTAGCATCTCTTTTATATACTTGGTTTGTGAGAGAAATACACCTTTCTCTGATTATGAAATCTGAAGTCCAAGAAAGAAGGACAACTCACCAAGCATTGACATCTCAAATTCATTCTGCATGCTCTTTGCAAATTTTTGACACATCTTATCATTGTTACCTCCAAAAATGATATCATCCACATAAACAACCACAATTAGTAAGTCATTTCCTTCATTTTTGATGTATAAGTTATTGTCCACTATTCCTTTCCTGAAACCCTATTCCTGAAGGTACTTATCCAATCTTGAATACCAAGCTCTAGGAGCTTGTTTTAGTCCATAAAGTGCCTTCTTTAATCTGCATACATAGTCTGGTTTATCAGTTAGGCTGAATCCCTCAGGTTGCTCAATGTAAACCTCTTCTTCCAGGACACCATTTAGAAAGGCTGATTTAACATCCATCTGATATACTTTGAAGTTTTTGAAACTTGAGAAGGCTAAGAACATTCTTATAGCTTCAAGTCATGCAACTGGAGCAAACGTCTCATCAAAATCAATTCCCTCAACCTATGCATAACCTTTGCATACTAATCTTGCTTTGTTTCTGACTACCTGACCATCTTCATTTAACTTGTTTTTGAATACCCATTTAGTGCCAATCACATTCTTACCTTTTGGTCATGGGACAAGTTCCCAAGTCTCACTTTTCTCTATTTGATCTAGTTCCTCATTCATTGCCTTGATCCAAAATTTATCCTCTCTTGCCTCATTGAAATATTTGGGCTCAATTTTAGATAACAAAGAGAAATTAGCATGCTCATTTGTTGCTATTATCTTCCTCCTTGTCTGTCTCTCATCTGGATTCCCAATGATTAGATCTCTTGGATGATTTTTCTATACATACCTGGATGGAGTCTTAGGTAAAAGTCTTTGTGTTTCTTCTTCTTCTTCTGATTCTTCACCTAACTCTTCTTGGCAACTTTCTTCTTCCTGATACACAATTTCTTGAGTTGGTTCTCTTGACCCTATCTTCTCATCAACTATTACATTTATACTTTCTATAATAGTATGTGTCCTTTTTTTATAGCATCTATAGGCTTTGCTCTTAGTGGAATAGCCAAGAAAAATACCTTCATCACATCTTGAGTCAAACTTACCCAAATTTTTCTCTTCTCATCTTATGTAACATTTGCTTCCAAAAATTTTGAAATATTTTATTGTGGTTGGTCTTCCTTTCCAAAGCTCATATGGAGTTTTGTGATGATTTACTCTTACTTGAGCTCTATTGATGATATACATTGTTGTATGTACTACCTCTTTCCAAAAACCATCTGAAATCTTAGACTCATTTAACATGGCTCTGGCCATATTTTCAATAGTCCTATTTTTCCTTTCAACTACCCCATTTTGTTGAGGAGTTCTTGCTGCTGAATATTCTCTTTTGATCCCATGTTGTTCACAAAATTCTATGAATTCATTTGAGGTAAATTCTCCTCCTCTATCTGATCTTAAACCCTTAATCCTTCTACCTATTTCATTTTCCACTAATTCTTTAAAAGCTTTAAACTTCTCAAGAGCTTCTAACTTTTCTTTCAAGAAGGCTACCCAAATCATTCTGGAATAATCATCTATAAATAATATAAAGTAACTTTCACCTTGTAGACTCTTTGTCCTTGTAGGACCACATAGGTCAGTGTGCACTAGTTTCAATGGCTCAGATGACATAAATCCTTTTGACTTGAAACTTGTTCTAGTTTGCTTCCCATGTTGACATTGTGCACAAATTATGTTTTGTGGCCTTTTTAGCTTGGGTAAATCTCTGATAGCCTGCTTGTTGCTTATTTTCACTATGTTTTCAAAGTTCAAATGACCCATTCTTCTATGCCACAACCAAATCTCATCTTCTTGTGATAGAAAACACTTTTCTCCTTTAATATCACTTAGCATGTAGAGGTTGTTTGTAGTTCTATTTGCATCTGCAATAAGCTTTCTAGTTTTAGACTTTCTGATCTCACACCTATTTGGATGAAATGTAACCATGTGCCCCTGATCACAAAGTTGGCTTACACTTAGTAGATTGTGCCTCAACCCCTTGACATACAATACATTCTCCGTCTTTGTTTTTCCATTATCTAAACTCAAAGTTCCTTTTCCATAGATTTTTGTTGATCCATTGTCACCAAATTTTACTGATCCTCCATCAATTTCTTTGAGTACAAGAAATTTACTCTTGTCTCCTGTCATATGACTAGAACAACCACTATCAAGGAACCATTATTTTCCCTTATCTTGAACATGAAGAGCTATTTGTACTAACATTGATCTAACTTTCTCATGCTCTTTTCTCTCTCTCCTAATTGTTGAAGTTGTATTCTTTTTACTTGACTCAGGAAATACCATTTTGCACCATCTAGCCTTGTGCCCAAAATTATTGCATTTATAACATATGACATCATCATTCATAAGAGGTGCAAAAGAATTGAAATTTCTATCAACATTATTTTTCACATAACTAGTGCAATGTGCAGCTCTATGACCATATTTGTTACATGAAAAGCAATAGCCATGGAAGAGATTTTGTAACCTGTTTGAGTGCCTTGGAAAATATGGTCGAGTGCTTCTTCTTTTGTTGTTCTTGTGATTGACTCTTGTCCATGGTTCTTCTTTGCCCTCTTCTTTCCTGATGCCTTTTCCTTCCAGAGTATTAGTATGAGTCATGAGCTTATCTTTGTTTGATGTCTCTATTTCTTGAGAGCTCGACTCCTCTTTCTATTTCCCTAACTTTATATCTTGTCGTAACTTAGTCTTTTCAACTTCATTCCTTAGAGAGACAATTTTTTATTCTAATATTTCACACTCTGCTTCTCTTGCCCTTAATAGATCTATCATATCCTATTCAATTTTATTTCCTTCTTCCACCTTTATCTTGAGTTCTGTGAGACTTTGTAGAAGTTCCATCTTTGCTTCTTCATCCTCTTGAATTTGATCCTTCAAACTTGAGTTCTTCTTTCTAACCTTTTCCAAGTTCTTGAGAGCAGCAAAGAATTCCTCTTTTATGTCGATCATGGCCTCTTCTTCATTTTTTGAAGTCAAGTGTGTTCTTATTGGATCTTCCTCCAAGTTGTTAGTCTTTTCATGGAGAGACCCGCTCTGATACCAATTGAAGAACATGAGCTTATATTGAGAGGGGGGTGAATAGTATAAGATAAAACTTTTTACTTTTCAATCCATATGATAACATCAACAATATTAAAGTAGTAAGCATTCCACAAATTATCACACACATGAGAGACATGATTTAACATGGTTCACCCAATGTGGGCTACTCCATGGAGAAAATATTCCTTATAAATTTTCTCAATAAATTCTTTTGGGAATCAATTCCCTATTACAATGTTTATGGACCTCTATCCAAAGGAGACACCAATCCCCTATGCTCTGATTTATGGAACTCTATCCATAGGAGAACTCTTTCTCCTCTACTCTAGTTGGTGCTCTTCTAGAAGACTTCTGCCCCCACTACACTAGCTTGTGGATCTCTCTCCATATAAGACCTCTATCCTCACTACCCTAGCTAATGGATCTCTATCCACTAGAGACTATTATCCTCTACTCTATCACCTCCAAATCCTACTCTAAACTCTACTCAATATCTATCTCAAATCTACACTAAACACTATCCTCAGTCTAGCACAAATCTACTCACAAATATGTCTCTGGTCTAGCATAAATCTACCCTCAAATCTGCACCAAAATCTATCCTCAAATCTACCTCAAGATTTAACACAAATCTTGATCAACTCTACTAGATCTACACCAAAATTTATCCCAAGTGTAGTACAAATCTACTTTCAAGTCTTCACCAAGACTTGCTCAACTCTACCTTCAAGCCTTCACCAAGACTTACTCAAATCTACCTTCAAGCCTTTACCAAGACTTGCTCAAATCTACCTTCAAGCCTTTACCAAGAACTTGCTCAATCATAAACATACTCAAACCAACATTCAAAAGTTTCATTCAATTATTCAACCAATGAAACATAACTTGCTCATAAACCCTAAACAAGTGTTTCACCCTTCTTCCAACACAAAGCACAATGTAGGTCTTAAACCCTAACTCAAATAATTCTCAATCTCTATTTCAAATCAAATCATCCATCAACAAGATGCACTTAAACTTGCTCACACATTTCCAACAATACTCATCAATCCTTTTCACTCCACCTTCTATTTCATACATTCATTTCAAACACTCTAAACAAAATATAGTGTGCCCATACCTTTTTGCTTTGATGGAGATATGTCTTCAAAACCTGTTTTACTCACAACAAAATCCTTAAAAAAAAAAAACCCCTACCCCCCTAAATAATATAAAAAAAAAAAAAAAAAAAAAAAAAACAAAACCCCCTAAACACATAAAAAAAAAAAAAAAAAAAAAAAAAAAAAATTTTATTATATAACTTTATTTTTATTTAAAAAAAAAAAAAAATAAAAACCCCTATATATCCTTATTATATTTATTACAATATATTTTTAATTAAATATTATATTAAAATTTAAACTATAATTGTTGGCCCACATCACCAAAAATATTGTGCACATCTCAATGACCAATGCCCAAACTCGAACCCGTGACCTAAGCCACCGCAAAGCCTTAGCCCAAGGCTAGGCTACTACTTGGGCTACATGCCCTCACATGAATAAAAGTGCCCTTGCGCCTATACACTATCTACTTCTTCCAAAGTTCATCGAAAAATAAAAACTCCTTCCTCCTTCAGCAAAATGAATGACATGGGATTCAAAACCATGACCTTCCCTTCACAAGCACCTTAGCCACACCTTCGACCACCATCTATGCTACCTAGTACCTTGGAATATTTCTGTCACTCCATGCGAATTTCAATACACGTCTGCCTTCCTTTATTTAAAAACCTTACAAAATATCTTCTCCCTTTCAAAAATGTAGCGCATGAATTCAATTGTCACTTAGGCATTCAAATTAGCATTAGACCTTTGGAAATGAAAATCATTTCCTATTAATACTCTTTCATTTTGAATTAAACTTTGAAACTTTGGCACCATTAATTATTTAAATTAAAATTTTAACCTTAGGTTAAAATATTTTAATTTAAATAAATTAAAACCTTTGCTAACCTTTATAACCTGCTCAATGGGCCTTGTCAGGGATATATATTTTTTAATGATTTCTTGGACCTTGTTATTCTTCACCTCTTCCTTTTGCCCAAATATTATAATATTAAATATTATAATATTATTATTTCTTTTCAAACTTGCTTCTCTTTTCTTGGGTCTTCCACCTTTTTAGCCTCTTTAGGCATATAATATTTAAAATAAATATTATACCCTTTTCCTTTTAACAACTTCCTTGCCTTTTGGAGAAATCAACCTTTTGACCTTAATGACAACAAAACTGGACATCAAACCTCTTGACATCAATGACAACAAAACTTGCTCAAATTTCCAACAGCTTCTTCCATTTATTTTACCATATTAGTTCGATCACTACCCAATCCTCCATATTATCCCAAGATAAGGGAGTTCTTGCATATTATCCCATATAGATATTCAAAAGGTGTCAATCCTAGTGATGCATGGTAATTATTATTGTATGCAAATTCCACTAGATATAAATAGTCTTCCTACCTTGTATGTTGATTCATATAGCACATCGTTGACATATATTCTAAAGAACACAAGCTTATACTGAGAGGGGGGTGAACAGTATAAGATAAAAATTTTACTTTTCTTTCCAAATGATAACAATAATAATATCAATGCAATAATGAAACAATGCACAAATCACCACACACATAAGAGACACAGATTTAACGTGGTTCACCCAATATGGGCTACATCCATGGAGAAATATTGCTTATAAATTTCTCAACAAATTTTGTGGGCACCAACCCATAGGAGACACCAATCCCCTATTACAATTTTCGTGGACACCAATCCATAGGAGACACCAATCCCCTCTCAATTTTATGGACACCAATCCATAGGAGACACCAATCCCCTCTCAAGTTTATGGACACCACTCCATAGGAGACACCAATCCCCTCTACTCTAGTTTTGTGGACACCACTCCATAGGAGACACCAATCCCTTTGCTCTAGTTTTGTGGACACCACTCCATAGGAGACACCAATCCCCTCTGCTCTGGTTTTATGGACACCACTCCATAGGAGACACCAATCCCCTCTACTCTAGTTTGTGGACACCACTCCATAGGAGACACCAATCCCCTCTACTCTGGTTTTGTGGACACCACTCCATAGGAGACACCAATCCCCTCTACTCTACTTCTTAAATATTCTCCTAAAACTAATCATAATACTACTCACAACTCTTTCTCAACTCAGATACAAAATCTTCTCACAATACTACTCACAACTCTACTTAAATTAGCTCTATAACCTGCTAACAAATCCCACTCACAAATCTTCTCAAATTAGCTCCATAACCTACTAAAATATTCTCTCAAATTTACTCACAATATCTGCTCAAATATTCTCACAAAACTTGCTCAAATTTACTCACAAAACCTGCTCAAATCTGCTCACAAAACCTACTCACAAAAGTGCTTAGCATTTCTCCAAAAACTACTCACAAATCTGCTCAAAACTGATCCAAAACCTACTTACAAATACTGCTCATCTACTCCCAAATCTTGCATGCATACAATGCTCATCTATTCCCAAATATTGCATACAAAAAATGCTCATCTATTCCCAAATATTGCATACAAATAATGCTCATCTATTCCCAAATCTTGCATACAAAAAATGCTCATCTATTCCCAAATATTGCATAATGATGTCATCAAGTTCTTCACCTATTCTTCAATGTGCTTTCCTCAACTAAAGCAATTCAGACATATTCTACCTAGAATTATTTTATCTTCATGAACATATAGAGAATGATATGCACTAACAAATGCCCAATATGTTCTTCACATTCATTAAGTCTGTCACTTTCACATGTCTCACATTTATTACATCAAAATGTAGCTTTAGTCTAGCACTTGATAACTGACCTGGTAATTGTTGATTTCCACCTTCACTTCAAAACCAATCATAGTGCACAAATCTGTCCTTTTCATCTACTCCCAAAATCAATCATGAACAATGCACAAATTTATTCTCAAATCTGATCTATAACCCTTGCACATTTACTCCCAATTTCAATAAAAATCAATGCACAAATTTGCTCTCAAATCTGATCTATAATCCTTGCCCATTTATTTCCAATTTCAAGCAAAAATAATGCACATCCAATAATTCCTTATACCTCCCACTATATGACAACAAAAATATTTTCCTCAAATAAAACCACTTTGATAAAGGAATTAAATCACCATACCTCTAAATCTACCTTAATGATGATGATCTTCTTTTTGCATGAGCTTTCCAAACCTGCCTTAACAAAATAATTTTCCTTTTGTTTGTGCCTTCAAAATTTGGTTAGCAATTCTCTTTTTCCTTTCTTGATTAAATATCAAATCATCCACTTAAAAACCCTTATAAAAAACATACACAATAAAACTTTAAAAATAACTCCTTATATCTCCCTTTTGAAACTCACAATATAAAGCTTTATTTAACAATAAGAACCCTTATTTCTCCTTTTGCAAAATTTAAATCACATTTATTATTTGCAAAAATTTAATAACCACTATACCTTATAACTCCCTATTCCAAAAATTAAATCACACTCCTATACCTTATAACTCCCTTTTATCATTTCCAAGATTAAATTGCAAAACTATACCTTATAGCTCCTCATATATCAAATTTAATAAAATAAAATATAAATACCTCTCACTACCATTGATGGGATTTGATCCCTTAACCTTGAGAAGCCCAATACCCTAACATGGGCCCTTTAACCGATTGTGCTATCCTAGCACATGGAACCTCAAGGCGTAAAAATAATTTTATTACTTCGACACTCTATCTTCTAAAAAAATGGTGAAGGGTTGACCCTTAACCTCCCACACAATTCCATGAGCTAGGTAACTGATTGGGCTACCCTAGTGGTTGAAACAAATGGGGCATAATATCTTATTTAAACTTATTTTTCACTGCCACCAAAATTTCATCCTTCTCCTCCTTCCTCTTCTGCTCGCCGCCACTCCGCTCGCTCGATGTACTTGAAATTCATTCATTGAAATTAATTTTAAATCATATATTTATATGCTTTGTCCTTTGGTTCCCAATGAAGTTGGCTCAACCATTATGTGCTTTGTCCTTTGGCACCCAAACATTTGAATTTTTGAATTGTCAAATTTTTAATCTTTTGCAAGGAGGTCGCCCAAGGTTTTAAATATTTAACCTTTAAATATTTAAACTTTTAAACTATTAAACTATATTTAAATCCTCTGATTTAAATATGAACCTCTTTCTTTAATATTTAAATATTATTTAAATATTAAATCATCCTTGAAGATATTTGCCTTGCACTTAGTGATAACTCAATATTTCATCCTTGGAGATATTTTTGCCTTTGACATCAACATTTCATCCTTGAAGATATTTCTGCCTTTGACATCAATGACAACTCGATATTTCCAACAATCTCCCCCTTTGTCATTGATGGCAACCCTACAAAAAAAATTCTTTTACTGCAACTGGATTCACAATCTGCTCCCCCTGACAAGTTGCTCCCCCTCACTAAAATTCTCCCCCTTTGACATCAATGGCAAAGGGCTCCTTGGGGCTTGTAATATAAGACACTAAACACAACCCCCTCACCACCTCCTTGTCTTGAGGTGATCAATTTTGAGATGGGAGTGAAGTTACTCCCAAATTACTATGCTCCTCTTCTTGTTTCATTTTCTTTCTCCAAACTTTGGAGATCATATCCTTTTGCACATTTTGACTATCCTTCTTCTTGCTTGACTTTGAGAGCTTAGGGAACACTGTTCTACACCATTTAGCTCTATGCCCAAAATTGTTGCAATTGTAACACATGATGTTGTAATCCTTGAAAAGTGCAAATGACTTGAAATTTCTTTTGGTGAAGCCATAATCATTCTTACCATGAACCCTGCAATGTACAACTTTATGACCAAAATGATTACATGAGAAACAATAACCATGGAAGAAATATTCATCTTGCCTTGGAGGATATGGGTGCATGGTTCTTTCTTTGCTTTTTTTGTGATGGTCCCTGTTCCTTGATGGTGCATTGTTTTCTTCCTCATTGATGCTTCCACTTCTCAACATATCAACATAGGTCTTGGGCTCTTCTTCAATCATTTTCTTTGATGCTTCTATTTCTTTTGAGCTTGACTCCCCTTTTTGTTTCTCTTGACCTTCTTCAAAACCAAGTCCAGTCTTCATAAATGGAGATCTCTGTGCTTTGATAATATCATCCAAGTTTTTTGAGCTTTTCCTAAACTGATATATCTTATCATTAAATTTTTCAAGTCCCTTCCTTAGAATGACAACTTCATGTTCTAGTCTTTCACACTCTAGTTCTTTTGCCTTTAACTATTCAGCCATACCTTCTTCAATTCTCCTTGCCTCTTCAACCTTTACTTTTAAGTCGGTGAGATCTTGTAGAAGCTTTGCCTTTGTTTTCTCATCCTCTTGTACTTGAGCCTTCAATATTGAGTTCTTCTTTCTAACCCTCTTCAACTCTTCAAGAGCAACAATAAGTTCCTCTTCTATGTCAACTGTGGCTTCCTCTTCACTTTCTGAATCTTCCTCTTCTTCTTGGTCTTCAACAACAGGAGCATCTTCTTTCTCTTCTATGGCCAAAAATAAGATTTCTTCTCTTTCACTATCGGAGAAGCTTTCATCATTGTTACTGGAAGAATTGCTTGCTTCCTCAACATAAAAAATTTTCTTGTGTCTTTGAAAGATCTTCTTCTCATGCTTGTTTTGACCATGCCTATTTTTCTTTTCATGATAAAATTTTCTTTCTTTCTTTTTCTCATATTCCTTTTCTTCTTCACTACTACTACTTCTAGCTTGTGGACAATTAGATGCATAATGACCAAGGTTACCACAATTAAAACATTTCACAGACTGCATACCTTTGTGTTTTCTTGGACCCTTCTTATTCCTTCGCACAAAGTTAGCTTCTTCTCCATTGCTTGATTCTTCACTTGATTCTGGTTCTTTATTCTTTGCCTTATTTGAAGCTTTGAATGTTGCCTCTCATTTGGATGTTTGATCTTTTTATGTCCTCATCTCATAGGCTGTGAGAATCCCATGTAGCTCATCCATGCTCAAAGTTTTGAGATCCTTCATTTCTTCAATTGCTGAAACCTTTGCATCAAACCTCATGGGAAGTGACCTCAAGATTTTCTGAACAATCTTAGAGTCTTCAATACTTTCTCCAAGTCCATGAATGGTGTTGACAACCTCATCAACATGAAGTAGATACCTAGCAATATCTTCCTCATATTTCATCTTCAAGTCTTCAAACTTCCTCCTGTGGGTTTGAAGTTTTGCCATTTTAACCTTGTCATCTCCTTCATATGTTCTCTGTAACTTATCCCATATTTATTTTGCTGAAGTGCATTGCATGACTTTCACAAACTCTGATTCACATAATCCACTTAAGATTGCATTCATTACCCTGGCATTATTTTCATATGGTTTCTTACCATTTGCATCTATGGGAGGAGTTGTAGGTGGTGTGAACCCATTCTCAATGGATTGCCATATATCATATCCATGTGCCATAAAATAAGTCTTCATCCTTATGCTCTAGAAAGCATAGTTAGTCCCATCAAACAATGGAGCTCTATTTGATGAAAACCCTTCTTGATGTGCCATTTGTGTTCCTATAAGATCTTCCTTCAAGTTGTTAGGCTTTCATGAAGGAACCCGCTCTGATACCAATTGAAGAACACAAGCTTATACTGAGAGGAGGGGTGAACAGTATAAGATAAAACTTTTACTTTTCTTTCCAAATGATAACAACAATAATATCAATGCAATAATGAAACAATGCACAAATCACCACACACATAAGAGACACAGATTTAACGTGGTTCACCCAATATGGGCTACATCCACGGAGAAATATTGCTTATAAATTTCTCAATAAATTTTATGGGCACCAACCCATAGGAGACACCAATCCCCTATTACAATGTTCATGGACACCAATCCATAGGAGACACCAATCCCCTCTCAAGTTCATGGATACCAATCCACAAGAGACACCAATCCCTTCTCTAGTTTATGGACACCACTCCATAGGAGACACCAATCCCCTCTACTCTAGTTTTGTGGACACCACTCCATAGGAGACACCAATCCCCTCTACTCTAGTTTTGTGGACACCACTCCATAGGAGACACCAATCCTCTACTCTAGTTTTGTGGACACCACTCCATAGGAGACACCAATCCCCTCTACTCTGGTTTTGTGGACACCACTCCATAGGAGACACCAATCCCCTCTGCTCTAGTTTTGTGGACACCACTCCATAGGAGACACCAATCCCCTCTACTCTAGTTTATGAATACCACTCCAAAGATCAATACTCTCTCAATATTGCTCAACTACTCCAATTTCAATCTCTCACAACTCTACTCAAATCAACTCCATAACCTGCTCATAAATCTTGCTCTACTCAAATCATCTCCATAACCTTCTCAAATTTTCTCTCAAATTTTCTCACAATATCTCTCAAATATGCTCACAAAACCTACTCAAATCTACTCACAAACCTTCTCACAAAAGTGCTCAGCACTACTCCAAATCTGCTCACAAATGTGCTCAACAATCTGATCCAAAACCCTACAAACATTGCTCATCTACTCCCAAATATTGCATGCATACAATGCTCATCTATTCCCAAATATTGCATACAAAAAATGCTCATTGTCCAAATCTTGTATACAAATAATGCTCATCTATTCCCAAATCTTGCATACAAAATGATGTCATCAAGTTCTTCACCTATTCTTCAATGTGCTTTCCTCAACTAAAGCAATTCAGACATATTCTACCCAAAATTATTTTATCTTCATGAACATATAGAGAATGATATGCACTAACAAATGCCCAATATGTTCTTCACATTCATTAAGTCTATCACTTTCACATGTCTCACATTTATTACATCAAAAGGTAGCTTTAGTCTAGCACTTGATAACTGACCTAGTAATTGTTGATTTCCACCTTCACTTCAAAACCAATCATAGTGCATAGATCTATCCTTTTCATCTACTCCCAAAATCAATCATGAACAATGCACAAATTTATTCTCAAATCTGATCTATAACCCTTGCACATTTACTCCCAATTTCAATCAAATAATGCACAAATACCACAAATATGATTTCAAAAAATGCACAAATTGACTCACAAATCTGATCTATAACCCTTGCACATTTATTTCCAATTTCAAGCAAAAATAATGCACATCCAATAATTCCTTATACCTCCCACTATATGACAACAAAAATATTTTCCTCAACCAAAACCACTTTGAGAAAGGAATTAAATCACCATACCTCTAAATCTACCTCAATGATGATGATCTTCTTTTTGCATGAGCTTTCCAAACCTACCTTAACAAAATAATTTTCCTTTTGTTTGTGCCTTCAAAAATTGGTTAGCAATTCTCTTTTTCCTTTCTTGATTAAATATCAAATCATCCACTCAAAAACCCTTATCAAAAACATACACAATAAAGCTTAAAAATAACTCCTTATATCTCCCTTTTGAAACTCACAATATAAAGCTTTATTTAACAACAAGAACCCTTATTTCTCCTTTTGCAAAAATTAAATCACATTTATCATTTGCAAAAATTAAACACCACACTATACCTTATAACTCCCTATTCCAAAAATTAAATCACACTCCTATACCTTATAACTCCCTTTTATCATTTGCCAAAATTAAATTGCAAAACTATACCTTATAACTCCTCATATATCAAATTTAATAAAAATTAAAATATAAATACCTCTCACTACCACCGATGGGATTCGATCCCCCAACCTTGAGAAGCCCAATGCCCTAACATGGGCCCTTTAACTAGCTGCACTATCGCAGCACATGGAACCACAAGGTGCAAAATAATTTTTATTACCTTCGGCACTCTATTTCCAAAAATCAACAAAAATGGTGCTCAAGGGTTTTGACCCCTCAACCTCCTGCCTAGCAGTGCTCCACGTGAGCTCAGTAACCGGTTGGGCTACCCCAATGGTTGAAACTAACAAGGCACGATATCGTATTTAAACTTATTTTTCACTACCACCAAAAATTCTCCACTCTCCTCCTTCGTCTTCTGCTCGTCGCCTACTCCTGCTCGATCGATATATTTTTGAAAACCTTCGATTCACTTGGAAAATTAATTTTAAAGCATATATTTATATGCTTTGTCCTTTGGTTCCCAATGAAGTTGGCTCAACCATTATGTGCTTTGTCCTTTGGCGCCCAAACATTTGAATTTTTGAATTGTCAAATTTTTAATCTTTTGCAAGGAGGTCACCCAAGGTTTTAAATATTTAACCTTTAAATATTTAAACTTTTAAACTATTAAACTATATTTAAATCCTCTGATTTAAATATGAACCCTCTTCCTTAATATTTAAATATTATTTAAATATTAATGCATCCTTGAAGATATCTGCCTTGCACTTAGTGATAACTCAATATTTCATCCTTGGAGATATTTTTGCCTTTGACATCAACATTTCATCCTTGAAGATATTTCTGCCTTTGACATCAATGACAACTCGATATTTCCAACATATTCTAGTACTTGTTTCACACTATCGGTTTTCCCATCTATCTTAAGGTGATAAGAAGGACTAAAATTCAATTTGGTCCCCAATATCTCATGCAATGCTTGCCAAGATTCAAAGGTAAAGTGAGAATCTCCATCAAATATTATAACTTCTGGAAAACCATGTAGTCTTACCAATTCCCTAGCAAAATTACTTGCTATTGTAGGTGCATCATATTGCACATTGCCTGGTATAAAATGTGCACCCTTCATTAAATTATCCTCAACCACCAAGATTATGTCATGCCTGAATCTTGTTTTAGGTAATCCCACTCTAAAATTCATTGATACTACTTGCCATTTTTGTGTAGGTATATCATGTGGGTATAACTTCCCACCTGGATGTAGATTTTCAGCTTTAACTCTCTGAAATTCTAAACATCTAGCCACTTAATTGGTGTGTAGACACCAAAACAGCACCAATCCGATTACGTGACAACAAGCACTGATCGCACTAACACACACAGCCCCCAGGGCAGCCCCAGAGGTTAAAACAGTGGTTCTAACCACTCACACAACAGTTTTACAAGTCAAAAATCAATTTGGCACCTTTTAGACACTCTGCTTCTTATTCGCTCCACCCAGGGACGAGTGCGGATTGGTACTCATCTCACCCAGGGACGAGTGCGGATTTGTACTCGTCTCACCCGAGAGACGATTACTAGCGCTCGCTTCGGGGTGGGACGAACGCCAGGTTTGACCAGCAAAAAGTCGGATCTCGATGCATGACAACTCAGAACTGCCACTTAGCTTTTCTTGCATGGCATAGGAGTGCGAGTGAGTTCTTTTGACAACTCATATCTGCCAATTGACTCTCCCTTCACTGCATGGGAATGAGAGTGAGCTTTTTAAGACAACTCAGATTTGCCACTTAGCTATCCCTTCATTGCATGGGAGTGCGAGTGAGCTTTTCTAAACATACAAAGACATGCACAGAGGCAGTTAAGAAGCCCTTGATCAAGAAGAAGTCTTCTCTTCACAAAAAAGCATTCATGCAAAGAAACACTTTTGCATGTTAATTCAAAGAGACCCCTTGGGTCTATAAAATGGTGAGCTTCCTCACCCAAAAGATATACAGAGAAGGAGCATTTTGAGCGACGAAGTTCTGCTAATTCACTTACTTGCGATTTGTGCTTTCAACATCCATAATCTCTTAATCGAAAGAGAGGTTATTGGGTGACTTTTGAAGGCACGAATCAAGAACCAACCCCGATTTTTCTGACCACAATATCCTACCAATTTGCCGACAACACATCACATCAGGTTTCGGACCCATCCCAAGCGGATTGGTGTCGAAGCAAAGTTTCACCCGCGGGTGGTTTGCCTTCGGGCACCCCCGCTTTATTGCTTTTGGTGACTATTTCTTTTGTAGTATTTAGCTAGTTTCATGTTTATGCTTTTGTCAAGTTTTCAGTTTATTTAGACTCATTTTAACCATCGTTAGATTTATCTTTTATTTTTCATACACAAGTGCTACTGATTCTTTGTTTGTTTCTTTGAACGCAGATTTGCAGCATTAGAGGAGCAACGAGGAATCTACCTTTACCAACGCAAGCGGCGACAACGTTTTGGTTCGCCCATCTTATATGTGGGCACGCGGAAGAAGGAATTCTGAAACAAGTTGTAAAAGACCAACATTTAACGCTCCTATCCCCTAAAAAGGAAGGAGACGCATTGTAACACAAATTTGTAAAGCATATCAATAAAAGGGCCGTTCTTTTTATATTGCTTTGATATCTTGTGTTCATGTTCTTTCTTTTACGCATTTTTCAATAACATAGGGTTTAAGCGTTATTTTAGTTTCGTTTACATTGCATTTTTAGTTTATCCTTTTTGTTTTCGAAATCTCGTGTTTTCAATGGCGATCACGGTGGGACCTCTGTCCTCTATTTTTTTTTAGGTTAGATTACTGATCTGAAATTGCTTGTTTTGATTACAGGTACCTATTTTTCAATCATCGGACTGTTATTCGTCTCTCAAGTGACGATTACAGAATTGGTATTCGTTTCACCCTGGGATGAATAAACTATTCGTCTCACCCTGGAACGATTACTGTTATGATATTCGCCTCACCCAGGGACGAGTATAGTTCTGTGCATTTTTTAGAGCAAATCAGAAACATCCTGTTAGGCAGAGAAGAGGTAGGGGTTTTTAAAGCTTCTATCAAATTTTTGTTTTTCTGTTTTCTGGTTTTCAGTTTTGTATGGCTTAGGGAAAGATTTCTTTTTCGTTTGCCTGTTTCAATTTTTGCAAATTAAAATGAACCCCACACATCACGTGGTATTTTAAACACAAGGCGTTGGTCGTAAAACCCCAACCCTTGAGCAAGACCAAAGGTGGATTCCATTATCACTTTGGCTTGAGATATTGCATCCATTACCTCGATCGCGACTGTTGCTAGACGTAAATCCTGACGAAAGCTGACCGAGTGTAGCTAGGGTGATTCCTAGCGCATGAGGATAAGTCTTCTATGGTAGGTGTCATAAACAGAGCGATTCCCCTTCCGTACCGCCTATGTTCCACGTATCATCTGCTCTCACGTACCTATAGTCTCCCTCACGTAAGGGCGGGTATATAGAGAGGTTGGTATATCGGTCCGACAATGGTATATTGAAGGGGCGACCATTTATGGGAGTCATATGAGCCAACATTCTGCATTTAAACATTCTTCAAAACTTGCAAAAACAAAACAAAATCATCAAAATGCACTAAAACCAGTTTAGGACACACCATTAATCTTTAAAAGAGATAATCACCGTTTGTGTATGTGTGTGTTCATTTATGCTTAGTGTAACAAAAAAAAATCAAAAAAATCATAAACAAAAAGATAAAAATCTACGCATTTTGTCACTCGCTCCAAAAAGCTCCAAGGATTCCCGCAATCGCTTGGTCACTCCAAAATGCCCCAAAGGTGTCCATGAACCCTTTGGTCAACCCAAAAGCACCCTGAAGGTGCCCATAAGTGATGCAGGAGCATCCAACAAAATATGGGAAATTTTATATTTTTCCCTAAATTTTAGTGCATCTTGCCGGGGCCATAACTTCTCAACCGTAGCTCCGATTGACGTGAAATTTTACAGGGAGTTAGTTGGGATAATTTTAAACAAATATGACTCCTTAGAGTCCTATTTGCCCAAAAAAGTCAGTTTTCGGGGCCAAATTCCATCATCTAGTGCCCCAAAATTAGGTTTTAAAATTGATAACCTAATTTTTTACGCTTTTTGAGCTATTCGGAGGTCAATATCTCCTAATGTATTTAGAGTTAGGACTTGAAACTCTATTTATGGCTTATCTATGGTAAGAGGGATGCGCACCCCAATTTTGGGCCCCATCTGACTCATTTCAATTTTTAGGGTTTTTAGAGAGACATCGTCATGGTGCTCACTCGCAGTCAAGCCCACTCACGGGCAGACGCTATGGAGAATGTCCAAGGAGGCACGAGTCACCTCCGTTATAGTCCCCAGGATTTGGTCATACCACCTTGGCGACCTAACACACAAGGCAGTCCCCTCCACACCTTAACGAAAAGGGACTATAGGGGCACCTCTTCTAGGGGCACTCCTGTTCAGCATAGCACCCAACACACACCCTCCCATGAGGGGTACATCCATAGGAGAGCTCCCTTAGATGCTCGCTATGAGTGGTCACCACGCGATGAAGCGCTAGGTCAACATAGGGTTCGACGGGAGGAACCACATGATTACACTATCCCTCCTTCACCCCCTCTAGTTGTCAGGACTACAAGGACAAATCCAGAGCACAAGGCTCCTCAAGCGGGGCGAGCCAACTCCGCCCGTTCCTTTTTCACTTATGAAAGAGAGCACGAGGAAAACCCTTACCTTCCTCAAGAACAATATACATCGCGAGAGCAATACGCCTCCGCAACTGCTAGCTATCGGGATCACCTACTGAGGCCAAAGCCTCGGGGGAATGCCGCTACCCCCAACAGAGGGAGGCGGCCTATAGAGATCTCGGATCACCATGACCGGGATAGATATCTAGGAGAGGCATCTAGGCCTTCTAGACATGAGACGGTAGGACCAACTATCTTAGAATCTGCCAAGCATATTGCACGTCGGATGCAACTCACGCTACTTGAGCTAGAACAACAATAGTTAGAGCAACAATATCTTTTAAATCAAGAGTGCCTTCAGCGCCAGGAGGATGAGTTGTTACAACACACTATGCAGGTGAAGACTCCAACCCATCACATGCATAAGATAGAACATTATGAGAGACACAACTGGGTGCAAGATAGGTCTCTACGACCTTATCAAACGTTGCCCTCGATGCCTCCTAGACTTGAGCAGGAGGCCACTCCTAAGACCAATGACGGGCGCCTTCTTCAGGCACCCACCCAGGTTCATGGGCCACCCTCAAAAATTCTTCAAGAAGCCTCTGAGGAACCTGAGCGAGAAGAAGAGCGGGATGAAATGCCCTACCAAGGCATGGGGGTGCTATTCGGCCACCCCTCCCAAGGCCCCAAGTTCCCCACAACCTGCAACGGGAACAAATCAAAGAGGAGGAGCTCAAATCCCTCGATACAAGCAATGCGCTGCCCGAGCACTTAGAGTCGATAGAGACCAAGATTTTGGGGCCCCAAAAGCCCAACTTATGTGAAACTCCTCTCAAAGAGGATCAACCCCTGGTTGTAGAGCTACCTGATGACGAGGTCTTCCATATCTCAGAATCACCAGATTCTGATGAGCCTGACTCTCTCGCCAAAGATGAGTCAGCATATGCAATAGCACCATGGGACCCGTTCGAGTCCGACAACACTAATTCATAGGTGGTCCCCATGGATGATCATCACCAAAGTCTCTTAACATTATTCCCTTTGGAGGCTCCCATCGAGCCCGTGCCATTGCAAGAAAATCAGGTCCCCCCACAAAGCGCGGAACAACCCCATCAGGACCACATCAATCTGCTCGAACAAGAAGAGCCTAGAATGTCGCAGATAGCTATCGAGGCCAACGAGGGCCTTTGGATCATCGATAATGATTACGAAGATGAAACTGAGATGGAATATCTCAATCATGCACGACGACACAATCACCCTGTAACCCATGACGAACTGATGGCACAACTAGGCATAAGACTAGGGCATGAGTGGCGCATAGACCCGACCCACTGGCATCACATGTTGATTCCGCTCCTTTGGGAAGATCACGAGCCACTTCCACCCAGAGATATCATAGCACCATCAGTGCCGAAGGCAGACCCTGTCCTCCTATCCGTGCATAAGGCCGATCCATTCGTGCCAATTCCTACAGAGCCAGATCCGATGCACACAGATCATCAAGCTGGGGGTACCTCTATTCCCTGAAGAGCCAGTGGGTTACACCAAATGCTCCAAAGGTGTCCATAAACCCTTTGGTCAAACCAAAAGCTCCAAGGATTATCGCAATCGCTTGGTCATCCCAAAAAGCTCCAAGGATTATCGCAATCTCTTGGTCATCCCAAAAAGCTCCAAGGATTATCGCAATCGCTTGGTCATCCCAAAAGCTCCAAGGATTATCGCAATCTCTTGGTCATCCCAAAAGCTCCAAGGATTATCGCAATCTCTTGGTCAATCCCAAAAGCTCCAAGGATTATCGCAATCGCTTGGTCATCCCAAAAAGCTCCAAGGATTATCGTAATCGCTTGGTCATCCCAAAAGCTCCAAGGATTATCGTAATCTCTTGGTCATCCCAAAAGCTCCAAGGATTATCAATTGGTCATCCCAAATGCTCAAGGATTATCGCAATCTCTTGGTCAAGCCAAAAGCTCCAAGGATTCTCATAATCGCTTGGTCAGCCCTAAATGCCCCAAAGGTATTTATAAACCCTTTGGTCAACACCAAACGCTCCAAGCGTTACCATAACTACTTGGTCAAAATAAATATTCAAAAATCAACAAAAACAACACAAAAATCAAAATCACAAAAACAATTGCATTTCCATTCCATGCATACTCATAAAAAAAAATTATAAAAAAAATTTCAATTCAAAACAACATGCATTCTCATAAAAACTCAAAATACAAAAATATAGGTTGCATTCGGCATCGCATCCATACATTGCATACATTTGCTAGGTCATACAAGTCAAAAGCACCATAGACTGTCATTACTTGGCAATTCCATCATTTTCCACATCAAATCCATTTTCATAAATGCATACATCTAGAATAACACCATTTTCATTTTTAGCATAGTCAGTTGTCTCCTAATGTATATAGGGTTTTCGTCATTCAGCTGTCTTTAAATTTCTAGCCAAAACTGTACATAGTTAAACAGATTTTACATGGGAAAGTTTTACTTGGATCACACCTTGTTATGTAACATCCCAACACAAATTAACACACATATAAAAATTCCTAAGTTGTGTGAACGAAAGATGAAACCTGCACAGTAATCCAGGTCACCATAAGCGAAACGGTTATCTTGCTCATCCCCCTGTGCGAATGACCCTAGGAATGCTGAGAGTTGGCAAAAGGACAAGCATCCTCCCTACCCAATTCCCCATGAATCCCAAGTTCTCAAAAGTTGCAAAACATCAAAAATTTGCAAAACGTCAAAACACTAAAATTTGACATCCTACAGTGCACACATCAAAAGGCACAAACAATAGTGATTCTCATCACTCCATATCCAAATCCCTTGCTCAAAAAAAAAAAAAAAACATAATAAAACAAAAATAAACAGTGATTTTATCACTACAAAGGAGCAAGTATCCCAATACAATTGAAGAAAAGAAGGGAGTCGAACTTGAATCCCTGGAACTCTCAGCATTTCGACAGGTCATGAGGCAAGCTTCAGTACCGGTTTGGTTGATAGCCTATCGGTCACTGGCGGTAAACCTCCCGCATGATGATATATCTGTCACATTAACTTGTGTACAGATCAATGTTTGCATGTGGATGAGCTAGCTTATGGTATCCTAGATAGCATCGCAGATTAATCTGACTAAATACAATAAAGGAGTTAGTGGAGCTAATTAGGTGATCCTCGATACAGGTTCGGTTGAAAGCCCATCTGGAACTGGCGGTATCCTGACGAATACCACATAAACGAACTCAATTGCACACACAGGGATGTGAAATAACTTGGTTAAATTCAAGTCAGATTTAGACCTTGTTCAAAAGTCTTGCGAGATAAATGTAGAGTCTTGGCTAGTTAGTTAAAATATCTGAATCTCGAAAAAGCTTAACTACATTTTAAAAACAACCGTCACATTTTATTCCGTACATCACCATCAAAATATATGCAAAATACAAAAACAAAGTTTTCACATGCAAAGTCATACCCATTAGTATAGCAAGTCAGTCAAATCTTGTATAGTCTATGGTGCATCGACACATCATCAACAACTCATCTCATTCATTTCATATCCATACATCATACAAATTAGAAACATCACATTAATAATCGCCTCTGCATACATCAAACACATACATAAAAACACACCACAACAAAAAAATAAAAACAAACACAACAAAACAACCAAAATATAAAAATGACAAATGCCAACAAAACCACTAAAAATTGCCGGACAAAAGTGCTCTTGCACTTAACCTCTTGGCATAAGAAAACTGATGTCGGGGTTTACCTTGTCGTTATCCTACTCCCCAAGAAGGCTACCATAGCCGGACCGCTCCATGGGAAGATGGATTTTTGCCAATGTTACCCCCAAATGGCATCCCAAAATGGGTTCACACCCACCAAAAATAGGTCAAAACAATCGAGAAACTGCTCGAGCATGCACTCGATAACATCTGAAGGCACCCTCACTTAAGTCATCTTGGGTCAAGCGACTCGTCGCTTTTCTCATGGCAGTCATTCCTTCATCGATTCGTCGCTTGAGGGGGTAGTCACACTTAAGTCACCAATCAACAAACACACACCCAATCAAGGCAATGGCATGCATTCAAAGAATCATTGACAAAGACAATCACGCTCCTGCTTGGGGCAGCAAACAAGCAATAATCACTAATTGATCAAACACTTGGCATTCGTGAATCATGAACACAAGGTTCCCCCATGGATAAAAGGTTGCGCCCTTTGCCTATTCATGACTGATCAATGACCAAGCTCAAGTCACACCTCACCGAAATAGGTTAATACTTGAAATCAAGTTCCTTAGCTCGTCAGAAGCAAGGATTCAAGAATGCATGCCCTTTCCATACTTGGGGCATCAAGAGTTGGTTAGGTTACTGAGAAACCCTAATCATTAGTGCTTTGGTTATCTATTTTTGCTCAGCACTGCACCATGTGCAGCGCTTCCCAAAAAGGGGCATCTGTAGACACCAAAATAGCACCAATCCGATTATGTGACAACAAGCACTGATCGCACTAACACACATAGCCCCCAGGGCAGCCCCAGAGGTTAAAACAGTGGTTCTAACCACTCACACAATAGTTTTACAAGTCAAAAATCAATTTGGCACCTTTTAGACACTCTGCTTCTTATTCGCTCCACCCAGGGACGAGTGCGGATTGGTACTCGTCTCACCCAGGGACGAGTGCGGATTTGTACTCGTCTCACCCAGAGACGATTACTAGCGCTCGCTTCGGGGTGGGACGAACGCCAGGTTTGACCAGCAAAAAGTCAGACCTCGGCGCATGACAACTCAAAACTGCCACTTAGCTTTTCTTGCATGGCATAGGAGTGCGAGTGAGTTCTTTTGACAACTCATATCTGCCAATTGACTCTCCCTTCACTGCATGGGAATGAGAGTGAGCTTTTTAAGACAACTCAGATTTGCCACTTAGCTATCCCTTCATTGCATGGGAGTGCGAGTGAGCTTTTCTAAACATACAAAGACATGCACAGAGGCGGTTAAGAAGCCCTTGATCAAGAAGAAGTCTTCTCTTCACAAAAAAGCATTCATGCAAAGAAACACTTTTGCATGTTAATTCAAAGAGACCCCTTGGGTCTATAAAATGGTGAGCTTCCTCACCCAAAAGATATACAGAGAAGGAGCATTTTGAGCGACGAAGTGCTGCTAATTCACTTACTTGCGATTTGTGCTTTCAACATCCATAATCTCTTAATCGAAAGAGAGGTTATTGGGTGACTTTTGAAGGCACGAATCAAGAACCAACCCCGATTTTTCTGACCACAATATCCTACCAATTTGCCGACAACACATCACATCAGGTTTCGGACCCATCCCAAGCGGATTGGTGTCGAAGCAAAGTTTCACCCGCGGGTGGTTTGCCTTCGGGCACCCCCGCTTTATTGCTTTTGGTGACTATTTCTTTTGTAGTATTTAGCTAGTTTCATGTTTATGCTTTTGTCAAGTTTTCAGTTTATTTAGACTCATTTTAACCATCGTTAGATTTATCTTTTATTTTTCATACACAAGTGCTACTGATTCTTTGTTTGTTTCTTTGAACGCAGATTTGCAGCATTAGAGGAGCAACGAGGAATCTACCTTTACCAACGCAAGCGGCGACAACGTTTTGGTTCGCCCATCTTATATGTGGGCACGCGGAAGAAGGAATTCTGAAACAAGTTGTAAAAGACCAACATTTAACGCTCCTATCCCCTAAAAAGGAAGGAGACGCATTGTAACACGAATTTGTAAAGCATATCAATAAAAGGGCCGTTATTTTTATATTGCTTTGATATCTTGTGTTCATGTTCTTTCTTTTTACGCATTTTTCAATAACATAGGGTTTAAGCGTTATTTTAGTTTCGTTTACATTGCATTTTTAGTTTATCCTTTTTGTTTCCAAAATCTCGTGTTTTCAATGGTTCACACTTAAGGCACCAATCAACAAACACACACCCAATCAAGGCAATGGCATGCATTCAAAGAATCATTGACAAAGACAATCACGCTCCTGCTTGGGGCAGCAAACAAGCAATTATCACAAACTGATCAAACACTTGGCATTCTTGAAGCATGAACACAAGGTTCCCCCATGGATAAAAGGTTGCGCCCTTTGCCTATTCATGACTGATCAATGTCCAAGCTCAAGTCACACCTCACCAAAATAGGTTAATACTTGAAATCAAATTCCTTAGCTCGTCATAAGCAAGGATTCAAGAATGCATGCCCTTTCCATACTTGGGGCATCAAGAGTTGGTTAGGTTATTGAGAAACCCTAATCATTAGTGCTTTGGTTATCTATTTTTGCTCAGCACTTGCACCATGTGCAGCGCTTCCCAAAAAGGGGCATCTGTAGACACCAAAACAACACCAATCCGATTATGTGACAACAAGCACTGATCGCACTAACACACACAACCCCCAGGGCAGCCCTCAGAGGTTAAAACAGTGGTTCTAACCACTCGCACAACAGTTTTACAAGTCAAGGATCAATTTGGCACCTTTTAGACACTTTATTTCTTATTCGTCCCACCCAGGGACGAGTGCGAATTTGTACTCGTCCCACCCAGGGACGAGTGCGGATTTATACTCGTCTCACCTAGAGACGATTACTAGCGCTCGCTTCGGGGTGGGACGAATGCCAGGTTTGACCAACAAAAAGTCAGACCTCAGCGCATGACAACTCAAAACTGCCACTTAGCTTTTCTTGCATGGCATAGGAGTGCGAGTGAGTTCTTTTGACAACTCATATCTGCCAATTGACTCTCCCTTCATTGCATGGGAATGAGAGTGGGATTTTTTAGGACAACTCAGATTTTCCACTTAGCTATCCCTTCATTGCATGGGAGTGCAAGTGAGCTTTTCTAAAACATACAAAGACATGCACAGAGGCAGTTAAGAAGCCCTTGATCAAGAAGAAGTCTTCTCTTCACAAAAAAAGCATTCATGCAAAGAAACACTTTTGCATGTTAATTCAAAGAGACCCCTTGGGTCTATAAAATGGTGAGCTTCCTCACCCAAAAGATATACAGAGAAGGAGCATTTTGAGCGACGAAGTGCTGCTAATTCACTTACTTGCGATTTGTGTTTTCAACATCCATAATCTCTTAATCGAAAGAGAGGTTATTGGGTGACTTTTGAAGGCACGAATCAAGAACCAACACCAATTTTTTTGACCACAATATCCTACCAATTTGCCGACAACACATCACATCAGGTTTCGGACCCATCCCAAGCGGATTGGTGTCGAAGCAAAGTTTCACCCGCGGGTGGTTTGCCTTCGGGCACCCCCCCGCTTTATTTCTTTTGTAGTATTTAGCTAGTTTCATGTTTATGCTTTTGTCAAGTTTTCATTTCATTTAGATTCATTTTAACCATAGTTAGATTCATCTTTTATTTTTCATACACAGGTGCTACTGATTCTTTGTTTGTTTCTTTGAACGTAGATTTGCAGCATTGGAGGAGCAGCGAGGAATCGACCTTTATCAATGCAAGCGACGACAACGTTTTGGTTCGCCCATCTTATATGTGGGCACGCGGAAGAAGGAATTCTGAAACAAGTTGTAAAAGACCAACATTTAACGCTCCTATCCCCTAAAAAGGAAGGAGACGCATTGTAACACGAATTTGCAAAGCATATCAATAAAAGGGCCGATTTTTTTATATTGCTTTAATATCTTGTGTTCATGTTCTTTCTTTTTATGCATTTTTCAATAACATAGGGTTTAAGCGTTATTTTAGTTTCATTTACATTGCAATTTTAGTTTATCCTTTTTGTTTCCGGAATCTCGTGCTTTCATGGTGATATCCTTTTTCATTCCTCGTCAATAGTAATCTTTTCTCGTATTCTCACACATTTTTGCACCTCTTGAATGTGCAGTATAAGGAGTATTGTGTGCCTCCTTAAGGATTGTCTCTCTCAATACACTTGTGATTGGAACTACCAACATGTTCTTATAAAATAATAAGTCATATTTATGTATGAAATCTGTAATATTTCTAGGTTCTTACTCTACCTAAGTATTACAAGACTGATAAAAATCATCCTTTCCTTAAATTTCCTTAATTTGGATTAACATATCATATTGACATTTGGTCATTGCAGTAATACACCCTCTCCTACTCAAAGCGTCTACAACCTTATTCTCCCTACCCTTAATATACTCAATGCCAAAATCGTACTCAGCTAAGAATTTCATCCAGCATCTTTTCCAAGAATTCAATAAGGATTGAGTAAATATGTACTTTAGAATATCGTGATATTTTTTCAACTCAAATGGTTTTCCCACCAGATAATATCTCCAAAGTTTTAGGGCATGAACTACCACTGCCAACTCTAAATCATGAGTTGTGTAATTCAGCTTGTGCCTCTTAAGTTTTCTAGATTCATAGGCAATAATTACATCATATTCAATCAAAACACCACCTAACCCTTCAATTGATGCATCTGTGCACACTATAAATTATTTATTAGGATTAGGAAATTGTAGTATTAGTGCAACTATAAACCTTTCTTTCAAAAATTGAAAAGCCTCATCACAGTTTTCTATCCATATAAAGGCTTTTTCTTTCATTTTTAGGTTTGTAATGGGTTGGGATTTAAAACCCTCTAACGAATAGCTTATAATATCTTGCAATTCCCATAAAACTTCGTACCTCTGTCACATTAGTAGGTGCTAGCAAATCAACAATTGCTTTTATTTTTGGGGGGTCTACTACAATTCCATCAGCAAAGACAACATCGCCCATATACTGTACTTGCAAAGTATAAAACTTAAATTTTGATAGTTTTACATATAATCAATTCTTTATAAGAATATCAAGTACATTTATCATATGCTAATCATGTTCATTGCTCTTGGAATGATCAGTATATCATCCAAAAATATGAGCACAAACTGGTCCAACTATTTTTTGAAAACGTTGTTCATGAGATTCATGAATGCGACTAGGGCATTGGTTAGCCCAAAATGTAAGATAGTAAATTCAAAGTACCCATATATTGTCCTAATGTTGTTTTAGAAGTGTCCTCTTCTCGTATCCTCAACTGATGCTAACTAGATCTTAAGTCAATTTTTGAAAATATGGTTGCTCCTCTTTGTTGATAAAAATAATCATCAATTCTAGGTAACAAGTACCTTATTCGACATCCAATAATATATGCACATCCTCAAGGTGCCATATTTATTTTTAAGAAAAAATATAGGAGCTCCACAAGGTAACACACTAGACTTGATTAGCCCTTTTTCTAGTAAATCCTAGAGTTTTATTTTGAGCTCTTATAGTTCAATAGAAGTCATTCTATATGGCAATCTTGCAATAGGCGTAGCTCAAGGTAATGACTCAATATAAAAATCAATTTCCCTCTGAGGGAGTAACCCTAGAAGGTCCTCTAGAAACACATCCTTGTATTCTCCCAACACAGGATACTTTTGGAAGAGGTCATATTCTACATCAATCTATTATTTCCTATTCATATTAACTATGAATATCATTCATCTCTTCCTAATAAATTTCTTTATATGCATTGAATTAAATAAATATGGTTTAACTTCACCTTGACCACACAAAAACTTATTCCCTTGATTAGATTCATCCATAAAATCCACCCATCTCTTTTCAAAATTTAGAAGAGCCTTATGGACATTTAACCAATAAACCTCCAAAATGATATCAAATGCATGCAAAGGTGCCACATACATATTCCAATTAGTCTTTCCTTGTGGCAAAGTGATGTGAGGATCAAACTGACATTGGTTAACTTGGTAGGTTTACCCTAACCTATACTCTACCTTCTAACCATTTTCCAAAAACCCAGGTCTAATAGGTATGTCCCTCACTAATTTAGAAGAGATAAAGCTATCAATTGAGCCACTATCTATCAAAATTTGCACATTTTTATCAAAAAAATTCCATTCAATACGAAAGGAGTAATTTGATGAACAAGCTTAGAGATACCTATGGTTGCAAAGATCTTGTGGGTAGCCTCCTCTAGTACTTTCTGACACTGATCAACTTTAAGGGGGAACTTTATGGCATAACGAGATCCTTGGAATATATAAAATCCGTTTGGTGGATCTCTATTCCCTCTATTACTATTATTATTTCTATCCTAAGACACAATTTTCCTAAGTCTTTCCTAACCTACTAATTTTTGGTCCTATATTTTGGAAAACTCTCTACCATCCCTCTTGGGCTTACCACCTTGGTAGTTAGGTTTATTTTTGCCACCTTGCTTATTCTACTCTCCTACTTTGGGTTTCTTTTTTTGATATTTCTCCCATCTCATAAACCCAACACTTTTTTGCTTTATGAGTTCATATTTTTCCTTCTCAAATAGATTTTGATAGTTAAAATATGTCTTTCTAGTTTCTTTATTGGCTTCCTCTTTTCTTGCCAAATCATAAGCAGTAAGTAAATAATCAGGATTGTGCATATTTACCATTGTCATGATTATAGGATGTAATCCTAAAATAAATATTTGAGTCTTCATTTCCTCGTTGCTTTCATATATATATATATATATATATATATATATATATATATATATATATATATATATATATATTGAATTTACATGGTGGAATTGGTAATTGCCATGAATCTATGTAGGCTATCTAAATTTAATGGCCACCACAGTATTCTACATTTTCTGCCCCAAAAGCCACCACATAGATCTTCATGCAGTCGCCCCTATAACCACCATGCCACAATAATTTTAAACCTTTTACACTACTGAAAGCACTAGGAAAGGTACAAGAGTTCAGTTCAATGAGGCTTGATATTTGAACCTTGGACCTCTACCCGCCTTACGGGGTTTGGTTGACCTCATTACTTTCATATTGAGATGCATATTTTAGCAATTGAATGAATATTTGGTGGTAATATCGCACTGACATACCTTATTTTCATAAATTAGAGAACTCTCCAAACTTCTCCACATAGTATTGCTTAGTCAAGAATATATCCCAAAATTCTTTAGCAAATTCCTCCCACATGAGGTCTAAAAATTCTATTTTATGCCCTTTCCTATAATATTTCCACAAATCTAGGGCTACTTCAGTCATATTCATAACTTCTAATGTAGTATTAGATTCAGAGGATAAAATTACTAGATAAAAATATGACTCTAGTTCACTCAACCAATTTTCTATTTAATCCCCATCATCGTTTTCATTAAAATTGGATATCATGATCTTCTTTAGGTTCATATCCAACTCTTTACTCCCCCTAGCCCTTCTAGTATTGGATCCTTTAGGTTCCCTAGGTGCTTCCTTTTTCCTGCCTAATCTATTTTCTCTTCTCCTAGTTAAGTCTTCTAAGACTCATTGTTTTTAGGTAATAAATACTTGTTGTTGGACCATATGGATTTTATCTTGGACCATATCTTCTATTTGTTGTTCCATGTGTGTTTGCAAAAATTGTACAATCTTCGCAAGTTTTTCCTACTCACTAGAAAGTTTATTTGGAGGTGGTTCATTTAATTATTTCATCCTTATTTTATGTTGAGGACCTTCTCATCTTATACCAGACCTTGGTCCCCTAGCAGGTCCTTCGGTGGCTTCTCCCTCCCTACCTCCTGCAGGATTTCCTGAAGATCTACCTCACAATATTTTTGTCATAATATATGTACATGAAAGAGGTAAATTATTAGTTTTTACATCACATCAATCATATGTCATAGTCAGAGTCTACAACTTAGAGTCATTTTTCTCTAATACCATATGTAACAACCCAAGTCTACTCACTTGGTTGCATTTAAAAAAAAAAATAAGGTTTAACAAAGCGGGTCTATTTTTTCAATTTAAATCTATAGTTTGTTTAGAATATTGCCATCGATATTCATAGCAAGTCTTGATTCACCCATTAAATCAATTTCATGAGCTTATATTAATACAACATATTCCACCACTTTTAGATTAGGTACTGTTGTAGATAGTCATTCAAGTGGATGTGATTGACCAAATCCCATAAAGGTGCCATTAGTAGAGTCGACTTATCTCATTCCTCGTATTCTAGAATGAGGGTCAATACACAATAGAGGTTATCCTCTAGGTCCCATAACACCTAGAGGGTGGACGCTTGCTTCCCCATCCCTTGCCATTCTAAACCATTGACATTTTCATCATTCATGTTCTAATACAGAATGAAATGGAGCTAGCATATACATATTCCCGATGTCTAACTAATAGTACTCTTCCTAGAGTCATTTAGAGTCATGCCAATACCCTACTCTTGGTCTTGATCATACATGCTCATTGAAACTTAGGATTGTTTGTCCCATACCAAACGTCGAGGCTTATCTAGATAAGTTAAACGAGCATGAGACTTATTGAAAAGGATTGAAAATCCAACTAAGTGTCTATTATTTACAAGCTCAATATATAGGCTCTAAAGGCCCAAAATACATAACCAAACCCACTAAATCATGGATTTGATCCCAAAATCCTTAACCATAAGCTACAAAAGTGCAAAGGAGAATGCACGTAACTTCTAAGCTAAGATAGAAGGAAAAGATGCTAACTAGAAGATCCTTTAGCTAACTTGAAGTTCACTCTTCCTACTTTGAGTTCACACTTCCTAACTAACACTCCAAAGTGACAACTAGAAGACAACTAGTGCACACAAGTGTATGTGAGAAGGAGACTCACTTACAATATTAATTTGCAAGAAATAAACTATGCAAACCTAGCTAGGAACTACTAGAGGGGTCATATGAGAGATCAAACATCAATCCTCATCATGCCTCCCCACAATAGAAGCATTGGCCTCCAATGCTTTCAGAAGAGTAGGAAAGTCACGGGACATCTGATGAAAAGAAATCCAATGAGCCTGATGCGACAGCTGTCCTCGTCGAGCCACAAGATATGAGGTGGTAGACCCCTGGCGAGTCTGTCGAGTCTTCGTGTCATAGATCTGATCGGAATCCAATGGTAACTGAGAATCAGGAACCACGTCCATAGGATGACTGATAGTTGGTGCGGTCTCCAATGTAGAGTCAAAGTACAACTTCAAAAGATCTACATTGATGACGTCATGAATCCCCAAGTGTGCGGGAAGATCAAGGCGAAAAGCATTCTCGGACACCTGTTGAAGGATAGTATAAGGCCCATAGCGAATCGGTTTGATTTTACTATGAGTCTTATCAGTAAAACACCGCTTGTCAAGATGCAACCATACTTTGTCACCAACCTGAAATGGATGAGGAATTCGATGTCGATCCATGGCCTTTTTTTTCTGCTGCTGTGTCTTTTGCAAAATCTCAATCACCTTTGATTGAATATTATGCAAGTGCTGAATAAATGAGTGTGCCTTGTCTTGCTCCTTCTGAAGATGTGAAGTGATAGGAGAAGGCAAAGACAAAGGTAACTCATAAGGTGCCAAGGGCTGAAATCCCAAACAAACCTCAAAAGGTGAGTGACCTGTAGAAGAATGTAGTGCCCTATTGTAGGCATGCTCAATATGAGTGAGACTCAAGTCCCACTTTGCTGGTGAAGTGTGATGATAGATTCGTAAACTTTGCACAAGTGTACGGTTTACCACTTCAGTCTGCCCATCGGATTGTGGATGATAGGCGGTGGAAAAGTTAAGGGAAACTCCCAAAATTTTCCACAAAGAATGCCAAAAGTGACCCACAAAGCGTGAATCACGATCCGATATAATGCTGGTAGGTAGACCAAAGGATCACCAAATGCTATCAAAGAACAATTGGGCTAAGTCTGCTACAGAACTTGTCTTGCGGCATGGAATAAACTTAGCCATTTTACTGAATCTGTCAACCACCACGAACACACAATCATGTTGTCACACTGTCATGGGAAAACCACTAACCAAATCCATGGAAATGCTTTCCCAAGGATGGGAAGGAATGGGCAAAGGCATGCCTAAGCCAAACTTCCTGTTAGCTGGTTTTGAGCGACAACAAACTGCACACTGTTTGAGAAATCTCAACACATCCCTCTGCATTTTAGGCCAGTAGAAAAATCTTTGCAAGTGATGAAGTGTTTTGTGTTTCCCAAAGTGACCACCATAAAGTGTTGAATGAGCTTCCTTAAGAAGTGACACTCTTGGCTCACAAGGAACACAAACCTTGTCCAATTTGTAAAGAAGTCCTTCTTTGATGTAGAAATCTTGGAAAGGACGCAAATTGGAAGAAGAAGGTTTACTTACTTGCTCAAATATTTTCCCAAAATCAGGATCCTGTGAATACTGATTAGGCCAAGTCTGAAATCCCAAGTGTGAAGTAGACATTACTGTTAAAGCAAGAGAGGTAGGAGGCCTACTCAAACAATCAACAATAGTATTACTCTTCCCCTTTTTGTACTTGATCACCAAGTGAAATTGTTGGAGGTAAGAGGCCCACTTCATATGTCTTGATTCTTCAATTTTACTTTGAGATTGTAGGAACTTGAGAGGCATGTGATCAGTGTGTACTACTGTATATTTTCCCAAAATATAATGTCTCCAGTACTTGATAGCTTGAACTAATGCATACAACTCCTTGTCATATGTAGAATAGTTCAACTTAGCAACAGAAAAAGTTTCTGAATGATAAGCAACTGGATGACCATTCTGTTTGAGCACAACACCTAAAGCAACTTTAGAGGCATCCGTTTCAATCTCAAAAGGTTGAGAGAGGTCAGGTAAAGTTAACACAGGTGTTGTACAAAGTTTCTTTTTTAGTTTCTCAAAGGCAACCTCTTGGATTTTCTCCCAATGAAATGGAACTTTAGACTTAGTGAGATAATGCAATGGAGCTGCAAGGGTGGAATATTGAGGAATGAACTTGCGATAAAAATTTGCAAGCCCTAGGAAACTCCTTAACTCGGTGAGAGTAGAAGGAGGGGACCACTTAAGTAAAACATCAACTTTAGTGGGATCTACCTGAATTCCACTTTCACTAATCACATAACCAAGGTAAGAAATTGAAGTATTGCCAAAAGAACACTTGGAAGGATTGGCATATAATTGATTCTTTGCAAGAAGATCAAGTGTATGATGGATATGCCCAAGGTGTTCCTCCCAAGTTTTTGAGAATATCAATATATCATCAAGATATATTATTACAAATTTGTCAAGTACATCACGAAATACATCATTCATCAACCTCATGAAGGTTGCAGGAGCATTTGTAAGACCGAAAGGCATGACCAACCATTCAAAGAGGCCCATCTTCGTCTTAAAAGTTGTCTTCCATGTATCCTCAGCTTGGATACGCACTTGATGATATCCACTTTTGAGATCTATTTTTGAAAAGAACTTAGCTCCTTGGAGCTGATCTAATAAATCATCAATGCGTGGTAGTGGATATCTATTCTTTACAAAAATTCTGTTCAAAGCATGAAAATCAATGCACAATCTCCAAGTGCCATCTTTTTTAAGAACCAACAAAATAGGTGATGCACAAGCAGAAGTACTTTCCTTAATGAAACCCTTAGACAACAAATCTTCTATTTGCCTTTTAATTTCTTCATTTTGCAAAATAGATTGTCTATACATGGGTGCATTAGGTAGTGAAGAACCAGGAATGATTTCAATGTTGTGATTAATTGTGCGAATTGGAGGAAGAGACTTTGGCTCCTGAAATATGTGTGAGTAATTTTGCAATATTTTATCCATTGAAGAGTGTTGCTTTGTAATGGATGTTGATGTAGGAGTGTGTTGAGAGCGAATGAAAATTAGAGCAACCTCACCACCTTTTTTAATTGCCTTTTGTGTTTGCTTGGAATTTAGAATGATGTTAGGAGTGTTGGTGCTTTTTATGAGAAATACCTTACCATATTTTTGAAATGTGTAGGTTCTTTTGAAAGCATCATAAACAACTCTCCTATCATACTGAAAAGGTTGTCCAAGCAAAATCCCACAACAATCCATAGGAGTCACATCACAAGTGACTTGATCTATGAACTGTGGGCCAAGTGCAAATTTTAATGTGCAAGTGTGAGTGATTTCTGAGCCCCTTCCACTATCCTTCCAACCCAAAGAATAAGGTTGAGGATGAGGCTCCATAGGTAACTTCAATCGCTCGACAATGGACCTCGCAATTAGATTTTTCTACGAGCCATTATCCACTATACAATCTGTTGCAAAATTATGGAGCAAATGAGCTCGAGTGATGAACAAAGCATCACGAGCGCCCCCTGATGAACTTACATTTACCAAGGTAACCTCATTGAGCTTACCTCGTAATTCCGTGTATACTCTACTTTCTCCTACTGACTCAAGGGGACCTTTGGAAGCATCCTCTTCTTGAGTAGTGATGACTAAACTCTTCTTCTTAAGCTTAAAACAATCTGCTTTTTCATGACCTTTTTTCTTACAATAGTTACAAAACTTCTTGGAAGAAGAAGGTTTGGAAGAAGAAGAAGAAGAAGGAGTAGAAGCGGAAGGAGAAGGAGAAGAAGGATATGGAGAAGAAGAATTCTTCTTTTGGGCAAAGTTCTTCTTTTGTGAGAAAGAATTATTCCCTTTTGATGAGTTAGCAACCACTTGAGGAGCAGGTGCACGGAATCCCTGCGAATGCACCTTGAACTTGTCCTCCGCAAGTTGCGCCTGGTTGAAAATTGAATCCAATGTTTCTATAGAAACAAACATAATTTCCCTGTACAAATGCTCCAACAAGCCACTTTGAAATTTGAGAATCAAAGCTTTAATATCTTCCTCCACATTCAAAAGTATCCTGTACCTGTTGAATTGAAAGATATATTCCTGCACAGTCATATTAGTACCTTGTCGAAATCGAAACCACTTAATTACCAATTCCTTAGAATAATTGGAAGGATAAAAATTGGTCTTAAGATAGTCTACAAGCTCATCCCAAGTGGTAAGCTCATCATGACCCTTTTTCCTTTCGACAAGAACTTTAGCTAAACCAGAAAGTTTTAGCTTAGCATATGGAACTTGATCATCATCTGAAAGCTGAGTGTAAGAAAACCAAGAACTCATGTCAAGAATCCAACTATTCAAGACTTCAGTGTTCCGGGATCCATCATAAAGTGGCACTTCACATCGAACTCTCAGGCGAGAATCATGAGCAGAATCTGAAGCATTGTGGATGGAAATGTCATTTACCTTCACTGCAAGGTTACTAAGGACTTCTGCCATGGTAGTATCATTAGCTTTATCTGCTAAAGCATTCACAACATGTGCAAGTTCTGCCACTTGGGCAGCCAAATCAGAAGCCATGTGAAACCGAGTATAAGCCAGGAGTAACAAGGAATCAACACTTAAAAATCAGGGTAAAAATTTGAAAATACCCTGTTACAATGTAGTGCCTTGAAAAATACCCCTAAGGCTAAATATTTAAAAATTTAACTTTAACCTAAGGTTTAAAAATTTCTTTTATAATTTATTAATTTAAAAATAACTTAATTAAAAATTGAAATTTAATTAATCAAAAAGATTAATTAATTTAATTAAGATATTTAAAAATAAATTAATAAATAAAGAAAATTTACATGCAATTTTAAACCTTAGATAAAGTAAATTAATTAAATAAATTATATTACCCTGTCATGTCCAAGTTAACCTGTCACTGCACTCCCTGTTAGCCTGCATGAAAATTTGCAAACTATTGTTGCACGGTTTTCGAGGAACTAGAATGCATGAACTGAAAGGTAAATATGCAGTTTTGTTCTTCAACGGGGAAAATCAAGCAGCTCCTCCTGAGGTCGGATGCAAGGCAGCCCCAACGAGGCTAACAGATGCAGCCCTTAGGTCGTGCAGGTGCACCTCGGCCAAGCAATTACCGAGGTAGGGCGTACGCTTGTCAAATTTGATAGGCGTGACAGCGCTTGCCGACTGTTGGCCTATGATGCGACACAACCGATGTCCCATCGGCTGTGTTGACATTGATCGACGTCTGTCGATAGCGACGACAATGTTGTCGATCGACGGACGTCGGTGGTCGACGTCGGTGGCAGGTGCGTCAGCGAGCATGCCTATAAATATTGGCCCTCGGCTCCTGCTAAGATGGGGCGAGGGCAAAAATTTATATTTATATAATATATATATATATATATATATATATATATATATATATATATATATATATATATATATATATATATATTTAAATTTTAAATAAAAATATTAAATAACTGAACTTGTTATTTAAAATTTTTAAAATTTAAATTTTTACAATATTTCTAAGAAATTAAGGTAATTTTACCTAAGAAATTTCTAAGAAATTTTGTAAATTTTTCTTCAAACCAGCAACAAGATTGAAAATCCTACTATTGTTGACTTCAGTAGCACTCCTTTCAAGATCTAGTCGACACACGACCAGCGTTTGAAAGGCCACCAGACCCAAGTCGACACACGACCTGGTATAGATGATCTTCGGTCTTCAAGACTCCAAAATGGCAGGAACAAATGGCTCCCTAATGCGTATTTCACCGTAGGAGAAATCCAAACCTGCCAAGGGATTTTTGTAAGACAGAAATCGGGGTAAACTTCTCCTATACTCCTTGAGCATATGGAGAAAGTTGGAACGAGGATTTTGACGCCGAAGAAACTTCCTTCTGCGAATGGTCTTCAAGCTCCCCTTGAGCTTGAACCGAGTCCTCAATGAGAAAGAGTTTCTCATAAGAAAATTATCTCCTTCCCTCTCACCTCACAAGCCCTAGTGCAAACATGAACTAGGCTCTGATACCAATGAAAAGGATTGAAAATCCAACTAAGTGTCTATTATTTACAAGCTCAATATATAGGCTCTAAAGGCCCAAAATACATAACCAAACCCACTAAATCATGGATTTGATCCCAAATCCTTAACCATAAGCTACAAAAGTGCAAGAGAAGAATGCACGTAACTTCTAAGCTAAGAAAGAAGGGAAAAATGCTAACTAGAAGATCCTTTAGCTAACTTGAAGTTCACTCTTCCTACTTTGAGTTCACACTTCCTAACTAACACTCCAAAGTGACAACTAGAAGACAACTAGTGCCCACAAGTGTATGTGAGAAGGAGACTCACTTACAATATTAATTTGCAAGAAATAAACTATGCAAACCTAGCTAGGAACTACTAGAGGGGTCATATGAGAGATTAAACATCAATCCTCATCACTTATCACAATACTATTGAGCAACAATCTAGAGATGGCATCCCATATCACCTTATCATTATAAGGTCCAACTGAGTCACGTGTTATGACCAATTCTATTAGATTAATGATCGCTATCAAAATCCGATCATATAAAATTGGCCCTCGGCTCCTATTGAGATGGGGTCGAGGGGCCAAAAATATATATTTATATAAATTATATATATATATATATATATATTTAAATTTTAAATAAAAATTTAAATAACTTAATTGTTATTTTCAAAATTTAAAATTTAAATTTTACAATGATTTCAAAGAACTAAGGTAATTTGACCTAAGAAATTTTGTAAATTTTTCTTCAAACTAGCAGCAGGATTGAAAATCTTGCTATTCAAGACTTTAGTAGCACTCCTTTCAAGATCTAGTCGACACACGAGCAACGTTTGAAATGCCACCAGATCCAAGTCGACACATGACCTAGTATAGATGCTCCTCAGTCTTCAAGACTCCTCAATGGCAGGAACAAATGGCTCCCTAATGTGTATTTCACCGTAGGAGTAGTCCAAACCTGCCAAGGAATTTTTATAAGAGAGGAATCAGGGTAAAATTTTCCTATACCTCTTGAGCATAAGTAAAAAGTTGGAACGAGGAGTTTGACGCCTAAGGAACTTCCTTCTGCGAATGGTTTTCAAGCTCCCCTTGAGCTTGAACTGAGTCCTCAATGAGAAAAAACTTCTCATGAAAAATAATCTATCTCCTTCCCTCTCACCTCACAAGCCCTACTGCAAACATAAACTAGGCTTTGACACCAATGAAAAGGATTGTGAATCCAACTAAGTTCATATTATTTACAAGCTCATTATATAGGCTCTAATGGCCCAAAATACATAACCAAACCCACTAAATCATGGATTTGATCCCAAATCCTCAACCATAAGCTACAAAAGTGCAAGAGAAGAATGCACGTAACTTCTAAGCTAGGAAAGAAGGGAAAAATGCTAACTAGAAGATCCTTTAGCTAACTTGAAGTTCACTCTTCCTACTTTGAGTTCACACTTCCGAACTAACACTCCTAAATGACAACTAGAATACAACTAGTTCCCACAAGTGTATGTGAGAAGGAGACTCACTTACAATATTAATTTGCAAGAAATAAACTATGCGAACCTAGCTAGGAACTACTAGAGGGGTCATATGAGTGATCGAACATCAATCCTCATTACTTATCACAATACTATTGAGCAACAATCTAGAGATGGCGTCCCATATCACCTTATCATTATAAGGTCCAACTGAGTCATGTGTTATGACCAATTCTATTAGATTAATGATTTCTCTCAAAATCTATTATGTGCATACCCACACCTCAATGTAATGGGTGTTCATATCCTTCATGAGGAAAATATTATCCATTCCTCATCTTGGAGTATAATTTTTTTACTCATAATTCCTGATGAAGGGTTTTATTTTCACTATTTATTAGTTTAACTACTCACAATAAAATCCCAAAATCCTTGTTTTGGTCAACCTAAAATTTACTCATAAAGTAGTCACTTAATTTAAATGAATAGAACCTCTAGACTAAATAAATAATATGACATTGCCTTCAATTTCATATTTACTTAACAATATGCAAAAGTTTATTTGTATATATAGCCATATCTCTAATTTGTTTCTCTTAACCAAAGTTACCCACAAAAACCACTTAACATGGATAAAGTTCCAATAAAACTTAAGCTAACATTACAAGTCACTTCAAATAACCAAAAGCTATATATTTAAGTATAAATAAATTATTTGAATAATCTTAAATGATTTTCAATTTGATCTTAGTCAAATCATATAGGAATACAACTTATCAACCATCTCTTAAATCAATTTCATCTCATATGGAGCAGGATATCAATCTATATAAATTCACCGTTTTGAATAAAAAAAGTTCATTTATACCCATGTGCATCTATCTGAACATAATTTTATTTTTTAATAGTTTAAATGTCAGGTTATACTAAAACAAAACTACAAAATTCCTTCCAGATTCATTTAATGGGATTGCAGTGTCAGACATCAACCTGAGCTTTTGTTTTGTGAATTCGAACATAAAGGAATTCTTATAATCCACCTAACCCAAGAGTTACTTTACATTCTATTTTTTTCACTCATTGGTGACATAGTTCAGACTTTCAAAGAATTCATATCATTATACATAAGTTGCTTAAACCATAACCACTTAATTCATTCTCATATACGGATAAAAGAGATTTTAATTTTATTTAGTTTATCTTTATCATGTTGCAAAGAGATAAATTAAATAAAACATTTTTCTCAGTGAAGCAAAAATATACAACTTTATTCTTTTGAATATTAAATAAAGTATGAATTAAAGAAATACTATATTGGCTCATAAAACCCATTTTATTCAATGCTACATGCAATTGAATGTATAACAATATGCACCGCAGAGACTTAAAAATAGACCTTCTAGACATGCAAAGTAGTGGAAGATTAAATTATAGTACAACATATTGGAAACAATTGAACATAGTAATTCAATACTTGGTCAATGCATCTAGAGAACCAGTAGACAGATAGGACGAAATGTTGTAGAGCAATTTTAACAATAATGGTTGTTACAGATTGCTCTAGGAACCCAAACGACATGTAAATGCTTCCTATACTTTATATCATAAAGTTCTCACACAATTTGGTACAAATAAACAAATTCACAAGCATGCAATTGTTTACGCTTGACCTGGTTCAACTTTTAGAGGTACCCTTATTCAAGGCATCATTATCCAAGTTTAATAGTTCACCCAGTTAAGCTTTGCTTGTAATTTAGTTCCACAACAAAAGGTGTGTTAAACCACCATATCCAAACGACTTGGGTTCCACCATGAATTGGAATTCCTTTAGCATAACACTGATGCTATCCAATTCACCCTTGGTCCCTTCTCAGTTTGTGCTGAGTACAAGTTTATCGCAAGAGATCATAATTGACTCTTTTTATTTATGTATACCTAAATTTATGCATCTAGACATGGTTACAATACACACAACCATACAAAAATTGCTTGCAAGCCCCATTTAATTTAAAAATGGCTCAAACAATGTTTACATAGCCACTCATGCTAATGGTTCTCTTTCCATATTTCCATTTCATTTATCATATCAAGGAGTTTCATCATTCCAACTCATATATATCTTCTACCCAGATATATTGTACTTCATTCATATCTAACTAGAAATTTTATTAATTTTATCTAACTATTACATAGAAAGGTTTTCTAATCATTTTCACTTAAATAAAAGTAGATATCAACAGGAACCCTCTAATGAAACTCTTAAAACTAGAGCAAATCATATATACCCACCATGTAACTACTATGTGTTTAATACACAGTGAACATTTTACACAATTTTGTTCTATTTTTAGAAGAAAGATAAATTCAACATAATCATTCAGACAAAACACAATCTAAACATTGCTCACCAAATCCACACATAAAGATTTCACAGTAGTTTAATATCATTTTAAACAAGCAAATTTGATAACATTTTGCAAATCATTCTTTGTACCAATTCAGTGAGCACACCTGGTAACACAGCTTGGAATAATAGTCTTTGATTGCAATATTCACCTAGACACATGCACAAAACTAGTCACATGCATTCCAATTTCCCTTTTCTTTTTTTGTAACTTTTTTTTTTTTAAATAATGCAAAAGAAGAATACCCCTCATTTAACAAACTCCATTATTTTTTCTTCCCAAAACATGGAAAATAATAAGGCTCATAATAAAAACTACATGCGGTAATTCTCTCGAATGTGCACAACATCATCCACTTCGGGAATTCAAAAACATGCATATAATAATATACTCTTCCATGAACATTGTTACTTTTCTTTGTTTGTCTATGATGTATGCTTATATAATACACATCCAACTCATGCATAGTAATCAAAATAATTCATACAATTTTAATTTAAATTTAAATAAAAACATATGCATAACTAAGTTGTAAGTGGCTCCCTTCATCATCGCCACATAAAATTCATGAATAATTCACTTTCACAAAAAGAAATATATTTCCAAGCGAGGAAACCACAAACACACATCAAAAAAATCATTCATGTAATCCTACATGAAATGCAAATATGGGTCTTTTCGTGTACCTCAAAACTGAATCATCATTTCTATACTACATTTTCTGTCAACCACCCTTGTCTATCAAAAATATGTACTTGATATTGCATACACAATGGACATCAGTAGTACCATGCTCTATAAGAATAAGAATGTATAATTATTAATTGAGTTGTAATCAATGACCATGCGAGGAGGGTCGTTACACAAGTGTCCATCATGCAAAATGCATGTGTCCTTAGAGTAGAAAAGTGAAGAGTCGTGCACTATTATATATTTGCGATAAAGCATTGTAATAAGGATGAAAAGTATATTTCTCATAGAATGCATTAGTAGATATTCATTCTATAGCATTAACTCTATTTTCATGATCTCTTATTGATGGTAGTTTTATGAGTATTTTCAGAAGTTTCTTATTAGTTTTACATGCTTAGTATATTGTCATTATCATAGATTCAATATTACATACTCATTTTATATGTTGTGGTTGATTTCTCATTAAGTATCTAGCATCAAAATCTAACACTAGAAAATAGCCTCCTTGAAAGGTGTTTGGTCTTTTTCTTGTGAAACAATACAAGAGTTGGACTACAAAGCTTCTCCTTTAACCCCCTCTAATTGAGAGTTGTGGTCTAAATTAGGAGTAACACCTTCCAAATGATTAAAAGAGTTTGAAATAGGAATTTCGAAAACCTTTGAAGAGGTTTATTTCAAACATATCTCTTACTCCATAGGATTTGGATTTTCCTTAGGGCTAACCTTATGGGATGATTCTTCCCCCTAGCTTCTATAGGTCTCATATATATTAATCCTATCCTCCCTATCTTGTTTGAAGATCCCTTCTTTGATCAACTTCTTTTACCATACATTTTTATTATGGGATATTTGTTTGCATCTAGGGAAAGCATTGGCTACTTGTTTTAATTTTTTGCACACTCTACATGTTACCAATGCATTCTCATACTCTATCAGTTGGTCTCAAAATCCTCATTTTGAGATTTATGATCAAACTAATTGATTTAGATAAATCCTTCTCCAGGTCCACATTGATATAGATTATTGCATAGACAAGGTGATATGTCAAGATGATATATATAGTGCATAGGGTAAGCATTATATATGTATCCATTCCACCAAAAATGCCCAGGACTCGGACCTGGCCTACCACCTTTGACATACTCAAGGAGCAAACAAACACACAAAACCAATTTAAAAATAAGTAAATAAATAAGTAAATAACAACAAAAATAATAAAATAAAATAAAAAACATGCTCCTTGAGTGTGTCAAAAACAAAAGCACAACCAAACACACACACAATAAGATAAAAGAAACCACAACACGAACCACATAGAAAAACACAAGAACCACATAACAAAACACAAACAAGACAAAAACAACAGAACACTACAAAGACATAACCCAAAAAAAACATGAAAAATAAACACAACCAAAACCTAAAATATTAAAAAAATAAAATAAAAATAAAAATAAAAACAACCAACAACAGACAATAAACAAAAACAAAAAACATAGAAAACACTCACACATAAAAACACGAATTAACACAAACAAAGAGAAACACAAGAACAAGAACGACAAAAACACAAGAACAATAACAAAAAACATAAAAAACACAAAACAACAAAAACACAAGAACAAAAAAAACAACACAAAGAACACAAAAACAAAACAAAACAAAAGAACACACACCTTAAAAAACTAAACAAAAAAAAAAAAAAAAAAAAAAAATTGAACATAACAATGACCTATCTAGACCAGAAGACTATTAAGGCAAGAATCAACAGAGGAAACAAAAGAAAGAATAGTTTGAGCTAGGGAACTAAAAAACCTGAATGAACCAAAGAGAAGCAAAAAAAAGCAAGAAGAAACTAGGTACCTTCGTAACTGGAGCCATCCAAAGAAATGATAGAAAGAAGAGCTTCCCTAATTTGCGAAGCCCACCATCTAGGAGGGTGGCCATAACAAGTAAGATCACCTTTGTCCAAAGCCCAATTAGCTAAAGCATCAACACTCTTGTTTTGATCTCTGACCACATGATTGTAATCAACTTTCAAAAATCCCATCTGGATTAATTGAATCTTCTCAATAATTCTTTTTATTCTCCAATCAACCTTATGATTCTTAGAAGGAGTCTTCAAAAGATTAATCATAAGTTGAGAGTCAGACTCAACTAACACCTTTTCCCATCCAACCTTAGTAGCCTCCTGAAGGCCTCTGAGGATACCATACCCCTCAACAAGGTTATTGGAAAGAATACCCAAATTCTCAGCAAAAGTAAAAACCAGGGAGCCATCTGAAAGTCTACCAATTCCTCCCACACTGGCTTTTCCAGGGTTCCCTCTAGAGGCTCCATCAGTATTGACTTTTCCAAAATCCTTAGGAGGAGGTTGCCAATTTCTTGTCCTATCCATCTTACTAATACTCACATTCCCTTTAAGTTGGTTGCCCTTAGAAGATTTAATCTTCAATATTTGCATCACTTGATCCCATCTTTGGTGGGAGTTTTGGGGGTGATTAAGGAGTTGATGGACTGATTCAACTAAGTTGGCTATGGTCTTTTGCCAAATATAGTGAATATCCTTCCTATCTTGATTAAAAATTTGGTTGTTCCTTTCATTCCAAATATTCCAAAGAAGAATGGTAGAACCCATCCAAACTACTCGCCTAATAAAATGATCAACACCCTCTTGATTAGGCCAATCCCTCCAAAGTTGTTCAAAAGTAAAAAAATTGGACCACTGTAAGCCAAGTAAAGTGGCCATTCTCCTCCATAGCTCAGAGGCTAAAGTACACTCAATAAAAATATGGTTGAGAGTTTCTACATTCTCTTCACACATTTCACATCTAAAAGGGCCATGAAAACCACGCTTCATAAGTTGCTCACCAAGTAAGCACCCTACGATGCAATAAAAGCCAATTAAAGAACCTCACCTTAGGCCAGAGCTTTTGAGCCCACAATTGAGAAAATATGTCAGAAGAATGGTTGGGATTATTATGGCATAAGGTCAAATAACCTTGAGCAACTCGAATACTCACCCTTAGTAGTGTTGTTCCATCCAAAACAATCTTTTTCATGGGACCAAGAGAGAGATCTCATATGAAGGATGCCTTGGATATCTTGTCTTTGCCTTTCTGGGATTTGAATAGGCCAGTCCTCAATAGGGATCCAATATCTACCAACCTTTGAATTACCAATATGGTACCGACAGTAATTAGCCACCTTTATCCAGTTAGCTCGGTGAAGCTCCTCCATCCAAGGCCTCCAATCGAGAAACTGAGTTATCAAAGGCTTGTGACCATCCCAAGAATCTATCCAAAAATTTGCCTGTTGACCATTATGAATGATCCAAAATAAATTTTTCTTTATCAAATCCTCACCAGTCTTAAGAACTGCTAAAATGGGAGAACCTTTGGTAGGAAGTTGATAGCGAACAAGGTCTTCAGGACTTTTGTTCTCAACATATTTAGCATGGAGATTATTGGCCCAAAGAGCATTGGGGTTATGCAACATCCTCCAATATAATTTAGCAGCTAAAGCTTTGTTGTTATTAATAGAAGACCGGAATCCTAACCCCCCTTCATTCTTAGGAAGACATAAAGTGTCCCATTTCACCAAGGCCCATTTTCTTTTCTCCTTAGTACCACTCCAAAGGAAACGATGACTGATTTGATCCAGTTCTCGAAGAACAACCTTTGGGATATTCAACACGGAAGATACATAAATAGGAATAGCTTGAAGGACTGATTTTACCAAGGTGATTCTACCCCTAGAAGAAAGCCACCTGTTGGTCCACTTTCCAATTTTCTTCTTGACTTTGTCCAACAACCAATTCCAATATTTATTTTTTTGCCTTTGAATATTTATGGGAATACCTAAATAAGTGATTGGAAGGGAGGTCTTCTTATATCTTAATTTATCCAAGACCATGGATTCCTGTCTAGCAGAGCAGTGAAAGAAAATAACTTTAGATTTGTCTTCATTGATCAACTGCCCAGTAGCCTTAGAAAAATAGCTAATGATTTGCTTAATATTAGAAGCTTCCTTAACTGTAGCTTTACCTAAAAGAGTAGAGTCATCCACAAATTGAAGATGAGAGATAGGTCTAGCTCCATGAGCAATGGTAACTCCCTCAAGGGTTTTGTTTTCCTCTTTTTGGTTATAGTCCTACCCAAGCATTCAACAAGAATGATGAATAAATAAGGGGATAGCGGGTCACCTTGCCTAATACCTCTGGAAGCTGGGAACGACCGAGAAGGCCTGCCATTGATAAGAACTAAGTAGGAAACTGAAGAGATACATCCCATAATCCAATCCATCCAATCCTTAGAGAAACCAAATTGCCTCAAAACTTTGATAAGGAAGTGCCAATCCACTCTGTCATAAGCTTTGGATAAGTCTAACCGAATGAACATGGAAGGAGATTTTTGCATATCCATGGAATGGATGGCTTCCTGAGCAAGAACTATCTCATCTACTATTTGACGCCCTTCCACATAACCCCCTTGCTCTAGGGAAATAATCTTATGCAAAAGAGGCTTCAACCTTTCTCCCATGATTTTAGTAATGATTTTGAGAAGAACATTACATAAAGCAATAGGTCTAAAAGCTGAGATATGATCAACCTCTTGAGCTTTTGGAACAAGAGTAATATAAGTTTTATTGATAACCTTCAAAATTTCTTTGGCTTTCCTGGCTTCTTCCACCACCTCTAATAAATCAACATGAAGGATATCCCAGAACTCTTGGTAGAACTCAATGGGAAAACCATCAGGACCTGGGGTTTTCCCTTTTTGCATTTTAAAAACTACCTGTTGAAGCTCATTGATAGTAACAGGAGCAGTCAAAATAGAGTTCTCCTCAGAAGTGATAAGAGAAGGGATTGCTTGAAGAACATTTTGTTGAGAAGTCGAGTCAAGAGGAGTAGCAAGCAAAAATATTGGAAAAGTAATCAACAACAATAGAGTTCATGCCATCCCAAGTATAAACAACATCTCCAGAATCTGATTTCAAGGAAGAAATAAAGTTGTGAGATCTTCGAGCTAGAAGAGATTTGTGGAAGAAATTTGTGTTTCGATCTCCTTCTTTGAGCCATTGAATTCTAGATTTTTGCTTCCATAAGATTTCTTCTCTTTTTTCCCATTCCTCTAACTGAGTTGTGAGTTTAATTTCATCTGCACTTCTCTTCTCTCGTGAGGCCATCTAAACGGATTTTCTTATTCAAATTTTCAAGATGAGCAATAACTTCATGTTTTTTTTATGAACATCCCCAAACTCTTTCCAGTTCCAAGTCTTGATTTTGGATTTAATGTATTGCAGTCTTTTGGCAAAACAGAACATCTTAGTCCCATGCCTAGGTTTACCTTCCTTCCACCATTGTTGCACATGAGGTCTAAAGGAAATGTCTCTAAGCCACATTAATTGAAAACGAAAAGGAGAGAAACTCACATTGGTTTTCCACATTTCCACCATGACTGGCCAATGATCCGAACCAACATTATTAAGAGTCTTCACTTTAGGAATGTGACCATGGATTAAGAAATTTTTAGAGAGCAAAAACCTATCCAATCTCTCCATTATACAAGCTAAGCCTTGCCTTCTGTTAGACCAAGTCATAAGGCCATTATCTCGGTTGGATGTCCACAAGATGGAGGTTTGCAATATATTCGCTCATGAGGTCGGTGCTTTTGTCCAAATTTCTATTTCCCCCCTTTTCTCATCCAGAGAGAGGATGGTATTGAAATCTCCTCCGATCAAGATCCAAGCTTCAGGAAAATGAGAGATAATATGAGTTATATCCTTCCACTGTCTTCTTTTTTCCTCCAAAGCAGTCGGAGCATAAACAGTAATGCAGAGCATAATTTGGTTGGAATGTCTACTTTGAATAGCTATAGCCAACAGACCCCAACTGCCAACCATATGGTGAATAACTACCTCTTTTGGGTCCCAAAGACAAGCAATGCCACCAGAAGTCCCCCGGGAACTGAGGAAAACCACTTTTCCAGCTGGCCAAATTTTACCGGCAATTGAGTCCATATCCTCCATTGACATCTTTGTTTCTTGAAGGAAAACAAGATGTGGATGATTTATCTGAATCATTCTTCTAATTTCATTTTGTTTTGAAAGACTCCCTTTGAGTCCTCTAATATTCCAAGTGATGATCTTCATTAATACCAGGGCTAAAAAGTTGGGAAGGGCATTAATCTTACCTTCCTCTACAAGCTTTTCACCTTCTTTTACCATATGATATTGATTGGTCTTGCGACCTGCTTTTTGATTAGAATCCATCTTCAGTTTTTTTCCCTATTTCTTGACTTATTCCAATTGAATCTGAGATGGCTTCTAACCTTGAAGAATGCTCGTACACAACCAAAATTTTACTAGAGGGTTCAACGGAGTCTATATTGGGACCTCGTATTATTTGAAGTTTTGACATTTAAAAGATTGTTTTTCTTGTGTAAATTTTCTCCCTTTTTTTCTCGTTGAAAACCTTTGATTTGTTGGTTTGTCTCTCGAGTTCTTCCCTTCATATTTAAATTGTGTTTCTAAGATTTTTGTTTCCATTATTTCCTCTTCCTCACTTGGGACATCATTTGTGGAAAGGATTTCAAACATATTAGCAGATGACTTTGATTGATCCTTCATAACTGGTTTTTTTCAGTGTTCTTCTTCTTAGGCATTTGGAAACCTCGTTGAGTTTATATCTTCTTTCTTTTGATCAAGAATTTTATTTGGGCAAGCACTGGCCAAATGACCATATTCATGGCAAATTCTACAACGAAAAGGAATGTTCTCATAGTCCACTACTTGCTCCCAAGTGTCTTCCCCAAATTGTAATGTGATATTTTTAGGTAGGGGTTTGTCAAAATCCATTAAAACACAAATCCGAGCATAAATAATATGTTCAAAATTTTGAGTACAATCAACAGTCATCATAAAAGTTCCTAAAGAGTTTCCAATTGAAGAAAAAATAGTAGGATTCCAAAATTCAATAGGGAGGCCAAAGAGTCTAACCCACACGGGAGCTATAGAAGGCATCTCTTCTTCGACTTTAAATTTAGTATGCCATGGCTTCATGAAAAGCCCTGCCCTTCCAAAAAACCAAGGACCCCCTTGAAAAGTTTTCTCTCTATCTTCATTATTAGCAAATAAAACAAGAAAATAACCATTTGGATAAATAGAGATTTGTAACTCACCTTTAGTTTTCCAACTTTTTGCAGCCCAAACTTTGAAAGCAGATAGGCTCGGACGAAAACCCACGAACCGACAAATTAGTCCTCTTTTTTCCAAATCTTCAATGCCAGTCTGAATGTTACCCATATCAAGCTTAACAATAGGAGTTCCATCATCTGCTTTAAGACATCCCGACTCCATTTTCCTGGGATCAATCTTAGGCATTCTTAGAGGTTTATGGGAAGCCCTAAGATTGATATTAGCATTGGGCTGAGGCTGTCCACCATGGAGGGCATCCCTAAAATTCATTTTTGGGGCCGAGTCTTCGAAATTCTTACCCTTGACAGGGGTTTTCACAGTAGAATTATTTTGTGGGTGCACCTTAGCACCAGATTCACTTGAGATATGAGCCATTTTTTGATCAACTGCTTGAAACTTGTTTCGTGATCTCTTTAATCCTTGCCCTAGACGTCGTGGAAAGGTATGGTTTTCACTTTTCTTTTGTGCAGCAAATTGGAAGCCGTTGTCACTCAAGTTCACAGTATGATCTGTTGAAAGATAAATTTCTAACCCATATTGGATCCCCTGCAACATTTCCTGCTAAAATATTGAGCATAAACCACAAAAATATTGGTCGCTAGGGCCCGAAGGCCCTAAAAACCAACCTCTGGAGCTGCTTGCACTCAACCCAGATGAAACCCTCGCATAGCCGCTTGCCAAAATATCTCGTTCACACATAGGGATGCGCTAGGATCTGTGTTGCTCCAAATGATATGAAAATTGGTGGAGACGTTCTAGGGTTTTTCAGGCATCTACCCTCAAAATTTCAGCTCAATCCGAGTCCGGATGAGTGAGATATGGCCGAAACAAGTTCGATAGTTTGGGCAGTCCTGCGAAAAACGTCCCTCCTCTAAAGCCATATATATATATATATGTGTGTGTGTGTGTGTGTGATATCATAGACTAAAATTAACAAAAATATATATATAATATCCACCTTTTTATACAAAATAAGTTAGTAATGCTTACCCTGCACACTATATATATATATATATATATATAGCAAGTAATTTATCATAGACTAAAATTAAATATATATATATATAATATCCACCTTTTTATACAAAATTAGTTAGAAATGCTTACCTTGCACAATATATATATATATATATATATATATATATATATATATATAGTTTTAGGATTTGCATAGTAAATTGCTTTGAATTTACCATAGATTAAAATTAACAAAAACATATAATATCTAGGTTTTTATACAAAATAAGCTTGTATAATGCACATCTTAATTAGATCCTTCAAGATAATAATTTAATACACATTTTAACTTTTTTTTAGTAACCAAAGTACAACATTTTAACTTTTTTTAACCCAACTTACAACCGGGGTCACACTCTTGGGAGGCACATACATACATACATACATATATATATATATATATATATATATATATATATATATATATATATATATATATATATATATATAAAAGCTAAGCATTGCTATGTAGGCTGTTTGGGATTTGTATAGTAAATTGGTTTGAATTTATCATGGACTAAAATTAACAAAAATATATATAATATCCACATTTTCATACAAAATAAATTAGTAATGTATTCCTTTGAATTTACCAAAGACTAAAATTAACAAAAATATATATTATCTACGTTTTAATACATAATAAGCTTGTATAATGCACATCTTAATTAGATCCTTCAAGATAATAATTTAATGCACATTTTAACTTTTTTTTAGTAACCAAAGTACAACATTTTAACTTTTTTTTAAGTAACCAAAGTACAAGAGGATGATACAACTAGAGTCACACTCCTTTGGGGCACAATGGTCCTTCCTCACCATGATTTGAACTTGGATAGCCTAAATAACAATGATATACCACTAAAATGTACCTCAGAGACTCACTTTAACTATTTTTAAACTCATAATAAAAAATAATTACCATGCAAAATGTTTATGTCAATATACACACTGTGGTACAACTGAGGTCACACTCTTGAGAGACACAAAGGAACCTTCCAAAGAAGTGATTTGAACTTGGATAACATAGATAATAGTTCAACGACATACCACTAAAATATTATTAAGAAACTCATTTTAACTATTTCAAACTCATAAAAACTTTAAAAATAACCACCATGCAAAATATTTATGTCAATATACACACTGTAATTGTGTATAAAATATTGTTAATCTGAAAAACTCTTGTCCAGATTTAAATCCTTTCCCAAAAACATTTATGTCAATATGTGATAAAATATTTTTGATCTGAAAAATTCTTCTCTAGATTTAAATCATAATTAAAGCCTTTCCCAAAAACTATATTTTATATGAGTATGATTCCTCCATATTGCAAATCCCATAGAATATCGTGAACTTGAAGAATTCTTTCTCCACTTTTGAATCACCATTGGAACCTATTATTTTCCCAGGACTTCATATTTTATTTGAGTATAATTCCTCTGTATTGTAAAACCCTGTAATATTAATTTGAAGTATTCTTCTTCAGTTTGATTCACCATTGGAACATATTCTTTCCCAAACACTATATTCTATATAAGTATGATTCCCCTATATTGCAAAGTCCTGGCTTGTCAATTCCAACTTCAGACATAAATTATTGTCATTCACATCTTCCATACAAAAACCCTGGCTTGTCAATTCCAACTTCAGACCTTTATTATTGCTATCCACATCTTCCATAAAATAATACCAAGGCGCCCATAGAATGGAAATTATAACCAGTATTATAAAGGAGAATAACAAAAGGTTTTATATATGAGAACAATGATAAAGGTAAATAGATTCGCACTAAATAACAATTTAAACCCTAATTTTATGTTGTCGTTCACTTTTCAGAAAATTGACTCAGATACCAGCAAACCAAAATGTAATTTATGATTAATAAAATTGGTGACAGTAAACCCAAATGAAATTAATAATTAATAAAATTGGTTGCCTTTATCGTCTTACATGACAAATAAAGAAAAATGTGGCATACTTTAGGATAAGTAATTACTAATGTCTCTCCTTAAAAGTGAAAAACTTTTAAAAAAATAAGTAGAATAAAGTATATATATATATATATATATATATATATATATATATATATATATATATATATATATATATATATATATATAAAGATAGGAGAGTTGGGACTGCACCTAACAAACATATCCCTTTTATAAGGTTAATCTGCGTGAGATGGGGGAACGGGTTTTATTACATAGGAGAGTTGGTAACAATCATTATTTTTAGTAACTAGGGAGCGCAGGTCCCAAACCACATGGGACTCCACCTAATAAACCTATCCGTCTTATAAGGTCGCTCGGGTCCGTCTCTCGGAGCACTCAAAGGATTCAGAACAGACTACTACCTTTGCTTACAGGCACCACCAAGGTTTGAACCTAGGTCTCCTCTTGATAAGTGCCCAGCCAAACTAGCACTTACCAATCCACCTAGCCCTTGAGACTTTTAAATATTGGTGTGGTCTATATCACTTATATAATAAAATAAAAAAATATCATTCAAACTATAGTCTGTGTAGGTTATGACAGTGGTATACTTTTGGCTTAATTATAGTATTTATAGGATATAGTAATAGTATAGTTTTGATTTAATTATATTTTTTATAGGATATAGTAATGGTATGGTTTTGGTCTCTTATTTTAAAGAATTAAGTTCAAACAGTTGTTGTACTAAATGTGTATTAGAAAAAAAAAACATTAAAACTATGTAATACTTTCGTGTGTCCATTTTAATTTTTTTTAACTAATAAGACTAAAAGCTGAATAATTTTAGGAATATATATATATAATTTTAATAATAAAAATTAAGTAATATAAAGTGATATATTATTGTAATATAAGTATATATGTAATTTTTTAGATATGTTAAGTTGAGGTTTGATATCACAAGAGATTATATACATATGGAGAGTAATAAAAAACAAAAACAAAAAAAAGTTGATATTAGAGCTTTGAAGTTTATAATATAGATGCAATTATATATATCTATATATAATTTTTTAATAAATTAAAATTAGTATTTTTATGATAAATATAAAACGAGTCACTAATTTAATTAAATTATATTTATTCTTTTATATTGAAATAATCATTTCTTCCTTTTGTCAATGTTTTTTTGTTTTCCTTTTGTTCAACAGTTATGTTCGTCCTATGTGACTATAGAGGCTTCCTCATTGGGATCAACCCTTCTTTTGTTGTGGTCGGTAAAGGTTATCCCCTAACCAAGAATCTTTCCCTTTTGCTTTTGTGAAGGTTTGGGGATCCTGTTAAAACTCCATTATCAATAAGAAAAAATAACCTACTATATAATTAAATTATATTTTATTTATTTTATATTAAATTACAATAATAATAACCTGCTATAAGCTTTATTTTGGTACTTCAAATGTATCCATTAGTCATCTTTAGGATATTACCTTAATTTTAAAGACATTAAAATAAAACAAAAAATATCCAAAGAATACATACTACATTGGAATCATAATCCCATACACTACTTCTTCTTTTAAGCAAGTGCCAAATAGATAAACTACTCCCCCAAATCACAATCCTAGAATGTTTATTGAAAATCTATAATTTAATATTAATTTTACATTAAAGCTTATATGAAAGATAACAATCATGTTCTTGTTGTTATTCTCATTATCTAAGGGATTTCAATCATAATGTTTTATTAAATTTTTTTTTTTAGGGGTATGCCTCTTGAATATAATAAAATGGAAGAAAAAATGTTTATAGTTCAACTAAGATTTAGTTCACATTAGTTAACATAAAAGTGGGAGATGTATAACATCTCAGAGAAACATGATCAAAAACACCTGTATTATGCACAAGAAGAAGAATAGTGGAGATCAAAAAAATATTTTATCATGGAATTCCATGCAAAGCCTACAACAATATATGCATGTAAAGATAGTTTAAAAGTATACTAATTGATTAAGACTGCCCAAACTATCGAACTCGTTTCGGCCATATCTCACTCATCCGGACTCGGATTGAGCTAAAATTTTGAGGGTAGATGCCTGAAAAACCCTAGAACGTCTCCACCAATTTTCATATCATTTGGAGCAACACAGATCCTAGCGCATCCCTATGTGTGAACGAGATATTTGGCAAGCGGCTATGCGAGGGTTTCATCTGGGTTGAGTGCAAGCAGCTCCAGAGGTTGGTTTTTAGGGCCTTCGGGCCCTAGCGGCCAATATTTTTGTGGTTTATGCTCAATATTTTAGCAGGAAATGTTGCAGGGGATCCAATATGGGTTAGAAATTTATCTTTCAACAGATCATACTGTGAACTTGAGTGACAACGACTTCCAATTTGCTGCACAAAAGAAAAGTGAAAACCATACCTTTCCACGACGTCTAGGGCAAGGATTAAAGAGATCACAAAACAAGTTTCAAGCAGTTGATCAAAAAATGGCTCATATCTCAAGTGAATCTGGTGCTAAGGTGCACCCACAAAATAATTCTACTATGAAAACCCCTGTCAAGGGTAAGAATTTCGAAGACTCAGCCCCAAAAATGAATTTTAGGGATGCCCTCCATGGTGGACAGCCTCAGCCCAATGCTAATATCAATCTTAGGGCTTCCCATAAACCTCTAAGAATGCCTAAGATTGATCCCAGGAAAATGGAGTCAGGATGTCTTAAAGCAGCTGATGGAACTCCTATTGTTAAGCTTGATATGGGTAACATTCAGATTGGCATTGAAGATTTGGAAAAAAGAGGACTAATTTGTCGGTTCGTGGGTTTTCGTCCGAGTCTATCTGCTTTCAAAGTCTGGGCTGCAAAAAGCTGGAAAACTAAAGGTGAGTTACAAATCTCTATTTATCCAAATGGTTATTTTCTTGTTTTATTTGCTAATAATGAAGATAGAGAGAAAACTTTTCAAGGGGGTCCTTGGTTTTTTGGAAGGGCAGGGCTTTTCATGAAGCCCTGGCATACTAAATTTAAAGCCAAAGAAGAGATGCCTTCTATAGCTCCCGTGTGGGTTAGACTCTTTGGCCTCCCTATTGAATTTTGGAATCCTACTATTTTTTCTTCAATTGGAAACTCTTTAGGAACTTTTATGATGACTCGTTGATTGTACTCAAAATTTTGAACATATTATTTATGCTCGGATTTGTGTTTTAATGGATTTTGACAAACCCCTACCTAAAAATATCACATTACAATTTGGGGAAGACACTTGGGAGCAAGTAGTGGACTATGAGAACATTCCTTTTCGTTGTAGAATTTGCCATGAATATGGTCATTTGGCCAGTGCTTGCCCAAATAAAATTCTTGATCAAAAGAAAGAAGATATAAACTCAACAGGTTTCCAAATACCTAAGAAGAAGAACACTAAAAAAAACCAGTTATGAAGGATCAATCAAAGTCATCTGCTAATATGTTTGAAATCCTTTCCACAAATGATGTCCCAAGTGAGGAAGAGGAAATAATGGAAACTGAAATCTTAGAAACACAATTTAAATATGAAGGGAAGAACTCGGAGACAAACCAACAAATCAAAGGTTTTCAACAGAAAAAAAGGGAGAAAATTTACACAAGAAAAACAATCTTTCAAATGTCAAAACTTTAAATAATGCAGGTCCCAATATAGACTCCGTTGAACCATCTAGTAAAATTTTGGCTGTGTACGAGCATTCTTCAAGGTTAGAAGCCATCTCAGATTCAATTGGAATAAGTCAAGAAACAGGGAAAAAAATTGAAGATGGATTCTAATCAAAAAGCAGGTCGCAAGACCAATCAATATCATATGGTAAAAGAAGGTGAAAAGCTTGTAGAGGAAGGTAAGATTAATGCCCTTCCCAAATTTTTTAGCCCTGGTATTAATGAAGATCATCACTTGGAATATTAGAGGACTCAAAGGGAGTCTTTCAAAACAAAATGAAATTAGAAGAATGATTCAGATAAATCATCCACATCTTGTTTTCCTTCAAGAAACAAAGATGTCAATGGAGGATATGGACTCAATTGCCAGTAAAATTTGGCCAGTGGAAAAGTGGTTTCCCTCAGTTCCCAAGGGACTTCTGGTGGCATTGCTTGTCTTTGGGACCCAAAAGAGGTAGTTATTCACCATATGGTTGGCAGTTGGGGTTTGTTGGCTATAGCTATTCAAAGTAGACATTCCAACCAAATTATGCTCTGCATTACTGTTTATGCTCCGACTTCTTTGGAGGAAAAAAGAAGACAGTGGAAGGATATTACTCATATTATCTCTCATTTTCCTGAAGCTTGGATCTTGATCGGAGGAGATTTCAATACCATCCTCTCTCTGGATGAGAAAAGGGGGGAAATAGAAATTTGGACAAAAGCACTGACCTCATGAGCGAATATATTGCAAACCTCCATCTTGTGGATATCCAACCGGATAATGGCCTTATGACTTGGTCTAACAGAAGGCAAGGCTTAGCTTGTATAATGGAGAGATTGGATAGGTTTTTGCTCTCTAAAAATTTCTTAATCCATGGTCACATTCCTAAAGTGAAGACTCTTAATAATGTTGGTTCGGATCATTGGCCGATCATGGTGGAAATGTGGAAAACCAATGTGAGTTTCTCTCCTTTTCGTTTTCAATTAATGTGGCTTAGAGACATTTCCTTCAGACCTCGTGTGCAACAATGGTGGAAGGAAGGTAAACCTAGGCATGGGACTAAGATGTTCTATTTTGCCAAAATATTGCAATACATTAAATCCAAAATCAAGACTTGGAACTGGAAAGAGTTTGGGGATGTTCATAAAAAAACATGAAGTTATTGCTCATCTTGAAAATTTGAATAAGAAAATCCATTTAGATGGCCTCACAGAGAAGAGAAGTGCAGATGAAATTAAACTCACAACTCGGTTAGAGGAATGGGAAAAAAGAGAAGAAATCTTATGGAAGCAAAAATCTAGAATTCAATGGCTCAAAGAAGGAGATCGAAACACAAATTTCTTCCACAAATCTCTTCTAGCTCGAAGATCTCACAACTTTATTTCTTCCTTAAAATCAGATTCTGGAGATGTTGTTTATACTTGGGATGGCATGAACTCTATTGTTGTTGATTACTTTTCCAATATTTTTGTTGCTACTCCTCTTGACTCAGCTTCACAACAAAATGTTCTTCAAGCAATCCCTTCTCTTATCACTTCTGAGGAGAACTCTATTTTGACTGCTCCTGTTACTATCAATGAGCTTCAACAAGTAGTTTTTAAAATGCAAAAAGGAAAACCCCAGGTCCTGATGGTTTTCCCATTGAGTTCTACCAAGAGTTCTGGGATATCCTTCATGTTGATTTATTAGAGGTGGTGGAAGAAGCCAGGAAAGCCAAAGAAATTTTGAAGGTTATCAATAAAACTTATATTACTCTTGTTCCAAAAGCTCAAGAGGTTGATCATATCTCAGCTTTTAGACCTATTGCTTTATGTAATGTTCTTCTCAAAATCATTACTAAAATCATGGCAGAAAGGTTGAAGCCTCTTTTGCATAAGATTATTTCCCCAGAGCAAGGGGGTTATGTGGAAGGACGTCAAATAGTAGATGAGATAGTTCTTGCTCAGGAAGCCATCCATTCCATGGATATGCAAAAATCTCCTTCCATGTTCATTCGGTTAGACTTATCCAAAGCTTATGACAGAGTGGATTGGCACTTCCTTATCAAAGTTTTGAGGCAATTTGGTTTCTCTAAGGATTGGATGGATTGGATTATGGGATGTATCTCTTCAGTTTCCTACTTAGTTCTTATCAATGGCAGGCCTTCTCAGTCATTCCCAGCTTCCAGAGGTATTAGGCAAGGTGACCCGCTATCCCCTTATTTATTCATCATTCTTGTTGAATGCTTGGGTAGGACTATAACCAAAAAGAGGGAAAACAAAACCCTTGAGGGAGTTACCATTGCTCATGGAGCTAGACCTATCTCTCATCTTCAATTTGTGGATGACTCTACTCTTTTAGGTAAAGCTACAGTTAAGGAAGCTTCTAATATTAAGCAAATCATTAGCTATTTTTCTAAGGCTACTAGGCAGTTGATCAATGAAGACAAATCTAAAGTTATTTTCTTTCATTGCTCTACTAGACAGGAATCCATGGTCTTGGATAAATTAAGATATAAGAAGACCTCCCTTCCAATCACTTATTTAGGTATTCCCATAAATATTCAAAGGCAAAAAAATAAATATTGGAATTGGTTGTTGGACAAAGTCAAGAAGAAAATTGGAAAGTGGACCAACAGGTGGCTTTCTTCTGGGGTAGAATCACCTTGGTAAAATCAGTCCTTCAAGCTATTCCTATTTATGTTTCTTCCATTTTGAATATCCCAAAGGTTGTTCTTCGAGAATTGGATCAAATCAGTCATCGTTTCCTTTGGAGTGGTACTAAGGAGAAAAGAAAATGGGCCTTGGTGAAATGGGATACTTTATGTCTTCCTAAGAATGAAGGGGGTTAGGATTCTGGTCTTCTATTAATAACAACAAAGCTTTAGCTGCTAAATTATATTGGAGGATGTTGCATAACCCCAATGCTCTTTGGGCCAATAATCTTCGTGCTAAATATGTTGAGAACAAAAGTCCTGAAGACCTTGTTCGCTATCAACTTCCTACCAAAGGTTCTCCCATTTTAGCAGTTCTTAAGACCGGTGAGGATTTGATAAAGAAAAATTTATTTTGGATCATTCATAATGGTCAACAGGCAAATTTTTGGATAGATTCTTGGGATGGTCACAAGCCTTTGATAACTCGGTTTCCCGATTGGAGGCCTTGGATGGAGGAGCTTCACCGAGCTAATTGGATAAAGGTGGCTAATTACTGTCGGTACCATACTGGTAATTCAAAGGTTGGTAGATATTGGATCCCTATTGAGGACTGGCCTATTCAAATCCCAGAAAGGCAAAGACAAGATATCCAAGGCATCCTTCATATGAGATCCCTCTCTTGGTCCCATGAAAAAGATTGTTTTGGATGGAACAACACTACTAAGGGTGAGTATTCAGTTGCTCAAGGTTATTTGACCTTATGCCATAATAATCCCAACCATTCTTCTGACATATTTTCTCGATTGTGGGCTCAAAAGCTCTGGCCTAAGGTGAGGTTCTTTAATTGGCTTTTATTGCATCGTAGGGTGCTTACTGGTGAGCAACTTATGAAGCGTGGTTTTCATGGCCCTTTTAGATGTGAAATGTGTGAAGAGAATGTAGAAACTCTCAACCATATTTTTATTGAGTGTACTTTAGCCTCTGAGCTATGGAGGAGAATGGCCACTTTACTTGGCTTACAGTGGTCCAATTTTTTTACTTTTGAACAACTTTGGAGGGATTGGCCTAATCAAGAGGGTGTTGATCATTTTATTAGGCAGTTAGTTTGGATGGGTTCTACCATTCTTCTTTGGAATATTTGGAATGAAAGGAACAACCAAATTTTTAATCAAGATAGGAAGGATATTCACTATATTTGGCAAAAGACCATAGCCAACTTAGTTGAATCAGTCCATCAACTCCTTAATCACCCCCAAAACTCCCACCAAAGATGGGATCAAGTGATGCAAATATTGAAGATTAAATATTCTAAGGGCAACCAACTTAAAGGGAATGTGAGTATTAGTAAGATGGATAGGACAAGAAATTGGCAACCTCCTCCTAAGGATTTTGGAAAAGTCAATACCGATGGAGCCTCTAGAGGGAACCCTGGAAAAGCCAGTGTGGGAGGAATTGGTAGACTTTCAGATGGCTCCCTGGTTTTTACTTTTGCTGAGAATTTGGGTATTCTTTCCAATAACCTTGCTGAGGGGTATGGTATCCTCAGAGGCCTTCAGGAGGCTACTAAGGTTGGATGGGAAAAGGTGTTAGTTGAGTCTGACTCTCAACTTATGATTAATCTCTTGAAGACTCCTTCTAAGAATCATAAGGTGGATTGGAGAATAAAAAGAATTATTGAGAAGATTCAATTAATCCAGATGGGATTTTTGAAAGTTGATTACAATCATGTGGTCAGAGATCAAAACAAGAGTGTTGATGCTTTAGCTAATTGGGCTTTGGACAAAGGTGATCTTACTTGTTATGGCCACCCTCCTAGATGGTGGGCTTCTCAAATTAGGGAAGCTCTTCTTTCTATCATTTCTTTGGATGGCTCCAGCTCTGAAGGTACCTAGTTTCTTCTTGCTTTTTTTTTTTTGCTTCTCTTTGGTTCATTCAGTTTTTTTTAGTTCCCTAGCTCATTCTATTCTTTATTTTGTTTCCTCTGTTGATTCTTGCCTTAATAGTCTTCTGGTCTAGATAGGTCATTGTTATGTTCAATTTTTTTTTCTTTTTTTTTTTTGTTTAGTTTTTTAAGGTGGGTGGGTTCTTTTGTTTTGTTTTGTTTTTGTGTTCTTTGTGTTGTTTTTTGTTGTTCTTTTTGTTGTTTTGTGTTTTTTTTTTATGTTTTTTGTTATTGTTCTTGTGTTTTTTTCGTTCTTGTTCTTGGGTTTCTCTTTGTTTGTGTTAATTCGTGTTTTTATGTGTGAGTGTTTTCTATGTTTTTTGTTTTTGTTTATTGTCTGTTGTTGGTTGTTTTTTATTTTTATTTTTATTTTTTTTAGGTTTTGGTTGTGTTTATTTTTCATGTTTTTTTTGGGTTATGTCTTTGTAGTGTTCTGTTGTTTTTGTCTTGTTTGTGTTTTGTTATGTGGTTCTTGTGTTTTTCTATGTGGTTCGTGTTGTGGTTTCTTTTATCTTATTGTGCGTGTTTGGTTGTGCTTTTGTTTTTGACACACTCAAGGAGCATGTTTTTTATTTTATTTTATTATTTTTTGTTATTTCATTATTTACTTATTTTTAAATTGGTTTTGTGTGTTTGTTTGCTCCTTGAGTATGTCAAAGGTGGTAGGCCAGGTCCGAGTCCTGGGCATTTTTGGTGGAATGGATACCCCTGCCTCCTTGGGTCTTACCCGAAAGTGGCATCCCTTTTGGGATGTTTTCCACAAAAAAAAAGATGTATAATAATTGATGGAACATTAAAAATAACAACAAAAGAAACCACTCCAAAATATGACAAGAAGACATTGATATTTTTACCTTGTTAATTTATCTTGGAAGCTAGATCTTTTGGTAGATTATTTGGCCTAGTTCATTTAGTACATGATAGTGATTGTTTTGAGTTACATAATTTTTTATATTAATTTATAAATTAAAAATCACTAAAAAAAAATCCATATATTAATAGTGTACTATGAATAATAAAAAATATATTTAAAATATTATATTAAAAAATATATATTTTATCATGCTTCCCATGTTGCAATGTGAACTCAAGGTATTTATTTTGTAGAGTTATGAGTTTAAATGTATGGAAAAATTACAAGATGATTATATATACATAATAAAATATATAGTTAAATTTTTTAAATTATATAGTTTTAATTAAAAATAAAATGCTATAACAATTATTATAATATATAAATTAATTTGATAATAAATATATACTAATGTTTAACATTGTATAATGTAATAAATCAATTAATTAAGCTTTTTTGGTTCAAGAAGGATGCAAAGTACAATTTGAGGCATAACAAGAGTCACCCTCTCCATGATTCAAACTTAGCTCTCCTTGGTGAGAGCCTAATGAAATACCACATAGTTGTCCTGATTAGACATGAATAGTTTTTATTAGAATTTTTTAATAATACTTTTTGTTACAAATAATTTAATATCCAACCATGGTGTGAATGGAGAGGAATTGATTTAGGAATGTATGGTATGTTATCCAAAAAATGTGCTTTATGCTTGAGAGATCTGGTGGTTTTATATTATAAATGAGGATGAACTCTATGCATTTACAAAGCAAATGATGATTTCGTTTGAGCTCATAAAATTGAGAAAGTAGCTCACTAAATGTTAGTCCTAGAATTTATTGTTGGTAGGATTGTGACCCTAGTAGATGCACCCATAATGATGTAGGTTAGTAGTGACAATTTTCTTGTAAACTCCTCTATGTTAGATTACCTCAATGCCACATCAAGGGTTCAAGCCTGTGTGTAGACGTTGTAGAGAATTACAATGATTCACAAATTTTAGACAAGATAACCTTAGCTATGGAGGACCTTCAAATTAATGACACACATTTGGTTCAAATTATTAAATTCTATCCAAGGTAAGCTTAGCTATGGATGACCTTCAAATTAATGACATAAATTTGGTTCAAATATAGTGCCTTGTGATGTCGAAATGAGGTACTAGGATCAATAGTTGTTTTTCGTTTTGGGGATTATTAAGATTTTAATTTTTTTAGCACATAAGATTAAATAAAAAATATCAAAATAAAAGAGAATTTGTTATTACCAAATAAGGCTTAGGACAATATTTGTAATAAGTCTATAGTGGTTCCTAATGGTTTTCATAGTGGTATCAATGAAGTGTAATTATGCTCAATATTTAGCAAATTGGATTTTAGATAAAGGAATTAAGAGTTTACCTAGTGCCTTTTCAAGATCTTGGTGGTGCTTGTACTATGGCACATGTAGGGCCCTATAAAAATTCTATCATTCATGGTATTGTGAAAATATGGAATTTTTGAAAATGTGAAGAAAAATGACATTGATTTTACAAAGAAAATTAAAGAAGCTTTAAAAAATTAAAATAAAGAGTTCAAGCTTTATATATATATAAGGTATCTAGCTATAGTAACTCAATTTTTATGAGAATTGTATTTCCTTCTAAACTCTCACACTTTAAAGACGAGAATTATGATTTGTTAAAAATGAAAAACCTTACTATAACCTAATTTTTTAAAACAAAAATAAGTAAATAATTTTATATAATATAATATACAAATATTTTGTTAGGAACCTATTATTAAAAATAAATTCACTCGCACAAATACTGTAAATAAAATAGAGTTTCATGAAATAACATAATATCACAATGCAAAAAGTAAATGTGAAATGGAACATAGAACCATAGGTCTCTTTGAGGGGGCAACCTCCTTGAATACTTTCATTAATTTACAAAAATATACCTTCATTCATGGATCCATTTATTTTATAGATATACTTCATGCAACCCTAATCCTAAGCTCAAGAGTTGGCTTTTTTGTAAAATATCACTCCAGCTAGAAGATATTGGTTACATTCTTGATAATGGTTATATGAAATGGCCTTGCTTGTCTAGGTGCCTTACTTGCCACATACCATTACAAAATATTACAAAATTACATTATAAAGGGATTCCCACATTGGAAGTAGGTCATTACAATAATCAAATGAGAACTACAAAATGGTGTTAGGATGAGGTCCTAACATGCCCTTCCCATTCAAAAAGCTTTGTACTCAAATTTATATATGAGGATGAGGAAAATGGTGTTGTAGCTACTTAAAGGACTCCCACATAACATCTTTTTGTTGTAATCCTCACCACTAAACAAGAACCTTAGTGATTACTTTGTTGTGAAGAGTGCATGACCTATGATCCAATTTTTTTTCTGGCTTGAGCAAGAGATAACCCTCTTCATCAAATTTAGTTAAAGCATATTGAACCTATACTTGATTAACCATAACCTTCTTGAGATATGAGACATGAAATATATGATGAAGCTTGGATGTAAATAGTAGGGCCAATTTGAAAGTAGTGGGACCAATTATCTATAAGACCTGGTACAAACCAAAATATTTAGCAATAATTTCTTGGTATTTATGAAGTTGGAAGGTTGACTATTTATATAGCTGCAAGTAGAGGAATACCATATCATCAACTTAAAAATTGTATTTGATATGGTGTTGATCAAATTTTTGGAACATCCAATTTTGGGTCAATTCCAAATTTAGCTTCAGTTGATGGAGGACTTCGACATGTTGGTGGAGTGTAGTGTCAACAAAACAAAACTTGGATCTTTCAGGAATATAGGATGAGGGTGTTCAAGAGGTATGACCTTGGTTGCAATGTGATAGGAAGTGTTATATCAACACTCATCCAATAGAAGCAACTTTACCCACTTTGTAGGATGATCAGAGACAAAAAATGAAGGGAGATCTCCAAATATTTATTGATAATATCTATTTGACCATCTATTTATGGATGATAATATGAACTCATTTTGAGCTGAGTTCCCTACAACTTAAACAATTCTTATCAAAAATAACTTGTGAAGGTAGCATCACAATCAAACACAATGAAGGTGAGAATGCCATGAATATGAAAGATATAATCTAGGAAAACTTGGGTGACTACTAAGACCATGTAAGTATGGGAGGGAGGACAAAAAATATCGTACTTTGTGAGATAATCCACAACCACAAAAAGTAACTTATTTACCTCTTGATTTTGGTAAGCCTTCAATAAAGTCCATAGAAATATCTATTTAGGTTTGTTTCAAAATAGGTAAAGGTTGAAGAGTTCCTAAGTAAGGCACTATTTCTCCTTTCATCCATTGAAAAATATCACACTCAACCATAAAATGTTGAGTGTCCTTCTTCATACCCTTCCAAAAAATGTATGCTTAATCCTTTCATATGTCTCTAGGAACCCTAAATGGTCTATAGCAGGTGAAATATGCATTTTCTTCATGATGAGTTTTTGAATTGGATACATATGAGGAACAAAAAGGTGCTAGATATCCTAGACATGATGTAGACTCCATTTGAAGTGATGAAACCAAATTTGTAATTCTAAATCCTTACATGCCTCTTCTCAAAGAGAACTAATCTAGTGTAATATGGGTAAATAAACGACACATATCATGCTTTGAGCCTCAAATTGATGAGGGAGAGAATCCACCACAATGCTATCTTTGCCCTTTTTATAGATAATATCATAATCATAGCCCATGAGCTTAGAGATCAATTTTTTTTGTTCAAGAGTGGTCACCTACTACTCTACAAAGTATTTGAGACTTTTGTGATCTGTTGTAATGGGGAAATGCCATCTAGTGATATAAGGACGTCAGTTAATAACCACATGTAAAATTGCAAGAACCATCTTAGCATAAGTTGATATGTTTAGATTTTTGTTTGAAATTGCTTTACTACGGAAGGACAAAGGGTGCCCTTCCTGCATCAACATGGTCCAAATACCATTTCTAAAAGTATCACTTTCAATTACAAAAGGGTTTGGAGAAATCAAGCATTGCTAATATTGAAGTGGTTGTCATAGCACACTTTAAATCAAGGAAGGCCTTCTCAACTGGGCATGTCTAAGTAAAATAATTTTTTTTAACATGGCCATTAAAGGAGCAATAATTTTTTATAGATGCAAATTAATTTACGATAATACCCTATGAGGCCCAAAAATACAATTAGAGTGAGGTTTTTTCCATTCTTGAATGGCTTAAATATTCTTAGGATCAACTTTAACTCCAATCCTAGTGATAATGTGTCACAAGTACTCTACTTCGGTCAACCCAAAGGAACACATGGACCTCTTAGAATAAAGTTGATGTTGTGCCAAAAGCTGTAGAGTCTGATCCACATGGATGAGATGCTCATACAGAGAGTGACTATAAATCACAACATCATGAAAGAAAAATAAAATGAATTTACAAAGGAATGGATGTAAGATGTTGTTCATGAGGCTTTGAAATGTGGAAGGTGCATTGGTCAAGCCAAATGGCATAACCAAGAATTCATAATGACCCTCATATGTTTGGAATGCTATTTTGGATATATCCTCATCCTTGAGACTAATTTGATGGTACTTCAAGTGAAGATTTAATTTGGAGAAAAATATAGCCCCATATAGCTCATCCAATAATTCATACAACATGGAAATAGGAAATTTATCCTTAATGGCGAGCTTATTGACCTCATAAAAATATATACACAATCATCAAGACCCATATTTCTTTTGAACCAATAAAACATGAGAAGAATAAGGACTGCTACTAGGTAAAATGACTCCAACTTTTAATAACTCCTATACTAACTTCTCTATTTTTTATTTAAATGTATGAGGGTATCAGTATGGCTTGATGTTAGATGGTACACTACTGCGTACCAACATAATGGTATGATCATGGAAGTGATGTGGTGCTAGTTTGGTTGGTTTGGCAAAAATCACATCATGCTTTGTCATAATAAGTTTAAAATCTTATAGAATTTGGTCCACTACTAAAGTGGTTGGTTGGATTAAAAAAATTTGAGTGATGACCCCACAAGAATATTTTTTTAACAACTCCATTTAATTTGAGCTAATAACCTAAAGAGGCCTTGCTTATGAACCATGAAGAGTGTAAGACCTATCATTTAATAAAAAATACATCCATAACTCTACAAAATTTATCTGATGGTTCCCAACGTACCTAACCATTGAGCTCCTAATACCATATCACATCCTCCTATTTTAAGAGAAAAAATATCAGTTTTGATCTCATATTCCCCTATTTTTACTTTAACACTATGATATTTGTCTTTGCAAGGCAATGTCCCTCCATTTGCCACCATAATTTCAAAGGAATTACACGTGTGTATGTAACAATTATCCTGCTAGGCAATTTGGGGATCAATAAAATTATGTGTGCTTCCTAAATTGATAAGGATGGTAAAATGTAGACCTTTGAAATTATCCACAACTTTCATGGTCTGTGGAGTAGTAATCCTGACAAGATCATAGACAAATTTTGTTGGCTATGGTTCATCTATTTCACGCTCATTTTGAGGTGTTTCTTTTTTTTGGGGGGTTTAATTCATCATCACTTTGTTCATTGGTTATTAGGTCCTCTACATCTATCAGAAAGAACTTCTTTTTGGGTACATCTATGTCCTCAAACATATTTTTCATCATAATTGTAGCACAAACCTTGGGCGCATCGAGCATCCATTTCTTCTATGGTCAAGTGTTTATGGGGGATAGATTTATTTTTATGATTGGTTGTGAACTTAGGAGCGAAAGAGGGTTTGGTTTGTGGGAATTTAGGTATCCTCCTTTGAGCTAAGAATTTCTCTTTATCCAACCATGCCAATCTTATAGCTTGCATCATAGTTTATGGTTAGAACATCTTGATCTTAGCCTTGAGATCATCCTTCAAGCCATTGACGAAATAACTCAATAAAAATCCTTCTTTCAACCCCTTGGTTATGTTAGCTTACTTCTCAAATTTAGTATGGTAGTCATGAACTTTAGAGGTTTGTCTTAATTTAGTTAATAATCCTATGAAGTCCTCATAGTCACTTGGACCAAAACGGGTAACTATGACTAAGAAATTTCTCAAGAAGAGTTAGGAACTATGTGTTGCAACCACTAATACCATTGTAAAGCTTTAAATTCAAATTTTAAGGAAGCCATCTAGATCCATAAATATTTAGGGATATTATAGAGTTTAAAAAATTGATCAACATGACATAATCATCCATCTGCATCTTTCCCATTAAACTTAAAAAAATCTAAGTGTCTTAAATGGAGTATCATGGTCAGAAAGAGTGTGAGAGCCTTCTCTTTCCTTATTGGTTTCATTTCCCTAACCTTATCATTCAGTATCATGATATTCAAACACTTTTGGGTCACCTTAAATTTTGGACTGAACCTCTAGAAAGTGTTCTTCAAAGTTAGCTTTGGAGTTGATGTATTCACTTCTAAAGCATTGAATGTCTTCCCTTATTGTTTGATTATCATGGAGAAGGGTATTAAGTGTGCTTTGTATTTGATCCAACATTGAAGTGGCTTGTTCTACCTCTTTTTGGTGTTTGTGAGTACCACCAACCATTTTGGTATGATTTGAACAATTGCTACTGACTTACTAAAAATATAAGTATGGTTCCAAGAGTTACTATTTTTAGTAAGGATCCTGAAAAGTGCTTGGGTGCTATATATCAAAATGATCAAATTGAAAAGATGATCACAATGAGCTATGTACCCCAACATTGATTTTGGACATCCCAAATTCTTTTTATTGATGTTTTGACTAGTCTACTAGAATGACCGATTTTCTCTAGATGTTGGGTTAAAAAGTTATGTTTTGTGTTGGCCAACTCTACCCTATTTATTTTGACTAATAACCACTCCTGACACTATATTGTTACCTGCACTACGAGTATTAAAACTATTCAGTTCCTAACTCTATGGTTCCCTATATTGACACTATCTATTTTGTTTATGTCACTAACAACTCTATAACTAGTTATTATTATAGATATTTTTTACTACCAATTGATAATCTTGACCTAACTATTACTAAAATAAGAAACTTGTAGACTATGCCTTGACTATTACTATTTTTTTCACCAATTCCTTCCTTTGTGCATGTAGTTTTTTATTTGTACTCATTTTTTGTAGGATAAATTTTTGGTTACAGGTTAAACATTTAGTAGAATAGGAAATTTTTTTGTAGGTGAAACTCTTGACAGAAGCAAGGTATGCTAGGCAAGGGTGTATGTAACACCCATAGGCCCTCTATTATACCATAGTGATGAAAAATAGTGCTTGGACCAATATTTCAAGCCACTACCCAAGGAGGATTCCACACATACCCTTGAACACACTACTTATCTCTCTGACAATACGGGACGGTAATATTTTTAGATGTTGTGTCTAGGGTACTATAGATAATACAAAGAAAAAAATATTTTTAATATATACAAGTTTATCCTAATCCTAAGGGGTCTCTGGAGATACCTGAAGATACGTGAGAGCTTCATTCCATAGGTGGGTGTTATTTGAGGCATGGGTATTGGAGACTAATTACCCTTAATTTCACTAGATTCTTTGTGGGCTATATAGCTTAGCCAATAACAACAACTCCTCCAAGATATTTTAAAACCCTTGAAATAGGGTTTCTAACCTAAATAACTACTACAAAAAAAGAAAGAACTATATTTTTATTGTTTTTTTTTTTAATTTTAAGATAAATGACAAGTAAAAATGGAAAACACAAAATATTTATACTCAACAATCAGAATGGAGGGGTAAGAACTATTATAATCGCAACACATAAAAATAAGAAATTATTATTAAAAATAAACTCACACAAATACTATAAATAAAATAGATATTCATAAAATAACATAATATGACAATGTGAAAAGTAAATGTAGAATCAAACAATCTCATAATAACATAGAATCGCAGGCCTCTTCGAGAGAGCAACCTCCTTCAATACATGAATTAATTTGTAAAAAAATACCTTCATTTGTGGATCTATGTCTTTTAAAGATATACTTCATGCAACCCTAACCCTAAGCTCAAGAGTTGGCTTACATGCAAAATACCACACATGGTTGAATTTTCTATCAAATATCGGTTATATTTTGATAACAGTTACATAAAATGACTTCACTTGTGTAAGTTCTTTACTTGTCATATACAATTACAAAATATTATAAAAAAAACAATATAAAATGATCCCACGTTAAAAATACATTATTACAATAATCAAATGAAAATTACAAAATTATATTATGATGGAATTCTAACATATTTATATTAAAAATTAATATTGATCATAATTAATAATTTTATTGAAATTTCCTTTTTTAAAAAATTAAATGTCTTACAACACGTATTAAGATTTCAATCCATAAGTAAAATTTGTAATTTGTCTGATAAACTTGTTATACTCTTGTCAGGGCCTAAACTAACATCCCCACACAATTAATAATAATAAAAAGGGAGTATAGTTCCTTACAAATCAAACAAGCTGACAAAATTATAATATAGTCCAATACATTACATTCACAGTACTCTTGTCAGGGGCTAAACTAACATCCCTACACAATTAATAATAAGAAAAAGGGAGTATAGTTCCTTACAAATCAAACAAGCTGACAACATTATAATATAGTCCAATACATTACATTCACAGCTGCCTTCGACCATTCACGTATATAGTTGGATGTTTATTTAACCATATTTGATCTGAAAATTGTATTTTAGAGTGATTGTTAGGGCCTAAACTAACATCCCCACATAATTAATATAATTAATAATAATAATATGGGAGTATAGTTCTTTGCAAATAAAACAGGCTGACAAAATTATAATATAGTCCAATACATTACATTCACAGCTGCCTTCGACCATTCACGTATATAGTTGGATGTTTATTTAGCCATATTTGACTCTAAAATTGTATTTTAGAGTGAATGTCACTATGCAGCCCAATAAAAATAATAAAACATTAAATATGTTTATATTTATATTTTTAAATAATTAAATATTATCTTATATTTAAAAAAAAAATTATTTTTTAATAATTAAAATTTAACCAAACTTTCTAATTCTACTGACATGAAAAGTTTATGCTAAATTCTAAGATCGCAAGGGTTCCTCTTGGATAACATGGAAACAAAAAAAAAACAGGGAATTCAAATTCTCCTCCTCTTTCTACTTTGGTATATTTTATGATGAGAATTTTGTTTCAGGTTAATATTTTTTTGTTTGCTTCCATTTCCTTTGTTCTTTCTGCTTTGATATATTCTATGATGGGAATTTAATTCCTTATCTGTCTGCTTCTTTTACACCCACTTACAATGTCTGCTCCTTTACACCTACTTCCAAAAGACATGCAATTTGAAAGTTTTAAATTTGAACATTTAAGGTATTGTGCTTTGTCAAGTTGTTTTTCTCCGAGATGAGCGCAAGCTTTATTCTCTGTCCCCTCAACCTCAAACATGTGAGAATAACATTAACATGGGTGCACCGCAATGATTCTGTTCATGCTTATCTTTATCTAAATTAAAAGATTAAGAAAAAAAAAACTGTGGCAAGGCCCACCATGGTTTGTCCTGCAACAACGAAATCACATGTCAAAGATCCATGCTTGTAAACAAAGATAGAACCAACTTATGTTCTACCTAACGTCACCGAATGAAAATCATATTGAAAATATTCCATCTTCTATTGCTAAAAATTAAATCAGCGGTTAAATCTCGCAACCCCAATACTAATCGTGGTTTGTCGGTTGGTAAGCAATATGAGGACAAAAATAGCCATTATACTAAACTAAAGCACTTGCGATATGATGTACCTGATAAGACAATTGCTGGAAATAAAAATAATTAGAAGAGTAAGAAGCGTAAAACCAAGTGCTCGGCAGAGGAGTATGTTCTGCACTGCTTCCAAGCTGCCTTTTTACTTGAAATGACCCAAAACCAGAGCAAGTAGGAATCTAACGTTGTTTTTCAAATTCGGTGGGCAGGGAATATGAAAACGATAATGATGATTATAATAATAATGATGATGATTTATAGATAACTATGCTTATATAATGCTATTCCTTCTCTCGATTTCCTTAACGTGGCACTAAAGAAGTTTGTGTGATACCGTAACTTGTTTGTTTGTAGGTTTGTTAATATCCACTTTTTTTTAGAGTCGCATGGACTGAAGCAAGAAATCTTCGGATTATGTCGAAGATTTTCTTCTGTATTTGTTTAATATATTTAACACAACTTCAAGCAGAAATCTTCGGATTATGTCGAAGATTTTCTTCTGTATTTGTTTAATATATTTAAAACAACTTCAAAGAGTACTAACATGTGTTTTACTAACGGTGTAAATGGTCAAGAATGTGGCTCATTATTACTAACAACGAATTTGTAGTATAAGTTCTCAGAGTTCAGCATTAGGTAATTTCGTCTTGATATTTTAGATAACGAGCAATATCTAAATTGCAGTGGCAGTAAACCGAATATCCCTTAATTAAGTGGATATTGTTTTGTCCTGTTGTTTGTTAATATTTCAACTATTTGGTTTTGACTATCTTAGCTTCTTTTCTTGTTCTTTTCAATCTGTGGATTGAGGTATTTGTGCTAGTGCTATTACAAGGATTTTTGGTGTAGTATATCTATAACTATCTATCTATATTTAAATAGGTTATATGGTTTTACATGTAATAAAGATGCTAAGAGAAAAGAAGGATAGAAGAAGAGGAGGTATTAGAGTGTGGAAAGAAATTTGAATATAAAAATATGTTATTGAAAATAATTTTTTTTATTAATAAATAATAGGTTTAAAGATGAAAGCCCTTTATCATATTTATGTAGAACTACTGATACTATGGCCGTGCTATGAATTTTACTTTGTATAGAACGACTCATAATTGCAAAGGTTGAAAGCTTAACGCTTATAATTGTTTTTTTGGACTTCAAATCAGATTCACATGATTGCTAAATCTGGAATGTATTTATGATATTGAAAAGCAGTATATTATATGATTAGAATTTATTTATGTAAAACATGAGATTGTAAATAAATCGGAGCTTTCTTCAGTCCGAGAAGGATGGTTCCTGAATCGATCAGCTCGCGACTCATTCATTTACCAGCTCCCTCTCAAGGCGTTGTGGGCAAGTGGGTTGATATGTGGATGACGCGGGAGCTGATATCATTCATGGAACGTTACCCTTTCTTGGACTGAAGGGAGCTCCGTTCTTGGTACAAGTTTTATATAAAAGATTAAAAGGTATCTGTGAGTGTGGTTTATTGGTAAAGATGTCACTTACATTATGGGTAATGTGATCAGGTTCAATTTTCATGGAAGATATGTATAAGAAATATTACTTTCCAGATTCAATCTCCATAAAAAAATGTATATAAGAAATATTACTTTTGGAAAAGTATAAAAAAAAAATGCATTGTTTCTCAGTTTCCTAACGTTATTTTGGCATCTGTTTGAGGATGGGTTATTATGGATATAATATCAGAGGAATCCTTTTGAGTTACATTTTTCAGATTGTAATGCCCAATGTAATCGTTGTGTGCAGGTGGATTAATATCACAGGAATATTCCGGATTCCAGTGCCTAATGATCACCGATTCACGACATTATTGCAGCGGATAGTGTTGATGATTGAAGCAGCGATAGATTAGAGGCAGATCATGTTGGGTAGGCCTTCTCCAGGAGTATCCAAGGTCGGGGGCAAAGATAAAATTCTTAAAATAAAGCTTCATTTTGGAGGATCATTCGATCAAATTTGGTGGAGGAATGCTATCGGTGAATTAGGTAACCTTATGGTTGATGAAAATTTATATAGTCGATTGTTGAATAGAACTAAGCACTTCAGGTGAGAATTCAGGTGTAGATTTCTTGGATTCTAAGACAAGTGAAAACTCAAAGGGAACAAAAGTACTCTGAATGTCAGGCCAGAAAATATCATCGAAACAAAAAGTGAGATATAAAATTACCAATACTAGAATAGAAGAAACTAATAGGAATGCTACCTTCCCTCACTTGGGTACAGACAAATTTTTATTTTCCCCATGGTTTTAAGAATTCTTAATGTTGGGAGTTGTTGTTGTACCCATATTTGTTTTTGTATAGTGTTTGTTCAAAAACAGCGCCATAGGCCACCTTTGGAAAAGGTATAGTTTCCATGGAAGTTTATTCTATAAATTAGATTGGGTTTCTCAATTTTTATTTTCTATCCTTTTCTTTTTAAAATTTGTATAATATAAATTATATTCTTACGATCGTCTGTGAATATTATCATGTAGCATCTCTTCTTAGAGTGTAATCTGGTTCGTTTACGGGTGAAATCGGGCTCTCCAACAGTTTATAATTGTTAATTGCAGATAACATGAATCATCCAAATTTCATGATACCATTAGAAATGGGACATGATGCGTCCTACCGAATGTGGAGTCCATTTGGCCGCGCATGAAGTATTTGAAACATTTGGCGCGAACGTTGGAAAGGTAGACTGACAGGTGATAGTTGCTTACCCACCTGGCTGTCGGTCACCATCGATGACCAGGCGCTCTATAAACAGTTTATGAATAAAACGCCACTGCAACATATTATACTATATTATATTATATATTCCAACATATGTGTAAAAATGGTTAGGATTTAAATTTGTTAAAAATTCAACCCTTGGGACCTTTTAGGATTTATTATGACGATGAATTACATTTGTTTGGGAAGATACCAAACAAATTGTAGTTGTTTATTTTTGTATAATGATCAATTTCTACGTGGTGTGATAAGATTATTAGAAAAATGTTCGTCGTTAAAATTGATTCTACGTGGTAAAATGATCATTTTGCTTAGTTTAAAGTAATTCTAACAAAAAGTTGGATATATAAGTTTGGGTTTTGTTTTTTTTTTTAGAAAGGTTTAAGGTTCAAACTATAATACGTGGAGGTGCGTTAATTCCTTATTGATATGCTTAGCTTTTGGTACGAAGGATCATGATTGAGATAGTAAGAGATTCTCACATTATTCAAATTAAAAAAAAAAAAAATAGTTGAATACATTTTTTTAGTTAGGTAGGAAAACATAGGATTTTGAAAGGATCCTTAACCTTTTATAATAAGAGACATAATAGAAACAAGAACAGTAAGCGGATCAAGAGAACAATCCCAAGGTATAGGGGGATACAACAAAATAGCCACAAATAGGTAGAAGGAAGAAAATACTTTCAACAAAAAGCAAGAGGGAGCACCTTTTCAACCAGGGATTTAAAGAGAACAGGATTTGAAACCAAAATACACTGATTTTATGAGCATTCTGATTGACCCACTGGTTGGCCAATAGGCCACATCCTTATTTTCTTCTCTAAAGTTGTGCTTGAATTCAACACCTTCCAAATTTTGAGTGCAATGGTAAATATCTTCTACTAAATCTACAATGCACCAATAGAAGAAATATTTCCTTTAGCAATATTAATGATAGAAAGAGAGTCGCCTTGAATCACCACCTTCTTGGCATTCAGCTTTTCTAGGAGCATGATCGCTTGATAAAGCACCCAAGCTTTAGCAAAAAATAGGATTGAATACCTAAGAAGTTAGCAAAGGCCAAAGAATAACCCCTTTGTCATTCTTGATGATTCCTCGAGCCCCTACAATGCTTGGTTTACCCTTCACCGCCCCATAAAAGTTCAATTTTATCCAACCCTAAGGTAGATACTACCATTTAATGAGATCTCTAGGATTGGGGGTGGGCGGTGATCGATGGTGGGCTAAAACATAAAAGACTTTATTTAATTAACTTCAAAAATTACACCACACACACAATGCTATGTAGACATTGAAGGATAGGGTATTTATAGGGACGTGGAGGTGGAGGAATAAGGAGGGATAAGGGAAAAATAGATACATGGAGGGATAAGGGGAGAGGGACGATGTGGAGGAATAAGGAGAGACGTGGAGGGATAAGGGGATAGAATGACAGTGAGATAAAGAAGGCGGAATAATAGGGAAGGAAAGGGAATGTGAGAGGAGAGGAGAGAATATAGGGAGAGGGGATTTTTTTTAAAAATAAAAATCATGCCGACATTTATATTGCCGACAAACCATTATCGGTTTCACATTGAGGCCAGAAAAACTAGATATTTCTAGGCCTTAACCCTCTTCATATTTACAACATTCTCCCCCTTAAAGTTGAGAGGACTGACTATACAGTCTCTCAGCTTTATAAATTGAGCTTTAGCCATCACTTTGGTGAAGATATCTACAACATTCTCCAAAGTGCGACAAAATTTAAGCTCAACAATTTCATGCTCCACCATGTCTCGGATGAAGTGGTACTTCATATCAAAATATTTCATTCTGCTATGGTGGATCATATTGTATGCCAACTGAATGACACTGATGTTGTTGCAGTAGATTCTAGTTGGACAACTTTGCTGCTCTCCAATCTCTTCTAGCACTTTTCTTAGCCATAGGGCTTGAGTACTAGCATAGGTGACTGTTATATATTCAGCTTCTGTAGAAGACAAAGCTAAAATAGTTTGCTTTTTGGAACTCCATGTTATTAGCCCTTATCCCAGACTAAAATAGTTTCCTGAAGTTGATTTTATGTCATCAATATTATTGCCCCAATCACTATCACTAAAGCCTACAAGCTTGATAGTGTTACATTTATGGTATTGGATTCCAAAATCCAATGTACCCTTCACATATCTGAGAATTCTCTTAACTGTCTGCAAATGCAGCTCAGATGGGCTAGCTATAAATCGAGAGACAAGAGACACATCATACTGAATATCGGGTCTGGTGTTGGCGAGAAACATCAAACTCCCAACCATACTCCTGAAAGTGGTCACATCAACTTTCGATGCTCCATCATCTTTGCTCAATTGGATCCCATGTCCAACTGGAGTTGTAACTGGTTTACAATGTTCTATAGCAAACTTCTTAATCATGTCCCGAACATACTTATGTTGACAGATGAATATCTATGTATCTGACTGATGAACTTCCAATCCAAGGAAGTAGTGCATTAAACCGAGATCCTTAATTTCAAACTATTTTATCATGGAGCGCTTGAACTTCATATTCATTTTTTCACTACTACCCATGAATATGAGATCATCCACATACAATCAAACTATGAGGATGTAATTACCTTGCTTCAGGTAGTAAAGGGTGGGTTCATTTATGCTTCTTGTGAACCCAAAATATTTAAAGTACCCATCAATGCATGAGTACCAAGCTCGTGATGCATGCTTGAGGCCATAGAGTGCCTTTTTCAGTATGTAAACAAGGTGCTCTTTACCTTGCTCTTGAAATCCATGAGGTTGCTCAACATACACTTCCTCTGTCAAGTACCCATTGAGAAAGGTACTATTCACATCCATGTGTTGTATTTTCCAACCCTTGTGAGCAGCTAAAACAAGAATTGTTCTGATGGTCTCCTGTCTGGCTACAACAACAAATGTCTCATCATAATCAATACCATACTTTTGTGTAAATTCTTTTGCAACCAATATTGTTTTGTGCCTTTCAATGCTTCCATCAACATTGAATTTAGTCTTGAAGACCCATTTACATCCAACACACTTCTTTCCTTTAGGAAGCTCTACCAGCTCCCAAGTATGGTTGTTTTTTATAGAGGTTATCTCCTATTTCATGGCATCCTGCCATATCTTCTGAGTACAAGCCTTCTCAATACTAGAAGGTTCAAGTTGTGCACTAGTTAACAAGGTATAGTTAACTACATCCCCCCGAGGTTCTTGGGAGTCATCATCTCCATACAAATGCATATTTTCAATTTTTTGCTAAACTGAACCCATTTCACTTGCTTGACTTCTAGTATATAGTCTTTGAAAATTTGTATCCAACATCTGATAAGATGAATGATGCTGGAGAGTTCTCTTACCTCTAGATGGAGAATCAATATCCATTGGTGAGAAACTAACTAAACTTTATGGAGAAGGACTTGGTGAAGATGATGATGGACTGGAAGTCAAATGTCTGCTTGGGCTTGGAGGAGGAGACTTCTTGCCTCTTTGTGGTGCCTGTTGAATTTGTGAAGAACCTACATCATGAGATTCAACATCACTATAAATTTGGGGATGTCCCGATTCTCCCCCTTCATAAAACATCACATCCCTAGAAATTATTATCTTTTGAGTCCTGGGATTGTAGATTCTGTAAGCTTTTGTGGTCTCATAGTACCCTACAAAAATGCAAGCTTGACTCTTGGGATCGAGCTTCTTCCTCTGTTCATCAGGAATGTGTGAGTAATCCAGTGAACCAAATACTTTGAAATGCTTGACATTTGGTTTCTTACCATACCATGCTTGGTAAGGAGTTTTCCCTTTCAAACTTGAAGTAGGACTCCTATTCAAAATATACACATTGGTCCTGGCTACATCTCCCCAATACATATTGCTCAAATGCTTCGTCTGAAGCATAGATCTTGCCATCTCTACAATGGTGCATTTTTTCCTTTCAGCCACACCATTATGCTATGGAGTATAGGTAGCAGTGAACTGCCTCTTTATGCCATGTTCTTTACAAAAATTCAAAAATTCATTAGAGGAGTATTCTCCTCCTTTATCTGATCTAAGGCATTTGATTGCTTTAAAATATATGAAGCAATCAAATGCCTCATATTTATACTTCAAAAAATATATCCAGCACATTCTTGAAAAATCATCAATGAAAAGAAGAAAGTAAGATTTGTTACCAATACTCTTGGTTTGCATTGGACCACAGATGTCCGAATGCACTAGCTAGAGTGGATAACTGGCCCGCCATGCTTGCCCATGAGGAAATTTGGTTCTAGCGTGCTTGCCCAAGGCACAACCTTCACAGAATTCCTTATTGTCCTAAACTTTAGGAAGTCCGGTCACCATCGCTTGAGAAGTTAACATCTTCAAACTGGATGAATTCAAATGATCGTATCTCAAGTGCCACAACACACTTGGATTTGCAATAGCAACATTTACTAACTGATCTCCTCCTAGTTGGCCAAAATTTAAAGGAAATAACTTATTCCTTGTCATTGGCACTTGAGTAATGATTCTATCACTATTACTTTTATCAAAAATGGAACATTTACCCTCATCAAATAGCAACTTATAGTTTTTATCCAAAATTTGACCAACACTCAAAATATTATGTTGGATATGAGGGGTGTAATAAATATTATTTACCTATTTTATGCCCTCTTTTGTTGGAACCTCCATGGCTCCAATACCTTTGACTGCCAATGACTTGTCGTCCCCCAACTTGATGCTTGATTTGTAAGAAGAATCTAGGGTAGAAAAGAGTTCTTCTTTGCAACTCACATGATTTGAACACCCAGTGTCCAAGATCCAGACTTGTCATATGAGAGAAAGATATTTGAGGTCCCTTCTTCTTCTCCAAAATTGCCATACTGGCTACTCTGGCTACTGCTCCCTTATGAGGATTTCGACCAAAAGTCACGAGCGAAGTGGCCAAGTTTTCCACAATTGTAGCAAGCTTATTTTTACTTGTCACTTCCTTTTCCTCATCCTGGATGCTTCCCTCTGTTATGTTGTCCACCTCTATTATGACCTCCACCTCTTTTTGAAGATCCTCCTCTATTAGGAGTTCCACCTCATGGATTATTTCTACCTCTACCTTTGTGCTAACCTCTGCCACGACCTCTACCTTGGTCTTTTCCTTCTTGTGAAGCAAAAGCTTTTCATCTCTTCCATGGCTGGTGGAAGGAGATTCCTACAATATCTCTTCATGTGAAATAAGAGAGCCGATCAGTGCATCAAAGGAAAGTGTAGTCAAATATTTTTACTCTTCAATAATGATTGCTACATGATTCCTCTTAGGAAGAAGTGTTCGTAACATTTTCTTCACCACAACCTCTGGTTTAACCTCTTCACCTAGAGTGACCATTTTATCTACCACGACTTTGACTCGCACGCAGTAGTCTCCTACTTTCTCATTCTCCTGCATTCTGAGATTTTCAAAATCTCTTTTCATAGTTTGAAGTCTGACCTGCTTCACTTGATCACTCCCTTGACAACTTTCATTTAAAGCCTTCCAAGCATCTTGAGCTGTTACACAAGATGCTATTCTAGGAAATATATTGTTATCTAGAGCTTCTTGTAAATGGTATAGGGCAAAGGAGTTATTTTTTTGGGCTTCTTTCTTGGATTTTTTATTGACAGCACTTAAGGTAGAGCAGTCAGTAGGAGAAGGTTTTGTGTAACCCTCTTCAACTATTTCCCATAAACCTTTACCAATCAACATAGTTTTCATCTTTATTGACCAGTATTCATAATCACTACCATTAAATTCAGGAATTGAGAGATTCAAATTTGAAGCCATTTCTACTACTTGAAAGCAAAATTTGATTTGACTAAAAATAGGAAGTACAAAGCAATTACAAGTTTAAATAAAATCTAGATTTCTTAACTCTCTCACTGATTTCTTGTTCTTCTTCTTGAGGATTGCACAGTATTGGAGGCCCAAAATTGTCTACAATGGAATCCTCATCGTCACTGATGACGACAATTTTAGGAGCTGCTTTTGGCTTGGCATGTGCTGGCTCAGGCTCTACTGGCTTAGGTTATGTTGGCTCAAGCTCTGGACAGTGTGGGGTATAACTCTCATTGGATTGTTCCTCAGGTTCAAATGCAACTGAATCGGATTCCTCCACTCATTTTCTGAATATATTATCTTTTGAGTCAGCCTCATAACCAGAATCCAGATTCCTTTGGTGGGCTATAACATAATTCTATAGTTGACTGAATACGACATGCAGTCCATATCATCGAACTCATTCATCAAAAGCTTCAGTAGTTTCTTTCCGTAGTAGAGAGCACAAAGCATGGTAACATCCGGTAGATCTGATCATCTACTCATAAAGGCAAAAAAGAAAACTTCGTTAAAGCTTCTGAGGTTACAATTTTTGCTCTCTTATAGCCGCTGAGGATATTCCACAAAATTTTTAGCCTTGAACAGGGTTCCAAGGGGTAGCACCCCTGGCGTGCCACTTTTCAGGAAGCGCTAAATAGGTGCTTCAGAAGGCTTCTCGTCACCTTTTTTTCCTTTGGGTGATTTTCCAATGTACCATAAAAGGTTCACAATTTCTCTTATAAAAATTTCTTATAAAGCTTTTCCTAGTTTATAATTTAATAATAAAATATGCTTTTCCAATTTAAAAAAAAAAAAAAAAATTTAAATAATTAAAAAAACATTGTTAAATTATTAAATTAATACTAAAAAAAACTTTAATAAAAAACTTTGAAAATAATTTAAAAAACCTTTTTGTAGAGAATCGAACTCGAGCCTTCGCGCTTCCAAGTGGAAAGCTTTGGTCGCTACACCCGCGGTCCCCTTTGAAATAGCGTTGGTTCCCACACACCTTTATCCTTTGCTCACGCGGCAAAAAAAAAAAAACTTATTAATTTTCAGTCTGGCGGGATTCAAACCCAACACTTATCCACTGCAATGTTGCTGAATTTTCCACGTAGGCTACGCGCTCCGACGGGATTAAAAGGCAACAATACAATATTTAAATTAATCATGGCAACAGTAGTTTAAAAAAAATAAAATCCCACATGCACTATGAGATGGATGTCGGAGGGTTTAATAACGCAAAATCATGCATTATTAATCAATTGCCTTCAGGTAATCATGTATGTATCATTTAGCCACATCACAAAGACACCTCATCACCACATCAATGCCTGCCTCGCCACCACATGTCAACTCCTTGCCACCTCAACATGCCACATCGACACATCACTGCCAGCTCATCGTCTAGTCATGCCACGTCACCTCTACTAGCTCATATCCTCGAGCTGTGTGCCTAATCTGCACCTACCACCAGGCATCTCGAACTACATGTCCAACTCCTACTGGATGCCACCTCAGCCCTACATTAGTCGCCTAGTCAGTGCCATGTGCTGCCTTGAAATTCATGCCTCCCCATGTGTACCTCGGTTCACGTGATGTCTCTACATGGACCTCCTGTCCACCTCTCGATGCACCTTGAAACCTGTGCATGGACCTCAAAAACTATGCCAAAATCCTACCTCAAAAATTGCCTCCATCTCGATTTCCATGCCCCTGGTGCAACGCCCAACTCTGATACCAGTTATTGATGGTGGGCTAAAACATAAAAGACATTATTTAATTAACTTCAAAAATTACACCACACACACAACGCTATGTAGACATTGAAGGATAGGGTATTTATAGGGACGTGGATGTGGAGGAATAAGGAGGGATAAGGGAAAAAGAGAGACGTGGAGGGATAAAGGGAGAGGGAGGAGGTGGAGGAATAAGGAGAGACGTGGAGGGATAAGGGGATAGAATGACGATGAGAGAAAGGAGGCAAAATAATAGGGAAGAAAAGGGAATGCGAGAGGAGAGGAGAGAATATAGGGAGAGGGGAATTTTTTTAAAAATAAAAATCATGCCGACATTTATATTGTCGACAAAGCATTATCGGTTTCACACTGCAGCCAAAAAAACTACATATTTCTAGGCCTTAACCCTCTTTATATTTACAACAGGCATACAACAAATACCAGATTTAGGATACCCACCTAGCTAGCAAGCTTACCTTCACTATGGGACCGCTTAACATCTTTGATAGGGATTATGGAAACATTTTCTTTCAAGGAATTAAAATTTTTTGCTTCCACATGCAAGGGATCCTATTTAGCATTCCTAAAGACTTTGTTGTTTCTTTCATTCTAAATACCCCAAAGAAAATGAGGTAAACAAAAATACCAATAATTTCTAAGCATAATATTATGGAAGGAGGCAACCCACTGCAAACACAGGTCCATAATGTTATTAGGCATGACCCAGGTAACATTAAATTTGATGAGAAGAATATGGATAACTTCTAAGGAGAAAGGATACTCAAGAAATAAATTATTAGCATTCTCCTAAGAAACTTCACATAGATAACACCTATTCAAAATGGGCAAGCCTCTTTTATGAAGATTTTCAATAGTAGGGATTTTATTCTGGGTGGCCAACCAAAAGAAGAAATTAACTTTAGGTATGAGGTGTTTGAACCATATCTTACTGGTTGTAAACCAATCCTCTTCCTAATAAAACTGAAGAATGTAAGTATATTTAATAGTAAAAAGGTCGTTATTATCTACTTTTCAAATAGGGGAATCAACTGATGGATTAGGATTAAGGAGATGAATTTTTAGAATATTGGATAAAGAATTTAGAGAATGCATTTCCTTGGAGGAGGTGTTAATAGGAGATAAACTCTTCCAAATTCTTTTTCCATCCCTTACCTCAATAAAGTTAGTAACTCTAGATCCATAGGATTGTATTGTAAAGGGCTATAAGTAGTTTAGAAGTTGATCTCTAATCAAGGGCTCATTATGAATCCAACTATCATCTCAAAATTTAACTTTATTACCATCACCAATTTTCCATATTAAACCTTTTTAAATAATAAACCTAGAATCAAGAAGGTGTTTCCAAAAAATAGAGCTCTTTGGATTGGCCTGAATATCAAGGAAATTCCCATCTTTGCCAAGATATTTAGTTGTTAAAACCTTTATCCATCTAGCTTCATCCATTTTGAAAAACTTCCAACCCTATTTTGCAATAAGGGCAAAATTCATTTGTTTTACTTTCCTGAGGACTAATACACCCTTGCTCTTTCTAGAACAAACCTGCTTTGAATCCACAAGAGGAATGTTATGTTTTTCTTCCATACCCATCCAAATAAAGACCTTTTAAATACTATCAATCTTTTAGCAAATTTTCTATGGCATCTTAAACAATTTCAAAAAGAAAATTAAGATACTTTAGAAGGTGGATTTAATGAGTTGTACATTAACAACTTGGCTAAGGAGGGTACCTTTTTAGCTTACCAAATTTCTCCTAACCCTCTCAAACATGGGAATCCAAGAAAAATCATGTAACCTACTAGTGAAAAGTGGTAAACCGAGATAAATGAAAAGGATATTCCCAATGAAACATTCAAATATTTTTGTAATATTTACTTGCCTTTGAAGGGGTGCATTAAAAAAGCACCTTGCTCTTGTTGAAATTTATCTTCTATCCAAATGCAGGCTCATAAGAAGATAGAATAAACTTAATCTCTCTCACCTATGGAACAGAGGATTTTGAAGAAAGAATAGTATCATCTACAAATTGCTATTGGGCTATTATTGGGCTATGGGATTAGAGGAGGAAGCAAGTTTTATCCCTAAAATTAACCCCTTAGATTGGGCTATATGAATAGATTTGTCCAAGGCTTCAAACATAATAAGAAATAAATAAGGAGACAGTGGATCCCCTTGTATTAGGCCTCTGAATTTTTTAAAATAACCTGCTGGAGAACCATTAATTATGATAGAATTCATGACTGAGCATAGAAATCCTTTGATGAGGTCTATTCAAGTAGGGTGAAAGCCAAATTTACCCATAACTTTAAACAAAAATTCCTAGGATACTCTATCATATGCCTTGTTCATGTCTAATTTCAACAAAAATTCATCTTTACCACTTTTATCTATGGATTGAAGAACTTCGTGAATAGTAATCACACCATCCAAGATTTACCTCCTTTTAACAAAAGTACCTTGGCAGGGATCAATAATCTGAGGAAGAATGACCTTCATTCTATTGGCTATGACTTTAGCCAATATTTTATAAAGAGTATTACATAGACTTATGGGCCTAAAATTATTGAAGGAATTAGCTCCTACCAATTTAGGAATCAGAACCAAAAATGTGGAATTGATATCACTTGGAATATGAAGGGTATTTTGAATTTCACCCATAGCATTATATATATCCTTCCCCACAATTCTCTAAATTTTTTGGTAAAAAACTATAGGAAAACCATCAGGTCTAGGGGCCTTCTCATAGACCATGGAAAACACTGCCTCTTTGATTTCAAACTCTTTGAATAGATCAATAACACTAGATTTTATTTGTTCAAAAATTAAAGAAGGAATAAAATTCAAAAAAGAAATGGAGGTCTATTCATTTATAGGTGCCGCCACTCCTAAGAAATTTTAAAAAATTATATTGAATCCTCATGAGTTTTCAAAATATTTCTAATTTTATACCATCCTCCTTAACAATTTTATTGATCTTATTGAAACTCTTGTGTCTCATGTTTGTGGCATGAAAAAAGATATCTTCATCTTTCAACCTGATGGAGGAGTATCCTGTGGTGTAAGAGTGATATTGCATCATCCAAAAATTGTAATGGTTTTTATTTGTTTTATGTTTATTTAGTTGTTTAGGGGATGGAAAAACATACCTATTGACAAAATAATCATCCCAATATCCTGAGCGGTTTGGGATATATGTAAATTTTAAGGTCTTCTACCCTACGAAAACTAGTGAAAATATTACTAGTAAAACTTGAAGGTCAATTTTGAAGGCCTTAGAGGCCTCTTAGAGGGCTTAAAAATGGTGGTAAGCCCCACCACCATTATTAGTCCGCAAACCCCTTTGAGAGATTTCTGAAAACATGCACCAATAGTCGTTTCGAGCAATGAGCAAGGAGTTATGACCTTGGGAAGTTTACCCCCGAAATTCAAATTTCAAACACATTGTTCTAGGTGGGAAAAGGGAAAATAGGGTATTTGAGGGGGAATTTCGAATTTGTAAGGGTTAGTCTCTATAAGCTCTATTCTCCTCAGCAAGGAATACAAGAAAACTTTGGCATTTCTCTTTTTTGCAGATTTTATGTGTTGTGTTAATGTAGTTCTGCTTCACAACCAAAGAGCCCTAGACTTCTATCTCCAGTAGGATTCCTCACAGACTAATACATTATGAAAATCTACCAATAAACTTATTTCAATATCTCTATCAACCTCTAATGGGGTAAAATACTCCGTAGAAGATTCCATGGATAAAAGTTACATTTTCAAGGATTTCTTCTTTTGGAAAATGTTACCAAAGATATTTTTATTCCATTATTTTAAATTGCTCTTCACAAATCTTAATTTATTGGTAACTTGAGATATTAGGGAACCTGGAAAATCCTTCTTCCACCAATCAATTATAATGGCCTCAAAGGTATAAATTTTCAGCCACAACCTAAAATTGAAAGGGAAACTTAAAAATTATATTCCCAACTGAAACATCTAGTACCAAAGGATTGTGATCTGATCCTATTCTTGGAAGAGAAGAGAGAATAGAGTCACAAAAATGATGAAGCCCTTATTTAGAAACAAAAACCCTATCCAATTTTGATTGGATAAGATGTTCCCCTAGTATTTTATTGCTCTAAGTAAATTTACTTCCTTTTATCTCAAAGTCCATCAACTCATTAGTATTGAAAAAAAATTCAAAGTCCTCCATACCATTAGAGGGGGATTGGATTCCTCTTTTTTTTAGGGAAAGAGGGGGCAATTAAAATCCTCAACCAACATCCAAGCAATTTTAGGGAAATCATTTCTATTTACACTCAACTCCTCCCATAGTCTTCCTCTTCCCACAACTAAGTTTGGAGCATACACATTAGTTAAAACCCAAGATATTTTAGAAACTCTACAATAGAAAAACATGTTAATAAATATGTTAGAAGAAGAGAGCACTATTCCTTCAATTTTTTAATTATTCCAAAGACACATTAAACCCCCAAAATATCCCAAAGCATGGCTTGCAGAATAATAGGCCTCCTTCCATATGGTATTCTTAACCTTATCAAAAAATTTCTCCTTAATTTTAGTTTCTTGAATAAAAAATATGAGGTTTTAGATCTTTCCTCATAGAAGCAACTAGTCATTGCTTCAAAGGGGTATTCAAACCCATTATGTTACAATATAATATTCTCATTTACAATACTTTTTGGGGTGCCTATTCCCCCATAGAAAGTGTTATTTGGGTTCCATTAGATATGTCTTTTAAGGTCTCCCTCAGCCTTGAGTCTTGGTTCGAAGGTTGCCCTTGCTTAGATTCAGCTCCCACATCCACTACCCCTTTTTTTCTCCTCGTGATGCGATTGGGGATAAATTTTAAAAATTTCCCATTAGGTGGTGAATCTATAGCACTTGCCTATTTTGTTGATAGGCTTTGAATGGAAGAAATAACATAAGCTAATGTTGGGCTAGCTTTTAAACCTTTCCCATTAAGTGGTAAATCTGAAGCATTATTCTATTTTTTTGGTGACCTTTGAATGGGAGTAATAAGAGACTCTAAGGCTGGGAGAGAAATCCTCAAAAATTCAGGCAAATTTCCCTCCAAAGAAACTTCTTCCAAACCCTCAAAAGAGTGGGGTTGGGGATTAACATCCATATCATTCTCCTAACTTAGAAGATAGGAGAACATATTTTCCATGGGAATTTTATTCATCACAAAGAAAATAAGTTTAGGAGGAGAACTTGCCTCATCTTTTCCTAAAAGTATTTCCATATCTTCAATAGGTGAGTGATCTTGGGCATCCTACTTATTTATCAATGTATGATTATTTTCCAGAAAAGTATGATAGGGAATGCCATTCACCTATTTCTCACATATTTCATTACCTTATCTAGATATCTCTCCTTCAGATTGTTTCCTTTTCCATATTTTCTATTTATGGAAGGATTTTTTTGTGTAGGGCATATATTAGATGAATGCCCTAGTTTCTTTCATGCTCTAGATGCATGCCCTCATTAATTCTCATACTCAATATTCTAGTTCCAAACCCCTAACTTTGATACCAAACTAACTAAGGTAGATAAAACCTTCTCAAGGTCTGCATTAACACATAATATTGCATAAATTAGTTGATAAAGGGCTTTGGTGGTTGGGTCAATAGCCACTAAGACCCCTATTTCTCTTGCAATACCTACCTACACATCCTCATCCTAGAAGTTATAGGCCAAACTTTGCAACCTAGCCAAGATTAGGGCTTGGAAAAAACTCTAAGAATATGTGTCAAAACATGAAATCCATCTTCGCAAGGTGAGACCACTCCATCCAAGAAACCATGATCCTCCCTCCCAAATTTTGTCTAAATCCTCCTTGAAGAGCAACTTGACCATGAAAAAATATTTTAGTAAAGCAACTATTTCCATGTGGCCATTGGACCTCCATTTTGATGCAGCCCATTTCCTAAGCATGTCCAAATCTGGATGAGCACCCATGAAACACCCTACCAAATTTGTAGACCCTTGTTCAATATCCATATCTACAAGCTCATCTAGGACAACAATTTTACCTCCTTCAAGGATTAGGGTAAAACAAGGTTCATGGGTTTTCTTCTTACCACTAACCATAGATGACCATGAAGGACCCCCACAAAAGGAATGTGGGTACTTTCCAACAGACCCTGAACAAAGCACCACATTATCAACATTAAAAACAAAATTTGGACCTAGACCATTATTCACCTCTATCAAAGGAATACCATTTTGAGAAAAAGCTTTTTTATTGTCTTCCTTCCTCTCATCCTCGTTCCCACCATATCCACTTCCACCATCACCGCTCTTCACCTCTCCCTCCATAATTCCTTTCCTAATACAAAATATGGGCCTAATCTTACCATCGATATCCACAATAAATTATTGTCGAGATTGCAACTACTACATGCCTACCACAGGAACCCTACCACATAAAACTACTACAAAAATTGTTGTTGCACCCGTACCACAATAAACTACCATCGAGATCGTAGTCATTGTACATAGGACAACAATAATTGGATACATTTATTGTAAAGGATAATAATTAATTTTTTTAATATTATATTTTATTATGGGTTTTAGTCAGTGATTAAAGGGTTTCTTCTTAATTTTATTTAAAGTGTTTACTATTTTGTGTCTATTGAATGGGTGCTTAATTTTTTGTTACTAATTTTTTCTATGGTTTTTGGATTTTTATTTGTCATAATAACATTGAGCATATTGGTATTGTTTAGTGTTTAAGGTTCTATTACTTATTTTCAAGAAATTTCATTTATTTTTTAATTTTTAATTTTTAATTTTTATTGTTTTATTTTTATTTTTTTAATTTTATAGTTGAATACAAATTTTGAGGTTGTTTTATTTATTTATGATTTTTAAAAATTTGAATGAAAAATTATGGTATAATTTATTATCATGACCGTCCTAGATGGACCCTTGAATGTGGAAAAACAATGTATTGACTGATGATTCTTTAATACTCTATTTTGTGCAATCAAGCAACTATGCAATATTGATAGATATTGAAGAGTATGATACTTCTAACAAATTTCCAATGTGTAGGATTAGGGGCACTCATAAGTGGAATAAGTTGAGTCATCCACCAAAGATGAGGGTACTTGAGATTGGGGAAGTGATGATAAGGCAACTCGAAGGTAACAAGGATAGATACCTTCATATAGGTATGCATTCGGTTAGGGATAATCATCAATATCTAGCCACCTTGAACCCTAAACTAATGGCCTAGTAGCTATCGTAAGTTCTAGAGGCTGAGATAGGTGACTAGATTGACAGAAAGACTCCCTCTTTGTTTGTTGCACATGCATGATTATATTTTACTTTAGCACTAATGGCCCTAATAGTTTATGATTTATGAATGAATAAGTTGTCTTCATAACTCCGTGTATGCCCTGGTAAATGGAATAAGCAAAGATATATCAATTTAAATAAATAGTTGATTTATTTGAATTAGCAAAGATATATCAATTTAAATAAATAATTGATTTATTTGAATTGGCAAAGATATATCAATTTAAATAAATAGTTGATTTATTTGAATAGCAAAGATATATCAATTTAAATAAATAGTTGATTTATTTGAATAAGCAAAGATATATCAATTTAAATAAATAGTTGATTTATTTGAATAGGAAAAGATATATCAATTTAAATAAATAGTGGTTTATTTGAATTAGCAAAGATATATCAATTTAAATAAATAGTTGATTTATTTGAATAAGCAAAGAGATAACATTTTTAAATAAATAATTGATTTATTTTAAGAATGTTAAGGAAGTTTTGTTGGACAAATGGTTGATTTATTTTATAGGATAAAGAGTTTCCATTCGAATAAATATATGGTTTATTTCGAATTGATAAAGGAAATAGTTGTTTATATTATGAAATAAAATAACCTCATTAAACAAACAACTTCTCTATTCAAAATAAGAAATGCATTTCATTGAACTTAGGGAACATACTTTGACTATCAAATTAATGGGGAAATTCATTCAATCAAAATGACCAACCAATATTGATTTAAGTATGATAACACAGTCTTAAGTAGGCTACCCTTTGGAAGCCCGAACATACTAGCTATGTGAAGCTCCCTCTAACGTGAACATACAACCTCTTAATGGCAAGTGTCTTGGAGCAGTGGAGGAGGAAATGTTGTCCCTACCATATGATGGATGCTGATGGGGAGTTATGATGAGTAGGTGGTGGGTGAAGGTCGAGGGGATGGAAAAAAATGTGAGAAGGATGTTGGAAAGAAGACGCAGGGGTAGGGAGAGGAATGGGAATATGCTGAGAAGAAGGAAGAGAGGAAAGGAGGTGATAAGGTGTTGTGAAGTGAAGGAGAAGCCAATGAGAATAAGACAAATAAAATTAACGTTCTAGGGAAACCTAGACAAGAGGTGTGCGACAAGTGATACTAGGTTGGGATTATGAAACTTTAGATATTTTAATGCTTTAATTTTCTAGTTTAAATTTTTGTCTGGTTTGGGTTTTCACCTATTATGTTGGATCCTTTAGACCATGGTAAATATACTTCATTTAGAGCATAGAGTTAAGGTTGATGAGGTGGTCCTATGACCATCCTTTTAATGAATCCATCGTGAGCCTATGGCCGCACTTAATCTCCTCCACCAAGCCTTAGATTCCTTGATGGGCCAATTGATTATGGTAGGGCTACATTAAGTTTAACTCCATAGTTGTTGCTCTGAATAACCACCTATTTTTGGTAGCATGTATGGCACTAAGACTAGGTATACCTTATGGTAAACCATCCATGTGATTGATGGAGTCACCCTCTATTTGGACATTTGTAGTCATGTAGGATGGAACATTGGGCTTTAATCCTACTCGACAACCATCATTGGGCATAGAGCATAGTGTCATCGCTAGGATGGCGGACCACGTTGTGGCTATCATGGACACCACGAAGACCCCATGAATACCCTACCTAAACTCTGGTTTTCTATGGACAGAGGTTGTCTCGGTCATGTCTGATGTTGCTTATAACTACTCTCTATTAAGTTGTTCTCCTTTGCTAGATTCAGCCGTGAGTTATTCATTGAGTAGGAGATAGCTTAGAGTATGTTGGAAAGGAAGGATTTTTTAATGTGTTTCATTATCTAAAATGGTGTATTTTAGGGTAACGAAAGAAAAAAAATTTTTAATGTGTTTCATTATCTAAAATGGTGTATTTTAGGGTAATGAAAGAAAAGGAATTTTTAATGTGTTTCATTATCTAAAATGGTGTATTTTAGGGTAATGAAAGAAAAGAAATTTTTAATGTGTTTCATTATCTAAAATGGTGTATTTTAGGGTAATGAAAGAAAAGGAATTTTTAATGTGTTTCATTATCTAAAATGGTGTATTTTAGGGTAATGAAATAAAATGAATCTTTAATGTGTTTCATTATCTAAAATGGTGTATTTTAGGGTAATGAAAGAAAAGGATTTTTTTTGCATATTTGAGTCAATTTGTCTTCATAACAGAGGGGCTTGACCAAGGTAGGCCCCAAAACACACTAACACCCTTTTCCAGGCCTAAAATTGGTACAAAAGGACACACAATAGTATACTACTGGTGGAACACACACACAAAATCCCACCTTCATTGAGGAGCTCCGAAAAACACCATCACATGCTTCATACTTATGATGAAAATAGGGAATAAATATCTCCACTGAAAGAGAGACTTGTTTTGTAACCCTACACATTCAAAATGAATCAAGCAACACTATGAACATTCTCTATATTTATATTTATCAAATGGTTATCTTTCAGTTGGTTCATTTTGGCACACCCGATGGGACCCCCACTATGGTTGTTTTAGAATAGTGCTTAAACTAATATAACTCAATTTTTGGTTTTATTTCTATGTTTCAGGTACCCTGAACATAGAATAGAACCAAAAAAAGCCTTGAAACACATTTTAGGCCCTCATATTCAAATCTTTAAACATCTAGATCCAGTTCACTCCCTGATCTATGAACCAGCAGCCAGTTTGCATGCCACCCTACGAACTCCACCAGACAACATCAAAATTGCTTGAAGTTGTAGGAGTCAATAGCAGAGACAATGGAAAGTTTATCTGATACAATAGAAGTTAGGTATTTTTCTCATAAATCCACTTTTTCATCATCTTTTTACACAACAATTTCCACTTCAAATGCATTAGGTCATTGTATAAAATCTATGTTTAAAAAAAAATAATTAAAATTTTCAATCAATTTTAAAGCAATTAGATTAGGGTTTTGCAATATTTTCATTTTATTTCCATTCCATTTTCAAATTTCCTTTAAAAATTGCATTGAGGTTAAGTTATCACATTCCTTTCATGCCATGCCAATTTTTTTCCCAAATATATTTTCAAATTTGCATTTAGATTAGGTTTTTGTATTCCTTTCTTTTCATTTCAAAATTCTTTGTCAAATTTATTTTCCAAAATTGCATTTAGGATTAATTTGTCAAATTTCCTTTCAAGTCACTAAATTAGGTTTCACTTTTCTTTCCAAAATCCTTAGGGTATCTTTCCAATTTCTGTCAAAATTCACAAATCAAATTTCAAATCTCTTTCCATGTCATTAGGTTAGGTTTTTCAAACTGCTTTTTCAAAAATCGCATTTAGGTTAATCAGTTCAATTTATTTTCAAATCATTCAATTAGTAATTTTAATCCCTTTTTGCAAAATCAATTTCAATTTATTTCATACCTTTAGATTAGGGTTTCAATTCCTTTTCGCATCTTTTAGCATAAAATTTCAATTTTTTTTCACAAAAATCAATTTCAATTTCTTTCAATATTTTAGATTAGGGTTTCAATTCCTTTTCACATAGTTTAACATAGAATTTCAGTCTCTTTTTGCAAAAATAATTTCAATTTCTTTCATGCTTTTAGATTAGGGTTTAATTTCCTTTTTGCATATTTTAGCATAAAATTTCAATATCTTTTTACAAAATCAATTTCAATTTCTTTCATGCTTTTAGATTAGGGTTTCAATTCTTTTTTACATCTTTTTGCATAGGATTTACATCTCTTTTCACAAAAACATATTTCAATTTATTTCATGCTTTTAGATTAGGGTTTCTATTTTATTTTTTCACATGCTTCCCCTCTACTTGCTTGCACATTTCATAGAATAGTTATCTTTTTGTTCTCCAAAAAGGCACATAGGACTATTTTCATTCCAAAATGCATCTAAATCTAGTTTCAATTTGAAAACGCATCTAGGATTAGTTTCATTTCGAAAAGGCATCTAGTTAGTTATTTTTCTTTCACCCCTAGTGATAATAAACACACCATCACACACTCACGTGCCATAGACTATGGTGATATTGGACTTCATCCCAAATCCATCGCTCAATATTAGTGATGTTGGAATTCATATCCTTCCACCAACTTAGCCCCTAGACACCATAGTAGCCCCTAGGAGAATTTTTCTAGACTTCACCACCAAAAAATACCCTACTCTTGAGACTAGTTTTTTGAAATTCATCATCGAAAGAGACCTTCAGAGTAGGATAGAGTTAGATGCCTTTCCTGATAAGGCTCACATAATCAGTGAACTAGTAACTATCATTCTTGACTAAGCCCACCTGAGGGTGAAGTAAAAGCATGGGTATTCTGGTAGCAGTTCTTAGATAATGCAACCTCTTCTTGTGAGAGGGTTGTTGGACATTTTGAGCTCATTTAGTTGTCATTGATGTCAAGGTGAGAAGTTGTCATTGATGCCAAAGTGAACACATGAAGCTATCATTAATACCATGGAGTACACCATCATTGTCACCAGGAACAATGCAAAGAGTTGAAGAAAAGTTGTCAAAATATTGTTTTATAAGGGTTTGTGTTAAAACCATGGTGAAAATTAAAAGGTTTTATTAAAACATTATGAGGATATAAAGACTTACTTAAAATTGTGATGGCAGAATTAAGGTTTTTATTAAAACCATGGTGGCAGAATAATTTTCATCAAATCAGTGGAGTACAAATAAAGGTTTAAATTTTATCTCAAGGAAGGCTTTAATTTTTATTAAAGTCAAAGGTTTATAAATATAATTTATAAAATTTAAATTCTTTTAGAATTTAAATAATTTATAAATTATAAAAGGTTTTAAAAAGGAGCATTGACGTCATCTTAGTGGAGCATCGACGTCTATGGAAAAAGGGGAAATCATGTATAAATACCATGCCAAAGGACATTAAAACTTACCCTTCTTCGATTAATTTTATGCGACCAAAGAGAAAAATAATTCATGCAATCGTTGAGGAAGAAGACAAACTCGTGTTGTCTTTTAGCGCCAGGGAAAAGATGAAAAGGAGAGGAGAAGGCCTCACTCCCATTGGACAGGGTGGTCCATTGGCAGCACGCGTTTTGTGAGAGCGTTGGGAGTGGAAGTGACCACGATCGATTCACGTGGAGGTTGGCGTGTTTGTCTTGAGCGCCAAGGGGAAAGTTTTGGCATGCGCTCGTTTTGAGCGCCAGACTTAGGAGAAAGAGCACAAAGTGCTCCTAAGATCTCAAATGTGCATCTAGCACACGCGGTGGTCAAGCCCACGGCTAGAGCACTTACGGAGGCAGATATTGTGGGTTCGAATCCCACTAGTGGCAAAGGTATTTTTTAATTAAAATTTTATTTGCCTAAGGTTTTCTATAAAGTGTTATTTGGAGTTATAAGGGTTTATGGAAGGTTGTTTGATTGATAATTGATTTATGTTATTTGGAGTTATAAGGGTTTATGAAAGTTTTTTTATTGGGAGTGGATTTGATTTTTTCCAAAGTTCTTCTTGCCATTAAAATTTAATTTAAGAGGTTTTGAGTTAATTTTGGTGGATGTTAAATTTATTTTTAATTGGGAGATTATAAGGTGTTATTTGGATAAATATTTTATGTATGTTGATGGTTGTTTTGAAAGTTGGAGTGATAAGGTGTAATTGAGTTTTTGCATTACATTGTGAGAAAGATTTATCTTCTAACCTCTTTGAGCTTGGCATAGAAGTGTTTGTGGTTGTGGCAGATTTATGAGATCCCTTCATCATCAAGAAAAAGGTATGAGCACATTCTTCCATAGTTGAGTTGATTGATTGGTTTTCTAGAAAATAAGTTTGGAGTGAAAAGGACTTGATTAGGGTTTCCTATTGAGTGTGTTGAGTGAATGCTTCAAGGTTTTCTGGAATAAAGAATTGTTGTTAAAACCTTGTTTTATAAGCATTGTTGTTGAAGCCATTGGTTGTGTGAAGAACTTGAACTAGGGTTTGAGTATCATTGTTATGTGAGAGTTGTTTTATAAGCATTGTTGTTGAAGTGAGTTGTTGAGCAAAGAACTTGAACTAGGGTTTGAAAAGATCATGAGTATCATTGTTATGTGAGATTTGTTGTTGAGCATTGTTGGAAATATTTTGAGTTGGATATACTTGGACTAGGGTTTGTGAGAAAGGATTATTTCATTGAGTGATTGGTTGAGTAGAGTTGGTTGAGCCTAGTCAAGTGGATGTGTGAAGTGATTGTTCAAGTTCCATAAAATAAACTATTCTATATTCTGAATTGAGTTGAGAAAGTGATTGAGCATTGAGTTGAATTTGAAGCATATTGAGTCTCTAACAATTCTCCTTATGTTTCTAAGAGAGTGATTGAAAGTAATTGAGCATTGTGATTAGTATAGAACATATTGAGTCTCTAACAATTCTCTTTATGTTTCTATGAGATTGGACAAGTTCTGTGTGGACTTGTTGAGCAGATTTGAGGTAAGTCTTTGAGGAGACTTGTGGACTGATTTTGTTTTGTGAGATTTTGAAAGTTGAAATATTTGGACAAGTTTTGAGTGGACTTGTTGAGCAGATTTGAGCAAGTTCTAGAGAGGACTTGTTGAGCATATTTGAGCAAGTTCTAGAGAGGACTTGTAGAGAATATTGAGCAAGTTCTAGAGAGGACTTGTAGAGTATATTTGAGCAAGTTCTAGAGAGGACTTGTGGATAGATTAGTGTGAGATTTTGTGGAAGCTTACAAGGAATATTTGAGATAAGTATTTGAGAAGACTTGAGAGTAGAGTTGATTGATTTGTTCAAACCTTGAGTTAAGGTTTAGGGTAGATCAAAAGAGTTGATTCAAGCTTTGATTTAAGGCTTGAGGATAAATATTGAGGATATATTTGTGCTAGATCGAAGGACTATGTTTAGTGCATATTTGAGAGTAGAGTTTGGTGTATATTTGAGGATAAGTTTGTGCTAGACCAGAGATAGATATTGAGTAGATTTGTACTAGATCGAAGGACTATGTTTAGTGTATATTTGAGATAGAGATTTGGAGGTGATAGAGTAGAGAGGATAATAGTCTCTAGTGGATAGAGATCCATTAGCTAGGGTAGTGAGGATAGGTCTTCTGAGTGGGGATAAGAGTCTTCAGTGGAGAGAGATCCACAAGCCAATGTAGTGGAGGTAGTAGTCTTCTAGAGGATCACTAGCCAAAGTAGAGGAGAAGGAGTTCTCCTATGGATAGAGATCCATGAACTTGATTTAGGGGATTGGTGTCTCCTTTGGATAGAGGTCCATAAACATTGTAATAGGGAAAGGATTCCCAAGAGATTGATTGAGAAAATTTTAGTGAAATATTTTCTCCATGGAGTAGCCCACATTGGGTGAACCATGTAAATTATGGTGTCTCTATTGTGTGTGGTGATTTGTGCATTGCTTTGATTACTTCTATTGATATTGCTATCTATACATTGCATAATATTGATTTGGAAAGAAAAGTAAAAAGTGGTCTTATACTGTTCACCCCCCTCTCAGTATAAGCTTGTGTTCTTCAATTGGTATCAGAGCGGGTTCCTTCAGAAGAGTTTAACAGCTTGAAGGAAAAGCTAACAAGAACACAATGGATTCTAAGAATGTGTCCTCAGATAATTCAGCACCAGTATTTGATGGAAGTGACTATATATATTGGAGTATGAGAATGAAGATCTACCTGATGGCACTTGGCAATGAAATTTGGGAAGTAGTTGAATTTGGATATGATCCCTTAATTAATCCTCCTACATATAAGGAAGGTAAGCTCCTACAACATTACAATTCAAAAGCAATGAATGCACTTTTGAGAGGTTTGCATAGAACAGAGTCTATGAAAGTTATGCATTGTCAAACTACAAAAGAAATGTGGGATAAATTACAAAATATATATGAAGGAGATAAATGTGTCAAGAAAGCAAAGATGCAAAATCTCAAAGGACAATTTGAAGAATTAAGAATGAAGGATGAGGAAAATATTAGTACTTATCTACTTCGAATTGATGAGGTTGTTAATGCTATGCAAGGACTTGGAATGAAGATTGATGAATCAGATGTTTGTGATAAAGTCTTAAGAACTCTTCCAAAAATATTCAGTGAAAAGGTTTCTGCTATAGAAGTGTCAATGGATGGTGATACTTTGACAAGAGATATGTTTCTTGGTATTCTTACAACACATGAGATAAGAACAAAAGATCCTATTCCCCAGAAGGAAGCAACATTCAAAGCAATCAAGAAGACAAAGGGTAAGAAGTCAAAATCAAGCAATGAGTCATCCAATGATGAAGAAGCTAATTATGGTAGAAGAGATAAGGATTATAGAAGATCCAGAGATCTAAAATCTATTAAATGTTTCAATTGTGGAAAGTATGGATATTTTGCAATAGATTTTCAAGAAGCTAAGAATAACAATGGTGAAGAAAAATAGGATCACAAGAATAGGGAATCAGAAAGATATAGGCACCAAAAGAAAAGCAAGGATGGACAAAGCAGACAAGGAAAGAAGTTCTTTCAAAGACAAAAGAGGAGCTACTATGCGGATAAGGCAAATAGTTGTACAAGGGATGGTTATAGTTTTAGTGATGATGAATATGAAGATACACTTGAAGGACTAGAAGAGAATATTCTAATGGCACTAGAAGAAGGAAAAGATGATCCTATAGAAGATAAGCCAATAGAAAATAAATATGTGGACAAAGGTAAACAAATAGAGGAATATTCAGAGAAATATGGATATGATCTCAAGGGAGAACTTATTTATGCTCTTGAAATAGTAAAGAAGGTAAGAAAGCAACACTCTAAACTTGAAATTCAGTTTCAAGAATGTGATGAAGAGAGAAGATTGCTTATAGAGGATTTAGAAAAATCAAAGGCTAAGGCAAAAAGGTTCAAGGATAAGTTAGAAGCAAAGATCTTAGAATGTGAAAAGTTAGCACAAGAAGTGGCACTACTAAGAGAAGATTTAGAAGACTCCAAATTCAAGCTAAAAGGGTTCAAAAATAGCTCAAAGAACTTGGATAAGTTCATCAAGATACAAAAGCCTACATCAAGCAAAATAGGTCTTGGATTTGAACAGGTTCAAAAGAAATGGGAAGGAAAGTCAACCTCAAGTTTTGGAGGAGAAGAAACTTCAGATGAAGATACTTCAGAAGAAGATAGTGTAAAATAGAGTGAGACATCTGAGGATGAGTTGGACAATAGAGAGTTCAACAAGGATAGGAACAATGCACAAAGAAGATACAGATGGAACAACAATCAGAATAGGTCAAGAGAGACTAAGAGACCAATGAGGTCAAGACAAGGAAACTTCAATGGAAGATGTTTTTCATGTCACAGGTTTGGGCACATGGCTTCACAGTGCAGGACACATGAAAGATAGGAATATGGGAACATATAACTTTTCCATGGGTATTGCTACTCATGTAATCAGTTTGGTCACAAGGCAATGAATTGCAGGGTTCATGATAGAAGAGGATATGGCTTCACTAGGAGAAATCCTAAGACATTTGCACCTCCAAGGAATAATAACATTAAGTGTTATAAGTGCAATAATGATGGTCACACAACAAAGTGGTGTAGAGCAGACATTCCAGAATCAAGTAGGAACATGAACAAGAACAAGAATAGGAACATGGATATGAACAGGAATAGAACAGGAACATGATAGAATATGAATAGGAATAGGAACATGGATAGGAATGTAGACATGGATAGGAACATGGAAAGAAATAGTCAGAGGAATCAGAAGGATCAGATAAGAAGAAGAGAGGATAAAGGTAAAGAATAGTGCTTTCTGGGAGTAGAAATACTCCCACCCCAGAATTAACCACCTCAAGAGGAGGTGGGGGAGGGGCTAAGCTAAGAGGCTCATTCTTAGCCCCGAGCCCCAAAGGTGACCCTTTGCCATTGATGTCAAAGGGGGAGAGATTTGAGTAAGGGGGAGAGATTTGGTATTTGAGAGAGCATTGAGCCAGGGGGAGCAATGTCCTAGGGGAGTAGAACAAAGGAAAGGTCAAGTTTTTAGTAAAAAGAATTTGGGTTGCCATCAATGACAAAGGGGGAGATTGTTGGACATTTTGAGCTCATTTAGTTGTCATTGATGTCAAGGTGAGAAGTTGTCATTGATGTCAAAGTGAACACATGAAGCTATCATTAATACCATGGAGTACACCATTATTATCACTAGGAACAATGCAAAGAGTTGAAGAAAAAGTTGTCAAAATATTGTTTTATAAGGGTTTTTGTTAAAACCATGGTGAAAATTAAAAGGTTTTTATTAAAACCATGGTGGTATAATAATCTTCATCAAATCAATGGAGTACAAATTAAAGGTTTAAATTTTATCTCAAGGAAGGCTTTAATTTTTATTAAAGTCAAAGGTTTATAAATATAATTTATAAAATTTAAATTCTTTTAGAATTTAAATAATTTATAAATTATAAAAGGTTTTAAAAAGGATTATCATCATATTAGTGGAGCATCGACGTCTATGGAAAAATGGGAAATCATGTATAAATACCATGCCAAAGGACATTAGAACTTACCTTCTTTGATTAAATTTTATGTGACCAAAGAGAAAAATAATTCATGCAATTGTTGAGGAAGAAGATAAATTCGTGTTGTCTTTTAGCACTAGGGAAAAAGATGAAAAGGGAGGAGAAGGCCTCACTCCCATTGGATATGGTGGTCCATTGGCAGCATGCATTTTGTGAGAGCGTTGGGAGTGGAAGTGACCATGATCGATTCACGTGGTGTTGGCGTGTTTGTCTTGAGCGCCAAGGGGAAAGTTTTTGGGATGCGCTCGTTTTGAGCGCTAGCTTAGGAGAAAGAGCATGAAGTGCTCTTAAGCTTTCAAGCATGCGTCTAGCGCACACGGTGGTCAAGCCCATGGCTAGAGCGCTAGAGGAGGCAGAGATTGTGGGTTCGAATCCCACTAGTGGCAAAGGTATTTTTAATTAAAATTTTATTTGCCTAATGTTTTCTATAAAGTGTTATTTGGAGTTATAAGGGTTTATGAAAGGTTGTTTGATTGATAATTGATTTATGTTATTGGAGTTATAAGGAAAGTGGATTTGATTTTTGCCAAAGTTCTTCTTGCCATTAAAATTTGATTAAAGAGGTTTTGAGTTAATTTTGGTGGATGTTGAATTTATTTTTAATTGGGAGATTATAAGGTGTTATTGGATAAATATTTTATGTATGTTGATGGTTGTTTTGAAAGGTGGAGTGATAAGGTGTAATTGAGTTTTTGCATTACATTGTGAGAAAGATTTATCTTCTAACCTCTTTGAGCTTGGCATAGAAGTGTTTGTGGTTGTGACAGATTTATGAGATCCCTTCATCATCAAGAAAAAGGTATGAGCACATTCTTCCATAGTTGAGTTGATTGATTGGTTTTCTAGAAAATAAGTTTGGAGTGAAAAGGACTTGATTAGGGTTTCCTATTGAGTGTGTTGAGTTAATGCTTCAAGGTTTTCTGGAATAAAGAATTGTTGTTAAAACCTTGTTTTATAAGCATTGTTGTTGAAGCCATTGGTTGTGTGAAGAACTTGAACTAGGGTTTGAGTATCATTGTTATGTGAGAGTTGTTTTATAAGCATTGTTGTTGAAGTGAGTTATTGAGTAAAGAACTTGAACTAGGGTTTGAAAAGATCATGAGTATCATTGTTATGTGAGATTTGTTGTTGAGCATTGTTGGAAATATTTTGAGTTGATATACTTGGACTAGGGTTTGTGAGCAAGGATTATTTCATTGAGTGATTGGTTGAGTAGAGTTGGTTGAGCCTAGTCAAGTGGATGTGTGAAGTGATTGTTCAAGTTCCATAAAATAAACTATTCTATATTCTGAATTGAGTTGAGAAAGTGATTGAGCATTGAGTTGAATTTGAAGCATATTGAGTCTCTAACAATTCTCCTTATGTTTCTAAGAGAGTGATTGAAAGTAATTGAGCATTGTGATTAGTATAGAACATATTGAGTCTCTAACAATTCTCTTTATGTTTCTATGAGATTGGACAAGTTCTGTGTGGACTTGTTGAGCAGATTTGAGGTAAGTCTTTGAGGAGACTTGTGGACTGATGATTTGTGTGAGATTTTGTGAAAAGGGGACTTGAGAATTGGAGAAGTTTAGAGAGGACTTGTTGAGAATATTGAGCAAGTTCTAGAGAGGACTTGTAGAGATATTTGAGCAAGTTCTAGAGAGGACTTGTTGAGCATATTTGAGCAAGTTCTAGAGAGGACTTGTAGAGCATATTTGAGCAAGTTCTAGAGAGGACTTGTGGATAGATTAGTGTGAGATTTGTGGAAGTTAAAGAGATTTGAGATAAGTCTTTGAGAAGACTTGAGAAGATTTGATTGATTTTGTATTTGTTAGGTGAGAAAATTTGTGCTAGACCGAAGGACTATGTTTAGTGCAGATTTGAGAGTAGATTTTGGTGTAGATTTGAGGATAAGTTTGTGCTAGACCAGAGATAGAGATTGAGTAGATTTGTACTAGATAGAAGGACTATGTTTAGTGTATATTTGAGATAGAGCTTTGGAGGTGATAGAGTAGAGAGGATAGTAGTCTCTAGTGGATAGAGATCCATTAGCTAGGGTAGTGAGGATAGGTCTTCTGAGTGGGGATAAGAGTCTTCAGTGGAGAGAGATCCACAAGCCAGTGTAGTGGAGGTAGTAGTCTTCTAGAGGATCACCATCTAGAGTAGAGGAGAAGGAGTTCTCCTATGGATAGAGATCCATGAACTTGATTTAGGGGATTGGTATCTCCTTTGGATAGAGGTCCATAAACATTGTAATAGGGAAAGGATTCCCAAGAGATTGATTGAGAAAATTTTAGTGAAATATTTTCTCCATGGAGTAGCCCACATTGGGTGAACCACGTAAATTGTGGTGTCTCTATTGTGTGTGGTGATTTGTGCATTGCTTTGATTACTGCTATTGATATTGCTATCTATACATTGCATAATATTGATTTGGAAAGAAAAGTAAAAAGTGGTCTTATACTGTTCACCCCCTCTCAGTATAAGCTTGTGTTCTTCAATTGGTATCAGAGCGGGTTCCTTCAGAAGAGTTTAACAACTTGAAGGAAAAGCTAACAAGAACACAATGGATTCTAAGAATGTGTCCTCAGATAATTCAGCACCAGTATTTGATGGAAGTGACTATATATATTGGAGTATGAGAATGAAGATCTACCTGATGGCACTTGGCAATGAAATTTGGGAAGCAGTTGAATTTGGATATGATCCCTTAATTAATCCTCCTACAGATAAGGAAGGTAAGCTCCTACAACATTACAATTCAAAAGCAATGAATGCACTTTTGAGAGGTTTGCATAGAACAGAGTCTATGAAAGTTATGCATTGTCAAACTACAAAAGAAATGTGGGATAAATTACAAAATATATATGAAGGAGATAAATGTGTCAAGAAAGCAAAGATGCAAAATCTCAAAGGACAATTTGAAGAATTAAGAATGAAGGATGAGGAAAATATTAGTACTTATCTACTTCGAATTGATGAGGTTGTTAATGCTATGCAAGGACTTGGAATGAAGATTGATGAATCAGATGTTTGTGATAAAGTCTTAAGAACTCTTCCAAAAATATTCAGTGAAAAGGTTTCTGCTATAGAAGTGTCAATGGATGGTGATACTTTGACAAGAGATATGTTGCTTGGTATTCTTACAACATTTGAGATAAGAACAAAAGATCCTATTCCCCAGAAGGAAGCAACATTCAAAGCAATCAAGAAGACAAAGGGTAAGAAGTCAGAATCAAGCAATGAGTCATCCAGATGATGAAGAAGCAAATTATGGTAGAAGAGATAAGGATTATAGAAGATCTAGAGATCTAAAATCTATTAAATGTTTCAATTGTGGAAAGTATGGATATTTTGCAATAGATTGTCAAGAAGCTAAGAATAACAATGGTGAAGAAAAATAGGATCACAAGAATAGGGAATCAGAAAGATACAGGCACCAAAAGAAAAGCAAGGATGGACAAAGCAGACAAGGAAAGAAGTTCTTTCAAAGGCAAAAGAGGAGCTACTATGCGGATAAGGCAAGTAAGTACTCAAGTGATAGTGATGCTAGTTTTTCAGATAATGATAGAGATGAAGTCCTATTTATGATTGAAGAAAAAGAACAAGTTAAGAAAAGGACTCTAGTAATTCTCAAGTGTTTTAGATGTGGTAACTTTGGACATCTTGAAGATAATTGTACAAGGGATGGTTATAGTTTCAGTGATGATGAATATGAAGATACACTTGAAGGACTAGAAGAGAATATTCTAATGGCATTAGAAGAAGGAGAAGATGATCCTATAGAAGACAAGCCAATAGAAAATAAAGATGTGGACAAAGGTAAACAAATAGAGGAATATTCAGAAAAGGATGGATATGATCTCAAGGGAGAACTTATTTATGCTCTTGAAATAGTAAAGAAGGTAAGAAAGCAACACTCTAAACTTGAAATTCAGTTTCAAGAATGTGATGAAGAGAGAAGATTGCTTATAGAGGATTTAGAAAAATCAAAGGCTAAGGCAAAAAGGTTCAAGGATAAGTTAGAAGCAAAGATCTTAGAATGTGAAAAGTTAGCACAAGAAGTGGCACTACTAAGAGAAGATTTAGAAGACTCCAAGGTCAAGCTAAAAGGGTTCAAAAATAGCTCAAAGAACTTGGATAAGTTCATCAAGATACAAAAGCCTACATCAAGCAAAATAGGTCTTGGATTTGAACAGGTTCAAAAGAAATGGGAAGGAGAGTCAACCTCAAGTTTTGGAGGAGAAGAAACTTCAGATGAAGATACTTCAGAAGAAGACAGTGTAAAAGAGAGTGAGACATCTGAGGATGAGTTGGACAATAGAGAGTTCAACAAGGACAGGAACAATGCACAAAGAAGATACAGATGGAACAACAATCAGAATAGGTCAAGAGAGACTAAGAGACCAATGAGGTCAAGACAAGGAAACTTCAATGGAAGATGTTTTTCATGTCACAAGTTTGGGCACATGGCTTCATAGTGCAGGACACATGAAAGACAAGAATATGGGAACAGATAACTTTTCCATGGGTATTGCTACTCATGTAATCAGTTTGGTCACAAGGCAATGAATTGCAGGGTTCATGATAGAAGAGGGTATGGCTTCACTAGGAGAAATCCTAAGACATTTGCACCTCCAAGGAATAATAACATTAAGTGTTATAAGTGCAATAATGATGGTCACACAACAAAGTGGTGTAGAGCAGACATTCTAGAATCAAGTATGAACAGGAATAAGAATAGGAACATGGATATGAACAAGAATAGGAACAAGAACATGGATATGAATAGGAATAGGAATAGGAATAGGAACATGGATAGGAATGTAGACATGGATAGGAACATGGAAAGAAATAGTCAGAGGAATCAGAAGGATCAGATAAGAAGAAAAGAGGATAAAGGTAAAGAACAATGCTTTCTAGGAGTAGAAATACTCCCACCCTAGAATTAACCACCTCAAGAGGAGGTGGGGGAGGGGCTAAGCTAAGAGGCTCATTCTTAGCCCCGAGCCCCAAAGGTGACCCTTTGCCATTGATGTCAAAGGGGGAGAGATTTGAGTAAGGGGAAGAGATTTGGTATTTGAGAGAGCATTGAGCCAGGGGAGCAATGTCCTAGGGGAGCAGAACAAAGGAAAGGTCAAGTTTTTAGTAAAAATAATTTGGGTTGCCATCAATGACAAAGGGGGAGATTGTTGGACATTTTGAGCTCATTTAGTTGTCATTGATGTCAAGGTGAGAAGTTGTCATTGATGTCAAAGTGAACACATGAAGCTATCATTAATACCATGGAGTACACCATTACTATCACCAGGAACAATGCAAAGAGTTGAAGAAAAAGTTGTCAAAATATTGTTTTATAAGGGTTTGTGTTAAAACCATGGTGAAAATTAAAAGGTTTTTATTAAAACCATGGTGGCATAATAATCTTCATCAAATCAATGGAGTACAAATTAAAGGTTTAAATTTTATCCCAAGGAAGGCTTTAATTTTTATTAAAGTCAAAGGTTTATAAATATAATTTATAAAATTTAAATTCTTTTAGAATTTAAATAATTTATAAATTATAAAAGGTTTTAAAAAGCTCGACATCATCAAAATTGGAGCATCGATGTCTATGGAAAAATGGAAAATCATGTATAAATACCATGCCAAAGAACATTAGAACTTACCTTCTTCGATTAAATTTTATGCGACCAAAGAGAAAAATAATTCATGTGATCATTGAGGAAGAAGACAAACTCGTGTTGTCTTTTAGCGCCAGGGAAAAATATGAAAAGGGAGGAGAAGGCCTCACTCCCATTGGATAGGGTGGTCCATTGGCAGTGCGTATTTTGTGAGAGCGTTGGGAGTGGAAGTGACCATGATCGATTCACGGTGGTAGGTTGGCGTGTTTGTCTTGAGTGCCAAGGGGAAAGTTTTGGGATGCGCTCATTTTGAGTGCCAACTTAGGAGAAAGAGCACGAAGTGCTCCTAAGATTTCAAGCGTGCGTCTAGCGCACATGGTGGTCAAGCCCATGGCTAGAGCGCTCATGGAGGTAGAGATTGTGGGTTTGAATCCCACTAGTGGCAAAGGTATTTTTAATTAAAATTTTATTTGCCTAAGGTTTTCTATAAAGTGTTATTTGGAGTTATAAGGGTTTATGAAAGGTTGTTTTATTGATAAGTGATTTATGTTATTGGAGTTATAAGGAAAGTAGATTTGATTTTTGCCAAAGTTCTTTTTGCCATTAAAATTTGATTAAAGAGGTTTTGAGTTAATTTTGGTGGATGTTGAATTTATTTTTAATTGGGAGATTATAAGGTGTTATTGGATAAATATTTTATGTATGTTGATGGTTGTTTTGAAAGGTGGAGTGATAAGGTGTAATTGAGTTTTTACATTACATTGTGAGAAAGATTTATCTTCTAACCTCTTTGAGCTTGGCATAGAAGTGTTTGTGGTTGTGACAGATTTATGAGATCCCTTCATCATCAAGAAAAAGGTATGAGCACATTCTTCCATAGTTGAGTTGATTGATTGGTTTTCTGGAAAATAAGTTTGGAGTGAAAAGGACTTGATTAGGGTTTCCTATTGAGTGTGTTGAGTTAATGCTTCAAGGTTTTCTGGAATAAAGAATTGTTGTTAAAACCTTGTTTGATAAGCATTGTTGTTGAAGCCATTGGTTGTGTGAAGAACTTGAACTAGGGTTTGAGTATCATTGTTATGTGAGAGTTGTTTTATAAGAATTGTTGTTGAAGTGAGTTATTGAGTGAAGAACTTGAACTAGGGTTTGAAAAGAACATGAGTATCATTGTTATGTGAGATTTGTTGTTGAGCATTGTTGGAAATATTTTGAGTTGATATACTTGGACTAGGGTTTGTGAGCAAGGATTATTTCATTGAGTGATTGGTTGAGTAGAGTTGGTTGAGCCTAGTCAAGTGGATGTGTGAAGTGATTGTTCAAGTTCCATAAAATAAACTATTCTATATTCTGAATTGAGTTGAGAAAGTGATTGAGCATTGAGTTGAATTTGAAGCATATTGAGTCTCTAACAATTCTCCTTATGTTTCTAAGAGAGTGATTGAAAGTAATTGAGCATTGTGATTAGTATAGAACATATTGAGTCTCTAACAAATTCTCTTTATGTTTCTATGAGATTGGACAAGTTCTATGTGGACTTGTTGAGATTGATAAATTTGAGTAAGTTTTGAGTGGAACTTGTGGAGAGATTTGAGCAAGTTCTAGAGAGGACTTGTTGAGTATATTTGAGCAAGTTCTAGAGAGGACTTGTAGAGCATATTTGAGCAAGTTCTAGAGAGGACTTGTTGAGAATATTTGAGCAAGTTCTAGAGAGGACTTGTAGAGAATATTTGAGAAAGTTCTAGAGAGGACTTGTGGATAGATTAGTGTGAGATTTTGTGGAAGCTTAAAAGGTATATTTGAGATAAGTCTTTGAGAAGACTTGAGAGTAGAGTTGATTGATTTGTCAAAACTTGAGTTAAGGTTTAGGGATAGAGTTGATTTGAGTTAAGGCTTGAGGATAGAGATCGAGGATAGATTTGTGCTAGATCGAAGGACTATGTTTAGTGTAGATTTGAGAGCAGATTTTGGTGCAGATTTGAGGATAGGTTTGTGCCAGACCAGAGATAGAGATTGAGCAGAGTTGTACTAGACCGAAGGACTATGTTTAGTGTAGATTTGAGATAGAGCTTTGGAGGTGACAGAGCAGAGAGGACAGTAGTCTCCAGTGGATAGAGATCCATTAGCCAGGGTAGTGAGGATAGGTCTTCTGAGTGGGGACAAGAGTCTTCAGTGGAGAGAGATCCACAAGCCAGTGTAGTGGAGGTAGTAGTCTTCTAGAGGATCACCAGCCAGAGTAGAGGAGAAGGAGTTCTCCTATGGATAGAGATCCATGAACTTGATTTAGGGGATTGGTGTCTCCTTTGGACAGAGGTCCATAAACATTGTAATAGGGAAAGGATTCCCAAGAGATTGATTGAGAAAATTTTAGTGAAATATTTTCTCCGTGGAGTAGCCCACATTGGGTGAACCACGTAAATTGTGGTGTCTCTATTGTGTGTGGTGATTTGTGCATTGCTTTGATTACTGCTATTGATATTGCTATCTATACATTGCATAATATTGATTTGGAAAGAAAAGTAAAAAGTGGTCTTATACTGTTCACCCCCCTCTCGGTATAAGCTTGTGTTCTTCAAGGATTTTTGACTCATTAGCGCATTTTGAGTTTCCTCCTGTTTGGTTATAATTTTACTAAACCTTTACATCAAGTCACCATTTACCTATTGAGATAATATTCTATTATGTGCACCCTTGGGTGTTGTAGGAGGTTATGTGTCAATGACATTCTCATTATTTATAGAGTTTCACCCCACTTATCGTGATACTTTCTAGAGGTATATTTTGACATCAAAACAAACAAAATAAACAAACATTTATTTCTTGTTGATTAGCACTAATTCTAGTTATAACTTGTTTTTTGCCCTCACAAAACTAGTTTCAACACATTTTTCTTCTAGGAAATCCACTTTTTGGACACACATAGTTAGTCACTAATAGTTTCCTATCAAATTTCATAGTCTAGACCTATTTTGCATGTCAACTTAAAAACCAATTTCCAGTTCACATAGCAACCTATGAACTCTATTTTGATACACAAAAACTTCCAAAATTTCATAGGGTTACCTAAAAATTTCACACACAACACACCTAGGACCTTATGTTTATATTCTTGTCAGTACACGACATCAAGCCTATTGTCACCCATAGTCAAGCATGCGAGCAAGCACATATTTTGGAGGAGGCTTCTTGTGCCAATTTTATCCATTCCATTCCCTCATTCAGTCGCAAGGGATAAATCCACACTCACAATATATCTCCTTATTGGTTCTAATTTACATCACATACATACTATGTCTTACAGTGAGACTTCTACCCTAGGTGATACCCTTGCCACCTCATTCAGTGAATATCATCCACTTCTTCCCCGCTCACCTTCACCTAATCTACCTTCCATATTCTTTGACCACATCATCTTCACTATAGATGAGGAGACCCCATCTACCTCACCCACCTTTGCACATCCCTTATTTTAGAGACTATATAATTATCTCTTTGAAAATGAATTATCCTTGCTCAATCGTACTCACCCTGAGGTCCCATCATTCACCCTACTGTAGGAATGATCTCAGATCCCTCATATTCCACTCTGAGCACTCAAACATCCTCACCTCAAATACCCCCACAAAAAACTCCCTTACACCACCCATATCATTATATATGTACACTTATCAAGTGTCACAACCACCACCTTCTCAACAATCCTTCTTTCCATATTTCAATGTGGTGTCACAACCACCTCCTCACTCACAATAATTCTAGTATCAACAACATCAGTAGACCTCATCTCCCCAATCATGTGTGAACACTTTCATCATGTCATATTATCATAGTCTTGCCTTTGAGTCCTACACTCTTTCCTTATCATTTCCTCCACCCACATCCTACCCTTCTAGAATGTATGGTATCATATCTTCTTTTCCACCACCATATTCATCTAATCCCATTTTTTGACTCCCTCCACTTCCCCCATTTTGGGCTCTATCTTCTAGCCCCCTTCCTACATACTATCCATGACACCCAACCTCTCCCACTAATCCTCCATGCTATTCTACTCTACCTACCTTTTCCAGTTATCACTCTTCTAGTCAGATGTAGGTACCATCTTTTGACACCTCATCCCACCCAACATTTGCACCATATATCCATACACAACTACCTCTACTACCATCTGCAAGACCTACATTTTTCACTCCAACTCCTTATTTCTTGTCATCCCCTACAACCCAACCATTACAGTATGCCCCTATTTAGTATATCCTGGTGCAACAACTATAAAACCCATAACCACAATATTACCACCCCTAGAAAATACCTACTCCATAGCAGAGTGTCCCATCATATTTGACATATTATACATTAAACAGTCACATCCATAAGCATAGTTGCAATACATTTATTTCCCACACTGGGAGGAACAAAAACTCCAATATTCACCACATTATCAGGCTCCAACCGCCTCAACACAATTCTTTATACCTCTAGCACCCAAACTTCAACTTTTTTAAAAATAAGTTAAGATGCTAAATCTCTATATAGTTGGTTATGGGCCACAAAATCCCACATACGATGAACTTTGCAACAAGCCAGTCCACCCTTCAGTTCCTATCTCCCCTTACCCTTATCACTTTGAGATCCCAAAGTTTGATGAGTACAAAGGTAAAGAGGGTCCTCATGAACACGTCAGCAAATACCACTTCACTTTCTATCAGCTTCATTGTAGCAATCCCCTCGTGTTATGTACCTTTTCCCTCTCACTTGGGATACAATCCCTTGACTGGTACAACAAGCTTCCATGCCATAGACTATTCACCTTTGATAAATTTTCCAATTCATTATTAGAGTATTTCTCCATTAATATCAAGAATAAAACCAACTTCTCTAACATCTACACCTTATGACAGGTCAATGACGAGCCCATTACCAATTTTTTTTATTGATGGAGATCATTCATTCATGACCTAGCTCATAGCCTCCCATTGGCTGAACTAGTTACACTCTTCTCCAAGAGTTATCACAAGAATATCTCCACTTCATTACAACTTCATCAAAGTTGCACGTTTGAGGAAGCTATCACTCAAGACAAGGTCATTGAGGACATCAAAGTCTAATCTAGCAAGATTAATCTTAGGAAAAAAATCATACAACTCCAACTTTCACTTCAACTAAAACACACCAAATCAACCCTTCTCTAGATTGCCATAAACTAATCAAGTGGTAGCAACTTATTCGGATTTTTCATCCATATCAAAACCTTCCCATCCATAGAAGTAATTATTTCAAAATAATGGACCCCTTCCACCTAGACTACAGTAGACTCGTGACCTTCGTTCGTAATTTCCATAGTGTAATTTGACCCCACTCTTTGAGCCCTTGCTAACTCTTTTACAAATATTATACGATGCAGGTCATATTACCCTACCAAACATCTGACCTATATATCCAAACCAACCCAAGCCTCGAGGGTATATTTAGTAGGCCTTCTATGCATACCATCAACAATGTGATCAGGATATAGAATATTGTTTCTCCTTCCATAGTCTTATCCAGACCTCATTGATCGAGGTACCATTCAGGTTGCAAACCCTCTTGTACCACAAAATCAAAATTTGGGTACCTATCAAAATCCACTACCTAAACATAAGGGGACCAATCCCTAAGGAGCCCAATAAAATTCCCAAGGGCAATCCTGATAGGTTAACAATGTTCAACATGATCCTCCTTCATGTGGCATAGTTGGAATGATCATCCTTACAACTCATACTCAGCGCTATCAACTACATCGAGATGCACCTATTGTATCCACTCCATTATCTTTTACTTCATCGCAACCTCTTACAGCCTCAAAAATTTATCCATAGCTATCCCAAAATATCATCACTATCCATGGTAGGCTAACACATCAATTATGTAATATCCCTACTAGACAATCAATTTTTGAATTTTTATAGCAATATCAACCCCATCACAAGGCATTGAACAACATCCTTCGATCCATTGACCTTGAAACCTATGAAATGAATGCATTTGTAAAATTTGTCAAGAATATCCCATGCTACCTTCAGCCTTCTATTAGTTTTCATGATCATGAGATTACCAAACTCATAGGTGAAGGAGTTGATCCTCCTCTCCACATCCAAGCAACCATCATTTATATCACCTACAAGTATGTTCTCATTGACACTGGTTCATCTATTAGTATCATTTCTATTGTTGCCCTACATCATTTCCACATTCCACCCACTCACTTTTCCATCCCATTGCTCAACCTTTGTGCATTCTATGGCTCCATGCGACCCACAATAGGGTCAATTGTCCTACCTATATGAGTATGTATTCGTACCATCTCCATTTATTCCATGTCATTTAGGAAGAGATGTAATACAATATCTAGCTCAAACTTCTATGTATTAGAGACATGTAATGTGTCCCCTCTACCTTGCATAATTTTCTCAAGTATATCTATGATGGACTTGTTCATTGTTTTCTTGTCGATGGGGACCCCTTCAAATTATGCAACATTGTAGACCTTCCACCAGGACCCTCATCATCCTCTACTCAGGTTCTTCCCATTCCTTCTCATTATTCAACAGGAGCATCTACATTTTCCCCTACGCCCAACTCATAACTGCAACAATCATCAGGGACATGTACACATTCCTCTCCATCTATATCCACACCACTCCCATCATCTATAATGAAAATTTGTTCTACTACCATACCTTTCTTGCCACCTTACTCATGGTCTCTCGCTCCTCAACCATCCTCTTCCATGGATATACCTCTTGTGTCTGTACCTTTTTTACCACCATCATCATGGCCTCCTATTACATCTCATGCATTTTCCTCTACAGAACCTCCTTTCCTTTCCACTTCTCAAACACCCCCACTTCTTTTCATCCATGACCATGGTATTTTATCTTCTCGTAGCTTGATTCCTACACCTCCTCCCCCAACCACATAGTTACCAAATGTGAACCATACCATTCCTTCCACCATGACCGAATGCCACGATTAGGAACAATGAGACTCCCACTTAGACACTCAATTAATTCATTCTTCTCATACCATCATTTGTGATTCCTAGCTAGTATTATATTCCTTTGATTCTAATTTTCCACCTCAATCCCCAACATGTACGATGCCTCGAGTGTCAATTTTCATGACAAATTTTGGGCTTAATGATTATAACATTTGGGATGCTCATATTCAACCCCCAAAAATCTAATCTATGCATGAATTTGGTAATCCTTTAGATTTTGTATTGACAATTGGTACTATCGTACCACTTGGTCCACCTAAAAATCATACCAATTTCATGTATGTAGGTCTAGACACATAACTCCCCACTATTACACCCCCACCATTACAATCTAGTTTCTACGGTACTCTTGATCACATGTCCAACCCTCAATTTGCCTTACACTACCTTTGGCATTTTCATTAATGTGTATTTAGACTAGGCTGCTATGAGCAAGGTTTACACACTCCTATCAACCCCCACATTCAGTCACCTACAAACAAATTCGACCTAGGTTATCACCCTACAATCATTCACATGCTCGAGGATGAACTCCAAGATCTCTCCCTATGTCTCGCACCAATTCCTACACACTCGTTGGAAGAATACATTGACATGGATATCCTATATGAGAGTCCATATCCTCATTCTACCGTCACCATTCCATGCACTTTCGTCCAAGACATATCTTTTGTTGACACCACATCTGCTTATTTTATTGATGCACTAGTTGACCAATTTGTTGCCTTGTTCCTCATTGCTCCTTTTATAGAGTGCAATACTTCACCTCCTCCTCCATCACCTATACATATGGCCATACCATCATCTACTTACTCGTAGATTCATCCATCCACAACTCAACATCATTCTCCACCCATGGTTTTATGTCCACCACTAAACCTACCATGACATTCATATGCTTTTGAATATTCATCATCAAACTCATTATCTTCTGCAACCTTTGCCACTTTCATCAACATGGTCGATGTGGATCTATTATCACCACTTCTATACACATATTGTGTGAATTGTTATGACACACCAAACCCTAACTTCATCAACTTTACTCATATTTCACCAATGCCTTCATCATAGAACTTCATGTTATCACCCCTCGTCTTGCGTACTGTGAGTGCTTCTTCACTGTCTACCTAACCTCACATCCTATGGATTCATCACACTAACATATATTTATATGATTAATTTGAATTACCTGAGGCTATCGATGACCTCCATATTATTCCAATATTGGAACAACATTGAGACGGTTCCTACATGCTTCTAGAAGACACCATCAACGTCGATATTGGTGATGACTCCACTAATCCACATATTTTTAAACTTATCCCTAGCCTCTCATCAAAGGAATACATCCTATTTACCACTTTCCTTAAGGAATACATCAAAGTATTTTCTTGGTCCAACATGGGTATTCCTAGACTCGATCCTTCTCTCATGGTTCACAATATCACTTTTGATAGTGATGCCAAACCCATCAGATAGAAATCATGACATATCCATCCTACGGTGGTGTTTCTGGTAAAATCCAATCTCCAAAAGATCATTGATGTAAATTTCATCCAACCTATTGATTACCCAAAATGGGTTTCCAATATGGTACCAGTACCTAAACCCTCTGACGAAGTTTGTGTCTGCACCGATTTCTATGATCTCAACAAAGCTTGTCCTAATGAAAAATTCCATATCCCAAAAATAAACTCACTAGTGGATGCTATCATAGGTCATGAAACTATATCCCTCATGGATGAATTTTCTAGTTACAATTAGATTAATATCAACCCCACCGATCAACACAAAATATCTTTCACAACCCCCTAGGGGACTTTTTGTTATAAGATCATGTCTTTTGGCCTTAAAACACTAGGGCAACTTACCAGTGCACAATGAATTATATTTTTCATGACTACATGCATAAAATCATGGAATATTATATCAATGACCTCATCACTAAATCCAAAGAACATTCACATCTTGCTGATCTATGCAAGATCTTCGATCACCTTCTAAAGCACAATGTTTATCTCAACCTAAATAAATGTGCCTTTGGTGTGTTACTTCTGGTAAAATCCTAGGGTTCATTATTTCTCAATGATCCATTGAATTAGACCCCAACAAATTCAAAGCCATCATAGATATGCCTTCACCGACCAATATTAAGCAATTGCATAGCTTGTAAGACAAAATTCAATCTATTCATCATTTTATCACCTAGTTATCGGATAAGTGCAAACTATTCAATAATATTCTACAAAAGGGGATCACGTTAAAATGGGATGCAAACTATTAACAAGAATTTGATTCAATCAAATCCGACCTCACTTCATCACCAGTTCTATCTCCCTTGCATCCATAGTTGTCATTCTTCTTGTACATTTTTGCTATGAATTTTACACTTGGCACATTGCTAGCTCAAAAGAACTCACTCAATCAAGAGCAAGCCATATATTACATCAGTCGTACACTAGTCAGCTACAAAACTCGATACACGTACATAAAAAATCTATGTTTGCTTGTAGTCTTTGTGACATAAAAAATATGCCACTATATACTTAATCATACCATATTTATCATCACTCATGATAATGCTTTTTGATATATGATGAACAAGAGTTATCACAACTCTCGCACCACCAAATGGATTATGCTCCTAACTGAATTTGACCTTGAGTTAATTTCTCATAATTCCATAAAAGGATAGGTCATCACTGACCAACTTATCAATGCTCCATTGCCCAATAATAAACCACTCCTTATTCAGCTCCCTAATGATTCCATATTCCATGTCACAGAAGATGGCAATTATGTCAAACTAGAAATACCAATTGACTTAACACTTTTCTTTGATGGCTTCAGATGCACTCACATTGGGGGTGCAAGAATTATATTCTTCACACCTTATGGAGAACCTCTCTCCTTTTCATTCAAATTAGGATTTCCCTGCACAAATAATAATACCGAATATGAAGCCTTAATTATTGGTTTAAAGTAGGTGCACTCTATGCACATTAAATGTCTTCACATCATTGGTGACTCTCTCCTTGTCATCAATCAAGTCCAAGAAATTTTGCAATGTCACTACCCAGTCCTTTAAAAATACAAACATATTACCCAAAAAATCCTTGCCCAAATCGAGTGGTATGATATCGAAGACGCTCCACACTTGTCAAATCACTTTGCTAATGCAATGGCTTCATTGCGATAGTTAATATCACAAAACCCCCTCTCCAACACAATGCATGTGTCCATTCATAATTTAACATAATATGCTATTTCATCTTCGCCTCCCATAGATGATGATGACATCCATGTTATCCATACTGAACCACATGATCCTTGGTTTTCTTAAATTAAGGATTATATCAAATTAGGATTTTTACCTTATGACTTATCATATGCTCATCGTCGATCATTCAAATAATGGGTGATCCATTACACACTACTGGGGGACATCTTGTGTCACTACAATCATGATGGTATTCTTTAACGATGCTTAGAGCTACATGAATCTCAATGAGCAGTTCAATAAACCCATTATGGCACTTGCGATGGTCACTTCAGTGGCATGGCTATCACAAAATGCATTTTGTGCATGGGCTACTATTGGCCCAAAATATAACATGACTATTGTGAGTATGTAAAGTGATATATCAAGTTTTAGCAGCATGTTAACCTCACACACTTACCCTCACAAGAACTCCAACATATCCAATCCATGTGGTATTTTTACCAATGGGATTTAGATCTTATCGGATAGATATCACTTGCTTCATCAATCAACCATAAATTCATTATCACTACCACATAATACTTTACGAAGTGGTTCGAAGTCATCCCACTCATTCAAACTATGGGGGTTAAAATCATGACATTCATCACTGACTATATCATATATCACTTTGGAATCCCTTCACAAATCATCTTCGATAATGAAACTCCTTTCAAAAACAAAACCGTCCATGCCCTATGCGCTAAATTTAACATTCACCATAGCTTATCTACCCCATACTACCCACAAGATAACATCTAGGATAAGGCTAAAAACAAAACCATCTACTCTATTCTTTGTAAAACGGTTACAAAATCTCATCGTGATTGGCACAATCAAATACCATTAGCCCTATGGGACTATTGTACAAGCATCTGCACTTCCACTAGGGTAACACCCTTTTATTTGGTTTATGGTGCCAAAGCCATTATGCCTTTCGAGCTCAAAATACCATATTTACGCATCTCCATGAAGGACTTCATTGATTATGACAATGCTCATCAAGCCCATATCAACAAATTAATGCTCTTGGATGAGTGTCGCATCCACATAATAGAACACACCCATGTCTATCAAGATCATCTTAACTGTGTCTACAATAGTAAGGTACACCCGTGCAATTTTTATATCAATGACCAGGTTCTCAAAGAGAATCAACATATTACAATTCACCCCTACAAATAGTGAGACAAGTTCGATCCCAATTGGCTAGGCCCATACATTATCACACACAAATTCAATTTTGGTGCCTATAGATTGTCAAATGTCGAAGGACTCATAAAACCTAAACCCATAAACATAATTTATTTATGCACATTTAATGCCTATCTTGTCTAGGTACACATCACCATAGATTGCACATACTATCATCATCATATTGTACATATCACCTCAATCACAGATTCACAATCCACATCACACTAAATACACAAATTTTACTTTCTGTTACATAATAGAAACACTTTTTTTTTTGTCATTTTTATGTTGTTAGTATCATTTGGTTTTGTAGGAGTCTGATCACTAGCTATGACATGTTCTATAGAGATATGTTGTTCTAGGTTTACACTTCCAACATACCACTCCCCCATCATATAGGACCTTCAGACACTACATTCACTACCAATCACCCCGATCGACCTTACCATACCTCCTAGTCCCATTCACATATATTAGGCATCCCTATCATTGAATTCCTATCACCACACTTCACCCCAGTGTCACTCACCTGACCATAGGAATTCTTCCTATTACCCTCACTTTGGCGATAGCCAGATTTCCTTGTCCTCCTTTGCAAAAAAGGAGGTACATTCTCACCCACCACACTCTCATGCATGGGGACCATTCCCCCATTCTTGGTTTACACGAGAGATTCTTATCTACCACTTTCTCCAGCTCGACAACCTTCACTAGGATATTGTCTTCATAACAGGGGAACCACACCTCTTCACATAGACTCTTCAGGACTACCTCAACCCCTACCAAGCGGTATATCACATTACAACCAATCCTTTCATTAGCCTACCATCTAGGCCACCTTTGTGTGTTTTTCTCCATATCATACATATAGCTATCTGAAGTCATATCCTACACCACCTATTCTCTAGACATCCCCATCCCCACTATGTGATATTTTACTTAAACCTGCTCCACCATCCGCTTAGCAATTTCAATCTCCCCCTTCTTCTCGTTCATTCTCATATTCATACCCCTATCTCAACCCCATTTACACATTGGAATATTGATCCCTACCTACCTCAATTTCATCATACCCTCTTATTGATATCCAACACATCCTTTCTTACCTTGACAAACTTGAGTTACACTTGAGCCATTATTGATGCCATACTTATCCCCATCACTCTAATATGACTTGCATTCCCTTACCTTCTTCCAACCCAATACCTTGATCCCGTATGCAACCTCCACTAAACTCCAGGTCCATAATTCAACCACTTGCACCTACTCCATGTACCTCACACTCATCACCACCTAAGATATACATATACCCCATGCATGTTTTCTAAGCACCACATTCATGGATATTCCATCCGCTACACACCAATACCTCCTAATTCTACCTATGATTCATCCCATCGACCCATTGTACCCTAAGCTACAAAATTACAGAGAGAACTAATTTTGCATTTATCATCATCAACCAAGTCATGACATCGATGCATGTCATACTTTTGAAACCCTTGTCCAAGACATGTTTGATGAATCTCTCCCATATCCTAAAAATGCTCTCTCTCCTACTCAACTTCAGTTCCCTCCACATCATCTTGTGCCTCACCCTACACCATCCTATGAATATTTCACATCCATACGTCTTATTTCTAGTAGTAACTACATGAATTACCAAAATACTAGTCGCATTATCACTTCACCTAGTCATTTGAGACCTGATCCTCGTTGCTTCACACATTCTTAGATTTCTCTCTCCTCCTATTTCTTCTTCCATTCTATTTCTTCTTATTTCTAACCCCCATAGTTTTATGGTCACGCTTCAAGTGGCTACATACCTATGCTGATTTTATCCTTTTCTTCCTCTTCTTATCATCTTCTTTTCTTTTTTGCTTCACTCTTTCTTCTTTGTTGCATTTCATCATTCTTATTTTCCTCGACATCTCTTCTCACTCTTTATTTTATTTTTTTTCATTGTCACATGCATTCTCTCATTTCCATACTTCTCTTATGTTTGCTACACCCACTCATGCATTGGGGTAATCATTAACATGAATCCCTCTTCTCGTCATTTCTTCACCCACATAGCTCCTTTGACATGGTTTCTAATATCATTAGGTTACGTCTCTTAAAATTCCTCTTGTAGATACTTTATTTTTGTGTCATATCTTTCACACTACATCCATTGCATATATACATCATTTTTATTTTACATCTATATTCATGCTTGTACATTCTCCCTATAGAAATGTGCCCATGACAGGAATAATATACACACTTGTTAGCATTACCACTTGGATTTCTATTCCCCTTCTCAAGGTTATAGTGTATATGGTGTATTGCATAATTTTGACCACTCACCAATCAAGTCAATAAAATTTCACCTCTAGCTAAAATATTCTTATGCTTCTTATAGATTCCTCTTGGTTGGTTCAACTTCTTTCAGGGACCATTCACAAATATCATATCTTTAAGAAAATTTTGATTCTAGGGAAGATAACACCTTACGTAGATATCACCATCTAGTGAACTATTTTCCCTAATAATCCTATCATTTGTGTGATCGACATATGACCTAGGTATAAACAAAGGGATAAGCATAAACAAAAATTAAAAAAAAGGGGAAAAAACTATAGACACCCAATAGTTGTACATGTTCATTCCTATACACTTGTATATCTGCATAGACACTTTTAGGTTCGCATAGACCATCATAGGCTTTTGTAGTCATTTGTAGGCTAACATAGTCATTCGTAGGCTCCAAACCTACAAAACTAGGTAGAACGCACCCCAAATGCCTTCTACCCACTAGGAATCCATATACTAGCTCCCTAAGGCCACCTAAGCCCTTTATTACACCTAATTAGGACCCCATGGGACAATTCCCTACTAAAAATCCTATTTAGGCTAATCAAGATTCTAATTTGAAAGTGACTTTCACTAAACATGCACTTTATCATTAATAAAGGGTTGATTTGAGTTAATGGTCTAATTATCCCTAAGCACACCCTCACACATGTGTGCACCCTAAGTTAGTTAGGATATTTATAGAAACCCTAACTAAACCCCAACCTAACCTAGGACTTATCTAACCCTGGCTAACCCTAACCCTTCCTCACACATGTGTGAGGATGAGATATTCCTTTAGGGCATGTGGGCTTGACACCTCCCCAAAACCCTAACCTAACCTCACTAGGAATTGACTCTAGGGTCTGGTTTATCTAACCACCCCCCAAAATTGGACTTTCCTATAAATAGAGGGTCCCTCCCCTCATTTTAGCTCTATCTCCCCTTTCAATCAACTTACCAAAACTCTACAAAAATCATACCAGAACTGCATCTGATAACTTTGCCCCATGCAAATAACTTAACATCACTTCTGGAGCCCATATGGATAGAGGATCTACACCAGAGGCCACTTAGATATCAATTCATCCCAAACCCTATGAATTTGGGTTCAAATTCATAGGCCACCCTATGAATTGAAAATACATCAGGTCCACATCAACAAGTTTAATAGGTATTCTTTATTTCATGTTTTTACAGTGTTTTATGCAGTTTTTATCATCTTAATACAATTTTGCTTATGTAAATTTATCTTCCATAATCATGGGGCTTGACTAAGGAAAGCCCCCCAAATGAACTAACGATCTTTTACAGGCCCAAAATAGGTGCATAAGAACACATACCATCAGACTACTAGTGTCCCGCGTACATATAAGCCCACCTTCACTAAGGAATTATGAAAGACATCATCATGATGTTGCATGATTCATGAAGAAATTAGGGAGATTCATTTTCTAAATAAAATCATTCCTTCATGAATAAAAATTAGTATTCTAAGAAATCTATGTTTTATATATTTTGTTTGATCAAATGATGTTTTTTGGTAGCTTCATTCTGGCACACTCGGTGGGACCCCCACAAAAGTTGTATTTGACTAGTTTCTCACAATATAATGCAATTTTTATTTTTATTTTATTTTTGTAGGTACCTTGAAAGCATAATAGAACCCCAAAAACCCTTAAAAACATTTGAGGTTAGGAGAACAGGAGTTTCAAGCTCCTGCACCCAATTCGCCCCCCAGCCTATGAATTTAGCATCTAATTCGTATGTCACCCTATGAACCCTATCATACTATCTCATAAAACCCTAAAAGAATAGGGTATCATAGCAGAGACATCAAGAAGCTCAAACAACCCTTCAGGACTTCCTATTTTGTGGTTTCTTTGCAAAGTAGTTTCACTCACAAATACATCACATTATTTTTATAAAATATCCTTTCCAACAAGTCAAATTAGGGTTTCAGATTACTCTAAGATCAGTACATTTCCTTTTCAAATGCAATTAGAGTAGAGGCTTTTGTAATCACTTTCATCTCAATTTCAATTTTCTTTTTCAAAACTCTTTTTTTAATGCACTTAGATTAGGATTTTCAATTCCTTTGCAAAATTTTCATTTAGGATTAGATTTACTTGTTTCTTTCATGTCATTTTCAAATATATTTCAAAATTCATTTCAATTTATTTTCCAAATTTGCATTTAGGATTAGATTTCCTTGTTTATTTCATGTCATTTTCAAATTTCTTTCAAAAGTCATTTCAATTTCTTTTCCAAATTTGTATTAATTTCCTTATTTCTTTCATGTCATTTTCAAAACTCTTTCAAAATTAATTTCAATTTCTTTTCCAAATTTGCATTTAGGATTAGATTTCCTTGATTCTTTCATGTCATTTTCAAATATCTTTAAAATGTCATTTCAATTTTTTTTCCAAATTTGCATTTAGGATTAGATTTCCTTGTTTCTTTCATGTCATTTTTAACTCTCTTTCAAAATTCATGTCAATTTATTTTCCAAATTTTCATTTAGGATTAGATTTCGTTGTTTTTTTCATGTCATTTTCAAATGTCTTTCAAAAGTAATTTCAATTTCTTTTCCAAATTTGCATTTTGGATTAGATTTCCTTGTTTTTTTCATGTCATTTTCAAATCTCTTTCAAAATTCATTTCAATTTTTTTTCCAAATTTGCATTTAGGATTAGATTTCCTTGTCTATTTCATATCATTTTCTAATCCCTTCTTAATTCATTTTAATTTCTTTTCCAAATATTTAGATTAATCATTTTAGTTCCTTTTTGTATCGTTTACACTAGGATTTACATCTCTTTTCATAAAATCAATTTCCATTCCTTTCACACTTTTAGATTAGGTTTTCATTTCCTTTTTGCATCTTTAAGCATTTCATTTACATCCCTTTTCACACAAATCATTTTCCTTTCCTTTCATGCTCTTAGATTAGGGTTTTATTCCCTTTAAGCATCTTTTAGCATTTCATATACATATTTTTTTGCACAAATCAATTTCCATTTCTTTAATGCTCTTATACTAAGTTTTTAATTCCTTTTCGCATCTTTTAGCATAGCATTCAATTTATTTTCATACAATCAATTTCAATATCTTTCAAGCACTTAAACTAGAGTTTTAATGTCTTTCCAATACACTTAGTTAAATTGTCAAATTTATTTCTTCATGCACACTTTGGCTTGCTTGTTTCCATGCTTTCTAGAGTACTTTTATTTTTCCAAAAAGGCATCTAGACCTAGTTTTACTTTCAAAAGGCACTTAGAATAAAATTTTATACCTTTAGGCATTAAAAATACTAGGGCAACTTGCTAGTGCACCATGAATTATATTTTTCATGACTACATGCATAAAATCATGGAATATTACATAAATTAACTCATCGCCAAATCCAAAGAACTTTTACAACATCTTGTTGATCTATGCAAGATCTTCGATTGCCTTCTAGAGAAAAATGTTCGTCTCAACCCAAAGTAATGTGTCTTTGGTGTTACTTCTGGTAAAATATTGGGGTTCATTGTTTCTCAACAAGGCATTGAAGTAGACCCCAACAAAGTCAAAGCGATCATCAATATACCTCCACCCATAAATCTCAAGAAACTACGTAGCTTGTAGGACAAATTTCAATCTATTCATCATTTTATCACCTAGTTATGAAATTCATTCAATCATCTTCTACAAAAGGGGATCACCTTAAAATGTGACATAAACTATCAAAAAAATACTTTGATTCAATCAAATCCTACCTCACTTCATCACCAATCATGTCTCCCCTACACCCACAGCTACCATTCATCTTGTATATTTTTGCTATAAATTTTACACTTGGAACATTTCTAGCTCAAAAGAATGCACTCAATAAAGAGCAAGCCATATATTACATTAGTCATGTGCTAGTCAGATGTGAAACCTAATACACATACATGAAGAATATATGCCTGGTTGTAGTCTTTGCAACACAAAAACTATACCACTATATGCTTAATCACACCACATTTGTCATCACTCACAATAATTTTCTTTGATATATGATGAACAAGAGTTATCATAACTCTTGCACCACAAAATGGATTATGCTCCTCACTGAATTCAATTTTGAGTTCATTTCTTAGAATTCCATCAAAGGATAGGTCATCATTGACCAAATCATTGATGCTCCATTTCTTTATAATAAACCACTCCTTATTCAGCTCCCTAATGATTCCATATTCCATGTCACAGAAGATGAAAAGTATTTCAAACCAAAAATACCAGTTGACTTAACACTTTTCTTCAATTTGGGGGTGTAGGAATTGTATTCTTCACACCTTATGGATAACTGATCTACTTTTCATTCAAATTAGGGTTTCCCTACACAAATAACAATGCCAAATTAGGGTTCCCTACACAAATTTGGTGTTCATGCTGATTGGAAATCAATGAGACATATTTTTCTAACCTGTCCTTTTTCATGTTCCATACTTAACATTTTTCAAAGGTTCCAAATTAGGTGGGCCATGCCTCCTTCTATTGTGGATTTTTTCTCCCAATGGCCCAATTCTTTCTACAATCCTTGTCTCTGGATGTTTTAGAAAATACACCTTCACCACTTTCTTTGGTAAATTTGGATCAAAAGGAATAGAAGAGTATTTTCCAGCTTGGCTAAGGATATTGCTTCCATTACCAATAGAATCATATTCTGTGCTAAGTAAAATACACTCTTGATCCCAAATGATCCTCATCCTATCCCTAATTTTGAAGCATCCTTACTTCATAATTTGCACATTTCTATAGAGAATTCCAATTTTAACTCTTTCCAAATCCCTAGAAGCAATATAATATGGATACCTCTACCTCAAGGATGGGTCAAGATTAATTTCTATGGGGTGGCTAAAGGTAATCCCGACTGAGTTGGTGCTAGGGGGATCCTCAGGGAATGCAAAGGAAACTCTATCTTTACCTTTGTTGAAATTTTAGGAGAATAATATAATCACATTGCTGAAGCTAGAGCCTTGTGGAGAGATCTTCTTTTGATCAAGAAGTTTCCATGCAAAGTCATCATTGAAGGAGATTTTTGGAATATATTCAATAATTAAAAAAACTCCAAAATCCCTGCTTGGAAGGTCAAAAACGTTATTGAAGAAGCTAGAAGTCTAATCCTTTTCCAGCATGATACCATCATCCAACATGCATTTAGGGAAGCTAATGGAGTGGTAGATAGGTTGTAAAACATCATATTTAATGCACCGAGGATGATTATGTGGACTGAAACCCTCCCAAGTTAGGTCGAAGAGATTGCCAGGTCAGAGAAAATTCAAAATGTTTAACAATCCACTAGTATTTTTTCTTTGCACATTCATTGGTTTGAAAAGTTTATTTTCCCTAGGTATGAAAACCATAAATACATTTTTCTCTATAAGGATTCTTCTCCACAATCTCCTTGTTCCCATGATAATTTTCAAATTCTCAAGTCTTTTATTGATTGGTGTACTTAGCACATTTGTGAGCTTACAGTGCACCTCCCCAGGCCTCATGTTCATTAATATTGGTAGTTCCAAGGATCCTATTTTCATCGGTCCCAAGGTTTTTGTAGTTTGTATTTCCATATGTCATATTTTCCTTGTTATCTACCTTCTACAAAATATTTTGAACTACTTTCTCCCAAATACTTCTTGCATTTCCTCATTTCATGTGTTGTTTCATCATCCCTTTCTATCACATGTTTTTGTCCTTCACCCCTTCCTCAAGTATTCATGGTTCTAAGAAGAGGAAGGTGGATAGTAGCTACCTGGAAGCCAAGAAATTGGTTAGGAATATGGATAAGGTGGAGGATCGACCCACCTCGATAAGAAGCTCCCAATGCTTGAAGAACAAGTTTATTCAAAATCAAGGAAAAATACATGGTGTTTTTGAGGAAGAGTTCAAGGATCCTATGGTAAATATTCTTCAGGAATATATTGTAAAGACCACCATAGCTACCATTACTCATATGGAAAGTGTGGTGACCACAAAAATTGTGGTCATTACACAAATGAAAGATCTCAGGAATGCTTTGAATCTGTTATTTTTTTGTGACAACTTCACCGAGGACCTCCTAGCAAAGAGCATCACTAGAGTCAATGTTGGAGTCAGGGAAGATGACGTGGTAGAAATTACCAAGAAAGTATTCAAGAAAACTCCTAAGGATGTCAACAAGGATGACACCAAGGATTTTTCCAATCCTTAGTTATCTGTAGTTCATCTAATGTTTCTAGATTATGTCTTATTAGGACATTTTTTTCTTATGTTATCCCTATCATTTTGGATTATTTCTAGTTTAGCTTACTATATTAGGTTTTAATGGGATGCCTTGAAATTTTGTGGATGATGCATCACTTAATTTTTCTACTGTATTAAGGCATTAGGGTGCCTTTCAAATTCCCTATTTAATACGATTTTGTTAATTTATAAAAAACAATGCCAAATATGAAGCCTTAATTGTTGGTTTAAAGCAGACACACTCTATGCACATTAGATGCCTTCATATCATTGGTGACTCCCTCCTCGTCATAAATCAAGTCCAAGAGATTTGGCAATGTCACTACCCAGTCCTCCAAAAATACAAACATTTTTCCCAAAAAATCTTCAACCAACTCGAGTGGTATGATATCAAAGCCACTCCACACTCATCAAATCACTTCGCTGACACAATGGCTTTCTTGGGATCATTAATATAGCAAAAACCTCTCTTTGACACAATGCTTGTCTCCATTCATACTTTAACACAGTCCACTATTTCGTCTTCATATCTCATAGATGATGATGACATCCATGTCATCCATACTGAACCACATGATCCTTAGTTTTCATAAATTAAGGATTATATCAAATTAGGTTTTTTACCTTATGACTTACCATATGCTCATAACCAAGCATTCAAACAATGGATGATCTATCACACACTACTGTAGCACATCTTATATCACCATAGTCATAATGGTATTCTTTTGCAATGCTTAGAGTCACACAAAGCTCAGTGAGTGGTACAAGAAACCTACAATGGTATTTACAGTGGTCACTTTAGTAGCATGCCTATCACAAAATGTATTTTGTGCATGGGCTACTATTGGCCCAAAATGGAACATGACTACTGTGAGTATGTAAATTGATGTATCAAGTTTTAGCAACATGCTAACCTCACACACTTACCCTCACAAGAATTCCAACCTATCTAATCCATGTGGTATTTTCACAATGGGGTTTAGATATTATCGGATAGATCTTGCCTGCTTCATCAAGCAACCATAAATTCACTATCACTATCACACAATACTTTACCAAGTGGGTCGAAGCCATCCCACTCATTAAAACTATGGGCCCCAAAATCATGACATTCATCACTGACCATATCATATGTCGCTTTGGAATCCCTTCACAAATCATCTCTAGATAATGACACTCCTTTCAAAAACAAAATTTTCCATGCCCTATGTGCTAAATTTAACATTCACCATAGCTTATCTATCCCATACTACCCACAAGGTAATGGCCAGGCTAAGGCTACCAATAAAACCATTTTCTCTATTCTTTGTAAAATAGTTGTATAATCTCATCGCCATTGGTACAATCAAATGCCATTAGCCCTATGGGCCTATCGTATGAGCATCTACACTCCCACTAGGACAACCCCCTTTTATTTGGTTTATGGTGCCAAATCCATTATACATATTGAGCTTAAAATACCATCTTTATGCATCTCCATGAAGGACTTCATTGATTATGACACTGATCATCAAGCCTGGATAAACCAATTAATGCTCATGGATGAGCGTTGCATCCACACCATATAACACACCCATGTCTATCAATATCATTTTAACCGTATCTACAATAGTAAGGTACACCAGTATGAGTTTTAGATCAATGACCTAGTTCTCAAAGAGAATAAATATATCACAAGTCAACCTTGCCAATAGCGAGACAAGTTCACTCCCAATTGGATAGGCCCATACATCATCACACACAAATTGGAATATGGTGCCTATAGATTGGCAAATCTCAAAGGAATCATCGAACCTAAACCCATAAACATAATTCATTTATGCATATTTAATGCCTAGCTTGTCTAGGTACACATCACCATAGATTGCAAATACTATCATCATCATATTATATATATCACCTCACTTATAGATTCACAACCCACATCGCACTAAACACAAAAATTTCACTTTATATTACATAACAGAAACACTTTTATTTTTATGTCATTTTTATGCTATTGGTATCGTTTGGTTTTACAGGACTCTCATCACTAGCTATGACATATTCTATAGATATACATTGTTCTAGGTTTACTCTTACAATATACCACTCCCCCATAATACAAGACCTTCTAAAAATACCTTTAATACTGATCACCTCAGTCAACCTTACCATGCCTCCTAGTCCTATTCACATATTTCAAGTGTTCCTATCATCACATTCTGATCACTACACTTCACCCCGACATCACTCACCTAACTATAGGGAGTCTTCCTATTCTCCTCACTCTGGTGAGAACCAAATATCCTTGTTCTCTTTTGTATATAAGGAGGAACATTCTCACCCATCACACTCTCATGCATGGGGACTATACCCCCTTACTTGGTTGACACAAGAGATCCTTATCTACCATCTTCACTAGGATAATTTCCTCCTAACAGGGGAACCACATCTCTTCATGTACACTCTTCATGAATACCTCCACCCCTACCAATAAGGATGTCACCTTATGACCAATCCCTTCATAAAAATGCCACCTAAGCCATATTTTCATGTGTTCCTCCATCTCATACAAGTTGCTATCTACAGTCATCTCCTACACCACCTATTCTCCAGATGTTCCCATCCCCACTATGTGATATTTTTCTTTAACCTGCTCCACCATTCTCTCAGCAATTTCAATATCCCCTTTCTTCTTCTCATTCATTATCATATTAATACCCCTATCCTAATTCCATTTACACATTGGAATATCGATCCCCACCTACCTCAATTTTTTTACCCCTCCCATTGACATCTAACACATCCTTTCTCACCTTGACAACCTTGAGTTACACTTGAGATATTGTCAATTTCATGCTTCTCCCCATTGCTCTACTATGACGTCAATTCCCATACCTTCTTTCACCCCAATCCCTCTCTCCCGCATGCAACCTCCACTAAAATCTAGGTTCACAATTCAACCACTTGCACCTACTCCAAGTACCTTACGCTCATCACCACCTAAGCCATACATATATCCCATGCCTATTTTCTTGACACCAATTTCATAGATATACCATCAACTACTCCACCAAGACCTCTTTTTTCTACCTAAAATTCACCCTATCGACCCACTATGCCCTAATCTATAAAACTATAGAGAGAACCAATTTTACATTTATCATCATCAATCGATTATTTACATCGATGTGTGTCACACTTTTAAACCGCTTGTCTAAGATATGTTTGATGAATTTATTCCATAGCTTGAACACACTCTCTCTCCTACTCGACTTCAGAGCCCTCCACATCATCTTGTACCTCCCCTACATCATCCTACAAATATTTCACATCTATACCTTGTTATTTCTAGTAGTTATCCAACTGCATGAATTATCGAAATCCTAGTCGCATTGTCACTTCACTTAGTCATTCGAGACCTAATCCCCATTGCTTCACACATTCTTATATTGCTTTATCCTCCTATTTCTTCTTCCATTCTCTTTATTCTTCTTACTAACCCATGTAGTTGTATGGTCACGCTATGAGTGACTACATATCTATGCTAATTTTACCCTTTTCTTCCTCTTCTTATCATCTTCTTTTCTTCATTGCTTCACTCTTTCTTCTGTGTTGCACTTCATCATTTTAATTTTACTCCAAATCTCTTCTCACTCCTAATTTTCTTTTTTTTTCATTATCATATGCATTCTTCTATTTCCATACTTCTCTCATGTTTGCTACACCCCCCACATGTTGGGGCAACCATTACCACGACTCCCTCTTCTCATCATTTCTTCACCCACATATCTCCTTTGACATGGTTTCTAATATCATTAGGTTATGTCTCAAAAAATTCCTCTTAAAGATACTTTCCTTCTATGTCATATCTTTCACACTGCATCCATTGCATATATACATTATTTTTCTTTTACATCTATATTCATGCTTGTACATTCTCCCTATAGAAAATTTCCCATGACATAAATAATATACACACTTGTTAGCATTACCACTTGGATGTCTATTCCCCTTATCAGTATTACAATGCATACGGTGTATTGCATGATTTTGACCACTCAACAATTAAGTCAATCAAACATCACGTCTAGCTAAAAGGTTCGTATACTCCTTATAGCTTTCTCTTAGTTGGTTCAACTTATTTCAAGGAATATTCACACATGTCATAATTTTAAATAAATTTTGATTCTAGGGAAGATAACACCTTATGTAGATATCACCATCTAGTGAACAATTTTCCCTACTCATCCTATAATTTGCATGATCAACATATGACCTAGGGATAAACAAGGGGATAAGAATAAGCAAAAATAAATAAATAAATTGACAAAAAACTGTAGACACCAAAAATTTGTACATGCTCATTTCTATACACTTGTAGATATGCATAGACACTTGTAGGTTTGCATAGGCCATCATAGGCCATTATAGTCATTTGTAGGCTACCTTAGTCATTCGTAGGCTCCAAACCTACAAAACTAGGTAGAACACATCCCAGATGCCTTCTACCCACTAGGAATCCATCTACTAGCTCCCTAAGGCCACCTAAGCCCTTTCCTACACCTAATTAGGACCCCATGGGACCATTCTCTACTAAAACTCCTAATTAGGCTAATCAAGATTCTAATTTGTAAGTGACTTTCACTAAACATGCACTTTATCATTAATAAAGGGTTAATTAGGGTTAATGGTCTAATTATCCGTAAGCCCACCCTCACACATGTGTGCACCCTAAGTTAGGATATTTCTAGAAACCCTAACTAAACCCCAACCTAACCTAGGACTTAACTAACCATGGCTAACCCTAACCCTTCCTCACACATGTGTGAGGATGAGATATTTCTTTAGGGCATGTGGGCTTCACACCTCCCCAAAACCCTAACCTAACCTCATTAGGAATTGACTCTAGGGTTTGGTTTATCTAACCACCCCCCTGACCTTGGCCTTTCCTATAAATAGAGTGTCCCTCCCCTCATTTTAACTCTCTCTCCCCTTTCATTCAACTTATCAAAACTCTGCAAAAATCATACTAGAACTGTATCTGATAACTTTGCACCATGCAAACAACTTAACATCACTTCTAGAGCCCATCCGGATAGAGGATCTCCAGCAGAGGCTACTCAAAGATCAATTTGTCCCCCCACCCTATGAATCTGGGTTCAAATTCGTAGGCTGCCCTACGAATTGACCATACAATAGGTCCACATCAGCAAGTTTAACAAGTATCCTTTATTTCATGTTTTTATAGTGTTTTGTGTAGTTTTTATCATATTTTAATATAGTTTTCTTTATGCAAATTCCATAATCATGGGGCTTGACTAAGGTAGGTTCCTAAAAGAACTAACGATATTTTTTAGGCCCCAAACAGGTGTAGAATAACACATACCAGTAGATTATCGGTGGCTCGCATACATAGAAGCCCACCTTCATTGAGGAGTTCTGAAAGACATCATTAGGATGTTGCATGTTCATGAAGAAATTAGGGAGATCCATTTTGTAACTTAAAAGTATTCTTTTGTGAATAAAAATCAGCATTCTGAGCAATCTATGTTTTATATTTTGTTTGATAAAATGACATTTTTTGGTAGCTTCATTCTGGCACGCCTGGTGGGACCCCCACAAAAGTTGTATTAGACTAGTTTCTCATAAATCTAATGCAATTTCTAGTTTTTTGTTGTTGTTGTAGGTACCCTAAAAGCATAACAGAATCCCAAAAACCCTTAAAAACATCTCAGGTCAGTAGAATAGGAGTTTTAGGCTCCTACACCCAATTCACCCCCAACCTGTGAACTCAGGATCCAGTTTGTAGGTCACCCTGGGAATCCTGTCATACTGTCTCAGAAAACCCTAAAACAATAGGGTATCACAATAGAGACATCAAGAAGCTCAGACAACCCTTCATAAACTAGGTATTCTCCTTAAGACTTCCTATTTTGTTGTTTCTTTGCAAAGCAGTTTCACTCGCAAATACATCACATTATTTTTGTGAAATATCCTTTCCAACAAGTCAAATTAGGGTTTCAGATTACTCTAAGATCAATAAATTTCCTTTTCAAATGCAATTAGAGTAGAGTTTTTTGTAATCACTTCCATATTAGTTTCAAGTTTCTTTTTCAAATCTCTTTTTCGAATGCACTTAGATTAGGATTTTCAATTCCTTTGCCAAATTTGCATTTAGGATTAGATTTCCTTATTTATTTCATGTCATTTTCAAATCTCTTTCAAAATTCATTTCAATTTATTTTCCAAATTTGCATTTAGGATTAGATTTCCTTGTTTCTTTCATGTCATTTTCAAATCTCTTTCAAAATTTATTTCAATTTCTTTTCCAAATTTTCATTTAGGATTATATTTCCTTATTTCTTTCATGTCATTTTCAAATCTCTTTCAAAAGTCATTTCAATTTATTTTCCAAATTTGCATTTAGGATTAGATTTCCTTGTTTCTTTCATGTCATTTTCAAATCTCTTTCAAAATTCATTTCAATTTATTTTCCAAATTTGCATTTAGGATTAGATTTCCTTGTTTCTTTCATGTCATTTTCAAATCTCTTTCGAAATTCATTTCAATTCCTTTTCCAAGTTTACTTTTAGGATATTTTGTCTTCATTTTTAAATTTAAAGATTCATTTCTTTTCCAATTTACTTTAGGTTATTGTTTTAAATTAAATTTTGTTAGGATTAGATTTCCATGTCTATTTCATATCATTTTCTAATCCCTTTTAAATTCATTTCAATTTCTTTTCCAAATTTACATTTAGGTTAATCATTTCAATTCCTTTTTGTATCATTTACACTAGGATTTACATCTCTTTTCGCAAAATCAATTTCCATTTCTTTCATGCTTTTAGATTAGGTTTTTATTTCCTTTTCACATATTTAAGCATTTCATTTACATCCCTTTTCGCACAAATCAATTTCCATTCCTTTCATGCTCTTAGATTAGGGTTTTATTCCCTTTAAGCATATTTTAGCATTTCATTTACATATCTTTTTGCACAAATAAATTTCCATTTCTTTCATGCTCTTAGACTAAGTTTTTAATTCCTTTTTGCATATTTTAGCATAGCATTCAATTTCTTTTCGTACAATCAATTTCAATCTCTTTCAGGCACTTAAACTAGAGTTTCAATCTCTTGCCAATGCACTTAAATTGTCAAATTTCTTCTCTTCATGCACACTTTGGATTGTTTGTTTCCATGCTTTCTAGAGTACATTTATTTTTCCAAAAAGGCATCTAGACCTAGTTTTATTTTCAAAAGGCACTTAGAATCAAATTTCATTTTCAAAAGCACACTTAGGGCTAGTTTCATTTCAAAAAAGTATTTAGTTAGTTACTTTGATTTCACATCAATGGTAACAAACACACCTACACACACTCACGTGGTATACACAATGGTGAGATTGGACTTCATCCCCAATCCATATCTCAAGACTGGTGACGTTGGAATTCATCTCCTTCCACCAACTCACCCCCTATACACCATAGTATCCCCCAAGAGTGGTTTTATGGACTTCATCACCAAAAAATCCCCTACCCTTGAGATTGGTTTTCCAGAATTAATCACCAGAAGGGACCTTCATAGTAGTACAGTATTAGATGCCTTTGTTCACAAGGCTCATATAATTAGTGAATACAGTATTATATAAGCAAGTTTCAACATCAAAACACACAAAACAAAAAAATATTTTATTTCCTACATCTAGTTTTAATCCGAGTTAAATTTTGTTTGCATGCTCATGGAACTGGTTTTAGTACATTCACTGATTAGAAATACATCTATTGGTTATCTACAGCCTATCACTTCTAATTTTTTAGTCATATTCATAGTCTGAGTCCAATTCATAGGTCAACCTATGAACTAGATCTCAATTCGCATAGTGACCTATGAATCATGTTTCCAGGCACAAAAATTACTCAAATTTAATTGATTTGTCCAAAAACCTCACATAGATCACACCCAGAACTTTAGATTTCTATTTTGGTATAGTTTTGAGCACACTTTCATGACACACAACATTATGACTATGGTCACCTATAGCCAAGCACATGAGCAAGCGTGTCTCGAGGAGGAGGTTTCTTTCACCACTTCTAGTCAGCCTACTTCTCCCCCTCCCATTACAGGATATGTTGTCACACTCACAATAGAACTCCTTGTAGATGTAGATTTACCTCACATACACTATATCTCATGATGAGACTCCCACTTCATCCAATGAAGATTACTCATTTCTTCCCCCCTCATATTCTCCTAATCCACCCTCTATATTTTGTGATCACATAATCTACACTGCTCTAGGACATCCACCTCCTCTCTTTACTATTCATGAGGAGACCCCCCTACCTCACCTACCTTCGCACATCCTTTCTTCTAGAGTCTATCTCAATAACTCTTTGAGAATGACTCTTCCTTGCTTAATCATGCTCACCTTGAGGTCACCTCATTTAATCCTACCATTAGGATGATCTTAGATCCCTCATCCTCCACTCTAATCATGTAGGTACCCTTATCACAAATCCCTCCACTACAACCTCATTTAGATCCACAATACAAGCCCTTCACATCATCATATCAGGATGCTTCTCAAGCACCACAACCACCATCCTTCCAACATCCCTTTTTGCATCCTTCGATGCTACATCACAACCACCTTCCCACTCACAATAATTCTCATATCAGCCACATCAACAAACCCTATCACCCTCATCTAGTGAGACCATTTTCACCATGCCACCTCCTTAGGCTCCTACCATGGAAGCCCAAGTTCCCTCCTCATCATTACCTCCACCTACATTCCACCTTCTTGGGATGTATGGTGCACCACCTTCTATTCCACTTCCATATTCATCCACTCCCATATTTTGAATCCCTCCACCACATCCATTTTGAGCCCCATATCCTGATTTCTTTCCTACCTATGATCCATGACCTATGTCTTATCCTACCAATCCTCCAAGCTATCCTACACCTCCTGGTTTCTCCACTCATCGTACTCCTAGCCAGATTTAGGTACCATATTTTGACACCTCATCTCGCCCACCACTAGCACCATTAATCCAGACACCACTTCCTCCACCATGACCTACTACTCCTAATTTCTTTACGATACAACCTTCTTGGTAATTGTCTCTTATAGTTCAAACATTACAACAGGACCCTCTCTAGTATATCCTAGTTCAACAACAATAAATCTTGCAATCGTAATATTACTATACCCAGTAGATGCCTGCTCCACAAAAAGGTTTTCCATAAGCTTCATCATCTTACGCTATCTAGTAACCTCACCTACAAGTACAATCACCATACGTTCCATCCCCACATGAGGAGGAATAACAACTCCAATATCCACCATATTCTTAGGCTCCACCTGCCCCTGCACAACCTTCTACACCTTTAACAAGATAAATTTAAGATACTAAACCTTCGTACAACTAGTTATGGATGATAAAAAATACATATTATGACATCTGCAATGATCTAGTCCACCCTTCCATTACTATTCCTCCTTACCTTTAACGTTTTGAGATCTCAAAGTTTGATAAATACAAAGGTAAATAGGATCCTCATGAACAAATTAGCAATTATTGCTCATCTTGCTATCAGATTCATAGTAGCAACCCCCTCATGTTATGTACCTTTTCCCTCTTGCTCAAGGGATAAGCCCTAGATTGGTACAACATGCTCCCATGCCATAGCCTATACACCTTCGAGCAGCTGGCTAATTCATTCTTGGAATATTTCTCAATTAACATCAAGAAGAAAACAAAATTTTTAGATGTCTACACCTTGTGACAGGCTAATGACGATCCCATTATCGAGTTTTTTTCATGATGGAGATCGGTCATACATGACCTCGCTCATACCCTTCCATCCACTGAATTAGTCACACTCTTCTCAAAGAGTTTTCACAAACATATACCCACCTCCTTACAGCTTCATCAAAGCTGCACCTTTGAGGAAGCCATCGCACAAGCTAAGGCCATTGAGGACATCAAGGTCTAATCTAGAAAGATCAATCTTAGACAAAATCCCTCTTACAATTTCAACTTTTGATTCAATAGAAATGAGCCAAATCAATCCTATACTAGACCGCCACAAACCAACCAGGTGGCAACAGCTTCTCTAGATTCTTCATCCATATCATGATCTCCTCCTCCACAACAATAATTGTTCTAAACTAGTGCACCTCTTCCCTCATGACCGCCATAGCCTTATGGTCTTCACCCATAGCTTCCACAATAAAATTTAACCTCACTATCTAAGCCTTTACTAGCTCTATTTTAGTAATTATACAATGTAGGTCACATTACCTTACTTGAAATTTGATCTCTTGATCCCAATCAACCCAATCCTCATGGATATATCGAGTAGGCCTTCTACGCATACCATAGATAGTGTATCCATGATATTGAGTCTTGTCATTCCTTTCATGGTCTTATCCAACACCTCATTGATCAGGGTACCATTCAGGTCTCAAATCCCCTCACACCTTAAAATCAAAACTTTAATAATTTACCAAAACCCACTACTTGAACACTGAGAGAAAAATTCCCAAGGACCTCAATCCAATCCCTAAGGGCAATCCAGACTAGTTAAAAATGTCCAACAAGACCCACCCTCATATGGCATCATTGACATGATCAACCTTACCACTCGTGCCTAATGTTATCTAGCATAATAGGATATACCAGTAGTTTCTCCTCTAGCACAATTCACTTATTCACAACTTTCTTTGATAGCACAAGCCTCACCACACCTACCAAAAAATATTATCACCATCCATAGTAGAATTACCCATCAATTACGTAATGCCCCAACTAGGTTATCCATATTCGATCTCTTACAATAATCTCAACCCCATCACAAGGCATTGAATGACATCCTTCAATCATTGAACTTGAGACCCATGATACAAATTCTTTCATAAATTTTGTCAAGAACATCCCACCCTACCTTCAATCGTAAATGAGTTTCCATGACCATGAGATTACAAAAATTATAGGCAAAGGGGTTTATACTCCTCTCCACATACAAGAAACTATCAATGTCATCACCTACAAGTGTGTTCTCATTGATACAGGTTCATCCATTAGTATCATCTCTACGACCACCCTACATCATCTTCACATTCCACCCACTCACTTTGCCACACCATCGCTCGACCTAAAAGTGTTTAATGGTTCCATGTGACCCACTATAGGCTCTATTTTCCTCCCCATTCACATTGGTGTTTGAACCATATCCATATTATTCCATGTTACTTAGGGTGAGATACAGTATAATATCTGGCTCAACCATCCCTATATTAGAGATATGTAATGCATCCCCTCTACCTTGCATCATTATCTCAAATATGTCTATGATGAACTCATTTATTGTGTTCCTACCGATGAGGACTCATTCAAATTTTGCAACATCATAGACCTCCCACTAGGACCCTCATTGTCCTCTACTCAAGTTCTTCCCATTCCTTCTCATCAATCATAAGGAGCATCACCATCTCCTTCAACACCGCATCAATCATCACCTAGTGCTACACTTTGTTCTAATGCCATACCTTCCTCACCACCTTCCTCATGGCCTCCCCCTCCTTCTCATCCATCCTCTTCCATAGATCCACCTTCTGTGCCTCCATCCTTCTTTCCACCATCATCATTCCCTCCTATACCATCTCACTCATCTTCCTCTATCGAACCTCCTCTCCTTCCCACTCCTCAAATACCCCCACTTCCTTTTTTTCCATGACCATGATCTTTCACATCTCCTTGTATCCTGACACCTACACCCTCTCCCCCTACCACACAACTCAAACATGTAAACCATAACATTCCTTCCACTACAACTAGATGCCATGATTGGGAGAAGTGAGCCTCCCACTTAGATGCTCAATTACCCCATTCCTCTCCTCCCATAATCCACAATTCCTAGTTGGCATCATCCTCCTTGGATTTTGATTTTCCACCTCCATCCCTAGTATGTTTGACACCCCAAGTGTCAATTTTCATGACAACTTCTAGGTCTAGTGACTATAACATTCAGGATGCTCATGTTCGACCATCAATAATCAAATCCATGTATGATTTTGGTCATCCCTCAGATTTAGTATTAATCATTGGTACCATAGTGCAACTTGGTCCTCCTAGAAATCATACCAATTTCATTTATATAAGGATAGATTCATCTCTTCTGACCATTGTACCTTTGCCACCCCAATCTAGCTTCTATGGCACTCTAGACCATATGTCAAACCCTTAATTCACTTTACACTACCTTCAACATTTCCATTGGTGTGGATTTGGACTAGGATGCTATGAACAAGGGTTATACACACCCATAAACCCCCATTTTCAGTAACCTACAAACAAATATGGCCTAGGTTATCACCCTGCTATCGTACATACACTCAAGGATGAGCTCCAAGAACTCTCACTTTGGCCCACACCAATCCCTATACACATGTTGGAAGATTACATTACCATGGATATCCCAAATGAGAGTACATCTCCTCACTCTATCATCACCATTCTATGCATCTTATTCTAAGATATGTCCCTTAATGACACAACATTTTCTTATTGTATCGATGCACTAGTTAACCAATTTATTGCCCTATCCCTCACACCTCCTAATCTAGGGTATAATATTTCACCTCCTTCTTCATCACCTCTACATTCAACTTTACCATTACCCATCCATCGATAAAATCATCTATCTGCAATGCAATATCATTCTCCACTTATGGTCTTACATCCACCATTAAACCTCCCACGATGGTCAAATACTTTCAAATTCTTGTCATTAGACTCATCATCTTCCATGACCTCTACGACTTTTGTTAACATGTTCGATGTGGATCTATTCTTACCACTTCGATACTCATCTCCCATGAGTTGTGATGACACACCCAACCCTAATTTCATAGACTTCACTCACATTTCACCAACACTTACATCGTAAGACTTTTTACTATCACCTCCCATTTTGCGTGCTATGAATGCTTCATCTCTTTCTACCCCACCTCACATCCTATGGGTTCATCACACTAACTTTTACTTGGAGTATGAATTTGAGTTACATGAGGTTATCGATGAACTCCATCTTATTTCCATCCTAGATAAGCTCTACGATAGTTCCCACATGCTTATGGAAGAAATGATTGACATTGATATTGGTGATGACCCCACCAATCTACATATTATCAAGCTCACCACTAGCCTCTCACCAAAAGAGTGCACCTTGTTCACCACCTTCCTCAAGGAGTATATCAGAGTATTCACTTGGTCCTACAAGGACATGCCATGCCTCGATCCTACCCTCGTAGTCCACAATCTCACATTATATAAATATTCTAAACCTATCTGACAAAAATTGTGATGCATGCATCCTGCCATTGCATTGCTAGTAAATCCTGAGCTCCAAAATCTCCTCGATGTAGATTTCATCCAACCCATCGATTATCCTAAATGGGTGTCTAACATAGTACCAGTACCTAAACCCTTTAGTGAGGTTCATGTATGCACTGATTTTTGTGACTTAAAAAAAGCTTATCCTAATGATAAATTCCCCCTACCAAACATCGACTCACTCATTGATTCCATCACAAGCCATGAAATGATATCCCTTATGGATGAATTTTCTAGCTACAATATGATCAAAATCAATCCCATCGACCAACATAAGACTTCTTTCACAACCCCTTGGGTACATTTTGCTATAATCTCACACCTTTTGGTATTAAAAATATCGAGAAAACATACCAACATGCAATGAATTACATGTTTCACTATTACCTGCACAAAATCATAGAATATTGCATTGATGATCCCATCACAAAGTCCAAAGAGTGGTCACAACACCTTCTTGATCTATGAAAAATATTTGATCATCTCCTAGAACACAATGTTCGCCTTAACCCAAATAAATGTGTCTTTGATGTCACTTTAGGAAAAATCCTAGGGTTCATTGTCTCTCAACGAGGCATTGAAGTAGACCCTAACAAAGTCAAAGCCATCATTGAGATACCTCCACCCACAAACCTCAAACAACTACGTAGCTTGCAAGGCAAGATTTAGTCCATACATCATTTTATCACCCAAATTTTAGATAAGTGTAAGCCATTTAATCACCTCTTACAAAATGGGGTCGCCTTCAAATGGGACGAAAACTATCAATAAGCCTTTAATTCCATCAAAGCCTACCTCACTTCTTCACCGGTGTTATCTCCCCCACACCCATAGCTGCCATTTATCCTATAAATTCCACTATATATTTTGCACTCGACATGCTATTTTCCCAAAAGAACATGTGCTCAATCATGAGCAAGCTATATACTACATCATTCGTATGCTAGTTAGCTACGAAACCCACTACGTATACATGGAAAATATATGTCTAGCCGTAGTTTTTTCTACCCAAAAACTATGCCATTACATGTTGAATCACACTATGTTTATCATCGCTCATGATAAACCACTCTAGTATATGATGAATAAGAGGTATCATAACTCTCATACTGCCAAATGGATTATGCTCCTCACTAAATTCGATCTAGAATTCATTTCACAAAAATCCATTAAAGGATATGTCATCATAGACCAACTCTTTGAGGCTCCATTACCCGATGATCAACCTCTCCTCATCCAACTCCCTGATGATTCCGTATTCAATATTACAGAAGGTGAAGAATACATCAAACCAGAAACACCAAATAACCTAACACTCTTCTTTTATGATTCCCACTTCACACACTCTAGGTGTAGCACCCTAAAATTGGCGCAGTAAAACCTTAGTAATTACATTTACTCTAGTAAATAATTCAAATTCAAATTTTAACCTCCAAAACCGCTCCCAAACCGTCGCTTAATCCGTTTCCTCCTTTCTCGTGCCATTTTTAGAGTTTGTTTTGACCGTTTGACGATATCGTCGCCGATCAGACGATATCGCCTCAGATCGGACGATTTCATCTGGGCTAGGACGTCCAGACGATCTTGTCCCAAAACTAATTTTTCACAATTAGTCTCTGTTCCAACGGCGTCTCTAATCCGGGCAGAAGCGTGTCTACGTCGTTAGAGACCCTCCCCGTTGGAGATCTCCCAAATAGGGATGATCTCCAACCTCCTAACCTCCCTCCTAAGCCTATTTAATCCTAAGCCCTCCCCTTAGCATCCCCCTGGCTGATATTTCCTGTAAATTGACTTCACACACATTAAGACATCCTAAATTGCTATTTGCATTAGTTCTATCCAAATTTTGTTGCAGGTACCTTAGTATTTTTCAGTCGGAGCAAGCTTACATCGTCGCAGACGATCCTGTTCAGATCGGAGGCGATCCTGTCCAATTCGAGATGATTTCGTACCAATGCGAGACGATTTCGACTGCAGTCAACATTGGGGGCAATCAGTGCCCGGAGTTTGCATTTCTTCATCCTTTTATTTTATGCATTGTTCTGTATTTAGTTAAATCTAAGTTTATTTCTTATTATTTTGCATCTTGGAGTTCACCCATCTAGATCAAATGCATAATTAAGTTATAATTGTCATTAAATCAGTATAATGCATTCATGTTTCTGTTTATAATTTTTAGTTTGATATTGTTATTGTCATTTTACATTGTTTCCCTATGTTAGCATTGTTGTATTTTCTGTGTTTTGCACCTATTTCTCTGTTTGCAGGTCTCTGACGAATTCGTCTGACGAATTCGTCAGATCTCAGACGATCTTGTCTGATAGCAGACGATCTTGTCAAATCAGAGGCGATCCTGACTGCTTCAAAAATCAGAATCTTCATCAGACATCCGGATCAGGTATTGATCTTTAATCCATATTATTCTCTCTATTTTCTGTCTAATTTTGTTCTTTTGTATTCATTTAATCTGCATCTTCATATAGAATAGCTTAGACGCATTTTGGCCAAACCTAGGACTTGGATGTTTAAGGATAAAACTGAACACATAAAACACATTCCCAACCTAGGCGTGGAAAGCGCCATTAAACGTTTCCTGGTGAACCCACCATCCGTCGAAAAATCACCATAATACACCTCCCTCGAGAGGCGGGACCTTCGCAAGGCCTCTCAGTCTGAGGTACCGCGCCATCCTTTTCCCATCCTCCTTACGGGCACGGATCCTATAGCTTGAAGGTAGGGATGCGAAAAATTTGGAGCGATACATTTTGGTGAACCCGACGTGAATACATTTTAAACCTTTTGAAAACAAAACAAAAAATAAATATATATAAAACAACCAAAACATAGATGCATTTCAAATCATTTAAAACTAATAAGTTGCATATCATGTTTAGATGGTAGCTCCTAAGAAAATATTAGCAGTTACTATAAATGTTGAAAACCAATTGGCAGCCATAGAAATCAATTATGTGCTTAGTGTGCTTGAAACAGATAGAAATCAACTTTTGTGGGACGAACTTGATAGAAGACTTAGTGTCATTTCATCTAGGTCAACAAAACTTAAACAAATCAAGAGGCTAGTCCTAGATAGAATCCTGGATCCTCATCAACTCGTCTTTTATCATGAACTTGAGAGAGCCTGCCATAGATGGTTAGCTTATAGGAGAGCTCTTGTGTCTTCAGAATTGTTCACCTTCGAGGAATACCTCGAGAACGCAGCCATTATACACCGGTTCCTAGGTCGTGTAGAAGACCAAGAGGTTGTTCTTACGGATAGGGAAATATGGAATAGAGTTCCTCGAGCTGTGTTATATCGAGAGTATTGCCACGAGCTTTACTTCTATCAACCAGAATCCGAGACAGATAATATCACTATAGCTCTTTTCATTAAATTTTTGAAGGAAAACTTTCAATTTGAAGAAGAACACTTCATGACTCCTGAAGAACTCGAGCCCATTAATGATATTTATAAATTGTTTATAGAAAACTAGATCATTACTTTCAGTATTAGTTCTTGCATTTATTGTGTTGTTTGTTATCTTTACAATATTATTACAAAAACAAGAAAAAAACTAAAAAACATAACAAAAACCAAAACATTTCATTTTAAATATTGTAGTAGGTATATAATTAATATATACCTCTTAAACTTGTTGCATATATATATATATATATATATATATATATATATATATATATATTTTGCTGAAATCTAAATTAAGCACAATGCCTAAACTTAGGAATGGTAAACAAGCTGAAGGAGAAGAAGAAGATTGGTTAGAAGATAAAACTAGAAACCCAAATGACCTTCCTGAAGATCCAATTCCGGAAGGAGAAACTCTAGATCAACGAGAAGATGACCTAGGTGAAGACAATGAACAAGAAGAAAATGTTAAAGAGGATGGATCCTCATCCCCTAGAGTAGCTCTAGATGGAACTATTGCTTTTGACAACGTAGATCATTTCTGGAAATTTTTCAATAATAACATTGGTGCCCTTAATATGGCAGTTCGTATTGATAAAGGGCAAATTAGTGACACTCAAGCAGCCATGGAACATATGTTTGATGTGCGCACTAATCCCTTGTCTTTCATTGATCAAGAAAGTGATAAGTCTGGACCATCCAATAGAGATATGGTCACTATGATTCAGAACATGCCAAAACAACGAGGTTACCCAACCTCCTAAGGAACCTGTTATTGAGCCTAAAATCATTCCCACACAAAAGAAAACTTCCTTCACTGCTTTACTTCGCCAAACTATTGATCAATATGCTTCAAGTAAACAAAAACCTAAAATGAAGCCAAACACCAATTTTCAACAAGCTGGAATACAACATAATACAACTTCAAAATTCCTTCATAACACCTTTCCTACCAACAATTTACACAATAGCAACATAGCATCTAATCTTCATGTCCCTCCATCATATGCTCACAAATCCCATATCAATGCCCTACCGAACCAATATGGTGGGCAAACTAGTAATCTGGAAGCCATGGTGAAACAGTTAGCTTCGCGTATGGACCGAGATAGATCCTTATCGTCCCTCGTACAATTATCGAGAGATATGTAGTCAACCTTTGGATCCCATAGTTGTAGCACAACCTTACCCTAAGCATTTTCCCATGCCCATCCTGCCTATATATAAAGGAACCGAAGATCCCATAGAGCATCTTCGCATGTTTAGGATAGCATGTCATGATATATCACATGATGACTTGCTATTACTAAAAATGTTCCCAAAAAGTTTAGGTGGAATGGCATTAGAGTGGTACTATCAATTGCCCACTCATTCTTTGAGAAACTTTGAAGAAACAAGCTGAATCTTTTGTCCATCAATTTAGTGCCTACATCGAGAGGCATGTAACCATTAAAGATTTATACAACTTAAAACAAGACAAGGATGAATGTTTTGCCGATTTCTTAGCTAGATGGAGGCAGTTGATAGGAAAATTGCACTTTGTGCTACCTTATAGGGAAATGTTGGACATTTTTATCAATAATTTACAAGAACAAATATCTTATGAGTTATCAACTGCTACTTTAACTACCTTCGATCAGGCTATAGATTTAGCTCGAAGAGTAGAAGATGCCCTCATTAGGAGAGGCCAACTTAGGAAGAAGGATGATGAGAAAACATCCAGAAATCAGTATAAAAACAAACAAGTTGTAGGTGACGGAGTCATCTGACAGCGAAAATGTTGCTAATATCAATGCAACGAAAACAACAAAAAAATTTATATTGAAACCTCCTGATAAGCCTCCTCGAGAATTTACTAGATTGAATCAACCATTATCAACTATTTTACCTCAATTACTCGAAAGAGGTTTGATCCAATTACCGACTATCCAGGAACTCGATCCAACTATACCCGGATACGAGAGCTGACTTACACTTGTGATTTTCATAGAGGACCTGGACACTCTACCAACGCTTGTAAAAGGTTGAAACATAAAATACGAGGATCTGATTGATAATAATGAAATGGAGGTGCAAGCCTTCCAACCTAAACAAAATGCTCCTAATAATCCTCAAAAGAACATTCCCCAAAATCAAAATCAAAATGCTAATCAATCATTAGACATATTTCAACACCCTTTACCAAGACATGGTAAAGAGGTGGCCAATCAAATCGAACATCATAATGTTCCTCCTCCTACCCGATATGTAGGAACTATTAGCGGACATTTACTTAATCATGATCCTCAAATATTTGACACAACCTTATCCCTGGTCACAACCAGGCCCCTACATAATACTCAAACTCCAGATTCTAGTGATGTAGAATCAGATACTGAAAGTGAAATAGACATCACTTCAAACCAATCGAATAGTTCTGAAAATGAATTAGATCCTATTCAACCTATCACGAGATGCTATGGTTCCCGGAAGAACCATTTCCTAGAAGAGTTACTACTCGACCCTCTTCTAATCAATTCCTCCCCGATGAACAAGCCATAAATGCTCGACCGAGACCGGTTCAGCGTCTTCAATATAACATTGTAGGTACCATTGGAGTCGTTACCCGACAACGAGGCTCAAAATTCCCAACAAGAACCAAACCGAGAATGATGGATCAGCTCCATTCGTTTTGAAAAATCCCAATAAAGGGAATCATGCTTCTAATGTTCAACCTAAACCCCCTTACAATATTAATGAGCAATTATCCAATACTACAGCCAGAATTTCCCTTTTGGATTTGTTAAGATCTTCTCCTACCCATAGGGATGAGTTGATGCTTACATTAAGCCAAATGATGGTACCTCAAAACATTCAACATGAAGCCATGGCCAATACTATCATCACTCGAGAAGTTGATTGTATTGACTTTCGGGATAAAGATATCCCACAACACGGTTTACATAAGGATAATCCCTTATATATTACTGCTCTAATTGGAGATGTATCTGTTAAAAGAGTCCTGATTGATAATGGTTCATCTCTAAACATTTGCACTTTTGACTTCTACCAACGATTTGGCTTTAGAAGTGATGAAATGAAGAAAAACTGACATGATTATCAAAGCTTTCAATGACGAAACACAAGAAACGTGTGGAGTTATTACCATCCCATTGCAAGTTGGTCCTCGAACTCTAGATACGACCGTGTTTATTGTACATTGCCCCGCATCGTACAATATACTCTTGGGTCATCCTTGGATCAATGCAATGCAGGCTGTCCCATCAACTTTACACCAATGTGTTAAATTCGAATTTAAAAATCAGTTGGTCACTATCCATGGTGACCCTAGACCCTTTGATATGTGTGCTTTGGCAGAACCCGTTGGAGTGCAATTTTGCCCTGCTCTGTCATCCACACATCCTAATTCTTATTTTTCATCTAAAACTGTGAAACACACACCCATAACTTCACCTATTTCCCCTCCATTAATTTCATCCTCATATATAGATCAACAATCTTCTAAACAAACCACTCTAGAACCTCAAAAAGATCTTCAATCTACAACCAATCCTTCATGTTCTATCCCTATAATTTCAAAACCTATAGACCCATCTCTTAACACTTCCACATTTTCAACATCTATCATACCTTCCACATCTAAAGATATAGGGAATGATCCTTCTACATCTTATGCTCTTTTTGATGAACTTTTACCAGATCTATCCACAATCTTAATATCAGAAAAAACAAATGCTTTCATGCAAAATTCAATTCTTTTAAATAACTTGCCGCCATCTCCTCGTACTTTGGGCCTCCCACAACCTATGGGAAGTATTTACCAAGTCGGGAGTTGTGCCTTCATTTATAAAGGATATGACTAGGGAAGAATCCCTCGGAATATCAAAACTCATCATGAGGGATATGCTCGGTGTTATTTTACCAATGAATATATTAAAGCTAAACCCATAATGCTTAAAATGGGATATAAAGGGAAAGGCTTGGGACCTTTCCAAAATGGCATGAAAGAACCTTTCGAGGTAGAACCATGGCCTGCCTGTTGTGGTGTGGGCCTATTTCCTAGTAAGGGTCAACCCTTTCCTTTTGAAGATGATGATCAACTCATATGTTATCAAGATTATTTGGATAGGTGTGATGATTTGCCTCTAAAAAATCAGCCATTTACATGTAACATGCTATCCATAGCTTACCCTGAAATGATTGCTGACTCCGATGAGGAGTTGGAAGGAGATATCTTCCACGATGTCTCCGTTGAAGAGATGTTACACAATGGATTTTATTTTGATGGTTCTATACCAACTATAGCCCAACTTGAGGCCACTAATCCTCAAGATGAATTATCCAAATTAACCTTACAAGAATTACAAGAATTGGGCGTTTCACCCGCCCCACCTAATTTTGAAAGAGATCTACACATGGAGGTAGAAAACGTCATTAAAATTAATATTGGAACTGAGGATAGTCCTCACATAATCAATATTGGATCAGAATTAAGTCAAGAAAAACAAGAACAATATATTGCATTCCTTAAAGAATATGAAGATGTCTTCGCTTGGACATACGAAGATATGCCAGGTCTAGACCCTTCTATAGTCATGCATCACCTAGTGGTCCATCCGGATGCTAAACATGTTAAACAAAAACTTAGAAAAATGCATCCCAAAGTGGCTCTGCTAGTCAAAGGGGAGTTAGAAAAACTCTTGAATGTTGTTTTTATACAAGCTATTGATTATCTTGAATGGATCTCAAATGTAGTTCCAGTCACCAAGAAAGAAGCCACCAAAGTTAGGGTTTGCACAGATTTTAGAGATATTAACGTTGCATGCCCTAAAGATGATTTTCCTCTTCCAAACATGGATCAAATCATTGACTTTACTTGTCGGGAGTGGGATGATGTCCTTAATGGATGGATTCTCCGGTTATAATCAGATCAGGATAGCTCTTGAAGATCAGGCTAAAACAACCTTTATTACCCCCTGGGGTACCTTTTGTTGGAAAGTGATGCCATTTGGCTTAAAGAACGCAGGTGCAACATATCAACGAGCTATGACTTATATTTTTCATGATATGATGCATGATATCCTACATGATTATGTAGATGATATTATAGCTCGCTCTATTAATGAAGATAATCATTTAGATGATTTGAGAAAAGTTTTTAATCGATTACGAGAATATCTTATTCGATTAAATCTAGCTAAATGCATATTCGGAGTTAAGTCCGGTAAACTATTAGGGGTTTTAGTTTCTTTACGTGGTATCGAAATCGACCCTCTCAAGATTGCGGCTATCACTGATATGCCCGCACCTACTAATATATCTGAGTTACGAAGTTTACAAGGTAAGCTTCAAGCCATCCGTCGCTTCATCGATAAGCTGGCGGACAAAACCGGTCCCTTTCTTAAACTTCTTAAGAAGGATGTCCCTTTTAATTGGGACGACGAATGTAGAGAAGCTTTTGAACTTCTCAAACAATACCTCCTTAATCCACTTGTGCTTTCACCGCCTAGACCTGATCGCCCATTTCTCCTGTATATTTCAGCTTCAGATTTTGCCTTAGGAGCTATGTTAGCTCAGCTTGATGATGAAAAGAGAGAACGTGCTAATTATTATATTAGCCGAACCTTCATCAGTTATGAAACCCGCTACACAACATTAGAAAAATTATGTCTAGCAGTCGTGTTTGCTACGCAAAAATTATGCCATTATATGCTTAGTCGGAAAACTTATGTCATTGCTAAATATGATCCCTTGAGGTATCTCATGAGTCGACCTTATTTATCGGGTCGCACGACCAAGTGGGTTCTTGCTCTAAGCGAGTTTGATCTCACATTCATAGGACAAAAGTCTGTTAAGGGTCAAATCATAGCGAGATCAATTAGCTGCTTGCACCCTTAGAGTCTACCCATCCCCTCATCATTGAGTTTCCTGATGAATGCCTTCAATTAGAGGGAGACCATATTGAACAATGGTCCTTATACTTTGATGGAGCCCGATGCATGAGTGGGGCTGGTGCGGGTATTATTTTAATATCCCCACAAAAACATCTTATTCCTCTGTCCTTCAAATTAACATTTGCTTGCACTAACAATACTGCTGAATATGAAGCTCTAATCCTTGGATTACGAGCTGCCTTGGCGCTAAAAATTAAACATCTGTTAGTTTTTGGTGATTCTCAACTTGTCATAAACCAAATTAATGAAGTTTATCAGACCAGAGATGATAAACTACGCCCATATAAAGCCTATGTTTTACAATTAATGTCTCTATTTGATCAAGTTACCTTGGAAGCTATTCCTCGAACTTGCAACCGTGCAGTTGATGCTATGGCCGCAGCTGCATCTCTCCTGCCCTTGGAGTTAGATGACGAATATGCCACTATCATTATTCGTCGACTCCAGGAACCCGCTTCAAATAAGTCATGCTTAGAACCTTTGGATGTGTTTCTAATCAATGAAACTACTCCTGAACCTTGGTATACGGATATATTTGATTTTCTCCAAAATGGGACTTTCCCTGCCAATTCTAATAGAAACGAGCGTCGGTTATTACGTAGACGAGCAAGTCGATTTGTAATAATTGGCAATACTTTATATAGGAGATCTTTTGAAGGTATCCTATTAAGATGTTTGAATTTAGAAGAATCCAAATCAGCCTTGAGTGAAGCCCACGATGGATCTTGTGGAGGACACTTCAGTGGTAGTGTCATTGCTAAAAAGCTCCTTAGGATAGGATACTTTTGGCCTACCATGGAGAATGATGCACATGATTATGTGCGCCATTGCGACAAGTGCCAGAAACATGCTGACCTTGTCCATGCGCCTACACAAGAACTGCAGGCTATTTCATCTCCTTGGCCCTTTTCAAAATGGGGTTTAGATATTATTGGCAAAATCAATCCTGTGTCATCTGATGGACACAAATTCATCATAACCGCCATTGAGTATTTCACGAAGTGGGTTGAAGCTATGCCTTTAGCTTCCTGCACTGGCACACAAGTCTCTAAATTTATTTTTAATCAAATCATTTGTAGGTTCGGAATTCTTGCAAATCTCATCTCTGATAATGGAACTTGTTTCAAAAATAAAGATGTTAAAAAATTATGCCAAAAATATAAGATTCAACATCGTTGGTCCACTCCCTATTATCCTCAGGGTAATGGTCAAGCAGAAGCATCTAACAAAACCTTAATCAAAATTCTCAAAATATTGGTCAATAAAACTGGCCGTGGCTGGCACATTCAGTTATATCCGACCTTGTGGGCCTATCGAACTAGTGTTCGAACCCCCACCTGGAACTTCACCTTTTGTTTTGGTTTATGGTGCTTGAAGCCATTTTTCCCTTTGAATTAGAAGTTCCTTCTTTGGCTCTGCTACTTCAAGATACCGAAGTAGGAGATGAATATCGAGCTGGCAGACTCAGTCAGCTGGAACTCCTAGATGAAAAATGCATTAATGCTTTGGAGCATCTCCGTGCCTACCAAAACAAGCTTAAAAGATCATATGCTAAAAAAGTTCGTCATCGATCCTTTGAGATCGGCGACCTTGTTTTAAAAGAAAATCAAAAAAATACTAATGCAACTAAGGACCTTAAAGGTAAATTTGAGCCCAACTGGCTTGGACCATACATTATCTCTGCTAAATTTGAATCGGGAGCATACAAATTATCTACCTTAGATGGTAAAGAACTTAAAGAACCCATGAACATTTTGCATCTTAAACGTTACTATGTATAAATTTGGTCATTTCATCCTTGTATATATTTGTTTAAAATATTTCAAAATCACTATTTTGTATTTCTTTCAATTTATAAATTCAAAAACACCAAAAACATTCATAATCATCAAAATCTTCAAAACTATTTGTTGCATTTATTTATGGCACTTGTTAATTCTTTCAAAAAACAAAAAAATAATAATAAAAATAAAAAAACAGCAATATTCTTGACTCTTTCGAAACCAAAACAACATAAAGAAGAAAGAGAGAGTCAACATTCTCAAAACTTCTCAAAAAGTATTTATATATATTTCTTCTTACAAATGTTGCAGTTATATGTTTCAAATTATTTTGGATAAATTAGCATTTATTTTGAATCCCGCACTTTCACACTCACAAATATAAATATCTTGATTTTATCTGGCATGATTACTAATCTCTCTTATATCAAAGTTCACAAAATTCAATTAAATAAAGTTTGAGCACAGAGAATTGATCTTGTTATTTACTTAAACCAAGCACATCTTTTCACAATAAAATGATTATATTTGTAATTTCCATGCTTTGCTACATAGTAGAAGTGGTTTCTTGAGCGAAAAGTTTCCCCTGCTATCCTATCATGCACATGGTCTAGAATCTTTGAGAATTGGCAAAAGGACAAGCTCACCCCTACCCGAGAATAAAAATCCCTTGCTCTACAGCTAATCCGAGCAAGTATCCCTAGCATAGAACAAAAGAAAAAGCAAAGTTCAAGAAAAAGAGAAAAAAGAAAAATATTATTTTATATCATTACAACATTATCAAGCAAGATCAAGAAAGAAAAAAAAAAGAAAGCAAAAGCAAAAGCAATAAAATCCCTTTCCCTACCCTTTGAAAAGAAAAGAAGGGTTGATGAGCTTGAATCCCTGGAATTCTCAATTATTCGAAAACTGTGAGGTAAGCCCCATAACAGGTGGTTTGTGCCCAACCTGCTTGGCCTTGGGTAACTCCTAGCGTGGCGATATGTCTATCACATTAGCGACCTTCTTTTGTACAGACCTATGTCTGCTTATGGATTAGCTAGCTCTTGATAATCCGACTTACATAGTAGTCTAGTATGGTTATATGCATCTACATCATGGTTAATGAACACTTATTTGGTTCATTCAAATCACTTGTATCATATTATCTTGCTCAAAGCTGGTAAATGAACAATGCAATTGCACACACATTTTGTATTTGAGAGATTTTGTGTATCATTATGATAAATCAAGATTGGAAATGAATTCACATATGCACATGGGATTCCTTATAAATCTAACTTTTGTCTTTAAGATACTTTGAAATATTTTTTTGCAAATTGTTTGGAATAAATTCATTTTCTTCTTTAAAAATACAGTTGTTTAGTCTAAAGACAACTACATGCATAATAGAAAAAATCAAAATTTCTTTCAAAACCATACAATCAAAACATATATATATATATATATATATATATATTGTCGACTTTCGCGACGATGGTATAGTTCCAAAACCAAAATTGGAATTTTATGCCTAGCGCAAGTCCTTATCTTCATATTTTTTGTTTATCAAAAATCAATCATGCAATAAAACTATCTCTTTTTGGATTTCGCGATGATGGTATAAGTCTATACCTACATATTCTATGCCTAGCGCAAACCATTGTACCAATTTTTATTACCCATTCATTTAAAAATCAATCCATGAAAACCATATGACTTAAATCATTATGTTATACAATTATGCTTTAAAACAAACAAACATTATCACTATTTCATGTCATTATGTCAACCTTCAATTTTGCAATGATGGTATAATTCCTAGGGAATTATCCAAAAAATTTATCACACTTAGGAATTTATGCCTAGCAAAAATCATTTTAACATTATTTCATGCATACTATTTTTATGAAAATCTGAAAACAAACCATCATCATCATCATTTGCACCATTGCACCAAAGTCTTAAGGCAGTCTCTTAAGCACTCTTTTACTTTTAACAATATTTCTATATTGGGATTAGCTTGACGACCGAGTGAGCGGCGACTCCATGAAATGGTCTATAATAGCGACAATGTCCTTTGAAATTATTGTTAGAAGTCTCTTTTTATCTTTTATCACATCACATCACAAACAACCAATTTGTTACATCAGATTATTTCATTTAAAATCTTACAGCATGACATTCAAACCATAATATTTCAAAACGACATAATTACATGAATCATCAAATCAATCAATCAAACATAAGAGCATCATAAAAATACATAAGACAAGTCATATGATCAAAAAATATCTCATCTATATATATCACAAATATATATACATCATATCAAAACCGGATCGGTATGCCACAATCTATACCTCGGCATACTCAATCCTCTCTCAAAAATAATAAAAACTATGTCTCAATCTGTATAGTGTAGTGCAGTAGTCTAGCCTCGAGAACCCCTCGAGCTCTCAGCCTCATCTCCTCCCCCGCCCTGAGGTGGACGAGGTGGCCCCATCGTAGTATGTGTGGTACTGCGAGTCCTAGTCATGGATCGGGATGAAGTCCTTGACGACCCCATCCTGATCGGATCCGCGATGGCAGCCGGCAGTGGTAATCTCTCCTCCTCTGGCACCATCTGGTGGTATAGTGTCTGATAGAAAGTGATTTGGGCAATAGCCCATGCCAGCTCCCGAGTGCTCGCCCCTCCGCCCCGTGCTCTGAGGCATGCAATCTCATCTCTGAGCTGTGTCACCTCAGCTCGGTGTCATGCAGCCTCCTCTTGTAGGGTCTGCACCTGTGCTTGGAGATGGACTGTCTCCGCTCGGAGAGTCGTTGTCTCGCTGCTCTCCCCAATGTCGACACCCTTGCCCTTATCGGGCGATGGTGGCCTCTCTCTCTATGGAGAAGGGGGTCTCTCCTCCCTCCTCTCCCATTGTCGTGGCCTCTCTTGAGCCTATGCTCTCCTCAGCTCTCTCCCTCCGTGACCCTGGGCCGCCTCCATAGCCGCTTGGTATCGCCTCCCCATCCGACGCACAACTGCATGAATCGGACCCTAAGCCCTCGTCATCCGAGGAGGGTGGATGCTTGCGTACCAGGCATCGTAGCCGTCGGCTACTCCTGCGTCGTCCCCATCCATTGGCTGAATGGGGGCATCATCCACGTCTTGACTCCAGAAGCGCTGCATATCTGGAGCCCCGCTGACCGTAGTGTTATCTCGGATAGTCCAAGAAAACTCGTAATCCTTGAGAGATGGGATCCCCTGCTGTAGACCGAACTATCACAAAACTCGGTCGTAGCGGTGGAGCTCCACCTCTCCCCTCTCCATCCTCAGCCAATAGACTCGCTTGATGCGAGCCAGCTCCTGTCCATCCTCGGCCCACCCTGGATGATCCCTCCAAGGCCTCCAGGTGATCTAGTCCAGGACAAGGTCATCCAGCAGTCTCCGGGACATCGACAGATCAATCCACCATTGTGCCCCTCTTCGGAGCCACCAGTAGAAAACTCGGGGCCTCTCCCCATCAATCCCTATCAAAGGAAGCCCTACCGGCCTCCGCACTGCAATGTGCTCCCAGCACCAAACCTGTAGAAGCGATGTCATAACCAGACATCGGCCGCCCTTGTACACGACCCCATGCAGGATCTTGTACAGTTAGCATAGAACAAAACTACCCCAAGAAAATCTGTAACCATGGTCTCGCATGTCGTAGATCACATCTGCTAGCACCCATGGTACCCTGCACCCGCTCTGGTGGCACAGCAGAAGTCCACCCACCACTCCGGCCAAAACCTGTGTGAGTCTGGATGCCCCAGGCATCGACGCGGCGCCTCGATGTTCACTCCGCCCTTCTCCGGGGCGAAGCTCGGATCGCCACACAGCCGCATCATAGCATGGCCCTGATTGGCCGTAGGAGTGATCAACCGTCCTTGTATGGGGATCCTCAGGATCCTCCATACATCCTCCAATGTGGGAGTCATCTCCCCTGTGGGTAACCAAAAATAGGAAGAACCCGGATACCACCTCTCTGCCAAGGCTGTCAGTAGCCCCATGTCTGTAGAAACTTGTGGCATCTCTGCCACATGCTGTAAGCCGGCTTGAGCCAGCTGATCCTGCTCTGCCTGTGATAGAGCGGCCAAGTCATCTCTCAACCCATCGTATTTCCATTCTCTGCTCTTTAGTAAACCTCTCTGCAACATAAACAACAACACAATAAAAAAATCATTAATAACAACTCAAGTGATTAATAATGCAAGTTAAAATAAGTTCAATTTTACAAATGATGATATCGTCCACTATTGGACGATATCGTCCCAAATTTGAGCAAATCGTCTCCGATTTCGCAAGCCGAAATCGTCCCTAATTTGATGAAATCGTCCCCCTTTCGCCGATTTCGCCCTTCGACGAAATCGGCGAACTTGAGACGATTTCGTCGAAATCGGGACGATTTCATCCCGATGACGTCGATGGCCCAAAAACGGCCGCGATGCTCAAAATTTATTTAAAATTCACCTAAAAAGCATGTAAATTCAACTTAAAGCATTCTAAACTAAGTTTAGACTCTTACCCGTAGCCCGCGCCGGACCTCTGTCGATCTGTGCGCTGTCTCCACCATTTTTGCTTGCAGAGCTCTAAAAACCAGAAACATGAACAGTAAAAATGAATTAGGGTTTTACCCTATTTTTCTTAATTTTATTCAAAACACAATTAAAAACAATTAAAATTTTTGCTTTTTCGCGTTTTTACCTCAAACGTTCGATTTGGGTAAAAACACGGAGGGGGCACCATAGTCAGCTGTCGTACGATTCGACCAAGAATCGTCGCCTAAAAATGGGAATAATTTTTGCTTTCTCGTAGATCGAGAAGAACTCATCTTTAACGCATTTTCTTCGAAAAATTCGCTAAAGAGGGGGCAAAATGTAGCACCCTAAAATTGGCGCAGTAAAACCTTAGTAATTACATTTACTCTAGTAAATAATTCAAATTCAAATTTTAACCTCCAAAACCGCTCCCAAATCGCCGCTTAATCCGTTTCCTCCTTTCCCGCGCCATTTTTAGAGTTTGTTTTGACCGTTTGACGATATCGTCGTCGATCAGACGATATCGCCTCAGATCGGACGATTTCGTCTGGGCTAGGACGTCCAGACGATCTTGTCCCAAAACTAATTTTTCACAATTAGTCTCTGTTCCAACGGCGTCTCTAATCCGGGCGAAAGCGTGTCTGCGCCGTTAGAGACCCTCCCCGTTGGAGATCTCCCAAATAGGGATGATCTCCAACCTCCTAACCTCCCTCCTAAGCCTATTTAATCCTAAGCCCTCCCCTTAGCATCCCCCTGGCTGATATTTCCTGTAAATTGACTTCACACACATTAAGACATCCTAAATTGCTATTTGCATTAGTTCTATCCAAATTTTGTTGCAGGTACCTTAGTATTTTTCAGCCGGAGCAAGCTTACATCGTCGCAGACGATCCTGTTCAGATCGGAGGCGATCCTGTCCAATTCGAGACGATTTCGTACCAATGCGAGACGATTTCGATTGCAATCATCATTGGGGGCAATCAGTGCCCGAAGTTTGCATTTCTTCATCCTTTTATTTTATGCATTGTTCTGTATTTAGTTAAATCTAAGTTTATTTCTTATTATTTTGCATCTTGGAGTTCACCCATCTAGATCAAATGCATAATTAAGTTATAATTGTCATTAAATCAGTATAATGCATTCATGTTTCTATTTATAATTTTCAGTTTGATATTGTTATTGTCATTTTACATTGTTTCCCTATGTTAGCATTGTTGTATTTGCTGTGTTTTGCACCTATTTCTCTGTTTGCAGGTCTCTGACGAATTCGTCAGATCTCAGACGATCTTGTCTGATAGCAGACGATCCTGTCAAATCAGAGGCGATCTTGACTTGCTTCAAAAATCAGAATCTTCATCAGACATCCGGATCAGGTATTGATCTTTAATCCATATTATTCTCTCTGTTTTCTGTCTAATTTTGTTCTTCTGTATTCATTTAATCTGCATCTTCATATAGAATAGCTTAGACGCATTTTGGCCAAACCTAGGACTTGGATGTTTAAGGATAAAACTGAACACATAAAACACATTCCCAACCTAGGCGTGGAAACTGCCATTAAACGTTTCCTGGTGAACCCACCATCCGTCGAAAAATCACCATAATACACCTCCCTCGAGAGGCGGGACCTTCGCAAGGCCTCTCAGTCCGAGGTACCGCGCCATCCTTTTCCCATCCTCCTTCCGGGCACGGATCCTATAGCCTGAAGGTAGGGATGCGAAAAATTTGGAGCGATACACTAGGGGTGCAAGCATTGTATTTTTACACCAGTGGGGAGCCTCTCCCATTTTCATTCAAATTAGGATTTCCCTACACAAATAACAATGAAAAATATGAAGCTCTCACTCTTGGTCTAAAGCAAGTTCATTCCATGCACATTAGACATATTCACATCATAGGATATTATCTCCTTGTTATCAACCAATTTTAGGAGATCTAGCAATATCGATACCCTATCCTTCTGCAATACAAGAAAATCACCCAACAACTCCTTGTCCAATTCGAGTGGTATGATATCATAGTCATCCCATGATCATCCAATCATTTCATCAATACAATGGCTTCCTTAGGATCATTAATACAAACAAAATTCCCTCTTAGACACAACATGTATGTCCATTCATACACTCACCCAATAAGCTATACCATCTTCACCTCCTACATATGATGATGGCATTCATGTTGTCCACACTTAACCATATGATCCTTGGTTTTCATAAATCAAGGATTATATTAAATTAGGCTTCCTACCCTATGATCTACCACATGCTCATCACTGAGCATTCAAACAATGGGTCATTTGTTACACACTACTAGGGGACATATTGTATCACCATAGTTATTATGGTAGTCTTTTATGTTTTCTTGAACTGCATGAATATCAGTGGGTAGTAGAATAAACCCATTATGGTACTTGACATGGTCACTTTAGTGGCATGGCTATCACAAAACACATCCTACACATGGGATACTACTAGCCCAAAATGGAGCATGATTGTTGTGAGTATGTTAAGTGATGTATCAAATACCAACAACATGCTAACCTCACACACCTACCTTCACAAGCTCTCCAACCAATTCAATCCATGTGGTCCTTCTCACAATGGAGCCTAGATATCATCGACCAGATCTTACATACTTCATCAAGCAATCACAAATTCATCATCATAGCCATAAATCACTTCATAAAGTGGGTTGAATCCATACCACTTGTCCAAACCATGAGAGCTAAAATTGCAGTATTTATCACAAACCACATCATATATCACTTTGGAATTCCTTACCAAATCATTTCTAATAATGGTACACCCTTAAAAAATAAAACTATCCACACCCTCTGCACCAAATTCAATATCCATCATATATTCTCAACCTCGTACTACCCATAGGGTAATGACTAGGTTGAGGCTACTAACAAAACCATTTGCTCCATCCTTCATAAGATAATTACAAAATCCCACTATGATTGGCACAATTAGATGCCTTTAGACTTATGGACCTATCGTTGGAGCATTCATACTCCCATTGGGTTAAATCATTTCTCATTGGTCTATGGTGTTGAAGCCATTATTCCACTCGAGATTGAGATACCTTCCTTATGAGTCTCCATGAAAGAATTTATTAATGATGACACTGCTCGTCAAGCCCACCTTAACCAATTAACGCTCTTATATGAGTGTCGCATCCACACCATTGAGCATACATGTATCTATCATGATCTCCTTCACTATGCCTACACTAGCAAGGTACATCAACATGAATTTTAGATTGGTAACCTGATTCTCAAAGAGAACCAATAGATTACAATCCAACCCCATCAACAGTGAGACAAGTTCACTCCTAATTGGCTAGGTCTATATATTATCACACACAAATTTGGTTCTAGTGCCTATCGATTGGCAAATCTCGAAGGACTCACCAAACCTAAATCTATCAACATTATTCACCTTTGCACATTTAATACCTAGCCTATCTAGGTATGCATCACCACGTATTGTACATAGTGTAATATAATACTATCTAGGTACACATCACTTAAAATCCACATTGTACTATGCATAATTTTTACTTTTTTTTACACAAAAATATATTTATGTTTTTTATGTCATTTATATAATTTTGGTATCTTGGGTCTTGCAAGTCTCTTATCACTAGCTACGACATCTACCATGGAGATACATTCATTCTAGGTTACCACTTCTGGCACACTACACCTTCAAAATATAGGACCTCTCGATACTACCTCTAGTACCAATCACCTCAACTGATATTGCCATGTCACTCGAATCAGTTCATGTGTGTGACCCTTACACATCATCACATTTTGATCACCACACTTCACCCCACTACCACTCACCCCACCATAGTTATTCTTCCTACTTCCCTTGCTCAAGAGACATCCAACTCTCCTTGTCATCCTTTGCAGATAAGGAAGAACATTCTCACCCACCAGACACTCACATGTGATAATCATCCCTACCTCACCTAGTTGATCTGAGTAATATATACCTACCATATTCCTTATCTCATTGACCCTCACTGACATACTATCCCCCTAATAGGGGAACTACATCTATTCATCCATATTCTACAAGACTACCTCCACCACTACCAACCGGTATGTCACCCTATGACTTATACCTATGCTAGAATACAGCCCATGCCACATCCACTCGCATTCCCCCATATCATCTGTGTTTTTATCTGCATCTGTCTCCCACACCACCTATCCTTCAAACACCACCATATCCACTCCATGAAATTTTGCTTTAGCCTACCACACCACCAGCGCAGTAGTTCCACTCTCCTCCTTCTTCCTCCTATTCATTCCCTTCTTCACACCCATAACCCAATCCTATTTACCCACTCAAATACCGGTCCCCACCTACCTCAATTCCATAACCCCTCCCATTGACATCTAGCATATCCTCTCTCACCTCAACAATTTTGAGTTACACTTGAGCCATTGTCGTTGCCACTCCCCTTTGTTCAATTCTACCATGGCCTGACCCATATTGCCTTCTTCTAGTCCTACTCCTTGCTCTCAGATCTGACATGCACTAGACTCTCGCATCTTGACCTGACCACTCATTCCTACACCAACTTCTTCATGATCATTACCAACCAACCCATATATATATCCCATTCTAGCCTAGTCTGCACCATTGTCTCAAATATTTCACCAGCTACTCTACCAAGGCCTCCTTGTACTACCCAAGATCTACCCTACTGACCCTTTGCACCCTAAGCCATGAGATTAACAAAAAACCAATTTTTTTCTATAATCACCAACTAGGGTATAACATCAATGCATGTCGTATATTTGAGACCATTGTTCAGGACATATTTTTGATGAACCTATTTCACATCTTGAATAATCTCCCTCACCTACTCAGCTCCAAATCCCTCTACATCGGCTAGTACATCGCTCCACCACATCATGTGATTCATTCACCTCCAAAACTCATTTATTTCAATAATTATCCAACTATACCAATTACCAAAATCCTAGTCACCTTGTCACTTCACCTAGTCACTCATGACCCAATTCATGTCATTTCACATAGTTTTTGCTTCTTTACTAGTTCTATATTTTCTTCCATTCCATCTCCTCTTCTCCTTCCTTTTTAGCATTGTTGAATGGGCACGCTTTGAAAGACTAAATTCCTATGCTAATATCCTTTTTATTTTTTTATTTTCCTTACACTGTTGCTCTACTCCCTCTTCTTTGTCATGCTTCTTCACCTTCATGTTTCCCTACATCTATTCTCACTCCCGAAATTCCTCATTATGACACATATTCTCCCAGTTATATACTTTTATCTTGTTTGCTACATCTCCCCACACACTGGGGCAACTGTTATCATGACTCTCTTCTATCGTCATAATCACCCCACACATCCATCCTTAGACATGGTTTCTAATATCATCTGGTTACATTTCACAAATTTCCTCTTGTAGATATTGTACTTTCATACTATATCTTGCTCATTCATTGTATATATCCATATTTCTTCCATGATTTCATTCATGTTTGTATATTCCTTCTATAGAAATGCACCTTTATAAGGAATAACATACACACTTGTTAGCATTACCACTTGGATGTCCACTCCCTTTCTCAATATTACAGAGTATATGGTGTCTTGCATTTTCTTGACCATTCACTAGTTAATTCAATCAAATGTCACCTCTAGCTGACAGGTTATTACACTCCTCATAGTTTTCTTTGGTGGGTTCAACATATTTTAGGGACCACTCACATAGGTTACATTTTAATTAAATTTTGAGTCTAGGTAAGATAACACCTTGCATATATATCATCATCTAGTAAATGGTTTTCCCTGCTCATCCTATAATTTACATGGTCAACATACAACCTAGGGATAAACAAAGGGATAAGCATAAGAAAACATCAAAAAAATGGGTAGAAAACAAAATAAAACACCAATACAAAAAAAGAAGAAAAGAGCACCACAAAAAGACAAGCAATAAACGAGGGGTAGAAAATAAAAGGAAAAGCCTCCAAGAAATACAATTATTATGCTTCATCACCTTTGGTCCTTAGGTTTAACATAACATCATGGGGTTATTTCCATCGCTAGCTATAGGCCCTAAGCATCTGCATGCCAATGGAATAGTTTTACAAGTGGCAACACATTTTTCATATTAGTGACCTTCTTTTGTACATATCACTTCACGTTTGTTTATGACCTAGCTACCTTGTCTATGTTAACAATGGGTTAATCCTACCTCCCTCAAAATGGATAAATAAACATCACTTATTTTTACACACTAGTCCTTGATAGAATTTGACCTTGCCATGATAGTTATGAGTTGTCGATAGATTTTGTTCAATTATTCATGAGGTTTGATTGCTACAGCTATGATTGTCAAAATTGTTACAAACACTTTAGACTATCCTACAACTATGATATTACAAAATGGATCACATTACCATCAGTTATGCTACAGTATGAGTGCTTCCTCTACGTATTTCAGCTTCCACATACATACATCCTTGCATATATCTTACATGTATTTATTTACATTATATTATGCATCATGACATCTATATTACATCCAACATCATTACACCACTCTACATTTTATCTACATTATAGTGACATCATTCTCCTACACATTATCACATGCACATATATTTATCTATCGTACATTTGCTTATCGATATTTTACATTACACATACACAAGAAATCACATACACATTCAAATTAAATCACAACACATATGTAAGAGCCACAACTAAATAGGTATATATAATGATCAAAAATTCCATCAGGATACAAAATGGGAACATGCCCACCACCCATCATCACATATGCCTATATACTATAAAAAAAGACATGCTACCATAGGCTAATCTCAGCCCTACTGATCACCAGAAATCTCCCCACTCCCCTCATGAGCCACCCTCACCTACTCTACCCTCCTTGTTGTTGTTGCCCTACTCGACTCAGTTACTACCCCTAATTTTGGTGTCACTGTTAGCACTGCCACCCTATCCAACTCTAGGATAACACCTCCTATCTATTAAATTATGGGTGCCTTTGTCCTCACCTCCCTCTACCCCATCAATTCTATGCTTTGATGAATATGCTGTGATTGTGTCTATGCTCATGATCATGATCTTGATCTCAAACATTATATACCATAATCCAAAAGAGGAATCCCATGCATAGTCAAGGTAATATCACAATTATACTGCATCACTACTTCCTCCCTTAGCATTTCCACAACATCCTCATTGCTCTTCCACAACTGCTCTATCTCAACTCTCAAAGTAGCCACATCTATAAGGGCCTGCTCCACTACCCTTGCTCATTATGCCTCCTCTTATACTTGTCATTACCACTCTATATCAGTGTGCATCTCAGCCACCTCTGCCATAAGATCCACTCACTCATCATCTTGGGTCACAAACACCTACTGGATCCTTACCACCTCTACCTTAAATTCATTCCTAGCAGTCATAGTCTCTAATACTAGGTGATGCAAACCCTCCACAACCTCAATGTGCCTCACTACCTCCTATAGAGTCACCCACGTAATTTCACACACCATATCTCTAACTCCTTATTCTCAACATCACTCACCATCTCAACAACTATCAATCTCTCCTCTCTCCACTTCTCCAAGTCCATTTCCAAGTCCTCCTTACTCTCCTGTAGCTGCCCCTCTAACTATCATACTCTCTCTTGTAGTATCAATAGTTCCTCATCAACATCCCTCATATCTTGTTACTTGAAATGTATATCTCCTATATCTCCCATATCTCCTATATCAATCATATCATCAACTCCCACATCAACCCCCATATCCTCCATGATCATTATCTCCTCCATAGGCTGCTCACCAACACTAGCCTGTGCCTCTAGCACCCTCCCAATAGGAACACTAAAACTACCACCTCTATGTCATCTCAATAATCTAATAGGTAACTCTACCTCCTCCCCTGATCCTTCCTCTAGCCTGGGCCTCACCCCTTTCAATTTCCATCCCTCTCACAAAGACATCCCACTAGTTGGTCACACCCACCGATCAATCACCCCAGTGCCTACCTCCCAACTCTACATCATCCACCACGTATCATAATAAATATTAGTGCCCATATCCTCCATATCAATAATTACCATCAGTGGATCCCTCTCACCAATCTAGAGAGTTATGATAGGAAGACTCCCTCTATAACCTCGTCTCCTATATATCACAATATGAATATCTGGAATACCCTATCGTAGCACAAAATTTTGCATCACTCTACTAAAGGAGAAGACCTCCACCTACTACATATACCACCCTACTACCCATCATCCTTAGTGGATAGCTCCTAACTACTCCACGTCCTTCTCCCACACCACCCCACCCTTTCAGGGCCTCCATTGGATATCCTTTGGCTCCAAAAATCCAAACTTCACCCTTCAAAATAGATGGTTACCCTCATGTGACCACTTCATACCATTCTCCTAATCCATACGCAACCTCCATGCATATGGTAAGTGAGTCTTCCTCCCCCTCATGATAATCATAGGGCAACAACATCGGTCACTCTACTGTTATATGCTCCCATGCCTACACCTATAATAATGACATCCAACTAAACCCCTTCTATGTAGCATGCACTACATTATCCAACTCTCTATACACTTGGGCCAGTAATACATGTGCCCATGCAAATACAACTCCATGCTCTACCATGTCACATACCACATCTAGCATATTCTAGGTTAACTTCACCCTAGAAAAATATAGTAAAGAATAGGTCAAAATTATCAACATCATCACACACTAGCAATCATACAACATCTTCTAATACCAAAAATACTCATAATAAATCCCCTTATTAGTATATACATCCTCCCATATTACACCAAAGCCACACCACAACACATCCTCCTATCTCTCATCCACCACTGCCCTCACTGGAGTACCCTCAATCAGTAATTTGTATATCTTGTATACATCCTCTAGGGTAATAGTCATCTCATCCATCAAGAAATGAAAGGTGTTCCTATAAAAATCCCACCTCTCACACAACACTGATACATAATATCAATTAGCATGGATTCTAATACAATCCCACACTCCTCTCAACCACACCTTCCCCAAATACTTCAAATCTACATCACCCAACTCAGTTCTCATCGACCACACATGATGTCATGGCTCAATCATCTTCACCTGTTTCATTCACAAACATCACATAAAATTTTTATTAGTTTCACATACATACATATTCATTTTCAACATTACATACAACATTCCCATAGCATATCACATGCATTTACACAATAAAAAAAAAACAACAATAACAACAAGACTCAGACCCAATTTGTAAGTCACCTTGCAAATTTTGGTCTAATTCATAGGTTGACCTATGAATTCAGCCATATGGCCACTTTTGGGCTGCATTTGGCCTCCCTCATGGAAAACAATTCAAAAAAACACAAAAACAAACTTATACAAGCATATTTAACATCCACAAAATCACACATTCCATACATCATGCATTTTGAGACACATACGCATTCATAATTCAAACCACATTTCAAAATGCAATAATAGTCACATTTTTGGATACCCATTTCACCCTTTCATGGTGAAAGTGCAAACACATTTCAAAAATAATACATACCTGGATTTCAAAAACCACCCTCACACTCATCCACATACTCATCATGGCACATAATTTAAACAATCAACAAATCATTCTAACACACAAAAAAACACATTTCTAAACACCCATTTTTCCATTTTAGGATGAAAAATTAGATATTTTTCAAAAAATGATACATCATTCATCACAAAATCATAATCACAATTCATCACACTTACATCAATTAGAAACCATTAACACACATCGCTAGATCATATATAAATGTTAAAATAATCCTATTTATAGATACACATTTGCCAGTTTTACATATAAAGTTTCATCATTTCTTGAAAATAGTACACAATTTACGTACAACACGCAAATTCAAAATAATCATAGAAATTTCCCATCATGCAGTTAAACTAATGTAAATAGTGGTCAAAACTAACATTTAATCACACATCTCGATACCCATTTGATGTTTTTATCACTTTTTTTCTAAATTCTAATCACATCTCACATAAAAACACTACAAACCAAGCAAACCTACCCTACAACATTCAAAATAAATCACATAATTCAAAAATTCATCTCAATAAGGCTTCAGATACTTACAGGTGGCTCCCCATGATGATTGCCAACACTGGTTTATCCCCTTGCCATATATGTATCTCCTCCAAATTTTGCAAGTGCTTCATATCAAAAACCATCACACTCTCCTCACTCTCTAACTCACACACCATGCAAAATGACTTCACACGCATGCCAAAATGGCTTTATATGCCCAAAAAAACAAATTCACAGGTCACCATGTGAATTAAAGCCTAATTAGTAGATCACCATGCAAATCCAATTTCAATTCATAGGTCACCATGTGAATCACATCTCCATGCACCACATAGACATGTTTTTCATTCCAGCAACTTTTCCTTCCTTCTTCTTGTTTGCCAAATTTCCCCTTCCTTTTGTCATCCCTTTCCTCTATCAATCAAATCATCACCATAATCACCTCATTTTATTTATCTCATTACTGATTCCTCATTTGAGGGAATATTCATATACAAATTTGCTTTGCATGCAACCAAAAAATAAAACATCCAATTATGAATATCGCATCTGTCTACAAATTATTTTGCTAAATATTATCTCAAGATAAATCCCATCCAAAATCAAACATTTGTTAAGTCACGAGAGCCATGCACAATATTAGATATGTCTTGCTTTCATTATGTATATTAGCCTTGACCACATACTAAATATTACGCTTGATTCATCCATTCCACTCAGCTCAAATGGTTTGACATGTGTCACCATACACTCATCAATCAATCAAAAGCAAAAATTTGAATCAAAATTTGTTCTATTTGTGTTTGGACTATATAGCATTGGTGACAAAATAAAAGTAATCATAAGTTATCCTCATAAACATACAAGTACGGTATGGAAAATATTTTACTAAATTGGAAAAATCATCAGTTTCACCATCATGTTCCATCTGCATCCATCCACCTGCATTTCATCATTTGCATTCACCCATTCTTCCCTTCCTCTCTATATTCCCCTTTTTTTATGTTGTCTATCAATCAATATTGTATTGTCATGCTTCGATAAGCTACATACCTTTTATTTTATCCCATTCTTCCCTTTCCCTTTCTTTCTCATTTCATGAATGACTCATCTCCTACTTCCATCATATTTTTTTGCACTAAACTATGTTCCACATAGCATAGTACAAAAAGGGCAAATGTAGACACCCAAAAGTTACACATGATCATTCTTGTACACTTGCAGATATGCATAGATACTTGTAGGTTTACATAGGCCATCATAGGCCACTGTAGTCATCTATAGGCTACCTTAGTCATCCGTAGGCTCAAAACATACAAAACTAGGTAGAACGCACCCCAAACACCTTCTACCCACTAGGAATCCATCTACTAGCTCCCTAAGGTAACCTAAGTCATTTCCTATACCTAATTAGGACCCCATGGGACCATTCCCTACTAAAAATCCTAATTAGGCTAATTAAGATTCTAATTTGCAAGTGAATTTCACTAAACATGCACTTTATCATTAATAAAGGGTTAATGGTATAATTATCCCTAAGTACACCCTCACACATGTGTGCACCCTAAGTTAGTTAGGATATTTCTAGAAACTCTAACTAATCCCCAATGTGACCTAGGACTTAGCTAAACCTAGCTAACCCTAACCCTTCCTCACACATGTGTGAGGATGAGATATTCCTTTATGGCATGTGGGCTTGACACCTACCAAAAACCCTAACCTACCCTCACTAGGAATTCACTCTAGGGATTGGTTTATCTAACCACCTCCCCTTGACCTTGGCCTTTCCTATAAATAGAGGGTCCCTCCCCTTATTTTAGCTCTCTCTTCCCTTTTAGTAAATTTAACAAAACTTTATACAAATTGTACCAGAACTACATTTGACAACTTGCACTACACAAATAGCTTAACATCTCTTTTGGAGCCCATCTAGATAGAGGATATCCAGTAGAGACCACTCAAAGACCAATTTGCCCCCCATCCTATGAATCTGGGTTCAAATTCATAGGTTGGCTTGTGAAATAACCATACAATAGGTCCACATTAGCAAGTTTAACATGTATCCTTTATTTCATATTTTTACAGTGTTTTGTGCAATTTTTATCATCTTTTAATATAGTTTTATTTATGCAAATTTATCTTCCATAATCATGGGGCTTGACTAAGGCAGGCCCCCAAATGAACTAACGATATTTTGCAGTTCCCAAATAGGTGTAGAAGAACACATACCAGTAGACTATCGGTGGCCTGCATACATAGAATCCCACCTTCATTGAGGAGTTATGAAAAACATCATCAAGATGTTGCATGTTCATGAAGAAATTAGGGAGATCCATTTTGTAACCTAAAAGCATTCTTGCATGAATAAAAATCAGCATTCTGAGCAATCTATCCTTTATATATTTTTTTTTATCAAATGATGTTTTTCGGTAGATTCAAAAACAAAATCCAACGCCCATATTCCAAAAAAAAAAAATAGTAGGTCTGAGGTGTAGACCAATTGGTTCATCCAAACCCCATAAGGGGGCAAAGGTCCAAGGTTCAAATCTCGGGCCTCATTGGACTGAACGCTTGTCCCTTTCCTGGTGCTTTCAATGACATAAAAGGTTTAAAATGATTATGGCATGGCAGTTATAGGGGCGGACTGCATGAAGATCTATGTGGTAGCTTTCAGGGTGGATAGCGTAGAATACTGTGGTGGCCATAAAATCTAGACAGCCTGCCCAGAATCATGGTGGCTACCGATTCCACCATGTTAAAAAAAAAACAAAAAGAGTACCACAAAAAAAGAATCAACAATCCGATGGGTAGAAAACAAAAGAAAAAGCCTCCAATAAATACAACTATTATGCTTCATATCCTTTGGTACTTAAGTTTAACATAACATCATGGGACAATTTCCATCACTAGCTACTTGCTTGCTAGTGGAATAGTCTTACAAGTGGTAATACATCTATCACACTAGAGATATTCTTTTGTATAGATCACTACACCCTTGTGGATGATCTAGCTACTTTGTCTATGTTTACAATGGATTAGTCCTACCTCTCTTAAAATGGATACATGAACATCACTTATTGCTCACACTGGTTCCTGATAGACTTTGACCCAGTCATGTTAGTTATGAGTTGCAAACAGACCTTGCTCAATTCCTCATTAGGTTTGATTACTATAACTATGATTTTCAATATTATTGTATAATATCTATACCATCCTACATCCCTAAAATAATAGAATGGATCACATTACCATCGTTTATGCTACGATACGAGTGTTTCCTCTAAGCATTTTAGTATACACATACATGCATCATTGCATATATCCTACATTCATTCATTTACATTACATCATGCATCATTGCATCTATCCTACATTCATTCATTTACATTACATCATGCATCATTGCATCTATCCTACATTCATTCATTTACCTTACATCATTCTACATTACATCTACACTATAGTGATATCATTCTCCTAACTACTACCACATGCACATATATTCATTCATCACACATTTACCTATCAATATTCTACATCACACATATATGAGAAATCACACATACATTCAAATCAAATCATGACACATATATAAATCCATGACAAAATATGTGTATATATATTATGATTAAAAATACACCCAAGCTACAAAATAGAATACATCCATAGCACATCTCATCCCTACTGATTGCCAGGAGTCTCTCTACTCCCCTCCTAAGCTGCCATTGCCTACTCCATCCCACACACCTCTACCTCCCCACTCAACTTGAGTGCTACTGTCACTTAAAAAATAATAGGAACCATTGTCCTATCTAAATTTGGGGTAACCCCCACTACTTGTGATACCATTGGTACTGCTATTCTCATATCCCTCAACACTATATATGGCATACTTCATTTACTCTATTGTGACTACATCTGTGTCCATGATCATGATCTCGATCTCAACTATAACCTGCCATAATCTGGAAGTGGATGCCCATACAAAACTAATTCAAAATCACACTATAGCCTAAAAACCCCAATACATCCTTGTGTACCTTCTATAAATGATCTACCTCCATCCTCAAAGTAGTCACCTCCATCATGATATTCTCCTCTACCCTCACCCACTCTACCTCCTCCTATTCTTGAATAACCCTGAGACATCCTTGTGTGCCTTTCACAAGTGATCTACCTCCACCCTCAAAGCATCCATATCCACCATGATTTTCTCCTCTACCCTCGCATGCTCTACCTCCTCCCATGCCTATCGCTACCTCTCTATCTCGACACACAACTCTACCAACACTACTGCATGAGAAACTCACTTGACATTGCTATTCACCTCCACCTATTGCACCCTAGCAACCTTTACCTTCAATATATCCCCAACTAATATAACATCTACAACCAAGTGATGCAAGCATTTTACAACCTCATTGTACCTCATCTACTCCATATAGAGCCACCTACATGGCTCTACACATTGTATCTCCAAATTTCTCCTATTTGTGTCACTCACCTATTCAACTACCACTAACCTCTCCTCTAGCTCACAGTGCTCCTCCATTTATCCAAATCCAAGGCCTAATCTACCTCACTCTCACATAAGTGCCCCTCCAGATATTGTACCCTCTATCTCAATACCAATAGCTCCTCCTTAGTATTTATCATATCCTAAACATTGAAAGGTATGACTCCCATATCTCCAGTATCATCACCTCCCATATCATCACTCTCCTTCATGATAGACACTGTATCATCCAAGGGTTGCTCTCCATCATTGGCATGTTGATTTGATTACCTTCCAACATGAATACTAGACCCATCATCTTGATATTGCCTCTATCATTGAAGAGGTTCCTCTACCTCATTCTCCCTTCCTCCCTTTGGCCCTAGTATAACTCCTCCTAGTGCCTATCCCCTTGGGGTAACCAATCCACCTACTGGCTACACCCAATGATCGATCACTCCAATGCTTGGATCCCAAATCTACATAGCCCACCATGCATCATACTCAGGAGTAGTCCCTGCATTATCCACATCATGAATCACCATCGATGGATCCCTCTCACCACTCCAAGGAGGTACCACAAGTTACTCCCCTCGATCATCTTGCCTCATGTATATCACAACAGGTTCATCTGATCTTCCCTACCACAACCCAAACTAGAACATGACCCTACTAAAAGAAAAGAACTTTTCTTGTCATACATATTGTCCTACCACCCATCACCCTTGGTATATCACTCCCAGTTACTCCCCATCCTTCTCCCACATCACCCCTCCCTTCCAAGGCCTCCACTGAATATGCTTAGGCTCCAAAGAGACAAACTATATCCTCAAAAATAAATAATCTCCCTCATGTGGTCTCTTCATCCCCTTATCCTCATTCGTACGTCACCTCAAAGCATAGGGTACGAGGTCACCCATATACACATGTGCACCATATGGCAACATCATCAGTCACTCTATTTCTATGTGCTCCCATGCTCAAACCTATAGCAATGGGGTCCAACTCAAACCCATTCATACTGCTCACACTACATCTACCTATTCCAACAACATAGGTGCCCGTTCAAACACAACCTCATAATCCACCATATCACATACTATATCCATCATATTCTAGAATAATTTCACTCCTAAGGTATCTAATAGAGCATAAGTAGATATCATAAGCATCGTCGCACATTGGCAATCAGATAACATCTTCTAATACCAATAATACTCATAATCCACCCCCTTCCTCATGTCTACATCTCCCCACTTCACACCAAATGTGCACTATAACACTTCCTCCTATCTCTCATCCACTGCTACCCTCACTGGAATACCTTCTATTGGTATTTTATATATCCTGTATATTTCCTCTAATGTAATGGTCATATCACCTGTAGGAAAGTGAAAAGTGTTCCTATTTAGACCCCACCTATCATACAATGTAGAAATATATGTCTATTTGGTATGATTACTTGTACAATATCATACTTCCTTCATCCACACCTTCTCCAACCACTCCACATATGCCTCATCCAAGGCCTCATATAGGGCATCTCTCAATGACCGCACACAATGTTGTGACTCAATCATTTTTATCTGTTCCATCCACAAACATCATAAAAATTGATCAATTTCACATACATACATATTCATTTTTATCATTTCATACAAATTATCATGGCATACAACATCCATAGAGCATACCTCATGCATCAAAACAAAAAAATTAATCCCTTTTGCTCAATTTGTAGGTCACCATGTGAACTCCAGCTTGGTTCACAGGTCACCATGTGAAATCAAGCCCAATTTGCATGCCACCCTACTAACTCATCTAGGAGGCCATTTTTGGACACCCATTAGCCCATTTCCTGATAAATTAGTCTCATCATATATAAAAATAGTGTTTTTGACACACAAAACATCATGCAACCCCAAAAACATGCATTTCAAGGCAAGCACTTCTAACATACACAACCACATCACACGCCAACAAATAAGTCATATTTTTGGATACCCATTTCACCCTTTACGGTGAAAGTTCAAATAGATTCTAAAAATAGTGCATATTTTTCACCCAAAAACACATTCGCATTCGATCACATATACCTCATGGTGCACAATTCCAACACATACCAGAACAATTCAAAATACTAAATAAATAATGTGTTTGAATACCCATTTCACCATTTTACAATAAAAGTTCAAACGGTTTTCCAAAACAATACACCATTCCCCACATTCAACACAGTCAAATTTCACCAATATTCATTCTACGATACCATTCACATGACCCGTAAAAACATAACTATTAAAAATAAAAGTCACATTGTTGGACACCCATTTCACCCTTTTACAGTGAAAGTTCAATCACATTTCAAAAATAGTATAATTTTCATCACAAAAATTAATGTCAACTACTACACCGGTTATAGAGTCAAACGTGCCCATTTATTGGTCAACACAAAAAACTGGAAATATTTTTGGATACACATTTTAGCCATTTTCACACTTTGTGCATAGAGTTCAAACAAATATCACATGCAAACACATTTTTACATGCAAAATCACATTCCCATATTAAATATTTATGTATATCAATATCAAATCCAGTTCGGTCTTGGGTACTTACCAGTGGGTCCCTGCATCAACCACCAATGCTCATTTGTCCTCTCGCTATCTCTACCATACCTCAAAATATTGCAAGCACTTTGCCTCACAAACTATTCCTCAGTCCTTCCTCATTGCAACTCTCCCAACACAAATGAAGCTTTAAATACCTACAACAACCTTTATATACACCAAAATAGTAATCTGTAGGCTACCCTACAAACCACAGTCTAGTTCATAGGCCACCCTAAGAACTAAAATCCAGTTCATAGGTCACCTCGTGAACCAACCCTCAAGACACAATTTCTATATTTTCTTCAATCCTGCAACTTCTTCTTCCTTTCCTCCATCGTTTTCCAAAATTTTCCCATTTTTTATCAACAATTTTCTTCTATTAATTGAATCATCACCACATTTCATTTATATCATTTTTGATTCCTCATTTCATGGGGTATTCATATAGAAATCCGCTTTGCATACAACCAAACAATTAAACATTCAATCACGGTTATCACATTTGTCTACAAAATTTTTTGTTGAATATTATCTCAAGATAAAACTCATCCTAAATCAGATATATGTTAATCATGAGAGCCATACATAATATCAACATCGACCACATACTGAATGTTACACTTGATTTATCCATGCCACTTAGCTCAAATGGTTTGACATATGTCATCATGCACTCATCAATCAATTAGGGGCAAAAATTTGAATAGGCAGTTGTTCTATTCATAGTTGGACCATATTTTGTTGGTCACAAAAAGCAAAGCATTCTTAAGTTGCCTTCACAAACGACCAATACAATATTGCAAATATTGTACTAAATTGGAAATCATCATGTTTCATCCGCAATCATTCATTCGCATTCATCCACGCACACTTTCTTCATCCTCTTTCTTCTTATTTTTGTATTTATATCAATGTTGTATGGTCACACTTTGAGTGGCTACATACCTTTGATTGGATTCCATTTTTCTTTTCCCTTGAAAAAAAAATTGGACTTTTAAAATCAGAGAGTGGTTTTGGTAGATTCGACAACTATCCTAGCTGTGACTCCCTGATTAATTGCATCTTCATAAACTACCACATTGACACTATAGACAAATATTTTATCCTCTTGTTCATTAAGATGTAATTTTTTAAATATTACGTTAGAGGGAGGATTCACTCCACAAGCAAATGCATCCCGAATTGCATTGGAAGAAATAGCGAAAAACACTTCCCCACTTGCTTTTTAAACAGCCCTAGTAGCCGGGTTATAAAATCTAGAAATTATTCTCACCAACTTTGGGTAAGAATGTCCACGTGTAGATAGGTACCAGAACAACTGCGCATAATATGCCACAGTTAATGGACTCTCTGGTGTCAACCTCTGATTGATGGCGAATTCTACATCTTGGTGTAGTTTAACCACATCTTTATTGGTGATGACACAATCTCCAATTTATGCCATGGTTTTAGAGTATGAGTCCAAATCTATATTTTCATTTTTTTGAGCCTTCTTGGACTTCTTTCCACCTTCTACTTTCTTCTTGGCCTACTTCGGTTGAACGACATCCTTTGGGTCTTTCTACCTATCATGGATATTTTGGCAACTTGAAGGGCACTCTGCAAATCCTGCAATTACCAGCTTTGAAAATGCATCGATAGAATTTAAAAAACAATCTTCTTTGAACAACTTTACCTGCCTCTTATTTATAGATGGTGCCTCCAAAATTAGACAGACAAAGTCCGATGATTTATACCTCGGTATAGGCGACACCTAAACAATTATATATTTACAACATACCAACTTGGGACAAAGTCTGACGATTTCTCTTTTGGTCCATTCAATTCTTACACAATTGCATATTTACAACATACCAACTCGGGTCAAAGTCTGATGATTTCTCCTACAATCTAGGTAGCACTCAGAAAATTGAATATTTACAACATAACATACCAACTCGAGAAAAACTAGGCACCTTAATTTTGGAGAGTTGTTCTTTTATTTTTTCTATTTTTTTGGTCAGTTAAAAAATAAAATAAAATTGAATATTTGAAATTTTTTTTACCACAAACTTATCACACACGTACACACATCACGCTTCACGATGGTTTGAACCTGGGTCTTCTGAAATAAATCCCAATACCCTGGTTTGAACCTAGGTCTCCCCAAAGAAAGCCCAATGCCCTAATCACACGGGTTTCCCACACACACCACACCCCATGGTGATTTGAACTTGGATCTCCCAAAATAAATTCCAAAGTCCTAATCACATGGGTGTCCCACGAGTGTCCCATAGGGACTTAGTTGAAAAATTAAATTTATATTGGATAAGTAGAATTTAATCAGCATGTAAATCAATTTTTAACAAACTTTAAATAATTTTTTTTATTTTTAATAGTACTTAATATGTATCATAAATATTTAATTTATTTTATCTTCAATTCAAAAGAATACAATTTTATTATAGTAGGTAAAAATAACATTACAATATTTTTTCAAAACCTTTCTTTCTTTCACTTGCGAAGTAGATATTATCCAACTTGAGTTCAATTTTTATTAGTGGCATTCAACTTTATTAAACTATCTAACATGTTTGTCACTTGCATTTCATTGGTGGTGTACATTTAAAATCCAAGGTTCAATAATAGTACTTAATATGCACCATAAATATTTAATTTATTTTATCTTAAATTCAAAAGAATACAATTTTATTATAGTAGGTAAAAATAACATTACAATCTTTTTTTCAAAACCTTTCTTTCTTTCACTTGTGAAGTAGATATTATCCAACTTGAGTTCAATTTTTATTAGTGGCATTCAACTTTCTTAAACTATCTAACATGGTTGTTTCTTGCATTTCATTAGTGGTGTACATTTAAAATCCAAGGTTCAATAAATTGTGTATGATACAACCATTTAAAGTCTAAGTTCAATAAGCTTTTTACTATACAACTTAAGTGGAATTAACCTTGAATGCTTGGGTGCTCTATATAGGAAATTCAAGGCTTGGATAAATTGTGTATAATACAAGCATTTAAAATCCAAGATTCAATAAAATCTTTACTATACAACTTAAGTGGAATTCACCTTGAAGGCTTGGATGCTCCACATAGGAAATCCAAGGCTTGGATCCAAGGGAGACAAGATACACATCTAGTGGACTTGTAATAGTCAAGGAAGGCTAATATATGTAATATTCATAGGTTGTAAATATTACTTAACCTAATTAAAATGAAATATTTTTAATTTTAAATATAATTATTATTATTTTCATAAAAATAAATACCTAAAATTATATAAATAAAATAAATTTATTTTTATTAGTAAAAATATTTATTTATCCAAAAAGTTTTACTGCCTAAACTAAATTATGTCATTGTACCCATATATCTAAAAGAACTAAATTAAATCAAACATTTTAAAACTAAAGTTAAAATAAAGTTATATATATATAATTAAAAATTTTACCTTTCCACTAATTAAAATAAATTATAATTTTGTAATAACTTAGTCAAACATACACTGGTTGTAACAAGTTAATCTCACTTACAGGTTTGAGAAACAAGGAAAATGGTTAAAGAGGTAATTTTTTCAATCTTTATTTTGCACCCATTAGTAATCAGTATATAGCATTGAATACCACTTTTGGGATTGTGATCATTGCAGTTGGCATTCCAAGTGGATGAGATTGGCTAGGTCCTATAGGAGGTGTCTTTAGCGATTTTATCTATCTCACCATATGTTCTGGTGAATTTAGAATCATGTCTTAGGGTTATCCTCTAGGGCCCATAACACTTAGAGGTTAGACGCATAACTCCCATCCTTTAACATGTGTAACCTCGATTTAGTTTTACTCATCTATTCTGAAATAACATGTAAAGGTGTTTATCATCAATACTTTAGTTCTTAATTGGTGACCATTCATCTAGATTAATATCTAGCATAATGGACAACTAAAGTCATGCCATTCACCTAGTACTCGTCATGGTCTCGACAAAATTGAAAATAATACTATGGTTTATCCCATACCAAACCACCATGGAATATTATCTTAGAGTCAAATTTCTCTCACCAAGATTCCTTATTTGATAACTTCATATAAGGGCCACCACCGTAATGCTTGTACAATGATCTAGATGGACATCCCATACCATCCATCCTTAGTGGCCATTCATGAAATCACAATGATTACCATAGTTGTAATCATCATAGGGCATTTTTTTATTTTATTTTCTTTTAGATCAATAGGTTTGATGAGGCTCTCTAAGTAATTTTTTACCTTAATAGGTACTCATTTAATCGAGATTCAATATTTAAGGAGAAAATAGATGATTATTTAATTAATATCGTAAAAAGCACTAAAGAATTTTAGATCATCATAAGCTTACGACGAAATATTGATCACATATCTTTATAAAGTAAAATATTTATAGAATATAATAGTTTTAAAAAAGAATTAATCTTTTATTTTATAATGCAAAGGATTTAAAATAATTATAAAGAAGAACTAAAATTTTAGTTCAAAAAATATAACATTGATATAACAAGAACTAAACTTTTATTTATAAAAAACAATTCAAATTATTGAAATCTCTTGAACAATATTTTTCAACCCTATAGTTTTTGTTTGGGAATTATTGGTCAAATATCTTCCTAAAATACAAAACATATATTTGTGCACCCTAGATATGACCAACATTGAAATGCTGAAGGAACGAGATGTCCTTTGGGCAAATATCTAGAGAGAGATGGCTCCCTTACTAAATCCTACACTAGTTTCAAGTTGAGAGTTATGGGAAAGAAATGGGAAATGGCAGAAAGAAATGGGAAATATGGCTATAAGACAAATAATATAGGATGGGGACAGACTAGTAGCGAAAATTTAAATCAAGTGTTCGGTAACATATCATAGAAATAATGTTAGAGAAACCACTTATAGTTTGCGAAGATAACTTCCAAAAATGCATTCCAGTATTCATTCCCTCACCAGCAGTATTTAAATCTAAATGTAAAATTTAAACTTAGCAAATAACATATATGAATGTAAATAAAAATGATATCAAGCAGAAAGAAATCACACACAAAACCATTCAAGGAGTTAGAAGTCGAGTATCCTTCTATTTATGTAGAAAACTCAAAGTGCTTTTCTGCAAAGTGTCTCTCCTCTTTTTGTTACATGAAAATACCTAGTATTTATAGAGGATTTTTCCTCTTTCATTTAATAAATATAAATACAAAATGTCCTTGGATTAGGAACCAGCAAAAGGAATTTCCTCCTCAAAAATCTTCCTATGAGGAGCAACGATCTACCTTTGGTGGTGAGATTCCTGAGAAATTAGCGAACTTAGACGTTGGTGTATTTGGACGCATCAGAACTGGAGGAAAACAAGAACCTTGGTCATTGAATATATGCCACTATTTTTCCTTAAAAATTTACTTTCACCAAGAAAATCCATTAGATATTAAATTTGTTTTGAAAAGAGGTAAAATCAGTGGATGATGCTTTAGAAATAGTCAAAATCCTTCCTTGGCATTTAATCCTGTAGATATTCAACTGAAACTCGAGCTCAAAACTACTGACTTGGCTTCAAAAATTAAATTTCATCACCCCCTAGTCCTTCCCAAAATCTTCTTGAAAAGTCCTCTTGCTTGTTTAAAATTAACTTCGCTCAAAACAGAGCGATGACCCTTCTAGAGCAAAACTGGGCAAAAATGCACTGTCCAAAGTTATTTGTTATTTTATTATTTATTTTGTGCACAAAAATCTCCTCCCTTGGCCAAAAATTATTTTCAATCCATGCTTTCATTTAGAGCGTACGCCTAAATTTTATATAAAAATGCTTAAACATGAAAAAACATCAATTCATATAATTTCGCCTCTCAAAGAGGGTGAAAAGTATTTTCCCCCCTCCTTGAGTATGAACACACTTTTTTCTTTTAGAAATACTTGGAACCTTCTCTCTTTCTATAATACGTCCAAAAATATCCTCTTGTTCATAGTTGAATTAAGCTTCGTATTCATTTATGTTGTTTCTTCCAAAGAGGAGGTGAATGGGAGTTTCGCCTCTCACTCAAGGCAAAATCTCTATTCATAATATTTGTTGACATAAAAATAAATAACTTATGACTTGCACCTCTAAAATATCCTTGACTTGTCTACACTTTCAGCCTTTGAGACCTACGTTTTCCCCAAGGAGAGGCGAATGGATTTTCACCTCTAACTTGGGGTAAAAGTCCTGCAACTTTCTCTACTTTAACAAGGCAGGACCCACGATGCATATTTTCCTTTTGCGCTGCACTTTCACCCGAAGGAGAGGTTCCTGAGAGTTTCACCTCTCACTAGGGGTGAAACCATGTTTTACTTTTCAACCTCTTTTCTAACGTGTTCATTCATTCATTTACTCTAGGGAAAAAACACCTTTTAAATTTCTTTGTTTTTCTTCTCAACACCAGGCCACACATGTGCTTCTTGAAAGATATGCTTTACCCCTAAATAGGGGTGAAAGAGAGTTTCACCTCAATCCGAGGTGAACTCACCCTTTTACCTTTGCCTTGGTTATTTGATGACGGACCCACAAGTTTTTCCCTTTTCAAAATATGGTTTTCCCCAATGAGGGGCAAAAGGGATTTTTGCCCCTTTTTTGGGGTGAAAGTCATTTTGAATTTTTGACCTCCTCTAACATTTTACTTTGGTTTTGCGCACCTTCATTTTTAAATAATATTCACCTCATAAAGGGAAAAATTGGGCTTTCGCCCCTCATTTGGGGCAAATGCACCCTTGATTATTTTTTTGTCCAACCAAGTCGCCCTTGAAAATTTTGTGAAAATAAAGACATTTTGCTCCAAGTAGGGGTGACATAAATCTTTACCTCTCACTTGGAACAAAAATATCTTATCTTTTTAACACTTTTACGTACCATATATTTCGGTATTCAAACCCATTTTGGGTGGCATCCATTAAAACTGATTACTGCATCTTTCCCGAAAACATGGCAAAATTATTTTTAACTTCCTTTACTTACAAGTGCTCCTATTTAAAACTAATTTTACCAATGCTGGAAAATTGTTAATTGTATTACTTAGGCTATTTTATTTTTTAACATTAATATTAATTTTGCGTTAAACCCCATAATTTTGTAGTACAGAGTCCATGAAAATTAAATAAAGAGGATTAAAACTAAAATTAATCAACACAATATAAATTTAATGAAAGAAGAAACATTATTCATTATACTTTATCATTTTTACAACAAAAATTGTTAAAAAAATGTCATCAAAATTTTAATGCAGCATGATGTCAAAACTACCAATGTTTCTAGCAGCTCTTGGGGTATCCAATTCACGTGGATGCAACTGATCCCAAGCCTTTATCCATTGGCCTCTCAATGTTCCTCTTGATGAGATGCATCAGTCAATGCTTCTGGTTCAAATGTCTTTTTTTGCACCTACTCTGCTGTTACATGCTCCATTGCTACCTTCTCCTCCTAATCTACCAAACTCACACAAGTGGCCTCATAAACTACAACTATTTTAGCCCAAGCATCTATGGTGAACAAGGAAGGGAGACTAAGCAAATAAAAAATGTACCACAGAGTCCCTATATGTTCCAAGTTGATGCGTTTGGATCTTTGAGCCAAGTCAAATAATGATGACTCCATGCGGTGAGCCTCTTCATGAGTGGGAGAACCTGTAATTCTATGATTTTCTCTACCCAACTATTAATCTCGGATGTATCCTACATAAAATTATTCAAGGTCTCCTCAAACTATTCCTTTGGAAAGGGCTCACCAAAATCATTTGTGAAACCTGGGAATCCCATGTCAGCAAGGGCATCAAAATGAACAAGTGCAATGGAGCACTCCTATTCAATCATGGTAAGCAAATTCCTACCCTATCTCACTAGGCTTAGTCTATGAAAATAATTGTGTAGAGTGACCTTAGCGTTAGACCATGCTCAATCCATTCCGCTCATCAGGTGAGTACGCATATTGGATTAGGAAAGAGCTTGAATCCTTATTGTTGACTCCATATGTGGCTCGAGAAGATCTTCCATAGTATCTACTAGCTACCCACTCAATTTGACTTGTATATGGTCCTAGTAGAGATATTTCAAAACTAGGTGTGCTTTTATCGCCATCTTTACACAATTTTTAACCAAGCTGTGGCAGGCTTCCTTAATTTTCTTTATAGGGAAACTTGTAGCTTATGTAGCCTTCTTAGCAAGTTGATTTTGTATAGAGTCTAGTTGAACTATGACTATTTGTACCTACTACTTTGTTGCTTCCTTTACTTTCTAGTGGGCTTTTGCTTGCTTTTGCCACTTTACCACATCCTTTGCCATATTTTCTTGTTGCACTCTACTTTCAAGTAGAGATTCCTCAAGATTAATAATATTTGCCTTGGCCTCATAGAGTCTCTGCTTGTAGTGCTCATCGTGCAAATATACTGAGCTCATGTCAACCTAGATGTTCCCCATATTCTTGGTAGTGTCAATCTTCATAAAGTTCTTCAATTATGACTTCATAAGCATAATCACTTGGGGTCATTTCTTCTTGTGGCTTTTAGACCTTGGGAATCATCTTGGTTGTATGGGCCTCCATCGTAACTGGATCAAAAGAAACCTTTTTGAGTGGCTTCGCTGGAGCCTATGCTTATTTTCTCTTGTGGCTCTTCAACCATTGTGACAAACTCAAATGAGCTCGATTGATATTTGTTGTGACTGGATATCCAGGAATTACCTCTACCTCTAAATTGAGTGGCACTTGCAGATCAAAAAATGAGGTGAAGAGAAACTAAATTTGTGAAAGGTTTGGCTCGAAAGAAGTGGAAATAGAAACAAGGGGCAGAATGAAAATAATAGAAGGGATGGAAGTGTCAGGTTTAGCTGCATTCACACTCACTCATGGATGAGCTTGTGTATTTACATTTATGAAATAAGTTACAAGAATGGAGGATGATGAGAGATAAAATAGATTCATGACAGATGCAAATGATCTAAAAGATAGGGAGACCAAAGAGAAGTGAATAGAAGATGTAGAAATAATGACTGGTGGCTAAGAAGTGGGAGGCAAAATGGAAGTAGAGGGTACTCCAAATGGTTCTATATTTTTTGTATCAATAGTTACCAGCTTATTCCTAGCCCTCATGAGAATTGAGACTTTCTCCAAGGAAGGGACCATAAAATTATGATCGACTTCCATGATCATATTGATTTTTCCACTAATAGAACTTTCTACTAATGGTTGTACATAGTTCAAATTCTCCATGCATGTATCTTCGCCATAAGCATAATTACAGGTAGAGCACCAATATGTTTTTTCATATGTACCAGCTTATTCATTTACCAATACAGTTGTATTTCTCTTAGGACCTTTTCTAGTCAAAGTTGGTTTCTCTCTAGCAAACGACAGTGTCTAAAATATCCTTGATCAAAATTCAGCTTTAGCTTGCTTCTTCTTAATGGATGTGATTTTGTTTGATATTTTCTTCGTTGTTTAATTAAGTGATTGCATATCCAACAATAATTTCATGTGGGGATTAGGATTTGAGGGCACCGGAGTTGTTTAATTAAGTGATTGCATATCCAACAATAATTTAATGTGGGGATTAGGATTTGAGGGCACCGGAGGTGCTGGCAAAGGTAGAGGTACTGGAAAAGAAGGCAATTAGGAAGAGGAGAAGGTAGTTGTGGAACAGTTGGAGTGGGTAATTGTGGAATTAGAACTGATGCAATTGGAGGTAGGCTTGAGCTCCATGAAGGAACATGATACATCAAAGGCATGTATTGTGAAAATGCACTAGAGTACATATGTTGTGGAAGATCAGGAAGAATATGTATTGTTACCTTTGAAGGGAGCTTACCTATGGCAATCAGATCCATTTCGGTATTTTGTGCCTACATGTTCAAATTCAAAAATGTATTAACATTGACTTTTCATACAACCATACCAATGTCAGAGTTGAAAGCTCAGATATAGTAAAATGTGACTTGTTTAGAAGTCGATCAAAGACCATCAGGAACACTCCATAAAATTTGAGCGAATCTAACGTTGAAATTCACTATTTCCTCCTGTGGATGTTTGTGGATGTTTGTGAATTGGTATAACAAGGAAAATGGATCAACTTGATCATGAAAATTTTTAATCAATAATTTTACCAACTGGTCCCATGTGGTGATAGTAATGGGCAGTAAGGATCGGTACAAAAATAACAACTTTCCTCTAAGGGACAACATCAGTAATCTTACCATAATATATTCATTTGTAATGTCGTGGATTATCACCAAAGAAGCCACATATTGGATATGCTCGTAGGTAGTCTTACATGTACCATCATAGGTGAGCAAAGCCTTGATTTCTATTTGAGGGACTGGATTTTGATCTTGTAGATTCAAAGCTCCTAAGTTGTTCCATGTTGGGAACTACCTTGGTGGTTGTGGTAGCAGATTCTAGGCCATATTGACTGGAGTTTTTGCTTAAGGTGGAGGAACACTAGTAGTAATTTTAGCTAGACTTGAAGGAATAGAAAAAACACTATCTATGGAGATGTTGTGGTTGATGTAGGAGTCAATGTGACTAATCTAGGGTGTTCTAATTTTTGGGTATCAATCTCAAAGAACTCAACAAGGTTTTTAGAATTTTTGGCCTTCGATCTTGTGATAATGAAGTACAACTTTTGCCAACTTCATGTTCAAAGGCTTTTGGGTATAGTTGAGTCACCAAATGTTCTAGCTCAACAATAAAAAGATGAAAATCAAGATCTTAATATGGCATCGATTGCTCAATATGAGACTCGTGAGTCCCACTAGGTGTGCCAAAAAATTTTGGTCAAATATCTACCTAAAATATAAAACATACATTTGTGTGCCCTAAATATGGCAAACATTGAAAGGCCAAAGAAAATAGATGTTCTTTAGGACAATATCCAGAGAGGGTTGGCTCCCTTACTAAATCCTACATCGATTTCAAGTTTAGAGTTATAGGAAAGAAATGGGAAATATGGCTATAAGTCGAATGATGTAGGATGGGGATAGACTAGCAGTGGAAATTCAAATCAAGTATTAGACAACATATTACAAAAATAAGGGCAAATAAACCACTTATAGTTTGTAGAGATAACTTCCAAAAATGCATTCTAGTATTCATTCCCTCACTAGAAGTATTTAAATCCAAATGCAAAATTTAAACTTAGCAAATAACAAGCATGAATGTAAATATAAATGATATCAAGCAAAAATAAATCACACACAAAACCATTTAAGGATTCAGAATCTGAGTACCCTTCTATTTATGCACAAAACTGAAAGTGTTTTTCTGTAGAGTGTTTCTCCTCTTTTTGTTACATGAAAATTCCTAGTATTTATAGAGGATTTCACCTATTTCATTTAATACATATAAATACAAAATATCCTTGGATGAGGAACTAGCAAAAGGAATTTCCTCCTCAAAAATCTTCCTATGAGGAGCAGTGATCCAGCTTTGGTGGTGAGATTCCTAGAAAATTAACAAACTTGGACTTTGGTGTATTGGAATGCATCAGAACTGGAGGAAAATAGGAACCTTGGTCGTTGAATTTATGTCACCATTTTTCCTTGGAAATTTACTTTCACCAAGAAAGTCCACCAGATATTAAAGCTATTTTGAAAAGAGGTGAAATTGGTGGATGGTGCTTTAGAAATAGTCAAAATCCTTCCTTGGAATTTAATCTTGCAAATATTCAACTGAAAATCAAGATCAAAATTGTTGACTTGGTTTCAAAAATTAAATTTCATCACCCCCTAGTCCTTTCCAAAAAATTCAGCACGATGAATCTTCTTGAAAAGTCCCCTTGCTTGTTTAAAATTAACTTTGCAAAATAGAGCGATGACCCTTCTAGAGCAAAACTGGACAAAAATGCACTATCCAAAGTTCTCTGTTATTTTATTATTTATTCTGTGCACAAAGCTCTCCTCCCTTGGCCAACTTTTTTTTTCCATCCATGCTTTCACTTGGAGCGTGTGCCTGCATTTTAGACAAAAATGCTTAAACATGAAAACCATCAATTCATATAATTTCACCCCTCAGAGAGGGTGAAAAGGATTTCCCCCCCCCTTGAGGATGAACACACTCTTTTCTTTTAGCAATACTTGGCACCTTCTCTCTTTCTGTTGTACGTTCAAAAATTTCCTCTCGTTCATCTTTGAATTGCACTTCATACCCATTTATGTTGTTTCACCCAAAGGGAAAGTGAATGGGAGTTTCACCTCTCGCTCGGGGTGAAAGCTATTTTAATCACATTTGTTGACATCAGTATAAATAAATTATGACTTGCACCTCCAAAATATTCTTGACTTATATACACTTTCAGCCTTTAAGACCTACGTTTACCCCAAGGAGAGGCGAATGGAATTTTCACCTCTAAATTGGGGTGAAAGTCCTGCAACTTTCTCTACTTTACCAAGGCAGGATCCACGACGCGTCTTTTCCTTTTACGTTGCACTTTCACCGCAAGGAGAGGCACCTAAGAGTTTCACCTCTCTCTAGGGATAAAACCATATTTGAATTTTCAACCTCTTTGCTGACGTGTTCATTCATTCATTTCCTTTGGGAAAAAAAAAACTTTTAAATTTCTTTATTTTTCATCTCAACACCAGGCCCCACATGTGCTTCCTGAAAGATATGCTTTCACCCCTAAATAGGTGCGAAAGAGAGTTTCACCTTGATCCGGGGTGAAATAACCCTTTTACCTTCACCTTGGTTATTTTATGATGGGCCCACAAGTTTTTTCCTTATTAAAATGTGTTTTCACCCCAATGAGGGGTGAAAGGGCTTTTCGCCCCCTTTTTTGGGGCTAAAGTCACTTTGAATTTTCAGCCTCCTTTGACCTTTTAGTTTTGTTTTCCATGCCTTCCTTTTTAAATGATATTCACCTCATAAAGGGGCAAATGGGGCTTTTACCTCTCCTTTGGGGTGAACGCATCCTTGACTGCTTTTTTATCCCGCCAAGTCGCCCTTGCAAATTTTGTGAAAATAAAGATATTTCACCCCAAGGAGGGGTGACAAAAATCTTTTTTCTCTCACTTGGGGCAAAAATACCTTATCTTTTTAAAACTTTTACTTGCCACGACTTCCAATCTTCAAACCCATTTTGGGGGGTATCCATTAAAACTAATTACTGCATCTTACCGAAAACATGGCAAAATTATTTCTAACTTCCTTTACTTACAAGCACTCCCATTTCAAACTAATTTTACCAATGCTAGAAAACTGTTAACTATGTTACTTCGGCTGTTCTATTTTTTAATATAAGTATTAATTTTACCTTAAATCCCATCATTTCATGCTACAAAATCCATGAAAATTAAAGAAAGAGAATTACAACGAAAATTAATCAGTACAATATAAATTGAAGGAAAGAAGGAACATTATTCATTATACATTGCCGCTTTTACAACAAAAACTGTTCAACAAAATTTCATCAAAATTTTAATGTGACATGATGTCAAAACTACCAACATAGATATTCATATATATATATATATATAACAGAAAATACTATCCTATTTAAATAAAAAAACCATGATGATTAATAATTGACAAGAAAGTAATTGTGGTATTTATATTACCTAATCCATTCATAAGATGACGTAGAATTTTACATGAATAAATAATATTAAAGTCAATGCTCTACAAACGCTTCACTATGTGCCCACATATTTCTTATCGATTTTCTTTTTTACCTATATTAAAGGTAAAACATCTATTTATTTTAAAAAATAAACTACAATAACAACTTAAAGGTATGATGATGCATGCCCATTCTAAAAGATCAAAAAGTTTGGGATTTGTAATTTAATTGGTTTTCATCTGTGTATACTCCATACATTTCTCATTACAAAGTTTCCTTTAAACCCTACAACAAAATAATTATTCTAACTTACAGATCATTTGTTCTTTACTACATTCATAAACCATCTTCCATTTAGAGAGAAGTTCAGTTTTACTTAACAAAATAATACATTTAGATATCTAAATTTTTTATGTTTATATTAAAGAGAATAAAGAAAGAGTTTATATCATACTAATATGTTTATATTAAAGAGAATAAAGAAAGAGTTTATATCACCTAAACTATTAATAAGATAGCGTAACATTTAACAAGAATGAATAATATTAAAGTCAATGCTCTACAAACATTTCACTATGTGCCCACATATTTCTTATCGGTTTTCTTTTTTACCTATATTAAAGCTAGAACATATATCCATATTAAAAGTAAAACATTTATTTATTTTAAAAAATAAACTACAATAACAACATAAAGGTATGATGATGCCTATCTATTCTAAAAGATCAAAAAGCTTGGGATTTGTATATTAATTGGTTTTCATCTTCATATATTCCATTCATTCCTCATTATGGAGTTTTCTTTAAAACCTACAACAAAATAATTATTTTAACTTACAGATCATTCGTTCTTTCCTACATTCAATAAACCATCTCCCATTTAAAGAATAGTCTAGCTTTGCTTAAAAAAATAATACATTCAGATATTGAAAATTTTTAGAGACTTTTTAATCCAATGGAGTATTCCCTCACACATATCCATACTTCCAAGCACTCTTTCCTTCCTTCATGTTCTTCAAGGTGGTAAGGATAAGAATGGCTTATGGATGCATATGCAGTCTAAACATTTTAATAACTTTCCGATGGCCAAAAATACATTTATACTCCATTTATACTTCATTGTATAGTATAATCCAAGCTTTTCAATATCTGAAAGAATGCAATCTAAAGTCAACGTAAAATTTTATTCACCTACTAGGTGAGCCTTGAATAAAGTAATATTATTCTGAATAAAGTAGTAGTGTTCTTAATTAAAAGCATGCTCTATATTTATTTATTTATTATATTAATGCAAACGAAGGAATTATTTATAAATAATAAATTATTTTCTTAAAAAAAATAAACTTCATTGACGAGGCAATCTTTTCTATTTAATGAAACTTGTATTAAAAAGTATCTCGATGGAACAAACATGATTTACCATTCATTTTATTAATCCATAAATATTATTTTAAACAACAATAATAATACTCAATTCTAACATGATTTACCATTCATTTTATTAATCCATAAATATTATTTTAAACAACAATAATAATACTCAATTCTAGTTAAAAGGAAGAGCAAATGGTTTGTTTGACAACATTTAAAAATTTCTTACCTAGACTTTGTACAAAAGTAAGTCATCAATAGCTTCAAGAGAGAAAATATATTTGTATTTAAAAACTACGAGGTTCTATCCAAAATCTCCATTTATCTAGTAAATTTTTCCTCATCGATATTAGGAATGAAGAAGATGGATCGAATGACTCTAAATGATTTCCTAATGCATTTATGCAACATGCATTAAGAAAGCAAAACTATATTTTGAATTCAAATCCAATCAAGTTGAAAAGAAGAAATTTATTTACACATACTTCATTTACTCAGAGCTTGTATAGGTTTTTTTAAATATTAAATAGATTTCCAACCAGGATTGAATTAAACTAGTATTTCACATACCCTTCCAAGAAGACATACCTGAACTACATCAGAATACATATTAAGTCACAAATTACTAAATATTTGGGTAGTTTAGAGTTTTTAAGTATAAAAACATAAACGAATATCTCATACTTATATGAGAAGGTATTTTTAATGACTAGGGTTTAAGCAGGCCATCCGTGTAGATATATGGACTTCCAAGAAGATAACGAGTACAAATTTAATAGCTACAACAATCAAGCTACCCATCTACAAGTATCAATTCTACCCACCAAAATAAAAAGTCTTCAATATATATATATATATTAATATAATTCCGGATTCAACATTGAAGGACTTTTAGCTTCAAATTAAGGAAGGCGGGTCCCTATAGGAATTTATCAGTGAGGATTTTGTGAAAACAAAAGAATTATGATGAAGGATTTATTTAATTAAAAAACATCATAAAGTACAGTCACTCAAAACTAATGAGACGTCTGAGAGCACTATAAATTAATCTTGAGAATGATAAATGGTCAACTGCCCATTTCTTCTATGGGAAAAATAAAATAAAAGGTCACTTAAAAATTTTAGCTTAAAAACTAGATAGAAAGTCTTAATCCTTAAATTAGAGTGATTTGTAAGTACCTTATGTTTCATTAAAAAATCCTTCAAATATCTTTTGCAAGCTTCTCTTTTCTTCTACTCTTCCTACCTCCCCTCCTCCTTCTTGGCATTTTATTCAATTATATAGAAAATTTTCATGGAGGAGGTGAGCACGTATACTAACATGCAAGCAACCAACTAATACCTCTGTTCCATCTACAAGATGGAGGTCTCTATATTTATTAAATTTAATTAAAAGAAAGGAATTCTTCCTACCGTAACCATAGCATATATTTTAATTATTAATCAATATATAGTTTTAAATAATAAAAAATAAATAAATAGGAAAAAATTATTCTAGTTTATTATTACCTTTATATTTTCATATTTATTATTTATTCATTTATTTTATTAAATTAAAAAATTCAAATCTAACAATGTACCTTAATCAAACACATATTTTCTCCAACATTTCTTCTTTACAAGCAATTGGATGATAACAAAAAGCTATCATCTACTTGTTAAGAATAGCTCCCATGCAACATGACACTTTCCTTGCCATTGGAGAATTTTAAATTCAAACAAATGCAATCAATATTTACTTTCAATCACATACAACCATACATGCATAATGCACCTACATGAATGAAGGGCTTCCATGTACCCTTAAGCCATTGGTGAGTGTTTCACTACTAGGGCTATTTTACCCTTACCAAAGTGAATACCTAACCATAGTGATAATTTATACCATCATTTCCCATTTTACCTCTTATAGTTGACCTTTATTAGCCCGCTGTGAAAGTGCACCTAGCCCTATAATCATAATAATCATCAGCAGCACCATATTCTAGGAGTACAAAGCAAGGTATAGTTCATCAATTCTTTTGTACAAAAATTAAATAATATTCATAATAGGAGGGTCATTACATTCTCCCCCTTAATATTAAACACAATCCATGTATTTAGTTTATCTTGAAAAAGAAATACATACACATATATCTACTTGAGCAAGAATGAAAAATTTTATCTACTCTTTTATTAGCACAGATATCAGAAAAAATAACTTCACTAGACCTTACTCGATCCATTAGATGAAAATTAAAATCTAAAATTCAAGAAACCTATTATCTACATATTGAACATATCTTATACACAAAAGGAGAGTATCATGGTTCTTTGACAAGGTACATGACAAGGTAAATTAATAGGTCGTGGAATCGGTTATGGTTATGATTTCAAGGGTTTGGTAAATATAAAATCAAGTTAGGTCTAACCCTTAATAAGACTCTATCTCTCACAAAGAATTCCCTTAATGGTATTTTTAATTTAAAATAGATCTTTTGCTAGTCTATGGCTTCTTTGAGAATTTAGCATATCATTTTTAATTGTTCATCCATCTCCTTACTCAATCCTTTGGATTATCTCAATATAGAGGAGTTTTGGATTGTCTCCCATATAGGGCCTCATAAGGAGCCATACTTGAAGAAGTGTGATGGCTATTTACAAGAAAATTCAACCAAGTAAGGATAATCTCTTACTTAGTCTTATGGTCCATGCAATATATGGATAACATATCTTCAAGGACCTGATTAATTTTGTCATACTTTTTCTTGAATTTCACCCGTATGAAGACTCTATCTCTCCATAGAGAATTCTCTTGGTGATCTCTTTTAGATTCTCATAACTGCTCCCTAAATTCTCTACTAAAATTTCTTGAGTTATTCCTTCATGTTCTTAACAATATCTAGTCTGATCCTTCCTAATCTTCCAGTCTTCCTCCTTGCATAGTAAACTTGATCAAATATAAGTGGCCTTATGATCCATGTAATGCACACGAAGTATGAATTTAAGAATTTGGTCAACCCTCTTTGGTTGGTTATTTTAGTATCCAAGACTCAATATAGAGCTTACCCAAAATTCTAAAAAAAAATTGAAATTTCCCTAACTAAAATGATGACTTTAGGGAATCCATGTAGTTGCATAGTCTCTCTAAAAAATTTGCTAGCAATATCAGGTGCGTATTCCCTAATGTTCCTCATAATAAAATTTGCAATGGAATTATTATAAAATAAACATGATTCAGTAATAATAATTCTCTCTCTAAAGAATAACAAATCATTCTTAATACTTAAGTCCTTGTCCTTTACAGGTTCCAACTCAATCCATGCTCAACATATATAAACCTATTGTTATTCCTTGACCTTATCAACAAATATACATGATACTTGGACATAGCAACTATATTATTCCTTCGACTTAAGGCATCAAATATCTTATTCTCCTTCCCCTTAATGTATTCAATTCTCAAGTCATACTCAAACAAGAATTCTATCCATAAATATTGTCTTGTATCTAAAATAAGTTATGTATATTAGACTCTGATGATTTATCTTTAATTCAAAGAGTTTTCCCCAACAAATAAAATCTCCAAATTGCATGAACCACAAATTCTAACTCCAAATCATGAGTAGAATAGTTGAGCTCGTTCTTTTTAAGCTTTTGAGACTCATAGGCTATGATTGTTTTGTTTTGGGTCAGAATCCCACTTACACCTTCAGTAGAGACATCAATGCAATCTGTAAACTTTTCTAAGGGGTTAGGTATTTTTAAAATTTGGGTAGTTTTCAATATTTATTTTAATACCCTAAAATCCTCTTCATATTATTCTATCCATTTGAATGTTTTCTATTTTCTTTACAAGTTAGTGATTGGGCAGATAATATTTGAGAAATTATTTTTGAAATATCTATAATATTTTACCATTCCCATGAAATTACGTACTTCAGACACATTGGTGGTTTTAGGCCAATTAATTATAACATCAACTTGCTTAGGGTTGATGGGAAATCCTTCAAAAAATATAATATACCTTAAGTATTGAACTTGTGGTGTATAGAATTCACACATAGAAAGCTTTCCATAAAGTTGATTCTTCCTAAGTATTTCTGACACAATTCTCATATGTTGATCTTGCTTTTTTGATTTTACGTGTAGATCAAGATATCATTAAAAAATATGAGCATGAAATGATCTATCTCATCCTAAAATTTGTTTTGTGGGTATCTTCTTCCCTAATTCTTAATTGGTGGTAATCGAGTCTAAGATTAATTATTTTGAGAAGATAGTAGCTCCTTTTAGCTGACGAAATAAATCATCAATTCTAGGCAAGGAATATCTATTCTTAATAATTAATTTATTGATCATTTTGTAGTCAATATATAGCCTTAAGGATCCATATTTATTTTTCATGAACAATATAGGGTCCCCCTAAGGTGACACTCTTGGCTTAATCAAACTCTTTTTAAGTAAATCTTGAAGTTGTACTTTTAATTATTGTAGCTTGATCAAAGTCATCTGATAGGGTGATCTAACAATGGGTTCAGATTTCGATATGAGTTTTATTAAAAAATTTAAACTCTCATTGTGGTGGAATATTAAGTAAATATTTAGGAAATACATCCTTAAACTCTTCTAGAATAAGAAAATTCTTAAAAAGTTTCATATTAGCTTCATTCTCTACATAAAATTCATCATTTCTTTTGATTGCTTTCTTAAGTTGTAATGAGGATAATAGATGTGATCAAAAGGTACCACAATCATAGTGGATTCTTATTTTATTTATTTCTATATCTCATTCTCATCTTTCCTTTACTCTTCTTCCTTTTGTGTTTCTAATCAATAAATACTTCCTTATCTCTTGTTGCAACTCTATTTTCTTTGCTAGCAACTTAATTATGGTTATAAATTATTCCATATGTTCTTGGAATGATTTAACTATAGTTGTTAGGTCTTCCATTTCCTCTTTATCATAACAAGATTCTATGTCAAGTTTCTATTTCAAGAACATATCATTCCCTCTAGGATTTTATCCATTAATTTATCAGTCAAAACAACGTGTAATACGTTTTTGATCAACTTAAGGTTCCTAGACAATTAAGTCTCTTTGACAAAATAACTACGTAATGTTCTTTGTCTACTTGGGTTAAATGGTCAAAGTTCCTTTATGGAAGTTCTTGGGCCCTATGACCAAGGAATCCTACAACCTAGGCTCTGATACCAGCTATAAGAGACCAATCAAACACACCTTATAACTACACATATAGGTTTGGGAAACAAGAAAAATGGTTCGATATGGGTAGTTTTTTTTTAATCTTTATTTTACGCCCATTAGTAATTAGTACATAGCATTGAATACCACTTTTGGGATTGTAACCACTGTAGTCATCCTCCCAAGTGGATGAGATTGGCCAGGTCCCATAGGAGGTACTTTTAGTGATTCTATCCATATCACCCTTTGTTCTGGTGAATCTAGAACCATGGCTTGGTGTTATCCTCTAGAACCTATAACACCTAGAGGGTGGACACATAACTCCCCTCCCTTAACATGTGAAACCTTGAGTTAGTTTTACTAATTTATTCTAAAATAGCATGTAAGGGTGTTTAATGTAAATGCTTTAGTGCTTAATTGGTGACCATACATCTAGATTAGTATCTATCATCATGGACAACTAAGATAATTTTATTCACTTGGCATTGATCATGATATCCTTGAAAAAATTGCAAATAATATGATGGTTTATCCCATACCAAAACACTGTGAAATTTTATCTTAGAGTCGAATTTATTTCACCAAGATTCTCTACTTGACAACTTCATACAATAGCTACCACCATACTGCTTGTACAATGACCTATATGGACATCCCATACCATCCATCCTTAATGGCCATTCACAACATACCAATGATTACCATATCTATAATCATCAAAATAGGGCATAGTTTTCTTTTAGAGATATTTAATTTAGATTAATATGTTTGATTAGGATCTCTAAGTTATTTTTACCTTATTAGGTACTCCTTTAAGAGAAATTCAATATTTTAAGAGAAAATATATGATTAATTAATTTTCATCCCAAAAAACACTAATGACTTTTAGATCACCATAAGCTTACAATAGTGAATTATTGATCACATATCTTTATAAAGTAAAATATTTTTAGAATATAATACTAATAAAAAAGAATTAAACTTTTCTTTTTTAAAGCGAAGGATTTAAAATAATTATAAACAAGAACTAAAATTTTATTAATAAACTCTCTAAAAGAAATTCAAACTATTGAAATCGCTTGAACGATACAACCCCACAGTTTCTGTTTAGAAATATTCAAACTTTCTTGAATATATATATATATATATACTATCCTATTTAAATAAAAGAAATTATGACGGTTAGTAATTGATAAGAAAGTAATGGTAGTATAAATCATACTAATATGTTTATATTAAAGAGAATAAAGAAAGAGTTTATATCACCTAAACTATTAATAAGATAGCGTAACATTTAACAAGAATGAATAATATTAAAGTCAATGCTCTACAAACATTTCACTATGTGCCCACATATTTCTTATCGGTTTTCTTTTTTACCTATATTAAAGCTAGAACATATATCCATATTAAAAGTAAAACATTTATTTATTTTAAAAAATAAACTACAATAACAACATAAAGGTATGATGATGCCTATCTATTCTAAAAGATCAAAAAGCTTGGGATTTGTATATTAATTGGTTTTCATCTTCATATATTCCATTCATTCCTCATTATGGAGTTTTCTTTAAAACCTACAACAAAATAATTATTTTAACTTACAGATCATTCGTTCTTTCCTACATTCAATAAACCATCTCCCATTTAAAGAATAGTCTAGCTTTGCTTAAAAAAATAATACATTCAGATATTGAAAATTTTTAGAGACTTTTTAATCCAATGGAGTATTCCCTCACACATATCCATACTTCCAAGCACTCTTTCCTTCCTCCATGTTCCTTAAGGTGATAGGGATCAGAATGACTTATGGATGCATATGTAGTATAAACATTTTAATAAATTTACCATGGCCAAAAATATATTTATACTTCATTTATACTCCACTCTATAGTATAATCCAAGCTTTTAAATGTCCAAAAGAATACAATGTAAAGTCAATGTAAAATGTAAATGATTAGTCACCTACTACATGAGCCTTGGACAAATTAATATGATTCTGAATAAAGTAATAGTGTTCTTAATTAAAAGCATGCTCTTGCTCTATATTTATCAAAATTTTAATTTATCCTATTAATGTAAACAAAGGAACTATTTGTAAATAAGAAATTATTTTCTCTAAAAAAATAAAGTTTATTGATGAGGTAATATTTTCTGTATAATGAAACTTATATTAAAAAGTCTCTCTAAAAAATAATCATGATTTACGATTTATTTTATTAATCCATGAATATTATTTTAAATAATAAGAATAATACACAATTCTAGTTAAAAGGAACAACAAATGCTCTGTTTGACAAAATTTAATAATTTATTACTCAGACTTTGTACAAAGTAAGCCATCAAAGACTTCAAGAGAGAAAATATATTTGTATTTAAAAACTGCTTGTTGGGCACCAGGTTCTATTTGAAAATATTCATTTATCAAGTAAATATTTCCTCATCGGTCTTAGGAATAAAGAAGAGAGATTAGAGGATTCTAAATGATTTTCTAATGCAATTATGCAACATACACTAAGCAATAAAAACTATATTTTGAAGTCAAATACAGTCAAGTTGAAAACAAGAAATCTATTCACACATCATTTACTCAAGAGATTGTATAAAAAAAATTAACTATTAAATAAATTTCAAACCAAGATTTAATTAAACTAGTATTTCCAATTCCCTTTCAAGAATACATACTTGGATTACATAAGAATACATATTAATCCATAGTTTACTAAATATATGAGCAATTTAGAGTTTTTAAGTATAAAAACATAAACAAAGCTCTCATACTTATATGAGAAGGTGTTTTTACTGACTAGGGTTTATCTTAAGCAGGTCATATGTGTAGATATGTGGACTTACATGAAGATAACAATTTCAAATTTAATAGCTACAACAATCAAGCTACCAATTTGCAAGTATTAATTCTACCTGCTAAAATAAAAAGCCTTCAATACATGTATATTTCAATATAATTTTGGATTCAACATTGAAGGACATTTAGATTCATATTAATGAAGGCGGGTCCCTACAAAAATTTATCAATGAGGATATTGTGAAAAAAAAGAAGGATTATGGATTTATTTAATTAAAATACATCATAGAGTATACTGCATTGTACTATTTTTGTAAGCTTTCATTAATGACATATTTTTGAGCTATTGTAAAAGTTAATCTTTCTAGTTTCCTACATATTATAGTACCATTATAATATAAATATCATAGATTGCTTATCTTGCATCTTGTGGTTTTATTTTCTATATCATATACTCATCAAAAGATAACAAAGCTAGGCTTGAAGGTTGTATTGTCAAATGCTATCTTATCAAGGAACCCATTTCATTTTGTGCAAGCTACACGATATGTACAAAAGGAATTTGTGATCACCTTGGTTGCAATGAGGTATAAAGTGATGAGGATGAAGAAACTATAGTCAATAGGTTGAGTGACAAAGACTTTGATTTGGATGAAACTTCTCCTGAGCAAGCCCATTGATGCATTATCTTTAACATGGACAAATTTCAACCTTGGGTAGAGTAAGTAGATGTTTATTTGTTGTTGTTATATATGGCCAAATATTATTTAGATCTAACTTTACTTGATAAAATTTTGTCCAAATCAAGAAGCACTTGAAGAGAATTAAGGAATTCAATCCTCGTACAATGAGATATGATGGGGTGTTGTAAAAAATCCATAATAGAAAATTCATCACTTGGCTACAAGATTAGGTTATTGTGTGCTCTCTTGAATATGATCTTCAACATTTATATTGATCATCATGTACTGAACGTCATGTAATATTTTGCAATCATCTTCAAACTATTCTTCTTTGTTTTAGTTACATGGGTATGGAATGCAACATAATCACAACGACTCTAACACAGTAAAATGGTTGGCACATAGTTCGAGGAAAGTTATAATAAACAATTCAAGCTATTTTATCAATGATTATATATTTCATATCAAAGACAAAGAGGAAAAAATAACAACTCAAAATAGTGGCATGTGTGTTGATGTTGCTACTTTGTGTAGAGCAAGCACAAAAGATACAAACCTAGTGTTTCAAATAGTCACATATTATGATGTTATTAGGGAAATAATCTTGTTGGATTACTATCGATTTTGATACCCTCTATTCAAATGTGACTGGATTAATGTTATTGATACAAGGAATGGATGTAGAAAGGATGAAATAGGTTTCACATTGGTCAACATGAATAGATTACTTGGTCAGGATAGACTAAAATATAATTTATTTATCCTAGCATCACAAGCTAAACAAGTATTTTATGTACAAGATCCAATTGATACCAGTTTGTATGTGGTTCTCACATCACCTCTAAGAGAAACCAAAGATACTGAAGCATACAAGGCATAATATGTCAGTATCTCTAGAGCAACAAATTTTTTTGGACCTAAAACTACACAAGATGAAAATGTAAACGATAACATCATTCAATATGTCTGTAAAGGTATTTGTATCACTAATCATTGTTATCTGTGCAGGGCTAATTGGGGTACCATTTATCACATTTTCCTTGAGTGTTATTTTTCCTTGACTGTCCTAAGTGGGGTTTTTCAGGCCTTCAATATTTCATGGGTTAAACCAACCATCGTACTTGATTTGTTTGTCCAGTGGCCTTGCCCATTTTCAAGCCAAAGACTTAGATACATGTGGAAAATTTATCTCAATCACTATCTTTGGTAGGTGTGGTTAGAAAGGAACCATAGAGTCTTTAATGAGTCTATCCATGATCATCAAACTATCATTGCCAGGATCCTATCCTTTGCCAATGAGAATGTGAACCTTATCCCTTTTGATAGCTATAAACCTCATCTACAAGAGACCACGATTGCTCAATATTTAAGCTTAACCTTGTTAGATGAGTTTGTGCCTAGGGTAGTCAACCCCAGAGCCAATGTTAAGTGGTCTCCACCTCCTACAGGTTGGTTTAAGCTTAATTTTTATGGAGCAACTAAGGACAATATTGGAAGAGCAGGCATTGGTGGCATTGTGTGAGATCATAATGGGAATATGATACTTGCATTTTATAAATATTTGGGAACAAGGATGAACAACGAAGCTGAAGCTAGAGCTATGTGGAGATGCCTTCAAATGACTCAAGACTTAGAAGGCAATTTGATCATAGAAGGAGACTCTATGCATGTTATAAATCTCCTCAATAATTGGAAAATACCTCCTTGGAGGATTAAAACAATTGTTGAAGAGGCTAGGATCCTTTTCTAGGGAAGACAGGACAAAAAAGCCCAACATGTCTTTCGAGAAGCTAACAAAATTGCTGATAAGCTGGCAAATTTGGGTGTCGATGGTGATAGACTTTTCAAATGGGAACACGGTGTCTTGAGTGAAGTAGAGGAGCTTATTCAACAAGAATGCCAAGAATGATAGTCGAATTTACCAATAGGTAAGGCATTGTAATTTCAAAGGCTAGGAGTATTCCCATATCTTTTTGAATTGGAATCACAATAAAAATTATCTGAGCTGTCAGTCTTCGTGGATGTTTTTTGAAAATAGAACAAAGACTAATGGGGACAGTCACATGTCAGATAACATGGCTTCTAGTCATCTTAGTAATTTGAGGTTGGTTTATAATAACAAGGAAGGAAATAAACAACAGTATAAGACTTTGAACCAAAGCCACGTGGACCACTAGATAGCCACCACCATAAATCTAGCCAGCAGGTTCACTTCTCCAAGGCTGATTGGCCAAGATAGTATGTGGTACCAAAGCATGTCATATACGAAAGAAAGCAATTACCAAAGAATTATTAAGAGTAACTGTCAATACAAAGCTTGTGGGAGTTTTTTTCAGTACTTTGCTATGTGTGTCTGCAGCTTTTTGTTTCTCCATTGTCTCAAGGAAGGGATCCGTGTCTGTTTATTTTTTGTAATTATGATGCATGTGTGTTTTCTCGGGGTATACCCAAAATATTGTTTGGGAAGTTTTTTTTGATAACAGGCTATGTGACTTACCGGATGTAATGGCTTTTGCGGCATGTAGATTTTACATATATAGGATCCTTAGTAAGGATATGTTCATCAATAGCCCTGGGCTAATTTTTGTAAAAGGTTTTGGGTCAACCTGTAAAACCCGATATTAATGCTATAGTATCTTATCTACCAAAAAAAAATACGTCTGTGAAGAATGTGAGGGTACATGGTTGGAAGCATGATCTAGTAGGTATCATGCAGTTATTAGTACCCTGTAGGCAATATTGGTTGAATATATATGATCTAAATTTACGTGTGAAATATTTACCTTGTTGTTAAGATTAAGGTATTGAACTTGGTTGGAAAATGAGTTGCAATGGTACTAGCAAAATACTATCCATATTCATAGAATACTTAAAATTGACTTCAATTCAAAATTTGTAAAACACATTTGTGGTTGGATAAAAGGGGTTGTATCTTAAATTTACAAAGACTTAGTTGTGACTAAAAGTGGACTTCATGGGAACCAAAGCAAAATTACTGAGCCATAACTTGGATTATACACTTGTTAGAGGTATAAATAATCCAAGAGGTCATTCATAATAATATTAATATAGAACTGCTAAAAGCCTCCATTGCGTGAATATAAAATTGCTAAAAAAAGGTCATTCAAAATGAGATGAATACATAATGTAGATCATTAATTTTGCATCCAAACCATAAAAGTTTTTATGTAGTCATGTTCAATCTGGTTACATATACGATACACCTATTCTCACTTTGTATTGGTTGCAATATTCCCTCAACTGATGACAACACTCTCATAATTTCTCCATCCAAGGCTATTTATATGAGCTTTAAAGTGGCAAAGATGATTTTATCCTCCTTGTTATACTTCTTTATGAAGGATTATGATTCATGTTGTTGAACCCATACATACAATGCATCTGTATTTATTAATCTTTAAAAGGAGGAATGCTATGCTAGGATGTGGACATTTATTACATTTATTGTTTATGCATATACAATTATGAGTAAAGGGAAACTTTAGGATATATTGGACTATTTTATATTCAAGATATGCAAGTAGTTATGTTAATATGTAGACCATATCACCCCTATAATATTTGGTAAGGAAATTATAACATAGACTTTAAAGGCCTCAGCTAGTGGGTAACATTAATCTTTTCACTGATATTTTCTAGAGTTGGGTGTTAGGAGTGTTGTTGGTTGATGTTATCTAAATAATTTTAACATGTTAAATTTTTTATTGCTTCTTTGTGTGTCCTTTATTTTTGGCAATTCTTTGTACTAGTTTCATTTTTTATTTTTTTTATTTTTGCTTCTTTCTATTTCTTGTACAACTAATATTTTTGTGTCTATTATTTTCTTATCCAATATTACTCTTTAGGGGTGAATCAACTATTACTATCATACACTCTATTCACTATAATTTTGTAGTCCTATTATCCATCTTGGCAGTGTTGGCTCAACTTTCATGCACACCTTGTGAAGAGTAAACATAAAACACAAGTAATATTTAAATGGGAATAAATTTCCTATAACTTTAGGATCTTGTTGGATATACAAAGTGTGAGTTATAGATTTAGGTCGAACATCTTCACTTTTTTCACTTTCAAAATAGTTTTTAGTAGATTGTCTATTTTATTTGTAATGGATTCAACCTACATTTATTGCTTTTTAGTGGTGGTATGTGTTGTTCATTTATTAGATTTATGTTTATAAATAGATCAAGATCTTCGAGTTTCAATAGATTGAATGAATAAATAATTTTAAAGAACATAAAAATGGATCACTTTAAAATAAAAATAGAGAGTAAGGTAGAGTAGAAAAGAGAGGATATCTAATCTAATTGTAAATTGTAACTATCAATTTCAATTATACTGTTTAGCTTCACAACAAGACAAAATCAAATGAGGAAGGTGTCTAGATTTCTAAGATCACCTTCCACTTTGAGCATGAGATGAAAAAAACATGGGATAGATAGAAAATTACACATAAAAAAGGAGATCAACATCAATTGGTGTTTTTCACCAGCAGTTACGCTCGCACAACACGAACAAAGCAAATTAAGCACAGACCCGAACCTTATGTCTTTAATTTCCTTAAGCACATAGTAAACAAAATGAAGCTCAATAGCATAACATAATTTCAATAATCATAGATCTACGATTAAATTAAATTAATCCTAAGTGAGATGAAAACAAAATATAGTGCTTTTATTATAACCCATAAAATATTAGGCTTATGGGCATGTTGTTCGAGAACATGACCACACATCAGCCTTAGGTACAGAATAAAGCATTTAAAACAAATTTACCAAAAATTGTAAGAAGTCTTTATTTCCAAGTTTTTGCATCCTGATTTTACATTCAATGGAAGCATATATAGATTCAGGTTATGCTTCGATATTTTTTAAAATACCCCGCTTCCTAGGACTTAAACAAAAAAATAAAAATCCCACTATTGAGCTTCTACATAATAAAAAATATATCTTAACAAAGTTTCATTCAACCCCAACTACTCCTAAATATCTACCCAAGTATCTCGCTATAAATGGTGAAGATACAATCTAATTTTATATTTTTCAAATGGTGACTATGTGCAGATATTTTTACTTTCCTGACCAATTGTATATTCTTCCATCTAGTGCACACTACCTTTGGCCATGCCTCGTAAAGTCGTCGTCTGCAGTGAGTCTTACAATGGCCACACTCCATTAACTTCTAATTTGCACAATGCTCAGGAATTCTAGAAATACCATGCCTCATTAACTCTTCATCACTCTCCAAATTTGGGTTGATTATTAATTTTTTCTATCCTCCATCTTGCATGGTTGTACTTTCTCAACTCGCATTGAAATTCTATGTCTGCCATTATATTTGGCATATTTAATGTGACCACCAACAATTTTTTTGCAAAAATTTTAAAAGGTAAAGGTTAGAACAATTAATATTATAATTAATTTGAATTAATTAATTTTCCTAAGGTTTTGAACCTTTTGATTTTTAATTTCAAATTTTTAATTTAATTTAATTAATTAATTTTTTCATTTTTTAAATATCCCTAAGGTTTGTGCTTTTAATTTTAGGGTAAAATATTATATTCAATATTCAATTCTAATACCCCCCTTTTTTAATCTATGGTTCATACAAAGAAAATCCCATGGCCATGATCCAAAATCAAAGATGGCCTAAGTTGATCTAAGTGACTGTAGATTCATGAAAATTTGTGGCTTTAAGAAAACATCACCACTGCATGCTTCTTCCTTTTTTTTCTTGGCCATGTTGATTGCAAAGAAAATTCGGTGATCGTGGTCCAAAGTTGACGAAATTGATTACGAATTGGGGTATTTTTGTAGATTGGAGCATTTTCATGGATTGGAGCATTCTAAGGTTTTGAGCTTCCTTTCCCCAAATGATTTTATTAGCATGGTCCTAGGTAAGTGAAATATTTCAATTGCTTTAAGGATGGATGGTGAGAAATTTACGACCACATGAAATAAAAGACATCCCTTCGATCTAAAATATTAAACTTTTACCTCACAACCACAAGACTTGAAGCACATTTTAAAAAATTGGATTTCATCCCTTTTTACAATTAATAAAGACATTGCAAACCTTGGTGAAATCAAAGGATTATAGAGCAACTTTAAATTTGAATGAAATCCGATGGATTCAAGCAAGTTCTTGCATTTTTCGCTTTTTCTCGTGGTTGCACTACATATAAATAAAATATCATATTTGTGCGATAAAATAAGACTTGCCCAAAATTCATCAAATTATCTGTGAATTCACAAAAATTTGAATTCCAGTATAATTGACTTTTCAAACCCTTTCTCTTCACCGTGCCACTTACAAATAAATCCCATGACCAAAAAATAAAATAAGACTTGGTGAAAGTTGAACAATTTTTTTACATATTTGAGTAAATTTAACAGTTTAGAGCAATCTCACAGCTTAGAGTAATCTTGCAGCCCTAGGCTTGCTCTTTAAATTTTGTGATGAGAAAATTAGGTAAAAATACAAAGTTCTTGTAATTTCATGAAACTTTCCATATCTCTAAAATAGCCAAATGGGTGCTCAAAAATGCTAAGATATCTCAAAAATTCACTATGTATCAAGAGATATTATATTTTAAAATTTATTGTTTGGAATGGAAAATTAGTATTTTGGAAATAAAATCATGTCTGAAATTTTGTAAAATTGGTACCACTATAAATATGAGCTCAAGATATTTCCATCAGGATTTGAATCACCTTAAATAAATTTTTCTATCAAAAGTTATGGCGATTTCAAATTTGAAGTAAATTTAAGGCAAGATGATGAAATTTAAAGAACCCTAAAATTGATTTTAATATTTTGGACCTTAGGAAAACCATTGAAAATTAAATTTTTTGAAACATTTAATCTGAAATAATACCATTGATACGCAAAATATTAAAAAAAATCAATTCAATTCAATTTTCTATGTAAGCAATTTTGACACCTTGAGGTAAACAAAATTTGGAATTAAAACCAAAAAACTTCATTAATAAATTTGCCAAAGTATGCAAGGAAATTAAAGACTTGCAAACAAAAGATGATCCGCAAAAATTTCATAATCAAATCTATTTAATAATGTACAAGAAGTAACCTTAGCATAAGATTTAATAATCTCATACTTCAATAGGATCCCCTCGGATAATAAAAACTAATTATCAAAATATCAAAATTTTATTATCAGTGGGGTGTGTTTCTTCTCAACAAGTAGCTAGTGGACATTAATATTTAAATTACAAGTGGATAAATAATACACTACACACTTTTTATTTTAGCATATGTATGAAATATGTTTGTGCTTTTGTATATTGTTGTGATTCATAAGCATACATATGCTTTCCTCTTGTGAAATTGGTATTGTTGAGATCTTGTGGCATTTTACAGGTACAATGGGTAGTAAAGCTAGGAGTGAGATGAGTAGGTATCTTGAGCGTGAGGTTGGCCAGTCATATATTTATGTATTTTATGGAATTCTTAGGATACCCTCTTGCCTCATCTCTAATGGTTTATATGGGTAGATATGGTTAGACATCTACCCACTATATGGAGGGCTCAAGTTTCCCAAATGAGGATTGAAACCTTGTGCTACATTTTAGAATATCCAGATTGAATATTTTTATGGTTTTTATTGAAGGTGGGTTTTTGATAGGCTGAAAGTAATAATATGGATCTCGTGACTCAATCCAGGTGTTGTAGTAGGTGTTGTAGTGAATGACCTTCTAAATGTGGTGAGATATTGCATAAAGAAGAGCATTTACTGCAAGTTCTATAGCAAATGCTTAGAAAAGACATTACATGAAATCATACCCATATTGGATGAGGTCTTTCAAACTGGTCCAAAGTTGTCCCAATATCATCAAAAATAGCTTACATAATTCTCTAAGAGGTTGAAGAAGGGGAAATGAGTTGGTTCAAAAGTGCTCCCAACTCACCCATTACAATGTTTATTTGAGTTGTAGGTATGCGAAAATAATTCTTTCTTTGGAGTATCTTATCAATTTCAATTCCAAGCAAGGTTTGTTACATACCCTATCTAATATGCAACACTTCAAAGAAGATGTGAGGGTGGGTTTTGAGACTATTGAGTAATGAACTTAAGAAAATAGCAAAAATAATTCCCATGATCATAGATTAGATGATTCAGATGCAAATTGATGAAAATATTATATATTCAAAATGTGATATTCTAGAATTACCAGAATGTCCACTAGGCTTGGAAATGTTAGTTAAAGACTTGAAGAATATTCTCATCATGAAAAGTATTTCACTTGTTTTAGTGAAAGGTCCAGGTGGTAGTGGCAAGACCACCTTGGTAGTAGCCTTGTGTAGGGACCCTATAATCAAAGGTGAGGATATTTATATCATATTCATTATGCATTCTCTTAGTGGTACATGGTATCATGAAAATATTTTATATTTGATGGTGTTATATAGTGAGAATTTTTACTGCTAGATTTCCTAATTCTATGAAATCAGCTAATGCAAATAGTTTTTGAAATTAGTGCACAATTTATGTCGATATTTTTTGAATTGATATTTTATTGTGCAATCTCTCTCAAATATATTATGATATACACATTTTAGGGGGAAATAATCCAAAAAATTCAAAGTTTTTTACAAATAGGATCTCATTCTCAGTTTTCCTCATTAAATGAATGTTGTTCTTCTTTCTATAAGTTTTTTCTAGTGGCATATTCCTATGATGGAGCTTTATTCCACTTTAATACCTAGTACCTACTTCTCTAATAGAACAACCAAAGTAGTAGCATATGAATAACACAAGCTTATACTAAGAGGGGGGTGAACAATATAATACCACTTTTTACTTTTCTTTCCAAAATAGTATTATCCAATATAATCAATGGCAATATCAATAGCAATAACCAATGCAATGCAAAAATCATCACGCATAATAGAGACACCAATTTAATGTGGTTCACCCAATGTGGGCTACTCCACGGAGACAATATTTCACTAATATTTTCTTAATAAATATTTTGGTAATCCTTTCCCTATTACAATGTTTATGGACCTCTATCCAAAGGAGATACCAATCCCCTAATTAAAGTTCATGGATATCTATCCACAGGAGATACCAATCTCCTCAGCTGGTTCATGGATCTCTATCCACAGGAGATACCAATCTCCTCATCTGGTTCATGGATCTCTATCCCTAGGAAAACTCCTTCTCCTTTGCTTTGGCTGGTGATATTCTAGAAGAACTGATGCCTCCACTGCACTGGCTTATGGATCTCTATCCACTGAAGACTCTTGTCCTCACTTAGAAGACCTATCTTCACTGCCCTAGCTAATGGATATCTATCCACTAGAGACTATCATCCTCTATACTTTGTCACCTCCAAAGCTTACACTCAACTCTGTCTCAAATATGTACTAAAAATAGTTTGTTGGTCTAGTACAAATCTGTCCTCAATATCTATCTTTGGTTTGGCACAAATCTGTCCTCAAATTTGCACCACACTTTGTCCTCAAATATTCTCTACAAGTCCTCTCTATAACTTGTCCAAATATACTCAATAATTCCTCTCAAGAACTTATCCAAATCTGTATTGTAAGCTTCCACAAAAGCTCACGCAAAATTAGTCCACAAGTCTTCTTAAAGACTTACCTCAAATCTACTCAACAAGTCCACATAGAACTTGTCCAACCTCATAGAAACATAAATAGAATTTTTAGAGATTCAATATGTTCTATACTAATCACAATGCTCAATTACTTTCAATTACTCTCTTAGAAACATAAGGAGAATTGTTAGAGACTCAATATGATTCAAATTCAACTCAATGCTCAATCACTTTCTCAACACAATTCAGAATATAGAATAGTTTATTTTATGGAACTTGAACAATCCCTTCACACATCCCCTTGACTAGGCTTAAACAAATCTACTCAACCAATCACTCAATGAAATAATCTTTGCTCACAAACCCTAGTCCAAGCATATAAACATTAAATCAAAATGTTTCCAACAATGCTCAACCACAATCTCACATAGCAATGATACTCATGTTCTTTTCAAACCCTAGTTCAAGTTCTTTGCTCAAAAATTTACTTCAACAACAATGCTTATAAAATAATATTCCCATAGCAATGATACTCAAACCCTAATTCAAGTTCTTCTCACAAAAAATGGCTTAAAAAAAATGCTTATCGAATAAGGTTTAACAATAATTATTTATTCCAGAGAACCTTGAAGCATTAAATTAGCATACTCAATAGGAAACCCTAATCAAGTCCTTTTCACTCCAAACTTATTTTTCAGAAAATCAATCAATAAAATAAAATGTGGAATAATGTGCTCATACATTTTTATTTATGATGAAGGGATCTCATAAATCTGTCACAACCACAAACACTTCTATTCCAAACTCAAAGAGGTTAGACAATAAATATTTCTCACAATGTAATGTAAACACTCAATTACACCTTATCACTTCATCTTTCAAAACAACATACATAAAATATTTATCCAATAACACCTTATAATCTCCCAATTAAAAATAAATTCAACATCCACCAAAATTAACTCAAAACCTCTTTACTCATATTTAATGGCAAAAAGAACTTTGGCAAAAATCAAATCTACTTTCAATATAACTCCAATAACATAAATCACTTATCAATAAAACAACATTTCATAAACCCTTATAACTCCAAATAACATAAATCAATTATCAATTAAACAACCTCTCATAAACCCTTATAACTCCAAATAACACTTTATAGAAAACCTTAGGCAAATAAAATTTAATTAAAAATACCTTTGCCACTAATGGGATTCGAACCCATAATCTCTGCCTCTGTGAGCGCTCTATCCATGGGCTTGACCACCGCATGCGCTAGACGCATGCCTGAAAGCTTAGGAGAACTTCGTGCTCTTTCTACTAAGTCTGGAACTCAAAAAAAGTGTGTGCCAAAAGGCTCTTCCCTTGACGCTCAAGATGAAAATGCAAACTAACCACCATGCAAATCGATCGTGGTCACTTCCACTCCTAATGCTCTCATGAAATACACACTGCTAATGGGCCATCCTGTCCAATGGGAGTGAGGCCTTCTCCTCCCCTTTTCATATTTTTCCCTGACACTAAAAGACAACATGAGTTTGTCTTCTTCCTCAATGGTTGCACGAATTATATTTCTCTTTGGTCATTAAAAATTTAATCGAAGAAGGTAAGTTTCTAATGTTCTTTGGCATGACATTTATACACGATTTCCCATTTTTCCATAGACGTCGATGCTCCACGAAGTTTTATGATGTCGGTGCTTTTTAAAACCTTTTATAATTTATAAACTATTTAAATTCTAAAAGAATTTAAATTTTATAAATTATATTTATAAACCTTTGACTTTAATAAAAATTAAAGCCTTCCTTGGGATAAAATTTAAACCTTTAATTTGTACTCCATTGATTTGATGAAGATTATTCTGCCACCATGGTTTTAATAAAAACCTTTTAATTTTCACCATGGTTTTAACACAAACCCTTATAAAATAATATTTTGACAACTTTTCTTCAACTCGTTGCATTGTTCCTAGTGACAATAATGGTGTACTCCATGATATTAATGATAGCTTCATGTGTTCACCTTGACTTCAATGATGACTTCTTACCTTGACATCAATGAAAACTAATGAGCTCAAAATGTCCAATAATCTCTCCCTTTGTCATTTATGGCAATCCAAATTATTTTTACTAAAAACTTGAACTTTCCTTTGTTCTGCTCCCCCTGGGGCATTGCTCCCCTTGGCTCAATTCTCTCTCAAATACCAAATATCTCCCCCTTACTCAAATATCTCCCCCTTAGAAATCAATGTCAAAGGGTCACCTTTGGGGCTCAAGGTTAAGAATGAGCCTCTTAGCTTATCCCCTCCCCCACCTCCTCTTGAGGTGGTTAATTTTGGGGTAGGAGTATTTCTACTCCCATAAAGAATTTTTATTTACCTTTATCATTTTTTCTTCTTATCTGATCCTTCTAATTACTCTGACTGCTTTTTTCAATATTCTTATCCATGTCTACATTCCTGTCCATGTTCCTATTCCTATTCTTATTCTTGTTCCTGTTCATATCCATATTCCTATTCCTGTTCATATCCATGTTCTTGTTCATGTTCTTGTTCCTATTCATACTTGATTTTGGAATGTATGATCAACACCACTTTGTTGTGTGACCATAATTATTACACTTATAACAATTAATGTTATTATTCCTTGGAGGTGCAAATGTCTTAGTATTTCTCCTAGTGAATCCATATCCTTTTCTTTCATGAACCTTGCAATTAATTGCCTTGTGACCAAAATGATTACATGAGTAGCAATACACATGGAAAAGTTATATGTTTCTAAAATTCTCATTTTCCTGTATTTCATATGTCCTACATTGTGAAGCCATGTGCCCAAACCTATAACATGAGAAGCATCATCCATTGAAGAAACCTTACCTAGACCCCATTGGTCTCTTAGTCTCTTATACCCTATCATGTTTCATGTTCCATATGTTCCTTACTTATGTATTGTTCCTTTTCTTGTTGAACTTTATTTTGTCCAACTTATCCTTAGAAGTCTCACTCCCTCTTTTACTTACTTCTTTTGACCCTTCTTATTTTATGGTGTTTGAGCTTGACTCTCCTTTTTGTGCTTCCTATTTCCTTTATTATTCTTTAGAACTAAGTCTTGTTTTGGTGACTGATGATCTTTGTGCATTGATAATCCTGTCCAAAGTCTTTGAATTTTACTCAACCTTGTGTAGCTTGTCCTTAGAACCTTTTACTTCCATCCTTAGTGAAACTATCTCATGCTCTAATCTTCACGCTCTAGATATTTTGTCTTTAATTTTTTGGTCATGCCTTCTTCAATTTTTCTTGCCTCTTCAACCTTGATTTTGAAGTTGGTGAGTTCCTGTAGAAACTTTGCTTTTGCTTTCTCATATTCTTGAGCTTGTACCCTTAATATTGATTTCTCCATTTTTAATTCTTCAATATTAACCATAAGTCTTTCACATTCTATCTCTTTTACCTTTAATTGTTCAATCATACCTTCTTCAACTCTTCTTGCCTTTTCAACCTTATCTATCAAGTCAAATAGATCTTGTAGAAGCTTTGTCTTACATCTCTCATCTTCTTGTAATTGAGCCTTCAATTCTAAATCCTGCCTTTTCAATTCAACAAGTTCCTTAAGAGTGGCTTCCTCTTATTTTTTTGAATATTCCTCTTCTTTTAATTGGTCTTCAATAGGAGTATTTTCTTCTAATACTAAAATTAGAGTTTTTTCTTCATACCTATTTTGATTGTCCCTATTATCCTTTCTTGAACCAACCTCTAGGATTTCATTTTTAGGAATATCATCTTCATATTCACTGCTACTAAACCCATTGCAATAACCTACATCATGACTGATTTGACCACAAACAAAACATTCTTCACCTTCTTGTGGACAAATCTGCATGGTGGCCTATATGCCTACATCTGGTACAAAAATTGATCCATCTGATATTTTCTCCACTTCTTGATTCATATCTTGAATCCATTTTCACTTTTTCTCCCAAAACAACAATATCAAATTCATCTTCTTATTTTTTCATGACCATGTGTGTTCTTTTCTTCTTGTGTCTCATGGTTCTACCTTTGCCTTTCTTTTCCATTTATGTTCTTGTAAGATCTTTCTTCAAGTTGTTAAACATTTTTTGAAGGAACCAGCTCTGATACCAATTGAAGAACACAATCTTATACTGATATGGGGGTGAACAATATAATACCACTTTTATTTGTATTTCCCAAACAACATTATCCAATATAATCAAATGCAATATCAATAGCAATAACCAAAGCAATGCACAAATCATCACACACAATAGAGACACTAATTTAACGTGGTTCACCCAATGTGAGCTACTCCAAGGAGAAAATATTTCACTAATATTTTATCAATAAATATTTTTGTAATCCTTTCCCTATTACAATGTTTATGGACCTCTGTCCAAAGGAGATACCAATACCCTAATAAAATTTCATGGATCTCTATCCACAGGAGATACCAATCTCCTCAACTGGTTCATGGATATCTATCCATAGGAGAACTCCTTCTCCTTTGCTCTGGCTGGTGATCTTCTAGAAGAACGTTTGCCTCCATAATACTGGATTATGGATCTCTATCAACTAAAGACTCTTGTACTCACTCAGAAGACCTATCCTCACTACCTCGGCTAATGGATCTCTATCCACTAGAGACCATCACCCTCTATACTCTATCACCTCCAAAAATTTGCACTCAACTTTGTCTCAAATTGAGTCTAAATTGATTCTAATGGATCTTTATCCACTAGAGACCATCATCCTCTATACTCTGTCACCTCCAAAGCTTTGCACTCAACTTTGTCTCAAATTGATGTCTAGAAAAAATCTATCCTCAATATTTGTCTTTGGTCTGGTACAAATCTGTCCTTAAATATGCACCACACTGTGTACTCAAATTTTCTCTACAAGTCCTCTCTAGAACTTTTCCAAATATGCTCAATAAGTCCTCTCAAGAACTTATCCAAATCTGTATTGTAAGTTTCCACAAAAGCTCACACAAAATTAGTCCACAAGTCTCCTTAAAGACTTACCTCAAATCTACTCAACAAGTCCACATAGAACTTGTCCAATCTCATATAAACATAAAGAGAATTGTTAGAGACTCAATATGTTCTATACTAATCACAATGCTCAATTACTTTCAATCACTCTCTTAGAAACATAAGGAGAATTGTTAGAGACTCAATGATAGCGGACGGGAAAACCACACTCAGATTCACTCCAATTTTTATTTCATTAATCTACAAATCGTAGTTACAGACACATAAACATCCCAAAGGCTTTACAATAACCAAAACTCGGCTTGGTTTTACCACACTCACACTCTGAGTGCGATCTTCCTAAATCCACCACCCCGATCTATTACATTAAACTGGGTTTTTATAGAGGCCCCGACCCTCTAAAACAACTTACACATTAATCGGGACACCAACCCGATTTAATACTCCACTCCGCATGGCCTCTGTCATCGTCGCTTCCATCAAAAAACTTTGCGCACCCATCCTTTTCATTCCCTGTGCTTCTTAGAAGTCGCCTGCTTTAACTACACCTTGGTGCCACGTGTCGTCCTTGCTTTGCAATCGCCGCCTGACCTCTGTCGTCTTCTTCCTCTAGCTGCATTTCTTGACTTCAAGTTGCGAAATCATGACATGTCGTGATATCGCGATGTCTTCCCTTTATCCTTGTTGTCCTCGCATTCAAGTTGTGATATCATGACCATTGCCTTCGGCTGCACCCGCTTTCCTGCTTCTTGTCGTGATATCGTGACGTCGCGATATCGTGACCTCTCCGCTTCCCTGACTTCACTTCAATTTTATGTCATGATTTCGTGACCTCTTCGCTTCTTCACCTTCACCTTCGTTTCATGTCACAATTTCATGACGTAACGATTTCACGACATCACGATATCGCGACCTCCTCGCTTCACCGCCTTCACTTTCATTTTATGTCATGATTTCACGATGTCGCGATATCACGACATCGCGATATCGCGACCTCCCTACTTCTCTGCCTTCACTTTCATTTCATGTCATGATTTCATGATGTCGTGATATCGTGACCTCCCCGCTTTACCGCCTTCACTTTCATTTTATGTCATAATTTCACGATGTCACGATATCACGATGTTGCGATATCGTGGCCTCCCTACCTCCTCGCCTTCACTTCAGCTTCATGTCATGATTTCATGACATCATGATATCGCGACCTCCCCGCTTCTCTGCCTTCACTTTAGTTTCATGTCACGATTTCACGATGTCACGATATCACGACGTCGCGAAATCGTGACCAACTTTTGCCTTGCCCAAGACTAAAAACTTAGAAAAATTTTGGTTGATGCCAGATTGCCCTGTTGCTTTCGGATGCTCCTATGTTAGACACCCAAGGTTGGTGGAGAAGTGATCTTCACTTCTGAGCTGTCTGGTTGCTGCCTCCTGCAACACCTCCAAACATTCATCTGCCCCTGTAGCCTGTTCCAACTCCTTCTCCTGGCCCAAACAACTTCTGCCTTCCTCTAGGCAGATTCTGCCACTGCTGCACACTTCCTCATCTGCAGCCTGCTTACACTCCTTCTCTTGCCCAAAAAAATCTCTATCTTCTTCCAGGAAGGTCCCGGCACTGCTGCACACCTCTTTGTCTACAGCCTGCAATGGCTTCATCTTCTAATGAACTCCATCTTCTCTTCTCTTCTATTTTTCCTCATGTTGTCTGCACAGCTCCCTTTGCAGGGCTTTCACCTGCCTCTACAAATCTCTTCTGAGCAGCTTCTCTTGTAGGGCTTGCACATGCCTCTGCAATGCCTTAAACTCTTTCATTGTCATCATTTTTTTTTACAGATCCTGGTGTAACTGCCTCATGTCCGATGATCTATTTCACACTCAGGAACCCTAACTCACTCTTCTCTCATAGAACCCTACCACAGATCCTAGCACAACTACCTCACGTTTGACGAATCTTCTGCGCACTCAGAATCTTCTAGCTCTGATACCATTTGATAGCGGACGGGAAAACCACACTCAGATTCACTCCAATTTTTCTTTCATTAATCTACAAATCACAGTTACAGACACATAAACAGCCCGTAGGATTTACAATAACTAGCACTCAGCTTGGTTTTACCACACTCACACTCTGAGTGCGATCTTCCTAAATCCACCACCTCGATCTATTACATTAAACTAGGTTTTTATAGAGGCCCCGACCCTCTAAAACAACTTACGCATTAATCGGGACACCAACCCGATTTAATACTCCACTCCGCATGGCCTCTGTCACTACCGCTTTCATCAAAAAACTCTGCATGCCCATCCTTTTTGTTCCCCATGCTTCTTAGCAATCGCCCGCTTTAACTGCACCTTGGTGCCACGTGTCGTCCTTGCTCTGCAACCGCCGCCTGACCTCTGTCGTCTTCTTCCTCCAGCTGCACTTCTTGACTTCAAGTCACGAAATCGTGACATGTCGCGATATCGCGACGTCTTCCCTTTATCCTTGTTGTCCTCGCCTTCAAGTCGTGATATCGCGACATGTCACGATATCGTGACCATTGCCTTCGACTGCACCCGTTTTCCTGCTTCTTGTCGCAACTTTACGACGTCGCGATATTCGTGACGTCATGATTTCACGACCTCTCTGCTTCCCTGCCTTCACTCCGATTTTATGTCATGATTTCGTGACGTCACGATATCGCGACATCGTGATTTCGTGACCTCTCCAACTCTCTGCCTTCACCTCCGCTTCATGTCATGATTTTATGTCGCGATATCACGACGTCGCGATATCGTGACCTCCCCGCTTCGTCGCCTTCACTTCCGTTTTACGTCACAATTTCGCGATGTCGTGATTTCACGACGTCACAATTTTGTGACGTCGCGATATCGCGACCTCCCTACTTCTCCACCTTCACTTCCATTTCATGTCGCAATTTCATGATGTCGTGATATCGCGACCTCCCTGCTTTGCCGCCTTCACTTCCATTTTACGTCGTGATATCGCGACCTCCCTGCCTCCTCGCCTTCACTTCAGCTTCATGTCATGATTTTGTGACGTCGCGATATCGCGACGTCGCGATATCGCGACCTCCCCGCTTTTTTGCCTTCACTTCAGTTTCATGTCGCAATTTCGCGATATCGCGACGTCGCAAAATCATGACCAAATTCTGCCTTGCCCAAGACTAAAAACTTAGAAAAATTTTGGTTGATGCCAGATTGCCCTGTTGCTACCGGATGCTCCTGCATCACTCAATATGCTTCAAATTCAACTCAATGCTCAATCACTTTCTCAACTCAATTCATAATATAGAATAGTTTATTTTATGGAACTTGAACAATCACTTCACACATCCACTTGACTAGGATTAACCAACTCTACTCAACCAATAACTCAATGAAATAATCTTTGCTCATAAACCCTATTCCAAGAATATAAACATCAACTCAAAATTTTTCCAACAATGCTCAACCACAAATCTCACATAGCAATGATACTCATGTTTTTTCAAACCCTAGTTCAAGTTCTTTGCTCAACAACTCACTTCAACAAAAATGCTTATAAAATAATATTCCCATAGCAATTATACTCAAACCCTAATTCAAGTTCTTCTCACAAAAAATGGCTTCAACAAAAATGCTTATCAAACAAGGTTTAACAATAATTCTTTATTCCAGAAAACCTTGAAGCATTAACTCAACATACTCAATAGGAAACCCTAATCAAGTCCTTTTCACTTCAAACTTATTTTCCAGAAAACCAATCAATCAACTCAACTGTGGAAGAATGTTCTCATACCTTTTTCTTGATGATGAAGGGATCTTATAAATCTGTCACAACCACAAACACTTCTATGCCAAGCTCAAAGAGGTTAGAAGATAAATATTTCTCACAATGTAATGTAAACACTTAATTACACCTTATCACTCCATCTTTCAAAACAACATACATAAAATATTTATCCAATAACACCTTATAGTCTTCCAATTAAAAATAAATTCAACATCCACAAAAATTAACTCAAAACCTCTTTACTTAGATTTAATGGCAAAAAGAACTTTGGAAAAAATCAAATCTACTTTCCTTATAATTCCAATAACATAAATCACTTATCAATAAAATAACCTTTCACAAACCCTTATAACTCCAAATAACATAAATCAATTATCAATTAAACAACCTCTCATAAACCTTTTTTTTTTTGTTAAAGCAAAAAACCCCTTGCAAAGCCGCCTTGGTATGAGAGACCACGAACAGGGGGTATCTTCGCATAAGTAGAAGGCGTTGCCTTCCAAGTGGTATCAGTTTCCAGGCGAGCGGTGACGCAGGTTTTTTCCCTTCACGCATTGCATCCGATTCACCTGTGCAGGGACGCTCCACCATAGTGCGAAATATCGTCAGATCGTTGTCACGGTTCTGCGTTGGCAAACAGAACACAGCAAAAAAATGCTGCGTCCAAATTCATGACTGAAACATAATCAAATTCCTTACGGGCGTAGAAGACATCCGAATCTCTGCTGAAAACTCGACGGAGGCTTTTAAACGTTCTGAACCTGAAAATTTTTTGAATCTTTTCCGAACACTCTGCAGACAATTCGCGCATCTTTTCCCGATGGCTTCCGACCAATCGCAGGCGAGTATTAAATTCTAATCTTAAGTTGGCGAGGTCTAAATTAATTTTTTTTTTTTTTTTTTTCGTTTTCGGGATAATTATCCCACTTTCTTCATGTGGGAGGTACAAACCGGTTTAAATTGCATAAAACACATCTTTGTGTTTGTGACTTCGGTCACAGGAATCGCTCCTAGCCTCACGTAGCCTGTTAAGTTGTTTCGTGCCAAGTGTCTTTCTACGTCATGTGTTGTTCTTTTCGCATCCCCCGCTGCTATCCCTTCCGCGTCGTGTCCTCTAGCGTCCATTCGTCGTGTCCTCTAGTTGTCACGTCGTGTCCCTGTGTCGAGTGTTCGTATTGTTCATGTCATGGGTCAGTCCATGCGGTCGCTGTTGCTAGCTATCTATGTGCTGTCAGTTCTCGCTGTCCGTGTCCGTGTCGTTGTTCGTGCGCTGTCAGTCCTCGTTGTCCGTGTCCGTGTCGTGGTCAGTCCTAGTTGTTGCTGATGTTCGTGCAATGTCAGTCAGTCCTAGTTGTCGCTATTGTCCATGCACTGTCAGTCCTCGTTGTCCGTGTCCATGACGTGGTCAGTCCTAGCTGTCAAAAAATTCTTCATGTTCGTGTCGTGGTCCGTACTCCGCAACTTGTCAAAAAAATTGTCACTAAAAGTTGTTAAAAAGTTGTCACTAAAAGCTGTCAAAAGTTGTTGTCAAGGAGGAGCCCAAATCCAAATTCAAATCCGCATCGCAGTTGGAGCGACAGTTGAAGCGGAACACAATTTTTTTTTTTTTTTGGCCGAATTCAACCAAATTGTCGTAGAAAATCGAAGCTCAAGGATTACTAAGCAGGAAAATTTGAACAGTGCATGAGTAGAAGTTGGATCAAAGGACCTAACGGTCGACTATCAAGCTCGGAGACGACCAATAACAACACAAGAAGACCTAATCGAAGCCCAGGTACAAAAAATTCTCCTTCTCCTTTCAAAATTGGTAGTTATAATCCACATCATCCACTGGTAGACCCTATGGCTACTAACCCTCCCCCAACTCATGAAAACATCACACAAGGAAACTCAAGTAACTCAGCCGTTTCCAACGATGAATCTCTTCGACTCTTAATAGATGGTATGAACGAAATTAGTCTCAACCTAAAAACCCTAGTGCGAGCACAAAACCAGCTTAATCCCAATACTAATCCCCAAAATCACTCCCATGCCCAAAGGAATGAAGAAAATGTCGATCAAGATGACGATTGGGAACAGCAAAGAGGCAATTCGGGTAATTACAGGGATCCCTATCATAGACAGAGGTATAACCAAGATCAAGAAAGGGATACGGGTTATCACCAACCGAGAGGCCCTAATAATTTTCCATGCATTGATATGCCCACTTTTGAGGGTCATGATCCTCGTGGTTGGATAGCAAAAATGGAAGGCATTCTCAACTTATACCAAATTAAGGAATTTGATAAAGTCCCTTTCGTTGCATCAAAATTAGGCACTGAGGCCTACCAATGGTTCGTATGGCTTAAGTGAGAGAAAGGAGCTACTATTAACTGGAGAAAATTCACTACCTATTTTTTAGAAATATTTGATGAAGGAGCTACATCGTCATACATAGTAATACTGTTATCTCTTAAACAAGAAGGATCGGTTAGCGAATTCGTTTCGGAGTTCACCAGTTTACTACCATATACTTTAGACCTCAGTCCCGACACAGTGGTAGGAGCTTTTTGCAATGGATTGAAATAAAATATTAGAGTGGAGGTAGACATTCACAATCCAACCTCGTTGAACGATTGTATAAGAATAGCTAAGCTGGCTGAGAATAGAAATCAGTTGTATGCACAGCATGAAACTTATAGTCGTCCTTCGTATCGCAACAATTCCTTTCGTAGAAATGATCAACCATCAAGATAATTTTGCTATAAATGTCGCACTCATCACCCCAGGGAACAAGCATGTGCCCAAAAACAAAACTTTCATATTGAAGGCGATCAATATGAAGGAGAAGAGGAAGAAACTTACCACCCAGAAGAACCTATGCAAGAAGAACTACCAAGTACTTTAGAAGAAAAGGAAGAGGATACAATGGCGATCTCTGTGCATGCCCTCATGGGGTTAACATCCCACCATACCATCAAGGTTCCAGGATTTCTCCACCAGAAAAAGGTGAATGTGCTAATTGATTCTGGCAGTACCCATAATTTTATCGACATAAAAACAACAAAAGCTTTGAATTTATTCATTAAATCTTCCACCAAAGACAAATTCCAGGTTCTAGTGGCCAATGGGGTGAACGCACAATGTGTTGGTCGAACATCTCAAGTTTCCATAAAAATGGGAACTTATACCTGGTTTGGATCCCTTTTTGTCATGAATTTAGGGAACTCTGATGTCATTTTGGGAGTTGAATGGTTGGAAACATTAGACATGGTTAGCTTCAATTTCAAAAAATTATTTGTGGAATGGAAGGAAAATGGACGAGTCATTCACTTACAAGGCATTACTACTCCTCCATCACAAATGGTGAGCTCTCATAGTATGGATAAGATGTTAAAAAATGGTGGATATGGATTTATAGCTCAAGTTAATTGTTTGGAAAAACAATCTCGAGTAACTTCGGATATTACTGATCCAGATTTACGAGACATTGTAACAAAGTATGATGAGGTTTTCCAAGAACCTCAAGGATTACCACCTAAACGATCTCATGACCATGCCATCCATTTGGTTCTAGGGAGTGTCCCACCTAACAGCCGTCCTTACCGCTATCCTCAACCACAAAAAATAGAAATCGAACAGATCGTTCAGGATCTGCTAGATCATGGAGTCATTCGTCATAGCACTAGCCCTTATTCCTCACCTGTAGTTCTGGCTAGATGAAAAGATAACTCTTGGCGTATGTGTCCCGATTTTCGTTCTCTCAATAAACTAACTATCAAGGACAAATTTCCTATCCCTCGTCATAGATGACCTACTAGATGAGCTGCATGGTGCAAAATTTTTTACAAAATTAGACCTTCGCTCAGGATTTCACCAAATCCGTGTCCGAGAAGAAGATATTCCCAAAACTGCTTTCCGTACTCATGAAGGTCATTACGAATTTTTGGTCATGCCTTTTGGTCTCACCAATGCACCATCCACTTTCCAAATTCTCATGAACCAAGTGTTTCGTCCATTCCTCCGTAAGTTTGTCTTAGTTTTTTTCGATGACATTCTCATATATAGCCAAACATGGAAGGATCATTTACATCATGTGGATAAAGCCCTTCACATTTTACACAAAGAAAAGTTATTTGTCAAACATTCCCAAAGTTCATTTGGTGTCCAAGAAGTTGAGTATCTTGGTCATATAGTTTCACTCGAGGGCATCAAAGTTGATCCCAATAAGATTAAGGCAATTCAAGAGTGGCCTTTACCTAAAACCATCAAGAAAATTCCTAGTTTTTTGGGTCTCACGGGCTACTATCGCAAGTTTGTACAAAATTATGGTAAGATTGCAGCACCTCTCACAACACTCACAAAAAAGGATGCTTTTCGTTGGTCGAAAGAGGCTACTCAAGCTTTCGAAGCTCTTAAGGAGGCCATGTGTACAACTCCAGTATTAGCAACCCCCAATTTTCACAAACCATTTATTATCGAATGTGATGCGTCAGGAACAAGAATTGGGGCTATATTAATGCAAGAAGGTCATTCGTTGGCATTTGAAAGTAAACAGCTCTCCGAGAAAAAATTGGGAAGATCGACATACGAAAAAGAAATGTTGGCTATTCTTCATGCAGTAGAAAAATGGAGACACTACCTAATCAGTAGCTGCTTCATTATCAAAATAGATCATAGTAGTCTCAAACATATTCTTGAGCAGAGGTTTTCCTATCCGAAACAAAATAAGTGGTTAACCAAACTATTGGGTTATGATTTTGTTATCGAATACAAGAAAGGGAAGGAAAATGTAGTCGTCGATGCGCTATCCAGGGAAATATGAAGACGAAGTAGTCATTAACGCTATTTCAGGTCCTTGCTCCCAATGGGTGAATCAATTACAAGATGAATGGTTGTCCAATAGCGAAACTGCTCAGATAATTCAAGAATTAGCTATTGGGTCCTCTAAACACCCTTTGTTCTCTTATGAAGATAAAATCCTTCGGAAGAAGAACCGCATTTACATTCCACACAACTCAGAATTCAAAACGAAGATCCTAGACGAATCACACGCTTCTCCATCAGCAGGACATTCAGGATTTTTGAAAACATATTTAAGAATCAAACAATCATTTTGTTGGAAAGGATTAAAAGCTGAAGTCAAACAATGGGTAGGAGAATGCAAAGTTCGCCAACGCAATAAAGGAGAGACAGTCAAATCACCAGGGTTATTACAACCCTTACCCATCCCTGAACGTCATTGGGAACATATATCCATGGATTTTATTGAAGGTCTTCCAAAGTCAGAAGGCAGGACAGTAATCTTCGTAGTGGTAGATCGGTTATCCAAATGAGGCAGAGGACTTGTAATTGTCAAGGTAGGCTAATATATGTAATGTTCATAGGTTGTAAATACAAATTGTAAATCTTTTTTAATTTTAAATATAATTATTATTATTTTCATAAAAAAAATACCTAAAATATATAAATAAAATAATATAAATTTGGTTTTGTTAATAAAAATATTTAGTTATCCAACAAGTTTTATTGTCTAAACTAAATTATATCATTGTACCCATATATCTAAAATAACTATATTAAACCAAACTTTTTAAAACTAAAGTTAAAATAAAGTCATATATATAAAATTAAAAAGTTTACCTTTCCACTAATTAAAATAAATTATAATTTAAAAAATATATTTGATTAATAAAACTAATTGTTTTTGGGTACATAGGAGAGTTGGCAACAACCACTACTTTTAGTCACTGGTCAAGGCAGGGTTCAAACCACATGAACTGCACCAACAAACCCATTGTCTCATTTCTGGGTAGCCTGACGTGAGATGGAGACTGTTAATCATTCGAAGTTCGTACCATCATTGTCGGTCTGGCACGTACTTAGAGGATTCGGATTAGACTACTACCTTTGCAAAGGGTTGACTTCCCCTCAAGGTTTGAACCTAGGTCTCTTCTTGGTATATGCCTAGCCACATCTGCACTTACCAATCCACCTAGCCCTTGGGGGTTTCAATAAGTTTACACATATTTTTATGAGGGGTCATGGTCCCCTCATACTGAGTGGGGTTTGAACCTTGGACCTAAAACCTTAATTAAGGAAAATTGTTTCCTGTATTCCTTGGGGGTCAGGATTTTCCATTCTACAAGGCCTGTCCCATCGGGGTATACCCCTCAGGCTAGCCGAGGTTTTTTTTTGTATTCGACGTAGGCCACCAAGCTTGAATTTCGGACCTCCTTCCGAGGATTGAGGGAACTTACCAGTAAGGTACCTAGTGCAAATTTATACCTTAGTTTAAGGAAAATAATTCCTTGTATCCCTTGGGGGCCAGGACTTTCCGTTCCACGAGGGCTATCGCTATACCCCTCAGGCTAGTCGAGGGGTTTTTTGTATTCGGCGCAGGCTGTTAGGCTTGAACCTCGGACCTCCTTATGAGGATTAAAAGAACTTACTAGTAAAGTACCTAGTGCGGATATTAATAAAACTAATTGTCATTGTATTAATAAAACTAATTGTCATGATTAAAGAAAAAAACTTATTAAAACTTGTTGATTATTTCTACTTATGTTTTTTTTCAACAAATTAACTAGTATTAATTAAGTGAACATAGGCTAGGTGGATTGGTAAGTTCTAGATCTTATCAAAAGGAGACCTAGGTTCAAACCTTTGGGATGTCTGTTTATGTAAAGGTAGTAGTCTGACCTTCTACGACTGAGTGCATGCAAGCTTGACAACAACAATATTGTTAAAAGTAACCCCAAGATTTAAACCTTGTTTGATAGTATAAAAAACTCTGAATATAAATAACCAACTCCCTTTAAATTAAAAACATAAAAAATAAAAAATAAAATAAAAAACTTGACCAAAATATTTAAACAAAAAACGTTAAACATTTTAACTTGAGTTTCAACGTCTCTTACTAGTCCTATGCGAGTTTTAAAACAATACAATCACACAAGGCGTTCTTGCAAGGTTAAAGAAATCAGGAAGAAGACTGACATTATATAAGAATGCATAGCTATTAACAAAGCTCCGTCAATAATATACACAAAATTAGTAAAATTTAGTCTTTCAGACCCTAGCATAGACATTTAACTTTTTGCTCCCATGTTAAATTGGTTCCTCTAAAAAGAGATTAACAATGTTCACTGAGGTCAGGTAAAACCCGTCACAGGTACAAGTCCTTTAAATTCTCATAATTTTTTTTTTTTTAATTGAAGTAGGATGTGAAGTATAATTATTTTTTCCTTATAGATATAATTAATTAATTTTGAATTTTAGATTGATTTAAATTTAAATGATATCTACTTATAAATATAGTTAATTAATTTTAAAATTAAATTTATTTAAATCATAGATGATATAATCATTTTTATAGTTAAATATAGTAATGGTTTGTTGTCTTTAATATTAATAATTATAAAAATTAGTAATATTATTCATATTAATTATTATTTTTTATTAGGTGGAAGAAGGGATTTTGAAAGGATCCTTAAACCTTTTAAAAAACAACAAAATATTTCAAAGACAAACTAAAGTGAAAAAAAAATAAAACTAACCTCCTAGAGGAAAAGAAACCAAACACCCGAAGGCACCACGTCAAGGGAAACAAGATCCAGGATCCGAGAGAACTAAGAGATTCAAAAAGAAAGATTCCATCAAAAGCAAGGACACACCCAAGAGAAATTTGAAAAACAGGATCAGGACCAAGAACATTTACTTCACACCCAAACTAAACCATCAACGTTATTTTTAAATTTCAAAAAACAGAAATTCTTGCCAATATAGGAACTTTATTTCTAGATCTGACTTCCTACAGTAGGCTGATAGGTTCATTCCTAACAAGTTCTGGCCAATAATTTATAAAGAGTATGCTTGTACCAAATGAGCACCTTGATCCCATAGATCTTTCCCCAACTAGATCTGAGACAGAAGGTACACTACACCAAGAGCTCGAGAAGGCAAGAACATAATCCTGCACGATGGTCCCTAATCTACCTAGTCTTTTGCTCAACATCTTAGCACACTAGCAGAAAAGTCATTGAAATTGCACAACCGAGTAGCCATACCCCACAACCCCACAAGGATGACACCCCAAATGGCAAGAGTTGTCTAGAAATCGAAAAAGACTTCTCTAGCTAGGTTCCTACATAAAATTGGTTCAAAATTCAAAACAAAAAATTCTACCCCAACCAAAAATTAAAATTTTCGAATCACTATAGATATTAATCCCTACAATAGATGTCTAGGAGGGAAAATAAAAACAAAGCTAGAATATTTCTCACCCAATAGTCCTATAAGAGCCAAAACCATTGAGCACCCAAACATTTAAATAAATAAATCACTTGGCTTAGCAATCAACATTTGGATCATGCTCCCGCACAACACAAAAGCCTCGAGGAACAAAGCCTATAAGGACCAGAGAAAACTCACCAACAAGAGATCTTTGATTACACATAAAACACAACTAGGACTAGTATAGAGAAAACACCAAGCTAAAATCCTATTTACATCAATGATCAAATCCAGTATCCCAATTGGGACTAGGATCACACTAGAGTCTGACAACTCCAAGCTATAAGTCTGCACAAACCTCTCTAGATCCACTAAAGGATCTAATTTTTAAAATAAAGTAAATCTAGGATCATTGACCAAACATCTAATGATCGAAGACCCTCTCTCAACACCATAAACCTTATAAAAGGACCTCCTCCCAGGAACAGAGAAGACCAACAAAATGTTCACTGGAGTCATAAATCTAGGAACATCATACACAACCAAAGAATCTCCAAATCTAACCCTACCCAAGCTAGGTTTTCTCTCTAAGAAAACTAGAAAGAGAAACCTTGAAAATTAGGGTACACCAAAAAGCAAAAATAGAGACAAATCTAGAGCACCTCTGTAGGGAATGGTCTCTCCCAATGAAGAAGAAACCCCTTCTACTACAATACAACCTACTAGACCCATCCAAACAACTACAACATATCACCCTACCATTACTGCTTAGTCTACCATAACAACTATACCTTTCAACCACCCTACCATCCGGTAATGTAGAAACCAAAGGATCTAAGGGATCCAAGGGATACAGATCGACCCCAATCCCAATCAAAACCAACAAGACATTCAACACACTCAATCTAGCTCTATTGTCTCTCCCAATCCCTATCTCTATCCCCATACCTATGTTATACATTTATTATTCATATGAACTTTACAATATGTGATATTTGTTCTTTTATACAACACAACAAAATTTAAACAATAGTTGACATAGTTAGATTTTTTTTTTTTCTCTTTTAATAAAAATACACTTACGTTGCGGTTGTTACAAAAAAATCATGAATAAGCATAGTGTAATTTTCTAATTTATTTTAGTTATAAATTCCACTACCTAATTGACATGACAAGAATATGCATACCTATAGTTTTTACTTTTATTCAATTATAAATTCCACTACCTAATTGACATGACAAAGAATATGCATAGCTATAGTTTTTTACTTTCCTTCAATTACAAATTCCACTACCTAATTGACATGATAGAGAATATGCATAGCTATAATTTTTACTTCCCTTTAGTTACAAATTCCACTACCTAACTAACATGACAAAGAATATGCACAACTATAAATTTTAGTCAGCATCATATTTTCAACATTCCCCCCTTGATGTTGAGAAGTATCACAAGACTATTCCTAAGTTTTAAGAATTGAGATTTGACAACTCCTCAAATCAAAGTGTTTTGACCTACTATGATGGATGGGATTATTTGTTAATTGAACTGTATGCATATTAACACAAAAATAACTATAGGATGATATTGCTTTTTACCAATCTCCTACAATACCTTCCTAAATCACAAGGCTTGTGCACTAATTGAAGTGATTCCAATATATTCAACTTATATGGAGGAAAAGCAATTGATTTTTTGAACTCCATGTGATCAATCTAGAACCAAGACGAAACAATTTCTAGAAGTAGAATTTTGATCATCTAAGTTGTCACCCCAATTAGAATCACTAAAACCAACAAGCTCCATCTCCTTAGCTACATAATAATAAATCCCTAAGTCAAGAGTACCTTTCACATACCCCAAGATTTTCTTCATAGAATTCTAATTAATTTGATATGGTTCATTCATGTACCTTGAAATAAGAGAAACTAAATAAACTATGTCTAGTGTAGTGTTAGTGAGAAACATCAAACTTGTCACAATGTTTCTATAACCTATCACATTTACTTTCTTAGCTCCATCATCCTTGCACAACACTACTCCATGATCAATAAAAGTGGAAAATGGTTTACATTTGTCCATACAAAACTTCTTCAACATATCTTTAGCATAATTTATTTAGCAAATAAAAAATTTATCTTCATGTTGATGAACCTCCATTTCATGTAAGTAATGCATTAAGCCCAAATATTTTATTTCAAACTTATTCATCATAGGATTTTTTAATACATATTTTATTTTTGAGCTATTTTCCATATAAAATAGATCATCTACATACAAATATACAAGAAAAATAGCATTATCTTCCTTCTTGGACTAGAGGGTAGGTTCACTCTTGCTATTTTTTAAAACACTTTGTTGAAAGTGTCCATCTATATGGGTGTACCAAGCCCTTGGTGCTTACTTTAGTCCATACACGACCTTCAACTTGTATACAAAGTCTTCCTTACATTTAACCTCGAAATCTTATGGTTGTTGTACATACACTTCATCTTATAAGTATCTATCCAAGAAGGTACTTTTCACATACAAGTAATGAATACTACATCTCTTTTGGGCTTCCATAGTGATGACCATTATGATTATTTCTTACCTTGCTACAAGTGTGAACGCTTCTTCATAATCAATTCCATACCTTTGTGTGAATCCTTTAGCAACAAATCTAACCTTATGTATTTGAATACTTCCATCACTATTATACTTGGTCTTGTGGACCCACTTGAAACCCACACATTTCTTATAATTTGGAATTCCCATAAGCTCCCAAGTATCAATTTGTTTTTGTAATTGATCTCTCCTTGCATTTCTTGCACCCACACATCATTAGTGCAAACATCATCAAAATAAAAAAGGTTTAAACTTCACATGATACATCAATTCATAATTAATTGACTCACCTTTAGGATATTCATCATCTCTGTGTATTTTTTTCAATCTTAAAAAAAATTATCAACTACCTTAAGCTTGGCCTCCCAAAATTGCTATTGAGCATTTGACTTGGTGAATAAGATTAAAGAGTTCACTTCGCCTTATTAGTCTTCATAATATAAATAATAGGTGATCAATTAATTGGAGAACATGATGAACTCTCCTTATGACTATTTGAAGAACTACTTGAAGGACTATTTGGCAGACTTAATGGAGGAGTAGACACACTAGTTTGTTGTTCACCATTAATAATACCATTACTAAAATTGATGGTCTTACTATCTTGACCACTTTGATGACCACATATTATCCCTTCATTAAAAAACACATCTCTAGAAACCATTACTTTATTAGTGTACAAATGTGAAAACCATACATCTAGACCATTGCAAGCATGTAACAATCTAATAAACAAAAATCAAGTAACCATTTGCACAAATAAAAGATATCCAAGAAAATGGGGTTGCCCTTTTATTAAAAATGATAGATCTCGATTACAATAGCTCCCTCTTAGGGAGTCACTCAAATTGATACAATATTTACAATAATTGAGGCCCCTCAATGGGGAGATATGCACTCAAAGGGTCTTCAATTTGACACCAATTTGCGTGAGGGCTTACTAGATGCCTCCTTCTCCAATTCTTGGAGGGAATGTATTGAATGGTGTTTATTCTTGGATAGATATGTTACCTACGTGCAAGGAAACAACAAGAAATATTAAAAGTATATGAGGCCTCTCGAGATGAGGCTTATTCCACAAATCTACAAGAAATAGTATTGAAAGCATAAATAAAGCATGAAAAAGCATAAATGGAAGTAAAAGACATCTATTACAATGCTAATGAACCATAGAAATATGATAAAACAATAAATATAAACTAAGGCAAACTAATGATGCATAAAGGAAGGAAAATCTACTCTAGAAACTGAGGAAACTGTGTCTCAAACCCTAGCCTCTATCGCTTAGAGCGGTTGTGCCTATAGGCTACTGTCGAAGACAACAACTGCTAATTGTGATATTTTTCTCCTCGTATCAGGTTCTACAACTCAAAAATCCCTGGTGGAATTGATGTTCAAGGTTCACTGGTGTGTCTAAACATGGATTTACGAGTGAAATCTCTTGGATCTATAGTAGATTGATGGCAAATGGATGATTTACTTCTCAACCTTGTGGAAGCTCCATTGTTGATGGTATGCTTGGTGATCTGCAATTAGGAAATACTTTGACGCTCCTCATAGGGTTATCAATTTGTTGCTCAATGTGGTAGGGCTTCACTGTATCAAATTTGGGATCCATACTTGTTCCTAGGAGGGTGCATATGTAGGCCTCCCAAATTCCAAATCTTGGCTTCTTGGAGAAGCCAAGATCCAGATTTGCATGAAATTGGCCATTGGAGGGAAAGGTCCAGTTCCAGACTTGCATGGGAGTGGCAGTTAGGAGGAATTCTGGGAGATTCATACCCAAAACTACTTGAATCTAATGCAAGTTCAGTTACCATGCATGATTTGTGCTTGTATTTTTGTCTCAATGCTAGCCGTTGTCCACAATAGTGGCTAGCTTGTAGCCGCTCTGAGCTTCAGTGGCTGGGTTGGTAGCCACTCTGGTTGATAGCAGCTACACCTGAATAGGTCAGAACTACCCCTAGTGAGTGGTTAGAACCACTGCTAGCTCTTGGAAAGGTCCAAGATCAGTCATATGGTCTGTAGAGGTGCCCATATGAGTAGTCTCCTAAACATGACGTATTTTAGGTGTCTACAAATACCTCTTTTTGTGATGCATTATGGGAAAACACAATGCTGAGAAAAAATAGATCACCTAAAGCCATATTCTAGGTTGCATGATGATCATTGATCTGATCAACATTAGATGCCCCAATCCTGTAAAGGGTGCACGTCTCGGATTCATTGCCTCCGATAAGTTAAGGAACTTGACTCAAGTACAACCTTTTGCTTTAGGCTTACTTGATCTTGGACATTGTTCAGTTCATGAAGAGGCAAGGCCTATGATCCTTCATGCTTCAATAATGCCAAGCATTGTTTAATTGATTTGCTTGTTTTCTACCCCAAGCAGGGGCATGATTGTTTTTGGTAATGATTCATAAGATGAACATGAGTTACGGGATCAAGTGATCCATTCTTGAATTTGATTATGATTTTTTTGATTATGACTACCCCCTCAAGCGACGAGTCGATGAGGAAAAGACAAGTGATGAAAGCAATGAGTCACTTGACCCAGATGAATAATTTGGACAATTCAATATGATTGCAATTTCAACTGTTAATAATAATTGTACATCTCTATCCCATGGAGCGGTCCAACCGCAATGGCCTTCTTAGGGAATCAAGATGATAGCAATTCTATTTAGCTTCTATTGAATCACTTGATGATATACTAAAAATATCATGGAAGAAATGAAATGAATACCTCGTTCTCGTGGGGCAGTCCGACCGCCATGGCCTTCTTCGGGATTGAAGTGAAGCATTTCAATTTAATGATGAATAATTTGGCTCAAATGACCTTATGGTAATTTACTCATCTTGTCGGATTGCATGGAGTGCAAGTTGTTGCAACCACCAAGTGTGTAGGGTAAATAACTAGGTACGAGGTGCATTTGAAATTTTGATATTATTTGATTTTTTTGTTAATTTTGTAATTTCTAAGAATTTTGGACCGGTAGATATGCTTTAATGTCCAATATAAAACTCCTTATGGTGATAAAATGTGTGCATTCATGACTTGAATGAAAATACCAAAGGTTTAGACTTCTTTGGAGCTTTTGATAATGACCAAAGGATGATGTCTTTGGAGCTCTTTGGGATTGACCAAAGGAAATTGGGCTTCTTTGGAGCCTTTTGGGAATTGAATATAGTGAGGCAAAGGGTGCAACCTTTTGGAAACCAAGCAATTGATTATTAATTGATGATGGGATTGCATTATGTTGTTGATTAGGAAGGCTCGCTACCTTTATTTACCCCATGTTGGTTGATTGGTTGATTTTTTATTATGGGGACGTATGAAACGGATCATGCCCCAGTTAATGCTTGCAATTGTTTTTGTTTTGATTTTATGTTATGGATGCAATGATGAATGTAATGCCTACATGATGATGTGATTATGCTATATGTATGCAATGTACTGATGACATGCACTAGGTAGATGATAGATGTTTTTTGAATGCTATGATCTAGATGTATAGATGCACTATGGTGATGTATGCATATATGGATGCAATGCTTTGTGTTAAATGCATGTTTAATTTGTTTTAATGGTTGATGCATTTAATATATGTGCTATGATATGATAGATGATGTATGTAATGCATTAATTACATGAAGAAGATCTAATGCAAATGAATATGTATGTGTGTTTTACAAACTAATGGATGACACCATAGAATGTATAAAAATCATGAATGAAAATGGTAACTCTTATCATAAGAATTAATCATTTAAGCATCCATATGTGATATGAGATGATGTGATGAGATGATTTGTTGCTATGAGGGATTTTTGAGGTTTTCCATGAGACTCAAACACCCTAGTTGATTAATCAAAAGTTGTATAATGACTATACAAGACTCCTGAAAGATAAAATTTTTGTTATGAAGACCAAGATATTCATTATCCCTGTGTGTGTAAATGAATATATTAGATGAGACATAAGACTACCTCATTGCTAGGCGGGATTCATTCAGCCCATTGTTGTAATGAGGATCACCAAATGTTCACCATGATCCTAAGTTTGGATGTAGTTGGACTAGACTACTAGGTAATATAGGCCACCTAAAGCTAGCTCATTTGTAAATTGCTTAGAACTACCCCAATGCCAGGCAGGATTCATTCAGCCCATTGCTGTATTGGGGATCACTCAATGGCTTCGATTACTGACCATTCCAAGGATTCAAGCTCTTCACCCCCTTATTTTCTTCACATTGGTGTGGGATACTTGCTCATGCTTAGTGATGATAATCACTGTTTATTTTGAATTTTATTTTATTTTGAGCAAGGGATTTGTGTAGTGATGATAATCACTATTTATTTTGCCTTTGATTTTTCTTTGTTTTGGGATTTTGCTCATTTTTATGAAAGCAAGGGATTCCTTGGGTAGGGGGGAGCTTGTCCTTTTGTCAATGATCAACACTCTAGACCATGTGCATCACAATATGAGCAAGTAAAAACCTTTTGCTTAAGGTGACTAGGACCACTTTTTGTAGTGTTTATCCTTCCTTGTCCAGACTAGGATTGTTAATGTTTTTAATTAGTGATAGGATTTTGATATATGCTAGGTACTATCAAAACTAGACCTCATCTACAAAAGCAAAGATAGATTTCTACAAAATCTGAGAAGATCACTAGGTATGGTTGAATGACCAAAAAACCTTAGTATATTCCTCATAGCAACAGGAAGGGGTTGTGTTGAAAAACATAGTTACTCACATGGGTTATGGATGAATGAAGATTTGAGGATGCATGATTGGCATACAAACATGGTGCCATTTGCAATATTGAAAACATAGTCTATCCTAATGTGAATGCAATGGATGCAACATGCCTAATGCAATGCAATTACATGAATGTAAATGCAAAATGTAAGATGCAAATATGTTTTGTATTTTAATGTTTTCAATTATTTTTGTGTTTTTGTGTTTTGTTTTTGACCAAAGGGCTTAAATACCTTTGGAGCCTTTTGTGAGTTGACCAAAGGGCTTATGATGCCTTTGGAGCATTTTGTGAGTTGACCAAAGGGCTTAATGTACCTTTGGGGCTTTTTGTGAGTTGACCAAAGGGCTTATGATGCCTTTGGAGCTTTTGTGAGTTGACCAAAGGGCTTATGATGCCTTTGGGGCTTTTTGTGAGTTGACAAAAGGGCTTATGATGCCTTTGGAGCCTTTTGTGAGTTGACCAAAGGGCTTATGATGCCTTTGGGGCTTTTTGTGAGTTGACCAAAGGGCTTAAGATGCCTTTGGAGCTTTTTGTGAGTTGACCAAAGGGCTTATGATGCCTTTGGGGATTTTTGATTTTGATGTTTTTTGATTTGTTTGGAATTTTATGATTTTTTTGTTAATTTTTTTGGGGGAAGGTATGCTACCTTAGGTACCCCTAGTGTGTGTGCCACTCAATGAAATTGAGGAAGGTGTGATACCTTAGGATTTCTCACTTTGCTTCATTGATCTTGATATGGATGATGGGGAAGGCGTGCTACCTTGAAGACCCCTAGTGTGCATGTTGTCCACTACAATGTAATCAACTTGCTTAGGAAGAGTGATGGAAATCAAATCCTTCTCTTGAGGCATGGAACTTTGTGCACTATTAGTGTCTTGGTGGAGTAATATCAATGACCCATCTACGGATATGATCTTCTTATCGATAAGGTTCTGGACTACACGTCTAAAGGCATGACAATCACTAATATCATGACCCCTCACTTGATGATAGAGGTAAGCGTGATCCTCCCTGTATCTTTTGGACCTATATGAGTTGTGCGGGGGTATGTCTAGCAAGGTGATTGTCTTTGTTTCTTGTAGCTTATGAATAATGGTGTCCATGGATTCGGTTAATGACATCAAAATATGTTGATTACACTTTTGATGAGGATGATGTTACGATTGAGATACAGATGTCTCAGTCATTTTCTTAAATGACTCTCCTCATTTTTTGGTGCGGGTGAGGTACCTTGAACTATTGTCACTTGCTGATCTTCGATATCAAGAAGGGTATCAATGCAAAGTTGATTCTTCTCAAGCATATTTTGTATTATGTTCCTGAAGCTACAACATGATTGAATATCATGACCATCTCATCGATGGTACAGGCAATGTAAGTCTTCCCTATATTCTTTAGGTTTTGGGCGCTTTGGATCTAAAGGATAAGCCATAGGTAAAGTGATGGTTTTTGCCTCGCATAATTGATTAAAAATTGATATCATAGGTTCGGGTAGAGGTGTGTAAATGTGAGGTGATCGACATTGCTACTTTTGGACTTGATCAGATAAGGTTGCATTTTCTTGCGATTGCATAGGAGGTGGTTTGACCTCGGATGCGGGTTGCCTTTGTAATTCTAGGTTCTCAAGCTGGTTCATGATAAATTGCAACACCTCATTTTTCTCATCCATTTGGTACTCCATTCTATCTAGCCAATTCAGAATGGATTGCAAGACTGACAAGGATTTCATGTGTATCTCTAGTGATGGGATGGGAATATCATCATCGTCACTTGAAGGAGGTGAAATATTGGGGTCTACAGAACCCCCAAGTATATGCAAATCACCAATTTCTTTTATTTGAGATGATGTGGATGCTCCTTGATTATCCACTTTGATAGTGGCATCCACATGCTCATGTTTGTGACTCAGTTCATGTTTTTGTTTTACTTTGTGGTGTTGAATTGTGTCAGCTTTGGTACCCCCAGTTTGATGTGGGGGAGATACCCTTTCTTGCTCTTTGGATGACACTATGAGAAATGAGTTAGGAATAACCAATTTCATAGGCTATCGCACTTCTGATGTAGCAACATTGTTTGATGGTGTTACTAGTTCTTCTGATTGCCTTAGAGAAGCTTGGTTCTCTACATTCATGTTTACCATCCCCACAAACTCTTGAGAAGGCGTTTTATCATTTGTGTCAGTTGTAGGTGGTTCCTCAACTCGTTGAGGTTGTTCTGTTTCACCTATGACAACTGATGTTTCTTCATGTTTAGGTGAAGAATCCAATATGGGATTAATGGGTAGCAACTTAATAGGAGTTTGATCTACATCCTCACTAGACTCAATGATAGGTGTAAATGTGATGTTTACCTCTACATGTTCTCTGCACTCCATTTCATCCAAATGAACTATGACCTATGATGTGGTGGACAAAGAAGGTATGACATGATCTAATCTATCCACAACCACAATGGGTTCTTCCCCTTTGATAGGAGTAGGAACATCTTCTGATGACATGTTCAAGATAGTTGTAAGCATCTCTATGGTTGGCTCAATCGATTTCTCCTCACTTGGAAAAACTAGAGATGGAGGTGTAATGGGTGAAACCACAGGTGATGGTGATGGTAACTTCACAGCGACCCATGGGGTTGCATCTAAACTCTGGATAACATCATTAAGTTTAACGTTCCGCTGCATGGGTGACACAATAGGCTCCTACGGATGATCCACTGGTTTATAATACTTGAAAGGGTCTAGGTTGGCATGAACTACGTGGACCTTATTTTCATGAACGTACTTAATGCACTGATGCACTATGGATGGTATGCACTCCATGGTTCTCATCCATGGTCTTCCAAGTAGTATGTTGTATTGACTTGAATCTCCTAGGATGTAGCACAATGTAGGTATGGTCTTTTGTCCAACTTGGATGGGGAGGACTATTGTACCATCTATGTGAGATACAACATCATTAAATGCTCGAAGCATGGAAGTGGATGTCCTTATGTGTGAAGGCAAAACATGGAGATGTTTCAAAGTAGTGCTAGTAATGATATTGATGGATGAACCGATGTCAATAAAAACTTGCTTGTATGGAATCTGATTGATGCTAGCTATGATGTGAAACGGTGTATCGGGTTCACCATTAGGGACTTGGCTAATCTCCTATTTATGGAATGTAATCACAGGGTCCTCGCATGATGTAATGGAATTCAATTATTGTGAGGATTGTGATGTATGATTGGTGTTTATTTGGTTCAACAATGGTACAGACTGGTTAGGGAGTTCCTCCTTCCCTGTTGTGATATTGACCATGCTGATAATATCCTCATTAGGTGAGGCTATGCACACCTCATTCACCTACTTTATTTGATCTTCCTTGACCTCAAGACTGGGTAAGGGATCTCTGGATATATCATTTTGTTGATTATTGATAGCAAGGGTTTTGTCTGCTTGTTTAGGAGGTAACTCTTGATGATGCACAATGCATTTTGCATTGAGTTGTTGCCTATGTGTGCCAGGCATGGATACCTCTTCAGGAATTACCCCACGTGATTGTTCTTCATGTTCCCTTTGTTCCAAGGTACGTTGATCCTTTAGGCACTATTCATACATGCACTGGTGCCACCTCTACTATGCTCATGCCACCTCTTGTTTGAGGGCATCTAGGTGATCTTGCTCTATACGCAGTGCCTCCCTTTTGTCTTGGAGTATTTTCTCTTCTTGTTGTGCATCTGCGTACAACCTACGTACGTGGTCGGATTGATCTACCATAAATGGTCCCTAACTATGTGTCCCCATGCAAGGGGTCCTAATGGCAAGGGTCTTGGTAGAAGCCCTCGCTATATTTGTGCCTTTATCTATAAAGGTGGCATCATCAGTGCGTAGAGATCTGTGCTTTGTACTTCCATGAGTGGAAGTAGTATAAATGTTGTGGGGACGTTCTAAAATTTCTCCCACATGGTGCAAGTCCTCCAATTGAGCTTGGATTAATTATTCTTTTAGGCTAATGGTAGGCCTAGGCAACCAATCTGGGTGATCCATTGTGTAAGGCCGATGGCTTTCCATCTCGCTATAGGGGATTTCAACTACGTCATATCCTGCCATGTATGTGACAACCCTATCACCTTGGTGGGTAGATCCCCTATGGATGGTATTGATGTTATGATAAAACTTGGGATGCCATTCAAGGATGGCCATGTCCTCTAGACTTATTTGGATATGTTTAGTGGTTATGGAACCTAATTCCCTCTCTAGAATGGAGGTCTTGCTCACCATGGGAGGTCCCCCAACCATTTAAAAAAAAATGGCTTCCAAAAAAAGTTGTGGGTGTTATATACCAAAATGATCAGCACGATGAGCTGATCACAATGGGCTATGACTCCAAAATTTGACTTCTGGGTCAAAAATTTGTATTTTTGAAATAATTGGCCAACTAGGGCTCATGGGGAAATGCCCACTTTTAGGAATTTTTGGGAAATTTTGAAGCATGAAGAGTTAGGACTCAAAATTTCTGTGAGAGGTGCACAAGGGGCTAACTAAGACAACAAAACAAATTTGGCAATTTTTGGAGTTGTCTAGACCATTCTATGACCGTTTTAGTGCAGTTTTTCCTTATTTTTGGCTTCAAAAATAGAGTAATCATAAAACCAACATAAATTTTTTTTGAAAAAATTAGGGTTAGGGTTTGGTCCCCAATCAAGGATCTTATGTTGATTACCCAAACAATAAAGAAACACACAAAGTAGACAATATGATTATCTCTTTTAAGGATTATATGTGTGTCCTAAGAACTTGTTTTGTGTGTTGTAGTTTTTTGAGTATATAAACTATATCTCATCATGTTTGGAAATTTGTTGATGAAATGCTTGTATAGTTTAATGGTTTTCACCTGTATGCTCATAGCTCAACAATCGAAAATGAAATTCACGATCATGTAAACCCACCAAAGTGTGGAGATGAAGCCCACACTCAGTCAAGGAGCATAGGTCCTACCAGATCCTCACCCAGTCTCACCTGGTTAGCATCATACCCTTCGAAGAGAAGTACATGCAAATTTTCTAGGCTACATCAGTTCTTGGATCTGGTATTGGCCAATAGAATGGGTTCATGGGATTTGAGCCAACGAATGGAGATGAAACCCACCATCGTTGGACTCTATTAGTGGTTGGGTGTGAATTCCAACTCACTAATGTTTACATGTGACGTGGTGTGTGTTTGTTATTTTTAAACTTGCATGAAAAAGGAAATGCATCATAAAGCACTCAAATGATTCTCCTACATGCTTAAAAATAATATTTCATTTTAAGAAAATGCATGTCTAAATAACTACATGATGTTTAGAGAATGCAATATTACTTATGAAGAAATGGCCTCTAATTGGGCCTCAAGCATGCAAACTCTACACACAATCTAGACCACTAGAGACTAGGGTAGATTGCAATCAAAAGTTCGTTGTTCCTAGAAATGACTAGTAGAAAACCTAAGAGAATTTAATAATTTTACCTTAAAATTTCTCTATGTTTTCTAATTAAACAAAATTTCACCTACTGCATTCTAGAAATAAACACAAACAGAGAAGTGAAAAATTATAGAGAATCCCACCAACCTAGAATCCAAGTCTGTTGATGCTTAGGTTGTCTACTATTGCATGTTTTCTATCAACCACTATCACTCAAGGTGGCTATGATAGACCACTATCTTCAAAAGTGGCTAAGATTTTCTAGCTACTATAAATCAAAGTGGCTACACCTGTGTACAAAAAAATATAAAATATCAGCAAATCAACTTAAAATTTTAGGGAGTCCCCACCATGATCGCCATTTGTACGAAGGTGAAAACCATGCATATAGACTATTGCAAGCATGTAACAATCTAATAAATAAAAATAAAGTAACCATTTGCATAGATAAAAGATATCCAAGAATTGCCCTTTTATTAAAAATGATAAGTCTCGATTACAATAGCTCCCTCTTAGGGAGTCACTCAAATTGATACAATGTTTACAATATTTGAGGCCCCTCAATGGGGAGAGATGCACTCAAATATTCTTCACTTCGACACCAATTTGCATGAGGGATTAGTAGATGCCTCCTTCTCCAATTTTCGGAGGGAATATCTTGAATATGGCTTATTCTAGATAGATCTATTTCTTGCATACAAGGAAATAAAAAGAAATATTAAAAGCATATGAGACCTCTCGAGATGAGGCTTATTCCATAGATTTACAAGAAATAGTATTGAAATCATAAATAAAGCATGAAGAGTCATAAATGGAAACAAAATACATCTACTACAATGCTTATAAACCATGGAAATATGATAAATTAATAAATCTAAACTAGGGTAAAATAATGATGCATAAAGAAAAGTAGATCTACACTAGAAATTAAGATAAATGTGTCTCAAACCCTAGCCACTATCGCTCAGAGTGGTTGTGCCTACAGGTCACTATCAAAGACAAAAATCGCTAACTATGATCTTTTGCTCCTCGTATTTAGGTTTTGCAACTCAAAAATCCCTAGTGGAATTGATGTTCAAGGTTCACTAGTGTGTCTAAACATGGATCTGTGAGTGAAATCTCTCAGATCTGTAGCAGATTGATGGAAAATGGATGATTTGCTTCTCAACCTTGTGGAAGCTCCATTGTTGATGGTATGCTTAGCGATCTGTAATCAGATAGCACTTCGACGCTCCTCATAGGGCAATCAATTTATTGCTCAAGGTGGTAGGGCTTCACTGTATCAAAATTTGGATCCATAATTGTTCCTGGGAGGGTGCATATGTAGACCTCCCAAATTCCAAATCTTGGCTTCTTGGAGAAGCCAAGATCCATATTTGCATGGAATTGGCCATTAGAGGGAAATTTCCAGTTCTAGACTTGCATGGGAGTGGCAGTTAGGAGGAAATCTGGGAGATTCATGCCTAAAACCACTCGAATCCAATGCAAGTTTAGTTACCATGCGTGATTTGTGCCCATATTTACAATCGACTTTGTCTCAATGCTAGTCGTTGTCCACAATAGTGACTAGCTCATGGTTTCTCTAAGCTTCTACGGCTAGGTTTCCAATCACTTTGGTCGATAGTGGCTGTGCCTAAATAGGTCAGAACTACCCCTAGTGAGTGGTTAGAACCACTACTAGCTCTTGGAAAGGTCCAAGATCAATCATATGGTCTATAGAGGTGCCCATATGAGTAGTCTCCTAAACATGACGTGTTTTAGGTGTCTTTAGTTAGTCTTTATAATGTAGAGTGTATAGTCTTTGCTATTTTCACAATATCCAACATAAATGCAAGGCTCACTTTTTGGATCAAGCTTCTTATTTTTCTCATCAACAATACAAACTTACACAAAACAACCAAAAATATTAAAGTGATTAACAATGGGTTTCTTCTCATACCATGCTTCATAAGGAGACATATCTTATTAAGAACACTTGGAGACTCCTATTAAGAATGTATATTGTTATAGCAACTATATCATCCCAAAAAAAATTGACCAACCCCTTGGTTTGAAGCATGCTTCATGCCATTTCAACTATAGTCTAGTTATTTTTCCAACCATCCTATTTTTTTGAGGAATGAAGGTAGTTGTAAGCTACCTCTTGATTCCCTTGTTATCGCAAAACTATGTAAATAACCTTGAACAATAATCAATGCTACAATTAATCCATAAAAATTAAATTCCATATTTGCTTTTATTTTTTACAAAGGCTTTAAATATCTTGCAAACATCTAAAACCTTATTGTCATGAACCTCCCAAAGCATGTTTCATAATGTTCATCCCTCTTAAATTATTATGCTTTATTATTCTTGAATATGGTATTGTTGATGATCTTTGTTTTGCAGGTGCAGGTCCTTGAAGAATAAAATGGAAAATGATGGCAGTGTAAATTCTCACCGTGATGGGGTATTCACTTTTGCAATGGTGGGATAGCCCTAGTATCAAAACAGTTACGAATGGATCATGGGTACATGGAAGCCCAAGTAGATACATTCATTTAGTTGTGTTATGGATGAATATTTTATATCATTAAGAAGAATAAACACCTACCTTTAAAAAAACCTCCAATGGTAAGGAAAGTGCCATAATCATGGGAGCTATTTTTTAAGTGAAAAATCCCTTGCGGGGCTGCCTTGATCTGAGAGACCATAACTAGAGGGTTCTAAACCATCAAAGTCACCCAATAGTCGTGCTCGGCCCTACCTGCACCAACATTATCAATTGGATTTTGGATACCCAATTCAACTTTTTGGTAGGGTGGAGATTCAAACTTGGGACCTCCCTTGGAGGATTACCCTCTCCTCTCCAAATCACCTAAAATACCTAGGTAAAAAAAAATGGGAGTTATTCTTGTCAGGTAGATGATACCCTTGGTTATCATCAGGTTACATGTATGAGAAGAATTAAATTGCAGATATAGATATGTGTGATAGTTTACTTGAATGTTTATTTATTTATTGTCCAATTGCTTCGTTTTAAAAATTCATTTATAAAAGAAATTGTTATTAATAAAATAAATTAATTAAATAGGAAGGCGGTTTTCTTTTAAATACATATGTTTATATTTTGAAATTTTAATTTATTTAGGAAATATTTTGGTTTAAAGTTTTTATCAAACATATTTATCCATAGGCAAAGGAAACATGGAAATAAATTTATCCATCCACCTGGCGAGATAATACCATTATGAGATGGCCAAACACATGCACCTTAGTTTACCCCATTTCTCCCTATAAATTAATAAGTTGGGAATTCTGAGATATACTTTTGAATTTTGGGAAAAGATATGAGAATGAATAAAGGAAAGAGAAATAGGTTCACAAAATATTATCTATTGTACTAGGTTGTCTTCTTATGTTTGTGAAATCTAATTTTGATATGTAATAATGGTTATTGCATGTTAGTAAACTAAATTTACTTTTAAAAATGTTATGAAGAGTTCCAATAATTATCCTACGTGAAGATATCTTCTTGAAACCTATTTTAGAAGTAGATATTATTTTCTACTCCCTTAAGAACGTATAAAACACCTTTTTTCTAATTATTCCTATCATTTTTACTTTGGCTATGGGAATCAGATTGGATTGCTATAAATGTTAATGAATGAGACCTAGCCAATCTATAGTTTGCTTCACAGTTGTGAGAATTATATTTTTTTTATCAATTGCTTGCATGCGACTTTCACCAATCTATGCTTTACTTCACAGATAGGTGAATAGTTGATATTTATATTTTGCTTGCATGCAACATGTTGAGTCATATTATTTTAGTTGTGTCTAAATGAAAAATTAGATGGTAATTTTAAGTAGATAAATGCATATGAGATGGCCAAAGACCATGCACCTAGTGGAGTAAGACCATGATGAGATGGCAAAATGCATGCACCTTAGTTTACCCTATTTCTCCATATAAATTAGTAAGTTGGGAAGTCTGAGACATACTTTTAAATTTAGGAAAAAGAGAGAAGAATAGGGAAAGGAAAGCGAAAGAGGTTGTCAGAATATTATCTATGGTACTAGGTTGGATTCTTATGTTTTTAAAATCTAATTTTGATATGTAATGATGGTTATTACATGTTAGTAAACTAAATTTATTTTTAATACCGTTAGGAAGAGTTCAAGTAATTATCCTACGCAAAGATTTCTTCTTCAAACCTATTTTAGAAGTAGATACTATTTTCCACTCCTTGAAGAATGTTGTGTAAGCCACATTTTTTCTAATCATTCTTGTTGTTTTCACTCTGGCTATTGGAATAAAATTGGGTTGTTGTAAATGTTAGTAAACAAAATCCAACTAATTTATATTTTTCTTCATAGTTATGAGAATTAGATGTTTTTTTTTTTATAATTGAAAAATTACATTGAAGTGGGCATTTGAAAGGCACCCAAACACCTTAGTACATTATATGGATAAAAGGATGCACAATCCTCAAAAAACTGCAAAGCATCCTTGAAAACCTAAAAACTTAAAGGAAAACGTAAACAAACCAACATGAAACTAGGAGAAGCCCATACCAAAAAAAACATAAGGCCATAGATGAAAAACCATTTAGGCAATTATAGAGTCTTTTATGTCATCCATTTTTATATCCTTTGGAGAATCCTTAGGGACATCCTTGAATATTTCCTTTGCTATTTCCATTACATCATCATCATTGACCTCTTGTTTGGTTTCAACAGTAGACTTGATAGGAGTATCCTTTGCAAAGTTGTCATAGAAGAACAAAATATTTAGAGCATTCCTATGCTCCTTCATTTGGGTAATTACCCCCAAAATTGCATCCATGGTGCTTTCCAGATAAACAATTGTGCTAGTGGTGGTATTGACAACATATTCTTGGAGAATCTTCTCCGTGGGATCGTCAGTATCTTCATAGGCTGCACCCTGCATATTTCCTTGATTTTGGACTTCCTTATTCTTAAGGTGTTGAGAACTCGTCGTTGGGGTAGCCTTAGCTTTGTCCTTATGAGAATTATATGTTTATCATTTGCTTTCATGTGGTTTTTTCCAATATATGCTTTGCTTCATAATTGTGTGAATAGTTGATGTTTATATTTTGCTTGAGTGTAGCATGTTGAGTCATATTCTTTTCATTGTGCCTAAAAAGTAAATTATATGGTAATTTTAAGTAGAGCAACACTATATTCAAAATGATGTTCGGTTGCAATATATAAATATATGTAAGGCTCTAAGTGGATTTTTATACAAGTGAAACACTCAATTAGAAAAATACATGTTTTATATTGTGTTTGCTTTGAAAAACTAAAAGTTTTAAATAGATGAGGAATACGTCTGCCGAGTTAAAGTTCAATGTTACTTTGAAATATATATTATAAATCTACTTAGCATATTTAGGGTAGACAATGCATCCATTTAGCAATGCATAGAATCGTTTTTATCCCACCATCCGTACTAGAGGAGAAAGAAGAATCAGGCATGTGTAAGAGGACATTTTGACATCTGTGTGCAGAGCCACCTGCATTAATTACTATCAACAAAGGAGAAATACGACCATGAAGGAATTATATTATCATGTGTATTTTTCTAAAAAAAATTGTATTGAGTGATAAATGTTTTTTATATAACTCGTTATTGGGTGATTTAGAGACTTTATACAATCTTCTGCAAGCGTATAGTTTGAGAATATATGACACATTTCATATATTATGTAGTGATACTTATCTCAATAAAGACACCTTAGTATTTAAAAATTGTCTATGGAAATGTTAAACAATGGTATTAGGAGTTAATTTTTCCTTATTTTTAATTTATTACCATTAGTTTATTATAAAGAAGCTATCGCTCGCCTTTAGTTAAAGGGTTAAATAAATTTATTAAAAACTCTCATTTATTGAAAGTTTGGAATTTAACTTTCACAAAATAAAGCCACTTTTAACGTTACTTTACTCATTTATTAGATTCAAAGTATTTAAACTCTCTTTTAAAATCTTAGACAATTAGAGTATTTGTAATTTTAACTAATTAGACTCTCAAATTTATTTAAATAAACTTTCATTTTTAATTTATTAAAGTAGACCTTCACTTTAATTTTATAGCTATCATTTATAAAGCTTTTATCCACCTTCAAAGAAAGTTTAGTCTATTTTAGTTTAAATTTTGAAAAGTCTTTTAAAACGTAAGTTTCCTTATAAATTTATTTAAATGGATTTTTATTCCTTTTAAGTTTTAAATTCTTCTCGATAATTTTTTAGTTTCTTTTAAAGTGATTTTAATCTCTTATTGTTATCGTTAAGCTAGTCTTATACATTAACCAAGTTAAACTTGATTTAATATTTTATTCTCCTATAAAACTAAGAGCTAAAATCTTAATCTTCCTTATTCGTTGAAATATCGAGAGGATGTTCAACCATCAAAAACCAAGTCACCCAGTTTCATTGAATGCATGAGGTAATTCAATGAAGATTCGTGTGTGGCCATTCCTACCAAAATAAACTAGGATGTGATGTAATTATGGGTAGTATGGGATGTTCATCTAGGATACTGTACGAGCAGTATAGTGATGGCCCTTGAACAAATTATGAATAAGGAGAAATTTAGTAAGAAAAAGGGCTAGATGAATCCACGATTGTTGGTATGGGATAACTCATCATGAAATTAATAAATTTTAAAGGATAACCATATCAATGCTAGGTGAATGGCATGATATTATTTTCCCATGGTGCTAGAAATAAATCTAGAGATATGGTCATCAATTAAGCACTATAGCATTTATGCTAAAAACCTTACATGTTATATGTTATCATGGAAAAGGATGAGGGTGCTACATAACCAATAAATATGTTAATAAATGGAGTTATGCATCCACCCTCTAAGAGTTATGGGCCTTATAGGATAACCGAAGTTGTGGTTCTAGGTTCTCATATAGAGCTCAAGGGTGAGAAGGATAGAACTACTAAGGGCACCTATTACGGGATCCTACTAGTCTCACCCACTTGGGAGGCCATTTGTAGCAGTAATAACCCCAAAAAGTGGTTTTGAATGCTATGTATTGATTACTAATGCGTGTAAAACAAAAAAATTACCCTAGCCAAACATCATCCCTTGTAATTTTTGAAAATTGTATGTCAAACTAGGTTTTACAATCAGTATGTTAGTCTGGGTTGTCACAGTTGGTATTAGAGCCTAGGTTATAAGATTCTTAGGTCATAGGGTCTAGAGAAATTCCATAAATTAAATATAACCCTACATCCTTAGTGAACTATGAACTCTAAAACTAACATATATCTCTTTGTACCTAGGATAAAATGGCTCCAATGCTTCGAGAAGGATCTTCTAAGAAACTTAAATATTCTATCTAAAAATTTCCTATCATTCACGAAGGTAAAAGAAGTTAATTGAGATAAATGAATCTATCAAGGAAGAAGGGAATCTAACTATGATAGTTCAACTACTGCAAGAATAGATGCAACAAAAAATGAATAAATGGATCAATAGTGTGACATGATAAACAAACAACAAAAAATGATAGAAACCTTGAATAAACAAGTCAAGGGAAAAAATACTAAAACCAGACATGAGAGGAGTCATGACAGACAAGTAGAATTTGTTAGGAATAAAGTAGGGGTAGAATTGGACAAGGATATGAAAAATGTAAAAACTTCAAAATTTAATGGAAAGGAAGGCAGGAATCCTATATAAACATGGTTAAGTGAAATAGAAACTTACTTTTCTATTTACTTGTCATGTGAATATCAAACTGCTTGGGCTACCCAAAACTTGGTTGACACAACCTTAGAATGGTGGAATACCTACAAGGAAGGGAAGAAAATTCAAGCTTCTAACATGAAATGGGAAAATTTTGTAGAAGAATTTAAGAAAAGATTCCTAACCAAGCAGTTTTATGTTCAAAATTTGGAAGAATTATCTACTTTACAACAAGAATCTATGTCTGACAAGAATTACTATAAAAAGTTTGTTAAGTTACTAAAGTACATCTTCGAGTATGAAAACAATGAGTAGTTAAAGGTGCAAAATTTTATCTTGGGATTTCACTCCAGAATTAGGACTATAATAAACTTACTCAAGTCTAAAAATTTGCAAAAAGCATATGCCTTGTATTGATAGGAAGAAACTAATCAAGGAATGAAAAGAGCTTATTTTAATTACTAGGGAATATTAGATAAATAAAAATATGAGCTCAGGAAAAGAAAGAGTATTGGCTTCATAAAATAGGATGGGAAATAGAATAAAAATTTCAAAGGGGGAATAAAGGAAAAGCCCAAGGTTAAAAACAAAAGTAAATATAGAACCTATATAGACAAATATAGGAGGTGACATCTAGGAAAGAATAATAAAAGACCCTCTTTCTAGAATATAAATGTTAGACTTGCACCAAAAAATAGGGATGTTGAAAATAAATCATATACTAAGGCTCCAAAACTAGGGTGTTTTGTCTTTGGAGGACCACAATATGCAAATAAATGTCCTTAGAGAGTCGATCAAAATAAAGCTTTAGATTTTCAGCCCATTGAATTTATGCAGTAATAGGTAATTCCATCTTAGATGGTAAAGCTATGCCTTTGTTCCTAAAAAGTAAATTATTTAATAGAAATGTGAACATTTTAATTGATAGTGGTGCAATACATATTTTTATTTCTTTAAATTTAGCTAGTTATATACTAAAAAGACCTCAATTTTTGGAAAATGGGTGGAAGGTATAATATGTGTTAGGACAAACATACTTAGTTAACCAATGTCTATCCAATTCCTGCATATTCCTACCTAGTAGCAAAACTAGTTGGCACCTATATGTAGCCCCCTTGTATTCCTTTAATATTATCCTTGGAAAAAATTGGCTAAAACCCCATAAAGACCTCATTGATTTTCAAAAAAGGTATATAGAATTCACTAAAGAGCCTAATCAGTGGATAAGGATTCATTGTAATCAGGGTACTTTTGACCACATATTCTATTGGAATTATAACTTAAGAAGGCAATTAAAAGGCATGGGGTATTTTATGTAGTTAAACTAAATAGAAACGATGATAATGAAGCTAATTTATAACTTTTCAAGAAGTTTAATGTGCTAAAGTAGTTTAAGGATGTATTTATTTAAGATTTACCTAGTCTTCCACCTCAATGAGAGTTTGAATTTTCTATTGAACTCTTACTTGGAGTTAAATCCATTGCCATATCACCTTATAAAATGACTCTGATCGAGCTACAATAACTTAAAATATATCTCAAATATTTACTTGAAAATGGGTTGATTAAGCCAAGTACATCACCTTGGGGAGCATCTATGTTATTTTTTAAAAAGAAGGAAGAATCCTTAAGGGTATGTATTGACCAAAAAAAGCTTAATAAGGTAACTATCAAGAATATATACTCCTTGCCTAGAATTAATGATCTATTTGATCAATTAAAAGGAGCCTCTATCTTCGCAAAATTGATCTCAGATCTGGTTACATCAGTTAGGGATCAGAGAAGAACATACTCACAAAATAGCTTTTAGAATGAGATATGCACATTATGAAATCACTATCTTACCTTTTGGGTTAACAAATATCCTAATTGCATTTATGAATCTTATGAATAGTATCTTCTAAGAGTATCTAGACCAATTTTTACTTATATTTCTAGATGATATCCTGATCTATTGACAAACTAAGGAAGAGCATAATCAACACATGAGAATTGTCCTATAAATACTTAGAAAAAATCAGCTTTACGGAAAGCTTTCTAAGTGTGAATTTTATATATCACAAGTTCAATACCTAGGACATATTATTTTTTCTGATGGAATTTTCATTGACCCTAAAAAAATTGAATCTATAATTAGTTGGCCTACAAAGGTATGGTGTTTCATGGGAATGGTAGGATATTATATGCATTTTATGAAGAAATCAAAAATTGTTTGCAAAGAAAAGAAAAAGCATTAAAATGGATAAAACAATGTGAAGAGGCTTTCAAGATATTAAAAGAAAAGTTAACAATATCACCAATTTTAAAGATACCTAAACCTTGGAAAATGTTACAGTTTGCACTGATGCCTCTACTAAAGGTTTGGATGGGATTATGACTCAAAATGTGGCATTCATAGCATATGAGTCTCAAAAGCTTAAAAAGTATGAACTCAACTATGTTACTCATGATTTGGAACTAGTAGTTGTGGTCCATACACTTAAAATTTGGAGATATTACTTGCTAGGGAAGCCCTTTGAATTAAATACTGATCATGAGAGTGAAATACATATTCATCCAACCTATTTTAAATGTAAAACAACATTGATGGACGAAATTCCTGGTCGAGTATGATTTCATAATTGAATACATTAAGGGGAAGGAAAACAAGGTAGCATATGCCTTAAGTTAAAGAAGGCACATAGCTACTATATCCAAGTGTTGTGTAAATATGTTTGATAGGATTAGGGAATAGTAGCAGGGTGACAGTTATTGTGGTAAATGTTGAGCATGGGTTGAGCTAGAACTTGATAAGGGTAAGGACTTCACTATTAATAATGATCTATTGTACTTCAAAAATAGTATTGTTATCCCTGAATCAAGTGGATTAAAAAATATTATTTTGTAAGAATCCCATTGTATACCTTATTCAGCACATCCTGAAGATGCTAAAATGCGAGAAAACATGAGGAAAATATTTTATTGGCTAGGAATGAAACAAGATGTCAATAATTTTATGGCTAGATGTCTTGAGTGCAAAAAATTAAAATCTAAACACCTACACCTAGTTGGAAAACCTTATTCTCATGATATTCTAAAACAAAAATGGTAAGTCATCTCTATGGATTTCGTTGTATGTCTATTAAATGTTAGAAATAGACTATTACATCATTTGGATAATGTAAATGTACCTTTATTAGTACATACTTAGGATATTAGATTAATTTAGGGGGAATTTATCTTGTTACTACATGCAATGCTATAAATGCATAAGTGTCAAAGTGTAGTTGTAAATGTGCAAGCTATCCCTTCCACATTTAGGTAGAGTTTTGGCCAAGGAATTTATTTCCTATATAAAGAGCCATAGGTATAGAGCAGATATATCATATGTCATAGGCCATAAGTCATAAGTCATATAGTCATATAGACTAGAGTTGCATGATGTAGCAGTGTGATGTAGTATGATGGGATGTAATATGTTCAATGCCTATTCTTGATATATAGCTATATTCATGGAGTGTTCATGTCCTTCACAACTACTTTTGTAAACATCTCCATCATTTCTATTTATAGTATATTTTTAGTCATCTCATAGATTTACTTTATTTCATATTATTCTACATCTTGTGTTTGTTATCTCCCATAACATACTACATCAAAATCTAACAATGGTATCAGAGCCACGGTAGGTCAATAGGAAAACCACCATTATTATTGATTCTGAGTTTTTTGAGAACCTGACACGCCATTTGACCAGTCATTGTAAAAAATACTCATAAGATTCTTGGTGGTAGAATTAATGAGAGCCACAAGTAATGACTGAATAAAATCTTAGATTATGGAATACTAAGATTGCATATGGCTAGAGTCTTTCCACAGAGTTTCAAGGAAAAACTTGTGAAGACTAGGAATCAACACTTGATCCACTAGGTTGATGAATGAACTAGTGAAGCCCATCTGAGAGATCTAGAGAAACTAACCTTAAGGTTATTTTATTGTAGAAAATTAATACTCAAATTATTGGGACACCTCCTACAATAGAAAGCTAGGATATTTCAACTTTGTTGCTCGAAGGTCAAAGTGCATTCATAGTGTAAAGATTAGTTGTTACAAGATAAGGTCACTACATAAGAGAATTTTGGAGTAGAATTGAAGTGAAGTTTGGAGACATGATATATCCATTGATATATTGGAAAATTCACAAAGTGTAAAGGCCATAAAAGCCTTGATATAGAAGAAAATTCCACAAAAGCCTTGATCCATAAGAAAAGTCCACAAAATCCTTGATCTAGAGGGAAAAGACATAGAATCCTTGAATAGAAGGCCATAGAATCCTTGAATATAAGGCCATACAAGCCTTGAAGAAAAGTCCATCGAAGACTTGGTATCGAAGAGAAGGCCACATAAGCCTTGATCTTAAAGAAAACTCTAGGATGGAGTATCTGATTCAGAAGTAGATTTTAGTACTAATACTTTTTGTAGGAATAGGTAGATTCAGTTAGTTGGGAAATATCCCTACAAAAATTTTAGGAAGAGTATCTTCTTCAGAATCAATCCAACACCTAAAAAAAAAGAGATTAGGAGAAGATATCATTAATATATAAGGACTAGGAGAGTCTTTCTCGAATACAAAGGTAGCAAAATCAGAGATCCAGGAGAATATCTCACCACCAACACTTCTAGGAGTAGAAGGTTGAATATAAGATCTCAAAGAAGACCAGAGGGAGATGCAAGGCCTTGGAGAAGCCTCTATGAGCATCCTATAAAATGCTTGGAGAGCCTTACTGAAGAAATCATCAAAGGATTTCCAAGGAGAATTTATTGGAGAAATTCACTATTAGAGATAGTGAAATATTTGGGACAATTATTGCCATCCAACAACAATTCCAAGAAGAAAAATTTGGTAAGGAGTACTAAATATCAGAAGACCTCAAGACATTTAGAATCTTGAGAAGAAGATCATGTTTGAAGTCAAAATTTGAAAAGAATCCTGAAGGAAGATTCAAATAGAAGAAGCCAACCAAATCCAAGATATTTAGAGATTACCTCTCACAACAAGAATGCACTACTTCAAAATAGAAGGAGACCACAAGAGGAGAACAAGCCACCAAAAACCTAGACTCATGAAAGATAGTTGGAGACCATCTTTTTGTGAAGATGAAGTTGTTCAAGGTAGCCTATAAAGAGCTGTAGGATCTTACTCAAGACAACAACTTGATGATCTTAGACACCAATATCTACATACTCTATAGAAGTGGTGAAAAGGTATTTCAAGAAAAAAGGTAAGAAACTATTGGTGCAAGTAAATTAATTAAGTGGATTACTTTTTAGATCTATTTAAGAACCATTATTGGAGTAAATTTGCAAAAAAGAGAGTTGAATTAAGAGTCTTCAAATGTGCAAAAATAAATAATTATTTAAATATTTTTTGCACTTTAGGTGCTGATTATATTTTAGAATCTTAAACTATCTATCAACTACCTATCATCTACTTTGGAAAGAAAATGAATACTAACTCCTATTACCTTGCTTATAAAGAAATTTCAGAATAATGCTTGAAGATTCATTTCAGATTATTCTTGATTAGTTGCAGTAAATTATTTAAGTGCATTACTTTTGAGAGCTGATCGGAGTGATAAGGTGAAATTGTTAGTGCAGTATTATTAGATTCATTTTGCACTATTATATTTATCATAAATATTACTGTTTGTGTTTCATTATAAGGGCACAAAATAGAATTTATCAAAGTGTCTATAGACATTGTTGATGCATTGTGATATGCAAATTTGAAGTGGCCTAAGGAACCCATAAAATTAGCTCTATCCTCAAAGAATTAGAGAAGAATGTAACCACCATAAGAGCATCAAAATAAGCCTCAAACGAGACTTGGTAAGTCTCAAGTTCAAATCACAAGAAAAAAGTGCAAAAAAATAGCTTTTATAATATAATTACAAGCTTGGATTCATTTATAAAATATCCAAGCTAAAAAATGAAGGTGTATAATCTAGTGACAACCTTAAAATCCCTATATTGCACTTAATATTCTGCCTAAAAAAACTAGAAGAATGATAAAAAAAGAGGAGTGCAAAAGAAAGTGTAACAAGGTCTTATTGTATTAAAACTATTGTACATGATGGTGCACTATTTCTAATATGGTTATACAGGGAAAGAAGGTAGATTCAAATGTTCCTAAAAGGCACTACTCTTGCTATAAAAACTAGCCAAAATAAAGAGTATGTAAGCAACCATCATATCCTAGCTCGATAGCCATGCAAAGGGCTCATACTCATAACATTAAAGAGTGCCAAACCTACAAGATACACGTACAAAATAATGGAAGCACACCATTATTGAAGAGCAAGAGAGTCTACGTAATGAGGGTGGAAATAAAGTAAAAAGAAAAAAATATTTGAAGTATCATTTGGATTACTACTTACTCCATGTACATTCACTAAAAGTGGTGCTCAAGATATTCATACTCCTGCTCCATATCCCTATGAAAGACTGTGTAGATGAACAAAGGCAAAGGAGGAGGATTGCAAGGATAACAAGGTCTCAAAGGATTCGTTTGAACAAAAAATAGGGTTTATGTCCATGCAGAGAAGAAAGTGATACTTGTCACTCAATGAAAACCCTAACACCCGATTCAAGAGAATACTCATCTTCAAGGAGGAGTTGCATGAACATCCTAGTGCATTTGGTGCATTGAGTACACGTATCAAGAAGGAATACCGAACATTCCACTAAATAATGTAATGTTATTACATTAAAATAAGGAAGACAAAGTGTTTGTTGGAACCAAACTCTCCTCAAGCGCTCAAAGGTAACGGTTGTGCCACTTGGTGCATAAGATATGGATCATCCCTATTTAAGGATTTCAATGACCAAATTCAAGAAGTATTCTTCAAAGTCAAAATTACTCTCACATCGCCCGAGAAAAAAAGGGTCAAGTTGTAGCAGTCAAGAAGGTATTCGAGCCTTTAATACTAAGGAAACCAAAGTCAAGGGAAGATACTGGAAGAGGCCATATTTGGAATGCATTAAACATAATGCACTTCCATTGGAGGATACTTCCAAAGCATCCATGATGTCTACATAGAACAATCATCCAATATTCTTAAAAATTAGCACTGAACAGTGCTTGAAGAAAGGTAAAATCACTTCCATTACTATGTGTTTTGTTTCCTTGGAGTTATAAGGGTTAAATCAAAGGAACCAATTTACATTAGAAGCCATATAAAGGGAAATATTTTATCAAGTAAAATAAAATATTTTCAATATAAAACCTAGGAGTAACAAGGTTTTCTACTTGGATAAATATTGAATATTTGTAAATATTAATTGTGATCTAATTTGTTCAAATATTAGGGAGTCATAAGGGCTACTACATCAAACCAGTTAATTGGAAAATTAGATACACATAACCTAATTTCCAAAGGATTATTCATAAATACAATTTTCTCATAGGTTGAATTTTTATGATATTATTGTCTCATTCCTTTCAAAAGGAGACAAAAGATCCAACATTATAACCTCTTTACAATTTGGTAACATTGCTTAGTTCAATAGGAGTAATAAGGGATAATAGCAATTGATTTTGGTATTCTCCAAAACCTTACAAAATAAATCAATATTGAACTATAATTCTACAAAAGCACTATATCTTATACATAGCATACTAGGGATTCATAAGGCATTCTACAAAACTTGGTAATATCAAGCATGCGTCATAGATTATCAAGTTACAAAATATAAGCTTTCCTCATAACCTAAAAATTCTTAGGAGTATATACTCACTTTATTTGGGAGACATAAGGTAGTCTACAAAACAAGGATTATTATTAAAGGTTTTATCAAATCAAGCTTATATTTCTTCTTCAAGGATTCACATATCCTAACATAGGGATTCATAAGGTAGACAAAAAAAGAAAATCCTATCTCATTTCTTCTACTTCTTCAAATGGAAAAAGGAATGTCATATAATGGATGTGGAATTTGCTCCAATAGAAATTATTCTACAAAACACGAAGACATGTGGTATATTGACTCAGGGGTAAGTCATCATATGATAGGAAATATACAATGGTTAAACTGTCTTGAAGATGCTAAAGGCTACAAATTAAGAATTGCAAACAACCAAACCTATCCCATGCATGGACATGGATGTGAGGCCCTCTATAATCAATACAAAAACCCTAGCTATCTGTTGTAAATAACATGAACAAAACTAAAAATGCATGTAATAAAATACCAAATAAAATATTTACCTTACTTATTTATTGTCTTTTGATCTGATGAACTCTATTGTAGTGAACTAGTGCGGTGATGCCCTAGCATCACTCGAAGGCTAGGGGGACTTCAGAACTTCTGGCGTAAAACACCCTTGGGTGCTTGGCGATTGCAAGAAACGCCCATGGGTGCTCGGTAATGGTAGAGGGTACCTAGAGGTGCTTGGTGGTGGAGAAGGAAGCACCCAGAGGCACTCAGGAATGAATAAGTGCTCGAAGGCATTCGGTGGCTGAGGGGAAAGTCTGTAGAAGCAGATCTGGCTGAGCGAGGGAGGCGATGATGGATGCGAGGGCTATGGTAAGTGAGGATGGAAGGTAAGAGCACTTGGATACTCTAAGGAACTTAGGGAATGCTTAGGAATTCATGACTTAGGGGTTGAGCCATCAAAATGGCTCCTATTTATAATCCAACCTAGGGCATACTTAGGGTTTCAATGACACTAATCGTGTGGCTGAGATAAAAGCACATCGGAGGGTGGATATTAAATTTAGGGTGTGGCATGGATTGATGTAGATGGATGGATAGGATTAAATGAAATCGGATGGTTGGGATTAATTCACTTATATAAATATATATTTATTAAATATATATAATATAATATAAAATATTAATATTAAATATATATAAATAAATATATATAAATATATATGAATAATGGGTGAAAATGGTGGGAAAGTATGGATGGATGACAAGTGGCTAGGTTTTGGTGTCTATAGATGCCCCTTTTTGTATTGCGTTGCATGAAACACAATGTAGTGTAAAAATATGAGACACCTATTTTGGCTAGGTGTAGAAGCAACTTCTCTTGGGATGTGGAACATGAGCTTGAAGATAAAAGAATAAAAGAATTTGAATTTTGTATAGCTTACCCCCTCAATTGGTGAATGAGTTTGTGGATGAATCTCACGAGCCAATTGAAAAATTGTGCAAATGAATGATGTAAATGTGATACCATTTTTGCCCCAATGGTGGGAAGGGGATTGGTGAAAAATGTGACATGATGCATCTATTTTTGCCCCAATAGATGAAGGGTTTTGTGAAAATGTGTGATGAAAAATGTGTCTATTTTTACCCCAATAGATGAAGGGATTTTTCCAAGTGTAGATGCCATGATCATGTAAGATGTATCCCATTGTGGGAAAGTCAAAACCAAATGTGGTTGCCCCAAATTTGGGGTGATTCGATGTTGTTGAAGAATATGCCTTCTAGCATCATTGATATGCAAAGATGAAAATGCAAAGAGTAAAAGTAGTCAACTTTGGAGGGCCAACTAGTGATTGTCAGATAATTCCTATGATCAGAACCAATCACCCTAGCTAAAGCTAGTCACCATGATGATTATCAAGGAAATGTGTAATGATGAAATTTGATTTTGTCCATGTTTTAAGCCCCATGAACTAGGCCATCAATGATAACTTTTGTGCAAATTGTTCTTGGCAAGGTTTCACTCAAAATGTGAAGTACCAAATATGACTATGATTTTGAACAATGAGATATGGAATGATGAAAATGACCAAGTGTCCTTATGGTAGGCTCTTCATCTTACCGAATTGCATGGATGCAAATCACTGCAATCACCAAGTATATAGAAAAACCCACTAGATACAAGATTCACTTGAATGTTGTTTGAACTTGGAAAATATGCAAATGATGATATGGAATGATGTGAAGATGATGTATGAATGATGAGAAATGATGATTATGGTCATTTTGTGAATATTTGGACCATTTTGGAGTGCTTTTGTAACTTGTTAGGTGAATTTGCAATTTGTGGTCGCAAATGAAAATTATGCATCCAAATCAGTTGGAATCTTCACAAAACTTGATAAAATGATGGAATAGATGCATGGATGCAATATGGAGTGATTTGGTGGGGATAAGCCACTATTTTGTGAAAATTTGATCTTTTGTCAATTTGATGCCAAACGTCCATTGGTGCTTTTGCGTAGAAATATGATGTTTGGGCATTCTATAAATGCCCATGGGTGCTTTAGTGCACTAGGAAATACCCATGGGCATCTCAAGGTACCTTAAGTAGCTATAAATAGCTTCTAGGATGAGAAACCAAGCTCATTTGTGTGTTTGAGAGTTTGAGAAGTTATGTTTGGGAGAGTGGAGTGAAGTGAGGTGAAGTGATTTGAGTGTGGAAGCTATGGTGGTGGAGGGAGTGGGTGTGGAGGTTGGGGTTGATGTTGGAGTGTGAGCTGTTGAGGTAATTCCTTTTTTGTGTATTGTGCAAAATTTTTGTGTTTTTATTTTTTGAAAATTGATTGACAAATGTTTTGTGTTGTGCTGTAGCTTAGGATTTTGGAGGCTCGACATTGGTTCTCACCTCTACATTCTTGGGATGAGGAAGGTAGTTTGGATGAGGAGTGGGAGTTGTTGGAGGATGTGGGGCTAGTGGAGGTAGCCTGGATTGATGTGGTGAGGGTTGATGAGGGGTACCTCTCTACCTTGGTAGAGAGGTGGGATGCAGATAGGGGGACTTTTTAGCTCCCTATAGGAGAGGTGATTATGACCTTGGAGGATGTATATCACATCCTCAAGGTGTAATGGAGGGGATCTGAGTTGAGGTTGGATTAAAATATAGATATGATGAAGATGTTTGGTGATGCTTGGTAGGGTGTGAGGGTGGAGAGTGGAGGTATACCTTACTTGTCCATGTATGTGGACAAGGAGTTGGATGCCCTCTGTGCCTTGGTTATGTTCATGTTGGCCAACATCATGGCCTTGAATAACATTGGGTGTAGGTTCCCTTGGAACTTGATAGGAGTAGTGAGTGATATGCTCACTAGGTGGTAGGTGTATGCATGGGCTCCTACCTTGTTGGTGTAGGTGTATTGAGAGTTTTATGATGTGATGAGGTAGGGGAGGAAAGGATTGGGGTGCAGCTTGTTACTATAGTGTTGGGGATGGGAGCACTTTAGTGTGGCTCGATCGGAGGGCTTACTAGTAGTAGGCTTGGGTAGGGAGTAGCCCTATGCTAGGAGATGGGTGGTGGTTGAGGAGGTACAATCAAGTTGGCTAGTGTGGATGAGCTAGTGGTACCAAGAGTTATGGGTTGGATTGACATCCACCCAAGTGATATGGAGGTCATGGTGGGCTTGTAGGTGGATTAGTGATGGAGAGCACTTGTGATGAGTGTGGTAGGCTAGGTGGGTGGTTGGGAGACATCAGAGTGAGGTTGAGTATATTCAGTTCTCTTGAGTACTCTGATAGTTTAGGTTGAGGTAGGATGTCCTAGATGAGCTGGTGTGCTATAGGAGACATCAGGAGGAGATAGGGCTACCATGTGTAGAGCCATGGAGGGTGGCCTATGAGGATGATGAGGAGATGGATCTCCTAGATGTAGATGATGTGAGGACTACCATGGAGTATGATGTATGGTTTGTGCAACCACCATGGGTACTACCTCAAGTAGATGGTATGGGGATGATGGATGTAGTGAGGTAGGGATGAGGGGATCCATGGAGGCCCCAAATGGATAGTGATGCCACTTTGATCAGATAGTTGAAGGAGGAGGACTAAGGGTGTGGCTAGGTAGGCTCATGAGAGTGGGGGAGATGGTGGATATGGAGATGATGTGAAGGAGGTTCTGGATGGACCTCTATATGGAGTGAGGATGATTGGGTAGTTGGAGTAGGTGGTAGAACAAGGATTATGAGGCTCTAGGTAGAGCTAGTAGAGAGGGAGCATCAATATAATGTCGATATAGCACATCTTCGATCTCGAGATAGATATATCGAGGCATTGGAGGATAGGTTGATGGAACATCATATTCCACTTCTAGATCCTCCAACCTCATCTATCTCTGAGGGTGCTAGGCATAGCGAGTCTAGGCATAGCTCTAGGTCTAAGGCTCCTACTAGGTCATAGGGGTCCTCTTGGAGGACATAGCTTAGTGCTTAGATGCACTTTTGTATATGAGCCTTGGTGCTCCATTGTATGTAGCCTTTTGGCACTCATTGTACATGTGATATTTATATATATATATACATGGCTTTTACTTTTGTGTTATATGTGTTTGTGTGAATGCTTTTGTGGAATGCATGTTTATATGGATGATTAATGCATATGATATGTTATGGATGATTAATGCAAGGTATGGAATAGGATGTGCTAATGATCATTTATAGTTTAGATCTTGTTTGGCCATTTTCTAGCATTGTTGTTTAATTAGGGGCACCAAACTTGGTGGCATATGGGATGAATGACTCATGAACTGACATGGATGTTGACATGGAAGAAGATATGGATGTTGATATGGAAAATACTATTTTGTAGAGACTCAAACATACTAGTGGTATCAAACAAACTCACTAAAACTACCTAATCCCTCTAGGACCAAATGTGTGTGTAATGAATTCATTTACCGAATCAAGAGCATGGTAATGACTCAAGGTAATCAAGAACCAATGTGTGTGCAAGTGAGTTCATTAACTCATCTTGAGTAAATTGGGTAAACCTATTATGGATGAAACCAAGAAGCTAGCTTGTCCTTATGTGTGGTCAAAGGTCTCTTTGAAAGAGACGTGTCACCATGCATGAGCGTACTCCACTGCTATTCAAGCATCTATAGCTTCGGTGGAGGCTAACTCCATAGTCCATGATTTGTGTTTTTGATCTCTTAAGTTTTGGGGATGACTACCTAACCGTATAATTAGAAATGTAGTACGATCCTTACAACCCAATGATCAGTGGTGTGTGATGTAAAATATTTAGAGTTTTTGTTAGGGATTTTTCCCTACTCTTTATTTTATTTTTGGAATTGTGATAGTGGTGAGAACCACTATTTTTATGGACTATGTTGCATGATGGGACTAGCAAGGATGACCCTTTTCACTTCGAGGTTCATACCAAGTATGGTGTTATCCCTCTTTGACACAAGATGTTTTTAAGATGTGAAATTGTGTTTGGTTCAAGAATGTTTTGGATTCAATTCCCAAAACTCAATATTTTCTTAGTGTATATGTGTAATGGTCCTAAAAAGAACTCGACATGTATTTTGGAGTTTTCTTAAAACACTAGGAGTGGTTGAGTGACCGAAAACACCTAGGAATTTTATGAAAATGTGGTTTGTGTTAATGGCAATTTGACTTGGTGGAATTGTGTGGATGATATTGTGAAGGTGCCCTTGATTAAGGCAACATGACTTTTGTTGGACCAATTAAGACCTTGAACTTAATAAATGATCCCTAATATGAAATGTGAAATGTGGATGTAAATGCAATGTATGACATGCAATTTTGTGAAATGCAATATGAAATGTGGGTGAATGCATTGTTTTTGGAAGTGTGAATGCAAATGGAAATGCAATGTTATGAATGAAATGTATGCAAATATTTTTGTGTATTAGCCATGTATATATACATATATAGAAATCAAATCATGCATAGAATGCTCTCAAGTGTATAACATTAAGTGGTTTGGGTTCTTCCTCTCCCTCTAGACTGGTAAGCCTATAAGTACCATTACCCACTCTTTGTGTAACAATGTATGGACCTAACCAATTAGCTATGAATTTATCATGAAGATGTGGTAATGCATTGGTGTTTTGTTGGTTCTCTTTAAGGACAAGATCTCCTACTTGGAATTCATGTAGATGAACTTTGGTATTGTAAGCATGTTTTAGGTGGTCTTGATAAACTCGTAAATGCTCTAAAGCATTGACTCACCTCTCATCAAGAAGTGTGAGTTGGTCAAGACGTGCTTGTCTAGCAGTGTCATCATCTATGAATTCTTGCAAAGAAATTTGCAAGGAGGGGATCTCAAGCTCAAGAGGTATGATTGCTTTGGCTCCATAGACCAATGAAAATGGTGTTGCCCCTATAGGCATGTGGATGCTTGTTCGATAAGCCCATAATGCCAAGGGAATTTGTGTATGCCAATCTCTATGATTTTCTTTGACAAGTTTCTTGAGAATAGCAATTAAGGTCTTGTTGGAAGCTTCAACTTGTCCATTTGCTTGTGGGTAATAAGGAGTCGAGAAACTATGTTGAATGTTATATTTCTTGCAAAGTGCTTGAACATCCTTGTTCTTGAAAGACTTACCATTGTCTAAAATGATTTTTGAGGGTATACCAAAATGACAAATGATGTGATGAAGTATAAACTCCACAATTCTAGGTCCTATCATATTGGTTAGAGGAATTGCCTCAACCCACTTTGTGAAGTATTCAGTGGTTGTGATGATGAATGTATGTTGTCTTAAGGAAGGAGGTGAAATTTTACCAATTAGATCTAGACCCCATTGTGAAAAGGGCCAAAGGATTTGAATAGGTTGTAAAGCTTGTGATGGTACATGAGTTAAATTAGCATGTTCTTGACACTTTTTGCAATGTTTAACATAAGTGCAACAATCACGTTCCATTGTGGGCCAATAATAACCCATGCATAAAATACGCTTTGCAATGGCCATTCCACTAAAATGACCACCACAAGTACCATCATGGGCTTCAACTATGGCTCTTTGTGCCTCACTAGACTCGAGATAATGAAGGAGGACTCCATCATAACCATGTTTATACAACACGTCCCCCAAGAGAATGAAATGAGCTACCTTTTGCTTGAATGTGCGTTTGGTAGTTTGAGACATGTCATATGGGAGTGTTCCAAACTTGAGAAAGGCTACTATTTGGCTTGACCAAGGCTCATATGGATCTGATTGGATAAAGCAAATATCCTTTTCATCTTTAGATTCAGCATGAATAATTGTAGATTTAGAGACCATTGAAATTATAAGGGGTTGTACCTCTCCAAAGGAGTATTTTGGAATCAATGATCCAAGGGAGGCCATCACATCTACAAATCTATTAGTCGAATATGGCAAACTATTGATTTCATACCAATCAAACTTAGAGAGCAATTTCATTGCTACTTCATGATAAAGCTTAATGGTAGGTTCTTTGCATTGGTATTCTCCATTGATTTGCTTGATGACAAGTTGAGAATCACCAAATATCCTAATACGCTTAATGCTCATAGCTATAGCTGATTGAAGACCTAAGATTAAGGCTTCATACTCTATAGTGTTGTTTGTGCATTGGAAGTCAAGTTTGAATGATAAGGGAATAGGTACCCCCTGGGTGTATGAAACATGACTCCAACACCTTGACCTTTCATGCACTTAGAGCCATCAAAGAATAGTGTGATATCGATGTCTTCCTCCGGAATGACATCTTCTTCTTGTTCAGTGATAGCAAATACCGAATCATCTAGGAGCTCAATAATCAAAGGATGATCACTAGGTAGTGGAGCTTTCACAAGTTGATCGACTATTACCTGACCTTTAATGGATTTTTGGCTAATGAATTCCAAGTCAAATTTAGTAAGGAGCATTATCCATTTAGCGGTGTGGGTGTTATTGTAAGTGTGAGATATCATATAATGTAGAGGATTTTCTCTAGCTATGACATAAGTTGTGTGACTAAGCATGTAATGTCAAAGTTTCTTAGTGGCAAAAACCATTGCTAAGCATAATTTTTCTACATAAGCGTATCTAGTTTCATAGCTTACCAATGTTCGACTAATGTAATAGACAACTTGCTCTCGATTTTCTTCATTCTTTTGTGCAAGCATTGTCCCTAATGCAAAGTCTATTGCTGAGATATAAAGATAGAATGGGACCCCTAACGAGGAGGAGCTAAGACTGGTGGAGAAGCTAGGTATTGCTTAATGTCATCAAAGGCTTTTTGACATTCATCTATCCAAGAGAATGGCACCCCCTTTTGTAGTAGGTGATTGAATGACCTACATTTGTCAGAAAGTTGTGCAATAAAATGATGGATTGATTGGATATTTCCTTGTAAACTATGCAATTCCTTTAAGTTAGTTGGGGGAGGCATCTCCATGATGGCCTTGACCTTGTTAGGGTCCACCTCAATGCCTCTTTTGGAGATAATGAATCCTAGAAGTTTTCTCGAGGTAACACCAAAGACACATTTCTTGGGGTTCAACCTTACATTATGCTCTAGGAGTCGATCAAAAACTTTCTCCAATACACCAATGTGTTCTTGTCGAGTTTTAGATTTAGCCAAGAGATCATCCACATAATCTTTGATAATATTATGCATGTAATCATGGAAAATGTATGTCATGGCACGTTGATAAGTAGCACCTACATTTTTGAGGCCAAAGGGCATCACCTTGTAACAAAAAGTTCCCCAAGGTGTAGTGAATGTTGTTTTGTGTTGGTCATCAGGATTTATTCGAATTTGGTTGTATCCTAAAAAATCATCCATGAGTGAAAGCATTTCATGGCTAGTGTAGGTGTCGACAAGAGTATCAATGTTTGGGAGAGGAAAGTCATCCTTAGGACATGCTTTGTTAAGATCTCGAAAGTCAGTGCAAATGTGTATCACCCCATTAGGTTTTTGAATGGGTACCATGTTTGAAAGCCACTCAGGATAGTCGATAGGAACTATGAAGTTCACGTCTAAGAGTTTTTGAAGCTCTATTTTTACCAAGAGGGCCATGGTAGGATGCATTCTCCTAAGTTTTTGTTTGATCGACTTAGCATCAGGATGTAAGGTGAGATTATGGACAACCAAACTAGGGTCAAGACTAGGCATGTCCTTATAGGACCATGCAAATATGCCCTTCTTCCTCTTGAGGAGAGCAATTAATTGCTCTTGTTCATCGGGTGATAAAATTTTCCAAGCTTGATAATTTGGGGATTGTCTTTGTCTGAACTAAGGTCCACATCGATAGTATCTTCAATGGACATGTGGGAACCTTCCTCAAGTTGATGGGGTGTAGGGATCAGATGAATGTCATCTAAGATGTCATCAAACTCTTCTGGCTTATCCTCATCTATTTCTACTTAGAAAACCTCGGGATCCAAAGGTGAAGGTGAAGGTGAAGGTGGAGGGGATGGAGGAATGTAGTTGGTTGAAGCCCTTAAAAATTCCTTGGATAAGACAAATTTAAAAAAGGATGGAGGTGAGGAAATCTGGTCCATATCAATAAGACTTATGTCAATTGGAATTGGTTTAGCTGGATCATATGGATTATGGAGTGGGGTGAATAAATCAATAGGATTCATGTTGACTTATGGGCAAGGTGGATAAGGTTGGATGGAATGGATGGAACCTAAGAACCGGTGCTAGGAGCTTGGTAAACCTGGATAGTAACAAGCAACACAAATAAATGCATTTAACTAAATGATATATACATGCAATGCAAAGAGAAAATATTTTTGTTGATTTTTGATTTTTTTGGTAGTGGTGAAAACCACTATTTTTGTGTTATGTACATATGTTACAAGTTGGCTTATGAAATGGCTTAATGGAATGGAGGTGGTGGTTCACCGGTAGGGGGGCTCATTCTTGTGGAAGAAGCAAGTGAAATATGGGCTCATGGATGGGGAACATGTTGAGATAAAACTCATCTTGTTTGGTATGGGGAATAATGGGCTCTGATTCTTCTTTAGATTCATCTAAAATTATTGATATAAGTTCGAATTCTTCATAGATTTCATCATCAAAATTATTGGGATGGAGGGCTTCTTCTCCTAAATTTAGATTAAGCCTTTGGAAGGCTTGTTCAAGAGAAGAGGTGGTGGAAAGTGGGTGGTAACCTAGACCTGAATGGTCATGCACTTCTTGATATGGAACATCAATAGGTTGATGCACTCCCTGTTCATGCAATCCTAGGCCATGACCTTGCCAATTGACTATGTGAAAATAGCGAGATGGAAATCTCGACATGTTTGGAATGTTGGCAAGTGTTGGTTCTTTGGGTTCTTCTAGGGGTGCTAGACTTGATGAAGAATCAATCCCCCATATACAAAATTTATGCTATTTGGAGTTGAACCCATGTTATATACTGCTCCTATGGCTAAAGGTGGGTCACGTGGGTGACCAAAATCCTTAGCCTTAGGAATGGTGAGGGGCATGATGGTGATGTCTTGGACCACATATTCACCAATACCAGGATTAGTGAGGTGGACCTCGACTTGGGATGATATGGAAGGACTATGGTTAGATGATGGCTCGAGGAATGGTGAAGATGGAGATGTTTCACAATCCATCAACTCGACTTGTGAAACATTAGGTGATGGTGATGGATTGGCTTGGGAAGGTTGTTGAATGGATGATGATGATGAAGTGGATGGCAATGATGTTGATGATGTGGATTGATTGTGACCACATGTGCATGTAGTCAATGATGAAGATGATGGGGGTGTGGAAGCTTGATGGGGATTGGTGATAGGGAGCTTCTCAGGAATGGGATTCTTTGATGAAGAAATTGGTGAAGTGGTAGATGGATTGGTTGATGGTGAAAGGAAAATGTGAGTGGAAGGAAGCATGGACTCATAAGGATTTGAAATGAAATTGCAATACTTAAATGGCTCGACATCTATTGGTATGCAATGTACTTGTCCCTCATGAACATATTTCAAACATTGATGTAGTATTGAAGGGACACATCTCATTTCCCTCATCCAAGGTCTTCCAAGGAGTACATTGTATACCATGGATCCTTCCAAGATGTGAAACATGGTGTGCAATATTTTGACCCCTACTTCAATGGGTAAAACAATAGTGCCAACTGTGGAACATAAAGCATCATTGAATGCTTTTAAGGTGAATGATGACTTGGTGATATGAGATGGAGGAAGGTTCAAATGATGAAGGGTGGATGTGGTGATGATATTGATAGAGGAACCGATATCAATTAGGACTCTTTTAAATGGCTTCTTGTCAATTAGAGCCATGATATGCAATGGAGGGTCTACTGATTCTGATGAGATTGGCTTAATCTCAAAGTCATAGAATGTGATGGAAGGCTCCATGCATGTTTGGATGCTCCCTACAAATTTTTTGAAGGCATTAGGATCTTGAGATTGTAGTTCAATGGATTTCAGAATATCCATTAATGCCTCATGATGTGGAGGAGATTGTTGAATTAACTCATAAATTGATAATTTGGTGGAAGCTATCTTTAGACTTGTAGTTAATCGACTACTCAATGAGATGATTGGTCATGGTGGATGATTGATGGGTGGATTTGGAGGATTTGATTGGCTAGGGATATGGATGGGTGATGAAGGATTGGGTGAAATTTGAATGGGTGGTGATGTGGGAGGTTGTGACACACTTGCTTGAGGTGGTTGCCTTACATTTTGTTGATTGTTTCTTTGACCTCTAGTGACCACATGGATGGCCCCTACAAACCCTTGGTATTGTTGGATATGATTGACTTGATTAGGAGGAGTTTTGGTGTTAGCCCCTCCTACATTTGGTTGCACCTCCTCATGATGAGGAAGTGGTGTTTGAAATATACCAAGGTTTTGATTTTGTTGAGCAAGGGGGTTATCAAGCTTGATTGCCCCCAAGTCAATAAGGTCTTGCACTATGTCTTTAAATGAATGGAAATTGTTAATGTCATGCCCATTTTGCCTATGATAAGGACAAAATAGATGTTCTTGATAGTGTTTACTACGTTTGGTGGGATCATCTGGTCTAATTTTGGGTAAAGCAAGTTTGTTTGTGTCATATAACCTTTAAAAAAGGGAAGCATATGACTCGACTAAGGGGGTGTATTGGTGATTTTTTTGGATAGACTATCATCGAGGATGGTTTTCTATAGTTGGCACTATGTTTTGCATGGCTTGAGTTGTTGAGGGTACCACATGATAAGCAATTTGTTGTGGTGTTTGTTGCATTGATTGTTGTTGAGCCATTACTAGTTGGCTCATGACCACTTGATTAACTTGATTGGGCTGATTGGTTGGGGTAGCTTGTGTTGATTTTGGTTGGCTAGAATAGTTGCTTTTATATTGGCCCTTATTTTGCCATTCTTTCTTTTTAGGCTTAAGTATGCCTTCTTGGATTTTGATTTCCTCAATGACACTAGCCTGAGCTAAAGCTTCTTCAAATGAATGATAAGTTTGTAGTTGAAGCATCCAAGAGATAGGTTTTAAACAAATCTTGGTGAATAATTTGATTAGCTCATCCATTGGTAGGGTGAATGGCAATTTAGTGATGACAACCCTCCAATGGTTTCTAAAATCATAGATAGACTCATCATCATGTTGTCTTAAAGCATAGACATCAGATAATGAGATCTTATTTTTAACATTTAGGATGAAACGTTCAAATAATTGGTCAATAAATTGCTCAAAAGTATAAATACTATGGTTGGGTAATTGATTATACCATTCTATGGCATCTCCTCCTAATGTTTGAGGAAAATTTTGAAGCATGAGAGCATTATCATTTTGAATTCTAAAACATGCATGTACAAACGTGCTCACATGTTCTTTGGGATCCTTAGTTCCCTTGAATTTGTCAAACTTAGGCATCATGAAATCTATTGGATATGGTGGTGATGGTATCAAAGGATGAATGGGTTGATTGATCAATTGGTGTAAGGTTGGTTTTGGTTTGTCAAACTAGGAGTATATTGTATCAATTGATCTATCTATTTTTGCATGGCCTTAATTTGAGGGTCTTCTTCAGGAATGTGGAAGCCCTGAATTACTTGATGATTTTGAGGTGGAGTGGAAAAATGTTGTGGAGTGACTAAATGATGATGAGATTGGTAATGATGGCTAGGTGAATTTGATGGAAATTGATGAATGGGAGATTGATGATGAAAATATGGAGAATTATAGAATGAGGTTGATGTATGAGGGTTATGGCTAGGTTGGCCAATGGGAATAGGATGGGTAGTGGTATGACTTGGTGGAGGGATAGGGATAGAAACCATAGAAGATTATGGTGTCCATGATGGACCTTGGTTAATAAGGATAGTCTGAGTAGAGTTTGGTAAAGGCTTAGGGTTCACTTGTACTTGTTGTTGAGCATTTTGATGTTGTCTAAGCAATTTTTTAAGTGTTCCCATGCCTCATTAATCTCTCTATCAAAAGTGGAGGGTATGGAAGTATATGGTATGGAAGATGTGGTTGGGGGATAAGTTACACTAGGTATGGTAACTTGTGAGGCTAAAACTTGTGAAGCAACATTTACATGTGCTTCATACAAGGGGTTGGTGTATGTGGATGTGTATGAAGTGCTAGGAGCACATGAGGGTTGGGGAATGGACATATGGGAGGAAGGTGCAATTGATGCCTCAAAAGAGGGTTGGTGTACACCTGGGTAAAGGTGGATGGTGGTTGGGAATAAATAGGTTCTTGCTGTAAAGTAGGATCTTGTCTAGGTGAGTTGGGGATTGACTCTAAGACATAGTTAGAAGACTTCATGAGAGCTTCTACTCTTGCCATGTCTATATGGGTAATGTGGTGGTCAATGGTTGGTGAGGTTGACTCTTCTTGGGGCATAGCCATATGAAAGGTTGTGGATGGTAAGGAATGTGAGGGACCTATAGATAAATATGCTTATGTCACATTTAGGGAATCTACCATATAAGTGGTGGGGAAGGTGGATGAAGGTTCCATTGGATTATCTTGATTTAATGCTTTCTTTTGTTTTCTTGTTAAGACCATAAAGCAAATAAATCAAAATATAGATTATGTAGTAAAATGAAACACAAAATTTAAATTTCACAATAAAAATAAACAATCAATGCTAAGTTTGTTTAACATGTGTGTCTTACCTTATTCATTGATTATCTCCTTTTAATGTGAGTTCATTTTCTTAGGTTTTAATCTTGTGTGTTTCAAATGTGCTAATCTGAATTAATCAAAGAAAGGTAAAAACTATGGCTAAGTTGGGGCAATGAGATTCTTGTTGGTGATGAAATCTAGCAAGTTTGCTTGGGGGTGACCTAGGGTTTCTAAGGGTAGATATTGGTGGATGGAGATGAAAGCCACCATCACCAAATCTCAAGCAATGGTTGGTGATGAAATCCAACCACTATTATTAAATGTGAATCATGTAGTGTGTGGTTATTTTTAAAATTTATGATTTTCTATTGTGTTCATACAATGTTAGAAATATAACTACTTTCAATAGTCTAAATCAGAAGCCACTACTCACAATACCAATTTTTCCAAAGGATGTAGAGTACACCACTTAAGACTCACTCTAGATAGTTGGGGGTTCATCTACTCCTTCGTATGGAATCACCCAAGTATGGGGATACTCTTGGTATATGAATAATGTTCCTACTTAGACCTACAAAAATAGGAATCCCTAACCCTAATAATGCAAACTAATTATGCAATTTCAATTCACATGAAATCATAATGCAATATTTTTATTTTATACAAAAAACTAAAACTTCAAATAGAAGATGTGGATGGATGCAAATGATTAATCTAAATCCTAAGATGCAAGCTAATATGAATGTTCTTTTCTATATTAATTAATGATGTTATTTTTATCTTAAAACCTAAAAAAAATTAAGATTCAAAATACGTAAATAGAAAAGCTAGGGTTTTGATAGTAGACTTACAAAATAGCCTATGTTTCTACTCTAACTCTCTGTAAAATACCCCTGGGTATTTTTGAAATGCACCTAGGCATTTCTGGATAGCCCTCGAGCACCATCGGGTATTTTGCACCTTCTGCAACTTCCTTCAATTCAGAAACCCTAGATCCAATAAAAATATGAAATTTAACTTCTAAAAACCTTGCAAGATGATAGAAAATAACAAATAAATTAGTAAGGCAAATCATAAAAATAAACCCTTAGGGGGTCCCACCATGATCACCATTTGAAGATACAAAAATGCAACACCAAATAATATAAATAAAGTTGAACTCAAAGAACATAATTGCACAATGAATGATCTTATATTAATGGGGGAGCCTAAAAACTCCATTGTTACAATGAGGATCCTTGAATCCTTTGATACAGATTTTACAATGGCTAGGGTTCTCTGAAACCCTAGCAAACAATGTTGGTGGTGTCTTCAAACGCGTCCTTGCTCCCAATAGAAGTGAGTGGGCTTTTAGTTATCCGATGTCGAGCCACTCCAGCTTAAGCAATTATCCAATGTTGATGTAACACTTCCAGATCTGCACATAATAAAAAATAAATGAGTTAGTAGCAAGTGAGGGCTCCACAATGTGAGGCCCTCTATAAGCAATAATAAAACCCTAACTATCTATTGTAAATAAAGTGAACATAACTAAAAGTGCATAAATAAAATAATAATAATAGATTTACCTTACATATTTACTGTCTTCTGATCTGATGAGATTTTGTAGTGAATAGGTGCGATGATGCCCTAGCATCACTCGAAGGCTAGGGGGACTTTAGAATTTGGTAAAATCCTATGGTGCTCTGGAGTATAGGAAATACTAGTGGGTGCTTGATAATGGTAGGGAGGTACCTAGAGGTGCTTGGGTGGAGAAGGAAGTCACCCAGGAGGTGCTTGAATGGTGAGAAGTGCTCAAAGGTGTTCGATGGCTGAGGAAAGTTTAGAAGTAGATCTGGATAAGAGGGAGGTGATGATGGATGCGAGGGCTATGGTAAGCGAGGATGGAAGGTAAGAGTACTTGGATACTCTAAGGAACTTAGGGAATACTTAGGGAATTCATGACTTAGGGGTTGAGCCATCAAAATGGCTCCTATTAATAATCCAACCTAGGGCATACTTAGGGTTTCAATGACACTAATCGTGTGGCTGAGATAAAAGCACATCGAAGGGTGGATATTAAATTTAGGGTGTGGCATGGATTGATGTGGATGGATGGATAGGATTAAATGAAATCGGATGGTTGGGATTAATTCACTTATATAAATATATATTTATTAAATATATATAATATAATATATAAAATATTAATATTTAAATATATATAAAATATATATAAATATATATGAATAATGGGTGGAAATGGTGGGAAAGTCATGGATGGATGACAAGTGGCTAGGTTTTGGTGTCTACACATACTTAGGACATTAGATTACTTTAGGAGGAAGTTATCTTGTTACTACATGCAATGTAATAAATGCACAAGTGTCAAAGTGTAAGTTATCCCTTGCACATCTAGGTAGAGTGTTGGCCAAGGAACTTATTTCCTATATAAAGGGCCATAGGTATAGAACATATATATCATATTTCATAAGTCATAATTCATATAGTCATATAGACCAGAGTGGCATGATGTAGCAGTCCGATGTAGTGTGATGGGGTGTAATATGCTCAATACCCATTCTTGAGTTGAAGTTGTATTCATGGAGTGTTCATTTCTTCCATAACTACTTTTGTAAACATCTCCATAATTTATATTTGTAGTATATTTTTATTCATATCACAGATTTACTTTATTTCATATTATTCTACATCTTGTGTTTGCTATATCCCATTACATGCTACATCAAAAACTAACACCAAAGACCAAGTTTTAACATGATACAATTCTGGATTTGGATGATAAATTGACCAAGGTAGCACATTTTAGTCCAAGAAATATCAAATATGATACACCCACTATAGCTAGAAAAGTTTTTAGGGATATTGTGCAACTGCATGGATTCCTTGAAGTCATCATTTTAGATGGTGATCATAAATTAACATCAGAATTTTTGTAAGCTTTGTATCAAGCCTTGATTTACAAAATTAAACATTAGTTATGCATATCATCTAGAGATAGATGGCCAAAAATAGAGAGTTAATTAGGTCCTTGAGGACATGCTACACATGTATTGCATGGACCATAAGACTAAGTGGGAGGAATATCTCTACTTAGTAGAATTTACTTATAACAATAGCCATCATACTTCCTTAGGGATGGCTCCTTTTGAGGCCCTATATAGGAGACATTGTAAAAATCCTCTATCTTGGGATAATATAGAGGATCGAGTAGTGATCATATCAGATACTATCAAGGATATGGAGGAACAATTAAGAATGATCCACCAATATCTCAAATAATCCATGGATCAATAAAAGATCTATGCTAATTTGAAAAGATCACCAAGAGAATTCTCTATGGGAGACAAAGTATTTCTAAGGGTGAGACCTAAACAAAGTTCCATAAAATCAACCAAACTTGATCCAAAATTTGTTGTCCCTTTTGATATCATAGAAAATATCAGTGTACTAGTGTATAGACTTATCATTCCACCTAATATATCAAAGATCAATGATGTCTTCCATGTATCCTTGCTCAAGAAATATGATTCTAACTCATCGCATGTTTGAAATATTTCTAATTTGTAGATGATATATCCTTTCATAATTGAGGCTCACCTAATTCAAATGTTAACCTTTCATACCTAATAAAAATAAATGTGTTAATGTAAGGTCCAATGGGACCAATTTTCAAAAAGGAATACTACATAGGAGGATGTAGATTCCGTGAAAGAACAATTTCCTCATTTTTTTAATTAAAATGTATTTAAAAAAATATGGGATTGTGTTTAGAACTAGAGGGGAATATTATTATGACCCTCCCAAATCATGCTTCATAATGTTGCTATTTTTATATAATATTCATATCTCTTAAATTATTATGCATTATCTTTTTTGAATATGGTACTGCTTATGATTTATGTTTTGTAGGTATAGATCCTTGAATAATGAAATAGGAAATGATGGTAGTGTAAATTCTCACCAAGGTGGGATATTCACTTTTTCAAGGGTGGGATAACCCTAGCAGTGAAACACTCACCAATGGTTCATGGATACATGGAAGCCGAAGTAGATGTATTCATTTAGTTGCATTACACATGAATTTTTTACATCATTAAGAAGAATAAATATCTACCTTTAAAAAAAAAACTCCAATGGAAAGGAAAGTGCCATGAGCATGGGAGTTATTCTTTTCAGGTAGATGATAGCCTTGGTTATCATTAGGTTACCTCTATGAGAAGAATTAAATTGGAGATATAGATATGTGCGATAGTTTACTTGAATTCTTAATTATTTATTGTCCAATTGCTTAGCTTTAAAAATTCATTGATAAAAGAAATTATTATTAAGAAAATAAAATAATTAAATGGGGAGGGGATTTTCTTTTAAATATATGTGTATATTTTAAAATTTTATTTGTTCAAGAAATATTTTCTTTTAAATTTTCTATCAAACCTTTTTCTCCGTAGGCAAAGGAAACATGGAACAAAATTTATCTATCCACCTAGTGGAATAAGACCATGATGAGATGGCCAAATGCACACACCTTAGTTTACACTATTTACCCCTATAAATTAGTAATTTGGAAATTTTGAGACATACTTTTTAATTTAGGGAAAAGAGAGGAGAATGAGGAAAGGAAAGAGAAAGAGGTTCTCATAATATTATCTATGGTACTAGGTTGGCTTCTTATGTTTGTGAAATCTAATTTTGATATGTAATGATGGTTATTGCATGTTATTCAACTAACTTTATTTTTAATACTATTAGGAAGAGTTCCAATAATTATCCTACGTGAAGATATCTTATTCAAACCTATTTTATAAATAGACACTATTTTCCACTCCCTGAAGAATGTTGTATATGCCACATTTTTTCTAATTATTCTTGTTGTTTTTAATCTAGCTATGAGAATCAGACTAGGTTATTTACAATGTTCGTAAATGAAACCCAACAAATCTATATTATTCTTTAGAGTATCGAGAATTAGATTTTTATCATTTGCTTGCATGCTACTTTCACCAATCTATGATTTGCTTCATAGTTGTGTGAATAGTTTATGTTTATCTTTTGCTAGTGTAGCATGTTGAGTCGTATTATTTTCATTGTTGCTAAATGATAAATTATATTGTAATTTTATATAGAGCAACATTGTCTTTGAAATAATTTTTGGTTGCAATATATAAAATATATATAAGGCTCTAAGTGGATTTTTATAAAAGTGAAACATTCAATTAGAAAAATATATGTTTTATATTGTGTTTGCTTTGAAAATCTAAAAGTTTCAATAAGATAACGAATACGTCTACTGAGTTAATGTTCAATGTTACTTTGAAATATATGTTATAAATATACTTAGAATATTTAAGGTAGACAATCCATCTATTTAGCAATGTATAGATTCATTATGATCCTACCATTCATGTTGGAGGAGAAATAAGAATCAAGCATGTGGAAGAGGATATTTTTGACATCTATGTGCAGAGCCACCAACATTTCTTAATATTAACCAAGGAGGAATACGACCATGAAGGAATTATATTATCATATATATTTATATAAAGGGAATTTGTGTTGAGTGATAGACATTTATAATATAACTCATTATTGGGTGATTCATATAAACTTTATACAAACTTTTGCCAATGTATACTTTGAGAATATATGACACATTTCAAATTTTTAGAGATACTTATCTCAATAAAGATACCTTAGTCTTTAAAAATGTCCATGGAAATGTTAAAAAATGATATTAAGATTTAATTCTTCCATATTTGTAATTTATTGCCATTATTTTATTCTGAATAAGTATATTATCGCCTTTAGTTAAAGGGTTGAATAAATTTATTAAAAACTCTCATTTCTTGAAAGTTTAAAATTTTGTTTTTGATAGATAAGGGGGTTTTGAAAGGGTCGCCAAATATTTTACAGAAGAAAAAACAAGAGATACAACCTCCCAAAGAATATATAGGAAGAATCAAGAGAAGGGATATGATCTCTAAACAACAGGAGATGATATCCTTAAGACCATCTCTAGACAAGCACAAAGACAAAATATGGTTTCCCTGAAACCATCACTGGGCATGCAGAAAAATAGGAGATGATTTCCCCAAAACCATATCTAGATAGGCACAATAATAAAAATGTGGTTTTCCCAAGGACTGAAAAAATGACCACACAAACCTTAAAAATTGAAAGAAGGCTAAAATTTTGAATGAAAAAAATTGCCTTCCTAAAATTTGAAACTGAGTTCCTGCTCAGGGAATAACTCAGATTCAAATAAATTTGAATCTAAATATTGAAACTGAGTTCCAGCATGAGGGAACTTCTAGGAATCATAAAATTTGAAACATGAGCTTCCCACTCAAAATGAAACACCACAAAAATTTAAAAAATATTTCCCACTCAGGGAAACTAGCTCTTGCAACACAAATCATGGAGAGAAGTTCCACACTAAGGGAACCCTTCAACAATCAGCTGGACTAGGGGAACTAAATTAGAAAAAGGAAAAATTTGGTAATAGAGATAAAAGTAGAGACAATATTGAGAAGATGTAGACCACCAACACCACCACCCAAAGGGCCTCTCCAACCAACTAGAAAAGAAACCAAACCTAGAACCCTCCTCAACAGCCATTGTGAAAGCACTAGGTCCACCCCCAAGACCTCAAATAGCTATAAGAAAAGGAGTTCATAGAAACAAGATCCTCTTTAGAAGATGAAATAAACCCAACCAATGAAGGGTAAGCCCTGGAATACAATAATAAATCCCTCAAATATAGCCATCGTGAAAGCATTAGGTCTCCAAAGTGAGACAATAAATAATCATAGAGATATGTTCATAGGAACTTCTACACTAATGGACACAAGGCTAATACTACTAAAAGACTCCAAAGGTAGCACAACCCTGATCCACTACTACCAGATCAGGAGACTATCTAGAAAAGGCCTCCCCTATGACAAGAAAGTGCCTAGTCTCCACCCCAAATACCACCAAAATGTAGGAAAAGAACTTATCAAACCACCTTGTGCATCTGGAAAGCAATAGATCACATCATGGGCAACCCAAACCCACTCAAGCCAGAATAAGAAACCATCTGAGAGAGCCCACTTCCATGACATGAAAAACCTAGTCTCATCCCCAAATACCACCCAAAATTATGGAAATGAACTAACTGGACCATCTCACACATCAAGAAAATAGTGGACATCCTGACCACCAAGGAAGCATTATTGATCCACAACAAAGATAACCTCACCCACCAACATAGCCCAACAAAATCCAAAAAATAGATAAGGAGGTAACCCACCTGAAGGTACCTCCAAGGAAGCCAGGATCCATCCAGGATCACCATTGGAGGAGCAAGGGAGGGATCAAGGAGAATGGAGAGGTGGTATCCTACCTAGAGTATTTAAACATCACTTTACTCATTTACAAGATTCAAATTATTTTAAAATATTATCGTAGGCACCCAAAAGTTGCATATTTTTCATCTCCTCATCTTCATGGTCAATCAATTTGCAAAACCGTTGAAAATTGTATAATTTGGCAAAAAATACTATTCATTTATCAAAATCACTATTCATCCTCCTTAGCCCCCTTGGGCTAGCTAAGCCCTTTCTTACACAAAATCTTGGGTCCTCATGCGACCTCATTCCTAACTCAACCAAGGTTGAATTCTCCACCATGGTCAAAAAGCACTTTATGCTCCAAAGTCAATAATTTTGGTCAAAACTTGCTTTATGGCTAATCACATGTTTAATTAGATCTAATCCTAATTTGGTCTAAGCCTTCCACCTCACTTAGTCTACTCTGACTAGTCTAGACTTCCACATAATCTATTCTAGCCTATCCTAGCCTTGCCACCTCTCATCTAGATATTTCTCCACCTCACACTCCCCTAGGTCATAAATGAAATATGGAGACTTTTGCACAAAAGAAGTAATTTTTAATTAAAATATATTTCTAAAAAGGTCTTCATAAATGCCAAATGGATATTTTTAGCAGGTCATTATGACTTATGGATGGGTGATATATTCTCTCACCCAACTTCATTAATCACCTAGGACACCTTAGGGGACACCTCCTAGATGAAAACCTCACCATTGACACCTCACAGGGGACACCTCATCTCCTCTGCCTCATCTTGGCTAAGTCTATAAATAGAATACCACTTCCACTATTTGAAGGATCCCAACATTTGCATGCCCCCATACCTAGACAACAAATTGTCTCTCACCATTGTGTATGCAAGGTTAAAGCATCCTTGTATTTTTGTGTAGCAAAGTTAATTTCCTTTCTTGTAATTTTATTTTATCAAGTATTTGTGAGTTATCCAAGGTTTATGTTGTCTTTTCATGTTTAAATTGACTTTTGGACTTTTTCTATGCAACTAGCTGTCCTAGAACCCTCCAGGAGATTCAAAACTATCATCAAGGCTCCAAATCTAGTTCACCCAGTCATTAGGACCAGATTCGCATGACCCCATGTGAACCTCTTTCTAGAGGACAGGTTTGCATGACCCCATGTGAACCTCCCAAAACCACAATAGATTCCAAGCACAAGGTGAAGCAGGCTATTTTACACACCCATGGATGTAGGTATTGTATGAAATCACTATTTTTCCTCTATTTCAAGGTTCATCCCATCCATAGGGATTCCAATCAATCACTCACATTTTCTTGTTTGCTTTAGATAGGTTTCAACTTGCTTTCTAGTTTAATTTCCATTTTTATCTTTTATTTTCATGTCATTTCCCTTCCAGTCCTTTCCTTTCCAAGCAGTTAACTAGATTTTTGTTCAAAAGCACTAGGATAGATTTGATTTTGTGAGTAGGCACGTAGTTAAATTTCCCTTTCAAAAGCACCTAGCTAGATTTCTATTTCAAAAGCACATTAATCTAGATTTGGTTTTATGAGGACGTAGCTCCATAGATTTCACTTCCAAAAGTGCATTTAGTTAGATTTCCTTCTAAAAGGCATTTAGCATAGTTTGTTTTGAAAAGGCACTTAGTCTAGTTTACTTCTAAAATAGTTTGGCACAACAACACCACACACTCACATCCCATATAAATAGTGTAAAGAGTTGGCTTTCATCTCCAGCCTAAATTGGATTTCATCACCAATTCACCACCAGAGTTTAGTGAGGTTTGGATTTCACTCTCCACTGGCTCACCTCCAGTTTTAGTCACCATAGTATCCCCCAAAGTGGATCATTATGACATTAATACTTGGTCGGTCCTTCCTACTTTGAGTGTTGGTTATCCAAAATTCATCACTTGAAGGTACCTTTAGAGTGGGTAGTATTAGAAAGTCCCTTTACCATAGGGCTTTTCAAAATAATTAGTGGGTATAGTTGATCGTTATTGTGCATGCCTTAAATATGAGGGTTAAGCGAAAGCCTTGATTAGGGCTAGTAGCAGCACATTGATAGCATGACCTCTCTTTGTGAGAGTTTATTTGACTCATCAGAGCATTTTGAGTCCCTCCTTTTGGATATCATTTTACTGTGCCTATTACATCTAGGTTGCCATTCACCTGTTGGGTATAGTTCTATTATATGCACCTTTGGGTGTTGTAGGAGGTTCTATGTCACAACATACCTATTTCAAGTAGCACTCACCCATTACCTATGGTTTGTTCTTAGGTTGATTATAGTACTCTCATAAAAACACACAAAAAACAAAAAAGAAACACTTTTTCTTATCAGTTGAGTCTCGACACAGTGGTTACCATAACATAACAAAATTTCTATAACTCACTAATTTGCTTGTCCACAGTTGCATTTTCATGCTATACACTGCATAATCTATTTTTAGGTGGTTTGCATGACCCCATGTGAATCCTCTACACTCAGATAAATTCATACCACCTCAAGCGAATCTAGCTTTTAGGCTACAAAACACCACACTACAGGTCTACACAACACACAGAGGATATCCACTGCACAAATCCATATTCTGTCTCTATTTCTCATGGTTTGCATGACCCCATGCGAATATCTAGTTGCAAGAGTGGTTCACATGACCCCGTGCAAACCTATTTTTTAGGTCACAAATTTCATTCCATAGCACACAGATCATTCACAGAGCACTTATCCATCATATGTGCTAGTTTTTAGCAGTTCACATGACCCCGTGCGAATCTTCAACTTCAGGAGTAGTTCACATGACCCAATGCAAACCTATTTTTTTAGAGAAAATAGTTCTAGATTAAACCACAAACATATTTATAGTCTAGATCACACATCCCTTGGCTATCACTATCCTTTTGCACACATCACCATCTTAGTCACATGTAGCCAAATGTGTGAAGCCCTTTATCATGCCATTAAGGATTGCCTAGAGGACTGTCATGACTGTAGGTGCCTCTTCTTCTTGGACCCCTAATCCACCTTCCAATTCCATGAAGGTTTCATCCATAGTTCCACCTGATCTATTGACTGAGTCTTCCGCCCCATGCCCTAGCCCCACTTTGCATGCCACATCATCCACACCATCCCATACCTTGGATAAGGCTTTTGAGGATACATATCCTTCAAAAGACTTATCCTCTCCCAATACCCCATCCACCTATTTCCAGCATGTCATTTACACCCCTCCTGGTCATCCTATACCCATCATGGTTGCTGATGAGTTCACACCACCTCCATCACCATCTGCCACCCATCCTTTCCTAGAGCATTCATCCCATCCTCTTTTGGGAGATGACTATAATGTCATCCTTTCTAAAATCATGTCAAATGTCATTACTACTATCCAGACCATAGGAATGATCTCCACATCTCCTAATTCCACACCACCTCCTACCACATCCTCATCCCAAATCCTACCTTCACAATAGGCCTCATCGAGTTTCCAACCTTCATCTCAACCACCATCATCACTCCCACCCCAGTATTTTTCACACCCATCTTAGTATTATCAGTTGACCTCATAGTAGCTATCCCATCCCTCTATCTAGATTTACCCCCATTAGGTATCCTCATCCCCACAGCCACCTCCACTTATTTCATAGTTCACCATCCATGGCCCCACCAGCTATCAACCATCTTCATCTTATGGACCTCCAATGGCACCTTCTACACCATTTTGCCTACCTCCACCACCATATTTTTGACCTCCACCATTGAACCTTACCTATTCAGCCAATCCACCTCGCTATTTGGTCCAGCCTGAATCCTTGCTTGCCATCCCATCCACACCACCCTAGTGCTCATCCATTGCTCCCCCATATTCAAATCAATTTTCCTTTGCCACAGCCTCATCTCTCCCACCACCATATTCTACACCACCCACCTTCTTCACATCACCACCCACTTGGTCCTCTACCACTACTGCTCAGGCACCACCCACATTTCAATATGCATAGTAGTAGTAGGCCCCTATGCCTACCTAGTAGATTCTTGGCTATTATGATCAGCAGCAACCACCACCCACCATCCAATATTCATACATTTCACCACCTCCATCTCAGGTTCCTCTCCCACAATATCAAGTTTAGTTGGCACCTGACCCATAGCAGGCTGCTTCCTATAATAATTGGGAGGAATAGTAGTTGCAATGCCCACCATATTTGGGTTATTTGTAGGCATCATCATAGCCACTACCACCATCCTCATTGGCACCTTCATTTCCCATCCCATCAAATACCACTACCAAGCTCTCTAGTGAATTTCAAGCCATGTAGGAACAAATTCGTACATTGGACTTGCACACAACCAGTTATGGGCCTCAAAAACCCACATATGATGAGTTGTGCAATGAGCCAATTCACCCTTCTATTCCTATTCATCCATATCCTTACCAATTTGAGATCCCCAAATTTGATAAATTTAAAAGTAAGGAAGATCCTAGAGAGCACCTCAATAATTATCGTTTCACCTATTATCAGCTTCATGGTAGTGATCCCCTCATGCTCCACACCTTTGCATTATCTCTTGGGGGATAAGCCTTAGATTGGTACAATCATTTACCTCACCATAGCCTATTCACATTCAAACAATTGGCCAATCTATTTCTTGAGCACTTCTCAATCAATATCAAAACCAAGGCTACCTTCTTTGATGTCTACGCTCTACACCAATTTGATGATGAGTCGATTACCAATTTCATTGCTCATTGGAGAGTGGTTCTTCATGACCTTGATTTTACTCTCCCACCTTGAAGCTTTTCATTTTATTCACTAAGAGTTGCCATAAACAAATTTCCCAAACATTGCAAATTCACCAAAGTCATACATTTGAGGAAGCCATTGCCCAAGCCAAGGTTATCGAGGACATCAAGGTCCACACGAGTAAGATCAAGCTTTGGAAAAAGAAATCATACCCATCCAATTACCACTACAACCATCCTCCATATGTACCACCTACCTCCAAACCACCTCAAACTAATCAAGTTCTTCTGGCTTCATCACCCTCTCCATAATTGCAAGCCCCATCACCTCAACCCCCACAACCTGCACCACCTCGACCACCTCAAAATTCATATCAAGCCACCCCACCACCTCCTTCCAATCCATACCAAGGCCACAACCCTCACCCACCACGTACACCATGAAATTGGATCCCACTATCCATGCTCTCTTCCATAGATTACATGAAGGAGGTCTCATCACTTTTCCAAATGTCCAACCTCTTGATCCAAACCATCCCCTCCCATAGGACCACAATCCATAGGCTTTCTATGATTTCCATCAACAACATGGCCATACTCTTGATTCATGCTACATATTTTGCCATACCATGCAAGACCTTATCGATCAAGGCACTATTCAAGTCTCAAATCCCCTTGCACCACAAAATCAAAACTTGGGGATATATCAAAATCCATTACCCGAGCATGGGGGTAATCCACCTCAAACTGATCCATGCCAAGTCAACCATATCAATCAAGGTCCTTCCCAATAGGGATTTGTGGGTATGATCAACATCACAACTCGTAATCAATGCTATCCACCCCTACTACCACCAAAAAACCCTCCACTTCTCAACAACCACCTGCTATAACCTCATCCACTATCCCAATGATTCCTCCACCTCTACCATAGAATGTCATCACCATCTGTGGTAGTATTTCCCATCATCTCTGCACTTCCCCTACAAGGTTATCCATCTATGACCTCCTGCAGTAGTCCCAACCTCACCGTGAAGCCCTTGATTCTATCCTTCGCTCTCTTGATCTCGAGACTCATGATATAGATGCCTTTGCCAACTTTGTTGGCAATGTTCAGAGATGCCTACAACCTTCTATCAGCTTCCATGACCATGAAATTACTAGAAGTTGTAGGTGAGGGAGTGGATCCCCCATTACATATTCAAGCCTCCATCAATGTTGTCACCTATAAGTGTGTTCTCATTGACACCGGCTCATCCATCAACATCATTTCTACTTCCACCCTTGGCCACCTTCACCTTCCTCCTTCCCATATAGCCACTCCATCCATGGACCTTCGAGATTTTGATGGCTCCATGCATCCCACCCTTGGTACCATTGTCCTTCCCATCAAGGCTAGTGCCAAAACCATTTCCACTCTCTTCCATGTTATCGAAGGTGAGATGCAGTATAACATCCTTTTGGGATACCCTTGGATTTAGGATATGCAATGCATCCCTTCCATGCTCCATCATTGTATCAAATATGTCCATAATGGCTTGGTCCACTGCATCCCCATCGATGGTGATCCATTCAAATTCTATAACATTATCACCCTTCCACCAGGTCCACCCTTATCATCCATACAATTCACCCCTACCCCACACCATTCTCTAGACAACACCTATCCGTCATCTTCACAACCACATCCTACACCTGATCTGAGCAACATTGCATCAACCTCTTCAAATCCACCTCAGCCTCCCAATGCCCCAGCTATTCCCACATTTTCTCATCACCCTTCTTCACCTTTCACACCACTTCCTCCATTTACCTTTTTTGCTACACCTTCTATCCCATATTCATCCAATAACCCACCTATTCTCCCCACACCTCCTCCATATTCCTATCACTTTGTGCCCCACTTCACATGGACATGGGTAATCTCCAGTTCACCTACCATAGCTTCTATCCCCACTTCTCAATTCACCCATGCCAATCATCCCATCACTGGAACACCTATTGAGTGCTATGAGTGGACACAATGCATCACTCACCTTGATGACCAGTTAGCTCAATCAGATCCTCCTACTTCATCCCCTTCACCCACCAATCCACCTCCATCCATTCCACCATCCTTTCCACCACCCAGGGGGTCCTCCCCTCAACCTGAGCATATGGCCCCTCCTCATGTTTCTATACTCATGACCACACTAGGTCCTAGTGAGTATAACATAAGCAATGCTCGGGTTCTTCCTTCCAACATCCAATCCACCCATGACTTTGGTCGACCTCATGATGTGCCCTTGACTATTGGGGTAGTGGTTCCTCTCGGTCCTCCCGATAATTGCACAAACTTTGTATATGGGGGACTTGATTCATCCGTAGAACCTCCAACACCTCCACCACCACAAACCAGATTTTGTGGTAACCTTGACCACATGTCCAATCCTAATTTTTCCTGGCATTATCTACATATGTATAACTAGTATGGTTATGGTCTAGGGAGATATGAATAAGGGTGTCACACCCATATCAATCCTCCCTCATGCAAACCTACCGATCGATCAGGCATTGGTTACCATCCTTCGACAATCAGTACCCTCGAGCATGAGTTACAAAATCTAGATCTTGATCCTATCGACCTTCTTTCTGATGAGGAATTTGAGCTTAATCTACTGATAAATAGTTCTTCCCCTCATTCCACAATCGATATTCCATCCACATTCTTTCCACCATCCCCACCACATGAGCCCCTCTCTCCTCATGAAGTTGAAACCCTTGCTCACCACTTCACCACCTTATCACTCGATCCACCTTTACCCATCGAATCACCCTTGCCTATGATCCACCTTCCTCACCCCCACCCACTATTCCATTTTTCCCTATTCAAGAGATGGCGCCACCTCATGGCCCCCATTCTCATTCCCCTTCCCCACCTATGGTGTTAAACCCAGGTCATCACCAACCATTTTCTAGATTCATTGCTATCCTCATCTGATTCATCACCACCTTCATCACCTACCTCCACCTTATCTAGCACCTCAGTCAACATGATCTCTATTGACTTATATGCTCCACTACGATATCCAAACCATCCCAATTACATTCCACCTCCTATCACTAATTTTGTTGATTTTGATGAAATCTCCTCTACCCCCACAACTATCGAATTCCTTCCAACACCACAAATATTGCAATCCACAAATGCACCTTTACCTTCCATTCCACCTCATCTCCCATGGATTAATCATACATATATTTATCTAGATGATGAATTCTAGCTCCTTGAGTCCATCGATGACCTTCACCTCATTCCCACACCTGCTCAACTCCATGATGGTTCTCACATGCTTGTCGAGGACACTATTGAAGTTGACATTGGCAATGATCCAGAACACCCTCACATCGTGTACCTCATCGCTAGCCTATCCAAAGAAGAACATGTCCTTTATACTAATTTCCTTAGGCACTACATTAAGGTGTTTGCATGGTCCTACATGGATATGCCTGGCCTTGACCCATCGTTAGTTGTGCACAACCTTGTCCTAGATGACAATGCCAAACCTGTCAGACAAAATTTGCATCACATGCACCCCATCATTGCTCTTATGGTCAAAGAGGAGTTATAGAAACTCCTCGATGTGGATTTCATACAGCCTATCGATTACCTTGAGTGGGTTTCAAACATGGTTCCTATCGGAAAACCCAAGGGGGTATCCACATTTGCACTGATTTTAGGGATCTTAACAAAGCTTGTCCCAAGGACAATTTTCCACTCCCTAATATTGACACATTGGTCGATGCTATAGCCGAACATGAAATATTATCACTCATGGATGGTTTTTTAGGTTATAATCAAATTCATGTCAATCTAGATGATCAACATAAGACCTCTTTCACGACCCCCTAGGGGAATTTTTGTTACAAGGTCATGCCTTTCGGCCTCAAGAACATTGGGGCAACTTACCAACGTGCCATGACCTACATTTTCCATGACATGATGCATAAAACTATTGAAGACTACGTTGATGACCTCATCACCAAATCCAAAACCCATGGTCAACATCTTGAAGACCTGCATCAAATATTTGATCACCTCTTGGAACATAATGTCCGATTAAATCCAAAGAAATGTGTCTTTGGTGTCACCACTAGAAAAATCTTGGGTTTCATCATTTCATAAAAAGGCATCGAAGTAGATCCTACAAAATTCCAAGCTATCCTTGACATGCCTCCCCCTACAAATCTCAAATAGTTACGCAACTTGCAAGGAAGAATTCAATCCATACGGTGATTTATCACCCAAATTTCAGATAAGTGTCAGTCATTCAATCATCTTCTCCAAAAGGGGGTCCCATTCAAATGGGATGATAAATGTCAAACTACCTTTGATGCCATCAAATCATACCTCACATCTCCACTCATCCTCATCCCACCCCATCTAGATCACCCTTTCCATCTATACATTTCTGCTACTGATGTCACATTGGGCACGCTCCTCACTCAAAAGAATGAAATGGACCAAGAACAAGTTGTATACTATATCAGTCACACATTGATTGATTATGAGACATGGTATGCTTACATGGAGAAACTTTACCTTGCCATTGTCTTTGCCACCCAGAAGTTATGACATTACATGATTAACCATACTACCTACGTAGTTTCCCATGATAACCCACTTCGCTACATGATGGGTAAGAGCTACCACAATAGTCGAATGACCAAATGGATCATGCTCCTCATGGAATTTGATCTCAAATTCATCAATCAAAAATCCATCAAAGGCCAAGTCATTGTTGATCAGCTGGTTGAGGCCCCTTTACCAAGTGATGCTCCATTGCTTATCCAACTTCTAGATGACTCTGTCTTTCATACAAGTGAAGTGAAAGAGCTAGTGGAACCTAAATCAACCACTGAATTAACCCTCTTTTTTGATGGCTCCCATTGCACACATGTTGGGGGTGCAGGAATAGTATTTTTCACACCATAAGGGGAGCCACTCCCCTTTTCCTTCAAATTAGGCTTTCCTTGTACCAATAACAATGTTGAGTATGAAGCTCTTATCCTAGGCCTAAAGCAAGCAATTTCAATGCACATTCGATGCCTGGACATATATGGTGACTCCCTCCTCATTGTAAATCAAATCAAGGGAGAATGGCAATGTCATTGCCCAGTATTACAACAATACAAATAGGTAGCCAAAAACTTGTTGGCCCAATTTGAGTGGTATGACATCACTGCTACTCCATGATCCACGAACCATTTCATCGATACCATGGCTTCTCTAGGCTCACTCATTCCACAAAACCCACTTTCTGACACAACTCACGTGTCCATTCACACCCTTTTCCATTCCACCATTTCCAACAATCCACCTTCTCGTGATGATGGCATCAATATCATCGAAGTTGAACCACATGACCCATGGTTTTCCCAAGTCAAGGATTACATTAAGCTCGGTATTCTACCACCTGATCTAAATCATACTCACAAATGAGCTTTCAAACTATGTGCCATTCGCTATACATTGCTAGGTGATATCCTTTATAAGTGAAGTTATGATGGCATTTTATTGCGTTGTCTTGAGCTCTTTGAAGCCCAATGCATCACCCAAGAAGCTCATGATGGTACTTGTGGTGGCCACTTTAGTGGTATGGCCATTACCAAATGCATTCTACGAATGGGCTATTACTGGCCCACAATGGAGCATGACTATTGTGATTATGTCAAAAAGTGTGTTAAATGCCAACATCATGCCAATCTTACACATTTGCCTTCTCAGGCTCTGCAACCTATTCAATCAATATGGCCCTTTTCACAATGGGGTTTGGATCTCATTGGTAAAATCACACCCACCTCATCTGCCAATCATAAGTTCATCATCACCGCAACCGAATATTTTACAAAATGGGTTGAGGCCATCCCATTAGTGCAAATAATCGATCCCAAAATTGTTGATTTCATCACTCAACACATCATTTGTCATTTTGGCATCCCATCCAAGATCATATCTGACAATGACACACCATTCAAGAACAAGAATGTTCATGCATTATGTGAGAAATTCAACATCCAACATAGCTTCTCTACTCCATACTACCCATAGGGTAATGGCCAAGCAGAAGCTACAAACAAAACCATTTACACCATTCTTCATAAAACCATTACAGAATCACACCGTGATTGGCACAATCAAATACCATTAGCATTATGGGCCTACCGCACAAGCATCCACACTCCAACTGGGGCAACCCCATTTTCCCTTGTATATGGCACTGAAGCCATCATGCCCTTGGAGCTTGAAATACCATCACTGTGGGTTTCCATGCAAGAATTCATTGATGATGATACCACCCATCAAGCCAGGCTAGATCAATTGACCCTATTGGATGAACATCACATTCATGCCATTGAACATACCCATATCTACCAAGACCATCTTCGATGTGCCTACAATTCTAAGGTACACCAATGAGAATTCCAAGTTGGAGACTTAGTCCTCAAAGAAAATCAGCAAATTACTAGCCAACCACGCCATCTCCATGATAAATTTACACCCAATTGGCTAGGCCCTTACATGGTTACTCAAAATTTTGGATCTGGGGCATATCACCTTGCCATGTTGGAAGGTATTGTTGAACTTGAGCCCATTAACATTATTCATCTATGAGCATTTTATGCCTAATTGTAGGCATTGTAGCTCATCACCACTTGTACATATGTTTATAATCCAAAAAAAAATCAAATCAAAAACAAAAAACAACAATAACATTTTTGACATTCTATGACATTAACTCAACTTGCATTTATATTCAAATCTACTTTCTCTACTTCACTCTTTTCTTCCTTCTTCTTCTTCTACCCCTCTTCTATAATGAATGTTGTATGGTCATGCTTCGAGTGGCTACATACCTTTCATTCTTCTTCTTCTTTTCTCTTCTTCTCTTTTTATCTTCTTTTCTTCTAGTTACTCATCAATGTTGTATGGTCACGCTTCGAGCGGCTACATACCTTTGATAGGTTTCTTTTCTTCTCTTCTCCTTCTTCTTTCTTTTCTTCCCTTCTTTCTTCATTCTTTTCTTCACTTCTTTCACCCATCACTCTCTCACCCATGCCATCGCCCCATTCCATTGTCTATAATATTGGGGCAACCTTACACATAAATTCTCACTTTTTGCATCCATACATGCATTTGTACATAATCATTGTAAATACCATGCTTGGGGAATTAAACATGCACATGCTAGCATACCAGTTTGATGCCCAAACCCATTTTTAGGAGATAGGATTATTGAAATGTTTTGAGTGCTTCACCCATAAATAGTTATATAATCAACCACCATCCAAAGTTGGCACATTTCAACAACATTTCCAGACTTCCCTTGGTTACCTTGCTCTCATTCCTGGATTTACTAGCACATCCTACACACTAATTACATTTTGGAAATAGGACTAGCTACACTGTATGCATGTTGATGCTTAGCAAAAATCACCATGCTCATCATATCATTCACATGATTTCTCTCGAACCTGAGGATTGACAAAAGGACAAGTTACAAAAGAAAGAGAAAAAGGATAAAATAAAAGCCAACGCCCACAAAAAAAAAAATAAAGAAAAAAGAGAAACACACAAGAGAATCCTACTACAGAGGTAGAAAACAAAAGTCAACACCTCGAGAGTACTATCCAAAATCTTGAATCCCTGCATTCCTCAGGTCTTTACCGATGAGCTAGCTTACAGGCTAAGTTACCATGCAGTTATAAACCATCCTTTTTTAGAATGGTAAAATGAACATCACTTTACACACACAAATCTAGGATTGAGGTCTTGTTTACCAAGATAGCCTAGAACCTGTTCAAGAAGTTTGCTCAGTTAGTCAATGGGTTTGATTACTTACAAACTGTAGTGTTCGAATCTCCTCACTACAACCTTCATATCCAACTTCCTTGGAAAAATGGAATGGATTACATCATCTGATTATCGCAATGATGCAAATGTTATCCCTAAGCAACTCATTTACATATTTTACATTATCATCCTATGCATACCCATTTTATGTCATTTTATAATGTCATTTCATATTTATTTAAGCATATAACCATTCCATTCACATGTAATTATCTACCACCACATCTACACTAATCATGCATCACCATAAGTAGAAACAAACAAACACATAAATGCAAGTAGACACAAGTGCCATAGAATATCATATGTATATATATATATATCAAAAACAATACCATCAGGCTACAATAAAATGTGTGTGCCCTTACGGGCCTATCATCATCTATCCATGTACATACACCACCATCAAAATTGCCATACGACTACAATAAGGAGTGTACCCTCATAAGTACATCACCACAAAAAGAATCTGCTCATCCTGAGCACCTACAAAAATAATAAAATCACCAACCACTATGCCCCCATAGCCCCATCATGACTACTACCCTACAGGAGTCTCACCACTCCCCTCATCTACTAGAACCCATCCAACCACTACCTATGATGCCTATGACTCTACCTCTCCAATCCCCACCACTCGTGGTACCTCCACCCATGCTGGTGGTGCCATCCTCACTGGTGCATATGACATCGTAGGTGCCACCACCTACTAACCCATCCCACCAACTGATGGCATGCTCCATTGGCTCCTCTACATTTGAGGATGTGATAAGGAGAGAGATCTAGAGTATGTCGGGATAGCTATCCCTCTCACCATAAGCTCACCCTCTCACCTCATCCTCTTGGAAGCCTCCTTCATGTTGGCTACCATCAACCTCTCATTCCCCTCCTACAACTATGCCACCTCCCTCTGTGTCACCTCTAGTTGTGGCACTACCTCCCCTAGGCTAGCAATCTCCTACTCAACCCACTCCTTAGCGAGTTGTATCTCCCATATGGCTCACTCGAGCTCCACCACCCTCACTATATGACTCACCCTCATGGCCTCAGTCTTGGCTCTAGCCACATCTAGTAGCCCTTGGAGCTACTCTATGGACTCAATCATCTCATTTTGCTCCTTGCTGGCTACATCTCGCTCTCTCATAAAAATCATAACCTCTCCTTGGGTAGCATCCCACTTGCCCCTCAAGATGTCCACCTCCCCTCGGGTAGCATCCCACTCACCCCTCATCCTATCTCGCTCCACCCTGAGTGCATCCCGCTCCTCCACTACCCGTTGTGCTCTCACCCTAGACTCATCTCTCTCCTCTAGGGTGGCCTACAAGTCAACCTCTAGCTCTCACACCTCCCCCTCCAAAAGTGAGTGATCACTCACCCAATCCATCTTCATGTCAAGAAGCTTATCCCTAAGCCTCTTGACCTCTTCCTATAGCTGGTGTACCTCATCCTCCACACCTAAATCACCACCTAGCTCCACATCAAACCCCTCCTCCTCCATCACTAGTGACTCATCTGATGAGTCATCTATGACATCCATCATGGGCATCTCCTCTATCATGGTTATACCCTCCCTAATATCTCCACCTCCCTCCATCGATGGCCCTGCACCTCGATCACTCACCAAATGATCATGCTCATCATCCATCAACTAAATCTAACCCTCTCAACTTGATCTCATCCTCCTCCCCCAACTTGGGTGACCTCTCCTCCTACTATACTCCCCCATGTCCTAGTGATGCTACCCTCACCCCACCTGGTAGACCCCTATCAGGCAACACACCTACTACCTCCACCCATCCATCGACCACCTCGAGCACTAGCTCCCATACCTACCTCACCCACCACACATCAAAATTAGGTATCATCCTAGTGTCATCCACATCTGGGATCACCATGGGCTCATCAAGTGTCAGATCTAGTGGAGGCACCACTGGATCAGGCCCTATGTCACCCTCCACTCTATAAATAACCATCGATAGCTCTGGTCTACCCTACCATAACCTAAACTACCATTGTACTCATGAGAATGGGAAGTACTCCATCTACCATACTTCCCCATAACCCATCACCCTCACCTCACCCAAATCAACTACTCCACATCCTCTATCCAGTTGGGTGCCCCTCTCCATGGCCTCCACCTCACTAAGTCTACCCTCAGGCCACCCAACTCCTCTTAGTGAAACATTAGGTCTCCCTCCCTCACCCTCCTCCTTCGGCCCTCCATGTTCATCCTCTATAACATGGCATATGGCACATCCCTCCCATATAATGTGTTTGCATCATACGGTATGTATTCCAACTATAAATTCAGGATATGCTCCCACACCCAAATCTGAAGCAGTGAGCTCACACTAATTCCCATCCTCTCCATATGAATGACTCTGTGGATCTCCCTATACACCTAAACTAGCAATGTAGGTTCCCATGCATACACGATGATCCTATCAACCTGTAGACACCAAAACATCACCAATCCGATTATGTGATGACAAGCACTGATCGAAATGGAATACAAAGCCTCTAAGGCAGCCCCCAGAGGTTAAACAGTGGTCCTAACCACTCCCATAGTAGTTTTGGAAGGTCAGAGGTCAATTTGGTACCTTTCAAGCATCCTGTTCCTTATTCGTTCCACCCTAGGATGATTAGAATGCTATTCACCCCACCCCAGGATGATTAGCAGCAATTGCTCTAGGGTGGGGCGAATAGCAGGTTTGACAGGAAAAAAGTCAAACCTTGACAAATGGCAGCCCAGATCTACCACTCAAATCCACTTTTAATGCATAGAAGTGCGAGTGAGTTTTTCAAAGCTCAAAGAGGCAGTCATGGAGCCCTTAATCAGGGAGTAATCTCCTCTCCCCTGACAAGGCATGATGGCCAAGTTGTGCCCATGCATGCACATTCAAAGCAGACCTTTAGGTCTATAAAATGGTGAGTCTTCTCACCAAAAAAGAATAGAGTAGGATCATTTGGAGCAACGGAGTGCTTCCGAATTATACCCTCACCCCTTGTTTGTGCTTCCTACATCCTTGATCTCTCTTTTGGAATGGAGGTTATCGAGTGAACATTAGGAGTGCAATTCAAACCTAAAACCCAAAAAATTAGCCACAATACCACACCAAATTTGCCTACACAACCCCCTAGCAGGTTTTAGACCCATCCCAAGCGGATTGGTGTCAAAACCAAGCCCTAAACGATGGGCGTCCTACCCTCGGGTGCCCCCCGCACTACTGCAGTCCTAATCGCCCCACCCCAAAGTGATTAGAAATATATAGTAGATTTCTTCACTGTTTCTTTTGCATCTTGTTTTATGTCATTACTATATGCTGCCATTATGATAAGTTTTGACTATTTTTTCATTGTTTTATGCTTTCACTAACATACAGGGAGTGCCTTCGGATACAGGGTGATCGGGGTAGAATCTACCAAATCTGACCTTCTAGGTCATCTCAAAATTCCCTATTTTTCCTAACCCCAAGTTTGTAGGTGTTTTGGAGGCCTCTGGATGGGACATTTGGGAGGTCACTTTTAGACATTTTATGACAGTCCGAATCATCCCACCCTGGAGCGATTAGAAATCTATAGTAGTTTTGAGTGGTGTTTTCACCCGATTATGAAAACACACTCTCCGATAGGATTTGGGTTCTAAATCCTCTCTTGCAAAGAAATTTAATAAACAATTTCTCCAAGGTTTCGCTATGTTAGCATTTGGTATATGTGTATCAATAATCTCAAATAAAGATATTTAATTTAAATGCTTGGAACATCATAGTGGTTGCAAGTAACTGAAAACAAGGGGCAATGTTGGTTTATTTTACTGTGAAACTATAAATGATTGTTCGTTGAACCCAAATAAAGCAAATGTGATTTGATCTTCGTATGACCATGCTGTAACTTCAAAATGGAAATTTATGAAATGTCATAAAACACAACCCCTTCAATGAAATTGGAATTTTATGAAGGGAATATCATCGTCTGCTCATGAATGAAAAACAAAACTGAAAAATGAAATTCTGGCCTTGAAATGGAAATTTTCTATTTTTAGACTTTGGAATTTTTAGTTTTTTTATTTTTTTATTTTAATGCCTATAAATGAAAATAAAGTGCAGAAAAAATGAAAATAAAATGCAAAAGAAAAATGAAATGCATTCAGGGTGATGCAATCCTATTCTGACAAAATTGAAGCTAATGAGGTTTCCATGCATGCAACCTAACCTATTGAACCTGCAAAACACACACAATCCAGATAAGTTAAGTGTTGGTCTCTAGGGTTTTAACTGTGATTTCATATTTAGACATTCGCATGAAGCAACCAAGAGAACTTGCATTAAAATTCACCTATAAGCCTAGAAATCTGAAAAGGGGAAAGATAAACATTTAATCCTGCATGCAGAAAATAACTCCTTCTTTCTTGCCAATGAGATGCAACTCTCTGAATTTTATGTATTAAAAATTGATCATTTACAATAACAAAATCTCTAGTTTTCTCAAAACCAGAAAAAGGGGAAGAAAAACACTCCAAAGTAGACCCAGAATGGCTTCTCGCCTTTGGCACTGCAACTCTGCTCGCAGCAGTTTTTGACCTTTGTACCAATCTGTGCCTTTACTTTTATAATTTCTTGCAATGCTCTCTATTTCACCCTGTGATGCTTCGCTTCATCTCCCAGATTACTTCATTTCACCTTCCCCGCATTTTCATTGTTTTTGACTTTATGTTCAACATCGAGCCGCTTGATATTCTCTATGAACTGTAACGCTTCTGTAGCCCTTACACCTTTATGCCACGTGTTTTGTGCTTTTCTGCATGTTTTGTAACGGCCCCCTGTAAATCGTGACCAAAAATAGCATGTCGCGATATCGCGATGTTTTTATGTATGCAGCTTTGCCCCTCTACCTGTATCGCGAAAACAAGACATGTCGCGATATCGTGAAATTTTTCTGTTAGCAGCCTTGTTTGTCATCATGCATTGCAAAAATGATACATGTCATGATATCACGACATTTTCCTGCTTTGGGCCGCATGGATGCAACTTGTCACGAAATCATGACATTTTTCTCCTTCGCTGTGTTTTGTTGCACTCAGCTGCGAAAACATGACATGTCGCAAAATCGTGACACTTTTTCATTCTGTACCATCTTGCTGCTTTCTGTTGCAAAATTGCGATGCTTTTCTCTTTCATACTGTCTCACTGCTTTCTATCATGAAATCATGATGCTTTTCTCTTTCGGACTGCTCTCATTGTACTTGGCCGTGAAAATGCGACATGTCATGAAATTGTGACATATTTTCCTTCTATACCATCTCGTTTCTTGGAGCCATGAAAACGTGACCTGTCACGATATCACGACATTTTTCCTCTACATTCATTTTGGCTACTTTAGGTCACAAAAACATGACATGTTGCAATATCACGACAACTGCATTGACTCTTCTCTTGCTTCCTTCGACCGTGATTTCATGACAAGTCACGATATCATGACATTTTCATTTTGTCTTTCTCTCTCCTCTATGAACCACGATTTCACGACATGTCGCGATATCACGACATTTTGAGTCTTTAATTTGCTTCTTTGTCTTGCACCATGATTTCACAACACGTCGTGATATCGCAACATTTTCTCTTCACGATGCATTCTGCTGCTCTTAGCCACGAAAACGCGACATGTCGCGAAATCGTGACAACTTTCCATTTCTAGCCACGACGGAGCAACAATGTCACGAAATCATGACAAATTTTCATTTTCGGCCGCGACAGAGCAACATGTCATGAAATCATGACAACTTTTCATTTTCGACCACGACAGAGCAACATGTCGCAATATCGTGACAACTTTTCATTTCTGGTCACGACGGAGCAACATGTCGCGATATCGCGACACTTTATTTTTCTTGCTATATTTTGCTCTTCCTTTGATTTTTTAGCATCTGGGCTACTACGGTCTTCTTTGAAAGCATGCAAAAAATGTGGGTCCTCAATTTTGGGGTGTGTTGTGGATCAGCCACAATAAATGGTGACTCTACTATCAAATGCTCCTAAGCATTTTGGTGAGAACCCAACCTGAAATGTACAAGCTTAGATATAGGCGTCAGCACATAAAGATAAACAAATATCGATAGATCAAAAATACATGAAACATCAAAATCATTAAGTATCAGCTCGATGTGTGCAATGTGTTTTCATTCCCTATCGCTTGAACTTGATCAAAATTCCATTGTCAGTTTCACTTATGATTTGTATGCAAGGCTATGAATAATTTGTGCAGGATTCACTTATAATTTGTATACAAGGCTATGCAAGGCTATGCCACATGAATAATGTGTGTGCAATGTGTTTTCATTCCCTATCTTGACTGTTATTTTTGCAGTGAGTTCATGATGATGTTTACATTCTTCTGTTCAAGTTTCATCTTATTCTGACATGTTTTTATTACTGTTTTAATTATTTCATGCATGCATTAATCAAGGCCTTAGGGATTTCATGTTTCCCTCCATCTGTAGGTGCTATTAATAATTTGTTGTTTCTTTGAATGCAATATCTCAGCATCGGAGGGGCAGCAAGGAACTATGGATGCATTCATGTAAGCGACGGTGATGTTTGGCCCATATATTTCAAATGTGGGCATGTGGAATATCCTGAAGGGAAGCGTATCATCTGTTGGTGTAACAAAACTATATCTAATGCTCTGAGCCCTTGAAAAGTGGGGGAGACGTATTGTAACTTGATCATAAGCAAAATTAATAAAAGAGGCTACACTTTGCTTTTGCTTTACATCTTGTTTCATTTCGTTTGCTTTCCCTTCTCATGCACTTTAGTTCTTTGTTCATTCGTAGGACTTAGCATTTTGTATGCTTTTGTTTTCATCACACTTGGTACGCCTATGCTTCCGTAGAAATGCTTTTAGTGGTGATCATGGTGGGACTCTATCCCCTGATTTTGGGATCAAGTTTTTGATCAAACTTTTGTGTTTTTTTCTTGCAGGTGTTAATCCTTTAGGCGTTGGACTGCTACTTGTGCCACCCTATGATGAATACAGAGATGGAATTCGTGTCACCCAGGGACGAATAGGAATTTTTCCCACCCTATGACAAATACAAATCTGGTATTCATCCCACCCTGGGAGTATTAGCTCTTTGTGCATTTTTTGAGTAGAAACTCAGAGGCATCTGGTGTGGGTATAGAAGAGGTAGGTTTTCTTAACATCCTCTATAATTTTCTATCTCTATTTCTATCATTTTCCTACTTTCTTTGCTTGCATAGAGAGGTTTGTTACATGTTTTCTTTCTTTGCACAAGTAAAAAGAACCACACACACAACGTGATAATATAAACATCAAGGAGTTGGTCTTAAAACCCCAACACTTGATCAAGACCAACGATGGATTTCATCACCACCTTGGCTTGGATTTTGGATACATATACCCCGATAGCGACTGTTGCTAGACATAAATCTTGATGAAAGCTGACCAAGTGTAATTGGGGTGATTCCCCATGCATGAGGATAAGTCTTCTATGGTAGGTGTCAAAAATAAAGTGATCCCCCTTCCGTACCACCTATGTTCCACGTACTATTCTTCTCTCACGTACCAATAGTTTCCCTCACGTAATGGAGGGTATATTGAGAGGTTTGGTATAACGGCCTGGTAGTGGTATATTGAAGGGGCAACCATTTTGGGAGACATAAGAGCCCTCATATTGCATGTACAACAAAACTTTCTTTACAAGGCTTTCAAAATAAAAATCAAAACACACTGAACCATATTTAGCGCACACATTTAATCTGTAAATGAGATAATCACTTCTTTGTTTGTGTGGTCCCTTTTTGTTTAGTGTAGCATAAAAAAAATCATAAAAGAAGATAAAAACATATGTATCCCTTGGAAAACCTCCACCATGGTGTACACCCGTAGCCAAGCCCAATCACGGGCATAAGCTATAGAAAGTGTACAAGGGGGCACAAGTCGCCTCTGTTATAACCCCAAGGACTTGGTCATACCACCTTGGTAGCCTGACCCCACTCAAAATAGTCCACATCATACCATGACGGAATAAGACTATAGAGGCACCCCTTTGAGGGGCACTCCCATTCAACATAGACCCTCTCAGGAGGAGTACACACATAGGAAGGCCCCCTTAGACACTCATTATGAGTGGCCACCGTGCGATGAAGCTCTAGAGCAACATAAGGTCCATAAGGAGGGGCCACATGATTATATCATCCCTCCTCTACCCCTCATTACTATTAAAAATAATAGGCCAAATATAGAGCGCAAGGCTCTTCAAATAGGGTGAGCCAACTCTGCCCATCCCTTTCACATATATGAAATGGAGCATGAGGAAAACCACTATATTCCTCAAGAGCAATACACAGCATGAGAGCAATGCACCTCCGCACCTACTATTTATCAAGATCACCTACTGAGGCTAGAGCCTTGGGTGAATTCTACTAACCTCGATAGAGGGAAGCAACCCATAGAGATCTCTAATTATTACAACTAAGATAGATATGTAGGGGAGGCATCTAGGCCTCCTAGACCTAGGACGGTGGAACAAATCGACTTGGCATTTGCCAAATATGCTGTCCACCAAGCGCAAATCATGCATCTTGAGCAAGATCAAGAATAGTTAGAGCACCTGTATCATCTTAGTAAAGGGCACATTTAGTGCAAAATAGATGAGTTGCTCTAGAACACTATGCATGAGAGGATTCCAACCCCCCAAACACATAGGACAAAAATTTATGAGAGGCACAACCCCTTGGTATGAGAAAGGTCTCCACGACCTTATCAAGCATTGCCTCCAAGACCTCCTAGACCTTAGCGAGAGGCCACTCCTAGAACCAATGATGGGTGCCTTCTTCGGGCACCCATCCATGTTTATAGGTCACACCTAGAATTTCATTAAGAGGCCTATGAGGAATTTGAGCGAGAAGAAGAGCAGGCTAAAATGCCCTACCAAGGTAGGGGGGCACTATCCGGCTACCCCTCCATAGGCCTCAAGTTCCCCGCAATTCGCAATGGGAACAAACCAAGGAGGAAGAGATAAAATACTCTAATGCATACAAAGCACTGCTAGAGCGCTTAGAGTCTATGGAGACCAAGACTTCTAGGCCCCAAAAGCCCACCTTATGCCAGCTCTGCAGTCACCCTGTGCATCCTTCAATTCCAGCACCCCCATACCCTAAACACTTCAAAGTGCCTCAATTGGCAATTTTTAGAGGGGATGAGGATTCCCAAGAGCACGTGACAAGGTTCTTGAGTCAATGCTTTGGCATTCAGGACAATGATGCATTGATTTTAAGAACGTTTATAACCACGTTCATAGGCCCTGCCTTGGATTGGTTTACCCACTTTTCAAAGCATAGCATCAATAATCTAGACTAGCTAGTGGATGTGTTCCTTTAATGTTTTTCCTTCAACACCAAGAAGAAGGCATCCTTAAGCGACCTAGCTGGACTTAAGTAGTATGATGATGAGACCATAGCTACTTATGGAAATCGGTGGAGGGCATTGCTTTCAAGGCTTCCTTACCTCCCTCCCATGGTCGACCTGACCCAAATGTTCTCAAAAAGTTGCCTAAGGTCGATCTTCGTGCTATTGTAGCTATAATAATATGCCACTCTCGAGGAAGCCTTGGTGCAAGCTAGAATAATTGAGGAGATCAAGATTCAGGATGGTGAGATTGCCAAGTCACATAAGAAAGAGTGGCCCAAAAATGCCAAAATTGGGCCCATGCCACCAAAACCCACCGTGGTCAATCATGTTGCCATAAACATACCAAAGCTTGCACAGACAACACAATCCCCAAAGGTTAATTATCAAGTAGTTCCTCTTGATAACTATGAGAAGGAAAATTACAGGCAAGAGCAAAATTAGTAGCATCACCCTAGGTGATAATTCACACACTTCATAGAGTCTAGAGACTCCTTGTTTGACCACTTGTTCATGGAAAACTTGATAAACTTGCCGGAAAGTCAACCCATAGACCCCAACATGCCAAAACCCAAGGGCTATAGGGAAGACTTATATTATAGATTTCACCGGCAGAAAGGACATGACATCTTCACTTATTGGAAATTCAAAAGCTTAGTGCAAGACCTGATAGACAACAAAACACTCGCGGTGGATAATCCCGTAGCACTAAGCAACCAACAAATGGAGGTCTTCAAAGACCCCCTACATACCCATGATGCGTAGGAAAAGACTTTACAAGTCAACGAGGTAACACAAAATTTCCCCATACAGGGGTATGTAGGGATGATAAGCATAGTGACACAGAACAAGAGGTACCCAAACACGGTTGCACCCGCTGTAGCTATAGGAGATGTTCCATCAACTTCACAACCTCCACAACACCCTACGCAACCTCCCCTACCTAGACCAAGTGGCCACGATTCGGACTAAACTTACCCAAAGTTTAAGGACCACATCGGCTAGGCTCTCCATTTATGAGCTCATCCAACAATCACCACCCCATCAGGAGGCTCTAATGGAGATACTCAAAGCCATTGAGCTACAGCCCCACAAAGCAAATTATTTCAACAACTTTGTGGGACATGTAAGACAATGCATAGAACTAGTCATCACCTTTAGAGAAGACGAACTAAAATTGGTGACTGGTGATATGGTGGATCCACCCCTGCACGTCATCATGTGGGTCAATGGGATTCCATTCAAGAGGGTGTTGGTGGACACTGGCTCATCTAGCAATATAATCACAACAGTGGCATTAAAACATCTTAATTTTCCAGCATCCCACATTGTGGCATCCACCTACACCCTTCGAGCATTCAACGACACGATATGCTCGACGGTTGGCACAATTGTCCTACCCATCCAAGTAGGACAAAAGATCATTCCTACATTGTGTCACATCCTAGAAGGTGATATGGCCTACAATATCTTGCTGGGCCGGCCTTGGATTAGGGACATGAAGTGTGTCCATTCGATAGCCCATCAATGCCTAAAATACACATACAAAGGGCAAGTGCATGTAGTCCCGATAGACTTAGAGCACTTTAAGTATTGCAATGTGGTGCAGCTGATGCCACAATCGACCCTTCCATCGACACATTTGGACTTTCAATTGAATCCATCCAAACAGGGTCTGATTCCGCATACATCCCCACTGTTAAGTCCCTCAAATCACCAACTTTTCCCATATTCATCATATGTTCCTTCACCAACAATGCCACCTATGGTGGCCACATCGAAGGACAATGGGAAGAAACCCCTAGAGGAGGTACCACCATTAGTCTCAACCATCTCTACCGAAGAGGTGCCTAACCGAATGGAATTCGAGACACTTGGTTCACCCAACATGGAGTGGACCCGGGGAAGAACTCCCATTCCCTCCCCCTCAATTGCCAATGATCACCATTGAGATGGCCAATATGGGCTTGGGGGAGTACCTAGTGCGGAACATCATGGCAACACCCGCGCTTGAGTCCATGCAAGACATGGGGAGACCTCACCTCCCCATCAACACTATTGTCCCTCTAGGATACCCTCAAAATCAGACCAAAATTATATATGGGGGCCTCGACAATGGCATTGAACCCTACCTACAAGAGGAAGAGGACGAAGAGCCCTTTGTTGAGGACGTTGATTATCTATCCAACCTAGACTTCACTTTGAAATACCTAGACCAATGTAATTGGCATGGATATGGATTGGGCATATATGAACAAGGAATGCGCATTCTTTGTCAACCAAGATACCAGATGCAATATGATAAATCAGGAGTAGGGTTCAACCACCCTATGCCCCTTGACATTTTGGTAGAAAAAATGCAAGGCCTAGGGCTAGGCAACAAGGATGGGTTGGCACAATATCCATATGCAAATCCCAACACAACATACACATTGGGGGACTATCTCCCATTGATAACAACAAACCTTGTGGGCCTCAACAACCCCTCCCCTTTGATTGAGGAAGGGGAAATTTCAAGAACTTGCCTCCAATAGGGATATGGACAAGACCAAGAGGGGTCTTCAAAAGATGAGTCAAAGTATGAGGTAGCACCTTGGAACCCATTTGAGTCCGATAACAAACACTCGTAGGTGACACCCATTGATGACTATCAGGAGGACTTCATGGCAATGTTCCCCTTTAGTGTTCCAAGTAGGCAATTTCTACCTCCAAAGAATCCAGCCCTTCTGCAAAGAGCGGAACAACCCATAAGGGACCAAATCAACATGCTCAAACAAAAAAAGCCTCCCACATCGGCCATAAGACCAAGTGATCCAGAGGAGGAAAATATTTCTTCACGACTTCCCATGCCTGTTTTTGTTTTTGTGGAGGGAGGATAGTGATCAAGAAATGCCTAGTGGGAGGCTATACCCACCGGAGGGGCACATAGTTTTTGAAGGCAATGAAGGCCTATGGATCTCTGATAGCGACTATAAGGATGAGACTGAGATGGCATATCTCAACCATATGAGGCAGCAAGAATACCCCATGGACATCGACCGTATGTTTGAACATCTCAATATGGGACCAAGGCATAGGTGGCATTTGAACTAGGCATAGTTGGACCAAGTGCTGCATCTGCCACATCAGGAATATAGAGAGCACCTCCCACCTAGAGACCCTATAGGGCCATAAGTGCCAAAGGTAGACCCTATCCTTCTATCCGCACATATGGCCGATACTTTTGTGCCAATATCCACAAAGCCACATCCGGGTCACAAGGATCACCAAGAATGTTTGAATAAACACCCATGCGACAATGGGGACCAACTTCATTCCATCAACATGATCTCCATTGATTTAACCACCCCCATCCACAATCCAATCGATCCAACATGACCATTGTATCTAGACCTAGATGCCATAGATTGGGATCATGCTGACTCACCACCATCCCCATCAGAGTACTGGCCTTGCGGTGAGATGTTCCATTTCACCCCAGGATAGACTCAGGATATCTTCCATGTTGAAGAGGAACCCAAAATTTCCAACACAGATCTAAATTTAGTGAATGATATCCACTTGATCCCAACTCCACACCAGTTGGAGGATGGATCCCACATGTCATTCGAAGAGACGATTGATGTAGACATTGGTTCTAATCCAATGAATCCACAAATCATCAAGTTGGGGGTAAGTCTATCCCCCAAAGAGCAAGCCAATTACATTTCCCTTATCAAAGAGAAGGAGATTTTTGCATGGTCCTACAAATACATGCTAGGGCTAGACCCATAGCTAGTCATGCATAATCTAACACTTGATCCGACAATCAAGCCAGTCAAGCAAAAACTACGTAAGATGCACCCAACAGTGGCCTTAATGGTTAAATATGAGCTAAAAAATTTGTTGGATGCATAGTTTGTCATCTGCATGGATTACCCACCATGGTTGTCCAACATGGTACCTATCAAAAAGCTTGATGGGAGGATTCTCATATGCACCGATTTTCGAGATCTAAACAAAGCAAGTCCCAAGGATGATTTCCCCTTGCCTAGCATTGATGCATTGGTAGATGCTATAGTAGGCCACAAAATTCTTTCCCTCATGGATGGTTTCTTGGGATACAACCAAATTCGTATCAATCCCAATGATCAACTAAAAATAGTGTTCACAATGCCTTGGGGGACATTTTGTTATAAGGTCATGCCATTTGGCCTTAAAAATGCTAGTGCCATGATAAAACTTTGGAATATTATATGGATGATTTGTTGGCCAAATCTCTTTTGTGCCAAAATCATCTTGATGACTTGCACAAGATCCTTGATCGCCTCATCGAACACAAGGTTAGGATAAACCCCAAGAAGTGCATATTTGGTGTCACATATAGAAAACTCTTGGGTTTCATAGTCTCAAAATGAGGCATTGAGGTAGATCCAAATAAATTCAAGGTAATCCTTGAAATGCTTCCCCCAACCACCATCAAGTAGCTCAGAATCTTATAGGTTAAGGTCGCGTTGATCAAGCGCTTCATAGCACAGTTATCTAACAAGTATCAACCCATGAATAAATTATTACACAAGGGGGTAGCATTTCATTAGGATGATGAGTGCCAGTCAGCCTTCGATGACATCAAAAAATACTTGGCTTCGCCACTAGTATTGGCACCACCTAGACCAGGAGTTTCATTCTATTTATACATCTTAGCTACTAAGGTGGCACTAGGCACCATGTTAGCCCAAAAAAATGAATTACATAAAGAACAGGCTAATTATTATCTTAGCCACACCTTGGTCAATTATGAACTTAACTATGCATACGTTGAGAAGCTATGCTTAGCGGTGGTATTTGCCACCAAAAAGCTACATAATTACATGTTGAGCAATATGATGTATATTGTTTCTAAGGAGAATCCATTGTGATAATTGATGAATCATACTTATCATAATAGTCGCACGATGAAAAAGATCATGTTGTTGATGGAGTTTTACATCAAATTCATTGGACAAAAGTCCATCAAAGGTCAAGTCATCACCGATCAACTAGTAGAGGCTCCTCTCAAAGATGACCAACCTCTAACCATAGATCTACCCGATGATGGGGTCTTCCATGTCTCAGAATCACCAGATTCTAATGAGCCTGAGTCATAGGCCGACATAACCTTATTTTTTGATGGTTCTAAATGTGAGCAAGGGGGTGGCACAGGAATCATATTCTTCACACCGCAAGGGGCTCCAATGCCTCTATCATTTAAAATTGATTTCCCATGCACCAATAACAATGTTGAATATGAAGCCTTGCTCATAGGTCTTCATACAACCATCACCATGAACATTAAATGCTTGAATATCTTTGGTGATTCGCTATTAATTGTCAACCAAGTTAAAGGGGTATTCCAATGCAAATGCCCAGTTCTGTAGGCCTACAAAGCCCTTGTCGATAAATTCCTATTAAATCTTGAATGGTATGACATTGAGGCACTCCCTTGATCATTGAATTGTTTTGCAGACACTATGGCCTCTTTGGGGTCACTAATCCTACAAGATATTTTTGGTGATATGACAACCATTCAAGTCAAAACATTATCACAATCCATGATGGAGCATGCAAGCTTTGAAATTATGCCAGGAATCCACTTGATCCAGATTGAACCATCTCAGGATAGGTTCTCTTGAATCCATGATAGTCTGAATCAAGCCAACTGGGGGCCTTTGTTCCCCCCAACCTCTCTTAATAGCAACACAATGCTATTTTTACAAGTTCTTCCCCACTCAGCTTTTGCTAGGGACAAACTTCAAGAGGGATCGGCTATTCATACCATCGAGGTTTCTGATCAACAGGATTGGTACACACCCATAAGAGACTATCTCAAGTTGGGTAGCCTCCCACTTAGATTGTCACACGCCACAAAAAGATCATTCAAATAGAAAGCAACAAAACATGTCTTGCTAGGAGACATTTTGTACCGTCAAAGCTACGAAGGGATCCTCCTCCATTACTTGGACTAGCAGGAGTCCACTTGGGTGATCACCCAAGCACACGATGGTACATGCGATGGCCACTTCAATGGTATGGCCATTGCAAAGCACATCCTTCACATGGGCTATTATTGGCCATACTTAGAGTGAGATTATTGCGCATATGTGTGAAAGTGCATGAAGTGTCAACACCATGCTAACTTAACACACGTACCTTCTCATGCATTATAGTCGATCCAATCAGCTTGGCCATTTTCATAGTGGGGCTTAGATCTCATCGGAAAGATCTCCCCTGCATCATCAGGTCATCACACATTTATCATAATGACCACAAAGTACTTCACTAAGTGGGTGGAAGAAATTCCACTTACCTCTATGACTGGGCCCTACATTGCAAAGTTCATTTTACATAACATCATATGTCATTTTAGTATTCCATCCAAGATCATCTTGGATAATGGGACATGTTAAGGGAAGGAGAAGATGTTGCGGGCCAAACAAGGTGAATGGTTTCCTATTTTTGTCACATGCCCGTGCATTTAATTATCAACCCAGGGAGCTTCGTAAACTTGCGAAGAGTCGGAATTAGGTTACTACAATACCACTTGGAGGTGAATCTGCTAATCCTACATTTTGGGGGTGTTCTTGAAATGGTTTGTCAATCATTCCCGCACTCCTCAATGATTTACGTAAGAAGAACAAAATTAAACCTACAGAAAATAAATCATGTACGCGTTCCTGAAAATAAATCTACTGCAAATGCTGGAACTAATAAACTAACAAACGTTCTTATGAAAGCAATAAACTAATTAAAATAAATAAACAAAAAGGAAATGGGGAAGAAATACTGGCTTGGAGTGGGCCCAGGCTCCAGCAGCTTCTTCCCGATCGAACACGCGCTTAGAACTTCTGGAACTTTAATATATTCGTCAACACACTACAATTTATCTCTGTACGTCTAAATGGATCTTTATTTTATTTCTATATATTTCTCAGAATGATCTGCGTGTGTTTATATAACACACCCGTAGAACTTCTATTATAGAAGTAGTTACAACAGTCGATCTGTCCCAGACTAAATCAAGACAGTCTGGTAAATGCAATCGACATCTGGCATTCTGTTCTAATGGCGGCGTGTTCGTTGTTCGGTTCGTGCTTTGCCTGGCATCAGTAAGACGTTTTGATACGTTGGTGCAATCTCCAATTTAGCTCTGCATGATGCAGAGCTGGAGCGCACCAGCCGCTGCCATCCACGTCGTTCAAATCTGGTCAACGGGCAAAGAATCAGTGGCGCCTTCTGGTTGTGGGGAGGCGCTTGCCTTTTGCTAGCGCCTTTCGACTATGGGGAGGCGCTTGTCTTTGGTTGGTGCCTTTCGGTTGTAGGGAGGTGCTCGTCTTTGGTTGGCGCCTTTCGACTATAGGGAGGTGCTCGTATTCAGTTGGCGCCTTTCGTAGGGAGGCACTCGTATTCAGTTGGCGCCTTTCGACTGTAGGGAGGCGCTCGTATTCAGTTGGTGCCTTTCGACTGTAGGGAGGCGCTCGTATTCTCTTCATTAACCCTCGATGAAATAAAGTGCCAGGTCCATCAAAAGGACCTCGACCGTTCCAAATCTAACTAAATCAACTGCAATTCCACAAAACATACTAAAAACACACAAATTAGATAACACGCATAATTATATCAAATATCTATATAATCATTCATAAAAGTACGCAATCCTTATTATACAGCCGCATATTGATCAAAGAAATATGTACAAAATATGAGCATTTTTGGTGCTCATCATCCCCCCACGCCTAACATATGCCATGCCCTCGTGGCATCCAAGCTACAGGTAGCCCTCTGACTTTTCATCGTCGCCATCTCTTGGAGGATTCTGCTGCCCCTACGGCCCGAGTCTATCTTTTCGTGCCGGCATTTGAAGGTGTGGTTCGCCTTTGCCTATGGGAAACTATGGCTGTCAATTGTCCTCTTCTTGTTCTAGCCGCTACTGGTGGTGGTCTAGCCAGCGTTGTTCCTATCGATTGAAATGCAGCTTCGACAGCTTGCCAGAGGTCGACGTCTGGAGGTCTGACCACTGCCAGAGGGATATCCGAGTTATCCCCTCTGGAAGGCACTACTTGGGCCTTGTATAATCCGGCCGCTTTAGGGGTAAGCCCTGCATTCTCCTTTGCAATCGTAGTGGCCTCCAATTGTGGGCCATATACTCCCCACCATTCCAAGTACTTCCTCATCATGGAAGGCCACCCTCGGGATGAACCATAGATGTCCCAAAATTGGTTGTCTTCTATCGGATTGACGCAGATGCTAGAATCTCCTTTTACCCTCGAGGATGCCTTCCTGGCCTCCTTGGCTACTTTCATTTCATTGCATCGTTGCTCAAAATATTTTTGCCTTTCGACGAATGGTTGCATGTCCCATTCATCCTCTTCGAGTCGATGAAGGTCACTTTTGCCTTCTGTCGAGCCGTCCTGGGCCTCTTTGCCTTGGCTTCTATAGAAAATGTGGTGGCTTGGATAGGGGTCTCTCCTTTCTCCTTCGGGGACTTCTCCTTGCTCTGAAGGATCGGTTGTGCTGCTATCTCCGGGGTGATCCTTCGTTCTCCTGTCTACCTGGTGTCGACCCCTCAGGCTCTTCTCCTTCTTCAGGCCTAGGGAGGTCCTCCTTATCCTCTGGTCTTATCTATTGTTGGAGACCTTCGTCCTGCTCTGTGTCACTCAGGACAATGACAGGGGGCATGGTAGGACTTCTTTTCTTTTCACCCCTAAAAATAGAGGAATCCTCCCCTACCTCCGGGCTGCTCTGTCGGGCGTCCGATCGAATCTCCCTCGAAGAGAATACTCGTTCGATGGATGTGGGAGAGTTCGTCGGCACTTCTTCTGCCCAATCAGTCTGAGTGGATGCCTCCTGTCTTGTTGTTCCTCTATCCTGGAGCATTTGATTTTCCTCCTGCAACTATCGGACTAGCTGCTCGAGCTGAGCAATTCACCTATCTCTTTCCTCCAATTCCCTTTTATGCTGGTTCTGGCAATCTTCCAGAATCTGCTGTGCCATCCAGCAATCGGTTTGCCATTCGAGCGCCTCCTCCAAGGCCGCATCGATCTGGTCGTTACTCCCAGAAGTTCCTTCATTCCGTGGGCTCCGGTTCATTAATTCTCGGAGGGTTTGGGCGGCAACGTCTATCTCCGGGTCACTCTGTCCTTCCTCTATCGAGAGGAATCACCGTAGACGTTTCCTCCTGGGGATTGGTTCATCCTCACCACCAGCGAGTGGCGCTCCTTCCTCCTCATACTCGGGCACTAGGGAATGCCCTCTGTCCTCTATGTCTTCGGGCACCGGTGACTGCTCTGCTCCTCCTAGAAAATAGGGCAACGCCAATTGCTCGATGTTTGTTATCTCCTCTACAGGGGATGCTTCGTCTTGCCCTAATTTGGCAACCGCATTGTGTTGCTCTATTTGGCCGCCATCTCCCTCTGCGTCGCGGTTCTATCCTTGTGCTTCTGCGTGGCGGACCAATGCCGATATCAGCCCATGGTGGGCTAAGGCGGACGGTGCCCCCTTCTGGTACCGAGCCGCTTCATCTTTCAGAGCATTCGCCAGGTAGAAAGGTATGTTTAATTTCCTCCCATGCACTAGGTGATTGATGAAGTGCACATGATTAATGTGCAGATGGGTATACTTTCCTGTGCATGTGAAAAATCGAGCAATCTGCTCGAACATCTTCCGCATATTCATGGGGAGACTATTTTTGAGTAACCCCTCCCTGTCTATCTGCACATTTCCTCCTGGCGGCAGTATTTCGGCGTATAGTTTTAACACTCCGCCCTTGTATGTACATTCCCCCGTGAGAGGCAATCCAGTCGCCTGTGAGATGAACTCAGGGGTGACTAGAATTTCCACCCCTCGTACTTGGGCCGCATCGCCCCTCAAAGAGGCGGTGAATTCTCTAGCTGCCTCCACGTCCTGGCCCTGACTGACCAGGGTGCAGTATTCGAGCCACCCCTCGGCTTCGAATTGGGTCTTCATTGCCCCTCTGATCCCATCAGTATCATTGGGTTCATTCTTCTTGATCGCGTGGTTCTTGGACCTTCCTCCCATGGCGCCTTCTGCTACTGTATATTTTTTTTGTCCTTCCTTCTTCAGGAAGGCGCCTTCTTATAGAAAATATGCCTAACCCTAGCAGTTATGGAAGACGCCCTATCATTGGCACGCGATTTCGGCTATGGGGGGATACGATCTCTATGACGGCGGTATCTTTTTTGGTACTGCGTATTTATAAATAATTATATAAATGATTTGATTTAGTATGCGCGTACCTGATTCGTCATTCCAGTCATCGTGGTAGCCGCTGATTTGCTGACTTGTGACACGAGGGAGGGGTATGGTCCTTTGATGCCGCTCATTCGTGCGATGCTTCGTTCCGCTCGAGGCATCCGGTAGATGTAAATGTTGCACGCGGGAGGCATTCTTTGGTACCTTTCCCATGTGGATGGTGTCCTTGTAGCGCCTTTTCGACGTTGTCGGTGCTCTTCTTCGAATGAATGCGCCTTTCGGTGCTACGAGGTGCCTCTGATTGGTGGGAGGCACTTTTGCCTGCATGCGTCTTCCCAATGTGGGAGGCGCCTCCTTCTGGTTCGTGCCTTCCTAATGTTGGAAGGCGTTCGTCTTGATGAATGTGCCTTCCTGATGTTGGAAGGCGTATTCGGCTGGATGAATGCGCCTTCTTGATGTTGGAAGGCATCTCGGTTGGATGAATGCGCCTTCTTGATGTTGGAAGGCGTATTGGTTGGTTTTTTTTTAAGACTTGGTGCCTTCCTGCCATGGAAGGCGCCTACATATGTATATATATATTTTTTTAATAGAACTTCTAAATGGATGGAAGGCGCTGTCTTTCGATTTGGCGCCTTTCGGATGCAGTAAGGTGCCTTCTTCTGGATGCAGTAAGGCGCCTTCTTCTGGATGGGTGCCTTTTGGGTGTAGTAAGGCGCCTTCTTGTGGACTTGGTGCCTTCTTCTGGATGTAGTAAGGTGCCTTCTTCTGGACTTGGCACCTTCTGGATGCAGTAAGGCACCTTCTTCTGGATGGCGATTTGATTGGAAAAAGGGTGATCAAGCCTTCCCAGTTTTTCATGCTGCCTAGATTCTACCTACGAGCCGGTGTCGGAATGCTGAGCCGAATCAGGCCTGGTTTCCCAGATACCTATCCCTCGTCCTTGTCAGGTCCTCCACCTACAAAAAGCAACCAAAAAATAAAGGAAAATAAAGGCAGTTAGACGCGTTCCGTGCCTGTTAGGCCCTGGATTAGGATGCCTACAGCTTGCATGCGGGCGTCGTCCCTGCAAAAACACACATTACAAAAAAAACTATATTAACTAAAAAATTTTGGGTGAGCACTTTCGTGCCCACCATTTCACCTATGAGAGTTCGGTCCAGATCTAGCAAGATGGGGTCTCCCCCATGCCTACTACGGATTCCACCTGTAACGTTTCGGACGTATTATAGGGGCGTAGTCGGTGGCCATTGATTGTGAACATGGTGTTGCTGCCGTCAATTGTCTTAACGTGCACCGCCCCATTCCTAATGAGCTCTGCCACCTCATACGGCCCCATCCACCTCTGCATAAGTTTGCCCTTCCTTTCCTGGAACCGAGAATCGTACAACAGTACCCATTCCCCTACCTGGAACTTCTTTAGCTTGATGTGGTTATCATGCCACTTCTTTCTCTACTTTGTATAATCTCTGTCCTCTGCAAAGCATCCAGTCGGATTTCGTCCAGCTGATCTAGCTGGCGAATCCTCTATTTTTGAGCTTCGTCCAAGCTCAAATTTAATTCTGAAGCCGTCCTCAGAGTTTTGATTTCGAACTCGATGGGCATCATCGCATTTTTCCATAGACCAGTTGGAAAGGTGTGCATCCTGTGGTGGATTTCCACGTGGTGTTGTATGCCCAAACTGCCTCCGACAACCGTGTGGCCCAATATTTCTTGTGTTGCTGCATGGTTTTGGTCAGGATGTTTTCTATCTCCTTGTTTGTCACTTCTACTTGCCCGTTCACTTGCGGATGGTAGGGCATGGTTTTATTGTGCCGAACTCTATCTTGCTCCATCAGCTCCTCAATCAATTTGGAGGTGAATTGGGGCCCTTGGTCTATTGTTATCTCTCGAGGAACCCCAAATCATGTGAAAATATGGGCAAATAAGAAATCGATGACCGTTCTTTCCTTTGAGTCCCTTAATGCCTGCACTTCCACCCATTTGGTGACGTAATCCGTGCAGACCAGAATAAACCTCCTTCCCATCGAAGGTGGATTAAATGGTCCCATGAAGTCCATGCCCCATTTATCGAAAGGTTCTAGGTGTACCTAGGGCTGCAGGGGCATTTCATCTCGGTGGGTTGGTCTACCCATCCTCTGGCACTCGTCACACTTGCTGGTATACGCTGCCGCGTCCTTGAACAGAGTGGGCCAAAAATACCCAGCCTACAAGATTTTGTAGGCAGTTCGTTTCCCTACAAAGTGTCCTCCGCATGGCTCATCGTGACATGCCTTGAGCACTTCTGAAAACTCCTGTTCTGCTATGCATCTTCTTATAATTTGGTCCCATCCTATTTTAAATAGGAGACCATCCATCCAAAGGAATGATGCGCTCTTCTCTATGACCGCCTGCTTTTCTCGGTAGGAGAGAGCAGGTGAGGTCCTTCCGGTGGCCAAGTAATTGGCTATGTCTGCATACCACGGAGTTTGTTCACTAATAGCGAACAGATGTTCATCTAAAAATTGATCTTCCACTGCTTGATGATCTGCTGGTATCAATCTGGACAGAAAATCCACCACGACGTTGTCCTTGCCTGGTTTATCGACTATAGTGATGTCGAATTCCTGCAATAGCAACAACCATCTGATAATTCTGCCACCAATGGCCGGCTTGCTCATCAGATACCTGATAGCCGCGTGGTCCGTATGGATGAAGACCTTGTATCCCGTTATATAGTGGCAGAATTTGTTTATTGCATGGACAACTACGAGGAATTATTTTTCTATCACTGTATAGTTGAGCTCTGCTCTCGCCAAGTTTTTACTGACATAATAGATGGCATAAAATTCTTCGTCGTCTTTCTGCTCGAGGACTGCTCCGATCGCACCGTTAGATGCATCATAGTAAATATGGAATGGTATGGCCCAATTCGGTCCTCTCAAGACCGGTGCAGATATCAATTTTTCTTTCAGCAATTGGAACGCTTCTTCGCAATCTCCCATCCAATTGAACTCTACGTCCTTAGAAAGTAGGGTGTGCAGTGGTTTGGCAATCTTACTAAATTCGGCGATAAATCATCGGTAGTACCTGGATGATCCAAGGAAACTTCTTACCTCCTTCTACGTTCTGGGGCTAGGTAGGTCTCTGATGACCTCGATCTTCCTCTTGTCTACTTTTATTCCTTCCGTAGAGAGGTGGTGTCCCAACACGATGCCTTCCTGCATCATCATAAAACATTTTTCATTACTTAGGGACAAATGATTTTCCTTGCTCCTGTCGAGCACTCTTTCCAGATTTGTCATTGCCTCCTCGAAGGTTTCTCCATAGGCGGTGAAGTCATCCATGTATACTTCCACCCCGTCTCCTATCATATCGAAGAATATGCTAAGCACCACCCTTTGAAAGGTGGCCGGTGCGTTGCACAGTCCAAAAGGCAATACCTTATAGGCAAACGTTCCCCATGGATAGGTGAACGTTGTTTTATCTTGATCTTCTTCCCCTATCTGGATCTGGTTGTAACCACTGAAACCGTCCAGAAAGGAGAAGTATTTTCTTCCTGAGAGTGTGTCCAAGACCTGATCGATGAACGGGAGCGGGAAGTGGTCTTTCTTAGTCGCCTTGTTCAACGCCCGGTAGTCCACGTAGATCCACCATTTCCCATTCTTTTTGGGGACCACCACTAATGGTGATACCCATTCACTGTCAAAAATTGGATATATGAATTCGACAGCCAAAAGTTTGTGCAGTTCTTCTCTGACAATGTCTTTCATTGTTGGGTTCATCCTTCTCTGTGGCTGTCGACTAGGAGTTGCCTGGTCATCTAAATAAATCCGATGGGTACATATTTTTGGGCTGATGCCATGCATATCTACGTAGTCCCATGCAAATGCTTGCTGGTGTTTTACCAGAAGCTCTTCCAATTTTTCTAGCTATGTGGGCATCAACCTATTGTTGACGTTTAATATCCTCCCTGGCCCAACGTGTATTTGTCGGATGTCCCTGATCTTGGGCGCCAATCAACGGTGATCCAGGTGTGGGGGTGGACGATTCTCCATGGAGAAACTCCATGATAGCACCATCCTCATCCTCTTCTGCCACCTCCTCCAAGGTCATCATCGGCTGGATTATGGACAACTCCGTAGTTCCATGCTCGGTGATCCTGGGTTCTTCTGTCGAGTCCATAGACTGATTTGGCGGTGAAATGGTCAGCCTTTTGACATTTTGCCCATTGGATATGGTCATTAGCCCATCCCAGTAGCTGATGTAAGCGTCAGCTGTTGCCAGCCATGGCCTCCCCAAAATGAGCGGGTAACCGCCTAGCCTGGTCTTGGTTTGCAAAACTAAAAAATTGGCTGGATATTCCCATGCACTGACTGTTACGATCACATCTTCCAGCATCCCTTTCGGTGACACGGTTGATCGATCGGCTAACTATAGCACTATCATGGTTGGCTTCAGGTTCATGAGCTGCAGCCTCTGCATGGTCTCTTGAGGCATCACGTTGATGGCTGCCCCGAGGTCAACCAATGTGTTGGACAGGGAATGTCCTCCAATTTTTATGGTCAGCACTGGGCTGCCTGGATCTGCATACTTCGGATGACGTGTTCCACCCATCATTAGATCTGCCAGTTTACCCACGACGTTGATAGTCTGGGTAGCTTTTCATCTCGGTCTCCTTAGACACATTTCTCTAATTGCCTTGGTGTAAATGGGGACATCTCGAATTGCTTGAAATAATGGGATTGTCATCGTGAGATTCTTCAAGCTCGACAAGATGTCAAATTTTGGCTGTGTTGTTTTTCTTTGTTCCTATAGTCGGCTAGGAAATGGAGCCTCCGCTCTCTCAAGTGCTTTTCCCTCTTCTACCAGAGGTGTCTCCTCTATTTCTTCCTCCTCTTCTACCAGTGGAGGTGTCTCTACTATTTCTTCCTCCTCTTCTACCAGAGGCGGTGTCTCTACTCCTAGCTGCCTACCTGATCTAAGCTGAATATTGTACATATGATACATCTCACCTTCTACGTTGTATGTCGGTTGATTTACTCTATTGTTCGGGTTTGTTGTCGGTTGTGCTGGTAGCTATGCAGGTCTCACTGCTGGCAATGCTGGTAAGTTCTGTTGGATGTGAGCAGGCGCTGCACTCTATGGAGTCTGATTCCATGCATTGTGGCCTCTCCACTGCTGCCCGGGATATGGATATGGCATCCATGGCTGCTGATTCAGAAATGTTGTTGGGGGTGCGTTAGTCCAGGGGTGATGGTCCCCACCACCCCATATTAGGTGGTTGAGGGGGTCCTTGGTGCATGTATGGCCCTCCCCCATATGATGGCATTCCGGTTGGTATATTCCCCATGGGGGGCTATGGCCAACTCTTCCTATTGCCTATGAAGTAGGCCTCCGTGCTCTCGGCCGCTTCCTGGTTATTGGGCAGTTGTGGGCACAATCGAGTTTTATGATTCAACCTGCAAACTGCGCATACTCTGACCTTGTTTTCTGGACATGCATTCTTTGCATGCCTTCCTCTGCATTTTGGGCAGAAATAGGCTAATGCTGCGTCATTTTCTTGTTTCTTCTTTTCTAACAACAGCGTATCCATCTGCAGTGCTAGAGATGAGAGCATTTCGCTCTTCAAATCCTCCAGCATGTTGCCTATTTCTATTTTGGTGACTGAAGCAGTCGCCTTCATGGTCTTGGCGATGATTTTGCCTCGCCTTCTCGAGTAGTTCTGGCATAATTTCTGGATGTCATCCATAGCATGCTGATAGACATCACCTCTAGAGATCATGTTGAGAGCCTCCAGTGACTCATTGGTAAGTCCCCTCAAGAAGATGCTTTTGAGGGACTTATCAGATAGCTTCGAGTGAGGGGACCGTTGAAGATTAAAGCTGAATCTCTCCCAATACTCCTCGAGAGACTCATCTTCTCTTTGTGTCATGCTCAGGACCTCCTCCCTGGAGTCTCTTGCTCTCCCAAAATCTTGATATTGCTCTAGAAAGAGCTTCTTCATCTGGTCCCAGGTGGTGATGTGTTTGTCTCCCAGACCGATGAACCATCGTAGAGCTGCATCGTCTAATGTAGAAGGAAATAATTTCAACTTCTGCGTGTTTGATTTGTAATCCACAGACCTGCACAAAACATCAAACTTGAATAAAAATAGGTCAGGGTCCTCAGTCGGGTGTCCTCTGAAGGACGAAAGGTGAGCAAGGGATATGTTTTTCATTTTGGTATCTCCTACTCCCTCCTCTATTGGGAAACTAAAGCCAGATGAGACTTCATCGTTATCTACCATTTTTTTGGAAATGTGGTTTCTAATGCAGCGTTTATGGCCTTCCGGTCATTTAAAACTTTTTGAGTCAATGCTCTAAGGTTGTCTGGCGAGATCGTCTGATCCTCCATAGCCTTCCACAATAGGGCTTCCTCTAGAGGAGTCCTATTAAATAGGGGATTTATGATGATTCGTTCATCCCCTTGTTGATGGGATGAGGCGGCACTTTGCACAAAGTGCGGTTCCTCACTCCAATGGACTGCTGGTAGGTCGGGCGAGTCTAACTCAAATCCAAAATGCTCGGTTGACTCAGGTCCTGATGGATTAGTTCTTATAAAGCGACCGTCAGGTCCTCTTCTTCTCGAAGAACTCATACAAGGTCAGATGGAAGGTTTCAGGGTATTGTAAGTAATCTAATTAAGACGCTTCCCCGACAACGGTGCCAAAATGTTGCGGGCCAAACAAGGTGAATGGTTTCCTATTTTTGTCACATGCCCGTGCATTTAATTATCAACCCAGGGAGCTTCGTAAACTTGCGAAGAGTCGGAATTAGGTTACTACAATACCACTTGAGGTGAATCTGCTAATCCTACATTTTGGGGGTGTTCTTGAAATGGTTTGTCAATCATTCCCGCACTCCTCAATGATTTACGTAAGAAGAACATAATTAAACCTACAGAAAATAAATCATGTACGCATTCCTGAAAATAAATCTACTGCAAATTTTGGAACTAATAAACTAACAAACATTCTTATGAAAGCAATAAACTAATTAAAATAAATAAACAAAAGGAAATGGGGAAGAAATACGGCTTGGAGTGGGCCCGAGGCTCCAGCGACTTCTTCCCGATCGAACACGCGCTTAGAACTTCTGGAACTTTAATATATTCATCAACACACTACAATTTATCTCTGTACGTCTAAATGGATCTTTATTTTATTTCTATATATTTCTCAGAATGATCTACGTGTGTTTATATAACACACCCATAGAACTTCTATTACAGAAGTAGTTACAACAGTCGATCTGTCCCAGACTAAATCAAGACAGTCTGGTAAATGCAATCGACATCTGGCATTCTGTTCTAATGGCGGCGTGTTCATTGTTCGGTTCATGCTTTTCCTGGCATCAGTAAGACATTTTGATACGTTGGTGCAATCTCCAATTTAGCTCTGCATGACGTAGAGCTAGAACTGCACCAGCCATTGCCGTCCACGTCATTCAAATCTGGTCAACGGGCAAAGAATCAGTGGCACCTTCTGGTTGTGGGGAGGCGCTTGCCTTTTGCTAGCACCTTTTGACTATGGGGAGGCGCTTGTCTTTGGTTGGCACCTTTCGGTTGCAGGGAGGCGCTTGTCTTTGGTTGGCGCCTTTCGATTGTAGGGAGGTGCTCGTATTCAGTTGGTGCCTTTCGACTATAGGGAGGCACTCGTATTCAGTTGGCGCCTTTCGACTGTAGGGATGCGCTCGTATTCAATTGGCGCCTTCTGACTGTAGGGAGGCGCTCGTATTCTCTTCATTAACCCCTGATGAAATAAAGTGCCAGGTCCATCAAAAGGACCTCGACCATTCCAAATCTAACTAAATCAATTGCAATTCCACAAAACATACTAAAAACACACAAATTAGATAACACGCATAATTATATCAAATATCTATATAATCATTCATAAAAGTATGCAATCCTTATTATACACCGCATATTGATCAAAGAAATATGTACAAAATATGAGCATTTTGGTGCTCATCACAAGCAGTTATGGAAATTGGTTAGGTCCTTATGTCATTGATAGTAAAATAGGACCTAGAACATATCGGCTCCCCTCTCTTGAAGGAATAAAGGAACTAGAACCCTTGAACATCATTCATTTGAGGCCATTCCACATTTAAAATAGCCATGGCCCACCCCAAAAGCTCCAAGGATTCCCACAATCGCTTGGTCAACCCCAAAATGCCCCAAAGGTGCCCATAATCCCTTTGGTCAAACCAAAACCTCCAAGGATTCCCATCATCACTTGTTCAACCCAAAATACCCCAAAGGTACCCATAATCCCTTTGGTCAAACCAAAAGCTCCAAGGATTCCTCAGTTGGAACCTAAGACACCCCAAAGGTATCCATAAACCCTTTGGTCAAACCAAAAGCTCCAAGGATTCCCACAAATCACTTGGTCAACCTAAAACACCCCAAAGGTATCCATAAAACCTTTGGTCAAACCAAAAGCTCCAAGGGTTCCCACAATCGCTTGGTCAAAAACGAATATTCAAAAAAAAAAACAACCAAAAACAACAGATAATAAAAAATAACAAAAATTGCATCTCACTTCCATGCATACTCTTAAAAATCAAAACACAAAAATAAATAATAAGCTGCATTAGGCATCGCATACATACATTGCATATTTTTTGGTCATACATGTCAAAAGCACCATAGATTGTAATTGCTTGGCAATTCCATCATTTTCCACATTCAGTCCATTTTGTAAAAACATCCATCCAAAATAACGCCCTTCGCATTTTTGCCATATTATAATCAGTTGTCCTCTAATGTCGTTAGGGTTTTTCATCATTTAGTTGTCTTTAGATTTCTAGTCAAAAGTTATACAAAGTCAAACAAATTTTACAAAGGTAGCGTTTTACTTATATCACACATTGTTACGTAGCATCCCCAGACAAGTTAAAACACATAAAAATTCCCAAGTTGTGTGGACGAAAGATGAAACCTACAAAGAAGTCTAGGGTACCATAGGTGAAAGGTTAGCCTGCTCATCCCCCTGTGCGAATGGTTCGAGAATGCTGAGAATTGACAAAAGGACATGCTCTTCCCCATCTAATTCCCCATAATAAATAGTGTTTTTCACCACTAGAAAAACTCCCAAAACACCTTTGGTCCCCAAAGTCGTAAGGATTCGTACTACACGCCCCTGACAAGGATGGGTAGTCATCCCCAAGGCCTAAAATATCAATGCCATTCCAAAGCAAGTTCACAACCACCTTTGATTCCCAAAGTCATAAGGATTCGTACTACACGTCCCTGCAAAGGATGGGTAGTCATCCCCAAGTCCAAAAAGGATCAATGCCATTCACAAGCCAACAACCCACGAGCTCACCTTTGAAATCAAAATGCAAAATCAAAAATAAAAGGAAAAATAACAGTGGTTATCACCACTACTCAAACCCCTTGCTCAAAAAAAAAAAAAAAAAATAAACAGTGATTTTCATCACTATGTATGAGAGCAAGTATCCCAACAAGTTGAGCAACCGAAAGATGCCTGACCTTGAATCCCTAGAATTCTTAGCATTCGGAAAACCATTTAGGTGATCCTCATTACGGGTTTGGTGGACAACCTACCTAGCAATGGCGATATCCTAAATGCATGATGATATGTCTATCACATTAGCTTTGCGTGTGAGTAGACCAATGTTTGCATGTGGATGAGCTAACTTATCATACCTTAGATTGTATTATGGATTAATCTTACTAAATACAACAAAGGAGTTAGTGGAGCTAATTAGGTGATCCTTAGTATAGGTTCGGTGGACAGCCTACCTGGAACTAGCGGTATCCTGAGAAATACCACATAAACAAAATCAATCGCACACACAGGGATGTAAAATAACTTGATCAAACTCAAGTCTGATTTGTACCTTGTTCAAAAGTCTTGTAAGATAAATGTACAGTCTTGGCTAGTTAGTTAAAAACATCCGAGTCTCAAAAAACCTTAACTATATTTTAAAAACAAAACTGTGGCACATTCCATTACTTACATCACCATCAAAAAATACAAAACAAACATAAATATAAATATACATGAAAAGTCATCCACAAAGCAATCACATAGCACAAAAATACAGTAAATCCTATGCGATCCATGGTGCCACCACCGCAAGTTATCAAAAAATCATTCCATCCATTCCATATGCATACATCCATATAAGTTAGAAACATCCACATTCATAATAACCCATGCATACATCAACGTAAATAAATGTGCATAAATAGTAACAATAAATCATAACAAAGGAATAATCAAAAATAAAGTCATATATATATATATCGTCAAAAATACCCACAGGCTACAATAAAACGGTCCTCTAACCTCACAAAAAAATCAAAAATTCAAAAACCCCAAGCCTAGGGAGTCGGCCACCATGATCACGCAGGATCGGTGCGATTGGAACTACCCCTAGTGGTGTGGGTCCTATGGGACCTCTCAGGGTGGCTGCTTCCAACCCCTGCATCATGCCCACTAGCACTACCCTCACCCACCCACCTGCGATGAGAGGAAGTAGACTGCTCAGTCTCACTATCTCTCGTTCGACATGAATATCCACCTCCAGTGAGCTCAGGTAATTGTCCACCGAGGTGGATAATCTCGGCCTCCAACTCCACTTGGAACCAACCCCACTCCACATCCCATCGGTGGTATGCAGCCAATGCATCATCTCGCTATGCCAACTGAGCCCGTAGTAGATCCCTCTCGATGCTGTGATCCTCATCCCACCTCTGTAGTAGCTCCTCCAATCGTGCTATCTCAGCATGAAACCTAGCCTCCATATCCCCTGGGACTGCCTGAGGCATGGGCATCTCCGGGATGACATGCTACTTCGGCACCCACTGCTCCGGGATGTCCTGTGTATCTGGATGCTCCGAAACCCCTAGGTCATCCCTAGTAAGGTCATAAACCTCCACCATATTCGCATCATCAAGCGGAGCCCCCCAACCCTCCCCCGGTGCCTCTGCACCCCCACCACCTGCTGCTACCACATCCGCACCTCCTAGAGGCCCCTCACCCCGCCATCGCAGCATCATCCACCACTGGTCATACTCTGTAGTCACCCCAATATTGTCCATGTCAGGGACATCAATCACTGCATCTGACTCCTCATCCAATGACTCAATGATCGGCCAAGCTAGAGTCCTCTCATCACCCTGACGTTGATAGATCAAAGGCTCACCAGGAAATCCCTGGTGCACCCCAAACTATCGAGTCACCCAGACGTATGGGAAGTACTCCTACTCGGTCCCATGCCACCCGATCAGCCACCTCCCCCTACGTGCCCACCGAAGCCACTCCCCAGCCTCAGGCCAGGCTGGATAGTCCCGGTATGGCCGCCAGAACACCTCCCCTAGAGCAAGACGTGAGAAGGCATCAACATAGTGCCCCACGACACCTTCCCACCGTCGACTCTACCCCTGCTCCTTTGACCTCTGCCATAGGGCAGCATAGCCAATATCCATGTCCACCATCTCTCCCTGAGTGGTCCAAGGCAACCCCTATGGCCACTCCACAGCTATGTGCTGCCACCCCCAGCACTGCAACAGGTAGCTGCACCCAATCCCCTTCCGCCTCCGATAGCGAACCTCGTACAACTCATCATATAACTATGCCAGTAGCATCTAACCCCACCTCATAATCAATGGTGCTATCGTCGGACACTCCACAAGTCTGAACACTACCTCAAGTAGGTTCTAAGGGAACCTCACACCTGAGGAGTCAGGAAGGAGCATGTTGGAGATGAGGGTCATAAGCAATGTATGCCTCACCCCCAACACGCCCTTCTCAAACCACCAACGCACTAGAATCTCGCCAATCAGGTAGTCCCCCTCTGCCCTCTCCACCGCCCCATCCACCCCCATCTTCGTCGCATGCCCAAAGCACCATGTCAACACCGCCATCCGCTGATCCCGAGGAGTCATCCAAATGGGCAGCCCATCTATCGAAATCCATAGAATCTGATAAATGTCCTCTAGAGTCACTGTCATCTCCCCTATTGGGAGATGAAAGGTGTTGGTGCGAGGATCCCACAAATTGATCAAGGCGAGTCAGATATGCCCAATCCCCCACCACAGGCTCTAACCGTGTCACCTGCTTGAGTCCTAAGGGCATCAAGCCAATCCTAGTATGCCACAGTCAGTGCCTCCCATGCATTAGATAATACCGTCGGTTGATGGTACCGACTCTTCACCACCTAAAAAACAAAAACAACACAAAAACATTAAAACATGACAACAAAAAAAATTTTACAACACTAAAATAAATATACAACGAATGTATACAAACAAAACAAAAATTAAACAAAAAATAAACCATTTTAGGTTTTACCTTAATTTCAAAATGAACAGTGAAAATAAACACACATTAACACAATGTACAGCTAAAACATTCGAAAAACAAAAAAACCAAAAAAAAATACCAAAAAACAAATTTTAAACTAGGGTTTTTAAATCTTAGTCTAAACAAAAAACAAAAAAATACAAAAAACAAATTTTAAACTAGGGTTTTTAATCTTAGTCTAAACAAAAACAAAAATACAAAAAACAAATTTTAAACTAGGGTTTTTAAATCTTAGTCTAAACAAAAAACAAAAATACCAAAAAACAAATTTTAAACTAGGGTTTTTAAATCTTAGTCTAAACAAAAAACACAAAATACAAAATAAAACAAATTTAAACTAGGGTTTTTAATCTTAGTCTAAACGAAAAAAACTAAAATTAAACAGGTAACCAAATGAAACAAAAAAAACAAATTAAAACACAAAAATTCAAACTAGGATTTTTAACCTTAAAAAAAAAAAAAAACAAATAAAACCACAACATCATTAGGGTCTTAACCTAATGGACAAAAAACAATGATAAAATAGTTTTAAAAATTCAATAAAAACAAACAACTAGAAAGCAGAAGGAAGGAGCACCTACCGGTCTCGCCTCGGCTCTGCCACTCGAGGATCCGGTCCGTGCACTCATGGTGTCCATGAAAATTTGACAGCGCTCCGCTTCACAAACTAGCACTCCTCCTCCTCATAGCTCCAAATCGCCAAAAAAAACAATTGCAAATGAGCCCAAAACCTAGTTTTGGCCCTTATATAGGCTCTTAGGCCTGTAATCATCCCACCCTAGGATGAGCACTCTATATATCACTCATCCCACCCTGGGATGATTACAAAACTGGTATTCATCCCACCCTAGGACGATTACAGAGCAAGAAAATAAAAAACAACCAAAACTGCATCCAAAATGCACCAAAAATAGCAATAAAACTGCCGAACAAAGGCACCTTTGTGCCTGCGATTCATGGCATCCAAAACCAATGTTGGGGTCACAAATTATCACTATCCTACTCCCTAAGAATGCTACCATAGCCGGACCGCTCCACGGGAGGACGGATTTTTGACAATTTCATCCCCAAAATGCGTCACAAAAAGGGGCAAAACCCACCCCAAAACAACAATAAAATTTCCGAACAAAGGCGCCTTTGCACATGACATTATTGGCATAAAAAATAGACGTCGGGCCCACAAATTATCAATATCCTACTCCCTAATAAGGCTACCATAGCCATACCGCTCCACGGGAGGATGTATTTTCGACAATTTCATCCCCAAAAGGCGTCACAAAAAGGGTCAAAACCCACCAAAAACAACAATAAAACTGCCGAACAAAGGCACCTTTGCGCCTGCGATTCATGGCATCCAAAACCAACATTGGGGTCACAAATTATCACTATCATACTCCCTAAGAAGGCTACCATAGCTGGACCACTCCACGGGAGGATGGATTTTTGACAATTTCATCCCCAAAAGGCATCACAAAAAGGGTCAAAACCCACCAAAAAACAATAATAAAATTGCCGAACAAAGGCGCCTTTGCGCCTGACATTCTTGGCATAAAAAATAGACGTCGGGCCCACAAATTATCAATATCCTACTCCCTAAGAAGGCTACCATAGCTGGACCACTCCACGGGAGGATGGATTTTTGATAATTTCAGCCCCAATAAGCGTCACAAAAGGGTTAAAACCCACCAGTCCGATTGTTGGGAAACTGCATAAGCATTCAACGAAAAACAACTGAAGGCACCCTTAAAAAATTCATCTTGGGTCAAGTGACTCATCGCTTTTCTCATGTCGGTCATTCCCTCATCGATTTGTCACTTGAGGGGGTAGTCACACTTAGTCACCAATCAACAAATACACACCCAATCAAGGAAATGGCATGCATTCAAAGAATCATTGACAAATACAATCATGCTCCTGCTTGGGGCAGAAAACAAGCAATAATCACAAGCTGATCAAACACTTGGCATTCTAGAATCATGAACTCAAGGTTCCCATAGATAAAATGTTATGCCCTTTGCCTATTCATGACTGAACAATGTCCAAGATCAAGTAACACCTCACCGAAAAAGGTTAACACTTGAATTAAGCTCCTTAGCTCGTCAGAAGAAAGGATTCAAGAATGCGTGCCCTTTCCATACTTGGGGCATCAAAATTTGGTTAGGTTACCAAGAAACCCTAATCATTAAGTGCTTTGGTTATCTATTTTTTCTCAGCACTGCGCCACGCACAGTGCATCCCAAAAAGGGGCATCTATAGACACCAAAACATCACCAATCTAATTATGTGGATACAAGCACTGACCGAATTGGCATACATAGCCCCTAGGGCAGCCCCAAGAGGTTAAAAAATGGTCCTAACCACTCCCAAAGTAGTTTTGGAAGGTCAGAGGTCAATTTGGCACCTTTCAAGCACCCTGCTCCTTACTCGTTCCACCCTAGGGCGAATAGAATGCTATTCGCCCCACCCTGGGATGATTAGCAGCAATCGCTCCAGGGTGGGGCGAATAGCAGGTTTGATGGGAAAAAAGTCAAACCTTGACAAATGGTAGCTCAGATCCACCACTCAACTCCACCTTCAATGCATGGGAGTGCGAGTGAGCATTTCAAAGCTCAAAGAGGCAGTCATAGAGGCATGGAGACCTTAATGGGGAGGAATCTTATCTCCCCTACGAAGGCATGATGGCCAAGTGGCGCCCCTGCATGCACATTCAAAGTAGACCTTTAGGTCTATAAAATGGTGAGTCTTCTCACCCCAAAAAAGGATAGATCAGGAGCATTTGGAGCAATGGAGTGCTTCCGAATTACATCCTCACCCCTCACTTGTGCTTCTTACATCCTTGATCTCTCTTTTGGAAGGGAGGTTATTGGGTGAACATTAGAAGCACAATCCGAAACCAAAACCCAAAAATTTAGCCAAAATACCCCACCCAATTTGTTGACACAACCCCCTAGGAGGTTTTGGACCCATCCCAAGTGGATTGGTGTCAAAACCAAGCCCCAAACGGCGGGCGTCCTACCCCCGGGTGCCCCCCGCACTGCTGCAGTCCTAATCGCCCCACCCCGGAGTGATTAGAAATATGTAGTATATTTCTTCACTATTTCTTTTGCATCTTATTTTATGTCATTCATATATGCTGCCATTCAAATTTCATGCCATTCTGATGAGTTTTGACTATGTTTTCATTGTTTTTCGCTTTCACTAACATACAGGGAGCACCTTTGGATACAGGGCGATCGGGGTAGAATATGCAAAATATGACCTTCTGGGTCATCTCAAAATGCCCCATTTTTCCTAACCCCAAGTTTTTAGGTGTTTTGGAGGCCTCTAGATGGGACATTTGGGAGGTTTCTTTCGAACATTTTATGACAATCCTAATCGTCCCACCCCAGAGCGATTAGAAATCTACAGCAAATTTCTTGACTGTTCCTTTTGTAGTGTGTTCATGATGGTGTTTGCATGCTTCTTTTCAAATTTCATCTTATTCTGACATGTTTTGATTACCGTTTTAATTATTTCATGCATGCATTAACTGGAGGCCTTGGGGATTGCATGTTTCCCTCCATCCGTAGGTGCTATTAATAGTTTGTTATTTCTCTGAATGCAATATCTCGACACCGGAGGGGAAGTAAGGAACTACAGATGCATTCATGCAAGCTGCGGTGACGTTTGGCCCACCCATTTCAAATGTGGGCACGCGGAAGATCCCAAAGGGAAGCGTACCATCCGTTGGTGTAACAAAACTATATCTAACGCTCCTAGCCCCTAAAAATGGGGGAGACGTATTATAACCTGATCACAAGAAAAATTAATAAAATAGGTTGCACTTTACATTTTATTTATATCTCATTTCATTTCGTTCGTTTTCCCTTCTCATGCACTTTAGTCCTTTTCTTCATTCGTAGGACTTAGCATTTCGTATGCTTTTGTTTGCATCACACCCGGTACACCTGTGCTTCTGTAGACATGCTTTCACAACCACATAACACATGATGCCCATCATATTCTAGGGGAATATCACCCTTGAAGTGTTGGGCAGTGCATGAATCGCTATCAAAAGCATCGCCATGTCATAGTGATTAGATAATAAATGCTTACGCCAATACTTGACGTAGTCCACCCCACCCTTAGTGTCTATTTTCTACCACAACTATCTAAATATCCTCTCCAAAATACCATATATCAAGTCCTTATCCATTATCATGATCGTAAAACCCTCTATCGATAGCCAATAAATTCGATAGATGTCCTCCAATGTCACAGTCATCTCTTCCATCAACAAATGAAAGGTGTTCCTATATGGATTCCACCTTTCACATAATGCTGATATATATGTATGGTTCACATGAACCTCATGCATAACCCATACACCATACAAGTCAACCTTTCATGATACCCCGAGATACCCATTTTACACATTGTGTCCATGTTTTCCTCATTCCATGCATGCATAAATACTCTACAACATAAAAAGGTAAAAATAACATTCCTCTTACCCTACTTAGGTTACAAATTAAATGAGAAAGGATAAAACACCTACCTCTAGTGTTTTCGCCCCCATTATCGTGCTTGCTGAACCACTCACCATCTCGTATCACCCGATTCACCGTCCGACAACACTCTATTTCATTTCTTTCTCCTCTCCACTCTCTCCTCCATTCCCTCACATGAATAATACCATAAAATACATTAAATTACAATTTAAACCCTCCATAAACCCTAATTCACACACCACCTGTGCGAACCGGTAGGTTCATAAGACCCCATGCAAATCACCCTAGTTCACATGAACCTATGCAAACCTATCATTATTCACCCAAATTTTCACACCAATATCCACACATCCTGGAAAATCTCCAAAATGCTCCATTTTGGTGAATTTAATGCAACATTTTTCTATTTCCACCCATATCATTATCAATCACTTCATCACCAATTTTTTTCACCTCCATCACCAATTCATCGCTTGAGGGGGTAATCATATGATACATCACAAGCTACCTTCCACATGATCAAACAACCAAAATGTCCAACCATGGATACAACAAATGCCTAAGAAATTTTTTTCTCAAGATCATCTCAAATCCTTATGATAGGACAGATACAACAAAATTTCTCTTCTCAACCAAAATTCCAATCCAAAAATAAATCAATGTTTGATAGACTTCAAAATGCCTCTGCCTGTAGACACCTCATGGATTCCAATATTCATAGTGGTAGTTGTAAGACCATTTATGAATGAAGCTCCTAAAAGTTCTACCCCATGGCTCCAGCAGTTTGTCAAATATTATCAAACAATCTTATCAATCAATCAAAAGAAAAAATTGACAAAGGCATTTATCCATTCCACAAATTCAAACATCCTAAGTTGATCATAATATAAGGTGACATTATACCTTTCCCCAAAATAAATTCTTACAATACTCCAAATTGTTGTACCCAATCACATATTTTTATCAAGGCGTCTCTCTCGCAATCATCCAAAATCATCAATTGTAAATTATTTGCCTTCCAAATCATCCCATCAATTCATATCATTAGTTTTTGTACTAAGACATATTTCACAGTATAAAAAGGGGTAAAATGTAGACACCCAATAGTCACACATTGTCCATCTTGTCATCTTCAATGTCAATCAATTTACAAAACCCTTTAAAATTGCATAAATTGTCTAAAAACACTATTCATTTATCAAAATAACTATTCATCCTCCTTAGCCCTCTTGGACTAGCTAAGACCTTTCCTACGCAAAACCCTAGGTCCTCATGCGACCTCATTCCTAACTCAACCAAGGTTGAATTCTCCACCATGGTCAAAAAGCACTTTATGCTCCAAAGTCAATAATTTTGGTCAAAACTTGCTTTATGTCTAATCACATGTTTAATTAGATATAATCCTAATTTGGTCTAATCCTTCCACCTAACTTAGTCTACTTTGACTATACTAGCCTTCCATCTCACCTATTCTTGCCTATCCTAGCCTTGCCACCTCTCATATAGATATTTCTCCACCTCACACTCCCCTGGATCATAAATGAAATATGGAGACTTTTGCACAAAATAAATATTTTTAAATTAAAAGATATTTCTCAAAAGATCTTCATAAATTCCAAATGGATATTTTTAGCAAGTCATTATGACTTGTGGATGGGTGAGGGATTCTCTCACCCAACTTCATTAATCACCCAGGACACCTCAAGGGACACCTCCTAGGTGGACACCTCACCATTGACACCTCACAGGGGACACCTCATCTTGGCCAAGTCTATAAATAGAAGGCCATTTCCACTATTCAAAGGATCCCAACATTTGCATACCAAAACTCTACCAAAATCACTACAACCAACACTCATCAATCAACCATCACCCATCTATCGCATACACATCGCTATAACATATTTAGTTACCTTTTGTGACATTCCTTGTGAGTGTGATAGGAAAATGATCCCAAAAGTGCATATTTTGAAGGTGACCCACCGAAAAACCAAAGTTATAGCTGCTCCAGGTGATTCCAAAAATCCAACTTGTAGATCTGGTCACTAAAGGACAGGTTCACATGACCCCGTGAGAACCTTCGAGTTCACACCAGATTAGTATGACCCCGTGTAAACCTCTGCTACAAACACCAAAATCATCCAGATAGGTAAATATGGCCTAGTTTAGTGTTTTATGTTACTGTTATCAAGTTATTTCATGTTTTAATTTGGTTTTAAGAGTCTTTTGTCTTCATAACCATGGGGTTTGACTGAGGCAGACCCCTAATGATCTAACAAGATTTTGTAGGTTCAACAGGTACAAAGAACATATCCAACAAGTGGTGGCTCACAAGCAAGAAGCCCACCTACACCTAAGGAGCATCAAGAAGACTGATCCTGCTGGCTTTGTACACATTTGAAAGGGCTTTCTTAGGGAATATCCCATTGTAGCCTCTAGGGAAAATTTGTAAAAGGATATCAATTTGTAACCCTTTTATCAAATCAATACAAAAGTAGTGTGATTCTATAATTGTGAATGATAGTTATAGGGTCTTTTTGTTTGTTTCACTTAGACAATTAGAGTATTATTAATTTTTTTTATATTTAAGCGAAAACTCCTTGTGGAGCTGCCTTGGTCTAAGAGACCACGAATAGGGGATTCTTGAAGGGAGAAAAAAAAAAAATATTGTATTGAAATGTAGATTATAAATAATACATTGAATGCTCGGATAAGCCCGGAGGTTACGAAATCACCCGAGGCTGAAATAGAACTTGTTATAACAAATAACAAGTAATGCCTAAAATATAATAAGCACTAAATATAATGTAATAACAAAGATATGCTAACATCCCCCTTTATTACATTATTTGGATAATAGGATAACTACTAGCTATACTAAAATCCCCCTGATGACATCATTCAGCAATACAAAGAGAGCTGCAAAACAATTCAAATTTGACACGTGCAAGTGCCTTAGTGAAAGTTTCTGCAACTTGAGCATTTGTGGGAATGTACTGGAGCTGAATTTTGTGCCTTGGAACTTCGTCTCGAATGAAGTGACATTGTGTGTCAATGTGCTTGGTTCTTTCATGATGTACTAGATTCCTGACAAGGTTTAGAACATCCTGGTTGTCGCAAAACAAGTGAATTGGAGATTTGGATGGAAGACCCATACTTTTAAAAATGTGATGCAACCATATCACTTCGCACACAGCTTCATGTGCGATGCGATACTCTACCTCTGTAGATGAGATAGAAACCACTAGTTGCTTCTTATTGTGCCATGAGACAAGACCGGATCCAAGATGAAAAATATATCCTGAAGTTGACTTGCGATCATCAAACGACCCGGCATAGTCGGAGTTCGTGTATCCATGCAAGAAGAATTTACCATTCCTTTTGTATTCTAGGCCATATTTCATAGTACCATGGACATAGTGAAGAACATGTTTTGCTATTTTCCAGTGAGTAGTCTTAGGTTCGTGCATGAACCTCAAAAGATAGTTAACAACAAACACAATATCTAGCCTAGTGCTTTTCAGATATATGAGACTCCCAATCAATTGGCGATAAAGAGTACCATCTACCTAAGGTAAATCATCATACCATGATAATTGAAGCCCTGATTCCATCGAAGTTGCCATTATCTTCCAATCAGTCATGCGATATTTTTCTAACAATGTCTTGGCATATTTTTTTTGAGACACCTTGATGTAGTGCTCCTTCTGTCTTACTTCCAGACCAAGACAATAATGGAGAAGTTCGAGAGCTGTCATTTCAAAAGATTTACATAAGTCACTTTTTACAGTAGAGATCATAGTTTTTGAACTCCCTGTAATGAGCAGATCATCAACATAGAGTACAAGCAACACTATCTCAAAACCTTTTTTTCTTGAAATAGAGGTTTGCATCTGATGGAAATCTCTTAAATCCATGTTGCAGGAGGTGATTATCCATTTTTATATACCAAGCTCGAGGAGCTTGTTTCAAACCATACAAGTATTTGACCAACTTGAAAACTTTTTGCTCTTGGCCTTCCACTTCAAATCCTTTAGGTTGAGTCATGTAGACTTCCTCTTGGATATCACCATTCAGAAAAGCACTCTTGACATCCATTTGGTGAACTTTCCACCCATATTGTGTTGCCATAGCACAAAGAACTCGAATGGTGGTCATCCGAGCAGTAGGTGCAAAAGTTTCCTCATAGTCAATGCCTTCCTTTTGAGCATAGCCCTTTGCAACAAGATGGGCCTTATGTTTATCAATTGTCCCATCTGCCTTATACTTGATTTTGTACACCCATTTGCAGCCTATGGGATTCTTTACGTATGGTAGATTGACAAGCTTCCAAGTTTTGTTTTTCATCAGAGACTGATACTCAACATCCATAGTAGCCTTCCAATGTGGCTCACTAAGGGCATATTGCACCGAAATAGGTTCATGTTCATTCATTGAAGACATAAACACCCTGTCCTCATCTATATCCATATCCTCTGTTGGTCTCTCTGGATCAAAAAAAAGTTCCTCAAAATATTGAAAAAGATCATCAACCCCAATAGTCTCTGTTGCTGCTCTCTCCTGTCGAGCCATGCTGCGAGTATGAGGTCTATCCAAAGTCAAATTAGGTGGAGTATATAGCTTGGAATCTCTGATTGTACTTGTATACCATTTTGGATTCTTATTCTATGATTTTGAAGAATATGGAGAAGAACCTCCAATATTTGATGATGAAGGAGACTTCTCAACTTTAGATTCCACAAGATCTAGGTATACATCTGATGTGCTTTGTGATGTGAAAGCCTCATCAAAAACAACATCTCTACTAACATGAATCTTCTTGGTCAAGGGATCAATCAAATGATAACCCTTAGATTGCTCATCATAGCCAAGAAGAATACACTTCAATGTCGTCTCATCTAGCTTCTTCCTTTTCTCTTTTGGTATGTGCATGAAAGCTTTACACCCAAAAATGTGTAGATGATAAATGGAGGGTTTCCTACTACTCCAAGCTTTCTATGGAGTCATTCCTTGTAGGGCCTTTGTGGGTGCCCTATTCAACAGATATACTGCTGTGGTGACAACTTCTGCCCAATATTATTTCCCAAGACTAGCTCCTGTGAGCATGCAACGAACCATTTCCATGATGGAACGGTTCCTCATTTCAACAACTCCATTTTGCTGAGGAATATAAACATTAGTTAACTGTATCATGATCCCATGTGCAACCAAGAATGCAAAAAATTCTTTAGAGGTAAAATCCCCTCCCTCGATCTGAGCAGAGAGTCTTTATAGAAGTCCCTGACTCCTTTTCAATAGATGTCTTGAATTACTGAAAGAAACCAAATACCTTAGATTTTAGAGTAAGAAATAACACCCACATTTTTCATGAGTAATCATCTACAAATAACTAAAAATACCTCTTCCCCCCACAACTGATGGGTGTGAAAGGACCGCACAGATCGATGTGAAACAACTCCAGAGGTTTCTTTGCTCTTGTAGAGCTTTTATCAAAAGGTACTCTATGCTGCTTTCCAGCCAGGTAGTCAGAGCACAATGGCAATGTCAGAGAAAGGGAAGGAAGACCCTTTACCATCTCATACTTACTTAGCTCAACTAAGTAACCAGAACTAAGATGCCCATATCTCTTGTACCATATGGAAGTTGCCTCCTTTGTAGAGACTGTCATGGTGACATGTGGAGTAGAGATAGCATCTAAGGCAAATAAACCATGCTTAAATGAAGCGGTTGCAATGTTCTTACCCCTCCTGGTAATAGAACAACACTTCTTGCCTCCCTCAACACTAAATTTCACAACCATATCTTTGTCCAAAATTTGTGTGACTGACAACAAATTGTTTGCCAATCCTAGAACATAGAGGAATTTTTCAATCTGACACTTACCATCAGAAAGAGTGACTAAAATAGTACCTTCTCCCTAAACCTTGTAGGTTTTATCATCATCAATAGTGATAGGTTTACCCTCTTTGGCCTCAAAAGACTCAAACCATGATTTATCACCAGTAATATTCTTACTAGCACCAGAATCAACATACTTGGAGGCTATGGTAGTCATGAGCACCTTGTGTGCCCACTCAAAATCCGAGTCAGATTTTTCAACAACAACATTCACTTTGGGTTGCTTGTTCTTGTTGTGTGGTTAGTTTTGGCCTTTCTATTTAGGTTGTTTATTCTTATGCCAACATATGTTTGTATCATGACCCTCTTTGTCACAGATCTTGCAATATATTTTTGTTTGTTGAGGTTGTTTCCCTTTTGAATCCTTTTGAGAACTACCTCCCTTTTGAAAATTACCCTTCTTCTTGTGTTGCCCCTTCCTGTTGGTGTATAGGGTAGTGTTAGAAGAATCATCTTGTTGTAGTTGGCGTGCCTCCTCTTCTTGAAGCATATTAACCAACTATACAAAGGTAAATTTCTGTTGGGACACCTGAAGGGAAGTGATCAACACCCTATAAGAATCATGTAAAGCTCTCAATACAATTGAGGTAAGGAGCTTGTCATCAACTGGTTCTCCCAAAGAATTCAGCTTTGCTTTCAATTCAGACACTTTGCAAAGAAAAATTTCAACTGTCTCCCCCTTCTTCATGCTTAGACTATGTAATTGAGTTTGAAGGAATATAATAGTGGAATCATTCTTTCCCTCATATATAGTGTTAAGGGCATCCCATGCCTCTTTACTATGTTCACAGTCAATAATATGGGGTTGAACTTCATCAGACACAACAAGCAAAATGAGCACTTTTGCTTTGCTGTCTTTCTTGTTAAAGTCTTTCTGATCAGCAGATGAAGCTGTAGCGCCAGTAGCAGATGAAGGTCTGGTTGTAGCTCCAGATACAACATCCCATTAGTCATCCATTGCTAGGATTGCCTTCATCTTGTTTTTACATGGTGTGTAGTTAGGACCTTTCAACAACTGATGAGAATCAGTCATTAATTTTGTAGACATTATGAAGGTTCCTTATAACACCAATTGGTTCCCCTTTAGATATACATTTTGCTAGGACATTATACCATACAAAATAATCACCCTTACATGAGGGAGACTATAGGCATTTAGAAATATCAAAAAAAAAAACCCGCCCTTACATGAGAGAAACTATAGGTAATTTTTAGAGATCATACGATACGTGGTACTTAAGCAGTACTGAAAGGGAATAGTCTAGTTGATGGCACCTATCATAGAAAGTTTTCAATCCTCATGCATGGGGCGTAACTTCCCCTAAACACTTCGGATTTCAAAACTTTTGTCAAGATTTACGCCTAAAAATAAAAACTATTAGGGTAATGGATGAAGTAAAAAAATGCAAAATATGGCAAACTTATCTCTCCTTGACGATTTATAGAGAACAAGCTCAAATTTCATTTTGGCAGCTATATTAGGTGGCGGATACAGTAGCGCAATCATGACGGTTTTACTTGTAAGTGCTGGCCAGAGTTATCACAAATACCGAACGCTGCAGTGCAATAAATTGCACGGATGGATTTTAATTATTCCGGGGACTTAGGGAGTGAATTTGATTTTAACTTTTAATGATGTAGTGCAAAGCAAGAAAAAATGCAACATACAACATAAAAGTGCCCATAGAAAATAAACCACTAGGTGTTGGGCACTGCCGAAAATGCACCTTTACAATAATGCCAAAAATTGCTTTTTCAAAAAAATACTCTCTATCCCCCCTTGATTTTTGAAAAAAATAATGGACTTCCCCCTTTAAAATTTTTCTTTATAAAGCATTTTTAAAACATTCTTTTAGAACTAAAGTTAAAAAAAATAACTTTATCGTATATAGTAAAATATATATATATATATATATATATATATATATATATATTTAAATAACTTTAAACTATTATAAAATAAATTAAAATGTTATTAATTTTAATTTTAATTAAAGAATATTAAAAAAAAATTATACCTTTGTTTTGGGGGGGTCGACGGGACTCGAACCCGTGACCTCAGGCCTCCCGGAGCCCTACTGCTCAGCCCACAACTAAGTGGGCTAGCGGGCTGATACGTTTGGATTAGGGGATCCCTCATATTTGAGGAGTCTCCCCGAGCCTATGCACTGCTCTAACGCCACTCCTCTGCTCAGCGACGGCTCCCATGGTGGTTGCGGCTTGTCTTAGGCGATGACGCACAGAGAAATCCTCTACAATAAAAATGCTACAAATTATGCAGCTTCCTTTGATTTTTTTATTTCTATGTGGTGTCAATACGACGACACAAAAAAACCTCAAACAACATGCACGAGCATCTTCCAGCGATCAAACGAATGCGTGATCTCTCTGATACCATGAAGGAAGAACAAAAAATAAGATTGTATTGAAATGTAGATTATAAATAATACATTGAATGCCTGGATAAGCCCGAAGGTTACGGAATCACCCGAGGCTGAAATAGAACTTGTTATAGCAAATAACAAGTAATACCTAAAATATAATAAGCACTAAATATAATGTAATAAAAAATATACGCTAACAATTCTACACCATAAAAATCACCTGGGAGTCACACCCGACCCTGCTCGCACCAACATTATCAATTGGATTTTGGATACCCAATTCAGTTTTTTGGTAGGGTGGATATTTGAACTTGAGACCTCCCTTGGAGGATTGCCCTCTCCTCTCCAACTCACCTACAACTCCTAAGTCTTTTTTTTGGACACCATGTGCAACATCTTGGATATTTTCATGAAAGAAAGAGTATTATTAATTTTAATTAATTAGACTCTCAAAGTTATTTAAATAGACTTTCATTGTTACTTTAATAAAGTAGACCTTCACTTTACTTTTTTAGCTATCATTTATAAAGATTATATCCATATTCAAATAAAGGTTAGTCTATTTTAGTTTAAATTTTGAAAAGTGTTTTAAAAAGTATGTCTCCTTTAAAATTTATTTAAATGGACTTTTATTCCTTTTAATATTTAAATTCTTCTCGATAAAGTTTTAGTTTCTTTTAAAGTAATTTTAATCTCTTATTATTATCATTAATATAGTTTTTTACATTAACCAACTTAAATATGATTTAATATTTCATTCTCCTATGAAAGTAAGAGCTAAAATCTTAATCTTACTTATTAGTTGAAACATTAGGAGGATGTTCAACCATAAAAAAACAAGTCATCGAGTTTCGTTGAATGTATGAAGGCATTCAATGAGGATTCGTGTGTGGTCATTCATTGCAAAACAAACCAAGATGTGATGTAAATATGGGTTGTATGGGAAATCCATCTAGACCATTGTGTGAGCATTACAGTGATGAGCCTTGAACAAATTATGAATAAGGAAAAATCTAGTAAGAAAAAGGGCTAGACGAATCCATGATAGTTGGTATAATATAACTTATCTTGAAATTCATAACTTGTCAAGGATAACTATGTCAATGATAGGTGAATGGCATGACCTTAATTTCCCATGGTGCTAGAAATTAATCTAGAGATATGGTCATCAATTAGGAACTATAGCATTTATGCTAAAAACCTTACATGTTATAGGCTATCTTGGTAATAGATGAGGGTGCCACATAACTGATAAACATATTAAGAAAGGGAGTTATGCATCCACTCTCTAAGATTTATGGGCCTTAGAGGATAATCCAATCCATGGTTCTATATTATAATATAGATCTCAAGGGTGAGAAGGATAGAACCACTAAGGGTACCTCTTATGGGATCCGATCAGTCTTGTCCATTAGGGAGACCATCTGTAGTGGTCATAACCTCCAAAAATGGTTTTGTCACAACCCAAAATTCCATCCCATTCAATTTTTTTTACCTTGTTAGGGAATTGTCTCAATCCTACTCAACAAGGACTTATTTCTATGGATCTACTTGAGTCCCTAGTGACCATTAGCTAAGTTATTTATTCTATATTCATGATGAGTCAACTTATCATTCCAAAAATATTTAAGGGTTCACCCATATCTACACCTTATATAAGTTCATCTATGGAAGTGTACTAGGTGTATTATGAGGTAAGCTATCTTTCTCATTTTATAATGAGATAGCTTATACCTTTCTGTCTATCGAAATGGGAGTGTAAATATATACACCTGCATAAGTCCATCTATGTAGGTGCACTAAGTTCATTGGATTTAGGCTATCCATCTCATTTCTACGATGATCTAGCCTTCCCATAATTAAGTCTTATTTTGTGCCTTAATATGTGGGCAGCCTAGTAAGTCTCTCTCATTTGCATTAATAAGGTCCATCATTCAAGGCTTATTCAAAAATGAGATAGATTTATCATATTTTCCCACCATTAGAGGTGTTTTCCCTTTTTGTTAATACATCATTCACAATGGATGCAATAAGTACTTGTAATTATCCCATGAAATTCTTATCAAGTTACTATAGTACAATCTATGAAATCATAATGAAATACCCATTTGATTAAAGAACATAACAATTTTATTAGCAACTCCAATAAGTCAAACCCATTAATAAAGAAGTCCCACATCATCACATGACACCATATGTATCCTTAGGAACCACTAAGTGTAAAATCCTAGCCTTAAATTGTTTCCTTTATTTATTTCCTAAAGTGATTGGCTCTATACAATATATTAAAGCCACCCCATAATGCCTTTACTTCCAACATGATAATTTCATAATTCTTATGATGTTAAAATATGAATTAATCCTTTAATTCATAAATATAAATTAGTTTCATACATTGAGTCAAAGACACCCAATAATAACTTTATTTCCAATATAATAATTCCTTAATTCTTATGATATTACAATATGAATTAGTCTTTTAATTCATAAATACAAATTGGTTCCATACCTTGAGTCAAAGGCACCCCATAATACCTTTGCCTCCAAAATAAGAATTCCCTAATTCTTATGATATTACAATATGAAGTAGTCCTTTAATTCATAAATACAAATTGATTCCATTGAATCAAAGATATCCCATAATACCTTTGCTTCCAACATAAGAATTCCCTAATTCATAAAATGAACTATATTACACATGTAATGGAGGTTTTCATGTTCGGTTTTCAACATTTTGATAGTTTTCAATTTATAGCCAACAAGTGTGCAAGTTTTAAAACAAGGTTCAATATTTTGTGATTCTAGAGATCTCCAAGACCAACCATAATATATTTTTAAGGTTCAACCAAGAGGTCAAATTAAAGCTTTAACACTTCAACAAAAATAAACTCTATTACACATGTAATGGATATCTTCTTATTTAGTTTTAAACATTTTGATAGTTTTCAATTCACAACCAATAAGTGTGCAAGTTTTAAAACAAGGTTTATCCTTTTGTGATTCCAATGATCTCCAAGAACAGCCATAAGCTATAACAAGTAGACCTATCTCTCAATTACTTAATCATGGATGCACCAATTTACCTATGCAATGCATGGTAACATCAAGATTAATACCATACCCAATTTATGTTCATAGATATCTTCAATAAAAAATACAAGTTTAGAAAACATTTCATCAAATTCATCTCAATAAGTGAACTTCATTTAGTAGCCTCTAGATCCATTTTAGGGTCTTCTTGTCCCACCATGGAGGCCAATAGTAGGATAAACACCATCAACGTAGTTCAAGAAAATCAGCCCATAACTAAACCTTCATCAAAATCAACAAGAATAAAATAGGATAGAGTATTAATTGAATTCAACACACAAATATCTAATAGTCAATAAACCCTTGATACAATGGTCAAAGAAACCCTCTTTGAAGTTGAAAATTTTGAAAATCACATAAATCTTCATTTCAAATAATGGCTTGGTATTGGTGTGTCAAAAATTTTGACACCATATCTTAAAATTATGTATAATGGTAGCAACAATACCTTTATTTGAATTTTCCCATAAAGCATAGAAGCTATTTAAATTTTTTTATCCTTCTTTATTTTTAAATCAATGTTGTTTAAACCTTTAAACTGTGATCGATGGTTTTTATAGTAAATTTAGAACAAGCATAGTAAGACATACAAACTAGTTTTCCAAGCATGTCATTTCTCCATTAGGTAGAGAAACTTACAAATCTCCCATGTCATTCACCATGGGATTATAACTATCTACAACTTGATTTATCTTCATAAAATCCAATGCATGATATGTCTCAACCAGTATTTATGGTTTTTCATATGTTAGGTGGATCCTGAGTCTATTGGAAATATTATTTTTAGTTGCTACTTTATTTGATCATGAAGCAAATCATCTAGTGAAATAGTAACTTTCATTTTCTAGTATAATTATTCATTAGCATTACCAGAAACCATCCATATTCAACCACTCTAGTTGGAAAGATGTCTCTAACATACAAAAATTATCAGATACCATTTTCATAATGAATAAATCCACTATCGAAATAAAGTCTGATCTATAGATATTAAACCAAAAGCATCTACCCAATCTAAACTAAACTAAGCGAGAGACACAACAATCATAATAAAGTTGTAATATTTCAATCACAAGATTTTCCCTCCCTTAAAAATACACGAGTTGTCCTTAGGTGTTTCTTAAATTAGTGGTCTAAAATCAAGCCCAATATGGCCACTATATTGTTGATCATAAAATCAATGTTCACAACATAAGTATAAGCATTTAGCTATACCCACTTTGTTGTACCAGATTCAAAACAAAGACCTGCAAACCATGCATTTATTCCTATATTTGCTTTGCTTAGTATTTTAAATTAAAATTGGGCAAAGAGTAGACTATTTTAGTTTTCACATAGAACATGGCCACAAGTTGATTAAATGTTGATTCAAATCTCCATAACTTAGACAAATTATGAAACTACACAGTTTGTCTAAAACTCAGTAATAACCTAGTAACAAAATTAATTCTACTAGTTTCCAAGAAAATAGACTCTAACCTAGGAATACTTGAAATACAAATCACCTTAGCTTGGAAAAATTATTGAATTTCTCAGTTTGTTTGAAACACAACAATAACTTGGTAAAGATTTAATTCTATCAGTTTTCTAGAAAATAGAATCCAATCTAGGAATACACAAAATTCAAATCACCTTAGCTTAGACAAATTGTTAAATTTTCCTATTTGTTTGAAACACAACAATAACTTGGCAAAGATTTAATTCTACTAGTTTTCCAAAAAATAGAATCCAACCTAGGAATACTCGAAATCCAAATCACCTTAGCTTAGACAAATTATTAAATTTCCCAGTTTATTTGAAACACATCAATAACTTGGTAAAGCTTTAATTCTACTAGTTTTAAGAAAATATAATCCAACCTAGGAATACTTGGAATCCATATCACCTTAGCTTATACAAATGATTAAATTTCCTAGTTTTTTGAAGCACAACAATAACTTGTTAAATCTTTAATCTTGTTAGTTCTCCAGAAAATAGAATCCAACCTAAGAATACTTGGAATCCAAATCACCTTAGCTTAGACAAATTATTAAGTTTCCTAGTTTGTTTGAATATATCAATAACTTGGTAAAGCTTTAATTATACTAGTTTTTCAAAAAATATAATTTAACCTAGAAATACTCGGAATTCAAATCACCTTAGCTTAAACAAATTATTAAATTTCCTAGTTTGTTTGAAACACAATAATAACTTGGTAAAGCTTTAATTCTACTAGTTTTCCAAAAAATATAATCCAACCTAGGAATACTCAAAATCCAAATCACCTTAGCTTAGACAAATTATTAAACTTCCCAATTTGTTTGGAATACAACAATAACTTGGTAAAGCTTTAATTCTACTAGTTTTCTAGAAGTAGAGTCAAACTTGGGAATACTTAGCCACAAGTTGGCTAAAGTCCCCAAAAAACTCTATAAGATTTCATAACAAATAAAATAAAACTTAGCAAATAAATAGCTCTTCTTGTTTTCACATGGAGCAAAGGCAAACCTTGGCAAAATTTTGTAAGATGTAAATGCTTCACATAGGAACACCCTCTTTTAAAAAATTATGCAATGATTAGTAGAATTGGTGGATTAAATAAATATTTTAAGTCTAATCCTTTGGGATATTTCCTAAGGAAAACACAATCCATATAGTAAATAATGAGTTAAGGTATTAAAGCAAATTTGGAAAAATAACCAATAGTGTACAAATTCTTAAAGCAACATTGTTCTTCTTTTACCTCTTATGGATAGGAAGATAAGGTGTCCTCCATGGCATGCTTAGTTCTTCCATATAGAGTGCTTCGGTGGTGGAATTGGTATGTCCACACAAATTTTATCTATATGCAATCCTCCATATAAAACTCTTTGAGACACCCTAAGGCTTCTATCATTTTATTGTTCCTTTCTCACCCATGGTTTGGTTTTAGAATGGTATTTAAAGATAATAATTTTAGGAGAAAAATGTAGGAATGGCTAATATTGTTTGCCTAAAAATCACTCCCCTGGAAGCTGTAAAAGAAGAAGCCACCAGGAAATACCTTAATCTTCCAAAACCCTTTCTAAAAAATGGGGTGCTTAAAAGAAAGTGCCTTAAATATGTTTTTGGTGGTTCTTTGGCCACTTTACCCTAAATTGAGCACCTTCGTATAAAACCCTAGACACTACACGATGGCTCATTATCACCCATGGTTTGGTTTCAAAATTATCTTGAAAGATAACAATTTTTTGGGATTCAAATGCGGCCATAGCTACCAACAGGTGCCTCTAAAACCCTCCCCTCATACATGTAAATAAAGAAGCCCATCAAAAAAACCTTCTTCTTTCCAAAACATTTTTTTTCAAAAATTAGGTTCCCCAAAAGAAAGCACTTTAGATATGATTTTTGGTGGTTCTTTGGTCGCTAAACACTAAAATGGGCACCTCCACCCTTTTTGGTTTATTTTTTCAACACTTAAGATGACTTTTGCAAAGGGGAAAACCAAGGTAAAATACCATGGCATCATTCCTTTAAAAAAACCAATAATATTCTCAGTCACAAGTTTTTTTTAAATAAAATTCATTTTTTTATGCTTTATTAAATTGAAAGCAATATTTAAGAGAAATATTAAACTGCCATTAAAATAATAATTCTAACTATATGGCTTCCTCGATATGGGTCATACAAGGGCGGGTTGTGATAGGTTTTCAATGCTATGTACTGATTACTAATGGGTGCAAAATAAAACAAAAAATTACTTTAGCCAAACCTCATCCCTTGTTATTTTTAGAAAATGCAAGTCAAAGTAAGTTGTACAATGAGTATGTTAGACTGGGTTGTCACACTCATCCTTATTATTCAAAAAATACACCCAACACTTTTTGAAAAATCACGAGTGAAAGTGATAAAATAAGATTATTTACCCAAGTTATTTTTTGCATTGGAACACAAGTACTAAAATCAACTAATTGGAGTGGATGTTGCACCTTCCACACTTTTCCTCTTGTAAACCTTTATTTATCATGCTTTCATTTGGCACATCTCTTAAACACTTTTTTGGGATCTTCAACTTTGGGGAAACCAAAAACCAACTCTTGAGAAGTCAACAACTTTAATATTTAAAATTTTCAGTGGCCATACTTCAAACACCAAAACTAGATATTGTCTTCAATAGCAACATTTGAAAAGTTGTTGCCATTACCTTCAAATATGAAAGGAAACCATTCAACATGGAAATAATAGTGATAGATTTGTTACCATTATTCTTTTCATATATGATACATTTATTGTTATAAAAAAAAACTCTATTATTCTTTTCACAAATATTCCCAACACTCAAAAAATTATGCTTAATATCAATAGTATAATAAACATCATGAATTTACTTTCTACCTTCATTAGTATTTGCATCCATTACACTATTTATTTCTACCTCCAAAAAATTGTTATCACCAAGCTTGATCTTGGTCTTGAATTTCTCATCCATAGTAGCAAACAACTCCTTGTTTTCCATCACGTGGTTGGAATAGCTAAAATTAAGATACCAAGTCTCTTAAAGAGTATTTCTAGCCTTGTCATAGCATACAAACAAAATTCTTGAAACATTCTCATTTTCATTTGCATAATTTACTCTACATTATTTTTTGAAATATCCATACCTTTTGTAATAACAACACTAGACATTTCTCATGTCAACTCTTTCTCTTCCTCTAGTAGCAAGTTTACTTCTTCTTTCTCCTATTTATCTTAAAAAATTATGAATTTGATCTCTACCTTATCCTTGTCCTTTATTGATTTTACAAACACCATAACTATATTTTGGTAATTTTGCAACCTTACCACATTACAATTTTGTCTTGAACAATTCATTGTAAAATATTTGTGTGCATTTGTTAATGAAGGCATAGAAGTTTTGTTGGATACAATTTTTATTATAGTTTTAGTTTTTTGCCTTTTATTTTCGTAATTTTATCTTATTAAAATTACTTCAAAGTATTGGAAGTAGTGGAGGATTTTCTATTAATGGGATATGATGCCAGCAAGAAAATAATTTTGAGGCTTTCACCTAAAATTTTGCCCTGACAGAGATATCAATACGTGATTTGATATGAGGATGAAAATGGCACTTTCACTTCAATTTGAAAATGAACAAACATCTAGGTCACCCCTCTCAGATGTGAAGTAGAATCCAAATATTTGAAACCATTTAATGTAGAGAAATAAAGTAAGTCAAGGCACCATCACCCCAAGTGAGGGGTGAAAGTTTTTATCATCCCTCGTTGAGGCGAAAGTTGTTTTAAAATATTTTTGATGCACCGACTTCATCAAAAGTTCAATTAAAGAAGCATTACGTAAATTCGAAGGCATTTTAACCCCAAAAGAGGGGCAAAAATATTTGGTACCCCTCTTTGGGGTGACGAATGGTACGAAGGTGATGTTTTTAAGGCCAAATACTCATGATATTTAAAGAAAAAAAAAAGGAGACACCGTCGCCCCAAGTGAGGGGCGAAAGTTCTTATTGCCCTTCCTTGGGGTGAAACATAATGTTAAAAGTGTGACTTTGTGAGTTGAGCATTCCAAATTAAAGGGTGCTTTCACCCCAAGTGAGGGGTGAAACTCTCTATCATCCCTCCTTGGGAGGAAAACATGTTTCATGAAAATATTAAGATGTCGCGTGCCCAACATAAATAAAAGGAGGCGCTTTTGTCCCAAATGAGGGGCGAAGTCCTTTTTCACCCCTCTTTGGGGAAAAAAGTATGTTAATATTATAAAGTTTAATTTGGAGGATTATTTCATCCAATAGTTTGGCAAAGGCAAAACAAAGCACCTAAAGGCTTCAAAACATAGTGAATTAAATTTACCTTCTCAAGGAGTGAAGGGAGTTTTGAGGTTGAGTTTTGGGAAAGGATTATTGCACATCGTTTCAAGTGGAATTTATAGGTGACATCGCCCCTCCATTAGAGTGAAAGTAACTATCATCCTTTTTTGAGGCAACAATAAAAACAATAATTATAAGGAAAAATAATAATGATAAAATGAAGGTGTTCGAGTATCAGGCTCAATTGTTGCTTATTTTGCTCCTTCTTTAGGCGACGCCAACTTTTCAATAGAGATATGGCCAGGGGTGCGTGCTTTCGTGATTTTTTGAGAAAATATAACATTTAATTCTAGGGGTGATGCGGGGAAGCACTTCCAAAATATCTGCTCCAATATTGAGAGATTAGGGGTAATTCTTATTCATTTCCAATGCACAGACTATCAACCTTCATGACTTTCAAAGAAAATTTAATAATCAATGGACTCATTTGGTGGAAGTAAATTTTTGAGATGCAAGATGAAATAAATTTAAGCCTGATTCTCAGGTGATGTTGTTGTGTCCTAATGCACCAACGTCCTAGATTGCCTCAAGAATTTATTCTTATTGACTTCCTTGCACAATCCTCTCATCAAAGTTGAATCATAGATTCTCTACAAATCATTTCGATTGAAATTCCATTGATATTAAGGAAGAAAATATATTCATTTTTCCCCGATCTACCAACATTTTATTGTACATGCATTAAATTATAGATCCAAAATCCCTTTATAAAATACTAATCATTGTTCATTGTAAGAGGATGGAAGGGTGGACACTCTGCAAAAATATACTCCATTTTTTTTGCATTAATAGAAACAACTTGGCTTTTGGTTCTTTGAGTGATTTTGCAATTATAAGCTTTCTATGTGTAATTTATAATGCTTTTATTTTCCATTCTTTGTTGTGAGTGAATTCTGCTACTAAATTTAGTCTTTTCTAGTGTGGGGAGTGAATACTGGAATAGGCTTAGGGAGTTTATTTTCTTGTGTGATCATCAAAATGTTTTGTGCTTACATTTATGTTGAATGCTTTTAATGGTGTAGTGTAAATTCAGTTGTTAGTCTATCCCCATCCTGTTTAGCTGGGTTATAGCCATATTTCCCATTTCTTTTTGCAATTTCCCATTTATTTCCTATTTCTCTAAGCTTATACCTAGTGTAGGATTAGTAAGGGAGCCAGCCCTCTTTGGATATTGGCCCGGAGGACATTTATTTCCTCCAACCTTTCAATGTTGGTTGGGTCTAGGGTGCACAAGGCATAGATATTGTAACTAGGTAGATTTATGACCAATAGTTTTTGGCATGCCCGGTGGGACCTTTAAAAGTTTCCATTGATAATAGTATAAAGGTTTGATGTTCACTTTGTACTATAGGATTAGAACATCTAGTGACTCAAGTCAACCCAGAAGGCTTCGAACATGAGGTAAGTAAAATATTTCTTCATGATTATGAGGTCACAGGCCAATAATTCTAAAGATCCTATTGATTTGTATGAAATTGATATCCAAAAGTTAGGGGAACACCCTAGATTAGTACCTTCGATTGTCCCATCCATTATAGCATCTTCTCAATTAGGTGGTGTGTTTTCTGTCCCTACAAGTCTTGCTAGTACAACTACTAGTTTTCCACCTCCCCAACCACACACACCAGTCAATATGGCTCAAAATATACCACCATAGCAACCACAACCACCCAGGAAGTTTTCGGCATGGAATAGCTCTGGAGCATTAAATCTACAAGTGCAAAATCCAATCCTACAAGTAGCATTAAAAGCTTTGCCCACCTATGATGGTATGAGTAAAACTTATTATGAGCACATTCAAGATGTGGCATCTTTGGTGATAATACATGGCATTACATATGAAGACATCATGGTATGACTACTGGTGTTTTCTCTTAAAGGAAAGTTGTTGTAGTGGTACTAGTCATTGCCACCCGCTACTATCACCACATGGGACCAGTTGGCAGAGTTGTTGATTAAAAATTTTCATGAGTAGGCAGATCCTTTTTCATTACTACATCAATTCATGACTATCCAAAGACATCTGTAGGAGGAGATAGTTGATTTCAACATTAGATTCACTTGAAGTTGGCAAAGAGTCCCTAACAGTCTTTGGACGACCCATGAACAAGTTGTGTTTTACAATCTATGAGCCTTCAACTCCGACATTGGTATGGTCATTCGACAAGCCAATGTACATGTATTTCTATATCTATATACGTAAGCTCAAAATCCCAAAGCGGACCTCATTGCCATAGGTAAACTACCCTCGAAGGTAACAATGTCTATCCTCCTTGATATTCCACAATATTTGTATTCTAGTGCATTTTCACAGCCTATGCCTTCTATGTACCCTATTCCCTCATGGAGCTCGGGATCACCTCAAATTATCCCAATTTTTGTTCCACAACTCCCTACTTCAATTATTCCATAATTACCCACACTATTTGTTCCATAGTTTCCAGCACTAGTTCCATTACCAGTGCTATCAGTGCCACCTATTCCATTGTAGTTTCTTGCTCCACAAATACCTCCACCTCTACTAGCACCTCCTACACCCCCAAATATTGATCCCTATATGAAACTATTATAGGAGATGTATTCGGTCAATTCAATAATGAGGACAATGTCGAATGAAATCATGATAGTTAAGAAGAAGTAAGCTAAGGCTGATTTTTGATCAAGAAGATTTAAAACTCTGCCAATTACTAGAGAATGAGCAACTTCAACTAGTAGGAGTGCTGAGAAGAATACAACTATGTTGACTAATGAAGAAGAAAGTATATCAGAGTAGAAATATTGGTGCTCTACTTGCAACGATCCTCATGGTGAAGATACCTATATGGTTCATTTGAACTATGTGCAGACACTGGCCGAAAGCGCTACCGGTGGTCAAGTCAATATGATTTTAAAAATTGATCACAATTTTATGGTCCCATCTATTGAGCAAGTTTCTATCCTTACGAGGACAGGAAAGAAACCTATCACGGTAGATCCAGTTGAAATGGAGCCATTGAAGGTACCTATCAAACAAAAGACACAAAATGAAAAGTGGTAACCTCAAGCGAAAGTGCCTATGCCAGCATCCAAAATAGATGAGCCTATTTTATTAAAATATATGTTACCCACTCAAGCAAAGGATAGAGTACAAGTGAAAGCTTCAACTTCATAGCCTACCATTGCAAAAGTGCAAACCAAAATAAAAGAACAAGTGAAGGAAAAACTCAAGTACCCGTATTTGACCAAGTGCCAGAGGGTCGAGGCTACACAATAGTACTGAAGTAGATATGAAGATGTTGGTGAATTAAAGGAGTCTAATGCGCAGATGTATAATATCATTGAAGAATTGAAGAGGATTCCCTCTAAGGTGAGTCTCTATGATGCGCTACAACTACCAGGGCAAGTGGATCTATTGCAGGAATCATTAAAGTTTGTAAAGGATAAAAGGAAAAATCTTGCCCAGATAGTGTTGGCCCAGACTTTGCCTACTTCAGCTACTAGAAAAAACATACCTCCCCCATTCTATTTGTCTCTCAGGATGGAGGTATGGATTGTACATAATTGCATGATTGACTCTGGTGCAACAACGACTGTCATGCCAAAGGCAGTATGCGAAGTCATGGGGATGGAATACATGAGGAGTAGCCCAGGAGTTTTGCAATTGGATGGTACTCCTGTTAAGATAGTAGGGGAAATTAAATATATCCCTATTATTCTACACAGTATCCCACCATATTACTATCATACAAGAGGTCATCGTGGTAGACTTTGAGCCATACTTTAGTATGTGTTTATCTAGAGAATTTATGGCCAAATTGGGAGGTTACCTATCATTGGACTATTCTCACCTGGAGATTCCATTCAAATGGAAGAGGATACGAATCTATAATGAAAATCCCTTCACATACCATATTGAGAAGATTGAAGATGAGGAAAAGGTTGAAAGCTCAGTGAACCTGATGACTGAAGATGTGGAGGAGACGGACCTGATGGAGGAAGCTATGGACGAGCGTTGGTTAGAGGATGAGTTTTCTATGCTTAATTTCAATGCAATGATAGAGACAAAAATTAGTTGCTACACCATCACTAAACCTGAAAAGGATGAGGAGAAAAGGCCTGATAATCTGGGTTTTACCCTCGATCAGTTGTGGAAAATGTATTTTGATGGTGCCTGATGCAAGAATGGTGCTAGATATGGAGTGGTATTTATCTCTCCTTTAGGAATCCAAAAAACATATTCGTACCGACTGACTTGGAGTTGTACAAACAATGCCATTGAGTATGAAGCACTATGCTTGGGCTTAAAGAAAGCAAAGAAACTCGGGATTAAACAATTGCAGATTTTTTGTGATTCTGAGTTGATTGTCAACCAGGTGACCAGTAAATGCGTTTCAAAGCAACACTACCTGAAGGCGTATCACAACAAGGTATGGGACCTTTTTGAATCATTTGATGCGTTAAATGTTCAAGCAATTTCACAAGAAAAAAATAAGCATGCAGATCTCCTGGCATCCCTTGGTGCGAATTTCTCTCCCATTGAAAGTGTGGTCCAAAAGCCCAAGACTGTGAGGTTGATTTATAGACCTTCAGTCCCCAATAAGAACATATACTAGCAAGTCTTTGATAATGATGAGCAGATTGTGAATTTTCTAATTAAAGAAGCCAGTGGTGTGGAAGGAAGAATATTAGATGGAGAGGAAGCTGAAGGCTTGATCCAACTCAGAAATAATCATATTCCAAAAGGATTGATTACATTAGAGAGTCTCTTTGATCAAAATGATAGAGCGAAGAAGCACCGAATCAAGGTGGATGAAAAATAATACATGGAACTAAAGCTAGAACCTAACAAAGTCATCAAAGTTGGGATAGATTGTTCTCCTGGTGAGCTTGAAGGAATCAAAGAACTATGCTGAGAGTTCCCTGACATCGTGGCATGGAGCTATCATGACCTGAAAGGATATGATAAAAATGTAATTCAACACACCATTGAGCTACAGGAAGGAGTGAAGCCTTTTCGGTAGAAGTAGAGACCTGTTAATCCGAAGATCGAGGTACTCATGAAAGCAGAGCTATTAAAAATGTTGGAGGTGAAAATCATTTACCCTATTAAGCACTCGACTTGGGTGGCGAACTTGGTTTTGGTCCAAAAGAAGAATGGAGATATCCACTTGTGTGTAGACTTCCACAATATTAACCAAGCCTCTTTGAAATATCATTACCCTTTATCATAGATTGATCAGATTCTTCACATCGTTGCTGGAGCGCAAATATTTTCATTACTTGATGGCTTCTTTGGCTACAACCAAATATGGGTGAAGGATGAAGATCAACACAAGATAACATTCACTACCAAGTGGGGCACTTTCGCATATCAAAGAATACCTTTTGGTCTTTCAAATGTTGGTGCCACATTTCAAAGAGCCATGGATGTCACCTTTGGTGAGTTGTTGAATCGGATTATTGTGATTTATCTTGATGATATGACTGTATTTTCGCATCGCAAGGAAGAGCATGTCTCTCATCTTAGACAGGTGTTCGAAAAATACCGAGAATTTGGTATTTCCATAAACCCGAAGAAATCCATTTTTGTTGTCAAGGAGGGGAAGCTCTTGGGGCATGTGATCTCAAAATAAGGATTAGCTATTGACCCTACAAGAGTTGAAGCTCTTCTAAAATTGCCACTGCCAACTAAAAAAAGGACCTACAATAATTTTTTGGCCAGATCAACTTTGTTCAAAAATTTATTGTCGACTTTGCCCAAGTGGTGAAACCAATGATGGAGCTCCTGAAGAAAGATGCAGATTTTAAATGGACCAAAAAAAGGAAGCAAGCATTTCAAGAAATTAAATAAAGGATAGTCCAAGCTCCTGTATTGATTAATCCAGACTACTCCAAGGATTTTATCCTTTATGCAGTGGGTGAACAAGAGAGTTATGTCGTAGTTCTTACACAAAAGTAGGATAATGGAGAGGAACAACCCATCACTTTCCTAAGCCAAGTTATTCAGCCACACCAAGAGAAGTATAATTTTATTGAAAAACAAGTATACGTGGTCATGAAGTCTCTCAAAAAATTCAGATATTTTGTATCTCAAAGCAAAATGATAGTCTATGTCATTCATCTAGATGTTAGAAGTTTTATTATACAAGGAGAGCTTGGTGATAAAAGAGTAGGTTGGGTTTCAAATATCCAAGAGTATGATGTGGAGATTCGGCCGACCAAGTTGGTTCATGGTCGGGCACTTTGTCAAGAGCTGGCTAAGAGCACGGCTTCTCAGTCACTAGCACCATTACAAGATGAAGTTATTGGTGAGAGTAATCTTGCCAACCAAGTTGTAGGAGATCATGATTGGATAGAATATCTTGTTGAGTTCTTCACAATGGGAAAATGTCCCTCTCATCTTAATCCCTCCCAAAGGAGAAGGTTTAGGTTGTAGGCACTCAGGTACGTCCTGTTGCCCAGTGGATTATTCCACAAGAACATAGATGGAGTACTCTTGAGGTGTGTGAAGGGGTCTAAAAAGTAGAAAATATTAGAGGAATTCCATTATGGTTTGTCTAGTGGGCATTATGTAGGAAGGCCCATGGCTTTGAAGATCATTCAGGCTAGATATTTTTGGCCCACCCTCTTTGTAGATACACACAAGGTGAGTCAGAGCTGTGATAAATGCCAAAGGTATGTTGGTAGGAGTAAAAATGCATCATTGCCTTTACATCCAATTCAGGTAGAAGCTCCCTTTCAACAGTGGGGTTTGGACTTCATCGGGGTCATTGATCCTAATTCTTCCACTAAGCATAAGTACATTTTGATAGCGATAAACTATTTCACCCGATGGGTAGAGGCTATTCCGATGAAAAAGGTAGACCAAGCAACAATCATTTCTTTCCTTGAGGGGCTAATTACCCGGTTTGGTGTGCTAGACACCATTATAACTAATAACATGACTCCCTTCACTGGAGCAAAGATCACCGAGTTTACAAGTAGATATGGCATTTACTTGAAAGCATATTCCAATTATTACCCATAGGGGAATGACTTAGCTGAGTCTACTAATAAGAATCTGCTTTGGATACTGAAAAGAACACTTGGGAGCAATAAGAGAAGTTGGCATCTACTGCTAGATCAAGCTCTATGGGTAGATCACATATCAGTGAAGAAATCAATTAAAACCTCTCCTTATTCCCTAGTATATGGAAAAGAGGTAGTTTTTTCGACTCATATTGAGCTTTCGATCCTTCAGACATTGCAGTTTTTGGGTAGTGAAGATGGTGAAATTGATCCTATGAGCGCGAGACTAGCACAACTTTTGTAGCTTGAAGAGGAAAGAGAAAGAGTGTATAACACCTTTATGGAGCATGCTAAAACAACACAGAAGTGGTTCAGGAAAAAGATGTCCGAAAGGGCATTTAAAGTCGATGACTTGGTGTTGAAGTGGAATTCGGACAAAGCAAAACCTGGCAAGCACCATAAGTTCGAGGTGATTTGGGAGGGCCCATTCCAAATATCAGGGACCAATGTAGTTAATGCTTATTATCTCTGGGACATGGATGGCCGGAAGCTATCGATCCCAATAAATGGTCTTCATCTAAAGACTTACCACCACTAAAGCCTTTTGGGATTCAAGTATGTATATATGTAAATTTTTTCTTACAGATGTTTTTGCCTTTATATTATATATAGGAATATATATATATATATATATATATTAATAGCACCTTTGCCCCTATAATAGGGCAAAATATGAATTCACCTCATTTTTGAGCGACAGACGTCATAGTGCTATGTACACAAAGTTTTTTATAAAGGGAAAGCAAAAGTGTGTGAAGTGTTGAAATACTTTCCCCCGAAGTTCAAGGTGAAAGTTGCCTGTGTTCCCTTCCCCCTCGGCAAGTATATTTAAATATAAAATAATATATAAAAAAAAAAATTTGCCTTGTGATTTTTTTTAATGTAGCCTTCTTAAAATAGAAAGAAAACTTAAAGATAGAGGCACCAACTGAATAAGTAAGGGGTGAAATTTAATTGACCTGATTTTTATTTTAATATTATAAAAAAAGAAGAGAAATGCGGAAAACCCTTTTTTTTTCTAAAAAATAGAGGCGTTTTCCAAAGCCAAAAGGGAAGAAGAACATTATTTAAGAAGGGGTGATTTCCGATTCTCATAAAAGTAGTAGATTTTGGTAGCATAGCCAAGTAAGAAGGAAGAAAGCATAGTGCACATTTTAAAGGTCTTTTCACCAAGAAACATTTTCGGAAGCACCCAAGAAATTTTAAAAATTACATATTTCACCTTGGGAGGAATTTCGAGGATTGAAAAATAAGGAGATGGTTGGTGAAGGTCCCAAGGCATGCCCCAAATAGACATCTGGCAATGTTTGTTCTTGAGGATGCCCGTTGAGCTTCATTGTGCACTTTTTAGAGCTAAAGGTAGCTAGAAACATGGCAGTCGAGAAATATTATGGGTAGGAGAAGTTTGAGAATCATTTAAATATCATTGAAAAGCATGCCTAGCATAATAATTAAGGTTTACATTCACTCCATACCCTCAAAAATTTACCATGTGCATTTAATTTAGTCGGTGAGGCATGGTTATAAATTGATGATCCCATAAAGTGAAGGTAAAAAGCATTAATTTTATTTTTTCTAGAGTAATATTGTGTTGATGTGATATCACTATAGAAGTGTCAGGAGATTGAAGTATTTTTAGACAATGGAGAAAATAACTGTTGAACTAGTTGTTGCTGAAGAGCTGAATAAGGAAAAAGAGAAGGTAGAAGTAGGAACGAAATCTAAAAAGGTAAGGCATCATGAAAATAATGATTTGGATTCATACTTAGATACACTAGCTCAGGTGGGATACTGCGTAATCACTAACAAAGGTATTGAAAATTTACACCAAGACATGGATATGGTAGTACAATAGGGGTTGATGCCTCAGAGTCCCCTCACAATAGCATACCATGCACATCTCTTCTAGTTCTTGTGCACTTTGATTCACTACTGCCTAGAATTGGTTGATGCAATTTTGTAATTTTGTAATTCGAAGACCAGGACAGTGTCGAACGTGAGGGGAGAAGCATTGTTTACCATTATAGCTGAAGACATCTGGGAAGCGTTCGCTTGTGGAATAATTCCACCCACTAATTTTATTTTCAATAATCTACATGTGGGTGAGCAAGAGGAAAGATATCAGTCTACTATGATAATGCATAGATTTATGGAGACACAATTGATAAAAATACCCTAGTATGGTGAGCTCCTGACATTGCTAAAATTGTTGTTATATTTTAAGAGTCTTGACTTGTTCTCCATGGTAGTGTGGGTCATGGGTATCCCATAAGATTCAACCATGCATAAATGGTAGGCGGTGCTAGTGCAGTGTATATCCCAAGTTGAGTTTTGTGCTTCAGGGGTAGTGATAGAAAGGATGAATCCCATATTCTTTGATTAGGCCGATTGTATTTCTAAGAGGATGCATGCCCAGCTAGACAATGCAAAGTGAGGAAATGAAGGCATTCAGGCATATGTCCTTTCTGGTTTGGTACTTCTTCTTCCACTTGCATGAGAAGTTTTCTTTTATTGCAAGTATGAAAGTTGATAAAGAGAATAGGAAGTTGTCGGTTTATATGTGGACTTCTAGTTTGTCAAGGCATGAATCCTTCTATAATTTCAATCATATGTTTGTTGGTCCTACCCTTGAGATGATGTATTATAAAAGTGAGAGAGTACCAAGGGTGATGAGGTAAGAAATCATCTCCAAAAAAAGAGGTGATATATTTTTGTTGACACAAGGTGTGGTGCTCCACATTTTTGGCTTTACCGATAAGCCAGTTTTTCTCCCATACTTCACCACAGGGCACTTGTTCGCTATGGAGGTTGTTCGGTAGCATGATTACATTAATGATATGTATGGAGTAGGATGTGGAAAGAAAACCACGTGTGAAATGTTTTTTCACTTCGGAGACATCAAAGTGAGTCTAGGTGGGCCAGAACCAATTGATAACTGAGGCTTTTTATGACATTGGGATGGTGGAGCTACCACAATGATGGAAGTATGACCCTTTGGGATTTGTTCTAAGCACATCAAAGTTAAAATCTTTCACTATTGTCCAAGGCCAGATATTGAAAAGTACTAAAATAATCTAGAGGGGCATGACTTGGAGTGGCACGTGGAGAACATGATGTCGCTTCCACCTTGGCAAGATTTTTATGAAATGGAAGCCGAATATAACCTCGTTGCGTATAAAAATTAGATTCCTCCATTGGGTTTTTTCAATAATAAGGAGTAATTTTCGAGTTGGTCCAAGGAGAAAATCATGAATTGGTGGATCATGCGAGCTCACCGAAGGAATACAGGGTCACCATATGGCTTAGTGATGGATGGAATATTTTTAGAAATGTAAGATGAGTGGTATTCCAGCTATGAACTCATTACGTTCACCTGCATCGTACCTCGAAGTTTACAAGGATCAAGCAGTGAGAAATATGTGGCCTAAAAAGAACGTTCTATGACCCAATAAGCACCACATGTGATCTCTGAGGAAGAGGAACAAGTGTTCAAGGAGCCATTGCAGCAAAAGGAGAAAAGGTGAGAAAATCCACCACTTATTAAAATTGTGAAAAAGTGAAGAACTGGAGCAGCTCCTTCAAACCCTCCTCCTGCAGTTTTGGATGAGCCCACATAATTACTAGAAGTTGTCCCTTTGGTTTAGGAAAATTCATTTGTACAAGGTACTCATGTTATTAATATCATGGAGGATGTTGTAGTAGAACCAAGTTCCTAGGAGGGAAAGGTCCGGTGTATCGCGACCAACCACATCCCCACCTGGCTCTAAAGATGATAGAGCCCAAAGGTACATCTTCTTCTACCTCTTCTCTCCCTGAGCAAGTGGTGACTATTGCTTCCCTTCCTCAGGTTTCTACTTCCATATCCCCTCCATTTGGTATGCCCACTTCCTCTTCAATATCACTTCCCACTTCCCAATAATGGTCACCACTGCTCCTCACTCCCTCTCTTCCTACTTCTTCTACTTCCCTTTCTTTCAGTTCTTTCACCTCCACTTTGAATCCATTTTCACTTCCCGTATCTTCTGCCCAAGTGACCTCCATCATGGTAGTAACTATGCAAGATCCTCCTCGAGTGAGCATAACTACGATCGAACCCCATGCATCCATTTCCACCACTACTTCCATTTCCACCACCATTTCCACTATGTCTGTTTCCACTTCTATCGAGCCTAACCCGTAGCTGACTTATTTTATATTTACCCCATTTTTGGAGTTGTAGGTAGTGCCTGAATTGATGATAGTTGTTATACCAGTGCAACCTATTGTAGCCAAATTTAACCAAGATCACTTGAGCTCATCACAGTGGATGAAGAGTAAGAAGAGGAGAGAAGCCATGGCACCAAAAAAACCCTTGAAGCAAGTTTCCTTTGATCCTACTGCCATGGAGGCCCACACTATGATGATGATTCCTTAGGTACAAAAGCCTCAAGGTAAGATGACTTCAGAGGATTATCATTATGAGATCATCACCAAGGATCTCACCAAGATTGATACCATGGAGATAGTGGGAAATATCCAGGCAGAGACAAGCTCTTTGTTCTTGCATGACGAACACTATAAGAACCACTTCTTTGAAGCTGAGGGTAAGATCATCGATCTTGAGGAGTCCTTGGATAAATGCTAAGCATATTTGTAGGCTGCTCTGTTTTATGCATCTCATTGGCAGAAAATGGTAGAGGAGTTGGAGGCCATGCTTTAGAAACATCAATAGGTGAAGGGCGGAGTAGAACAATAGATTGAGGCATTGAAGAGCCAACTCCAGAATGTGCAGGACCAATTGGCAGCAAAGACCACATAGGCCATAGTCCTAACAAAAGAAAATGTCAAGGAGTCACGCAGCTAGTTGCTTGCTCATTGTAAGACCCAGGTGGCTAGGGCAACACAGGTCCTTATGTACTTGCAGGAAATTCAGACTGTTGTCTCCTATGGCCAATACTTAGTGGAGTATGGTGAAGAGCACTTGGAGCCCCTCTTGGTGAAAGCTTCACAGATGTAGGTGTTGGCTAGGAAAAATCTTTGATTTCACCCCATGAGTGATATGGCTCGAGCTTGGGTGAATGCTAAAGTAGTACTACGATAGTTTTTCTTTAGGTTGGACCAGGTGAAGGAGGCCTACAAGTTGCTTGATATATTTGAGCAAGAGCGACGAATTTCCATGACATATTTTAATGCAGTGCTTGAGAATGGCTTCCCTAGTTTCACTGATGATAGGGGAAACATTTTATCTCAAACAGATTTGGAAGTAGCATGGGTAAGGTTTATTGATGATGCCTTCGAGGTTGATGCTTGGGAGGAACCACTCATTGAAGATCATGTGTTACCATTGATGAGGAAGGCTCACGCGCATCGATTCTGGTTTATTGGAGCTTAGTCAGAGGGCAAACTACATTGATATGGGCCAAGTGGAGATTTTTAGATACTTGGTGGATTCCCTCAATGGCCTAGAGATAATCACCACAGAAGCTTGGTCTGATGTTGTCATAGTGTATGAGGCTACAGTTGCATTTCTCGAAGAAGAGGAAGTTGCAGACAAAGGGGTTGAGGAGCAAGATGCAGGGACGAGCAACAAGCAACCTAATGCACCTGATAAAGCTGACTCCTGAAGCCCAATGGATAAAGGCCTAATATCATTGCATCCATGCGAGCTGGATACCCCATGAGCCACCAAGAATGTTGGCAATTTTGCAACCTTGCCACATTACAATTTTGTCTTGAACAATTCATTGTAAAATCTTTGTGTGCATTTGTTAATGAAGGCATAGAAGTTTTTCTGGATACATATTTTATTATAGTTTTAGTTTTCTGCCTTTTATTTTTGTAATTTTATCTTATTAAAATTACTTCAAAGTATTGGAAGCAGTGGAGGATTTTTTATTAATGGGATGTGATGCCAGCAAGAAAATAATTTTGAGGCTTTCGCCTAAAGTTTCACCCCGATAGAGATATCAAGTCATGATTGGGTCTGAGGACGAAAATGGCACTTTCACTCCAATTTAAAAATGAACAAACATCTATGTCGCCCCTCTCAGACACAAATTCGAATCCAAAGAGTTGCAACCCTTTAATGCAGAGAAATAAAATAAGTCAAGGCATCGTCACCCCAAGTGAGGGGAAAAAGTTCTTGTCACCCCTCGTTGAGGTGAAAGTTGTTTTAAAATATTTTTGGATGCTCTAACTTCGTCAAAATTTCAATTAAAGAAGCATTACGTAAATTTAGAGGCATTTTCACCCCAAAATAGGGTCAAAACTCTTTTGCACCCCTCTTTGGGGTGACGAATAGTGTGAAGGTGATGTTGTTAAGGTCGAACGCTCACGATATTTAAAGAAAAAAAAAAGGATATGTCGTCGCCCCAAGTGAGGGGTGAAAGTTCTTGTTGCCCCTCCTTGGGGCGAAACATAATATTAAAAGTGCGACTTCGTGAGTTGAGCATTTCAAAGTAAAGGGTACTTTCACCCCAAGTGAGGGGCGAAACTCTTTGTCACCCCTCCTTGGGGTGAAACATATTGCACGAAAATATTAAGATGTTGCATGCCCAACATAAATAAAAGGAGGTGCTTTCACCCCAAATGAGGGGCAAAGTCCTTTGTCACCCCTCTTTGGGGTAAAAAAGTATGTTAAGCTTTTAAATTTTAATGTGGAGGATGATTTTGTCCAACAGTTGGGCAAAGGTAAAACAAAGCACCTGAAGGCTTCAAAACATAGTGAATTAAATGTACCTTCTCAAGGAGCAAAGGGAGTTTTTGAGGTTGAGTTTGGGGAAAGGATTATTGCACAACATTTCAAGTGGAATTGATAGGTGACATCGCCCCTCCATTAGAACGAAATTCCCTGTCACCCTTTTCGGGGTGACAGTAAAAACAATAGTTATAAGGAAAAAAATAATAATAAAATGAAGGTGTTCGAGTATCAGGCTTGATTGTCGCTTATTTCATTCCTTCTTTGGGCGATGTCGACTTTTCAACAGAGATATGGCCAGGGGCGCATGCTTTCACAATTTTTTGAGGAAAGATAACATTTAATTCTAGGGGTGATGCGGGAAAGCACTTCTAGAATATCTGCTCCAATATTGAGAGATCAGGGGCAATTCTTGTTCATTTCCAATGCACTGACTATCAACCTTGGTGATTTTCAAAGCAAATTTAATACTCAGTGGACTCCTTTGGTGGAAGTAAATTTTTGAGATGCAAGATGAAATAAATTCAGGCTCGATTCTCAGGTGATGTTGTTGTGTCCCGATGCACCGACATCCCAGATTACCTCAAGTATTTATTCCTGTTGACTTCCTTGTGCAATCCTCCTGTCAAAGTCGGATCATGGATTCTTTACAAACTGTTTTGATCGAAATTCCACTAATATCAAGGAAGAAAATATGTTCGCTGGTCCCTGATCTACTAGTATTTTGTTGTACATGCATTAAATGATAGAGGTAAAATCCCTCTATAAAATACTAATCATTGTTCATTGTAAAAGGATGGAAGGGTGGACACTCTACAAAAATATACTCCAAGTTTTTTGCATTAATAGAAACAACTCGGCTTCTGATTCTTGGATCGATTTTGTAATTATAATATTTTTGTGTGTGATTTCTAAAGCTTTTATTTCCCATTATTTATTGTGAGTGAATTCTACTATTGAATTTAATCTTTTCTAGTATGGGGAGTGAATACTGGAATATTCTTGGGGAGGTTATTTTCTTGTGTGATCATCAAAAGTTTATGTGCTTATATTTCTATTGTAATGGTTTAGTGTAAGTTTGGTTGTTAGTCTATCCCCATCCTGTTAAGTTGGCTTATAGCCATATTTCCCATTTCTTTCTGCAATTTCCCATTTCTTTCCTATTTCTCTAAACTTATACCCAGTGTAGGATTAGTAAGGGAGCCAACCCTCTCTAGAGATTGGCCTGGAGGACATTTATTTCCTCTGGCATTTCAATGTTGGTCGGGTCTAGGGTGCACAAGGCATAGATCTTGTAACTAGGCAGATTCATGACCAACACTATCTAAGACTCTTACCTTTAAATCAAAAGCTTTCTTTTCACCTTCTCCAAAGTTTTCTCTTAGTATTTCTTCATGTGATATAAGAGAACCAACAAGGTGATCAAACTCCATTGTTGTAAAATATTTACTCTCTTCAATTATTATGGCAATATAGTTTCATCTTAGTGTTAAAGTTCTTAGTATTTCTTTCATAACAACTTCGTTCTCCATTGTTTCTCTAAGAGTGGCTATTTTACTAACCACATATTTTACTCTAACACAATATTCAATTACACTCAAATTCTTGTATCCTCAAATTCATAATATCTTTCTTCAAGATCTATAGCTTGATCATCCTCACTTGGTCATTACCTTGGTAAGCCTCTTGTAGATCCTTCCAAGCATACTTGGATAATTTTGCATCTAAAAACCTTCAAAACAAGTTCTTGTCTAGAGCTGATTGAATATGATATAGTTCTAAAAAATCCTTCTTCTTGGCTTACTTGCAATTATGTAGAATAATAGACCATTCTATTGGATTATTATAACTAGCCTCAACAATATCCCAAATATCTTCTCTACTAAACAACATCCTCATATTAATGTTCCAAAAATCATAATCTTACCCACTAAACTTTAGAATAGGAAGGTATTTATTGTCGTGCATGCTAAATAGGTAATATGATTAGGTAATCAACATCACTCCAACTTAATACCAACTATGGATATTATACCACATGTGAAACTTTCTCTTTTACAAAGCACAAATAAATTTTACAATATATAATTTTTTATTATGTTGAAGGGGTTTTAGAAAGGGCCCCAACCCTTTTACATTGTCATAAAAAAAATCATAATACTTTGATACAAAGCCTAAAATGTAACATAAATTGAGTCGTCAATTTTAAAATATAGCCCACATATCCTATATCAAATTATACTATAGAAAGCCAACTTAGTAAAAAACATAACAATAGAAACAAAGCACTGAGACAAATACTTAACAATAATTTCTTTTACATTCTCTACTATCCTGCATTTGTGAATCCCTTTTCCTAATATTTATATCAAATAACTATATTTTGAAATTCATTATTTCTAATTTCCATAATTTCTTATGGAAATTTATCTTCCAAGATTACATATCCTTCATTTTGAATTTCTCAATTGGCTACCCAATGTATAACCCTATTGCTTTCTCGATAGATATGTACAATTTACATATTTTCCAAATTTCTAATTTGTAGTCTAACTTCTTGAATCATATCATTTATGTCCTAAATTGAATATTGATTACCCTTTATCAGATTTATAATGTTTAATGAATATCCATGTATGATAATATTTTTAACTCCAATTCTATCAATCAACTTAATGCCTAGGAACAAAACTATAGTTTAAGCAAAATCATTAGATTGAATTTCAATATTCTTAGCATACAATAATACCACATCTCCTATTTAATTCCATAAAATACCACCAGTACCTACTATACTTAGATTCCCTTTTGAAACACCATAAAAATTTAATTATAACCAACCTTTGCAATGGAGGCTCCCATTTTGTTTGAAATATTTTAAGCTTGGAAGAAATTAATGGATGAAAATTGCAAGAATTCAACCCCCAACTATTTGTAATAATTTTTCACCATCCTCATGAGTCCTTGAAATTTATTATCAAAATGCTCTCATTCACAACATTGTATATCTTGATCATTGTAGACATCACATCTTTCTTGCAGCCTTTAAAAATTCTATTGTTTTGTTCTTTCCAAATACCCCACATGAAGTGAGGTAATTTTTTTTTCCATAAAGTACTTAATATTTGACTCCTAAAAGGTGATTTCCAATTTAAGCACAAATCAACAATAGAATTTAGCAAGCCCCATGTTGTAAATTTTTTATCAAGGATGTTGTTAAACACTCCATTTGAAAATGAACATACAAAAAACAAATGTCATGTCTTCTCCCAATCTCTTGCACATAATGGTCATTTGTTAAGGATCTATAGACCTCTCTTAAGCAAATTGTCCATTATGAGAACTTTGTTTTGAACTACAATCCAAGAGAAGAAGGCCATTTTTGGAGTTATATGTTTTAGACAAATTTTTCTTATTGGTAGCCATCCCAATACTACATATTCCAAGATAAAGTGACCATATTTTACATAGTACTTCCCATATTTATTGCATTTCAAAATTGGAGAATCCTCTAGTCTACCTTGATTTAAAAATATACTTTCAACATTCTATTCAGTTTCTTTATTGCTTGTATTTTCCTATCATTCATACCCTCACCATATATATGTTTCCATATTTTTCCATCAGTATATATAATGACAAAATTATGAACCCATTGCCCATACTAATAAGAAATTTCCACCATCATTGAAGGAGATTATTTAAATATCATTAACTATCTAAAAAACTCCAATTTTCCAAGTTGGAAAATTAGGAACCTAATTGAGGAAGCCAAGGAAATTCTCTAAATCCAATAGGAAGTCATTGTTCAACATGAATTAAAAGAAGCCAATACTATTGCTGAAAAGCTAGAGAATATTGGTGCCTCTACCCTGAGAATGCTGACCTGGATAGAATCTCTTCCCTATGACATCAACAAAATTTCCAGGTTGGATCTAAATATTTCTCAGCCAAATGAATCATTTTCTCTCCACACGTGATCCTCTGTCCATTTGGCCCTCGACTCTGAGGGAAATAATTTCTATTGGGCCTAATATCTATAATATGATGGCGGTTGTTATAACCATTTTAATTTCCAAAGTCCTCTTCAAGATTTTTATTTTCCCTAGACTTCCCCATTTTTAGAGCCTCTTATCGATACAATTTTTGAACCATATTTCCACAAGGTAGTACTTATTTCCCATGATTTTTACTCTTTTCACCGTCTCTTTTCCACTGGCTGTCACCGGGGTTTTAAATTTTTTTATGCCAAAAGCCTTTTCTTCTATCACCTCTCATCATTTTAGGCTTTTGTTCCATGTATGCACCCCTTCCGCTGGTTTGAGACCCTTCTATTTTTTTCTTTCCAATCGCATAGTCCCAAGATATTCTCCTTTGTGCCTTTCTATTCCTTGGGTTTCTGAATATTTCTTTGTTCCATCCATTTTCATATTCCCAAGCATACATTTTTTTTAATTTCTCCTATTCATGACACACATTTTTTAGTTTCACCGATGATCATGTTTATCGGATAATCCTTCTCTGTTATCCCTGCAATCGATTAGACCCTTTGTCTGGCATTTAAAGTTCCCTAGATGAAATACTAGTGTGAGAAGCTAGGAAAAAGGTCTTCTGAGTCATTTTATATCACTTTGGAACTTTATAAACCATGATAAAGCTCTATTATGGACTTATTCTACATTTACTCTGATCCTTTGCATCTTATTCAAAAACCCTTGTCCCTTTGTTCTGTGAGATGCTAATATGACGTTTGTTAAGCCAGAAACATTTTCCATTGATCCCATTGTTGAAGCTATCCTCCAAGATAGAAAATTGTTCCCATTTTTCAAGATATTTTCTAGTACCTATTGGAATGCCAGTATGGAGTTCACCTCAAATTGGGATAATGGTGTCGTCATAATCCACAAAGTTGAATTTTAGGTATCCATAGATCTACTTGCAGAGCTGACTGGGTAGAGTGCAGATGGCCAAACAGTGAGGAGGAACAAACACCATTTGGAGGTGGAGCTTATTCAATTAGAAGATACATAACCACTGAGGAAGCTCCATAAGAAAGGTTTGTTTCACAAGGACCTGCCTACTCCTTAGAAGGAGGTAATGAAACCCATAATGCAATATATAACTTTTGATGATCCCAAGTCCCAACTTTATAGTTTTCATATTTCCTTTGTGAATCACTTCAAAGACGTTAAATTACTCAACATACCAGAATTCCTATATTGGTCCATGGACTACTCTATAAATTCCATCCATGCCAAGAAGGAGCAATATTGGACTTACCATCAGGGTCTATTCAAAATTTTGTATGCTTATCTACTGTAAAATTTTGCCAAAGTAAATATCATTGCTTAGGAAAATATAGAGGATGATACTTCATTTACACCTAGCGCCAGGATGATAGGGGACAAAAGGAAGGGAAAGGTTGAAAAATCTCAGGTATCTCTTAATGCAAAGAAAAATACCAAGGTGGACTTTAATCCCACTAGGAGTTACCAAAGGCCTAAGAGTAAAGTGTCCCTAAGCCCTGAGAAGGCCAAAAGAGATGGTAAGGATGACTCTAGTGACTTCGTAGAGAAATACCTGCATAAACTGGTCATCCAATCCACCTCTGCAACCATTTCCCACATGGAAACTTCTTAGGATGCTCTTGTAAAGGCTATTTCAAAATTAAAGGATCAAAGGAATGCATTAAATTAGATATTTTCTACGATGCCTTTGATGAGGAGGTCCCTTCTAATTCTGCTACCACTAGTATTTTCGAAGTAAATGAGGATGATGTTGAAATCACTAATAAGATCTTCAAGAAAGTGCCCAAGGATGAAATCAAGGAAGGCGAATAGGAAACTATTGTTGCACCTCCTTTGGAGTAACTTCCTAACTATTTTCTATTGTTGACCTTGTGAGGTTTCCTGTCCTTCTGGTTTTCCTCTGATTGTATTTATGTGTTGTCCTTTTTTCTTAGGATGCATTTTGAATTTTCCTCACATCCTCTTCTATTTCTTCTGCTTTGCTAGGATGCACTTTTTCTTCTTTTGCATCCCTTTCCTTTATGTTGTAGCAAGGCATTGGGGCACCTTTCAAATGCCCCCTTATTGAAAAATTATTAACTTACCAAAAAAAAGAAATTTCTTGTTCTAGTTTCACAAATTTAGGGTTACACAACTAAAATTTCTTTCTTTTAATAAAAACACACTTATGTTGTAGGTATTACAATTTTTCCAGGTGAATATGCACAACTATTATTTTTTTACTTTCCTTTAGTTATAAATTACACTACCTAATTGACATGATTTACAATATATAGCTATAGTTTTTACTTTCCTTTAATTACAAATTATACTACCTAACTAACATGATAGAGAATATGCAAAACTATAGTATTTTACTTCTTGTGAGTTAAAAATCCCACTACCTAAGTGAAATGACAAAAAATATGCATAATATGCATAGCTATAGTTTTTACTCAACATCACATTTCTAACAAGCTAGTATTTATATTGAATTTGTAATTAATGTAATTTTGAATATTCATTTATTTATTTTGACATGAAATTCATCTAGAATACACTCGAATATATAGAAACATATTTATCAAAAAAATACAAAATGCCTTTTTAAATGAGTTCTTTTAAGTGTTTTTTTAATCTTTATTTTATGTATATTTAATGTAATACTAGAACATGCATTGAGGAATTTTGAACAATTTTGCAATATAAATATCATCAATTTTATTGAAATGGTGTATTTTTAGTTTTGTTAATCATTTGGGATTAAACCTAAAATAGTAAAAAATATGTAGTTTTTTTTCAAAATGAAAAAAAAATATAACATTTTAAGGTGAATTTATAGATATAATAATTATTGTAAAAAGGAATAAAATTTGGGTACTAATACTTAAGGTAGCATATAATTGAAATGACTTGTATTCCATTATAAATTTAGTGAAATTTTAGAAATACTAATGCAATATTAAAAAATAATTTTAGAAAAAATTGTTATTCTCTTTTTTGGTAGGTAATAGTAAGAATATTATTAAACCAGATTGAAGGGACCCAATCCCTATTTACAATAGGCTCCAACTAGCCTGGAAACTAAAAGGATACATAATCCCAAAAAATACATGATAGAATAGAGTCTCACAACAAAACCCCCACATGGGACTGAGACTAAGAGAAGCTGCATTTCATAAAATCGTAAGAAATATAAGGGTCAATAGCAAGAAACAAATCAACCCAAAACAAAGAAGATAACAACCTATCACCGCATCATGCAACATCAAGGTCTGCGAACTAGTCTTCTTTTTCACCATGAGCTCCTTGAAGAAACAAATGTACCATGAGCACCTTTAGAATTTTTTGAAAGTACTCACAATTGTGGTTGCGACAAGTGCTTTTGCTTTGAGACAAAGAGTATTTTGAGAAAGTGTTAAGAAAAACACTATTAGTGTTGAGAAAAACACTATCACTATGATTTAAAAAGCATTTCAATATGGTGTTAAAAGGAACACAATTGGTGTTAAAAAATACCATAAACTTTAGTTACCATGAAGATCATTATCAGATTTAACTATATCTTCAATATTCGCGGGAACAAAGTCCTCCCAAGATCGGTGAATATTTTGGATGGCAGCCATATTTTCTAGAGCATTAGCAGCTTTATTGGCCTCTCTAAAGACATGTTGAACCATGCTTTAAGGGTTTCACTGCAACATAAATTGACTTTTTTTAATGATGGTTCAGGTATTCCATCCTAGGTTGGATTTATTGTTGACATGATTGATCACCACCAGAGAATCACCTTCAAATATAATCGAGAAAAAAAAGTTTCCACTCGTTTCAAGACATTTCTAGAGTGCATAGGCTTCAACATAGTTGTTTGAATGAACTCCAATGTTCACAGCAAAAGCTCTTAGGATTTTACCTTCATGGTCCCTCCAAAAGCCTTTTGCCCCAGCATTTCCAGGGTTTCCCTTAGGGGGTTCCCACTTAAAATTTGATCTAGACTGGATGTGGCTGGGAGGGTGAGTTATTTCTGTTGAAATATTGAGAATTTTAAATAACTATTCTTCCAAACCCAGACAAGGATCTTTAGAGCAAGGTATCATGTTGGCATTTTTTGTGGAAAAAGTTAAGGCTCTATTGGCTATACATTCCTGTTCCCTAGATCTGCTTTCAAATATTTTGTTATTCCGTTCAAGCCATACTTGCCAAATAACATGGTGCAAAAAAGACTTCCACAAAAAATTAAGTCTAGCATTCTTGAAACAAATAGACCATTGCTGGAATAAATCAATAACCGTTTGACACCCACTGAACCTAGAAAGTGTTGAATACTTTGGAGAAAACACCATATGAGCATGGGAAGTTAATAAAAATATGCTCAATGGACTCCCAATACTATAAACATAAATAACATCTGTTTGGAACCATAACTCCCCTTTTCATGAGATTTTTTGTAATGAGTATATTATTTTGCACAGCTAGCCATGAAAAAAAGACAACTTTTGGGATCAAATTTTTGAGCCATATTTTCTTGAATATGTCATATACTATGACGAACGTACATATTTATTCTAGATACTATGAAGAACCTACATAAGTGTCATGTAGAAAACACTATATATAATATTATAAATATAAAAATAAGTCACAAATAAATCTTAAATTATGGTCATAAACATATAATATTGAATTGGGACTCATTTAAAAAAATATATATTAAAGGATTAATGAATTTTAATATCCCATTTTCAATTATGTGCCATCTTAAATATAAAAACAAGAAGAAAAGGGTTAGTAAAGCATATCAACCAAAATCTATATATAACCTATATAATTTTAAATTGTTCTAAGTTTATAGCATTGTTGAAGCTTCTACACAATAAAAAATATTATTTATTTTGTTTGTATTTTAACTTTTTATTTTAATAATATTGGGGTTTCGTACCTCAAAGAGTTAGGTCGATTGGTAGCAAGAAAGTGCTTACTAGTGGGTTGCCTTGGTTTGATTCCTTGGATGGTCAAGGTTCCATTGAATTCATCCTTACCCAATGGGCTAGGGTTTATAAAGGTTTCCCTACACTATATATATATGGGGATTAATGTTCTGATTAGTAAATAAACTAATTAAATATTTTATAGTGGTGGAAATAAAAATATGTATATATACCTACAAAGAACTAGAGTTATATTAATATCATGCAAAATAGAAGAGCAAGGTAATGGATAATACTAACACCAATGGAGGTGAATCATACATCAAAGTGACAAGTAGATATCTAAAACCCATATTCAAATAATTTTTTTTGGAGAATTGTGGGATATTTACACTCATCGTTATTGTTTATTAACTCAATAATATAGAAAAAATTCATCACATATGAAAAAAATTATTGAAGTCCAAGAACAATAAATTTCAATGTGGTTTATAATATATCTTAGGAAGAAATCTACAAGTTTAAACAAAAATAGGATGTGAACTAAAATTTTAATGAAATGTAATCATATGCTCCCTAATGTGATTTGTAGTTTACAATATTTTAAGTATTATCTATAGTATTTAATTTAATATACTTAGGAAGAAAAACTTGTGTCACTTGTTCCATTAGTATTTTTCAATAGCCCTTTTTCCTTTGAAAGCTTCATATCCTTGTCTATTGTGTCATTAATTCTATTATAGTAACCATAAATATTATTTTCCTTAGACTTCAACCATAAAAATATATTGTGTTTACTCTAGGTTTTCCCATAGATAATTATTATTATTTAGTGTCGAATCTCAATGCTCTAGTTGTGCATAATGCAAGTCAATATTTGACCCTAATTTGAGAATTCCTTTTGAATCTCATTGTAAGTAGATCTTACTTAGGTTCTTTTCAATACTTTTCAATGGACTAAGTGGAAAAATTATTTAAACATTATTTGATAGTTGCACATCTTCAAGTCTATTCAAATTTTCTACTCCTATTAGTAAGACACAAGATAATCTGGTTGTTGAGTCCGTATTCATTAAGGTGTTGGTTGAATTATAAAAAACACTTGATTAAGTAGGGAAAATGTCATGTAGTATTAAATAGAAGAAAATTTATAAGAATTCTAAATATTGGAATCAAATACCAAGGATTTACCTTTGATAGAGTCATTATTTTGGAAACTCAATGGTTAGGTAAAGTTTTAGAGGTCCTCATAACAAATGAAGTAATCCCTAGAACAATGGAATATCATAAAATAATTATATATTTGATATTTTTATGATGTGATCCAATAGAATGCAACTTGTATAGAAGGGCAACAAATATATATGAATATAGGGGGTGGTAGTTGAAAAAATCAAATTGTTTGATAAAAGGTTATATTTCATGATAATTTAATTTCAAGTAAGGAGCATTGGTAACTCTTCAATTTGGTATATGAATCATATATAATTAGGTACATTCCTTATATGTCAGGTTATTTGAGTTTCATCCTAAAGGTCCTATAGATCTATGTTTCCCTTATGGTTAAAGTTTCCTTTCTTGAGTTTAGACTTGAGACCATACCTTAAAAATATTATAAGTAGACTATGAAGGATCAACTAATGTGATAGTGAGAATATTGAGTTCTCATAATTCTAGGTTCAAATGCTTGTATGAAAATTAACCTAAATTGTAAGCTTTCATAATGCATTGCTTTAAAATAACCTAGTTTTGAATATGAACAAAGATTTGTGTGCCTAAACTAACACAATGCTTACTTTATTTGAAGAAATATTGACTACATAGACATGGATAGTCCTTGCAAGTAGAATATTCCTTCTCATATAGTAGATTCATTGTAAAAATATTACTTCATTGTATAATTCACTTAGGATATAAATCCCAAACATCAAGAGGGTTTTGACAAATTGATGAATAATTCAGATATATAGTTGAATGTTGTAGCTCATATTGGTCTAACCTAACCATTGGGAAGGACATATTTTTTTATAATTTAAACAAAACAAGGGGTGTTAGTGTTATATATTAAAGCTTTGAGTTATTATATTATGGAAATGAAGGATATTTAAGTGCATACTTGTAGACACCTAAATTGTGTCATGCTTAGGGGAGCTACTTACATAGACACACCCATAAGATCATAAGACATAATATTGGACTTTCCAAGCATCAATAGTGGTTCTCACCACTCATTTGGGGCCTTTTCAAGCCATCCAAGCTTGGTCGCTTAATCCAAGAGCAACCAGATCCTAGCCACTCAAGCCTAGAGCAGCCAGACCTTAGCCACTATAGATGATAGTGACCAGATCTTAGCCACTACAGACGATAGTGGCTAAGCAATAAGAAGTGGTTTGTCAACAAACAGACCCAATATCAGGTGAAAGTGGTAGTTTGCATGCAATAAAGGTGAGTGGGAGTGACTTTGCATTCCTTTTCATGACCAGTTCACATAGAAGACTTGAGTTTGCATTTTATACTTAAGTTAACTGACCTCCAAGCATAAACAAAGGACAAAATATTCTCATGCTAATGACCAGTTCACATAGAAGACTCAAGTGGGTAGTTAGATTTCAGTTAACTGGCCTTCAAATATAGATAGTGGATAAAAGCTTCTCATGCTAACTTGCACTATACATGAGAAATTCATTTCTAGGGTTTGGACATAGACCCAGGGTTTCACACTATAAAAGGTGCAATCCTAAGAGCACCAAGACATCCTGATCATATTTGGAGATCTTGAATATTTTATCACATCAGGGAGAGAGACATATTCTTTAGGAGAGCTTTCAAGACTTGGAGAGTTCTCTTTGAGATCATGTGTGCGATGGAGCTTTGACAAATCGAAGAGCATAATACCTACTTTCTTCAAAATCAAATCATAGTATTTGACCCATAGCTTTGGGGCAAAGAGGGTAAGGTTTACTTTAGCGACTATTGTCTTGGACAATGTCCCGCAGGCCTAACTTAGATAGACATATCATCTTTATTTTGTTTTCTCATATCATTAGAATATATTTATATGATTTCATGGCATTGTTTTATCATATTTCCATTAAATTATTTGATTACTAACAACCTCATCCGGGGAGGCAATCTTTGACACCTAAAAGTGTGTTGTTGTTTCATTGCTTGCAGTGCCACAGGTACATCGGATGAAGATTACAACATACGAGAGCAGAAGGGATCCCTATAGTAAATATACCTAGAGAAGGAGGCATATGTAAGCCCTCATAATTTTCCATGTGTAAAACCGAGAAGCTTTTATGAGCGCACCACCTCTTTGCGGAAGGGGCACTCCTTGCCCACTTGTAATTTATAGTATCAAAATGGGTATCCCTAAGAGGTACCGACATGTAACCAAGCTTCAATATCAATAAAGAGATCCATATTTTGTTATTTCATGTTATATGCTTTTTTTCCTCTTGTCTTTCCATTTCATCTTTGGTATTTTAAATAGCATTGCAAGTAGGGTTTTTAGAAAAGGGACCAGTGCGCACGTTCCTGAGATTGCTACAGATGGCGATCACGATCGAACGACTACTAATTTTTATTTTTCTACAATAATACTAACTTAATTTGGTGTGTAGGTCTAGTCGCTCTGAGCTACAGTGGCTAGAAACTAGCCACTCTGAGCTACAACGGCTAGAAATTAGCCGCTCTAAGCTACAATGGCCAAGAACCATCATCTCTAGTCAATAGCGGCCAGAGCTGAAGTGCAACAGAGGTCAAAACACAGACTCTCTGAACTGGATCAAAGGTTTTTATAGCTTCTTTGATACTTTATAGATTTCTATCTACTTCTATGTGTTTAAAACAGAGAACTTAAAGCACATTTATGTTTAGAAATTGAAATAATAAATAAGAAAGAATTAAGCATTTTGCATATCTTAGATCTTTTAAATTTTCCACTAGGTGTTGCTAGGAATAACGACTTATGCCTAAAATTTTTGCCCTAGAATCCAATGTGCTAAACATTGTATGTTGTTTGCTTGCTTTGATGCCCTACTAGAGGCCATAGTTGCACGAGATAAAGTGTGCTCATACAAATCATAGTGCTTCATACATATTTTTGAATATTGAAATGGATTTTTGTACTTAGGCATATAGGAAAGACTCATTGCTTCTATATTATGCACTTTATGTTATGCAATCTTAAAATGAACACCACACAAGCACATCTCATTTAAATATTGGAGAGTCATATTTTATCACCAACATTCAATTCAGTCCAGTGACATTGGAATTCATCTCCTTCCATTGGTTTACCCCCTAGAGCTTCCTAGAAATAGATTGGGAAACTTACTTATAGTGACACTAAGTTATTTGTGTTTAAACTATCTCCCATTGTTGGAACAATCATTGGTTTAGAGTGGAAGAGCTAGGTGAACCCCCCATTGGATCTTTAGCGGTGTACCCTAGCTTCTTTTGAGAAAATCATGTTTGGCACGGGTGTACTTGATTGTCACTATGGACGAGTCTTCTCATTATTAATCCAAGAACAAATAAATCAAGAGAACAACACATTAAAATACATCAAACATTTTAGGGTGCACTCAAATTTGGTAATCAAGATTAACATTTGTTTGGTATTGTGTGGTCATTCCTAAATTACAAACTCAAAGGATCAAGTCATAAAACATGGTCAAAATAATAATTAAACACCCTCGGTATGATGTCGAGGGAGAGACATAAGCAATTCATACCCATAGACGGAGTCATAGTTGATGCGTAGTCGTTATACCATCATTAATTCTCAATGAATCTATCAATCCAGGGCAGTGTACAAGGCTATCTACGGGAGAAGAAGTGAAACAACTATAACTTAGGTCAATCTAGGGCAACAAGTCTTATTGGTGGAATCGGTTTTGTGGGGGGTTTTGGAACATTCCTATCTCTAAATTGCATGAATTAAATCTTAATCTAAGTTGCAGAATTGGAAACTAATCACTAACTGCAGAAATGAAGTCCTAATTACAATTGCAGAATAAGACCTAATTATATTGTAGAATTAATAGTTGCAGAATTGAAAGTCTGATTCTAATTGTAGAAAGGAAATCTAATTACTTTTGTAGTAATGAAAGTCTAGATCTAATGTGGAAATAAAAACTATCAAAATTCTGTAACAGAAGGTTGTCAATCCTCTGTTCAGATTTTGACAGCAAAACATAAAAATGCAGGAAATTGCTAAAAAATAGTAAATGCTGAAAATAACAGTCTAAAAATAAAGTGAAAGCTTGGCTGAAAGTAAGATTGCAACTAAAAAATTAAGCACAAGATTTATCTTAGCATAAATAAACTAATACTGCAAATATTGTCAACTATTCATAAGCAATTTACATAACAAGTTCTGCAACTCATTCTGCTGCAGCAAAATCAGAATAAAAACCTGTTCTGTTAGTCCTCCTCCTAGGTCTGGAAGTGGCCAGTATCTTTGTCCAGAAGAAGGTGTAAGTCTTTCTATCTTTATAAATCTTAATCACATTCATTTACAAGTAATTTGAAATATAACTGGTGCACTTTATTGATCAAAAGACATGATTACAAGAATTCTGCTAAAAAACTATTACAGGAATGTAACAGTCAATTCCTAGTTATACTTTGTATTTAGCTTCCTTACTTTATTTTCTATCTATCTACTATTTCTCTATCTCTCTCTCTACACAGCTCAACCTGAATGGGAGCAATATTTATAGCTATCCTATGATTTGATTACAAACAAAGAATATCTCAAAATATCTAATCTTAAAATGCTGCAACAAATTCTAGTTTTATCCTAGAAGAGGACTAAAACCTGATCTTTCCATTAATGATGGATTTGGTCGGCAATGACGGCAAAGAAAGATGGAGGATATTTCTCTTTACTTTTTCCAACCTTTATTTCCATTTTTCCGCCTTCAAAAATCAGTCAAAAAGGTCAAAAACACATTCTGTTCTTCATTTCGAAGATAAGTGGCTTCATTCCGAAGACAGTGCAGTTTTCATTCCGAAGATCGCTCATTCCGAAGATACTGCATTCTCATTCCAAATATCGCTCATTCCGAAGATACTACATGCTTCATTTCGAAGATTCACTCATTCCGAAGACACTGCTTTCTTCATTTCGAAGATCCGCTCATTCCGAAGATGCTGTGTTTTCTTCATTCCGAAGATATTTGTTCATTCCGAAGATGCTTCGGAATGAACAAATGTATGCTTTCCATTGGTTTCTTCTGCATCTATCAGGTGGGTTATCTCCTAAGATCAAATTCTAATGGTCTTCATCCCTTTCCTCATGTGAATTCCATGTCTTGCTATTTATGGACAGTTGGCTAGAATTTATATGGGAAAGACCAGTTTTTGCTGCACAACAACAGTTTGCTTGCACTGTTGCCAGATTTAGGTGAAGTAAATGCTTGAAACAAATCAAAATATGATTAGTGAAATGCTGCTATTATTCTAAGCATATCCCATTGTAGCAAATCATAACAAAAAGAGCACAAAACTATGCAAAAAGCTATAAAATCAACATATAATATTTCAAATACATTGATCATGCAAAAGGGTTAATATACAGCATATTAAATCAACTTAACTAACATATCAGCTAAAACATAAGAGTTTATAGGCATTTTTAGTGTACAAAACATGTTATAATTGAGGCATTTTTAGGCCTCATCATTTTCCCCCCAACTTATATTGATGCATGCCCTCATGCATTCTGTTGGGCTATGGAATCACATATGTCCATGTTTAGATTCCATGACCTATAGAATAACTTCTTGCCTATGTAATATCCCCTGTTTTCCTGAATGTTTCTGAGCCAATCTTCAAATTTTTCATCAGGCTGTTCATTTTCCTCAAAGTAAAATGGAACTGGAGTAATGATGGTTGGAGGCCTGAACCTGAGACCTATCCAGTTATGCTGCATGATCTGGATCAGTTGGACTACACCTTCTGCTCTTCTTCTGGACCACTCTATATTGATGGGGGAGATAGGTTCTCTTTTCCTTAAAGACATGGAAAGTTCATTCCATCTGTCTCTGCATACTGATAATGCTGGAAAGAAATTGTGATCACATAAATTGTTAAATCTGGTCACACAGTCCCTCAAATTGTTCAAGTACATTCTCTTGATATCATCCCTGTTCATCATTGAGAAGTGCTACTGAGTGATATTTAAGTGATTTGGCTGGATTGCTCTGACTAACAACTCAGCCCTTGTTTCAACCACTTTATTCTGCCTTTTCTCATGATCCCAATAAAGTTGATTTTGCAAGGTAGACATAAATGCTCTCAACTAAACATCTCCAATGTAGATTTGAGGATGAGAGTCAACTTCCTCTGGTATGAAGAAACTGTGCAAAAACAGTTCACACAGGAGATTTTTCTGCTCAAAAGGACTGTCAAAATATGCCTCCAAAAAATCTTCAATAGTGTCCAATTTGTATGGAAGGTTTGAAGTAATCCTCATGACCTGCCATCTAAGGTATTTCTCCTTCAAAATAAGGCTGTAAAATCTGGCTGGCCGTCTAAATTGGACTAAAAACTCAGCAATTTGGCACAAGTCAGATACCTTTTCTTTCAATGCCTAAATTTCTGTGTCCTTGGCTTCTAGCTGTTTTGCCTCCAGTTTGAATTTTTTAGTTTTACTGGCAAGCTGTTCATATCTAATCATCCAGCTAGCTATGTCTGCATTGTACTGCTCTAGGGACACAGTATTAGGTGGTCTTACTACAGGGGGAATCCTAGGCACCAGATTTGTCTGAACTCCTTTTTCTACCACTTCCATTGGCTGTTCATCTGTCAATATCTCTACTTGCACCCCCTTATTTGCTATTTCTATGGGGTTGTCATCAGATAGTATTTCTACTTGTACCCCCTTATCTGCTGTTTCTACTGGAAGTGTAACAAGTTGAAATGTAGGGACCTCAGTTGGAGTACTTACTTGAGCATTTTCTTGCTGTTGGGACTGTTCCTGTGTTGGTGGCTCATTTTCAACATCCTCTACGATATTTCTCACCATTTCTAAAGCATCTTTAGAACAAGAAGGCACTACTTCAGAATGAACAGGCACTTCTTCAGAATGAAGGAGTGTTGTTTCAGGATGAACTTCTATATCTGCCTCAATAGAGTCATCTGCTCTTGATAAACCCAGAAGCAATTGAGCCAAACTGTCTTCATCATGGGATACAGCTGGCTATTTTTCAGATTGTGACAACAACTTTTTTAGTTCTGCCACTTCCTGCTGAAGTTCTGTAATTTTTCTTGCTTGCATCTCAATGATGCTTTATTTCTCTGTGATCCATTTGGTCTGTGTTTTAACAACACTTCTTGTTGCCCTCAGCTGCTCAGTGATGTCTTCCTCTTCTGTTTCTGCTTCAGAAGTTGATGCAGACAAATCAATTGCAGTTGGTTGTTCACCCAAATCTTCTTCTGCTGCAATGAGTTTATTCTTGTTCAGGAGGCTCTGTGAAACTGTCTATAAGGATATCTACCATATCTGTAGCCTGTTGAATTGTAGCCTCCTCCAAACCAACTTGCTCAGTTTCTGCCTCAGCCATCTATTCAGGGAATTCTGGAAAGTTATCAGATGCTGGTTGTATTTCTGTGACATCTGGGCTACTTGGTCTATCTTCTTCCTCCATGACCTGTTCTGCAGTTTCTTTCAAATGGATTCTTGTAGACCTCCTAGTTCCAGATGCAAAATTCTTCTTTTTGCTCTATTTTTTGGTGACAGCAGGGGTCATGGGGTCAGTATTTGATGCCTCTGTTTCCCTTGTTTCACTTCTCTATTCTGACAAGTCAGTTGCAGCTTCAGCAAACTAAACTTTCTTTTGTTTTTCTGCTCTACTGCTAGCTCCAGATCCTCTTTTCCTTTGTCTCTTAGCCTGTGAAGTTGAAGGCTCAGGAGCAAGGTTTTCTGCTGCTGCTATGGGGTGTAGTTCTGTAACTACTTTAGGGGCATCTTCTGCAGCCTCTTCTGCAGCATCCTCTGCAACATTTTCTGCAGCAGCTTCTGCAATATTTTTTGCAGTAGTTATTTCCTCTTCTGCAGCAACATCAGTAGTACTTGTCTCCTCTTCTTCTTCACTTTCATCCCCAAAAATGACATCATTTAGGTTAGAGTAAAACCTGTCAAAACTCCTAGGGTTTCCTCTAAAATGATGTTGGCAAACTAATTTGATAAGGCCATGATGGTGAAGGCTCCCTTTACCATCCTGATATCTTTTTTCCATATTCTTTAATTCTTGATACAAATACAGGGGAAGATTAACCCTAACTTCTGGTTGTTGTCTACCATGTCTGATATGGTTTAAAATTCATAGATGATGCCCTGATAATAGCACATACTGCCTTTCACAGGTCAAAAACTTAATCACCCAGGTGGTTACTTCATCCCAGGGTTCTTGCAGGGTGGCCCTTTTTAACCCTTTGCATGTGTTGTTATGGGTTAAGTATTCAGGTTCCCTATCATTTTCTTCTACAAACTGATTAACTACATTTGCTAATGTGTTCTTGCCAGATCTAGTAATTGAAATTCCCTCTAATGGCAGCTCTGTAATCTGACTTAAAATTTTAGGGCTTACCTCAATAGACATGCCATTGACATGTGCTCTATTGTTTCTGAATGTATGGGCAAACATGCCAGCTAAATATTCAGAAGACCCATTGAATTTGTCCAGAAACGTCATAAACACTCCATCTTCAAAAATCTGCACAACTGTCGGATTTTCTCGAAGGAAATTGGTATCTGCAGGCTCTGTTCTGATTTTTCGCCCCATTTTTCTCTGTTTAAAATTCGTACATTGCGACTGCTGTTCTACTGCAAGATTTCTGGCTGTTTCCTATTGCAAATTTGCAGAGTTTTAAGTTAGAACCCTCGTTGCCCTGTTTCATGTCTTCTTCTTCGAAATGAGCCGTATTCTGTGCACTGTACCTCGCAACATGTCTTCGAAAAGAAAGATGGCACACATATCTACTTCTGCACTGTACACCTATTTGTTGATAATTGCATGGATGTCCTTGTCGTCAGATCCACCTCATCAGTTTTGCAGATTCTCATGTGCATGTTAATTGACATTAAAAACTGGTGGCATATGGTTGCAGATTCTCCGTATTTCCAATGAGTGCAAAAACAGACCATGTGCTGATTGACACGTGTCCCTTCCTCGCATGCAACTAAGAAAAAATCTTAATTTTGTCGTACCTTGTTTTCTTGGACGCCACATGGAAATGTTCTTTCCGAAAATGCAAATAAAATTTCATTCCGAAGATTATGACTTCATTTCGAAGACAAGTCTTCATTCCGAAGACAAATCCTCATTCTGAAGATTATGACTTCATTCTGAAGATAGATCTTCATTCCGAAGAAAAATCCTCTTTGCAGAATTTTCATTTCGAAGATAGATCTTCATTCCGAAGATCAATCCTCATTCTGAAGATTAATCCTCATTCCGAAGATCAAGCTGTATTATGAAAGTAAATCGTCATTCCGAAGACATACCCTCATTCCGAAGATAGATCTTCATTCCGAAGACATATCTTCATTCCGAAGATGATGCAGCAAGTCGTCATTATGAAGACCAAGTTTCATTCTGAAGACAAATTGTCATTCCGAAGACAATTTTTCTTTCTAAAGACAAGATGCAACATTCATTTTTCTGTCATTCTGAAGACAATTTCATTCCGAAGATAATACAACAGGCACTGTTTTTGGCATTCTTGTTCCGAAGATTAGGCAAAAATCAATATTGTCATTCTTAAAACATGTTTTTAAGTATCCCAACTCTTATGAATACCTTTTATGCTAATGGTTAATTATCACATACTATATACCAATCATTTTACAATGAAGAAATGTAAGAAATATATACCTGATAAAAACAATTAATGCCGGTTTTGAAGAATGACTGCTTTTGTTGATATTCTACTGAGATTTTTTGCAACATTTCAAAACAAGTGCACTAGGTGAATTTGTACAATGATGGTTCAAAAATTTCTCAAGGTTATGCATGTCAGAAAACTGGTTTTCATGCATACCAACCCAGTAGTGCCTTAAAAAGGTTTTCACTGCTGAGTTATTCTTTTTTCTCTCTTTTTTTTTCTTGATTTTCCCATTTTTTTTTTTTTTTTTTACCTCTCATTTTCTCTCTTTTTTCTTTTTTCTTTTTTCTTGATCCTGACTATGCCCATGAAGGAATTTCATGATTTCCCCTGAAACCATGCCCATGAAGGAATTCATACTCAGAATTTATTCATCTTTTTGTTTTCTATTTTTTTGATTTTTTTGTATTTTCTATTTTCTTGAAATCCACTGATCATATTGATTGTTTTGAAGTGGAAGAAGGAATCTCTTCCACCTGCTGTGTATCCAAACTATCAAGTTGCTGCAAGAACTCTTCTTTAGTCAGAGGTGTATGGTATACCCTGAGGCGATGTCCATTCACTACCAACTTTCTTTGTGACCCATCAATGGGGGATAAATGAGCTGCTCCATTGTTGAATACCTCTTCAATCCAGTAAGGTCCCAACCATCTAGTTTTTAGTTTTCCAGGGAAGTCTTCATATTGAGAATCGAACAGTAAAGCCCAATCTCCTTGTTGAAGTTTCCTCTATTGAATGTGACCGTCATGCCACAGCTTCCTCTACTTCTGAATTACCTCAGTTTGGTGGAGAGCATCCAATCTAAGTTCATCCAATGCATTCATCTGCAGAATCCTGTCTGTCTGTGCCTGCGACAAGTCAATTCCAATTTCCAGTGCTGTGCGCAATGTTAGTAACTCAAATTCAATAGGTAAAAGAGGCTTTTTACCAAAGACTAGTTCATAAGGTTTGAATCCATTAGTGGACTTCCAAGTGGTATTGTAGGCCCAAACTGCTTCAGGTAATTTTTCTAGCCAATTTTTCCTATGAAAAGCTACTGTTTTTGTCAAGATGCGTTCTAGTTCCCTGTTTGTTACTTCAACCTGGCCATTTGCTTATGGGTGGTAGGGTGATGATTTCCTATGTTTGATTTCATATAATTCTGTAAATACTTTTATGACTTTGGATGCAAATTGGGGTCCTTGGTCTGTGGTGATAGACCGTGGAGCTCCAAATCTCTGAAAAATCTGAGTGTACAAGAAATCAACGAACTTTTCTTCATGAGCATGTTTGAAAGCACGCACCTCTACCCATTTTGTCAAGTAATCAATGCATACCAGAATATGCACCTTTCCTTGAGAAGGTGGATCAATAGGTCCTACAAAATCAAGCCCCCACTTCTCAAATGGTTCTAAAACCATTTGAGGCTGCAGTGGCATCTCATTTGTATGAGTGGGTTTCCCCATTCTTTGGCATGCATCACAATGCCTGATGTACTTTTTCACATCCTTGTGAAGAGATGGCCAATAATATCCTATCCCCAAGATTTTTCTAACTGTGCTTTTTACAGAATAGTGTCCACCTGAGGGTTCATCATGAAAAGCTCTAAGGATATCATATACTTCATCCTTTCGGATGCACATACATAACACATGGTCAGGAATGCACTTGAAAAGCATACCCTTAATCCATTCAAAAGAAGAACTCTATTTGATCAATTATTTTTTCTGTTTTGAGGTGAAATGTGAAGGAACTTTCCTTGTGACCAAATAATTGGCTATATCTGCAAACCAAGGTGATTGAACTGATATAGCAAATAGTTTTTCATCAAGAAAAGTGTCATCAACTAATTCCCCTTCATCTGTGTTCTGCAACTTGGACAAGAAATCTGCAACAACATTAGCTTTTCCTGGTTTGTTGATTATGGTGATATCAAATTCTTGCAACAACAATAACAAACGAATAATTCTTGCACTTACCATAGGTTTATTCATCAAATACTTAATGGCTATATGATCTGTGTGAATAAATATTTGATAACCTATGATATAATGCCTAAATTTGTTGATGGCATAAATCACTGCTAGGAATTCTTTCTCAGTTGTTGTATAATTTTTCTCTGCTCCTGTCAAGTTTTTGCTAATGTTGTAGATGGTATAATGTTCACCATTATCAATTTGTCCTAATGCTGCTCCAATTGCTGTATTGGAGGCATCAGTTTGAATGTGAAATGGTAATGTCCAATTAGGTCCTCTAAGCACAGGTGGAGTTATCAATTTCTCTTTCAGAGCTTCAAATGCTTCCTGACACTTTGCAGTCCAGGAGAATTCAGAATCTTTAGTCAATAAGGCAAACAGTGGACTGGCTATTGTACTAAAGTTGGGAATAAACCTGTGGTAAAAACTAATGTGTCCTAGGAAACTTCTGACATTAGTCTAAGTTTTAGGAGGAAGGAGGTTCTTGATAATTTCAACTTTCTTTGGATCAACTTGGATCCCTTCAGGAGAGATGTGATGACCAAGAACTATCCCTTCCTTCATCATCATGAAGCATTTATCTGGATTTAAGGATAAGTGGTATGTTTCACAGCGAGTTAAGACTTTGTCAAGATTTTCCAATGTAAAATCAAAAGTTTGTCCACATACTGTGAAATCATCCATGTAAATTTCAACACTTTTGGTGGTCAGATTAGCAAAAATTGCTAGGACTGCTCACTGAAAAGTTGTTGGGGCATTACACAAACCAAAAGGTAAAACCCTATAGGCAAATGTTCCCCATGGACATGTAAAAGTTGTATTTTCTTGATCTTCAGGTGCAATCTGAATTTGATTATACCCATTGAATCCATCAAGAAAACAAAAGTATCTTTTTCCAGCAAGAGTATCTAACACTTGATCTATGAAAGGTAATGGAAAATGGTCTTTGTATGTCACCTTATTCAATTCTCTGTAATCTACACATACTCTCATTTTTCCATTTTTCTTAGGAACTATTACCAATGGAGAAACCCATTGACTATCAGAAATTTGGTAAATGAATCCTACTTCCAGGAGTTTTTCAATTTCTTCCTTCACAATATCTCTTAAGGCAGGATTCAATCTTCTTTGAAATTGTCTGATTGGCTTGACTTCTTCGGTATAGATCTTATGGGTACATATATCAGGATGAACTCCTGACATATCTTTGTAGTTCCAAGCAAAAGCATGAACATGCTTCTGCAAAACAACTATCAATTTTTCTTTCTCTTCCCTAGTAAGCTGGCTATAGATATTCAGAAATTTTCCTGGCTAGACTTCTATTTGTTTTGTATTTAGAAGGACTGAATTCACTCCTTCATACTTGGTGATTAAGGGATTAAGAGGACATTGCTGTGATTGGAGAAACGAAGCAGTTTCTGTTTCATTGCTGCTTGAGGGAAGCATTTCTTGTATGGAACAGGTGAGAAGGAAAAATCGGATGATGGTGCCATCCATGTGATAGTGAAACAGAGTTTCCTTGTGATAGCACGAGATGATTCATCTTCAGATTTTTGATTCTCCTCATTACTTATCATTTGTTGGATATTTGTTGCTTCCTCTTCTAAACCTTGTTCATGCAGAACATTCATCAGGATTGTTTCATTTTCTAAGTTTTCTGTGTCACTGAGGTCTTTTGTGTGTTCTCTTACTACTAAGGTAGCTAGTGTAGAGATGACCTCTTTCGGTTCCTCATCTGAGTCAGAAAACCATAACTGACCTAAAAATTTGCTAGATGGTTTTGCAGGAGGATATAAAGAAATTTGTTTCAGCTCAATACCATTTGAAATGGTCATATTTCCAGATCTGCAGTCTATGAAGGCTGCTGCAGTTGCAAGCCAAGGTCTTCCCAAAATAATGGGATATCCATGTGCTGAATTTCTTGGCTGTAAAACCAGAAAATCTGCAGGGAATTCCCAAGAAGAAACTGTAGACACCAAAACAACACCAACCCGATTATGTGACTGCAAACACTGATCTCTTTGACAAACACAGCCCCCAGGGCAGCCCTCAGAGGTCAAACAGTGGTCCTAACCACTTCCATAGCAATTTTGTAAGGTCGGGAAGCAATTTGGTACATTTAGACACTTTGCCCAGTACTCGTCTCACCCAGGGACGATTACTAACTTGCAATCGTCTCACCCAGGGATGATTTTTGTAATCGTCCCACCCAGGGACGATTACAAAGTTTAACAAGAAAAATGACAAACGACGCCAAGTGGCAGCCCAGAATAGTCAGTTGATGACTCTTGCCTTGCACGCGTGTGTAGGTGGACAGAAGGGCCGTTAGAAGACTGTCAAAAGAAGCAATTATGAAAACACAAGTCAATGGAGGACTCCCCTCCCTCTTGGGAAGACAAGACTGCCACATGGCGCCTATGACCAACACATGGCATTTGTGCTTCCCTCCCAAAAAGAGACCCCTTGGGTCTATAAAAGGTGGGACTTTTCTCACCCAAGGGAGACAAGTTGAAGGAGTTTTCAAGCAACGAAGTGCTGCCGAATTGGAGACCCACTTGCATCCCCTTTTATTCATCTTCCCACATCCACCAATATCTTTTGCAAGGGAGGTTGTTGGTTGGCTTTTGGAAGCTTGAATCCGACCCAATTCCAACACATGGACACCTGAACCAACCAATTCGCCGACCCCCCACCCCTAAGAGATTTTGGGCCCATCCCAAGTGGATTGGTGCCAAAATCAAGTTCCATCGGTGGGCTGCCCACTTAGGCACCCCGCACCTTTTGGATTTAGTTGTAGTTCATTTTCTGTCATTTGTTCATATTCCATGTTATTCTCTGCTGTTCAATAGTTCAAAATCTTGAATCTTGATTTCAAAAGGTTTTCATCGAATATTATCATGCTTTTGTTATTTTGGTTGTCCCACTGACTTGCAGGTAACAACGTCCAATTTCTCGATGATGGAGGCCAAATTGGGAGAATCTAACCATCTGGGTCATCCCAAAATGGCCCCAATTACATAACCCCTTTTTTTGCAGGTGTTTTGCAGGTCTCGAGAATCGACATTGGAGCAGCGGTAGGTCGGCTTCTTCAACACAGTATCAATCGTCCCTGCAAGGGATGATTAACAACAGCAATCGTCATGCCGAAGGACGATTAACAACAGCAATTGTCCTACAGAGGGACAATTAACAGCAGTAATCATCCTTTCGAGGGATGATTACTAGGTAAAAGCAGATTGGCCGGCTGTCTCAGGGGCAATGGCCTTTTGGTAACATTTTTCGTCTTCTGTCAAGTTTTCAAGCCATTTGGACTTACTGTATTTACTGTTTCAGGCAGAAGTTTACATGCATATTTCGTGGATTTTAGAGAACGAACCCCTTTCATTTGCAGCAGGTGCTACTGACATTTTCATTGTTTCTTTGACTATAGGAAAAGCAATCAGAGGTGAAGAACTTATCCACATCAGCGACGGTAGCATCTTGGCCCGCCCATTGCAATCGTGGGCACGCGGGAAGAGGAAGACTAGGTCACACATTGTAATGAAGACAAATTTAACGCTCCTAGCCCCCAAAAGGGGAGGAGACGTCTATGTAATCGAGGATAAGATATTTGAATAAAGAGGGCTATGATTTCTTTGCATCTTGTCTTTCGTTTCCAAGTTGTCTCCTTTCTCTGTTTTAGTGCATAGGATCAAAGCGTTGCATTTTCATCTTATGTTGCATAACTAGTGTTTCCTTTTCCCGGAATCTTGTGCTTTCAGAAACTTCTATAGGGACATCTTCAATGATTCCTTCAGGTTTTGCTACTGACCTATCAGCCATTTCTAAAATTGTAAATGTGGGGCTGAGATGTTTGAGCTATAATTGTTCCATTGTATCTTTAGTCATGACATTTATTGCAACTCCTAGATCCACTAAAACATTTGATATTGGTACTGAACCTATGGTGACTGTGATAACTGGGCTTCCTGGATCACTATACTTTGGAGGTAGTAGTTTTCCAGATAAGAGATCAGCTATCTTCCCTTCAACCTGCACAGTCTTGGGGAATGCTTTCTTCTTTCTCCCTGCTCTTTTAATGCACAAATTTTGGACAGTACTGTTAATTTCTGGTATTTCCTTAATGGCTTGCAATAAGGGTAATGAGATAGTCAACTTTTTGAGTTCTTTGACCAATTCTAACTCAGAAATTTTTGGTATTGCATTAAGTCTTTCAGGATATGGAACTATCCTTGGTAATTGTTCTGCTTGTGTCTCTTTTTCTATTGTTGGATCCAATTTTTCTGTTTCTATTGTTGGTTGGATTCTCTCTGGTTTTGATGATTCTTGCTCTTCATTATCTTTGATTTCCATTAAAATTGGTTCAAGTACAACTTTCCCCGAATGGAGTTGGATATCACTACAATCAAGAACATTAATTTCAATATTTTCTTCAGCTTCAGCCACATAGACAGGAGGTGTCTGTCTTACACTGTTTGGATTAGTGATTGGCTGAGATGGCAATTGAGGTTGCTTCACTTGCTGTGTTTGCTATTTTTCTTGAAAATTTTGATTAGGTGCAGGCAACAAATGCTGAGTTTGACCTTGATTCCTTTGCTGCCTTGGATAGGACTGGTATTGCTGATTCCACTGTGGTTGGTTTTGCACCCAATGTGGATTAGTCTGATTTTGATTCCAAGCTGGATTGTTTTGATTCCATGAGGGGTTGTTTTGATTCTGATTCCAGGTTGGGTTACTCCAATTTGATTGTGGCCATTCTTGGGAATTTGTCCATTGAGGATAATTCCAAGGACGTTGGGGTGGTTCTGATTGTCCCCAAGGCATAGTACCAGGATTATGCCCCCAATTTGTAGGAAAATGAGGGGGATTTTGATATTGAGAGAAATTTCCCCCTTGTTTTGGTCCAATATAGTTGAGTTCCTCGGTCTGGTTTTCTAACACAGTTTTGAGTTGTGGTAGCAGGTGGCATTGATCAGTTGAATGCCTTTTTGAACAGATACTACAAATGGCTGAGATAGATGTTTTATTCAAAGGACATTCCTGCAAAGCATGTTTACTTCTACATCTTGGGCAATAAATTGCCAAAGGTTCTATGTTTTTAGCTTTTGCAGAGATTTCCCCTAAAGTAGTGTTTAGATGCACTAGGATATCAGTTTTGAAATTTGCAAGTTCCTCTATCAGGTCCTTTACATCAGTACCATTTGTGCGGCTTTTTCTTCTTCTCTGCTTAGTGCGAGAGTAATTCCTACAGAGATCCATAATTTCCTCATTACTGAGAGTGGTTACATCCCCTTTTCCCATCAAATCTAGAACTTCTCTGGATTCATCTTGCAATCCTCTCAAAAAGATAGTTTTACACAATTCTGGTTCTACTAGTCCACATCTCCTTTGAACAAAGGAGAACCTATCAAGATAATCTTCCAAGGTCTCATCATCTTCCTGCTTGATTCTAAATAACTCATCTTTTCTATTCCTTACATGACAGTATTCCTGATATTTGTCTAAAAATACAGTCTCCATTTGATCCCAGGTTCTTATGGAATTTGGCTCTAAGCTCATGAACCAGCGTAATGCTGAATCCTTGAGAGTTGAGGGAAAAACCTTAAGTTTTTGATTGTCATTTATATAATCATAGGTCTGACACACTACCTTGAATTCAAACAAAAACTGGTCAGGATCTTCAGATACAACACCTCGAAAGGTGGGAAGTACTGAAGGTGAAATGGTCTTCATGGGAGAGTTTTGTGTTGGATTCAGATGAATAGGATATTCAAATGTTCTGGATGGTTGGAGTATATCCTGATCATCCCCTTCATTATGAACATAGCCATGCTGGCCATCTACATTGCCTCCTTCTACCATAGTTTCTTGTTTCCTAGGAGAAGTTAAAGCTTTCCAAATTGTTCTCTCAAGAGGTCCAAGCTTCTCTGTTGATGAGTCTGATGAATTATCTTCCTTAAGATATTCTGTTGATAAAATTGGTGATTTTCCTTTCTCAAAATGTCCTACTGATGGTGAGACAGGTGATTTTTCTATCAGTCTTTCAGGTAGTTCAAACACAGGTGATTCACCCCTTAGGCGTGAAGATCTCCTTAATGGGACAAGCCAAGGATCCTTTGGGGTCTCCCTAGACTTACTCATTCATGTTTACTCCTAAATGACATAAATTAAGTCAATAGTTGTTATCTTACTCTGCTGTTATATTTAGATTTTAACCTGAATGTTCACAGTTTGGTCTGATTATAGCTATTGGACTATTTGTTTTCTTCTGACAACACTATTCCTCGGCAACGGTGCCAAAATGATGCGTAGTCATTATACCATCATTAATTCTCAATGAATCTATCAATCCAGGGCAGTGTACAAGGCTATCTGCGGGAGAAGAAGTGAAATAGCTATAACTTAGGTCAATCTAGGGCAACAAGTCTTATTGGTGGAATCGGTTTGGTGGGGGGTTTTGGAACATTCCTATCTCTAAATTGCATGAATTAAATCTTAATCTAAGTTGCAGAATTGGAAACTAATCACTAACTGTAGAAATGAAGTCCTAATTACAATTGCAGAATAAGACCTAATTATATTGCAGAATTAATAGTTGCAGAATTGAAAGTCTGATCCTAATTGCAGAAAGAAAATCTAATTACTTTTGCAGTAATTAAAGTCTAGATCTAATGTGGAAATAAAAACTATCAAAGTTCTGTAACAGAAGGTTGTCAATCTTCTATTCAGATTTTGATAGCAAAACATAAAAATGCAGGAAATTGCTAAAAAATAGTAAATTCTAAAAATAACAGTCTGAAAATAAAGTGGAAGCTTGGCTGAAAGTAAGATTGCAACTAAAACATTAAGCACAAGATTAATCTTAGCATAAATAAACTAATACTACAAATATTGTCAACTATTTACAAGCAATTGACATAACAAGTTCTACAACTCATTCTGCTGTAGCAAAATCAGAATAAAAACCTATTCTGTTAGTCCTCCTCCTAGGTCTGGAAGTGGCCAGCCTCTTTGTCCAGAAGAAGGTGTAAGTCTCTCTCTCTTTCTAAATCTTAATCACATTCATTTACAAGTAATTTGAAATAGAACTGGTGCACTTTATTGATCAAAAGACATGATTACAAGAATTCTGCTGAAAAAGCTATTACGGAGTCGTAATGAGTCAATTCCTAGTTATACTCTGTATTTTCCGCTAGCTTCCTTACTCTATTTTCTATCTATCTGCTATTTCTCTACCTCCCTCTACTAGGCTCAACCTGAACGGGAGCAATATTTATAGCTATCCTATGATCTGATTACAAACAAAGAATATCTCAAAAGATCTAATCCTACAATGCTGCAACAAATTCTGGTTTTATCCTAGAAGAGGACTAAAACCTGATATTTCCCTTAATGATGGCTTTGGTCGGCAATGACGGCAAAGATAGATGGAAGATATTTCTCTTTACTTTTTCCAACCTTTATTTCCCTTTTTCTGCCTTCAAAAATCGGTCAAAAAGGTCAAAAACACATTCTGTTCTTCATTCCGAAGATAAGTGGCTTCATTTCGAAGACAATGCAGTTTTCATTTCGAAGATCGCTCATTCCGAAGATACTGCATTCTCATTCTGAAGATCGCTCATTCCGAAGATACTGCATGCTTCATTCCGAAGATCCACTCATTTCGAAGACGCTGCATTCTTCATTCCGAAGATCCGCTCATTCCGAAGATGCTATGTTTTCTTCATTCCGAAGATATCTGTTCATTCCGAAGATACTTCGAAATGAACAAATGTATGCTTTTCCATTGATTTCTTCTGCATCTCTCAGGTGGGTTATCTCCTAAGATCAAATTCTAATGGTCTTCATCCCTTTCCTCATGTGAATTCCATGCCTTGCTATTTATGGACAGCTGGCTGGAATTTATATGGGAAAGACCGATTTTCTTTGCACGACAACGAGTTTGCTTGCTGCACTGTTGCCAGATTTAGGTGAAGTAAATGCTTGAGACAAATCAAAATATGATTAGTGAAATGCTGCTATTATTCTAAGCATATCCCATTGTAGCAAATCATAGCAAAAAGAACACAAAACTATGCAAAAAGCTGTAAAATCAACATATAATATTTCAAATACATTGATCATGCAAAATGGTTAATATACAACATATTAAATCAACTTAACTAACATATCAGATAAAACATAAGAGTTTATAGGCATTTTTAGTGTACAAAACATGTTATGATTGAGGCATTTCCAGGCCTCATCAGCCGGGGGCGCGGTTTTTTTTTTTTTTTTTTTTTTTTTTTTTTTTTTTTTTTTTTTTTGGGGGCGGGGCCCGCGGGGGCGGGGCGGCGGGCGGCCCGGGGGGGGGGGGGGGGGGGGGGGGGGGGTGGGGTGGTGGTTTGTTTTTTTTTTTTTTTTTTTTTTTTTTTTTTTTTTTTTTTTTAAAAAAAAAAAAATAAATAATTTTTTTTTTTAAAAAAAAAAAAAAAAAAATTTTTTTTTTTTTTTTTTTTTTTTTTTTTTTTTTTTTTTGGGGTGTGGAAAAAAAAAAAAAAAAAAAACGGGGGGGGGGGGGGGAGGGAGTGTCATAGTAATGTTTAACGACCTACTCGTAAGACCGTGATATGTAGCTCCACGAGCCTAAGGGGTGATAACTCAACTCTTGGGGGATCTCCTCGAGAAACCCCAAGTAAGGAACCACATCATGGAACAAAGTCACATAAACAAAAAGAGGCTTCACAACCATCCTCATCAAGGAGACATGAGGAGACCTCAAGGGCCTCCTCTAAATACACAAAAACATCTCAAAGACATGAGGAAACTTCAAGGGCTTCCTCCTCACATGGACATAAAGAAGGTTCTAAGACTCATTCTTCACATAGGGATGACGATACTGCCACATCTCCATCCACATGGAGAAAACATGTCACCACAAAGCCCTCTTCATCAAGAAGGCAAACAAGAATTGCAACACCTCAAGACTCACAAGAAACATATGAAATAGGTCTGCCCACTGAAGGGCAGGAAACTAGAGCTACATCTAGTCATGGGAATCATATAGAAGAAACCCTTCACACAAAAGGAAATATTCCCATAGACTATGACCTCATAGGAGTAAATGGCACCCCACGGGACCAACCATGGAGAACAAGACAGCTAGATAGGTTGGATCGATTTCCTACTCAACCAACCCAAAGAACTATAGCTACTGAGAACTCTGCATCTGGAAGCTCATGAACTGTGACTTCTAAACATACCTCCCAGTCTGGGGGTACCTCAGAGTGACCCCATAGAAGATGCGTGGAGTCTGATCATAGGGATATTCAATAGTACACTGAACAAGTCACATTAACTAGCAAGAGTATAGATACAGTAGAAACCCCCTCGAGGAATCTATGAGTCAAGACAACAAGAACAGAGTCAGATAAACATGAGTCTTCTATGACAACACAAATTGATCGAATGAGGCGGTTAGAAAATGCATTATGCAAAGAGCAAGAGTTAGTGGAAGCTCTCGAACAAGAGAAACAAAGAGAAAGACTCTTGTGCCAACATGAGCAACATTTAAGAGAGCAAGCTGAGCAGCTAGCTCTTCACAATTTATAGATAAATGGTGGTGACCACCAAAGAACAAGACACGCTGACTCACCTAAGGAAATGCGCACTAGACAAGATATCCCACAATGAAACCCCCCACCAAATCATGAACAAAATCCAACTAATGGGGGGAGGGCAAACATAACAAACCAAGATCACAATCCTGAGTCCCCTCGTAGGAGGGAGAAAAATGGAACAAATCAAATGGATAGAGAGTTACCTCCATTTCCAATGCGAATAGGCTTACACGAGGAGGAAATCCGTGCATCAAAGGCATTTCAAGAGCTTGCTAAAAAGATGAAAACCTTTGAGAAACAAGAGGCAGCTGGGAACTCACCAACATTGAGCAAGATACACAATCAACCATTGTGCCCATCAATCCCTAGCCCTCCATATCCTAAGCACTTTGAGATGCCTAGGTTAGAGAATTTTAAAGGTGAAGAGGATGCACAAGAGCATGTCACCAATTTTATCAATGCTTATTTTCATCTTGAAGACAATGACGCTCTCATGCTAAGAACATTCATAATGACATTTTTAGGTGTTGCCACTCAATGGTTCAACCAACTACCTAAGCATAGCATAACCAACTTTGAACAACTAGTAAACACATTCTTGAAGCGTTTCTCCTTTGGTGCTAAGAAGAAGGTGAACCTTTCAGACCTGGCTAACTTGAAATAGTATGATGATGAGCCAGTAATGGATTATGGGAATAGATGGAGAAAAATCATGGCAAAATTATCATTCTCCATTCCCATAGAAGAGATCATTCGTATGTTTACCAAAATTTGTTCTAAACATATCTCCCTCTTGCTACAACTCCAACAGTATCCTTCATTTGAGGAAGCTTTGGCACAGGCCAAGCTCATCGAAGAGATAAAAGTAGATGAGGGAACCATTAAGCTCCAAAACAAAAAGGAGTGGAACAAGAATGGTAAGAATGACAAGTACAAGAAGAAGCAGGGGAACCCTGCTCTAGTCAATCAAGTCGTATTGGCTACACCCAAGGATGGGGGTGCACAACAACCATAGAACTATCAAGCACATCCCCCGCTAGCCAACTACGACCAAAAGAACAATCAGGGAAGAAATCGAGAATGCAAGCCACCTCGTTATTTCATGCCTCTGACAGAATCAATGCAATCAATATTTAATCAGTTGAGCGAGGCCAGGAGGATCAGATTTCTTGATATACCTCTTGTAGATCCCAACCATCCTAATCCAAAGGGATATAGGGAAGATCAATTTTGTCCTTATCATAGGATACCGGGGCATGACATTGAGGCTTGCATCGGGTTTAAGCATCAAGTGCAAAACATGATTGAGGTGGGAGAACTCAAAGTTGACAACCCACTAGCTCTCGATAATAGAGACATGGGCATATACAGAAACCCATTGCCCAATCATGAGGCCCCTCGAGAGCAAGGGGCCCAAGTCAATCAGGTTTCGAGCTGACATACCTACCCATGGATGCATTGGGATGGTTGAGATCGTTAACATAGCAACAAGGACTAGGCGGTATGGTCAACCACAACCACCTGCAGCTCCCATGAACATCCCAGCCGCTCCTAGGCAAAGGTAAGACAACCTTCTAGGTCCACCAATGAGACCTATGGTAACTATTCGGAGTAGATTGGAGCAAAACCTACAGATGACTCCAGCTAAGTTATCCATCTATGAGCTCATACAATAGTCCCCAAAGCATAGGGAGACTCTAATGGAGATTTTAAGAACAATTGAGCTTCAACCGCAAGATGTGAATGCATTCACTCACTTTGTGGGACAAGTGCAAGAATGCCAGGAACCTGTAATCCGATTCTATGATCATGAGATTAAGACAATTTTTTCTGCCTTACCAGACCCTCCGCTAAACATTGTAGTGGCCATCAATGACTTACCTTTCAAGAGGGTTTTGGTCGATACAGGTTCATCGATAAACATCATCACAACAAGCTGCAATAGAGCACCTCAAGATACCCAAGACCAATATCATTCCAGGAACTTACACATTGAGAGCTTTTAATGATGCTTTATGCAATACTATGGGAATGATAGTCCTACCCATCAAGGTGGGGCACAAGACCATCCCCATGATGTGTCATGTCTTGGAAGGTGCTATGTAGTACAACATCCTCTTAGGGCACCCTTGGATAAGGGCCATGAAGTGTGTGCCTTCGATCTTGCACCAGTGTGTCAAGTATGTGCATGAAAACAAAGTCTATGTGGTTCTAGCCGATGAAGAGCCTTTTAAATACGTCAATCAGGTGGACATTCTAGGAGAATTCATGATCCCTTCTACTCACCTATATGTGGCACCTTCATCCCCAACCACACAAGTGGATAACAAAGACAAAGGGGTAAGAAAAGACCCATGCACATCAACACCTCCTGGTGCACTCAAGACAATCAATGCTTCTAAAGTACCATCAATGTCAAAACCAAAAGACAATCAGAAGCTAAAGGCCCCCTTAGTTAAGGAAGAAAGGCCCAAAGAAGTGCCAACTGTAGCCATTGCTGAAATGCCAAGTCCTATGGAAGAGGAAGATCCTCAAGATCAAGATGAAGATAGTGATTATCACCCTGCTTCTCCAGTATCATCCGTGGGGTCATCCACATCGCATGCATCAATACACTTGGCAAGTACAGGCATAGGGGAGTACCTTGTGTAGAACATCACCTTTATGCCTATCATTGAGTCTGCACAGGACATAGGGAGGCCTAAAGACTTGAGGCCACCAGTAGGAATAGTGGTTCCACTTGGAATCCCTCCCAACCAAACCAATTTTGTCTATGCCAGCCTGGACTATGCTCATAAGTCTTCAGATATAGAAGAGGATGGTGATGAATTATTCATAGTCAATGTTCGTTACCTCTCTAATCCCGAGTTTTCTCTAAGCTACTTTGAGCATTGCCATTGGCATGGCTATGGCCTTGGCGTATATGAGCAGGGGCATAGGAGGCCTTACGAGCCACTATATCAGCTTCCTTCTGATAGATTTGGCTTAGGCTACTATAGCAGAGGTCGAGATGACTCGCTTGTAGTGGCATTGGAAAGATTAAGCATAGGGTTGGGAGAAGACATTGATTTCATTCCTTATCACCCCCTAAGAATAGCAAATTTGAGCAATAGACAAGTGGCCACGGTAAACATACCACCTCCAAAAACTTATCATCCAAACACCTCAATTGATTCCACCCCAATAGGGTACAACTCATGGGATGAGGAGAATGGATATGAAGCAAGTGATGATGAGGTACAACTTGGCTTAGCCTATCAAGGGCCTCACTATTTACAAAGGTTCACATGGTCCATCCATGATGAGATTGGATATACATCAGATGAAAGTGACTATGAATCAGAAGACTCAATAGAAAGAGCTTACTTAGGCCTAAGCCATCAACCCCTGACTTTGGGGCCAGAGACAAATGCAAATGGATTCTTCATAAGTGATGAAGAATATGAAGATGAAATAGAGATGGCCTACTTGGGGCCAAGACATGAGCCCCTTGTCTTAGGGCCGCATACCAATGCTAACGGTTTTTGGATAAGTGATGATGACTTTGAGGATGAGACCGAGATGGCTTATCTTGGACCTCACCACTTGCGGCAAGTCAACGAGCTAGTAGAGAGAGAGGCGGCACTTCATGCCATAGACCCTCATATCTAATTTTTGGGGAGACCTATTGACCTAGCTGCCATTCATCGGATGGTCAATCCCCCTCCGCCTACATTCAGAGAGTAGTTAGAGCCCAATGATCCTATTGTCCGCCCTGCTCATGGGCTAGATCCAAAAATTCCCATTCCTCTAGAACCTCATCATGAGTATGGAAGGGAAACCCCTGAGACAAGATTGCACCCATGTGGTCCTGGAGATTTCATCCCATCCATCAACATGATCTCCATCGATTTGACCACTCCACTTCATAATCCAGTAGATCCTACCAAATCATTGCATCTTGATGTAGATGCTATTGATTGGGATCATGCTAGTTCACCCATAGAGCCAGAAGACCTCTTCCCCAATGAAGAGATGTTACAGTCATTCCATTTTGCATCAGGTTGTGCGTATGACATCTTCCATGTTGGTTTGGAACCTGAGTCAGTAGGTCCTATGAATCCCATCGATGACATTCATTTGATACCCATGCCTCATCAGCTAGAGGATGGGTCACATATGGCTATAGAAGCAACTTTCGAGGTGGACATCAGTGATGATCCTACCCAACCAAGGAAAGTCAAGTTCAGAGAAAGTCTATCTCCAGAGGAACAAGCCATCTTGATTCCTCTCCTCAAGGAGAGGCCAAATATTTTTGCTTGGACTTACAAAGACATGCTAGGGATAGATCCAAAGTTAGTCATTCACAACCTTTCATTGGATCCCATGAAGAAGCCAGTCAAGCAAAAACTGAGGAAAATGCATCCAACCATCGCTTTGATGGTAAAGAACGAATTGCAAAAACTACTGGATGCAGTATTCATAGTTCCTATCGACTACCTTGAGTGGGTGTCAAACATGGTACCCATAGGGAAACCTGATGGAAGAGTCCGTATCTGCATGGATTTTAGAGATTTGAATAGGGCAACACCAAAGGATTCATTCCATTGCCAAACATAGATGCTCTTGTAGATGCAACCGTAGGTCATGAAATGCTCTCCCTAATGGATGGTTTTTTTGGATACAACCAAATCTGGATTAAGCTCAAAGATCAACATAAAACTACTTTCATTACTCCATGGGGAACATTCTATTACAAAGTGATGCCATTCGGTCTCAAAAATGCTGGTGCCACATATCAATGGGCCATGACATACATATTCCATGACTATATGCATAAGATCTTGGAAGATTACATGGATGACTTACTAGCCAAGTCCCTATTGCGGCAAGAGCATGCCGAAGTCCTTAGACAAGTCTTCGATCGCCTCATAGAACACAATGTCCGATTGAATCCTAAGAAGTGCGTATTTGGCGTAACTTCTGGCAAGCTTTTGGGATTCATCGTATCCAAGAGAGGCATCGAAGTAGATCCTGCAAAGGTAAAGGCTATATTGGAAATGGCCACCCCTACCAACATTAGGGAGTTGAGGAGCCTACAAGGCAAGATAGCATCCATCAAAAGATTCATCATGCAATTATCAGACAAATGCAGACCTATGAATAGGTTGCTATGCAAGGAAGTCCCCTTTCATTGGGATGAAGAATGCCATCAAGCCTTTGTAGAGATCAAAACTTATCTGGCAACACCACCAGTATTGGCTCCACCAAGGCCAGACATACCATTTTTACTATATATATCGGCTACTGATTTTGCATTGGGCACCATGTTAGCCCAAAAGAATGCACAAGATAAAGAGCAAGCCATATATTACATTAGTCACACCTTGGTGAGCTATGAGCTAGGATATGCGTATGTCAAAAAATTGTGTTTAGCAATGGTCTTTGCAACTCGAAAGTTGTGACACTACATGTTGAGCCATACGACCTACATCATATCAAAACAAAATCCTTTGCAGTACATGATGAGCAAGACATATCACAATACACGTACCACAAAGTGGATCATGCTATTGATAGAATTTGATCTAGAGTTCATAAGCCAAAAGTCCATCAAGGGACAAGTCATAGCAGATCAATTAGCAGAGGCGCCTCTTCAGGATAACAAGCCTCTCACCATAGAATTGCCTGATGATGCGGTCTTTGCATTATCAGATCCGCCAAAACTCGAAGAACCTAAGAAAGAAAGAGACATGTCATTGTTCTTCGATGGTTCAAAGTGTGAACAAGGAGGCAGAGTAGGGATTGTCTTTATCACACCATAGGGAGCTCCATTGCCCTTATCATTCAAACTAGACTTCCCATGCACAAACAACAATACAAAATATGAAGCATTGATCTTGGGACTCCAAACAACCATAGCAATGGGCATTAAAATATTGAATATCTTTGGTGACTCCTTGCTCATAGTAAACTAGGTCAAAGGACTCTTCCAATGTAGGTGCCCACTCCTGAAGACTTACAAGGAACTTGTTGACAATTACTTAGCTCAGATGGAATGGTACGACATCGAGGCAATCCCTCATACGTCGAATAGATTTGTAGACACTATGGCCTCTTTGGGATCCTTAATCCCTCAGAATCTATCTACTAATTTTACAACCATTCATGTGAAAGTGCTTTCGCACTCAGCAATATGTCATGAGGCTTTTGACAATCAAGAATCAATCAACATGATCAACATCGAACCAAATCAGGATTGGTCCTTCGTAGCTAGAGATTTCTTGCAAATAACACCTTGGGGGTCTTTGATCTCCCAAGGACCTGTAGAGTGTGGTGCGACCATATACCATAGAGTTGTTCCTCAATCCATGTTCACTACCTCAGAAATGCAGGAAGAGCAAGTTATCTATTCTATAGAAGTTGTGGCCTATCAGGATTGGCTTTCCCAACTACGGGACTTCCTGAAGCTTGGAATAATACCTCAAGGTTTATCACATACTGAAAGGTGAACATTCAAATAGAGAGCAACAAGATACATTTTTCTAGGAGAAATCCTCTATAGATGAGGATATGATGGAGTATTGCTCCGTTGTCTTGAGCCCCAGGAAGCATCTTGGGCAATTTTGCAAGCTCACGATGGAACATGTGGAGGCCATTTCAGTGGCATGGCCATCATTAAGCGCATCTTGAGAATGGGTTACTATTGGCCCACAATGGAAAAGGACTATTACGAGTATGTCAAGAAATGTAGTAAGTGCCAACATCATGCAAATCTAACGCACTTACCATCGCAAGCTTTGCAGCCCATCCAGGCAACATGGCCATTCTCGCAATGGGGACTAGACTTGATTGGGAAGATCTCACCCCCATCCTCAGGCCGACATACATTCATCATAATGGCCATAGAATACTTCACTAAATGGGTAGAAGCGATCCCCTTAACATCAACAACTGGACCAAGGATTACGGAGTTTATACTCCATAATATCATAAGTCATTTTGGGGTCCCTTCTAAGATAATATCGGATAATGGGCCATCTTTCAAGAACAAAAATATGTATGCTTTAATGAACAAATACCATATTCAGCATAGTTTTTCAATGCCTTATTATCCACAAGCAAACGGGCAAGCAGAAGCCTCAAACAAAACAATAGTCTCCATTTTGAGGAAGACAGTGCAAGAAAATCACAAGGATTGGCACATGCAATTGCCTCTTGCACTATGGGCATACAGGACTAGTATACGGATGCCCACTGGGGCAACACCGTTTTCACTAGTATATGGCACTGAAGCCATCATGCCTCTAGAGTTGGAAATCTCGACTCTACGCATAGCATTAAAGGACTTCATAGATGATGAAGTTGCACGACAAGGCCACCTTGATCAATTGATGCTTCTTGATGAATGTCGAGTCAATGCTTTAGAGCATCTCCATGTTTACCAAGATCACCTTGCATGAGCTTACAATAGTAAAGTCCACCTAAGGGAATTCAAGGTTGGAGATCTAGTGCTCAAAGAAAACCAGCAGAATTCAAATCTGCCACCGCATCTACGAGATAAGTTCACGGTAAACTGGATAGGTCCATACATGATTTCACAGAGAGTTGGGCCTGGAGCATATCACCTTATATCATTAGATGGTGTTGAAGAGCTTGAACCTCTCAATATCATTCACTTAAAGGCATTTTACACATAAAACACAAAAACATTCAAATATGTCATAAAATACAAAAACATTCAAATATTTCATAAAATACAAAAACATTCAAATATTTCATAAAATTCAAAAACATTCAAAAATGTCAAAATTCAAAACAAATCATAAAAACATAAAAATAAAAAAAATCAATTCAAAAGCTCCAAGGGTAATTCATACCGCTTGGTCAAAAATCAAATAAAAGGCTCCAAGGGTAATTCATACCGCTTGGTCAAAAATCAATTCAAAAAGCTCCAAGGGTAATTCATACCGCTTGGTCAAAATCAATTAAAAAGCTCCAAGGGTAATTCATACCGCTTGGTCAAAAATCAATTCAAAGGCTCCAAGGGTAATTCATACCGCTTGGTCAAAAATCAATTCAAAAGGCTCCAAGGGTAATTCATACCGCTTGGTCAAAAATCAATTCAAAAGGCTCCAAGGGTAATTCATACCGCTTGGTCAAACATCAATCAAAAAGGCTCCAAGGGTAATTCATACCACTTGGTCAAATCCCATCAAATAAAAAGCTCCAAGGGTAATTCAAATCACTTGGTCAAAATCAATAACAAAAGCCCCAAAGGCATCATAAGCCCTTTGGTCAAATTAATCAAAAATACAAAAACAACATAAAATCAAAAATACAAAAACAATTGCACTTCACATTTTGCATCCACATCATTGCATTGCATTTTCACATACATTACAATTGTATATGTCATGAGAGCCTTAAAATTGATACCATAGTTTGTCGCACAAGTCATTCATATCCATACCTCCATCCACATGTGTGTAATTGTGTTTTTCAACACAACCATTATTTGTTGCTATACATAATATACTAAGGTTTTTTGGTTAGTCAACCACACCTAGTAATCTTATCAACTTTTGAGGAAAACAACTTTGATTAGTAGAAGGTAAGGCCTAGCTATGATAAAGCCTTGGATATTCAAGATCCCATCACTAATTGAAACACTAAAATCCTAGCTGGTACAAGGAAAAGATGAAAGTCTGCAAAGCGGTCTAGGTTACCTTAAGCGAAAAGGATTATCCTTGCTTATCCCCCTATGCAACCGGTTTAAAGGTGCTTGAGAATTGGCAAAAGGACAAGCTTTACCCTATCAAAATCCCTTGCTTAAATCAAAATAAGCAAAATCCCAAAGCAAAGTACATATTCAAAAGGCCAAGCATACAATCCAGATTTCAAAGCAATAATCCGATACACAAATCATATATCCAAAATTCAAAAAAAATCAAGCTCAAGAAAAAAATCAATAAAAATAAATAGTGATTTTCATCACTACGTATGAGCAAAATAAACAGTGATTATCATCACTACAAAAAAATCCCCGCTCAAAGAAAAAAATCAAATCAAAAATAAATAATGATTTTCATCACTACATATGAGCAAAAATCCAAAGCCAAAAAGAAGCCAAAAAGAAGGGAATAAAGCTTGAATCCTTGGAATTCTCAGCATTGTACAAAACTGGAAGGAGAAATCCTTACGCATGATGATATGTCTATTACAATTGCTTCATGCATTTGTGTAGACCAATGTTTGAATGTGGATGAGCTAGCTTAGGTAACCAAATATTGCCTAGTGGTATAGTCCAACTAAGTCCAACATAAGGATGAGATGAACACTTGAGGATCCCTGATCTTAGCAATGGGCTGAAAGAATCCCACCTGACATCGGAGGAAATGCTTGAGTTCTATCTCAAAATATACAATCACATGCACACACAGAGATCATGAAAAACCAGGTCCATGGTAAAAGCCTTACTTTTCAAAAGTCTAAGTGGTAAGTAGACAGTTGTTGATAGGGGAACTAGAGTGTTTGAATCTCCGAAAAGCCCCAAAATTTTTTACATAGCAACAAATCATAAAATCATTCACACCATCACTTTTCTTTATAAGATTCTATAAATTAGGGGGTATCAACATAGTAGGACAGATACCGCATATATATTAGAAATAGTATATAGACGACCATCGACTACTTTATATCTTTTAATTTACAGAAACTTATTAAGAAAATACATTACACACCATTACATCTCATATATGAATACTTAATCAATTCTTATGATAAGAGTGATTATTTAAATTCATGATTATTTTTTTACTTTCTGTGGTATCACCCATTAAGATTGTCAATGTCATATGCATTCCATATGTTTTAAGTGATTAGAGCATACAGGTTCATTTATACCATTCCATCACATAAGTTAGATGCATATAATTAAAGCAAAAATTAAACATGCATTTAACAATAACATTTGCATCCATAAAAACAAGTCATTAATCATCCATAAACCACATCATAAAACATATAGGCAATATCCATTTGCATACCAAATCATAAATTCATCATTCATCATCAAAATACATCACATCATATCATCAAATCATATAAGCATCTACACATCCATCTAAGCATCTTCAAAATATCATCTATCATCTAACATATCCATCAAATCATCATAAATATCATCATCGCATCATATCATAAAACAAAATAATAACAAAAACATAAGCAATAAATGATACACATAATGAGTCATAAAAGGCAAATCTATCATAAAAGTATGTGTATCAAGTCCAATGGATATACAAAAATGCCCATGGGCTATAGTCATGTAGGTCAGTCGACCTCAAAAATGGATCAAGGACCAAGTAGAGCATCAATCAAGTATCGGGCCTGAGCCCCCTACATCACCTCCTCTAGTGCCACCTCCCCCTATGGTGGTGTCATGAGTCGAGTGATGTGAGCCTGTAGGTCTCTCTATCCGAGTCTGGGTCCACTGGCTAGGATGGGTGGAAGACTACCCTGAGGTAGAGCACTCACTGACCTGCGAACCACCTACACCTGTTGGATCCTTAGGGACAAGCCCATGCCTCCTGAGCTACATCTGAAGGAGGGTAACATGATCCATAAGACCCTAGATCCATGCCTCATGCTCATCCAACAAGGACTGAAGCCATCCCACATCTACCCTTGAGCCTACTATTGGAACCTCCTATGGTGTAGAAGTAGGAACAACAAACTGCATCCTGACATCACCACCCCCAATAGTAGCCTGTAGAGCCTGTATCTATGTTGTGAGCTACTCAATCATAGCATCTCACCATTGTACCTAGATCTTAGTAGCCTAGAGCTCAGCCTCGACCTCATGCAACTATGCTCTCAGAGGAGAGTCTCTCTCCTTGGGCTCTAACTCCTCCTCCTCCTTAGGAACATCAGGATCCTCTACTACCACCTGATATGTTGGCTAGCCCCATACCTCGGTCCTACTGGATCTATGCCATCACCCCTGCCATCATCCTCATGCCCTAGGCTATCGATGCCATGCCACATCCGATCACCCCACCACTGAGAGTAGGCCTCTATAACTCCCCCAACCACTGTAGGGTCTACAGCTGGGGCATCCTCCTCATCTACAAGCTCTGTGACCTATCGTGGAGGTAGGTCCCTCTCTGCTATGAGGCGCCTATACAAGAATGGTACCAAGGGCACATCCTACTACAATATGTACTGACGAAGAACCCGAGAGTAGAAGAAATACTCTCGGATGGCAATCTTACGGCCAATGAGCCATCGCTCGCATCGTGTCCTAGCAGTAAAACTAGTTGGATCATCCCAAACTAGACACTCATAGTAAGGCCACCACACGACATCTCCGGCCAATAGTCTGGTGAAAGCATCAGTGTAGTGGGATAGCTCCCCTACAAAAGTGTGGCTCTTACGCTCCTCATGCTCTCGAGCCCATCTGGCAGCATAGCACTATGTCCGAGCCTCAATAGATGTAATCTCAGCTAGGAGCCCCTTAGGGTGATCTACCTTAATGTGCTCCCATCCCCAAACTTGTAAGAGCAAACTACAAGCAATGCTGACGCGTCCCCATCGATGGATGTGGTACAACTCATCATAGCACTGAGCCAATAGTGATCTACCCCATGCATAGATGATAGGCTCCTCGCTATCTAGTAGGTCCTGCACCATCGCTAGGAGGTTCCAAGGGAACCTCAAACCCGAGCAGTCTGGGATAAGAACGTTGCTGATCACCATCAGCAACACAACATGCCTCACTATGAAAACATGAGCATCATACCAAGTCTTGATAGATACTCCCCCGAACCTAGTCTCTCGGAGGGCCTATGCAGAGCATGCTCCAAACACCCGAGCATAGACAACCACCTGATCAGTAGTGGTCGATGAAACAATGGGCACCCCATCGAATGGGATCCAAAAAATCCTGTAAACATCCTTCGACGTGATAGTCATCTCATCGGGTGGAAGGTGGAAGGTGTTGGTCCGTGGGTCCCAACGATGGGCTAAGGCCATAAGATAAGCCTGGTCAGCCATAATGTGGGGCAACCTGATAACGTACTGTAGCCCACGGGCCTTAAACCACTCCCAGTCAGTGTCATCAAATCCAGGAAGCAAGTCAAGCAGGAGCTTCGGGTCCCGAGCCCGAGCAGTGAGGATCTAAACAAAGCAGAAGAAGAACAAAACATAACTACAAGTGCATCTAAGGCATGATTCACAATAAGCATGAAAATGGTGCAAAAGAGTATGAGTTACTCTAAATCTAAGCAAAAGAAGAATAAATTGCACCTAATCAAGCAAAGCAAAAATTCAAAATTAAAAAAATCATAAAAATCAATACACAAAATGCAAAAACAAGGCTTAAGCTTTAGCCGCTATCACCTACAATGGCCGAAACCTGGCCGCTAGAGGCAATAGCGGCCAAGGCCCAATGGTCAAATTTTTGACCATTGGGATTCAAGCTTGGCTGCTCTGAGCGACAATGGCTCAGAGTCGGCCTCTCTGAGCGACAACGGCCAAGGGGCGGCATGGCAAACCCATGAACCCTTGGCCAAAAAATAAAAAAAATTACAAATTTGACAAAATGACTTAAAAAAAACAACAAAGGGAGGGAAAGCAAACAAATTGGAAAGCAAATCCCCTACCCAAGCATCAAAACTAAGCTAAGTTTGAGAATGCCCAAAATGGCGGTAACAGGTGAATAATGGAAAATTTTCGAAAAACCCTAGGTTGAAGCCACTGACAAATAGCAAAATTGGGGACTAACCCACCATAGCAAAAGGGAACCTAAGCCTAATTACGGAGTTTGTTCATTGCCAACAGGTTTAGTGATGTTCGTTTTGCTCATTTCTTAGTGAAGTTCAATTTTACTTAGGCAAAGAAAAGAGAGCTAGGGTTTTGAAGAGAGAAATACCCGAGAAGCTTCGACTCCTCCAATAGCTGATGTCTCACCCTATGCAGCCATGTCCTCAGCACCAACAAGTTTCAAAGTCACAACCGTCATCACTGCACTAGAGCTCTGAAAATGGAATCTTCAATAGTGAAAATGATAGGTCAAAACCCTAGAATTGCAAATTTTATATTTCCTTAATTATGCCTTGGCCATTGCTGACGTCAATGGCCCGAGCTTCTTGGCCGCTCAAGGCGATAGCGACCACAGGTAGGAAATCAGAGGCCATTGGACCTAACAGTGGCCAGGCCCACAGATCAAAATAAAGTAGTTCCTTCAATGAGGGAATAACAAAAACAACAAATAATCACACTTTGATGGTTTAGGATCATCAAAATGTTCAAAATAACAAAAAAATTACATAAAATCACAATCTCAAGCAGGCCTCGTATCCAGTTACCTACTCTATCCACTCGGTGATTGCAGCGACTTGCGCTCAATGTATTTTGGTGAGATGAGTAGGCAACCATAAGGCCACTTGGGGCAAAAGCAACTCATTTTGGAATTACGATATGTCACCCTTCAAACCTGAAGAAGATCAAGATGGTTGGACTGCTCCACGGGTGTGAAGGGGTCATTCTAATTCCCCTATGACATCAAAAACATTAAGTCAAAGTGATACAATCTAGGCATGAACAGAATCACTCATCCTAACTCCCTAAGAAGGCTATTGATAGTCGGACTGCTCCTCGGGATAGGGATGGATGATTATCATAAGCAATTGGAATCACACTTGGATGTGGGATTGCCCATTAAAAGTAGCAAATGCTAGAAAGGAACCAGATTAGTCATATTGGTCAAGCGACTTGTCGCTTCATTCATTGTCATTTCTTCACCAATTCATTGTGTGAAGAGGTAGTTCAAAACTTCAACTTAATCATAATCAAAATCAACAAAATATCACTTGATCATAGCAAAATCATGTTCGTCCTATGAATCATTGCATACAACAATCACAAATTTCCCTTGTTTTCTGGGAACGTAAGTAGACATGACATCTTCAATTGTAGCTCTCCTACCGGTCGAAATTGTTGTAGCAGCTGAAGCTACCCGATTGAGTTTGAGGAATGAGTGCAATTTAACATGCAAAAGCCACTGAGCTAAGTCCTCCAAACATTGAGGCAATGATTCAAGGGATGCACACCATCTTGCATGATTGGGCCATCCGACGTTGATCAGACCATTGATCACCATACACCCTACAAATAGATCAGTCTACGTTTTTGCTCAGTGGGAGTGACTTTGCATTCCTTTTCACGACCAGTTCACATAGGAGACTTGAGTTTGCATTTTAGACTTAAGTTAATTGACCTCCAAGCATAAACAAAGGACAAAAGCTTCTCATGCTAATGACCAGTTCACATAGAAGACTCAAGTGGGCAGTTAGATTTTAGTTAACTAGCCTTCAAATATAGACAGTGGACAAAAGCTTCTCATGCTAACTTGCACTACGCATGAGAAATTCATTTCTAGGGCTTGGACATAGACCTAGGGTTTCACACTATAAAAGGTGCAAGCCTAAGAGCACCAAGACATCCTGATCATATCTGAAGATCTTGAATCTTTTATCACATCAGGGAGAGAGACATCTTGAGGAGAGCTTTCAAGACTTGGAGAGTTCTCTTTGAGATCACATGTGTGACGGAGCTTTGACAAATCGAAGAGCATAATACCTACTTTCTTCAACATCAGATCATAGTATTTGACCCATAGCTTTGGGGCAAAGAGGGCAAGGTTTACTTTAGCGATCGTTGTCTTGGACAGTGGCCCGTAGGCTTAGCTTAGATAGACATAGCATCTTTATTTTGTTTTCTTATATCATTAGCATAGATTTACATGATTTCATGGCATTGTTTTATCATATTTCCGTTACATTATTTGATTACTAACAACCTCATCCAGGGAGGCAATCTCGGACACCTAAAAGTGTGTTGTTGTTTCATTGCTTGCAGGGCCACAGGTACATCGGACGAAGATTACAACATACGAGAGCAGAAGGGATCCCTCTAGGAAATAGACCTAGAGAAGGAGGCATCTATAAGCCCTCATACATTTCCATGTGTGGAACCGGGAAGCTTTTATAAGCGCACCACCTCTTCACGGAAGGGGCACTCCTTGCCCACTTGTAATTTATAGTATCAAAATGGGTATCCCTAAGAGGGACCGACATGTAACCGAGCTTCAATATCAATAAAGAGATCCATATTTTGTTATTTCGTGTTATATGTTTTTTTCCTCTTGTCTTTCCATTTCATCTTTGGTATTTTAAATAAGCATTGCAAGTAGGGTTTTCAGAAAAGGGATTGGTGCACGTGTTCTCGGGGTTGCTACACATATGATACCTATATTAGGCATAATATGCCCTCAAAAAAACTTGCAACTACCTTGTCCTATACTACATACATGTACCTTGTGAGGGTGGTTATACCACTTGACTACTCACATGGTCAATTATGTAATAACTCCTAACATAGCCTACCTTGTTACATCATAGACAACAACTCTATTTTTCTTATGACCAAAGAATAATGTATAGGATGATGTTAGAAATTGAGAGAGAAATATCCCCCCTTAATGTAAAATTTCTACTTTGATACTTAGGAATATTGAGTTCTACTGATCATGCACTCCAAATACGTTTATTACAAAGTATTTATTCACTTATTATTGATTTTAATGGTTAAAACTTATTTTTTAATGTCTTCAAGTAAAGCATTTATTACCATACATCCAATGTTGATTTTTGAATTGATTGACTACTTTTTTTTGTACCATATATGATGGAATGAATGTTGTGTATGGCTTTTTTATTCTCTTTCTATTTATTTATTTTTAATGTGATCAAGTTCTAGGTTCTTTCCAAGATCTCCTTTTAACATAAGTTCTATGATATGATAAATGATATGTATATTTTGAATGCAATATGTAAGAACTCTTCATACTTGTTTGGGTCCTTTGATTGATCCCATAGTTCCTATAGTTTTTCCTTGAACTAAAATGTAACAACCTATCAATTATGCTATGATATTTAAAATTGAACCATTAGCGCCGTATAGTTGTTGTCTCTATCTTGCCATTCTTCTTGGTGATGTTTTTATCTGTACTTGTGAAAGTGAGTAGAAAACAAAACTGAACATATCATATTTGTTCGAGAATGTATTGAGCCTGCTTTCCATAGAGTTATACCATGGGTTATGATTATAATAGATCTATTTATCCAAACAATGTTGTCTCTTATTGGTTCCTTGGTTTAATGTAACCAACCAATGGAACTATTCTTGTATGATGGTTTGGATGCTTCTAATTTTCTTGACCTATCATATAATTGGAATTATATCAAACATTATTGTACTTTATTAAATATGGTTATGCAAAAAATGTGTGTTCTTATTCTTCTTTTTAAAATTTCTTTCTTTAATTTTATGTTCTTCTACTACATTTTTTGTTGTGTTTCTTCAACTTTAATTTTTCTATTATGAAGCTGACTTATTTTATTGTTGATTTACCTCTCTTAAAAAGGATTCATTCTTGAATGGGATATTCCAAAAATCCTTCATAGTGTGTGAAGGACAGAAATTTACACCCAATAAAGTAAACAACAATGAAACACCGTGATTGCACAAAAAAAATCATTTTATATTTATTGATATTCATCTTTCAAAGTGTTACAATATGATTTCCTCGCAGGGATTTTAACCAGCAATATAATGAATACAAATAGGGGTGTTATTCCTCTTTTTATAAGAGTGATTCCAAATGCAATGTAGATATCTCTATGCTAGCATAGTTCGTTAGGGAGCAAGCTTTTTAGGATCACCACATGAGAGTTAGATTCAATGTTATTTGTTGTCCTCAAGTCCTATTACCTGCAATAGGAGAATATAAAAATAAATCAATAGCATATGAGGGGCCCACCAAGGTTGGACCTGTATTGAACCTAAAAATGTAAAAAATAAATAGAAAGTGGATAAATGCATATTATGTTTAAGATATTAACTAATGTAGAAATATAAAGAACACATATCTAAGATAAAATCCAATAAACTACTAAAAACTAATCACCTAAATGTGATCATATCGGGTCAATATAGTTTCTATCTATAGACCATATCGAGACAAGAAAGTCACTATCATGGGTCTACACCTTAGCATAACCTGGTTCAAACTACATTTTGGATGGAACTGGATGTCATTTTAGGTGAATATTTTGGAGTGTGAGAGCGATTAAAGGGTGCTAATGATCATCGAGGTAATTCGGGTAATTGTGCAAGTGAGAGGAAGGCAACTTCAAATATAGAACGACAATCCTATAGCATTGGATTAGCAGCGAGAGAACCTGATGGATTTTTTGTAGTACTTCGTGACTTCAAAATCAAAATAACTTGGGTCCTCAGACAAGGAGGGAGGGAACTATTTTATAGGCTCTTAGGGAAAACATATATGGAATGACAAGTGCCACTTAGGGGCAGCCTTAATTGACTACCAATGAATAATTGTGTGCAACAAGTGTAACTACCTTTTACAAGGTGTTTGGGGTTGGCATGATTTCATGCTCTGCACTAAGAGGTAATTTCATTGCCAGTTATTTTTTTGGTCTTGTGTGACCATCAAGGGTTGAGTTGGTCTCGATTCTAATACTATCCTGGGTTGAGATAGTCAAGATTCACATGGGGAATGTTACCTTCTCCTACATAAAAACACTAAATTAACCCTTAGGCTACCCAAGATGGATGGTGTGAGTTAGCAAGGAGGCATTTTGGGAGCCTCCTCAAGATGACACATTTTAGGTGTCTACAAATACCCCTTTTTTGGATGCTTTGTGTGAAAGCGCAATGCAAAGAAAAATAGATGATCTAAAATGGTTGAATTGATGATGGATGATGTTAATTGATGAAAAATAACCTTGAAGGGAGTGATGGAAGATTGTCAAAAATAAAATTCAACGTGGGATGCCCCAATCATGGAAAATATGCATGTTGTCAAATCATTACCTTCAAAAAATTGATGAACTTTAATTTTGGTAAACCTTTCAGTCGTGCGTAGACATTATTAGTCAAGTGTTAGACTTTAAGTATACCAAGTATTTGATTGTTTTAAATTTTTGCTTGTTGTTTGCCCCAGCAAAAAGAGCTTTTGATAGTCTTTGGTAAAGATTTTTGGATGAGTGCAATTTCCAATATTGAGTGTTTATGTATTAAATTTATTTGAGATAAAAAGTTACAGTTATTGACTACCCTCTCAAGTGATGATTCAATGGAGGAGATGTAAAATGATTATAGTGACACAAAGCTTGACAAAAGTGGAATTAATTTTGAGACTGTCTTGACCCGAGTTGGTTTTTGTTTATGTAATTTTTTATTTTTTTCTTTTGAAACAAGCATCCTTAAGGTGATCTACCCATCCTACTAGATTGTATGGATAACAAATCACCACAACCACCAGGTGACTAGATTTAAACACTAGATACAAGGTTCAATAAAGGATATAGGCTAGCTAATCTACAACCAAAAATTAAATTCTAAGCTATTACAAAAAAGAAAAAGCTATTCTAGATGTTGACTAGAGGGATTTGGTGCCTCTAGAGGTTTTAGAACTAAATTGACCAAAGGGGGGCTTCCTTTGGGGCATTTTGAAATTAATTGACCTTGTTATAAATTGCATGAATGATAATATAAACAAGTGTCCTTATGGTAATCTACCCATCCTATCGGATTGCATGGATAACCAATCATTGCAACCGCCAGGTGACTAGAGTAGAGATCACTAGATATGAGGTTCACTTGAGAATATTTTGACCAAAGGTGTTTGGTGCCTTTGGAGCTTTTGAATGGAAAAAATTATTAAATGGGTTAGGTACATTTAGAGCCTTTAAACTAAAATGGGACCAAAGGAGTTAGGTGCCTTTGGATCCTTTTGAACTGAATTGACCAAAGGGGTGTGGTTTCTCTTTTGGAGCATCTTGAATGGAAAATGACCAAAGGGGTTAGGTGGCTTTGGAGCTTTTGAACTGAATTGAACAAAGGAGTGTGGTTTCTTCTTTGGAGGAATTTGGAATAAAATTGACCAAAGGGGTGTGGTTTCTCTTTTGGATCATTTTGAACTAAATTGACCAAAGCGGTGTCATTTCTCCTTTGGAGCATTTTGAACTGAATGGTAAAAATAAAGAATGATAATATAAACAAGTGTCCTAATGGTAATATACCCATCCTACTGGATTACATGGATAATCACTCCCTGCAACCACCAGGTGGTTATGATAGATCACTAGATACGAGGTTCACTTAAATATCTTTTGAACAAAGGGGTTTGGTTCCTTTGGAGCCTTTGAACTGAATTGACCAAAGGATCTAATTTCTCCTTTGGAGTAATTTGAATGGAAAAATGACCAAAGAGGTTATGTGCCTTTGGATATTTTGAACTGAATTGATCAAAGGGGTGTGGTTTCTCCTTTGGAGCATTTTTGAACTAAATTGACCAAAGGGGTGTGGATTCTCCTTTGGATATTTTGAACTAAATTGACCAAAGGTGTGTGGTTTCTCCTTTGGAGCATTGTGAACTAAGTGGTAAATTAAAATAATGATAATCTAAAAAATTGTCCTAATGGTAATCTACTCATCCTACCAAATTGCATGGATAACTAGTCATTGCAATTGCCAGGTGGTTAGGGTAGATCACTAAATATGGGGTTCACTTGAGAATATTTTGACCAAAGTGGTTCACTACCTTTGGATCCTTTAAATTGAATTGACCAAAGGGGTGTGGTTTCTCCTTTGGAGCATTTGGAATGGAAAAATGACCAAAGGATTTAAGTGCCTTTGGAGATTTTGAACTGAATTGACTAAAGGGGTGTGGTTTCTTCATTGGAGAATTTTGAACTGAATTGACCAAAGGGGTGTGGTTTTTCCTTTGGAGCATTTTGAAATGAATTGACCAAATGAGGGTCTCCTTTGGAGCATTTTTAACTATATTGAATTTTTATCTCATGGTAAATTGTATGATTGATAATCTAAATAAGTGTCCTTATGGTAATCTACCTATACTACCAAATACTAGTTGTTGCAACCACCAGGTGATTAGAGTAGATCACTAGATGTGAAGTTCACTTGAGAATATTTTGACCAAATGGGTTTGGTGTCTTTGGATATTTTGAATAGAAAAAATAACCAAAAGGGTTAGGTGCTTTTGGATCCTTTAAATTAAAATGGTACCAAAGGAGTTAGGTGTCTTTAGAGCCTTTTAAATTGAATTGACCAAAGGGGTGTCTCATTTGGAGTATTTTGAACTAAATTGAATTGACCAAAGGGGTTAGGTGCCTTTGGAGCCTTTGTATTGAATTGTGACCAAAGGGGTTAGGTGCCTTTGGAGCCTTTGGATTGAACATGACCAAAGGAGTTTAGTTCCTTTGGAGTCTTTGTATTGAAATGGATTTTGACCTTATGATCAATTGCATGAATGAAAACCTAAACAAGTATCCTTATGGTAATCGATCCATAGTACCAGATTGCATAGATAACCAATTGTTGCAATCACCAAGTGAATAGTGTAAATCACTAGATACGAGGTTCATTTGATATATTAGGTTAGTGAATCTAGTGGATGAATGCAAGAAAGAAAAGGCCAAAAATTAAATGGAATCAAATTTGTTGTGTTTGTGAGGACGAGGACACAACCTTTTGAACCTGGTAGTTGATTTATTGATTTATGTGAATGCAAGGAAAAGGGTGTAACCTTTGAAAAATAGAACCCAACCCTTTGAACCTAACAGTTGATGTATTGATTGATGTGAATGCAAGGCAAAGGGTGCAACCTTTGAAAAATAATACAACCTTTTGAACCTCGTAGCTGATGTGTTGATTGATGTGAATGCAATGCAAAGGGTGCAACCTTTGACAAAAGGATGCAACCTTTTGAACTTGGAAGTTGATTTGTTGATTAAATATTTGCATTGATAAAACCATACCAAAGTCTTGATGGTGAGGCAAAAGCACTTGATTGAGTGATTTATTGAGCCTTTTGTTGGATTGGTTGATTTGATTGATTGGTGGGGAAGGTGTGATACCTTGATTACCCTAAGTTATTTGATTATTATATGGATTTTTGGGGAAGGTGTGATATCTTGAACACCCCCAAGTGGATTGATTGTTTGATGTGATTGATGAGGAAGGTGTGATATCTTTATTGTCTTAAGGTTGATGGAAGGTTGTGATATGTCTCATATGTGCTTTGGATGTGAGGAAATAATGTGTGAAATGATTGAATATGATTTATGTTTGATTATCATTCAAAAAAATGCTTAGACACGTATCATTACTCATGAATTTAATCAATGAATCAAGGGTGTCAACCCAATGGTATTGACATATATGAGGAATGGATGTGAGTGGATGCTATGTAATGTTTTACAAGAAATTTTATACTGTGGAGCCCAAGATGACACTATTGTTATTTCATGTATAATAGGAAAGAAGAATATGAAAGTGCTTTCAGGAAGCTTAAACACTCTAGTGACCTCGATCAAACACATCTACTTATAAAATAGGCACTTGAAGATACTAAGACCAACCAGGTTATTAAAGTTTCTCAAATACCAATGTGTGTGCAGTGATTGTTTGTTTCTAATTTTGGGTGAGGTTGGCCTCATAATTTGTGACTTATGCCAAAAAGCTAGTTCATTTGTAAGCTAAAATTGGTATGTACAAAAGAAGGTCACTAATGTGATAGACGTATTTCCATGCATAGAGATACTTCACTACCATTTAAGAATCTATAGGTCTAATGGAGATTACCCCATGGTTGTCAAAACTAAGAATTCTAGGTATTCAAGCTCTTTTTATTTTTTATTTTTTATTTTTTTCTTTTTTTAAGGATTTTTGCTCGTTTAGTAGAGGAGCAAAGGGGATTTTTTCTTTTTTTTTTAGGGGGGACTTGCTCGTTTTGTAGAGGAACAAGGGGATTTTTGGTTTTTTTATGGGACTTGCTCATTTTATAGAGGAGCAATGGGATTTGTTTTGGACTTGCTCATTTTGAAGAGGAGCAAGAGGATTTTTCATTTTTTTATTTGGGGGGTGAGCTTGTCCTTTTGTCAATTATCAACTTTTAGACCATGCACATGATAGGAAATGTAGGGGAAATCATTTAATTTATGGAAATAGTGACTTATGAGTTTATATTTCCTAACCACCATAATTTTATTTAATGTGTGATACATATGTATGGTTGATGAGAAAACTTGAGGTAATTAGGAATACTTGTAGCAGTTAAGAACTAATGACATTTAATATAGGTTGAAGGAGACACTAGGTATGGCTAAGCGATCAAAAGAACCTAAATATTGTCCAAACTAGAGACTTGAAAAAGATAAGCTATCATAGGGTTTTGTGGCTGAATGAAGTGGTGTTTGGTGGATGTAATAGAAATGTGTGCAATGAGGGATGATGTAGGACAAATAGCAAAAGGAAGATGCCCTTGATTAATGTGATAAAATCAATCCTAGAAAAATGGATGAAAGTATGAGTTGAACTATAACCAAAGTGTTATTGAGGATGAAAATGATGAGATGAAATGATGATGTAGGACACTTGGTAGTGGCGTGTGAATGATTTTGAATTTTTTTTGGATGATTTTGTGATTATTATTTTTTTGGATGGGGGAAGGTGTGAGACCTTGAGCATACCCAACTTTTTGTATATTTGTGATGTGGCAGATAAGGAAGGTGTGATATCATGAGAATCCCCACTATGGTTCTAGTGAGTGGGTCGTATATGAGAATGGCTCCCCTATCGATAAGATTTTGGACCACATTTTTAAATGCAAAGCAATTATTGATGTTGTGGCCCGCTTGCCAATGGTAGAGGTAATAGTTATATTCCCTAAATGACCTGGATTTATATTTGTTAGGGTCTGTAGAGCGTATGTCAGGTAAGGAAATTATTTTTGCATCATGTAGCTTGTGAAAGATTGTTGACAAGGGCTCGAATAGGGGGGGTCCAAGTACAAGACTAACAGTTTGAATGAGGTGGATAAGGTGGATGAGTTTGATGAGGTGGGTGAAGTTTATGAGGTTGATGAGGTTGATGATGTCTCAATTGTAGCTCAATGTTTGTGAGTCAATTCAATATTTGTTGTGAAGTGTGTTGGTGACTCCATCGTAGCTCATATTTACCTTTGAACTCATCAAACTTAGGCATCTAAAAATAGGATGGATGTGGGAGTGAGGGAACAAATGGATGAATGGGTAGATGGTTGAATTTCCATAAGACTTATCTTTTAAGGGAGGTGATTTTAACAGTCAGTAATTGGTAAGCTTTTGGAAAAGTCATGTTGATTTCCCATATTAGATTTTGAAGAGGTTGAGGTGGTAGATTTTGATGTTGATGAGGTGGTGGATGGTGATGTTGTATTGGATGCCTTTGATGATTTTGAATTTATGCACTAGCCATCGAGTGGTTGTGTTGGCATTTTTGCCACATTGTTTTGATTGTTGCTTATTCATGCATAAAATGTTGAAGTTCTCACTCCTCTGTGTTTCCCTATGAGTTTTATGCCAAAATAGCTAAGTCCGAAAACTGTCGCGATATCGCGACCAAAAGTAGCATGGAAAGCACGGGTTCAAAACTGTCGTGATATCATGACATGTCGTGCTATCGCGGGTTTTTAGAGGAGAGAGAAGCCAAAGTCAGAGAATGTCGCGATATCATGACGTGTTCCAAAATCGCGATCAAAATGGTCAAATGGAACAAGTCGCCAGCAATGTCGCGATATCGCGACGTGTTGCAAAATCGTGACGCATGGCGAAGAATTAAGTTGAAGATTAAAATTGTCGCGATATCGCGACAGGTTATGTTTTCGCGAGGTCTCATGCAGAAAAGAGCTAAGTCCAAAAATTGTCACGATATCACGACATGTCGCAGTTTCACGGTCAATGGGGCAAGAGGTACAGTCAATGCAAACATGTTGCGATTTCATGACATGTTCCAAAATCATGACCCGAAGACAGGGTGAAGGGCAAGGTGGAAAATTGTCGCAATATCGCGACATGTCAGATTTTCACGATAGGGAAGAGAGGATTGAGCAGCTGAAAGAAACCATCGTAATTTCATGACTTGTTCTGTTTTCGTGACCTGGAGATGACAACGAAGGTGCCGATAGATGAATGTCGTGAAATCGTGACCTGTTGTGTTTTCGTGAAGGTAGACATGAAACGTACAAGGCATGAAAAATTGTCACGATTTCACGACATGTTGCGAAATCACGACCTGTCATGTTTTCATGGAGGAGAAGCAGAAAATACAGATCCAAGTACAGAACGTCATGAAATCGTGACATGTCAAATTTTCACGACGAGGAGCAAAGAGAAAACCAAGCGAGAGAAAAATGTCGCAAAATCATGACTTGTCGCGTTTTCGCGGTTTGAAACAATGAAAGGACAACATGGGGAAAGAACGTCATGAAATCGCGATATGTCATAGTTTCGCGGGGGCAAAGCAAGGAAGGAACAAAATAGTACGAAACGTCATGAAATCATGACATGTTGGGTTTTCGTGACTTGGAGGTGATAATGAAGATGATGAGCAAAAATTGTCGCGATTTCGCGACATGTTGCGAAATCGTGACCTGTCTTGTTTTCGTGGAAGGACATGAAGAAGAAGGCAGAGAGCAAGAAATTGTCACGATTTCATGACGCGTCACATTTTCGTGACCTAAGGTGACGAAGGAGAACAAAGAGCCAAATACGTCACGATTTCGTGACATGTTTGGTTTTCACGACCGAAAGTGGCAAAATCATACGAAGAGGGAAAATGTCACAATTTCGCTACATGTCATGGTTTCACGCTAGGAAGTAGTTCAGTGACCCGATGAAGTATTGCGATTTCCCAGAATTTAATGTTTTTCTGCTTTCCAATGCATGCAAGATGAAAGAATGTGCTCAGGTGTGTAGTTTTTGAAGCTACTAGAATTTAAGATGCCTCCATTATTAAAAGCTCATGTTTGAGATTTTCTAAGGGTTCAAGCTTGGTCCGATAATGGTCATTTAATGAAAGACAGCTGGTTCCTTGTTTTTGTTTGGATTGTGACTTCTCCGAGGCAGGATTAAGGGGATCATTTCTCTTTTTTGTTACATATTTTGTGGATCTCGAGAAAGTCTGTTTCATACTTTGAATGCTGCAGAGAGGCGAGACCTCTATAAATATCAATGTATATCTCAAAAAGAAGGATCAAAAGAAGGAATTTTGCTAAAAAACTTGTCAAAATTTTGCATAAATAAAAGATATTTGACCTCTAATTCTATAAGCAATTTTCTATGTGGTTTCCTTCTGTCTACTGCATTTCTCATTTATGCTCATATTTTTATCTGCTGTGGGGATTTAAATTCTGTATCTGAATTTGAATATTGCTGGTGAAGAAGAGTGTGTTGGAATGCAATCTTGAAGGCAATCTATGCAAGGTTGTAAGTAGATCATGTTACTGTCTTTACTATATGTTGTTCATGTGCTTGAGGTGTTTTTCTGCTGCTAAGCTTTCCTAGATCTGACAAATTCAGCCTATGGCTATATTTCCCATTTCTTTCTGTACATTTCCTATCTCTTTCCTGCAACTTTAGTCTTCAAAAGTTAAGATTTAGCAAGGGGACCAGCCCTCTCTGGAGATTGGTCCGGGAGACATTTCTTTCTCTCGGCCTTTCAATGTTGGCCGAGTCTAGGGCGTATTTATTTTAAAATCCTTTCCTGTGGCAGATTCATGACCAACAGGTTGGTAATTTGTTTTTCAAGACCACATACGATAGCATTGACTTGATATTAGTGGTGCAGGATAGGTTCCACGTAATTAAATGGCACCAAAGTGCAACATATCTAACTAGACCATTTTTGTAATATGTAGAAGGATAATTAGGATCACCCTCCATCACCACATGATTTGACATGGTAGGCCTATTATGACCTCAAGCAGTGTACATTTTGATATAATCATACTTGAGTTTCATCCATGGTTGCTCAACTATAGCAGCTAGAGCATTCTTATCTTGTTGTGGAGTGTACTCTTGATCCTGATCTAAGGTAGTTGTAATCTAAGCTAGGATGTGGATGGGTGGTAAGGACTTCCTAAGTGCTTCAAATTGAAGGTAGTTGTACCTATAGAAAGCATGCAAGGTGGCCTAGTCTGAATAATCCATATCATGATTGTAATCAATATTTATAGGTGGATTCTGAGCAGTGACACCCAAAATATTAGGGTTCATGGGATGATTAATGATGTTTAAATCCTGGGGGTCATGTTGCCACTTAGGTATGATAAGGTATTGTAAATCAATTTGAAAGTGTTCCATAATGCCTTGTTTGCTCAACAGTGTTTTCTCATGCTTGAGCTTGACTGTGTCACAACCATAAGATAGGGAAATGGTGTACCCATTCGTTCTAAGCTATCCAAATAAAGCAAAAAATCAATATATTTTTTTAGCTTTGATTTTTATGGTTTTTTTATTTTAATTTTTTTTTGTTTGTTTTGTATTGTTTTTGTTTTTGGTGTGTTTTTGTTTTTCAAAGTCCTACTCCTAAGATGACTAGGGTAGACTGAATGACCTCTACTAAAAGGTAATTTGCACACAATATCTATCAAGAAATATGACATAAATTATCCAAGTGGATTTCTATGATGGCAGATGGTAATAAGTATACATAGGGAAATAACTACCCCCTCAAATAAGGGGTCGTGCTATCTAAATCCTACTATTTGTCCAACTAGGCTTTCACTTCATCCTCGGGTAGGCTTGGATATAAATGATAGTTGCCAAGGTTTTTCATAGTGGCGAATTTCGTAATTTAGCGCGAATATTCGAATTTCCAAAATGTTAATTTTGTGAATTTTGGGACCATAAAGGTCGGCCCGTTCACCCGAAAATTTTAGGATCCAATTTTTTTAAGGGTAAATTCGCCCCATTGTCATAAGGTTTCCCGCCTAATTTTTGCCCTAAATTTATTAAAAATAAAAATTATCCCGCCTAATTCACCCCTTGTACCCCATTATATATAGTTAACCATAACAACAACTCTCATACTATCAGTCGCCATCTACCAGTCATCTTCTGCCAGTCGCCATGTGGCGACTGACAGAAGGCGACTAACATAAGGTGAGTGGCATAAGGCGACTGGCAGATGGTGAGTGGCACAAGGCGAGTGGCATATGGCGAGTGGCACAAGGCGAGTGGCATATGGTGAGTGGCACAAGGTGAGTGGCATATGGCGAGTGGCAGATGGCGACTGGCAGATGGTTACTGACAATCATTTTATAGTTTTAGGCATCAAAATATATCCAAACATAGGCATATTTATACTCGTTAGAAAGATCTTTTCAAGCCCGATCTAATGGTGGTATTTTTATAAAGTTTGAAGATGATTTCCTAGGTCAAAATGGTTCTAAAAATGGTGATAAGGAGGTAATATCATTTTGAGGTAGATTTTGACCTACTAAATCATCTCAAAACTTCATAAAAATACCACCATTATATCGGGCTCAAAAAGAGCTTTCCAACGAGTACAAATATACCTATGTTTAAAAATATTTTGATGTCTAAAATTGTAAAATAATTATCAATCACCATCTGTCAATCACCATCTACCAGTCACCATCTGCCAATCGCCTTCTGCCAGTCGCCATGTGGTGACTGGCAGAAGGTGACTAGCATAAGGCGACTGGCAGATGGTGAGTGGCACAAGGCGAGTGGCACATGGCGAGTGGCACAAGGCGAGTGGCATATGGCGACTGGCAGATGGCAACTGGCAAATGGTGATTGACAATCATTTTATAATTTTAGGCATCAAAATATATCCAAACATAGGTATATTTGTACTCGTTGGAAAGATATTTTCAAGCCCGATCTAATGGTGGTATTTTTATGAAGTTTGAATATGATTTACTAGGCCAAACATGGTTCCAAAAATGGTGATAAGGAGTTAATGTCATTTTAAGGTAGATTTTGACCTACTAAATCATCTCAAAACTTCATAAAAATACCACCATTAGATCAAGCTCGAAAAGAGATTTCCAACGAGTATAAATATGCCTATGTTTGGATATATTTTGATGCCTAAAATTATAAAATGATTATCAATCGCCATCTTCCAGTCGCCATCTGCCAGTCGCCTTTGGATATATTTTGATGCCTAAAATTATAAAATGATTATCAATCGCCTTTAGTCGGCATAATGGCGACTATGCCTTATGATGGTGACTGACATATGGCAAGTGGCACATGGTGAGTGGCACAAGGTGAGTGGCATATGGTGAGTGGTAGATGGCGACTAGCATATGGTGATTGACAATCATTTTATAATTTTAGGCATCAAAATATATCCAAACATAGGCATATTTGTACTCATTGGAAAGATATTTTCAAGCCAGATCTAATGGTGGTATTTTTATTAAGTTTGAAGATGATTTAATAGGTTGAACATGGTCCCAAAGATGGTGATAAGGAGGTAATGTCATTTAAGGTAGATTTTGACCTACTAAATCATCTCAAAACTTCATAAAAATACCACCATTATATCGGGCTCGAAAAGAGCTTTCCAACGAGTACAAATATACCTATGTTTGAAAATATTTTGATGTCTAAAATTGTAAAATAATTATCAATCACCATTTGTCAGTCATCGCTAGTCACCATCTGCTAGTTGTCATCTGCCAGTCGCCATGTGGCGACTAGAAGAAGGTGACTGGCATAAGGCGACTGGCAGATGGTGAGTGGCACAAGGCGAGTGGCACATGGCAAGTGGCACAAGGCGAGTGGCATATGGCGACTGGTAGATGGCAACTGGCAAATGGTGACTAACAATCATTTTATAATTTTAGGCATCAAAATATATTCAAACATAGGTATATTTGTACTCATTGAAAAGATATTTTCAAGCCCAATCTAATGGTGGTATTTTTATGAAGTTTGAATATGATTTACTAGGCCAAACATGGTTCCAAAAATGGTGATAAGGAGTTAATATAATTTTAAGGTAGATTTTGACCTACTAAATCATCTCAAAACTTCATAAAAATACCACCATTAGATCAGGCTCGAAAAGAGCTTTCCAACGAGTATAAATATGCCTATGTTTGGATATATTTTGATGCCTAAAATTATAAAATGATTATCAATCACCATCTGCTAGTCGCCTTATGCCAGTCGCCATGTGGCGACTGGCAAAAGGTGACTAGCATAAGGCGACTGGTAGATGGTGATTGGCAGATGGTGACTGACATATGGCGAGTGGCACATGGCGAGTGGCACAAGGCAAGTGGCATATGGCGAGTGGTAGATGGCGACTGGCATATGGTGATTGACAATCATTTTATAATTTTAGGCATCAAAATATATCCAAACATAGGCATATTTGTACTCGTTGGAAAGATCTTTTCAAGCCAGATCTAATGGTGGTATTTTTATTAAGTTTGAATATGATTTAATAGGTTGAACATGGTCCCAAATATGGTGATAAGGAGGTAATGTCATTTAAGGTAGATTTTGACCTACTAAATCATCTCAAAACTTCATAAAAATATCACCATTAGATCAGGCTCGAAAAGAGCTTTCCAATGAGTATAAATATACCTATATTTGAATATATTTTGATGCCTAAAATTGTAAAATGATTATCAATCACCATCTGCCAGTCACCTTTTGCCAGTCGTCATGTGGCGACTAGTAGATGGCAAGTGTCATATGGTGAGTGGCACATGGTGAGTGGCACATGGTGAGTGGCACATGGCGAGTGGCACAAGGCGAGTGGCATATGGCGAGTGGAAGATGGCGAGTGGCAGATGGCGATTGACAATAATTTTATAATTTTAGGCATCAAAATATATCTAAACATAGGCATATTTTTACTCGTTGGAAAGCTCTTTTCAGGGCCGATATAATGGTGGTATTTTTATTAATTTTGAAGATAATTTAATAGGTTAAACATGGTCCCAAAGATGGTGATAAGGAGATAATATCATTTAAGATATATTTTGACCTACTAAATCATCTCAAAACTTCGTAAAAATATCACCATTAGATTAGGATCGAAAAGAGCTTTCCAATGAGTATAAATATACCTATATTTGAATATATTTTGATGCCTAAAATTGTAAAATGATTATCAGTCACCATCTAGCAGTCACCATCTACCAGTCGCCTTTTGCCAGTCGCCATGTGGTGACTGGCAGATGGTGAGTGGTACAAGGTGAGTGGCATATGGTGAGTGGTACATGGTGAGTGGCACATGGCGAGTGGCATATGACAAGTGGAATATGGTGAGTGGCAGATGGCAACTGACAATTATTTTATAGTTTTAGGCATCAAAATATATCTAAACATAGGCATATTTGTACTCATTGGAAAGCTCTTTTCAGGGCCGATATAATGGTGGTAGTTTTATGAATTTTGAAGATGATTTAATAGGTCAAACATGGTCCCAAAGATGTTTATAATTTATGTGTAAAATTTTTTAAAATTTGCCATATTTTGATAATGTTTTTGTAAAATTTTGAAAAATTTGCCCCACAGTTTATACATGATTCACCTTGATTCACCCCAAATTTATAAATACTTTTTTGGTACTACCCCTTATGCATAACCCTGATAGTTGCATTCCACTTATTTTTAAACCCCGTGGTTAAAGGGAATCTAAACTTGATCTACTTTGGCATGCACCCATAAGTAGGGGGTTTTTTAGTGATGAAATCTAAAAAACCACTCATGGGGGTTACTATGGCATGTAAGGGGCCAATCTATGGTGGGATATGAATGCCCACATTGTGTGATTACTATCAACTGTTGGTGATGAAATCCAACTGACCGATGTTAAAAGTACCTCCTAAGTGTGTGTGGGTTATTTTTATTTTTGTGAAAAGTAAAAGGTAAACAACATGCAATGACTTTCACTAATGCAAAATGTAATCTAAAAATGCAATATTTCCTAAATGAGGATCTACCTTTGAATAGGTATAAATGCAGATAAAATGATAGAGAATACAAAAATAGTATCTTACTTGGATGATCACAGATATGGGACTATCTCGACCTAAGATGGTCACAAATAGAAATCATCTCGACCTAAAATGATCACAATCTGACCAATTTAAAACTACTTTAAAATATAGTTATGCTACATATCTTATATTTTTCTACTTTTATTTTTTAGAAAAAAAATAAAAATATAGAAAAGTGTAAAGTAAAGGAAAACCTAACCTTGAAATCCTTTTATTTTATGGAGATTTTACAAATTTGTAATTTTTCTGCTTCTTATCAAAGACTATCTCGATCTGAAGTCAATATCTAGATCTCCAATGCTCTTCAATAAAGAGGTGCATGGTGGTGAAATTCAGTAACCCTTTACCACATGTTGTTTGTATGCACTTGGTACACCGAGGTGGGTTACAGGGGGAACCAAATAGGTTCTCCTCTGACTAGGGGTTTTGGGGCTCCACTCGCAACATAAAATTTTGACCATCCATACAATCATACAAGAAGCTACATTTGATTAGCGATCATCTTAGGGTGATATGGTTTCAAAACAAGGATCATCTTGTGAAGAGATGATTTAAAAACAAAGACCATGTCAGATAGAAATGATTAATCCTAATAACTTGCAATCATAAAATACTATCAACCAATAATATTTATATTAGAATAAAAGGGACCCAGGTCCCACTGTGATTGTCATTTGAAGGACAAAAATTTACACCCAATAAAGTAAACAACAATGAAACACAGTGATTGCATGAAATAAAATAAATATTTTTATATTTATTGATATTTATCTTTCAAAGTGTTACAATATGATCCCCTTGAGGGGATTTTAACCAATGATACAATGAATACAAATAGGGATGTTATTCCCATTTTATAAGAGCAACTTTGAGTGCAATGTAGATATCTCTATGCTAGCACAACTCGTAGGGGAGTGAGTTTTCTTGTACCACCATGCAAGATTTAGATCCTATGTCCTTCATTGTTCTCAAGTCCTATTACCTACAATAAAAGAACATGAAAATTAATCAATAGCATATGAGAGGACCACCGAGGTTGGACCCGTATTAAACCTAAAAATATGAAAAATAAATAGAAAGTAGATAAAGGCAAATGATGTTTAAGATCTTAACTAATGCAGAAATATAAAAAGCATAGATCTAAGCCAAAATGCAATAAACTAATAAAAACTAATCACCTGACTATGACCATATTGATTCAAGATTTTTTCTATCTATAGACCATCTTGAGGTGAGATAGTCGCTATCACAGGCTTACAACTCAACGTAACTAGGTTCATACTACATTTTGGATAGCATAGGATGTCATTTCAAGAAAATATTCAAGAGTGTGAGAGAAGGTAAAGGGTGCTAATTATCACTAAGGTAATACAAGAAATCATGCAAGTGATGAGAAGTTGAATTAAAATCTAGAGTGATAATCCTATAGCATCAGGTTAGTAGTGAGATAACCTAAAAAAAAATTGATAGCGCTTCATGGTTTCAAAATCAAAAGAACTTGGGTTATCAAATAAGGAGGGAGGGCACTATTTTATAGGCTCATGGGTAAAAAATACATGGAATTTCAAGTGCCACTTAGGGTCAACCTGATTGGATACCATCAAATAATTATGTGCAGCAAGTGTAACTATCACATGTAGGGTGTTTGGGGTCAGCATGATTTCATGCACCATGCTGACAAGCAGTTTTACTGTGAGTTAATTTTATTTCTTTTTTATCTTGTGTGATCATATTAGGTTGAGATATTCTTGATCCTGAGACCATCTCAGGTCAATACGGTCAGGATTACCATGAGGAATGTTACCTATTGCTAAATAAAATCACTTAATTAACCCTTAGGTTGCCTAAAATGGATTGTGTGAGTTAGCAAGGAGGTTTTTTGGGAGCCTCCTCAAGATGACGTATTTTAGGTGTCTATAGTGTGTCCATTTCTTCCACAATTTTCACACATATTTTCTATGTTTAAAGTACTCCTTTGGGAAGCATTTCATTGAATTTGAAATCTCTAAAAAATGTTTCTTTGTTGGAAGCATTGTGGAAATATTGTCAAGACCCCATGTTAAAATTACTGTTGGCCATTTTGAGTCAAAGTTGTCATTGATGTCAAGAAATGAAGTTATCATTGATGTCAAGGAATAAGCTATCATTTATGTAAAAAGGTCAAAAGGAACAATGCAAAGGTTAATGGAAAAATATCTTCATAATATTTTTAATATTATATGGAAGCATAAGTAGAAGGGTTTTTATTAAAACCATGGATGAGCAAAAATAAAAGGTTTTTCATAAAAGCCCAAGGAAGTTTTAATATTTATTTTTATAAAATATTTAAATTCAAATTGAAATTAAATTTTATAAATAAATATTATTTATACAGAATGGTAAAACCTAAGAAGGATTTAATCCTTAATAAATCCAAAAGGATTTAAATATTAATTTATAATATTTAAATTCTAAATAATTTAAATAATTTATAAATTAATTATTTAAAGGCACCGACGTCTAAGAGAAAAATGAATCCGCTGATGTTTGAAAGGTTGGTGACTTATTGGTATAAAAACCATATGCCAAAGTGGCAAATGATTTATCCCTTTTTTTATTTATCAAAGGTTTGCGAGTTGTGTGTTTCGTCCGATTTCGTGCAAGGAAGAAGATAAAGTTTTGTCTTGTTGTGGCTGCTCCACAACTAGCCCCAAAACTTGGGGACGCACCTTTTGAATTTTGGATTTCATAATTGTTGGTCATGTGCAAGGGATAGTTGTCGAAGGATCCCTACCCATGTGTGCATGGTGGTTTAGATAGTGCTGCCATTGGTTGGTGTCCCGTTGTGTGGTGTTGTATGTTTGGTCGATGAATTCTATTTCTTTTGTTTGAATTCTTAAATCGTTAACTTGATTGTTCCATTTTATTTATTTTTAATAATCAACCATTTAAGGATTTCCTTTTTAAGTAAAATGAAAAAAAAATAAAAATAAAGAAAATTTTTATTATAATTATATATATAATTATAATAATAATAAAACTTAAAAAAATAAAATAAAATTTAAAAATATAATTTTATTGATATTATTTTAATTGGGAGATTATAAGGTGTATTTGGGCAATTATTTTTGTACATGTTGATATATGCTTTCTTCAAGATGGAGTAATATGGTGTATGCATGTTTTGATATTTACATTGTATTTTTGAGAGAGTTTATCACCTTATAACTTCTTTGAGCTTGTCAAATAAGTGTTTGTGGTTGTAGTAGATTTTTGAGATTCCTTCATCATCAAGAAAAAAGTATGGGCACATTCTTCCATAGTTGAGTTGATTGGTTAATTTTCTAGAAAACAAGTTTGGAGTGAAAAGGACTTAATTAGGTTTCCTTATTGAGTGTGTTGAGTTAATGCTTCAAGGATTTTTGGAATAAAGAGTTGTTAAAACCTTTTTTGATAAGCATTGTTTTTGAAGCCATTGGTTAAGTGAGGAACTTGAACTAGGGTTTGAAAAGAACATGATTATCATTTTTATGTGATATTGATTGATAAGCATTTTTGGAAATATTTTGAGTAAGTTTTCATATGCTTGTACTAGGGTTTGTAGGCAAGGATTGTTTCATTGAGAAATTGGTTGAGTAGAGCTGGTTGAGCCTAGTCAAGTGAATGTGTAAAGTGATTGTTCAAGTTCTATAAAAAAAACTATTCTATATTCTGAATTGATTTGAGAAAATGATTGAGCATTGAGGTGAATGTGAAGCATATTGAGTCTCTAACAATTCTCTGTATGTTTTTGAAAGAGTGATTGAAAGTGATTGAGCATTGTGATGAGTATAGAGCATATTGAGTCTCTAACAATTCTCTTTATGTTTCTATGATATTGGAAAATTTCTAGTGTGGACTTGTTGAGCATATTTGAGGCAAGTCTTTGAGAAGACTTGTGGACAGATTTGGGTAAGATTTTATGGAATCTTACAATGCAGATTGAGAGCAAATTTAGATAAGTTCTTGTGAGGACTTATTGAGCAGATTTGGACAAGTTCTAGATAGGACTTTTGGATAAATTAGTGTGAGATTTTGTAGAAGCTTGCAAGGCAGATTTGAGATAATTCTTTGAGAAGACTTGAGAGCAGAATTGAGTGATTTGTTCAAACGTTGAGTTAAGGTTTGGGGCAGATCTAGCAGATTTTATTTGAGATTGATTCAAGCTTTGAGTTAAGGCTTGAGGATGAATATTGAGGATAGATTTGTGCTAGACCGAAGGACTGTGTTTAGTACATATTAGAGGATATATTTTGGTGTAGATTTGAGGATAGGTTTATGCCAAACCAGAGATAGAGATTGAGCAAATTTGTGCTAGATTGAAGGATTATGTTAAGTATAAATTTGAGATAGAGCTTTGGAGGTGATAGAGTATAGAGGACGATAGTCTCCAGTGGATAGAGATCCATTGTCCAGGGCAGTGAGGACAGGTGTATTCAGTGGATAGATATCCATTAGCTAAAGCAGTGGGGGTAATAGTTCTTCTAGGATATCACTAGCTAGAGTAAGAAGAGAAAGGATTTATCCTATGGATAGAGATCCATGAAATTGATCAAGGGGATTGGTGTCTATTTTGGATAGAGGTCTATAAACATTGTAATAGGGAAAGGATTACAATTCAAAATCAATGAATTCAATTTTGAGAGGTTTGCATAGAATAGAGTCCATAAAAGTTATGCATTTTCAAGATACAAAAGGAATGTGGGATAAGTTGCAAAGTATATATGAAGAATATAAAGGTGTCAAGAAAGCAAAGATACAAAATCTCAAAGGACAACTTGAAGAGTTAAGAATGAAGGATGAGAAAAACATTAGTACTTATCTAATTCGAGTTGATGAGGTTGTTAATTCTATGCAAGGACTTGGACTTAAGGATGAATAATTAGATGTTTGAGATAATATCTTAAGATCTCTTCCAAAAATATTTAGTGAAAATATTTTTGCTATAGAAGAATCAAATGATGGTGATTCTTTGACAAGAGATATGTTGCTTTGTATTCTTATAGCTTTTGAGTTAATAACAAAATAACCTAATCCCCAGAATGAAGCAACCTTCAAAGAAATCAAGAAGACAAAGGGTAAGAAGTTAGAATCAAGCAATGAGTCATCCAGTGATGAAGAAGCAAATAATGGCAGAAGGAATAAGGATGCAATAAAATTTAAAGATACAAAATCTATTAAATGTTTCAATTGTGGAAAGTATGGTCACTATGCAACTAACTATCAAGAATCTAAAAATAATAATGATGAAGAAAAGGATCATAGGAGCAGGGAATCAGAAAGATACCAACACCAAAAGAAAAGCAAGTATGGATAAATCAGACAAGGAAAGAAGTTCTTTCAAAGGCAAAAGAGGATCTTATTTGCATATAAGGCAAGTAAGTACTCAAGTGATAGTGAAAATAGTTTCTCAAAAAATGATAAATATGAATTCCTATTTATGATTGAAGAAAAAGAGGTCACAAAAAGGTCACCAATAATTCTCAAGTGTTTTAGATGTGGTAACTTTGACCATATTGAAGATAGTTGTACAAGGAATGGTTATAGTTTTAGTGATGATGAATATGAGGATACACTTGAAGGACTAGAAGAGAATATTATAATGGCACTAGAAGAAGAAGGTGATCCTACAGAAGACAAGTCAAAAGAAAATAAAGATGTAGACAAAGGAAAAAAAATAGAGGAAGAATCAAATAAATAAGGATATGATCTCAAGGGAGAACTTATTTATGCTCTTGACACAATAAAGAAGGTAAGAAAGCAAAACTCTAAACTTGATTTCAGTTTCAAGAATGTGATGAAGAGATAAGAATGCTTATAGAGGATCTAGACAAATCAAAGGCTAAGACAAATAAGTTCAAGGATAAGTTAGAAGCAAAGGTCTTATAATATGAAAGGTTAGAATAAGAAGTAGCCCTACTAGGGGAAGATTTAGAAAAGTTTGAGAGTAAGCTACAAAAGTTTGGAAAGAGCTCAAATATTGTGGATAAGATGATCAAGGTACAAATAAGGTCAAAAAACAAAATAGGTCTTGGTTTTTAACAAACTCAAAATAAACAATAAGAGAAGTCAACCTCAAGTTCTGAAGGAGAAGAAACTTCAGAAGAAGACAGTGTAAGAGAAAGTGAGACATCTAAGAATGAATTGGACAACATAAAGTTCAACAAGGAAAAGAACAATGCACAAAGAAGAAACATATGGAACAACAATCATAATAGGTTAAAAGAGACTAAAATACCAATGAGGTCAAGATAAGGAAAATTCAATGGAAGATGTTTTTCATGTCATAAATTTGGGCACATGGCTTCACAGTGCAGGACACATGAAAGACAAGAAAATGAGAATTTTAGATTTAGGTAAATTTTCCATGGGTATTGCTACTCATGTAATCAGTTTGATCACAATTCAATGGATTTTAGGGTCCATCATAGAAAATGATATGGATTCACTAGGAGAAATCCTAAGACATTTGCACCTCCAAGGAATAATAACATTAAGTGTTATAAGTGCAATAATTATGGACATACAACAAAGTGGTGTAGAGCAAACATTCTAGAATCAATCATGAACGAGAACATGAAAAGGAACAGGAATATGGATATGAACATGGACAGGAAAATAAATAGGAACAAGAATAGGAACATGGATATGGATATAAACATGAATAGGAATGTGGACATGGATAGGAACATGAACAGGAACAGTCAAAGGAATCAAAAGGATCAGATGAGAAGAAAAGAGGATAAAGGTAAAGACCAGTGCTTACTGGGATTAGATATACTCCTACCCCATAATTAACCACCTCAAGAGGAGGTGGGGGAGGGGCTAAGCTAAGAAAATCATTCTTAGCCCCGAGCCCCAAAGGTGACCCTTTGCTATTGATGTCAAAGGGGGAGATATTTGAGTAAGGGGAAGAGATTTGGTATTTGAGTAAAGAGGAGAGATTTGAAAAGAGCATTGAGCCAGGGGGAGAAATGTCCTAGGGGGAGTAGAACAAATAAAAGGTTAAGTTTTTGGTAAAAATAATTTGGGTTGCCATCAATGACAAAGGGGGAGATTGTTGGACATTTTGAGTCAAAGTTGTCATTGATGTCAAGGAATAAGCTACCGTTGATGTCAAAAGGTCAAAAGGAACAATGCAAAGGTTAATGGCAAAAGAGCTTCATAATATTTTTAATATTATGTGGAAGCATAAGTAGAAGGGTTTTTATTAAAACCATGGATGAGCAAAAATAAAAGGTTTTTCATAAAAGCCCAAGGAAGTTTTAATATTTATTTTTATAAAATATTTAAATTCAAATTGAATTTAAATTTTATAAATAAATATTATTTATACAGAGTGGTAAAACCTAAGAAGGCTTTAATCCTTAATAAAGCCAAAAGGATTTAAATATTAATTTATAATATTTAAATTCTAAAGAATTTAAATAATTTATAAATTAATTAGGCATCGACGTCTAAGAGAAAAAGGAATCCGCCGACGTTTGAAAGGTTGGTGGCATATTGGTATAAAAACCATATGCCAAAGTGGCAAATGATTTATCCCTTGCTTGATTTATCAAAGGTCTGCGAGTTGTGTGTTTCGTGCGATTTCGTGCAAGGAAGAAGACAAAGTTTTGTCTTAAGTGCGCCGGTGAAGAAATAAGATGAAAGATGCTCTAACCCTCATAACCATCCAGCGTGGTGGTCTGGTGGCAAGTTGGAGTGAGCTAGGGTGCTTGTGAGCGGGAGGACCCACGTTCGAATCTCGGTAGGCAGCGTTTTGAGTGGACTTGGTCAACGTTTTGAGTGGACTTGGTTAGGCACCAAAGGAAGCGGTGCAAATCCTTTTTGGGAGAGGCACCAAGAGGGAGAAGATAGAGCACGTGGTGCTCTTCCCTCCCAAGGTGAGCACCTAGCTCACATGGCGGTTGGAGCCATGGCTAGGGCACTGGTAAAGGCGGCGTCGTGAGGTCGAATCTCACCAAGGCAAAGGTAATAAATTTTTAATATATTTTGTGTTGCCTAAGGTTTTGACATAAGGTCCTAGGGAGTTAAAAGGGGTAGATAAAAAGTATTTTAATTAATCATTATTTTGGTTAATTGGAGGAATAAGGAGTTAGCTTTATTTTTAAATAAAGTATTCATGACATATTGGTTTATTGGAGATTAAAGTGTTGGTTAAATTTTGAGAGGACTTCTTGCCATTGAGTTATTTTGAGAAGGTGATTTTATTGACATTATTTATGGTATTGGATATTATTTTAATTGGGAGATTATAAGGTGTATTTGGTCAATTATTTTTGTATATGTTGATGGATGCTTTCTTCAAGATGGAGTAATAAGGTGTATGTATGTTTTGATATTTACATTGTATTTTTGAGAGAGTTTATCATCTTATAACTTCCTTGAGCTTGGAAAAGAAGTGTTTGTGGTTGTGGCAGATTTTTGAGGTTCCTTCATCATCAAGAAAAAGGTATGGGCACATTCTTCCATAGTTGAGTTGATTGATTGTTTTTTGGAAAACAAGTTTGGAGTGAAAAGGACTTAATTAGGTTTCCTTATTGAGTGTGTTGAGTTAATGCTTCAAGGTTTTTTGGAATAAAGAGTTGTTGTTAAAACCTTGTTTGATAAGCATTGTTGTTGAAGCCATTGGTTAAGTGAAGAACTTGAACTAGGGTTTGAAAATAACATGAGTATCATTGTTATGTGAGATTGGTTGATAAGCATTGTTGGAAACATTTTGAGTGAGTGTTCATATGCTTGGACTAGGGTTTGTAAGCAAGGATTGTTTCATTGAGTAATTGGTTGAGTAGAGTTGGTTGAGCCTAGTCAAGTGGATGTGTGAAGTGATTGTTCAAGTTCTATAAAACAAACTATTCTATATTCTGAATTGATTTGAGAAAGTGATTGAGCATTGAGGTGAATGTGAAGCATATTGAGTCTCTAACAATTCTCTGTATGTTTCTGAAAGAGTGATTGAAAGTGATTGAGCATTGTGATGAGTATAGAGCATATTGAGTCTCTAAAAATTCTCTTTATGTTTCTATGAGATTGGACAAGTTCTAGTGTGGACTTGTTGAGCAGATTTGAGGTAAGTCTTTGAGAAGACTTGTGGACAGATTTGGGTAAGCTTTTGTGGAAGCTTACAATACAGATTGAGAGCAGATTTGGATAAGTTCTTGTGAGGACTTATTGAGCAGATTTGGACAAGTTCTAGAGAGGACTTGTGGACAGATTAGTGTGAGCTTTTGTGGAAGCTTGCAAGGCAGATTTGAGATAAGTCTTTGAGAAGACTTGAGAGCAGAATTGATTGATTTGTTCAAACCTTGAGTTAAGGTTTGGGGCAGATCCAGCAGAGTTGATTTGAGATTGAGTCAAGCTTTGAGTTAAGGCTTGAGGATGGAGATTGAGGATAGATTTGTGCTAGACCGAAGGACTATGTTTAGTACAGATTAGAGGATAGAGTTTGGTGCAGATTTGAGGACAGGTTTGTGCCAGACCAAAGATAGAGACTGAGCAGATTTGTGCTAGACTGAAGGACTGTGTTTAGTACAGATTTGAGACAGAGCTTTGGAGGTGATAGAGTATAGAGGATGATAGTCTCCAATGGATAGAGATCCATTAGCCAGGGCAATGAGGACAGGTGTCTTCAGTGGATAGAGATCCATTAGCTAGAGCAGTGGGGGCAATAGTTCTTCTAGAAGATCACCAGCCAGAGCAAGAGGAGAAAGGAGTTCTCCTGTGGATAGAGATCCACGAACTTGATTAAGGGGATTGGTGTCTCCTTTGGATAGAGGTCCATAAACATTGTAATAGGGAAAGGATTCCCAAGAGATTGATTGAGAAAGTTTTTAGTAAAATATTTTCTCCATGGAGTAGCCCACATTGGGTGAACCACGTAAATTTGGTGTCTCTATTGTGTGTGGTGATTTGTGCATTGCTTTGATTACTACTATTGATATTGCTATCTATACATTGCATAATATTGATTGGGAAAGAAAAGTAAAAAGTGGTCTTATATTGTTCACCCCCCTCTCAGTATAAGCTTGTGTTCTTCAATTACTAATAGTTGTTTAATAATGTGGTACTTTGGGTATCTACGCTTATGGACCCATATGATGTAATCATTATTTTTTATAAAAAAATATTATGTAAATATGTTATGGTTATTAATTAGGAGTTACTAGCTTGGGCTCCCACTTGTATGTGGATGAAAACCCTTGAATGTTAGGGTAAGGGTAGCCAAAGTCTATAAAGAAGCCAAGGGAAAAATAAAATATATATCTCATATTTAGTTGTATCGAAGCTTTGCTTCTAAGTATGTTCACCCTTTGGAGAGGCTTGTGATTCTATAATTTGTTCTTATTTTCTATAATATAATATGTTGCATTTTTGTTTCTATTTCGTATTGCAATATTGTTAATTTCAAATTTATTTTATGTTATTATTGAAATATCATGCGACATGCTTTTTTTTTACTGTAAGAATCTTAACAAGTGGTATTAGAGCACTTTCTAGGGTTGTGTCCTACTATAGTGCAAATAGTTCATGTCATTTAGAAATCTTGTTCAATGTGATCCTTTTTCAAAATGATCATTTTGATATATAGCACCCAAACACTTTTTATGGACTATTACTAAAATAGTAATTCCTAAAACAATACTTCTATTTTTGGTAAGGTAGTTACGATGGTCTAAACCACAAGTCCATGGTTGGAGGGACTAAAGGAGCAATAAGGGAGATGGAGAAAAACCAATTGAGTGAATTATTAGGGTTATTAATTAAAAAATTACTATCCTACAAAACCAATTTTGATAAGAAGTTAAACATTTGAAAGATCATATATAGCTCTTAAAAATTAAATAGGTTAAACTAAAATTAGGCATTGAAGAAAAATTCCATGAGCATGAAGAGCATTTAAAAGGAACCACTTATTTACACCAATATATCAATAATGAAGGAATGACTAGAAGTTTGGAAATTATGGAAGAGGAAACACATCATGATATTTTTAATAATAATACCCCTTATAAATTGCCCAAATTATATTTTTCCAAGTTTAATGGAAAGGACCTCGATGGGTGGTTGTGCCAGGTGGATCATTTTTTTAGGTTCCATAATGTAACATGATACTCATGGATCACTATGGAATCCTTTAACTTTGAATTTGAAGTGCTTCAATGGCATAAGTGGGTGCTACATATAACTGCTAACATTTCTTGGGAAGAATTTAAATCTTAATTAATCACTCAAATTGGTCCTATTGAGTATAAGAACGTTATTGAAGCTTTAAAAATTTGAAACAAACCTATACTTTTCATGAGTATCAAAATCATTTTGATAAGTTGACTAATAGGACAAGGAGATTGAGTGAAGAATTTTTTGGATTTGTTTTATTTATGGGTTGATAGATGATATCAAGGATGAGGTAAATAGTTTCAAATCACAATGCATGATGCAAGCCATACAATTGTCTAGACAAGTAAAGGAAAAAATTACTACTCAGAGGTGTTCATCTAAACTTTTGTAGGTGAAACCCTCATTTCCATCCAAGATCACATCAAATACAAACAATAAATATTTGACCATTAAGTGATTGACTAGGGAGGAAATATATGCCCTTAGAGCATAAGGATTATGTTATAATTGTGATGAGAAATATTCCATGGGACATAATTATGTATAATAGAAATTGCATATGTTGGATGTGGATGACTCTATAGTAAATTAAGTGTATGATGAAGAAGTAGATTAGAGCATAAGGATTATGTTGTAATTATGATGAGAAATATTCCATGGGACATAATTGAGTATAATATAAATTGCATATGTTGTATGTAGATGAGTCTATAGTAAATGAAGTATATGCTGAAGTAGATTAGAGCATAAGGATTATGTTATAATTATGATGAGAAATATTCCACATAATATAAATGTGTATATAATTTGTATATTTTGGATGTATATGACTCTACAATAAATGAAGTGCATGATGTATAATTAGATCCATAGGAATAATAGAATTAGGATGAGCTTGAAGAACAATAAAAACCACAACCAAAGATTTCAACTCATGCACATGCAGGAATTAGCATCCCTCAAACTATGAAGGTAGCTAGATACTTCAAGGTATAAATAATTATAATTCTTATTGATTCAGGTAGTACACATAATTATATTGATTTGTGAGTAGTTAAGAAAGCAAGTACAATCATTCTTGCAATTGTTTCAAATTCATGGTGGAAAATGGAGGAACATTACCTTATAAAGGGAAATGTTGAAATAGATGGAAGGACATTAAGAAATCTCATGGATACTATAGAAGGATTTGATGAGAACTAGGTTTTGAAGCAAAGCGATGGTAGAATGCAAGGCTTATGTTGGGACTTCTTTGCATCAAAATATGTTCTAAACAATTGTACTTTTTATTTGTCTATTTTATCTTGGTGTGAATTTTTAGGGTTTTTTTTTCTTTTTTTTGTTTTCAATGGTCCCCAACCTTGGTGGGCCATCATATAGTGTTGGAAATATTGAGTAGAAGATAAGAAAAATGAAACCCACATAGCATCCCCCAAAAATTTTACTACTGATGATTCACAAGTCGATCAAGGAGATATGTCCTTCAACCAAATTTTGTAGAAATAGTTAAGGGTAACAGTAGGAGAGAGGTCCACATAGAGGCACAAGCTGGAAAAAAAATCAAGAATATAATAAATAAAAATATATATAACTAGAGAAAACATGGAGAAATGGGTGTTTTTCTCAAGCAGACTCAGTTCCTATCCTTGAGATTGCAGAAGAATTAATTGTAGAAGACATCATGTACATATGCATCCATGCTTTTTTTTTTAATTTGTGGGGTTGAGGCCTTCCCATAATTTCTTATACAAATGGGCAAGGAAACATTGGGATTCCCAAGTAGAAGTTGATATTTTTCTTCTTTCAAATGGGTACTTTGTAGCTGATTTTATATTGGTATCATATAGGAACAAGGATTTTAAAGGGGGACCATACAACATTGGACCGAAAAAATTATTCATGCAACCTAGGTGACCTGCATTCGATCCTTGTGTGGAGCCATAGATCATCCCAAAAGCTTTCTTATCTCTAGCTTGAATTTTGGAGAGTATATCCTTGGGATGATTGGTAAAATCCAAGGCACATATATAGGAATATCATGAGAATAAATAGAGGGAGTATCAGTAGCATATACAAGGATATGCGTGGAAATGGACCTGGAAAAGCCACTCTCGATAAAAATTGAATTGTGAGTGGGAAGGAATATATGGAGACAATAAGTGAATTATGAATTGATTCCTTTTAGGTATAGAGCTTACCATGAGTATGGGAATATGGTAAGAAACTACCCTAAAATAGGAAGAGAGGAGATTCATCAACCTAAAACTAATCCTGAAAACCCTCTCTCACTAAAATAAAATGATGAAGGGTTTCAAACAGTAACAAGGAGAGTCCAAAGAAATAATTATCAAGCAAGAGGATGAAATCCAACTAAAGCATGGAAAATGAACCAATGCCCAGATTGGAGGGCATCTTCTAATAAATATGAAATACTTAAATTAGATGATCCAATAGAAGCACAAGAGGATTCAGAGGTGGAATCAGTCAATAACAAGTACCAATAATAAGAAAGAGAACAACAAATCCATAGGGAGTACACCCCCATCCCACAGGAGACAAACCCCTCCCAAATTATAATTGATCAAAATTTTAAAATTTGGGAGAGTCAATAAAATTAGAATATTATAACACAACAACAAGAATCATAGACATCTAGGCCCTAACAAATTGACTTGTTAGGGGCTTGGGAAGAGAAACAACAAGCACTAGATATATCTATGTTTCAATAAAATGATATAATAGGGGCAATTATAGTGGATGTACAAGATCAAAATTCATCAAAATACATCATTATGGGAGTGGCAAAGAAAAATAAAGAGAACCCAACACTAGGAATAAGTCAGATAGAGAAGCAACCAAAAAATGCAAGTTCACAAAGAGTGGGAAGAAAAATAAATAAGGATAAAATATAGAGACAAGAAGAACAAATGAGAGAATTTGGATTGGTGAAGTCTATTTCCAACTTCTACAATACAGACCCTCAATGATTATAAACACATGGAATGTAAGGGGTTTAAACAGCTACCCTAGATAATTGGTTGTTAATAAAATGATTTTAGAAAACAACCCAGATGTGGTTTTGCTATAGGAAACTAGAACTTCCTTAGAATCTATGGAAAATATTTCCAAGAAATTTTGTGGGTAGGAAAATTTTATGGCCCAAGCCTCTCAAGGATTTTTAGGAGGAATAAACACTTTATGAAATACAAATTACTTCCAATTTATGGACTCAATTTTAGCAAAAGGAATCGTCATGATCAGAATTAGGGAGAGGGACTCTAGGCTAGTTTGGATGATAATTATTTTTTATGGTATGGTAGAGGTATGAGCTCAAAAAATCCAATGTAAAGCAGTACAATAGTTGAGGTAACCCATCAAGAAGACTTTTGGATAGTGGGAGGGGATTTCAATGCTAAAATTTTTAGTGCAATATGAAGAATGAGGTTTGACCCTGCTCAATGAGAAGGATAGGCTATTGCTGGCTCAATCATAGTACCTATATTTGATTGACATACCCCCACTAGGATGCATCAACACATGGAATAATAAGAGAAAAAGAGTATTTACAATCAAATATATATTAGATAGGTTTCTTATGTGGGATAGTCTCCACCCTTTGGTACTGTAAATCACAAATTTTGAAATAGTTAGAATTTGACCATTTTTTAGTATCTATCTACATAATAAAAAGGGCTTAGGTCAAGAATCATTATTTTAGATTTGAGACTTTTTGGCTCCAAAATAATGACTTGCTAGAGCTAATGAAACATTTGTGGGAACAAGAAAAACTAGAACATGGGACAACACAATTTTAGCTTCACTCCAAATTAAAGTTTATCAAAGGTAAATTTAAAAATGGAATAAATTTCATCGAATATATTTCCAGCAACATAGATCAAATATTTCAGTTCAAGTGCAAGAAATAGCAAAAAGGATCCACTCAAAACCTATCTCTGAAGAGCTTCTCCACAAAGAAATTATTTTGATGCAAGAGGAAGAAGAGTTAGACAAGAAAGAGGAAGCCTAGTGGAGACAATGAGCAAGAATAATCTGGATACAAGAGGAAGATAAGAATACAAATTTTTTCCATCACTCATCCACAACACGTAATCACTATAATAAGATTGATACCTTATCCACATGGGATGGAAACAGGGAAACTACTACCCTAGGTATGCAATAAACTACAAATAAATACTTTTCAACTTTATTTACTACAAATCCACATCTTTCCACTCAGCACCAAGAGAAAATTTTAGAAAGCATACCAATGTTAATTTCATAGAAACAAAATGAGGAGATATTAAGAGATATTAGAGATGAAGAAGTCAAAAAAATATTTTTTGATATGTAGATAGGGAAGGCCCCAAGTCTAGATGGATTTCCAGTAGAGTTCTATAGAGCCTATTGGTATATATTGCAATGGATGTAACCCAAGTAGTAGAAGAAGTTAGGACTAGTAGAAGAATCCTTAAAGCCTTGAATCACACATTTTTGGCTCTCATATTGAAAGGTGGAGATATGTAAAATCCAACTAACTATAGATCAATTGCTCTATGCAATGTGGTTTATAATATCATAAGCAAATTTGTGGTAAATAGGTTGAAAAAATATTACCAGGGTTAATCTCTCCAAAAAAATAGGGATTTGTGTAGGGTAGACAAATTTTGGATGGAGTTGTGATAGCACAAAAAACAATTTATGAGTTTTTTCCAAAATTGAAACAAAGGTATGTTCCTTAAGCTAGATTTATCCAAGGCATATGACAAAGTAAGTTGGGAATTTTTAGCCCAAAAACTGCAAAAAATTAGTTTTAGAAAAGAATGGATAAAATAGATTATGGAATGCATCTCTAGAGTTTCTTTCTTAGTGCTCATGAATGGTAATCCATAAAAACTATTCAAATATTCCAGATGAATTTGGCAAGGGGATCCATTTATACCATTTTTTTTCATCATTTTTACGAAGGTCTTGGGAAGAATCATACAGAAGAGTAAAGAAGAGCATACCATTTCAGGGGTAAGGATAAGCAGGAACATAAATATTAGTCACCTCAAATTTGTGGATGAGATAGGAATGCGGAGGGAGAAACAATAAGAGAAGCAACCAATATCATAAAAATGTTGTAGTGCTACATAGCGGCTACTAGAAAACTACTAAATGAAGAAAAATCAATAGTGGTTTTTTTAATGTGATAAAAAATTAAGATAATGGATAACCCACATCCTCATAGTCTTAGAGGCATCACTAACCTTAGAATATTTGGGTATCCCATTAATAGAGAAGGGCCTCAAAAATAAATATTTGAAATCAATAAGATATAGAATCCACTTGAAAATTTTGCATTGGACCTATAGGTTGTTAAGTTTTGGAGGAAGAGTAACATTGCTTAAATCAGCTTTACAAGCAATTCTAGTGTATAAATTCTCTATTTTTTCTGCACCAAAGAGCATCCTAAAATATTTGGACAAGATGATGAGACACTTTCTTTGATCTGGACTGTAAGGTAACCACACAAGGGCACTAGTCAGTTGGGACAAGGTTTTCAATCCTAAGGAATCTAGAGGCTTAAGAATTAGAACAACAATGACAAAAAACCAAGATCTAATAGGCAAGTTGTATTGGATATGGCTAACTCATCCTGACCAACTTTGGGGAAAAGTATTCAAAGTTAAATACTATCCCTCAAAAATACAAATATCTTCCTCATATTCCAATATCAGGAAAGGGATCAGAGACCTGGAAAGCTCTAAAGAAAGGAGAATCACTTATAAAAGAAGGGTTATACTAAAAAGTAGAAGATGGCAAAACTTCTAGATTGTGGGAAAATTCTTGGAAAAATGTCCCACCCATAATTGATCCGTACCCCCACTTAACAGGACTCAAGGAAAACTTTCAGAGGAAAGGGTGTAATCTCATAAGCCACTATTTTAAAATGCCAGATCAACTATAGAAAAATATTAGTATGTGGCAAGTCCCAAAGGAGTTGATTGAAGAATGGGATAAGGATAAAAGAGAACTAAAAGAAATCTTGGATAGATTAAAGTGGCCAAGGAGTAATGGACCTAGTCTACTTAGTGTAGACACCCAAAATTCGCACATGTCTACCTCTACGTACTTGTAGATCTATCCGGACACTTGTAGGTTTGCATAGACCATCCTAGACCCCTCTAGGCTATTGTAGACCAATGTAGACCATTGTAGACCACTGTAGACTACTCTAGACCAGCGTAGACCACTCTAGATCAGTAGACCACTCTAGACCAGCGTAGACCGCTCTAGACTATCGTAGACCTTCGTAGACCTATGTAGGCCATCTCATTGGCCTATAGGCATGAAACCCTACTAAACTACACAATTCATGTCCTAACCACCTTCTATCTATCAGGAGGTCACCTATCAGCTCCCTAAGGTAACCTAAGCCCTTTCCTACACCTAATTAGGACCCCACAAGACTATTACTTCCCAAAAATCCTAATTAAGTTAATTGAATTTCTAATTGTAAAGTCACTTTTCACTTAAGTGTACTTTATGACTTAAAAAGGTTAATTAGGATCCTAAACCCAAATTAGTCCTAATTATTCCCTCACACATGTGTGCACATTAGGTTAGTTAGGATATTTCCTAGAAATCCTAACTAAACCCTAATCTAACCTAGGAGTTAGCTAACCCTAGTTAACCCTAATATCTCCTCACACATGTGTGAGGATGAGATATTCCTTTAGGGAATGTGGAAATGACACCTCCCCAAACCCTAACCTAACCTAGCATGGAATAGACTCTAGGGTTTGGTCTACCTAACCACCCCCCTTGACCTTAGATTTTCCTATAAATAGAGGGTCCCCCTCTCATTATCTCTCTCTCCCTTTTAGCTAACTTACAGAAACTCTACCAAAATCCTACCAGAATCCCTTCTTTTGATTATGGATGGTACAAACAACATCCAAGCATCCCAGGAGCCCATCCGGACAAAGGATCTCCATCAGAAGGCACCTGTAGTTGGATTCACCCCTTGACCTATGAATCCAGGTTCCAGATCACCCCCTACCCTATGAGTTGGTCGTACAACTGATCTACAACAGCAAAAACTTTAGGTAACCTTCATTTCATGTTTTTATAGCATTTACACTTCATTTTTGGCTTTATTTCATGTTTTTAATATCTTTTTGTCTTCATCAATATGGGGCCTGATCCATGATAGGCCCCCAAATGAACTAACACCATTTTGTAGGCCCTCCAATAGCAGCAAACATACATCACAACAACAAACACAATAGCAAAAACAACAACAACACATAATGGTGGCACACACGCATCAAAGCCCACCTACATTCGAGGGGCCCCAAGAGAAACCATCAGAGTGTTTCACATATTGTTGAGAAAGAAAAGGAGATTCACCCTATAATATTGTATCAAATTCTTAATAAAATGAGTTGAAAACACTTCTGAGCATTTTTATTTGTTATAGTTAACTTGCTTGATCAAATGGTAGCCTTTGGTATGCTTCATTCTGGCATGCCTAGTGGGACCACCCACAATAGGTTATATTAGGTTATCTTACTATGAATATGATATAATTTTGGTTTTCTATGATTGTTATAGGATCCCTAAAACCCTGAGACACCTCTCAGGTCATCAGAATAGGAGTTTTAGGCTCCTAAACATGATTCACCCCCTGACCTATGAATCCAGGGTCAGATCACCCCTCGACCTATGATTTCTGAAAAAACTACTCTACAGACCCCAAGATAGCAAGGTGTCATAACAGAGACTTCAGAAAAGTCAAATTTCACTTTAGAACATAGGTATTCTCCTTAGAACCATCTGTGATGTCATTTATTTGCAAGACTAGTTCTCTAGCAAATGTATTATGTTAGTATATCAAAATCCTAATTCAAACACAACAAATTAGGGTTTCAAATTGATATAAACATAGTTAGAATAGTTCATTTTCAGAATTACTTTCAGACATAATTAGATTAGAATTTTGTAAATCACTTGATGTCTTTCTTAATCACTTTTCAAGTTTCCTTTCAAATACATTTAGAGTAAGCTTTTCTTTACATCTACATGTAAGATTAGATTTCAGGTTTTGTCCCAATTCAAATTGACAAATCACATTTCACATTATTCAAAAATTTCTCTTCAAATTTGCATCTAGGGTTAGATTCAAAATCTATTCACTTCACCTTGCAAATTTCCTTTTCTTCAAAAAGGCATTTCCAATTTCCTTCTCCTTTCAAACATTGCATCTAACATAGAATTGTTAAATTCTTCTTGCATCACTTGCATCTCACAACACATCTAGGTTAAGAAATTATTTTCTTTCACTTTCCAAATCCTCAGGGTAACTTGCATTGTCTTTACTCAAACATCTAAAGTAGAACTTGTAATTCTTTCTAATACATGTGGATAGGTCATCTTCCTTCTCATGTGTTTTAGTTTGCCTATTTCCATGCTTTCCTAGATCAGTTTTCTTTTCAAAAAGGCATCTAATATTAGATTCTCTTTTTCAAAAATGTAATTAGACACTTAGTTTCTTTTCAAAATATGCATCTAGGCCTAGATTTATTTTTAAAAAGGTATTTAATTAGTTGCACTTTACTTTCACATCATCACTAAACAACTTAAACCCACACACTCATATGGTACATATAGTGGTGAGATTGGATTTCATCCCCAATCCATCACTCGAGACTGGTGAGGTAGGAGTTTTACCCTCCACCAGCTCACCCCCCTAGACACCTAGTAGCCCCATAGGAGTGGTTTTCTAGACTTCATCACCAGAAAATCCCCCACTTTTGAGATTGGTCTTCCAGAATTCATCATCGAAAGGAGCCTTCAGAGTGGGATAGGATTAGATGCCTTCATTCATAAGGCTTACATAATTAGTGAACATGGTAACTATCGTTCTTGACTAATCTCACTCGAGGGTGAAGCGAAAGCATGGGTATGTCGATAGTAGGTCTTAGATAGTACCACCTCTTCTCGTGAGAGGATACAGTGAACTCATTTTAGCATTTTGAGTTCTCCCCTTTTTAGCATCCTTTTTTTGTGCCTTTACATTAGGTCACCATTCACCTATTGAAGCATTGTTCTATTCTGTGCATATTTGGGTGTTGTAGGAGGTTCTATGTTTACAACATTCCTATTTTATCTAGAATTTCACCTCACTACCTATGATACTTCCTAGGATATTCTAACATCAAAACACATAAAATGAAGCAACACTTTTAATTTTTTACATTTAGAATTGACTCTAGTTATACGTTATTTGCATGCTCACACAAACTAGTTTCAGCACATTCACCTATTGGCAGCCCACCTAGGGACTATTTGTAGCCTATCATTTTTAGTTTTGTGTCTTTTTCACACTCATAGTCCAATTCACCCCTTGCCCTATGAATTCACTATTCAGATCACCCCTAGCCTATGATTTTAGTTTTTAGACATAGAAACCTCATAGATCTTATTGGGTTGCATAAAAACCCCATATAGATCATACCTAGAATATCAATTTCTATTTTTGTATAGTTCTGAGCACCAATCCTTGATAGACGACACCATGCCTATTATCACCTATATCCAGGAATGAGCAAGCACACCTTGGGGAAGAAGTGACTAGATTATATAACCTCTTCGTAGGACTAGACCCATTTGGTACTATGTCTTATGGTGAGACCTCTACATCTGAAGATGCTTTTGCCACATCATTTGAGGAGGATCATCCACTCCTTTCCCATCCATCATCACCTCATCCTTCTACCACATTTTGTGATCATGTTATCTATATGACACTAGGACATCCACCTCCTTCCCTCATTGTTGATGAGGAGGTTCATCCCACATCCCCTACCTTCGCTCATCCCTTTTTCCAAAACCTAGCTCAATCCCTTTTTGAGAGTGATTCTTCATTACTCAATCACACCCATCTAGATATTGTGTCATTCACCCCTACTGTAGGGATGATTTTAGACCCATCGATCTCTATCATGGATGCACATGCATCCCCATCAGAATAGCCTCCACTACAACAACAATAGGCCCCACCCACTTCAACACATCAATACATAGAGGAAGCAACACCATGACCCCTTCCTCAATAATCCTTTTTCCATTGTTCGAGGCCACATCACAACCACCTCTACAATCCCAACAAACACAATATCCACAATATCAACAAACTTTCTCTTCTCAATCCGGTGTGAATACACTTACCACACCACCTCCCTAGGTTCCTACCATGGAGACCTATGTCCCATCCCCATCATCACTACCACCTACATCTCATCCATAGAGATTGTATGGTGCACCCTCTTCTAGTCCATCCTCATCTATGCCTCCCTTTCGATTACCTCCACCTCCTCCATTTTAGATTTTAACTTTGAGCTACCTACCCATGTTCGAGCCTCGACATCCTTCATAGCCTATGTATCCAACATCCCAAACTTACCAACCAAGATTTTTCCCACAATTTCTACCTAGCCAGATGTAGACATCATCCTTAGATACCTCATCCTATCCATAAGTCACACAACCCATTCAGACATCTTCACATCCACCTATCTCTATTAGACCCATATTTTTCACACCACCTCCTTCTTGGTCATCACCTCCCATGGCACAACCATTGCAGTAGGTTCCTCTCCAACAAACCCCCATACAACAACCTCAGACCATGCACCCACAATACTATTATCCTCAGCAACCACCTACTCTACAATATACTATACCAGTTTCTTCGACATATTATCCTATGTAACAATAGTATCCCTAGGATCTATTGCAATATGTTCCTCCCCCACATTGGGAAGAACAACAATTTCAATACCCCCCATATTTGTAGGCTTCACCCCTATTAGCACCATCTCCTACGCCATTAACACCTAAACTTCAACTCTTACGAGATGAAGTTAAGATGTTAAACCTTTGCACCACTAGTTATGGGCCATAGAAACCCATGTACGATGAGCTCTACAATGAGCTAGTACATCCCTCAGTTCCCATTCCTCCTTACCCATATCACTTCGAGATGCCAAAGTTTGATAAGTTTAAAAGCAAGGAGGACCCACATGAACATGTTAGTAACTACCACTCAACTTGCTACCAACTTCATAGTAGCAATCCTCTCATGTTACGTACCTTCTCCCTTTCACTTGGGGGACAAGCCTTAGACTGGTACAACATGCTCCCATGCCACAACCTCTACACTTTTGAGTAGCTAGCCAATTTTTTCCTCGAGCACTTTTCCATCAACATCAAAAAGAAGATAAACTTCTCTGATGTCTATGCTTTATGATAGGCTGATGATGAACCAATCATAAAATTTATCTCTAGATGGAGATCGGTCATACATGACCTCACTCATAACCTCCCATCTATGGAGTTGGTTACACTCTTCTCAAAGAGTTGCCATAAACACATCTCCACCTCCCTACAACTTCACCAAAGTCACACCTTTGAGGAAGCCATTGCTCAAGAAAAAGTCATTGAGGACATCAAAGTCCAATCTGGAAAAATCAAACTAAGACAAAAGCCTTCATACAACTCCAACTTTCACTTTAATAGAAACACACCCAATCAACCTTTCCCATGACCACCACAAGCCAACCAAGTGGTAGCAACTTATTCAGTCCCCACATCGGTCCCATGACCTCCTCCTCCACAACAACAACTATTTCAAACCAATGCACCCCTTCCACCTAGACCACAATAGGCTCGAGGACCTCATCCCCCACCTCCATAGTGTAACTTAACACCACTTTTTGAGCCTCTCCTAGCCTTATTCTAGAGGTTATATGATGTAGGTCACATCACCCTATCAAAAATTTGACCTCTCGATCCAAATGCACCTAAGCCTCGAGGTTACATCGAGCAAGCCTACTATGGATACCATAGATAGCATGACCATGATATCGAATCATGTCATTCTTTTCATGGTATGGTCCAAGATCTCATCGATCAAGGAACCATTCAAGTTTCAAACCCTCTCACACCATAGAACCAAAACCTAGGGATATATCAGAATCCCTTACCTGAGCACTAGGGGACTAATCCCCAAACACCTCAAAATAACCCCCTAGGGCCACCAAGACAAGTCAACAATATCCATCATGACCCTCCTTCATGCGATATAGTGGGCATGATCAACCTTACCACTCAAAATCAATGTTATCCTTCATGTCATCCTATACTAGTAGCCTCTACACCAACACCATTTGTTTCCCCATAAGTACCTATGGCTCCTCAAGCTCCACCTCATCCCCCATAGAATATCATTACCATTCATGGTAGCCTTACACATCAACTACATAATGCCCCTACTAGATTATCTATCTTTGACCTCCTACAACAATATCAACCCCATCGTGAGGCATTAAATGATATCCTTCACTCTATCGACCTCGAGACCCATGATACCAATGCATTTGTCAACTTTATGGGTAATATCCCATATTGCCTTCAGCCATCTATCAGTTTCCATGACCATGAGATCATATAACTCATAGGTAAAGGAGCGGATCCTCCCCTTCACATTCAAGCAACCATCAATGACATCACTTACAAATATGTTCTCATTGATACTAGTTCCTCAATCAACATTATTTCCACCATGGCTCTGCATCACCTACACATTTCACCCACTCACTTCTCCACACCCTCACTGGACCTTCATGCATTTGATGGTTCAATGCGACCTATAGTAGGATCCATTGTCCTACCCATTTGTGTAGGTGTACGTACTATTCTAATTCTATTCCATGTTATTCAAGGTGAAATGTAGTATAATATCTTGCTTGGATATCCATGGATTAGAGATATGCAGTGTGTGCCATCTACATTACACCATTGTCTTAAATATATCTACAATGGGCTTATCCATTGTGTTCCTATCAATGGGGACCCTTTCAAATTCTACAACATCATAGATCTCCCACCTAGACCTTCTTCATCTATGACATAGGTCCTTCCCATATCTAATCCTCACCCACTAGGAGCATTCATACCTCCTCCCTCATTAGTGCCTTCACCACAACCTTCATCCAAGACATGTATGCACTCACCACCAACAATGTCCATGCCACCATCATCATATAGTATAACACCCTATCCTACTATCGTACCCTTTTCACCACCTTCTTCATGGCCTCCACCACCTTCACAACCCTCATCATCTATAGATCCACCACCCGTATCGATAATATGCTTGTCATATTCATCATGGTACCCCCACCTTGCATCCATCTTCCTCTATGGAACCTCCTCTCTTACCTACATCACAAATACCACCACTCCTTTTCACCCATGACCTTGGTCATTCACATCCCCTCGTAGGTCACCACCAACACTTACTCCTCCTCCCTCATAGTTCCCACATGCTTACCAACCCATCCCATCTACGACTATCGAATGCCATGATTGGGAGCAATGAGCTACCCACCTTGATGACCAACTATTTCAATCATCTACGACCACCATTCAGGATTCCCAACTTGCATCATCATCATCTGATTTAGACTCACCACCTCGTTCACCCATGTGTACGTCACCCCAGGTTTCTATCTTCATGACAAACACTAGTCCTGGTGACTACAACATCCATGATGCTCATTTGCATCCCATCCAATCTACTCATGACTTTGGTCACCCATCCACTTTGGTACTTACCATTGGTACAGTCATGCGCTTAGGTTCCCCAAAAAATTATACCAACTTTGTGTACATGAGCATTGATTCTTCACTCTCCCTATCATCCCTCCACCATCATAGTCCAACTTTTGTGGTACTTTAGATCACATGTCCAACCCCCAATTCACATTGCATTATCTTTGATGCTTTCATTGGCATAGATTTGGGCTAGGATGTTATGAACAAGGGTTACATACACCTATAAATCCTCGTGTCCAACTACCCATAGACAAATCAGGTTTAGGATACCAACCCATAACTATCCATACACTCGAGGATGAACTACAAGATCTTTCCTTGCATCCCATACCACCTCCTGTGCACACCTTAGAAGAATATGTTGATATGGACCTCTTCGATGAGAACTCATCTCCCCACTCTATGATCATGGTTCCCTCAGACTTCTTTCATGAAGTCCCTTCCCTAGATGACACATCCTCATGCTGCATCGATGAACTAGTTAATCAATTCACCGCATTGTCCCTCACACCTGAAGCCCCATAATGCAACATCACACTTCCCCTTTGTTGCCGATGTATCTATCTAGACCCTCACACATGTGTCACCAGCTTTAGCAATCCATAACATGACCTCGATCACCACCCATTGTCTTGCATCCATCATTACACCTTTCTCGATGCTCATGAACTCATGAATCTTCATCATCATATTCATCACTATCATATTCTTCCATCACTTATGTTAACATGGTTGATGTGGACCTCTTCATACCACTTTGATACACATCTCACACAAATTGAGACAACATCCCCAACCCAAATTTCATCGACCTAACTCACATTTCATCAATACCTTCTCCACAAGACTTCCTATTATCACCACACATCCTACATGTAGCAAATGCTCCTTCATCATCAAATCCACCTCACATTCCATGCATCCATCACATGAACATATATTTAGATGATGAATATGATATACCTGAGGTCATCGATGACCTCCACCTCATTCCAATCCTAGAGCAACTTTATGATGGTTCCCACATGTTGATAGAAGAAACCATCGATGTTGATATTGGTGATGATCTTGACAACCCTCATATCTTCAAACTCACTATTGCCTCTCACCTAAAGAACATGTGTTATTCACTACCTTCCTTAAATAATACATCAAGGTATTCTCTTGGTCCTACAAAGACATGTTAGGTCTTGACCCATCTTTAGTAGTTCACAATCTTACATTGGACAAAGATGCTAAGCCTATTCGATAAAAACTATGATGTATGCACCCTACGATTGCTTTGTTAGTTAAATCTAAGCTACAAAAGCTCCTTGATATAGATTTTATTCAACCCATCGACTATCCTGAATGGGTATCTAACATGGTGCTAGTGCCCAAACCTTTCATGATTTGAATAAAGCTTGTCCCAAAGATAATTTTCCATTGCCAAACATTGACTCCCTTGTCGATTCCATCATTGGCCATGAAATGATATCCCTCATGGATGGATTTTTGGTTACAACCAAATTAATATCAATCCTACCGATCAACACAAAATATCCTTCACAACCCCTTGGGGGACCTTCTATTACAAGGTCATGCCATTCAGCCTTAAAAATGTTGGGCAACCTACCAGCATGCAATGACATATATCTTTCATGATTACATGCATAAAATCATGGAATATTATGTCTAATCAATTAAAATCAACATCTAGTTGATTTACGTAAAATATTTGATCACCTCTTGGAGCACAATGTGCGCCTCAACCCAAAGAAGTGCATCTTTGGTGTTACATCAAGTAAAATATTAGGGTTCATCATCTCTCAGTGAGGCATCAAAGTTGACCCTAAAAAAGTCAAGGCTATCATCGAGATGCCTCCTCCCACCAACCTTAAATAATTATGTAGCTTGTAGGGTAAAATCACATCAATCTGATGGTTCATCACCCAATTATTAGATAAATGTAAGTTATTCAATCACCTTTTGCAAAAAGAGTCTCTTTCAAATGGGATGACAAATTTCAACAAGATTTTGACTCGATCAAAGCCTATCTCACCTCCTCACTAGTATTATCTCCTTCACACCCATAACTACCTTTTATTCTGTACATCACCACTATAGACTTCATACTTGGTACATTGTTAGCACAAAATAATGTGCTCAATCATGAGCAAGCCATCTATTACATTAGTCACACCCTAGTTAGCTATGAGATGCATTACGCATATATGGAAAAGCTATGCCTAGCTGTAGTTTTTGCCACCCAAAAACTATGCCATTACATGTTGAACCATACCACCTTTGTTATCACTCATGACAACCCACTTTGATACATGATGAACAAGAGTTATCATAACTCTCGCATAACCAAATGGATCATGCTTCTTACTAAATTTGATCTAGAATTCATTTTACAAAAATCCATAAAAGGATAGGTCATCATAGACCAATTGGCTGAAGCTCCATTGCATGATGACCAACCACTTCTCATCCAACTCCCTGATGACTCTATCTTCCATGTCATAGAAGCCAAAGAATATGTTGAACCTAAAATGCTAGTGGATTTAACACTTTTTTTATGGCTCCCATTGCACTCATACTAGGGTGCAGGCATCATTTTCTTTACACTATATGGGGAACCACTCCCCTTTTCCTTCAAATTAGGCTTCCCATGCACTAACAATAATGTAGAATATGAGGCCTTAATATTAGGATTGAAACAAGCTCACTCCATGCACATTCGATGCCTTCACATCATAGGTGATTCCCTCCTAATTGTTAATCAGGTCTAGGAGATCTAGCAATGTCATTACCTAGTTCTCTAGTAATACAAATAAATTTCCCAACAACTTCTCACCTAGTTTGAGTGGTATGTTATCAAAGCTACCCCATGCTCATCAAACTATTTCATAGATACCATGGCTTCATTGGGATCACTCATACCCCAAAATCCCCTTTCTGACACCACACATGTGTCTGTTCACACCCTAAATCAATCTACCATCACACCTTCACCCACCATAGATGATGAGGGTATTCACATTGTCCAAATCGAACCTCATGATCCTTGGTTTTCACAAATCAAGGACTATATTAAACTAGGTTTCTTACCATGCGATTTACCACATGCTCATCATCGAGCATTCAAACAAAGGGTAATCCATTATACATTACTAGGGGACATCCTCTATCATCGTAGTTATGATGGCATCCTCTTGCACTACCTAGAACCATATGAATCCCAATGAGTAGTGCAAGAAACTCATGATGGTACCTATGGTGGCCACTTCAGTGGTATGGCCATCACAAAGTGTATCCTATGCATGGGCTACTATTGGCCCAAAATGGAACATGATTGTTATGAGTATGTAAAATGATGCATCAAGTGTCAACAACATGTAAATCTCATGCATCTCCCTTCACAAGCACTCTAGCCTATCCAGTCCATGTGGCCCTTCTCCTAGTGGGACCTTGACCTTATTGGATAAATCACACCTACTTCATCAAGCAATCATAAGTTCATCATAACCACCATAGAATACTTCACAAAGTGGGTCGAAGCAATCCCACTTGTCCAAACCATGGGGTCCAAAATCATGGTATTCATTACTGATCACATCATATGCCACTTTGGGATCCCATCCCAAATCATCTTAAACAATGGTAAATCCTTCAAGAACAAAACTATCCATGCTCTCTGCACCAAATTCCACATCCACCATAGCTTTTCTACCCCATATTACCCTCAAGGTAATGGTCAAGTGGAAGCCACCAACAAAACTATTTGTTCTATCCTACGTAAGATAGTCATAGAGTCACATCATGATTGGCACAACCAAATACCATTGGCTTTGTGGGCTTACCACACAAGCATTCATACTCCCACTAGGGCAACCCCATTCTCATTAGTTTATGGAGTTGAGGCCATCATGCCCTTGAGCTTGAAATACCCTCTTTACGAGTGTCCATGAAAGACTTCATTGATGATGACACTACTCATCAAGCCTACCTTGATCAGTTAACACTCCTAGATGAGTGATGTATCCATACCATCAAACACATGCATGTTTATCAGGATCACCTTCTTGTACCTACAATAGTAAGGTACATCAACACGAATTTCAAATTGGTGACCTGGTACTCAAGGAAAATCAGCAAATCACGAGTCAACCCCACTAGCAATGAGACAAGTTCACTCCTAACTAGCTTGGCCCATACATTATTACACATAAATTTAGTTCTGGTGCCTATCGATTGGTAAATTTGGAAGGACATGCTAAACCTGAACCTATCAACATCATCCACCTGCATGCATTCAATGCCTAGCCTACCTAGGTTTGTGACATCATAGGTTATGTACATTATCATTAAATTGCACTTTAGACAAAATCACACACAACACCTCACATATGGTGTTTCACTTTCTATTTCATAGTAGGAATATTTTACTTCTTTTTGCATAATTTATATACTATTGGTATTTATATATTTTTGTAGGTTTTGCATCATCGACTACCACATCATCAATAGATATACACTATTCCATGCATACACCCACAACATCTCTAGATCTCACCATGCAGGACCTCCTAATATTACACCTAGTTCTAATCACTCCATCCGATCTTACATGACCACCTACCTCGACTCATGCTCAATAATCCTCATCATCTTCCCACTCAGATCATCACCCATCACCCTAGTACCATTCACCTATTCATAGAGACTCCTCCTACTCACCTCGATTAGGTGATAGTCAGGTCTCATTATCCTCCTTTTATGACAAGGAGGAGCACTCACATCCTCACCCATGAGGATCTCCACCCCCTCCATCTCATGATGAGAGGGACCCTTACCTACCACCTTATTTGGCCCATCATCCCCCTTTAGGTTACTTCCCACCTAATAGGGGGTATACCTTTCACCCAACATACCTTCCATGTTTACCTCCACCCCTCTCGAGTGGTATGTCCCCATATGCTCAATCCCTCCATGCACATGCTTCCCAAGTCACCTCCATGTAACCTATCCTAGCTCATCATCGATGCTATCTCGAGCCATCTCCCACTCCTCCCATTCTATAGACACCACCACCTACACTATGTGGTCTTCCATTTTATCCTACCTCATCATCAGTGGTGTAGTTCCACTCTCCTTCCTCTTCACCTAGATCTTCATAGTTATACCACACTCCAACATATTCATCAGAATCTTGATCCCCACCACCCTCAATTCTATCACCCTCTTCACTTGATATCCAACACATTCTTTCCCACCTCGATAATATTGAACTCCATTTAAGTCATTGTCATTGTTGTACTTCTTCTCACCAACCTACCATGACCCAAATCTCCACACCTCATCCTAGGTCGACCACTAGACCTAGGATTCGACCATCATTAAATTCTCGATCCACCTCCCAAACACTCACCTCCACTCCACCCCTTCCCCACTCGACACCACCCAAACCTTATATTTACCCCATGCCAGTCTGATCTACACCACTAGCACAAACATTCCATCAGTTACTACACCAGGGCCTCATTGCCCTACCCAAAATTTATCCTATGGACCCACTACACCCCAAGCCATGAAACTTTCATGAGAATCAATTTTGCATTTACCATCACCAACTGGGGCATGACATCAACATGTGTTGTACCTTTGAAACCCTGGTAAATGATATGTTATTTGAAGAACCAATCCAATCACCCAAAGATACCCCTTCATCCATCCAGCTTCAAAGCCCTCCACATCACCTGGTATCTCACCCATTGCCACCCCATGAATCCAACATAACATCATCACACCAATTCCAATGGCTGGCCAACTATACAACTCAACAACACCCAGGTCACCTTGTCACATCACCAACTCGAGCATGATCTGACCTCCATAATTTCTAAAATCTCTAGGTTATTTTCACCTTTCTTCTCTTCTTCTCCTCTTTCTTCTTCCTCTATTTATCAAGCATAGTTGTATGGTCATGCTTCGAGCGGCTACATACCTATGCTACTTCTATCATCTTCCTACTCTTCCTCTACTTTTCTCGCATTTCTAATCTTCTCCTATTTCCTCCTATGTTTTCTTTTCCTTTGTCACCTTTTTAGTTAGCATTTCTTTGATCATTCTCATCACATACATCATCTACAACTACATAATCTCTTCAGGTTTGATACATCCCCCACACATTGGGCAACCTCACCACATCTTGTGATTCTCATCACCATCATTACACATGATCATCTATAAATATGAATTTCAAAATGTTCATCTAGCTTCATTACATACAAATTCCTCTTGTAATAAAATCTTCCTCTTACATCCCATCTTTCATTGCATATATCCATCGCTTCTTCTATCATAATTTTATTCAGGTTTGTATATTCTCCTTCTAAAAATATGCTCATAATAGGAAATAACATACACACTTGTTAGCATCACCACATGGATGTCCACACCTTTCACTCAGGATCATAGATTATAGGGTATTGTGTAAGTTTTGACCATCTGATAGTTACAACCAATCAAGCGTCACCTCTAGCTGATAGGTTATTACACTCCTTATAGCTTTCCATTGTTGATTCAACTTCTTTCAGGGACCATTCACACATGGCATAAATTTAAAGCACCTTTTGAGTCTAGGGAAGATAACACCTTGCATAGATATCACCATCTAGCGAATGGTTTCCCCTACTCATCCTATCATTTGCATGATCAACATATGATCTAGGGATAAACAAAGGGATAAGCATAACAAAGAATCACAAATATGAGTAGAAAATAAAATCCAATGCCCATACAAAAAAAAGAGAGAAAAAGAGCACCACAAATGAGACACAAGCAATAATCGAGGGGTAGAAAACAAAAGGAAAAGCCTCCAAGATATCACAATTGTTATGCTTCATCACCTTTGGTCCTTAGGTTTAACATAACATCATGGGATGATTTCCATCACCAGCTATAGGCCCTAAGCGCCTACCTACCAGTGGAATAGTCTTACAAGTGGTGACACATCTGTCACATTAGCGACCTTCTTTTGTACAGATCACTGAGCACTTGTGGATGAGCTAGCTACCTTGGCTATGTTTACAATGGGTTCATCCTACCTCCCTCAAAATGGATAAATGAACATCACTCATTTGCACACACTGGTCCATGATAGACTTTGACCTAGCTAGGTTAGTCATAAGTTGTCAATAAAAACCTAGTTCAGTTATTTAGGATGTTTGATTGCAATAACTATGTTAGTCAAGAGTCTTACACATACCCCTATACCATCTTATATCCATGAGATTATGGTATGGATCACATCCACATAGGTTTATGTTATGATACAAGTGTTTCCTCGATGCATTTTAAATTTCAAGATACATGCAACATCACATCTATCAAACATACATGTTATCTACATTGCATTACATATCAACATCTCAATCTCCATCATGCAACATTACATCTCTCCAACATGCATTTATCAGTGTCACATCACTAAGTAGTGTTGTCTACATTACAATGATCTAATTTTCCTATGTGTTACCCCATACACATAAATTCATCTATCATATAGGTACATACCAATATTCTACATTACACATCCATACATCACAATAATCATACACAAAAGCAACATAAAATGTAAATAAAAAATTTACACACACATATAAGAGCTACAACAAAAGTTGTATCTATATATATATAATCATCAAAATACCCTCAGGCTACAAAATAGGATAATGTCCACTATCTATCCTCAAAAATACCTAATGGCTACAATAGGGATCAATACCCATACATATAAACATCACCCCTATTGATCACTAGGAGTCTCTCCACTCCCCTCATGAGCCCCACTTGCTTACTCTACTCTACACGATGCTACTATCCTACTCGACTCAGTAACTACTCTAGATGCCTCAGTACCTACAACTACTACAGCTCCCTCTAATCTTGGAGCACCACCACCCACCTGCACCACTGGAGCCTACCCATCCCCACCTCTCTCCATCCTATGGAAGCAACACTTCGATGACTCTACTCAGACTGAGTCCATGCTCACGACTATGATCTCGACCTCGATCATGACCTATCATAATTTGGTAGTGCAATCCCTCGAACCCCCCCCCCCCCCCCCCCCCCCCCCCCCCCCCCCCCCCCCCCCCCCCCCCCTACTTATATCACTCTTGATCCACCTAGGGGTCTCTCCCTCTTGTGAAGGCACCCCACCAATTGGCGCCATCCTACATGCTTGATAACACTAGTACCTACCTCTCAATCCTAACTAGCCCACCAGGAATCATACTCAAGAGTGGTACCCACATCAGCTACATCAGGAATCACCATGAGTGGATCCCTCTCTCCATCCAAAGGAGGTACCATAGGCTGCATTCCTATATCACCTCACTGCCTGTAGATTACGACACGCACATCTGGCATACCCTACCACAATCCAAACTACCTCATCACCCTACTGAAGGGGAAGAACTCAACCTAATGGGTATATCATCCTACGACCCATCACCCCCATCATATAGCCCTAAGCTACTCATCATCCTTCTCCCACACCACTCCCCCTCCAGGGCCTCTAGTGGATATATTTTAGCTCCAACTATCTAAAAGTACTCCTCCAAAATAAGTAATCACCCTCATGCGGTCTCTTCATGCCCTTCTCCTCATCCATCTACCACCTTAGCATATATGATAAATTCTTACTCTTCTTCTCATGCACCAAGTATGGCAATAGCATTGGTCACTCCACTACTATGTGCTCCCACACCCAAACCTATAGTAAAGGGACCCAATTCAGTCCCTTTCACCCTGTCCTCACCACATCGTGTAGCTCCCTATATACCTAGGCTAGTAGCATAGGTGCCCATGCAAACATAACCTTGTGCTCCACCATATCACACACTACGTCCAACATGTTCCATGTGAACTTCACCCCGAAAGCATTAGGAAGCGCCCATGTCAAAATCATCAACATCACCACACAATGGCGATTAGACATCTTTTGATACCAATAGTATTCATAGTCAATGCCCTTATTGGTATCTACCTCCCTCCACCTCTCACCAAATGTACGCTGCAACATTGCATCACGCCTACCATCATCTACCACCCTCATAGGAACACCCTCGACTGGTAACTTGTAAATCCTATAGATATCCTCTAGGGTGATCGTCATCTCACCCATTGGCAAATAGAATGTGTTCCTATCAGGATCCCACCTCTCACACAGATCTGATATGTAGGCCTAGTTAGCATAAATGCTAACACACTCCCACACTCCTCTCAGCCATACTGAATCCAACCACTCCAAATCAGCATCACTCCACTCTTTCACCAACATCACCTTCATCTTTCGTACACGATGACAAGGCTCAATAATCTTCACCTATTTCATTCACAAACATCACAATAAAATTTGTGTTAATATCAAAATACACAATTTTAGTCCTATGACTACAATACAATCATCATACAACTACATTCTATGTACAAAAAAAAAAAAAAATACATCTTCACACATTTTGAGATACTACAAACACACAACCTCAACTATACCTCAACACGAAAAACAAATAGCACTTTTGAATACCCATTTCACCCTTTCATGGCTAAAATGTGAACAAAATTAAAAAAATAGTACACAATCGACACAAAACAGAGCAATTCACATGCATTCATACCCCCATCGTGGCACGTAATTCAAAACATTACCAAATCACATCACGCCATGATAACAGTCACATTTTTGGACACCCATTTCCCCATTTCATGGTGAATGTTCAAACACATTGGGAAAACAATACACCATTTCCTAAAACACCCAACAACATATCAAACAACAATGTATTACATCGCCTAATTCAAAACAATTACCAAAAAAATCAAAATAAAATAACAGTCACATTTTTGAATACCCATTTCCCCATTTCATGGTAAAAGTTCAAAAACATTTGGAAAATAGTACACCATTTGTCCAAAAACAACTACATCCACATTTATCATTTGCATCATACAATGTGCAAATTCAAAACATCATCAAATCAAGTCCAATCACAACAAAATCACATTTTTGGACACCCATTTCGCTATTTCACGATGAAATTTCAAAAACACTTTGCAAACAACACACGGTTTGGCATGAAAATCAAGGTCAAACTAGGTCTTTTATCGCTCAAATCACACAGTCAAATAATCACCAAAATAGGTCAAAATAAAAAAGGGCAATCATTCCAAATACCCATTTGGCTTTTTTAACACTTTGTGTTTAAATTTTAATCAAATTAAACATGCAAGTAACAAAAACAAGTAAAATGCTACCCTACCACATTCATTTTCAATTACGTGATTTCCAAAATTCAACTACAAAAGGTTCGAACACTTACCCATGGCTCCCCATGATGACTGCCAACACTGGTCTGACCCCTCACCATAATCAAGTTGAATCCGAGACTCGCAAACTCTATGCATTAAAAATTTTCACTCGCACCTCACTCCTCCACTCGCACACCATGAAAATGACCCCACATGCATGACACAAGGCTTTTATATGCCTCAAAACCCTAAATTGTAGGTCACCCTATGATTTCAACCCAAATCATAGGTCACCCTATGAATCCAACACCAAATCGTAGGTCACCCTATGAATTCAACCCTAAATCATAGGTCACCCTACGATTTGAAGCAAACAACACAAAATTCAAAATTTCTTCATCCCAAAAGATTCTTCCCCTCCATCTTCATGCTATTTTACAAATTTTTCATCTTTTGCAAACCATTTTCTTCTATCAATCGACTCATCATTATTTCACCACATTCCATTCACCTCATCGTTGATTCCTCGTTTGAGGGGGTATTCATATACAAAAGTTAGCTTTGCATGCAACCAAACAATCAAACATCCAAATCATAGATATCGCATCTGTCTACACAATTTTTTGTTGAATATTATCTCAAGATAATACTAAACCCAACCAACCAAATATTTGTTAGATCATGAGAGCTATGCGCAACAATGGTGATGTCACTCTGGCATTCATGTATGTCAATCACATAATGAATGACATGTTTGAATAATCCATGCACAACATCAGAGATGTCACTTTGGTGTTCATGATACACAATGAATGACACGTTTGAATAATCCATATCACCTAGCTCAAATGGTTTGACACATGTCACCATGCACTCATCAATCAATCAACAAAAAAATTTGAATAGGCATTTGTTCTATTCGTACTTTGGACCATCTTGCATTGGTCACAAAATCAAAGAAGTCATAAGTTGCCTTCATAAGAAACTAGTATGACATTGCAAAATGTCATACAGAATCAGCAAAATCATCGCATTGCATCCGTAATCATCCACTTGCATTCATCATCAACATTTTCCATTTTCTTTCTCTTCTCTTTTCTCTTCTTCTTATTTTTCCTCTTTCCTCCCCTTTTTCTTTCTTTCCCTTCTCCTCTTCTCTTCTCTCCCCATCTCTTCTCTCCCTGGATTCTCGATCAATGTTGTATGGTCACACTTTGAGCGGCTACATACCTTTGGTTGGATTCCTATTCCTCTCTTCTCTCCTAGGATTCCTGGTCAATGTTGTATGGTCACACTTCGAGCGGCTACATACCTTTGATTAGATTCCATTATTCTCTTCTCTTCCTTCATATTCTACTTTCTCCCATCACATTTTTGTACTAAACTGTGTTTCACACAACATAGTACAAAAAGGGGTAAATGTAGACACCCAAAAGTCGCACATGTCTACCTCTACGTACTTTTAGATCTATCCAGACACTTGTAGGTTTGCATAGACCATCCTAGACCCCTCTAGGCTATTTTAGACCATCGTAGACTATTTTAGACTATTGTAGACTACTCTAGACTAGCGTAGACCACTCTAGATCAGTGTAGACCACTCTAGACTAGCATAGACCACTCTAGACTATCGTAGACCTTCGTAGACCTACGTAGGCCATCTCATTGGCCTATAGGCATGAAACCCTACTAAAATACACAATTCATGTCCTAACCACCTTCTATCTATCATGAGGTCACCTATCAGCTCCCTAAGGTAACCTAAGCCCTTTCCTACACCTAATTAGGACCCCACGGGACTATTACTTCCCAAAACTCCTAATTAAGTTAATTGAATTTCTAATTGTAAAGTCACTTTTCACTTAAGTGTACTTTATGACTTAAAAAGTTTAATTAGGATCCTAAACCCAAATTAGTCCTAATTATTCCCTCACACGTGTGTTCACATTAGGTTAGTTAGGATATTTCCTATAAATCCTAACTAAACCCTAATCTAACCTAGGAGTTAGCTAATCCTAGTTAACCCTAATATCTCCTCACACATGTGTGAGGATGAGATATTCCTTTAGGGAATGTGGATATGACACCTCCACAAACCCTAACCTAACCTAGCATGGAATAGACTCTAGGGTTTGGTCTACCTAACCACCCCCTGACCTTAGCTTTTCCTATAAATAGAGGCTCCCCTCTTGTTGGAACTCTCTCTCCCTCTTAGCTAACTTACAGAAACTCTACCAAAAGCCTACCATAATCTCTTATTTTTATTGTGGACCATACAAATAGCATCTAAGCATCCTAGGAGCCCATCCATATGAAGGATCTCCATCAGAAGGTACTTGCGGTTGGATTCACCCCTGACTTATGAATATGGATTCCAGATTACCCCCTGCCCTATGAGTTGGCCGTATAGCTGATCTACCATAGTAGAAACTTTATGTAACCTTCATTTCATGTTTTTATAGCATTTACACTTTATTTTGGGATTTTTTCCTGTTTTTAATATCTTTTTGTCTTCATCAATATGGGGCCTGATCCATGATAGCTCCCCAAAAGAACTAACATCATTTTGTAAGTACTCCGATAGTAGAAAACATACATCACAACAACAAAAATAATAGAAGCAACAACACACAGTGGTGGCACACATACATCAAAGCCCACCTACATTCGAGGGGTCCCAAGAGAAACCATCAGAGTGTTTTGCATCTTGTTGAGAAATAAAAGGAGATTCACCCTGTAATATTGTATTAAATTCTTAATAAAATGAGTTGAAAACACTTCTAAGCATTTTTATTTATTATAGTTAACATGCTTGATCAAATGGTAGACTTTGGTACGCTTCACTTGGTTGGATACATACCCAATTAAGAATTTAAACTATCAAATAAGGTTATAGAAAGATTATTAAAAATACTCAAATTGGTCCAAATCCCCCTTGGTTGCAATTATGGTAATCCAAAGGATGACCAAAGATGAATTACCTTATGTGGTTGGTTGCACATAATAGTATTATAACTCAGGATAACATGAGAAGACATGGATTTATTGGACCCAACTAGTGTGTAATGTGTTACCAAGAGGAGGAAACAATGGGCCACCTCCTTTTTTTGTGCCCCTATGCCCAAATAATCTGGAGTTTGTGGTACAATATTTTTTTAATCAGAAAGATCCTTTCTCACTGAGAGCAACTTTTAGAACTATTGGAAGACCAATATATTCAAGTCAAAGACCTTTAAGATAGCTTGGGATTTGGGTTTTGGTTTCATCTACTAACAACTTTTGTTGGAACGTAATAACATGATTTTCAACGAGGAATTTAGACCAGATGAAATAATCTGGGGTACTCCAATTAGGAAACTTTTAGAGACAATGTAGGCTAAAACCCAAGAGGACTCTAAGATGATAGAGGATGAAGTAGATATATGGACACAACTAAAAACAAACTGCAATATGGGAACTAAGAAAGGAAGGACAAGAATAGAAAAAGGGCTTTATAGACTCAAGATGAAGTCTATGGATTTAAAATAAAAGGGTATATGGAACACCTTTAGGAGTCATCCAGGAGGGACTAAAAATTCTAAAGGTTGGATAGTCAAAGGAACATAGTTGTGCCACATTTTGAGCCTTTCCAAGAAAGGCATGTTATCAACAGTAAATGTATAATTTGAGTTTTTTCAATAAATTTTTTACTTTTTTCTCAAAAAAAAGGGAAATATTGAAATGTTATGTTGAAAAAGGGGATTATGAACTTAAAATTGATATGATTGCACTTCTATTAGGAGGATGTGATGTTGTGTTGGGGGAATAATAGCTTCATAGCTTGGGAATAGTAGCCTAGAAGTTTTCCACACTTTGGATGCAATTCATTCAGAATGGAAGGTCATACACTCTCTGTGGTTCACACATAGGATCCCCATAGGTTATAAATTCAATTTAAATGGAGAAACTATTAAAATAATCCTCACATGAGGTAGTGTTGTGGCTGCTCCACAACTAGCCACAAAACTTAGGGACACACTTTAAATTTTATATTTTGGAATATTTGGTATTCTTGGAGCAATGCTCTTGATAATTTCCATCCTTGATGTTTGCAATTCCATCTTCGAGGTGCCTTGTTAGCTAGTACAATGTGTCTTTGTCTAGAGGGTTTATAGGGTTTTCCAATTAGGATCATTGTTCAATTTATTTTTAGGCATCTAGTGTTAGTTAGTTGTTATTGCTTTAGATGTTTTAATTTTTGGTTTAGTTTAGATTTGATTTAATTAATATAATTAATTAAATAAAATTTTAAATGAATAAAAAGTGTTCTAATATATATAATTTCATGTATATATATAAATATAAAAAAAAGAGTAAAATAAAAAATATATCTATATATTTCATATATAGATATATATACAAAAATAAATTAAAAAAAAATTATAAATAAATAAATAATAATAATCAATTTAAAATATTGCTCTTTGGTTTTATAAAAAACCCATTTTCATACCTTTTGATTTAGTTTAGGTGTAGTATTAATATTATTTACTAATCCTTCATGTTGTCTTTTGCAGGTATAAAAGGACTCAAGATGGACGAATGTGACATTCGATGAGGATAGCGCTCATGGTAGAAAACATGGCACTGTACGATGAAGAGTCTGCATGCTAGATTCAATAGGTGCCATTACCAGGTTTTTCAGCATGTTGAAGGTGGACATCAGACTAACAGTGTAGCAGAGGGCACTGTTGTGGCCCTCATGTGGCGAAGTGTTGTTTTAAGAGACCAATCGATGGCAGAAGGGTTACCAAAAGGCGCAGAAGACTCTCAAGGGTTGTTAATTTGGTCAACTATTGAACAAGAATATGATACATACTTTATGGTAAGGTGGTGAGGTTTACCGATCGAAATGAAGAAGTGCATATGAGTGGCGATGGCATCAAAAAATGTGGATGTCAGAAGAGTGGGGTTGAATTGATGATGATAGAGTATTTGTGGATAGATAAAGGGGTCGATAGCTTAGTGATACACGCAAGCAACAAGATTTGGATAGCGTTAATCATGCAATAATGTGTGCATTGAATACCTCAACAACTGTTCAATGACGTGGGTGTGAAAGTTTAACAAGGGATGGTGAAACTCCCTATAGGTGATGAATAGTAGGATGGATAATATTGTAGCCTAATGATGTAGGTGGGCCATATCGGAAAACTACGTGGTAATGATGATTTATGAAAGCCAATCGAAATATATATCATACACTTTGAAGACATGGCCGTGAGGAAGGATGATCACCAGCATTGACGCGGGAACCTACGTGGAGGTAAGTCACACGACTTGGTGAACCAAGGGGTCTACTTAGCTCATTATGAGGCACCATGATAGTGCAAATATGGTAGTCGACGGGGATACATGGACGAGAGGTACCGGTGACATGCCCAAAAAAATAGAAGCTTTCGACTATACCCATAGAGTGCATGGAGAATAATAGCTCTGACAAGGTAGGGAACTTTAGTGCCACGGGACGCCTACATAGACCAATGCTGTGAGGACAGGTTTTGATAGCCAAATGGAAATATTGCAATGGATCTGACAACACCAATGAATATGGATATAATGTAGCATTTTGAATGCATGATGAAGTTTACCTATGATTATACAAGTGAACAGTAGGTAATGTTGTGTTTGACATGAAATAAAATAGATATTTTAACCAGAGTCCGATGAACGATGAGCGTATTTGACACCGATGTGACCCACTGTGTTGATGAATAACAACGAAGCTAACATGGAAGTCTTGGAAAAGGATTCGGATGTCATTCATTGCATGGTTAGTGCATTTCATTTTCAAATTGGCTATATTAGCTTGTGTAGAGAAAAAATAATGCCGATATAAGCAACGATCACCATGGCCAACTGACAATTTCAAACTGAAGGGGAACCGATATGGCTTGATGGCGACAAGTTTTGAACTTGAAGTGCAACATTTAGGGAGGTTCATGGTGGTGGAAATTTGATAGGATCGATGTGAGATTGTTTGGTGGTCCTTGACTTGGTCCACAAAGAAGGTATGCAACATAACGCTTGAGGGGTTTGGGTTCAATTGTCTGATGAATGCCCCATTAACAATTAATGTGCAGGAGTGAAGACTTCATGGTGCATGTAGAGGACATGAATTTATCTACACCATGGAATAGAGTAGCCTGCACCAGGTGGTCAAAATATGAATACGTGGGTCATGGGCATACATAAACTTTGATAAGTCAGAATGGTACCATAAGGTGGGTAGTACTTCAGATGCGCGGTGATGAAAATGAGTGCTTTGTGTTTTCTGGGTCATTGGAATTGCTGATCTTGCGGAAGCATACTTAGGTGTCGAGCATGACCTGTAGGTGTACTTAGGTATGAGGATGCATTTAGTACTAATGTGATCCCCTAATTTAATTAAAATAAAATCAAAGTTTTTTTTGTTTTAAAATGGGGTCACGCCCACTCCATTATCGAAGTGTTACAAAAATAAATTAAACCTCCATTTGGTGGGGGGGAAACATTATGCAATGTAGATATGGAAACCAAAAACATGCATGGAAAATCAAAATAAAATGAAAACATATGGTTTTCATTGAGGGAGAAGAAATGAAGAAATGGAAATGAAAAATTTGCTGCAACTTTAAAAATTCATGGAAGCCAATGATGAAGGGGCTGGACCTTTTAGGAGGCCACATGCTACTAGAAAGTGATGTAATATAGAGATGTTTTTAATACAAAATAGGCCAAAAATTTTTATTTAATGTGCAAGAAAGGAGGAGCTTTATTTTGCATGCCTGTTATACTGCTTATTTTTCCCCTTTTCATGTTTAGGCTTATAGAAGGTGTTGAATGCATTATTTTTAATGGTTGCACCAACGAAGGTTTAAAACATGAAATTTATTTATTTTTTTCCTTAGAAGCTCACACCTAGATTATTTAGAGTTGTGCAAATGCAGACTCGGGTAGCTAGGTTGCATGCAAGATTTTCTCACATCTTCGGTTTTGTAGAAATTGGGTGGCAAAATACTGGTGATATTTTGCATGTTTATGTTTCAGTTTTCTGTCATGTTTTCCAGATTTTATTTTCTGTTTTCTAACTTTTTATTTTGCATATTTTTTTTAATTTTTAGGCATTAAAATAAAAATAAAAAAAAAAATGACAAAAATAATTACATGGAGCCCTAGAATGAACATCAATATTTCATACGCAACAGATTCAGACTCATTCCGAGGCCATTTCGATTTTATAAATATTTTTGAAAACTGTTGTTTTTAAGGGTTTTTATAATTTCAGAAATTCATTTTTTTACATTTTCAAGGCAAATCAGATTTTAAAGTTTGCATTTTCATTCATAAACATAATATGACCTTTCCTTTATGAAAATTCAATTTCATAAAAGGGGGGAAATTTTTATGGCATTTCATAAGCCATCATTTTTGGAGCAATAAATGCACCTTTCTTCATGAAAATTCTGATTTCATTGAAGAGAGGTAATTTATCATTACATCAAAGGTCTTGGTTTTAAAGCATGAAATTATTTCTTCTTAATGAAAATTAATTTCATTAAAGAGGGATAATTCATCATGACATTATGAGGCCATTATTTTAAAGCAATAAATTGGTGTCTCTTTATGAAAATTAATTTCATCAAAGAGGGACAATTTATTAATTATATCAAAGGCTATCTTTATCTTCATGATAGAAGCTACATTTAATGGATCTTTTCATCATTTTAAATTCACTTTCATAGATAGATTTAATCTTCTATTTCATGCTTTAAAGTAGGATTTAATGCAAGATAAAACTTGTTTAAAATCTACTTAATAAAGGAAGATAAAATCTACCTTAAAATCATTCAAGATAAAAGGAATTAAGGCACTACATCGTGGTCATATGAGGGCCAATTCACATTTGATTTTTGTTAAGTTTTATGAACAATCATTAATATAGCATGGTAAAATGAACCAACACATGCCCCTTGTTAACAGTTACTTGCAATCACTAAGGTGTTCCTAGCATTTAATTGATATATCTTTATTGAGATTACTAATACACATGTGCAAATGCTAATATAGCGGAGACCTTGGAGAAGTTGTTTTGTTTAACTTCTTTGCAAGAGAGGGTTTTGGGATCAAAATCCTAAGGGAGAGTGTAATTTTACAATTGGGTAAAATTACCACTCAACATTTTGGCGCTAGAAGGAGGGCATGAATTGGTATTCATTGATCTAACGCTTTTGGATTGTTCATACAGGAAATAATGTGATTTGGTATAATCATAAGGTTGTGAATTGCTAAATATTTCAAGTTCATTTGATTAGCATCTTTGGCCTCTTTTAGCACTCAACACTTTGGGAGCTAGGAGGGCTTGAATTGATTTATTTTATTTCTATTTAGATGCTAAATTGTTCATGTTACTTGAAAGATTTATTCAAAGACATTGGTCTTGACTAATGAGATTTTGTTGATCACTTTCATTGATTCTAACATTCTCTATTTGATGATGTGTTAATACTAACCTTTTGGCAAATTTGAGAATGTTCTTTCATGTCATGGTTTAATTGATGCATATCTTTTGGATGATACTAACATGATGATCTTTGTGGTTTACTCATTTGAAAATTGTTAGTCATTTTATGCTTCTTTGCAAGATATTTTTATTTGACTAAAAAATTTGGTTCTAAAGTTATTCTTTGAGTTTCACTAATGGCGACATTTGAGGAGCAAGTGGTATCTTTAAGAGAAGGAATGGTATCGATGTTAGGGAAGTATTATGAGTGTTTTCCTATGTTTGGAACACCCCATCAAATTCTTGAAATGGTATTGGAGTTTCTACGATAGTTTAATCAAGATGAGACATTAGGATACCTACAGAAATTGCATGTCTACAAGAGCACGTTATTTCAATGCCAAATTTACCATGAGGATGTTGCTTGTAGGTTATTCTCATACATTTTGGATGACAGATCATTCTTTTGGTATGGCCAATTACCCATGGAGGTTAGGACTTCTTGGGTCCGACTAGAAGCAGCATATCTTTATCATTTTGGTAATCAGGTTGACTTAGATATGTTGCAAAATCAGTTTACCTCTATTCGTAAAGAGCCTAATGAATCCATGAGTCAATTCAATGGGAGGTTCTGTGAGTTGCACTCTCAAATGTGGGAAAGTTTTGACATACCAGAAGAGGAAGCTATTAAAGTATACATGGGAGCCATACCCCCTGCACTTGCTACACTTATTGAGGAAAATCTTGATGACCCATCTTTTCCTAGAATCTATGAGGTCGCAATAATGGTAGAACAAGGGCAAGTGGAGGCACAACATGTTCCCATGAGAGATTGTCCTTCTAGAGTTATTGATGCCAACCTACACCAACCATCTAAGATAGCACCCTCTACTCCAATGATACCTAAGGTGAATGATCAAGGGGATGAATTTGAATGTCCAAATGTTATAACCACCTTAGATATTGTCCAAGAGGAGGTGCAAGTTGCCAAGCCAACATCCACTAATGAGGATTGTGTAGAGATGGGTTCATTTCTAGAAGTGCATGAGTATTCAGATAATGGAGGTGTCCTAAATCTAATTAGTGTTGAGATATGTGATAGGATAGAACCTACCATAGAATTGAATAAAGTGGTTGAAAGTGAAATTGAAAGAGAATCAATAAATGAATTTGAAGACATAATAGAATTTCACCACTAGTTCTCGAAAGACACTTTGGATGAGATTCTTGAAATTGATGGTCAAGAAGATCCTCACCTTCCAAATTGTGATGAAATTGAATCATGGGTTACAAATGTGGATTGTGATAGCCTTACAAACTTGAATACAAAGAGTAGCCCACTTTTGGAAATCATTGAACCATCTAAGGAAGGTGAAGGTGAATTTGATGAGAAACACATTGATGAATTGGAAGATGTTGAAGAAGTAGTTGAGCATCACCACTTGATTTTGGAAGATGATTACTATGATTCTTGGAAGAAGTTGGAAGAATACACTCACTCCAAACCTTCTAATGAAACTTTTGTGTCAATTGATATGCAGGATAATACAATTGCTTTCTCGCATGAGGATATTACAAGTCCTGTACAATTTGAGAATGTTTTGGAAGAAGGGTTGGAATCTCATCAAGTGTTGGAAAATGATAATGATTCTAATACCGAGGACAAAGAAGAAAAATAATTGATAGATGAATCAAAAGATCATGTCACAAATGCAATAGAGTTTCATCCCACGAATTTGGATGACAATTTTTACAATGGTTGGGGAAGATATGAAGAATCATCTACTTTCTCACACCCCTATTGATGAAACTTCTATTCCTCTTGATATGCAGGATGTTGAAATCACCATTTCACATGAGGATATTGCATTTGCAAGAATAGAGAAAGTTCCCAAATTAGATCATGTTGAATATGAATTCATTGAAAATCTTGTTGAAATAGAAAGGGAAGAAATGGTAAAAGTTTCTTATGACTCATCTATTTTGGATGAGGAAGAGGTAAAATCTTCTCTTTCATTTTGGGATATTGAAAATTCGGATACAAATTCGCATGATTGTTTTGAGGATTCAAATGAAGAGATACCATGGATAGTGAACAAGGAATTGGAACCAAATGACAAAGAAGTTGATCTATTTGAAGCAACTCAAGTGATTGATCATGAAGATGGGTTATTTGACACACACCTTGACCAACAAGATTTAATGTTTGAAAAGGATGGACATATTTTTAATTGGGTGCCTAATTTTGGTATGTTTGATGAACAGGTAATCAATGAAGATGATAAAGACCATGAGGTAAAAGAAGGAATTGCAAATCCTCACCAAGTTTTGGTAAATGAAAATGTGCAAAAGGTAAAATCTAACCTTTTGTGTCCAAACATCCAAGCTTCAGGTGAAGATTTGTATAATCACTCATTGGATTTAAATGCTATTTATGATGAAATGCCATTGGAGGTGAATGAAGAACTTGAATTGATTTCTACTCACACCTCTAATAAGAATGCTTTGTTGAATGAAAAAGAAGTTGATGCACTTGAATTGTTAAATCAAATTCATCAACAATTGATAATAGAATCTAGGATAAAAACTTATAATGATTCTCATTTAGTAGATATCCTAGATGCTTGCAAATTTTTGCATAAATTTGATTGGCCTAAAAACATGAATAATGAATTGGCTTTGAAATTTTTAGAAATAGGCTCTTGTTTGCAAGATCTCATATTTGAAAAAGAAAGCCTAATTCTAAATCATGAATCGAATTGTGAAATTGACATCTTAAAGAATAGACAAGAAAGAATTGAAAATCAAATTTTGTCTAATCAATTTAATAATTTGAAGCTCACCTATGGGATCATTAATAGAACTAAATCAAATTGGTGGGGTGAGAGAGGCAAGTTGAATATTGTTGTATTGTTTGGCTTAATCTTGTTTTTGTTGGATTTCTATAAAACTTGGCTTGCATATCATGTTATATGTCTTTTGAAATGTGCTAGTCATGTTTGGGATCCAGGGAAGTGATAGTTCAAGCTTTGCACCATCTTGTACCATATTGTACATTTGTATATAGTTTTGGTTTGTATTTTGAGTTTTGTGTTTTGGGTTGTTCCCTTGTTTTGAGGTGATGTTTCGTGGTCACTAACTTATGGTCTCTGGCTCACTTTTGAAGCTCCTTTATTTAGTAGGTTGGAGTACCTGATCTGAAAACTAATGAACCCGAGAAAAGGGGGATGAGTTATTTGGTGATCATGCTCAGATTTTGGGACTAAAATGGTGGAAAGTGGAACAATGAAATATTATCCAAAGCTCCACATGGAACTCACACACGTTAAATGGTGTTTCTGGAATTAGGAAGGATGAAGTTATCTTGATCTGCAACCCTAGGAAAAAATCTAAAATGCTTCACTTGTAGGCTGCCTTACCCCAGTGATGCTTGAAGCTTTGCAAGGTTGTTCTTTTGAAAAGAAAAAATATATATATGAAAAAAAGAGAAAAAAAGAAGAGAGAAAAAAAAAGAGAACAAGCATCGAAAAGCTTGATCAAATCAGTCACAAGATCTAGATAAACTCTACCGGGGCTATGGACGCCTGACCGATAGTAGGGCTCTATCTAGATATAGCTCGAGTAAAAGGAAAGGCTTTGCAAAGCATTGAGCAAACACAAGGGTGAGTTAGATAAACCCCACCGGGGCTATAGACGCCTGACTGGTAGTGGGGCTCTATCTATAGCCATTTCGTTATGAGCGATACTTCATAGCCTAATGCAGAAAGGGATGATGGAATCTGGAGGATTTTCAGAAATGCAGGAATGAATCACTTTTGCACACACTGAGCAAAGGCATATGGATTAGTTGTTTTCATTCTGAAGTTGTTTACCCCCATCTTCTCGGGACATTGCTAAATAATTGTGTCTCACTGATCTTGTGTGTTTTCATTTCAAGTTGGGTTCTTCACCCAAAATGCTCAGGAGCATTTCCCAGTAGAGTCACCATTTGTTGTGGTTGCTCCACAACTAGCCCCAAAACTTGGGGACCCACTTTTAATTTTGTATTTTGGAATATTTGGTATTCTTGGAGCAATGCTTTTGATAATTTCCATCCTTGATGTTTGCAATTCCATCACAGAGGTGCCTTGTTAGCTAGTACATTTTGTCTTTGTATAGAGGGTTTAGAGGATTTCCCAGTTAGGTTCATCGTTCAATTTCTTTTTAGGCATCTAGTGTTAGTTAGTTGTTATTGCTTTATTTGTTTTAATGTTTGGTTAAGTTTAGCTTTGATTTAATTAATCCAATTAATTAAATCAAATTTTAAATGAATAAAAAATGTTTTAATATATAATAAAATATATTTATATATTTATATATATATATATATATATAATTTCGTGTATATATATATAAATACAAAAAAAGTAAAATAAAAAATATCTATATATTTCATATATAGATATATATATATATATACAAAAATTAATATATATATATATATATATATAAATAATAATCAATTTAAAATCTTGCTCTTTGGCTTTATCAAAAGTCCATTGTCATGCCTTTTGAGTTAGTTTAGGTGTAGTATTAATATTATTTACTAATCCTTCATGTTATCTTTTGCAGGTATAAAAGAAGGACTCAGGATGGACAAATGTGACATCCGACGAGGGTAGCCCTCAGAGTAGAAAAAGCGATGTCATACGATGAAGAGTCTGCATGGGAGATTCGATAGATGCCATTATCAAATTTTTAGCATGTTGAATGTGGACGTCTGACTGACAGTGTGACATAGGATGCTATTGTGGCCTTGATGTGGCAAAGTGTTGTTTTAAGTGACCAATCAATCGTAGAAGGGTTACCGAAAGGAGTAGAAGACTCCCAAGGGTTTTCCATTTGGTCAACTATAGAACAAGCAGACAATGCATGTTTTATGGCAAGGTGGTGTGGTTTACCGGTCAGAATGAAGAAGTGCATACGAGTGGCAATGGCATCAAAAAATGTGGATGCCATAAAAGTGGGGTTGAACTAAAGATGATAGAGCCTCCATGGACAAAGAAAGGGGTCAATAGCCCAGTGATACATGCAAGCAACAAGATTTAGACATCGTCAATCATGCAGTGATGTGTGGATTGAAGACCTCAACAACCATTCAATGACATGGCCATGAAAGTTTCACAAGGAATGGTGAAACTCCTGACAGGTGATGAATAACTAAATGGATAAGACCGTAGCCTAATGACGTAGGTGGGCCATATAGGACGACTACATGGCAATGATAATTGATGAAAGTCAATCGGTGGATAGGTAATATGCTTTGAAGATATGGTTGTGAGGAAGGATGATCACCAGTGTTTACGTGAGAACTTGCATGGAGGTAAGTCACACGACTTGGTGAACCACAAGGTCTACTTGGCTCATTATGAGGCACCATGACAGTGCAAAGGTGATAGTCAACGGGGATACATAGACAAGTGGTACCTATGACATACCTAAAATAAATAGAAAAAGCTTTCCACTATACCCATAGAGTGCATGGAGAATAACAACTCTGACATGATAGGGGACATTAGTGCCACGACAGGTTTTGATAGCCAAATGGGAATATTACCACGAATTTGATGACATCGATGGATATGGATAGAACATAGCATTATAAATGTGTTATGAAGTTTACCAATGATTATACAGGTGAATAGTAGGCAATGATGTGTTTGATATGAAACAAAACAAACATTTTAACCAGAGTCTAAAGAACGACGAGTGTATTCGACATTGACGTGACCCACTATGTTGAATGAATAACAACAGAGATAACATGGAAATATTGGCAAAGAAGTTGGATTTAATTTATGGCATGGTTGGCGCATTTCATTTTTGGATTGGCCAGATTAGCTTGCATAGAGAAAAAACAATGCCGAGATGAGCAACGATCACCACAACCAACTAATGATTTCAAAATGAATGGGAACCAATATGGCTTGATGGTGGAAAGTTTTGAACCTGAAGCACAACATTTTGGGAGGTTCATAGTGGTGACAACTTGATAGGATCAATGTCATCTTGTTTTACGGTCTTTGACTTGGTCCACGAAGAAGGTATGCAACATAACTTCGAGGGGTTCGGGTTCAATTTCTTGACAAATGCCCCATTAATAGTGAATGTGCAGGATTGAAGAATTCACGGTGTATGCAGAAGACATAAATTTATCTGCACCATGGAATAGAGTAGCCCATGACAAGTGGTCAAAATATGAATACGTGGGTCATGGTAATACGTAAATACCAACAAGTCAGAATGGTACCATAAGGTGGGTAGTACGTCGAATGCACAATAATGAAAATGAGTGCTTTGTGTTTTCTGGGTCATTGGAATTGTTGCTTCTGCGAAAGCATACTTAGGTGTCAAGAACAACCTATGGGTGTACTTAGGGATGAGGATGCATTTAGTACTAATGTGATCCCCTAATTTAATTAAAATAAAATCAAAGTTGCCTTGTTTGAAAAGGGGGTAACGCCCACTCCATTATGGAAGCGTTATATAAAAAAAATGAAACCTCCATTCGGTGGGAGGGAAACATTATGCAATGCAGATATGGAAACCCAAAACATGCATGGGAAATCGAAACAAAAGAAAAAATTATGGTTTTCATTGAGGGAGAAGAAATGAAGAGACGAAAATGAAAACTTTGTTGCAACTTTAAAAATTCATGGAAGCCAATGGTGAAGGGGCTGGACCTTTTAGGAGGCCACATGCTGCTAGAAAGTGATGTAATACAGAGATGTTTTTAATACAAAATAGGCCAGAAATTTGCATTTAATGTGCAAGAAAGGAGTTTTATTTTGCATGCCTGTTATACCTGCTTATTTTTCCCCTTTTCATGTTTAGGCTTATAGAAGGTGTTGAATACATTATTTTTAATGGTTGCACCAACGAAGGTTTAAAACATGAAATTTATTCATTTTTTTTTCCTTAGAAGCTCGCACCTAGATTATTTAGAGTTGTGCAAATGCAGACTCGGGTAGCTAGGTTGCATGCAATATTTTCTCACATCTTCGGTTTTGCAGAAATTGGGTGGCAAAATACTGGCGATATTTTACATGTTTATGTTTCAGTTTTCTATCATGTTTTTCAGATTTTATTTTCTATTTTCTAACTTTTATTTTGCAGATTTTATTTTAATTTTTAGGCACTAAAAAAAATAAAAATAAATAAATGACAAAAATAATTACATGGAGCCCTAGAATAAACATAAATCTTCCATACACAACAGATTCGGACTTGTTCCAAGGCCATTTCGATTTTATAAATATTTTTGAAAACTGTTATTTTTAAGGGTTTTTTATAATTTCGAAAATTCATTTTTTTTACATTTTCAAGGCAAATCAGATTTTAAAGTTTGCATTTTCATTCATAAACATATATGACCTTTCCTTTATGAAAATTCAATTTCATAAAAGGGGGAAAATTTTTATGGCATTTCATGAGCCATTATTTTCGGAGCAATAAATGCACCTTTCTTCATGAAAATTCTGATTTCATTGAAGAGGGGTAATTTATCATTACATCAATGGTCTTGGTTTTAAAGCATAAAATCATTTCTTCTTAATGAAAATTAATTTCATTAAAGAGGGATAATTCATCATGACATTATGAGGCTATTATTTTCAAGTAATAAATTGGTGTCTCTTTATGAAAATTAATTTCATCAAAGAGGGACAATTTATTAATGATATCAAAGGCTATATTTATATTCATGATAAAAGCTACATTTAATGGATCTTTTCATCATTTTAAATTCACTTTCATAGATAGATTTAATCTTCTATTTCATGTTTTAAAGTAGGATTTAATGCAAGATAAAACTTGTTTAAAATCTACTTAATAAAGGAAGATAAAATCTACCTAAAATCATTCAAGATAAAAGGAACTAAGGTTTACATCGTGGTCATATGAGGGCCAATTCACATTTGCTTTTTGTTAAGTTTTATGAACAACCATTAACATAGCAAGGTAAAATGAACCAACACATGCCCCTTGTTAATAGTTACTTGCAATCACTAAGGTGTTCCTAGCATTAATTGATATATATTTATTGAGATTACTAATACACATGTGCAAATGCTAATATAGCAGAGACCTTGGAGAAGTTTTTTTGTTTAAATTATTTGCAAGAGAGGGTTTTGGAATCAAAATCCTAAGGGAGAGTGTGATTTTACAATTGGGAAAAATTACCACTCAAGAGGTAGTAACCCAATTGTTTGTAATCTAGCCCCAAAATATTGAAATAGTTGAACCATGAGTGGATTTGTAACTCATTTTTACTAAATATAATATTTTTTTTATGAAACTGATAGGGTTACCCACATTTTTTTCATGACCATGCAATATAGTTAGTTATAGGAAGCTCCTCACCAAACATCAAACCATATAGATGCACATATGCAATAAAATAAACAATTGATAAGTTGGTCCAAGAGATTGAAAATAGGGGTAGTTCAACCTAGTAGTAATCCTTATTCTTCATCGATACTATTAGTTAGAAAAAATAGGGGTCATGGTGTCTATGTATAGAATTTCATAACTCATTAAACACACTATTAAGAAAAAAATTCATATTCCTATTATTGATGAGTTGTATGATTTACATGGTGCCAAAGTTTTCTCCATGTGGATATCTGCTCTAGATACCATCAAGTAAGAATCAAGGAAGAAGATATTCTAAACATAGAATTTAGAACTCATGAAGACCATTATAAATTTTTGACCATGAATTTTGGCCTAACTAGTGCATCTTCAGTATTCCAGAGCCTCATGAATAATGTCAACCACACATTCCATTGCAAGTTTATTTTGGTATTCTTTGATGATATTCTCATCTATAGTCACACTTGGGTAGAGAACCTACAACATCTAGATCAAAATTTGTAATTGTTACAAGACCATTAGTTATTTGTTGAATGATCTAAACGTTCCTTTGGAATGTAGAAGGAAAAATACTTTGGATATATTATTTCATAGGAGGGAGTTAAGGTTCACCCAAAAAAAATTGAAGCTACACAAAATTGGCCTAAGCCATAAATTCTCAAGGTGATTCAAGGATTTTTGGGTCTCAATGGCTACTATTTATTATTTGTACAAGTTTATAGAAAAATATCAGCCCCACTTATTATCATATTAAAAAAGAACACATTTATATGGTCGAATCTAGCAAAAAAATATTTTCCAAGTATCAATGAATTTGATGTTGATGTTAAGCTACTACCAATTTTTCTACACCATTTATAATTTAAAATATTGCTTTAGGCCATGTCATTGCTACCATATTAATTCAAGAAGAGTGTTCCCTAAATTTCACTACTATGGTATTATAAAAAAATGGGAAATTCTACTCATGAAAAATAAATGATGTCCATACTCAATGTTGTCAATCATCAATAATTGTATCTCATTAGGAGGTATTTATCTATTAAAATAGACCATTAGAGGTTAAAATATTTTTTGGAAAAGAGGGTATCTACTCTAGCACAATAAAAATAGATCTTAAAATTATTAGGCTATGATTATGACATTTTTTATAAGAAAGGGAAGGAAAACATTTTGGTAGATGTTCTCTCTTGTCAGTTTGAGGATCAAGAGACATTGTGTGCCCTACCATCCCCAATTCCTCAATGGGTATTCCAATTTTAAGAAGAAGTAACCAAGGATTTACCATTACAAACTTTTTACTTTTTAGGAACAAATCTAAAGGATTCCCAATTCACACACTAGGTATTCATGGGATGGATAAATGTTAAGATACCAAGCTCACATTGTGGTTTCCAAAACTTCATCACTCTCTGAGGACATCATGAGGGAAATGTATTATTAATCTATCATAGGCTATTCAATTTTTTTGAATACATGTAAGTGAGATAAATGATCATTATATTGGGAGGCAATGAAAAAATGATATCTAAACATTTGTGGTAGAATGTGAAATTTGCCAATGGATGAAGGGAGAAATGGTTCGTAATCCAAGCACTTTGCAATCATTGCCAATTCTAATATGTATGGATTGATATATCCATCTATTTTATTGAATAATTCTATAAACCTATGGGAAAATCATTCATTCTTGTTGATGAGCACCGAAAATGCTCATATTTTTCCATACTTTTCTAACATCTTGTGCGACATTATTATAATAGAAATGTACTTTTTATGAGGATTTATATATATTTAACAGGAAATTGTGTATATCCTCTAACATGTGTGTTAAGTGTGCTTTGTGTGTAGATTTGAGTAATTTCATCATTTTCTATGTAATCACATCAAGGTCTCATCTAGACTCGGCATATCATTCTTCAAAATAAAATCAATAAGCATGGTGGAAGAACATACCTTGCTCCCATATTATGATGGGATGGTACCTTGCTCCTAGGTGCATTTATTCCATTGAAAGAAGGCACCTTTATCCTAGGCATCTTGATCCCAAGCACCTTGATCACATTGAAAGAAAGCGCCTTGATCCTAGGTGCCTTGATCCCATTGAAATAAGGTACCTTGATCCCAGATGCCTTGACCTTGTTTCCAGTAGAGACCATATTGACCACAGTAGACCGTTGACTCCACATCATACACCAACTTTGAATAGCTTCCAAAATACGTGATTTATCTTATTATTATAGGAGGAAATGGAATAACCACTTGCTAAAACATAATATGGATGATGAGAGTTGAACCAAAAAATCTATCACTCCCAAAAAAGGACAAATTAGAGCAATGATTTTAAGTGATTGATACGGATAACAAAATAATGTGATGAATCAAAAAAATAATATATTTCTCATTAGCAGTAAAGATGTGCAACTGCTCGAATGAATTTATTATTGCCATATAAAATATAAATCATATGTATTCTGGTATTATGTTATGATAAAATAGAACACTTGATTTGTCCTGTGAAGGGTAAATTTAGATTGTGATTGTTATAATTAAAAATTTGTACTTATTAATGCATAATTTTTGCAACAACAAGATTGAAATAGGCTTGCTATAAATTGTAACAGAGGAAGTCTGTGCATTGTATAAATCCATAGGTCTTCCCTAACATAGGATAAGAAATTTAGAGGATAAAAACTACCAAACATTTTCTATAATCCTTCTACAGTAAAATTTATTTTAACATTTTTCTAAGCATTTTATTTACGTAATTTAGCTAGGCAGAATCTACTAGAGCCTGGGCCCACTCTTGTCAGCATTCCTCCCCTTTCTCCTATTTTCTAGATTAGTTTATTTTCCTGTTATTTATTGTTTTATTTAATTTCTAGCAATTTGTTTATTTTCCTGCATTTTTCTTGCTTTCTTTAAATTCTTGTAAGTGTGTGGTGTGATTTATTTTTTACAATTTATTTTGAGTAATTAAATGGTTTGGATAGCACTGCACTGTAATGAAAATTACCCCCCAAACCTTAGGAATTAGAGGACTCATATCAAAGGTGTTATAGGCATAGTAGGCATAAACTGTGCATGGTACTTCACAAGTTTATGAGCATCCCTAGGTTGACAATTAAATGAAAGAGCTATGAAAAATAGGAAGAAATTAACTAATGTTTTTATCCCAATGTTTTGGCATCGTTGTCGGGGAAGTACCAACTGTAATACCTTGTTTTGAAGAAGGTGTATCTAAATTTTTTTGGTTTAGATTAACTTATCTACAGAACTCTTTCACCTAATCTTGTATGATTCCCATGAATATTAAAGGACCAAAAAATTATTTCCTTAAGAGTAAACCTCCACAAGAAATCCTTGAACCTTTAGTATCAGGTTCTAAAATTGAAATAATTTTCTCCCAAGCAGTGCACTGGAGTAAACATCCAGTTTTTGTGTAGAATTATTCCTACTCAAAATAGTTGACCCTCAATGAAAATGGGTGGTAGAAAATAATTTGTTTAAAAGAACCCAATATGAAGAAGGTATGTTGTACAACTAGCATATGATGATAGAACTATCCCAATAGTTGAATTAGAGATTCTTGTGCAGAATACTTAGAATGACAAAAAGGCCTTAGAAATCGCTTTAAGGATAGTTGGTATAGAGACCACATTTCCTAAAAAATATGACTGAGAATGGAGGAGACATCTACCAACACCAAATGTCAAACATCCAACAATTATGTCAGAATTATTCAAGAAGGATAGACAATATGACCTCCAAGAATATCAAACTAATAGCCTTAGTCATAAAGACAAAGATATGCAAAATGCTAAACAACCTGAAGAGTGAGATGTCATATTTTGTATTACAAATGGATACTCTTATACTCCAATAGAAGAAACAAGATAATGAGGTAGAATTAGCCTATTTTTTATCTCAAACACAAGAAATCACCCCAAAAATTCATGTCCTAAATATAAGGTTAGAGTATGTGTTATTTGTCATAACAATCACAAGATAAGGCTATGCCCGCAATTGCCAAGTCCTAAGATAACAGAAGCCTATTTCATGGGGAATAGGAGAGGCTGGCAATAACCCTCTATGGGAAACATACCATAAGGAATACCACCTTATAGAGGGAGTAACCACATAAATCAAGGTCAAGTTCAGCCACCCAATGTGGGTTGGTGGGGACAACCACCCTGGATAAACACCCCTCAGGGAACTGCTCCTTATAATCAGTACCCATGGATGTCATACCAACAACTAGGATCTCAATGGAGAAATTATAGCACATGGAATTTAGCTCCAAAAAATATGGCATAGGTTCCACTGTAGTAGAGTCTACTAGCTCCCCTTGTTGTGAGAACTACCCAACATCCATTCATCCTACATAAAACCAACTAGCATATCAAGTGAAATATGAGATGTTTCATGTACAGTTAATATCAGGTAGACAATTAGGTGTAGAAGCACCTCCTTTGATAGAAGAGGAGGCTGATGTAAATATAGTAGTAGAGGAACCACCTCTTGTAGAAGAGGTTGAGGAAGAACCCATTACTAAAAATGACAAAGAAGAGGTTCCCCTTTTTCCCAAAAGGTTGCAGGAACCTAGAAGGCCAGTACAATCGGAGTTTGACATCTTGTCCAACTTGAAGAATTTAATAGTCACCATTCCTCTCTTTCAGGCCATAAGATATGTCCCAATTTACATGAAGACCATTCAAGAATTATGTCTAAAAGAACTCTAGCAGATTTATTAGTGTTGTAGTCTAAGTCTGAATTGGATGGTTACCCATTCATCTTGGGTAAGCCTTAGCTGGTGATGGCTGACACATGCATAAGCTGTAGGAAAGGAAAAATAACCATTTTTGATAGACAAAATATTAAAAATTTGATCCTCTATTTGCTTGCACAATCTATTGACTTATTGGGTGAACCCAATGAAGAAAATTAGAATGTTGGTGATTTGGTAATGATTCAGGTTATAATGGCATTGGATGAGTTGGAGGATGAAAATTATGAGGAGAGAATTATAACCAAATTTTTTCAAGGTGATTCCTCCTACCTCTCTCTAGAATTATTGCTTGTTGGTAGCAAATATCACCATATCACACAAATTGAGGTTACACCCAGGAAAACACTGAGTATAAATGGTAAGTTGACATGCACCCAACAGGACACATTGAAAGACATATTGGTCAACCATCAGAATGATTTTTCTTGGGAATTTTTAGACATAAGAAGAATCACTTTGAAAGCTTGTACTCATCGTACATACCTAGAAGAGCAAGTGATATTGGATAAAAAGAAAATTGAGGTCATCAAGAATTTGCCTAGTCCTAAAACTTAGAGGGATGTCCAAATTTTCCTTGGCTCAACTGGGTATTACATATAATTTATATCAAAATTTAGTAAAATTTATCATGTGTCTGTAATTCATGTGATGGAGTTCAGAATAGGCATGGGGGAGACCCCATATGATTAAATTTTTATAATTTTAGTAATATTTGGACACATGTTTGTCCACAGAATAATTTAGTCTTTAGTTTTATTTATTTTCTTGTTTTTTTGTTTTGTAGGCACAATGCCCAAATGCAAGTTGTAGGTAGCCTAGGAAACCTAGGCCTAATAGGCACAAACTCCACTAAACTACATTTTACTGCTTTTTAGTTTTCTTGTTTGCTTTTGCAAGTGAAATGCCCTGAATGCACGAAATAGGTAACCTGGGAAACCTAGGCCTAACAAGGAATAGGAGGCATGAACCTGCATAGAGTAGAAGCTTAATTGTTCCCATATAATTGGGATAATCATAATTCAAATACATACATGGTTGTTAAATCTTTGTGAATAAAAATACCCATCTACATGTTTGGACGAATAGTTGTTGACAAGGTTTGAGAAGGAAGAAGCACTAAGGGGCCTGATCAACCAGGAAGCACTGACTATGGGCACATTGGTAGAAGTTAAATTCTCAACAATAGGGAGGCATCTAAATCTTGAGTATCTTATGGGTGCCTAACTCCTATTGAAAAGTTAGGCATACATACTATAGACACCTAAATCGTGTCATGCTTAGGGGAGTGGCTCACATAGACACATTCATAAGATCATAAAACATAATCTTGGACTTTCCAAGCATCAACAGTGGTTCTCACCACTCATTTGGGGCCTTTTTAAGCCATCCAAGCCTAGCTTCTCAAGCCAAGAGTGGCTAGATACTATCCACTCAAGCTAATAGTGGCCAGACCTTAGCCACTATAGATTATAGTGGCCAAATCTTAGTCACTGCAGACGATAGTGGCTAAGCCATAAGAAGTAGTTTTGCAAAAAAATGGGCCTAATCATAGGTGGAAATGGCAGTCTGCATGCAATAAAGGTGATCGAGAGTAACTTTGCATTCCTTTTCATTACCAGTTCACATAGGAGGCTTGATTTTGCATTTAAACTTTAGTTAACTAACCTTCAAGCATAAACAAAGGACAAAATCTTCTCATGCAAACGACCAATTCACATAGGATACTCAAGTGGGTATTTAGATTTCAGTTAAATGGCCTTCAAACATAGACAAAGGACAAAATATTCTTATACTAACTTGCACTACGCATGAGAAATTCATTTCTAGGGCTTGGACATAGACCTAGGGTTTCACACTATAAAAGGTGCAAGCCTAAGAGCACCAAGAGAGATCTTTTCACACATATATCAAGAAATATTTTATTGAGAAGATCTTTCGAGACTTGGATAGTTCCATTATAGATCACGTGTATGGTGAAGCCCTAACGGATTGAAGAGCATAATGCCTATTATTTCAACATAAGATATAGGTTTACCATAACTTTGGGTTAAAGAGAGCAAGGTTTACCTTAGCAACTGTTGTCTTGGACAGTGGCCTGTAGGCTTATCTTAGGTTTTAGACATAGCTTCTTTTATTATTTTTCTTCATGTTTTCATATCATTAGCATAGATTTACATGATTTCATGGCATAGTTTCATCATATTTTCATTAAAAAATTTTATTATTAACAACATCATCCTGGGAGGCAATCTCGGACATCTAAGTGTGTGTTGTTGTTTCATTACTTGTAGGGCCATAGGTTCATTGGATGAATTTTGCAACATACGAGAGCAAAAGGGATCCCTCTAGGAAACAGACCTAGAGAAGGAGGCATATGTAAGCCCTCATAAATTTTTGTGTGCAGAGCTAGAAAGCCTTTATAAGCACACCACCTCTTCATGAAAAGGGTACTATTTACCTATTTGTAAGCTTATTGTATCGAAATGGGTATCCCTAAGAGGGACCGAAATGTAACCGAGTTTCAATACAAATAAAGAGATCCATATTTGTTATTTTTGTGTTATATACTTTTTCATTATCTTCCATTTCATCTTGGGTTTTTAATAACATTGCAAGTAGAGTAAAAGAGCGATGCGTGCATCCCGTGGTTGCTACATATGGCGATCACGGTGGGACCTCCACTAATTTTTCATGTCCTATCAGAATACTAACTTAGTTTTGTGTGTAGGTCTAGCTGCTCTAATCTACAGTGGCCAAAAATTAGCTGCTCTTAGCTACAATAGCCAATAGAGCTTTAGCCTCTCTGAGCTACAATGGCCAAGAACCAACTGCTCTAGTCAACAACGGCCAGAAGTGGAGTGCAGAAAAGGTCAAAACACCAACTCTCTAAGATGGATCAAAGGTTGGTATAGCTTATATGATATTTTGCAGCTTTATATTTACTTATGTGTGTCTAAAATAGAGAACTTAAAGCACATTTATGTTTGGAAATTGAAAGAATAAAAGGAGAAAGAATTAAGCATTTTACATATCTTAGATATTCTTTTAAATTTTCCACTAGGCATTGCTAGGAATAGCGGCTTATGCCTAAAAAGCTCACCCTATAATCCAACGTGCTAGACATTATATGTTGTTTTCTTGCTTTGAGGCCCTGCTAGAGGCCATAGCTACATGAAATAAAGTGCTCTCATACAAATCATAGTAGTTCATGCATCTTTCTGAATATTGAAACGTATTTTTGCACTTAGGCATATAGGAAATATTCATTGCTGCTATATGATGCACTTTATGTTATGCAAGCTTAAAATGAACACCACACATGCACATCTCATTTAAACATTGAGGATTTGGATTTCATCACCAACATTCAATTCAGTCCAGTGACGTTGGAATTCATTTCCTTCCACTAGTTTTCCCCTAGATCTTTTTAGAAATGGATTGAGAAACTTACTTATAGTGATACTAAGTTACTTGTACTCAAACTGTCTCCCACTATTGGAACAATCATTGGTTTAGAGTGAAAGAGCTAGGAGAACCCCCAAATGGGTGTTCAACGGTGTACCCTAGCTTCTTTTGAGAAAATCATGTTTGGCACGGGTGTGATTTATTGTCATTATGGATGAGTCTTCTCATTCTTAATCCAAGAACAAGAGCAAGAAATTGAAAGAACAACACATCACAACACATCAAACAATTTAGGGCATACTTAAATTGGTAATCAAGATAAACATTTGTTTGGTATTGTGTGGCTATTCCAAAAATACAACTCAAAATATCAATTCATAGACAACATGGTCAAAAAAAGAAGTACCCTCAGTCTGATACTGAAGGAGGGACAGAAACAACTCATAGCCATAGGTGGAGTCGTAGTAACATTGAACGACCTACCCATAATATCGTGAGATGTAGCTCTACAAACATAAGGGGTGATAACTCAACCCTTGGGGGATCTCCTCGAGAAACCCCAAGCAAGGAACCACATAATGGAACAAATTCCCATAAACAAAAAGAGGCTTCACAACCATCCTCATTAAGGAGACATGAGGAGACCTCAAGGGACTCCTATAAACACATAGAAATATCTCAAATATGTGAGGAAGCTTTAAGGGATTCCTCCTCACATAGACATAAAGAAGGTTCTAAGACTCATTCTTCACATAGGGATGATGAGACTGCTACATATCCATCCACATGGAGAAAAAATGTTACCACAAAGCCCTCTTCATCAAGAAGGAAAACAAGAATTGCAACACCTCAATATTCACAAGAAACATATGAAACAAGTCTTCCAATTAAAGGGTAGGAAACTTAGCTACATCTAATCTTGGGAATCAAATAGAAGAAACCGTTCATGCAAAATGAAATATTCCCATAGACTATGACCTCATAGGATTGAATGGGACCCCATAGGACCAACCATGGAAAACAAGACAGCTAGATGGGTTGGATCGGTTTTCTACATGACCAACTCAAAGAACTGTAGCTACTGAGAACTCTGCATATGGAAGCTCACAAACTGTGACTTCTAAACACATCTCCTAGTTTGGAGGTACCTCAGAGTGACCCCATAGTAGACGCATATATTATGATCATAGGGATACTCAATAGTACACTGAACAAACCACATTAGCTAGCAAGATTACAGATACAACAAAAACCTCCTTGAATAATCTGTGAGTCAAGACAACAAGAATAGATTAAGATAAACATGATTATTATATAACAACATAAAATAACCGAATGAGGCAGTTAGAAAATGCATTATGTAAGGAGAAAGATCTAGTGGAAGCTCTCAAACAAGATAAACAAAGAGAAAGACTCTTGCGCCAACATGAGCAATGTTTAAGAGAGTAGACCAAGCAGCTAGCTCTTAACAATTTACAGATAAATTGTGGTGACCACCAAATAAATAGACGCACTGACTCACCTAAGGAGAGGTGCAATAGACAAGATAGCCCACAATGAAATCCCCCACCAAACCATGAAATAAATACAACTAGTGGGGTAAGGGCAAAAACAACAAACCAAGATCACAATCTTGAGTCCCCTCATAGGAGGGAGGAAAACAAACCAAATCAAATGGATAGAGAGTTACCTCCATTGCCACTGTGAGTAGGCTTACAAGAGGAGGAAATATGTGCATCGAAGGTATTTTAAGAGCTTTCTGAAAATATGAAGACCTTTGAGAAACAAGAAGCAACTGGAAACTTGCCAACATTAAGCAAGATACACAACCAAACATTGTGCCCATCAATCCCTAGCCCTCCATATCCTAAGCAATTTTATATTCCTAGGTTAGAAAAATTTGAGGGTGAAGAGGATGCACAAGATCATGTCACTAATTTTATCAACACCCGTTTTCATCTTGAAGACAATGACGCTCTTATGCTAAGAACATTCATAATGACATTTTTAGGTGCTGCCACTCAATGGTTCAACCAACTACCTAAGCATAGCATAACCAACTTTGAAAAAACTAGTAAATGCATTACTAAAGCATTTCTCCTTTTGTGCTAAGAAGAATGTGAACCTTTTAGACCTGGATAACTTGAAACAGTATGATGACGAGCCAGTAATGGATTATGGGAATAGATGGAGAAAAGTCATGGTAAAATTATCATTCTTCGTTCCCACAGAAGAGATCATTCACATGTTCACCAAAAGTTGGTCTAAACACATCTCCCTATTGCTAAAAATTCAGTAGTATCCATCATTTGAGGAAGCTTTGGCATAGGCCAAGCTCATAAAAGAAATAAAAGTATATGAGAGAACCATTAAACTCTGAAACAAAAAGGAGTGGAACAAGAATGGTAAGAATGACAAGTATAAATAGATGCAAGGCAATCATACTCCAGTAAATCAAATCGTATTGGATACACCCAAGTATGGGGTGCACAAAAACCTTAAAACTATAAAGCACATCCCCCACCAGCCAATTACAACCAAAATAATAATCAGGGAAGAAACTAAGAACTCAAGTCACTTTGTTATTTCTCGCATCTAACAAAATCAATGCAATCAATCTTTAATCAATTGAGTGAGGCCAAGAGGATTATATAAGTACAAAACATTGAGGCTTGCATTAGGTTTAATCATTAAGTACAAAACATGATTGAGGTAGGAGAACTCAAAGTTGACAACCCACTAGCTCCTAATAACAGAGACATGGAGAGTAAGGGGCCCAAGTCAATTATGTTCGAGCTGACATACCTACCCACGGATGTGTTGGGATGGTTGATATTGTTAACATAGCAAAAAGTACTAGGCGGTATGGTCAACCGCAACTGCCTGTAGCTCCCATGATCATCCCAGCTGCTCCTATGCAAAGGTAAGACAACCTTTCAGGTCCACTGAAACGACCTGTGGTGACTATTCAGAGTAAATTGGAGCAAAATCTATAGATGACTCCAGCTAATTTATCCATCTATGATCTCATACAATAGTCCCCAAAGCATAGGGAGAATTTAATGGAAATTTTAAGGACAATTGAGCTCCAACCACAAGATGCAAATGCATTCACTCACTTTGTGGGACAAGTGCAAGAATACCAAGAACCTGTAATCTGATTCTATGACAATGAGATTAAGATAGTTCTTGATGCCTTACCAGACCCTATGCTAAACATTGTAGCAGCAATCAACAACTTACCTTTCAAGAGGGTTTTGGTGGATACAGGTTCATCGATAAACATTATCACAAAAACTACAATAGAGCACCTCAAGATCCCCAAGTCCAATATCATTCTAGGAGCTTACACATTGAGAGCTTTTAATGATGCTTTATGCAATACTGTGGTAACGATAGTCCTACCCATCAAGCTGGGGTACAAGACCATCCCCATGATGTGTCATGTCTTGGAAGGAGCTATGTAGTACAACATCCTCTTAGGGTATCCTTGGATAAGGGCCATGAAGTGTGTGCATTCATTCTTGCACTAGTGTGTCAAGTATGTACATGATAACAAAGTCTATGTGGCTCTAGCCGATGAAGAGCCTTTTAAATACATCAATCAGGTGGACATTCTAGGATAATTTATAACCCATTATACCCACCTATACGTAGCACCTTCATCCCCAACCACACAAATGAATAACAAAGACAAAGGGGTAAGAAAAAACCCATGCACTTCAACACCTCCTAGTGCACTCAAAATAGTCAATGCTTCTAAAGTACCATCAATGTCAAAACCAAAATACAATCAAAGCACCCTTAGTTAAGGAAGAAAGGCCCAAGGAAGTTTCAATTGTAGTCATTTTTGAAATGCCAAGTCCTATGAAATAGGAAGATCTTCAAGATCAAGATGAAGATAGTGATTATCACCCTACTTCACCAATGTCATCCGTAGGGTCATCCACATCGTATGCATCAATACACTTGGCAAGCACAGGCATAGGGGAGTACCTTGTGTAGAACATAACCTTTACACCTATCATTTAGTCTACATAAGACATGGGAAGGTGTTAGGATCCTCAATCCTAACATTATTAGTTAGTATTAGTTAGTATTATTAATCATTTAATTATTATATTATTAACTTATAAAGTGAACCATCACAACCCTTCATAACGTGAACCATCACGTCTCTTCATACGTGAACCATCATGTCTCTTCACCAACGTAGCTTTAGGGTAGATATATATATTAGGTTGGCCATCCATATCAAATCATCCAAGAAGAAGAATAAGAATAAGAATCTAGATTCTAAAGGAGGGAGCTCCCTATAGCGGCAAAGCGATTACAAAGGAGCCCCCTTTGAGTGGCCTGTGATAACATTTACATTAATTTGTTAATGATTTTATAGTAAGACCTTGGGGTATTACCATTTGGTATCAGAGCCATGTGGGACCTAGTCATGTGGGAATTGCTCAAATATCTTCATCAAATCACTTTTGTACATGAGTATCAAACTCAATTTGAGGATATCACCAAACACAACACAATATTGGATGAATCAATTCTCATAAGTGGCTTCATTAGGGGATTAAAAGAGGAAATTAGAATGGAGGTGATAAGGTTCAATCCCTATACAATGATGCAGACCTATGGATTGGCAAAAATTAGCTGAAGATAAAATCAATGCACAACAACGATTAGGGAAACCACTTATGGAAAAATTGTCGACCACTTACATCGCTCCCAAACATGCATAATGGAAGGGCACAAAGCACTTACACAACCCCCAAATCTAACTAAACTTTATGAATTAAACATATTAGCTTTGAGGAGATGAAATAACAACAAGCAAAAGGACTCTATGATAATTGTGATGAACAATTTGAACCCCACCATAAATGTGCTACACTAACATTGTATTTATTTAATGAAGTTGATCCCTGTATCTCCATAGAGCAAGTATATGAGGTAGTTGTGTCCGAAGAAAACAATGCACCTACTCATCGCAATGAATACAATGAGGTCGATGTGAAAGAATTGATTGATGTACCAAGCAAGGATGAGGTAAACATACCCAAAGTGATCAATACTAGCCAAAAATGCACTCTACAAGACCTACAGATACCTTCCTCAACAATATTGTGTTCTTTCCAGATGACCAAACATATTCGGAACCAACGCAGAGTGACTACACACTCCTTCTCCATTGGTTCTACCAAGGAACCAAAAAAGGATATGAAATCATTACCATCACTTTTGATGCATCATTCTGAAGTATTTGAGGAACCCCAAGGGTTGCCCTCCCATCGTCATCATGATTTTCCTAAGGAATATTCTACTATTGTTCTTGGCAACCCCCCATTAATTCTTCATCCTTCTCGATATCCCTACCTACGAAATGATGTCATTAAAAGAGTCCAAGAACTTACATAAATCCTTCTTGGAAAACAAAGGACAAAACTTCTCACTTTGATATTTGAGGAAAAAGCTATTTTTAAGGAGGGTGGCATATTAGGATCCTCAACCCTAACATTATTAGTTAGTATTAGTTAGTATTATTAATCATTTAATTATTATATTATTAACTTATAAAGTGAACCATCACAACCCTTTATAACGTGAACCATCACGTCTCTTCATACGTGAACCATCATGTCTCTTCACCAACGTAGCTTTAGGGTAGATATATATATTAGGTTGGCCATCCATATCAAATCATCCAAGAAGAAGAATAAGAATAATAATCATAGATTCTAAAGGAGGGAGCCCCCTATAGCGACAAAGTGATTATAAGGGAGCCCCCTTTGAGTGGCCTATGATAACATTTACATTAATTTGTTAATAATTTTATAGTAAGACCTTGGGTTCTTACCAAAAGGCCTAAGGACATGATGCCGCTAGTGGAAATAGTGGTTCCACTTGGAATCCCTCCCAACCAAACCAATTTTGTCTATGCCAGCCTAGACTGTGCCCATAATTCTTCATATATAGAAGAGGATAGTGAAAAATTATTCACAGTCAATGTTTGTTACCTCTCTAACCCCAAGTTTTATCAAAGCTACTTCGAGCATTACCACTAGCATGGCTATGGCCTTGGCATATATGAGCAAGGGTGCAGGTGGCTATACGAGCCATAATATCAGCTTCCCTCTAACATATTTGGCTTAGGCTATTATATTGGAGGTCGAGATGACTCTCTTGTAGTGGCATTGGAAAGATTAAGCTTAGGGTTAGGAGAAGACATTGATTTCATTCCTTATCACCCCCTAAGAACAGGAAATTTGAGCAACAAACAAGTGGCCACAGTAAACATACCACCACCAAAAAATTATTATCCAAACATCTCAATTGATTCCACCCCAATATGGTACAACTCGTGGGATGAGGAGAATGGATATGAAGCAAGCAATTATGAGTTGCAACTTGGCTTAGCCTATTATAGGCCTTGCTATTTATAAATATTCACATGGTCCATCCATGATGAGAGTGGATATGCATCAAATGAAAGTGACTATGAATCAGAAGACTCAATAGAAAGAGCCTACTTAGGTCTAATTCATCAACCCCTAACTTTGGGGCAAGAGAAAAATGCAAATGGATTATTCATAAGTGACGAAGAATATGAAGATGAAATAAGGATGGCCTACTTAGGGCCAAGACATGAGCCCCTTGTCTTAGGGCCGCATACCAATGCTAACAGTTTCTAGATAAGTGATGATGACTTTGAGGATGAGACTGAGATGGCTTATCTTGGACCTCACCACTTGCGGTAAGTCAACAAGCTAGTAGAGAGAGAGGTGGCACTCCATGCCATAGACCCTCATTTATGATTTTTGGGGAGACTTGTTGACCTAGATGCCATTCATCGGATGGTCAATTCCCTTCCACCTACATTTAGAGAGTGATTAGATCCCAATGATACTCTTATCTACCCTTATCATGGGCCAGATACAATAATTCCTATTCCTCTAGAACCTCATCATGAGTATGGAAGGGAAATCCCTGAGACAAGATTACACCCATGTGGTCCTAAAGACTTCATTTCGTCCATCAATATGATCTCCATTGATTTGACCACACCACTTTATAACCCAATAGATCCTACCAAATAATTGCATATTTATGTAGAGGCTATTGATTAGGATCATGCTAATTCACCCATAGAGCCTGAATACCTCTTCCCCAACAAAGAGACGTTATAACCATTCCATTTTGCATCAGGTTGTGTGTATGACATCTTCCATGTTGGTTTCAAACCTGAGTCACTAGGTCCTGTAAATCCCATCGATGACATTCATTTGATACCCATGCCTCATAATCTAGAGGATGGGTCACATATGGCTATAGAAGTGACTTTTGAGGTGGACATCAATGATGATCCTACCCAACCAAGGAAATTCAATTTTGGATAAATTATATCTTCAGAGGAATAAGCCATCCTAATTCCTCTCCTCAAAGAGAGGCCAAATATTTTTTCTTGGACTTACAAAGACATGCTAGAGATAGATCCAAAGTTAGTCGTTCCATGGACCTTCGATATTTTGATGGCTCTATGCACCCTACAATTGGTATCATCATCCTTCCTATCAAGTTTGGCATAAAAACCATCTCCACACTCTTCCATGTTATCAAAGGTGATATGTAGTATAAAATATTTTTGGGATGTCCCTAGATTCAAGATATGTAATGTATCCCCTCCATGCTACATCATTGTGTCAAATATATTCATAATGACTTGGTACACTGCATCCCCATTTATGGTTATCCATTTGATATTTTTAACATTATCACCCTTTCACCAGGTCCACCCTTATCATCTACAAAATTCATGTTGTTCTTTAGATGCCACCTATCCATCATCTTCACAATCACATCCTACACCTGATGTAAGCAACATTGCATCAACCTCGTCAAATCCACCTCAACCTCCCAGTGCCCCAGCTATTCCCACATTTTAACATTGCCCTTCTTCATCCTTCACACCACTTCCCCCATTCAAATTTTTTGCTATGCCCTCTGTAGCATCCTCATACAATAATCCTCCCATATTCATCTTCCTACCACTTTGTGCACCACTCCACATGGGCATGGGTAGTATCTAGCTCATCAACCACATCCTCTATCCCCACTTCTCAATTCACCCATGCCAATTATCCTATCACTAGAACACCTGCTAAGTGCTATAAGTGGACACAACATGCCTCTCAACTTGATGACCAGTTAGCTCAATTATATCCTCCTAATTCATCCACTTTACCTCCTAATCCACCTTCACCCATTCCATCATAAGTCTCACCACCTAGGGGGTCCCCCACTCAACCTGAGCATACAACCCCTCCTCATGTTTCTATACTCATGACCACACTAGGTCCTGGTGAGTATAACATAAGCAATGCTTGGGTTATTCCCTCCACCATCCAGTACATCCATGAATTTGGTCGACCTCATGATGTGCCCTTGACTATTGGGGTAGTGGTTCCTCTTGGTCCTCCCGATAATTGCACAAACTTCATATATGGGGGACTTGACTCATCCGTAGAACCTCCAACGCCTCCATCGTAAACTAGATTTTATGGTAACCTTGACCATATGTCCAATCCTAATTTGCATAGCATTATATGTGCATGTAAAACTAGCATGGTTATGGTCTAGGGAGATATGAACAAGGGTGTTGCACCCACATCAATTCTCCCTCACGTAAACCTACTGATCGATCAGGAATTGGTTACCATACCCAAACAATTAATATCCTCAAGAATGATTTACATAATATTGATCTTGATCCCTTCAAGGTCATTTTTGATGATGAATTCAAGATTAATCTTCTGATAGATAGTTTTTAACCTCATTACACAATTGATATTCCATCCACATTATTTCATCCATCCCCACCCCATGAATCCCTATATTATGCTCATCAATTCATTGACATATCACTTGATCCACCTCTATCAGCTGATCCACCCTCTTCACCTCCACCAGTTGTTCCTTTTTTTCCATTCTCAATATAGTACCACCTCATGGAACACACTCTCATTCACCTTCTCCACCTGTTGTGTTATACCTAGGTCATCACCAACCCTTTTGAATAAAATTGCTATCCTCCTCTAATTCATCACCACATTCCTCACATACCTCCACCATATCTAGCACCTATATCAACATGATTTATATTACCTTATATGCTCCACTCCGATATCCAAACCATCCTAATTACAATCCACATCCTATCACTGACTTCAATTATTTTGACAATATCTCCTCCACACCCGTACCCACTGAATTCCTTCCAACACCTCAATTTTTGTGATTCACTAATGCAACTTTGCCTTCTATTTTACCTCATCTCCCATGGATCAATCATAAGGATGTTTATATAGATGATGAATTCTAGCTCCTCAAGACCATCGATGACCTTCACCTCATACCCACACCTACACAACTTCATCATGATTCTCACATGATTGTAAAGGACATTATCGAAGTTGACATTGGCAATGATCCTGATCACCCTCACATCATCTATCTCACCACTAGTATTTCTAAGGATGAATATGTCCCTTTTACCAATTTCCTCAAGCACTACATCAAGGTGTTTACCTGGTCCTACATGGATATGCCAGGCCTAGACTCATCGTTAGTTGTGCACAATATTATCCTGGATGATAATTCCAAAGTTATTAGACAAAAATTATACCAAATGCATGCCACCATTGCTCTTATGGTCAAAGAGGAGTTATAGAAACTCCTCAATGTGGATTTCATATAACCTATCAATTACTCTAAATGGGTTTCAAATATGGTTCCTATCAAAAAATCCAAGGGGGGGTATCCATATTTGCACTAATTTTAGGGATCTTAATAAAGCTTATCCCAAGGATAATTTTCCACTCCCTAATATTGATACATTGGTCTATACCACAGATGGATACAAAATACTATCACTTATGAATGGTTTTTTAGGTTACAATCAAATTCGTGTCAATCTAGAAGACCAGCATAAGACCTCTTTCATAACCCCCTAGAGGAATTTTTGTTACAAGGTCATGCCTTTCAGCCTCAAGAATTTTGGGGCAACTTACCAATGCGCCATGAAATACATTTTTCATGATCATATGCACAAAAATATTGAGGATTACATCAACAATATTATCGTAAAATCCAAAAACCATGGTCAACATCTTAAGGATCTACATCAAATATTTGATCACCTCTTAGAACATAATGTCTGGTTAAATTCAAAAAAATGTGTCTTTGGTTTTACCACTAGCAAAATATTGGGTTTTATCATATCACAAAGATGCATCGAAGTAGACCCCCAAAAGGTCCACTCTATCATCGAAATGCCACCCCCTTCCAATATTAAGTAGTTATGCAGATTACAATGATGGATTCAATCCATTCGGTGATTTATCGCCCAACTATCCGAAAAGTGCCAACCATTCAATTATCTACTCCAAAATGGGGTCCCTTTCATATGGGATGACAAATGTCAATCTACCTTTGATACCATCAAATCATACCTAGCATATCCATAGATTCTATTACCACCCCATCCAAATCAATATTTCCATATATATGTTTCTACCACTTATGTTTCATTGGGCACACTCCTCACTCAAAAAATGAAATGAACCAAGAATAGGTTGTAAACTATATCAGTCACACATTGATTGATTACGAGATATGGTATACCTACATGGAGAATATTTTCCTTGTCGTTGTCTTTGCCACCCAAAAATTGTGACATTACATGATTAACCACACTACCTACGTAGCTTCCCATGATAACCCACTTTGCTACATGATGGGCAAGAGCTACCATAATAGCCAAATGGCAAAATGGATCATTCTTCTCATGCAATTCTATCTCAAATTCAATAGTGAAAAATCCATCAAAGGCCAAGTCATTGTTGATCAGCTAGTTGATGTCCCTTTATCAAGTGATGCCCCATTACTCATCCAGCTTCTCGAAGATTCCGTATTTCATACTATCAAAGCTGAAGAATTGGTAGAACCAGATTCAACCATTAACTTAACCTTATTTTTTGATGGATCTTATTTTAAGCATGGATGCGGTGCCAGTATAGTATTTTTCAATTCATAGGGGGAGCCACTCCCCTTTTCTTTTAAATTAGGCTTTCCTTGCACCAACAACAACATCGAGTATGAAGCTCTCATCCTAGGCATAAAATAATAAATATCCATGCATATTCGATGCTTGGACATCTATGGTGACTAACTACCCATTGTAAATTAAATTAAGAGAGAATGACAATGTCGTTTCCTGATCCTTTAGTAATACAAACAGGTCACCGAACACTTGTTGGACTAGTTCGAGTGGTATGACATTACTATTAATCCTCGCTCTAAAAACCATTTTGTAGATACTATGGCAACTTTAGGTTCACTCATTTCATAAAATCCACTTTTTGACACAACTCATGTGTCCATTCACACCCTCTTCCATTCCACTATTTCCACCAAACCGCCTTCTCACGATGATGGCATCAATATCATCGAAGCTGAACTGCATGACCCATGGTTTTTCCAAGTCAAGATTACATTAAGCTCAATATCCTCCCACATAATCTAAGTCATACTCACAAATGAGCTTTCAAATTGTGCACCATTCACTATACATTGCTAGGTGATATCCTTTACAAGTGAAGTTACAACGACATATTATTACGTTGTCTAGAAACCTTTGAAGCCCAAAACATCATCCAAGAGGCTCATGATGGTACTTGTGGTGGCCATTTTAATGGTATGGCCATTACCAAACACATTCTATGAATGGGCTATTACTATACTATAATGGATCATGACTACTATGACTATGTAAAAAATTATGTTAAATTCCAAAATCATGCTAATCTTACCCACTTGCCTTCTTAGGCTCTTCAACCTATTCAATCAATGTGGCCCTTTTCACAATGCAGCTTGGATCTTATTAGAAAAATCACTCCTACCTCATTTGGCAGTCACAAGCTCATCATTACAGCAATCGAATACTTTACAAAATGGGTTGAGGCCATCCCTTTAATTCAAATTACTGGTACCAAAATTGTTAATTTCATCACACAACACATCATTTATCATTTTGGCATCCCATATAAGATCATATCTAACAATGGCACACCATTCAAAAACAAGAATTTTCATGCATTATGTGAGAAATTTAACATCCAACAAAGCTTTTCTACTCCATACTACCCATAGGATAATTACCAAGATGAAGCTACAAACAAAACCATTTGCGCCATTCTCTGCAAAAACATTGTAGATTTACAGCGTGATTGGCATAATCAAATACCATTAGCATTATGGGTATACCACATGAGTATTCGTACTCCAAATTGGGTAACTCTATTTTACCTTGTATATGGCATTGATGCCATCATGCCCTTGGACTCTTGGAGCTTGAAATCCCATTCTTACAGGTCTCCATGCAAGAATTCATTGATGATGATACCGCTCGTCAAGCCATATTATACCAATTGACCCTATTGGATGAATGTCACATTTATGCTATTGAACATACATACATTTACCAATATTATATTCTATGTGCCTACAATTCTAAGATACACCAAGGAGAATTTCAAGTTGGAGATATAGTCCTTAAAGAGAACCAAAAAATTACTAGCCAACCGCATCATTTCCACAAAAAATTTACACCCAATTGGCTAGGTCCTTACGTGGTTACCCAAAAGTTTGGCTCTAGGGCATATCACCTTGCTAAGTTGGAAGGCATTTCTGAAATTGAGCCCATTAACATTCTTCATCTTTGAGCATTTTATGCCTAATAGTAGGCACTGCAGCTCATTACCACTTGTACATATACTTATGATCAAAAACAAAAACACAAAAACAAACTCAACACCTTTTTGGCATTCTGCGACATTATATTAAATTGCATTTACATTCAAATCTGCTCCTCCCACATTTTATTCCTTATTTATTCTCCCCATCTTCTTCTATGATGAATGTTGTATGGTCACACTTTCAGTGGCTACATACCTTTCACCCCTCTCCCCTAATTTATTCATCTCATTTTCCTTATTTTCTTATCTTATTGTTACTTCTCAATGTTGTATGGTCACGCTTCGATCAACTACATGCCTTTTATTGGTTTATTTTCTTCTCTTCTCCTTCTTCTTTATTTCTTCCTCTTCTCTTATACCTTTCTTTCTTTCTATTTTCTTCCTCATCATCTCCCATATCACTCCATCGCCCCACTTCATTGCACATAATCCTGGATCAACCTCATAAATAAATTCCTACTTTCATTCATCTATCGCATCACACCATGCACGTCATGCCTTTATCCATATATATACATTATATAATTCTTCAAATTTGCATTCATACATGCATCTGTACATAATAATTGTAAATACCATGCTTGGAGACTTAAAAATATACATGCCAGCATAATAGTTTTGGTGCCCAAGCCTATTTTCATGAGATAATATTATTGAAATGTTTTGAGTGCTTCACCCATGTACAGTTCTATAATCAATCACCATCTAAATTTAGCATACTTCAAAAGAATTTACAAACTTCCCTTGGTTACCTTGCTCTTATTCCTAGATTAAATTGCACATCCTACATACTAAGAAAATTTTGAAAATAGGACTGCCTACACTATATGCATATTGATGCCTAGAAAAAATCCCCATGCTCATCATATCATTTACATATTTTATCTCAAACCTAAGGCTTGACAAAAGTACAAGCTATGAAACAAAAGAAAAAGAGAAGGAAACAAAAGCCAATGCCCACAAAAAAAATAAAAAAGAGAGACACAAACAAAGCAACTCCAATACAAGTGCCATTCAAAAGCTTGAATCCCTACATTCCTTAGGTTCCTCTTGATGAGCTAGCTTATAGACTCAGTTACCATGCAAATAAAAACCACCATTTTTCAAAATGGTCAACTGAACATCACTTTACACAAACATATCTAGGATTAAGATCTTGTTTACCAAGATAGCCTAGAACATGTTCACAAAGGTTTTCTTAGTTATTCAATGGGTTTGACTACTTAAAAATTGTAATGTTCAAATCCCTTCACTACAATATTCATATCCAACTTCCTCAAAAAAATAGAATGGATTACACCACTTGATTACTGCAAATATGCAAATGCTTTCTCCAAGCAATACTCCTTCACCCCTACATTTCCATTACATGCATATTCATTTTACGTTCTTTCATATGTAATGCCTTATTTATGCATTGAACTATTCCATGTATATATGCAATTATCCACTATCACATCTACATCATCCATACTTATGAACCATCATAAACAGAAGCAAACAAACACATAAATGCAATTAGACACAAATGTCATTGAATATCATATATATATATATATATATATATATATAAAAGAATACCCTTAGGCTGCAATAAAATGTGTGCATGCCCTTGTGGGTGCATCACAACATAACCATATCATGTCTATACATTCATATATCAAAAATTCCATACAGCTACAATAAGTTGTGTATCCATACTGATACACAACTACCATAAATAGCTCATCATGTACAACTATAAAAATTCAAAATTGTGGGTCGATCCTCCATCCCACCCTCACAAATCCATCATCACTACTACCCCATGAGAGTCTCTCCACTCCCCTCATCTGTTAAAACCCACTTTGCTACCACTTGCATCGACTGTGCATCTCCTATCTCCGCTACCACTGGTCTCTCCACCTATGTTGGTGGTGCCATCCCCACTACTTGTGATTTTGTAGGTATCACCATCTGCTACATCCTTCCCCCCACCAATGATGAACATTGATAACTCTAGTGTGACTACACTTATGGCAATACAGCCAAACCAGAGTGCAAAGAAATAGGTATCTCTTGCATCAACAACTCCCCCTTGCACTTCATCCTCTTCGCAACCTCCTTCATGTTGGAGGCTATCAACCCAATATTTACCTACTATAAACACCCCACCTCTGTCTGTGCCTACTCTAATTGTGGCACTATCACCACCAATCCTGCAATATCCTACTCTACCCACTCCTTTGTGGTATCCATATCCTACACTCACTACTCTAGCTCAACGACCCTCACTATATGACTGGCCTTAACGACCTTTGTCTTAGCCCATGCTGCATCCAACAACTCTTGGAGTCACTTGGTAGACTCAATCATCTTGTCCCTCTTCCCTTGAGAAGCATCTTGCTCACCCCTCAGTACATATAGCTCACTCCTGAGTGCATCCATATCCTATGCCATTAGTTGCAAATGCACCCTGGCCTCATCCCTTTGCTCCAAGATGACCCTAAAGTTCATATCTACCTCTTGTATCTCCTCCTCCAAAGCTGAGAAATCACTCACCCAATCCATATCAATGTTTAGAAGCTTATCCCTAAGCCTCTTCACTTCCCTTCATAGCTACCACACCTCATCCTCTATCACCATGGCACCATCCATATCTATAGCAAAATCAAAATCCCCTAACTCTGTAGTATCTCCATCTATGCCTCCCTCCATCAATGGTGAATCATCTGATGAGTCTTAAGTAATATCCATCATGGGAACCTCCTCCATCACCGTTGCACCCTCGATGATCCCCTCACCCCACTCCATTGATGGTCCTACACTACTATCACTCACCAATCTATCTTGCTCATTATTATATGGCTTCACATGCCTGACCAACCAATCCAACTCCACCTCATCCTCCTAATCAAGCTTGGGTGATCCCTCATCTTGACGTGCCTCTGCATGCCCTAGTGATGATGCCCTCACTCAACCTAGTAATTCCCTATCTAGAAACACTCCTACTATCTCAACCCATCCATACACTACCCCAAGCACTAGCTCCCATCATTGCATAGACCACCATACATCATACTCTAGCATGGTCCCAGTGTTATCCACATTAGGAATAACCAAAGGCTCTTCAAGTGTCAAATCCAACAGTGGCACCACCGATTATGCCCCTATATCACCTACTACACTGAAGATCATCATAGGTGTATCAGGTCATCCCTGTTGCAACCTAAACTATCATAGCACCTATGAAAAATGGAATTACTCCATCTATGATAGATACTTTCCCACTACCCATCACCATTGTCTGATGTGCAATAACTGCTCAACATCCTCACTCTAGTCAAGAACTCCTCACCACAGTCTCTACCTCACCTGATCCATGCTCAATATCCCCAAATCCTCTCAATGATACATCAAATCACCCTCCCATATCCTCTTCCTCCTACTCTCCATGTGTTACAAAGGTAGAAAAATATGCGTAGGAATACCTTGAAACACAATAGGTTATCTATCACCCAAAACTCCTTGTTGCTATTAGGGTATTTATCCATTCTAACTCGAATTTCTTGGTAATATTCATCCTGATGTTGCTCTTGCCTAATTTGGTCCATGAGCTTTACATGGATCCTGGTTATGGCTGCTATGTTTTTCCTCATACTCAAGGCATCAACAAAATTATTCTCTTTTCCATTTATGTACTCAAATTCAAAGTTATACTCAGCAAGAAACTCGACCCACCTTCTTTGTCTCACATTGATTATTAGTTGGGTAAATATATACCTTAGACTCTGATGATATGATTTTAACTTGAAAGGTCTTCCTACCAAATAATGGCACCAGACCTTTAAAGTGTGCACTACATTGACTAGCTCTAAATCATGAGTAGCATAATTAACTTCATGCTTTTTAAGTTTCCTTGAAGTATAAGCTACTACTATCTCTTCTTGCATGAGTTCTCCTCCTAATACTTCCAGTGATGCATCATTGCATACTAAAAAATCTCCTTGGGGATCTAGAATTTTCAATATTGGGGTGGTAGTGAGTTTATGCTTCAATAAGGCAAAAGTAATTTCATGCTTTTCTATTTATTTGAACTCCTTCCTTTTATTCTGGAGGTTAGTTTACTGCCAAGGCAACCTTTTAAAAATCCTTCATATAACATCTGTAATAGCCCATTAACCCCATGAAGCTCCTTACTTTGGTAACATTAGTAGGGGGTGGCCAATTTAGTATGGCTTTCATCTTATCCAAATACATAGCAATTCCTTTTGTTGATATGATATGCTCTAGATAGTGCACCTTTGAAACATAGAAATTTCTCTTGGCTAGATTTCATAGAGTTGATTTTCCCTTAGTAACTCTAGCACAATCTTGATATGCTTATCGTGCACTTTATTTTTCTGAGAGTATATTAGGATATCATCCAAAAATACAATGACAAACTAATCTAGGTACCTTTTGAACACACTATTCATTAAATTTATGAAGGTGGTTGGGGTATTATTCAATCCAAAGGGTATAATTATAAACACATAATGCTCGTACATAGTCTTAAATGTAATATTGTGAGTTTCCTCCTCATGTACTCTCAACTGGTGATACCCTGAATTTAAATATATCTTGGTAAACACCATGGAATCTCTTAATTTATCGAATAAATATTTGATTCTAGGTAGGGGACATTAGTTCTTGATTGTAGATTTGTTCAAAATTTTGGAGTTGATACATAATCTCAAAGAGTTGTCTTTATTTTTTACAAATAAAACAAGTGCACCCCAAGGTGACACACTAGGTTTTATCAACCCTTTCTCTAATAACACTTGCAACTATACCTTTAATTCTTGCATCTATATGGGTGATACCCTATACAAGGATCTATGAATGGGTTCCACTCCTAGAATAAGATCAATAGTGAAATCAAATTCCCGCACAAGAAGAAATGTATGAAATCCTCAAGGAATACATCCTTGAAATCCTAAAGAATTGTATGTATTTACATAACCTCCCTCTTTCAGTCTTCTACTATATTTAGTTTTATTACATAAACTATCCCTCATTTTCTAAGGGCTTTCTTCAACTACATAGCTAACAACATATGGGGTTTGAATACCCCTTGTTTGCTATGGATTCGTAGCCTTCTTCCAAATATTTGATCCACCTATCCTAGAAATTAATTATGACTTTATGGCCATGTAACCAATCCATCCCTAGTATCACATTGAAGGCATGAAGTGGGGATACATATAAGCAACCTTTCATAGTCCCATTAGCTAAAGTAATTTTTGTAATTGGAAAACATTGGTTTACGGAGTATGTCTATCCAGAACCATACTCAATATTCCATCCATGAGCCAAATACCCTAGCCTCTCTAGCATATATTTTGCCAACTTACAAGAAATAAAGTTATTAGTGGCTCCACTATCAATTAATATATTTACTTGCTTATCAAATATTTTATATTTTATGATCAATGGGGTGGTTTGTCCTTCAATATTTTAACTCCTAGTTGCATCATAAATCTTGTGCATAGGTTCCTTTCCTTTAATGCTATATGTACTTGGCCTTGGTCGATATGGGCACTGGTTAGAAAAATATGGTCCTCTACAATGGTAACACCCATCCTTGGGACCTTGCCGCTTTTCTAGTTTTTTCTCCTCACCCTTGATCATTGGAACTAAAACTTGCAATTTTTATTGTTGAGGCTTAGCGTTATTAGGTTTGCTACCTTTCTTATAAAAGTTTTTCTTGAACCTTTTCTAGCTTCCATTAGATTTCTTCTTTGAATTTTGAGGGTTCCTAGACTTTCAATATTGCTTTGCTTCCCACTTTACAACCCCATTTATATTCCTCTTTTTTAGTTCCTAATGTTCTTGCTCAGACAAGGTTTCATATTTATAACAGAATTGTGGCTCTGATTTCTTTTCTAGGTCATATACCTTTTGCAATGTTTTAGGTTCTTGCATCTCTACATCATGCTTTATCCTAGATTGCAATCCATGAGTAAAATCCACATTTTCTCATTATAGGCAGGTACATACTTCAACAAATTTACCAGATTCCTATAGTATATCTCCACTAAGTTGGTTCCTTGCCTTAAACTAGCAAACTCATCAAATTTTAGATCATATAAATGCTCTATGAGGAACCTCTTATTGAATATAACTATAAATTCCTTTCATGGAATGTCTACTGATTCAATTTTGTTTCTTCATAATAATTTTCCTATCAATCTAGAGTAGATCCTTCTAGGTAAATAGTGGTCCAACCTATTCGGGTTCTTGAAGAATATTCCTTTATTGTGAAGAAAAATTATATTCCCCTTAACCAAGCCTCGACTACATCTCCTTATCATTCTCCATCAAAATTGGAGATACATACATTCTTTAGATATCTTACCATTTCCTTTTCCAAGAGGGTTCTAGATTGTATCTACTCTACAGTCAGACCCTCATCTTGGTTAAATTTTGAACCTCTAGTAGGCAAATTTTGGTTTGTAACAGTTTCTAACACTAATATTTACTAATCTTCCAATGCGGAAATTGTGGTAGTAAGATCTTCCATTCCTGAATTGGGAGAAACTGGACCCTCATTCTAGATCCCTTCTTTGAAATTACTTTTTCGAGTCTGTCTAGGTGGAGGTCTTTCTATCCTAGGCTTAGGTGGCATCTTGATCTGATTCCAACCAAGAAAATAATTGGATTTATCTTCTTCTCAAATTTAGTCACTAATCCAAACAACATTCCAAACTTCTTCTTGCTATTTTATTAGAAATATAACTTGGATAATGTTCCAAGGTTATGATGTATCACTAATACCACAACCTATACTAAGATATCATAACACCCATATTCCCTTGAGGTCACTCCATTGGATTATAATAAGCATAGACTCTAGGTCTTACCATATTTTAGCTTAATACTTAAGCAATCCTTCATTGGATACTTCCAAAACTCTTTCAGCACATAAGAAGCTCTATACCCTCATACCTAGATCTCTGATACCAAATGTAACGACCCAAAAATCAAGAAATAAAACACACAAAAAGTAAAGAATTTTTTTTTTACTAAGGAGAGGGATTCATAAACCCCTATCCAACCTTAGACCAACTTATTTTTAGCAACCTCTAAGTTTCTCAATAACTATACCACACAAGATCCTCCTCATGCAAGTCCCTTATGCATAGGCATATCTCATGTTATACACATAAGTCCTTCCATATCATCAATATTGATGAGATAGATTTACCACCCTTAATAATTAGAAGGTGTATACGCATCTCCATATTCCACACAAGTCATTATGTGTGGTTATGCTATGTGTACTGTGAGTTAATCTATCAATCTTATCCTCTAACAAGCTATCTTAACTCTGGTGCGATCTTCTAAATCTAGTTACCAATCTCCCTAAGGGAGTATTAAGATATTAGGTCATCCTCTAAGTTCACCTAGAACTTACTATTATTTTGCAACCATTTTTAAAACAAGAATAAAGAATCAATCTAGATACTAAATCTAACAAAACATGAATCATTAGAAAGGCAAAGGATAACTAAAATATAAAGCAATAATTGAAGGATAAAATTGCAATAGAAAGGATGTTAATACAACTACATTTCATTAATGGCATACAGGGTGCATCAACTATATTGTTCATTTATTACACAAGTATGTATGGTAAAACCCATACTTAAAACATTGCATTACATCAATTTCATCAAGAAAATATCCCCACAAGTTTAATTTATTTGCATAAATAAGCAGGATGTAAGGTAGAGAGCAAACTTGTGCATTAGTCCATCTCATGACTTTGGTCCTCCCACTCTTCCATAGATCAAGTGAGGATAGTAGGGGATTAGGACACTCATATATTAGGATAGACATACTTCTAAATGCAAATGTTCATTTTATTGCCAAATTATAACTATACAAATAACCCAAGAAATTCAACTTTTCAATGCATAGTTGATACCATAGAAACTACTATTTCTATTTACCCTCTCATATTCTCATGAGATCTATTCAACCATGCATCAAACCACAAGCTCTTGCTTGCAATAAATGGTCTAACCCTTATTCAACAATCAAAGTCCCATACCCTTAATTGCTAAACCATCCAGGTTCTCATTTATTATCCAATCAAAGCCAACTACTTTAATCTTCAAATAAACCTTTTTATTCATTCATAAATTAAATTCCCATACCATTAATTTATAAAAAAAACCACGTGTGAGGTCACCCACCCTTCCCCATTCCATGCATACCATTCATGCAAATGAAAAACAAAAAAAACATGCTAAGAAAATGCAAAACGTCCAAACCCTCCTCACACATGCATGCAAAATGAGGTGGTCAAAATGAAGTCAAAATAGTCAAATGAAAGTAAATTTGGATACCCATTTGGCTTATTAGGATCCCCCACTTGTCAGTTTTCCATGCATGCACTTTTCACACCCCATCCCAAACATCACATCCAACACACACTCTTCCACAAGCAACAATCATCACATGCAAAAACAACCACCACATCGGGATATCCATTTGCCCATTTTTACATAAAGTGAACACATTTTTCTTTTCCCATGCATGTGTATATAAACTATGACATTATAAACAAAATTCAAAATTCTTCTTACCCTAACCAAGCACACACTAATCAAGAAAGAATAAATTACTTACCTCCAACGTTACCACCCCTTTGCTCGTACTCTCTGATGCACTCACCATCCTGTATCACTCGATCCACAATCCAAAAACACTTTGTTCTATTTTCTCCTCTACCACTACTCCTCCATATTTCATGTGAAAATGATGTCAAGATGTCTTTTTCATAATTTAAACCCCACTAGCACCGATTCGCACCCCACACGTGCAAACCAATAGGTTCACACGACCCCATGCAAATCACCCTAGTTCGCATGACCCCATGCAAACCTATCTTCCTCGACCAAATTTCTCACATCTACATCCATTTTCCTTGGAATTTCTCCCAATTCTTCAATTTTGTTGATTTTCATGAAATTTTTTTTGTTTTTCTTCTTAATCATTATCAATCATTTCATCACTGATCTTCATCTCCTACATTGCCAATTCATCACTCGAGGATGTATTCATAATCCAAAAAATAAAAAACTACCTTGCATATGATCAAACAACCAAAAATCCAATCATGGACACAATAAATGCCTAAATTTTTTTTTCCTTAATATCATCTCAAGTCCTCATGCTAGGACATATACAAAAAATTGAAATTTCTCTTCTCAATCAAAACTCCAATCCAAAACAAATCAATGTTTGATAAAATCTCAAAATGCCTCTGATTGTAGACACCTCATGGATTCCAATATTCATAGTGGCAGTCGTAAGACCACTTGTGAATGAAGCTCCTGAAAGTTCTACCCTATGGCTCTAACGATTTCTCAAATATTTTCAAAAGAGCTCATCAATCAATAAAAAGAAAAAATTAAGAAAGGTATTTGTTTCATCCACAATTGAAACATCTCAATTTGATTATAATGCAAGGCAATTTTATGTCTTCCTCCAAAAGCAATCACTCATAAACCATTTTTTTATCAATGCGTCTCTCTCATAACCATCAAAAAAATCATCAATCACAAATTCTTTGCCTTCCAAATCACTCCATTAATTCATATCATCAATTTTTGTACTAAACTGTGTTTCACATAATCTATTATAAAAAGGAGTAAAATTTAGACACCCAAAAGTCGCACTTGTCCCTCTCCTCATCTTCACGATCAATCGATTTGTAAAACCCTTGAAAATTGCATAAATTGTCTAAAAACACTATTCATTTATCAAATACACTATTCATTGTCCTTAGCCCCTTTGGGCTAGCTAATCCCCTCCCTATGCTTAACCCGAGGTCCTCATGTGACCTCATTCACAACTCAACTAAGGTTGAATTCTCCACCATGGTCAAAAAACACTTTATGGTCAAAAAGTCAATATTTTGGTCAAAAACATGCTTTATGACTAATCACATCCTTAATTAAGTCTAATCCTGATTTGATTTTGAGCCTTCCACCTCACCTAGTCTACTTTTACTAGCCTAGCCTTCCACATCACGTAGTCTAGCCTATCCTAGCCTTACCACCTCTCACCCAAATATTTCTCCACCTCACATTCCCCTAGGTCATAAATGAAATATGGAGACTTTTGTACACAAAAGACAATTTTTAATTAAGAGATATTTCCAAAAAGGTGTTCATTAATGCCAAATGGATATTTTTAGCAAAGTCATCATTATTTGTGGATGGGTGAGGGATTATCTCACCCAACCTCATTTATTAACCAGGACACCTCAGGGGACACCTCTTATGTGGACACCTCACCACTCACCTTGGCCAAGTCTATAAATAGAAGGTATTTTTTACCATTTTAATAACAACCAACTTTTACTTACCAAAACTCTGCCAAAATCACTACAACCATTACACTCATATCACATCCATCACACATCCATCATACGCATATTGCAATAGTATTTAGTTGCTTTCTTGACATTCCTTGTGATTGAGATAGGTCAATGACATCAAAAATATATTTTTTGAAGGTGACCCGTCAAAAAGGTGAAGAAGCAACAGTGCCAAGACAGTCCAAAAATTGATCTTGCAGATTCTATCACAAAAATATAGGTTTGCACAACCTTGTGTGAACCTCCTGATTCACACTAGTTTTGCATGACCCCATGCAAACCTATGCTACAGACACTAGAATCACCAGATCAAGTAAGTATGGGTTAATTTAGTGATTTTATGCTATTTTTTCATGTTTTAAGCTTGTTTAAGAGTATTTTGTCTGTATAAACATGAGGTTTGACTGAGGCAAACCCCCAAACACTCTAACCACATTTTTTAGGTCAAAAAGTAAATTGAACACATCCAACCAGCAATGGCACACGAGAAAGAAGCCCACCTGCATCGAGGAACACAAAGAAGACATATCCTACTATATTTGTATACATGTGAAAGGTCTTCCTTAGGAAAGACCCCATTGTAGCCTCTAGGGCAAAATTTGTAAAAGGATATTGACTTGTAACATCCTTTATCAGTTTAATAGAAAAAGTAGTGGATATTAAAATTTTGAATGAGAATGTTTTAAATACTTCACTACTGTCCAATCAAATTTTGCTTCACTCGCTTGCTGACACTCAAATCCTTGTTCATTGTCTCAAACATTTCCCTCAATTCCTTGTTCACTATCTCAAACGGTGCCCTCAATTTTAACTCATGCAATAAAAAAATCTTCCTTCCTTTTTTGTTGTTGCTCAACTAATGACACAAAATTTAAATTTTGAATTGCATTTCAAGTCACTTGCTACCATTTTTATCACTATGTCGAATTCATCTACACAATATATGGTCGTTGTCGTCCAATGAAAACTCTACAAAACTCATTAAGGTTGTTATTGTACAATGAAACTCTACGAAACTCATTAAGGTCGTTGTTGCTCTATTTTAATTTCCTTAACATCTTAATATTTTTTCACTGCTCATAATGTTATCATTCACATCGAAAAGCTTTTCCAATTAAGCTCACTATTGTAAAAACAATGTGACTCATATTCATTTAATTCAAAGAAGCTCATCGTTCACACTCTGGAACTCTTTGAAAAATTAATATATGATGTTGCAATCACAATGATTTTCAAAATATATAAGCACTCCTCTTATATTCACTTGATCAATTATATTTGTTGTTCACTGTCACAAATGGTGTGTTCAATATCCAAAAAATGAATAGTCATCAAATCAAATAAAAACATTGGCATATTTATATAAGCCTCCAATGTCTTTGAAAACATCATGAGGTCGGCACTTTTTAATTTCTCAATATTGGCATAAATGGTTGCTTTATATCACCTTCAATATTTGGTGCCATTACTTCGCACAGTGCTCACATTTTAATAAACCTTAATATAAACCTTTTACCCATGATATTTTAATTTAAACCTTTTCATTCCTTAACCTTGTTTTTTTTCTTTATTTTTAACCTTGGACCTACGTTTTCTCTTAAAACTTTATCTTGCCTTTGATTCAAACAACTTCAAAACCTCTTGGTCCTATTTTATAATATTTAAAATAAATATTATAAACTGTTTCCTTTCAACACTTTTCCTTGCTTTGAGAGATGCCTTGCCTTGCTTAGTTGTCTAACCATAGAAGAATATGTCTACCTTACCAAGCTATTTTTTACATCTTTTGACATCAATACTTTGACATCAATGACAACTCAATATACTTAACATTTCCAAAAATATCCCCCTTTGTCATTTATGGCAACCCTGACACAAAATAATTATTTTTGCTGCAACTGCATACCAAAACTGCTCCCCCTTATTGAATTCTCTCATCCTTACTGAATTCTCTCTTCCTTTGACATAAATGGAAAAGAGCTCTATGGGTCTAAAAATAAGATATTTTATCATAGCCCCCACACCACCTCCTCTTCTTGAGGTGATTAATTTTGGTATGGGAGTAAAACTACTCCCAACTTACAATGCTCTTCTTCTTTTTCCATCTTCTTTTTCCACACCTTTGTAGCCATGCCTCTTTGAACCTTTTGAACATTTTGATCATCCATGTTCTTGCTTGTTCTTGGAGATTCCTGAAATTATGTTTTACACCACTTTACTCTATGCCCAAAATTATTGCAATTGTAACACCTGATATTGTAGTTCTTGAAAGGTGCAAATGAATTGAAGTTCTTTTTGGTGAAGCCATAGTCATTTTTGCCATGAACCCTGCAATGTATAGCTCTATGACCAAAGTGATTACATGAGTAGCAATGATCTTGAAATAAATATCCATATTCAAATGAATTGAAGTTCCTCTTAGTGAAGCCATAATTATTCTTATCATAAACTCTGCAATGTACAACTTTGTGACAAAAATTATTACATGAGTAATAATAACCCTAGAAGAAATATTCATCTTGCCTTGGAGGATATGGTCACATACTTATTTCTTTTCTTTTCTTGTGATGGTTCATGTTCCTTGATGATTCTTTGTTTACCTCCTCTTTGATACTATCACCTCTCAACACATCAACATAGGTCTTAGGTTCTTCTTAAATAACTTTTTGTTCTTCTATTTATTTTGAACTTGAGCTTGAATCTTCTTCTTGTTTCCCTTGTCCTTTTTCAAAACCAAGTCCAGTATTGATAAATGGAGATCTTTGTGCCTTGAGAATATCATCCAATATTTTTGAGCTTTTCCCAAACTTATGTAACTTTTCATTAGAATCTTTCATTTCCATCCTTAGAGAAACCACTTCATGTTCTAATATTTCACATTCTAGCTCTTTTGCCTTCAACTATTCAACCATACCTTCTTCAATTTTCCTTGCCTCTTCAACCTTAATTTTTAAGTCAATGAGATCTTGTAGAAGCTTTGCCTTTACTTTCTCATCTTCTTGTACTTGAGTCTTCAATCCTAAGTTTTCTGTTTTTAGCTTTTCAAGTTGCTTTTTCATTTCAACTGTAGCTTATTCCTTTTTTGAAAATTTCTCTTTTGTAGGTCTTAAATAACATGAGCATATTATTTCTCTTCTACTTGATCTTCAATAGGAGCATTTGCTTTCTTTTCTACTCGATTTTCAATAGGAGCATCTTCATTCTCTTGTACTTGAGCCTTCAATCTTGAGTTCTCCTTTATAAACCTCTTCAAATCTTCAATAACAGTAATAAGTTTCTTCTTTTTGTCAATTGTGGCTTCTTCTTTATTTTCTAAACCTTTTTCTTCTTCTTCACTATCAGATAAGCTTTCATCACTACTATTGTACCCATTTTGTGGACAATAAACTACGTAGTGACCAATGTTACCACAACTAAAATATTTCACAGATTGCATATCTTTGTGTCTTCTTAGATCCTTCTTATTCCTTCTTATATTGCTTGATTCATAACTTGATTCTATTTCTTTATATGTTTCCACTTCCCCTTTTAGAGTAACACTCCCTTTGAGAGCAAAATCAAATTCTTCTTCCATGTCCACCATAGTTTCATCTTTCTCTCCATTTTCTTGGATTTCAATTATTGGAGAATCTTCCTTTTCTTTTTGGCCATGTGTGTTACTTCCTTCTTATGAGGATATGGTCTCATGATTCTTATTTTGCTTTTCTATTCCATGTATGTTCTTGTAAGATCTTCCTTCAAATTGGTATGCTTATTTGAAGGAACTCACACTGATACCAATTGAATAACACAAGCTTATACTGAGAGGGGGGGTGAATAGTATAAGATAAAACTTTCACTTCTCTTTCCAAATCAATATTATCCAATATTAACAATTGCAATAACTTTCCAAAGTAGTATTAACCAATATCATCAATAGCAGTAACAAAGCAATGCACAAATCATCACACACATGAGAGACACATATTTAATGTGGTTCACCCAATGTGGGTTACGTCCACAAAGAAAATATTTCTTATAAACTTTCTCAAAAAATCTCTTGGGAACCAATTACCTATTACAATTTTATGGGCATCCACCCAAAGGATATCTCAATTCCCTATGCTCAAGTTCATGGATATTTATCCACATGAGACACCTCTCCTCTCTGCTCTAGTTTTTGGATCTCTATCCATAGGATACACATATCCTCTCTACTTTGGTTTGTGGGCCTCTATCCAGAGGAGACTTCAATCCCCTCAACTCTGTCAGCTCCAAAACTTGCTCACTATTATGCTCAACTCTACTCCAAGCCTACTCACAAGGCTTGCTCAACTCTACCCAAATTTGCACACAAAATCTGCTCAACCTACTCATAAGCTCTGCTTAACCTGCTCACAAAATTTTCTCAACCTTCTCACAAACTCTTCTCAACTTGCTCATAATCACTTGCTTAAATATGCTCTTATCCTCTTCACAATCTACTCAAATCCTTTCACAAAATATTTTTGTTTTTTCTCACAAATCCACCACAATTTCTCTTACAAAACCTACTCACAAATCCTAATCAAATTGGCCTCATACTTGTTCATAGATCTTACTCAAATATGCCTCATAACACATGCTCAAATATGCTCATAACACATGCTCAAAACTGCTCATAACACATGCTCAAAACTACTCATAACACATGCTCAAAATTTCTCATAACACATGCTCAAAATTTCTCATAACACATGCTCAAAATTTCTCATAACACATGCTCAAAACTTCTCATAACACATGCTCAAAACTGCTCATAACACATGCCCAAAATTTCTCATAACACATACTCAAAATTGCTCATAACACATGCTCAAAACTGCTCATAACACACCCAAATCTACTCATCACACATACTCAAATATTTAATAAAAAAATTTGTTGTGTGGATGGGAGTTGATCTTGTGATATCTAGCACCAAAATACATCATGCAACCATTCAGGCTAACCCACTAGATGAAACTTAATATTTCCAATAATATTCTTGAAATACTTCATCACGCTTTCCAAACCCACATTAAATACCTTAATATGTCTAGCACACAACCTATGATCATTCGGGCTTCTCCCACATAGTAACTTGGTGCAGATCCAATCACCTTATAGTATTTTTCCATGATTCATCTTATATTAGCTTGTTGTTACCTCATATTCATTTGCTGATCTTGATTAATTTTGGAAATCTTAGCACCACTCCTATTCATAAACTTAGTGAATGATGCTTCACTATCATCCAATCAAAATTTTCTTCACTTGCTCACTACCACTCAAATATTTGTTCGCTATCTCAAATAGTGCCCTCAATTTCTTGTTCACTATCTCAAATGGTGCCCTCAATTTTAGCTCATGCAATAAAAAACTCTTCCTTCCCTTGTTTATTATTGCTCAACCGACGACATCAAATTTAAATTTTGAATTGCATTTCAAGTCACTTGCTACCATTTTTCTCATTGTATCAAATTCATCTACACAATAAATGAAGGTCACTGTCATCCAGTGAAAACTCTATAAAACTCATTAAGGTTGTTGTCGTCTAATGAAAACTCTGCGAAACTCATTAAGGTTTCTACTGCTCTATTTTAATTTCCTTCAAATATTAATATTTGTTCATTGTTCATAATGTTATCATTCACATTGAGAGGGTTTTCCAATTAAGCTCACTATTATAAAAAATATCACATGACTCATATTCATTTCATCCAAAGAAGCTCGTCGTTCGCATATCAAAACTCTTCAAAAAATCAATATATGTTGCCATAATCATACTCATTTTTGAAATTGATAAGCACTCATCTTACATTTGCTTGCTCCCTTATATTCATTGTTTGCTATCATAGACAATGTGTTCAATATTCTAAAAATTAATAATCATTAAATCAAATAAAAATATTGCCATATTTATATAAGCCTCCAATGTCTTCAAAAAATATCATGAGGTCGATGCTTTTTAAATTTTCAACGTTGGTATAAATGGTTGCTTTATATCACCTTCAATATTTGGCACCATTACTTTTCACGGTGCTCACATTTTAATAAACCTTAATATAAACTTTTTTCCCATTATATTTTAATATAAACATTTTCATTCCTTAACCTTGCTTTTTTTTTTTTTTTTAAACCTTGGCCCTGCCTTTTCTCTTGAAACTTTGTTTTGCCTTTGATTCAAACAAATTTAAAACCTCTTGGTCCTCTTTTATAATATTTAAAATAAATATTATAAACCTTTTCCTTTCAACACTTTTCCTTGCTTTGAGACATGCCTTACCTTGCTTAGTTGTCTAACAATAGAAGAATATTCCTGCCTTACCAAGCTCTTTTTGACATAACCCTTTTGACATAAATCATTTGACATCAATGAAAAATCAATATAATTAATATTTCCAACACATACCAAATATTTATATCATTTATAACATGAAATAGTTCTAAAATAGTAATATATTTAATAAAACAAACCATGTAAAATTTGAAATTAAAATTTTTATCAAGTGGCATTAGCCCAACCTGTTATATTCCTCAATATTTAAAGAGGATACCGAGGTTCATATCTTACCCAATGATACATGGATAATATCCTATCTTTGTTGTAATACCACTATGTGGAAATGATATAATACAGGTGGGGCCCATTTCAATCCCATATAACCAATTGAAAAAAATGAAACTAAAATTACACTGAGGAAAATTTTACTTACTTTCTTAAAACCAACTATTGAACCTTGAATTTAAATAATAATATTAGAGTATGACCCTTTAGTTGATTATAATCAACTATTAATTACAAAGGTATAAATTTTCATAAGAAATGTGCTCTTTCACTAGAATATAATAAATAGAGAGAAAATTATTCATTCATATTCATCATCAAATATCATGTACTTATATTTACCTCTTATTGATAAATACTTGATGGTTAACACTCCTAAGTAACTTCATACAAAATGAATCAATATGAATGCATGATGTCTTTAATGCCCTTACACTCAATGGTTTGTAGGACCTATCAAATTTTATCCAAAGATAAATATGAATGGTTCAATATATTGGTCAAATATAATAAAGCTACTTCAATATATATGATTTAATTGATTCAATATATTGATTCACCTTTTATTTAAAATAGTAAAAATGATTATATTGATTCACTTTTGAAGAATACAACTTATATGTATATGATATAAAAATTATTAAATCTCTTACTTTAACATGATTTTCTTTAAGTTTCTTATCCCATGCACATGAAATAATATGTAGTTAGTCCTATTAAATGTAAAATAACCAAGTGAATAAATGATAAAATTACTTGATTCAATATATTGATTCACATTTTACTTAAAATAGCAAAAATGATTATATTGATTCACTTTTGAAGAATAAAACTTATATGTATATAACATATAAATGATTAAATCTATTACTTTAACATGATTTTCTTTAAGATTCTTATCCCATGCACTTGAAATCATACATAGTTAGTCTTATTAAATGTAAAACAACTAAGTGAATAAACTATCAACTTAAAATATAAAGTCAACTATTCTTAATTCATTGAATTATTTTAAATATTATTGCAATGAATTGAGTGAACATACTCACACAAACAAAATAAACCATAAAAATCATGTAAAAAATAAATACAATAATATATATATATATATATAAGTTAGATATAAAAAACACATCAACTCATGTTAGGGGATTTTGAGATGTGAATATAAAAACTTTCAAAAGATGAAAAGAGAGATCCAGTTTCAAATCTTCACTACTCATATCATAAGTAGGTGATATGTAAAGCTCAGTTGAAGGTTTATTAGGCTTACTAGCATAGATAGGGCCAACTATCGAGTGAATTTGAAGAAATAGAACCCCTTATACATAGAATATAATTCCAAAAAATAAATTCTCATGAATGAACCTCCAATAAAAATTAAAAAAAATACTAATCCAATTTATTTTATTACTATAAATATAATTTTAAAATAAAAATAAATTCATAAGGATGGACCTCCAACAAAAACAATATCAAAAAGATATGTTGTATATAAAATGTTCCTCAAAAAAAAAAAAAAACAATATCAAAAACACTAATTCAATTTATTTTATTAATATAAATATAATTTTTAAATAAAAATATTTAATAAAGTATATTAAAAAGTATATATATTTTATTAGTTCCAATCAACCAACAAATGATTAAATAATTGAGTGTCTGAAAAGTTATTTCAATAATCTTCAAATTAAAAAAAAATAAAAATAAATATCAATCTATTAAAATTTCAAGAATTTAAATGATAGTGTAGTTTTCATAGGTTATTTGACATTTATTTTTATTTTACAACAGTGAATCCTTTTGGAAGATTCTTTTTTAGACCCATTTTGATTCAAAAAGAAACAAAATCAAATGTTGGATCCACCTCAATGAATGTATATTTTGGTAGAATTTGTTTTGATAAATGAAATCCTTTATGAATGATTAAATTTTTAATTATTTTTTAATTGATTCAAATATAAATTATAAAAAATAAATATTAATAAAAATAGCAACACTCTCCAAATATTAAATATTATTTAATATTATTATTGATATTTATATAATGATAAGAAATGTTAAATTTTAAATAAAACTAAAAAAGTCACCATAAAATTAATAATTATAACTTCTATAATTTCTAAATAAAAATTACAAATAATCCTATAAACATAAATACTAGATTATAAACTCTTTCTCCTATCATTAATTTATTTATTTATTTAAAAGGAACATTTTACATGGAGTGTATTTGACAAGGTTAAGGGGGACCTTTTTTGCTTGAAACTGGTTTGACATCTATGGATGTTAGTATTAGGGTTTAGTTGACATCCACATCAGCAAGGGATGATTTTCATGAAAGTTTACGCCAAAATTTTCACACCATCAAATGTGATATTCTTTACTTTTAAATAAATTCTATAGGCTAATGGTAAGGTTTGCAACAACACAAAAGAAATAAAATGTTTGAGAGAGGGTTAATGGAATAGGATGTAAGCAATTTTTATGTGACCAAGTTGCACCCTATTTCTTCGAAGATCATTTATCACCAGGATACTATTAACATTGGTACATCCTTTTCTAATATTTATCTTTAGATATATTTAATGGAAGTATTTGGATTGAGACTATCAATCCATATCAAATAACTTTAATCTTCAAGTTATTTAGTTAATTTTAGTGTAAGGGTTACAAAATTCAAACTCTAGCAATCATGGAATCTAGAATCACTGGTATTTGCTATTCAGTTGCTTCTTTAGACCAAGACAGATAATAGGGAAAGAAAAATAAGACAACTCGCTTTAAGTCACCAAAGGAGGTGATTTTATTAGATAAACATGATAAGTTTACTCCTCATTTGCACTTTGCCTAAACCCTTAATTTTGTCCAACATTTTTTTTGAATTATTTCATGTTATGAAATTAGGATACAAGACTTAGTTTTCTCCTCATTTGTAGTCTGGCTTAAACTATGTTATGAAATTTGCATTTGCAAACCATCACATTTCACTATCATAAGTTAAATAATATCATATACCATGCACCAAATATAGTTTCTAAAGGTAACAAAGCACTTCATTATATCATCAACATTCTAGTTTACTTATTTTTTAGTTATTGATCATTGATATAGTTGGTAGCATTCATTATAATTCTAGTATTTAAACTCTAGGATGGAAAAGATACACAAATTCAAGCATTGGTATTTGAAGTATGTATTTACTAGATACAAACTATGCATGTTATGTGTGTGCTCCCTTGAATGCTTCTTTTGAAATGTACAAAATTGTTTTTCATCTTTTTTGACCCATTATAATTAAATTTCAATCCCTAACTATTATTACATTTGTCGATAGTAAGAAAGACAATTTTTAATAAAATAATAAATAATACTCAATTTTTGAGATGTTGCATAAAATTCTCCACTAGCTTTGGATATATTAGTCCTTTAAGCTCTTATCATATATTGAGATAGGATCGATGTAGGAAAGGATTGTTAACAACAATCCAACCTTTATTGCTTGTATTGTAGTATAAATTTGTTGAACATGATTCTATGGTAGTAAAGCTAAATTGGTATTCACTTAACTAACTAGATTAGGTGATTTAACTGATTTAGATAAAAAAGGGAAAATAATCCCATTTTGGGCTACTCTAACTCAACCTAATGAGATTTATCTAATTTAGCAATATCTTATGTGCATATTATAGATGTGCCTATCAAGATGAACTAAATATTAGTTTTCTCAGGTTATAAACAAAAAAAAATGCATTTTTAATCATCGAGGGATTTCATATCCAAGGTTGTACATACTCTTAGCTTTGAAAACCTTAACAATAATATCTTATGTAATATTGATCACATTCTTCTTCATTGTTTCCTTGAATTAGATTTGTAGGTACCAAATCTGAATTCTACAAGAAAAACTTGCAACTCCAAAAGATGCATCAACTAAATATTTTCACTCCTCAAAATCTTGCAAATCCCAAAATGTGGACGTTCTAGACCTTACATCCTAGAATATTGCATGCTTTTGGATCCTTATCACTAAACATGGGGGATTTGGGGCTTGAGCTAGATTGACCATGAAACAACTTTGGAATATAAATCTTCTCACCTTCAAAAGTCATAAAACACACTAGAATACCAGGAATTTCATCTTCTACGATGACAAGCTATTTTTTAGCCTACCTTCAATCCATAACCTCTAGATAAATATTCATTTTATCTTCAAAATTTTCTATAATAGCCTAACTAGCTAGATCTAATTGTTGTATATTATTATTAACCTATTCTCATTTCATTAACAAAATTATGTGTCAATTAAGCATCCAGAAACACTTTAAGAAATCTACTCAACTCAACTCAAAAACAAGAAATTTTGTGTCAATTATAAGAGGTAAATATAGAATAAAATAATAGATAGAATGTAAATTTAGAACTAAGAAACCTTGGATACTTTTGAAGGGCTTCCAAAATTATATTATATTAAATCAATGAGATAGACATATATTACATCTATGTCTTGCTCATATTGATCCATGGTGAACATCTATATCCTTATTGATTGAAGAGTTGGCAACATTATAATTTCAATCAGATTGAATTAGAAATAACTTTTAACTATACCTAACAAGAAGTGTTGAACCTACTATTTCTTATGGTTCAAATACCTAGTGTATGATATCAATTGTTCCAAATAGAATTGCACAAGTAGTTTCCATAATTTTCATCTTTATAACATCTTTCTATCATTTTAATTTAACCATATTTATGAGGTATGTAAAAAGTGATTCAAAAGTAAATAGAAAAAGTTGATAGCTTTGGAATTTTCAAAAACATTCGGTTTAGTTTGAAGAAAATTTAAAACTTTGTGAAGTTCTAGTAAATTAAATATGCATGTATTTAGTAATTTATTTATGTGGAATTAGGGTTCAATAATGCTATCATTTATAGGTGCCAATTTTGTTGTTTGACAAGGTTATTTCTTCTATTCCGATTTCCACCTTAGATAAAGAATGTGCATATACAAAGAATATTAAAACTAAAGAATGGACCAAAGTAAACTGAATTGATTTCATCTACCCAAAAATATAAATCAAACAAAACCTTAGTTGAACTTGTTAACTATGACATTTATAGGATTTAGTCCTTCACTTCTTCATCCATAATGCTATTATAATTTGTGTCAGATGAAGAAAACAAGTGTTTGCAAACACTAAAACTTTAACAAATCTACACAATTCACATTACTCAGCTCAACACAAAAGTAAAACATGTGTGCCTACATAAGTGGCTAATAGACTTACAACAAGAAATGAATGGTTCTTTTTATATTTTCCCTCATATTTTCCCCTTTAAGGTGAGTTGTATAAGGAGATATATGGGCTTCTTGCATTATTAGCTTCCTTAAACTCCCTGATTTTGGTATTATGATTCTACCTTTGTAACACAATAGGTTATCTATCACCCCAAACTCCTTGTTGCTCTTAGGGTATTTATCCATTCTAGCTCGAATTTCTTGGAAATATTCATCCTAATGTTGCTCTTGACTCATTTGGTCCATGAACTTTACATGGATCCTGGTTATGGTGGCTATGTTTTTCCTCCTACTCAAGGCATCAACAACCTTATTCTCTTTTCCTTTTATGTACTCAAATTCAAAATTATACTCAGCAAGAAACTCGACCCACATTATCTGCCTCACATTGAGTATTAGTTGGGTAAATATATACCTTAGACTCTGATGATCTGATTTTAACTTGAAAGGTCTTCCTACCAGATAATGGCACCATACCTTTAGAGTGTGCACTACATTGACTAGATCTAAATCATGAGTAGCATAATTAACTTCATGCTTTTTAATTTTCCTTGAAGTATAAACTACTACTAGCTCTTCTTGCATGAGTGCTCCTCCTAATCCTTCTAGTGATGCATCAGTGCATACTAAAAAATATCCTTGGGGATCTGGAATTTTTAATATTGGGGCGGTAGTGAGTTTCTGCTTCAATAAGGCAAAAGCAATTCATACTTTTCAATTTATTTGAACTCCTTCACTTTCTTCTGGAGGTTAGTTTACTACCGAGGCAACCTTTGAGAAATCCTTCACATAACATCTATAATAGCCCATTAACCCCATGAAGCTCCTTAATTTGGTAACATTAGTAGGGGGTGGCTAATTTAATTTGGCTTTGATATTATCCAGATACATAGCAATTCCTTCTATTGATATGATATTCCCTAGATAGCGCACCTTTGAAACATAGAAATCACTCTTGGCTAGATTTCCATAGAGTTTATTTTCCCTTAGTAACTCTAGCACGATCTTGAGATGCTTATCATGCTATTTATTTTTCTAATATTATATTAGGATATCATCCAAAAATACAAGGACAAACTAATCCAGGTACCTTCTAAACACACTATTCATTAAATTCATGAAGGTGGCTAGGGTATTAGTCAATACAAAGGGTTGAATTATAAACACATAATGCTCATACCTAGTCTTAAATGTCATATTGTGAGTGTCCTCCTCATATAATCTCAACTGGTGATACCTTGACCCTAAATATATCTTGGTAAACACCATGGCATATATTAATTGATCGAATAAATATTTAATTCTAGGTAGGGGATATCGGTTCTTTATTGTAGATTTGTTCAGCATTCTGTAGTTGATACACAATCTCAAAGAGTTGTCTTTATTTTTCATAAATAAAATAAGTGCACCCCAAGGTGACACATTAGGTTGTATCAACCCTTTCTCTAGTAACCCTTGCAACTACACCTTTAATTCTTACATCTATATGGGTGATATTCTATACAAGGATCTATGAATGGGTTTCGCTCCTGGCATAATATCAATAGTGAAATCAAATTCGCATACAATAAGGAATGTAGGAAAATCCTCAAGGAATACATCTTTGAAATCCTACAGAATTGTATGTCTTTCCATTACCTCCTTTTAGTATTCTCCTACTACATTTAGTTTTATTACATAAACTATCCCTCCTTTTTTTAGGGCTTTCTTCAACTTCATAGCTAACAAAATTTGGGGTTTGAATACCCTTTGTTTTCTATGGATTCATAGCCTTCTTCCAAATATTTGATCCATCTATCCTATAAATTAATTACGAATTTATGGGCCTGTAACCAATCCATCCCTAGTATCACATCGAAGGCATGAAGTGGGGATACATATAAGCAACCTTTCGTAGTCCCACTAGCTAAAGTGATTTTCATCATTAGAAAACATTGGTTTACGGAGTATGTCTATCCAAAACCATACTCAATATTCCATCCATGAGCCAAATACCCTAGCCTCTCTAGCATATCTTTTGCCAACTTACAAAAAATAAAGTTATTATTGGCTCCACTATAAATTAATATATTTACTTGCTTATCAATGGTTTTACCTTTTATGATCAATGGGGTGGTTTGTCCTTCAAGATTTTGACTCCTAGTTGCAGCGTAGATATTGTGCATAGGTTCCTTTCCTTTAATGCTAGATGTACTTGGCCTTGGTCGATATGGGAACTGGTTAGAAAAATGTGGTCCTCTACAATGGTAACACCCATCCTTGGGACCTTGTCGCTTTTCTATTTTTTGCTCCTCACCCTTGACCCATGGAACTAAAACTTGCAATTTTTATTTTTGAGGCTTAACATTATTAGGTTTTCTACCTTTCTTATAAAAAAATTTCTTGAACCTTTTCTAGCTTCCATTATATTTCTTCTTCGAATTTTGAGGGTTCCTAGCCTTTCAATATTGCTCTGATTCCCATTTTACAACCTCATTGATATTCTTCTTCTTTAGTTCTTTATGTTATTGCTCAGACAAGGTTTCATATTTATAATAGAATTGCAACTATGATTTCTTTGCTAGGTAATATGCCTTTTGCAATGTTTTATGTTCCTGCATCTCTACATCATGCTTTATCCTAGATTGCAATCCATGAGTAAAATTATAAATCCACATTTTCTCATTATAGGCAGGTACATACTTCAACAACTGTAACAGCTTCCTGTAGTATATCTCCACTAAGTTGGTTTCTTGCCTTAAACTAGCAAACTCCTAAAATTTTAGAGCATGGAAATGCTCTGTGAGGAACCTCTTATTGAATATGACTATAAATTCCTTCCATGGAATGTCTACTGGTTCAATTTTAGTTTCTTCATAATAATTTTCCTACCAATATAGAGTAGCTCCTTCTAGGTAAATAGTGGACCAACCTATTGGGGTTCCTGGAGAATATCCCTTTACTGTGAATAAAAATTCTATTCCCCTTAACCAAGCCTCAACTACATCTCCTTCTCATTCTCCATCAAACTTAGAGATACATACATTATTCAGATATCTTACCATTTCCTTTTCCAATAGGGTTCTATATTGTATCTACTCTATAGTCAGAGCCTCAGCTTGGTTAACTTTTGAACCTCTAGTAGGAAAATTTGGTTTGTAACAGTTTCTAACACTAAAATTTACTAATCTTCCAATGCGGAAATTGTGGTGGTAAGATCTTCCATTCCTATATTGGGAGAAACTAGACCCTCATTTTGGATCCCTTATTTGATATTACTTTGTCGAGTCTGTCTAGGTGGAGGTATTTCTATCCTAGCCTTAGGTGGCATCTTGATTTGATTTCAACCAAGAAAAGAATTAGATTATAGCTTCTTCTCAAATTGAGTCACTAATCCAAACAACATTCCAGACTTCTTCTTGCTATTTTATTAGAAATCTAACTAGGATAATTTTCCAAGGTTATGATGTATCACTAATGCCACAACCTATACTGAGATATCATAACACCCATATTCCCTTGAGGTCACTCCATTGGATTCTAATAAGCATAGACTCTAGGTCATACCATATTTTAGCTTAATACTTAATAAATCCTTCATTGGATACTTCCAAATCTCTTTCAACACATAAGAAGCTCTATACCCTCATACCTAGATCTTTGATACCAAATGTAATGACCCAAAAATAAAGAAATAAAACACACAAAAAATAAAGATTTTTTTTTTTTTACTAAGGAGAGGGATTCATAAACCCCTATCCAACCTTAGACCAACTTACATTTAACAACCCCTAATTTTCTCAAGAACTATACCACACAAGATCCTCCTCATGCAAGTCCCTTCTGCATAGACATATCTCATGTTATGCATATAAGTCCATCCATATCATCAATATTGATGAGATAGAATTACCACCCTCAATCATTAGAAGGTGTACACGCATATCCATATTCCACATAAATCATTATTTGTGGGCATGCTATGTGTACTGTGAGTTAAGCTATCAATCGTATCCTCTAACAAGCTATCTTAACTTTGGTACGATCTTCTAAATCTAGTTACCAATCTCCCTAAGGGAGTCTCAAGCTCTTAGGTCATCCTCTAAGTTCACCTAGAAGTTACTATTGTTTTGCAACCATGTTTAAAAAAAGAATAAAGAATCAATCTAGATACCAAATCTAACAAAACATGAATCATTAGAAAGGCAAAGGATAACTAAAATATAAAGTAATAATTGAAGGATAAACTTGCAATAGAAAGGATTTTAATACAACTACATTCCATTAATGGAATATAGGGTGCATAAACCATATTATTCATTTATTACATAAATATACATGGTAAACACCATACTTAAAACATTGCATTACATCAATTTCATCACGAAAATATCCCCACAAGTTTAATTTGTTTGCATAAATAAGCAGGATGTAAGATAGAGAGAAAACTTGTGCATCGGTCCATCTCATGAATTTGGTCCTCCCACTCTTCCATATATCAAGTGAGGATATTAGGGGATTAGGACACTCATAGATTAGGATAGACATGATTCTAAATGCAATTGTTCATTTTATTGCCAAATTATAACTATACAAATAACCCAAGCAATTCAACTTTCCAATGCATAGTTGATACTATAGAAACTACTCTTTCTATTTACCCTCTCATATTCTCATGAGAGCTATTCAACCATGCATCAAACCACAAGCTCTTGCTTGCAATAAATGGTCTAACCCTTATTCAACAATCAAATTCCCATGCCATTAATTGCTAAACCATCCAGGTTCGCGTTTATTATCCAATCAAATCCAATTACTTTAATATTCAAATAAACCTTTTTATTCATTCATAAATTAAAGTCCCATACCATTAATTTACAAAACAAACCACATTCACATTTATTATCCAATTAAATCCAACTACTTTAATCTTCAAATAAACCTTTTTCTTCATTTCATAAATTAAATTTCCATACCCTTAATTTATAAAACAAACCACATTCACATTCATTATCCAATTAAAGCCAACTAATTTAATCTTCAAATAAACCTTTTTCTTCATTTCATAAATTAAAGTTCCATATCCTTAATTTACAAAACAAACCACATTAATATTCATTATCAAATTAAATACAACTACTTTAATCTTCAAATAAACTTTTTTCTTCATTTCATAAATTAAAGTCCCATGCCCTTAATTTACAAAACAAACCACATTTGCATTCATTATCCAATTAAAGCCAACTACTTTAATCTTCAAATAATATTTTTCTTTCATTACCCTAAAATACACAATTTTAGATAATGAAACACATTAAAAATTCCTTTTCTTTCATTACCCTAAAATACACCATTTTAGATAATGAAACTAAAGTGACTGAAAGACAACCATTTGATAAAAAATATATAGATAATGTTCACAGTGCTGCTTTATTCATTTTGAATTTTTAGGGTTACAAAATAAGTCTCTCTTTTAGTGGAGATATTTATTCCCTATTTTCATCATAAATATGAAGCATCTAGTGGTGTTTTGTAGAGATCCTTAATTAAAGTGGGATTTTGTGCACATGTGCCATTGGGAGTCTACTAGTTCATGTCCTTTTGTACCTATTTTAGGCCTACAATAGGATGTTAGTGTGTTTGGGGGCCTGCCTTGGTCAAGCCCCTTAGTTATGAAGAAAAATTGACTCAAATATGCAAAAAAATATGATGAAAGTTGCTGGAAATGTTACAGAAACTATTAAAAATTAATTCATACCTGATCTATTACTGTAGACTTTATGTACGACTTGTTCGTAGGGAATATTACGAACTAGATCTCAGGTTTGCGGGTTGGGGGGCGAACTGAACTATAGTTGACTTGTGATGAAGATTTTCTGTCTAGATGGGGTCTAGAGGTTGTTTTATGCTATTTGTTGAAAGCAAAGTCGTTGAAGGTGATTCTAGTGTGATTCGATAGAGTTTGGATAGGTTGACTGAAAATGTGAGAGATGTAAAATGATGGAAAAGACCCTCTATTTATAGGAAAAAATAATGTTATGGGGGTAGTTATGTGTACTAAACTCTAGATTCAAATCCTAGCATGGTTAGGTTAGATTTTGTGAGGTGGTAGGCTTAGTCATCCTCTCACATGCCTTGAGAGAAATATCCTATCCTCACACATGTGTAAGGGAGGATTAGGGTTAACTAGAGTTACCTAACTCTTAGGTTAGATGGGTGTTGAATTAGGTTTTTTAGGAAATATCCTAACCAACTTAGGATGCACACATGTGTGAGGACATCTTTAGGACTAATTTGATCATTAACCCTAATTAAACCCTTTTTAATGATAAAGTGTAACTTAAGTGAAAGTCAACTACAAATTAGAATCTTAATTAGTCTAATTAGGGTTTTTGGTAAGGAATAGTCCCATGAGGGCCCTAATTAGGTGTAGGAAAGGGATTAGGTGGCCTTAGGGAGCTAGTAGGTGGCCCTCTTGTCTATAGAAGGCATTTTGGGTACGCTTTACATAATTTTATAGGTTTTGCACCTACGGATAACCACAAAAGACTACGATGGTCTATGGTAGCATATGGATTCCAACGCAAACCTACAAGTATCTATGTCAATCTAAAATCATTTAAGAATGAGCATGTGCAACTTTTAGGTGTCTATATTTACCTATTTTTGTACTACGTTGTGTGAAACACATTTTAGTGCAAAAATATGATGGAAGAAGGCGGTGAGGTGTTTGTGAAATATATGAGAAAGGAAAAGAGAAGAATGGGATCCAATAAAAGGTATGTATCCAATCGAAGCATGACCATACAACATTGATAGAGAACCAAACAAAGGTATATAGAAGAAGAGAAAAATAAAAATGAAATCCAATCAAAGATATGTAGCCACTTGAAGCATGACCATACAACATTGATAGAAAATCAAACAGAGGTGGAGAGAAGAAGAAAATAGATTGTTGGCCTCCCCGTAGATTCCACAATTCACAAGTGGTAGTTAGCGTTGGCACAGTGCATATCACATGTTGAGTTATACTCCCCAACAACAATGACACTAGATAAAAATCCAATTTATTTTGACTGGGAAGATTTTATAACATGAAAGATGTATATTTAGTTGGAGAAGATGAATACTGGAGAGTCAACATCATTCAAGCACATATCATTTCTAGTCTGGTATTTATTTTTCCATATGCACCAATATTTTTCCTTTATAGTTGTTAAACAGGTTGATGAGGTGAACAAGGTTTTGCCAGTTTACATGTGGACTCCCACTTTGTCAAGGAGGGAGTCATTTTATAAATTTAACTGCTTATTTTTGGGTCTTACCATTGATTTAATTTGTAGTAAATGTGAGAGAGTGTCATGGACAATGATAGAAGCGATTGTCACTACAGATAAGAGTGATATTTTCTTGTTGACACAAGGAGTAGTTGTGCAAATCTATGGCTTCAGTGGTAATCCATTATTGCTCCCATATTTTTCCATAGAACATGTCTTTGCAATGTAGGTGGTACACCAGAATGATTATATTAATGATGTTAACGGTGCAGGCCAAGGTCAAAGGACAACATGCATAATGCCCTTTAGATTTGACAGTATTGAGGTGAGACTGGTTGGTCAAAATAGTTTTCTCATAGAGGCTTTCCAAGATCTTGGATTGGTGGAGTTACCTCAAATATGGAGGTATGATTAAGCCATTTTATAGGCTTGACTAAGGCCAAACATTTTCATTGTTGCCCACAACCTAACATTTAGCAAAATTGCAACAATCTCGATGGGCATGATTTAGAATGACATGTTGATACCATGATGTCATTTTCATCGTAGCATGATTTTTATGAGCAAGAGGCTGAGTACAAATCCGTAGTGTATAAGAAGCATATTCCTCCCCTAGGTCTATTCATCTAGATGAAAATCCAACTACCTATGTGGTCCGAGGAAAAGATCACAAACTCGTGGATTATGAGGGCCCATCAGGAAAAAACTACATCAGCTTATGGGTTAAATATGGATGAAGCATTATCTGATGCATATGATAAATTTTGTGACATTTAGCAACCCATCACTTTCTCAAAAATTGTACCTCAAAGTTTCAAAAATTCTAACAGTGAAGAAAGCATGGCTGAAGAAAACCACCCAGTAGTCAAAGAAGTGACACACGTGGAAGAGGAACAACCACTGGCGATTAAAATAAGACCTAGTAGAGTAAAGAGAAATGTAGAAGAGGCATTTAATTCTCCTAAGGTAGCGAAGAAGTCAAGAATTGGTGTAGTTTCTTCATATGCAACCAATCCTCCTCTACGAGTATTATATGCTCAAGCTAATATTTCCCAGAGTCCTCCATTGATTCCATAAAAGTAGCTATACCAGTAGATGAAGGTTATAGATATTGAAATAGATATGGAGAAATATGAAGCCCAAGAGGATCCTATCTCATAGCCACCTCCATATCCGGCTCACATGGTACACAAGCCCAAAGGTATGTCTCTCTTTCTCTCTTCCACTCATGAACAATTAGTGGTTATCACTTCTCTTCCCACAGTTTATATAGCTATTTCTCCACCATTTGGAGTACCCTATACTTCCATTTTACCCCCAACTTCTCAGCCACCAGTCACTATTACTGCATCTTCTATTCAGTTCTCTTTGGTCTCCCTTTATTTTAGCTCATTTGCATTTGTCTTGAATCTATTTTATCTCTCCTCATCCTCCATTATTGTCACTTCTTCCACAACTATAAGTACACAAGATCCTCCATGAATGAGTGTGACTATAGTTGAACTTGACACTTCCATCCATTATGTTGTTTTTTTTCTCCCCTTGTTTCTATTTCCACTTCTTCTTTTGAGTCAAACCTTTCACAAAATTTGTTTCCCTTCACCCCATTTTTGGATCTGTAAGTATCACTTGATTTGGAGGCAGAGGTAATGCCTGGATATCCAGTCGCAACAAATATAAATCAAGATCACTTGAGTTTGTCATAATGGTTGAAGAGTTGAAAGAGAAAAGAAGCACAAGCTCTAGTGAAGCCACTCAAAAAAGTTTCTTTTAATCCAGTTACGATGGAGGCCCATACCACCAAGATGATTCCCAAGGTCCAAAAGCCACAAGAAGAAATTACTCCAAGTTATTACACGTACAAAGTCATAATAGAGGACCTAACGAAGATTGACACTATCGAGAATATGGGGAACATCCAGGTTGACATGATCTCAGTCTATTTGGATGGTGAGCACTACAAGAAGAGACTTTATGAGGCCAAGGCAAATATTATTGTTCTTGAGGAAGCTCTAGCTAAAAGCAGAGCACAACAAGAAAATATGGAAAAGGATGTGGAACAATGGTGACAACAAGTAGAAACCCACTAGAAAGTAAAAGAAGCAATAGAGTAGTAGGTAAAAATAGTCATAGCCCAACTAGACTCTATACAGAATCAGCTTGCTAAGAAGGTTACACAAGCTACAGGTTTCCCTATAAATAAAATAAGGGAAGCCTACCACCGTTTGGTCAAAAACTATGCAAAGATGGCAACAAAAGCATGCCTATTTTTGAAATATCTCTATGAGGACCATATACAAGTCCAATTGAATGGGTAGTTAGTAAATACTATGGAAGATATTCTCGAGCCACATATGGAGTCAGCAATAAGGATTTAGGCTCTTTCCTAATCGAATATGCATACTTGCACGATGAACAAAATGGATCGAGCATGGTCTAACGCTAAGGTCACTCTGAATAGTTATTTTCATAGATTGGACCTGGTGAGATAGGGCAGAAAGTTTCTTACCATGATTGAATAGGATTGCTCCATTACACTGGCTCATTTTGATGCCCTTGCTGACATGGGATTCCTAGGTCTTGTAGATGATTTTGGTGAGTCCTTGCCAAAGGAACTGTTTGAGGAGACCTTGAAGAATTTTGTGTAGGATACATCAGAGATTGATAGTTGGGTAGAGCCAATCATAGAAGTATAGGTTCTCCCACTCATGAAGAGGCTCACCCGCATGGAGTCATCATTGTTTGACTTGGCTTAGAGATCCAAGTGTATCAGCTTGGAACATATAAGGACTTTGCGGTACATTTTTTATTCGCTTAGTCTTCCTTCCTTGTTCACCATAGATTCTTGGGCTAAAATAATTGTAGTTTATGAGACCACTTGTACGAGTTTGGTAGATTAGGAGGAGAAGGTAGTAGCAGAGCAGGCACAAAAAAAGACATCCAAACCAGAAGCACCAACTGATGCAGCCCGTCAAGAGGAACATTGAGAGCCCAATGGATAAAGTCCTGGGGTCACTTGCATCCATACGATTTGGATACCCTATGAGCTGCTAGAAATATTGGCAGTTTTGACATCATGCCACATTAAAATTTTGATGAAATTGTGTTGAACAATTTTTGTTGTAAAAGTGGCAAAGTATAATGAATAATGTTTCTTATTTCATTCAATTTATATTGTGTTGATTAATTTTGGTTTTAATCCTCTTTCTTTAATTTTCATGGACTCTATGCCACAAAATGATGGGGTTTAAGGTAAAATTAATATTAATATTAAAAAATAGAATAGCTAAAGTAATATAGTTAACAATTTTCCAGCATTGGTAAAATTAGTTCGAAATGGGAGTGCTTGTAAGTAAAGGAAGTTAAAAATAATTTTTCCATGTTTTCAGGCAAGATGCAGTAATCAATTTTAATGGATGCCCCCCAAAATGGGTTTGAATACCGAAATTCATGGTACGTAAAAGTGTTAAAAATATAAGGTATTTTCACCCCAAGTGAGAGGCAAAGATTCTTGTCCCACCTACTTGGGTCAAAATGTCTTTATTTTCACAAAAATTGCAAGGGCGACTTGGTGGGAAAAAAAAATAGTCAAGGGTGTGTTCGCCCCAAAGGAGGGGTGAAAGCCCCATTCAACCCTTTTTGAGGTGGATATTATTTAAAAATGAAGGCATAGAAAACCAAAGTAAATGGTTAGAGGAGGTCGAAAATTCAAAATGACTTTCACCCCAAAAAAGGGGCAAAAAGCCCTTTCGTCCCTCATTGGGGCGAAACCACATTTAAAAAAGGGAAAAAATTGTGGACCCATCATCAAATAACCAAGGCAAAGGTAAAAGGGTGAGTTCACCCTGGATTGAGGCGGAACTCTCTTTCACCCCTATTGAGGAACAAAAGCATATCTTTTAGGAAGCACATGTGTGGCCTGGTGTTGAGATGAAAAACAAAGAAATTTAAAAGGCATTTTTGCCCTAGAGGAAATGAATGAATGAACACGTTAGCAAAGAGGTTGAAAAGTCAAACATGGTTTCGCCCCTAGTGATATGTGAAACTCCCAAGCACCTCTCCTTGGGGTGAAAGTACAATGCAAAAGGAAAATATGCATCATGGATTCTGCCTTGTTAAAGTAGAGAAAGTTGCAGGAATTTTACCCCAAGTTAGAGGTGAAAATCCCATTCACCTCTCCTTGGGGCAAATGTAGGTCTCAAAGGCTGAAAGTGTAGATAATTCAAGGACATTTCGGAGGTGCAATTCATAAGTTATTTATAATAATGTCAGCAAATATGATGAAAAGAGCTTTTACCTCGAGTGAGAGGTGAAACTCTCATTCGCCTCCTCTTTCGGAGAAACAACATAAATGGATACGGAGCATAATTCAAATATGAACAAAAGGAGATTTTTGGACGTACAATATAAAGAGATAATGTGCCAAGTATTGTTGCAATCAAAGAGTGTGTTCATCCTCAAGGAGGGGGGGAAACTCCTTTCCACCCTCTCTGAGGGGTGAAATTATATGAATTGATGGTTTTCATGTTTAAGAATTTTTATCTAAAATTTAGGCGCACACACTAAGTGAAAGCATGTATGTAAAATAAGTGTTAGCCAATGGAGGAGATTTGTGTGCATAAAATAAATAATAAAATAACGAAGAACTTTGGACAATGCGTTTTTGCCTAGTTTTGCTCCAGAAGGGTCATCTCCCTATTTTGAGTGAAGTTAATTTTAAATAAGCAAGGTAACTTTTCAAGAAGATTCATTGTGCAAAATTTTTTGGGAAGGACTAGGGGGTGATGAAATTTGTTTTTTGAAGCCAAGTCAACAGTTTTGAGCCCGAGTTTCAGCTAAATATCTGCATGATTAAATGCCAAGGAAGGATTTTGACTATTTTCAAAGCATCATCCATTGATTTTACCTCTTTTTAAAACAATTTTAATATCCAGTGGACTTTCTTGGTGAAAATAAATTTCCAAGGAAAAATAATGACATACATTCAACGACCAAGGTTCCTGTTTTCCTCCAATTATGATGCGTCCTAATACACCAACGTCTAAGTTCGCTAATTTCCCAGGAATATCACCACCAAAGTTGGATCGTTGCTCCTCATAGAAAAATTTTTGTGGAGAAAAATCCTTTTTCTGGTTCTTGATCCAAGGATATTTTGTATTTATATTTATTAAATGAAAGAGGCAAAATCCTCTATAAATACTAGGTATTTTCATGTAACAAAAAGAGGAGAGACACTCTGTAGAAAAACACTTTGATTTTGATACATAAATAGAAGGATACTCGACTTCTAACTCCTTGAATGGTTTTGTGTGTGATTTATTTCTGCTTGATATCATTTTTATTTACATTCATACATGTTATTTGCTAAGTTTAAATTCTACATTTGGATTTAAATACTACTAGTGAGGGAATGAATATTGGAATGCATTTTTTAAAGTTATCTTTGCAAATTGTAAGTGGTTTCTCTACCCTTCTTTCTGTGATATCTTACCTAATACTTGATTTGAATTTCCGCTACTATTCTATCCCCATCCTACATCATTTGGCTTATAGCCATATTTTCCATTTTTTCTGTCATTTCCCATTTCTTTCCTATAACTCTAAACTTGAAACTAGTGTAGGATTTAGTAAGGGAGCCATCCCTCTCTAGATATTGTCCTGAAGGAAATCTCTTTCCTTCGGTCTTTCAATGTTGGTCATATATAGGGTGCACAAAAGTATGTTTTATATTTAAGGAAGATATTTGACTAAGAATTTCCAAACAAAAATTGTAGGGTTGACAAATATTGTTCAAAAGATTTCAATAATCTGAATTTCTTTTTGAAATATTATAAATAAAAGTTTAGTTCTTGTTATATCAATGTTATATTTTCTTGAACTAAAAGTTTAGTTATTCTTTATAATTATTTTAAATCCTTTGCATTATAAAATAAAAGCTTAATTTTGTGACCAGGAGATCCGTTAGGTTTGATAATTGAATAATTGCATTAACCAAAACATTAGCAATGAGGCTAATGTTAAATAGATTACAAAATAGGAATAATAACAACTACTCCTGCATCTACGCTAACTAACACACCATAGAAGGTAGAGTGTTAGGTTTAGGATTCTTAACCTAAGATATTTAGGAACTTACCATTAGATATTTGGAATAGTAAATATCTACATGGTAGAAAGTAGAAAAGTAAATACTAGTGGTAAAAAGTAACAAACTACTTTTTACCATGCGGTAAATAAAATCTACCTAATGTAGGAAATGGGGTAAATATCCCAAATGATGAAATATTACTCTAACATCCCCCCTTATTACATTATTTGGGTAATGTATACCTATCCTCCTATACAACAATATTTGGGTAAAGTATATAACTGCCCCAATACAATGGAAGAAAATGTCGATCTGTTGGTTCTTGCTCTGTCATAGTCCTTTGGCTGCTTCTAAGCAAAAAATGGGTCATTCCTCACTTTGTCTTCACATCAACGAATGATGAATTTCCTTATAGTAATCTCATCATCCAACTGATTTGCATGGGTAACCAGCCACTGCAATCGCTAGGTGTAGTAGAATAGATCACTTCATACGAGGTTCATTCATTTACAATATGAGTTTGCAAAAGATAAGGTAGCTAAGGTGTCGGTCGTTGCCAAAAATGCACCCTTATAAGTTCCCCCCTTCTTGTTGCAAAACATGTTGTAATTAATTTCTGAAAGAAGTATGACTAAGGTGTCGGTCGTTGCCGAAAATGCACCCTTATAAGTCTTCTTCCCTTTTTACAAAAAATTGTGAAGAAAAGAAAGTATATCCCCCTTAATTGCAAAATATGTGCAACTTAAGAAGCTTTGTGAAAGATTTTACAAATATTGCCTCCTAGGCAATTTTACACCAAAAAAATTCCCTCCTTTTGTTACAAGGACTTCAAACAATGAGAATTTGCTATTTATGAAGCCTAAAAGAGGTACAAACACCCCTTTATTACAAGTACTTCAAACAAAAACTTATGCTATTTATGAAGCCTAAAAAAAGAGAGAGGAAATGGTGTTTGCTCAAGGTGACACAATGTGTTTTCCTTCTACAATACTGTCTGAGCCATGAGCACTCTGTGTGCTCTCTTCGAACCAGATTCAGAATCAGAATGAGACACTTCACTAGAAACATGGCTTCTGTGGTGTGCCTTTGCCATTTTAGTTTTGCTTGTTTTGAAACCAACACTGAATGGTGTCATGGTTGTCATTTTTACAATTTGTGCAAAACTTTGTTTTCGAGGCAATTTTATCAAAAAAGTTCACCAAATCATCCTTCCTTATTGCAAGTTCTTCAAGCATGGTTGCTATTATGAAGTCTAAAAGAAAAGGTATGATGTTGATGACTTCTACTTTTATGATTTGCCTTTACAAGTTTTATTTCCCTCTTATCAAAATCTGTGTTTGAAGGAAGAAAGGAATTATCCCCCCTTAGTGCAAAGGATTGCAACTTTTAAGGTTCCTTATTTTCAAAAAACTTGTTCTTTCTTTTGATATACCCTAAAAGAGTACCAAAAGATAATTCACTCAAACAGATATTTAATGGCACCTACCTTAACACCCTTCAAGAAGGATGAAAATTTTGAGGAAATTAAGCCAAACAAATAAGAGTGAATTAGGGGTTTTGTTGATTTAGGAGAGAATATCAAGTGAATTTTGGCTTTAAATTTGTGCAAGGATTTACACAAATTTGTGAAATTTTGGGGTTTAGTGTGTTCTTGATTCTATGACTTATAATTGCAAAAAGAAATAATGCAATAATCAAACAAGAATGCCCACAAAATTCTTATCACCTAGGTGTCGGATGCAACCGAAAATGCACCTAATTTGCCAATGAAGGTGTCGAGTAAAATCGAAAATGCACCTTTTTAATTTTTGCAACAAAATATTAATGTGTGTTGTGCAAAAAATTGATATTTTTATGTCTCCTACTTTGTTTTACAATTTTGCAAAAGAAGTACAATGTTGTCTTCCCCCCTCTATGTTGCAAAATTAACAATTCGAGCACTCCTTCCAAGACAAGTCGACACACGACCCACGTTTGAAAGGCTTCCAGACCAGTCGACAAACGACTTGGTTTTGATGGACCCAAAGCTTCAAATTCTTCTCAATTTTGCAAAAAAAAATGTACAATTTTATGTCTTATATCCCCCCTTGGAGAAAACAAATGCACACTTTGCCTTTGAAGTTTGCAAAAATTTTAAGTCTCCTTGTGTTCTAAATTTGCAATAAAGAATCAAATGTTTTTTTTTTTTGTATTTTGTCCTCTTTCAAGTTTGCAAATTTAACAAGTTTGAGAAGAATGGAGGGATCCTAATTTGCAAGAAATTGGTGCTATTAAATGTCTTATATCCCCCCTTGAGGAGAAAACAAAATCTCCTTTTGATTTGATTGCAAAAATAGATCCTTAATTCTCTATTTTAATGCAAAATTTTAATAAATCTAATCATTATTTAATCAATAATAAAATTAATTTTGTAAAAAATCAATGTAATTTGTGAAAAAAAATTGATTTTATACAAAAGATATTAAATTATTAAATAAAATGATTAAAATAATTAAAAATTTACAAAAAAATATATATATATATATTTTTACCTTTAATTATGCTTGTCGTTGGCTCCTTGTGGCAAAAGGTTTTGGTGCCGAAGGGACTCGAAACTCTGACCACCCCCGCCTAGGGCCTTAGCCCGACCCGATCAACCGGTCGGGCTAGAGGGCCCGACGTGAAGGGAAGGGAATGCTATTCCCTTTTCCTTCTTTCCTCGTGCGGGCGGGGAAAAATGTGGGAATTATCCCACATCGCCCGCACGGGGGATTTTGTGGGGAATAAAAGGGCTTTCAAGCCCTTAGCTTATTGACTACCTTCGGGCAGTCACCCTCGCCCTCCTTTTGGTCGCTGCCACATGTCGCGGTTGTCAAGCTACCACATGTCGTGGCTAGGTCGAGTCGGGTGGCACGTGGCCAGTCCGCCATGTGTCACCCATGTGTCAGGTCTAGGTCAGGTGCCACATGGATAGTCTACCATGTGTCACCTTGTGTTTAGTCCAGTCCCTATGGCTCTTCACCACATGTTAGGTCCAGTCAGCATCCATGTGTCTAGTCTAGGTTAGCCCCTCGGGGTGCATGCAATCTAGCGATGTCTGTTTCATGCCAGGTGTCAGGTAACATGTGTGTCTCAGAGCACGTGCCCTATAGGGAAGACATCAAAGACTGTCCTCGTGCCACGAGAAGCATGAGGGCACTCCTGAACTCGATCAGTCCCACTGATAGGTCTATGGGCATGGGTCGAATGGAGGAGGCAAAAAAGGCTCTCCCCATACCACGGGGAGCATGAGGGCGCTCCTGCCCTCGAGGCGCTCCCGTGGGCTATCGATGGGCCCGTTGTTGGGATCATCGATGGGGGTATTGGAGCCCCCCCACGATGAGATCATCGACAGGGATGGGAGCCCCCGCTATTCGGACCGATGGATTTAATAGCCCTGGCCTCGGGATTCATGCCCGATGCTGCGGGCTCTAGCCTCTCGAGACAACAGCAGGTCAAAAGTACCTGCGGGATTTCCTGCCTAGGTGGGGCGAGGGGGGAATATTTGGCCCAAAATAATTGGGCGAGTGCTCCTCCTCCTCTGCCTTAGGCTAGAAAAAAAATTAGAGATGCATCGTAAAATCAAACCATAGGGAAAATAATAACATTAGGAGCAAATAGAAAATAAATCGAGGTCACCAGTGGTGCCAAGATTCCAACGTCGCTCCTTGCTAAACTCCCTGTGCTCCAGCTCTAGTACCAATGTGACCAGGAGATCCATTAGGTTTGATAATTGAATAATTGCATTAACCAAAACATTAGCAATGAGGCTAATGTTAAATAGATTACAAAATAGGAATAATAACAACTACTCCTGCATCTACGCTAACTAACACGCCATAGAAGGTAGAGTGTTAGGTTTAGGATTCTTAACCTAAGATATTTAGGAACTTACCATTAGATATTTGGAATAGTAAATATCTACATGGTAGAAAGTAGAAAAGTAAATACTAGTGGTAAAAAGTAACAAACTACTTTTTACCATGCGGTAAATAAAATCTACCTAATGTAGGAAATGGGGTAAATATCCCAAATAATGAAATATTACTCTAAAAAATTCTTTTTTTTTTTGAAAAATTTGAAAAAAACTTGTATTAAAACAGAGAACAATTACATAAGGGAGTAAACACATCCCAGCCGAGAGCAAGAAGCAAGATTACAACAAGGCGCAAAAACGCGACATGTCACGAAATAGCAACATGTCGCGATATCGCGACAGCAACCCAACTGAGGCTGCGCCAGAGAAACAAGTCACGAAATCGTGACAAGTCACGAAATCATGACATGTCACAAAATCACGGCAGCCAAGCCCCGAGGCACCTAAACACCACAAGCATCGCGAAATCACGACGGCAAAACCTCAAGGCACCCAATCACCAAAAGTGTCGCAAAATCGCGACGAGATTTCCAAAAGGTGCCTGATCACCAGAAGTGTCGCGAAATCGCGACGAGTTCTCCCCTTGGCGCCAGTGCTACAAAAGAGTCACGATATCACGACAAGTTTTTCCCATGGCGCCAATTCTGTAGAAGTGTCACGAAATTGTGACGAGATTTTCCCTTGGCAGCCAACCTGCAAAAGTGTCGCGATATCGCGACGAGTTCACCCCTTGGCGCCCATTCATCAAAGGTGTCACGATATCGGGACGATTTTTCCCCACGGCACCAATTCCCTAAAACTGTCATGAAATCACGACGAGTTTTCCCCTTGGCGGCCAACCTTCAAAATTGTTGCGATATCACGACGAGTTTTCTCCTTGGCGCCCAACCTTCAAAGGTGTCACGATATCGCGACGGTTTTTCCCCTTGGTGCCAGCTTGCCAAAAATGCCGCGAAATCATGACGATTTTTCCCCTTGGCGCCCATTAAGCAAAGGTGTCATGATATCGCGATGGGTTTTCGCCTTGGCACCCAACCTTCAAAAGTTTTGCGATATCGCGACGATTTTTCCCCTCGGTGCCAGCTCTCCAAAAATGTCGCGATATCGCGACGATTTTTCCCCTGGGCGCCCATTCAGCAAAAGTGTCGCGATATCGCGATGGTTTTTCTCCTTGGCGCACAACCTTCAAAAGTGTCGCGATATCGCGATGGTTTTTCCCCTTGGTACCAGCTCTCCAAAAATGTCACGATATCGCGACAATTTTTCCCCTTGGCGACCATTCAGCAAAAATGTCGTGATATCATGACAGATTTTCCCCTTGGCACCTATACTCCAAAAGTGTCACGATATCACGGCGATTTTCCCCCTTAGCGCCCATTCTCCAAAAGCATCGCGAAATCGCTACAGCTTCCAGCCACAGGCCCTGACGGTGCAACAGGTCGCGAAATCATGATAGTCTCCCTCCAAATGCCATGACGGCACAACAGGTCACGAAATCGCTATAGCTTCTATCCAAAGGTAGCGACGGTGCAACAGGTCATGAAATCGCTACAGCTTCTCTCCAACAGCCGTGACAGCGAAACATGTCACGAAATCGCGACAGCTTGCCACCAAAGGCCATGACGGAGCAACAGGTCGCGATATCGCGACAAAAACCACCCTTAGCATTTTCTTTGTTCATTGTCTCAAGGATCATTCCAGGCCCTGCCTAATCACTTCATCCTCCAAAGGCATGTCAGTGTGCAGCTGCACCCCTAACTCTTTCTCAGCACCCATCTTCGTAAGAAAATTAGTCGCTTTATTTAGATTTCTACTCACATAAACAGGGATCACGTCATCTAGTTCTCTCCATAGTTCTTTGATTTGAGAGACCAAAATCCTCAACCTCCATGCTTTCAAATCAAAGTTCCTCATGCAGTCAAGGGCTCCAACCAATATTTGAGAGTCAGATTCTAGAATTATCCTCCTATGGCCCTGATTAACTGCCCAAATAGAAGCAGCTTTGATAGTAATGGCTTCAGCTTCATTATTTGTGGTTCTGCCCAATCCTTTTAGTTCCTAGTAGAGCACGGTGCCCTCATGATTCTGGCAGACCACACCAATGCTAGCACTGCCCGGATTGCCCTTAGCAGCTCCATCAGTATTGATTTTAATCCAACCATCGGGAGGAGGTTTCCAGCTGGCTTTGACCTGTTCCTCTTGCTTTTCAACTCCCTCATCCATTGGCCCTGAATCAACCTGAGATTCCTCATTTGCGTGGACTGTAACTGTTTCAGTGACTTTGCTCCAGATGACCTGCCAAACACCATCAAGCGTGGAAAACGTTTCTCAAAATATTCTTGCATTTCTCTCCAACCACACTTGCCACCAAATGAAATTTAAGCCGAGCTCCCAACCGATTAGAAGAGCTTTAGATTTAAATCTACCCCTCTTCCATATTTCCATAATGTTAATCCGATTCAAATCACCATTAAGCTAGATTTTATAGTGAGAGAACCAGCGCTTCCAGATCTGGCGCATGAAGGGGCATTCAAACATCATATGATCAGTTGTTTCCTCGTTCTTATGGCATAGAACACATTGAGATGGACTGATGATACCTCTACACCTGAGGTTGTCGAAAGTGAGAATTCCATTGTGCATAACTTGCCAAGCAAAAAAGTTCACTTTCGACCAACCCTTGGATTGCCAAATCTGTCTCCAGTCCTCAACCGGATAAGTAGGTGGGGGAGGCTCAGGGAGGATGTTATCATATCCGTATTTAATAGTATAAACACCAAGGCTCCCATAGCCCCAAGCTAATTCATCCTCCTCGTCTCTCCCAGTGAGAAACCTTTCTTTCAAGATTCTGGACAAGATGAGTGCTAGCTCCAGAGGGATTGAAATTGGCCACTCCTCAAACTTCTTAAACTTATACCCCCCTAGCTGAGTAGTATTGAAATAACTCTCAATTTGGACCCAACCCTTGGATTCAATGGCAGCTTTTATTAGGAGTAACTCGAGGAATTCAACCATGATGGGTGGAAACTAATCCCAAGAATTAGACCAGAAACGGGCCTTCTCCCCCCTCCCCACTTTCCAAAATAGCTGGTCTTTAATAACCTGAGATCCAAGCTTGAGAGCCTTCCAAACTAAGGATCCAGCACCCTCCAAGGAGAAGTGACCCACCTCATTGGGGTTGACATGACCCAAGTACTTACTAGTGAGAATTCTACTGAATAAAGAAGTTGGCTGGGAAATCCACCTCTAGTAAAACTTTCCAACCAAGGCTTTATTATTTAACCTGGATCCTCTCAGTCCCAGCCCACCTTTTACCTTGGGCTGGGTAACTTTATCCTAGCTCACTAAGGCCCACTTTTTCTCTCCCTTTGGTCCTTCCCACAAAAACTTTCTAGCCATCCTATCCAAATCTTTCCAGATTGTAAGCGGGGCAGCCAAGATAGAGAATTTGTAGATAAGCATGGCTTGAATGACTGACTGTAAGAAGGTTACTCTACCACCATAGCTTAACCACTTGTGAGAGCAGTGATTAATTCTTTCCTTGATACCCTCAATCAAGTGCCTCCAAGTGTCAAGTTTCAGCTTCTTGAAGTGCAAGGGAATCCCCAAGTAAACCATAGGAAGAGCAGTCCTAATAAATCCCAGGATTTCTAAAATTATGTTCTGAAGCCTGTGCTCCAGATTGAAAAAGACTACTTTGGATTTCTTGTCATTAATGACCTATTGGGTAGCCCTAAGATATACATTAAGAGTATCCCTAGTCGATCTTGCTTCCCTGAGGCTGGCAACTCCCATCAGACCAGTATCATCCACAAACTACAAATGTGATAAAACTTCGTCCCCCACCCTAACACCCAATAATCTGCCTTGATGTCTTCTCCTCAAGAAAAGTTTGCCAAGACCTTCAGCCATAATCAGAAATAGATAAGGAGAGCAAGGATCCCCCTGGCGGAGACCCCGAGAGGCTCCAAAAGGCTGCGAAGGAAGGCCCTTAATTAGAACAGAGTAGGTCGGGAAGAGACACAGCTCATGACCCACTCAATCCAGTCCTGAGAGAAACCAAAAGCAGCCATCATTTTGGCTAGAAAACACCATTCAACCCTGTCATAAGCCTTGGACATGTTCAGTTTTATGAACATCCCTTTATTCCCAGAAGTGGGCATTGAATGAATAGCTTCCCGAGCCGGAACCACCCCATCCGGAATCTGTCGACCCTCAACAAAACCCCCTTGCTTAGAGGAGATAATGCTGTGAAGAAGGGGTTTTAGTCATTCAGCCATTACCTTGGTGATTATTTTATACAGCACATTACATAAGGCAATAGGCCTATAATCTGAAATATGGCTCCCATCCTCCCATTTTGGAATCAAGGTAATGAAAGTGTGGTTTAGAGCTTTGAGCATTCTCTTGTTTTCTCTGGATTCTTCAACCATAGCTCTAACATCTTCCTCTAAGCAATCCTAGAAGGCCTGGAAAAACTCAATGGGGAAACCGTCAGGACTCGGAGTTTTACCAGTACTCATTCCAAAGACCACAGATGTCAGTTCATCTCTATCAATGGGTTTGAGGAGGGCCTGGTTTTCATCCTTAGAAATGAGAGCAGGAATGACAGAAATAACTTCATTTTGGGTCGTAGCATCTTGAACCGCACTTTCCTTAAAAAGCTTTGAGAAATAATCCATAGCATGGGAGTGTATATCTGGAAGAGTGTCAAAGGAATGACCATTGTCATCTTGAAGGACCTCCATCTTGTTCATCTATCTTCGGGCACAAGCAGTCCAATGAAAGAATTTTGTATTTCGGTCCCCTTCCACTAACCAGGTAGTTCTTGCTCTCTGCCTCCAATAAATCTCCTCCTAGTTGTCAATGTCCTCGACCGCTCTACGCAAGGCATCATCCTCATCCTTGAGCTGATCTGAAATAACTCCTTCTCTAAACTATTTCTGGACCTCATCCCAGCGGGCCACCAACGGAGCTCTTTGGGCCTGGAAGTCAGATTTATTAGAGTGCCTCCAATATTTCAACTGAGTTTTGACATATTGAAGTTGTTTGTGAATTCTAAACATTGCTCTTCCATAAGCTGGACGGCCTTCTTCCCACCATTGCGGGATTTTCTCTCGAAGTTCTTCTTTCTGCAGCCAAAAATTCTCAAATCTGAAAGGTTTGTGATGGTGTCCCCTCCCAACCCCCCCTTCCAACAGAATAGGGCAATGATCAGAAACAGGGCCTGCTAAAATCTGAAAGTTAATGTTCCATTTTACAAACGTCTCTTCTGAAAGCAGAAAGCGATCAAGTTTCACCTTCCTACTATGTGGCTCCCTCCTTTTATTAGTCCAAGTGAAGTTATTTCCAGGACATTTGATGTCCACTAGGTGTAAAGCCTGGACTTGAGTGATCATAAAATGGTCCCCTAGATCCAAAAAAGGTGTTCCCCCTTCCTGGTCTCTAGAAGATAATTTAGCATTAAAGTCCCCTGCTACAATCCAGTCTAGATCTTCCCTAGACACTCTCATTTCATGGACAACCTTCCACTGCCGCCTCTGGCCCTCTAAGGTTTGAGATCCATAAAAGTTAGTAATTAAAACGACTTCCGCTGAGACATTATTCCTAAAAAGAGAAGTGAGAACACCCCTCCAGGCAAGGTGATCTATAGCAGACCATTCCAGAGAGTTCCACAGAGTAACAATCCCCCCTGAGGCACCTTGGGCAGCCACATCCATGTGACCAGCACCCTTCCAGATTCTATTGAATGTTTTAGACATAAGATCCAAAGACATCTTAGTCTCTTGTAAAAGCAAGAAATCAGTATTGCTATTTTCTAATAACCTTTGAACAACAGATTGATGGGTTCTACTGTTTAAACCCCTCACATTCCAAGATTGTATAATCATGGGTTACCCCGAGAGCAATAAGAATCAATTGTCCTCATTGATCCTCCCATGATCAATTTGTCTCCTTGAGTCGCTAGCAGCCTCCTTATTAGATCTTCGACCTGCTCCCTGAGAATTGCTATTTTTTGGTCTTTTTTCAAGCTGGGTTATCCCCAAAGATGGCCTTTCCCTGTTCTTCTATGCTATACCCATGTGGACATCTTGAGATACTGACTATTCCGGATTATGGACTACTAAGGCACCAGAAGACACTGGCTGTGATACTTCATAGGGATCAACTATCTGCTGTATGACAGGAGAAGGTGAGAGGGGGGGCTGCCCAAGAATATTAGAAGTTTCTTTGAAACCCTCCAAGCCCTCCATAGAGTGATCCTCTTCATCAACCAATGACTTAAAAATCTCATACCTATTGGCAGGTCTGAGATTAGATTGCTCCTTTCCCTCGTTTTTCTTAGTTCGTCTTCTTCTTCTAGGTTGTTCAAAACCCTCTCTCAGAGCATTCTGACTCTGACCAGAGCTATTAGGATCTGTATTAGGAGTAGCCTTATCCTCCTTAGGCAGGTTTGGCATATCTGAAGGGGCCTCCATTTTGTCATTCATATTAATAGGACAGAAACGGGCTAGATGCCCATGCTTATGGCAAACCCGACATCTGAAGGGTAGGGCCTCACAGTCTAGCTGTTGGATCCAAGTATGACCTGCTAGTTCAATATCCAACTCAACCGACAAAGGCTGGCTGAGATCCATCTCAACACAGATTCGAGCGTATACTGCCATGCTCCCTTCAATAGTGTCTCTGGAAACACCAATATGTCTACCAATCGTATTGCCAATCATGGCCAATACCTGCTCACCCCAGAACTCCATAGGAAGGGCGTATAATCTAATCCACACTGGTACAGCAATAGGTTCAACATGAGTGTCGAAGCCCACCCGCCATGGTTGTACAAAAAGCCCTATCGGGCCATGGTTCTTCTTTTCTGACTCAAAAGCCTTATTTCTATCGGCCAGAGCCGAAAAGCTGACAATAAAATAACCATTACTAATAAACCACAATGAGTACTCACCATGGGGTTCCCAGTTTTGACGGATCCATGAATGTAGGAAGTTCAGGGAGGGGCGAATGCCCATGAACTTGCAGATTAGGTCATGGTTCGCTCTGTAGAGAACTAATTCTTCAACTATGCTGGGTTCAATGACGATTTTCGACCTGGATTCGGCCTACGACAGACAACCATTCACCCAATGAGCTGACGACTGATTCCCAACAACTGTGAAGATCTTCTTGTATGCCATCTTTTGTGCTTCAGCAGTCTTCGGGGAAGAATCGCCTTTAAATAGATCAGCGTAAGAGCTAGTGTTTCCTGAGTTAGGAGCCGTAGAAGTCCCCATTGGACCCTCCTGGGGCACCGATCGGATCTTCAGATCCCCCGTACCCTAAAGGCACTTCAGCAAGTCCGCAGAAACCAGAGAAAATTCAAGGATGCAGAAACCCTGGTTCAGAGGAGAAAATCGCCAGAGCTCGTTTTCTCGCCTTTTTTTTCAATCTTCAACCCATCATCTTGAGTCCTAACAAATTATTTTTTAAAACTAGTATATTCTATCAATATTTTACTTTATAAAGATATGTGATCAATCTTTCGTTGTAAGCTTATGATGATCTAAAATTCTTTAGTGCTTTTTGAGATATTAATTAAATAATCATCTTTTTTCTCCTTAAATATTGAATCTCAATTAAAGGAGTACCTAATAAGGTAAAAAATAACTTAGAGAGCCTCATCAAACCTATTGATCTAAAGGAAAATAAAAGAAAAATATACCCTATGATGATTACAACTATGGTAATCATTGTGATTTCATGAATGGCCACTAAGGATGGATGGTATGGTATGTCCATATAGGTCATTGTACGAGAATTATGGTGGTGGCCCTTATATGAAGTTATCAAATAAGGAATCTTGGTGAGAGAAATTTGACTCTAAGATAAGATTCCATGGTGGTTTGGTATGGGATAAACCATCGTATTATTTGTAATTTTATCAAGGAGATCATGACCAATACTATGTGAATGGCATGACCTTAGTTGTTCATGATGCTAGATATTAATCTAGATGCATGGTCACCAATTAAGCACCATAGTATTTATGCTAAACACCCTTACATATTATTTTAGAATAGATGAGTAAAACTAACTCAAGATTCCACATGTTAAAGGAGGGGAGTTATGAGTCTACCCTCTAAGTGTTATGGGCCCTAGAGGATAACCCTAATCCATGATTCTCGATTCACCAGAACATATGGTGAGATAGATCAAATCGCTAAAGACACCTCTTATAAGACCTAGCCAATCTCATCCACTTGGAAGACCAACTGAAATGGTCACAATCCCAAAAGTGGTATTCAATGCTATGTACTGATTACTAATGGGTGCAAAATAAATATTAAAAAAATTTACCTCTTTAACCATTTTCTTTGTTTCTCAAACCTATAAGTGATATTAAGTTGTTATAACTAATGTATGTTTGACTAGGTTATTACATTGATGGAAAGGTTATATATATATATATATATATATATATATATATATATATATATATATATATATATATATATATATATATATATATAATAACTTTATTTTAACTTTAGTTTTAAAATGTTTGATTTAATTTAGTTCTTTTAGATATATGGATACAATGACATAATTTAGTTTAGAGATAAATAAATATTTTTACTAATAAAAATAAATTTATATTATTTTTTTTATATATTTTTAGGTATTTATTTTTATGAAAATAATAATTATATTTAAAATTAAAAAGCTTTAATTTTAATTAAGTTAAGTAATATTTACAACCTATGAATATTACATATATTAGCCTTCCTTGACTATTACAAGTCAGCTAGATGTGTATCTTGCCTCCTTTGGATCCAAGCCTTGGATTTCCTATGTGGAGCATCCAAGCCTTCAAGGTTAATTCCACTTAAGTTGTATAGTAAAATTTTTATTGAATCTTGGATTTTAAATGGTTGTATTATATACAATTTATCCAAGCCTTGGATTTCCTATCTAGAGCACCCAAGAATTCAAGGTTAGTTCCACTTAAGTTGTATAGTAAAAAGTTGATTGAACTTGGACTTTAAATAGTTGTATCATAAGCAATTTATTGAACCTTGGATTTTAAATGTACACCACCAACGAAAAACATGTTAGAGAGTTTAAGAAAGTTGAACGCCACTAATAAAAATTGAACTCAAGTTGAATAATATCTACTTTACAAGCGAAAGAAATAAAGGTTTTGAAAAAAAATTGTAATGTGATTTTTACCTACTATAATAAAATTGTATTATTTTGAATTGAAGATAAAATAAATTAAATATTTATGGTACATATTAAATACTATTAAAAATAAAAAAATTGTATTTGAAGTTTGTTAAAAATTGATTTACATGCTGATTAAATTTTACTTATCCAATATAAATTCAATTTTTCAACTCTAAGTCCATGTGGGACACCCATGTGATTAGGACTTTGGGCTTTCTTTCGGGAGATCCAGGTTCAAATCATCCTGGAGCGTGGTGTGTGGGACACCCGTGTGATTAGGGCACTTGTAAACGCAGGTTCAAACCATGGAGCGTGGTGTGTGGGACACCCGTGTGATTAGGGCAGGTTCAAACCATGGAGCGTGGTGTGTGGGACACCCGTGTGATTAGGGCACTTGTAAACGCAGGTTCAAACCATCGTGAAGAGTGGTGTGTGTGCGCGTGAGGAGTTTGTGTATGTGTGTGGAGTTTTGTGTAAAAAAAAAAATAGCCCTCTGTAGTTTCTAACCGGATGCAAATCTAATAACATATTCCATGATTAAAATTTCTGTATACGTATCTAAGTTGCCTAGTTTTTCCCAAGTTGGTATGTTATTTAGTAAATATGCAATTGCGTGAAAGCCGCCTAGACTGTAGGAGAAATCGTCGGACTGTGACAAGAGTTGGTAAGTTGTAAATATTTAATTGTGTAAGAATCGAATGGACCGAAGGAGAAATCGTCAGAATTTGTCCAAAGTTGGTATGTTGTAAATATACAATTGTTTGGGTGTCGCCTATACCGAGGCAGAAATCATCGGACTTTGTCCGTCTGTTTTTGTTATTATTTGTCACTCTTGACTTAAGTCAAGACGCAACAGCATGCACATAGTTATCAAATATGCCCGTTTTCTTACAACAATATGCGGGTTGTAGTTCTTGTTATCAAATGCTGTTTACTCTGTTCAGCTTAAAAGGGGCCGTGTTCGTCTCTGTGATAGTTTAATATAAGCATAATTAATTTGGTCTTTCTTCCATTTAATACTCGAAGTGGGTCATTTAGAGCCGAGGTCCAAAAAGAGGCTCATTATTAACAGAGGATTTGTAATGCTTCATAATGTGGCAATTGGCGGATTAGCTAGTCCTATATTTAGGAATTGGTTTTAGATGTAAATGATATGCCATTTTTTTGTTTTCTTTGAACAGTTTTATCGTTTTACACGAACTTATAGCAACTAATAGGAAGAATATCATCAGGTGGTTAATGCATTCTAGCTGATGCTATGCCCAACTTCTACTTGGAGTTTTCATATAAATAGAATGAATCACAATCGATTGGAAAGTGCATGCGTATAATTGTTGAAGTTGAAGTCAGATCCATGGTTTTGACTGCTAGGTCTTAAGATTTGTGGTATTTATGAGAAGGCATGTATGTTATACGTTATTAGAATTGAATTTACTTTTGTAAAACGGGAGTTCGTACAGAAAACGGAGCTTTCTTCAGCCAAGAAGGATGGTTCTTGGATCGAAACAGCTGCTATGTCATTCATTTACCACCTCCCTCTTTCTTTAGAAGGGCGTTGTGGACGAGTGGGGTGATATGTGAATGAAACAGGAGCCGATACTATTCATGGAATTGTGGCCTTTCTTGGACTGAAGGGAGCCCCGTTCCTCTTCCATGTCTTGTAGAAGAGAACAAAAAGAATCACTTCTTAAATTTATTTCTCATTAGATATAACATTAGAGCAATGATGGAGTTACATTCTTCAGAATCTAACACTCCATGTACTAATTGTAAGCAGTTAAAGGATGCCGAAGAAGAATCCAGATTCCAGCGGTTGATGAACAATTGTAGCGTAAAGCGTTGATGATTGGAGCAACACCAGATTGAAGTGAGAGAAAAATAATAGTGCTACCCAGAATTTGTCCAGCAGTATCCTGAGGTCGGAGCAACACTTGTGAAGCGTCTTAAATAGGTAAGTCGATATATTGTTGAAAATAAAGCTGCCATATAGAGGATTGGCAGATCAAATTCGGTAGAAGAATATTATACATGAATTATAAATATACCATTCATCAACTGATGATTTATAGAGCCTCTTTGAAGGTCCAAATGTGACTCCATGTTAGTAAATTAATTAGCAACAAGATTTATACCCGTTAACTTAGGCAAATTCCATCACGTTTGTTTCTATGAAAAAAATGAATGTTTCAAGCTGCTTAATTTCATCAAAAATTTCAGAACTTAAATTTAATAATTTTTTTTTTTTTAAACATAGTCGCCGGAATTCGGACAGGTTATCCAGCTTTTATGGCCGCCACAATATTCTGCGCTGTCTCCACACAGATCTTCGCGATAAATCTTCGTGCAGTCCGCCCCTATAACCGCTATGCCACAATCATTTTAAACCTTTTACGCTCTTGAAAGCACCAGAAAATGAACAAGCGTTCAGTCCCGATTGAACCTTGGACCTCCCCTCCCTTTATGGGGTTTGAATGAACCAATTAATCTACTCCTGAAACCTTTAAATTCAATAATTTAAAAATTTACTGTTTCAATTAAAATTTTTGGATTATTGAATAAGAATAAGCAGTTCCCTGAATACTTCGAGCAGGTGCCAATCGATCATGATGAGATAAATCCGGTAATGAAGCAAAGGAAAAAAAAAAAAAAAGATAATTGTCAAATGACTTTAATTTCATTATTTTGTCCGTGACTTTAGGAATTCTTATTTCCCCGTGATTAGAGGAGTGGACGGTGCAGTCAGATTAATTTTATTCAGAGTCGTCGCAGTGACAGCACTAGAATTTGTAAGCTGGACTTTGGAAAAGACACAGGGTCCCTTGCTGCCTCATAAGTCCCGGTGGCTCCATATTTAACAAATCCCGTCCAAGTTGAGTGCTGCATTGAAAATGAGGCCCGGGCCCAATGCCAAATGATAACGTGAACATTGAGAATATGGTTGAGAATGTCTGAATCACAGAATTATCAGTGAAGTGTGGTGGCCATGTGGGGGTCGGTCAACTTCCCCTTCTACCCGTTGCAGGTAACGTATTCTTTTCAGGCTCTAATATCTATCTACTGTGATAGTGCTACTCCTACCTACGCTCGTGAAAATAATCCGTCGTAGATAGAACCTGTCATAGACATATAATATGATTCATGAGTGTTCAGACTTTCAACACTTATTCAACTGATTGCATCACGCAGTAGAGTTTCGTGCCACACGAAGAGGCTTTAACCGTGTGCTACACAAACTAACAAACCTTCCTTACTGTTTTCTTCTCCATATTGCAGTATTTTTTACCCTTCCTTTCCAGAGAATCAATGTTTTGTTACCGTGAATGTTAGGAAGTTCGTCCTTGGGGTCCATTCTTGGGTAAAGAAAACCTTTAACTAAGAAGTTCGTCCTTGGGGTCCATTCTTGGGTAAAGAAAACCTTTAACTAAGAAGGCAATAGTATGAAAACAAGTTCAATATTCAACTTGAGACATTCGTGTTGACCTTTGTTTATGTTTGAAATAACATAGTTAAATATTGTTAGAAATTAAACTAGATTTCATACCTGATAAGTTTCTGATAGATCTTATCTTTCAAATCTGATCGTTGTATTTTAAAGTGTCCGTAAGTACTATACTTTTGAAATCAATGCGTGTCAGAAGACTGGTAAGTCTTTCCCTCCAATATCTGGCCATGTGTATAAGTCAATGTTGTTTTTCTAAGTAAAAGAGAGGAGCAAGTCAGAGTGAGTGGAAGATTAGAGTAGCGCAGCCATGAAAATAATCCAAGAGTTGAAGTCGCAGCCTTCAGAAACTCCTCCCTGGATGTAACCTATAAACTGGTTCAGTTGTAGATGTATGTGAATGTATTTCCAATATGAACAATATATAATATCTTTGTGTATTTTTGCTTCTGTGTGATATTCAAATGGTAGGTGATTTAACTTAACAAAAGTTAGGGTTATTTCTTTTATCTGGTGGCTACCCGTACTGTATCCCGCTAAACAAATTCGTGTTTTATCCCGCTGCTCAAACTTCATGTTGTATCCCACTCACATGATTCTCATGCTCTATCTCACTTGTCATTTCTATCAAGAAGTGTGTTTGACTTTTCAAGTCATGGGACAAAACATCCATGTTTCCTCACGATGTGTTTTGTCCTGCTCATGCGTTGTGTTGCATCCTACGAATACATTGCATAGGCATACGTGCCAGTGGTTTCAAATCACATCATAGAACATAATTTCTTCTTGTCGTAGCCCGCACCCTCCTCTCTTGCTCCAACCTATGAAGTGTTCCACTTCATTGTGTGCTCCAGATCACAGTGTGTTGTGGCCCACATTGTGCTCTAGTTTGTGCTGTTTAAAAACTTTCAAATTGATATCAGAGTTAGCGCCATTTGTGGAAGATAAGAAGCAATTACTTCCTCTGACAATTTGTTGTAGTTACAGATCCCACATCTCAATGGCAATAACTATGATTATTGGAGCATTCAAATGAAGATCTTATTTGGGTCTCAGGAGTTATGAGACTTGGTGCAAAATGGATGCAACAACATTGAGCACTCTCTCTCAAGTGGAGTTAGATCTATTGAAGAAAAATCAAAAGAATAATCAAAAGGTATTATTCTACATAATACAGATAGTCGAGGAGTATTTTCTTGAGAATTTTAATAGCAACCAAATCAAATGAGGCATGAGAAATTTTATCTAGCTCCTTCCAAGGCACCAATAAAGTGAAGTTGGTGAGGTTGCAGATGCTGATAAGAGAGTTTGAGAATTTGTAGATGAGTGAGTTAGAGTCCATGAGCGACTTCTTTATCCTAACAATGTGTATTATCAACCAGATGAGGTTGAATGACAAGAATGTTAAGAATGAGAGAATAGTGGAGAAAATACTAAGAATCCTACCAGTAAGGTTTGACTCAATGGTGATAGCAATTGAAGAATCGAGGAATTTAACAACCCTCTCAATAGATGAGCTCATGGATTATTTGTAAACACATGAGTAGAGGTTGAGCAAGCGTTTAATATGTAGGTTTCATTTTGAGACAATAGCAGAAGAGAAGAATCCCACCAAACCGCCTCCAATTCTCATGGAGGAAGAGAATAGAATAATAGAGGTAAGCATGGAAGAGGCCATAAGAGAGGAGGAAGGTCAAACTCTAATGAAGGAGAGACTAGCTACAAATTCCATCAAGTAGGAGGAAGAGGCAATGGTAGAAATCAATGAGGATCAAATTAGAGGTTTGATAAATCAAATATCCAATGTTATTATTGCAATAAATTCAACCATTATAGTTAAGAGTGTAGAAAGAAGTTGGCCAAGGATAACAAGTAGCAAGCCCACTACACAAATTAAAATGAAAATGCATAAAGTAGAGATGTATGTGGGAATATGTTGTTAACTTGCAGTACTGATGAAGAGAGCCAAAGGAATACTTGGTATCTCGATAGTGGGTGCAACAACCACATGTCTAGGAATAGAGAAATATTCTCACAATTATATGAGACCAAATATAAGGAACAACAAGAAGATACCTATCATGGGCAAAGGGAAGACCATAATTTGTAGTAGGCAATATGACAGGAAGCACATCTATGATGTGTATTATGTGCTTGGGTTGAAACATAACTTGCTAAGCATTGGATAACTTGTGCAGAAGAGGCACACTGTGCAATTTAAAAATGGAGTCTGTATCATTTGGGATAATGAGAATGGGCTCGTAGAAACTGTAGCCATGAAAAATAACATGATGTTTTCTTTGCAAATTCAAAATGAATTGATGCTTTCATTTAGTGCAGTTGTGAAAGATTCTACATGGTTGTGGCATCTCAGATACGGTCACTTGAGTTTCAATGGCCTGAATCTGTTGTACAAGAAATAGATGGTGAAGGATTTACTCCTCATAGAGCAACCCAATCAAGCATGTGAAGGTTGTCTAGTCTACAAGCAACATAGGGATGCATTCCCTACGTGATACTTATGGAGAGATTTACAACCACTCGAGCTAGTGCATTTAGGCCCAATGCAAACCAACTTATTTGCCAATAATAAATAATTCCTACTTTCATAGATGATTTTAGTTAGAGGACCTGGGTATATACCATTAGACAAAAGTCATAAGCATTTGAAAATTTTAAGGAATTCAAGGCTTTGGTTGAAAAACAAAGCCACTATTATGTGAATACTCTCAGAACTAATGGAGGAGGTGAATACATCTCCAAATAATTCCATAATTTTTGTAAGGTAAATGGAATTAGAAGGAAATTCACAACCAAATACACACCACAATATAATGGTGTTGTAGAGAGGAAGAACATAACCATAATGGATATGGCACGAAGTATGTTGAAGGCAAAGGATTTGCTGCATGAGTTCTAGGTAAAATATATAGCTTGTGTAGTCTATCTTCTGAACGGGTTTCCCATGAAGAGTGTGAAGGATAATATTACTCAGGAGGCATGAAGCAACTAGAAGCCTAGCGTGGCTCATTTAAGAGTTTTTAGGTGCATAACATATGCACACATCCCAAATGAGAAGAGAAAGAAACTAGATGATAAAGCAGAAAAATACATCTTCACTAGTTATAGTGAAGAATCAAAGGCTTATAGGTTGTATAACCCTGTCACAAAGAAGTTGATTATAAGCCAAGATGTGAAGTTCATGGAAGATGAAGCTTGGAACTGGAAATCTAAGATTGGTTAACAAGATCCAATAATTATTGAGTTAGAGGACTTGGATGGAGATAGTGTACATCCACTTTTAGCTTCAAGCAGTAATACTAGTGCTAGTAGAAGCACTATCTCATCATCATGATTACCTCCACTTGTAATAAGGATCTCCAATTTGAAGAGACCATCAAAGATAAGGAGCAACTAGAAACAAAATTTAAGAAGCAGAACATTCTGATTCTGCTTTAATTTTTGAGTGTGATCCAATTTTATTTGAAGATGCAATTTAGAATAGAAAATGGGTGAAAGCTATGGATGAAGAGATAGAATCCATAGAGAAAACCAGACCTGGAAGCTAATGGATCTTCTTGCAAGTAAAAATACCATTGGTTTAAAATGGGTATATAAGACTAATTTTAATGCCCAAGGTGAAGTTGAATGGCATAAATCTAGAATGGTTGTAAAAGGCTACAAGAAGAATTCAAGGATTAACTATCATGACGTATATGCACCTATAGCGAGACTTGATACAGTCAGAATGGTTTAGCATTGGTAGCCTATAAAGTTTGGAATGTTTACCAGATGGATGTCAAGTCTACCTTCCTCAATGGAGTATTGGAAAAATAGGTCTATATAGACCAACCACCCAACTATGAGTTGGAAGGCAAGAAGACAAGGTCTTAAAATTGAAGAAATCCTTGTATGGGTTGAAGCAAGCACCCAGGGCTTGGTATAGCCACATTGATGTATACTTTCAGGAGAATGAGTTCATCAAATGCCCATATGAGCACAATATCTACATGAAGATAAAGGAAGAAGAGGATATTATAATAGTATGCTTATATGGAGACGATCTGACTTATACTAGAAATAGCAATATACTATTTGAGTAGGCCAACACTCTACCTAGATCTACAAGGGGACACCTTGCACATTACAACTTGTAAATTGTCACTTGAGCATTTATTACATTGCTTGAAGTAACTAGATAAATTCCTCCTAGAGTAATATATCCTAACTATCAACCTAAGGTGGTACATTTACATGACAAAAAAGATGTAATATACTCTAACTCTAACACCATTACCATTATCATAATTTTTTTGTTCTACTATCATGGACTATTCTTGTATGCTTCAATTTCTACCATCATTTCCTCTGAGATTGAGATTTATCTATTTTTCTATAATATTAGTACATTCTTATTTTTCAAAAACAAATTTATATTTCAAATAAATCTTATTTTCATATTGATTATTTGTAGTTAGATCTTTCATGGTAATGATGCTCTCATCAATGATAATGAGATTGAGATTTATCTATTTTTTCTATAATATTAGTACATTCTTATTTGTTCAAAAACAAATTTATATTTCAAATAGATATTATTTTCATATTCATTATTTGTAGTTAGATCTTTCATACTAATAATAATCTCATCAATGATAAATTGATGTTCATATTTTCTTGATTTGGCATCTCTCTCTAATGCTTTCAATTCAAGGATTAATAACAAAAACATACCAAATATTTTTTAATTCATGTAGTTATTCTTCATTTGCAATTGAATTATGTATGTCATAATATTGGTCTTAAAATTTTCATAGCATCCTTTTTTATTATTATTACTAGCTCTATTAGATGTGATTCCTTCGTACTTTAGCATTATCCATACTCCTTTAATTTTCTTAAGTCTTGTTGATGTGAGCACAAAAATATTTTATTTTATTACAAGGAAGAGGATCCAATGCCATCAATTTTTTATAATGACGTAACAAATTTTTTATGTAATTTGTCAACTAAATTTCACAATTGTTTTTATATCATTTTTAGGCTGAATATGATTGTTAATATTGAATCTGATTCTTACAAAATATTTTATTTTATTACAAGGAAGAGGATCCAATGCCATCAATTTTTTATAATGAAACGTAACAAAGTTTTGATCTAATTTTTCAATCAAATATCACAATTTTTTATATCATTTTTAGGTTGAATATGATTGTTAATGTTGAATCTGATTTTTTTGGAGCTTATCAAATTATCATTCTTATTATAACATCTACATAAGAATCATATTCTTACTTTTTCTTCTTGTGAATTTACATTCAACTAATGTAATTCTTAATAAAAAAATAGCAATAAACTCAACTTTAATATCATCTATCCAATTTCAATAGTTATATTTATGAAACATTTGAATTGTTTGAATCATTAAAACTCCAAATCTAATACCATATAAGACATATCAATAAAATCTAAATTCTTAAAAAATTGCAATACAATATTATATAATTAAAATTTAAAAGATAAAAATATTTCTATATAAAAACATTATTAAACATAAAGAGCATTCACCATTACCTCATTTTAAAAAAATTATGAATGCGCACGTTCATTTTTATAATAGCCTCTTCTTATGGAAGAATACGCCCATATACATTATACGCAAGGCTGGAAAAAATAAAAATCTATAATAATGAACACTAAACAACATTCTCAAAGTATCTAACTTCTAAGGTCTTCATAAAGTGGTCAGTGACAGGTCCTGTAAAAGAATAAAAAATCATCCTTTATCATCTTTGATTTCCTTTTACATCCGTAACATTTGAACTTACACTAAATTATAATTAGGGATACAAGGTTATCCAAAAGATGAATACTTTACAATAAAATATAATTAATTAGGGATACAAGTTCATTCAAAGATCAATACTTTACAATAAATTATAATTAGGGATACAAGTTCATCCAAAAGATGAATACTTTACAATAAAATATAATTAGGGATACAAGTTCATTCAAAGATCAATACTTTACAATAAATTATAATTAGGGATACAAGTTCATTGAAAAGATTAATACTTTAAAAACAAATAATTATAATTACGTTGAGAGGCATTCCTACAATGGCAGACAGGCGTTCCTACAATGGCAGACATGGGGTGGGATTAAAAAAAGTTCACATTAACAAAAACATTTAAAATATTTAAACTAAAAAATGTGTCTTCCAATTAAAATTTATACCAAGTTAAAATTTATAAAGATTTCTCATTAAAACAAAGTGAAATGTGCCTCCAAATTAGGTCTAAAAATGTTTTATAAGCAACAAAAAAAATTCTTATACAACAAAAGAATGGTTATGTTTAAATTAGGGTTTATATGTTCAAGTTAGCAAATTAGAGTTGAAAAAGAGTAAACCGTGCGTAGTTGTCTGGTCATAGTGGGAGACATCGCACTTCGCAAGTGATAAAACAGAGTTAGTTGTGCGCGGACTATGGCTTTCCACTCATAGTGGGAGACTTCGTAGTAAACAGAGTTAGCTGTGAGCGGATCGCTGCTTTCCACTCATAGTGGGAGGCTTCGCACTTCACCAAAGTGATGAAACTATGCGCGATGCTATGTGCTCATAGTATGTGGCTTTCTATTCATGGTGGGAGACTTCGCACTTCGCGAGAGTGATGAAACAAAGTAAACCGTGTGCGACGCTTTCTGCTCAAGGTGGAAAACTTAGCACTTTGTGAGAGTGATGAAACAAATTTAATTGTGCTTGGATCGTCGCTTTGCGCTCATAGTGGGAGAGCTCATCATAGCGTAAAGTCCAAGCGATAAGTCTGCAAATTTTTATTTTTATATTTTTAATTCATTTATTATGAAAATACTATTTGATTTGTAATGCCTCCGTTGAATTCCTCGTTGTCTTGGTGTTAAGCCACACCAAAAACGTTGTTAACACGAACTATGTCCCAGCTATAGACCATAATCCTGCGGTGAATGGATATAGACACGAAGAAACGATTACTTACGGTTAAGCTTTAAAAATATATTAATAAAGATAAGTTTATATTAGTTTACTACATGTGTTATGTGTCTTAGATTTGTCAATGGATATAGACATGAAGAAACCATTACTTAGGTTAAGATTTAAAAATATATTAATAAAGATAAGTTTATATTAGTTTACTACATGTGTTATATGTCTTGGATTTCCTATTTATAACACCCAAGCCTTCAACATTAGAACCTCTCAAACTATATCACAAAACTTTATTGAAAATTAATTTATGTATACAATAAATGTATGTACTAGCTTAGATATAAAGGGTATTGATGCAGGAGCATCCGGTGGCAACAGCGCAATCTTGCGTCAACAAATTTTTTTCTAAGTTTTCGCAACTCAGAAAGGAGAGAGAGAAAATGCAGAGCAAAAACTGTCGCGATTTCGCAACATCGCGAAATCGCGACAGTCGACAGGAGAGAGAAAAAGTCACTGAGGAGGTCACGATTTCGCAAATCGCGACGAAAAACAGCCAAGGGGAGACGCTTATGTTATTGTTGTGATTTCGTGACATGTCGCGAAATCGCGACATGGGAGGCAGCCAAAGGGAAGAGCTTATGGGATGTTGCGATTTTGCGACATGTCACAAAATCGTGACCGTCGTGAAATTACGACAAAAGAGAGCAGCTGGAGCAGAGCAGTTGGAAATGTCGCGATTTCGCGACCGTCGCAAAATCGCGACAAAAGAGAGCAGTCAGGGCAGAGCAGTTGGAAATGTCGCGATTTCGCGACATGTCGTGAAATCGCGACCGTCGCAAAATCACGACAAAAGAGAGCAGCCAGGAGAACACCAAGGAGAATGTTGCGATTTCGCGACATGTCACGAAATCGTGACCAAAGCAGGAAAGCAGGGGGCATCCGAAGGCAATGTCGCGATATCGCGACTTGAAGCCAAGAAAGGCAGCGTTGGAGGAAGATGTCGCGATATCGCGACCCGAAGGCGAGAAAGGCGAGATGAAGGGAAAACGTCATGATATCGCGACATGTCACGATATCGCGACCAAAAGGGAGGAGCGCAAGGAGGCCAAAATGTCACGATATCGTGACATGTCGCGATATCACGACAAACGACTGGTTCGTGGTTCGAAAAGGCACGCATTCCAAGGTGATGTTTTTGAGGCGGTCAAGGGTCTCATTAATGCATGTTTTCATATCCGATAAGTTTGCTGAACACAACGGCCTCTTGAATGCTGCGTCTAGAGGTCAAAAACATCAGAGGGTTCTTTAATGTCTTCTTTCATGGCGGATCGGGGCAATTGCCAATTATGAAAGGAAAATTGAAGACTCAATCGTGGAAGCCAAATTTGTAGGTTTTTGTAATAAATTCTGTCATGTGGGTCATTAATGGCCTAGAGGGTCAAGACCTCGATAAAAACTCAGAGATTGTAAGAGAAAGGGGTGGTGGATTGGAAGATGGCACACAGAGTTTAGTTGAAAACCAAGCCGAGCGCTGGTTATTGTAAAGCCTGCGTGGCTGTTGTTGTTTTTGTAAACAAGATTTACAGATTAATAGAAGAAAATTTGGAATTGTGTGAGTGCAATTTTTCCGTCCCCCATCAGTGGTATCAGAGCGGGAGTTCCTGAGTGTGTAACAGATCGTCGGACGTGAGGCAGTTACACCAAGATCTGTGGAAGGGTTTGTAAGAGAAGAAAGAAGAATGCCTCCATGAAGAAACCATGGTGGAGTAGGAAATATGGTGCCAGCAGAAGATTTTAGAGCTTTGTAGTGACAAGTTCAGGCCCTGCAAGAAGAGCTGCACAGAGGGCACGAGCCTAGGAGGGAAGAAGGAAGTGAAGACAAAGTTGAAGAAGAAGAAGACCAGTTTGAGGAAGAAGAAGAGGTTGTAGATCCTACATAGGATAGGTTGTACAGAGCCTTCTCTCATATTGGAAAGAAACCAAAAATGGAGGTTTTTACATATTTTGGAAACCTAGATCTAGAAGAGGTGATTGACTGGATAAATGATCTAGAAGAGTATTTTGAATATGAGGAGGTTGAAGACCCTAACCGGGTCAGATTTTCTAAGACCAAGTTGAAGGGTCATGCCAGCATCTGGTGGAAGGGAATATAGCTGGAAAGGAACATAATAGGGAAGAAAAGAATAACCAGATGGGATAAAATGGTAGAAAAGCTGAAAATACAGTTTATTCCTATTGATTATGAGTTAGATCTGCTAAGGAAAATACAAAGTTTGAGACAGATGAGCAAAATTGTCCAAGAATACATCGAGGAGTTTTATAAGATCTCTATCAGAACTGGCCATTTAGAGGCAAACAAGGAGAAGGTGGCCCATTATATCAATGGGTTGAGACCCAGTATCCAAGAGGAGTTGAGCCTAGTTCAAGAAAGCACCATTGAGGATGCTTACCAGTTTGCTCTGAAGGTCGAAGAGAAACTGAACAGAAGGTTTGAGAGCAAGCAAAAAAAAGGGGTCATGGAGGAAGGACTAGTGGAAGAAAAGATGAAGGAAAAGAGGAGAAGAAAGAAGAAGCTAGCAGCAGCCAAGAGCAGAAAGCGGGTGAAGATTACAGACCCCAAGTTCAGAACAATGGCTACCCAAGAGGAAGAGGTAGATCTGGACGTGGGTATGGAAGAGGAGTGTTTTGTGGAACCTGTTTCCATTGTGGCAAAGAAGGACATCGAGCATATGAGTGTCCACAACACCGAGAAAGGAGGGATAAGAGACCTGAGGGTCCTTCCAGAGCTGCTGTAGCAGATGAAAGAACTGAATCAAAACATTTTGAGGACGTAGAGAGAGGAGAAGTCATGGTCACAAGGAGAGCCATACTGATTAAGGAAGACAAACCAGAGCAGAGGAGAAGCCTGTTCTACACGAGGTGCAAAATTTCAGGTAAAGTCTGTAATGTTATTATAGACAATGGAAGTACTGATAACTTAGTCTCCGAGGAAATGGTCACTAAGTTGCAGCTGGAGAGGAGGAGACACCCACATCCATACTGGATTGCGTGGTTGCGGAAGGACCACAAAGCATGGGTCCGTGAACAGTGCTTAGTCATGTTCAAAGTTGGGAGATACCAGGATGAAGTCCTATGTGATGTTTTTTCTATGGATGCTTGCCATTTGTTGTTAGGAAGGCCATGGCAGTTTGATCGGAGTGCAGTGCATGATGGTCGTGCAAATATGTACTCCTTGACGAAAGATGGAGTGCGACACAAGTTGAAGCCCTTGTAGGCAGTGGATGAGAAGGTGTGTAGCAGTGCCAGAATTTGTCTGGTAGAATGCAGAAAATGTTTTTGCTAGGATACGGGGTTTAAGCGGGTTGTAGAGGCAAGTGCACATTTGGAAATTTTGTAGAAGACGCTGACCGAATAGCACAGAAGTGAAGGTCACTTCTCCATCAACCTCGGGTGTCTGATGTAGGAGCATCCGGTGGCAGCAGTGCAATCTTGTGTCAACAAAAAAATTTCTAAGTTTTTGCAACTCAGAAAGGAGGGAGAGAAAATGCAGAGCAAAAACTGTCATGATTTCGCAACGTCGCGAAATCGTGACAATCAGCAGGAGAGAGAAAAAGTCATTGAGGAGGTCACGATTTTGCGACGTGTCACGAAATCGCGATGAAAAACAGCCAAGGGGAGATGCTTATGTTATTGTCGCAATTTCGCGACATGTCACGAAATCGCGACATGGGAGGCAGCCAAAGGGAAGAGCTTATGGGATGTCACGATTTCGTGACATGTCGCGAAATCATGACCATCACAAAATCATGACAAAAGAGAGCAGCCAGGGCAGAGCAGTTGGAAATGTCGTGATTTTGTGACTATCACGAAATCACAACAAAAGAGAGCAATCGGGGTAGAGCAGTTGGAAATGTCGCGATTTCGCGACATGTCATGAAATCGTGACAAAAGAGAGCAGCCGGGAGAACACCAAGGAGAATGTCGCGATTTCACGACATGTCGCAAAATCGCGACCAGAGCAGGAAAGCAGGGGGCATCCGAAGGCAATGTCGCGATATCGTGACATGTTACGATATCGTGACTTGAAGCCAAGAAAGGCAGCATTGGAGGAAGATGTCATGATATCGCGACATGTCACGATATTGAGACCCAAAGGCGAGAAATGCGAGATGAAGGGAAAACATCGCGATATCGTGACATGTCGTGATATCGCGACCAAAATGGAGGAGTGCAAGGAGGCCAAAATGTCACGATATCGCAGCAAACGACTGGTTCGTGGTTCGAAAAGGCATGCATTCCAAGGTGATGTTTTCGAGACGATCAAGGGTCTCATTAATGCATGTTTTCGTATCCGATAAGTTTTCTGAACACGACGGCCTCTCGAATGCTGCGTCTAGAGGTCAAAAATGTCAGAGGGTTCTTTAATGTGTGCTTTCATGGCAGATGAGGGCAGTTGCCAATTATGGAAGGAAATTGAAGACTCGGCCGTGGAAGTTGAATTTGCAAGTTTTTGTAATGAATTCTGCCAGGTGGGTCATTAATGGCCTAGAGGGTTGAGACCTCGATAAAAACTCAGAGATTGTAAGAGAAAGGGGTGGTGGATTGGAAGATGGCACACAGAGTTTAGTTGAAAACCAAGCCGAGTCCTGGTTATTGTAAAGCCTGCGGGCTATTGTTGTTTCTGTAAACGAGATTTGTAGATTAATAGAAGAAAATTTTTAATTATGTGAGTGCGATTTTTTTGTCCCCCATCAGTGGAATTAGAGCGGGTGTTCCTGAGTGTGTAACAGATCGCCGAACGTGAGGCAGTTACACCAGAATCTGTGGAAGGGTTTGTAAGAGAAGAAAGAAGAATGCCTCCATGAAGAAACCATGGTGGAGTAGGAAATATGGTGCCAGCAAAATATTTTAGATCTTTGTAGCGTCAATTTTAGGCCCTGCAAGAAGAGCTGTGCAGAGGGCACGAGCCCAGGAGGGAAGAAGGAAGTGAAGACGAAGTTGAAGAAGAAGAAGACCAGTTTGAGGAAGAAGAAGAGGTTGTAGATCCTGCACAAGCCAGGTTGTACAGAGCCATCTCTCAGATTGGAAAGAAACCAAAAATGGAGGTTTCTACATATTGTGGAAACCTAGATCCAGAAGAGGTGATTGACTGGATAAATGATCTAGAGGAGTATTTTGAATATGAGGAGGTTGAAGACCCTAACCGGGTCAGATTTGCTAAGACCAAGCTGAAGGGTCATGCCAACATCTGGTGGAAGGGAATACAGCTGGAAAGGAACAAAAGAGGGAAGGAAAGAATAACCAGATGGGATAGAATGGTAGAAAATTTGAAAAGACAGTTTATTCCTGCAGATTATGAGTTAGATCTGCTAAGGAAAATGTAGAGTTTGAGAAAGATGAGCAAAATTGTCCAAGAATACACCGAGAAGTTTTATAATATCTATATCAGAATTGGCCATTTAGAGGCAAACAAGGAGAAGGTGGCCCGTTATATCAATGGGTTGAGACCCAGTATCCAAGAGGAGTTGAGCCTAGTTTGGGTAAGCACCATTGAGGATGCTTACCAATTTTCTCTGAAGGTCAAAGAGAAACTGAACAGAAGGCTTGAGAGCAAGCAAAGAGGAAGGGGTCATGGAGGAAGGACTGGTGGAAGAAAGGATGAAGGACAAGAGGAGAAGAAAGAAGAAGCTAACATCAGCCAAGAGCAGAAAGCGGGTGAAGATTATAGACCCCAAGTTCAGAACAATGGCTACCCAAGAGGAAGAGGTAGATCTGGACGTGGGTATAGAAGAGGAGTGTTTCATGGAACCTATTTCCACTGTGGCAAAGAAGGACATCGAGCATATGAGTGTCCACAACATCGAGAAAGGAGGGATAAGAGACCTGAGGGTCCTGCCAGAGCTGTTGTAGCAGATGAAAGAACCGAATCAAAACATTCTAAGGAGGCAGAGAGAGGAGAAGTCATGGTCACAAGGAGAGCCATACTGATTAAGGAAGACAAACCAGATCAGAGGAGAAGCCTATTCCGCACGAGGTGCAAAAGTTCAGGTAAAGTCTGTAATGTTATTATAGACAATGTAAGTACTGATAACTTAGTCTCCGAGGAAATGGTCACTAAGTTGTAGTTGGATAGGAGGAGACACCCGCATCCATACCAGATTACGTGGTTGTAGAAGGACCACAGAGCATGGGTCTGTGAACAGTGCTTAGTCACTTTCAAAGTTGGGAGATACCAGGATGAAGTCCTGTGTGATGTTTTTCCTATGGATGCTTGCCATTTACTGTTAGGAAGGCCATGGCAGTTTGATCGGAGTGCAGTGCATGATGATCGTGCAAATACGTACTCCTTGACGAAAGATGGAGTGCAACACAAGTTGAAGCCCTTGCAGGCAGTGGATGAGAAGGTGTGCAGCAGTGCCAGAATTTGTCTGATAGAAGGCAAAAAATCTTTTTTCTAGGATACGAGGTTTAAGCGGGTTGCAGAGGCAGGTGCACATTTAGAAATGTTGTAGAAGACGTTGACCGAACAGCACAGAAGTGAAGGTCACTTCTCCATTAACCTCGGGTGTCTGATGCAGGAGCATTCGGTGGCAGCAGCGCAATCTTGCGTCAATTTTTTTTTTTCTAAGTTTTCGCAACTCAAAAAGGAGAGAGAGAAAATGCAGAGCAAAAACTGTCGTGATTTCATGACGTCGCGAAATCGCGACAGTCAATAGGAGAGAGAAAAAGTCACTAAGGAGGTTGCGATTTCACGAGGTGTCACAAAATTGTGACAGAAAACAGCCAAGGGGAGACGCTTATGTTATTCTCGCGATTTTGTGACATGTCGCGAAATCGCGACTATCACGAAATCGTAACATGGGATGCAGCCAAAGGGAAGAGCTTATGGGATTTCACGATTTCGTGACATGTCACGAAGTCGCGACCATCGCAAAATCACGACAAAAGAGAGCAACCGAGGCAAAGAAGTTGAAAATGTCACGATTTCGTGACCGTCGCTAAATTGCGACAAAAGAGAGCAGCCGAGGCAGAGCAGTTGGAAATGTCACGATTTCGCGACCGTCACGAAATCATGACAAAAGAGAGCAGCCGGGGCAGAGCAGTTGGAAATGTCACGATTTCATGACATGTCGCGAAATCATGACCAGAGCAGGAAAGCAGGGGGCATCCGAAGGCAATGTTGCGATATCGCGACTTGAATCCAAGAAAGGCAGCATTGGAGGAAGATGTCACGATCGCGACCCGAAGGCAAGAAAGGCGAGATGAAGGGAAAACGTCGCGATATCACGACATGTCGCGATATCACGACCAAAAGGGAGAAGGAGCACAAGGAGGCCAAAATGTCATGATATCGCGACATGTCACGATATCGCGGCAAACGACTGGTTCGTGGTTCGAAAAGGCATGTATTCCAAGGTGATGTTTTCGAGACGGTCAAGGGTCTCATTAATGCATGTTTTCATATCCGATAAGTTTGTTGAACACGGCGGCCTCTCGAATGTTGCGTCCAGAGGTCAAAAATGTCAAAGGGTTCTTTAATGTGTGCTTTCATGGCAGATCGGGGCAGTTGCCAATTATGGAAGGAAAATTGAAGACTCGGCCGTGGAAGCCGAATTTGCAGGTTTTTGTAATGAATTCTGCTAGGTGGGTCATTAATGGCCTAGAGGGTCGAGACCTCAATAAAAACTTAGAGATTGTAAGAGAAAGGGGTGGTGGATTGGAAGATGACACACAAAGTTTAGTTGAAAACCAAGTCGAGTGCTTGTTATTGTAAAGCCTGCGGGCTGTTGTTATTTCTGTAAATGAGATTTCCAGATTAATAGAAGAAAATTTGGAATTATGTGAGTGCGATTTTTTTGTCACCCATCAGTGGTATCACAGCGGGAGTTCTTGAGTGTGTAACAGATCGTCGGACGTGAAGCAGTAACACCAGGATCTATGGAAGGGTTTGTAAGAGAAGAAAGAAGAATGCCTCCATGAAGAAACCGTGGTGGAGTAGGAAATATGGTGCCAGCAGAAGATTTTAGAGCTTTGTAGTGGTAAGTTTAGGCCCTGCAAGAAGAGCTGCACAGAGGGCATGAGCCCAGGAGGGAAGAAGGAAGTGAAGACGAAGTTGAAGAAGAAGACCAGTTTGAGGAAGAAGAAGAGGTTGTAGATCTTGCACAGGCCAGGTTGTACAGAGCCATCTCCCAGATTGGAAAGAAACAAAAAATGGAGGTTTCTACATATTCTGGAAACCTAGATCCAGAAGAGGTGATTGACTAGATAAATGATCTAGAAGAGTATTTTGAATATGAGGAGGTTGAAGACCCTAACCAGGTCATATTTGCTAAGACCAAGCTGAAGGGTCATGCCAGCATCTGGTGGAAGGGAATACAGCTGGAAAGGAACAGAAAAGGGAAGGAAAGAATAACAAGATGGGATAGAATGGTAGAAAATCTGAAAAGATAGTTTATTCCTATAGATTATGAGTTGGATCTGCTAAGGAAAATGCAGAGTTTGAGACAGATGAGCAAAATTGTCCAAGAATACACCGAGGAGTTTTATAAGATCTCTATCAGAACTGGCCATTTAGAGGCAAACAAGGAGAAAGTGTCCCATTATATCAATGGGTTGAGACCCAGTATCCAAGAGGAGTTGAGCCTAGTTCGGGTAAGCACCATTGAGGATGCTTACCAGTTTGCTCTGAAGGTCGAAGAGAAACTAAACAGAAGGTTCGAGAGCAAGCAAAGAGGAAGGGGTCATGGAGGGAGGACTAGTGGAAGAAAGGCTGAAGGAAAATATGAGAAGAAAGAAGAAGCTAGCAGCAACCAAGAGTAGAAAGCGGGTGAAGATTATAGACCCAAAGTTCAAAACAATGGCTACCCAAGAGGAAGAGGTAGATCTGGATGTGGGTATGAAAGAGGAGTGTTTCGTGGAACCTGTTTCCACTGTGGTGAAGAAGGACATCGAGCATATGAGTGTCCACAACACCGAGAAAGGAGGGATAAGAGACCAGAGGGTCCTGCCAGAGCTGCTATAGCAGATGAAAGAACCAAATCAGAACATTCTGAGGAGGCAGAGAGAGGAGAAGTCATGGTCGCAAGGAGAGCCATGCTGATTAATGAAGACAAACCAGAGCACAGAGGAGAAGCCTGTTTCGCATGAGGTGCAAAAGTTTAGGTAAATTCTGTAATGTTATTATAGACAATGGAAGTACTGATAACTTAGTCTTCAAGGAAATGGTCACTAAGTTGCAGCTGGAGAGGAGGAGACACCCGCATCCATACCGGATTGCGTGGTTGCGAAAGGACCACAGAGCATGGGTCTATGAATAGTGCTTAGTCACGTTCAAAGTTGGGAGATACCAGGATGAAGTCCTGTGTGATGTTTTTCCTATGGATGCTTGCCATTTGCTATTAGGAAGGCCATGGCAGTTTGATCGGAGTGCAGTGCATGATGGTCGTGCAAATACGTACTCCTTGACGAAATATGGAGTGCAACACAAGTTGAAGCCCTTGCAGGCAGTGGATGATAAGGTGTGCAGCAGTGCCAGAATTTGTCTGGTAGAAGACAGAAAATGTTTTTGCTAGGATACGGGGTTTAAGCGGGTTGCAGAGGCAGGTGCACATTTGGAAATGTTGCAGAAGATGTTGACCAAACAACATAGAAGTGAAGGTCACTTCTCCATCAACCCCGGGTGTCTGATGCAGGAGCATCCGGTGGCAGCAGTGCAATCTTGCATCAACAAAAAAAATTCTAAGTTTTTGCAACTCAAAAAGGAGGGAAAGAAAATGCAGAGCAAAAAAACTGTCACGATTTCGCGATGTGGCGAAATCACGACAGTCAACAGGAGAGAGAAAAAGTCACTGAGAAGGTTGCGATTTCGCGACGTGTCACGAAATCGCAACGGAAAACAGCCAAGGGGAGATGCTTATGTTATTGCGCGATTTCGTGACATGTCGCAAAATCGCGACTATCGCGAAATCGCGACATGGGAGGCAGCCAAAGGGAAGAGCTTATGGGATGTCGCGATTTTGTGACATGTCGCGAAATCATGACAAAAGAGAGAAGCCGGGGCAGAGCAGTTGGAAATTTCATGATTTCGCGATCGTCACGAAATCGCAACAAAAGAGAGCAGTCGGGGCAGAGCAGTTGGAAATGTTGCGATTTCGTGACATGTGAAATCGCGACCGTCGTGAAATCGCGACAAAAGAGAACAACCGAGAGAACACCAAGGAGAATGTCGCGATTTCATGACATGTCACAAAATCACGACCAGAGTAGGAAAGCGGGGGCATCCGAAGGCAAATGTCGCGATATCGCGACTTGAAGTCAAGAAAGGCAGCGTTGGAGGAAGATGTCGCGATATCGCGACCCGAAGGCGAGAAAGGCGAGATGAAGGGAAAACGTCGTGATATCACGACATGTCGCGATATCGTGACCAAAAGGGAGAAGGAGCGCAAGGAGGCCAAAATGTCACGATATTGCGACATGTCGCGATATCGCGACAAACGACTGGTTCGTGGTTTGAAAAGGCACACATTCCAAGGTGATGTTTTCGAGACGATCAAGGGTCTCATTAATGCATGTTTTCATATCCGATAAGTTTGTTGAACACGGCGGCCTCTCGAATGCTACGTCTAGAGGTCAAAAATGTCAGAGGGTTCTTTAATGTGTGCTTTCATGGCGGATCGGGGCAGTTGCCAATTATGGAAGGAAAATTGAAGACTCGACCGTGGAAGCCAAATTTGCAGGTTTTTGTAATGAATTCTGCCAGGTGGGTCATTAATGGCCTAGAGGGTCGAGACCTCGATAAAAACTCAGAGATTATAAGAGAAAGGGGTGGTGGATTGGAAGATGGCACACATAGTTTAATTGAAAACCAAGCCGAGTGCTGATTATTGTAAAGCCTACAGGCTATTGCTATTTCTGTAAACGAGTTTTGTAGATTAATAGAAGAAAATTTGGAATTGTGTGAGTGCGATTTTTTTATCCCCCATCAGTGGTATCAGAGCGGGAGTTCCTGAGTGTGTAACAGATCGTCGGATGTGAGGCAGTTACACCAGGATTTGTGGAAGGGTTTGTAAGAGAAGAAAGAAGAATGCCTCCACGAAGAAACCATGGTGGAGTAGGAAATATGGTGCCAGCAGAAGATTTTAGAGCTTTGCAATGGCAAGTTCAGGCCCTGCAAGAAGAGCTACGCAGAGGGCACGAGCCCAGGAGGGAAGAAGGAAGTGAAGACGAAGTTGAAGAAGAAGAAGACTAGTTTGAGGAAGAAGAAGAGGATGTAGATCCTGCACAGGCCAGGTTGTACAGAGTCATCTCTCAGATTGGAAAGAAACAAAAAATAGAGGTTTCTACATATTCTGGAAACCTAGATCTAGAAGAGGTGATTGACTGGATAAATGATCTAGAAGAGTATTTTGAATATGAGGAGGTTGAAGACCCTAACCGGGTCAAATTTGCTAAGACCAAGCTAAAGGGTCATGTCAGCATCTGGTGGAAGGGAATACAACTGGAAAGGAATAGAAGAGGGAAGGAAAGAATAACAAGATGGGATAGAATGGTAGAAAAGTTGAAAAGATAGTTTATTCCTGCAGATTATGAGTTGGATCTGCTAAGGAAAATGCAGAGTTTGAGACAGATGAGCAAAATTGTCCAAGAATACACCGAGGAGTTTTATAAGATCTCTATCAGAACTGACCATTTAGAGGCAAACAAGAAGAAGTTGGCCCATTATATCAATGGGTTGAGACCCATTATCCAATAGGAGTTGAGCCTAGTTCGGGTAAGCACCATTGAGGATGCTTACCAGTTTGCTCTAAAGGTCGAAGAGAAACTGAACAGAAGGTTTGAGAGCAAGAAAAGAGGAAGGGGTCATGGAAGAAGGACTGGTGGAAGAAAGGATGAAGGAAAATAGGAGAAGAAAGAAGAAGCTAGCAGCATCTAAGAGCAAAAAGCGGGTGAAGATTACAGACCCCAAGTTCAGAACAATGGCTACCCAAGAGGAAGAGGTAGATCTGGACATGGGTATGGAAGAGGAGTGTTTTGTGGAACATGTTTCCACTGTGGTGAAGGACATCGAGCATATGAGTGTCCACAACATCGAGAAAGGAGGGATAAGAGACCTGAGGGTCCTGCCAGAGCTGTTGTAGCAGATGAAAGAACCGAATCAGAACATTCTGAGGAGGCAAAGAGAGGAGAAGTCATGGTCGCAAGGAGAGCCATGCTGATTAAGGAAGACAAACCAGAGCAGAGGAGAAGCCTATTCCGCATGAGGTGCAAAAGTTTAGGTAAAGTCTGTAATGTTATTATAGACAATGGAAGTACTGATAACTTAGTCTCCGAGGAAATGGTCACTAAGTTGCAGTTGGAGAGGAGAAGACACTTGCATCCATACCGGATTGCGTGGTTGCGAAAGGACCACAGAGCATGGGTCCGTGAACAGTGCTTAGTCATGTTCAAAGTTGGGAGATACTAGGATGAAGTCCTATGTGATGTTTTTCCTATGGATGCTTGCCATTTGCTATTAGGAAGGCCATGGCAGTTTGATCGGAGTGCAGTGCATGATGGTCATGCAAATACGTACTCCTTGACGAAAGATGGAGTGTGACACAAGTTGAAGCCCTTGCAGGCAGTGGATGAGAAGGTGTGCAGCAGTGCCAAAATTTGTCTAGTAGAAGGCAAAAAATTTTTTGCTAGGAGACGAGGTTTAAGCAGGTTGCAGAGGCAGGTGCACATTTGAAAATGTTGCAGAAGACGCTAACTGAACAGCAAATAAGTGAATGTCACTTCTCCATCAACCTCGGGTGTCTGATGTAGGAGCATCCGGTGGCAGCACCGCAATCTTGCGTCAACAAAATTTTTTCTAAGTTTTCGCAACTCAGAAAGGAGGGAGAGAAAATGCAGAGCAAAAACTGTCACGATTTCGCGATGTCATGAAATCGTGACAGTCAGCAGGAGAGAGAAAAAGTCACTGAGAAGGTCACGATTTCGCGACGTGTCACGAAATCGCGATGAAAAACAGCCAAGGGGAGACGCTTATGTTATTGTCATGATTCTGTGACATGTCGCGAAATCGCGACTGTCGCAAAATCGCGACATGGGAGGCAGACCAAAGGGAAGAGCTTATGGGATGTCGCGATTTCACGACATGTCGCGAAATCGCGACAAAAGAGAGCAGCCGAGGCAGAGCAGTTGGAAATGTCGTGATTTCGCGACCGTCGCGAAATCGTGACAAAAGAGAGTAGTCGGGGCAGAGCAGTTGGAAATGTCACGATTTCGTGACATGTCGCGAAATCACGACCGTCGCGAAATCGCGACAAAAGAGAGCAGTCGGGAGAACACCAAGGAAAATGTCACGATTTCGCGACATGTCACGAAATCGCGACCAGAGCAGAAAATCAGGGGGCATCCGAAGGCAATTTCGCGATATCACGACATGTCGCGATATCGCGACTTGAAGCCAAGAAAGGTAGCGTTGGCGACCTGAAGGCGAGAAAGGCGAGATGAAGGGAAAACGTCGCAATATCGCGACATGTCGCAATATCGCGACCAAAAGGGAGGAGCGCAAGGAGGCCAAAATGTCACGATATCACATGTCACGATATCGCGGTGAACGACTGGTTCGTGGTTCGAAAAGGTGCGCATTCCAAGGTGATGTTTTCGAGACGGTCAAGGGTCTCATTAATGCATGTTTTCGTATCCGATAAGTTTGTTGAACACGGCGGCCTCTCGAATGTTGCGTCTAGAGGTCAGAAATGTCAGAGGGTTCTTTAATGTGTGCTTTCATGGCGGATCGGGGCAGTTGCCAATTATGGAAAGAAAATTGAAGACTCGACCATGGAAGCCGAATTTGCAGGTTTTTGTAATGAATTCTGCCAGGTGGGTCATTAATGGCCTAGAGGGTCGAGACCTCGATAAAAACTCAGAGATTGTAAGAGAAAGGGGTGGTGGATTGGAAGATGGCACGTAGAGTTTAGTTGAAAACCAAGCCGAGTGCTGGTTATTGTAAAGCCTGCGGGCTGTTGCTATTTTTGTAAACGAGATTTGCAGATTAATAGAAGAAAATTTGGAATTGTGTGAGTGCGATTTTTCCGTCCCCCATCAGGTATATATCTAAAAACGTCCACTCTCGATGTTTTAAGATATATATCCTTTATATCTAAGCTAGCTAGAGATACAAGGTCATCCAAAAGATCAATACTCTAAAAACAAACATCAATATTATAAAGCTAAAAACAAAACCAACATTATAAATAATAAAATTAAAAAAAAAATTGAAAAAAAAAACAGCTTAAAAACATCACCCTCAACCTATTAGGTCGAAACAGATAATTTAGAAAACAAAAACAAAATTTTTTTACAAGAACCGTAAAGTGTCGGCATGTTGAGAGCCGTGTCCGGAAGGGTCACCGAGAGCCAGATGGGTGTTCGACTATCTCTTATCATTCTTTCTTTCCGACCTGCTCCTCATTCTTCACATGCCTCATTCGTCACAGCACTTTACAACCCATCCATCTCTTTCTTTGAATCCACGTTCGACGGGAGGGACCAGATCCAGGCGTATTTTCAAAGCAGCATGAAACTTGGATGGGCCATGCCATGCTGTCTACAATAACAATTAAATAGTTGGAAGAGCTTCATTTTGCCCGTCAACGAACCAATACACTTGGAGAAGTAATATTACATAATATTGATAAATGATTGTGGGAAGATTAATTTATATTACTTAAAATTTTTAAGAATATAAAGTCACTATCAAAGCATGTAGGTGGAGGCTCGAATAGTAACATAGTAACAATCAAAGCATACAGGTGTGGCTCTAATAGGCAAATAATACTTAAATAATTCTTTAAATACTTAAATAATTAAAGTTAAAGAAAGGACAGGATAAAATTTGAGAAACTCCTAGTGGTTTAATAAAATTAATGGGTCGTCTACATTTATTAGACAGCCTTGCATAGCATATAGCTGTCATTAATCAGATACGAAAGGCTGTCTTTAATCAGACTGAACACAACTCTGACTTCAACAACATGTCAGATATGCAAGGCTGTCTTTAATCAGACTGAACACAACCCTGACTTCAACAAGTAGTCCTTAGGATCGTGGGGAAATAAAGCTTCCTGAAGTCACGGGGAATATAAAGAGAAGTTGCGTGTAACCAGGTGGGGAATGGTCGCATTTTTCTTGTTCTCGTTTGACATTCCTAGCATTAATCACTTGTCTTCTTACAGTCAATGGTACTACGGTAGAATTCTACTAATCTGTACCAAGGTATCCTTTTGTGGATAAGAGGAGTACCAAAAAAGTTTGCATTGAATGAGACTTGGTTAATATCATAAAATTGGTTAAAGGTTATTTAATAGGTTGGAATATGGAGGTTGTGATTGTGAAGTTTAGGTAAATTTTTCAGACTAGAGAGGATAGGGAGATAACGTATATTGACAGGAAACTGCCACGCTAATTTTTATAGCAAACTTGGGTATAAGTCTCAATGGTTTGTTTCTTTGGAAAAATAATTTTCTTAAAGGTCTTCTTCAATTTGGACTAAGAGATGCATGCTTCTTGTTTATGAAAAAAGGTTTTGTGCAAAACCGTGTGGAAGTGTGGAAGTGTTAGTTGGATGGAGGATAATGGTTTTGTGCAAAATCGTGTGGAAGTGTTAGTTGGATGGGGGATCACTAGTGTTGTTCTAATTTTGTTTCTTGTATCAAGTTGTAGCTGATTCACTTGGTGATGGGTGGCGAGTTGTAGTGCTTTATAGTTGTTCTTGTCCCTTTATTGTTAGTCTTAGGTAAAGTTTTTTTTTTTTTAAATTAGATATAGAAGGGGTTTTGAAAAGGTTCTCGAACATTGTACAATAAGAGAAGCCCTGCAATCTTCTCCTATTGTAAAGTTTACATTGAATGAGAATCGTTTAATACTATACACTTGGTCAATGGTCAAAGGTCATTTAATATGTTGGAATATTGAGGTTGTGATTATGGAATCTATTGTGCATTGAATGAGATTCGTTTAATATTATACACTTGGTCAAAGGTCATTTAATATGTTGGAATATTGAGGTTGTGATTATGGAATCTAGGCAAATTTTCAGGCTAGAGAGGATAGGGAAATAAAGCATATTGTCATAGAAGGAAACTGTCATGCTGACTTTTATGGCAAACCGATGTATAAGTCTATGGTAAACCTGGGTATAAGTCTCAATGGTTTGCCTCTTTGGAAAGATAATTTTCCTAAAGGTCTTTTTCTATTGGATTTAGGGATGAATGCTTCTTGTTTATGAAGAAAGATTTTGTGCAAAACGGTGTGGAAGTGTTGGTTGGTTGGGGATCACTAACGTTGTTCTAATTTTGTTTTTTGTATCAAGTTGTAGCTAGTTTACTTGGTGATGGGTGGTCAATTGTAGTGCTTTATAGTTGTTTTTATCCTTTTATTGTTAGTTTTAAGTAAAGTTTTGCAGGGCTTCTTCTATTGTAAAATATTTGAGGACCCTTTCAAAACCCCTTCTATATCTAATTAAAAACAAAACTTGTACTAATCACAAATATATTAAAATTTGTAAACTATACATCTCATTTTTTTTTAAATAATGTGTGAAAGAACAACATCAACAACTATGCACCTCGGGGTATAGCACAATGGTTTGGGTTTTGGCTCTTCTTCGGGAGGTCCAAGGTTCAAACCGTGGTGTGGGTGAATGTGTGAGGAGGTGGGTGTGTGTCTCCCTGGAGTTTTTGTAACATGGAGTTGTTGTAACAGGTCGGAGGATTCCTGATCAAAACCCCATATCTTAATATTACCAATAAAAAAAACATCAACAACTATATATAGACTCAAAACATTTAAATAAATTTAATAAAATTGAGAAGTAATTGAATATTTAAATTCACCATACTTACTAAGATTTTGTTTTCACATAATTAAAAATATATTATTTTATTATTTATTTTGATAATTTGGTAAATATATTATCATTTGATAAGATTCAAATCTTTAATTAGTTGAGTTAATCTCATTTATAGAGAGATAAACTAACTAATTCCATTTATATGCTATTTTTAAATTTAGAGATAAAATAACTAATTCTATTTATATGCTATTTTTAAATTTATTATATAAATTTAAATAAGACCCATCACTAATACATAGTATGAACTAATCAAAAAGTGATATTACAAAGATTTAATAATTATGTTTATGAACTAATCACAAAGTAATATTACAAAGATTTTATAATTATGTTTATATTAATTTAAATGGTTGAACATATACCACTTAAATTAAATATAATTTTAACATTATTATTTAACATAAAAAAATTATATCATTATAATGATTTAATATAAACCATTTTAAATAGTAAAGATCATTAAAAATTTAAAAAATGGATTTTTATTTTTAAATAATTTAAAATCAATAACAATATTTAATATTTGTGCATGGGTGCACACACATGCACTTTGTAGTAATAATTATATAAAATATAAATGTATAAAGGTCATGTGCTTTCAAAGAAATTCTTTAAAAAAATTATCAAATTGGTTTTTTTTTCACTTTTAAATAATATAGAATTTTAACAAACAACTATACTTAAGCATTTAAGCATTAGGACACTTTTAATAGGTATCAATATCATCATAAAATAAATAATGACATAAAAGCATTTAAGCATTCACATATTAAATTAATATTGTTAATGAAAAAAATAAAAAATTAAATATATTGTTATATTCTTATTTTTTATGTTCTTCAATTATTAATGGAGGTACATAAAAAAATAAGAATATAATCTTGGGGGTAACTGTTTGCAAAGGTAGTAGTCTGATCTATCCTCTGAATGAATGTGACGATGATAATAAGAATGTCTCCTTCACCCCGGATCAACAATAATGAAGCAAAATATGTTTGGTGGAAGCAACCCTTGTGATTTGAATCTTGCGTTTGTCAATTACTAAAAATAATTTGGTTGTGACCAATGTAACAAAAAAAAAAAAATTATTAATGAAAGTAATATATTTGGAAATATTAACATACCCACAAATAAAAAAATATGATGAAAAAATAAATTAACAAATTAAAATTTTAAAATATAATTAACCAAAAAAAACTTTATTGCTTATTACTTAATAATATAATTTAATACCAAAAATAAAATAAAAAATTAAAAGTTTGAAAAAAAATTATATATTATTATAATATTTTAACAAACCATATAATAATATTATAATAACATTTTGTTATATATATATATATAACATTAGGATAACTATCTACAATTAACTCATTTCATTTAATATATTAAATTACATTATTGTTATTCTTTGTATAGAATAATCATTCATGTTTAGTCTTTTGATATAATATTCCATCTAATCCTTTTGGAAAGAAACTACGATAAATATGTATCTGATTCTTTGATGGATTACCATTTTGTTTGTAGGTGACTCAACCTTCTTAGTTAATGTCGTTTTGTAAAGGAAACCAATTATGATAGTCACGTATTTTGATTATCTTGCCCTTTAATTGGTTTGGTTTTCAATTGCTTCTACCTTTTTGTTTTGTGTACTTCAGTAGGAATGTTGGTGTAGACTGCATCTTTGCAAGATGTTAAAATTCATGATTTCAAACACTTGAATTTATAATATTTTATAAATATTAAATTTGAAAAATGGATTTAAATATTGGCATATATATTATATTATCTATATTTCCTTGCCCTTGTTTCATTTTTATGAATGTTTAAAAAAAATTTCATGAATTTTAAATTAAATAAAATATAAATTTTCACTATTTTATATTGTTTTTTATTTATTTTTGGATTTGGTTATTGTGAGAATCTCCTATGATCGACGTGCAGTCTCCTCCCAACCATGACCCCTCCTAAAATTGAGATCTATACTTATCAATAGGGAATTTAACACAAAGCCACCACACACCCACCCCCTCTCAGTTTATATTAGAAATTTGTTCAAAAATTTCAAAGTTTGATCATAATTTTTTAAACCCTTTTGATTTATTATTTATATAAGTTGTGTTAAAATTTCATTTATATTTAATTTTAAATTAAATTTTATTTTGCTATAGTAATTATTTTAATTTTTTTTCATTAAAAGCACATTGTAATAATGTATACATTGAATTTAAAAAATGTAAAATACATAACCAAAAAAGAGTACAAGTCACATTTGAGTCAAGTGGTGATGGCTTTGGAGGGTTTGAAGCTAGGCGACGACAGTTTTGGAGGGTTTGTAATGACTTTTGAGGGTTTTAACCTAGGTGGCAGCGACTTTGGAGGGTTTTTAATTAACAACTAAGTCCGATGATGGTAGCCTTTGAGGGTTTAAAGCAACATAGTGATAGAAATTTTGGAGGGTTTTTAATTCACAACTGAGTCAAGCGGTGGTGGATTTGGAGGGTTTGAAGCTAGGCAACAATGGTTTTGGAGGGTTTTTAATTCATAATTAAGTATGACGACGATGGTTTTCAAGGGTTTGAAGGTAGGTGATGGTGGCTCTGGAGGGTTTTTAATTCACAACTAAGTTCCACAAATAGTGGTTTTCAAGGGTTTGAAGTTAGGTAATAATAATGGCTTTGGAGAGTTCTTAATTCATATTTGAGTCAAAATTTGGTGGCTCTATAGGGTTTGAAGCTAGGTTACGATGGCCTTAGAGGATTTTTAATTCACATCTAAGTTCGATGATGGTGGCTTTTGAGGGTTTGAAGCAAAGCGATGACAACTCTAGATGGCTAAATAATAATGTTAGAATAATTGTCAAAGGTGTGTGGATTGGAGGTACAAGGGTTTAATGGAGCAACAAGAGCTAGAATTTGAATAGTGACGATTAGGGTGGGAATGAGAGCCTTTGAATCTAGTTTACATGGGTTTGTAGAAGGACGATGGGAGCTCTCAAAAGATGTGAAGGTGGTGGTTGGATTGGATGTAAATGTTGGCAATTTTGGGTACATTGCCTTTGCTCAAGTATATAAGTTGTCATTGATGTCAATAAGCTTTTGAAGGAATTTGATTTGATGTCAAATAATTTTTTTTGATGAAGGTTACGGCATGACAGTTTCAAAGGTCTTTTGCAAACCCCAAGCTGACAGGTTCGAAAGAAAAGTGCTAAGGCAAAAAAGTGTCACGATTTCGTGACATGTCGGGTTTTCGCGACTCGAAGAAAAGAAAAGCGCTAAGGAGAAAAAGTGTCGCGATATCGTGACATGTCGGGTTTTCACGATCCGAAGAACAGAAAAGAGCTAAGGAGGAAAAGTGTCGCGATATCGTGACATGTCGCATTTTTGTGACTTAAGCAGGAGAGAGAAAGCAAGTTAGAAAAGTGTCACGATTTTCCGACATGTCGCAGTTTCGCGACTCAAAGAGCAAAGAAAATGTACGAAAGCTGAAAGCATCATGATTTTGCGATAGGTTGCAGAGAAAACGTACGAAAAGTTGATAGCGTCACGATTTTACGACGGGTTACAAGGAAAGCGTACAGAAGCTAAAAGCGTCACGATTTCGTGACGCATTGCAAAGAATGCATACAGATGTAGAAAGTGTCACGATTTTGCGACAAGAAAAAAAGAAAGTAGACAGAAGTAGAAGTGTCACGATTTCGTGACTTTAACTAAAAGCAGGTCTTCTATAGGAGAAGTGTCATGATTTCGTGACAAAAGCAGAGAGGAAGGCTATGAAGACAGAAGTGTCACGATATCGTGACAGAAGTGAAGACAAAGTATGCAAAGGCAGAAGTGTCATGATTTCATGACAAAAGCAGAAAGGAGGTCGACAAAGGGAGAAGTGTCGTGATATCGTGACAAAAGCAAAGTTGATGCTGACAAAGACAGAATTGTCACGATATCGTGACAAGAGCATAGTTGAAGTCGACAAAGGCTAAAGTGTCGCGATATCGCGACAAAAGCCAAAATAAAGTGTATGGTTGCAAAGGTGTCACGATATCGTGACATGTTGTAGTTTCACGACAAAAGCTATAGAAGAGTTACAGAGGTAGTGAAGCCGACAAAGTTAAATGTGAGTCGACAAAGATTAGGGTTTGTAGCCGATGAAGTTTAGGGTTGTGCAACCGACTAAATATTAGGGTTACAGTCGACTAAGATTAAGGTTTTGATCTTGAAAGTGTTATTATAAAATGCAAGCTATTTTGAAGAGTTGGTGTTGTTGTTAATTGTGACGTTCGTAGATAGAGTGCGGAGTGAGAAGTTTGATCATCGAGAGCAGAGTGCAAAATTTGATCGAAGTGCGTAGAGTGTGTGAAGACGATGTAGAGTGTGTGCAGAGAGACGACTGAGAGAAGACGAAGTGCGATTGTAAGAGCACAGAAGATGTGTATATTTCTTGAGCAGATTTGGACAGGTCCTAGTAGAGGACTTGTGAGCTGAGTTTGATAGTTCTATCAGAGAACTTGAGGACAGAGGTGCATTGGTTCTTTGAGAAGAACCTGAGGATAGATTATGGCAAGTCTTTGAGAAGGCTTGTGTGCAGAGGATTGATTTGTTCAAGTGTTGGACAGATCTGACAGACAGAGGAAGACTTGTACTAGATCGACTGACTGTGGTTGGTATAGGTTGTTGAGCTGTTGTGGATGTGATCATAGAAGGCAGAGGTCTCTTAGGATAAGCATTGAGGATAGAAGGTCTTCGATGGAAAGGAGTTCCATGTGCTGACAAGAGGTAGAGGTAGTTGATCTTCTGAGGGATCATTTCTAGAGAAGAGGGGAAGGTATCTCCTTTGGGTCGAGGCTCATAAACATTGTAATTGGAAAGGATTCCCAAAGAACTTTGAGATAACTTTTAGAGAAAAGTTTTTGTGGATGTAGCCCAACCATTTTGGGTGAACCACGTTAAAAATGGGTCTTCAATGTGTGATGCTTTCTGTCTTGATTAATGTTGTGTTGATGCCATTGCTATCTAAAGTTAAAATTATTAATTGGTTAAGTCTTATACTGAGAGGGGGGGTGAACAGTATAAGACTTAACCAATTAATAATTTTAACTTTAGATAGCAGTGGCATCAACACAACATTAATCAAGATAGAAAGCATCACACATTGAAGACCCATTTTTAACGTGGTTCACCCAAAATGGTTGGGCTACGTCCACAAAAAAAATTCTCTAAAAGTTATCTCAAAGTTCTTTGGGAATCCTTCCCAATTACAATGTTTATGAGCCTCGACCCAAAGGAGATACCTTCCCCTCTGCTCTGGAAATGATCCCTCAAAAGATCAACTGCCTCTACCTCTTGTCAGCATGTGGAACTCCTTTCCATCGAAGACCTCCTATCCTCAATGATTAGCCTAAGAGACCTCTGCCTTCTATGATCACGTCCACAGTAGCTCAAAAACCTATACCAACCACAGTTAGTCGGTCTAGTACAAGTCTTCCTCTGTCTGTCAGATCTGTCCAACACTTGAACAAATCAATCCTCTACACACAAGCCTTCTCAAATACTTGTCATAATCTGTCCTTAGGTTCTTCTCAAAGAACTAATGCACCTTTGTCCTCAAGTTCTCTAATAGAACTATCAAACTCAGCTCACAAGTCCTCTGCTAGGACCTGTCCAAATCTGCTCAAGAAACATACACATCTTCTATGCTCTTACAACCGCACTTCGTCTTCTCTCAGACGTCTCTCTGCACACACTCTGCATCGTCTTCGCACACTCTGTGCACTTTGATCAAATTTTGCACTCTGCTCTCGACGATCGAACTTCTCACTCCGCACTCTATCTACGAACGTCACAATTAACAACACCAACTCTTCAAAACAGCCTGCCTTTTATAATAACACTTTCAAGATCAAAACCTTAATCTTAGTCGATTGTAACCCTAATCTTTAGTCGGCTGCACAACCCTAAACTTCATCGGCTGCAAACCCTAATCTTTGTCGGCTCACATTTAACTTTGTCGGCTTCAACTGCCTCTGTAACTCTTCTATAGCTTTTGTTGTGAAACTACAACATGTCATGATATCGTGACACCTTTGCAACCATACACTTTCTTTTGGATTTTGTCGTGATATCGTGACACTTTAGCCTTTGTCGACTTCAACTAAGCTCTTGTCACGATATCGTGACACTTCTGTCTTTGTCAGCATCAACTTTGCTTTTGTCACGATATCACGACACTTCTCCCTTCGTCGACCTCCTTTCTACTTTTGTCATGAAATCATGACACTTCTGCCTCTGCAGACTTCGTCTTCACTTCTGTCATGATATCATGACACTTTTGTCTTCATAGCCTTCCTCTCTGCTTTTGTCGTGAAATCATGACACTTCTCCTATAGAAGACCTGCTTTTAGTTTCTGTTGTGAAATCGTGACACTTATGCTTTCGTTTGCTTTCTTTTCTGCCTGTCGTGAAATCATGACACTTTCTGCATCCATACGCATTCTTTGCAACCCGTCACAAAATTGCGATGCTTTCAGCTTCCATACGCTTTCCTTGTAACCCATCGCAAAATCATGATGCAATTAACTTTTCGTACGTTTTCTTTGCAACCTATCATGAAATCGCGATGCTTTTAGCTTTCGTACATTTTCTTTGCTCTTTGAGTCACGAAACTACGACATGTCACGAAATCGTGACACTTTTCTAACTTGCTTTCTCTCTCCTACTTAAGTCATGAAAATGCGACATGTTGCGATATCGTGACACTTTTCTAACTTGCTTTTTCTCTCCTGCTTAAGTCACAAAAATGCGACATGTCACGATATCGCGCCACTTTTCCTCCTTAGTGCTTTTCTTTTCTTCGGGTCACGAAAACCTGACATGTCACGATATCGCGACACTTTTTTGCCTTAGCGTTTTTCTTTCGAACCTGTCAGCTTGGGGTTTGCAAAAGACCTTTGAAACTATCATGTCGTAACCTTCATCAAAACAAATTATTTGACATCAAATCAAATTCCTTCAAAAGCTTCTTGACATCAATGACAACTTATATACTTGAGCAAAGGCAATGTACCCAAAGTACCCAAAATTGCCAACAATCTCCCCCTTTGTCATTGATGGCAAACCTTTACTGAAAACACTTCTCAAGAGCCAAAACTGAAACCAATTGTGCTAACAACTTAGAATATTCCTTTGAAGTTTTGCTCCCCCTAACTTGAAGCTTTCCTCTTCACTTTGAAGCTCTCCCCCTTACTCATATCTCTCCCCCTTTGTCATCAATGGCAAAGGGTCACCGTTGGGGCTCGAGACTAAGAATGAGCCTCTTAGATTGGTCCCTCCCCCACCTCCTGATGAGGTGATTAATTCTGAGGTGAGAGTACAACTCCCAATTTCTCCCTTAGATACTCAAACGTATCTCTTGGAAGAGGTTTGGTGAAGATATATGCAATCTGCTCTTTAGTAGACACATACTCTAGCTTGACCTGCTTGTCTTGCACTTTCTCCATTAGAAAGTGATACTTGATGGAAATATGCTTTGTCCTTGAGTGCATTACTGGATTTTTGGAAATACTTATGGCACTTGTATTATCACAAAGTATGGAGATGGGTTGTTCATGCTTGACTTTGAAATCCTCCAAGGTGGTTTTCATCCATAAAACTTGTGTACACCCAGCCACTGTTGCTATGTATTCAGCCTCTGCTGTAGATAAGGAAACTGAAGGTTGTTTCTTACTTAGCCAAGAAACCAAACTCTTTCCTAGAAAGAATGCTCCACCACTAGTGCTTTTCCTATCATCAATACTACCTGCCCAATCTGCATCTGTATAAGCTGTGAGGGTGAAATCATTACCTTTGGGATACCAAAGCCCAAAGTCCATAGTGCCCTTCAGATATCTGAATATCCTCTTAACTACTATAACATGAAAATATTTTGGAGCTGCCTGAAATCTTGCTACTAACCCAACTGCTTGCATGATATCTGGTCTGGTAGCTGTAACATATAATAAACTGCCAATCATTGATCTGTAAAAATTTTGATCTGTCATTGGAGATTCATCATATTTACTCATCTTGCACCCTGTAATCATTGGAGTACATACTGGTTTGCTATCCATCATCCCAAATTTCTTCAACATTTCTTTGATATACTTCCCTTGAGAAAGAAATACACCATATTTTGATTGAGCAATCTGAAGACCTAAAAATAATGATAGCTCTCCAATCATAGACATCTCAAATTCCTTCTACATGGTGTTAGCAAAATATTTGCACATCTGAGTATTATTTCCCCCAAAAATAATATCATCAACATAGACAACCATAATCAACATATCATCACCTTCATCTTTAATATACAAATTGCTATCTGCCACACCTTTCCTGAAACCTTGCTCATGAAGATACCTATCAAGTCTTGAGTACCAAGCCCTAGGTTCTTGCTTTAACCCATACAAGGCCTTTTTCAGTTTACACACATAGTCTGACTGTTCTGAGAGAGACACTCCTTCTGGCTGTTCTATATAGACTTCTTCTACCAACACCCCATTTAGAAAAGCTAACTTTACATCCATTTGATATACCTTGAAATATTTGAAGCTTGAAAGGGCCAAAAACATTCTGATTGCTTCAAGACGAGCAACAGGAGCAAACGTCTCTTCAAAATCAACACCTTCTACTTGAGCATAACCTTTGTAGACTAACCTAGCTTTGTTTCTGACAATCTTTCCATCCTCATTGAGTTTATTTTTGAATATCCATTTTGTGCCAATGACATTCTTGTCCTTAGGTCTTGGAACCAATTCCCAAGTTTCACTTTTCTCTATTTGATTTAGCTCTTCATCCATTGCTTTTACCCAAAACTTATCTGCAAATGCTTCACTGAAATCTTTTGGCTCAATCTGAGATAATAATGAAACATTTGTAGAATCATGTGAAGGAATGATTCTTCTTCTTGTTTTCCTACTATTTGGATCACCAATGATCAAATCTTTGGGATGATGTTTTTGAACATATAATGAAGGAGTTTTGGGAAGCAGTTGTTGTCTTTCCTCTTCTTCATCTGAAACCTCTCTGAATTCTTCTTGACAAATTTCATCACTGAGTTCCTTGACTGGTTCTCTTATCCCTGTCTTTTCATCAACCATTACATTTATGCTCTCTACAATTGTATGAGTTCTTTTGTTGAAGCATCTGTAGGCCTTGCTTCTACTGGAATATCCAAGAAATATTCCCTCATCACACCTAGGATCAAACTTACCCAAATTCTGATCTTCCCTTCTGATGAAGCACTTACTCCCAAACACTTTGAAGTATTTTACTGTAGCTGGTCTTCCTTTCCACAACTCATAAGGAGTTTTATGATGATTGACTTGTTATAATCACAATGACACTGAGAGGGGGGGTGAATCAGTGTGTTATTTAAAAACTTAAAAGCAATTTAGACTTTTAAATAAACTACAATAGATTAAAACAGAAATAATAAAAGTACTAAGAGCATCACACATAACACGATATTTTAACGAGGTTCACCGATGTGGCTACTCCTCAAAAAGGACTGCTTGGACTACCATCCAAATCCAGTCAAATGCAAAGCTCCAACTTTACATAATCATTCACCAGCACCAACTGGTAAGAGGCACCAACCCCTAAGTTTTATCTGCTACAACAGAATGGAGCACCAACTCCAATTTTTCCAGCGCCAACTAGAAAGAGGCACAACCCCTTTTTCAAGCTACAACTTGAAGATAATAATAAAAATTGTAGAATGTAAACTTTCACCTCAATTATCATGATCTGTTGTTTTTCTATGATCTGCTGCTTGTCGGCATTCGACTACTGCTGTGAAAAATGATTCGCACTTTTTCAACCACTCCTCTATATCTCTCCGCGTTCTCTGTTGCAACTTCACAGAAATATCACTTCTATAGCCAGCACACTGTCATTTCACACTCGAAACACGACTTCTGCATACCGTGTTCTTATCTTCTCTTCGCACCACTCACACTGCTGCACCCGAACTTCATACACATATATCACATCATGCTGCACCATTTAAACTCGAAGAACCCTTGCTTTTATAGAAGAAATTTTAGAGGCAAACCCTAGAAGAACGTTGACTGAGAAACCCTAGAATTTGTCAGCTGCCAAACCCTAAAATCTGTCGGCCCAGATTTAACTTTGTCGGCCTCAAACTCTTCTCCACCTTCGTTACCTTCCTATAGCTTATTGTCGTGAAATAGTAACATGTCGGCCCTTTTTAATTTAATTTAATATTCTAATTTAAATTTTTAATAAAATAAAAATTTAAACTAAATATTTAAAATTAAATATCTTCAACACCGGGGCATATTTTTCAACAAAACGAAGAGCCAACTTGGGTTTTAAGAAAAACCCATTTCAAGTTTGTTATCCACTGCATCCTTGGATCTGACTGCCTGTGTTGACAACAATGACAATCCTTCTTGCTCAATAATCTCCCCCTTTGGAATTGTTGGCAACACCTGTATACATTTTTGTAACTCTTCTCCCCCTTTGTCAATAATACCAAAGGGCTGCTGCAGACTCTCCCTGTGTCCATCCTCAATCTTCTCAGGCACAGTTTGACTCCCCCTAAGTCCATCCTCACACTTCTCAAGCACAATTTGACTCCCCTTGAGTCCATCCTCAAACACTCAAGTGCTCCCCCTGAGAAGGTGATCCCTGTAGCTAGTCACTTCTTAGGAAGTGTGACTACTCCTAATTTGCTTCGAAGATACTCAAATACTTCCTTGGGCAAAGGTTTTGTAAAAATGTATGCTACATGTTCTGTAGTTGGGACATAGTCCAATCTGACTTCTCCTTCTGCAACTTTGTCTTTCAAGAAATGATACCTTATAGCAATATGCTTTGTTTGTGAGTGCATTACTGGATTCTTAGAAATGTTGATTGCATTGGTGTTGTCACACTTTACTGATATTGGTTCACTAAAATTAATACCAAGATCTTTCAAGGTCTGTTTCATCCACAAAACTTGTGTGCAACATGTTGCTACTACAATATACTCTGCCTCGGTTGTAGATAAAGACACTGACTCTTGCTTCTTACTGTGCCATGCAACCAATCTGTCCCCCAAATAGAATGCTTCTCCACTGGTACTCTTCCTGTCATCAACACATCCAGCCCAATCTGCATTTGAATATGATATAAGAGTGAAATATTTGCCTCTTGGATACCACAATCCATACTCCATGGTGCCTTTGAGATACCGAAAAATCCTTTTAACTACTGTTACATGAGTCTCTTTGGGACTGGCCTGAAATCTGGCTACCATGCACACTGCCTGCAAAATATCAGGTCTGGTTGCAGTTAAATATAGTAAGCTTCCTATCATTGATCTATACATGGTTTGATCTACAGGTGGAGATTTGTCTTCTTTACTTAACTTACAACTTGTTGTCATGGGAGTACTTGATCGGCTTACTATCCTCCATAGTGAACTTCTTTAACATCTCTTTCACATATTTGATTTGGGAAATGAATATACCTTTCTCATTCTGATTAACTCTGTAGTCCCAAAAAATAAGACAGTTCACCAATCATTGACATTTCAAATTCATTCTGCATCTTGTTTGCTAGGTCTTTACAAGATTCATCTTTGTTGCTACCAAATATGATGTCATCCACATAGACAACAAGAAAAATGAGATGCCCATCTTCTATTTTCACATACAGATTGTTGTCCACTAAACCTTTCTTGAATCCCTGTTGAGAGAGATAATTATCTAGCCTAGCATACCATGCCCGTGGTGCTTGTTTTAATCCATATAGTGCCTTCTTTAATCTGCATACAAGGTTAGGATCTTCACTGATTTGAAAGCCATCTGGTTGTTCAATATAGACTTCTTCTTCAAGTTTCCCATTTAAAAATGCAGATTTAACATCCATCTGATAAACTCTGAAGTTCTTGTAAACTGCTAGTGCCAAAAACATCCTAATAGCTTCTAATCTAGCTACTGGTGCGAAAGTCTCTTCAAAGTCAATCCCTTCGACCTGTGCATAGCCTTTGCAAACTAGTCTTGCTTTATTTCTAATGACCTGACCGTTTTCATTTAACTCGTTACGAAATATCCATTTAGTGTCGATTACATTCTTGTTTGCAGGTCTAGGTACTAACTCCCAAGTTCTGTTCTTTTCAATCTAATCTAACTCTTCATTTATTGCCTTCATCCAGCTGTCATATTTGCTTGCTTCATCTATGTTTTTGGGCTCAATGCTGGATAAAAGAGAGTAATTACTTATTACTTTATTTCTTGTTTGAATGCCAGCTGTGGGATCTCCAATTATTTGGTTTCTAGGATGATTTTTCTGCCAATTTCCCATTCTAAATTTTTTGTTTTCTTGTACCTCTGAGCCATCCGATAAGTTATCTGCATCAGTCGTATCTGTATTTTCTATGTCATGTACTTCATCTCCTTCAATGAATTCTTCGTAGATTGGATAGTTTTCTTGAAAATTAACTATTTGTTTCCTCCCTTCATCGAATTTAACGTCCGCACTGTCCACAATTTTCTTGAGTCTCTTGTTGTAGCATTTGTAAGCTTTGATGTGTGGAGAATAACCAACAAACACACCTTCATCTGATCTATCTTCAAACTTTCCAAGATTGTCATCTATTTTTCTGATGTAGCACTTGCAGCCAAATACTTTGAGATGTTTTGATGTTGCTTTCCTACCAAACCACATCTCATACGAAGTTTTGCATTCATGAGTTCTTAACATATACCTGTTCTAAATGTATACTGTTGTGTGAACTGCTTCTTTCCAGAATCTATCTGCTATTTTGCTTTCTGCCAGCATGGTGCGTGCCATTTCTTAAATTGTTCTGTTTTTCCTCTCTGCTACACCATTCTGCTGAGGAGTTCTGGCTGCTGAATATTGTCTCCTGATGCCATATTTTTCATAGTAGTCTAAAAATTCATTCGAAATAAATTCTCCTCCTCTGTCTGACCGCAAAAATTTAATCCTTTTCCCTGTTTCATTCTCTACCAGCTGTCTGAAAGTTCTAAACATTTCAAAGGCTTCTGATTTATCTTTTAAGAAGAATATCCAAGTCATTCTAGAAAAATCATCAATGCACAACATAAAGTACTTGTCCCCGTTTATGCTTTGAGTCCTCATGGGTCCGCATAAGTCTGTGTGAATAAGTTCCAAAGGCCTGCTAGTGTGATGTTCTTTTGTTTTAAACAAAACTCTGGTCTGTTTACCCTTCTGACATGAAGCACACATACTATTTGCAGGTTTTTTAATGATTGGAATATCTCTCACTGCTTGTTTAGTGCTAACTCTTACCAGATTATCAAAACTTATGTGTCCAAGCCTCTTATGCCACAACCAGATCTCTTCTTCTTGTCCCATGAAACACATACCTTCTAAAATTTTTGATAGTGTGTACAGATTGCCAAACGTCCTTGAGCCGATTGCTATTAATTTCTCGTTCTTTGTTTTTCTGACTTCACAACCCTGCTTCTTGAACACCACTTCATGTCCTTTGTCATAGATCTGACTCACACTTAACAGGTTATGTTTCAGACCATCCACATATAGAACTTCTTCTGACTTGATTTTCCCTTCACTTATTTTGACCGATCCTTTACCTATTATTTTGGCTCCATCATTATTGCCGAACTTCACAGAACCACCCTCATATTTCTGAAGATTTTTAAATTTTTTTCTATCACCTGTCATATGACTTGAGCAGCCACTATCAAGAATCCACGGTACATATTTATTCTGAGCTCTAAAAGCAGTCTGCACTATTAAGGATTCCTGTTCTTTCCTGAGCTGTTTCTTTTGTTTCCATTCTGTCTTAACTATGTTGTTGGGTTCTAGCTGAGATTTTCCCTTTTCATAAATTTGCATATATCCTTCAGAAGAACTACTATTGTGTTTTGCCTTATATGTTTGAGTTCTTCTTTTTTGAGGTTGAAATGAAACAGACATACTACGAAAATTTCTGGAAATATGCCCAAAGTTGTGACACTTAAAGCACTCTACTACATAATTCATTAAAGGAGCAAACGTATTTCTACTAGTGAAACTTCTTGGACCTATATTGTATTTGTAGTCAGCAATTTTATGCCCATAATTATTACATTTAAAACAAAAACCATAGAAATAATGAGTAAACCTGAAAGATGGTCTTGGCCAGGTTGTTGCTGGAGCCTTGGATCTTCTATTCTTTTGATGTGTGACCTTAGTAAAGCCATCATTGTCAGCTATCATTTCAGGTCTGGCATTATATCTTTCTTTTTCCTGATTCGTTTTACTTTCCACAGCCTATTTCTTGTCTTTGTTCTTTTCACTTTCAACATTGCTTGTTTTTGGTTCAGTTGATGATTCTCCTTTAGTAAAGCCGAGACCAAATTTGATGCCTGTGGATCTCTGATCACTCAGAATTTTGTCTAGTTTCATCGAGCTTTCTTCACATTTTAGATGACAGTTGATTTTTCGATCCATCTCTTGTATTTGTATTCGGAGACTCACATTTTCTTCTTCCAATTTGCAGCAGTTGTCTATCTTCATAGAAACCTGTATTTCCAGATCTTCAGACATTTTCTTGTATTCTTCAGTCTGTGTTTTTAAACTGACAATAATTTTGTTTGCATCCTTAAGTTTCCTTGTCAGTTTTTCATTCTTCTTTTTCTCTGATTCCCATTCCGTAAGAGCAGACACTAGCTCACCCTCTAAATTAATTTCAGCCTCAACTTCTTCAACTTTAGAGTTCATCCCCTCTATGTTCTCTGATTCGTCTATTTCAAACACCATAAAAAGAGCCTCACCTGTTCCTTCTTCAGAGTCTTCACTAGAACTGTCCTCTGAAGATTCTACATTTTGGGAGATAAAGCTTTTCTTATTAAACTTACCTTTTCTAAAATTTGATTTCTTCCTCCATTCTCCTCTTTCTTGATGCTGAGTTTCTTCACCTTTGTTTTTGTCATTGAAAGGCCATTTGGTAGCAAAGTGTCCAATGCCTCCACATCTGAAACATTTAAGAGGTAGCATTCCTTCGTATTTTCCTTTTCCTTTCTTCAGCTTTCTTACAAAATTTGCTTCCATTATATCTGAATCATTTTCTTCTTCAGATTCATGTTTTGTGCTTTTGCCTTTTTGAGCTTTGAAGGCTGCTTCTCTATCTGTGGGATTAAAATTTCCTATTCTAATTTCAAAAGCAGTCAAGGACCCATGCATCTCATCCATACTAAAATGATTTAAGTCTTTGGCTTCTTCTATGGCAGAGACTTTAGAATCAAATCTAGGAGGAAGTGATCTCAATACCTTTTTCACAATAGCAGCATCGGTTAATTCTTCGCCAAGACCTCTGATTGAATTTGTGATCCCATTGACTCTTTGCATGAAATTCTCTATGTTCTCATCATTGTCCATCTTTAAAGATTCGTATTGAGCTCGATGTGCTTGAAGTTTAGCCTCCTTGATCTTGTCATCTCCTTCATGAATTTTCTCTAGTTTATCCCAGATCTCTTTTGTTGATTCACAACTTATGACTTTGACTAGCTCACTGTCAATTAGTCCACACATAATAGCATTTCTTGCTTTTGAATCATATTCAAATGCCTTTTTACCTGCAGTGTCTGTTGGAGTGGTGGCAGGAGCTTTGTAACCATTGACTACCACACCCCAGATGTCAAAGCCCAATGCACTGAGATAAGTCTGCATTCTAATTTTCCAGAACGCATAGTTTGTCCCATCAAACATTGGCGCTTTGTTCAAAGAGAATCCTTCACCACTTGCCATTGTGTAAATTCCAAGATCACCTTAGCTATTTAAGCCTCTTCAGGAACCTGGCTCTGATACCAATTGTTATAATCACAATGACACTGAGAGGGGGGGTGAATCAGTGTGTTCTTTAAAAACTTAAAAGCAATTTAGACTTTTAAATAAATAACAGCAAATTAAAACAGAAATAATAAAAGTACTAAGAGCATCACACATAACACGATATTTTAACGAGGTTCACCGATGTGGCTACTCCTCAAAAGGACTCGCTTGGACTACCATCCAAATCCAGTCAAATGCAAAGCTCCAACTTTACATAATCATTCACCAAGCACCAACCGGTAAGAGGCACCAACCCCTAAGTTTTATCTCGCTACAACGAATGGAGCACCAACTCCAATTTTTCCAAGCACCAACTAGAAAGAGGCACAACCCCTTTTTCAAGCTACAACTTGAAGATAATAATAAAAATTATAGAATGTAAACTTTCACCTCAATTATCATGATCTGTTGTTTTTCTATGATCTGCTGCTTGTCGGCATTCGACTACTGCTGTGAAAAATGATTCACACTTTTTCAACCACTCCTCTATATCTCTTCGCGTTCTCTGTTGCAACTTCATAGAAATATCACTTCTACAGCTAGCACACTGTCATTTCACACTTGAAACACGACTTCTGCATACCGCGTTCTTATCTTCTCTTCGCACCACTCACACTGCTGCACCCAAACTTCATACACATATATCACATCACGTTGCACCATTTAAACTCGAAGAACCCTTGCTTTTATAGAAGAAATTTTAGAGGCAAACCCTAGAATAACGTTGACTGAGAAACCCTAGAATTTGTCAGCTACCAAACCCTAAAATCCATCGGCCCAGATTTAACTTTGTCGGCCTCAAACTCTTCTCCACCTTCGTTACCTTCCCGTAGCTTATTGCCGTGAAATAGTAACACGTCGGCCCTTTTTAATTTAATTTAATATTCTAATTTAAATTTTTAATAAAATAAAAATTTAAACTAAATATTTAAAATTAAATATCTTCAACACCGGGGCATCTTTTTCAACAAAACGAAGAGCCAACTTGGGTTTTAAGAAAAAGCCATTTCAAGTCTGTTATCCACTGCATCCTTGGATCTGACTGCCTGTGTTGACAACAATGACAATCCTTCTTGCTCAACATGACTCTAAGTTGGGCCCTGGTGATAATGTACAATGTTGTACTGATTGCCTCTTTCCAAAAACCATCTGAAAGTTTTGACTCATTTAACATAGCTCTAGCCATATTTTCAATAGTTCTATTTTTCCTTTCAACTACTCCATTTTGTTGAGGAGTTCTTGCTTCTGAATATTCTCTTTTGATTCCTTGTTGATCACAGTATTCCACAAATTCATTTGAAGTGAACTCTCCTCCTCTATATGATATTAAGCATTTGATTCTCTTGTCAGTCTCATTTTCAATCATTTCTTTGAAAGCTTTAAATTTTTCAAAAGCTTCAGATTTTTCTTTGAGAAAAGTAACCCAAGTCATTCTAGAATAATCATCTATAAACAACATGAAGTAGCTTTCTTCCTGAATGCTCTAAGTTCTGGTAGGGCCACATAAATTAGTATGAATAATATCAAATGGTTTTGAAGAAGTATACCCTTTTGATTTGAAACTGGTTCTGGTCTGTTTTCCATGTTGACAAGGACCACAAATGATGTTATGGGGCCTTTTTATTTTGGGCAAGTCTCTAACTACTTCCTTGTTACTAATATTGACAATATTATCAAAGCTCAAATGCCCCAATATTTTATGCCATAGCCAACTCTCATCTTCTTGAGTTAGAAAACACTTTTCCCTTTTTATCTCACTTAGCATGTAAATATTGTTTGGAGTCCTTGTAGCACTCGCAATGAGTTTTCCATTTTTTTCTTTACTTATCTCACATCTATCTGAAAAAAAAGATACTATGTGCCCTTGATCACAAATTTGACTCACACTTAGAAGATTATGTCTTAGGCCTTCTACATAAAGCACATTTTTTGTTTTGGATTTCCCATCCAAACTAAGAGTCCCTTTACCACAGATTTTAGCTGACCTGTTATCTCCAAAACTGATTGTTCCTTTGTTTGTTTCTTTTAAGACAAAAAACTTTTCCTTTTCACCAATCACATGTTTTGAACAGCCACTATCAATATACCATTTTTCTACTTTGTCTTGAGCATGAAAAGCAGTTTGAACTATCATTAACTTAGATTTGATCTCATTTCTCTTTTTAGTGAACTCAAGGCTAGATCTATCCAAACTGCACATCCTTGCTATATGCCCAAAATTCTTGCACTTGTAACACATGAAATTTTTATTCATAAGAGGTGCAAAAGAGTTAACATTTTCCTTACTATGGCTATTCAAAGACTTATTGCAATGCATAGCTTTGTGACCAAATTTCTTGCAGGAAAAACAATAGCCATGGAAAGTATTATGTAACCTATATTGATGTCTTGGATGATTGTTCTTCTTGTGACCAATTGGAATCCATCGCTCTTCAGGATGAAGATTGATCTTGCTCGAAGACCTTATTTCATGAATGGTGATACCATCCTTCTTTTGCTTTTCACACGGAGTATTATGTCTGAGAGCAAACTGTTCCAACTTCACTCTAAGAGACATAACCTCTTCTTCTAGTTTCTCGCAATCAGCTTCCTTTCCTTTTAAAGCCTCTGTTCGAACCTGTTCAACCTTCTTCCCTTCTTCAACTAGAATTTTGAAATCTATAACACTTTGATACAATTCTGATCTTGCTATCTCTTCTTCCTGACATTTATGCTTGAGAACAGAATTCTCTTCCCTAAATTTCTCAAGCTTTCTTAAAGCTAAGAAGAATTCACCTTTGAGATTGAACTCAACCTCTTCATATCTTTCTGAATCTGTATTTTCCTCTGATAGATCCTTCTCCAAGTTGTTAGGCTCTTTCTGGAGAGACCCGCTCTGATACCAATTGAAGAACACAAGATTATACTGAGAGGGGGGGGGTGAACAATATAATCTTATGTTCTTCAGTAAATGTGGTAGTTATGGATCAACTAGATGGTATGTCCGTAGGAGGCTCTAGTATTGGCTTCACAATTCCTTCAAGAAGCCATGGATCGTATATCACAACCCAAAATTTCTAACTCAACCATGTGTTTTTTATAGCATGAAGTCTACTCGAGATCTTAGTATCTCTAGCTTGAACAATCAGTCACCTTGTGGGTTCGCTACACTTCTATTGGATCCACCTCAAGTTATACCCATCTCTACAACATACATATATCTATCTATATAGGTGTATTAGGTAAGGTGCAAGTTTAAGCTATCAATCTCATCCTTCTATCGATGAGCTAGCTTAATCCCTTCAATCTATCAAAAGGATCATGCCAATATCTACACCGTACATAAGCCCATCTATGTAGGTGTACTAAGAATGATGAGAGAAGACTATCAATCTCATATTTATGATGAGCTAGTCTTTCCCAATAATCTCATTTGATGGTGATAACTAAGAACACTAATTGTCAAATTTCTATTTTCATGCCATCAATTTGTTTTCATATGAGCTTGTTCCTAAGAAACAAACCATCTATTCCTTATTTCTTCACTATTATTATCAAAGCAACATGTATTAATGAATGATTTCTTAAGTGATCATCCATCACAAGTGCACATTACTCATCTTTCAAAGAGTTAACAATAGGTCCTACTAATAGGATATTGCACACAAAGAGTTAATGTTGAGCAATTAATGCATATCCACAAAAATATAAAACCATACAGATTTACCCATTTACTTATAAAACATATAAATTTCATATTAGGACAACCATAGTGCATAATAGAAGATAATTGGACATCACACATGTTCTCATAACAACACATTTATCCTAGGAGCCCTCATGGGGAAAAAAACCAGCCTCAAAAATATCATTTCTCATTTTTATTAAATTCAATTTATCTTAAATACAATTACATAAAAGGGAACCATAATTCTCTTTGGATACATCAATCAAGCAAGATTTTAGGAATCTCATAATTCCTAAGTTCCCCTTACATGAATATATCCTTTAAAAAACCATGAGGTAACCCCACAATCCCATCGAATGAACTCCACATCCGTCCTCCAAATATATCTCCTCCTTGTTCCAAACTCAAAAGACATCTCCTTCCCAAGAGTCTAAGGTAAGTACATCAACTATCATATTGTACTCCTCAACTCATTAGAGAGGACCCCATGATCCTCCCCAATGAGTTCCTAGGCAAGCATACTTGAAAATAGAAGAACCTTCTTCGACTTAATCAAAAAGTCCCTAAGTCACTATTACATCTCATCATGGGCCATGCTATCAAACCATGTTCAACCACAATAATTTATATGCATTATCCACCAATGCTTTTTCTATTAAATCAAAAGAAATACAATATCCTCTAATGTATGTTACCAACTCATACAATATGCTATCCGCTAACATAATCATCTCAACAAATGCATTACATTATCCACTATTGTGTATTTCAAGTCATTCCATTAAAATGAGATATAACATCCACCACTATATTTCAAGTCCATCCTACTAAAATGAAACATAATATCCCATATTTTTTTATTATACTAGAAGAATCAGTAACTCATTGCGATTTTCTATGCCTCTTCATGGGTTTGAATATCCCTCCTTGTCGCCACTACAACCTCCAGTTGCATTGGATAAATCTTATATGTAGCTAGCTACGCTGGTGCGACACACCCATCGATACGACAAGGCTCGAGAGATTGGAACCCTAGTCTCTGTGCTCCTACAAAAGCATTTTGATCATTGAACCAAGCCCTTAGACCCAAAATATAATATCCCCTACTATACTTCAAGTCCATTCCATTAAATGAAACATAATATCTGCTATAAATTCTGAATTATCTAAACAAGAAATACATTATCCCCTAATATTCATTTCCACCTCATGAAATATATTATCCATTAATATAAACCAGCTCATCAATTCAACTAAGATACCTTATCCACTAAGGTATATCAAACTCATGAGATCCAGTTAAGGCCTTCCATTTAACTAAGGTTTAACATTATTCAAAATAACCTTCCATTAAATCAAATCTATAGACCAAACTTTAATAAATTTCTCCTCAAAAATTACCCCAAATAGACATCTAATCATTCCCCTCAATCCACAACCTTTCAAAAAATAGGGAATAAATTCCAAAAATATGATATCCCCTTATTTTAATTGAGAGGGTTATCCATCTCATATAAAACCATCTCTTTAATAAAATTCTCTTTTATCAAATCAAAGAACATAAATAAATTAATATAATATAAGAATATTTTAAAAACTTATAAGGACCTTTTAACCAGTGGCCCAAGGCCTCCTTTATTTAAGAGTTCAACCCATCCAAAAATCCTATCTTAAAAATATCATAGGTCAAATCCCTATTTAAATAATTCAACATGTGCTAAATTCTTTTTTGGAATTAAACAACACAACAAATCCTTTTTGAATTAAACTTCACATGTCAAATTTCCTTTCCCATGATTCCTTCAAGGGTCGTATTTCTTTTTATTTATTAATATTATATTACTTTTTTTTCCCTTAATTCTTTTAAAGGGCTAAATCAACTAAAATTAATGCTAGGTTTGAGCATTATTTCCATTTTTAAAAATGTTGATCCTATTCAACTTCAATTTTTGGGTCTTCTAGGGCACTTTTGGGTTGTTTTTATTTTTCACACTCAAACCCAAATGCTTTCATGATGTGGTGGTTCTAATGGAACTTTTCATGTTGTCATAGTTACTTTCTAGCTATCTCATCTATTTTTTCAAACTTTATTTGTTTGTTAGGGTCTATGTCATTTATTTATATGGTACAAATTACTAGTCCATAGTTCCTAGAACTCAATGTGAATTTTCAACTTCATCTTCAATGCAAAATATTTAATGAATATTAATTGTATAACAACATAATAGGGGTATTAGTAACCATATATGATATTTATAAAATTGAAAAGTTTGAATTCGATTGGATTGAATCTCGAAAGATATTTTTGAAAAACTAGTGCCTCAAATTATTAAAATCAACACTATATTCACTAGACAAAAATGTGATTTTTAAGTGAAATCACCCATATCAAATAATGAAACATTTAAATTTATTATTATTATTATTTTATAAATTTCCATATTAAAAGTTTAAAAGTTTACATGTACAAATGGAGGGAGCACTCTAACTTTATTTCTATTTTTACTTAAGAAAGGTGAATAGTGTTTGAAGTATAAAATAATCAACCTATAATGCATGTCATACAAACCTATTGATTTTCTTGTAATATGTTCACTCAACCAAGTGACATAATAGTTAGGTGACACAACATAAAAAAAATCACACTCATTGTTTATAAATTGGATGACATAAATTTATAGATGTTAGTGTTTGTAAACAATTTATTCATTTTTTCTTCTAACATTGATGTTACCCATCTAATATCATAGATTAAATGCATGTTAAGGTTTCTAATTATTTTATTATTTTTTGGTGTACCTTGTCCCTCTAGTAGTGGAGGGTTCTTTATTCTCAATTATACCTCAATCATATTTAGTGCCTCCTCTCTTTTGTTTTAAGAGTTTCTTCATAGTTCCTTCCTTGTCAAATTCTTGTCTAACTTCAACAAGTGTCCTCAATAGTGTCAATATTTACATAATTTTAAAACACGTTGATATTTAAAACTTCTCATGATCCATTAGCATGCACCAATTAACACCTCATGTTTGGTTAGATCTCACTTGGAAAAAACAAATTTAATTATAAAGAGTGTTTCATTCCAACAATAAGAATATATTCCTTTACATAGTCTTACATAAACATGTTAGATGCCACTTAGATAGATCACCTAATTATGGCAACTTGATATGGATTAGAAAACTCAAGATAACACTATATTTTATACTAGAAAAATATTTTATCTCCTTTAAAAAACCCTATATGGGCTATATATGGCCTTATGTGGATGTTATATTATCCTTAAATGATTCATGAATGCATTGGATATACAATTGGATAGACAACTTTCCTTTCCTTCAAGATGACATGGAATAAAGTAACTTAAGATAGCATTAAAATTAGATAGACAACTTTCCTTTCCTTCAATATGACATGCATATGATGGGTATTTTACATTATATTTGTCATCCATAATATTTTATTTGTAACATATCCTGTCTTTGACTTCTAAATATCTTAGACACTATGCTAGAGTGTCTTTTCACAACTTCAAATGGAATAAGTTACACTAGAAGAATCTTGAGGTAACAATATGTTTTACACTAGAATAATTTTATACCTCTTGTAGACATCCCTATGTGGGCTCTAGATGGCCTTATGTGGATTATATCTTCTACTTTAGATGGCATATGAATTCATTGGATAAATCTTATTATTGTTCATGGATGACTATAACTTAAGATGACATTATATTTGGATAGACAACCTTATTTTCCTTCATGATGACATGCTAATGAATGGGAATTTTACATTATATTTTTGATCAATTATATTGGTTTGGAAACATGTCTTCTCTTTCACTTCTAGACAACTTATATACTATGCTATATTGCATTTCCAAAAATTTATATGGATGGTACAATGTCCATGTGCCTTGGAGGATGTTGACAATGCTAGTTAATAATTCCAATCATTTAGTGATAATGAAAACAATAACTAGAAATTTCATATTACTTCAATATGATCCTCAATTCAATTTCAACATTGTGGGTCTTCTATAGATGATCTTATATGCATATATCAGTTGGTAGATGACATTTTTCCACTCTAATAAACTATTTCCATCAGTCCAAACTATTCAAAGTCTACCTTGATTCTTCAAATGGCATGTAAACTTCTAGATGGACATTAACTTTACTACATATTCTAAATGACAAGAAATAGTTAGATGGTATTTGAATTTATGGTTTTATTTTTCCATTTAACAATTACAACATCCTTTTAGATAATCTTCATTAACCAAAAAATATTATCCAATCATCACATCAACCATTGGATGACAACTCCAATGTACTTGGTTGAACAAAATCTATCTCTTAGCTTGAAACTTGTAGAGATAAACAAATAAAAATAAAAATAAAATTAATTGATTTGTCTAGGTCTCATTATCCTCACAAGAACTCACAATTATTGAATTACTCCTTGGATTAGCTAAACAATATTCAACTCCTACATGCAACTCCTAAATTTCTTAGGGTAGACATAGACTTTGAAAAGTATCTCTACTTTGCAATGCTAGTCTCAGCTTTTTAATGTTGATAAAACATTGGCTATGCTGATAAAACTTAGACTTCTAAAGGTATCTAGTACCAAATATTATGATGTAAATTAGCTATGATAAAATATTACATTTCTATTATTGGGGTGTATATACAAGCATGAAGCAATAATAGAGAGATATTTAGTTATAACTAATTTTGTAGTTCATATAATTCCTAGATATAAATAATTATTACATCATGATAACATAATATTGATAACATGTTACACTCATAAAGTGACAATTGCAAGATCCATCATGAAATTGTTGAACTAGTATTTAGGATTCAATTGATCTAGTCATGTAAGGAAAGTGCCATCAAAGACACTATAATATTGGATAGTAACTACTATGATGTGTTGGTAATATTTTTCCTTTGGATATTAAATCTTATTCCACAGGGGGATCTACAGGGGACTTCCTTGGAAAGTCCTTCTCCACTTCCCTACAGCCCTTCCTTGGCCCTGTCCCAGGTCCCTGATCCTGTCCCTGTTTCCCTAGAACTTCCTTAATCCTTCCTCCTTGGCTTGATGGTGTTGCAAATGATCTCCTTGGGGTGGGAGGTCACTTATCCATTTTTTTACCCCTTTCCTTTCCCTTTGGTGGGGTTCTCTTTAGGTGTGTGGGTTTTGGGATGGTTTTGGGTTTTTTCCTAGGACTTTCCCTGGGTTTTTTAGGTTTATTCAAGGATTTCTTTCCTTGGAGTTCTCATATTTTTTCCAGGTTTTTGTAGGTGCCTTATTGTTGCTTACTTTCAATGGTTCTTCTGGTGTATACTGTTGTTCCTGTGGGAGAGTAGCTTCATGATCAGTTTTGTACAACATCCTTTTGGTCTTCAAGGGAACCATGTGCTTTCTACTATGACTCTATTCTTTGGGATCGGTGTTGTGGGTTTGGTGGGCTCTCAGCATTTTTTGTGGTCTTGTCGGGGGCCTCTAGTCTACTTGTTGTTGTGTTCCTGCTGGACTTCCTCATATATTTCCCTGAAGCTATTCATTGGTGGTGTTGAAGGTTGTTTAGAATTTTTGGCTACATCCTCTTTGTCTGGGATGACCTGTTTTCAACGCTTGCAACTATTTTTCCCTTTGAATCCTTACTTTTGGGTTCCTTGGGAACTTTCTTGTCTCTTTCCTGCATTTTGTTGTTCTGCATTTGTTGCTTCCTCTGCTCAGCTGATGTCCTTGTTGGCTCCTCTCTTCCTTGCAGGAGGATTTCATGGTTTGTGGAGATCCTCAAATTATTGTTCCACTTTCCAAGATTTTGAGGGTTGTGGTTTCTTTTGAGCTCATATTTTGACACCCTTATTTTTTTCCATCCTTTCTTGGGCTGGATTTACTATTTTTGTAGTTTTTATGCTCCACCCTGTGGTGTAGGGTGGTTTTTCTATAATACTTCTAGTTTCTTGACATTTCCATATCGATTTGTGGTAGTTTCCTATCCCCTTCCTATTACTTAGGGATTTTTTTTATGTTTTCAAGTTTCCTGGTTGATTCTTCCTGGTTTTTGGTTCTCCCTTGCGTGGGATGTTGCTCTGCACCCAGTTGTTGATTTTTCCCTACATGGGATGTTGAATTCTCACGGTTTCTAGTTTTTCTTGTGTGGGTTGGTGCCTGTTTACTTTTCTCGCCTATGGGGTTGTTCAATTTTGTATTTAGGTGGGTTTATCTATTTATTTTTCCACATTTTATTTTCCTGCTAGGCGGGCTATTCAATTTTCAATTTTTTGCTTCTCGCACATTTTTCTTACTTCCTTTCTGAAGGCTTTTCTTTTGCCTTCCTAAATGTTTTCCTGTTGGCTTTCCTCAAGCCTATCCTATTGTCCTTCCTTGGTATTTCCTATAGCCTTTCCTGTGGCTTTTCCTGTTGAAGTATGGTGACTTATTGTAATCAGTTTTGGGTCCCTTGTAAAAAATCCACGTTAATTTAAATTTAACTAACCAAAAAAAATATTTTTTATTTAGGTTTTTAATTCATTATTGGTCAATATATCTATCAATATTTTATCTTTTAGGTACTTATAAATATCATGAAACTAGTAGATTATTCAAATATTAGCTTCCAATGCGAAGACTTATCATGGAGACAATTTGGCTTTGATGGTTGTTGATTGTGTAAGCTATGTTATCATGAGTGTGTCTTCCTTATCATTGAGTTTTAATGGGATAAGATATGTTGTAGAATATATAACATCTACATGATTATCACTAGATCTAGAAATTGGTTTAATCATGACTTGGTAAACAATCTCCTTGTAAGACATAATCTTATCATTTTTGGTTTGATATGGTTCATTAACATTTTTAAAAATTAAATATTAGTCAATAAATACATCCAAGACTTTATTTTTTAGATCTCTATCTACTCTATGTCCAAGGATGAGGGCTTCATAATCTACTATTTTATAAGTACAAGTAAAAATCGATCTTAAATTATAGAGGGATACATTGACATTGAGAAGTAATTAGAATCATTTTTGTGACTACTCTTTTGGTAAATTAAGAACAATCAAAGAAGAAAATTTATCTACAGGGTATATCAAGTCTCATAACTAAATATTGTTCTAGTAATGTAGAAGATTGCCCTTTCTCTATTTTGATCATCATACTAGCATAAGAAATCATCTAATGCAAAAAATAATGAATATATATAAAGGAGTAAAGGCTTGCTAGGTTTGAAAGGTTCAAGAATAGTAGGCATCTCTAATATTTTTGAATTATGTTGAATGCTTGTTAACAATCATCATCCCATTTAAAATACACTTATTTCTTTCATATCTTTGTAAATAATTGGTATTCATCAACAAGTTGAGGTATAAATATCTTAATGGATTAAATATCACCTTAGATATTTATAGTTAGGCTAAATTCAAGGTGGTGGCATGTTGATAGAGGACAAAATGTCCTTAGCATAAACAAAATATGTAGCTTCAACATAAGGCTGACTTTTGTAACATGTTTTGGGTTTACCTATAAAACCCGGTAATTAATGAAGAAATTTACTTACCAAAAAAAAAGTAATATTTATATTTTTGATCTAGCTCTATATCTATTCTAGATATGATGAATCCTAGAATATTACTAGAAGTCACCCAAAAATGTATTTCTAAAGTTTTAGATATTCTTTATGTCACTAACAAATCAAAAATATATCTTAAATTTTGGATATAGTCTTCCCTTTTAATTGAACAACCACAAAGATCATTACAATAGTATTCAATGATATCATGCATAAAATCATGGAATATATATGTCATGGATATTTGATAGGATCATCATACATTTTTTAATACTAAATCATATCACTTTATACCATAATATATCCTAATCCAAGAAAAAATCCATTAATGATAACATTCAATAGTATATCACAAAATTGAAAATTATGCCAATATTAAGGAAAGGAAAATCATCCTCAAGATAAGATTTTAATATCCTAAATGCTAATGCATGTTTTGATACTTCTAGTTTTTAAGGGACTAGAATGATTTGGAAATCCAATTAGAATAGTCAACTAACTTTATGAATCCAATACTAAGAAGATCCTCATGATCCTGTTTGAATAGAAGTGCAATATTTTGATGTCTTTTTCATAAGTCTTGTTTAATAACATTCACTTAAAAGTGATTTCTAGTTTATAGATGACTAAGAATGGATCTAAACTTGCCATGCTAATATATGTAGGAGGTATTACATTATTTGGTCTCATTGTAAATATTTAGATTAGAGTGTGATTTGATTTTATGCATAAAGTATGTGTCAAGCTAGCAGGAGTGTGCAAGTATCATGTATTTAAGTGTGTGAGGTGTTTAGTTAGGAAATGAAGATCCATTGAGTGATGTGTCTAGTTTATAAGTAGAGATTTATATGATTTCATGAGATACTTTACCTTATTGTAATATGTGATGGCTTTTAAATCCTTAATATTAATGTAAATATCACAAGATAATTTCCACAGGATAAAATATATGATAGCCACAATATAGTAAGATCAAGATAACAATGTAACAAAAATAATATGAGCTAACTAATATGTAAATAGGGGCTTACAATAATTCAACATTTATTAATAAGCAACAATTATGAATGTCATAGTTTGAATAATACATGTACAAAGCATGTAGCACAACTTACAATATTAGTTGCTCAAATGTATGCAATCTTTATTACTCCTCTTCCTCTTACAAATGTATCATATAACTCTATTACAAATATGATAACAATACTCTCTAAACTCACTATGAATGCTATGCTCGCTATATTCTCTATGTTCCTCTATGGAGTAATATATAGCCATAGTAGAATGACTCTTCATATACTTGACTATTCCTTTCCTTATGCCAAGTCTCATGACTCTGTTGGCAATTTTGGGTTTGAGATCCTAGCTTCTTGTCTATGAGTTGTCATTGATGTCAAAAGGAAATGACATTAATGTTAAGAGGATGTGTTGGCTTCAAAGGTGGAAGATTCCAAGAGAATATTTTTAAGAGAATCCGGAGAGATTCCATTGGCAATGGCTTTTATTAAAACCAATGGAGGTTCTCTTTATTATTTATTTAATTATTATTTAAAACCCTTCAAGGTTTTAATTAATTAATTATTTAATTAATTAAGGGAGAAATTATTTTTAATTTATTAAAAATACTTTAAGGGTTTTTAAACGCTTTAGAAAGAAAATTTCGATTAAATTCGAAATTACTTTTCTTTGCAGCTGACGTGTTCTAAAGTCCACGTATGGACTATAAATATGAGAAGGTTCCTAAGGTTAAACCCTCTTGGAAAATCGAAGACAATTAATTGGTTTGGCTGCGATAGAATGTTTTGTTTATGCTGCGAAATAGGAGAGCTCGTGGTTTGAAAATCTTTCGAAAATCTTGACCATTTATGTGGAAGGAAGTCTGTCTTGGACTTCGTAAGCCCCGTGTGGGCTAGTGGTAGCGAAGGCTGCGTTTGGGCCTTACGTAGGTGGAGGTCTGTGTCTCGATCCCCGTGGAGGGAGCTGTGCATGGATTAATCATGTTTTTATCAAAACGTGTTTTGTGCCACAAATTTCGGATTCTTCAAGGGCAGCCATTATAAGGTGTGATTATTTTCTTGATATGATTTTCGACATTGTTTAGCATTGTTTAAAAGACATAGGAGAAATAAGGGGATATTTCTTTGGTTGTATTTTTGAGATTAGTTTTTTGCTATGCTTAATTTAAAAATGGAGATATAAGGTGTAAGTTTTGGTTGTTGTGTTTTTGGCTCCTTTGGTGATTGTTTTTAAAGAAGAGGAGCTAAAAGGTGTATTAAGGAAAGTTTTTATATATGCTCATTTATCTTGGTTCTAACCCTAACTTGGTTGGAATTTTGAGGGTTGTGTGTGGTGACAGCTTTAAGGATCAATTTTCTTATACTTCAAAAAGGTATGGGCACATTTTCCTTATGAGTATGATTGGTGTATGTTTTTCTGAAATAAGGTTGGAGTGAAAAGGTTTTCAACTAGGTTTCCTTTGGTTGGGTGTAAATCCTATTTTCTGGTTTGTTGAAGACTTCTTATGCATTGTTATCCTTGATGAGAGTTTTGGTGAATGCATAATTTTGGTTTGAGGTAGTGGAAGCATTGTGCACTAGGGTTTATGTTTGTGAGTCTTGCTACTTGCATTGAGTTGGTGGAACCCTTGGTTGGTTGTTTTGAGTTTTATGGTTGAGTTGCTTCCATAGAGGTTGTTTGATCAAGTTATTGCTTTACTTGATTCATGATATTGGGCTTACTCCATTGAGTTGATTTGAGCAAGTTATTCTTTGCATTTGGTGATATTGTGTTGGTGGTTGTTTTGTTCAAATATCTTTGGAGGGAAAATGATTTCTACTTGTTTCATTTTCTTGTGATGATTGGTTGAATGCTTCAAGGTTTATGTTGAGTTGAATGGTGTTGGTTGACTAAACCTTGTTTGATGAGCATTGTTTTTGAAACCCTAATTGATGGTGAAAAGAACATGAGTATCATTGTTATGTGATTCTTTGCATAGTTGGCAATTGTTGGGTTTGCATGATCTTGAAAGAAAACATTCTATCCTATCCATTTCAGATATTGAGTTGAGTTTTCAGATTTGAGATTGAGTTTGAGCTGAGTTGATTTGAGTTGAGTTTTGAGATTGGGATTTGAGTATAGAACATATTGAGTCTCTAACAATTCTCTTTATGCTTCTATGAGTTTGACAAATCACATTGGGTCTCTAACAATTCACTTTGTGATTTCCTACTAAGAAAGTTTTTCTTAGTGAGCTTGCTGAGTTTTTGGACAGGTTCCAGTGGGGACTCGTGAGCAGTTTTTGGATAGGTTCCGGTGGGGACTTGTGAGCAGGTTTTGGATAGGTTCCGGTGGGGACTTGTGAGCAATTTTTGGACAGGTTCCAGTGGGGACTTGTGAGCAGTTTTGGATAGGTTCCGATGGGGACTTGTGAGCAGATTTGGACAGGTCCTAGCAGAGGACTTATGAGCTGAGTTTGATAGTTCTATCAGATAACTTGAGGACAGAGGTGCATTGGTTCTATGAGAAGAACTTGAGGACAGTTGGCAAGTATTTGAGAAGGCTTGTATGTAGAGGATTTATTTTTTCAAGAGTTGGACATAACTGAAAAATAGAGGAAGACTTGTACTAGACCGACTAACTGTGTTTGGTACAGGTTGCTGAGCTGCTGTGGACGTGATCATAGAAGGCAGAGGTCTCTTAGGCTAAGCATTGAGGACATGAGGTCTTTGATGGAAAGGAGTTCCACGTGCTGGCAAGAGGTAGAGGCAGTTGATCTTTTGAGGGATCATTTCCAGAGCAGAGGGGAAGGTATATCCTTTGAGCAGAGGCTCATAAATTCTAATTGGGGGAAGGTATCTCCTTTTGGCCGAGGCTCATAAACATTGTAATTGGGAAGGATTCCCAAAGAACTTTGAGATAACTTTTAGAGAAAAGTTTTTTGGATGTAGCCCAACCATTCTGGGTGAACCACGTTAAAATTGGTGTCACTTTATGGATGATATTATGCATTGCTTTGATATTGATTTGGGTATATTGCTTTACTGTTTTGAAGTATAAAGGAAAAAGTAAAAAGAGGTCTTATACTGTTCACCCCCCCTCTCAGTATAAGCTTGTGTTCTTCAGACTCTTGGATTCTCTACTTGACACTTGTATACACATGACTCTATCTTGTTGTGACTCCGTGAGGTGCGCAAACCTGACTACCCTACTTGCAATTTTGATTTATCAATGTATATTACCACTTGCACCAAATGAAAGTACTGAAAGCACATGCGACATGAAAATAAGAAAAAAAATAAAGACACTTTATTTATTAGTGTAACAAATCCTCGGTTACAATTTCATCCCTCTTAGGGATACCCATAATTTTGATACAAAGGTTTACACAAAATATAGAGCAGTGATCAGATGTATTTCCTGCAAGGGAACGATACGTATACGCAGGCCTCCTGTCACACATGAAACTATATAGGGGCTTATAGATGCCCCTTTCTCTAGATATGGTCCTAGAGGGATCTTTGTGCTCCTATTGCTTCAATATAGTCCTAAAGATATGTACCTACACTCATGGAAACAACAAAGTATGCTTAGTAGTATGGGTCACCTCTTTGAATGAGGTCTTTGTTAACGGATTTGAATAATCATGATAGTAATGAAATACAAGCATAAACAGAATAATGAATGCATATAAAGCTGAGAAATATGGAATAGATGTGTTAGTGGAAGTGAATCTGAGCTATGACTTAACTAATCAATTTAATCAATAATGAATCTAGGCTAAAGCAAAAGGAAATAATGTTTATGCCCTAAAATATGCCTGTAGGCCACTGTTCGAGACAACGGGCGCAATATAAAGCCCTTTACCTTGTGAATTAGGGGCTATTGCACTATCCTCTTTGTTAAAATTTATGTTTAAGGGTCACCTAATGTGTCTCCTACATTGATTGGTGGTTGGGAACAATGAATATAAAAAATGGTGCATGATCGTGGCTCAACTGGATGATGCTCCAATGCTCCTCGAAGGGTCATAGCTTAGTTCTCTGTTTTGATAGGGCTTCGTTGCTTGACTCTAAATTTTTTTGGATATTTTACTTTTCATGGGAGAGTCTATATGTAGACCTACCTCTTAGATCTAGAGTTTGGATTCTTAGAGGAGCATCCATCCAAATTTCTTGCGACTAACTGTTCTGGGTGGGAAGCATCAGTCACAAATTGATACTGAAGGGGCAGTTAGGAGGAATTTAGGGAGTTCCTCACCAAAATCTGCCCACAAACAATGAAAATGTGTAGTTATACTACCTAATTTGGGCCTGTATTCATAGCCAGAATGTGCATGGTGCTAGCTAATATCATGTCTAGCAGCCAGGTGTGGTCGTTGTAGTCTTCAGCGGCTAGGTGTGTTGGCTGCTCTCCTTAAGAGCGACCAAGCCTGGATGGGCTAGAACTACCCTATTTGAGTGGTTAGGACCACTGCTTGCTCTTGGATATATCCAAGAGGGTTCATATGGTCTATGGATGTACCCATATGGGTAGTCTCCTAAACATGATATATTTTAGGTGTCTATAGATGCCCCTTTTTGGGATGCATTGTGAGCAACACAACATGAAGCAAAAAAGTAGACCCCATAGGGCCATATTGTAGGTTGTATGATGATCACTGATATGATCAATATAGGATACGCTAGTCATACAGGAGGGTGCAAATCCTAGAATCATTGCTTCCAATGGAATGAAAGGCTTAAATCTATGGTAGTTTGCACTCGTCATCAAGCGATTGGGTAGCTTTGGTACTACTATAGGTCTAAAAAAAGGAGAGCTACAAACTAAACTATCATATTTGCTTTTTTGACCCAGCAGAGGGTAAGCTTATTATAGTTTTTGGAAATGATTCGTAAGATGAACGCAACTATGCTATGATCGAGATGATTTTTTGTTGACTTTTATTATGATTGTTGAAATTTTTTTACTACCCCCTCAAGCAACGAGTTGATAAGGAAAGGATAATTAATAAAGTGACAAGTTGCTTGACCAAAATGAATGATTTAGAACTCTTTAGAGATTTGCATTTGTTGTTATAGAGTAGCTCCCATCCGCATGTGATTCCAATCCTTTTTTGGTAACTGTACATATTTTTCCCATGGGGCGATCCAGACACAATGACATTCTTAGGGAATCAAGGTGATAGCAATTCTAATTTAGCTTGTGGTGAATCACTATTTGCTATAGGAGAATTGAGATGGATCCTTGCTCTCATGGGGTGGTTCAGCTATTATAGCCTTCTTAATATTTGAGGTGAGGCATCTCAATTCTACTATAATTGTTTGCCTCAAGTGGCCTTATGGTGATTTTCTCATCTCGTCGAATTGCATGGAGCACTAGTCGCTACAATCGCCAAAGTATATAGAACAAATCACTGATTACAAGGCTTGTTTGGGATTTTTTATTGTTTGATTGATTCTTTTTTGTTAATTGGATTTTATGATGTTTTTGAATTTTGATATATGAATTTTTGTTTTTGGTATTTTGCTTATTTTTGTTGCTTTGGATCTGAAATGTGTGTTTTGTCTTATTTTGAGGTGTTATGTGGTGAGAAATTATGGAAATTTCTTATTGGTTCTTGGTCGTTGTCAGGTCCAGCGGCCCCCAAATAGGGCTCGTGGCCGCTATCAGGTCCAACGGTGAAAAATTTTGATTCATTGATGTTAGCAGTGGCCACAACTTGAATAGAAAGGACAAAAGGAAATTAGGGTTTTTGACCCTTCATTCTTCCAGCTGTCCATCCTACTTTTGGAGCTCTGAGCTGACAGTGACTGCTTGCGACCTAGGATATTTTTGATTTGATACCATGGCTAAGAAAGGTGAGGCTTTGATGAGCAGATGAGTTGGAGCTTTACGAGTACCTCTCTAAACCCTAGCCCTTTTTTATTACTATGGTAAAATTAACCTCACTAAGCAATTTGGTAAAGGAACCTCATTAACCCTGTTGGCAATGAATTAAACTGGTAGATAGGCTTAATTTAGGGTTTAATTAGATGGGTCTCTTTTAGATTTATGTTTTTGCTTATTTTTGTACAATTTTTGGCCATGGGGGCATGATGTTGGTGTGTCGCTCATTGGCCGCTGCCACTTAGAGCAACTAGCTTGGCCTGAGGTTATCCGTTGTAGCTATTAGCGGCTAACTTAAAATCCAATGGTTAATTTTTTTACCATTGGAACCTAGTCATTGTTGGTTTTAGCAACCGCTTCGTGGATGCTCTCTACGACAATGGCTAGGTAGTCTTAGGTGTATTCATTAATTTTTTGTTATCTCAAGGTATTTATTTGATTTTTTTTAACTTTTGAAGAATAGTATTTGATGTTTTTGGATGCTCAGGTGCATTTATCCATTATGCTTGTTGCCTTAAGTGCATCTTAGTTTAGCTTGCACTAGTTTTTATTTTATGCATTTATTTAGTTGTCAGTGCATTTGATTTAGACTTTATTTTGCACTCTTAGATCTTGTCTTTTCAAGCTCAAGATCCAAAGCTACTTTGTGATTGTTTTCCCAAGATGGATGACATGGAATGGTCCTGGATCAATGCTCGTTGGCTCTAGTATGTCACTGGCCTTTCGATGATCATGTCATATCAGGCTTATTTGATTGCCCTGGCCCACAGGTGGGACTCTAATACCAACACCTTCCACCTTCCTATCGATGAGATGACCATCATGCCAGAGGATGTCTACAGGATTTTTAGGATCTTTTTTATGGAGTGCTTATTTTCTCTTCTCCCACTAATTCCCTAGATGCAGTGTTCCTAAGGGTATTTGGGAGACATGTCATTGTTGCCTTCAAGGATACTCATTCTGGTAGTATTTCAGTTGCTCGATGGTACCAAGAGGATGTCTTCTCCTAGAGGCATGTTGTGTTGTTGATGGTCATCTATAACATCCTCATACCTAACTACTCTGGAGTGAGGTTCCCATGGAACCTCTTGGTGATGGTACAATACTTGATTGACAACAAGGCACCCATTACCTATGCTTGGGGGAGTGCACTACTGGAACAGTGCTATGACGAGTTATACAACATTCAGTACCACGATTGGTCTAGTATTTCTTGTAGTATTCTCCTTTAGATTTTGGGATGGAAGCATATTAGGGTTGACCGCCTAGTAGGACTTCTAGTGGATATCATTGTGCTAGATGATGATATACAGTGTTATGGATCCAAGTGATCCAGAGCGCTTGAGGAGTGTAAGAGCTAGTATTTTGAGGGGGAGCTCTCCCACTAAACAACATATTTGATTGGTTTATGGGTCATTGATATCATCTGATGACCTTATCATGAGTTCCCCATCTAGGAGGATCCAACTATATTTATATCGAGGACTCAACGACCTATGGATCATCGACTACAAGGACGACATTAGAGAGTTCTTCTACTAATCCAGGGTACTCTGACAGTTTGGAATTCAGTAGGATGTTCTCCTTGATCTAGTTGTCTATCATCAAATTACCATAGAGAAGAGACTTCCACCACCTTTAGTTATAGCAGTACAAGATGAGGATGACCCTATTGTAGTTGATCCTAGTGTGGCTGATGCTAGGATCATGAAGGCATACACCTACTAGTGGGGTATGCAATTATGGTAGAGTTATAGCCACCTAGGGTAGTCTTTGGATGAGGCTAAGGCTAAGGATCCTGATGAGAACCGAGTGTGGGCTTGGATAGATGACTAGGGGTAGGTAGGAAATCAGGAGCAGGTGGTAGAGGAGCTAGTTATAGAGGACATGTTTCCCCCAATGAGTACGAGGAGATCACCCTTCAGGAGTAAGAGTCTCCTCTTTGAGCTTAGTTGCACCAGGTTGAGGCCGAGTTGTAGACATCCCATATTTAGGTTCAGTAGAGGGATGCCACTATTGCATATCTTTGGAGACAACTTGTCTAGGTTACTACCAAGCAAGATGATGCTTGAAGCTAGATTACACCACCCATTATAGCATCTCAGGGACCTGGTGGTCTATATGCACATGTGGAGATTCAACACTTGCATGGGTTGCTAGCAGATGATTTGTAGGAGTACACACACGATACCTCCTACATCTTGGCCTTGAAGCATGAGGTCAGGCTTTGGAGAGACCATCTACTAGAGATGCCCAGGCCAGGAGGGTCATAGAGGACCGATCGAAGCACTTCAGGATAGTCATCATCTTGGTTGAGCCATAGGACCAGGTCCCAGATAGAGCGGACTAGAGGTGCCAGTTCTATGTTGCGTTATAGAGAGGGTGGTGAGGGTAGAGGTGATGCTAGTGGTGCAGGCCACTCCTGAGCATTATGGCTCCTTGGATATTTTTGTATCTCTCTTTGGGTATAAGTTCAGTAGACCTACATAGTTGTAGCCTTATTGGCACTTTTTGTACCTACATGTACTTATTTGGACACACTTTTATATGATATCTAGACTTTGAGACTCATCATGTGTGTATATTTTTATGTTTATGAATGCAGTATCATGATTTTATGTAATATGATGTGATGTGATGTTTAGATGTTGTGATGTGTATATCTAGGTAAACTACTTTATGATATTATGCTATCTGACTCACATGACTTGTGCTTTATGATGTGTAGATGCTTAGATGGAATGATCTAAATGATGATGATGGATGTATATATGGATACAATGCTTATTGTTAAATACATGCTTGTTTTTGATGTGTTGTATGCATCTACCCTTATGCTGCTATGATATGGTAAATGAAATATGTTATGTTATGCTGATGATCTAATGTGAATGAACATGTATGCTTTAATCACTTAAAACATATGATATAATGTGATATGAGTTTGAAAATCTAATGGGTGACACCACAGAATATATAAAATTCATGAGTAAATATTAATTCTCATAATAAGAATTAATCATTTAAGCATCAAATTTGAGGTGAGATATTGGGTTTCTTTATAGGTTGCTATAGATATGCATAGAATATCCAGTGGTCATTTTACTATCATTTCTAACATTTATCCGGTATCTATCCTATCTTATGCATTCATTTAGCAAACACAATTTCTTAAATAAAGTTTGGTGATGTGACTAATGATATGACCTATTGCTATGAGGATTATTTTTGAGGTTTTCCATGAGAGTCAAACACCCTAGTTGCTCATCAAATGGTTGTATACCGATCATATAGAACCTCTGAAGGATACAATTTTGTTATGACGACCTAGATACTCATTTTCCCTGTGTATGCAAATGAATATATTATATAGAACATAAGCATACCCCAGTTCTAGGTGAGATTCATGCAACCCATTACTGTATTGGGGATCCTTAAATATTTATCATGATCCTAAGCTGAACTCAGTTGGATTAGGCCACTAGGCAATAGAGGAGACCCAAGGCTAGCTCTTACACATGCAAACATTGGTCTATTCAAAAGCAAGAGGCTGATGTGATAGACATATCGTCGTGCGTAAGGATACCTTATGACTCATTCATGCTAAGAATTCCAAGGATTCAAGTTCATATTCCCTTATTTTCTTCATATTTATTTGGGATACTTGCTCATGATTTAGTTATGAAAATCATTGTTTATTTTGAATTTTTGTTTTCCTTTTGAGCAAGGGATTTATGTAGTGATGATAATCATTGTTTACTTTATTTTTGAATTTTTATTTGTTCAGGATTTTGCTTATTTTGATTAAAGAAAGGGATTTCTCTGGGTAGGGCTGCACTTGTCCTTTTGCCAATTCTCAACATTTCTAATTCGATCGCATAGGGGGATGAGAAAGATAAACCTTTTCACCTTAGGATACCTAATACCACTTTGCAGTGTTCATATTTCCCTTGTTACAACTAGGATTTTAGTGTTTTGATTAGTGATAGGATTTTGAAATATACCAAGTGCTATCAAAACCAAACCTTATCTATCAAAAGCTAAGAAATTTTTTTATAAAGTTTTATAAAACCATTAAGTATGGCCGAGTGACTGGAAAACCCTAGTACATTCCTTATAGCAATAGAAGGGGTTGTGTTGAAAACAATAATTACACTCATGTGTGATGGATGATGATGGATTTTGAAGATGCACGATTGATGTACAAGTATGGTGTCCCTTGTAAGATTGCAAACACAAGTGTATCTTATGCACATGTGATGGATGGAAATACCTAATGCAATGCAACTAAGTGAATGCAAATGTGGAATGCTAATGCAAATGTTTTTGTATTTTTGATGCTTTCAATTATTTTTGAGTTTTGATTATTCTTAATGTTTTTGAATTTGACCAAAGGGCTTTAAGATGCCTTTGGAGATTTTTTTTAATTGATCAAAGGGCTTTAAGATGCCTTTGGATTTTTTTTTTAATTTACCAAAGGGCTTTAAGATGCCTTCGGAGCTTTTTGTGATTTGACCAAAGGGCTTTACGATGCCTTCAAAGATTTTTGTGATTTGACCAAAGGGCTTTAAGATACCTTTGGATCTTTTTGTGAATTAACCAAAGATCTTTAATATGACTTTGAATATTTTTGTGATTTGACCAAAGGGATTTAAGATGTCTTTGGAGCTTTTTGTGAATTGACCAAAGGGATTTAAGATGCCTTCAGAGATTTTTGTTTTTGAATCTTTTGAAATTATTTGAATGTTTTTTATATTTTGTTGATTTATGTGTGAAACACCTTTAGATGAATGATATTTAGGGGTTCTAGCTCCTCAAAACCTTCTAGCATTGTTAGGCGATATGCCCCAGTCCAAATATTTTCCAAGATGATATAGAAACCTATACAATTGGCCATAAATTTTTCTCGTAGATGCGATGATAGATTTGAGTTCTGCTTGTCCTCTTTAAGCACAAGATCCCCAAATTTAAAGTCTCTTATATGGAATCTATTGTTATAAGCTTGTGTTAGAATATCCTAGTGTAGACACCTAAATCGTGTCATGCTTAGGGGAGCTACTTACATAGACACACTCATAAGATCATAAGACATAATCTTGGACTTTCCAAGCATCAAAAGTGGTTCTCACCACTAATTTGGGGTCTTTTAAAGCCATCCAAGCTTGGCTGCTCAATCCAAGAGTGACCAAATCCTAGCCACTCAAGCCTAGAGCAGCTAGACCTTAATCATTATAGACGATAGCGACCAGATCATATCCATTGAATACGATAGTGGCTAAGCCATAAGAAGTGGTTTGTTGAAAAATAGGCCCAATATCGGGTGGAAGTGGCAGTCTCCATGCAATAAAGGTGAGCGGGAGTGACTTTGCATTCCTTTTCATGACCAGTTCACATAGGAAACTTGAGTTTGCATTTAGACTTAAGTTAACTGACCTCCAAGAATAAAAAAAGGACAAAAGCTTCTCATGCTAACAACCAATTCACATATAAGACTCAAGTGGGCAGTTAGATTTCAGTTAACTGACCTTCAAATATAGACAATGGACAAAATATTCTCATGCTAACTTGCACTATGCATGAGAAATTTATTTCTAGGGCTTGGACATAGACCTAGGGTTTCACACTATAAAAGGTGCAAGCCTAAGAGCACCAAGATATCCAGAGATATTTTATCTTTTATCATAAAAGAGACATACAAGAGATCATATCAAAGAGAGAGACATATTTTTGAGGAGAGCTTTCAAGACTCGGAAAGTTCTCTTTGAGATCATGTGTATGGTGGAGCTTTGACGAATCGAAGAGCATAACACCTACTATCTTCAACATCAGATTACAGTCTTTGACCTATAGCTTTGGGGAAAAGAGGGCAAGGTTTAATTTAGTGGTTGCTATCTTGGATAGTGGCCCACAGGCTTAGCTTAGATAGACATAACATCTTTTATTCTATTTTCTTATATCATTAGCATAGATTTACATGATTTCATGGCATAGTTTTATCATATTTCCATTACATTTTTTGATTACTAACAACCTCATTTGGGGAGGCAATCTCAAAAACCTAAATGTTTTTTGTTGTTTTATTGCTTGTAGGGACACAGGTACATCGGACAAAGATTACAACATATGAAAGCAAAAGGGATTCCTATAGGAAACAGACCTAGAGAAGGAGGAATCTGTAAGCCCTCATATATTACTGTGTACAAAACTGGTAAGATTTTTATAAGTGCACCACCTCTTCATGGAAGGGGCACTTCTTGCCTATTTGTAATTTATAGTATTAAAATGGGTATCCCTAAGAGGGACCGACATGTAACCGAGCTTTAGTATCAATAAAGAGATCTATCTTTTGTTATTTCATGTTATATGCTTTTTCCTCTTGTCTTTCCATTTTATTTTGGGTATTTTAAATGAGCATTGCAAGTAGGGTTTTAGAAAAGGGACCGGTGTGTGCATTATTAGGATCACTATAGATGATGATCACGGTGGGACCACCACTAATTTTTCATTTTCTATCAGAAAACTAACTTAATTTTATGTGCAGGTCTAGCCGCTCTAAGCTACAATGGCCAAAAACTAGCCGCTCTGAGCTACAACGACCATAAACTAGCTGCTCTGATCTACAGCGGCCATGAACCAACCACTCTGGTCAAAAACAACCAGAACTGGAGTGTAGCAGAGGTCAAAACATTGACTCTCTGAGCTGGATTAAAGGTTGGTATAGATTCCCTAATATTTTACAGCATTCTATTTGCTTCTATGTGTTCAAAATAGAGAACTTAAAGCACATTTATGTTTAGAAATTGAAATAATAAAGAAGAGATAATTAAGCATTTCTTATATCTTAGATCTTCTTTTAAATTTTCCACTAGGCATTGCTAGGAACATCGGCTTATGCCTAAATTTTTTTCCCTAGAATCCAATGTGCTAGACATTGTATGTTGTTTGCTTACTTTGAGGCCCTGCTAGAGGCCATAGTTGCACGAAATAAAGTGTGCTCATAAAAAACATAGTATTTCATGCATATTTCTAAATATTGAAATGTATTCTTGCACTTAGGCATATAGAAAAGACTCATTACTGCTATATGATGCACTTTATGTTATGCAAGCTTAAAATGAACACCACACACACACGTCTCATTTAAACATTGGAGAGTTGGATTTCATTACCAACATTCAATTCAGTCCAGTGATATTGGAATTCATCTCCTTCCACTGGTTTTCCCCCTAGATCTTCCTAGAAATGGAATGAGAAACTTACTTATAGTGACACTAAGTTACTTGTGTTCAAACTATCTCCCACTATTGGAACAATCATTGGTTCAGAGTGGAAGAGCTAGGCGAAACCTCCATTGGGTCTTCAACGGTGTACCCTAGCTTCTTTTGAGAAAATTATGTTTGGCACGAGTGTACTTGATTGACACTATGGCTGAGTCTTCTCATTCTTAATCAAAGAACAAAAGCAAAGAAATTGAAATAACAACACATCAAAACACACCAAATAGTTTAGGCCACACTTAAATTGGTAATCGAGATAAACATTTGTTTGGAATTGTGTGGTCATTCCTAATTTGCAACTAAAAAAATTTAATTCATAAAACAACATGGTCAAAACAAGAAGTAAACACCCCCAGTCTGATACCGAGGGAGAGATAGAAGCAGTTCATGCCCATAGGCGAAGTCATAGTAACATTGAACAACCTACCCGTAAGACTGTGAGATGTAGTTTCATGAGCCTAAGGTGTGATAATTCAACCCTTGGGGGAACTCTTAAAGAAACCCCAAGTAAGGAACCACATCATGGAAGAAAGTCACATAAACAAAAAGAGGCTTCACAACCATCCTCATCAAGGAGACTTGAGGAGACCTCAAGGGCCTCCTCTAAACACACAGAAACATCTCAAAGATGTGAGGAAGATTCAAGGGCTTCATCCTCATATGGACATAAAGAATGTTCTAAGACTCATTCTTTACATATGGATGACGAGACTGCCACATCTCCATCCACATGGAGAAAACATGTTACCACAAAGCCCTCTTCATCAAGAAGGTAAACAAGAATCACAACACCTCAAGACTCATAAGAAACATATGAAATAGGTCTGCCCACTGAAGAGAAAGAAAATAGAGATACATCTAGTCATGGGAATCATATATAAGAAACCCTTCACATAAAAGGAAATATTACCATATACTATGACCTCATAGGAGTAAATGGCACCCCATAGGATTAACCATGGAAAACAAGACAACTAGATGGGTTGGATCGATTTCCTACTCAACCAACTCAAAGAAGTGTAGCTACTAAGAACTCTTCATCTGGAAGCTCATGAACTGTGACTTCTAAAAATACCTCCTAGTCTAGGGGTACCTTAGAGCAACCCCATAGAATATGCATGGAATCTGATCATAGGGATACTCAACAATACACTAAACAAGTCATATTAACTAGCAAGAGTAAAGATACAACAGAAACCTCCTTGAGGAATCTACGAGTCAAGAAAACAAGAATAGAGTCAGATAAACATAGGTCTTCTATGACAACAAAAATTGACCGAATGAGGTAGTTATAAAATGCATTACATAAAGAGCGAGAGCTAGTGGAAGCTTTCAAACAAGAGAAACAAAGAGAAATACTCTTGCACCAACATGAACAACGTTTAAGAGAGAAAGTCGAGCAGCTAGCTCTTAACAATTTATAGGAAAATATTTGTGACCACCAAAGAATAAGACACACTGACTCACCTAATGAGAGGCACACTAGACAAGATAGTCCACAATGAAACCCCCCACTAAATCATGAACGAAATTCAACTAATGGGGGAAGGGTAAACATAGCAAACCAAGATCATAATCCTGGGTCCCCTCCTATGAGAGAGGAAAATAGAACAAATCAAATGGATAGAGGGTTACCTCCATTTCTAATACAAATAGGCTTACAAGAGGAGGAAATCCGTGCATCAAAGGCATTTCAAGAGCTTCCTGAAAATATGAAAACCTTTGAGAAACAAGAGGCAACTGGGAACTCACCAACATTGAGCAAGATACACAATCAACCATTATTCCCATCAATCCCTAGCCCTCCATATCCTAAGTACTTTGATATGCCTAGGTTAGAGAAGTTTAAATGTGAATAGGATGCACAAGAGCATGTCACCAATTTTATCAATGCCTATTTTCATCTTGAAGACGATGATGCTCTCATGGTAAGAACATTCATAATGACATTTTTAGGTGTTGCTACTCAATGGTTCAACCAACTACCTAAGCATAGCATAACCAATTTTGAACAACTAGTAAACATATTCTTGAAGCATTTCTTCTTTGGTACTAATAATAAGGTGAACCTTTCAGATATGGCTAACTTGAAATAGTATGATGATGAGCCAGTAATGGATTATGGGAATAGATGGAGAAAAATCATGGCAAAATTATCATTCTCCATTCCCACAGAAGAGATCATTTGTATGTTTACCAAAAAATTTCTAAACATATATCCCTCTTGCTACAACTCCAACAGTATCCTTCATTTGAGGAAGCTTTGGCATAGGCCAAGCTCATCGAAGAGATAAAAGTAGATGAGAGAACCATTAAGCTTAAAAACAAAAAGGAGTGGAACAAGAATGGTAAGAATGAAAAGTACAAATAGAAGTAGGGCAACCCTGCTCTAGTCAATCAAGTCATATTGGCTACACCCAAGGATGGGGGTGCACAAAAACCATAGAACTATCAAGCACATCCCTTGCCAACCAACTACGACCAAAAGAACAATCAAGGAAGAAACTGAGAACGCAAGTTGCCTCGTTATTTCATGCCTCTAACAAAATCAATGCAATCAATATTTAATCATTTGAGCAAGGCTAGGAGGATCAAATTTCCCAATCCTAAGCCATAAGGATATAGGGAAGATCAATTTTTCCCTTATCATAGGATACCAAGGCATGACATTGAGGCTTGCATCGGGTTTAAGCATAAAGTGCAAAACATGATTGAGGCAGGAGAACTCAAAGTTGACAAACCACTAACTCTTGATAATAGAGACATGGGCATATACAAAAGCCCATTGCCCAATCATGAGGCCCCTCAAGAGCAAGAGGACCAAGTAAATCAGGTTCGAGCTACCATACCTATCCACGAATGCGTTGGGATGGTTGAGATCGTTAACATAGCAACAAGTACTAGGTGGTATGGTCAACCACAACCACCTGTAGCTCCTATGAACATACCAGCCACTCCTAGGCAAAGGCAAGACAACCTTCTAGGTCCACTGACAATACCTGTGGCAACTATTTGGATTAGATTAGAGTAAAACCTATAGACGACTCCAACTAAGTTATCCATCTATGAGCTCATACAACAGTCCCCAAAGCATAGGGAGACTATAATGGAGATTTTAAGAACAATTGAGCTTCAATCGTAAGATGCAAATGCATTCACTCACTTTGTGGGACAAGTGCAAGAATTCCAGGAACCTGTAATCCGATTCTATGATCATGAGATTAAGACAGTTTCTACTACCTTACCAAACCCTCTGTTAAACATTGTAATGGCCATCAATGACATACCTTTCAAAAGAGTTTTGGTCGATACAGGTTCAACAATTAACATCATCACAACAACTGCAATAGAGCACCTCAAGATACCCAAGACCAATATCATTCTAGGAGATTACACATTGAGATACTTTTAATGATGCTTTATGCAATATTGTGGGAATGATAGTCCTACCCATCAAGGTGAGGCACAATACCATCCTCATGATGTGTCATGTCTTGGAAGGAGCTACATAATATAACATCTTCTTAGGGCACCCTTGGATAAATGCCATGAAGTGTGTGCCTTCGATCTTGCACTAGTGTGTCAAGTATATGCACAAAAACAAAGTCTATGTGGTTTTGGTCGATGAAGAGCCTTTTAAATACGTTAATCAAGTGGACATTCTAGGAGAATTCATAATCCCTTCTACTCACCTATATGTGGCACCTTCATACCCAACCACACAAGTGGATAATAAAGACAAAGGGGTAATAAAAGACCCATGCACATCGACACCTCCTGGTGCACTCAAGAAAATCAATTCTTCTAAAGTACCATCAACGTCAAAACCAAAAAACAATCAGAAGCTAAAGACCCCCTTAGTTAAGGAAGAAAGACCCAAATAAGTGCCAACTATAGCCATTGCTGAAATACCAAGTCTTATGGAAGAGGAAGATCCTCAAGATCAAGATGAAGATAGTGATTATCACCCTACTTTTCTAGTATCATCCGTGGTATCATCCATATCGCATGAATCAATACACTTGGCAAGCACAGGCATAGGGGAGTATCTTATGCAGAACATCACCTTAACACCTATCATTGAGTTTGCACAAGACATAGGGAGGCCTAAATACTTGAGGTCGCCAGTAGGAATAGTGGTTCCACTTGGAATCCCTCCCAACTAAACTAATTTTGTCTATGCCGGACTAGAATACACCCATAAGTCTTCAGATACAAAATATGATGGTGACAAATTATTCATAGTCAATGTTCGTTACCTCTCTAATCCTAAATTTTCTCTAAGATACTTTGAGCATTGCCATTGGCATGGCTATGGCCTTGGCATATATGAGTAGGGGCATAGGAGGCCTTATGAGACACTATATCAGCTTCCCTTCAACATATTTGGCTTAGGCTATTATAGCGAAGGTCAAGATGACTTGCTTGCAGCAGCATTGGAAATATTAAGCATAGGGTTGGGAGAAGACATTGATTTCATTCCTTATCACCCCCTAAGAATAGCAAATTTTAGCAACAGACAAGTGGCCACGGTAAGCATACTGCCTCCAAAAACTTATCATCCAACCACCTCAATTGATTCCACCCCAACAGGGTACAACTCATGGGATGAGGAGAATGGATATGAAGCATGTGATGATGAGGCACAATTTGGCTTAGCCTATCAAGGGCCTCGCTATTTGCAAGGGTTCACATGGTCCATCCATGATGAGAGTGGATATACATCAGATGAAAGTGACTATGAATTAGAAGACACAAAATAAAGAGCTTACTTAGGCCTAAGCCATCAAACCCTAACTTTGGGGCAAGAGACAAATGCAAATGGATTCTTCATAAGTGACTAAGAATATGAAGATGAAACGAAGATGGCCTACTTAAGTCCAAGATATGAGCCCCTTGTTTTAGGGCCACATACCAATGCTAATGGTTTCTAGATAAGTGATGATGACTTTGAGGATGAGACCGAGATGGCTTATCTTGGACCTTACCACTTGCGGTAAGTCAATGAGCTAGTAGAGAGAGAGGTGGCACTCCATGCCATAGACCCTCATCACTAATTTTTGGAGAGACCTATTGACCTAGCAACCATTCATCGGATGGTCAACCCCCCTCCGCCTATATTTAGAGAGCAATTAGAGCCCAATGATCCTATTGTCCGCCCTACTCATGGGCCAGATCCAAAAATTCCCATTCCTCCATAACCTCATCATGAGTATGGAAGGAAAACCCCTAAGACAAGATTGCACCCATGTGGTCCTGGAGATTTCATCCCATCCATCAAAATTATCTTCATCAATTTGATAACTCTACTTCATAACCCAGCAGATCCTACCAAATCATTGTATCTTGATGTAGAGGCTATTGATTGGGATCGTGCTAGTTCACCCATAGATCCAGAAGACCTCTTCCCCAATGAAGAGATGTTACAACCATTCCATTTCACATCAGGTTGTATGTATGATGTCTTCCATGTTGGTTTGGAACCTGAGTCAGTAGGTCCTATGAATCCCATCGATGAAATTCATTTGATACCCACATCTCATTAGATGGAGGATGGGTCACATATGGCTATAGAAGCAAATTTCAAAGTGAACATCAGTGATGATCCTACCCAACCAAAAAAATTCAAGTTCAGAGAAATTCTATCTCGAGAGGAACAATCCATCCTAATTCCTCTCCTCAAGGAGAGGCCAAACATTTTTTCTTGGACTTACAAAGACATGCCAGGGATAGATCCAAAGTTAGTCATTCACAACCTTTCATTGGATCCCATGAAGAATCCAGTCAAGCAAAAATTAAGGAAAATACATCCAACCGTCACTTTGATGGTGAAGAATGAATTGTAAAAACTACTGGATGCAGTATTCATAGTTCCTATCGACTATCCTAAGTGGGTGTCAAACATGGTACCCATAGGGAAAACTAACGAAAGAGTTTGTATCTGCATGGATTTTAGGGATTTAAACATGGCAACACCAAAGGATTCATTCTCATTGCTAAACATAGAGGCTCTTTTAGATGCAACCGTAGGTCATGAAATGCTCTCCCTAATGGATGTTTTTTTGGATACAACAAAATCCAGATTAACCCTGAAGATCAACATAAAACTACCTTTATTACTCCATGGGGAACATTCTGTTACAAAGTGATGCCATTCGGTCTCAAAAATGTTGGTGCCACATATCAGTGGGCCATGAAATATGTATTCCATGACTATAGGCATAAGATCTTGGAATATTACATGGATGACTTACTATCCAAGTCCTTATTACGGCAAGAGCATGCCAAAGTCCTTAGACAAGTCTTTGATCACCTCATAGAACACAATGTCCAATTGAATCCTAAGAAGTGCATATTTGGTGTAACTTATGGTAAGATTTTGGGATTCATTGTATCCAAGAGATGCATTGAAGTAGATCATGCAAAGGTAAAGGCTATACTGGAGATGGCCGCCCCTACCAATGTTAGGGAATTGAGGAGCCTAAAAGGCAAGATAACATCCATCAAAAGATTCATCACGCAATTATCATAAAAATACAGACCTATGAACAGGTTGCTACGCAAGGAAGTACCATTTCATTAGGATGAAGAATTCCATCAAGCCTTTGCAGATATAAAATTATCTAGCAACACCACCAATATTGGCTCCACCAAGGCCAGAGATACCATTTTTACTATATATATCGGCTATTGATTTTGCACTCGGCACCATGTTAGCCCAAAAGAATACACAAGATAAAGAGCAAGCCATATTGTATCGCTCCAAATTTTTCACACCCTTACCTTCAGGCTATAGGATCCGTGCCCGAAGGGGGATGTGAAAAGGATGTCGCGGTACCTCGGACTGAGAGGACTTGCGAAGGTCCCGCCTCTCAAGGGAGGTGTATATTGGTGATTTTTTGACGGATGGTGGGTTCACCAGGAAACATTTAATGGCAGTTTCCACGCCTAGGTTGGGAATGTGTTTTATGTGTTCGTTTTTAGCCTTAAGCATTCAAATCCTAGGTTTGGCCAAAATGCGTCTAAGCTATTCTATATGCAGATGCAAATTAAATGAATACAAAAAATAGAATAGGACAAAAAAACAGAGAAATTACAGAAGATAAAAAGAAGAATACCTGATCCGGATGTCTGATGAAGATTCTGATCTTGAAGCAGTCAGGATCGCCTCTGATTTGACAGGATCGTCTGAGATCAGACAAGATCATCTGAGATCTGACGAATTCATCGTAGAGACCTGCAAACAGAGAAATAGGTGCAAAATACAGAAAATACAACAATGATAACAGAGGGAAATAGTATAAAATGATAGTAGCACTATCAAACTGAAACATAAACACAGAAAAAGGAATGAATTATGCTAATTTAATCACAATCATGGCTTAATTATGCATTTAATCTAGATGGGTGAACTCCAAAATGCAAAATAGTATAAAATACTGAATAAAATAAGCTAATTGCAGAATAAAACAACAGAGAAAAGATAGAGAAATGCAAACTTTAGGCACTGATTGCCTCAATATTGACTACAGTCGAAATCGTCTCGCATTGGTACGAAATCGTCTCTGATTCGACAGGTTCGCCTCCGATCTGAACAGGTTCGTCGGCGACGATGTAAGCTTGCTCCGACTGAAAAACAGTAATGTACCTGCAACAAAATTGATATAGAACTGATGCAAATGGAAACTTAGGATGTTTTATCATATGAGAAGTCAAGTTACATAGAATTTCAGCCAGGGGGGTGCTAAGGGGAAGGCTTAGGATTAAATAGGTTTAGGAGGGAGGTTAGGAGGTTGGAGATCATCCCTATTTGGGAGATCTCCAACGGGGAAGGGTCTCTAACGGCGCAGACACGCTTCTGCCCGGATTAGAGGCCCGTTGGAACAGAAGCTAATTGTGCAAAATCAGTTTTGCGACAAGATCGTCTGGACGTCCTAGTCCAGACGAAATCGTCAGATCTGGGGCGATATCGTCTGATCGGCGACGATATCGTCAAACGGTCAAAACAACCTCTAAAAATGGCGCGGAAAAGGGGGAAACGGATTACCCGACGGTTAACGGGCGGTTTGGGAGGTTAAAATTTGAATTTAAATTATTTACTAGGATGAATGTAATTATTACAATTTCACTATGCCAATTTTAGGGTGCTACATTTTGCCCCCTCTTTAGCGAATTTTTCGAAGAAAATGCGTTAAAGATGAGTTCTTCTCGATCTACGAGAAAGCAAAAATTATTCCCATTTTTAGGCGACGATTCTTGGTCGAATCGTACGACAGCTTACTATGGTGCCCCCTCCGTGTTTTTACCCAAATCGAACGTTTGAGGTAAAAACGCGAAAAAGCAAAATTAATTTTGAATTATTTTTGAATAAAATTAAGAAAAATAGGGTAAAACCCTAATTCATTTTTACTGTTCATTTTTACTGGTTTTAGAGCTCTGAAGCAAAAATGGTGGAGACGACGCACAGATCAACAGAGGTCCGATGCGGGCTACGGGTAAGAGTCTAAACTTAGTTTAGAATGCTTTAATTTGATTTTACATGCTTTTTAGATAATTTTTAATGAATTTTTGAGCATCGCGGCCATTTTTGGGCCGTCGACGTCGTCAAGACGAAATCGTCCCGATTTCGACAAAATCGTCTCAAGTTCGCCGATTTCGTCCAAGGGCGAAATCGGCGAAAGGGGGACGATTTCGTCAAATTAAGGACGATTTCGGCTAGCGAAATCGGAGACGAACATGCTCAAATTTGGGACGATATCGTCCAATAGTGGACGATATCATCAATGGATTAAATTGAACTTGTTTTTAACTTGCATTATTGATCACTTGAGTTTGTTATTAATGATTGTTTTTTATTGTTGTTTATGTTGCAGAGAGGATTGCTAAAGAGTAGGGAATGGAAATATGGAGGTTTGAGAGATGACTTGGCCGCTCTTACACAGGCAGAGCGGGATCAGCTGGCACAGGCCAGCTTACTGCATGTGGCAAAAATGCCACAAGTGTCTACAGACATGGGGCTACTGACAGCCCTAGCAGAGAGGTGGTATCCGGGTTCTTCCTATTTTTGGCTACCGACAGGGGAGATGACTCCCACTCTAGAGGATGTATGGAGGATTCTGAGAATCCCCATACAAGGATGGTTGATCACTCCTACGGCCAATCAGGGCCATGCTATGGGACGGTTGTGCGGTGACCCGAGCTTCGCCCTGGAGAAGGGCGGAGTTAACATCGAGGCACTGCGCCAGATGCCTGGGGCATCTAGACTCACACAGGTTCTAGCTGGAGTAGTTGGTGGACTTTTGCTGTGCCACCAGAGCGGGTGCAGGGTGCCATGGATGCTCGCAGATGTGATCTATGATATGCGAGACCATGGCTACAGGTTTGCTTGGGGCAGCTATGTGCTATGCCGACTGTACAGGATCCTGCATGGGGTCGTGTACAAGGGCGGCCGATGTCTGGTGATGACATCGCTCCTACAAGTTTGGTGCTGGGAGCACATTGCAGTGCGGAGGCCGATAGGGCTTCCTCTGATAGGGATTGATGGGGAGAGGCCCCGAGTTTTCTACTGGTGGCTCCGAAGAGGGTCACAGCGACGGATCGACCTTTCGATGTCCCGAAGACTGCTAGATGACCTAGTCCCAGACCAGATCACCTGGAGGCCATGGCGCGAGCACCCAGGGTGGGCCGAGGATGGACAGGAGCTAGCTCACGTTAGGCGAGTGTGCTGGCTACGGATGGAGAGGGGAGAGGTGGAGCTCCACCGCTATGACCGAGTTTTGCATCAGTTTGGTCTGCAGCAGGGGATCCCATCTCTCAGGGATTATGAGTTTTCTCGAACTGTCCGGGATAACACCATAGTGAGCGGGGCTCCAGACATGCAACGCTTCTGGAGTCAGGACTCAGACGATGCCCCCATTCAGCCAGTGGATGGGGACGACGCAAGGGTAGCCGATGGCTATGATGCCTGGTACGCAGGCATCCGCCCTCCTCGGATGACGAGGGCTCAGGGTCCGATACACATAGTTGTGCGTCGGATAGGGAGGCGGTGCCAGGTAGCTATGGAGGCGGCCCAGGGTCACGATGGGAGAGAGCTGAGGAGGCCACAGGCACAGGAGAGGCCACGATAGTGGGAGAGGAGGGTGGAGAGACCCCCTTCTCCATAGAGAGAGAGGCCACCATCGCCCGATAAGGGCAAGGGTGTGGACACTAGGGAGAGTAGCGAGATAGCTACTCTTCGAACGAAGATGATCCATCTCCAGGCACAGGTGCAGACCCTACAGGAGGAGGCTGCACGACACCGAGCTGAGGTTACACAACTCAGGGACGAGATTGCATGCCTCAGGGCATGGGGCGGAGGGGCGAGCACTGGGGAGCTGACACGGGCTATTGCCCAAATTACTTTCTATCAGACATTGTACTATCAGCTGGTGCCAGAGGAGGATAGACTACCCCTACCAGCTAACATCGCAGAGCCGATCAAGATTGGGTCGTCTAGGACTTCGTCCCGATCGAGGACTAGGACTCACAGTACTACACAGACTGCGATGGGGCCACCTCGTCCACCTCAGGGCGGGGGAGGAGATGAGGTCGAGAGCTCGAGGGGCTCTCGAGGCTAGAGTACTGCATGGCATTAGACATAGAGCATTTATTATTATTATTATTTTTTTGTTGATAGAGGATTGAGTATGCCGAGGTCCAGATTGTGGCATACCAATCTAATTTTGATATGATGTATATATACTGTTGATATATATATGAGATGAGATATTTTTGATCATATGACTTGTGTTATGTGTATGTTTATGATGCTTTTATGTTTGATTGATTGATTTGATAATTGGATTGAGGATTCATGAAATTATGTCGTTTTGAAAATTTATAATTTTGATGTCATGCGGTAATATTTTAAATGAAATAATCTGATGTAACAAATTGGTTGTTTGTAATGTGATGTGGTAAAAAATAAAAAGAGACTTCTAACAATAATTTCAAAGGACATTGTCGCTATTATAGACCATTTCATGGAGTCGTCGCTCACTCGGTCGTCAAGCTAATCCCAATATAGAAATATTGTTAAAAGTAAAAGAATGCTTAAGAGACTGTCTTAAGACTTTGGTGCAATGGTGCAAAATGATGATGATGATGGTTTGTTTTTCAGATTTTCATAAAAAAATAGTATGCATTAAATAATGTTAATATTTTTGCTAGGCATAAATTCCTAAGTGTGATAATTTTTTGGATAATTCCTTAGGAATTATATCATCTTTGCAAAATTGAAGGTTGACATAATGACATGAAATAGTGATAATGTGCATGCTTTGTGTTTAAAAAACATAATTGTGTAATAGTATGATTTAAGTCATATGGTTTTCATGATTTTTAAATAAATGGGGAATAAAAATTGTTACAATGGTTTGCGCTAGGCATAGAATATGTAGGTATAGACTTATACCATCATCGCGAAAATCAAAGAAAAATAGATAGTTTTATTGCATGGTTGATTTTTTTTAATAAACAGAAAATATGAAGATGAGGACTTGCGCTAGGCATAAAATTCCAATTTTGGTTTTGGAACTATACCATCGTCGCGAAAGTCGACAAAAGTTATATATATATATATATATATATATATATGTTTTGATTGTATGGTTTTGAAAGAAATTTTTGATTTTTCTATTATATAGTTGTCTTTATGGTAAACAACTGTCTTAGTTGAATTATTCCAAACAAGTTGCAAAAATAATATTTCAAAGTATTTTGAAGACAAAAGTTAGATTTATAAGGAATCCCATGTGCATATGTGAATTCATTTCCGATCTTGATTTATCATAATGATACACAAAATCTCTCAAATACAAATGTGTGTGCAATTGCTTTGTGCATTTACCAGTTTTGAGCAAGATACTATGATACAAGTGATTTGAAGAAACCAAATAAGTGTTCATTAACCATGATGTAGATGCATATAACCATACTAGACTACTATGTAGGTCGGATTATCAAGAGCTAGCTAATCCATAAGCAGACATAGGTTAGTACAAAAGAAGGTCGCTAATGTGACAGTACATATCGCCACGCTAGGAGTTACCCAAGGCCAAGCAGTGTTGGGCACAAACCACCTGTTATGGGGCTTACCTCATGCTTTTCGAATAATTGAGAATTCCAGGGATTCAAGCTCATCAACCCTTCTTTTCTTTTCAAAGGGTAGGGAAAGGGATTTTATTGCTTTCTTGCTTTCTGCTTTCTTTTGCTTTTCTTTTGAACTTTGCTTCTTTTTCTTTTTGTATTTTTTTTTTTCTTTTGCTTGATTTTTGAGATAGTGCTTGAAATATTGTTGTAATGATATAAAATAACATTTTTCTTTTCTCTTTTTTTTCTTGAACTTTTCTTTTCTTTTTTTCTTTGCTAGGGATACTTGCTCGGATTAGCTGTAGAGCAAGGGATTTTTATTCTGGGTAGGGGTGAGCTTGTCCTTTTGCCAATTCTCAAAGATTCTAGACCATGTGCATGATAGGATAGCAGGGGAAACTTTTCGCTCAAGAAATCACGTCTACTATGTAGCAAAACATGGAAATTACAAATATAATCATTTTATTGTGAAAAGATGTGCTTGGTTTAAGTAAATAACAAGATCAATTCTCTATGCTCAAACTTTATTTAATTGAATTTTGTGGACTTTGATATAAGAGAGATTAGTAATCATGCCCGATAAAATCAAGATATTTATTTTTGTGAGTGTGCAAGTGAGGGATTCCAAATAAATGCTAATTTATCCAAAATAATTTGAAACATATAACTGCAATAATTGTAAGAAAATATATATAAATACTTTTTGAGAAGTTTTGAGAATATTGACTCTCTCTTTCTTCTTTATATTGTTTTGGTTTCGAAAGAGTCAAGCACATTGTTGTTTTTATATTTTTATCATTATTTTGTTTTTTTGGTTTTATTTTTGTTTTTGAACAAAAAATTTAACAAGTGCCATAAATAAATGCAACAAATAGTTTTGAAGATTTTGATGATTATGAATGTTTTTGGTGTTTTTGAATTTATAAATTTGAAAGAAATACAAGATAGTGATTTTGAACAAATATATACATGGATGAAATGACCAAATTTATACATAGTAACGTTTAAGATGCAAAATATTCATGGGTTCTTTAAGTTCTTTACCATCTAAGGTAGACAATTTGTATGCTCCTGATTCGAATTTAGCAATAATAATGTATGGTCCAAGCCAGTTGGGCTCAAACTTACCTTTAAGGTCCTTAGTTGCATTAGTATTTTTTTTATTTTCTTTTAAAACAAGGTCGTCGATCTCAAAGGATCGATGACGAACTTTTTTAGCATATGATCTTTTAAGCTTGTTTTGGTAGGCACGGAGATGCTCCAAAGCATTGATGCATTTTTCATCTAGGAGTTCCAGCTGACTGAGTCTGCCAGCACGATATTCATCTCCTACTTCGGTATCTTGAAGTAGTAGAGCCAAAGAAGGAACTTCCAATTCAAATGGAAAAACTGCTTCAGCACCATAAACCAAAACAAATGGTGAAGTTCCCGTGGGGGTTCGAACACTAGTTCGATAGGCCCACAAGGTTGGATATAACTGAATGTGCCACCACGGCCGCTTTATTGACCAATATTTTGAGAATTTTGATTAAGGTTTTGTTAGATGCTTCTACTTGACCATTACCCTGAGGATAATAGGGAGTGGACCAACGATGTTGAATCTTATATTTTTGGCATAATTTTTTAACATCTTTATTTTTGAAACAAGTTCCATTGTCAGAGATGAGATTTGCAGGAATTCCAAACCTGCAAATGATTTGATTAAAAATAAATTTAGAGACTTGTGTGCCAGTGCAGGAAGCTAAAGGCATAGCTTCAACCCACTTCGTGAAATACTCAGTGGCGGTTATGATGAACTTGTGTCCATCAGATGACACAGGATTGATTTTGCCAATAATGTCTAAACCCCATTTGGAAAAGGGCCAAGGAGATGAAATAGCCTGCAGCTCTTGTGCAAGCGCATGGACAAGGTCAGCATGTTTCTGGCACTTGTCGCAATGGCGCACATACTCATGTGCATCCGTTTCCATGGTAGGCCAAAAGTATCCTATCCGAAGGAGCTTTTTAGCAATGACACTACCACCGAAGTGTCCTCCACAAGATCCATCGTGGGCTTCACTCAAGGCTGATTTAGACTCTTCTAAGTTTAAACATCTTAATAGGATACCTTCAAAAGATCTCCTATACAAGGTATTGCCAATTATTACAAATCGACTTGCTCGTCTACGTAATAACCGACGCTGGTTGCTATTAGAATTGGCAGGGAAAGTCCCATTTTGGAGAAAATCAAATATGTCCGTATACCAAGGTTCAGGAGTAGTTTCATTGATTAGAAACACATCCAAAGGCTCTGAGCATGATTTATGTGAAGCGGGTTCCTGGAGTCGACGAATAATGATAGTGGCATATTCGTCATCTAACTCCAAGGGCAGGAGAGATGCAGCTGCGGCCATAGCATCAGCTGCACGGTTGCTAGTTCGAGGAATAGCTTCCAAGGTAACTTGATCAAATAGAGACATTAATTGTAAAACATAGGCCTTATATGGGCGCAGTTTATCATCTCTCGGTCCGATAAACTTCATTAATTTGGTTTATAACCAGTTGAGAATCACCAAAAACTAAAAGGTGTTTAATTTTTAGTGCCAAGGCAGCTCGTAATCCAAGGATTAGAGCTTCATACTCAGCAGTATTGTTGGTGCAAGCAAATGTCAATTTGAAGGACAGAGGAATAAGATGTTTTTGTGGGGATATTAAAATAATACCCGCACCATCCCCACTCATGCATCGGGCTCCATCAAAGTATAAGGACCATTGTTCAGTATGGTCTGCCTCTAATTGAAGGCATTCATCCAGAAACTCGATGATGAGGGGATGGGTAGACGCTAAGGGTGCAGCAGCTAATTGATCTGCTATGATTTGACCCTTAACAGACTTCTATCCTATGAATGTGAGATCAAACTCGCTTAGAGCAAGAACCCACTTGGTTGTGCGACCCGATAAATAAGGTCGACTCATGAGATACCTTAAGGGATCGTATTTGGCAATGACATAAGTTTTCTGACTAAGCATATAATGTCATAATTTTTGCGTAGCAAACACGACTGCTAGACATAGTTTCTCTAACGCTGTATAGCGGGTTTCATAACTGATGAAGGTTCGGCTAATATAATAATTAGCACGTTCTCTCTTTTCATCATCAAGCTGAGCTAACATAGCCCCTAAGGCAGAATCTAAAGCTAAAATATATAGGAGGAATGGGCGATCAGGTTTAGGTGGTGAAAGCACAGGTGGATTAAGGAGGTATTGTTTGAGAAGTTCAAAAGCTTCTCTACATTCGTTGTCCCAATTAAAAGGGACATCCTTTTTAAGGAGTTTAAGAAAGGGACCAGTTTTGTCCGCCAGCTTATCGATGAAGCGATGGATAGCTTGAAGCTTACCTTGTAAACTTCGTAATTCAGATATATTAGTAGGTGCGGGCATATCAGTGATAGCCGCAATCTTGAGAGGGTCGATTTCAATACCACGTAAAGAAACTAAAACCCCTAATAGTTTGCCGGACTTAACTCCGAATATGCATTTTGTTGGATTTAATCGAATAAGATATTCTCGTAATCGATTAAAAACTTTTCTCAAATCATCTAAATGATTATCTTCAATAATAGAGCGAGCTATAATATCATCTACATAATCATGTAGGATATCATGCATCATATCATGAAAAATATAGGTCATAGCTCGTTGATAGGTTGCACCTGCGTTCTTTAAGCCAAATGGCATCACTTTCCAACAAAAGGTACCCCAGGGGGTAATAAAGGTTGTTTTAGCCTGATCTTCAGGAGCTATCCTGATCTGATTATAACCGGAGAATCCATCCATTAAGGACATCATCCCACTCCCGACAGTGAAGTCAATGATTTGATCCATGTTTGGAAGAGGAAAGTCATCTTTAGGGCATGCAACGTTAATATCTCTAAAATCTGTGCAAACCCTAACTTTGGTAGCTTCTTTCTTGGTGACTGGAACTACGTTTGAGATCCATTCAGCATAATCAATAGCTTGTATAAAAACAACATTCAAGAGTTTTTCTAACTCCCCTTTGACTAGCAAAGCCACTTTGGGATGCATTTTTCTAAGTTTTTGTTTAACAGGTTTAGCATCCGGATGGACCACTAGATGATGCATGACTACATAAGGGTCTAGACCTGGCATATCTTCATATGTCCAAGCGAAGACATCTTCATACTCCTTAAGGAATGCAATGTATTGTTCTTGTTTTTCTTGACTTAATTCGGATCCAATATTGATTATGTGAGGATTATCCTCAGTTCCAATATTAATTTTAATGATGTTTTCTACCTCCATGTGTAGATCTCTTTCAAAGTTAGGTGGGGCGGGTGAAACACCCAATTCTTGTAATTCTTGTAAGGTTAATTTGGATAATTCATCTTGAGGATTAGTGGTCTCAAGTTGGGCTATAGTTGGTATAGAACCATCAAAATAAAATCCATTGTGTAACATCTCTTCAACGGAGACATCATGGAAGATATCTCCTTCCAACTCTTCATCAGGGTCAGCAATCATTTCAGGATAAGCTATGGATAGCATGTTACATGAAAACGACTGATTTTTAAGAGGCAAATCAACATGCCTATCCAAATAATCTTGATAGCATATGAGGTGATCATCATCTTCAAAAGGAAAGGGTTGACCCTTACTAGGAAATAGGCCCACACCACAGCGGGCAGGCCACGGTTCTACCTCGAAAGGTTCTTTCATGCCATTTTGGAAAGGTCCCAAGCCTTTCCCTTTATATCCCATTTTAAGCATCATGGGTTTAGCTTTAATATATTCATTGGTAAAATAACACCGAGCGTATCCCTCATGATGAGTTTTGATATTCCGGGGGATTCGTCCCCAATCATATCCTTTATAAATGAAGGCACAACTCCCGACTTGGTAAGTACTTCCCATAGGTTGTGGGAGGCCCAAAGTCCGAGGAGATGGCGGCAAGTTATTTAAAAGAATGGAATCTCGCATGAAAGCATTTGTCTTTTCTGATATTAAGATTGTGGATAAATCTGGTAAAAGTTCATCAGAAAGGGCATAAGATGTAGAAGGATTATTCCCTATATCTTTAGATGTGGAAGGTATGATAGTTGTTTCTGTGGGTTTTGAAATTATAGGGATAGAACTTGAAGGATTGGTTGTAGATTTAAGATCTTTTTGAGGTTCTAGAGTGATTTGTGTAGAGGATTGTTGATCTAAATAGGAGGATGAAATTAATGGAGGGGAAATAGGTGAAGTTATGGGTGTGTGTTTCACACGTTTAGATGAAAAATAAGAACTAGGATGTGTGGATGACAGAGCGGGGCAAAATTGCACTCCAACAGGTTCTGCCAAAGCACACATATCAAAGGGTCTAGGGTCACCATGGATAGTGACCAACTGATTTTTAAATTCGAATTTAACACATTGGTGTAAAGTCGATGGGACAGCCCGCATCGCATTGATCCAAGGGCGACCCAAAAGTATATTGTACGATGCTGGGCAATGTACAATAAACATGGTTGTTTCTAGGGTTCTGGGACCAACTTGCAAGGGGATGGTAATAACTCCACACGTTTCTTGTGTTTCATCATTAAAAGCTTTGATAATCATATCAGTTTTCTTCATTTCATCACTTCTAAAGCCAAATCGTTGGTAGAAGTCAAAAGTGCAAATGTTTAGAGATGAGCCATTATCAATCAAGACTCGTTTGATAGCTACATCTCCAATTAGAGCAGTAATATATAAGGGATTATCCTTATGTAAACTGTGTTGTGGGATATCTTTATCCCAAAAGTCAATACAATCAACCTCTCGAGTGATGATAGTATTGGCCATAGCTTCAGGTTGAATGTTTTGAGGTACCATCATTTGGCTCAATGTAAGCATCAACTCATCCCTATGGGTGGGAGAAGATCTTAACAAATCCAAAAGGGAAATTCTGGCTGTAGTATTGGACAATTGCTCATTAATATTGTAAGGGGGTTTAGGTTGAACATTAGGAGCATGATTCCCTTTATTGGGATTTTTCAAAACGAATGGAACTGATCCATCATTCTGATTTGATTCTTGTTGAGAATTTTGAGCCTGTTGTCGGGTAACGACTCCAATGGTACCTACAATGTTATATTGAGGACGTTGAACTGGCCTCGGTCTAGCATTTATGGCTTGTTCATTTGAGAGGAATTGATTAGAAGAGGGTCGAGTAGTAACTCTTCTAGGAAATGGTTCTTCTGGAACCATGGCATCTGTGATGGGTTGAATAGGATCTGATTCATTTTCAGAACTATTCGATTGGTTTGAAGTAATGTCTAGTTCACTTTCACTATCCGATTCTACATCACTAGAATCGAAGTTTGAAAATTATGTAAGGGCCTGGTCGTAACCAGGGATAAGGTTGTGTCAAATTTTTGAGGATCCCGAATAGGTAATTGTCCGCTAATGGTTCCTACATATCGGGTAGGAGGCGGAACATTATGATGTTCGATTTGATTGGCTACCTCTTTACCATGTCTTGGTAAAGGGTGTTGAAATATGTCTAATGTTTGATTAGCATTTTGATTTTGATTTTGGGGAATGGTCTTTTGAGTATTATTAGGAGGGTTTTGTTTAGGTTGGAAGGCTTGCACTTCCATTTCATTATTATCAATCAAATCCTGTATTTTATGTTTCAACCTTTTACAAGCATTGGTAGAGTGTCCAGGTCCTCTATGGAAATCACAATGTAAGTCAGCTCTGTATCCGGGTATAGTTGGATCAGGTTCCTGGATAGCTGGTAATTGGATCAAACCTCTTTCGAGTAATTGAGGTAAAATAGTTGATAAGGGTTGATTTAATCTAGTAAATTCTCGAGGAGGCTTATCAGGAGGTTTTAATATAAATTTTTCTGTTGTCTTCGTTGCATTGATATTAGCAACATTTTTGCTGTCAGTGACTCCGTCACCGACAACTTGTTTGTTTTTATATTGATTTCTGGATGTTTTCTCATCATCCTTCTTCCTAAGTTGGCCTCTCCTAATGAGGGCATCTTCTACTCTTCGAGCTAAATCTATAGCTTGATCGAAGGTAGTTAAAGTAGCAGTTGATAGCTCATAAGATATTTGTTCTTGTAAATTATTGATGAAAATGTCCAAAATTTCCCTATAAGGTAGCACAAAGTGCAGTTTTCCTATCAATTGCCTCCATCTAGCTAAGAAATCGGCAAAACATTCATCTTTGTCTTGTTTTAAGTTGTATAAATCTTTAATGGTTACATGCCGCTCGATGTAGGCACTAAATTGATGGACAAATGATTCAGCTTGTTTCTTCAAAGTTTCTCAAAGAATGAGTGGGCAATTGATAGTACCACTCTAATGCCATTCCACCTAAACTTTTTGGGAACATTTTTAGTAATAGCAAGTCATCATGCGATATATCATGACATGCTATCCTAAACATGCGAAGATGCTCTATGGGATCTTCGGTTCCTTTATATATAGGCAAGATAGGCATGGGAAAATGCTTAGGGTATGGTTGAGCTACAACTATGGGATCCAAAGGTTGACTACATATCTCTCGATAATTATACGAGGGACGGTAGGGATCTATCTGGTCCATACGCGAAGCTAATTGTTTCACCATGGCTTCCAGATTACTAGTTTGCCCCCCATATTGGTTTGGTAGGGCATTGACATGGGTTTTATGGGCATATGATGGAGGGACATGAAGATTAGATGCCATGTTACTATTGTGTAAATTGTTGGTAGGAAAAGTGTTATGAAGGAACTTTGAAGTTGTATTATGATGTATTCCAGATTGTTGAAAATTGGTATTTGGCTTCGTTTTAGGTTTTTGTTTACTTGAAGCATATTGCTCAATAGTTTGGCAAAATAAAGTAGTGAAGGAAGGTTTCTTTTGTGTGGGAATGATTTTAGGTTGAATAACAGGTTCCTTAGGAGGTTGGGTAACTTGTTGTTTTGACATGTTTTGAATCATAGTGACCATGTCTGTATTGGATGGCCCAGCCTTGTCACTTTCTTGGTCAATGAAAGACAAGGGATTAGTGCGCACATCATACATATATTCCATGGCTGCTTGAGTGTTACTAATTTGCCCTTTATCAATACGAACCGCCATATTAAGGGCGTCAATGTTATCATCAAGAAATTTCTTGAAATGATCTATGTTGTCAAAAGCAATAGTTCCATCTGGAGCTACTCTAGGGGATGAGGATCCATCCTCTTTAATACTTCCTTCTTGTTCATTATCTTCACCTAGGTCATGTTCTGATTGATCTAGAGTTTTTCCTTCCGAAATTGGATCTCCAGGAAGGACATTTGGGTCTCTAGTTGTATCTTGTAACCAATCTTCTTCTTCTCCTAAAGTTTCTTTACCATTCCTAAGTTTAGTCATGGTGCTTTAATTTTGATTTGAGCAAATATATATATATATATATATATATATATATATATATATATATATATATATATATATATATATATATGCAACAATATTAAGAGGTATATATTTACTATATACCTACTACAATATTTGAAATGAAATGTTTAAGTTTTTGCTATGTTTTTAGTTTTTTAGTTTTTCTTTGTTTTTGAAATAATATTGTAAAGACAAACAACAATAAATGCAAGAAATAATAAGACTGAAAATAAATGATCTAGTTTTCTATAAACAATTTATAAATATCATTAATGGGCTCGAGTTCTTCAGGAGTCATGAAGTGTTCTTCTTCAAATTGAAAGTTTTCTTTTAAAAATTTAATGAAAAGAGCTATAGTGATATTATCTGTCTCAGATGCTGGTTGATAGAAGTAAAGCTCATGGCAATACTCTCGATATAACACAGCTCGAGGAACTCTATTCCATCTTTCCCTATCCGTAAGAACAACCTCTTGGTCTTCTACAAGACCTAGGAACTGGTGTACAATGGCTGCGTTCTCGAGGTATTCCTCGAAGGTGAACAATTCTGAAGATACAAGGGCTCTCCTATAAGCTAACCATCTATGGCAGGCTCTCTGAAGTTCATGATAAAAAACAAGTTGATGAGGATCCAGGATTCTATCTAGGACTAGCCTCTTGATTTGTTTAAGTTTTGTTGACCTAGATGAAATGACACTAAGTCTCCTATCAAGTTCGTCCCACAAGAGTTGATTTCTATCTGTTTCAGGCACACTAAGTACATAATTGATTTCTATGGCTGCCAAATGGTTTTCTACATTTATAGTAACTGCTAATCTTTTCTTAGGAGCTACCATCTAAACATGATATTAAATTTAAATGATCTAAAATGCAATCTATGTTTTAGTTGTTTTATTTTTTTTTTTGTTTTTTGTTTTCAAAAGGTTTATAATGCATTCACGTCGGGTTCACCAAAATGTATCGCTCCAAATTTTTCACACCCTTACCTTCAGGCTATAGGATCCGTGCCCGAAAGGGGATGGGAAAAGGATGTCGCGGTACCTCGGACTGAGAGGACTTGCGAAGGTCCCGCCTCTCAAGGGAGGTGTATATTGGTGATTTTTCGATGGATGGTGGGTTCACCAGGAAACATTTAATGGCAGTTTCCACGCCTAGGTTGGGAATGTGTTTTATGTGTTCATTTTTAGCCTTAAGCATTCAAATCCTAGGTTTGGCCAAAATGCGTCTAAGCTATTCTATATGCAGATGCAAATTAAATGAATACAGAAAAATAGAATAGGACAGAAAAATAGAGAAATTACAGAAGATAAAAAGAAGAATACCTGATCCGGATGTCTGATGAAGATTCTGATCTTGAAGCAGTCAGGATCGCCTCTGATTTGACAGGATCATCTGAGATCAGACAAGATCGTCTGAGATCTAACGAATTCATCAGACGAATTCATCAGAGACCTGCAAACAGAGAAATAGGTGCAAAATACAGAAAATACAACAATGATAACAGAGGGAAATAGTATAAAATGACAGTAGCACTATCAAACTGAAACATAAACACAGAAACAAGAATGAATTATGCTAATTTAATCACAATCATGGCTTAATTATGCATTTAATCTAGATGGGTGAACTCCAAAATGCAAAATAGTATAAAATACTGAATAAAATAAGCTAATTGCAGAATAAAACAACAGAGAAAAGATAGAGAAATGCAAACTTCAGGCACTGATTGCCTCAATATTGACTGCAGTCGAAATCATCTCGCATTGGTATGAAATCGTCTCTGATTCGACAGGTTCGCCTCCGATCTGAACAGGTTCATCGACGATGATGTAAGCTTGCTCCGGCTGAAAAACAGTAATGTACCTGCAACAAAATTGATATAGAACTGATGCAAATGGAAACTTAGGATGTTTTATCATATGAGAAGTCAAGTTACATAGAATTTCAGCCAGGGGGGTGCTAAGGGGAAGGCTTAGGATTAAATAGGTTTAGGAGGGAGGTTAGGAGGTTGGAGATCATCCCTATTTGGGAGATCTCCAATGGGGAAGGGTCTCTAACAACGCAGACACGCTTCTGCCCGGATTAGAGGCCCGTTGGAACAGAAGCTAATTGTGCAAAATTAGTTTTGCGACAAGATCGTCTGGACGTCCTAGTCCAGACGAAATCGTCAGATCTGGGGCGATATCGTCTGATCGGCGACGATATCGTCAAACGGTCAAAACAACCTCTAAAAATGGCATGGAAAAGGGGGAAACGGATTACCCGACGGTTAACGGGCGGTTTGGGAGGTTAAAATTTGAATTTAAATTATTTACTAGGATGAATGTAATTATTACAATTTCACTGCGCCAATTTTAGGATGCTACACATATATTACATTAGTCACACCTTAGTGAGCTATGAGCTAGGATATGTGTATGCCAAAAAGTTGTGTTTAGCAGTGGTCTTTGCAACTCGAAAGTTGTGACACTACATGTTGAGCCATACGACCTATGTCATATCAAAACAAAATTTTTTGTAGTACATGATGAGCAAGACATATCACAATACACGTATCACAAAGTGGATCATGCTATTGACAAAATTTAATCTAGAATTCATAAGCCAAAACTCCATCAAGAGACAAGTCATAGTAGATCAATTAGCAGAGGTACCTCTTCAGGATAACAAGCCTCTCACCATAGAATTTCCTGATGATGCAGTATTTACATTATCTGATCCACTAGAACTCAAATAACCTAATAAAGAAAAATACATGTCATTATTCTTCGATGGTTCAAAGTGTGAATAAGGAGGTGGAGCAGAGATTGTATTTATCATATCACAGGGCACTCCATTACCCTTATCATTTAAATTAGACTTCCCATGCACAAACAAAAACACATAATATGAAGCATTGATCCTGGGACTCCATCCAGTTGTAGCAATGGGCATTAAAATATTGAATATCTTTGGTGACTCCTTGCTCATAGTAAAATAGGTCAAAGGACTATTTTAATGTAGGTGCCCACTCCTGAAGACTTACAAGGAACTTGTTTACAATTACTTAACCTGACTAGAATGGTATGACATCGAGGAAATACCTCGTACGTTGAATATATTTGCAGACACCATGGCCTCTTTGGGATACTCTATCCCTTAGAATCTGTCTACTAATTTTACTACCATTCATGTAAAAGTGCTTTCACATTCAACAATACACCGTGAGGATTTTGACAATCAAGAATGAATCAACATGATAAACATTGAACCAAATCATGATTGGTCCTTCGTAGCCAGATATTTCTTGCAAAAAACACCTTGGGGGTCTTTGATCTCCCAAGGACCTTTAGATTGTGGTGCAACCATATACCATAGAGTTGTTCCTAAATCCGTGTTCACTACCTCAGAAATGTAGGAAGAGCAAGTTATCTATTCTATAGAAGTTGTGGCCTATCAGGATTGGCTTTCCCAATTGCGAGACTTCCTGAAGCTTGGAATAATACCTCAAGGTTTGTCACATACTGAAAGGCAAATGTTCAAATATAGAGGAACAAGATACATATTTATAGGAGAAATCCTCTACATACGAGGATATGATGGAGTATTACTCCGTTGTCTTGAGCCCTAGGAAGAATCTTGGGAAATTTTACAAGCTCACGACGAAACATGTGGAGGCCATTTTAGTTGCATGGACATCTTTAAGCGCATCTTGAGAATGGGTTACTATTAGCCCATAATGGAAAAGGACTACTGTGAGTATGTCAAGAAATGTAATAAGTGCCAACATCATGCAAACCTAACACACTTACCATTGCAAGCTTTGCATCCCATCTAGGCAGCATGGCCATTATCGCAATGGGGACTAGACTTGATAGGGAAGATCTCACCCCTGTACTCATGCCGATATACATTCATCATAACAGCCACATAATACTTCACTAAATGGTTAGAAGTGATCCCCTTAACATCAACAATTGGACCAAATATTATGGAGTTTATACTCCACAATATCATAAGTCGTTTTGGGGTCCAATCTAAGATAATATCGGATAATGGGCCATATTTTAAGAATAAAAATATGTGTGCTTTAATGAAAAAATACCATATTCAGCAATAAAATCACAAGGATTGGCACATGTAGTTGCCTCTTGCACTATGGGCATACATGACTAGTATACGGATGCCCACTAGGGCAACACCATTTTCATTAGTATATGGCACTGAAGCCATCATGCCTCTAGAGTTGGAAATCCCGACTCTACGCATAACATTAAAGGACTTCATAGATGATGAAGCTACGTGGCAAGGCTACCTTGATTAGTTGATTCTTCTTGATGAACACCGAGTCAATTATTTAGATCATCTCTATGTTTACCAATATTGCCTTGCGCGAGCTTACAATAGTAAAGTCCACCTAAGAGAATTCAATATTGGAGATCTAGTGCTCAAAGAAAACCAGTAGAATTCAAATCTGCCGCCACATCTATGAGATAAGTTCATGGTAAACTAGATAGGTCCATATATGATTTCACAGAGATTTGGGCCTGGATCATACCACCTTATATAATTAGATGGTGTTGAAGAGCCTGAACCTCTCAATATCATTCATTTAAAGGTATTTTACACATAAAAACAAAAAAAAATTCAAATATGTCATAAAAAAAAAAAAAAACATTCAAATATGTCATAAAAATAAAAAAACATTCAAATATGTCATAAAAACACATAAAAATTCAAATATGTCATAAAACAAAAAACATTCAAATATGTCAAAAATACAAACAAATCATAAAAACATAAAATTCAAAAATTCAAATCAAAGGCTCCAAGGGTAATTCATACCGCTTGGTCAAAAATCAAATCAAAGGCTCCAAGGGTAATTCATACCACTTGGTCAAACATCAATTCAAAAGGCTCCAAGGGTAATTCATACCGCTTGGTCAAAAATCAATTCAAAGGCTCCAAGGGTAATTCATACCACTTGGTCAAACATCAATCAAAAAGGCTCCAAGGGTGATTCAAACCGCTTGGTCAAAATCAATAACAAAAGCCCCAAAGGCATAACAAGACCTTTGGTCAAATTAATCAAAAATACAAAAACAACATAAAATAAAAAATACAAAAACAATTGCACTTCACATTTTGCATCCACATCATTGCATTGCATCTTCACATACATTACAATTATATAGGTCATGATAGCCTTAAGAGTTATACCACAGTTTGTCGCATAAGTCATTCATATCCATACCTACATCCACATGTGTGTAATTGTGTTTTTCAACACAACCATTATTTGTTGCTATACATAATATACTAAAGTTTTTCTGTTAGTCAACCACACCTAGTAAACTTATCAACTTTTGAGGAAAACAACTTTGATTAGTATAAGGTAAGGCCTAGTTGTGTAGCCTTGGATATTCAAGATCCCATCACTAATTGAAACACTAAAATCCTAGCTGGTACAAGGAAAATATAAAGCTGCAAAGTGGTCTAGGTTACCTTAAACGAAAAGGATTATCCTTGCTTGTCCCCCTGTGCAACCGGTTTAAAGGTGCTGAGAATTGGCAAAAGGACAAGCTTTACCCTATCCAAATCCCTTGCTTAAAAAAAAATAAGCAAAAATACCAAAGAAAAGTACATATTCAAAAGGCCAAGCATATAGTCTAGATTTCAAAGCAAAAATCCGATACACAAATCAAAATCCAAAAAAAAAAAAAAATCAAGCTCAAAAAAATCAATAAAAAATAAACAGTGATTTTCATCACTACGTATGAGCAAAATAAACAGTTATTATCATCACTACCAAAAAAATCCCCACTCAAAGAAAAAAATTAAATAAAAATAAATAGTGATTTTCATCACTACATATGAGCAAAATCCAAAGCCAAAAAGAAGCAAAAAATAAGGGAATAAAGCTTGAATCCCTGGAATTCTCAACATTGTACAAAATTGGAAGGAGAAATCCTTACGCATGATGATATGTCTATTACAATTGCTTCATGCATTTGTGTAGACCAATGTTTTAATGTGGATGAGCTAGCTTAAGTAACCAAATATTGCCTAGTTGTATAGTCCAACTAAGTCCAACATAAGGATGAGATGAACACTTGAGAATCCCTGATCTTATAAATGGGCTAAAAGAATCTTGCCTGACATCGAAGGAAATGCTTGAGTTCTACCTCAAAATATACAATCACATGCACACATAGAGATCATGAAAAACTAGGTCCATGGTAAAAGCCTTACTTTTCAAAAGTCTAAGTGGTAAGTAGACAACTGTTGATAGGGGAACTAGAGTGTTTGAATCTCCGAAAAGCCCCAAAATTTTTTACATAGCAACAAATCATAAAATCATTCACACCATCACTTTTCTTTATAAGATTCTATAAATTAGAGGGTATAAACATAGTAGGACAGATACCACATATATTATAAATAGTATATAGATGGCCTCTGACTACTTTATATCTTTTAATTTACATAAAATTATTAAGAAAATACATTACACACCATTACATCTCATATATGAACTCTTAATCAATTCTTATGATAAGAGTGATTATTTAAATTCATGATTATTTTTTTACTTTCTATGGTATCAGCCATTAAGATTGTCAATTTCATATGCATTTCGTATATTTTAAGTGATTAGAGCATACAGGTTCATTTATACCATTCCACCACATAAGTTAGATGCATACAATTAAAGCAAAAATTAAACATGCATTTAACAATAACATTGAAATCCACAAAAACAAGTCATTAATCATCCATAAACCACATCATAAAACATATAGGCAATATCCATTTGCATACAATCATAAATTCACCATTCATCATCAAAATACATCACATCATATCATCAAAACATATAAGCATCTACACATCCATCTAAGCATCTTCAAATATCATCTATCATCTAGCATATTCATCACATAATCATAATACCATCATTGCATCATATCATAAAACAAAATAATAACAAAAATATAAGCAATAAATGATACACATAATGAGTCATAAAAAGCAGAGCTATCATAAAAGTATGTGTCAAGTCCAATGGATATACAAAAATACTCGTGGGCTATAGTCATGTAGGTCAGTCGACCTCAAAAATAGATCAAGAACCAAGTAGAGCATCAATCAAATACCGGGCCTGAGCCCCCTGCACCACCTCCTCTAGTGCCACCTCCCCCTATGGCGGTGTCACGAGTCGAGTGGTGCAAGCCTATCGATCTCTCTATCCAAGTCTAGGTCTAGGTCCGCTAGCTAGGACGGGCAAAAGACTACCTTGAGGTAGAGCGCTCGTTGACTTGCAAACCACCTACACCTGATGGATCCTTAGGGACAAGCCTATGCCTCTTGAGCTGCATCTGAAGGATGGTGACATGATCCATAAGTCCCCAAATCTGCTCCTCATTCTCATCAAACAAATACTAAAGCCATCCCACATCTGCCCCTCAACCTACCGCTAGAGCCTCCTATGGTGTAGAAGGAGGAACAACAAACTGCATCCTGACATTGCCACCCCCAATAGTAGCCTACAAATCATGTATCTATGTTGTGAGATGCTCAATCATAGCATCTTGTTGCTGTACCTGGATCTTAGTGGCCTGAAGCTCAACCTCGACCTCATTCAACTATGCTCTCAAAGGAGAGTCTTTCTCCTCAGGCTCTAACTCCTCCTCGAGAATGTTACGATCCTTTGCTGCCACCTGCTCTGTCGGTTGGCCCTATATCTTGGTCTTGGCTCGAACCTTGTGTCCTATCGGATCTATGTCATCACCCCTACCATCATCCTCGTGTCCTAGGTTGTCGATGCCATGCCACATCTGATCACTCCACCACTAAGAGTAGGTCTTTGTAACTCCCCCAGCCATTGTAGGGTCTATGGCTGGGGTATCCTTATCATTTGCAAGCTCTGTGATCTATCATGGAGGTAGGTCCCTCTCTACTGTGATGCACCAGTACAAAAATGGTATCAAGGGCACATCCTACTGCAATCCATACTAATGAAGAACCCGAGAGTAGAATAAATACTCTCAGATGGCAATATTATGACCAATGAGCCATTGCTCACACCGTGTCTTGGCAGTAAAACTAGCTAGATCATCCCAAGCAGGACACTCATAGTAAGGCCACCACAAGACATATCCAGCCAATAGTTTAGTGAAAGCATCAGTATAGTGGGATAGCTCCCCTAAAAAATTATGGCTCTTACACTCCTCGTGATCTCAAGACCATCTAGCAGCATAGCACTATGTTCGAGCCTCAATAGTTGTAATCTCAGTTGGGAGCCCCTTAGGGCGATCTACCTTAATGTGCTGCCATCCCCAAACCTGTAGGATCAAGCTATAGGAAATACTAACATGTCCCCATTGATGTATGTGGTACAACTCATCATAGAATTGAGCCAATAGTGATCTACCCCATGTATAGATGATAGCCTCCTCGCCATCCAGTAGGTCCTGCACCATCACCAGGAGGTTCCAAGGGAACTTCAATTGTGAGCAGTCTAGGATAAGAACGTTGCTAATTACCATCAACAACATGGTATGACTCACTGTGAAAACATGAGCATCATACCAATCCTTAATAGATACTCCCCTGGATCCAGTCTCCTAGAGGGCCTGTGCAGAACATGCTTCAAACACCCGAGCATAGATGACCACCTGATTATTAGTGGCCAATGAAACAATGGGCACCCCATAGAATGGGATCCGAAAGATCTTGTACACATCCTCCGACATGATAGTCATCTCACCGGGTGGAAGGTGGAAGGTGTTTGTCCAGGGGTACCAACGGTGGGCTAAAGTTGTAAGATAAGCCTAATCGGTCATAATGTGGGGCAACCTGATAATGTACGGTAGCCCATGATCATTGAACCACTCCCAATCAATGTCATCAAATCTAGGAAGCAAGTCAACCAGAAGCTTCGGGTCCCGAGCCCTAGTAGTGAGGATATAAATAAATCAAAAGAAAGACAAAACATAACTATAGTGCATCTAAGGCATAATTCACAATAAACATGAAAATGATGCAAAAGAGTATGATTTACTCTAAATCTAAGCAAAGGAATAATAAATTGTACCTAATCAAGCAAAGCAAAAATTCAAAAGTTAAAAAAAAAAATTCAATACACGAATTGCAAAAAATAGGGCTTAAGCTTTAGCCACTGTCGCCTACAATAGCCAAAACCTAGCCGCTAGAGGCAGCAGTGGCCAAGACCCAATGGTCAAATTTTTTATCGTTGGGATTCAAGCTTGGCTGCTTTGAGCGACAGTGTCTTAGAGTCGACTGCTCTGAGCAACAGGAGCCAAGGGGCGGCACAACAAACCCGTGAACCCTTGGCTAGAAAATCAAAAAAATTACAAATTGACAAAATAATTTCAAAAAAAATGACATAGGGAGGGAAAGCAGACAAAATGGAAAGCAAATCCCCTATCCAAGCATAAAAACTAAGCTAAGTTTGAGAACACCCAAATGGTGACAACAGGTGAATAATTAAAAAAATTTCAAAAAACCCTAGGTTGAAGCCACTGACAGATAGCAAAATTGGGGACTAACCCACCATAACAAAAGGGAACCTAAGCCTAATTACAGAGTTTTTTCATTTCCAGTAGGTTTAGTGAGGTTCATTTTGCTCATTTCTTAGTGAAGTTCAATTTTACTTAGACAAATAAAAGAGAGCTAGGGTTTTGAAGAGAAATACCCAAGAAGCTTCGACTCCTACAGCAAATGATGTCTCATCCCATGCAGCCATGTCCTCAACACCAGCAAGTTTTGAAGTCACAACCATCACCACTGCACCAGATCTCTAAAAATGAAATCTTCAACAGTGAAAATGATAGGTCAAACCCTAGAATTGCAAATTTTATATTTCCTTAATTATGCCTTGGCTGTTGCTGATGTCAGTGGCCTGAGCTTCATGGTCGATCAAGGTGATAATGGCCACAGGAAGGAACTCAGAGGCTATTGGACCTAACAACGGCCAGACCCATAGATCAAAGTAGAACAGTTCCTTCGATGAGGGAATAACAAAACAACAAATAAACACACTTTGGTGGTTTAGGATCATTAGAATGTTCAAAATAAAAAAAATAATAATTACATAAAATCACAATCTCAAGTAGACCTCGTATCCAGTTACCTACTCTATCCACTCGATGATTGGAGTGACCTGCACTCCATGTATTTCGATGAGATGAGTAGGCAACCATAAGGCCACTTGGGGAAAAAACAACTCATTTCAGAATTATGATATATCACCCTTCAAACCTGAAGAAGATCAAGATGGTCGGACTACTCCATGGGTGCGAAAGGGTCATTCTAATTCCCCTATGACATAAAAAACATTAAGTCAAAGTGATACAATTTAGGCATGAATAGAATCACTCATCCTAACTCCCTAAGAAGGTTGTTGATAGCTAGACCACTCCTTAGGATAGGGATGGATGATTATCATAAGCAATTGGAATCACACTTGGATGAGAGATTGCCCATTAAAAGCAGCAAATTCTAGAAAGGAACCAGATTAGTCATATTGGTCAAGCGACTTGTCACTTCATTCATTGTCATTTCTTCACCAATCCATTGTGTGAAGAGGTAGTTCAAAACTTCAACATAATCATAATCAAAATCAATAAAATATCACTCGATCATAGAAAAATCATGTCCGTCCTTCAAATAATTGCATAAAACAATCACAAAATTCCCTTGTTTGCTGGGAATGTAAGTAGACATGACATCTTTAATTGTAGCTCTCCTACCGATTGGAATTGTTGTAGCAGCTGAAGCTACCTGATTGAGTTTGAGGAATGAGAGAAATTTAACATGCAAAAGCCACTAAGCTAAGTCCTCTAAATTTTGAAGCAATGATTCAAAGGAATGCGTGCCATCTTGCATGATTGGGCCATCTATCATTGATCAGACCATTGATCACCATACACCCTACAAACAGATCAGTCTATGATTTTTACTTAGCGTTGTGTTTTCCACATAGCGCATCGCAAAAAGGGGTATATGTAGACACCTAAATCATGTCATACTTAGGGGAGCTACTTACATAGACACACTCATAAGATCATAAGACATAATATTGGACTTTCCAAGCATCAACAGTGGTTCTCACCACTCATTTGGGGCCTTTTCAAGCCATCCAAGCTTGGCCTCTTAAGCCAAGAGCGACCAGATCCTAGCTGCTCAAGCCTAGAGTGGCCAGACCTTAGCCACTACAGACGATAGTGGCCAGATCATAACCACTATAGATGATAGCGGCTAAGCCATAATAAGCGGTTTGCCGACAAACTGGACCAATCTCAAGTAAAAGTGGTAGTTTGCATGCAATAAAGGTGAGCGAGAGTGACTTTGCATTTCTTTTCATGACCAGTTCACATAGGAGACTTGAGTTTGGACTTAGACTTAAGTTAACTGACCTCCACGCATAAACAAAGGACAAAAGCTTCTCATGCTAACAATCAATTTGCATAGAAGACTCAAGTGGTTAGTTAGATTTTAGTTAACTAACCTTCAAATATAGACAATGGACAAAATATTCTCATGCTAACTTGCACTACGCATGAGAAATTCATTTCTAAGGATTGGACATAGACCTAGGGTTTCACACTATAAAAGGTGCAAGCCTAAGAGCACCAAGATATCCAGAGATATTTTATCTTTTATCATAAAAGAGACATACAGGAGATCATATTAGAGAGAGAGACATCTTTTTGAGGAGAGCTTTCAAGACTCAAAAATTTCTCTTTGAGATCACGTGTACGGTGGAGCTTTGACGAATCAAAGAGCATAACACCTACTATATTCAACATCAAATTATAGTCTTTGACCCATAGCTTTGGGGCAAAGAGGGCAAGGTTTACTTTAGTGACCAATGTCTTGGACAATGGCCCGCAGGCTTAGCTTATATAGACATAGCATCTTTTATTCTATTTTTTTATATCATTAGCATAGATTTACATGATTTCATGGAATTGTTTTATCATATTTCCATTACATTCTTTGATTACTAACAACCTCATCCGGGGAGGCAATCTCAAACACCTAAATGTGTTTTGTTGTTTCATTGCTTGTAGGGCCATAGGTACATTGGAGAGAGGTTACAACATACGAGATCAAAAGGGATCCCTCTGGGAAACATACCTAGAGAAGGAGGCATCTGTAAGCCCTCATACATTTCCGTGTGTGGAACCAGGAATATTTTTATAAGCACACCACCTCTTCATGAAAGGGGCACTCCTTGCCTATTTGTAATTTATAGTATCAAAATGGGTATCCCTAAGAGGGACCGACATGTAACCGAGCTTTAGTATCAATAAAGAGATTTGTATTTTGTTATTTCATGTTATATGATTTTTCCTCTTGTCTTTCCATTTCATCTTGAGTATTTTAAATAAGCATTGCAATTAGGGTTTTAGAAAAGGGACCGGTGCATGCATTACCGGGGTTGCTACACTTGGTAAACATGAAGATGCTCAAGGACATTGACGTGTTATTCATCTAGGAGGGTCAATTGATCCAGGTGAGCTTGTCGTGCAGTGTCATCATTTATGAACTCTTTCAATGTAACACACAATGTTGGAATTTCCAACTCTAAAGGTATAATGGCCTCAATGCCATATACAAGAAAAAATGGTGTTACCCCAATGGATGTCCGTACACTAGTCTTGTTAGTCCATAACGCTAAGGGTAATTGCATATGCCAATCCTTATGATTGTATTTCACCATATTATTTAATATGGATACTATTATCTTTTTTTAGGCCTTTGATTACCCGTTTTCCTGTGGATAGTATGGTGTCGTAAAACTATGCTGAGTGTTGTATTTGGTCATTAAAGCTCAAATATTTTTATTTTTGAATGACGGACCATTATCTAAAATTATCTTAAAGGGTACCCCAAAATGATAAATGATATTATGAAGTATGAACTCCACAATTTGAGGACCAATTATCAAGGTTAAGGGGACCGCTTCCACCCATTTTGTGAAGTACTCAGTGGTCGTTAAGATGAATGTTTGCCGGCCCGAAGACAAGGGAGAAATATTTTCAATCAGATAAAAACCCCACTAATAAAATGGCCAATCCACTTGAATGGGCTATAAGGCCTGATATGGAAAGTGTATCATGTTTGCATGATGTTGAAATTAACACATTTCTTGACATACTCACAGCAATCCTTCTCCATAGTGGGCCAATAATAGCCCATTTGAATAATGCGCTTGGCAATGGCCATGTCGCTAAAGTGGCCACCGCACATACTATTGTGAGCTTTTGAAATCACCCAAGCTGACTCTTGGGGCTCTAAGCAATGTAGGAGAACTCCATCATAGCCTTTACGGTACAATATACCTCCTAGCAGGACATATCTAGTCACTTTTTGCTTGAATGCTCATATCTCAGCATGCGACAGTTCCTGTGGGAAAATTCCAAGACTAAGGAAGTCTTGTAATTAGGATAGCCAATCCTAATAGGCTACAACCTCAACATATAAGACGACTTGTTCCTCATGCAATTAAATTTGCACAAATGCAGATTGAGAAATAACTTTGTGGTGAATAGTAGTACCATTCCCCATAGGACCTTGAGAGATCAAGGACCCCCAAGGCACCTTATTTAAGAATTCTTTGTCTTTAAAGAACTAGTCATGGTCTAGCTCGATATGGATCATGTTTATTGATTCCTTATTATCAAAAGTCTCACATCGGATTGTCGAATGCGAGAGCATTTTGACATGAATGGTAGTGAAATCGACAAACAAATTTTGAGGTATCAAGGATCCCAAATATGCCATGGTGTCTGTGAATATGTTTGATGAATGAGGGATTTTCTTGATGTTGTACCAGTCTAATTTGGCTAGATATGTATCAAAAAACTCCTTGTAAGCTTTTAGGATTGGATATCGACATTGAAATAGTCCTTTGACCTGGTTGACTATGAGGAGGGAGTCACCAAAGATATTTAACCTCTTGATTTTCATGGCGATGGTTGTTTGGAGACGTAATATTAGGGACTCATATTCAGTGTTGTAATTGGTGCAAGGGAAGTCTAGCTTGAATTACAAGAGCATTGGAGCACCTTGTGGTGTGAAAAAGACAATCCCCACACCACATCCTTGCTCACACTTTGAACCATCGAAGAACAATGTCATGTTGGCTTCATTTTCGAGTTCTTCAAGTTTGGGTGCTTTTGATAGTGCAAAGACTACATTATTTGGAAGCTCTATGGTAAGTGGTCTACTATTCTGAAGAGGAACCTCTGCCAGCTGATCAACTATGACTTGTCCTTTGATGTACTTTTGGCTTATGAATTCTAAATAAAATTTTATCAATAGCATGGTCCACTTTGCAGTACATGTATTGTGATATGTCTTGCTCATCATATACTATAAAGAATTTTGCTTGGATATTACATATGTCATATGGCTCAACATGTAGTGGCACAATTTCTTGGTTGCAAAGACCACAACTAAGAACAAATTTTCTACGTATGCATACCCAATTTTGCAACTCACCAAGGTGCGACTAATGTAATATATCACTTTTTCTTTATCTTGCACATTATTTTGAGCCAACATGGTGCCCAAAGCAAAATATGTAGCGGATATATATGATAGGAATGGCACTTATGGCCTTGGTGGAGCTATAACTGATGGTATTACTAGGTACTCTTTGATCTTAGCAAAGGGTTGCTAACATTCCTCGTCCCATTGGAACATGACCCCCTTGTGTAGTAGTCGATTCATGGGTTGACATTTATCCTATAGTTGTATGATAAATCACTTTATGGATGCTACTTTGCCCTGTAATCTTCTTAGTTCTTTGATGTTTGTGGGAAAAGCCATTTCTAGGACATTTTTTACCTTTTTTGGGTCTACCTCGATGCCTCATTTAGAAATGATGAATCCCAAGAATTTTCTAGAAGTTACGCCAAAGATGCATTTCTTGGGATTCAACCTAACATTGTGCTCAATCAGGCGATCAAAGATCTTTGTGAGGGATTCAAAATGCTCTTCTCATAGCAATGACTTGGCTAACAAATCATCGATATAGTCTTCCAAAATCTTATGCATGTAGACATGGCAAATGTATGTCTTAGCCCATTGATATGTGGCACCAATATTTTTAAGGCCAAATAGCATTAATTTGTAACAGAATGTCCTTCATGGAGTGGTAAACACGGTTTTATGCTGGTCTTTGGGTTTAATCTAAATTTGATTATAACCAAAAAAATTGTCCATTAGGGAGAGCATCTCATGACCTGTAATTGTGTCTAAAAGAGCATCTATGTTAGGCGACAAGAATGAATCTTTTAGGGTTGCCTTGTTGAGATCCTTGAAATCTGTGCAAATGTGGACTCTTCCATTAGGCTTTCCTATGGGTACCATGTTTGACACCCACTCTGGATAATCGATGGGAAAAATAAATATTGCATCCAACAACTTTTGAAACTCATTTTTAACCATCAAAGCGATGTTTGGATGCATATTTCTAAGCTTTTTCTTGATTGACTTCTTCATGGGATCTATCGACAGGTTGTGGACAACCAACTTCGGATCTAGCCTTGACATGTATTTGTAGGTCTAATAAAAGAGATTTGGTCTCTCATTTAGTAGAGGAATTATGATGGCATATTATTCTAGAGATAAGCTTTCTCTAAAATTGACTTTATTTTGTTGAGAAGGATCATTGTTGATGTCCACATTTAAAGTATCCTCTATTGCCATAAGGGACCCATCCTCAAGCTGGTGAGGAGTTGGGATTAAATTAATGTCATCTGCTAGATTTATGGTTCCCACTAACTCAAGGTCGAGACTAGTGTGATAGACATAATGTGTGCAACCTGATGCAAAATGAAATGGTTGCAACATCCCTTTATTAGGGAAGAAATCCTCAGGCTCTAGGGGTGAGTCAACACTATACTAATTGATAACATCAAAGTTAAGACACAATAGTTTTGCAGGATATGTTGGGTGATTGAGTCGAGTGGTCAAATCAATGGAGATCATATTGATGGATGGAATGAAATCTATAGGACCACATGGGTGAAACTCTATATCTTAGGTGTGCCCTTCATACTCTCAATGAGGCTCTATGGGAATAGGTATCTCAGGATCCAGTCTATGGATAGATGAGATGGCAGGATAATTAGGAATAACTACTCTCTAAAGGTGGGTGGATTTGGGTTAACCATGTGATGAATAAAATCTAAGTTTACTGGCCTCCCTAGGAAACGAAGATTTGTATCGATGGCACAAAGTGTCACTTATCTCTCCACACACATATCAAGTGGCTGCAAGTGTCGAGGTCCAAGATAAGCCATCTCATTTTCATACTTAAAGTCATCATTGCTTATCTAGAAGCCATTGGCATTGGGTTCTAGTGCCAGGATGGGCTGGTGGTTAACCTATTGATGCCCTAGATAAGCCATTTTGGTCTCATCTTCATAGTAATCATTACTTATGAAGAATCCATTGGAATTTTTCTCTGGCCCAATGATGTGGCTCATATGTCTAGGTCGTAGGTAGGCCATCTCTTTTGATTTCTCTGACTCATAACCACTTTTATATGACATGTATCCAACCTCCTATGATATGTATTCACTCTCATATGAGATATAGCCACTTTCTATGTGGCCTATCCAAGTAAGTTTTTGCACATACCGATGCCCATGGTAGGCTAGGCTAGTTCCATCTTCGTCCTCACTTGGAACGTAATCATACTATTATCTCTCATATCCATGCATTGGCTCCTCCTCCCATAGGATGGCTCCTGATGGAGGTACTTCAAGAGAGGATTTAGGGTGATACTGATTAGGTGGGCGATATTGACCATTGACACCCACCCATCACTTAAATAGTTTCTACTAGGGTGTTGATAGGGGTTCCAGTCAATGTCCACCCTGAACCCAATTCTTAATCTGTCTAGGGCCGCTTCTAAAGAGTCATCATGACCACACATTCGATAGCCCAAACCACACCTATCAGTAGGTATTTGGTACTATAGATGAAATGGCAACTAGTTCCCTTACTCATATAGGCCTAGGCAATAACCTTTCCAGTGACACTACCTAAAGTACTTTAGAGAAAACTCAGGATTCGACAAGTAATGAAAATTCATGGTGAAATATTCATCCTTTTTTATTTCCAAATTAGGAGTGGTGTGGGCGTAATCTATACTAGCATATATAAAATTAGTCTAGTTGGGTGGCACCCCCAAAGGAACCACTATCCCTACTAGCAGAATTAGGACTCTTGGTTGCCCCATGTCTTGTGTATATTCAATGATTGTCATGAAAGTTATGTTGTGCACAATACATTCACCTAGTGTCATGTTGGCTAGGTGAATTATCACCTGTGGTGTAGATGACGTTGTTGACAATGTAGGTGAGGTAGGTTGAGGTACCTACTCAGCTGTCTCTTGGGAGTGTTCCTCCTCCATGGGAGTAGGTACTCCTACAACTACTATGGTTGGAATTTCCTTGGGTCCTTCCACTAGGGGTGTCTTCAGCTTCTTTTTATCTCTTGCCTTATCCATTGAAGACTTTTCATAATTACCAATAGCTTTGGATGTAGGAGGTGGTGCCAACATGGATGGGTCACCTCACACTAATTTGCTTTTGCTTCCTGGTTGCATGGTTAGGGATGAAGGCCTTATGTACAAGTGAATTGATGGAAGAATAAAATCCCTCAACAAGTCAACTTGATGCACGTACTTGAATGGCTCTTCATCGGATGGAACCATGTGAACTTGTCCCTCATGCACATACATGATGCATTGGTTCAGGATTGAGGGCACACAATGCATGTATCTAATCCAAGGATTCCCAAGAAGGATGTTATATTGCATCGCCCCTTCTAACACATGATACATCATGGAGATGGTCTAATGTCCTAATTTTATAGGTAAAATTATTCTACCCACTATGGAGCACAGTGCATTGTTAAAATCCCTGAGCATGTAGGAATTCAGTTGATGTTGAACTTAGGGATCTTCAAGTGCCCTATAGCCTTAGTGGTGATGATGTTGATCGATGAGCCCATATAGATCAGAAACCATTTGATTTGAATGCCATTGATTGATGCAATAATGTGTAGAGGCAGGTCTATTGAGGTAGTAGAGACTGCCTTAATTTCATGATCATAAAAATGAATCACGAGCTCTTGGCACTATTTCACTTGCCACAAAAAATGTGTGAACACTTCTAGGTTTTAGGGCTGGAGCTTTATTGATCTTAAAATTTCCATTAAAGTCTCCCTATGCCTAGGGGATTATTGTATGAGCTCATAAATGGATACTTAGTCATAGTCATTTGTAGATTTTGTTCTAGTCTACTCTGAATAGTCACCAATGGTCTTACTGGTGGACCTAGAGGATTGTCATGCATCTATCCCTATCAAGATGTAGCCAAAATATTTATGGGATTCACTGGAGGCTATGGTTTCCCATATATTTGACTCTTGGTTGCCACACTCACCAACTCAACCATTCCTATGCACCCCTAAATGGGTGGCTTGACTCAGACCTAATTAAATTGGATTCCCTAATCTCTAGGGGCCTCATGATTGTGTAACAAGTTCTGGTATATACCCATATCTCTATTATCGGGAGCTAGCGGGTTGTCAACTTTTAGCTCTCCCTTTTCAATCATGTTTTGTACAACATTCTTGAATTCAATGTAATTCTTGATGTCATGCCCTTATCTCCTATGATATGGGTAGTATTGATATTCCCTGTATCCCATTTGCTTGGGATGGTTAGGGTCAAGAAGCTATATGTTAGGAAATCTTATCCTCTATGCCTCATTAAACTGATTAAACACTGACTGCATTGATTAGTTCAAAGGCATGTAGTAGCAAGGTGGCCGATGCTCTTTGTTTTGGCCCTAATTTTTCTTAGGATCATAGTTGGCTGGTGGAGGGTGAGCCTGGTAATTATAGGGTTGTTGTCCATTTTCCTCCTTTGGTGCAGCCAATACAACTTGATTAACCTGAGCAGGATTGGCTTGCTTCTACTTGTTCTTGTTATTCTGATTGTTCTTACTCCATTATTTTTTGTTGTGGAGCTTAAGGTCTCCCTCATCGACCTTAATGTCTTAAATAATCTTGGATTGAACCAAGGCTTCTTTGAATGATTCATATTATTGTAGCTACAATAGCAGGGAGATGTGCTTTGTGCAACTCTTGGTGAACATCCTAATAAGTTCCTCTATGGGGACGAAGAATGATAGTTTTACCATGATTTTTCTCCACCTATCCCCATATTCCATCACTATCTCATCATCGTATTGTTTCAAATTATCCATATCAGATAGGCTCACCTTCTTCTTCACTCTCAAGAAAAATCATTCAAAGAAAACATTCACCAATTTCTCTAAATCAGTGTTGCTATGCTTGGGCAACTGGTTGAACCATTGTATTGCCACACCCAAGAACGTCATGATAAATATCCTCAACATCAAGGTGTTGTTATTATCAATGTGGAAGCACCAGTTCATGAAGTTGGTCATGTGTTCTTACGCATCTCCCTCCCCCTTAAATTTGTCTAACCTAGGTATCTCAAAGTACCTAGGATATGCTGGACTTAGGATTGAGGGGCACATAGGTTGGTTATGAATCTTGCTCAATGTTAGCTTTTGTCCACCCGTGTCTTGCTTCTTGAGAGACTTGAATCTCTCAGCGAGCATCTGGTATGCCTTCAAGGAAATAATCTCATGTTCCAAAAGGTTTGCTCATGGTGGTAAAGGAGGTAACCCTATGTTGGTCTAGTTAGGGCGTCTATACTCATTTCCTATAACCATGAATGCAGGTTCAGGATATGTTTTTTCCTAGTCTTCCATACCTACCATTTCCTAATTTAATTGTGTTTGTTTGAGGTCCAAACATTTTTGATGTTGTAAATTGTGGTGAGCATGCTCATTTTCTAGCCTAGTGCTTCTCTCCTATTAAGAATTGGCACATCTCTCATGTCAGTATCTCTCACCACCTATGTGCACGTCTGTTCGAGCCAAACTCTCTACTATCTCCTCATGCTCAACTCTTTATTCTCTTGAGTGTTTTTGTTTTAGGTGCAGATGCCTCTTCCTTCGCTCTTCTTACTCAAGAGCTTCTACACACTCTCACTTGATGCACAACACTTCCTATAACCTATGTATTCAATCAAAATGACCTACTACTAAAGGCTCATGTCTTTCTAACTCTGTACAAGGAGTTCTAATACTTAGGCCCTTCAGGGAGGCTCCTATTGTGTGCATTCCTTTGTCCACTAGGGCAACCTGCTATGTGTATTGTGTTATGGGTTGAGTACCCTCATGATTTGAAGTAGTGTATGTGTTGCATGGTCACTTTGGAGCTTCCCCTGGTCCATTAGTGTGTCTAGTGGCTATACTATGTGAACTTCTTGAAGTAGAATATTTGATAGCTATACTTCTAGGAGTTGGTCTCAAGGGAACTCGATCCAACTCATCAAGTTATCAAGTAATCCACGATTGATCCCGTGGAGTCCCATTGGAACCAATGAGCTCATGGTTTAAGGGTATCCTCCCATATGCAGGGAGGCCATAAGATGTCCTGGGCCTACAACTGGGTGTGGCCCTAATGTCTTATCTCTCAGTGGGTTGATCTATCCTATGTATTTCCTGTGACACTTGGGGTCTTGTAACCCTTGCATGCTTATGCGATGATGGGGGTAATGATGCCTCATGCTAGCATGATGACGGAAGCCTTTAAGCCTTCACATGTCTATGTGATGAGGGAGGTCATGATGCCTCCGCATGTTGGTGCACTAAGGAAGACCTTAAGGACTCCTCGTACCTACATGATGAAGGAGGTCATGATGCCTTCGTGTACCTGAGTGACAAGAGAGGCCATGAAACCTCCTCATGCCTATGTGACGAGGAACTAGGGTTTGGATCTCTTGTTGGGGTTTCCTGAGGAGTCCCCCCAAGGGTTGATTTTTCACCCCTAAGACTTCCCATACTTCATCCAGTGACACTATGGGTGGGAAACTCAATGCCAGTGTGATTATGAGTGTGAGGAGCATTAGTTTCCCCCTCAATGTTGGACCAAGGGTAGATGATCCATGTGTTAACCATTATTATTATGCGTTATCTTCTTGATTAATTTCTAAATTATGCCAAAAAACAAGCAAGTGTTGATCTCTTTTAAGGATTAGCATATTACCTAAACTATTTAGTGTATTTGGATTTTGTGTTCATCTTGAATTCTTGTTTGTGTTTGGACTTAGAATGAGGGAATTCAATCAAAGTGGAGACTAGGAACACTAGTGTCAAACATGATTTATATAGGGTACATCGCTTAAATCCTAGTTGGGGGTTCGCCTAGCTCTTCCACTATGAAATAGTGGGAGACATTTTGAACACAAGTGACTTGCATCAACTAGAAAGGAGTTTTCTATTATGTCTAAGGATTTCTAGGGGGCAAGTTGGTGAAAGGAGATGAATTCCAATGTCACCGGTCTAAATTGGGGGTCAGTGATGAAATCCAACCTTACTAATGTTATTGTGGAATGTGCAAGTGTGTGGGGTTCTTTTTAGATTTTGAAATATAAAATGATGCATCAACAAAAATTTATGCTTTACATCACTACATGCCTAAAAATAACATTTTTCCTTCATAAAGATGTATATCTAATGTAATCTAGATGATATTTATGTAATGCACTTCCTACTTTGTGAATGGGCAACCACTAGTTGGGTTGCATGCAAGCAGACTAATCACATAGAAGCCTAACATGTTGGAGATTATGGAAGACCTTACAAGCATAGGCTCATTGTTCCTAGTAGTGCCTAGAGAAAACTTAAGAAATATAAGAAATGTACAATGTAATTTTCTTTTCATTTTCTTCATTTTTCCCTAATTAAACTGTCTTTGCTTGCTATTTTTGGAAAATAAATATAGATAAAAAATCACAGAGAAAATAGAGGATGAAACCAACCTCAAATCCTACTCTGGTGATGAAAATTTTGAGCTCTGCTACACTCTACTTCTAGCCACTATCGACCAGAGTGGATGATTCTAGCCACTCATAGATACAATGGCTAAGATTTACTGGTTGTTGTAGGCCAAAGCGACCAAGATCTGCCAATCATTGTTTACTCGAGTGACCAAACCTACACATAGAAAAACCCATGAATATCAATAAACTAACTGGAAAACAAAACTTGGTGGGGGTCCCACCATGATCACCATCTGTGCGATCCTGGGAGATGCGCAACCCTGGCTACCCTACTTGTAATTTTGATTTATCAATGTATATTACCACTTGCACAAAATAAAAGTACTAAAAGCACATGCGACACGAAAATAAGAAAAAAAATAATGACGCTTTATTTATCAGTTTCTCGAATCCTCAGTTACAAGTTCATCCCTCTTAGGGATACCCATAATTTTATACAAAGGTTTACACAAAATATAGAGCAGCAATCAGATGTATTTCCCATAAGGGAATGGTGCACATACGTAGGCCTCCTAGTCCTACACATAAAACTATATGGGGGCTTATAGATATGCCTTTCTCTAGATATGGTCCTGGAGGGATCTTTGTGCTCCTACTGCTTCAATCTGGTCCTAAATAATTGTACATACACTCATAGAAACAACAAAGTATGCTTAGTATGATGGGTCACCTCTTCGGATGAGGTCTTTTTTAATGGATCTGAATAATCATGATAGTAATTAAATACAAACATAAATAGAATAATGAATGCATATAAAGCTATAGACACCAAAAGAGCACCAATCCGATTATATGACTACAAAAACTGATCGCATTGACACAAAAAGCCCCAAGGGCAGCCCCCAGAGGTTAAACAGTGGTCGTAACCACTCTGACAATAGTTTTGGAAGGTCAAAAATCAATTTGGCACCTTCAGGAACTTTTCTCAATATCCATCCCACCCAGGGACGAATTCAAATTGGGATTTGCCCCACCCTGGGACAAATTCTAAATTCGCTCCAGGGTGGGGCGAATTGCAGGTTTGATAGGAAAAAAGTCAAATCTTGACAAATGGCAGCTCAGATCCACCACTTAACACTTCCTTCATCGCATGGGAGTGTGGGTAAGTGTTTTCAAGCATTAGAGGATGTTACAAAGGTAGTCATGAAGTCCCTATTTAGGGAGGAACCTCCTCCCCCCTGGGAAGGCATGATTGCCAAGTGGCGCCTCTGCATGCCCAATTCAAGAAACCTCTAGGTCTATAAATTGGTGAGTTTCCTCACCCCAAAGAAGACAAAAAAATGAGCATTTTGGAGCAATGAAGTGTTGTCATTTTATTTTCACACCTATTCCCATTTGAGTTGTGCCTTTCACATCCTTGATCTCTTTTGGAGAAGAGGTCATAGGGTGGTTATTGGAAGCACAAATCCAGAACCAAACCCAACATTTGGTCACAATATCCCACCTAATTTGTCGACAATACCCCACAAGAGGTTTTGGGACCCATCCTAAGTGGATTGGTACCAAAATCAGGCCCTAAATGGCGGGCGGCTTGCCCCATGGGCGCCCCCTCCCACACTATTACAGTCCTAATCGTCCCTCTTTGGAGTGATGGGAAATATATGAAAGGTCTGATTTCTTTCATTTTTGCATTCAGTTCTATGATGCTTAGATAGGTTGTCGTTTAAATTTCACCTTGTTTTGAGCAACTTTGATCATGTTTCCATCTTCGTTCGCCTTCACTAACTTGTAGGTAGCATCATCAAATTCCTATTTACGGAGGCCAAATTGGGAAAATCTGACCATATGGGTCTTCCCAAAATTCCCCCAATTATCTAACCCCAAGTTTATAGGTCTTTTGGAGCTTCCTAGGTAGGACATTTGGGACAGTACCATTTCGGCATTTTGTTGCAGGTGAATTCATCCCTCCCCAGAGTGAATTCAAATCGGTGAGGAATTTCTAGACTGTTTTTTTGCAGTGCCCTCCTAGTGATGTCTTGATGTTCCTATCAAATTTTTAGAGCATTTGGATTCATTTTAGTCATAGTTTAATTTAGTTTTCTCATTCGCTTATCGTAGGCTTGGGGATTGCATGCTTTATTTCATCCACAGGTGCTATTGACCGCTCCTTGTTTCTTTGAATGTAGGATATGGACCTCAGAGGAGCAGAAAGGAGCCAAGACTCATCCATGTGAGTGGCGGTGACATTTGGTCCACCCATTTTTACATGTGGGCACGCGAAAGAAGGAATGACACACATGGATGTGACTAGAACACATGTTTAACGCTCCTAGCCCTTGGAAAGGGAGGAAGCGCATTGTAACCGAATATTGAAACAATATCAATAAAAAGGGTTGTCTTCTTTATTGGATTTTGTTCAAATTTTTTGATTCGTTCATGCTTTCCCTCTTTTCAAGCACTTTTAATTTGTAGGATTTAGCGTTCATTCTAAGTTCGATTCGCATCGCTTATTTGCTTTCCTTTTTGCTTTTGTATCCTCATGATTTCAGTGGCGATCAAGAGAGCCTCTTGAAAATGAAAGCATGAGATTTCGGAATAAAAAATAGTATTCAGACGTAATGGAAACAGAACTTTGAATGAACCGAATATAAAGGGGAAAAGCAGGAGCACAACCCTTTTTAAATTAATTCCGTTCGGTTACAATACATCTCCTACCTTTTCAGGGGCCAGGAGTGTTAGTCTGTCTCGGTTACAATCGGGATTAATATTGCTTCTATCCGCATGCCCACATTTGAAATGGACGGGCCAAAGTATTGCCGCCGCTTGCGTTGATAAATCCTTGCTTGCTGCTGCTATTCCTGTATTCAAAGAAACGATAAAAATGTTTAGTAGCACCTGTGACTAAAGGATAAAACGTTTAAAAGAAATACGTGCAAAGATTGATTAAATATTTGAATAAAACAACTCAGGCTGTCCAAATAAACATTCGAGAAAAGTAATGCACGATGATATTTAAAATACGTGATTAAATACAGAATGAGCCAAAGCCTCAATAGTACGACGATACATATTCGAAAAACTATTTAAATATGGCAATACGTGATATATATTTCCTAAACTCCATGTCGTAAACTATGTAACAGCATACAATAAAACACAAGAGAAACGCGTGATATAGAATGAATCGAAATAAAACTAGCAAAAGACGTAGGGTGCCCAAGCGGGCCGCCCTCGTTAGAACTTAGTTTCGATGCCAATCCACTAGGGATGGGCTCGAAATCTAAGACTGTGGTGTTGTCGGCAAATTAGTGGGATATAGTGATCCACTGTCGGGTATTACTGTCTGGGTTCACCTTCAAACACCCACCAAACCTCTCTTCAGAAAGAGATTACAGGTGCAGAAGATTGAATCCGAAAGGAATATGATCGGGTCTCTGGATGAGCAGCACTTCGTTGTGTTTTTAAAATGCTTCGTGGTCTCTTTTTTTACATTGCATTGAGCTGGTTTTTATAGAAGATTCCGCTTCTGAAATATTAACGTCAAAACCCTAAGTCTGCAGGCACCGTTGAGATTTGACCGTTGTCAGATGATTTATGAGACATGGCTCGCACAGAGATTATCGTCGGGAACTTACATCAGCAGTTATGAGGCATGGCCTCGGACTGGATTTGCTGTTGAAACTGTTCGTCTCATTATTGCAGTTGGTGAAGTCCGCCGCTTAGTTAAAATCCGCTTTAAATTGCTTTTGACTGATTAAATGTCTGCCTTGAATGCTGACGTGTCGCCTCTGATTGGTCGAATCTGCCGTTCTACAGACCCACGGGGTCTCTTTGAAAAGGGGCACGTAGGGGTGCCACGTGGCGGTCATTCCTTGGATGTGGCGGCCACGTCAAAGTCCGCCTTTGATTGGAGAAGTGTTTGCTGCCGAAGTGTCGCGATATCGCGACGTCGCGATATCGTGACACGATATCGTGACACTTCGGCCGAGGTTCCCCTTCTGGGCCAAAGGTGTCACGATATCGCGACGCGCGATATCACGACACCTTTGGCCGAGGCTCCCCTCGGGCCAAAGGTGTCGCGATATCGCGATGCCGATATCGCGACACCTTTGGCCGAGGCTCCCATGGGGCCAAAGGTGTCGCGATATCGCGACACCTTTGGCCGAGGCTCCCCTCGGGGCCAAAGGTGTCGCGATATCGCGACGTGCGATATCTGGCCTCTGGGCCAAAGGTGTCGCGATATCATGACGCGCGATATCGCGACACCTTTGGCCGAGGTTCCCCTCGGGGCCAAAGGTGTCGCGATATCGCGACGCGCGATATCACGACACCTTTGATCGAGGCTCCCCTCTGGGCCAAAGGTGTCGCGATTTCGCGACGTCGCGATTTCGCGACGTCGCGATTTCGCGACGTCTAAGGCCAAGGTTCCCCTTTTTGCTAGGTTTGCCTTAAAGTTTTGCAGTTTGCTTAAGACTTGAAGTTTGAAGGTTGCAGTTTGTTAAAGGCTCACTTTAGATTGAAGGCTTGTTTAGGATTTGAAGCTTGCGGTTTGCGACCAACTTTGCTCTGCTCATTTTTCGACCTTCTAAATCGCTGTGTGAGTGGTCGGGACCACCTGTTTGACCTCCGAGGGCTGCCCCGAAAGTCTGTGTATGTTAATGCGATCAGTGTTTGTAGTCACTTAATCGGATTGGTGCTGTTTTGGTGTCTACAGATGCCCCTTTTTGGGAAGCGACTGCGGGTGGCGCAGGTCTTGAGCAAAAATAGAAAACCAAAGCACTAATGATTAGGGTTTCTTGGTAACCTAACCAACTTTTGATGCCCCAAGTATGGAAAGGGCATGCATTCTTGAATCCTTGCTTCTGACGAGCTAAGGAATTTGATTTCAAGTGTTAACCTATTTTGGTGAGGTGTGACTTGAGCTTGGACATTGATCAGTCATGATTAGGCAAAGGGCGTAACCTTTTGTCCACAGGGGAAACCTTGTGTTCATGCTTCGGGAATGCCAAGTATTTGATCAACTTAATGATTGCTTGTTTACTGCCCCAAGAAGGAGCGTGATTGTCTTTGTCAATGATTCTTTGAATGCATGTCATTGCCTTGATTGGGTGTGTGCTTGTTGATTGGTGACTAAGTGTGACTACCCCCTCAAGCGACGAATCGATGAGGGAATGACCTTCGTGAGAAAAGCGACGAGTCGCTTGACCCAAGATGACTTAGGTTAGGGTGCCTTTAGATGTTTTACCATTTAAGCACGTGCAGTTTTTCGACATGTGGACCTATTTTTGGTGGGTGTTAACCCTTTTGGTGATGCCATAATGGGGTGAAATCATCAACAACCCATCTTCCCGTGGAGCGGTCCGGCTATGGTAGCCTTCTTGGGGAAGTAGGAGAGTGACAATTTGAACCCCGACATCGATTTTTTGTATGCCAAGAGTTTAAGTGCAAGAGCACTTGTGTCCGGCAATGCTTATTGCTTATGTTTTTGTGTTGCATTTTTGTGATGTTTTTGTTGTTTTAATTTTCTTTCTTTGTGTATATGTCATGATTTTATGCACAATGATTGATGTTGATGGATGCATGATGAATGCAAATGGTTTTGATTGATATGTGATATGCAGAAATGGAATGGATGGATAGACTTGGTGATATTTGGTTATGGCACCATAGACTGTTTAGAACTCCATTATTAGACTGTGTACACATGTGGTGTTTCTTTTTTTGTATTTTTTGATGGTATTGCAAGGATGAAAAGTAGTGCAATTGGTTTAGAAATGTAGCTAAGGTTTTCTGAGACTCAGACAGTTTTAACTTACTAGCCATGATTGTACTTTATCTTACAAGACTTTTGAACAAGGTATGAATCGGACTTGTTTTTGACCAAGCTATTTCACATCCCTGTGTGTGCAATTGAGTTCATTTATGTGGTATTTGTCAAGATACCGCCAGTGCCAGATGGGCTTTCAACCGAATCTGTATTGAGGATCACCTAATTAGTTCCACTAACTCCTATGTTGTATGTAGTTAGATTAATCTGCGGTGTCATCCAGGATACCATAAGCTAGCTCATCCACATGCAAATATTGATCTCGTACACAAGTTAATGTGATAGATATATCGTCATGCAAGAAGTTTACCGCCAGTGACCGATAGGCTATCAACCAAACCGATATTGAGGCTTGCCTCATGACCTGTTAGAATGCTGAGAGTTCCAGGGATTCAAGTTCAACTCCCTTCTTTTCTTCAATTGTATTGGGATACTTGCTCCTTATAGTGATAATAATCACTGTTTATTTTGATTTGTTTTTCTTTTCTCTTGAGCAAGGGATTTGGATATGGAGTGACGATAATCACTATTCTTTGTGCCTTTTGATATGTGCACTGTAGGATGTCAAATTTTGGAGTTTTTGACGCTTGCAAATTTTTGATGTTTTGCAACTATTTAGAACTTTGGGATTCTTAGGGAATTGGGTAGGGAGGATGCTTGTCCTTTTGCCAACTCTCAGCATTCTTGGGGTCATTCGCACAGGGGGATGAGCAAGATAACCGTTTCGCTTATGGTGACCTGGATTACTGTGCAGGTTTCATCTTTCGTTCACACAACTTGGGAATTTTTATGTGTTTTAATTTGTGTTGGGATGTTACGTAACAAGGTGTATTTCAAGTATAACTCTACCTTCGTAAAATCTGTCTGACTCGATACATTACATGGCTAAAGAGCAAAATGATGACTGAATCACGAAAACCCTTGATACATTAAAAGACCATTGACTCTAGTGTGGTAAAAGCAATGCATGGTGTTTTTGTTGTTTTTTGGAAAATGGAATAGTGTGGAACAAGATGGACTAGCGGATTTATTACAGCCTATGGTGCCCTTGACCTATACGACCACAAATATGCAATGTATGGATGCAATGCTTTAATGCAGCTATGTATTTTTGTATTTTTGATGGATTGATTTTGGTGAATATGAAGATGAATTGCGAGAAGAACTCTCTATTGATGAATTTGAGTATGCCTAGAAATGAGATGCAAATTTTTGTTGTTTTTGATGATTTTTGTTGTTTTTGAATTTTCTTGATTTTTGACCAAGCGATTATGGAAATCCTTGGAGCATTTTGGGATTGACCAAGCGATTGCAAGAATGATCTTGGAGGATTTACCATGTGGTAAAGCGATTGCAAGAATCCTTGGAGCATTTTGGGGGATTGACCAAGCGATTGCAAGAATCCTTGGAGCATTTTGGGATTGACCAAGCGATTGCAAGAATCCTTGGAGCATTTTGAGGCATTGACTTTTGGGATTGACCAAGGATTGAGAACCTTGGAGCATTTTGGGATTGACCAGGCGATTGCAAGAATCCTTGGAGATTTTGGGTGATTTGTGTGCTTTGGAGAGAACCTTGGAGATTTTGGGATTGACCAAGCGATTGCAAGAATCCTTGGAGCCTTTTGGGATTTGGCTCTCTTAGATATGAAATGGTCGCAAATGACTGATATTCAAGGGTTCTGTTTCCTTGATACCATCAAGAGAAGCTAGCCGGTATGTCCCGGGTCTGATTTTGCTATCAATGATATATGGACCTAACCAATTTGCCGCAAACTTGTCCCTTAGGTGGGACGGCAAGCTGGAATTTTGTTGGTTTTCCTTCAAAACCAAATCACCAACCCGAAAGTCCCTTAGGTGAACTTTCATGTTGTAAGCTTTCTTAAGTCGCTCTTGATAAATACGTAAATGCTCGAGAGCATTAACGCGTCGTTCGTCAAGCAACGTAAGCTGGTCTAACTGGGCTTGCCACGCAGAATCATCGTCGATGAACTCCTGCATTGATATGCACAGGGAAGGAATCTCCAACTCGAGAGGCATGACTGCCTCGAAGCCATACACAAGCGAAAACGGAGTGGCCCCAGTGGGTGTCCGAATGCTAGTGCGATAGGCCCATAGGGCAAGTGGGATTTGAATGTGCCAATCCTTATGACTATCTACGACGGTCTTTTTAAGGATGGCAACTAGCATTTTGTTTGACGCCTCTGCTTGCCCATTCGCCTGTGGATAATATGGTGTTGAAAAGCTATGCTGAATCTTGTACTTTGTGGTCAAAGCACGCACGTCTTTGTTCTTGAAAGGCGTTCCATTATCCGAGACTATTTTGGATGGAATACCAAAATGACATATGATGTTATGCAAAATGAACTCCACAATGCGGGGTCCTGTCGTAGAGGTAAGCGGAATTGCTTCCACCCACTTGGTAAAGTACTCTATGGCCGTTATGATAAACGTGTGACGGCCTGACGATGCAAGGGAGATCTTTCCAATTAGATCGAAGCCCCACTATGAGAACGACCAATCATACTGGACTGTCTGCAAGGCCTGAGAAGGTACGTGCATCAAATTGGCATGATGTTGACACTTCACGCACTTCTTGACATAGGTGCAACAATCTCGCTCTAAAGATGGCCAATAATAGCCCATGCGAAGAATGCGCTTTGCAATGGCCAAACCACTGAAGTGGCCACCACATGTACCATCGTGCGCTTGGGCAACTGCCCAAGTGGACTCTTGCTGGTCCAAGCAACGAAGGAGGATTCCTTCATAGCTGCGACGATACAAAATGTCTCCTATCAAGACATATTTAGCCGCTTTCTGCTTGAGTGCTCGTTTTGCGGCATGAGTCAATCCAAGTGGGAGATTACCTAGCTTGAGGTAGTCTCTGATGGGTAAATACCAGTCCTGTTGATCAGAAACCTCGACAGTATGAACAGCCAATCCCTCTTGAAGTTCCTCCCTAGCAAACGCTGAATGGGATAGAACCTGCAAGAATAGCGTTGTGTTGCTATTAATGGGAGTAGGGGAGAACAAGGACCCCCAGTTGGCGCGTTTCAGACGATCTCGGATTCGAGAGAACTTATCCGAGGATGGTTCAATCTGGATCATGTGGATTCTTGGCGTCAAGTTTGGGCTTGCACGCTCCATCACGGATTGCGATAAGGTTTTGACTTGAATGGTTGTCATATCACCGAAAAGGTCCTACGGAATTAGTGACCCCAAGGAGGCCATTGTGTCCGCAAAATGATTCGATGATCGAGGGAGGGCCTCGATGTCATACCACTCAAGTTTTGCCAGGAATTTGTCCACAAGGGCTTTATAAGCCTTCAGAACTGGGCATTTGCATTGATATACCCCTTTGACTTGATTGACTATTAACAATGAATCACCAAAGATATTCAGTCATTTGATGTTCATGGTGATTGTTGTCTGAAGACCTAGGAGCAAGGCTTCATACTCTGCGTTATTGTTGGTGCATGGGAAGTTTAATTTAAATGACAGGGGCATTGGGGCACCCTGCGGTGTGAAGAATACAATTCCCATGCCACCACCTTGCTCACATTTAGAACCATCGAAGAATAGGGTTATGTCGGCTTGTGACTCGGGCTCATCAAAATCTGGCGATTCTGAGACATGGAAGACCCCATCATCGGGTAGTTCTATGACCAGAGGCTGATCGTCTTCAAGAGGAGCCTCTGCTAGTTGATCGGCTATGACTTGTCCTTTGATAGATTTTTGTCCAATAAACTCTATGTCAAATTCCGTCAACAACATGATCCATTTCGCCGTGCGACTACTATGATAAGTACGACTCATCATGTATCGCAATGGATTCTCCTTAGACACAACATACGTAGTGTTGCTCGAGCATGTAGTGGCGTAGCTTTTTGGTAGCAAACACCACTGCCAAGCAAAGTTTCTCAACGTATGCATAGTTAAGTTCATAACTGACCAGGGTGCGGCTAAGATAGTATGTAGCCTGTTCTTTGTGAAGTTCATTCTTCTAGGCTAGCATGGCGCCCAGTGCCACCTCAGTAGCTGAGATGTATAAGTAGAACGACACTCCTGGTCTAGGTGGTGCCAATACTGGCGGCGAAGCCGGGTATTGTTTGATCTCGTCAAAGGCTGATCGGCACTCGTCATCCCAATGAAATGTAACCCCCTTGTGCAATAATTTGTTCATGGGTCGGCACTTGTCAGATAATTGCGCTATAAAGCGTTTAATTGACGCGACCTTTCCCTGCAGACTTCTGAGCTGCTTGATTGTAGTTGGGGGAACCATTTCAAGGATTGCCTTGACTTTCTTTGGGTCCACCTCGATTCCTCATTTTGAGACTATGAAACCCAAGAGTTTTCCAGATGTGACGCCAAAGACGCACTTCTTGGGGTTTAGTCTAACTTTATGCTCCATGAGGCGATCGAGGATCTTGCTTAAGTCAGCGATATGATTTGAGCGCAAAAGAGACTTGGCTAACAAATCATCCATGTAATCTTCCAAAGTTTTGTGCATGTAATCATGGAAGATATATGTCATGGCACGTTGGTAGGTGGCACCAACATTCTTAAGGCCAAAAGGCATGACTTTATAACAAAATGTCCCCCAAGGCGTTGTGAACGCCATTTTTAGTTGGTCTTCAGGATTGATACGAATCTGATTGTATCCTGAGAAACCATCCATGAGGGAGAGCATTTCGTGACCTGTTGTAGCGTCTACCAACGCGTCGATGCTCGGTAAGGGGAAATCATCCTTAGGACTCGCTTTGTTTAGATCTCAAAAATTGATGCATATGCGAATCCTCCCGTCGGGCTTCTTGACGGGAACCATGTTGGACAACCATGGCGGATAATCCACGCAGATGACAAACTGTGCATCCAACAGCTTTTGCAATTCATCTTTGACCATCAAGGCCACTGTTGGGTGCATCTTACGTAGTTTTTGCTTTACAGGCTTGATTGTCGGATCAAGCGTTAAATTATGCGTGACTAGTTGCGGGTCTAGTCCTGGCATATCCTTGTATGACCATGCAAAAACCTCCTTCTTCTCTTTGAGAAGGGCAATGTAGTCGGCTTGCTCTTCGGGGGAAAGACTTACCCCTAGCTTAAGAATCTATGGATTCATTGGATCTGTGCCGATATCTACATCAGTCGTTTCCTCGACTGACATGTGGGATCCGTCCTCCAACTGATGTGGAGTCGGGATCAAATGGATGTCATCAGCTGAGTTTAGATCTGCATTTGGAACCTCGGGTTCCTCTTCAGCTTGGAAAATATCCTGAGTTGTCCTTGGGGTAAAATGAGGCATTTCACCGAAAGGCCAGTACTCTGATGGGGATAAAGGTGAATTGACGCGATCCCAGTCGATGGCATCTATGTCTAGATGCAATGACCATGCTGGATCGGCCGGATTGCGGATGGGTGCGGTCAGATCAATGGAGATCATGTGGATGGAATGAATTTGGTCTCCATTACCATGGGGGTGATAACTTGATTCTTCTAGATGCTCCCTATACTCTGGATCTGGCTCTAGGGGAACGGGCACGAATGGATCGGCCCTATGTGCTAAATGGAGGACAGGGTCTTCCCTCGACATTGTTGTCATGATAGGGTCTCGGGGTGGACGGTGCTCATCGTGAATGTGGAGCCATGGATCCAAGATCAGGTCCCACCCTGCTGGGTCTACCCACCATTCATGTCCTAATCTTATGCCCATCTGTCCCATTAGATCTTCATGAGTTAAAGGGCGGTGATGCCATCGCGCATGTCTGAGATAGTCCATCTCAGTCTCATCTTCTGAGTCACTGTCGGAGATCTAAAAATGTTCATTCACTTCAGCAACTATTTGCGACGTTGAGGGTTCTCCTTGTTCCAGTAAGTTAATCTGGTCCCATTGCGGTTGTTCCACTTTTGGTGGAGGGACCTGACTCTCTTGACACTGTACTGACTCAACTGGAACCTCTAAGGGGAACAGCTTCGAAAAGATGTCCGGACACCATTGATATTCTCTTTGGGGATTAATGTCCGAACTTTCACCTCTCTCTAGCAAAGGAGGGGAGTTATTGCTGTTGCCAAGGGTGTTGGTTGACCATGGGAGGTAATCTCCCAATGTAAATTCTGTATTTGGGTTGGCATAGAGATCTGGTGCCAATCCCTCCTTGTTGCCTATTTCTAGGTCTTGCATATTTTCTACCAAGATGTCTAAGGGCAGGGGATGGTGGAATCCTACTCCTGACTTATCATATGGCATCTGATATCTTGGTTGGCAAAGGACCCGCATCCCTTGTTCATATCTGCCTAGCCCGTATCCATGCCAATTGCATTGGCCGAGATATTTTAGGGCAAAGTTCGGGTTTGACAGATAGTTGATGTTTTCAACAAAAGGCTCTTCGTCTACTTCCTTTTGCTTACATGGTTCAAGACCATGATCAAGGCCCCCATACACAAAATTTGTCTGGTTGGGTGGGTGACCTAGGGGAACAACTGTTCCTATGGGAAGGCGAGGTCTCCCCATATCCTGGACTGACTCTAATGCGGGCGTTGCCACAACATTCTGCACTATGTACTCCCCCAGGCCTATACTAGCCATTTCAACAGTGATTGTTGATGCTTGGGAGGGAGGGAACGGGAGTCCTTCTTGAGTCCATTCCATGTTTGGTAGGTTCGGAGTCTCAGCTTCCGTTGTGCTGGATATTTCCTCTGTTGATACCATTGAAATTGTGGGCAAACCCTCTTCTAGGGGCTGAGCCTCTTCCATGATCTGTTTTCCTTTGTCCTTCTATTTAGCCATGACAGGTGGCGTTGGTAATGAAGGAGCAGATGATGAGGATTCACCTGGTTGGGGTTTTGGTGATTTGGTCACCGGTGGTGCCCCGCGGTATTGGACCCCGTTTAGATGGATTTAACTGGAAATCCAAATGCGTTGAAGGGAGGTTCGATTGAGGCATTAGTTGTACCGCATTGCAATACTTGAAGGGTTCCAAGTCCATCGGGACTACATGTATTTCTCCTTCAAAAGCATACTTTAAGCACCGGTGAGCGATGGAAGGGACACACTTCATGTCCTGAATCCAAGGCCGCCCTAGCAGTATATTGTAAGCCATCTCGCCTTCCAACACATGGCACAATGTTGGTGTTGTCTTTTGTCCTACCTGGATAGGTAGAACAACTGTGCCGACTGTTGAGCATATTGCATCATTGAACGCTCGTAGTGTGTACGTGGAGGCTGTGATATGAGAGGCTGGTAGCTTTAAATGTTTTAGCGCTGCAGTGGTAATAATGTTACTGGACGAGCCAGTATCTACCAACACTCTCTTGTACGGGATCCCGTTGATCCATGCAACAACGTGCAGGGGTGGATCTGCCGTGTCATTCGATATTGCTTTGACTTCATCCTCTCTGAAGGTGATGACCGGCTCAGTACATCGTTTCACATGGCCTACGAAGTTGTTGAAAGAATTTGCTTCTTGAGGCTGTAAGTCTATGGTTTTTAAAATGTCCATAAGAGCTTCCCTATGAGGTGTTGATTGTTGAATAAGCTCGTAAATGGACAGCCTAGCCGATGTGGTCCGCAAACTCTGCGTGAGTTTGGTCCGTATCGTGACCTCTGGTCTAGGCGGAGGTACTTGCATAGGGCATTGCTGAGGCTGCGACGTCGTTGGAACTTCCCTCGTAGCTACCACGGGGGCAGCTGCTGGGTACTTTTTATTCCTCGTCACTATGCTGATCATTCCCACAAATCCTTGCATGGGAAGATTCTGGCGCACCTCATTAACTTGGAGAGGTTTTGCCTGTGCCTCGTGGGTAGGCAAGGGGTCCTTGAATACCCCCATTTGTTGGTTGTTTGGCGCTATGGGGTTGTCCACGGCCAATGTTTTATTTTTGATTAAATCTTGGATTAGTCCTTTGAACTTCCAGCATCCATTCAAATCATGTCCCCTGCGCCTATGGAATCTACAATATAATTCCTCTCTGTATCCCTTAGGCTTGGGGGCGTTAGGGTCGATAGTTTGGATTTCTGGCAAGGTGACTAAATTTGCCGCTGACAAGCGGTCAAATAGGGAGTCCCTGGACTCCGTGTAAGGGGTGAATTGTCGCCTAGGGCGACGCTGCTGATTCTGCTCCTGTTTCTTATTGTCTTTTTCATAACTAGGAGGCACTGCCTGGTAATTAGCCTTTTGGGGCTGCATTTCTTGCACAGGCTTGGGAGCATTTATCGCAACTTGGTTAACCGTAGCGGGTTGTGATTGCGTATTCCCAGTCTTAGTGGTTTTATTCCACTCTTTCTTTTTAGGCTTGGCAATTGCGCCTTCGCCTATCTTAATCTCTTCTATAACTCTGGCTTGCGCCAAAGCTTCTTCTAAGCTGTCGTATTGCTGCAGCAGCAATAGACCAGAGATTGATTTTAAGCAACTCCGTGCAAACATCTACGTAAGATCAGACATAGGGGGACGGTAGGGTAACCTAGAAAGCAAAGCCCTCCAACGATTCCCGTATGCTGTCATTGTTTCTTCCTCATATTGCTTGAGGCTGGCCAGATCACTCGGTGATGCCTTCTTCTTTGTGTTGAAAGCAAAGCGTTCAAGAAACGCATCTACTAATTGATCGAGATTGTTTATGTTGTGTTTGGGTAATTGTGTGAACCAATCCGAGGCAGGGCCTGCGAATGTGGTTATGAAAGTTCGAAGCAACAATGCATCATTATCTTGGATGCCGAAGCATTGACTTAGGAACCTTGTGACATGTTCTTGTGCATCCTCTTCACCTTTAAAAACTGCCAATTGAGGCAACTTGAAGTGTTCGGGGTAAAGAGGTGTAGGCACTGAGGGATGCACTGGATGACTACGGAGTTGACGTAATGTGGGTTTTTGATGCCCAGAAGCTTTTGTCTCCATAGACTCCAAACGCTCTAATAGCGCTTTGTATGCATCGAAAGATTTTATTTCTTCCTCTTTGGTTTGCTCCCGTTGTGAGTCATGGGAGACTGGAGGCCTATGGGGGGGTGGCCGATTGGCAGCCCTCCCGCCTTGATGGGGCGTTTCGGCCCATTCTATTTCTGGTTCGTACTCCTCATAAACTTCTTGAGGAGTCTCTGGGCGAGACCTATGACCTTGATTGAGTCCCCGCTGAGGGTACCCATCATTGTTTCGGGAGTGGCCTCCCTCTCGGGTCTATAAGGTCTCGGAGGCAAAGCTTGACGAGGTCGCGGAGACCTGTCTTGCACCAAAGGATTGTGCCTCTCATATTGTTTCTCTCTCGTGGGTGCGAGGGGTTGGCACCCTCTCAGGTAGCTTATAGCGCAACTCATCCGCTTCGCGCTGCATGCGCTCTTTATTCAAGCGGTATAAGTACTCTAACTCCTGATGACCCTGCTCAAGCTGCGTGATTCGAGCTTGGCGAGCGGCATGTCTAGCGACTGTCGGGTCGACTGGGTCTGCCCTCTTTTGTTGAGGAGGCTTGAATGTTTTGCCTATGTGTTTGCCTCGATCTTGATGGTCTAAAATTTCAATGGGTTGCTTCCCTTTGTCGGGGTAGGCGACATTTGCTTGAGGCTCTAGCCTTGATGTGTGATCATGATATCTGGAAGGTGTAGGCACAGAAACACAAGGTTCCCACGCTGTATGTTGTTCCCGAGGAATGCGATGATCTTCCTCGTACTCCCTTTCATGGGTGTGAAAGGGGTGGGCGGAGTTAGCTTGCCCTGTGTAAAGAGCCTTGCGCTCTGGATGTTGTCTTTCTATTCTGATGGGAGGTAAAGAAGAGACGCCATATCCACATTGTCTCTCCAAATGGACAGTATGCCTCTCTAGCGCTTCATCATGCTGTGGCCATTCAAATCTAGCCTCAAGAGGCGGTTGTCTACCTACATTGAGATCTACGTGTAAAGCGTCTTCCCGAAAGGGGCTGTGTTGGATGGGCATACCCCAATGAGGAGGCTCCCAATAATTTCTTTTTGATGGGGTCTGATATGGACTCTCTTGTAGGCTAGACCGCCAAGGCGGTATGGCCAAGTCCTCAGGGCTAAAACAAAGGCGACTAGCGCCCTCTCTTTGTGCACCTTCGGCAGCGTCCGCCCTTGATTGGGCTTGGCTACGGGTGTACACCATTGTGGCGCTTCTCTAAGAAGATTTTATCTTGTTTATGGTGATTTGTCGTTTGGTCTACACTTAAGCAGAAATGAACACACTCATACACAAAATCGTGATTATCTCTTTTACGGATTAAATAGTGTGTCCTAAACTGGTTTAGTGCATTTTGATTTTTTTGTTTTGTTTTTGCAATTTTGGAAGAACGTTTAAATGCATAATGTTGGCTCATATGACTCCCATAAATGGTCGCCCCTTCAATATACCATTGCCGGACCGATATACCAACCTCTCTATATACCCGCCCTTACGAGAGGGAAACTATAGGTACGTGAGAGCAGATGGTACGTGGAACATAGGCGGTACGGAAGGGGGATTGTCCTGTTAATGACACCTACCATAGAAGACTTATCCTCGCGTGCATGGGAATCACCCCAGCAACACTCGGTCAGCTTTCGTCAGGATTTACGTCTAACAACAGTGACAATCGGGGAAATGAATGCAAAGCTAAGCCAAGGTGGTGATGAACCCACCGTTGGTCTTGCTCAAGGGCTGGGGTTTTACGACCAGCGCCTTGGTTTAAAATACCACGTGGTGTGTGGGGTTCATTTTACTTTACAAAATTGAAATAGGCAGCAAAGAAAAAACTTTCCCTATGCCAGACAGACACTACAAACCGGAAAACAGCAAGTAGAAAACTAAAAAAAATTATTTATTTTTTTTTTTTTTTAGCGATTAAATAAATAAAGCAAGAAAAATTTTATGAAAAATTTTTCTACCTTTTTTTTTTAAATTTAATTATTAAATAAATAATTACATAAACAAATAAATAATTAATTAAAGCAAGAAAAATTTTATAAAGAAAATTTCTCTACCTTTCTTTAATAATTAAAAAAAAAAAAAACTGAAAGTAAACGATTAAACAAATAAAAATAAACGGAAATTTCACAGCAGAGAATGACCTGGACAGTTAAAAACCGTTACCTCTTTCTACCCGGATTTGCTGTTTCTGACCTTCGGCTTTTAAAAAAAGTACCTGTTAAAACACAGCAAATCTGATTAGTTTCTGTGATTTTAAAAATTTGGGAACGGTCCCACCGTGATCGCCACTGAAAGCATGAGATTTCGGAATAAAAAATAGTATTCAGACGTAATGGAAACAGAACTTTGAATGAACCGAATATAAAGGGGAAAAGCAGGAGCACAGCATTTTTTTAAATTAATTCCGTTCGGTTACAATACATCTCCTACCTTTTCAGGGGCCAGGAGTGTTAGTCTGTCTCGGTTACAATCGGGATTAATATTGCTTCTATCCGCATGCCCACATTTGAAATGGATGGGCCAAAGTATTGCCGCCGCTTGCGTTGATAAATCCTTGCTTGCTTCTACTGTTCCTGTATTCAAAGAAACGATAAAAATGTTTAGTAGCACCTGTGACTAAAGGATAAAACGTTTAAAAGAAATACGTGCAAATATTGATTAAATATTTGAATAAAACAACTCAGGCTATCCAAATAAACATTCGAGAAAAGTAATGCACGATGATATTTAAAATACGTGATTAAAAATAGAATGAGCCAAAGCCTTAATAATACGACGATACATATTCGAAAAACTATTTAAATATGGCAATATGTGATATATATTTCCTAAACTCCATGTCGTAAACTATGTAACAACATACAATAAAACACAAGAGAAACGCGTGATATAGAATGAATCAAAATAAAACTAACAAAAGACGTAGGGTGCCCAAGCGGGCCGCCCTCGTTAAAACTTAATTTCGATGCCAATCCACTAGGGATGGGCTCGAAATCTAAGATTGAGTGTTGTCGTCGAATTAGTGGGACATAGTGATCCACCTGTCGGGTATGACGGTCTAGGTTCACCTTCAAACCACCCACCAACCTCTCTTCGTAAAGAGATTACGGTGTGCAGAAGGTTGAACTCCAGGGAATATGATCGGGTCTCTGGATGAGCAGCACTTCGTTGTGTTTACAAAATGCTTCCTCGTCTTTTTTTTACATTGCATTGAGCTAGTTTTTATAGAAGATTCCGCTTCTGAAATATTAACGTCAAAACCCTAAGTCTGCAGGCACCGTTGAGATTTGACCGTTGTCAGATGATTTATGAGACATGGCTCGTATAGAGATTATCGTCGGGAACTTACATCAGCAGTTATGAGGCATGGCCTCGGACTGGATTTGCTGTTGAAACTGTTCGTCTCATTATTGCAGTTGGTGAAGTCCACCGCTTAGTTAAAATCCGCTTTAAATTGCTTTTGACTAATTAAATGTCTGCCTTGAATGCTGACGTGTCACTTCTGATTGGTCGAATCTGCCGTTCTACAGACCCACGGGGTCTCTTTGAAAAGGGGCACGTAGGGGTGCCACGTGGCGGTCATTCCTTGGATGTGGCGGCCACGTCAAAGTCCGCCTTTGATTGGAGAAGTGTTTGTTGCCGAAGTGTCACGATATCGCGACGTCGCGATATCGCGACACTTCGCAGGTTCCCCTTCTGGGCCAAAGGTGTCGTGATATCGCGACGCCTATATCGCGACACCTTGCACCTTCCGGGCCAAAGGTGTCACGATATCGCGACGCAGGATATCGACGACACCTTTGGCTCGAGGCTCCCTCGGGCCAAAGGTGTCGCGATATCACGACGCGCGATATCGTGAACACCTTTGGCCGAGGCTTCCCTCGGGCCAAAGGTGTCGCGATATCGCGACGCTAACGGATCGCCTTGGTCCTCGGGCCAAAGGTGTCCGATATCGTGCGGTGGCCTTTGGCCGAGGCTCCCCTCGGCCAAAGGTGTCACAATTTCTGCGACGTCGCGATATTCGCGACGTCTAAGGCCAAGGTTCCCCTTTTTGCTAGGTTTGCCTTAAAGTTTTGCGGTTTGCTTAAGACTTGAAGTTTGAAGGTTACGGTTTGTTAAAGGCTCACTTTAGATTGAAGGCTTGTTTAGGATTTGAAGCTTGCAGTTTGCGACCAACTTTGCTCTGCTCATTTTTTGACCTTCTAAACTGTTGTGTGAGTGGTCAGGACCACTGTTTGACCTCTGAGGGCTGCCCTGAAAGCTGTGTATGTTAATGCGATCAGTGTTTGTAGTCACTTAATCGGATTGGTGCTATTTTGGTGTCTACAAAAAATGTTCCCTCTAGAGGCTCCAATTGAGCTAGTGCCACGTCAAGAGAATCAGGTCCCCCCATGGAGAGTGGAACAACCACAATGGGGCCAGATTAATTTTTTCGAACAAGACGAGCCTATAATGCTTCAAATAGTTGTCAGAACCAACGAGGGCTTTTGGATCTTCGATAGTGATTACAAGGATGAGATAGAAATGGCATATCTTAATCACATGTGGCAGATGCAGCATCGATACCCCTTAGAGATTAACAACATATTTGAACATATGAACATAGTGCCAGGGCATGAGTGGTACGTAGACCCAGTGGGGTGGGACCAAGTGTTGGATCCACCGCTCCAGGTATACAAAGAGCACCTTCCACCCCGAGACCCTAGAGTGATATCAGTGTTGAGGGCAGACCCTATCCTCCTATCAGCACATAGGGCTGATCCATTCATACCAATCCCTACAGAGCCAGATCCAGAGTGCAGGAATCATCTAGAATGTTCAAATCACCACATCCACGATAATGGAGATCAAAATCATCTCATCAACATGATCTCCATTGAATTAACCATCCCCATCCATAATATGGTCGATCCAACATGGTCATTGCATCTAGACATAGATGCCATAGACTGGGATCGCATCAATTCACCTCCATCCCCATCATAGTACTGGCATTTTGGTGAGATGCTTCATTTTACCCCAGGGCCAACTCAGGATATCTTCCACACTGAAGAGGAACCCGAGGTTCCCAATGCAGATTTAAACTCAACAAATGATATCCATTTGATCCCAACTCCACACCAGTTGGAAGATGGATCCCACATGTCGATCGAGGAGACGACTGACGTAGACATCGGTTCAGATCCAATGAATCCATAGATTATCAAGCTGGGGGTAATTTTATCCCCCAAAGAGCAAGCCAACTACATTGCCCTTCTCAAAGAGAAGAAGGAGGTTTTTGCATGGTCATACAGAGACATGCCAGGGCTAGATCCGCAACTAGTCACGCATAATCTAATGCTTGATCCGATAGTCAAGCCAGTTAAGAAAAAACTATGCAAGATGCACCCAACAGTGGCCTTGATGGTCAAAGATGAATTGCAAAAGCTATTGGATGCACAGTTTGTCATCTGTGTGGATTATCCGTCGTGGTTGTCCAACATGGTGCCCGTCAAAAATCTTGATGGGAGGATTCACATATGCACGGATTTTCGAGATCTAAACAAAGCGAGTCCTAAGGATGATTTTCCCTTGCCTAGCATCGACACATTGGTAGACGCTACATTAGGCCACGAAATTCTATCCCTCATGGATGGTTTCTCGGGATACAATCAGATTCATATCAATCCCGAGGACCAACTAAAAATGATGTTCACAATGCCTTGGGGGACATTTTGTTATAAGGTCATGCCTTTTGGCCTTAAAAATGCTGGTGCCACCTACCAACGTGCCATGACGTACATCTTCCATGATTACATGCATAAAACTTTGGAAGATTACATGGATGATTTGTTGGCCAAATCTCTTTTGTGCCTAGATCATCTTGATGACTTAAGAAAGATCCTTGATCACCTCATGGAGCATAAAGTCAGACTGAATCCCAAGAAGTGCGTCTTTGGCATCACATCTAGAAAACTCTTGGGTTTCATAGTCTCAAAGCGAGGCATCGATGTGGACCCCAATAAATTCAAGGCAATCCTTGAAATGCTTCCCCCAACTACCATAAAGTGGCTCAAAAGCCTACAGGGAAAGGTCGCGTCAATCAAGCACTTCATAGCACATTTATCTGACAAGTGCTGACCCATGAACAAATTATTGCACAAGGGGGTAGCATTTCACTGGGATAACGAGTGCCAGTCAGCCTTTGATGACATTAAACAATACTTTGCTTCACTGCCATTATTGGCACCACTGAGACCAGGAGTGACGTTCTACTTATACATCTCAGCTACTGAGGTGGCATTGGGCACCATGCTAGCCCAAAAAAATGAACTTCACAAAGAGTAAGCTACTTACTATCTTAGCCGTACCCTGGTCAGTTATGAACTTAACTATGCATACATTGAGAAACTCTGCTTGGCAGTGGTGTTTGCTACCAAAAATCTATGCCACTACATGTTGAGCAACACTACGTATGTTGTGTCTAAGGAGAATCCATTGTGATACATGATGAGTCATACTTATCATAGTAGCCACATGAAAAAATGGATCATGTTGTTGATGAAAGTTGACATAGAGTTTATTGGACAAAAATCCATCAAAGGACAAGTCATAGCCGATCAACTAGCAGAGGCTCCTCTTGAAGACAATCAGCCTCTAGTCATAGAACTACCCGATGATGGGGTCTTCCATGTCTCAGAATCGCCATATTCTGATGAGCCTGAGTCACAGGCTGACATAACCCTATTTTTTGATGGTTCTAAATGTGAGCAAGGTGGTGGTGCAGGAATTGTATTCTTCACACCGCAAGGGGATCCAATGCCTCTATCATTTAAATTAGACTTCCCGTGCACCAACAATAATGTAGAATACGAAGCCTTGCTCATAGGTCTTCAGACAACAATCACCATGAACATCAAGCGATTAAACATTTTTGGTGATTCGTTGTTAATTGTCAACCAAGTCAAAGGGGTATTCCAATGTAAATGCCCAGTTCTACAGGCCTACAAAGCCCTTGTGGACAAATTACTGGAAAATATTGAATGGTACGACATCGAGGCACTCCCTCGATCATCCAATCATTTTGTAGACACTATGGCCTCCTTGGGGTCCCTAATCCTGCAAGACCTTTCTGGTGATATGACAACCATTCAAGTCAAAACACTATCACAATCCGTGATGGAGCATGCAAGCTCTGATTTAATGCCAGGAATCCACATGATCCAGATTGAACCACCTCAGGATAGGTTCTCTCAAATCCATGATTGTCTGAAGCACGCCAACTGGGGGTCCTTGTTCTCCCCTACTCCCCTTAATAGCAACACAATGTTATTCTTACAAGTTCTCTCCCACTCAGCTTTTGCTAGGGATGAACTTCAAGAGGGAGTGGCTATTCATACCATCGAGGCTTCTGATCAGCAGGATTGGTATTCACCCATAAGGGACTACCTTAAGTTAGGTAACCTCTCACTTGGATTGACGCATGCTACCAAACAAGCATTCAAGCAGAAAGCGACAAAGCATGTCTTGTTAGGAGACATTTTGTACCGTTGTAGCTATGAAGGGATCCTCCTTCGATGCTTGGACCAACAAGAGTCCACTTGGGCGATCACCCAAGCGCACGATGGTACATGTGGTGGCCACTTTAGTGGTATGGCTATCACAAAGTGCATTCTTCTCATGGGCTATTATTGGCCATCTTTAGAGCGAGATTGTAGCGCATATGTAAGGAACTGCGTGAAGTGTCAACATCATGCTAATTTGATGCACGTACCTTCCCAGGCCTTGCATCTGATCCAGTCAGCTTGGCCATTTTCATAGTGGGGCTTAGGCCTAATTGGAAATATTTCCCCTACATTGTTAGGCCATCACACGTTCATCGTAATGGCCACAAAGTACTTCACCAAGTGGGTGGAAGCAGTTCCGCTTACCTCTACGACAGGAACCCACATTGCGGAGTTCATTTTGCATAACATCATATGTCATTTTGGTATTCCATCCAAGATAATATCGGATAATGGGACGTCATTCAAGAACAAATATGTGCGTGCTTTGACCACAAAGTACAAAATCCAGCATAGTTTTTTGACACCCTATTATCCACAGGCAAATGGGCAAGCAGAGGCGTCGAACAAAATGCTAGTCGCCATCCTCAAAAATACAGTCGTAGACAGTCATAAATATTGGCACATTCAGATCCCACTTGCCCTATGGGCTTATCGCACTAGCATTCGGACACCCACTAGGGCAACTCCATTTTTGCTCATGTATGGCTCTGAGGCTATCATGCCTCTCGAGTTGGAGATTCCTTCCCTACGCATTTCAATGCAAGAGTTCATCGATGATGAAACTACATGGTAGGCCCAGTTAGACTAGCTTACGTTGCTTGATGAACGACACATTAATGCTCTCGAGCATTTACGTATCTATCAAGAGCGACTGAAGAAAGCATACAACATGAAAGTTCACCTGAGGGGCTTTCAGGTTGGTGACTTGGTCTTAAAAGAGAACCAATAGAACTCTAGCTTGCCGCCCCATCTAAGGGACAAGTTCATAGCAAAATGGTTAGGTCCCTATGTAATTGATAGTAAAATAGGACCTGGAACATACCGGCTAGCCTCTCTTGATGGAATCAAGGAACTAGAACCCTTGAACATCAGTCATTTGCACCCATTCCATATCTAGAAGAGCCATAGCCCAACCAAAAGGCTCCAAGGATTCCCATAATCGCTTGGTCATCCCAAAAAGCTCCAAGGATTCCCCTAATCACTTGGTCATCCCCAAAATGCCCCAAAGGTGCCCATTACCCCTTTGGTCCAACCAAAAGGCTCCAAGGATTCCCATAATCGCTTGGTCATCCCAAAAAGCTCCAAGGATTCCCCTAATTGCTTGGTCATCCCCAAAATTCCCCAAAGGTTCCCATTACCCCTTTGGTCAAACCAAAAGGCCCTAAGGGTTCTCATAATCGCTTGGTCATCCCAAAAAGCTCCAAGGATTCCCCTAATCGCTTGGTCATCCCCAAAATGCCCCAAAGGTGCCCATTACCCCTTTGGTCAAACCAAAAGGCTCCAAGGGTTCTCATAATCGCTTGGTCATCCCAAAAAGCTCCAAGGATTCCCCTAATCACTTGGTCATCCCCAAAATTCCCCAAAGGTGCCCATTACCCCTTTGGTCAAACCAAAATGCTCCAAGGATTCCCATAATCGCTTGGTCAAAAATAAGAAAATCCAAAAAAAAAAAAAATAGAAAAATCATCAAAAATAACAAAAATTTGCATCTCATTTCCATGCATGCTCAAAATCACCACAAAGATAAAAAGTTCTCTTTGCATCTCATCTCCATCCTCACAAAAATCAATCCATCAAAAACACAAACATATAGTTGCATTAGGCATCGCATACATACATTGCATATTTGTGGTCATCCAAGTCAGGGCACCATAGACTGTAATTACTTGGCAAAGCCATATTGTTCCATATTTCTCCGCTTTATAATAGTCCACCACAAATAAACGCCATTCACATATTTTCGCCATACCATCATCAGTTGACTTTTAATGTATCAAGAGTTTCTGTCATTCAGCTGCCAATAGCTTTTTAGCCAAATACTATACAAAGTTAGACAGATTTTACGAAGGTAGAGTTCTACTTGGATCACACCTTGTTACGTAGCATCCCAACACAAATTAAAACACATAAAAATTCCCAAGTTGTGTGAACAAAATATGAAACCTGCAAAGCGATCCAGGTCACCATAAGTGAATCGGTTATCTTGTTCATCCCCCTGTGCGAATGACCCCAAGAATGCTGAGAGTTGGCAAAAGGACAAGAATCTTCCCTACCCAATTCCCCAAGAATCCCAAGTTCTCAAAAGAAGTTGCAAACATCATAAAAATTTGCAAAAACGTCAAAACTCCAAAACTTTGACATCCCAACCAAAGTGCATACATCAAAAGGCACAATAGTGATCCTCATCACTCATTATTCAAATCCCTTGCTCAAAAAAAAAAATGTAACAAAAATAAACAGTGATTTTTTTATCACTACAAAAGAGCAAGTATCCCCACACAATTGAAGAAAAGAAGGGAGTCAAACTTGAATCCCTGGAACTCTCAGCATTCAGAAGGTCATGAGATAAACCTCAGTACCAGTTTGGTTGATAGCCTATTGGTCACTTGTGGCAAATCTCCCGCATGACGATATATCTGTCGCATTAACTTGTGTACAGATCAATGTTTGCATGTGGATGAGCTAGCTTACAGTAGCCTGGATCGCATCGTAGATTAATCTGACTAAATACAACAAAGGAGTTAGTGGAGCTAATTAGGTGATCCTCAGTACAGGTTTGGTTGATAGCCTATCTGGCACTGGCGGTATCCTGACAAATACCACATAAACAAACTCAATTGCACACATAGGGATGTGAAATAACTTGGTTAAAAACAAGTCCGATTCATACCTTGTTAAAAGTCTTGTAAGATAATAGTACAGTCTTGGCTAGTTAGTTAAAACATCTGAGTCTCAGACAGCCTAACTACATTCTAAACCAACTGTAATATCTTTCAACTTTGCTTCACCATCAGAAAATACAAAATACCATACCCAAAAATTCATTTACCACAGCAATCGCCTAGGACAAGAAGCCACATGTTCTAGACAGTTTATGGTGCCACCGCCAAAGATCACAAATTCCATTCATTCATGTTCATTTGCATCTCAGATACATTAAGCAACCATTGCATTCATCATAACACATGCATCCATCAATGTAAATCAACATGCATACCCACACATTCATCAATCATTAAGGCATAACATCAAATCATGACATGCGTAACAAAAATAAAGTCATCTATATATATATCATCAAAAATGCCCGTAGGCTATAATAACCGGTCATCTGACCCCACAAGAATCCAAGAGCTCAAAATCTCCCAAGCCTAGGGCATCGACCACCATGATCACATAGGATCGATGCGATGGGAACTACTCCCCGTGGTGTGGGTCCTATGGGACCCTATAGGGTGGCTACTACTAGCCCTCGCATCATGCCTACTCGAGCCCCCCTCATCCAGTCACCTGCATCGAGAGGATGTTGACTGCTTAGTATCGCTCCCTCTCGAGTGGCATGATGATCCACCTCCGTTGAACGTAGGGACCCACCCACCGAGGTGGCTAATCTCCGCCTCCAGCTCCAACCGCTGCCACACCAAGTCCATCTCCCACTGGTGATACGTAGCCAAGTTCTCATCACGCTACGCTAGTGCCCTCTCCCTCTCTGCCAGCTACGTTCATAGGAGATCCCTCTCCTATGTAGCATCGATATCCCCATCCTATCGACGGTAGGCAGCCAATGCATTCTCCCGCTCTACTAGCTACATGCATAAGAGATCCCTCTCCCGTAGCGCATCCCCTAGCTCCTCATCATGCTTCCGTAGCAGCCCCTCTAATCATGCATTCTTAGCGTGTAACCCTGACTCCATGTCCTCTGAATTCACTTGAGGCATGGGCATCTCTAGAACAATAGCCTGCTCTAGCTCCCACTGCTCCGCGATGTCCTACATCTTCGATTGATATGAAACCCCAAGATCCGCATCCATACCATCTACCTCCACCATGTCAGCATCCTCTAGCGGAGCTCCCCAATCATCTCTTGGTGCCTCTGCACCCTCCCCGCCTACTATTGTCGCCTCCATGCCTCCCAGTGGCCCCTCGCCTCACCATCATCGTAGTGTCCACCACTGGTCATACTCTGCAATAGTCCCAACATCATCCACGTCTGGGACATTAATCACTACATCTGAATCCTCGCCAAGTGGCATGATGACTGGCCAGTCCAGAGTCCTCTCGTCCCCCCGACATCGATAGACCACGGGTTCACCAGGAAACCCCTGGTGCACCCCAAACTGTCATGTCACCCGGCTATAAGGGAAGAACTCATGCTCTGTCCCATGCTACCCAATCAGCCACCGTCCCCTACGTACCTATCGAAGCCACTCTCTAGCCTTAGGCTAGGCTGGACAGTCCCGATAGGGGTGCCAAAACACCTCCCCTGGAGCAAGCCGAGCGAAGGCATCGACATAGTGCCCTATAACACCTGCCCACTTCGACTCTGTCCTTGCTCCTTAGACTTCTGCCATAGCATCGCGTAACCTATATCCTTATCCTCCATCTCCACCCGCATCGTCCATGGCAACCCCACCGACCTCTCCATCGCTATATGCTGCCAAGCCCAGCTCTGCAACAAATAACTGCAACTGATCCCCTTTCACCTCCAACAGCAAACCTCGTATAGCTCCCCATAGAGCTATGCTAATAGCATCTATCCCCACCTCATGATCAACGGTGCCTCCGTCGGGCACTCAACCAACCAGTAAACCACATCCAACAGGTTCCATGGGAACCTTGCACCTGACGAGTCAGGTAGCAGCATGTTGGAAATGAGGCCCATAAGTATTGTGTGCCTCACTCCCAACACCCCCTTCTCTAGCCACCATCGGACCAGAATCCTGCCAATCTGGCAGTCACCCTTTGCCCTCTCCACTGGGCTCTCCACACCCAGCTCCTCCCCGTGCCCGAAGCATCGTATTAGTATAGCGGTCCGCTGATCACGCGACGTCGTCCTGATCGGCAGTCCATCTATCAAAATCCACAGAATTTGATAGATATCCTCCAAGGTCACTGTCATCTCCCCTGTTGGGAGATGGAAGGTGTTGGTCCGAGGATCCCACAGATTGATCAGGGCCGTCATATAGGCTCGATCCCCGACCACAGGCCCCAATCGAGTCACCTGCTTGAGCCCAAGGGCATCAAGCCACTCCCAGTCAACCACAGTTAGCGCCTCCCATGCTTCAGCAAAAGCAGTAGGCACGCGATACCGGCTCTTCACAACCTACAAAAGAAAACAACACAAAAACATTAAAATCATGAAAACTGTACAACAAAAATATGAATATATAGCATTGCATAAAAAAAAAAAACTGTACAGCTCAAGAGCAACAAAAATTCAAAAACAATTTAAAAAAAAAAAGAAAAATAAAAATCCAACCAAGGTTTAAACTACATTTTTCGTTCAGTTTTAAGCTAAGTCTTGGTTTGTGTTCAGTTAAGTTTTAGGGTTTCAATTTTAAATTTGAAAAACAAAATAACAAAGAAAAATAAACAAATAACTTGCAACAACAAACAAAAGCAAATAAAAGAGGAGAAGCACTTACCGGTCTCGCTTCGGCTCCGCCGCTCGACCCGGTTTGTGCACTCATGGTGGTAGGAAAATTTTGGTAGCGCTTCGCTTCGCAGAATTAACCTCCTCCTCAGAGCTCCAAATCGCAAGAAAATTCAAGTGCAAATGAGCCCAAACCCTAGATTTGGCCTTTAAATAGGCTTGTTGAGCTTATATTCATTCCTCCTCAGGATGAGTGCTCTAGTTAGCACTCGTACCACCCTTGGATGAATACTTAACTGGTATTCGTCCCACCCAGGAATGAATTCAGAGCAAAAATTTCAAAAATAGCAAAAAAAATGAACAAAAATGCACCAAAACAACTAATAAACTTGCCCGATGCAAGTGCTTTTGCACTTGACATACCGGGCATGCAAAATGGATGTCGAGGTCACAAATCCTCACTATCCTCCTCCCTAAGAAGGCTACCATAGCCGGACTGCTCCACGGGAGGACGGATTGTTGAGAATTTCATCCCCAAGCGACGTCGCCAAAAGGGTCAAAATCCAACCAAAAATAGCAATAACATTGCCGAACGAAGGCGCCTTGGTGCCTGACATTCTTGGCATCCAAAGTAGGCATTGGGGCCACAAATTGTCACTATCCTACTCCCTAAGAAGGCTATCATAGCCGGACCACTCCATGGGAGAATGGATTTTCGACAATTTCAGCTCCAAAAAGCGTCGTCGAAAAGGGTTAATACCCACCAAAAATAGGTCTAAATGTCAAAAAACTGCACACACATTTAACGCTAAACATCTGAAGGCACCCTTGCACAAGTCATCTTGGGTCAAGTGACTCGTCGCTTTTCTCATGAAGGTCATTCCCTCATTGATTCGTCGCTTGAGGGGGTAGTCACACTTAGTCACCAATCAACAAATACACACCCAGTTAAGGAAAATGGCATGCATTCAAAGAATCATTGACAAAGACAATCACGCTCCTGCTTGGGGCAGTAAACAAGAAATAATCACAAACTAATCAATCACTTGGCATTCATGAATCATGAACTCTAGGTTCCCACAGACAAAAGGTTGCGCCCTTTGCCTATTCATGACTGATCAATGTCCAAGATCAAGTAACACCTCACCGAAAAAGGTTAACACTTGAATTGAGTTCCTTCGCTCGTCAGAAGCAAGGATTCAAGAATGCATGCCCTTTCCATACTTGGGGCATCAAAATTTGGTTGGGTTACTGAGAAACCCTAATCATTAGTGCTTTGGTTATCTATTTTTGCTCGGCGCTGTGCCTTGCATAGCGCATCCCAAAAAGGGGCATCTGTAGACACCAAAACAGCACCAATACAATTATGTGACTGCAAACACTAATTGCATTGACACACATAGCCCCAAGGGCAGCCCCCAGAGGTTAAACAATGGTCCTAACCACTCTGACAGCAGTGTTGGAAGGTCAAAAATCAATTTGGCACCTTCAGGCACTTTGCTCAATATCCGTCCCACCCAGGGATGAATTCAAACTGGGATTCGCCCCACCCCGGGACGAATTCCAAATTCGCTCTAGGGTGGGGTGAATTGCAGGTTTGATGGGCAAAAATTCAAATCTTGACAAATGGTAGCTCAGATCCACCACTTAATGCTTCCTTCATCGCATGGGAGTGTGGGTAAGTGTTTTCAAGCGTTAGAGGATGTTACAAGGGCAGTCATGAAGTCCCTATTCAGGGAGGAATCTCCTCCCCCCCTGGGAAGGCATGATTACCAAGTGGCACCTCTACATGCCCAATTCAAGAGACCTCCAGGTCTATAAATTGGTGATTTTCCTCACCCCAAAGAAGACAAAAAAAGGAGCATTTTGGAGCAATGAAGTGCTGTCATTTTATTTTCACACCTATTCCCCTTTGAGTTGTGCCTTTCACATCCTTGATCTCTTTTGGAGAAGAGGTCATAGGGTGGTTATTGGAAGCACAAATCTGGAACCAAACCCGACATTTGGTCACAATATCCCACCCAATTTGTCGACAATACCCCACAAGAGGTTTTGGGACCCATCCCAAGTGGATTGGTACCGAAATCAGGCCCTAAACGGTGGGCGGCCTGCCCCATGGGTGCCCCCTCCCACACTATTACAGTCCTAATCGCCCCTCTTCGGAGCGATGGGAAATCTATGATAGATATGCTTTCTTTCATTTTTGCATTCAGTTCTATGATGCTTAGATAGGTTGTCGTTTAAATTTCACCTTGTTTTGAGCAACTTTGATCATGTTTCCATCTTCGTTCGCCTTCACTAACTTGCAGGTAGCATCATCAAATTCCCATTGATGGAGGCCGAATTGGGAAAATATGACCATCTGGGTCTTCCCAAAATTCCCCCAATTAGCTAACCCCAATTTTTTAGGTCTTTTGGAGCTTCCTAGGCAGGACATTTGGGATAGTACCATTTCAACGTTTGTTGCAGGTGAATTCGTCCCTCCTCGGAGCGAATTCAAATCGGTGAGGAATTTCTAGACTATTTTTTTTGCAGTGCCCTCCTGGTGATGTCTTGATGTCCCTATCAAATTTTTAGAGCATTTGGATTCATTTTAGTCATAGTTTAATTTAGTTTTCTCATTCGCTTATCGTAGGCTTGGGGATTGCATGCTTTATTTCATATGTAGGTGCTATTGACCGCTCCTTGTTTCTTTGAATGCAGGATCTAGACCTCAGAGGAGTAGCAAGGAGCCAAGACTCATCCACATGAGTGGCAGCGATGTTTGGTCCACCCATTTTTACATGTGGGCATGCGGAAGAAGGAACGACACACATGGATGTGACTAGAACACATGTTTAACGCTCCTAGCCCTTGGAAAGGGAGGAAGCGCATTGTAACCGAATATTGAAACAATATCAATAAAAAGGGCTATCTTCTTTATTGGCTTTTGTTCAAAGTTTTTTATTTGTTCATGTTTTCCCTCTTTTCAAGCACTTTTAATTTGTAGGATTTAGCATTCATTCTAAGTTCGATTTGCATCGCTTATTTGCTTTCCTTTTTGCTTTCATATCCTCGTGCTTTCAAAAGCTAAGAAATACAAAATAAATGCATTAGTGGAAGTGGATTTGAGCTAGACTTAACTAATCAAATTAAGAAATAATGAATCTAGGCTAAAGCAAAAGGAAATAACGTCTATGCCCTAAAATATGCCTACAGGTGATTGTCTGAGATAGTGGCCACGATATGAAACACTTTGCATTGTGAATAAGGGGCTATTGTGCTATCCTCTTTGCTACAATTGATGTTCAAGGGTCACCTGATGTGTCTCCTACACTGATTTGTGGTTGGGAACAATGAATCTAAAAACTAGTGCATGATCATAGTTCAACCGAATGGCGCTCCAATGCTCCTTGAAGGGACATAGCTTAGTTCTCCATTTTGATAGGGCTTCATTGCTTGACTCTAAAACTTTTTGGATATTTTGCTTTTTGTGGGAGATTCTATATGTAGACCTCCCTCTCAGATCTAGACTTTGGATTCTTGGAGAAGCCTCCATACAAATTGCATACGACTGACCATTTCAGGTGGGAAGCATTAGTCACAAACTAGCATTGAAGGGGTAGTTAGGAGAAACTAAGGGATTTCCTCACCAAAATACACCTGTAAATAATGCAAATATATAGTCATACTGCATGATCTGGGCCTGTATTCATGGCTAGACTATGCATGGTGCTATCCTCTATTGTGTCCAGCGGCCAGGTGTGGTCGCTATAGTCTTCAGTGACTAGGTGTGCTAGATGCTCTCCTTGAGAGTGGCTAAGCATAGATGGGCTAGAAATGCCCTATTTGAGTGGTTAGGACAACTGCTTACTATTGGAGAGATCCAAGAGGGTTCATATGGTTTGTGGATGTGCCCATATGGGTAGTCTCCTAAACATGATACATTTTAGGTGTCTACACTTGTATGCATATTGTTAGAATTATTGAGTTGTCATTAATATCAAGGTAGATATCTTCAAGGGTGATTTAATATTGTCATTGATGTCAATGCAGATATATTCAAGGGAAATTTAATTATATGCTTAAATATTTAATTAAGTATTTAAATATTAAAGCATAAGGTTTATATTTAAATCAAAAGATTTAAATACATTTTGAATAAAAGTTTATATATTCAAATATTATAATATTTAAATCACAGATTTAAATATTATAATATAAAAGAGAGTGGACCAACTTTAGCACCACATAAAATGTGAAAAGGATTAAATATGCATGGGATGACCTCCTTGGGAGAAAATAGAAAGCATATTAATATGAGGCCAATAATTCATTTTGAGGGGTGAAAATAATTTGAATATCCTTCAACATAAAAAGGAGCAGAGAGTTGAAGATGGGCGAGGACATCCCAGATATGAGTGCACAAAGATAGAAGTAGTAATTTTTAGTGGCATAGCAACAATCCAAAGGAGGCTTTAAATATTTAATTGTGCCCTTTTAATATCAACCATTGGGTTAGCCCAATCAATTGCTAGTCAACGTTAGGGTGTTGCGGTGTAGAAGGTCCAAAGTTTGAATCTCCTCGGTGGCCTATTTTTGTTGTGTGATTGATGTGCAAGGTACGAAAGGTTCAAATATTTTACTATGCTATTTAATATAAACCGATGGGTTAGCCTAGTCAGTTACAAGCCCAAGTTAGGGTGTTATGGTGTAGAAGGTTCGAGGGTAGAATCTCCTTCGTACTTGTTTTTTTTGTGTGATTGTTGTTTGAGATAGCGCAATGAAGGATTCAAATATTTTATTGTGCCCTGTGGGTTAGCTCAGTTGGTCACGAGCTTGTGTTAGGGTGCTATGCTACTAGAGGTCCAAGGGTCAAATCCCCTTGGTGGCCTCCTAAATTTTTTTTGTGCAAGGTAAATTTTTAATTAAATTTTATTAAAGGGAGATATAAGGAGTCATTTTGTTGTTAATAAAGTTTTATTTTGCAAGTTTTAAAAGGGAGATATAAGGAGTCATTTTGTTGTTATAAAGTTTTATTTTGTAAGTTTTAAAAGGGAGATATAAGGAGTCATGTTGTGGTTATAAATTTTTATTTTTGCAAGTTTTAAAGGAAGATATAAGGAGTCATGTTGTTATAACTTTTTATTTTATAAGTTTCAAAAGAAGATCTTCATTATTAAGGTAGATTTGGAAAGCACATACAAAATGAATATCATCATTATTGAGGTAGATTTGGAGGGCACAAATTTGAACAAGTCAAGGCATCAAATAATAGAGTAAGAGTATTAAGTGCACATATTCACCCAAGCATTCAATTAAAAAGGAAGGACAATTCAGCCATCTCAAGAAGAAGAAAAGGTGAACATGATAGTGGAAGAAACGCAAGGTATTAGCATCTCCAATTCAACACACAAGTAAGTTATCCAATGTTAGACTTGGAATACCTTTAACATGTAATAAATATGAAATATATAGAAGAGATAAACTTAATGAATGTGAAGAACACATTGGCCATTTGAAACTTTCTACACTAGTGCATATTATCCTCTATATATACATGAAGTTAAAATAATTCTAGATAGAATATGTCTAAATTGCTTTTAGTTGAAGAAAGAAAACTCAAGAGAAGGGAAAGAGAGAATTATTGATCAGATTTTGGAGCAGACTTGAGAAGTGTTGTTGATCATATTTGGAAGTAGATTTGAGCAGTGTTTGTGATCAAATTTAAGAGTAGATTTGAGAAGTGTTTGTGATCAGATTTAGGAGCTGATTTAAATAGATTTTTAGACCAGATTTGTGAGCAAAGGTTGGTACCTTCAAATATAAGGTTGGTGCTTCTAGGGGAGTGGTGTATCCATTGGGTTGGTGTCCATGAACTTATATAGGGAATTGGTATCTCCTATGGATTCATGTTTACAAACTTGTATAAGGGTATTGGTGTCTCTTGTGGATTGGTGTCCACAAACTTGTATAGGGGATTGGTGTTTCTTATGGGAAGGTGACCATGAAATTAGGGGATTGGTGTCTCCTATGGGTAGGTTCCCATAAACTTAGGGTATTGGTGTAGCCAGTGGGTTGATGTCCATGAAGTTAGGGGATTGGTGTATCTTGTGGGTTGATGCCCACGAACTTAGGGGATTGGTATCTCCTATGGGTTGGTGCCCATAAAATTTTACTAGGGGATTGGTGTCTCCTATGGTTTGGTTCCCATGAACTTGTTGAAGAACACAAGCTTATACTGAGAGGGGGGGTGAACAGTATAAGACCACTTTTAACTTTATCTATCAATACAGCTTTCAAACCATTAACATGCAGAATAAGATAGCAGTAATAACAATAGTAAAACAAGGCACAAAATGCAATCCACAAAGAGACACAACAATTTACGTGGTTCACCCAAGGTGGGCTACTCCACGGATAAAACTTTTCTTCTAAAAGTTGTATCAAAGTCCTCTGGGAATCCTTCCCGATTACAATGTTTATGAGCCTCAGCTCAAAGGAGACACCTTCCCCTAATTCTACTTTGTTGGTGATCCTCTAGAAGACCTCTACCTCCTCTGCCCTTAGCAAGTGGAATTCTGTCCATAGAAGACACCTGTCTTCCCTGCTCTGGCTGGAGATCTCTGTCCTCAACTCTGTCACTGCAAAGCTGGTCCTCTTTTTTGTACCAAACATAGTCCTTCGGTCTAGCACAATTCTGTCCTCTTCCTCTGTTCTTTTTTGCACTTGGTCGAAATCAATTTTTAACTTACTGTGCAAATACAACAGCACTCAATCAACTTATTTGCTTCTACGAAAACACAGTAGCATAGACTTCGCGTGTTTCTATGAAAACACAACAGCACAGTCTTTGTAAAATATACAGCAACAATTGAACATAGTTCGTCCTTCACAACTATTCGCAATTACAGTAGCATCTACTTCATGCACTTTGCTTTCTTTACACAAACTACGTGAACTCAGTCGCAATCATAGCTGCCCTTGTTCAAATTCCAATCTATACACAGTCTTTGCAAACACTGCAACACTCTCTCGCACAGCAACTTATGCACCTATGTGCAACCACAATAGCACCCTCTTTGCACAGTCTGCTTCTCCTTGATCGAACTCTTTCCCTCACTCTGCTTCTGCAAACGTCGCACTTCGAACGCACACTTCGATCGATTCGACTCGACTGCTCTTTGCGCACAGCAGACTTCACTTGCGCCAACTCGACACATACATTCGACTCTTGAAACTCGAAAATAGTCCTCCTTTTATAGCAATAATTCATGATTAAATTCTTGATCTTAGTCGGCTGTAAATCCTTAAAACAATCGTCGACTGCACAACCTTACACTTCATCGACAAAAGTTAACTCTATCGACTTCAACCGCCTCTACTGTTCTGTAGCTTTCCTAGCACGAAACTCAAACATGTCATGATATCGCTACGCCTTTGTCTGCCATACACCTTGTATTACTTGCTATCGCGAAATCGTGACACTACTGCCTGTTGTGCGCCTTCTTTGGTTTGTTGTCACAAAATCGCTACGCCTTCTGACTTTGCTGACGTCATCATGATTCTTGTCATGAAATCATGACACCTTAGTCTGCAAGGCCTCCCTCTCTGCTCTTGTCATGAAATCATGACACATCTGCTTTTGCTGATGTCATCATGATTCTTTCATGAAATCATGACGCTTTAGACTCCAAAGCCTTCTTCTCATCTTCTATCATGAAATCGCGACACCTTTGCCTCTTGCTGACGTCATCTGCAACTTTGTCATGAAATCGTGACACTTCTTGCTTCTTCAACCTTTTCTCGGTTTGCACTAGCGAAAATGGAACATGTCACGAAATCGTGACGCTTTCGCTGCCTTAAGCTCTTTTCTACCAACTGCTCATGAAATTGGAACATGTCATGAAATCGCGACGCTTTCGCTGCCTTAAGCACTTTTTTGCCAACTGCTCATGAAATTGGAACATGTCATGAAATCATGACGCTTTCGCTGGCTTAAGCTCTTTTCCAAGCTCAAAATGGAACATGTCACGAAATCGTGACACTTTCTACATCCGTACAACTTCTTTGAAACTTGTCATGAAATCGTGACACTTCCTACAACTCAACTCTACCAACTCAACTTGTCGCGAAATCATGACACTTCCTGCAACTCAACTCTGCCAACTCAACTTGTCACGAAATCATGACAGTTTTGCCTAAACTTTCTCTCTCCTCAAACATGTCATGAAATCATGACAGTTTTGCCAGCTTTGCCTCTGCCTTCCAGCATGTCGCGAAATCGTGACAGTTTTTCCAGTGCTTTCTCTCTCCTCAAACATGTCGCGAAATCGTGACAGTTTTTCCAGCAGCCTGCAAACTTTTTCTAACTTATCTTTTTCTGGATTTTTGGCAACTGGGCTACTCTGATTTTCTTGGAGACTTACTGACCAGCTGAAACCTTCATCAAAACACATACTTAGACAACAAATCAAATTGCTTCAAGAACTCCTTGACATCAAAGACAACAACTACCAAGAGCTCCTTTGACATCAATGACAACAACTATACTTGAGCAAAGGCAATGTACTCAAGGTACCCAAAATTGCCAACAATCTCCCCCTTTGTCATTGATGGCAACCCTTAACTAAAAACATATCTCAAGAGCCAAAACTGAACCAACTGATCCAACAACTGAGAATCTATATTTGAAGTTTTTGCTCCCCCTGACTTGAAGCTCTTCTCTTCACTTGAAGCACTTCCCTTTACACATATCTCTCCCCCTTACTCAAAACTCTCCCCCTTTGTCATCAATGGCAAAGGGTCACCTTTGGGGTTTGGGACTAAGAATGAGTCTCTTAGCTTAGTCCCTCCCCCACCTTCTATTAAGGTGATTTAAAATAGGGTTGGGAGTGAAACTCCCATTAGACACTCATCATCATTAATGTCTACTATTTCTTTGTCGGGCCTTCTCTTGAATTCTTTTTCCACATTGTTGTTCTTGTTATTGTTTTGATCCTCGGACCTGTTCATACTGTTGTTCCTGTTCCTTTCATCATTCCTATTTTTCTCCATACCTTGATCCTTGAACCTGTTCATATCACTTTTCTTGTTTCTGTTGTCATTCCTGTTCTTATCCATGCTTTGATCCTTGGACTTGTTCATACTACTGTTTCTGTTCCTGTATCTCGGAAGATCAGCTCTACACTGTCTAGCTAGGTGACCTTCATTGTTGCACTTATAGCAAGTAACAATATTATTTCTTTCAGGCATGGCTGTTCTTTGAATCCGCCTATTCTGACTAACCCAGTTCCTGTTATTTGCCTTGCAAAAAATTGCCTTGTGCCCGAATTGTTGACAAGAGTAGCAATACCCTTGAAAGAAATTACGTCTCCTAAAACTGTCATTTACTTTCTTCACTTGAGTCATGCAATGTACAACCATGTGACCAAATCTGTGACACGCAAAACATGTGCCGTGAAATTTTCTTTTATTCGACTTCATGGGTCCCGAAAACTTCTTCTCAATCTGAATATCGTTTTCTATTTCTGCATATCTATCACTTACGGATTCATGAACTGAAGTACTTTCTACATCAGAACTCACTTCCTATTGAAATTTCTTGCTCGATTCCCCAACTTGTTTCTTGTGCGGCTCAACAAAACCGAGACCTGTTTTATCTGTTGGACTTCTTTGTCCTTTGATGAGAAATTGAACCTTCTTGGAGCTATCCTGAAATCTGTAGAGCTTATCCTTGTACTCTTTATTTTCTTCTTTCAAAGAAGCCATTTCCTGTTCTAACTCACTATACTCCAGAATTTTAGAATCCAACTCATTCCTGAGTTCTTGTGACTTAGCCATAGAGACTTCAAGATTTTCTATAAGTTCATCTCTCTCCATACAGCATTCATCTAATTTAATCTTGAGTCTATCATTCTTCTTTCTTTCCTTTTTCAAAACACTAAGAGCATTATTGAGTTCACATTCAAGATCCTCTATTTGATGGCACTTTGAATTATCACGGCCTTTTTCAGATTTCTTATCACTAGAGGTGCTACCTTTTTCAAAAACCATACATGCATCTTCATTGAAGTTTTCTGAAGCATCCTCATACATACTAGCAGCCAAATCATTATTTTTGCAATTATCCTCAAGGTGCCCAAAATTTCCACATCTAAAACATTTCATGATAATGAATTTATGTTTCGGTTCTTCCTCTTTTTCTGAAATGAACAACATCTCATTTTCATCATCACTAGAAGAACTTTCACTATCACTGCTAGAACACTTACTTGCTTTGTCTAAGTAGAAGCTCTTTTTATTCTTGTGAGAATGCCTCTTTCCATGATTGTTGTACTCATCTTTGCTTTTCTTGTGATTGTTGTACTCATCTTTGCTCTTTTTGTAATACCTGTACTTTTCAGAATCCTTGCTCTTAACATCCTGTATATCTTCATCACTTTCATTTTTGGAAACAAGATACAGTCAGTAGCATAATGACCAAATTTCCCACAATTGAAACATCTTATATTTTTCTTGCTTTTGTGCTTTCTGGAAAAGTTGCCTTTCTTGCTATAATATGCCTCTTCCTCACTAGAAGACTCATCACTTTCTTGAATCTGTTTGCCTTTTGATTTCTTGGTAGCTTTGAAAGCTGCTTCTTTCTTTACATCAACTTTCACTTGAGTTCTCAACTCAAATGCTGCAAGAATACTATGGAGCTCATCCTTTTTCAATTTATCTAAATCTTTAGCTTCCTCAATAGCAAAAATATTTTCACTAAATCTATTAGGAAGGGATCTTAAAATCTTATCACACACATCATTTTCAGCAAGTTCAAGACCTAAGTCTTTCATGGAGTTCACAATCTCATCCATCCGAAGCATGTAGTCACTAATATTTTCATCATCATTCATCTTGAGTTGTTCAAACATACCTTTAAAATGTCTCAATTTGGCCTTTCGGACATTTGCATCACCTGTATGAACAACTCTGCAATTGTTTCCACATTTCACTAGTTGTCTTGCAGTGAATAACTTTGGTAAGATCAGCCTTCTGTAAACCTTTCAGGATTGCATTCATGGCTTTTGAGTTGCTGTGATGTAGAAGCCTATCTTCTTTAGTGTAAGGACCATTTGCAGGAATGGTGTACCCATCTTCAATAACTTCCCATACCTCATTACCAAGAGCCATAAGATAGACTTTCATTCTTGCACTCCACAGACCGAAATCTGATCCATCCAGAATAGGTGCTGCATTGCCACTTGAGTAGTCCATTGTGTTCTTTGCAAACTTTTCCTTCAAGCTGTTAAACTTTTCGAAGGCACTGGCTCTGATACCAATTGAAGAACACAAGCTTATACTGAGAGGGGGGGTGAACAGTATAAGACCACTTTTAACTTTATCTATCAATACAGCTTTCAAACCATTAACATGCAGAATAAGATAGCAGTAATAACAACAGTAAAACAATGCACAAAATGCAATCCACAAAGAGACACAACAATTTACGTGGTTCACCCAAGGTGGGCTACTCCACGGATAAAACTTTTCTTCTAAAAGTTGTATCAAAGTCCTCTGGGAATCCTTCCCGATTACAATGTTTATGAGCCTCAGCTCAAAGGAGACACCTTCCCCTAATTCTTCTTTGCTGGTGATCCTCTAGAAGACCTCTACCTCCTCTGCCCTTAGCAAGTGGAATTCTGTCCACAGAAGACACCTGTCTTCCCTGCTCTGGTCGGAGATCTCTGTCCTCAACTCATCACTGCAAAGCTGGTCCTCTTTTTTGTACCAAACACAGTCCTTCGGTCTGGCACAATTCTGTCCTCTTCCTCTGTTCTTTTTTGTACTTGGTCGAAATCAATTTTTCACTTACTGCACAAATACAGCAGCACTCAATCAACTTATTTGCTTCTGCGAAAAACACAGTAGCACAGACTTCGCGTGTTTCTATGAAAACACAACAGCACAGTCTTTGTAAAATATACAGCAGCAATTGAACACAGTTCGTCCTTCACAACTATTCACAATTACAGTAGCATCTACTTCACGCACTTTGCTTTCTTTACACAAACTGCGTGAACTCAATCGCAATCACAGCTGCCCTTGTTCAAATTCCAACCTATACACAGTCTTCGCAAACACTGCAGCACTCTCTCGCACAGCAACTTATGTGCCTATGTGCAACCACAATAGCATCCTCTTCACACAGTCTGCTTCTCCTTGATCGAACTCTTTCCCTCACTCTACTTCTACAAACGTCACACTTCGAACGCACACTTCGATCGATTCGACTCGACTGCTCTTTGCGCACAGCAGACTTCGCTTGTGCCAACTCGACACATACATTCGACACTTGAAACTCAAAAATAGTCCTCCTTTTATAGCAATAATTCATGATTAAATTCTTGATCTTAGTCAATTGTAAATCCTTAAAACAATCATCGACTGCACAACCTTACACTTCGTCGACAAAGGTTAACTCCGTCGGCTTCAACCGCCTCTGCTGTTCTATAGCTTTCCTAGCACGAAACTCAAACATGTCATGATATCGCTATGCCTTTGTCTGCCGTACACCTTGTATTACTTGCTGTCATGAAATCGTGACACTACTGCCTGTTGTGCACCTTCTTTGGTTTGTTGTCATGAAATCGCTACGCCTTCTAACTTTGCTGATGTCATCATGATTCTTGTCGCAAAATCGTGACACCTTAGTCTGCAAGGCCTCCCTCTCTGCTCTTGTCATGAAATCATGACACATCTGCTTTTGCTGATGTCATCAACAACTCTGTCATGAAATCATGACGCTTTAGACTCCAAAGCCTTCTTCTCGACTTCGATCATGAAATCGTGACACCTTTGCCTCTTGCTGACGTCATCTACAACTTTGTCATAAAATCATGACACTTCTTGCTTCTTCAACCTTTTCTCGGTTTGCACTAGCGAAAATGGAACATGTCACGAAATCGCGACGCTTTCGCTGCCTTAAGCTCTTTTCTATCAACTGCTCATGAAACTGGAACATGTCACGAAATCACGACGCTTTCGTTGCCTTAAGCACTTTTCTGCCAACTGCTCATGAAACTGGAACATGTCACGAAATCGCGACGCTTTCGCTGCCTTAAGCTCTTTTCTGCCAACTGCTCGTAAAACTGGAACATGTCACGAAATCGTGACACTTTCTGCATCCGTACAACTTCTTTGAAACTTGTCATGAAATCGTGACACTTCCTACAACTCAACTCTGCCAACTCAACTTGTCACGAAATCGTGACACTTCCTACAACTCAACTCTGCCAACTCAACTTGTCGCGAAATCGTGACAGTTTTGCCTAAACTTTCTCTCTCCTCAAACATGTCACGAAATCGTGACAATTTTTCCAGCTTTGCCTCTGCCTTCCAGCATGTCGCGAAATCATGACAGTTTTTCCAGCGCTTTCTCTCTCCTAAAACATGTCACGAAATCGCGACAGTTTTTCCAATAGCCTGCCAACTTTTTCTAACTTATCTTTTTCTGGATTTTTGGCAACTGGGCTACTCTGATTTTCTTGGAGACTTACTGACCAGCTGAAACCTTCATCAAAACACCTACTTAGACAACAAAACAAATTGCTTCAAGAACTCCTTGACATCAAAGACAACAACTACCAAGAGCTCCTTTGACATCAATGACAACAACTATACTTGAGCAAAGGCAATGTACTCAAGGTACCCAAAATTGCCAATACTTGTACTAGGATATTTGTGTCTTTTGTGGGTTAGTGCCCACAAAATTTGTTGAAGAAATATAAAAGCAATATTTTTCTATGGTTTTCTCCCAAAAGGGTGTTTCCATGTAAATCCTTATCTCTTGTGTATATGGTGTTCTAAGCATTAATTTTGGAAATAAAAGAGAGAATTTTTATCTTATACTATTCACACCCCCCTCTTAGTCTTGTTTTATTCAATTTGTATTAGATAAGGTTCCTTTGTGAAAGCCTAACAGCTTGAAGGATCATCTTACAAGAATACACATGGCTTGCCAAGAAGTTTTTTCATCAAATAGGGCTCCATTATTTGATGAGACTAACTATAATTTCTAGAGCATGAGGATGCAAATATATTTTATGGCACATAGATATGATATATAACAATATGTTGTGCATGGGTTCACACCACCTGATACCCATCCCATATATTGAGATGGCAAAAAATTGTTTGAAAAAAATACTAGAGCAATGAATGAAATATTAAGTGGGCCATGTGAAACAGAGTTTGTGAAAGTCATGCAATGCAATTTAGAAAAATAAATATAGGACAAGTTACAAATAACATATGAAGGATACGACAAGGTTAAAATGGCAAAACTTCAAACTCATAGGAGGAAGTTTGAAGACTTGAAGATGAAATATGAGGAAGATATTACTAAATATCTACTCCATGTTGATGAATTTGTCAACACCATTCATGAAATTGGAGAAAATATTGATGACTCTAATATTGTCCAAAAAATATTGAGGTCACTTCCCATGAGGTTTGATGCAAAGGTCTTGGTAATTGAAGAAATGAAGGATCTTAAAACCTTAAGCATATATGAGCTACATGGAATTATCATAGCCTATGATATGAGGATTGAAAAATATCAAACATACAAATGGGAGGCCATGTTTAAAGCTTAAATGAAGAAAAATAATAAAGAACCAGAGTCAAGTGCAGAATCAAGCAGTGGAGAAGAATCTAACTTTGTACGAAGAAATAAGAAGGGTCCAAGAAAACACAAAGGTATGCATTTTGTGAAATGTTTTAATGGTGGTAACATTGGTCACATGCATCTAATTGCCCATAAGATGGAAGTAGTAGCAGTGAAGAAGAAAAGGAATAGAAGAAAAAGAATGAAAGAAAATTTTATCATGAAAGGAAAATTAGACACAATCAAAGAAAACATGAGAAGAAGATCTTTCAAAGGTACAAGAAGAGTCTTTATGTTGAGGAAGCAAGCAATTATTACAGCAGTGATGAAAGTCTCTATGATAGTGAAAGAGAAGAAATCCTATTTTTTTCCATGAAAGTGAAAGAATATGCTCCTATTTTTGAAAAAAACAAGAGGAAAAAGATCTAGAAAATTAAGAGGAAGTTATAGTTGACATAGAAGAGGAACTTGTTATTGCTCTTGAAGAGTTTAAAAGGATTAGAAAGAAGAACTCATGATTAAGACTCAAGTACAAGAGGATGAGAAGACAAAGGCAAAGCTTTCACAAGATATCACCGACTTAAAAGTGGAAATTGAAGAGGCAAAGTGAATTGAATAAGGTATGGTTGAGCAGTTAAAGGCAAAAGATTTGGAATGTGAAAAAATGGAACATAATTTTGTCTCTTTAAGGAAGAAAGTGGGAGAATCTAATTATAAGCTACCTCAGTATGATAAAAGCACAAAAATCATGGATGGTATTATCAAAGCATAGATATATTTGGTTATCAATACTGGACTTGGTTTTGAAGAATGTCAAAAGAAACAAAATGTAGATTCAAGCTCAAAAGGAACAAAGACATCAAATAAAATGATTAAAGGAGAACCTAAGACATGTGCTGATGTGTTGAGAAGTGGAAGCATCAAGAAGTAAGAAAATAAAGCATCATCATGGACCAAGGACCATCACAAAATAGCAATGATAGAACCATGTGGCCATATCCTCCAAGGCAATTAGACAAATATCAATATTTCTTCCGGGGTTATTGCTTTCCATGTCACCAATTTTATTGTTAAGCTATACATTGCAAGGTATGTGCTAAAAATAATTTTGGCTTCACCAAGAGAAATTTCAATTCATTTGCACCTCTCATGGACTACAACATCATTTGTTACAAATGTGATAATTTTAGGCATACAACTAAATGGTGTAGAATAGTTTTCCCTGAACTTCCAAAATCTAGTAAGAAGGAGGATGGTCAAATTGTTCAAAAGGATATGTCCTCTAAAGTTTGGATAAAGAAAATGGAACAAGAAAAAGAGCATAGTATTTTGGGATTTTCACTCCCATATCATAATTGAATGTCTTAGTAATAGCAGGTAGAAATGGGGTGGTGTCAAGTGCCTTATCTTTTATCCCTAAGGTTCCTTTGCCATTGATATCAAAGGGGGAGAGTTTCAGTAAGTTGAGGAGTAGCATGTCAGGGGAGCAGCTTGTGATCTTGTTTTAGTAAAGGATAGTTTCTTTGTAGGGTTACCACCAATGACAAAGGGAAATATTGTTAGAATTATTGAGTTGTCATTGATGTCAAGGTAGATATCTTCAAGGGTGATTTAATTATATGCTTTAATATTTAAATGAAATATTTAAATATTAAAGTGGAAGGTTTATATTTAAATCAAAATATTTAAATAAATTTTGAATAAAAGTTTAAATATTTAAATCATAGATTTAAATATTATAATATAAAAGAGAGTGGGCCGAATTGAGCACCACATAAAAGGTGAAAATTCTTAAATATGCATGGGCTGACCTCCTTGGGTGCAAATAGAAAGCATATTAATATGAGGCTAATAATTCATTTTGAGGGGTGAAAAATAATTTGAATATCCTTTGACATAAAAAGGAGTAGAGAGTTGAATATGGACGAGAATGTACTGGAGATGAGCACAAAGGGATATGATTCTTTTTTGATGGCATAGTAGTGATCCAAATGAGGCTTAAAATATTTAATTGTGCCCTTTTAATCTCAACCACTGGGTTAGCCTAGTCGATTTATAGCCCACATTAGGGTGCTACGGTGCAGAAGGTCCAAAGTTTAAATCTATTCGACGATCTATTTTTTTTGTGCAAGGTATGAAAGGTTCAAATATTTTACCATGCTCTTTAATCTCAACTGGTGGTTTATCCCAATTAGTTACAATCTTGTGTTAGGGCATTGCGATGCAGAAGGTTCGAGGGTTGAATCTCCATGATATCTATTTTTGTTGTGTGATTGCTATTCAAGATAGCGCAATGAAGGCTTCAAATATTTTAGTGTGTCTTTTAGTTTCATCTAGTGGTTTAGTTCATTTGGTCATGAGATAGTGTTAGGGTGCTACACTACTAGAGGTCCAAGGGTCGAATCCCCTCGATGGCTTGTGAAATTTTTGCTATGCAAGGTAAAATTTTAATTAAATTTGATTAACACGAGATATAAGGAGTCATTTTATTTTTATAAAGTTTTATTTTGCAAGTTTTAAATGGGATATATAAGGAGTCATGTTGTTGTTATAAATTTTTATTTTGCAAGTTTTAAAAAGGGAGATATAAAGATTCATGTTGTTGTTATAAATTTTTATTTTAAAATTTTCAAAATAATATCATTATTAAGGCAGATTTAGAAAGCACATACAAAAGGAAGATCATAATTATTGAGGCAGGTTTGGAGGGCACATATTTGAAAAAGCCAAGGCATAAAATAATATAGTAAGAGGATTAAGTGCACATATTCACCCAAGCATTCAATTAAAAAGGAAGGACAATTCAGCCATCTCAAGAAGAAGAAAATGTGCACATAATAGTGGAAGAAAAGCAAGGTATTAGCATCTCCAATTCTAAACACAAGTAAGTTATCCAGTGTTACACTTGGAATACATTTAAAATGTAATAAATGTGAAATATGTGGAAGTGACAAACTTAATGAATGTGAAGAATACATTGGCCATTTGAAGCTTTCTACTCTAGTGCATATTATCATCTATATGTTCATGAAGTTAAAATAATTATGGGTAGAATATGTCTGAATTGCTTTTAGTTGAAGAAAGCAAACTCAAGAGAAGGGAAAGAGAGAATTATTGATCAGATTTTGGAGCAGACTTGAGTAGTGTTGTTGATCAAATTTAGAAGCAGATTTGAGCAGTGTTTGTGATTAAATTTGGGAGCATATTTGATCAGTGCTTGTGATCATATTTGGGAGTATATTTGAGCAGATTTTTGGACTAGATTTGTGAGTAGAGGTTGGCACATTCAAAGATGAGGTTGGTGCTTCTAGGGGATTGGTGTCTCCTATGGGTTGGTGCCCACAAACATGTATAGGATATTTATGTCTCATGTGGATTGATGTTCACAAACTTGTATAAGGGGATTGGTGTCTCCTGTGGATTGGTGTCCATAAACTTCTATAGGGGATTGGTGTCTCTCATGGGTTGGTGCCCACAAACTTAGGGGATTGGTGTCTCCTGTGGTTTGACACCCATAAACTTAGGGGATTGGTTTCTCCTATGGGTTGGTGCCCAAAAACTTATGGGATTGGTGTATCTTGTGGTTTGGTCCCCATGAACTTAGGGGATTAGTGTCTCTTATGGGTTGGTGCCCACAAACTTGTACTAGGGGATTGGCATATCCTGTGGGTTAGTGACCATGAAATTTGTTGAAGAAATATATGAGCAATATTTTGATGTGGTTTTCTCCTGAAAGGGTGTTTCCATGTAAATACTTATCTCTTGTGTATATGGTGTTATGAGCATTGATTTACTATTGCATTGATATTATTTCAAGTTATTGCTTTGGAAAGAAAAGATAAGTTTTATCTTATACTGTTCACCCCCCTCTCATTATAAGATTGTGTTCTTCACACACCTAGACATGACTATTCACTTAGCACATCCTAATATAAGAACACATATGTACACTTACATTTAAGACACTCATGCACATATACACGCAACATTTTCACACTTTCTCACATGACACTTGTGCATTTCCTACACATTATTGTATTAAATAAAATATTTACGTACACTATAATCTAAGACTCAACCCTAGTCTAATATTTACAATGTGTACCATGAAGCTACCATGAGGGCACATTAGCATGTATCAAATAATGCAATATTCTCCAACACCCCTTGTATTACATTATTTGGTTATTGAATACTTTAGTCTTCAATCTAGGTTTTGATACTTCAATCGATCTTGGGACCTATGCTTCATTCTTCAATCTACAAGTGGTATTGTAATGGATATGATCTTTATCTTGATCTTCAATCTACCTCTTTAAGATCAATATTTGAAGTTGCTTTGTAAAACTTATCTTTCCTATTATCCTTGATGTGATTCCTTCTCTTCCTCTTTCTTATTTTCTTTTTCTGCATTTTCATTTGAGATATATCTAATGATATACCTTCTAAGCATTGAGTTAGTAAATCATCACAATAATATAAATTTGATTTCAATAATTCCTCTTTGAAACTAACATATGTTTCATTTATATTATATGTATCATTTCTTTCAGCTTGTCTCTTCCCTTGGAAAATCTCAAAACTAATTAATGATAGATACATCATTAAACACTCTTTTGAAGAAAGTATAATGGTGTTTTGAGAATCCCACCATGTGTTGAAAAATTTTCCATGAAGATAATTTATTAGAGTTATAAAAAATCCTTATTTTACCTCTTTGAGAAACAAAGACAATTTTTATTTTAAATCATTAGACATTTGTTTCTCTCCATAAAATTCATTTATTAAATTTTGAGAATAAAACTTAAGTGCATGCAACATTTCTTCACTATCCTCATTAAATGCATTCTTAACAATTTATTCCATAATATGCAAAATATTTCCTTTGATGTAGTCTACCTTATGTCTCCCTAAATTTAGATAAATCAAAGTTTCTAAATTATAAAACCTATGAAGTAGAAATCCTTATTTCTCCCAAATATTTAGAAACTAAGAAAATAAGAATTTTGTAAATTTAATTTCCTAGGTTTGAAGTTGTAAGCCTTTTGACTCCCTAATTATTAATTTGCAAAAATATATTACTTTAAAAATTAAATAAATCAAATTAATTAAAGAAACATTAGAAAACCTTATAACTCCAATCTTAAAATTTCTTTAATCTACTTATTCGTCCATTAACTAAAAATTCAATGATAAACCCATTAAATATTTCACTTAACTCTCCTTAGCTTAGTAAATTGTATTAATCTTTAAAAAATTGAATTAAAGGAATTTATAACTTATCACTTCAAAAAACCGTAAATTTGAAAAATTACTTCCTTTATTGCTTATGCCCTTTTTTCTTCTCACATGCTAACTGTGTTGAATTTATCTAAATGCACTTGAGCATCCAATTTAACCTACATGCTCTTGTGCTACATGGCTTGGATACAATTCTATATCCTACCATTTATTGCTTACCTCAATGCTACGTGGATTAAAAACCACTCTATATTATATCATTCATTGCTTCCCTCAATGCTACATGGTTTAAACTCTCTATCTTATAATTCTTGAATTCCAATATTCATTCCTTATGACAAGGAGAAAAATACCTTTGGTGATAGATGTTACACCGTACTACAATGTTCAATGTTTCATAAATGCATTGAAATATTTTCTAATTCTTGGATTTTATTCCTTTCTCAAGTGTATATTTAGTTTCACTTTATCACCTCTTGATTATTTACAAGCAATCCTTGGTGGATATGCACCTCACATGTGCTCTTTGTCTGGTTTACTAGCTATTCGCCTTCTTGCCTATGCTCACTGTCTAGTTCACTAGATATGCACCTTCTCACTTGTGTTCACCATCTAGTGATTCAATGGACATGCATTTTTTTTTACCTCAATGATAACACACTACTTTGTGCTCTTCACCTAATGAATTAATAAATAACTTGTTATATGCTTTAGCTAATAGCATAATTTTTGCTTTAAAAATTACACATGCAATTCCTTTCTTTATAATGCATATGACATTTTTTATTTATATACTACAAATGATGTCTTCTATGCTATGAATAAATCTTTCTTCTTTCTCTATTCTACTTGGTAAATGACACTCTCTTACTGTATAAGTCTTCTTTCCCTTTTCTAGGATATAGCCTCTCTCTAGCACTAAATACTATTTGGGAGATAATGCCTCTCTAGTATTGAACACTATTAGCTCAAAGAATGGATTGTTTTCTCTTTCTCTTCTCTAACACTGGCTCTCACAATGATGTTCTAGCTTGGGATAATACTCTCTAATAATGTTCTTTACACCTATATATGCTTATTGATGTCTAGACTTATTTTACTAGAATATTACTTCCTTTTCTCTCATGTTAGTTTCTATTGTTCTACTTGTGTAGGCTATTGGTTTATATTCTATGCTAGCTTCACTTATGTTAGCCTCTTTTATTTATTTTTCATAGAGCCAAATAGATCTATTTACCTTTAATAATTATAAGCCTTTATATTTTATCATAGGCTTCTTATTTTTAGACTTATTTCCTTTCCTTGAAAGAGACTTTCTCTCTTGGATGTCTTTTATATAAGGGTATCTTCCTATAATATTGTGCTCTCAGGACTATGCCTTCTATATTGACTTCTTGAACTAATTTCAAGTTTAGTATGACTTGCATCTTCAATATATTTAAAACTTATCAAGGTATTTTTCTCAAGACCTCTATATCCTATGTATCAATATCAAGGTTTATCTTCAGGACCTAAAACTTTCTCTATCAAGGTCTACCTTCAAGACCTAAAACTTTCTCTATCAAGGTCTATCTTCAAGACCTAAATCCTTCTCTATCAAGGTCTACCTTCAATACCTAAATCCTTATTTTTCAAGGTCTACCTTCAATACCTAAATCCTTATCTATTAAGGTCTACCTTCAAGACCTACAATCTCCTTTATCAACGTCAATTTCTTTGTGACCTAAAACTTTAATAGCCTACAACTTAAATCAATCACTTCTTGATGAAAGCTTTCTACCTTCTTCTTACACTTGAAGAAAATGTCTTCTCTATCTATTGTAGGAAGCTTATCACACTTCTAATGACTAATATATCCTATGAAAATATCTTAGATCACACCTAAGAACTCAATCCTTCAATGTCAAGGTGACATAGATTTCCTTGATGCTCCAATCAAGATAGCTTGATTGTATTGAATCCTTCAACTTTCTTCTAAGTGTTGATAGAAATAAGTTGTCAAAAATTTATCTATGTTCCTAAAAATATCTTATTAGTTTCAATGTTGGCTATGACCCTATATAATCAATTGTATTCAAGTTGATTCATCCAAATATGAATCCTTGTATTCACTAGTTATCCTTCAACCTAGTGCAAAGACTCTAGCTGAGTCCTAGTATTCACTAGTTATTCTTGCAACTATAGAAATACTCTAATATTTCTACTTACTTTTGATATTAAAATATACTTCAGGTCTATCTACCTTTAAAATAAGACTCTAACCAATTTTTTCACACTAGACAAAAGCCAATTTTAAATTTAGCTATATAACCTATGCAAGAAACTAGTTTTTGTAGCGATCATACCACTAATGGATTTTGAAACCTTAATATTAATGTAAATATCACAGGATAAATTACATAGTATAAAATATGTGAGCCATAATATAGTAAGACTAAGATAATAATGTAACCAAAATATTATGATACAACTAATATGTAAATCAAGGCTTATAATACATCAACTAACCTTTATTAATAAGTACCAATTATGAATGTAATATACTGAATTATACATATATAAAGCATGTAGCACACCATACAATATTAGTTTCTCAAATGTGTGTAATATTTATTAATCCTTTTTCTCTTACAAATGTATCATATAACTCTATTATGAATATGATAACAGTGATCTCTAAACTCACTATGAATGCTATGAATGCTATGCTCTCTATATTCTCTATGTTTATCTATGGAGTAATATATAGCCATGGTAGAATGAGTCTTTAGATATTTGACTATTCCTTTCCTTATGAAAAGTCTCATGACAAATGGCTTCTCTACTTGACACTTGAATACACATGACTCTATCTTGTAGGCACACCCAGATATGAATCTTCGCTTAGCACACCCTAATATAAGAACACATGTGCACACCTACATATAAAAAATTGTGAACACATACACATATAATACTTGCACATTTTCTCACATGAAACTTTTGTATTTTTTGCACATTATTACATTACATAAAATATTTACTCACACTCTAATATAAGACTCAATCCTAGTATAATATTTATAAGGTGTACCATGAAGGTACCTGTAGACACCTAAAACATGTCATATTGAGGAGACTACTTATATGGAATCCCTAAAGACCATATGACCCACCTTGGGAAGCCCTAGGAATTAAACAATGGTTTTCACCATTCAAACAAGGGATATTTACCTTTACAACCTTGGTCGCCCATCCAAGAAATGATATCAAGAAGTCATCCTACCAAGGGATAGCCCCCAGTTGAGGTTGTCCTCCCAAGGGATGATCCCATCCAATGCCATCCCACCCTAGGATGATCGTGCTAGAAGTAGAGCCAAAAAAAGAGTGAGATATAATTGGCAGTAGAAACCACTAGTTAAGCCTACGTATAAACTCACGCCATAATTTTATGTGTGCATGAGCCCATTTAAAGCAAAAAGCATGGCATAATAAGTTTACATGAGATCTTGGAGAAAATCATTTGATTTCTCAATGTGAACTGATGCTTCGATTTTTCATGCATAGGGTGAAACTATTATTAGACTCATTTTGAGGAATATATATAATAGTGCTCACCCTTCTTTCAAAAATATATGGAGCTTTCAGATTCTGAGTAATAAAGTTCTACAAATTTTCATCAAAGATCTAATAGCTTTCGTAAGTACTGAAATACAGTTACCTTGAATCCCTAAGAAGGCCATATCATTGGATTTATCCAAGGGATAGAGGTGTGCATTTCCTTTTTCCATTCAACCTCACTTATCTACTTCAAATATTGATCTAGACCCACCAAGCCACTTCTAAAAAATGCACCAATATATCGATAGACCACATATCGAACTCGAGAGATTTCCTCGCATTGGTCTTAAAAAAATATTTATAGGTTCATGACCATCTCACTCATAGATGGCTTGCAGGTATAGCCATACCACACAGAGATGAACCCTAATATTTAGATCTGATTTATTTTTTCCTTACGTAATTAGTTTTATTAGCGTTTACATTTACTACTTCAACATAGATTTTATTCTATGTATTTATTTATAGTATATCAATCATTTATCGCTTTTATTTACTATTACAACCACACATGCTATTAACCACATTTACTTTCTTATGTGAAGGTTTCAAGTTTTGATAGGAAGGAAAGAGCACAAGAAATGAACATCATCACCCTTAAAGGAGATCACAAAGAAACCCTACTCGAGATGGTTTGTGGGTGTGAGAGAAGACCAAAAGTACACTAGTTCTATTCTGAGAGGAGAACCAAAATATCTTGATTTTTTATTGTAATAATTGTATCAAAATGGTGAACTCCCTTAAAGGGATGCACGTTATCAATAAAATGGACCCACCTCCATATATATATTTTTTATCATGATGTTACAATTACATTCTCTTATTATTCATAGTTAATTTGCATTTCATGGGTTTGCAATTATATTTCTATTAAAATTTCATGGGTTTTTGGACACTTCAGTGGTAATCACGATGGGATCTAGTCCCTATTTTTTATTCATTTGACTTATTATTCTATATATTTTTATTGTAGATTGTAGGTTTAACCGTCTCTACCTGATATGACCCCTATTCAGTGATCATATATTTTCGAGACAATCCTATTATGCAACTATCTTAACTAGAGATGATCATGATATAAAACCATATTAACGAGAGATGATCCTATTTTGCAACCGTCCTAACCTAATATGACCCCTGTTTGAATTCATTTTGACCTGAGATGGTCCCCTTGTGACCCTCCTTCCTAGACGTCTAGCATTACTAATAGTGCATGACCATCCACCTCATATTGAAGAGAAATGAGAGTAGGCAGCTAGAACATTGTCAAATGTAGGATTTCATGGTAAGTACATCCAATCTATTCCTCTATGTTTCTAAACAAAATTTATAGAAAAATGTTAAGTTATAGATATTAGAGAGGAAAAATCATAGGTGTCAGGCTCTCTATCTATGACATTATTTTTTCTAGATAACCCCTATTTGGAGCTATCTCTATATGCGATAGACCCATATCTACTACATATTGGATTGATTTATTACTACCTAACCCCAAGCTACTCATTTAAGGTTCTGTATATTTTAGATTTCTAAAATTAAAATGTTATTTACATAGAAACCTAAAATTAAATCGCTATTTTTATGCATTAGTGAAAGAAAATAGACTATTGGATGATTTTTCCTTATTTTACATAAAAATAAAATGAACCCCACACACCGCATCCCATTTTAACATCTATGAGTTGAATTTTAGCACAAATTATCGATCATGACCAGCAATGGTGGGTTTCATCTCCACTTTGTTGGCTTGTATATGGTTACTTCGTACCCTATTTTTGTCCAAGGCTAGTCTAATAACTATCATAGATGAGGACTGGTATGACCTGCAATCCCTCATCAGGTTTGGATTTCATCACCAAGTCCCAATGGATTTCATAGCTTGTACTTCATCACCAAGTTAGTGTGTGAGAGCATACAGGTGAAAATATTAAACTAAGTCAATATCATCAACAAAAAAAACAAAAATGTGAAAGAGAAAAAGAGCAACAAACATTAAAAAAAACAAAATAGTTTAGGGAATCACAACTAAAATTTAAAAGAGATAATAACATTGCTTGATTGTGTGTTTCTTTGTTGTTTGTTTGGGTAATCAATACCATGGTAACTACGCATAGTCATGCTCAATCAAGGGCTAGTACCATTGAAAATTTTCAAGGAGGTATGGAATACCTCTACATAATGATATAGGACATGACCATCCCTACATGGCATCCTAGTGTTCATCATGATATAAATACCCTTTATAAGGAATCTGAGCTTCAAGATATCCCTATCAAGGAGGCACCCTCAGGCCCCCTAGGAGAATTTCTTGATTTGGACACCCTAATAAGTTTCTATAAAAGGAATAATCCACCCATTAAGGAGCCTAGAGATTTTGACATGGAGGTAATTCCTATTTGGGGTGCATCTACCGGTCCTCGATATGATCATAGTTATGACTTCCATGGTCAAGATACCTTTCATTCTTCCCATAGATAAATTCATCAGTATAGAGAATATTCTAGTAGGGCATTGCCATAAGTTCACATTTTGACCCACCCTACACACTAGTTAGAAAATAATCAGGAGTATACACCATGGACAAGGTTGGATGATCATGACATCACTCTTGATCATCCATGGATGAGTCAATAATATACCTTTTTAGATAGGTATGGTACTTACCATCCTGATCGAACACCCGTGTTGGCTCATACAATCCTATTCAATGTGGAAGAGGGAGATTTTGATCATCCTTGTACTCCTTGAGATGAGTATTCCATGCAAACACGTGCCTTTACACCACTTGAGTACATCAAGCTCACATACAAGCTTGAATACTAAGTTAACACAACTTCCCTCAATTATGGAAAATAGATAGCTTATGGGGCTATAGAGTAATCCAAGGTTCTTTGTATTAATATGAAGGTAAATTGGTCCCGTATTGCTAACTAGTTAGACCAGAGACTTAGGGAGAATGCTAAAAATAAAGTGGTGTTGAACCAGCTACGGTTGGATAAATAATTCTTGGATGAACAATATCAATTGATTTAGTAGAGATTGCAATCGAATAGGGTGCATCAAGAAAGGATATATCAAGAGAAATTGTAAATATTCATGCATGAGGAGGTTCCCACACCAAGCATGTATAGACAACAAATTCAATAGAAGTGTCTTACACACAAGAAAAAATTACTATCAAGACCTAATCAGAACCACCCTCCTCATGCATCCCATCAATACTATAGGCCCTTACAATATCAAATCAATAATGCTTTATAGGAGCATGAAGCCTATGAGGACTTAGGATAAGAGTATTACGATTAGGGGTACCTCGAGTCACATTATGAGGATATGGTTGATGACCATAATCAACCACCTCCCCATCCTTGAGGGCAAAGGTGAGAAAACAAGGTCATTTCTTCTGAATCATATAAGGTGCTCATTGATAATATTCAATTATTGGAAAAAAAGGCTTTAGGAGTAGGTTACAAGAAACCTATATTAATTCAACTTTGCAATAAACTGCTACATCCTTTTGTCCCATATCCCCCATATCTGAAGCATTTTGAAATGCCCATGTTAGACAAGTTTAAATGGGATGATGATGCATAGGAGAATTCCACCAATTTCATGAACTTATACTTTCAAATTCAGGATAACGATGCCTTGTTGCTAAAAACTTTCTTGATAACACTCTCAGGCCTAGCCCTACAATGGTTCAACCATTACCAACGTATAACATTTATAGATTTGATTTGCTTACAAATTCATTCTTGGAACACTTTTTATTTAGTGTTAAGAAGAAATCTACCTTGACTGATTTATATAATATTCACCAATTTGATGATGAACCAGTCTTAGACTATGGAAATAAGTGGCGAGCAATCATGTCAAAGTTTCCATTTGCCTTACCTTTGATAGAGCTCACTCGTTATTCACAAGGATTTGTTCAAAATAGATCTCATTACTATTACAACTCCAACTATATCATACATTTAAGGAATACTTGGCTCAGACTAAGGTCATAGAGGATATTAAGAATGAGGAAGAGGAAATTAAAATATGAAAAGAGTGGAAAAAAACCCAAAAGGAAACCATGCTCAATAGAAACCTTCAATGGTTAATCAAGTTGTCTTAAATGTTCTAGGGCTTGCAAAGCCAAACCCACCACAATAAGATAATTATCAAGCACATCCCCCTCCTACATAGTATAATCAACCTCAACAGAATGAAGGGCAAAGGCAACAACATTGTCAACCTCACAATTATACACCATCGCTTGAGTCTTTGGCATCCCTCGTTAATCGATTATGTGAGGCCAAGGATATAAAATTTCTAGAGATCCACCACTTATCCTAACAAGCCCAAACCAAAGTGGTATTTAGAGGATAACTACTATCCTTATTATCAAGTACATGTTCATGATATTCAATTATGCATCACATTTAATAACAAAGTACAAGATATGCTCGATAGAAATGAAATCCAAATTGATAATTTTCTCATAGCCAAAAATTAATATATGGGCATATTTAAGGATACATTACCTACACAAGAGGTGTTGGTAGATCAAATTTGACAGTTAAATGAAATCCATACAATCCCTACCAATCAAGGATTTGTAAATATGATCAATATTGTGACACAAAATAGGAGGTATACAAATTAGACTACACTATTTGTAGCTCCAATAAACATCCCTTCCACATCACAATATTTTCTATCAATAAATTATGTCCTAGGTCTTCCACCTTTCCCAGTGGTGACAATTAGAAGTAGAATTACTTAGAGTCTACTAATGGCATTGACTAGATTCTCCATGTATGAGCTAATACAACAATCACAACTACACCACGAAGCTCTAATGGATATCCTAAAGTTAGTTGAATTACAACCGCAAGACCCCAACTCTTTTGTAAATTTTATGGGGCATATTCAATATTGTAGAGATCTTATCATTATATTTCATGATAATGAAATCAAGGCAAATCCCACTACTAGGCTTGATTCTCAATTTCACATCATTGCTAGTGTGAATTGGATTACCTCCAAGCGGGTGTTGATCAACATAGGTTACTCAATAAATATCATAACTATTGATGCACTAGAGCACCTTAGTCTTCCAAAATTGTATTCATCGCATCTGCGTTCACTCTCCGATAATTCAATGATGTTTTATGCTCCACCATTGGTATAATAGTCCTTCCTATCCAGGTTGGAGTAAAGACTATTCCTACATTATGCCATGTCTTGGATGGTTCAATGCAATATAATATATTTCTTTAAAGGCCTTGTATGTGAGACATGAAGTGTATCCAATCAATTTTACATCAGTATCTCAAGTATGTACATGAGGGGCAAATCCATATAGTGCATACTGATATTGAGTCCTTCAAGTATTGTAATGTGGTGCATCATCTGCAAGAGTCTATTTTTCCATCCATACATTTTGCCATAAGACCAAATGATACCATCAAGAGTCCAAATATAGCACCATGGTAAACCATAGAATCATCTCCATCTCCACCATTGCCATCGGTTTCTCCTTATATTTCTTCTTCCTACTTGAATCCCCCATGCAAGAGAAAGTTGAAGGAACCAATTAAAGAGATTCTTACCTCCATTTCCACCATCTTACCAGAATATGTTCCAACTCCTATGGATGCAGAAGAATCATTTACTACTATGGATGAGGCCATTCAAGCCACACCCCCATCATCATCATCCATCCCATCACAGGTCATGGTTCATTTGGTCAATCCTAGACTTGCTGAGTATCTGGTGTAGAATATCATATTCACTCCACTCATTGATTTTGTGCTGGATATGAGCATGCTTAACTTGCCATCACTACCCATTGGCACCATTATACCCTTAGGGGTGCCCCAGATCAAACAAAATTTATTTATAAGGGCCTTAATTATTCCACAAGTTCATCACCTATGGTAGCAAATGATGATGAGCCATTTTTGGGGAATATTACCTATCTGTCAAAATTAGATTTTTCCTTGTAGTAATTTCATTACTACTATTGGCATGGTAATGGTCTTGGTCAATATGAACAGGGTCTTTGGATACCTTACCAACCATAGTATCATCTCCCTACAAATAAATTTGGCTTAGGGTATTCTATGCATATGTCAGATGAACTCCTTGTAAACTTCCTCTAGTGCCTAGCCATAAGCTTTATGGAAGATATTGATGAGAATGAGTATGCCAACCTAGGATATTTTCATCTATTAGGGGATCATATCCTTGTTACAACAATTTTTGTTCAACCTTATGACTCCCTCAGTGAGACACTAGAAGAGTATGAGGATGATATAGAACTAGCATACCTAGGTCTTGCCCACATGCAATGGATTAACAATCATATTCACATGAACTCTCTCTCATCCTATAATTCAGGATACATAAGTAGTTGGATCTCTCCTACAGAGGAAGAGACTAATAAGCAAGGAGAGTCTAGCCTATCCAATGTCCTTGAGAATGATTAGCTTGAAGAGGATAGTGGATCCACTAGAGATAAATATGACATGTCTATAAATTCCTCTTATGATGATTTTGATGCAATATCCATTACTTCAGATAGCTCAAAGGATGCAACAGTTGTTATTGTGGCTATCAATGATCTTGATGAGTTCTATATTTTTTTATTCCCTAGGGGGATGCCCATTCTGTTATATCTTTTACCACCACAAGATCCAATTATTATAGCCCCTCCTAGACCTCATCCAATCATTCTACCTTCACATTAGCCACCTTTGCTTCCTTTAAGGCCATCCATCTATGATAGGCTATTTACACCAATGAATGGAAACCATATACCATCCATTAATATGGTTTCCATTTATTTGACAATGCCACTTCATAATCCTAGTGACCCTTCAAAGCCTTTGCATCTCAATCACAAGGCCATTTATTTTGATCTCATCACATTTCTACCATCACCTAAAGAGTTCTTCCCTTGAAAAGAAATATTATAGATATTTTATTTCTCCCAAGGGTCATCTGAATATATGTGTCAAGCTGAGCTTAAACCTTATGAAGTGAGTTATTCTCCAAATCATGTTGATGACATCAATTTGATCCTTATACCTCATCATCTCGAGGACGAATCCCACATGTCAGTTGAGGAAAAAATTGGCGTGGATATCGACACCGATTCCACAGTTTCTAAAAGTATCAAGTTGGGACTCAATCTATCCCTAGAGTAACAAGCTATTATCACAACTCTCTTGAAAGAAAAGAGAAATATTTTCTTGTTCATATAAGGATATGTCGAGTCTTGGATCGAGTTTGGTTGTGCATAATATGATGCTCGATCCAAAAGTTAAACCATTCAAGCAAAATCTTAGAAATATGCATCCAAAATTTACATTAATGGTAAAATATGAACTTCAATTTTTTTTTGAATGCATGGTTCATTCAACCCATCGATTATCCTCCATGGGTCTCCAAAATAGTACCCATTAGGAAATCCAATGGGAGGATTTGCATATGCATAGATTTTTGAGATATTAACAAAGCAACTCCCAAGGATGAATTCTCCCTTCCCAAAATTGACACTCTAGTCAACACAACTATAAAACATAAAATTTTATCCCTCATGGATTGTTTCTTAGGCTACAATAAGATTTAGGTCAATCTCAAATATTAGTCCAAGATAGCCTTTACCATACCTTAGGAGACATTCTATTATAAAGTCATTTTGTTTGGTCCCAAAAATGTTGGTGCCACATATCATTGGGCCATGACATATATCTTTCATGACTACATGCACAAAATCCTGGAGGATTACATATATAATTTTTAGCTAAATCTCTGTTGCATCACGAGCACGTAGATGTTCTTAGGAAGGTTTTTGATCGTATCATTGAGCACAATGTTAGACTTAAACCTAAGAAGTGTTTCTTCAGAGTTACATCTAGAAAACTCTTGGGATTTATAGTCTCCAAATGAGGTATCAAATTTAATCCCACCAAAGTCAAGGTAATATTCGAAATGCTTCCCCCGACCAACCTTAAGGAACTTCATAGCTTACAAGGAAAGGTAGCATCCATAAAATACTTTATAGTGTAATTATCAAATATATGTTGACCCATGAATTGACTACTACACAAGGGGGTCCCATTCAAATGGTATGATGAGTGTCAAAAATCCTTTTATGGTATCAAACATTACTTGGCATCCCTAAAAGTTTTAGCTCTGCATTGACTAAGTGTGCCATCCTTACTATACATTTCAGCTATTGACTTTGATTTAGGGACCATGTTGACTCAAAATAATGAAGCAAATAAGGAGCAAGTTTTTTTATTAAATTAGTCACACCCTAGTGAGCTATGAGCTTAATTATGCAAACATTGAGAAGCTTTACCTAGCGGTGGTTTTTTTCACTAATAATCTATGCCATTACATGCTCAATCGAAAAACACATTTCAAATCTAAGGAAAATTGTTTGTAGTACATGATGAGTTGAACGTATCATAATAGTCATACTACAAAGTTGATCATACTATTGAAAAATTTAAACTTAGATTTATTAGCTAAAAATCTATCAAAGATCAATAAATTATTGATCAATTAGTTGAGGATATTCTTCAGGATAATCAGCCTCTTACCATCGAGTTTCCTGATGATGCAGTTTTTACATTATCCAACTCACCTAAACAAGAACCCGAGAATCAAGTTGATATTATGTTATTCTTTGATGGATCCAAGTTTGATCAAGGGGGTGGAATAGGAATCATGTTATTCACATCACAAGGGGCTCCTCTATCCCTATCATTCAAACTCAATTTATCATGCACCAATAATAATGTTGAATAAGAGGCCCTCCTTTTGGGCCTTCAAGCAGCTATTTCCATGTAAATCAAGAAGTTTAATATTTTTGGTGATTCCTTGTTCATTTTCAACCAGGTCACAGAGATCTATCAATGCAAGTGTCCAATATTGTAGTCTTACAAAGCCCTTGTGGATAAGTTCCTAGATAAATTGGAATGGTATAAAATCGAGGCAGTCCCTTGCTAATCCAATCATTTTGTAGATACTTTGGATTATTTAGGATCCTTAATTATATATAACCCTTAAGATAATATTACAACCATCCATGTAAAAATAATTTTGCAATAAATAATTTTGTGTGAGTCTTAAAAATATGACGAATCTATCCACATGATTCAGATTGAGCCATACCAAGAATAATTCTTTCACACACAACTTTCTAAAGCATGCTTCTTGGAGGTCTTTAATAGAAAATAGTAATTTTGATAGCAAAAAATTAATCCATATTAAGGTCGTATCCCAATAAAAATTCATATGGGATGAATATCAAAATGAACAAGTAGTTCATTCTATTGAGACTCAAAAATATCAAGATTGGTTCACCCAACTCAAATATTTCTTGAAGCTTGGTAATATCCTGTCGGGATTGTCGCATACTGCAAAATGAATATTAAAGAAAAAAGTGACATAATATGTCTTTCTAGGAGACAATGTGTATCATCAAGGCTAAAATTGCCTTCTCCTTCATTGTCTAGAGTCCCACTTACCACTTACCACTATGACTAAACCAAGAATTATGGAGTTCATACTGTAGTGATCCCGGAATGCACGCACCACTCTTTTTACGCTACTTGTAATGTATTAAAAACCCAAGATGAAATGGAAGATAATGAAAAGAATATAACACGAAAATAAGAAAGATGGATCTATTTATTTGTATTGAAGCCCGGTTACATGTCGGTCCCTCTTAGGGATATCCATTTTGATACAATAAGGTTACAAATAGGTAAAGAGTGTCTCTTTCACGAAGAGGTGGTGCACTGTAAAAAATATTCCTGGTTTCACACATAGAAATATATGAAGGATTACAGATGCCTCCTTCTCTAGGCCTATTTCCTAGAGGGATCCCTTTTTCTCTCTTATATTGCAGACTTCGTCCGATGAACCTATGGCCCTATAAGAAATGAAACAAAAACACACACTTAGGTGTCCGAGAATACCTCCTCGGATGAGGTTTTTAGCAATGGATATAACAAATGAAAGCAAGTGCAAATTAGACTAATGCTATGAGTGCAAATGAATGAAATGATGCTATGCTAATGATATGCTAAAATAATAAATCTAATGTCTAGAACCCTATGCTAAGCATGCAGGCCACTGTCCAAGATAGCGGTCGCTAAAGTGATTCTTGTCCTCTTTGCTCCAAAGCTATGGATCAAAGCTTGTATTCAATGTTAAAATAATAGTTGCTATGCTCTCAAATCTGTCAATGCTTCATTGTACAAGTGATCTCCAAGGGAACTCTCCAAGTATCGAAAGCTCTTCTCAATCTTCTCAATGACCAAGATCGATAAAAGATGTATATATGATCCCCCTTGGTGCTCTTAGGCTTGCACCTTTTATAGTGTGAAACCCTAGGTCTATGTACAAGCCCTAGGAACAAATTTCTCATGTGTATTGTGAGTTAGCATGATAATACTTTAGTATTTTCTATGTTTGGAGGCCAGTTAACTTAAATATAACTACCAACTTGAGTCTCCTATGCGAACTGGTTGTTAGCATGAGAAGCTTTTGTCCTTTGTTTATGTTTGGAGGCCATTTAACTAAAGTCTAAATGCAAATTCAAGTCTCCTATGTGAATTTGTCATGAAAAGGAATGCAAAGTTACTCTCGCTCACCTTTATTGCATGCAGACTACCACTTCCACCCGTGATTAGGCATTTTTTTTGACAAAATTGCTTTTAGGGTTTATCTATTTTCTTCTGTAGTGACTAAGATCTGGTCGTTGTCGTCTGCAATATCTAAGGTCTAGATAATCTAGGCTTGAGCGGTTAGGATCTGGCTGCTCTTGGCTTGAGTGGCTAGGCTTGGATGGCTTGAAAAGGCCCCAAATAAGTGGTGAGAACCACTGTTAATGCTTGGAAAGTCCAATATGATGTCATATAATCTTATGAATATGTCTATGTGAGAAGATCCCCTAAGCATGACATGATTTAGGTGTCTATAGATACCCCTTTTTGTGATACACTGTGTGGAAAACACAATGCTAAGCAAAAATGTATACTGATATGTTTGTAGGGTGTATGGTGATCAATGGTCTAATCAACACTGGATGGCCCAATCATGCAAGATGGCATGCATCCCTTGAATCATTGCCTCAACATTCGGAGGACTTAGCTCAGTGGCTTGGGCATGTTAAATTGTACTCATTTCTCAAACTCAATCGAGTAGCTTCAGCTACTACAATAGTTACGATCGGTAGTAGAGATACAATTGAATATGTCATGTCTTCTTATGTTCCCAGCAAACAATGAAAATTTATAACTTTTGTATGCAATGATTCATAGGATGAGCATGATTTTGTTATGATCGAGTGATATTTTGTTGATTTTAATTATGATTATGTTGAAGTTTTGAACTACTTCCTCACACAATGAATTGGTGAATTAATGACAATGAATGAAGCGATAAGTCACTTGACCAATATGACTAATCTGGTTCCTTTCTAGCATTTGTTGCTTTTAATGGGTATTCGTACATCCAAGTGTGATTCTAATTGTTTATGATAATCATCTATACCTATCCCGAGGAGTGGTCTAGCTATCAATAACTTTCTTAGGGAGTTAGGATGAGTGATTCTATTTATGTTTGTATTGTATCACTTTGGCTTAATATTTTTGGTATCATAGGAGAATTAGGATGATCCTTTCGCACCCGTAAAGTAGTCCGACCATCTTGATCTTCTTCAGGATTGAAGGGTGGCACATCGTAATCCCAAAATGAAATTCTTTACCCCAAGTGGCCTTATGGTAGCCTACTCATCTCATTGAAATGCATGGAGTGTGAATCATTGCAATCTTCGAGTGGATAGAGCAAGAAACTGGGTATGAGGCCTGCTTGATATTATGCTTTTATGTGATTTTTATTTTATTTTGGTCATTAAGATGACTTCAATTCATCAAAATGCATTTATTTAATGTTTTTTTAATCCCCCCATAGAAGTATTTTTCTTGTTTTTTATCTATGGAGCAGGTTGCTATCAGGTCTAGTGGCCTTTGAGTTTCTTCCTATGGCCGCTATCACCTTGAGCAGCCATGAAGTTCAGGCCACTGACATCAGCAGCGACCAAGGCATAATTTGAAAATATAAAAGATGTATTTTTAGGATTTTGACCTGTCACTTTCATCTATTGTCAACTCACTTTTTAGAGCTTTGGTGAGATAATGACAAATGTGATTTCTAAAGCTACCTGCATCGAGGGCATGCCTTTGCAAGGTGAGGCATTAGCTACTAGAGGAGCCGAAGCTTCTCGAGTATTTTATTTTTTAAACCCTAACCTCTTTTCCTTTTTTGGGTAAAACTGAACCTCACTAATTAATTGGCAAATGAATCTCACTAAACTTGTTGGTAACGAATGGAATTCATAGTTAGGCTTAGTTTAAGTTTTTAAGTGGTGGGTTGCTCCCCATTTTTTTTCTTTTCATTTTTTTTTTATTTGTATGGCCTAGGGTTCATGGGTTTGATGTGTTACCTTTCGGATGATGTCACTCAGAGTGGTGGAAATTTGGCCAAGTCACTCAAAGAGGCTATGTTTGAACCCCAATGGTCAGAAATTTGACCATTGGGATTTGGCCGCTGCTATCTCCAGCGATCAAATTATCGCCGCTGTAGGTAACAGCGGCTAATCCCCTTAGCCAATTTTGCATAACTTTTTGCTTTTTATTGGATTTTTGAGATGGCTTTTGATTTTTTTTTAATTTTGAACTACTCTTTAGCCTGTATTGCATTGTAGTTATGTTTCATATTTCTTTTGCTTTACTTAGATCCTTACGACTTGGGCTCGGGACTCGAGGCTCATGAATGACCTTCTATCTCTTCTAGATGACACAGATTGGAGGTGGCTTAAGGCTCACGGGATCTAGTATGTTACCATATTACCTCATATTATGTCGGACCAGGCTTACCTTATGACTTTGGCCCATTTCTAGGACCCTCGAACTAATACCTTCCACCTCCCAACCGATGAGATGACCATCACGCTCAAGGATGTGTATAGGATTTTCTGGATCCCTTTTTATGGGGTGGCTATTGTTTCTTTGACCACTAATGCTTAAGTGGCCATCTTCACTCAAGTTTTTAGGAGGTATTTTGAGAATGATCTCAAATAAAATAAGTCTGGGGGAGTGTCTATCATCCACTAGTATCGGGAGTATGTTTTCACAGCGACGCATGCAGTGCTACTGATGGTCATCAACAATGTCCTTATTCCAGATTGCTCAGGCTTGAGGTTCCCTTGGAACCTCCTTGCAATGGTTTAGGACCTAATGGATAGCGAGGAGCCTATCCGATATGCATGGGGTAGGTCTCTATTGGCTTGGTGTTATGATGATCTATACCACATCTGCTAGAGGGTCGTGTCAACATCGCCTGTAGTTGGATTTTATAGATTTGGGGATAGGAGCACATTAGGGTAGATCACCCTAAGGGGATTACTATTGAGATCACAACTATGGATAGGAGGATGTATTTCTATGGTGCTAGATGGTCTAGAGAGGGCGAGGAGTGCAAGAGTAGTACTTTTGCAGGGGATCTGACTCATTCCACTGATACTTTTACTAGACTCCAGGATGGAGATATCATATGGTGCCCGTATCATGAGTGTCCTGCTTGGGATGACCCTGATAGCTTTACTACTAGGACGTGACACGGGTGATGGCTCATTGTCCATAAGGTTAATATTTAGGAGCACTTATTCTACTCTCATATTCTTTGTCAGTATAGGTTACATTAGGATGTGCCACTAGTACCATTTATGTATAGGTGCATCAGAGCATAGAGATACCTCCCTCTCCAATAGGTTATAGAGCTGGATGATGAGGAGGATGCCCCAACTATTGATCTTGGTGTTACTCGTGGAGTTACAGATTCATTTGTATGGTGGTGGGGTGACCTAATGTGGTACAATGAGGGAAATCTAGATAGAGAGGATGATGGTAGAGATGGGGTAGATTCATCAAGGCGTAGGGTTCATGCTAAGACTGCGACATGGGGCCAACAAGAAAAGTAGGTAGCAAAAAAGGAGAAAGAGACTCGTGATGAGGCATAGGAGGAGATGGAGCCAGAGGAGAGAGATTATCCTCTTAGGGAACAACTACATGATGTCAAGGCTAAGCTCTAGTCAACCAAGATATAGGTACAGTAGCGTAATGCCATCATAGGTCAGAGGGATACTCTATAGCACAATTGTCAGACCAGATATAGGCTTTTTAGGATGCTATGGGAGGAGATACCCAGATGTAGGTTATTTTTGCCCCTCATGCTCTTGAGGATCCTTCAAGGGTAGCTCTCGATATTGAGATCCATTGTCTATAGGGTTTTCTGGATGAGAGTGATGTTCAGATTGCTGAGGACATAACCCATATTATTGCTCTCTCGAGGCAGATCAGGAGGCTAGGAGCCATCCCTAGGGATAGAGGGGCTATAGGTGGATCATAGATTAGTAGGAGCTCTATAGTAGGGTAGCATTCCATCCAGCCTGGTCATGGGGCCCATACTCATACAGAGAGACTAGTAGGGTCTAAATCGCACCATTCTCCCAGAGATCCATCCATAGGGGGCGGTGTTGTAGGGTGTAGGACCAGTATTCGATTGATGATGCTCTTGGTTTTGATTCATTTTTGAGGTTGAATGACCTATATGACTATAGCCCATGGGTATTTTTGTATATCCATGGACTTGAAACACATACTTTTATGATATTTTTTGCATTAAGACTCATTATATGTATCGGTTATTGTTCATATTTTTGTTGTTATTTTGTTTTATGATGTGATGTGATGATGACATTATGATGATTTGATGTTTATGTTAGATGATATATGATATTGTAGATGCTTATATGGATGTGTAGATGCTTATATGATTTGATGATGTAACATGATGTATTTTGATGATGAATGATGAATGATGAATTCATGATTGTATACAAATAGATATTGCCTATATGTTTTATGATGTGCTTTATGATGTGATGATGGATGATTAATGAATTGTGTTTATGGATGCGATGTTATTGTTAAATGCATGTCTAATTTTTCTTTGATTGTATACATCTAAATTATGTGATGGGATGGTATAAACGAACCTGTATGCTCTAATCACTTAAAATATAAGGAATGCATATGACATTGATAATATTAATGGGTGATACCACAAAAAGTAAAAAAATAATCATGAATTTAAATAATCACTCTTATCATAAGAATTTATTAAGTATTCATATATGAGATGTAATGGTGTGTAATGTATTTTCTTGATAATTTTATGTAAATTAAAAGATATAAAGTAGTTAGTTGCTATCTATATACTAAATATATATGTGGTATCTATCCTACTATTTTGATACCCTCTAATTTATAGAATCTTATAAAGAAAATGATGGTCTGAATGATTTTATGATTTGTTGCTATGTTAGAAATTTTGGGGCTTTTCAGAGATTCAAACACTCTAGTTACCCTATCAACAACTGTCTACTGACCACTGTAGACCTTTGAAAAGTAAGACTTTTACCATGGACCTAGATATTCATGATATTTGTGTGTACAAGTGATTATATATTGTGATATAGAACTCAAGCATTACCTATGATGTCAGGCGAGATTATTTCAACCCATTGCTAATATCAAGGATTCTCAAGTGTTCATCTCATCCTAAGTTGGACTTAGTTGGACTATACCACTAGGCAATATTGGGTTACCTAAGCTAGCTCATCCACCTTCAAACATTGGTCTACACAAATTCATGAAGCAATTGCAATAGACATATCATCATGTGTAAGGATCTCTCCTTTCGATTTTGTACAATGTTGAGAATTCCAGGGATTTAAGCTTTATTCCTTTATTTTTGGCTTCCTTTTGGCTTTGGATATTTGCTCATATGTAGTGATGAAAATCACTATTTATTTTTTATTGATTTTTTTCTTTGAACGAAGATTTTTGTAGTGATGATAATTACTATTTATTTTGCGCATATGTAGTGATGAAAATAACTGTTTATTTTTTATTGATTTTTTTCTTTGAGCGAGGATTTTTGTAGTGATGATTATCACTGTTTATTTTTTATTGATTTTTCTTTGAGTGAGGTTTCTTGAAATATTTTATTTGTGTATTGGATCGTTGCTTTGAAATTTGAAATATATGCTTGGCTTTTTGAATTTGTACTTTGCTTCAAAATTTTGCTTATTTTGATTTAAGCAAGGGATTTGGATAGGGCAAAGTTTATCCTATTGTCAATTCTCAACACCTTTAAATCGGTTGCACAGGGGGATAAACAAGGAAAATCCTTTTTGCTTAAGGTAACCTAGACCGCTTTGCAGCTTTCATATTTTCCTTGTACCAGCTAGGAATTTAGTGTTTCAATTAGTGACGGGATCTTGAATATCCAAGCCATTATCATAGCTAGATCTTACCTTCTACTAATCAAAGTTGTTTTCCACAAAATTTGATAAGATCACTAGGTGTGGTTGATTAACCAAAAAAACTTAGTATATTATGTATAGCAACAAATAATGGTTGTGTTAAAAAACACAATTACACACGTGTTAATGGAGGTACGGATTTGAATGATTTGTGCGATAAATTGTGGTATCACTTTTAAGGCTTTCATGACATATGCAATTGTAGTGGATATGAAAATGTAATGCAATGATGTCGATGCAAGATATGAGATGCAATTGCTTTTGTATTTTTGATTTTTATGTTGTTTTTGTATTTTTGTTTGATTTTGACCAAAGGGCTTATTATGCCTTTGTGGATTTTTTATTTTTGACCAAGTAGCATGAAGTACCCTTGGAGCTTTTTGAATTGATTTTGACCAAGCGACTTGAATTCCCTTGGAGCATTTTGAATTGATTGGAGTTGACCAAGCGGTTTGAATACCCTTGGAGCATTTTTGATTTGATTTTGACCAAGAAGGATGAATTACCCTTGGAGCCTTTGATTTTATTTTGAAATTTTATGTTTTTTATGATTTATTTTGTGTTTTTGACATATTTGAATGTTTTTGTGTTTTTGACATATTTGAATGTTTTTTTTTTTTTAATGTGTAGAATGCATTTAAGTGAATGATATTGAGAGGTTCAGATTCTTCAAAACCATCTAATGATATAAGGTGATATGCTCCAAGCCCAACTCTCTATGAAATCATGTATGGGCCTATCTAGTTTACCGTGACCTTATCTCATAGATGCGATGACAAATTTGAATTCTCTTGGTTTTATTTGAGCACTAGATCTCCAACATTGAATTTACTTAAGTGGACTTTACTATTGTAAGCTCATGCAAGGTGATCTTGGTAAATGTGAAGATTCTCTAAAGCATTGAATCGGCGTTCATCAAGAAGCATAAATTGATCAAGGCAGCCTTACTGCACGACATCATCGTCTATGAAGTCTTTTAATGCTATATGTAGAGTTAGAATTTCCAATTCTAGTGGCATGATGGCTTCAACGCCATATACGAGTGAAAACGGTGTTGCCTTAGTGGGCATCTGTATACTAGTCTTGTATGCCCATAGTGCAATAGGCAACTACATGTGCCAATCCTTGTGATTGTCTTGCACCGTCTTCCTCAAGATGGAGACTATTGTTTTTTTTAGGCTTCTACTTGCTCGTTTTCTTGCAGATAATAAGATGTTGAAAAAATATGTTGATTATGGTATTTTTTAATTAAAGCATACACATTTATGTTCTTGAAAGATGGCCCATTATCCGATATTATCTTAGAAGGGACCCCAAAATGACTTATGATATTGTGGAGTATAAACTCCACAATCCTTGGTCGAGTTGTTGATGTTAAGGGGATTGCTTCCACCTATTTAGTGAAGTATTTTGTGGTTGTTATGATGAATGTGTGTTGACCTGAGGATGGGGGTGAGATATTCCCAATCAAGTCTAGTCCCCACTATGAGAATGGCCATGGTGCCTGGATGGGTTGCAAGGCTTGTGATGGCAAGTGCATTAGATTTGCATGATGCTGACACTTACTACATTTCTTGAAATACTCATAGTAGTCCTTTTCCATGGTGGGCCAATAGTAACCCATTCTTAATATGTGCTTAACGATGACCATGCCACTAAAATACCCTCCACATGTGTCATCGTGAGCTTGCAAAATTGCCTAGCATGCTTCCTGGGGCTCAAGACAATGGAGTAATACTCCATCATATCCTTGTCTATAGAGGATTTCTCCTAGCAAGATGTATCTTATTGATTTTTTTTTTGAACGTTTGCCTTTCTGTATGCGATAAACCTTGAGGTACTATTCAAAGCTTTAGGATGTCCCGCGGTTGGGAAAGCCAATCCTGATAAGCCACAACTTCTATAGAAAATGCAAATTTATTATCTTGTATTTTTGAGCTAGTGAACACGTATTGAGGAACAAATCTATGGTGTATGGTTGCACCACACTCCATATGTCCTTGGGAGATCAAATACCCCTAAGGTCCCTTTTGTAAGAAATCTCTGGCTGCGAAGGACCAATCCTAATTTGGCTCGATGTTGATCATGTTAAATGATTCTTGATTGTTAAAAGCTTCATAGTGTATTGTTGAGTGTGAAAGCACTTTCACATGAATGGTTTTAAAATTAGTGGAAAAATTCTAAGGGATTAAGGATCCCAAAGAGGCCATGGTATTTGTAAATCTATTTGACATACGAGGGATTTCCTTGATGTCATACCATTCTAGCCAGGCTAGGTATGTGTCAACAAGTTTCTTGTAAGTCTTCAGGAGTGGAACCTACATTGAAATAGTCCTTTGACCTAGTTTACAATGAGCAAGGAGTCACCAAAGATGTTCAGTCCTAGGATCAATGCTTCATATTCTATGTTTTTTTTATGCACAAAAAGTCTAGTTTGAATGATAAGGGCAATGGAGCACCCTGTGGTGTGATAAAGACAATCCTTGCTCTGACCCCTTGTTCACACTTAGAACCGTTGAAGAACAATGACATGTCTCTTTCTTTCTTAGGTTCTTTGAGTTCTGGAAGATCTGATAATGCAAATACCACATCATCAGGCAATTCTATAGTGAGAGTCTTGTTATCCTAAAGAGGTGCCTCTGCTAATTGGTCTGCTATGACTTGTCCCTTGATGGAATTTTGGCTTATGAATTCTAGATCAAATTATGTTAATAGCATGATTCACTTTTTGATATGTGTATTGTGATATATCTTGCTCATCATGTACTGCAAAGGATTTTGCTTTGATATGACCTAGGTCGTATGGCTCAACATGTAGTATCACAACTTTTGAGTTGCAAAGACCACTGCTAAACACTATTTTTTTATTAATGTAATATATGTCTTGCTCTTTATCTTGTGCATTCTTTTGGGCTAACATGGTGCCCAATGCAAAATTAGTAGCCAATATATATAGTAAAAATGGTATGTCTGGCCTTGGTGGAGCCAATATTGGTGGTGTGGCCAGATAAGTTTTGATCTCTACAAAGGCTTGATGGCATTCTTCATCCTAATGAAAGGGGACCTCCTTTCATAGCAACTGATTCATAGGTTGGCATTTGTCTGATAATCGCATGATGAATCTTTTTATGGATGCTATCTTTCCTTGTAGTCTCCTCAAATCCCTAATGTTTATAGGGATAACATTAACTGATTCTGGTCCACTCGAGCTTCAACAACTATCTAGAAAAAATAATTTATAGATCTACAAATACACAAACATCCAAAGATATCAGTAACACCTATGAGGGCTCCATAGTGTGAGACCCTCAAATATTAGTAAAACCCTAACTTCTAATAAATTAAAACAACACATGAAAACCTAAATATTGAATAGTAAAATAAAAAATAAACTGATTTACCTTGCTTAAATGATGATCCTTCTATGGTTTTCAGTTGATTGGATACCCTAGCAATCATAACAGATCGATGCAGTAGGCTAAGGGGTGCACCTATGTTACAATAGATCAGGTATGGTGATGGATTTAGACAACGAGGATGAATGGCGCAGATGGAGGTAAACTATGAGGAATGACTGGAACTCTCCTAAGTGGATTTGGCAATGGCGGTCTTCAGATCTCTGTAACCTTCTATATCATGAGGATTTATTCAATAGTATCTCTAGGGCACAAAAACATTCCATGGGTTGAGCATTATGAGTGCTCTAATTTATAATATAGCTTAGGGTTTACTTAGGGTTTTAGCCTTACATTTTTAATTGTGTGGCTAAGATTAATTTCATATCCTAAGGTTGAGATAACACTTTAGACGTGGCATGGATTAATGAAGATCTACAGTGGAGATTAGATTAGATCAGATGGTTGTGGTTAATTAGGTTTATAAATATATATTTTATAATAAAATATTATATGTTAGTCTTACAATGACACTGAGAGGGGGGGTGAATCAGTATAGCTCTTTAAAATTGAATTTATAGCTCTTAATACCACATCAATTAAAAATTATTACTAGATACAACAAGTATAACAAAAGAGCATCACACAACACAAGATTTAACGAGGTTCACCAATGTGGCTACTCCTCAAAAATTGACTGCTTGGACTACCATCCAAATCTAGCCTTTGCAAAACACCAACTTTACAATCAATTTACTAGCACCCACTGTAAGGAGCACCAACCCCTTATTTATCTGCACCAATAGAAAGGAGCACCAACCCTTGATTTACCATCATCGATTGGAAGAAGCACAAACCCATGATTTACCAGCACCAACTAGAAGGAGCAACAAACCCTGATGTCAAGCTGCAACATGGACTTCAATTTGAATCTATAAGTTTGATAGTAAGATACCTTTGCTTTTGTAAGACCCTGACTGTTCTTCTTCACCTTTGTGTTCTCTGTGCACTCAACTTTCTCTATGCAATCACAACAGCACCTGGTCGAACTCCAACATTTTTGCTCTCTGTGCACTCTACTCTCTCTATGCAATCACTTCGCACACTCTGCTTCATTACAGTCAAACTTCACGATAATCTTCTCCCTTTTGTGCACTCTACTCTCTTTGCAAATTTCACACTTAGCATGATTCGACATGACTTGCTCTCTACACACAATGACCGTATTTCACACACCTTCGACACCTTCAATTCTCCAAACAGCCCTCCTTTTATAACAATATTTTTATGATGAAAACCCTAATCTTAGTCGGCTATAAATCCTAATCTTATTCGGATTTCATAACAATGGTAAACCCTAATTTTAGTTAGCTTTCATCGGTCTTCATCGGATTCAACTCAAGAAGATGTTCGATTTATCCATTGCTTGATGATTTCATTCTAGACAGACCCTGTAACCACCATACTAACTTTTGATCACTCTTCGTATTTTAGCAGTATGAAATCACTCTGTAACTACCCCTATAAATGTCGTAGTGATGTCGGTCCACTGTCATACTTCTCATTTTAGTCGGGTTCTCCTTCTTGACTTGCACATTTACGACCTATCATGAAATCATGACATTTCTGCCTCTGTAGCTTCTTTTGTTGCTGTTGCCATGAAAATACAACATGTCATGATATCACGACACTTTCACCTTCGTATGCTTTCTCTATTCTTTTGTTGCGATATCGTGACATTTCTGCCTCTGTAGACTTAATATTTTCTTTTGTCACGATATCGTGACATTTTTGCCTCTGTATACTTCATCTTTGCTTTTGTTGCAATATCGTGACACTTCTGCTTCCATAGACTTCGACTTTGCTTTTGTCACGATATCACGACACTTCTGCTTCCATAGACTTTGACTTTGCTTTTGTCATGATATCGTGACACTTCTACCTTCGTAGTCTTCAACTTAGCTTTTGTCATGAAATCACGACACTTCTACTTTCATACTTAGCTTCTTTGCTTTTGTTGTGAAATCATGACACTTCTGCCTTCGAAGTCTTCTTCTCTGCTTTTGTCATGAAATTGTGACACTTATGCTTTCGTAATTTACTTCTTTGCTTTTGTCACGAAATCATGACACTTCTACTTCCGAATTCTTGCTTTATGCTTTTGTCGTGAAATCGTGACAGTTCTGCTTCCGTACGCTTTCTCTCTTTCTTTTGTCACAAAAATGCAACATGTCACGATATCGCGACACTTTTCAAAATTAATTTATCTCTCCTATTTTAGTTGTGAAAATGCGACATGTCATGAAATCGTGACACTTTTCAACTTACTTTATCTCTCCTATTTTAGTCGCGAAAATGCGACATGTCACGAAATCGCGACACTTTTCCAACTTAATTTCTCTCTCCTATTTTAGTCATGAAAATACGACATGTCACGAAATCGTGACACTTTTCCAACTTACTTTCTCTCTCCTATTTTAGTCGCAAAAATGTGACATGATGCGAAATCGCGACACTTTTCCAACTTACTTTCTCTCTCCTATTTTAGTTGCAAAAATGTGACATGTCACGAAATCGTGACTGGAAGGAGCAAAAACCCTTGATTTACTAGAACCAAATGGAAGGAGCACCAACCCATGATTTACCAGCACCAACTAGAAGGAGCACCAACCCCTGATGCTAAGCTACAACCTGGACTTCAATTTGAATCTATAAGTTTGACAGTAAGATACCTTTGCTTTTGCAAGACCCTAACTGGTCTTCTTCACCTTTGCATTCTCTGTGCACTCAGCTTTCTCTGTGCAATCACAATAGCACCTGGTCAAACTCCAACCTTTTCGCTCTATGTGCACTCTGCTCTCTCTACGTAATCACTTTGCACACTCTGCTTCGTTACAGTCAAACTTAACGATCGTCTTCTCCTTTTTGCACACTATGCTCTCTTTGCAAATTTTGCACTTAGCATGATTCGACATGACTTGCTCTCTGCACACAACGACCATATTTCACACACCTTCGACACCTTCAATTCTCCAAATAACCCTCCTTTTATAACAATATTTTTATGATGAAAACCCTAATATTAGTCAACTATAAATCCTAATCTTAGTCGACTTTCATAACAACTGTAAACCCTAATTTTAGTCGACTGTCATCGGTCTTCGTCGACTTCAACTCAAGAAGATGTTCGGTTTATCCATCGCTTGATGATTTCATTTTGGATAGACCCTGTAACTACCATACTGACTTTTAATCACTCTTCGTATTTTAGCAGTATGAAATCACTCTATAACTGCCCCTGTAAATGCCGTAGTGATGTTGGTCCACTGTCATACTTCTCATTTTAGTCGGGTTCTCCTTCTTGACTTGCGCATTTATGACCTATTGCAAAATCATGACATTTTTGCCTTTGTAGCTTCTTTTGTTGTTGTTTCCACGAAAATACATGTCGCGATATCGTGACACTTTCACCTCTGTACGCTTTCTCTATTATTTTGTCATGATATCATGACATTTCTACCTTCGCAGACTTCGTCTTTTCTTTTGTCACGATATCATGACATTTTTGCCTCCGTATACTTTGTCTTTGCTTTTGTCATGATATCGCGACACTTCTACTTCCATAGACTTCAACTTTGCTTTTTTCATGATATCGTGACACTTCTACTTCCATAGACTTTGACTTTGCTTTTATCGTGATATCACGACACTTCTACCTCCGTAGTATTCAACTTAGCTTTTGTTGCGAAATCATGACACTTCTGCTTCCGTACTTAGCTTCTTTGCTTTTGTCACAAAATCATGACACTTCTTCCTTCGAAGTCTTCTTCTCTGCTTTTGTCATGAAATCATGACACTTCTACTTCTGAAGTCTTGCTTTCTACTTTTGTCATGAAATCATGACAGTTCTGCTTTCGTACGCTTCTTCTCTTTCTTTTGTCATGAAAATGCGACATGTCGCGATATCGTGACACTTTTCAAACTTACTTTCTCTCTCCTATTTTAGTCATGAAAGTGCGACATGTCACGAAATCACAACACTTTTCAACTTACTTTCTCTCTCCTATTTTAGTCACAAAAATGCGACATGTCACGAAATCGTGACACTTTTCCAACTTACTTTCTCTCTCCTATTTTAGTCGCAAAAATGCGACATGTCACGAAATCATGACACTTTTCTTACTTGTTCTCTTTCTTCGAACTTGTCATGAAATCGTGACACTTTTTTCTGCTTTCTCTTTCTCTTCCAACATGTCACGAAATCGTGACAGTTTTTCCACTTGCATTTTTCTCTTCCAACATGTCATGAAATCACGACCGTTTTTCCTTCTTTTTCTCTCTTCCAACATGTCGTGAAATCACAATAGTTTTTCCTTCTTTTTCTCTCTCTTCCAACATGTCACGAAATCACGACAGTTTTTCCTAATTTTTCTCTCTCTTCCAACATGTCGCAAAATCGCAATAGTTTTTCTTGCTTTTTCTCTCTCTTCCAACATGTCATGAAATCGTGACAGTTTTTCTTGTCTGCTGTATATGTCGCGATATCGTGACACTTTTCTTACTTGTCTTTTTTCTTTGATCTTTTTCATATGGGCCACTTCGGTCTTCTTGGAAAATCACTGTACATACTCTGAATAACCTTTGAACTCCTATCTTCTACATCTGAATAGCTTTTGAACTTCTTGTCCACTACATCAACAGATCTATTTGAATGTGTTGAAAACAATGACAATATTGTTGCTGCACCTTGCTCAACATTATAATATAATATAAAATATTATATTAAATATAAAATAATATTAAAATAATCCCAATTGAGTTAGGAAATGGCAAAAAAGGGCTAAAGTGGGCCTTTTGAAGGTGATAAGGACTTAAGTGGGCCTTTTGAAGGTGGGAAGGGCTAAAAGTGGCTAAATGGATGGTGGGGAAGGTGTATGGTGGACAAGTGGGTGGTGGGATGGTTAGGATGGAGGATTAATGGTTGTAATTTGGTGTCTACACAAAATATCCTTTTTATTTCATTATAAAAAAATTGCTTTTCATTTCTTATTTTTATTTTTCCTTTTAAAATAATTCATTTCTTTTACTCCTTTAACAAAATAATAAACACAGGGGGTCCTACCTCTCCCTTACCAACCCCAATTAACCTGGGCTGCACTGTGCATGGCCCATGTAAACAAACACCCACACCCATAACGATTGCACTATGCATGGCCTCCAACCCCTACCCAACCCCAATCAGCCTGGGTCACACTGTGCATGGCCCACGTACACAAACACCCACACCCATGAGGGTTGCACTATGCATGGTTCCCAATACCTACCAATCCCCAATGAGGGCCATGTTGCACATGGCATCCAAAACCCACAAAACCCAAAAAACACATTAAATATTCACATTTATAAGCATAATACATTTAATTCCATTTATTTTTATGCATTCATCAATTTTATTCACTAGATTATATTCTCAAGAAAACCTCATATCTAGTGATCTACTCTAGACACTTGGTGGTTGTAGTGTCTATTTATCCATACAATCTGATAGTATGAGTATATTACCATAAGGAAATTCATCATTACATTTAATTCAAAAGGCTCCAAAGGAACCAAACTCCTTTGGTCACATTCAATTCAAAAAGGCTCCAAAGGAATCAAGCCCCTTTGGTCACATTCAATTCAAAAAGGCTCCAAAGGGATCAAGCCCCTTTGGTCAATCCAATTCAAAAAGCTCCAAAGGAATCAAACTCCTTTGGTCACATTCAATTCAAAATGCTCCAAAGGAATCAAAATCCTTTGGTCACATTCAATTCAAAAAGCTCCAAATGAATCAACCCCTTTGGTCACATTCAATTCAAAAAAAAAACTCCAAAGGAATCAACCCCTTTGGTCACATTCAATTCATAAAGGCTCCAAAAAAATCAAGACCCTTTGGTCACATTCAGTTCAAAATGTTCCAAAGTAATCAACCCCTTTGATCACACCACAAGAATAAAAACTCCTTTGGTCACATTCAATTCAGAATTCTCAAAAGTAATCAACCCCTTTGGTCACATTCAATTCAAAATGCTCCAAATGAATCAACCCCTTTGGTCAATCCAATTCAAAAAGATCCAAAGAAATCAAAATCCTTTGGTCATATTTCAACTCAAAAAGCTCCAATGGAAACAAAATCCTTTGGTCAATTCAATTCAAAAGGCTCCAAAGGCACCTACCCCTTTGGTCAAATCAATCCAAAAAATCTCCAAAGGTAACCCAATTCCTTTGGTCAAATTCAATCTCAACAAGGATTTCAAAAGAATTGAAGTGCTATAATCTCAACTCCCTAAGAAATCCATGCAGCTGGACTACTCCATGGGATAGATATGTGCATTTCTTACTTCCACTTATCCTTAAGTGATCCTTGTATCTAGTGATTTACTCTAGTCCCCTAGCAGTTGTAGTGATTGGATATCCATACAATATGGTAAAAGGAGTATATTACCATAAGGAAAATCATAATTAACACAATTCAAAAAGCCCCGAAGGCACAAACTCCTTTGGTAGAATCAATCCAAAATGCTCCAAAGGTACCCAAATTCCTTGGGTTAAAAAAAATAATCAGCAAACATAAAAACCACAAAAACAATATAAAACACAAAAAAAATAAATAGAAAAACAATAGAAAAAAAAAAAACTCCGAAGGTACCTATCCTTTGGTCAAAAAAAAACAAATTCAATAGGCTCCTGAAATAAAATAAATGCTCTCATATCAAATCCATAAGAAGGCCATGCTTCTGGATTGCTCTAAGGGATAGAGGTATACATTTCCTTCTTCCACTTAGCCTCAAGTGATCCTCATATACAATAACCTATCTTATACATCTAGTAGTTGCAGTGACTAATTATCCATGCAATCCAGTCAGATGGGTAGATTACCATAAGGCCCTTGAACAATGATTAACCTCAAAATAGGAAATGAATTGTTATCATCTCAATTCCCTAAGAAAGCCATACAATTGGACTGCTCCAAGGGATAAAAGTGTGCAATTACCAATAACATTCAAAATCATAGTTGTAAAAAAAATAATAACATCCATTTCATTCCAACCATTATCATCTATTTCATTGCTTTAATCCTTTAATATCTTCTTCATAGATGCATCACTTGAAGGGATAAACAAAATCAACAAATTCTCAAGACACTCAATCATGCAAATTACTCTCATTAAAATGAGAATATTTTCCATGATTGGGGAAACACAAGTTGACTTTTATTTGTGACCATATTACACCACTCCCCTTCAAATACAAATGGCAACAAAAATTATTATAAAACTCTCCAAATCATCATATCCCATCAACATCATCTCAAGTTAACCTTCTATCTAGTGATTTACTCTAGACACCTGGAGGTTGTAGCAATTGGTTGTCCATGCAATCTGGTAGGATGGATAAATTACCATAAGGACACTTATTCAAAATCATTTCACATCATCACATTTGAAATTAAATCAATTTGGTCCTTCAATTTTTGAGTGACCTACATTCAAGCAGATTTTACCAAGGTTGTCATTGACACCTACTCCATGGGGTTACAAAACACAAAAAATTTATACATCATAATTTTGTATTAAGGAATTTTCTACAGTCACTAGGAAAATCCCCTAGGGTGATTGGTTCTTTTACTTCACCATATTCCATGTCAATAAAACCAAAAGGTAAATTTGTGATAACACAAGTCCACCCCAAACTTGGGACATCCAACTTGATCTTCATTTCCAATATTTACATCCATCACATCATACATTTTTACAAACATCATCATCTTCATCACATCATTTAGTGAACCTTGTATCTAGTGGATTACCCTATACACTTGGTGGTTGTAGTGACTACCAATATATGCAATCTGATTGGATGGGTAGCTCACCATAAGGGTACTCATTCAAAAATTCAATATCAAATCACTATGACATTAAATCATCTAGGTCCCTCAATATTTGAGCTTGGTTGTGTTAAATCAAATTTGCACAAGGTTATCCTTAAGCCCTTTTTGTTGGGTACAAAAGTGGAAAACAATCAAATCAAATTTTGTACAATCAAAAGTCACTCGAGTATCAAACTCCCAGTGTGTTGGTTCTGACACACAAGAATTCCTAATAGTAGTAATGCCACTAAACTCCTAAATGTGGTTGGAGATTTTACCACAACATTTTGCGCATAAATGAAACCACAAGTAAATTTGAAAAAATAAACAATCCCCAACTTGGTGCATCAAGTTGATAAAAATGTCATACATTTACATACACAATTCACATCATGTAATCATCCACCTCCTTTCATCATCCACATTTGGCCAATTGGCTTGTGGGTTTCATTCTTTACGCATTTGCCAATTGAGGGGGTAAGCTACAAAATCAAAAATTTCATGTCATTCATTCTTGTGTGTCAAGAAATTTTGAGTTCATTTCTCCATCCAAATAAGCTAGGTGTATTTTATTTTTGCACTGCATTGTGTTTTACACAACACGGTACAAAAAGGGGTATTTTTAGACACCAAAATCTAGGCATTTGCATTTCATCACATAATTCTACATATTAAATTATATGCCTAGGTCTAAACTTAGGTATATCCGTAATTGTACATTTCACCCACATTGCACATCATAATTTTGCATAATAATATATGCCTAAGTCTAAACTTAGGCATATAATTCCTACACATCATTCATTCACATTGCACATTCCAATTTTGCATAGTAAAATAATATACCTAAGTCTAAACTTAGGTGTATTTTCCTGCACATTAATTTATATTTTTCAGATTTATTAAATCTAGAAAATCTACATAAGATACCCTGTCTCCCCACTTGATATGTGTCCTGGCCACATCACCATCACCTCTTACCATCTCTCACACACCCATTTCATCCTTGTTCCTTCACATGGGACATCCTTCACACTTCACTCCAGTTGCACCTACCCACTTGCCACATCTCACACCTCACTCTGCACCTCACTCTGCTTGCACCTACCCACTTGCCATATATCCCCAATTAAGTGAGACACTTCTAGTGACTCAATACAACTACCCTGGATAGGTGGTTACCCAGTCCCTGCCACTTAGCAGCCCTAGCTTACCACCTATCCTTACCTCAAAAATCCTCAAAGTTCTATAAAGGCACCATCACATGACCAAGAAAAGAGAAGGAAATGCTAATGTTATGTTGCCTGGATTGTGCCATGTAAGCAATAATCATATTCATTTTATTTTATGCAATTCACATTTAGTCATTACATTTATCATATTCATTGTGACAGGTGCTACTAAACCCTTGGTCATTTACATGTGTGCAGGTTCCAGGTTCAACAAGCTCAAGGTCATCACGATGGTCACAATAAACCCACCTCCCACATTGTTGTAGCATGAAGAAGAATGAAAGACACCATATGTTTATTGTAAAATGGGATCACCCCCTTCAAGCATTTGTATTATGAAAGCACCCTACAAAGGGGCTTATGGTATCATAAAATATAATGCAATGTTTCATTTTAATGCAATGGTGTTCTTTTTTATGTATACACATAGAACAACAAATTTCTCTTGTCATAGAAATAAATAATATTTTCAACATATATAAATATTCACAATTCCAATGAATCACACTTTCATCCAACAAAACCACTTAACTATTCAAATTCTAGTAATGGGTTAGTCCTCTTTACAAATTCTACAAATTCTTCACTAAAATTTCATAAGAACTTTAACTTCATGTTATAAATGATAGCTACATATCTTACCCATATAAGGTTTATTATACCATAGGAGTATCTTAGTAATGTAATTCATGAATTTCATTCTAGTTCAAAAAAAGGTAAATATAACTAATTTTAAAAGGATTCCACTATTCTTTCAAATTTTCTTTAAAAATGCATGAACCCAAATGGTTATTTCATTTATCTACTTTTAAAACATTCATATTTGAAAACTTGTTTAAAAAACTAAACAACCATTACTCTAAGAAATATCTCTATAAAACATTATATTCCACTATAAGAACAATTCATATAATCTAAAAGTGATTATTCATTCTTTTCAAAAATAACTCATCCTTTCCAAAAGTAAGTTACTTTTTTAATTCAAAGGTTGCCTTCCATTAATCTTCAATAGATTAAATTCCAAATACTAAATTAATTCATTTACACATTAAACAAATTATCATCATTCTATAACTTATTCTTATTTATCGTAGAATAATGAAACCAAAGAATCTCCTACCTTTGTTGGTATTATTTTTCTTCCATTAAATAAATTATAGAAGACTATCTATAGGAGCTATTATTAATAAAAAGGAATGGTCATCATTTTCCTCAGAATTAGACATGTTTCAATATAACACTTTGCTAATATATTTAAAACAAATTAATTCTCTTTGGATGATCATAAGGAAAGTCTTGATAGAAATTCCTATGTATTTTTCAAGTTAGCAATTGGACAATATTTAAAGTATATAACGATCATCTAATAGAGACACATTATTTGTAGTGGTATAACGTAGTCGAATTCAGGTTTGGGATTGTAACAACAAAACATAGATGATCTTAAACATTCAATAATTAACACAAGAGGAAGTGAAACATCTACCCACTCATAAAACATAGCTTATTGGGAATGCAAACCATTTCAACAAGCTTTAACATTAAATTCAACTCATTTTCATCATAACACTATCCTTTTGTAATAGATACATATAAAGACCTCATAGTGGTGCCTCTATGCTACAAGATTTGGATAAATAACATGTAGTGAAACAAAATTCGCTTCAACCCAAACTAAAACATCAAATATTCTTATTGATGTCGATGCAAGGGTTTTTTTTACAAATGAAATCTCAAGATGTACTATGACATTCTAGAATTATCACATACACACACCACACTCTTCATTGATTCATAAAATATTAAAAAGGAATAAGGACATACAAAAATACTAAAGTCTAAGTTTTAAATCATCTAAAATTATGAATAAAATAAAACCTTTCAACATAGAATAGCAACACCATCTTGTTGATCAAAAATCTACACCTAAAAAAAATGAGGTAAAAAGGTTAAAGTTTTGCACACCTTGTGAACCTCGACCAACATTGAACGGCCATGGAGCCTAAGAAGGTTGAGCGGTTGATCTCTAGAGAAGGTTGGTTCCTAGGAGTCCTAGCTAACTATGCCTGAGGGAAAATGGATTAGAGAGAAAATAAATAGAGCTAAAGCTAGAACTTACAAGGGATGTGTTTAATCGCATCAAAGTACATGCAAGGCCTAAACACTCAAGGAATTCACACAAATCATTTAAAAAACCATCAACTATTTTCCATTAATATTCATCACACAAATTTTGATTATGAATTCTAGAATCAGAGAATGAAAAGCATGAACTATAGAATGTAGAATTACAACGCATCCATTCATCCAATTTTAACAAATATAAATAACTAAACAAGCATACATACATACATGAGAAATTTTTGGAGGATAGACAATGATCTACTTGTATTTTGAGTATTTCAAATCTTACATGCAAGTTTTAATAGCTAAAGAGCCAATCCTTTTTTACACCTTACACACTTACATATATAGCCTCTAATAGAAAACCTTTCTATGAGTGAATACAATGTCAATATTTGTGGTTGACCAACAACCTCTGCTATAGGCAATTAAGATACCTATCAATGAATTGCTATTGAGGCATAAATATTTTAAGCTATACACACCAACCATCATCATGTAGTATACATATATCTATTTACTAAATCACATCTCATTGGCCACATCTAATTGTCCTCACAACTACTATATCGATCCCTTAGGGATTCGTATCTTGTGAATGCCTGGATGAGAAAGATTGTTGGGATCCTCAAATAGTTTGTTTAGATCCTCCTCCATGTAGATCTATCCCTTGCTATCCTAGAAACCTAAAGAACCAAGTATTTTGAGTTTTTAATTGACCTTGTTCATCTTTTCTCTCTCTTTTTAATGCAACACGATGCTATATGACTTCATAATATAGATCTAAAAGATTTAATATCTATTGCATAGCAATATTTCCACAATTGATATCCCATGCTGAATACTTAATAGGTACTCAACAATATTTCCACAATCGATTTAGATAGGTTGGAGTCTCCTTTTAAAAACATTACCCTCAATATTGTTGCCTATGTCCTCATGTTTTGCACCAAACTTGCTCTAGCATCTAATTCTTTCTTTTCCAGCTTAGAGGTTTCCAAGTCCTCTTCTATATTTAGCACAAATAAGAGGAAGAAATTTCCATGTTGCTTCTATTATCTTATCCCAATAAACATTATGGATGTTCTTAACCCATTCTCTAGAGATTAATTCTCCTTGGGGCTTTCTCTTATCCTCTTGTAATTCTACCAACACAGTGTTTAAAGCACTTTGTCATTATTTCAACTTGTCTTTGAATTCAACCTCATTCCTTTCAATCTCATTATTCAAAATCATAATTTCTTCATCCCTTTGTTGCAATATTCTATTAGGTACCCTATCTAGGATATACTTCAATGATTTCACTTCATCTTCTAAAGTGTGTTGTCTTAGCCCTGCCTTGTAGAGTTGTGCTTATAATTACTAAATCCTTTTCTCTACCACCTTAAGATTCTTCTATACACCCTTCCCTTTTAAAAATAGTGTTTTGGCATTGACATGAAGAGTCTTGAGAGCCTCTACTTGAGATATATCATCAATATTTATATAATTAATATCATATTACCAATCCCATGTTGTCATATTAGCAATATATTTATTCTCCTTGTGGTGAGTGATTATCTTGTGTTTATTCCTTTCAATTGGATAAATCTCATAATGGGTGATTGGGATGGCTTCCACCTTTTCATATTGTAATAGCTACATTTGCTCATATACCTACTTCTTTTTATTATTCTATGCAATTATCACAATATTAAAGTCTTCAAGCATGATTTCATCTTCTACATAGGATACAAGAGGCACAATCAAAAATGCTAGCAGTGGAGTCAAGGGGTAAGAGGTTATTGCTCAAGTTGGGGTTGCACCAATTATGTCATATTGAGACCTAGGTTCCTTTGGCTATGAGGATATTAAGGGTTTCTCAGATAGGATCTGCACTTGAGGTGATGAAGTCTATAATGGTGTGGGTGAAAATGGAGGAGATGATGAAGGGGTTAGAATGACATGTGTATTGGGCATGGGTAGTAGAAAAGGATATTTTACTAACTTTTGGGGGAACTACTTTTAGTATTCTTACTTTTACACATAGTAGCTATGGCTGGAATCATCCCTGAGGTTTGGATTTGGGATAGGGTAGGTGAATCCTCAATTTTTCTAATGGAGTGTGTTGGGGGGACGAGGAGTACGAATGACTATCTATCATGCTTTGCTCCTACAAAATATTTTGGGGCTCCTCCATATTTTTCTTTCTCATATCTACTTGATATGCTACCCCTACATCTTCTACCTTTGGTACTTTTAGCTAAATTCTCACTTGTTTGGGCTCTATTGTGCCAACCTCAGAGAAGGTGCTCAGTCTAGCATATTCTTTTCTCTTTCTACCAGACTTTGATCCTTGTAGTAAAGGTGCAAGTAGTTTTTGTACTTCTCCTCCAATGGGTCAGACTAACCTAGTCATCCTAGCACCTTAAAAATTTTGTACAGAGTGTGCTTCCTATTCTACTATATGTTCATGGTCTAGGATCTCCTACAATTGGAGCTAACTTTTAACTTCCTGCTCTTCTTCTTCATCCTCTTCATCTTCTTCTTCCTCATCTTGTCTAGAATTCACTATGTCAAATTCTCTTAGAACCTCAAGAGAGATATTCTCATCCTTTCTTTCCTTCCAAGTTGTGAAGTTGACATCAAACCTTAATCCAAAGGTATTGACCCCATCCTTGGAAAGGCTTCCTTATAGGAATCCATATCATAGTGCATTATCCACCACTGTTTGATTTTATCTTCTTTTCATTTCCCTTTTTCTGCTATTAACTAAACCAATGTCAATTTCAATCATTTATCAAGATTTCTTTTAGGGTCAAATACCCTCTTGTATGGGTAATGGGATCTCCATGATGGTCATTCATGCATCTCTAAATTTGTGAATAGTGTCATATGGTCATGCACCATGTTCCTATACTTTATAACATCCTTATTGGACTCATTGTACTGATTATTGAACTGATGTAACTTAACATTAATGGCATGAATATTTATCTTGAGGATATCATCTAGATCATAGTGCCATCTAGGATGCACTGTAGGAAGTCCTAGGGATGATGGAATTTCATCCAAATTCAGGAATATGGTATTATCCTTCTTAGGCATAATTATGGGTCCAAATAACATTTTATAATGAAATATTACCTTCTTCTTCATCCCAAGACCCAAATTCTTTTCAATGGGGTAAATCTACCAGCACACTTCCATGCCAAAGATCCAATCTATCACATAAAATAGGAGTAAATATGCTAAAATTGAGAATACATATAATCATATACAAGCTCCTTCCTCCAAATAATACCAATATCCTATTTCTCATATATTACCCCTCAAAAATTGTTACACTTTCCCAGACAAGTGTGGGAAAACTTTATAAATGCATGCGAGTGCATGCCCCAAAAATATCTTATTGAAATCTAGATATGAATATCACCATCTGGTATGGTTTAACTATATCATTTGATGGAAGACCGAATAACACTTCTAGAATTAAAATAATGTATTGGACATCATCCCTAAAATCCATCAGTACCCACATTTTCTCCATGAGATCCTTTTATGGTTCACCCAATACTTCAACTACCCATTTCCTAGGGCCTTATTTGCTTAGCATCCCCTTTTGCTTCTTCTAGTGGATAATCTTCATACATATCCATAGGATGATTTTTTTGGGGAGTTATTTAACTACAAACACATCTATGATAGTCCTTTCATTTATATAGAACAAAATGTACAACTTCTCATTTCACACCGTACCCATGGTTGCATCATAGAGCTTTGAAACTGCATGGACCAACTCAAGGTATGGATGGAAAAAAATAGGCATGAAGGGGTAGAGTTGAGTCCTCCACACAAGGGCCCTTGGTCTATTAGAATTTTTATTTTCCATCATAATTTCTATGACTTTATGGGTAATCTTAAGCTTTTATCTAAGGGTAATTCTTGTATCAAAGATACCCTCATATGCATTATCTAGCTGCTTTTGTGGTTTTACCATTGTCATATTACCACTATTAGCCTATTACCCCTATAGTCCCCTTCTCGAGGTGATGTTGTATTTGAGGATCAACAATCTTCCTTGATATTGATCCTACAAATCTCTTTCTTAAGCTTTGATAGTGTGATAATGTGAGTAGGGGTGAAACTTGAATCACTAGCATCATGTGCTCTACTTATAATATTCTATGAAGGCTGTCATAGAGGCAATTGATAGGACCATCGGGACCAACTTGCTTGAAATAATGGAAATCTTATTGAGGCATAATTTTTCTAACAAATGGCTCCTATCGGTCTTCTTGGGAGGAGAAACCTACCCTTGTGTAAGTCATTTATGATAGTTGGGTGGACCCAATCTAAAAAATACCTTTTCCTTAAACCTTTTCAGTCATTAGGCGTTCATTATATGTTATGGTCCCATAGGCTCTGGGTAAATCTTACTCAGGATTTGACCTTGATTGTTATTTATAATTTTCTAGATAATGTGCCTTCTTTTGTCATTACTTTGATGTGTATGATTAAGGATTTTCTAGCTGGAGAACCTTGTTGATTTGGTTATTATACTTATTATGGCACTCTTGATATGTACATTGCTTTTAAAGTGAGAACTAGTTGGATAACGTAGATATTGCTAGAGTGATGCTTGGACCTCCTAACATATCACATTAATGATAGGTTTCTCAGACAGTTCAAGCAATGGTAACACTATCAATGCTTGGGATAAAGACCAATTATCATATATTACTACATGTTTACACCTATCAGAGCCTATTTATTTATCAATAAATAGCTAGTGCTCATAAGCTATGTTTCAATTTGCTTAGGATAGGCTTTTGGGGTTTCTCGATGTCTAATAGGCTCCTAATTATTCATTGAATTTGAACTATATTTTATTTAGGGTGGGATTTTGAGAATTGCTTGGGGTCTGCCACCTTCCCAATATTTTACCTAGGAGAGGGAATAATTTTGGGAGGATTTAGTATTAAACTATCTCCCAACCTTTCTTCTTGACCAAAACTTGTTCATTCTTCTAAAATTCTATCTCCATGGACTTTTGGGTCCTCCCGGGTGGTTCAAGAACTCTCGATTCTATGCCTAGTGTAAACTTGATTATTTACAATTATCCTAGAATATTTAGAGCATGGTAGCAATATCAGCTCAAAAATTTAGCACATTAGAGACTGGTGCATCACCCTTAGCTCTAAATATTTACAAATAAAAGGAAAAAAATGAAAACAACTATATACATATATACATGCCTACCATAAGTGAGGCTAAGCATAATGCTTAAGGTGTTGGCCATTCATCAGAATTAGAATTAGTCATCCTTCAAGGTTGCACAATAGATAATAATTTACATATTTACAAATTTCAATGAGGTAAGGCACATATCATATGGGATCAAATTTGCCATGCAACCTTGGCTTTGTATGCTCCACATCCCACTTTAGGATGAGATCACCTTCTAAAAATTCCCTTGGTATTGCCATTTTTTCAAACGAGTGCTTGACCATATTTTTATAATGGCATGAATAATTGTATGCCTATTCTCTTTTCTCTTACAACTATATCAACTATGCCAACTGTGGGTGAAAGTTTACACCTTTTCACCCACTCTTCTTATAGGATAATGGCATTTTATATCAACCTTATTTTTAAGCTTTGAAAGTTGGGAAAAGGAGAAGAACCAAGGTGCAATAGATGGATAGGGGAATAGGCTACCATCAAGTAAGGGGTGGTCCCAAAAACCCTTTTTGACCTTAGATGGAATAATGAGAAGGTAGCATGGGAATTATTTTTCCTAAGTTCCCATCCATAAATTGGATGGAACTTTGGGTTAGAGCCTAAGAACCCATCCATTGGGTGGAAAATTAGGATGATGGTAAACAATGAAATGAGCCCAAAAATCCATCCAATATTGAGGTCATCACACATCAATATGGAAGCATCGAGGATCCCAAGAAGCAAGCATTGATGATCTTAGCTACCTAGTATAAATAGTCGATGGGTGCAAGGAAGAAATTTGAAATGCATAGCTTTAGAGGAAACCAATCTCTAATATTCCTACAACATGAAGGGATGAAGTAGATTGGAATATTAAGAAGCTATCAAGTTATCAAGGGCCTAGATCTATGCAAAATTTCGTAACTCCCTCCGAACAACCACCATTTCTTCCTAAAGTAGAACCATCGTAGATATTTTGATCGTGCCAATGATATTTTCCTGCTTGATGTCGTTGATGCTATAATTTGAAATAACTATAAAATATTCTATAAATAATGAAATGCTTTCCATTCTAAAGGGTGTCTCAATGACCATATTGTAAATAATAGAATATCACTATTTCATCTCTTAATTTATATTCACTTCTATTTTGTTTAAGTCTGGATGTTTAATTCTATGATGGCTATATGAATTGGTTCACTTAATTATGCTATCTAGATTTTGTGGGTCTCATTGGGTGGTTATAAAATTCACATCTATCCTTGGGTATCAGGGTATTATTTTTGCTAAATATGGTAGGATGTGAGCCCTCTGATTTTGCTATCTAGATTTCATGCACCCTCCTGCTGGTTCTAGAATTCACCTTTACCTTTTGTTTTGAATGATAAGTGAGGAGAGATGAGTTGATATGTTAGGTGGTGTACCATTGTTTTTAATGGTGACATCAAATGTGTGTGTCTTTATGTGGTCATATCCCATCCTTATCAGTTCTAGATATGACCTTCCTTTTCTTTCTCTCTCATTCTCTTTTTCCCTTTCCTCCTTTGCAGTGTAGGTAGCTAGAATCAAAGGATCTTATATTCTCTGAAGATCGACCACCCTTGTCTATCCTAGGCCAAGCAGCAATTCAATGTTGGTTTAGGACTACCGAGTGAAATCCTGCTTGTTTGGTACCTATTTTTGCACCAATGTTTTTGGTGACTCTACTGGAGAACTTATTGAGTTTTTGTGTTTGAGGAAATCAAAGTGTGGTGATACTCTAGTTTATCCATATCCAGTTAAATTACTTAGCGACTCTGAATGTGAAACATTCCTAGATCATGATATTAGTTGCTTCTCTATGCTGAAAGACTCAAAATATTGGAGGACTCAAGAATTGATGAATAGCATTGACCTCACTAGAGAAGAAAGAATGTTCATTTGGCAACTCTAACTCTGACATATGAATTGGGACTTCTTAAGGCCAGTGCCTTAATAGGCTCAGTAATGGTATCCATAGTGGAACACTCTTGGTCCACTAAACCTCTAATGCTAACATAAAATTCTTGAGATTACCCTGAAGCACCTAACAAGATGCAAAAATACTATAGGAATAATTCAATAATACCTACAATATATCACTGCACTAGCTCCCCTCCATGACATAACACATGAAGATATCATGATTAGACTCCTATTCTTGTATCTCAAAGGGAGGGTGATATTATGGTACCATATCCTTAGACAAAGAACCATCTACTCTTGAAAAGTCCTAGTGGGAGTTCTTATTGATACATTTGATGGCCTAGTGAATCCCTTCCATATCTTGATGCATCTTTCATTCATCAAGAGGGCCCCTTTTGAATCCATAATATACTTCAACATACAATTTAGAAGGATTTGGGAAAGGATCCCCTTTGAATACCAACTATCCCCTACCCAAGCTCACCTATACTATGTTTAGGATTTCAGTTCAAACATTAGCCTCCTCTTGTATCAATCTAGAGAAGGTAGATTCTCTCAAATATTTTAGGAGGTCGTACAAGTGGAGTGACTCCTACTTCAATCAGGAAGGACATATTCAGAGAACTTTACCCTCTCATTCCTTTTCTCAACCATGGATACTTTCTTCCCAACTATACAGTATCTATCATGAATGCCATCTCATGTTGTGAAAGAATGAGGGTTATAGTTATTCATAGCACAAGGGGTATATCTCTTCTCAAATCCATGTGGGAGATATGCAAGCACCAATATGACAATAGATGATCTTATTTCTTGCACCTCCAAAAAATGGATAACCCAGACCAAAGTGAGGAGTCCACTGATAAAAAGGAGGATGGTTTTTTACCCTTTTGTACCAAAAAACATAGTGAGCAAGGGCCAAGTCATCTTCACAATGACTTAGTTGATCAACATACAGGTTCCAAGGAGAACCCATCCACAACAGGATTAATCAATGAGGTTTGTGGGAAGAAGTGCACAAGGACGATGGAGGCATGTGAAATTAGGATTTCATAGTAGGTGGATTCCAAGGAGTGGTGATATTAAAGCCTATTTTTGCATGAACCAATACTATAAGAGGGCTCTCTTATGGAAAAATTCACTACCACATGGATCATTGATTGCATAAGTACTGGTATGCATGGTGATCCACCAAGTTTCAAGTACTTAGTAGCTTGGAAAACATTTTGGTAAAGTTGGTCATACTACAAGAAGAACCTCAAGTTAAACATAGTCTGGTCTAAATATTGCAGATTCATTGGATGATTTCTAGGATAAATTAATGGTTTTGGTATGCCACTCACACCACAATTTTTTTTACATAAGTTGGTAGCTAAATAATGATGAAGGTATGGTAAGGTGATATCATCCTATACATTGGTGACCCACGATGAATCTCCAAAATGAATGTTGATTTTGAAGCTCCTCCCCTTTTGTTCCCAGTGTTCTCCATATTTTTTGACCCCATGCCCAATGGACCAAGGCTCAAAATTCATGCATCACTTCATGCAATATCCAAAAATATATACGCTGCATCATTAGAAGTAGTGCCCATACCTCCACCCAATGGGAAGATGAGCTATAAATAGCACTCCAAAGGGGTCAAGATAACCCTTTGTTGAAGCAAAATGCTATGACGAGAGGTTCTCCAGAGGAGCGGTGATAGAATGATAAGGATTTTGTGTGATTGCATCCACAAAAAATATTGCAACAAATGATTTTGGTATTTTTTCTAGTCTTGAATCAGCCTTGGTCTTTGGTGGGGTATGCTTATGGAAGTGTAGTTCGTAGGAATATCCTATGAACTGCCTTCAAACTCATCCCTTTACTCTATCGCATTTTCCTTCATCCTTTCTTCCCTTTCAATTTTCTTCCCCCATTTTTCTCCCTCATTTTTTCCTTCTACTATGTTTAGCCCAAATGATGCTTGGGAACTCTACACTTCTTCTCACCTTCTTCCCTTGTTTTTGTAGCCTTATTTGGTTGCATTTGTTAATAAATCTTCCATCTCCATTCTCTTATCTTGTCCCTTGTTAAAATATATTTAAAATTAATATTTATTTATGGGTTCCTCTATCCCATGAGGTGGAAGGCCCATGTGAGTTGCCAATATTATGGGTGAAATTTTACACCTTCTCATCCACTCTTCTTTGTAGGATGATGGCATTTTACCTTGACCTTCTTTTTAATTTTTAAGTAGGGTGAAGGAGAAGAACCAATGCGTAGTAGGTGGACAAGAGAATGGGCTACAATCAAGTAAGGGGTGGACCCAAAATCCTACCCTGATATTGGATGGAAGAATATAAAGGCATCATGGGGATTATTTATTCCAAGTTCCCATTTGCAAATTGGATGGAACTTTGGGCTAGAGCTTGAGCCTCGTCCATTGGGCAAAAAATTGGGATGGTGGAAAACAAGTAAATTTTCTCAAAAATCCATCCAATACTAAGGTCATCACACATCAATATGGAAGCATTAAGTATCCCAAGAAGTAAGCATTGATGATCTTAGCTACCTAGTATAGATGGTTGATGGGTTTAAGAAAGAAATTTGAAATGTACAACTTTAGAGGTAACCAATATCTGATATTCATGCAACATGAAGGAATGAAGTAGATTATAATAGTAAGAAGATCTTAGAATTATGAAGGACCCAGATCTATGTAAAAGCACCTAAATCCCTCCGAATAACTACCATTTCTTCCTTGGACAGAATCACTATAGATATTTCAACCATTCCAGTGAGATTTTCCTACCTGATGCCATTAATGCTATAATTTGAAATTATTGTAAAATATTTTATAAATAGTGGAATGCTTTCCATTCCAAAGTGTAGCTCTATGGCCATTACAATTCATATGTAATTCTTCTTCATCTTGTAAATAATAGCATATCACTATTTAGTCTCTTAATTTATATTCACTTATATTTTGTTTAAGTCTGGATCTTTTTTTTTTCAATGGCCATCTGAGCTGGTTAACTTAATTTTGCTATCTAGATTTTGTGGGTCTTATTGGGTGGTTCTAGAATTCACATCCATCCTTAGGCATTGGGATTTTATTTTTGCTAAAGCTAGTAGGGTAGGAGCACTCTGATTCTACTATCTAAATTTCATGCACCCTCCTACTGGTTATGGAATTTACCCTTACCCATTATACCAAGTGATAAATGAGGGTTTGTTAGGTGGTTTTCCATTATTTTTGCTAGTAATTTTAAACATGTATGTCTTGATGTGGCCATACCCCATCCTTATCAGTCCATCTATGGCCTTCCTTTGATTTCTCTCTCGTTTCCTTTTCTCCTTTTCCCCTTTGCAACATAGGTAGCTAGAACCTAAGGTGCCAACCTTCTCCAAAGATCGAATACCCATTAAATGTTGGTCTAGGTCTGCCAGGTGTGCTCCCGCTCATCTAATTCCTATTTTTGAAACAACACCAACCTCTTCTCCATTGTCAAGAAATATTCCTCTTCCATTTCACTCATGAATTTTAGGGTTGGAAGCTCCATATTGATTGGAAGGACCACTTATTTTCCATAGACCAAAGCATATGGTGACATATTTCAAGGCCTTCTTATGATTTATCATATCTTCCCTTAATTCTTGATCAAGAAAGAGGTGCTAGCTCCTAGGGTTATGCTTAATGTTTCACTTTATTATCTTGAGTAAGTTCTTATTTGTATATTTGGGTAGACCATTTCCCTATGGATAGTATTTTGAGGTGGCATTACAGTAGATCCTATATCTTCTAGTGAAGTCCATTTTTCTAGCACCTATGAATGAGGTACCATTATCTAAAATGATAGTGGTGGGCACTCTGAACCTAGTGATTAACCTTTCTAGAGCCTTCAATCTATGACTCATGTCTTCATCCTCTTGATATTAACTTTGATATTCCTTGATTTTCATACATTAGGTATGTTCCTTTGGCCTTATGTCTAATAATATAGATGAAATTCATCATGTAATAAAAATAGAACATTTAATCCCATTGGGAGATTATTCAATGGAGGCCACTATAGAAGCTACCCTCCAATTAAATGCAAATCCAATGACATACATAAATAGAATAGATCAACCTACTTGGTGGCTTCAAATTTTGTCCACTTTGTGAAATAATCTATTGCCATCAATATGTATTTATGATTATATGATGAATTTGGATTAATAACTCCAATTAAGTCCAAGATCCATTGCTAAAATGGTTCTTCTACAATCACTAATCGTAGAGGTATGGTAAGATGTTTTCCTTTCCCAAATTTTTTTTGGTATTTGTCACATGCTTTAACTAGTTTGAACATGTCTGAGAATGTGGATGGCCAATAAAATCTTGCCCTTAGAATTTTGGTTGATGTAGTTTGTACTAAATAATGCCCTCCTAAAAATCTATAGTGAAATTCTTCAATGGTCTTCTAGGCCTTCTTTGAATGTATACATTGCAACAAGACCCCATTGAAGTTCTTCCTATAAAAGATGTTGTTGATTAATGTAATTTTTTGGACTATAGCCTATATTTCTACCTATGGGATGTTGTCAAACCCTTTAGACATATTTTGGATTTGAAATAATAAATCAAGTTAGCGATCTAGGTATCAGGTAAGGCTTGGGCTTCTTCTAGCTCTACTGTGTCTACTTATTCTATGCATAAATTAGAATCTACAACCATGAAGTTTGCCAGGTGCTAAAAAGGTGCTTGACATCTCACTAGCTTTGTTGGTCAAATATCTACATCAAACTCCTAAATATTTTTCATCCGACCAGCTCTTTGATCACTCCATTCTCCTCTAATCACAAAGTTCCTAATATTCGAGTGCATCACATATACAATAGTTTTGCTCTGGGAGACAAAATGTCTAAACTTCTTGAGAGATTTCAAAATAGCATATACCTATTTTTGTATGAATTTGTACCTTTCTTTATGATCATGTAGAGTATGGCTAAGAAAGGCAATTGGTATTTCATTACCATAATCTCCTTTCTATGTGAGGACTACCACATAGATTTCCTCTACTCCAAAAGCATATAAAATAAAATCCTTGGAATATTTCAGATTGATTAGGATTGAGGATCATGAGATGGCTTCTTTGATGTTTCTAAAAGCATTCCTTTGGGCATCCATTAATTTGAACTCCACATCCTTCTTCAACATCTCTATCATAGGTTTGACTATTTGAGCAATGTTAGATACAAATTTTTGCATAAAATTGATTTTCCCAAAGAATGATTGAAGTCCGTTCTTGTTCAGAGGTAATGGAATATCCAATATGGTATTTATCCTATCTAGGTCTATGGTTATCCCTTATTTTGACACTATATGTCTTAGAAGTTTACCTTCTTATACAACAAAAATGGACTTCTTTGAATTCAATCATATCCTATACTCTGCATTCTTTAAGACTTGCCTGAGATGCTCCACGTGGTCTTCCTTCTTAGAGAAAATAATCATATCATCTAGATAGATAAAAATTACCTTGTTTACCAATTCACAAAATGCCAAATCTATTGCCCTATAGAATGTGGAGCCAACATTGGATAAACAAAATGACATGTATTGATATGCAAATGTTTCCCACTTAGTGGTGAACATTGTCTTGTACTGGTCTTCATCCCGGACCTAAAATTGATTAAATACTAAAAATCCATCTAGAAAAGAAAATCTATCTACTCCTACCACTGTGTGTAATATTTGTTCTATTTTGGGTAAAGAATAATAATATTTTAAAGAGACCTTGTTTAGATTTTGGAAATCAACATAGAGTCTAATGTCTCCATTCTTCTTTCTAATTGAAACCAAGTTTTCCACCTAGGTAGAATGCTTAATGGAATATATTATATTGGCATTCAATAGCTTGAGTAGCTCTTGCTTCATTAAAGACTCTATCTTTGGGTTAATTGACCTTTGTTTTTTTTTGAAAGGGCTTTGCAACAAGTTCTAATTCAATGGTATGTTGGATAACATACTTGTTGTATACTTTAATATCATCATAGGTCCATGCAATGATATCATCATGTCTGTTACACAATTAATGGATCCAATGGACCTCTTCATCTAAACAATTTACTCCTATCTTCAAGATTTTCTCTAGAAAAATCTAAAATTCTTTGTAGACTTTAGTATCTATTTTAATCATGCATACCATTGGGCAGTCACTATTATCAAAGAGACTTTCAAGGGTGATCAACCCTTTTGGTATATGGTTATTTTTTAATTGGATAAACCCTTATTCTTGGTCATCTTCATTTTTTGGAGGTAATCAACTGAATAGTTTATTTCATGGACCAAAAAGTCCATTGTTTGCTCATCACTCTCAAATACCTACCAAAATATGTTCTTTTATGCGATAGAGGGCATGTATACTAGCTTGACTAATTTTGCCTTGTGAATGGTATTAGTTATCGAGAAAAAATATGCTCCTATGGATGCTTTTATATCATCATGCTTATTCTGATCTCTTCAAATTGCCTTGATGTTTAGGTCCTGAAATACCTCTAACAGGTCCCAAACTCTATTTCTATAACCTTTGATATAGTGCTACTTACTAATGCATTTCTCAGTAATCTAGTTGACCACCAATTTTGAATCTCCAAATATCTATAGTTGCTTGATTATAAGCTTCTCCACCTTCTTTAGATCAAGGTATAAGGCCTCATATTTTGTTGCATTGTTATTGTAGCTCCATGTCATTTTGTATGATAAAGCCTTATGGGCTCCCACTAGTGAAAATAGGACTACTCCAACCCCTATGCCATTTTTGCATCTTGCTCCATCAAAATAGAGCTTCCACAATCGGTGAGGTGAGGAGATCCACTTTTCCTGAGCAACTAGTTCTTTTGTCTTCAAATTTTGAATGGTATATGTGCCCACTCCCATATCTATCATAAAATTAAAGTATTTTAGAGAAAATTTATCTTTTGTTTGCAGTTCCTCTAGAATTTCTTCCATCAAGTCCTGCTCAATCAGCACACTCACTATGGCTGCCTACTAATCTACCTCTTCTAATTTCTTAATATGAAAAGAGGATGGTTTCTGTAAATAGATTTTTACTCTTCCCTTGTATGGTGTTTCCATATGATAATAATCAAGGGAAATGTAGCCACCCAACTTAGCAGTAAACTCCCTTGAGAGGCACATCTTGAAGTAAGGTTCCAGGTCCACCATGATAATATCTTGAATAACATTCAGCTGAGGTAGCCTATGAAGCACCATGGGTACATATTTGATTATCCCCATAGTTTTCACTAGAGTATCATCTAGTTGCAAATCACTAGGATAGTTTCTAATATAGTCCATACCAATAACATCACACACCACCTTGGGTATGATGGTAGTAGTAGCCCCTAAATCAATCATGCAGTTTTGCACCACCCAACACTTCATTTCCAAGGATAGATAGAATGAGGAAGGCCTATTTTATTGACTCCCATAATAGAACTTCCTTGGGCCATATTTTTCTCCACATGAGCCTTATTTTAGATTCTAATTAGTTTGAGAGAAGTTTTAAGTAAATCAATCTATTAGGAGATCATCAAAGCATCATACATACTAGCCCTTGAGGGTATTTTATTTAATTCCTCAATAATGTTGAAAGTGAAGATTTTAGAATACCTATCCTTATTCTTTTTGGAGTTCTCAAACTTGCTTCTATACTCATTAGTGGCCTCAATTCATTGGTGCTTCATTAGGTAAGGGTACTTTATCTTATCTCTCACCTTTGTCTAGGTTTCAACCCCATTTTCTTGAGCTTAATTGGGTTTGTCCTCCCTCATCTAATACTAAAAATGCTTATGAATATGAACCTTCTGTGGAGTTTCCTTCTCAACTTAAATTTTATCTCTAGCATTAGTTGGCACCATAAAGGGTTTTATCTCCTCTGGATTCACCTACAATTATTTATTCCTAGACCTTTTTAGAACAAAAAATTGCTCAATGCATGACATCATGAAGTTGTGACATGTTGATCTATCCTTTCTAGACTCTTTCTACCTTCTCAAAAATTATTCTCTGCACATAATGTTGGTTCATAATGCAATTTATTTCCTCATGAGGATCATTACATGTAGAGCACCAATATTCTGATTTAGGTGTGGATGTTGAAGCTTCCCCACCTTCATTTATAAGGATTACATTGGCTCTTTTCAGGAGGCTTGCTGGTGGAAGAAAATTGATATTTGGTTACATATGGGAACCTCCTTGGCTGAAAATTTCTTTCAACCTCCCTTCTTTTCATCATAGTGATATTATTAGATAGATCCTTCATGAAACTCAAAATTTCTTGTATGATAGAAGTTTGTGGATCTAAAGTAAGCACTACAAGTATCACAAGAGGGGATAGTAAAGATAGAATCATTGGTTGAGTTGGTAGCACTTGAACCACAGAGGGGTTGGGAAATTGAGGAAAAATTATAGGAGGAGGTAGTGCAAGGTAGGTAGAAGCTAAAACAACTAGATGTGGATAAATTTGAGGAACCTTGGGAAATATAGGCATCAAGGGTTTTGGAGGTAGACAACATATGGTGATAAGAACCTTCTATAACTTTATATGTCCTTGAAAAATTTGGGGAAAGGTGAGGAAATTTTATTGAATAATCATCAATCCTAAGTCTGAACTAAATGCTCTCAGGTAATAGTGCACAACTTGCTCATTAGTTGATCTAATACCATAAGGAACTCTTTTCCAAGTGCAAATAAATCTGATATTTAAGTCGACTATCTCTTCTTGTGGGTGCCTATGTATCATCATGAACTAAGTTAGAAAGTAAATTAGGTTTACTTTCTCATAAAAATATTCTATTAGTTTCCTTGCCAATTCATCCCAAGATCTTATACTCCTATTAGGTAAAGTTCTATAGTAATAAATAATTTTTTCTTTTAGTAATATGATAAGAAAATGGATCATGATGTCTTCTTATTGAATACTATAGACAAAAACTAATGAAGCAATGTCTTGATAGTGCTCATATGCTATTTTTCCAATGCCATCATAAGTAGGTAGGGCTTTCAAGGCTACCTAAGGAATAACATGCTAATCAACTAGATCAAGAGGTCATGTGTGATTCTAGTTAGGTATTCTTAGGTTTTGATTCTAAGACATTGCTATTTGAGGAACAATCGGTGTTTGAGGTACTGAATGAAAATTGACCTAGTACTTATCTTGATTAAAAATGAGAAAATAGGATGCACTAATTGGTATGTGTTGCTCTATTTCTAAGGACAACTCAAAGAAATCAACTAGATATACAATGAGGCTAGCCTTGTGTCTTGTAAACATGAAATACCTATAGGATTAATATATATTTATAGGTATATATTTAATGGAGTCACTAGGTGACTCAATAAAACTAGGGAAAATAGAGAATCACCAATATCTATTTTTATTCGAGATGTGGGATAGGGTACCATCAAGCATACCAAACATTGTTGGTCATAAATCCACACCTAAAAGAAAGGAGGTGAAAAGGTTAAAGATTTGTGCATCTTGCAAACCTCAACCAACATTGAATGATCGTGGATCTTAGGAAGGTCAGGTGGTTGATCTCAAAATAAGGCTAGTTCCTAGGAGTCCTAGCTAACTATGCCTAAGGAAAAAATGGATCAAATACAAAACACATTATGCCGAGGTGACTACTCATATGGGATATGCTAGAAGACCATATGGAAGAGGTTGAATAGATTCCAAGGTATAGTAGTGGTTTTTACCACTCAATTTGGGCACATTTGCCTATTCAGTGTTAGCCATTACTGGCACCCATGGTTAGCAGTGCTAACCGCACCTGTTAGTCATGATCAGGACTCAAAGACAGTTGGCCTTCATCCAACCCAAAATCGATTTCAATGGCAAATTGGTTGTAGATTGGAGTATTTTGAGTGAGGAAGGTTTTATATCCTTACATCCAATAAGCTCAACCACCCAATATTGATCTAAGATTCTTTATGAAGCTACCCTTAGCCTTTAGAAATTGCTATATAATCCCCCTTCAAATTTATAAAAAGGGAGAGACAAGTATAATCAATTGAGTAGTGAAGCCCTATAGAATTACATACTCATTCACATGCATTGATAGGAATAATTTTGCTACCCAATTGGATATCACATTTTCATGGAGGTCCTAGGAGGATAGGAGACCCAAGAAATGCTAATTCATGCAATCCGTGCACTCATTGAATAATTCAACCACCAAATTTTTCAAAGGATATAAAGACAATTCTTGACCATCAATTTGGTAAGGAGGATCAAAGAAATTGACCCTGATTTGGAGGGTAAACTTACTTCAGGCTTAACCGTGACTGTCAGCCATGGTGAACAATAGCCACCACTTGAAGGACCCATGATCAGAGGTTAATCAATGGTTTCCTTGTTCTTATTTTTACATTATATTTAATTAGGTTAGATTAATTATTTTGTAGGGTCAATTCAGTATTTTAGAGATATTTGATCGACAGATTAGGTGTTAATTGCAATTTTCCTTTATTATTGTAGTGTAGACATAACGAATATTTTTCATGCTTTCATGTCTTCAATTGGTTAATTAGGAGCTTAGATAGATTTATCTTAGTATCTTTCATGTTTCTAATGGCATATTATCATATTTTAGATCAATTTACATGCACTAAATCTCTTTCTTGATTTCTTGATTATCATGTTATCTTTTGTGTGAATATATTTTTAAAGACTCATCAAGAGAGGCCTCCTTTGTTTTTAATGTTTCTTGTTTTTAATTGCACGTAGGACTAATAGGGTTTTGAGATGCAAGGAAAAAAATGCCTCTAATCATGGAGAAGAGGGTCATTGACACCCTAGAGTAGTTCGTGTCATCCTGGAAGGCATTTTGATTGCATCTACCCTTGAGAGGGATTTGAAACTCTATTGTAATTGATGTATCAAATGGGTATCCCTAAGAGGGACGAATCTATAACTTGGCTTCATTGAAATTAATGAAAGGATTCTTTATATTTGTTTCATTTCTTGTTTTCAACTTATGCTTTCTCATTTGTGCTTAGTTCATCAATTGCAATATATAGATTAGATAGCAAGAGACTTTTTGGTGGTTATATAAGGTGATCACTATGGAACCCTACATTTTTAACCTATAGTATGTGCTTTTTGTGGTAGGTACCCATCGTGGTTGATATCCATGATAAAAAATTTGGCCCGTGGTTGACAGGCATGGGCAATAGTTGCAGTTGTGCATCAGAGCCACAGTTAGAAATGGACCAACCATAGAGTTGGAGTAAAAATTTGAATCATATGAGGACCTAAGGTAGGCCCTTCTAAAACCCTCTATTTCTATTTTCTATCTCTGTATTTTTCTAGAACATCAAAAATGAAACCTAGCTAGGATAAGGATAAAAAGAACAGTTAAATTAATTAGGTCCTTGAGGTTTTTATTTGATGCTTCTACTAGTTTCTACTAGGAATAGTGGGTATCTGAGTGCAACCTGCCCTAGTATCCAGTGGTCTAGGCCATATAAATGTTAGAGTTTTCTTGCATGAGGCCCAATCAGTGGCCAATTACTCATACTAGTTGCATTCTTTGAACATCACATAGCATAGTGTGCATATACCTCTAAATATCAAATGTTCTTTATTACATATCATGTAGGAAATGATCATTTTAATGCTATATTATGCATATTTACTTTGTGCAAGTTAAAAATAATCCACACACACCATGACACATTTAAATGCTAGTGAGTTAGAAGTCACATCCAACCACTAGTAGGATTTCAACGATGGTGGAGGTGATTTCCATCTGTTGGCCCAACTCCCATGTACCCTATGTTCTAGACCAATACCGAATCCAAGAACCTTTCGTAGCCTAAAAAATTTGCATATACTCCTATTTGGATGGTATGATGCTGACTAGGTGAAAACGAGTGAGGATCTGGGAGGACCTGTGCTCCTTTCCCGGGTGTGGACTTTCATTACCACACTTTTGGGGGATTATGCGACCTAGAGTTCATAGCCAAGTTGTCAAGCTATGAGCATATAGGTGAAATCCATTAAACAATTGAGAAAATCATCAAAATTTTGTAAAACACGACAAGAGTTACTTTACTGAAACAATATATTGAAAACACATCAAATAGTCTAGGGCTCATTTTAAAATTGTAAAAAAATAATAATCATAATTGTATTCTTTGTGTGTTAATAAAAGTTAAATCTAGACATAGGATACACAATGGTGCAAATACAAAGCGGGCGGCCCAAGAATAGACTTGAGATTGAAGCCCAAGATCCACCTAGTGCACATCATGATGTATAACGCCCTCAATCACAAAAATATCTTGGATATCGTTCAATGAGTATTAGAAGGGATAATTCTACATGAAGGAATTCTATTGAGAACACCCCAATTAGAGGAAGTACTAGAAATCCCTCTAGGCATAGATCAAAGCATGGTACTTCCAAGCATGGGGCTTCTACATATGGTAGCATTTATTGTGATTGCATTTCGTATGGATCCACAGGTTCTATCAAAGAATATGTCATTGAGGTATCTAGATTGGTACCCCTTTGACCTGTATCTAAGGGAGGCTCATGACCTCCACCATCCGAGTATAGATAGGATCAAGATCCACCCATTCAATTGTAAATAGATGGGACCACTTTTGATAATAGACCCGTACAAACTCCGCATAAGGGTGAACCTACTAAGTTCACCATAGATATATCCAAAGTGGAAGCTAATGGCATGCCACCTCATGAGCCATTGCATAACAAATAATTATATGGTCTATACAGAGTCCTAGGGCATCTAGGATATAAGCCTACACCTGCAACCTCTTGAACTATGAGCGTGTGTAGAGGAAGCACTATTAGGACTGTCCAAGAACCTAGAGAGTGCTCCAAGCATTCTCATGATATATATGCTCCTGCATCCCATGTGGGGATATAGTATAGGAGATAGCCCAACACAAATGTTATATTTATAGACAGAGGCAAGAGTGTGGAAAATAAGTCCATTGGAGGACATACTCATAATGTCACTCGAACAGAGCACACTCCCAAAAGGCCTCAGATGGCCAATCATCTTAATAGAGCTCATAGACTAATTTTAGAGCAGATATAGAAAATTATCCAAGATCAATTGGAGGATTTTTGCGCAGAGAAGGAATGCCTCAAAAATGAGAATACTCAAAGATAGAGGTTCATAAGATAGAAATTATATGAACATCATATGCATGAACAATGCATCCTCAATCAAAATGAGCATGTAGAGAGAGAGGATTGATTGGCTAGCACTGGTTTACCTTGAAGAACACAAGGTTATACTGAGAGGGAGGGGGTGAACAGTATAAGACCTCTTTTTACTTTCTCTATTTAACTTCAACTTTGCAAAGCAATGAACCAATAGCAATATCAAAGCAATGCATAAAGCAACACACAATTAGACACCAATTTTAACATGGTTCACCCAACATGGGCTACATCCACAAAAATTTTCTCTAAAAAGCTTTCTCAAAGTTCTTTGGGAATCCTTCCCAATTAAAATGTTTATGAGCCTCAGCCCAAAGGAGAAACCTTCCCCTACTCAAGTATTTATGAGACTCTACCCAAAGGAGAATCCTTCCCCTCCTCATGAATTTATGAGCCTCCCACCCAAAGGAGAATCCTTCCCCTCCTCACGAATTTATGAGCCTCCTACCCAAAGGAGAATCCTTACCCTCCTCATGAATTTATGAGCATCCTACCCAAAGGAGAATCCTTCACCTCAGCTTTGGAAATGATACTTCAGAAGATCACCTGCCTCTTATTCCGCTAGCATGTAGAACTCCTTTCCACAAAAGACCTCCTATCCTCAATGCTCAGCCTCAAGAGACCTCTATCCTCACTGATCACCTCCACAACAACTCATCAACCTGTACTAAACACATTCAGTCAATCCAACATAAGTCTTCCTCACTCTGTCAGATATGTCCCAAGCTCAACTCATAAAGCTTGAACAAATCAATCTCTTCTACACACAAGCCTTCTCAAAGACTTGTCAAAACTTTCCTCAGGTTATTCTCAAAGAACCACTTCAACTTTGTCCTCAAGTCCTCTGCTAGGACCTATCCAAATTAGCTCACAAGTCCTCCCTAGAACCTGTCCAAATCAGCTCACAAGTCCTCACTAGAACCTGTCCAAATTAGCTCACAAGTCCTCACTAGAACCTGTCCAAATCAGCTCACAAGTCCTCACTAGAACCTATCCAAATCAGCTCACAAGTCCTCACTAGAACCTGTCCAAATCATCTCACAAGTCCTCACTAGAACCTGTCCAAATCAGCTCACAAGTCCTCACTAGAACCTGTACAAATCAGCTCACAAGTTCATCAAGAAAAACATGCTTAGCATGAACCCACAAAGAGAATTTTTAGAGACCCAATGTGATTCATCAACCTCATAGAAGAATAAAGAGAATTGTTAGAGACTCAATATGTTCTATACTTAACTCCCAATCTCAATCTCAAATATCATAGAAACATAAAGAGAATTATTAGAGACTCAATATGTTCTATACTTAACTCCCAATCTCAATCTCAACTCAATCTCAATCTCAAAAGAATAAGATAGATGTAGTATGCTTTTCTCAAGAACATGAAACACAACCCAACAATTTCCAACCATGCAATATCTCATATAACAATGATACTCATGTTATTTCCACAACCAATATCTTTTCTCAACCAATTAGGGATTCAACAACAATGCTCATAGACAAGGTTTAACCAACATCATTCAACTCAACATTAACCTTGAAGCATTCAACCATTCACTACATGAAAAGGAAACTAGTAGACATCCTTTTCCCTCCAAAGATATTTGAACAAAATAGCCACCAACATAAATCACAAATGCAAAGAATAACTTGCTCAAATCAATCTCAATGGAGTAAGCCTAAATCATGTATCAAGTAAAGCATTAACTTGATCAAAACAACCTCTATGGAAGCAACTCAACCATCAATCTCAAAAATAGCCAACTAAGGGTTTCACCAACTCAAAGTAAGTAGCAAGACTTACTAACATAAACCCTAGTGCAAAAATGCTTCCTCTTCCTCAACCAAAATTATGCATTCACCCAAAAAACTCATCAATGAATTTAATGCATAAACAATCTTCAATATCTAGAAAATAGGATTTACACCAACAAGAATACCTAGTAGACAACCTTTTCACTCCAAACTCAATTTCAGAAAATACACCGTCAACAATATACATGGAAGAAGTTGCCCATACCTTTGTTTGAGGAAGAAGAGAATAGTTCTTCAACTTGTTACCAACACCACCCTCAACTTTGCCACCAAGTTAGGGTTAGATCATAAAAGTAACCACAAAAATATTTATTCCATAAAACACCTTATGACTCCAATCCTTAGAAGTCAACTACCAAAAATATAAAGCATAAAAACAATATATCCTTTTACACCTTATTTCTCCAAATTAATTAAACCATGCTTAAGGAATAATAGCTTCTAAGAAAATCTCACTCAACAATCAAGCCAAAACTCTCAACCACACACTATCAACCTTATATCTCCAAAGAAGCATTTAACCTCAAAAATAATTTTAAATAAATCTGCCCAACCACTTCTTCTTTAACAAAATGCAGATTTTATTTTAAAAACCTTACCAAAAAAATGCTTCTAAAAATCATGGGTCAACAGTGCCTCCAAAAAAAAATCGGAGCGCAAAAACTCTTCTCACACTCAACGGCAGGAGTCGAACGCTTGACCTCCCTTCAAGCACCTTTGTAGAATAGTCGTTGCCACTAGGCCAACACCACTAGCTTGAAGGCTAGAAAGATTCTCCTTCTCCTTAACCTTTTGGTGATGGATAAACGTGGCAAAAAAATGATAGCCATAGCTTTTACTTCCCAACCTTTGCGCAATTCAAATTTCTTTAACACAATTGCTTTGGACTATAGGTTATGGCTTATATAGCTAAACTTCCATGCTATGCAAGACGTCGATGGGAGGATAATTCAAACTTTTCGAATTAATATTATTTTGGCGCCTTTGAAAAAACTTTAGGGTTTATGAAACCCTTTTTATTATTTAAAAAATAATCAAAGGTCTTTTAGACCTTAGACCTTAGGTGGAGAACCCATAAAATTATTAAAATAATTTAATCACTTAAATAAAATAAATAATTAATTAAAAAACCTTAAAAAGGTTTTATTAATTAAGTTATTTAATTAATAAGTGTCTTCAGCATTTGCATTAAGCTGAGAGTGGTCTTGAGAAAAACCCTTAATGCATCCACCTGGTTTTAATAAAAACCCTTAAAACTGCCATGGTTTTGATAAAAACATTTTCATCTGCCACATGGAATCTCTTTGAAATCTTCTAGAAAATATTCTTTGGAATCTTCAACCTTTGAAGCCAATAAATCCTCTTGAAATTAATTCAAGTTCCTTTTGACATCAATGACAACTCATAGACAAGAAGCTGGGATCTCAAACCCAAAATTGTCAACAATCTCCCCCTTTGTCATTGATGGCAAACCATGCTTCTCAACAACACTGAAACTCAAAACTACTGTATAGAAATCAGCTCCCCCTGACTTGAGGCTCTCCCCCTTACTCATATCTCTCCCCCTTTGTCATCAATGGCAAAGGGTCACCTTTGGGGCTTGGGACTAAGAATGAGCCTCTTAGCTTAGTCCCTCCCCCACCTCCTATTGAGGTGATTAATTCCGGGGTGGGAGTAAAACTCCCATTAGGCACTGATCTTCATCAGTGTCTATAGATGCCTTACCATGTCTTCTCTTGTTCTCCTTGTCCATATTCCTATTCTTGTTCATGTCACTATTGTTGTTCTTATTATCATTCCTATTCTTATCCATGTCTTGATTCTTGTGCCTGTTCATACCCATGTTCCTATTCCTATACCTTGGAATTTCAGCTCTACATTGTCTAGCTATGTGACCTTCATTGTTGCACTTATAACAACTAACAATGTTATTTCTTTGAGGCATACCTGATCTTTGACTCCATCTATTCTGACCAACCCTGTTCCTATTATTAGCCTTGCAATAAACAACCTTGTGCCCAAACTGTTTACAAGAGTAGCAATACCCTTGAAAGAAATTACCACCTCTAAATCTATCATTTACCTTCCTCACTTGAGTCATGCAATGTGAAGCCATGTGACCAAACTTGTGACAAGCAAAACATCTGCCATTAAAATTTCCTTGATTTGACCTCTTAGGTCCTGTAAACTTTCTCCCCTTTTTCTGATTCCTGTTTTTTGATTATGTGCATATATCACTCAAGGACTCTTTTTTTGAAGTACTTTCCTCATAAGAACTCTCTTCCTTTCAAAATATCTTACTAGATTCCCCAACCTGTTCCATGTGTTTCTTACCAAAACCAAGACCTGTTTTATCTATTATCCTTCTTTGATCTTTGATGATTGACTTTACCTTTTTGGTGCTATCTTAAAACCTGTAAAGCTTCTCCTTGTACTCTTTAGTTTCCTCTTTCAAGGAAGCCACTTTCTGTTCCAACTTTCTACACTCAAGAACCTTAGACTCTAACTTATCCTTAAGTTTCTGTGTCTTAGCTATAGAAAAGTCAAGACTTTCTATAAGCTCATATCTCTCAATACAACATTCATCCAATTTATGATTGAGTCTAACATTCTTCTTTCTTTCCTTTTTCAAAGCACTAAGAGCACTAACAAGTTCAGCTTCAAGATCTACTTCACCATCCTCTATAACTTCCTCTATTTGTTTACTTTTTGAAACATCAATGACTTTTTCAGATTTCTTATCACTAGAGGTGCTACCCTTTTCTAAAGCCATACAAAGATCTTCCTCACAATTTTTTGAAGCATCCTCATACATAGTATAACTAGAAATCAATCCATAATTTGTGCAATCATCCTCAAGATGTCCAAAATTTCCACATCTAAAACATTTCATAAGGACAAATCTATGTTTCTTTTCTTCTTCTTTTTTTGTTAGGAACAACATCTCATTTCCAACATCACTTGAAGAACTTTCACTATCACTACTAGAACACTTACTTGCCTTGTCTAGGTAGAAAATTTTCTTGTGTTTGTGAGAGTACCTCTTTCCTTGATTGCTTTGCTCATATTTATTCTTACTTTGATGCCTGTGCCTTTCAGAATCCTTGCTCTTATAATCCTGTTTATCTTCATCACTTTCATCCTTGGCAACGGTATAGTTAGTAGCATAATGACCAACCTTTCCACAATTGAAACACTTGACATATTTCATACCTTTGTGCTTTCTTGAGAACTTGCCCTTCTTGCTGTAATATGCCTCTTCATCACTAGAAGACTCATCACTATCTTGAAGATCTTTACCCTTGGATTTCTTGGTAGCCTTGAAAGTTGCCTCCTTCTTAAAATCAAATTTCACTTGAGTTCTCAACTCAAATGCTGCAAGTATACTATGAAGCTCATCCCTTTTTAACTTATCCAAATCCTTAGCTTCATCAATAGCAGAAATATTTTCACTAAATCTATTTGGAAGAGACCTCAAAATCTTATCACAAATATCATTTTCAGCAAGCTCAAGACCTAGTTCCTTCATAGAGTTAACAATCTCATCCATACGAAGCATATAGTCACTAATATTTTCTTCATAATTCATCTTGAGTTGTTCAAACATACCTTTGAAGTGTCTCAACTTGACCTTTCGGACATTTGCATCACCTGTATGAACCACCTTCAACTGTTTCCACATTTCACTAGTTGTCTTGTAGTGAATCACCTTGGTAAGATCTACCTTCTGTAAACCCTTTAGGATTGCATTCATTGCCTTTGAATTGCTATGATGTAGGAGCCTCTCTTCCTTAGTAGAAGGACCATGCTCAGGAATGGTATACTCATCCTCAATCACTTCCCAAACTTCATTTCCAAGAGCCATAAGATGAACCTTCATCCTAGAACTCCAAAGCCCAAAATCTGCCCCATCAAGAATAGGTGCTCCATTACCACTTGTAGATTTCATTGTGTTCTTTACAATATTTTCCTTCAAGCTGTTAAACTTTCCAAAGGAACCCGCTCTGATACCAATTGAAGAACACAAGCTTATACTGAGAGGGGGGGTGAATAGTATAAGACCTCTTTTTACTTTCTCTATTTAACTTCAACTTCACAAAGTAATGAACCAATAGCAATATCAAACCAATGCATAAAGCAACACACAATGAGACACCAATTTTAATGTGGTTCACCCAAAATGGGCTACATCCACAAAAATTTTATCTAAAAATCTTTCTCAAAGTTCTTTGGGAATCCTTCCCCTCAACTCTGGAAATGATACTTCAGAAGATCACCTGCCTCTTATTCCTCTAGCATATGGAACTCCTTTCCATAGAAGACCTCCTGTCCTCAATTCTCAGCCTCAAGAGACCTTTGTCCTCACTGATCACCTCCATAGCAACTCATCAACCTGTACTAAACACAATCAGTCGGTCTAGCACAAGTCTTCCTCACTCTATCAGATCTGTCCCAAGCTCAACTCATAAATCTTGAACAAATCAATATTTGCTTCACACAAGCCTTCTCAAAGACTTGTCAAAACTGTCCTCAGGTTCTTCTCAAAGAACCACTTCAACTCTGTCCTCAAGTCCTCTACTAGGACCTGTCCAAATCAGCTCACAAGTCCTCCCTAGAACTTGTCCAAATCAGCTCACAAGTCCTCACTAGAACCTATCCAAATCAGCTCACAAGTCCTCACTAGAACCTGTCCAAATCAGCTCACAAGTCCTCACTAGAACCTGTCCAAATCAGCTCACAAGTCCTCACTAGAACCTGTACAAATCAGCTCACAAGTTCATCAAGAAAAACATGCTTAGCATGAACCCACAAAGAGAATTTTTAGAGACCCAATGTGATTCATCAACCTCATAGAAGCATAAAGAGAATTGTTAGAGACTCAATATGTTCTATACTTAACTCCCAATCTCAATATCAAATCTCATAGAAACATAAAGAGAATTGTTAGAGACTCAATATGTTCTATACTTAACTCCCAATCTCAATCTCAACTCAATCTCAATCTCAAAAGAATAATATAGATGTAGTATGCTTTTCTCAAGAACATGAAACACAACCCAACAATTGCCAACCATGCAATATCTCATATAACAATGATACTCATGTTATTTCCACAACCAATATCTTTTCTCAACCAATTAGGGCTTCAACAAAAATGCTCATAGACAAGGTTTAACCAACATCATTCAACTCAACATTAAACTTGAAGCATTCAACCATTCAAAAACTAGTAGACATCCTTTTCCCTCCAAAGATATTTGAACAAAACAACCACCAACATAAATCACAAATGCAAAGAATAAATTGCTCAAATCAATCTCAATGGAGTAAGCCCAAATCATGTATCAAGTAAAGCATTAACTTGATCAAAACAACCTCTATGGAAGCAACTCAACCATCAATCTCAAAATAGCCAACTAAGGGTTTCACCAACTCAAAGCAAGTAGCAAGACTTACTAACATAAACCCTAGTGCAAAAATGCTTCCTCTTCTTCAACCAGAATTATGCATTCACCCAAAAAACTCATCAATGAATTTAATGCATAAACAATCTTCAATATCTAGAAAATGGCATTTACATCAACAAGAATACCTAGTAGACAACCTTTTCACTCCAAACTCAATTTCAGAAAATACACCATCAACAATATACATGGAAGAAGTTGCCCATACCTTTGTTTGAGGAAGAAGAGAATAGTTCTTCAACCTGTTACCAACACCACCCTCAACTTTGCCACCAAGTTAGGGTTAGATCATAAAATTAACCACAAAAATATTTATTCCATAAAACACCTTATGACTCCAATCCTTAGAAGTCAACTACCAAAAATATAAAGCATACAAACAATATATCCTTTTACACCTTATTTCTCCAAATTAATTAAACCATGCTCAAGGAATAATAGCTTCTAAGAAAATCTCACTCAACAATAAAGCCAAAAATCTCAACCACACACTATCAACCTTATATCTCCAAAGAAGCATTTATCCTCAAAAATAATTTTAAATAAATCTGCCCAACCACTTCTTCTTTAAAAAAATGCAGATTTTATTTTAAAAACCTTACCAAAAAAATGCTTCCAAAAATCGCGGGTCAACAGTGCCTCCGAAAAATAATCGAAGCGCAAAAACTCTTCTCACACTCCACGGCGGGAGTCAAACGCTTGACCTCCCTTCAAGCGCCTTCGTAGAATAGTCGTTGCCACTAGGCCAACGATGCTAGCTTGAATGCTAGCAATAGTATCCTTCTCCTTAACCTTTTGATGGTGGATAAACATGGCGAAAAAACGATAGCCATAGCTTTTACTTCCCAACCTTTGCGCAATTTGAATTTCTTTAACACAATTGCTTTGGACTATAGGTTATGGCTTATATAGCCAAACTTCCATGCTATGCATGACGTCGATGGGAGGATAATTCAAAATTTTCAAATTAATATTATTTTGGTGCCTTTGAAACAACTTTAGGGTTTATGAAACCCTTTTTATTATTTAAAAAATAATCAAAGGTCTTTTAGACCTTAGACCTTAGGTGGAGAACCCATTAAATTATTAAAATAATTTAATCACTTAAATAAAATAAATAATTAATTAAAAAACCTTAAAAAGGTTTTATTAATTAAGTTATTTAATTAATAAGTGTCTCCAGCCTTTGCATTAAGCTGAGAGTGGTCTTGAGAAAAACCCTTAATGCATCCACCTGGTTTTAATAAAAACCCTTAAAACTGCCATGGTTTTGATAAAAACATTTTCATCTGCCACATGGAATCTCTTCGAAATATTCTAGAAAATATTCTTTGGAATATTCAACCTTTGAAGCCAATAAATCCTCTTGACATTAATGCTAGTTCCTTTTGACATCAATGACAACTCATAGACAAGAAGCTGGGATCTCAAACCCAAAATTGCCAACATACCTCCTTGCAGTGAGATCGAGGAGCATGTCGATAGATGAGTGGCTTCATAGCTCGAGTTACACCCTGAGTACATAGATACACATACTTGCCATGCAACTCAACACAGAGATCAGTGTCCAGCATCCGAACAATGTGAGCATAGGCAATATGAGGAAGGAGTGGGAGAGGAATTAGAATAAGAATATCCAAAAATATCCTAATTCGAGGAGGAGGGCAATCCTAGTCCACCACCTCAACCAAGAAAGAATATGCCTCCGAAGGTGCCCCTGGGGCAATCTCAAGAAGAGGATTTTCTTTCCTTGCAAGCCTATAAGACATTAGTAGAGAAGTTTCAAGCCATAGAGAAGCAATGAATGGCTTATCGAAATCCTACCTTGAACAAAATTCATAATGAACCTCTATGCACGTCAGTGCCTATTCTAGCATATCTCGAGCATTTCAAGATTCCTAGGTTGGAAAATTTTCAAGGAGAGGAAGATGCATAGGAGAACATGACTAGTTTTCTAGATATGTGCTTTCATATTGAGAGCAATGATGCTTTACTCCTATGCAACTTCATCACGACCCTATCAAGCCCAGCTCAAGAGTGGTTCAACCAATTAAAGAGGCACATCATTACTAGTTTTAAACAACTAGCTGATGCATTTCTTGAACGCTTCTCCTTTAGTGTCAAGAAGGTAAAATTATCCAGCATGGCTGCCCTAATGCAACATGACAATGAGACAATGATGGATTATGGAAAAATATGGAGGAAGATGATGGTAAAGCTGCCATTCTCCATCCCATCCTCTAAATTCACGTGAATGTTCATAAAGATTTTTGCCAATCACATTTCGTTGTTGCTATAACTGCAGCAATACCAAAAATTTGAAGAGGCTTTGTTGCAAGCCAAGGTGATTGAGGACATAAAGTTATATGAGGGTAACTTGAAACTTAGGAATAATAAGGAAGGGCACAAGAAAAGTACTAAGAGATAGAAGGCCAAGCCAACCCATGTTAATCAAGTTGTGTTGAATCTTCAAAAGGGAGAAAAAGAGTAGCAAAAGCAAAACTATCAAGCCCAACCTTCACCTATGTAGTATGAGTAGCGCAATAACAATTATAAGGGTAAAAATAAGGAACAACGCCCATCTCACATATTCACTCAGTTATTGGAGTCGTTGACTTTTATTTTTTATAATTTATATGAGGCAAAGGCTATAAACTTACCCAAAATCAAAATGATGGATCCTAACCAACATAATCTTAAAGGCTATAAAGATGATAATTTTTGCATATTTCACCAATAAAAAGGCTACGACATTGAGGTATGTTGGTATTTCAAAAATCTTCTAAAAATATGATCGAAAGAGGTACAGTTCTTGTCAACAACCCATAAGCACCTGATAACCAAAATATGGGGATTTACAAAAATACTCTACCAAATCATGAGGTGCCAAATAATAATGTTGGCCAAGTCAACCAAGTGCAAATAGAACCACCAACCCAAGGGTTCATTGGTATGGTAAATATTGTCACAAGAAATATGAGATATGAACAACCGAATCAACCTCCAGTGCCTATTAGGGTCCAATCTATGCCTCCTCCAAGGCCAGCCTAGTATGTGCCCAACCCACCAACTAGACCGATGGTGACCATCAGAAGTAGGTTGATCCAAAACCTACAAATAACTCCAGTGAAGTTGTCAATTTATGAGCTAATCCAGTAGTCTCCTAAGCATAGGGAGACACTCATGGATATTTTAAGGTCTATAGAAGTGCAGCCTTAGGATCCTAAAGCATTTACACACTTTTTGGGGCATGTGCAACAGTGTTAGGAGCCGATCATTCAATTTCATGACCACGAAGTTAAGATGGTTTCCACTATTATAGCAGACCCACCATTGCATATTATTACATGTGTGAATCATAAACCGTTCAAATAGGTTTTGATCGACATAGGGTAATCGATCAATATCATAACTACTAAGGCATTAACTCAATTGAAGTTACCCAAGATGCATATCATCCCTTCTACCTTCACGTTGAGAGTGTTCAATTATGCATTATGCTCGATGGTCAGTACTATAGTTTTACCTATTCATGTAGGATTGAAGATCACCTCGGTGATGTGTCACGTAATTGAATGTTCTATGAAATATAACATACTTCTAGGGAGGCCTTGTATCAGAGATATGCATTACAACCCTTCTATTTTACACCAGTGTATCAAATATATTCATGAGGGATAGGTTCACATGGTGTCTTCAGATGAAGAACCCTTTAAATACATGAATCTAGTAGACTTATCAAGGGACTTCATGCTCCCTTCAACACATGGATGTGTGGCCAGCATCACCAATCAAAGATCTAGGAGGTAAAGTCAAAGAAGTGTGTGCTAGACCTAAAACATCTATATCTAAATGATTGAAGAACACCATAGCTGCATCTACCAGACCGTCTGCATCTATGATACAAAGGGATTATAGGAAGTTGAAATAAAATGTGGGTAAAAATAAGATAAAGCAAATTCCCAAGCCAGATATCATTGAAGCCCCTACTCCCATGGAAGTAGAGGAAGTTCAAGGAGGATTCGAAGAGACACCTCGGCTTGCTTTTCCTGCATCTTCAACAGGTCATCTACATTGCAGGTGATCATCCACTTGGTTAATCCTATATTATGGGAGTATATTGTGCACCTCTTCAACCGATAATTTTTTTCTAATAGAATCTCCTCTACAACTGACCAGATTATGTCTATAGATACTTCTCTACAACCAATTAGCTTATGTCAATAATTTCTCCTCTACAATCGATCATCTTAGGTCAATAAATATGTCTCTACAACTAATTAGCTTATTCCAATAGACACTACTCTACAACCAATCAACTTATTCTGATAGACACATCTTTGTAATCGATCGACCTATATTGATCAACACTTCTTTACAAACGATAGACTTATATCGATAGACTCTCCTCTACAACCGATCAACTTATACCGATAGTTTCTCCTCTGCAACCGATCAACTTAAACCGATAAATACATCTCTACAACCAATCATCTTATGCCAAAAGACACTACTCTACAACCAATCAAATTATTCTTATAAACATATCTCTATAATTGATTGGCTTATACCGACAGATAATTCTCTGTAACTGATTAGCTTATACCGACAGTATCTACAATCGATCATATTATGTCGATTGACAATTCTTTGCAACCAATAGGCATATGATAATCGACACTTCTTTAAAATTGATAGACTTATGCTGATCATCTTAAGTTGATCACCACTTCTCTACAACTGATATTCATATACCGATCGATACTCCTCTACAACTAATTGTTTTATATTGATAGACACTTCTTTGCAACCCTATCAAGTTTTTTGTTGTTTCAGAGTTGTTTTTGAGTTAGAGTATTTTAGATGTATTTTTATTGGTACCCCCTACAATATATATATGGGTAGTATATGAGGTGAATTTTGTGGGAAAAACAAAATTATTTATAATTTTAAGATGAATTGTCCATGGAATGGGGTGAAAGTGGTCAACGAATTAAAATAAAAATAAGATTATTATTATCAATGGTGGGTGAATTTACCCCAAAAAAACTTCCACCCCATAAATTTTGGGTGAATGGGACCCAGTGAAAGGATCCAAAATTATCCAATTTCAAATTTTTATAATCCTAAATAGAGCCAATTTATGATATTTTGCACTTATGCATAACCCTGGTTTGTGTTATGCTTTTGTGAAATGCATGTGTTATATGGATGATTAATGCATATGATATTTTATGGATGATTAATGCAAGGTAGAATGTATGGATGATTAATGCAAGGTGTAGTGTATGGATGTTCTAATGATCATTTATAGTTTAGATCTTGTTTGTCCAATTTGTTAGCATTGTTTTCTAATCAGGGATACCAAACTTGGTGGCAAATGGGATCAATGACTCATGAACTAACATGGTTGTTGACATGGAAGAATATATGGATATTGATATGGAAGAAGATATGGATTTTGATATGGAAAAATATATGGATGTTTTTATGGAAAATTGATTGTTTTGTAGAGACACAAACATCTTAGTGGCCTCAAAAAAACTCACTAAAACTGTCTAATACTTCTAGGATAAAATATGTGTGTAGCGAATTCATATACCAAATCATGAGCATGATAATAACTTGAGGTAATCAAGAACCAATGTGTGTGCAAGTTATTTCATTAACTCATCTTGAGTAAATTGGCTAATTATGGATGAAATCAAGAAGCTAGCTTATCCTTATGTGTGATCAAAGGTCTCTTTAAAAGATATGTGTCACCACGCATGAGCGTACTCCACTATTAGTCAAGCATCTATAGCTCCTATGGAGACTAAATCCATAGCCCATGTTTTTTTTTTTTGTGATATCTTAAGTTTTGGTAATGACTACCTAACCATCTGACTAGAAATGTAGTACGATCTTTACAACCCAATGATTAGTGGTGTGTGATGTAAAATATTTAGTGTTTTTGTTAGAGATTTTTCCCTACTCTATATTTTATTTTTGGAATTGTGATAGTGGTAAGAACCACTATTTTTATAGACTATGTTTCATGATGGGACTAGCAAGGATGACATTTTTCACTTTGAGATTCATACCAAGTATGGTGTTATCCCTCCTTGACACGATATTTTTTAAGATGTGAAAATTGTGTTTGATTCAAGAATGTTTTGGATTAAATTTCCATAACTCAAAATTTTCTTAGTGTTTATGTGCAATAGTACTAAAAATAACTCGACATGTATTTTGGAGATTGCTTAAAACACTAGGAGTGGCTGAGTGACCAAAAACACCTAGAATTTTTATGAAGATGTGGTTTGTATGAATGGTAGTATGACTTAGTGGAATTGTGTGGATGACTTTGTGAAGGTGACCCTTATTAAGGCAAAATGACTTTTGTTGGACCAATTAAGACATTGAACTAAATATATGATCCCCATATGAAAATATAATGCAATGAATTTATGCAATTTTTGACATGCAATATGAGATGTGGGTGAATGCAATATTTTTGAAATGTATATGCAAGTGAAATGCAATGTTATGAATGAAATGTATGCAAATGTTTTTGTGTATTAGCAATGTATATATATATATAAATAAATCAAATCATGCATAAAATTCTCTCAAGTGTATGACATTAAGTGGTTCGGATTCTTCCTCTCCCTCTAGACTGGCAAGCCTATAAGTACCATTATCCAATATTTGTGTAACAATGTATGGACCTAACCAATTAGCCATGAATTTATCATGAATATGTGGTAATATATTGGTGTTTTATTGGTTCTCTTTAAGGACAAGATATCCTACTTGGAATTCATGTAGATGAACTTTGGCATTGTAAGAAAATTTGAGGCGGTCTTGATAAACTCGTAAATGCTCTAAAGCATTGACCCACCTCTCATAAATAACTGTGAGTTGGTCAAGACATGCTTTTCTAGCAATGTCATCATCTATGAATTCCAGTAAATAAATTTTCAAGGAGGGGATATCAAGCTCAAGAGACATAATTACTTTAGTTCCATAGACCAATGAAATTGGTGTTGCCTCTATAGACATGTAGATGCTTGTTAAATAAGCCCATAATTCCAAGGGAATTTATGTATGCCAATATCTATAATTTTCTTTGATAAGTTTCTTGAGAATAGTAATTAAGGTTTTTTTCGAAGTCTCAGATTTTCCATTTTCTTGTGGGTAATAAGGAATCAAAAAACTATGTTGAATTTTATATTTCTCACAAAGTGCTTGAACATCCTTGTTTTTGAAAGACTTACCATTGTTTGAAAATATTTTTGAGGGGATACCAAAATGATAAATGATATTATGGAGTATAAAATCCACAATTCTAGGCCCTGTTGTACTGGTTAGAGGAATTGCCTCAAACCACTTTATGAAATATTCAGTGGCTGTGATGATGAATGTATATTTTCCCGAGGAAGGAGGGGAAATTTTATCAATTAGATCTAGACACCATTGTGAAAAGAGCCAAAGGTTTTGAATAGGTTGTAAGTCTTGTGATGGTACATGAGTTAAATTAGCATGTTCATGACACTTTTTGTAATATTTAACATATTTATAACAATCACGTTTTATTGTGGGCCAAAAATAATCCATGCATAAAATACGCTTTGTAATAGCAATTCCACTAAATGACCACCACAAGTACCATCATGAGCTTCAACTATGGCTCTTTGTGTCTCACTAGCCTCAAGACAATGAAGGAGGAATCCATCATAACCATTTTATATAGCACATTCCCAAAGAGAACAAAATGAGTTACCTTTTTCTTGAATGTGCATTTGGAAGTTCGAGACATGTCATATGGGAGTGTTCCAAACTTGAGGAAGGCTACTATTTGGCTTGACCAAGGCTCATATGGATCCAAATGGATAAATAAAATATCCTTTTCATCCCTAGACTCAGCATAGACAATTACATATTTACATACCATTGAAATGATAAGGGTTATACCTCTCTAAATGAGTCTTTTGGAATCAATGATCCAAGGGAGGCCATCGCATCTGCAAATCTATTAGTCAAACATGGAAAACTATTAATTTTATACCAGTCAAAATTAAAGAGCAATTTCATTACTACTTCATGGTAAAGCTTAATGATAGGTTCTTGGCATTGGTATTCTCCATTTATTTTCTTAAAAACAAGTTGAGAATCACCAAATATCCTAATATGCTTAATTCTCATAGCTATAGCTGACTGAAGACCTAATATTAAGGCTTCGTACTCTACAGTGTTGTTTGTGTATTGGAAGTCAAGTTTGAATGATAAAGGGATAGGTAACCACTGTGGTGTATGAAACACAACTCCAGAACCTTGACCTTTTGTGCACTTAGATCCAACAAAGAATAGTGTGATATCAACATCTTCCTCTGGAATGACATCTTTTTATTATTCTGTGACAGCAAATACTGAATCATCTGGGAGGTCAATAATCAAAGGATGATCACTAGGTAGTAGAGATTTTGCAAGTTTATAGACTATTATTTGATATTTAATGGATTTTTGGCTAATGAATTCCAAGTTGAATTCAATAAGGAGCATTATCCATTTAGGTGTGTGTTATTGTAAGTGCGGGACATCATATAATGCAGAGGATTTTATCTAGCTCTAAGCATGTAATGTCAAAGTTTCTTAGTGGTAAAAACCAATGCTAAGCATAGTTTTTCTACATAAGCGTATCTAATTTCATAGCTTACCAATGTTTGACTAATGTAGTAGATATCTTACCCTCTATTTTATTCATTATTTTGTGCAAGCATTGTCCCTAATGCAAAGTCCATTGCTAAGATATAAAGATAAAATGGGACCCCCATATGAGGAGGAGATAATATTGGAAGAGAATCTAGGTATTGCTTAATGTCATCAAGGATATTTTACATTCATATATCCAAGATAATGGAACCCCTTTTTGTAGTAGGTGATTGAATGGCCTACATTTGTTAGAAATTTGCACATTAAGATGATGAATTGATTGGATATTTCCTTGTAAACTATGCACTTTATTTAAGTTAGTTGGTGGAGGCATCTCCATGATGACCTTGACCTTGTTAGGGTCCATCTCAATACCTATTTTGGAGATAATGAATCCTAGAAGTTTTCTCAAGGTAACACCAAAGACACATTTCTTGGGATTCCACCCTACATTATGCTCTAGGATTTTATCATAAACTTTCTTCAATACACCAATATGTTCTTGTTGAGTTTTTAATTTAGCCAAGAGATCATACACATAATATTTGATAATATTATGCATGTAGTCATGGAAAATATATGTCATGGCATGTTGATAAGTGACACCTGCATTTTTGAGGCCAAAGGGCATAACCTTGTAACAAAAAGTTACCCAAGGTGTAGTGAATGTTTTTTTGTGTTGGTCATCAGGATTTAATTGGATTTGGTTGTATCCTAAAAAATCATCCATGAGTGAAAGAATTTTGTGTCCAGCACAGGTATTTACAAGAGTATCAATATTTTGGAGAGGGAAGTCATCCTTAGGACATGCTTTTTTAAGATCTCAAAATTTAGTGTAAACATGTATTTCCCCATTAGGTTTGTGAATGGGTATCATGTTTGAAAGCCACTCAGGATAGTCGATAGGAACTATTAAGTTCATGTCTAAGAGTTTTTGAAGCTCTATTTTTACCAAGATGGCCATGGTAGGATGCATTCTCCTAAGTTTTTGTTTGAACGACTTAGCATCAGGCTGTAAGGTAATATTATGGACAACCAAACTAGGATCAAGAACATGCATTTATTTGTAGGACCATGCAAATATGCCTGTATTCCTCATGAAGAGAACAATTAATTGCTCTGGTTCATCAGGTGATTAAAAATTTCCAAGCTTGAAAATTTAGGGATTATTCTTGTCTAAACTAAGTTCCATATTGATGGTATATTAAATAGACATGTGGGAACTTTCCTCAAGTTGATGGGGCATAAGGATAATATGAATGCCATCTAATATGTCATCAAAATATTCTGGTTTATCTTCATTTATGTCTACCTAGAAAATATTGGGATTAAAATGTGAGGGTGAAGGTGAAGGTAGAGGGGATGGAGGAATGTAGTTTGTGGAAGCTCTTAACATTTCCTTGAACAAGAAAAATTTAGAAAATTATAGAGGTGAGGAAATCCAATCCATATCGATAAGGATTATGTCAATTGAAATTGGTTTAGCTGGATTGTATGGATTACAGAGTGGGGTAAATAAATCAATAGGAATCATGTTGGCTATAGGTAAGGTTGATAAATTTGGATGGAATGGATGGGACCTAGGAACTGGTTCTAAGATCTTTGTAAACTTGGATATCATAAAGTAGCACAAAATATATTTTAACTAGATGATATATACATGCAATGAAGAGAAAGATAAATTTTTTTGTTGATTTTTAACTGATTTTTTTATTTTGTTTTTTTGGAAGTGGTGAAAACCACTATTTTTGTATTATATACATATTTTACAAGTTGTATTATGAATTCTCTTAATGGAATGGAGGTGGTGGTTCATCGGTAGGGGCAACTCACTCTTGTGGAAGAAGCAAGCAAAAGATAGGCTCATGGATGGGGAACATGTTGAGATAAAATTCATATTGTTTGGTATGTGGGATTATGGGCTCTGATTCTTCTTTAGATTCATCCAAAATTATTGATATAAGCTCAAATTATTCATATATATCATCGTCAAAATTATCAGGATGGAATGCTTCTTCTCCTAAATTTAGGTTAAGCCTTTGGAAGGATTTTTCAAGAGAAGAGGTGGTGTAAAGTGGGTGGTAACCTAGACCTGAATGGTCATTCACCTCTTGATATGGAACATCAATATGTTTATGCACTCCTTGCTCATGCAATCCTAGGCCATGACCTTGCCAAGTGACTATATGAAAATATCAAGATGGAAATCTTGTCATGTTTGGAATATTAGCAAGTGCTAGTTCTTTGGGTTCCTCTAGGGGTGCTAGACTTGATGGAGAATCAATCCACCCATATATAAAATTTAAACTATTTGGAGCTAAACCCATGTTATATACTACTCTTATGGCCAAAGGTGGGTCACGTGGGTGACCAAAATCCTTAGAACTAGGAATGGTAAGGGGTGTGACGATGATTTCTTGGACCATGTATTCACCAATACCAGGATTAGTGAGGTGGAATTTGAATTGGGAGGACATGGAGGGACTATGGTCATATGATGTATTGGGGAATTGTGGAGATAGAGGTATCTCACAATCCATCAATTTGACTTGTGAGATATTAGGTTATGTCGATGGATTGGCTTGGAAAGGTTGTTGAATGGATGATGATGATGAAGTGGATGACAATGATGTTGAATGTTTCTCATCCTTTGTCGAGGAAATATTGTACGGTAGGCACAAGAGGGTAGGAGGAGTGGATCTCCTCATGAGGAGGGCAAAGCCTTCCCTAAGGGTACTAGGGGGCGGTAGCCCCCCTAGGCCACGCCAAAGGCATCCATCGAAGGCGATTTCTGACAACGCCAAAAAATTTGTTTCCCCCTTTTTCCAGAGTGATTGGTGGAGTGATTTTCAAGATTCCCACGGTTGGTGGGTGGTTGGTGGGTGTGGGTGGTTTAGCCCATGGCATTGTGCCCATTGTATTCTAATACCACATAGTGGTTTAGGGTTGTGAGATTTTCCTTTATATTTTATTGTAATGTCCCATTTTCAGGCAAGAAAGGAAAATAATAATATCAAGGAGGAGTGGCTCTTTTTTTTGTTGGAGTAGCCAACATCGGGTGAACCAGGGTAAATATTGTGTGTCATATGTGCATTTTATGGTGTCATTTATTCTAAGTTATTTATTTTTGCATTATTTTTAGAATAATTTTCTATAGATCTCTTCATATGTTGATGATGTGGACTGACTATGACCACATGTGCATGTAGTCAATGATGAAGATGATCAGATCATGGAAGCTTGATGAGGGTTGGTGATAGGGATCTCCTCAAGAATGGGATCCTTTGATGAAGATATTGGTGAAGTGGTATATGGAATGGATAATGGTGAAAGAAAAAGGTAAGTGGAAGGGAGCATGGACTCATAGGGATATGAAATGAAATTGCAATTCTTAAATGAACTGGTGTCCACCGGTATGCAATGTACTTATCCCTCATGAACATATTTCAAGCATTTATGTAGTATTGAAGGAACACATCTCATTTCTCGCATCTAAGGTCTTCTAAGGAGTACATTGTACACCATGGATCCTTCCAATATGTGAAACATGGTGTGCAATATTTTGACCCCTACTTAAATGGGTGAAACAACAATGCCAACTATGGAACACAAAGTATCATTGAATGCTTTTAGGATAAATAATGACTTAGTGATATGAGATGGAGGAAGGTTCAAATGATGAAGGGTGGATATGGTGATGATGTTGATATAGGAACCGGTATAAATTAGGACTCTTTTAAAAGGCTTCTTGTAAATTAGAGCCATCATATGCAATGGAGGATCTACAGATTCCGATGAGATTGGTTTGATCTCAAAGTCATAGAATGTGATGGAAGGATCCATTCATGTTTGGATGCTCCCCACCAAATTATTGAAGGCATTAGGATCTTTTGATTGCAATTTGATGGATTTCAAAATGTCCATTAATGCCTCACGATGTGGGGGAGATTGTTGAATTAACTCATAGATTGAAAACTTAGCAAAATCCATATTCAAACTTGTAGTTAACTATCCATGCAGTGAGATGATTGATTGAGGTGAATGATTGATGGGTGGATTTGGAGGATTTGATTGACTAGAGATATGGATGGGTGATGAATGATTGGGGAAACTTGTATGGGTGGTGATATAGAAGGTTGTGACACACTTTATTGAGGTGGTTACCTTTGTTGATTTTTCCTTTAATCTCTAGTGACCACATGGATGGACCCTACAAACCCTTGGTATTGTTGGATATGATTGACTTGATTAGGAGGAGTTTTGATGTTAGCCCCTCTTACATTTGGGTGTACATCCTTATGATGAGGGATTGGTGTTTGAAATATACTAAGGTTTTAATTTTTTTGACCAAGGGTATTATCAAGATTGATCACCCCCAAGTCAATGAGGTCTTGTACTATATCTTTAAATACATGGTGATTGTTAATGTCATGCCTATTTTACCTATGACAAGGATAAAATAGATGCTCTTGATAGTGTTTACCATGTTTTGTGGGATCATCAAGTCTAATTTCAATCAAATCAAGTTTATTTTTATCAGACAACCTTCAAAAAAGGGAAGCATATGACTCAGCTAAGGGTGTGTATTGGTGATTTTGTTAGACAAACTATCACCAAGAATGGTTTTCCATAGCTAGAACTGTGTTATGCATGGCTTGTGATGTTGAGGATACTGCATGATAAGCAATTTTTTATGGTGTTTTTTGCACTGGTTATTGTTGAGCCATTATCAGCTGGCTCATGACCACTTGATTAACTTGATTGGGCTGATTGGCTGGGGTAGCCTATGTTGATTTTGGTTGGCTAGAATAGTTGCTTTTATATTAGCCCTTATTTTGCCATTCTTTATTTTTAGGCTTTAGAATGTCTTCTTGGATTTTGATATCATCAATGACACTATCCTGAGCTAAAGCTTATTCAAATGATTGATAAGTTCATAGTTGAAACATCCAAAAGATAGTTTTTAAATAACTCTTGGTGATTAACTTAATTAGCTCATCCATTGGTAGGGTAAATGGTAATTTATTAATGACAACCCTCCAATGGTTTCCAAAATTGTAGATAGACTCATCATCATGTTGTATTAGAGCATAGACATCAGATAATGAGATATTTTTAACATTTAAGATAAAACGCTTAAAGAATTGATCAATCAATTGCTCAAAAGTATAAATACTATGGCTTGAAAATTGATTATACCATTCTATGGCATTACCTCCTAATGTTTGAGGAAAAGTTTGAAGCATGAGAGTATTGTAATTTTGAATATTGAAGCATGCATGTACAAAAGTGATCACATGTTCTTTAGGATCCTTAGTTCCCTTAAATTTGTCAAAATTAGGTACCATAAAATCTACCAAATATGTCAACGATGATACCGAAGTATGAATTGGTTGGTTGATCAATTTGCGTAAAGTTGATTTTTGGTTTGAGAAACCAGGAGTAAATTGTATCAATTGATCTATCTATTTTTACATGGCCTTAATTTGAGGGTCTTCCTTAAGAATTTGGAAGCCCTAAATTACTTGATGATTTTGTGGTGAGGTAGAAAAATATTGTGGAGTGACTAAGTGATGATAATATTGGTAATTATGGCTAGGTGAATTTGATGAAAATTGATGAAGGGGAGATTGATGGTGAAAATATGGGGAATTATAGAATGAGGATGATGTATGAGGGTTATGGCTATGCTAGCCAATGGGAATAGTATGGGTAGTGGTATGACTTGGTGGGGGAACATGGATACAAACCATAGAAGACTGTGGTTCCCATGATGGACCCTAGTTAACAAGGATAGTCTGAGTAGAGTTATGTAAAGGCTTAGGATTCATCTATACTTGTTGTTGAGTGTTTTGACATTGTCTAAAAATATTTTTAGGTGTTCCCATTCTTAAATAATCTCTCTATTAGAATCTAGGGGTATGGAGGTAGATGGTATGGAATATGTGGCTTAGGAACAAGTTACACTAGGTATGACAACTTATGAGGTTGAAACTTGTGAAGCATCATTTATGTGCTTCATACAAGGGGTTGGTATAGGTGGAAGTATAGGATGTTATAGGAGCAAATGAGGGTTGGGGAATAGACATATGGGAGGAAGGTGCAACTGATACCTCAAAAAAATGGTTAGTGTACACCTGGGTAAAAGTGGATGGTGGCTAAGAATAAACAGGCTCCTGTTATAAAGTAAGATCATATCTAGGTGAATTGGGAGTGGACTCTAAGGTATAGTTGGAAGAATTTATGAGATATTCTACCCTTTCCATGTCTATATGGGTAATATGATGGTTGATGGTATGGGAGGTTGACTCCTCTTGGGGCATATACATATGAAAGGCTATGGATGGCAAGGAATGTGAGGGACTTGTAGACAAATCTACTTGTGCCACATTCAAGGAACCTATCACAGAAGTGGTGGTGAATATGGATGAAGGTTCCATTTGATTATATTGATTTAATGCTTGTTTTTATTTTTGTGTTAAGACCATAAAGCAAATAAATAAAAATATAGATTATGTACTAAACTGAAACACCCAATTTAAATTTTCACAATAAAAATAAACAACCAATGCTAAGTTTGTTCGTACCTTTTTCTCTCTGAAAAAAAGAAGGGGGGGGGGGGCACAGGTTCTCGGTGTGAAATATAGCAGTGGTTTAATGGGGGTGACCTAGGGTTCTATATGAGATGTGGATGGATATGAATGCCCCTATCACTAAATATCAAGCAATGGTTGGTGATGAAACCCCCCCCCCCCCCTTTTTGGGGGAACCTTTTGGGGTGGGTTTGTTTTTTTTAAGGTTTTCTTTTTTTAAAGGGGAAAAAAAATTTTAGGGGGCCCAATTTCATAAACCAAGGCGGGAATCCCCCCGGAGAATACCAATTTCTCGAAATGGTGTGAAGTACATCGCTTAAGACCCCTTGTCAAAATAGTCAAAGGGTTCGTCCACCCCTCTATCTGGAATCACACAATGGTAGGAATAATTTTGGCACCCTAATGATGTTCCAACTTAGATAGATAAAATAAGATACTTCTAACCCTAAGAATGCAACTTTAATTTATACAATTTTGATTTACATGCAATCAGAATGTAGTATATTTTTATTTTTCACACAAAAAAAACTCAAAAATTTCAAATAGATATTTTGAATGGATGTAAATGATTAATTTAAATCCTAAAATACATGCTAATATGAATTTTCTTTTCCATATTACTTAGTGAAGTTATTTTTATATCAAAAGGCTTAAAAATACAAAACAACCAAAAAACGTAAATAGAAAAACTAAGGTTTGGTTAGTAGACTTAAAAATGACCTACATATTTGTCCTATATCTCTATAAAACACCTTTGGCTATTTTTGAATGCACCTAGGCATTTTTGGATAGCCCTCAAGCATTGCTGAGAATTTTTTGCACCTTCTGCAACTTCTGCGGACTTTCAAAAACCCTAGATCTAGAAAAATCTACAAAATATATGCTCCTAAAAACCCTGCAAGATGACAGAATAAAACAAATAAATTAGTAAGACAAATCATAAACAAAAACCCTTAGGGGGTCCCACCATGATCACCATTTGAAAGATGCAAAATACAACACCAAACAATGCTAAATAAATTGAACACAAGGAAACCAAAATTGCATAATAGATATTCTTATATTAATGGGGGAGCCTAAAAACTCCATTGTTACAATGTGGATCCTTGAATCCTTTTTTATACAAATTTACAAATGGTTAGGGTTCTCCAAAACCCTAACAAACAAGGTTGGTGGTGTCTTCAGGTATGTCTTGCTCCCAATAGTGTTGAGTGGGCTTCTTGATATCCGATGTTGGGCCACTCCAGCTTAAATAGTTATCCAATGCTAATGTAGCACCTTTAGATCTACACACAATGACACAAAAAACTAGTTAGTAATACTTGTGAGGGCTCCATAGTGTGAGGCCCTCTATAAGCAATGATAAGCCCTAACTATTTACTGCAAATGAAGTGAACATACATGAAAATACATAAATGCAATAATAATCAATAATTTTATGTTACTTGCTTATTGTCTTTCGATCTATAATATTTTGTTGCAGATGATAGGCGTGGTGATGCCCTAGCATCAATCAAAGGCTAGGAGGTGCTCATAATGCTTACATAAAACACTTGTAGGTTCCTGACAGTTGCAAGAAATTTTCATGGATGCTTGGGACTAGTAGGGAGGCACCTAGAGGTGCTCAACGGTGAAAAATACACTTGGAGGTATTCTACGACTAAGGAAAGATATTGCAAAAGTAGATATGGTGAGGGGAAATAGATGGTGATGGTTGCAGGGATTACGATGAGTGAGGATGGAGGTAAAACTACTAGGATACTCTAAGGGAAGATGAAACTCAAGGAATATCAGGGTACGAATTGCTCAATGACTCTAAAAATTTAGGTTGCTTAGAAAACTTAGGGATCTCAGGGGTTGAGCCATAAAAATGACCTCTATTTATAATCCAACCTAGGGCATGCTAGGGTTTCAACGACACTAATCGTGTGGTTGAGTTAAAAGCACATAAGAGGGTTGAAATTAAATTTAGGGTGTCGCATGGATTGATGTGGGTGGATGGACATGATTAAATGAAATCGGATGGTTGGTATTAATTCACTTATATAAAAATATATAAAATATTAATATTAAATATATAAAAATATATGTATATAGTGGGTGCAAAATGGTGGGAAAGCATGGGTGGAGGACAAATGGCTAGGTTTTGGTGGTGGAAATTGGCTGGAAAGCATGTATGGAGGAAAAGTGACTAGGTTTTGGTGTCTACACTTCCTAATAAATAAATCAAAAGAAAATAAGGGGTAATGAGGTTGAATCCCTGGAATACTCAGTTATTCAAAAGCCATGGGATGATCTCCATTACAGCAATGGGTTAAATTAAATCTTCTTACCAATGGAGTAGTCTTATGCATGGTGATATGTATATCATATTAGAGACCTTCTTTTGTACAAACCAATGTCATCTTACAGATGAGCTAGCTTTTGGTGACTTATATTACCTAGTATTCTAGTCCAACCAAAGCAAAAATTAGGATAATGATGACCATGAGGTGATTCTCATTACAAAAATGGGTTGAATGAAACCCACCTGGAAATGGGGTAGCCTTATGCATCATATTAATGAACAACACTATGCAAACATAGGGATATTTAATATCTTGGTATTCCTAGCAGACTTGTATCTTTTGAAGCCCTGTATAGTCAGTATACATATTTTGATTGGTTAACAAGGATTTTTGAGTCTCATGAAAACCATGTTGTTTAGTTATAGCATCTTATTGGTAATACATCCATCATCTATATTTTTATCATAGTATATATGGTTAGCTTTCAAATGTATAACTTTTGTGAGAAGGTTAACATTTTGATTAATGACTTTTATACATTTTATGGTGCTTACACTTAGATCTTTTTGCATATAGATCCATTCATTATGTTTTAGCATATAAACATAAAAATAAAAATTTGCATCATCATGAAATTTGTACATAATCTACATACATATATCTAGGCATACATCTATGAATCCATACTACAATGGCTAGGCATATATCCATTATCCATAATTGCATTCATTAATAAAACAAAAACAAGCAATAAACACATGTTAGGCCACAATCAAATTTGTATCATATATATGTGAGAATTTTGGTACATCATGATACAAAAATATCCATAGGCTACAATAAATTGGATCCTCAAATCTCACACCAAATAAAATAGCAATACATAAGTCCAAGTCAAATGGGGCTTGCACCCAAGAGTCACCTCCACCCTCAACCTTATCTCAATGAGGTTGAGCATATCCACTAGCCTCTAACCTCTAATGAGTATCTAAAAACCTGGGAAATAGCTACATCACTAAAGGCTACCTTATCTCACTATGTCATCTCTTATGAGATACCCCAAGTTAAGCTCATGAAGGTAGTCTACCTCCAAACCACTCTACCTCATCCTCCAAAATAGAGATATACTCTCGATCTAATCATCGATGAGATACATGATGGGACACCATCTATTATAGCTTTTCCACTCATACATATAGCCTATCCTCACCACCTATCCCCTATCCCATAGTTAATAGTGCCACCTGACCTTGTAGAGCATCCCACTCTCCTGTTAGTTTGGTCACCTATACCCATAGAGCATCTCGCTCTATTGACACCCTATCTAATACCTTCTATGAGCTTTGTAGTTATACCCATAGAACACCCTTCTACTTAAATAAGCCCCTCCACTACTACCTTCCCCTGGCTAGTTGGCTCTATAATAGTACCATGGTAGTATCTCACTCTACCCGCTATGCTTGTAGATCTTGAGTCTACCTCTCCAGATTTTCTCCTTGATCCTCTAGATCTTCACCATGTCTGATCTCATCCTGAGGCTTATCACATCTCTAAATGGGCTGACCCCACTCCACATCCATCTAAAAAAGCACTCATTTCTCACACTCACCCTCCCTTACATCATCCTCTATTTCCTCCCCAATGTCCTCAATTAATGCCACTCCAATATATCCACCCATATGTCTACCTCCTTGCCATAGTTGAGTCATCCACCAAGTATCATACTCTAAATTGGTGCATGGGTCCTCTAACCCTAGATCCACTAGCAACTTATCTACCTCATCCCCCACTAGCTATATTCATTACCACTCAAGCTGAGTCTCATCCCCTCAACACCAATAAATGATGGGATTTCCAGGTACATCCTGATGAAACCCAAACTATCAAAAAATGTGAGAGTACTAGATGTACTCCTGTAGTGACCCCAAGACACACACACCGCTCTCTTTTATGCTACTTAGAATGTATTAAAAACACAAGATGAAATGGAAGACAATGAAAAGTATATAACATGAAAATAACAAAGATGGATCTCTTTATTCGTATTGAAACCCGGTTACATGTCCGTCCCTCTTAGGGATACCCATTTAGGTACAATAATATTACAAATAGGTAAAGAGTACCCCTTTTGTGAAGAGGTGGTGCATTTTCAAAAAGCTTTCCAGTTTCACACATGGAAATGTATGAGGGCTTACAGATGCCTCCTTATCTAGGTTTGTTTCCTAGAGGGATCCCTTTTTCTCTCGTATGTTGTAGATTCCATCCGATCAACCTGTGGCCCTATAAGAAATGAAACAACAACACACACTTAGATGTCCGAGAATGCCTCCCTCGATGAGGTTGTTAGCAACAAATATAAAAAATTAAAGTAAGTGCAAATTAGATTAATGCTATGAATGCAAATGAATAAAATGATGCTATGCTAAAAAAAATAATACATCTAATGTTTAAAACCTAAGCTAAGCCTGGGGGACACTGTCCAAGACAATGATCGCTAAAGTGACTCTCATCCTCTTTGCTTCAAAGCTATGGATCAAAGCTTGTATCTTATTTTGAAATAATGGGTGCTATTCTATTCAATCCATTAGGGCTTCTCTATACACGTGATCTCCAAGGGAACTCTCCAAGTCTCGAAAGCTCTCCTAAATGACCTATCCTGATAAATTGTCTATATAAATATCTCTTAGGTAAAATATCTCTCTCCTCTCTTCCAAGATCGATAAAAATATTCCCCCCTCTTTGGTACTCTTAGGCTTTCACCTTTTATAGTGTGAAACCCTAGGTCTATGTCCAAGCCCTAGGAATGAATTTCTCATGTGTAGTGAGAGTTAGCATGAGAATATTTTTGTCTTTTCTATGTTTGGAGGCCAATTAACTAAAATATAACTACCAACTTGAGTCTCCTATGCAAACTAGTCGTTAGCATGAGAAGATTTTATCCTTTTTTTATGTTTGGAGGCCAATTAACTAAAGTCTAAATGCAAAATCAAGTCTCCTATGTGAACTGGTCATGAAAAGGAATGCAAAGTTACTCTTGCTCAACTTTATTGCATGCAGACTACCACTTCCACCCATTATTAGGCTTGTTTGTTGACAACACTATTTTTAGGGTTTAGTAGCTATCATCTATAGTGACTAAGATCTAGACGGTGTCATCTACAGTGGATAAGGTCTGGCTACTCTAGGCTTGAGTGGCTACGATCTGGCTGCTCTTGGCTTGAGAGGCTAGGCTTGGATGGCTTGAAGAGGCCCCAAATGAGTGGTGAGCACCATTGTTAATTCTTGGAAAGTCCAAGATTATGCCATCTGATCTTATGAATATGTTTATGTGAGAAAATCCCCTATGCATGACACGTTTTACATATCTATAGATTCCCCTTTTTATGATGTGTTTGTGTGAAAAACATAATGCTGAGCAAAAATGTAGACTGATCTGTTTGTAGGGTGTATGGTGATCAATGGATTGATCAACACTAGATGGCCCAATCATGCAAGATGGTGTGCATCCCTTGAATCATTGCCTCAATGTTCGGAGGACTTAGATAAGTTTCTTGGGCATGTTAAATTGCACTCATTCCTCAAAATAAATTGAGTAGATTTAGCTACTACAATAGTTTCGATCGGTAGGAGAGATACAATTGAATATGTCATGTCTGCTTACGTTCCCAGTAAACAAGGGAAATTTATGATTGTTGTATGCAATGATTCATAGGATGAACAAGATTTTGTTATGATCGAGTGATATTTTATTGATTTTATTATGATTATGTTGAATTTTTGAACTACTTCCCCACACAATGGATTGGTGAAGAAATGACAATGAATGAAGCGACAAGTCGCTTGACCAATATGACTAATTTGGTTCCTTTCTAGCATTTGTTGCTTTTAATGGGCAATCCCACATCCAAGTGTGATTCCAATTTTTTATGATAATCATCTATCCCTATCCTGAGGAGCGGTCTAGCTATCAATAGCTTTATTAGGGAGTCATGATGAGTGACTTTATTTATGTTTATATTGTATCACTTTGTCTTAATGTTTTTGGTATCATAGGGGAATTAGGATGATACTTTCACACTCGTGGAGCAATCCGACCATATTGGTCTTCTTCAGGATTGAAGGGTGGCACATCATAATTCCAAAATGAAATGTTTTGCCCCAAGTGGCCTTATGGTAACCTGCTCATCTCATAGAAATGCATGGAGTGTGAATAATTGCAATCATCGAGTGGATAGAGAAAGTAACTAGGTACGATGCCTACTTGAGATTATGCTTTTACATGATTTTTTTGTTATTTTGGGCATTAAGATGACTTCAATTTATCAAAATGCATTTATTTAATGTTTTTATCACCCCCCATGGAAGGATTTTTCTTGTTTTTATCTATGGAGTAGGTCGCTCAGGTCCAACAGCCTCTGATTTTTTTCCTATGGCCGCTGTTACCTCGAGCAGCCATGAATTTTGGGCCGCTGACGTCAGCAGTGGCTCAGGCATAATTTGAAAAATATAAAAAAATATGTTTATAAGGTTTTGACCTATCACTTTCATTTGTTGTTAACTCACTTTTTAGAGCTCTGGTGAGACAATGATAGTTGTGATTTTTGAAGCTACCTGCATCGAGAATATGGCTGCACAAGGTGAGGCATCAACTGCTAAATGAGCTAGAGCTTCTCAGGTATTTTATTTCTTAAACCCTAACCTCTTTTCCTTTTCCAGGTAAAACTAAACCTCACTAAGTAATTGGCAAATGAACCTCACTAAACCTATTGGTAACAAACGGAATTTGTAGTTAGGCTTAACATAGGTTTTTAAGTGGTGGTTTGGTCCCCATTTTTGTTTATTTTCAACTTTTTAAAATTTTATGGCCTAGGGTTCATGGGTTTGCCATGTTACCTTTTGGCCACTATTGCTCAGAGCGATGGAATTTCAGCCAATGTCGCTTAGATAGTCTAAGTTTGAATCCAAACGGTCAAAAATTTGACCATTGGTATTTGGCCACGACTAATCCCATTAGCCAATTTTGCATAATTTTTTGCTTTTTATTGGTTTTTTTTAGAGTAGTTTAATAATTTTTTTTGAAATTTTACACTATTCTTTAGCATGTGTTACACTGTGGTTATGTTTCATATTTCTTTTTCTTTGCTTAGATCCTTACTACTCGGGCTTAGGACCCGAGGCTCATGAATGACCTTCTACCTCTTTTGGATGACATGGATTGGAGATGGCTTAAAGCTCGTGGGCTCCACTATGTTACCAGAATACCTCATATTATGTCAAACCAGGCTTACCTTGTGGCTTTGGCCCATCACTAGGACCATCAAACTTATACCTTCCACCTCCCAACTAGTGATATGACCATTACGCTAGAGGATGTGTACAAGATCTTCTAGATCCATTTTGATGGGGTGGCCATTGTTTCTTCGACCACTAATGATCAGGTGGTTGTCTTCACTTGGGTGTTCAAAAGGTATTTTGAGGATGATATCAAGGACAACAAGTATGGGGGAGTGTCTATCATCCACTGGTACTGGGATCATGTTTTCACAGTGAGGCATGTGGTGTTGCTGATGGTCATAAACAATGTCCTTATCATAAATTGCTCAGTGTTACGATAAGTTGTACCACATCCATAATAGGGTTCATGTTAGTATCACCTGTAGTTGGATTTTGTAGATCTGGGGATGGGAGCACATTAGTATAGACCACCCTAAGGGGCTTCCTATTGAGATCATAGCTATGGATAGGAGGATGCAGTGCTACGATGCTAGATGGGCCAGAGAGAGTGAGGAGCACAAGAGCTACACTTTTATAGGGGAGCTGACTCATTACACTAATACTTTCACTGGACTCTGATATGGAGATGTCATATGGCACCCATATCATGAGTTTTCTGCTTGGGATGACCCTAACATCTTTATTGCTAGGACGCGATGTGAGCGATGGCCCATTGGCCGTAAGTTTAACATCTAGGAGCACTTCTTCTACTCTCAAGTTCTTCATCAGTAAATGTTGTAGCAATATGTGACACTAGTACCATTTTTGTATAAGTGCATAAGAACAAAGAGAGAACTCCCTCACTGCTAGGTTATAAAGTTGGTTGACAAGGAGGATGCCCTAGTTGTTGATCTTGGAGTAGCTGGTGGAGTTATAGATGCATTTGCACGATGGTGGGGTGACCTAATGTGGTACAGTGAGGGAATTTTAGGCCAAGAGGATGATGGCAGAGATGGGGTAGATCCATCAATATGTAGGGTTCATGCTAGGACTATGGTGTGGGACCAGTAGGTAGAGTAGGTGGTAGTGGAGGAGTAGGAGGCTCATGAGGATGTGGAGAAGGAGATGGAGCCTGAGGAGAGAGATTCTCATCTCAGGGCATAGCTACATGATGTGGAGGCCGAGCTCCATTTGGCCAATATACAAGTACATCAGTGTGACACCATCATAGCTCATAGGGATAATACTATAGCATAGTTGTCAAACTAGATACAGGCTTTGCAAGCCTCTATGGGAGGAGCTGCCTAGATGCAGGTTGTTTTTGCTCCTCCTACTCTTGATGGTCCTTCGAGGGCAGCTCTTGAGGGTGAGATCAGTCATCTATAGGATTTTCTAAATGAGAGTGATGTTCATATTGCTAAGGACACAGCCTATATTGCCACTCTCTCTAGGTAGATCAGGAGACTACGAGCCATACCTAGGTAGAGAGGGGCTACAAGTGGGTCACAGGTCAGCAGGAGTTCTACTGTAGGATAGTCTTATGTTTAGCCTGGTAATGGGGCCCAAACTCATACTGAGAGACCAATAAGGTCCAGATCGTACCATTCTCCTAGAGATCTGTCCATAGGGGGCAATGCTACAAGGGGTGTAGGCCCAGTATTCAATTGATGGTTCACTTGAATTTTATTCATTTTTTAGGTTGGATGACCTATATGACTATAGCCCACGGGTGTTTTGTATATCCATGGACTTGACACATATACTTTTATGATATTTTTGCGTTATGACTCTTTATGTGTATAATTTATTGCTCATGTTTTTGTTGTTATTTTGTTTTATGATGTGATGTGATGATGGCATTATGATGATTTGATGTATATGTTAGATGATAGATGATATTGCAAATGCTTATATGGATGTGTAAATTCTTATATGATTTGATGATATGATGTGATGTATTTTTATGATGAATGATGAATCATGATTGTATGCAAATGGATATTGTCTATATATTTTATGATGTGCTTTATGATGTGATGGTGGATGATTAATGACTTGTGTTTGTGGATGCGATGTTATTGTTAAATGCATATTTAATTTTTCTTTAATTGTATGCATATAACTTATGTGATGGGATGATATAAATGAACCTGTATGCTCTAATCACTTAAAACATAAGAAATTCATATGACATTGACAATCTTGATGGGCAATACCACAAAAAGTAAAAAAAATAATCATGAATTTAAATAATCACTCTTATCATAAGAATTGATTAAGTATTCATATATGAGATGTAATGGTGTGTAATGTATTTTCTTGATAAGTTTTTGTAAATTAAAATATATAAAGTAGTCAGTGGCCATCTATATACTATTTCTAATATATATGTGGTATCTTTCCTAATATGTTGATACCTCCTAATTTATAGAATCTTATAAAGAAAATTATGGTGTGAATAATGATATGATTTGTTGTTATGTAATAATTTTGGGGCTTTCCAGAGATTCAAACACTCTAGTTACCCTATCAACAACTGTCTACTGACCACTCTAGACTTTTGAAAAGTAAGGCTTTTACCATGGACCTAGATATTCATGATCTTTGTGTGTGCAAGTGATTGTATATTTTTAGATAGAACTCAAGCATTTCCTCCGATTTTAGGTGGGATTCTTTCAGCCCATTTCTAAGATCGGGGATTCTCAAGTGTTTGTCTCATTCTAAGTTGGACTTAGTTGGACTATACCACTAGGCAATATTGGGTTACCTAAGCTAGCTCATACACATTCAAACATTGGTCTACAAAAATGCATGAAGCAATTGTTATAGACATATCATAATGCGTAAGGATCTCTCCTTCCTATTTTGTACACTGCTGAGAATTCTAGGGATTCAAGCTTTATTCCTTTCTTTTCTTTCTTTTAGCTTTGGATATTTGCTCATATGTAGTGATGAAAATCACTATTTCTTTTTTATTGATTTTATATTTGAGTGAGGATATTTGTAGTGATGATAATTACTATTTATTTTGTTCATATGTAGTGATGAAAATCATTGTTTATTTTTTATTATGTTTCTTTGGGATTTTTGTGTATCGGATCATTGCTTTGAAATCTGGATTGTATGCTTGGCTTTTTGAATATGTATTTTGATTCAGGTTTTTGCTTATTTTGATTTAAGGAAGGGATTTGGATAGGGTAAGCTTATACTTTTGCCAATTCTCATCACCTTTAAACCGGTTTCACAAGGGGATAAGCAAGGAAAATCCTTTTCACTTAAGGTAACCTAGACCACTTTGCAGCTTTCATTTTTTCCTTGTACCAGCTAGGATTTTAGTGTTTTAATTAGTGATGAGATATTGAATATCCAAGGTATTATCAGAGCTAGACCTTACCTTCTACTAATCAAAGTTTTTTTCCACAAAAGTTGATAAGATCACTAGGTGTGGTTGATTAACCAAAAAACCTTAGTATATTATGTATAGCAACAAATAATGGTTGTGTTGAAAAACATAATTACACACATGTGTTAATGGAGGTACAGATTTGAATGATTTGTGTAAAAAACTATGGTATCACTTTTAAGACTCTCATGACTAATGCAATTGTAATGGATGCAATTATGTGGATGCAAGATATGAGATGCAATTGTTTTTGTATTTTTTATTTTTATGTTGTTTTTGTATTTTTGTTTGATTTGACCAAAGGGCTTATTATGCCTTTGGAGCTTTTTGATTTTGACCAAGTGGGATGAATTACCCTTGGAGATTTTTGAATTAATTTTGACCAAGTGGATTGAATTCCCTTGGAGTATTTTTAATTTTATTGGAGTTGACCAAGCGGTTTGAATACCCTTGGAGCATTTTGAATTGATTTTGACCAAGCAACTTGAATGTCCTTGGAGCCTTTTGATTTGATTTTGACCAAGCGGCTTGAATTTCCTTGGAGCATTTTGATTTTATTTTGACCAAGCGTCTTGAATACCCTTGGAGCCTTTGATTTAATTTTATGTTTTTATGATTTGTTTGTGTTTTTGACCTATTTGAATTTTTTTTTGTATTCTTGACATATTTGAATATTTTTGTATTTTTGACATATTTGAATATTTTTGTTTCTATGTGTATAATGCTTTTAAGTGAATGATATTGAGAGGTTCAGGTTCCTCAACACCATATAATGATATAAGGTGATATGATCCAGGACCAACTCTCTATGAAATCATGTATGGGTCTATCTAGTTTACTGTGAACTTATATCGTAGATGCGGCGACAGATTCAAATTCTGCTAGTTTTCTTTGAGCACTAGATCTCCAACCTTGAATTCCCTTAAGTGGAATTTACTATTGTAAGGTTATGTAAGGAAATACTGGTAAACATGAAGATGCTCTAAAGCATTGACTCGACATTCATAAAGAAGCATCAACTGATCAAGGCGGCCTTGTCATGCATCATCATCATCTATGAAGTCCTTTAATGCTATGCGTAGAGTTGGAATTTCCAACTCTAGTGGCATGATGGCCTTAGTGCCATATACTAGTGAAAATGGTGTTGCCCCAATGGGCATTCGTATACTAGTCCTGTATGCCCATAGTGCAAGAGGCAACTACATGTGCCAATCCTTGTGATTGTCTTGCACTATCTTCCTAAATATGGAGATTATTTTTTTGTTTGAGGCTTATGCTTATCTTTTTTCTTGCAGATAATAAGGTGTTGAAAAACTATGATGAATATGGTATATGTTCATTAAAGGATACACATTTTTGTTCTTAAAATATGGCCCATTGTCCGATATTATCTTAGAAGGGACCCCAAAAGGACTTAAGATATTGTGGAGTATAAACTATGCAATCCTTGGTCCATTTGTTGATGTGAAAGGGATCACTTCCACCCATTTAATGAAGTATTATGTGGCCATTATGATGAATGTGTGTCGGCATAAGGATGGGGGTGAGATATTCCCAATCAAGTCTAGTCCCCACTACGAGAATGGCCATGCTTCCTGGATGGGTTGCAAGGCTTGTGATGGTAAGTGCATTAGATTTGCATGATGCTGGCACTTAATGCATTTCTTGACATACTCGTAGCAATAATTTTCCATGGTGGTCCAATAGTAATCCATTCTCAAGATGCGCTTAACAATGGCCATGCCACTAATATGCCCTCCACATGTACCATCATGAGCTTGTGAAATTTCCCAGGATGCTTCATGGGGCTCAAGACAATGGAGTAATACTCAATCATATCCTTGTCTATAGAGGATTTCTCCTAGAAAGATGTATCTTGTTGCTTCTTTTTTTTAATATTCACAGTATGCGATAAACCTTGAGGCACTATTCCAAGTTTTAGAAAGTCTCATAGTTGGAAAATCCAATCCTGATAAGCCACGACTTCTATATAAAAGATGGCTTTATTTTCCTATATTTATGAGTTGGTGAACACGGATTGAAGAACAAATCTATGGTGTATGGTTGCACCACACTCCATAGGTCCTTAGGAGATCAAAGACCCCCAAGGTGTCGTTTGCAAGAAATATCTAGCTACGAAGGACAAATCTTGATTTGGCTTGATGTTGATCATGTTGACTGATTCTTGATTGTTAAAAGCTTCACAATGTATTGCTAAGTGTGAAAGAACTTTTACATGAATGATTGTAAAATCAACAGATGGATTTTGAGGGATTAAGGATCCCAAATAGGCCATGGTGTCTACAAATATATTTTATGTACAAGGGATTGCCTCAATGCCATACCATTCTAGTCGGGCTAGGTAGGTGTCAAAAAGTTCGTTTTAAGTTTTCAAGAGTGGGCACCTGCATTGAAATAGTCCTTTGACCTGGTTTACTATGAGCAAGGAGTCACCAAAGATATTCAATATTTTAATGCCCATTGTTATGGATATATGGTGTCCCAGGATCAATTCTTTGTATTTTGTATTGTTGTTTGTGCATGAGAAGTCTAGTTTGAATGATAAGAGCAATGGAGCACCCTACAGTGTGATAAAGACAATCCCTACTTCTCCCCCTTGTTCACACTTTGAACCATCGAAGAACAATGACATGTCTCTTTCTTTCTTAGGTTATTTGAGTTATGGCAGATCTGATAATGCAAAGACTGCATCATCAAGAAATTCTATAGTGAGAGGCTTGTTATCCTGAAGATGTGCCTCTACTAATTGATCTACCCTGACTTGTTCTTTGATGGACTTTTGGATTATGAACTCTAGATCAAATTTTTTCAATAGCATAATCCACTTTGTGATACGTGTATTGTGATATGTCTTGCTCATCATGTACTGCAAAGGATTTTGTTTTGATATTATGTAGGTCGTATGGCTCAACATGTTGTGTCATAAATTTTGAGTTGCAAAGACCATTGCTAAATACAACTTTTCAACATATGCATATCCTAGCTCATAACTCACAAAGGTGTGACTAATGTAATATATGGCTTGCTATTTATCTTGTGCATTCTTTTGGGCTAGCACGATGCCCAATAAAAAATTAGTAGCTAATATATATATATATATAGTAAAAAAAGTATGTCTGGCCTTGGTGGAGCCAATACTAGCATTCTTTGTCCTAATGAAAGTGGACCTCTTTGCATAGCAACCGATTCATAGGTCAGTGATTTTCTGATAATTGCACGATGAAAATTTTGATGGATGATATCTTGCATTGTAGGCTCCTCAACTCCCTAATGTTGGTTGGTGTGGCCATTTCCAATATAGCCTTTACCTTTGTAGGATATAATACGGACTTCTTAGAATTCAATCAGACATTGTGTTCTATGAGATGATCAAAGACTTGTCTAAGGACTTTGGTGTGTTCTTGCCGCAACAGGGACTTGGCTAGTAAGTCATCCATGTAATCCTCTAAGATATTATACATATAGTCATGGAATATGTATGTCATGTCCCGTTGATATGTAGTTGTAGCACCCTAAAATTGGCGCAGTAAAATTGGAATAATTACATTCACCTTAGTAAATAAATTTAAATTCAAATTTAACCTCCCAAACCGCCCGTTAACCGTCAAGAAACCCGTTTCCTCTTTTTCTGTGCCATTTTTAGCAGTTGTTTTGACCGTTTGATGATATCGTCTCCGATCAGACGATATCGCCCCAGATTTGACGATTTCATCTCGGACTAGAACGTCCAGATGATTTTGTCGCAAAACTAAATTTGCATAGTTGGAATCCGTTCCAACGGGTCTCCAATCCGGGCAGAAGTGTGTCTGTGCTGTTGGGACCCTTCCTCCATTGGAGATCTCCCAAATTGGGATGATCTCTAACCTCCCAACAACTATCCTATGCCTATTTAACTCTAAAGACTTTTCCCTCCCCAACCCCTGGCTGAATTTTTATGTAAATCAACTCCCTATGCGCTAAAACACTTCAAATTTGATCTTGCACTAGTCCTATATTAATTTTATTGTAGTTACACCACTGGTTTTCAGCCGGAGCCAGCACCTATAGTAGCCGATGAACCTGTCAAGATCAGAGGTGATCTAGTCAAATTTGGGACGATCTCGTACTGATGCGAGATGATTTTGACTGCAACACACATCAAGGCAATCAGTGCCTGGAGTTTTCTCTTCTTTCTCTTTTATCTGTCATTTTATTCTATAAATTAGATTGTCTATTCAGTTTTTATACTATATTGCATCTGGAGTTCACCCATTTTGTCTAGTTTGCATATTAAGATCATATTCTGCTATCTAAACACAGTGATTTGCATTTACTTTTGTTCTTGTATATTGTTCAATACTCATATTAATTTTTCATATAGTTTGCCCCTGTTTACAAAATATAATTTCTTGTATTTCACATCTGTTTGCTGTTTTGTAGGTCTCTGATGAATTCGTCTGACGAATTCGTCAGATTGCAGATGATCCTGTCAGTTTAGACGATTTTATCAAATTGAAGGCGATTCTGTTGAATTGCAGATGATCCAGACTGCTTCAAGCTTCAGAAACTCCATCAGACTTTCGGATCAGGTAATCTTCATTGGCCTCCTGCAAATTCTCTATTTTTGCTTTCTTTTCTGTTTTCTGTATTCATTTAAATTGCATTTTCATGTAGTTTAAGTTAGAATCATTCGGCCAAACCTAGGATGAATGCTTAAAAATAAAATGAACTCATCTAAAACTCATTCCAAAACCTAGGCATGGAAACCACCGTCAAATGTTTCCTGGTGAACCCACCATCCGTCGACAAATCACCAAAATGCACCTCCCTTGAGAGGCGGGACCTTCGCAAAGTCCTCTCATCCGAGGTACCACATCATCCTTTTCCCATCCTCCTTCCGGGCATGGATCCAATAGCCTGAAGGTAGGGATGCGAAAAATTTGGAGCGATACATTTTGGTGAACCCGACGTGAATGCATCATAACCTTTTGAAAACAAAAACAAAAACAAACAAAAACAAAAAAAAAAATTTAGAACAACTAAAACTTAGATGCATTTTAAAACATTTAAGGTTCAAAATCATGTTTAGATGGTAGCTCCTAAAAAGAGGTTAGCAGTTACTATAAACGTAGTAAACCAATTAGCATCCATAGAAGTTAATTATGTCCTTAGTATCCCTGAAACAAGTAGAAATCAATCCTTGTGGGATGAGCTTATCAGGAGACTTAGTATCATTTCATTTAGGTCCACACAACTTAAACAGATTAAGAGGCTAGTCTTGGATAGAATCCTAGATCCTCATAAATTAGTGTTCTATCATGAACTTCAGAGAGCTTGCCATAGGTGGTTAGCCTATAGGAGAGCTTTAGTATCTTCAGAGTTGTTCAGCTTCGAGGAATACCTCGAGAATGCAGACATTGTACACCGATTCCTAGGCCTTGTAGAGGACCAAGAAGTTGTTCTCATAGATAGGGAAAGATGGAATAGAGTTCCTCATGCTATGTTATATCGAGAGTATTGCCACAAGATTTCTTTTTATCAACCAGCATCTGAGATAGACAATATCACCATAGCCCTTTTCATCAAATTCTTAAAAGAAAACTTTCAATTTGAAGAAGAACATTTCATGACCCCTAAACAACTTGAACCTATTAATGATATTCATAAGTTATTCATAGAAGATTAGTTCATCTACTTTCAGCCTTATTATTATTGTGTGCATTTATTATTTCATTTGCTGTCTTTATTATATTGTTTCAAAGAAAAAAAAATAAAAAAATAAAAAAACATAGTAAAAAACTTAAACATTTCATTTACAATATTGCATTAGGTATATATAAATATATACCTTTTAATTTGTTGCATATTTTATATATTATATATATATATATATATATATATATATATATATATTTGCTGAAATCAAAACTTAGCACCATGACTAAACTTAGGAATGGTAAAGAAATTTTAGGAGAAGGAGAAGATTGGCTACAAAATACAACTGAAAACCCAAATGTCCTTCTTGGAGATACAAATCCGGAAGGTGAAACTCTAGGTCAATCAGATGAAGACTTAGGTGAAGATAAGTAACAAGAAGGAAGTGTTAAAGAATCTTCGTCCCCTAGAATAGCTCCAAATGGAGGCATCACTTTTGACAACGTAGGACATTTTCAAAAATTTCTTAATCAACATATCGATGTCCTTAATGTGGCAGTCTGTATTGATAAAGGGGAAATTAGTGATGCTCAAGCAGCCTTAGAACGGGCACTTGATATGCAAACTAATCCTTTGTCTTTCATTGATCAAAAGTGATAAGGGTGGACCATCCAATGTGAATATGGTCACTATAGCCCAAGCCATGACCAAACAATAGGTCACCCAACCTCCTAAGAAACCTGTTACTCAACCTAAAATCACTCCCGCACAAAAGAAAATTCCCTTCACTACTTCCTTCCTCCAAACTATTGAGCAAAATGCTTTAAATAGACAAAAATCTAAAACAAAGCCAAATACAAACTTTCAACAATCTACAATACAACACAATCCAACCTCAAAACTCCTCCATAATATTTTTCCTACCAATGTTTTACACAATAATAACATGGCATCTAATCTGCATGTTCCTCCATCCTACGCCCATAACACTTATGGCAATGCCCCATCGAATCAATATGGGGGGCAAACTAGTAATCTGGAAGTTATGGTGAAACAATTGGCTTCACGTATGGACCAGATAGATCCCTACCGTCCCTCGTATAATTATCGAGAGATTTGTAGCCAACCATTGGATCCCATAGTGGTAGCTCAACCATACCCTAAACATTTTCCCATGCCCGTCCTGCCTATCTATAAAGGAACCGAAGATCCCATAGAACATCTTCTCATGTTTAGGATAGCATGTCACGACATATCGCATGACGACTTTCTATTACTAAAAATGTTCCCCAAAAGTTTAGGTGGAATGGCGTTAGAGTGGTATTATCAATTGCCCACTCATTCCTTAAGAAAATTTGAAGAAACAGCTGAGTCATTTGTTCATCAATTTAGTGCCTACATCGAGAGGCATGTAACTATTAAAGACCTATACAATTTAAAACAAGATAAAGATGAATGTTTTGCTGATTTCTTAGCAAGATGGAGACAATTGACAGGAAAATTGCACTTTGTGCTACCCTATAGGGAAATGTTAGACATTTTCATTAACAATTTACAAGAACAACTTTCTTATGAGCTATCAACAGCTACTTTGACTACCTTCGATCAAGCTATAGACTTAGCTCGAAGAGTAGAAGATGCCCTCATTAGGAGAGGCCAACTTAGAAAGAAGGATGATGAGAAAACATCTAGAAATCAATATAAAAACAAACAGGTTGTCGATGATGGAGTCACTGACAGCAGAAATGTTGCTAATGTCAATGCAACAAAAACAACAGAAAAATTCATCTTGAAACCTCCTGATAAGCCTCCTCAAGAGTTCACTAGATTAAACCAACCTTTATCAACTATTTTACCTCAACTTCTTGAAAGAGGTTTAATCCAACTGCCATCTATCTAGGAACCTGACCCAAGCATACCCGGATATAGAGCTGATTTGCACTATGATTTCATAGAGGTCCTGGACATTCTACCAACGCTTGTAAGAGATTGAAACATAAAATACAAGATTTGATTGACAATAATGAAATGGAAGTGCAAGCCTTCCAACCTAAACAAAACCCTCCTAATAATACTCAAAAGACTGTTCCCCAAAATCAAAATCAGAATGCCAATCAAACTTTAGACATATTTCAACACCCTTTACCAAGACATGGTAAAGAGGTAGCTAATCAAATTGAACATCATAATGTTCTCCCTCCTACCCGATATGTAGGAACCATTAGCGGGCAATTACCTATTCAGGAATCTCACACATTCGACACAACCTTATCCTTGGTTACAACCAGGCCCTTACATAATTTTCAAACTTCTGATTCTAGTGATATAGAGTCAGATAGTGAGAGTGAAGTAGACACCATTCAATCGAATAGTTCTGAAAATGAATCAGATCCTATTCAACCTATCACAGATGCTAATGTTCCAGAAGAACCATTTCCCAGAAGAGTCACTACTCGACCTTCTTCTAATGAAGTCCTTCCTTATGAACAAGCCATAAACTCTCAACCGAGACCATTTCAACGTCGTCCCTATAACATTGTAGGTACCATCGGAGTCGTCACCCGACAACAAGCTCAAAATCCCCAACAAGAACCAAACCAGAATGATGGACTAGCTCCATTTGTTCTGAAAAATCCTAATAAAGGAAATCATGCTCCTATTGTTCAACCTAAAACCCCTTATAGCATTAATGACCAATTGTCTAATACCACCACCAAAATCTCCCTTTTAGATTTATTAAGATCCTCTCCCACCCATAGGGATGAATTGATGCTTACTTTGAGCCAGATGATGGTACCTCAAAACATCCAACTCGAAGCTATGGCCAATACTATCATCACGCGAGAGATTGATTGTATTGACTTTCGGGATAAAGATATCCCACAACACAGTTTACACAAGGATAATCCCTTGTATATTATAGCTTTAATTGGGGATGTAGTCATCAAACGAGTCCTGATTGATAATGGATCATCTCTAAACATCTGCACCTTTGAATTCTACCAATGATTTGGTTTTAGAAGTGATGAAATGAAGAAGACTGATATTATTATCAAAGCCTTTAATGACGAAACACAAGAAATGTGTGGAGTCATTACCCTCCCATTGCAAGTTGGTCCTAGAACCCTTGAGACAACTATGTTTATTGTACATTGCCCAGCATCGTACAATATACTTTTGGGTCGCCCTTGGATTAACACCATGCGAGCAGTCCCATCAACTTTACACCAATGTGTTAAGTTTGAGTTTAAAAATCAGTTGGTCACTATTCATGGTGACCCTAGACCTTTTGATATGTGTGCATTGGAAAAACCGGTTGGAGTGCAATTTTGCCCTGCTCTGTCATCCACATATCCTAGTTCTTCTTCATCTAAAACTCGTGAAATATAAACCCATCACTTCATCTATTCCTCCTCCATTAACTTCATCTTCCCATATAGATCAACCACCTTCTAAACAAATTACTGTAGAACTTCAAAAAGCTCTTAAAACTACAACCAATTCTTCAAGTTCTAATCCCATAAATTCAAAACCTTCAGACACATCTATCATACCTTCCACATCTCAAGACATAGGTAATAAGCCTTCTACATCTTATGCCCTTTCTGATGATCTTTTACCAGATTTATCTACAACCTTAATATCAAAAAAAATGAATGCTTTCATGCAAGATTCAAACCTTTTAAATCAATTGCCGCCATCTCCTCATACTTTGGGCCTCCCACAACCTATGGGAAGTACTTACCAAGTCGGGAGTTGTGCCTTCATTTACAAAGGATATGACTGGGGAAGAATCCCTCGGAATATCAAAACCCATCATGATGGATATGCTCGGTGCTATTTTACCAACGACTATATTAAAGCTAAACCCATGATGCTTAAAATGGGATACAAAGGGAAAGGCTTAGGACCTTTCCAAAATGGCATGAAAGAACCTTTCAAGGTAGAACCATGGCCTGCCCGATGTGGTGTGGGCCTATTACCTAGTAAGGGTCAACCCTTTCCTTTTGAGGATGATGATCATCTCATATGCTATCAAGACTATTTGGATAGACATGTTGATTTTCCTCTTAAAAATCCGTAATTTTCATGCAACATGCTATCCATAGCATACCCTGAAATGATTGTCGACCTCGATGAAGAGTTGGAAGGAGATATCTTCCATGATGTCTCTATTGAAGAGATGTTGTACAACGGGTTTTATTTTGATGGTTCTATACCAACCATAGCTCAACTTGAGGCCACCGACCCTCAGAAAGAATTATCTAAATTAAATTTACAAGAATTACAAGATTTGGGCGTTTCACCCGCCCCACCTAATTTTGAAAGAGATCTACACATGGAGGTAGAAAATGTCATTAAAATTAATATTGGAACTGAGGACAACCCTCACATAATCAACATTGGAGCAGAACTAAGTCAAGAAAAACAAAAACAATACATAGCATTTCTTAAAGAGTATGAAGATGTCTTTGCTTGGACATATGAAGATATGCCAGGTCTAGACCCTTCTATAGTCATGCACCATCTAGTGGTCCATCCGGATGCTAAACCTGTTAAACAAAAACTTAGAAAAATGCATCCCAAAGTGGCTCTGCTAGTCAAAGGGGAGTTAGAAAAACTCCTGAATGTTATCTTCATACAAGCTATTGATTATGCTGAATGGATCTCAAATGTAGTTCCAGTCACCAAGAAAGAAGCCACCAAAGTTAGGGTTTGCACAAATTTCAGAGATATTAATGCTGCATGCCCTAAAGACGACTTTCCTCTTCCAAATATGGATCAAATTATTGACTTCACTGCCGAAAGTGGGATGATGTCCTTAATGGACGGATTCTCCGGCTATAATCAGATCAGGATAGCTCCTGAAGACCAGGCTAAAACAACCTTCATTACCCCCTAGGGTACCTTTTGCTGGAAAGTGATGCCCTTTGGCCTAAAGAATGCCGGGGCAACTTATCAATGGGCTATGACCTACATTTTTCATGATATGATGCATAATATCCTACATGATTATGTAGATGATATTATAGCTCGCTCTCTTATTGAAGATCATCATTTAGATGATTTAAGAAAAGTTTTTAATCGATTACGAGAATATCTCATTCGATTAAATCCAGCAAAATGTATATTCGGAGTTAAATCCGTCAAGTTATTAGGGGTTTTAGTTTCTTTATATGGTATCGAAATTGACCCTCTCAAAATTGTGGCTATCACTGATATGCCCGCACCCACTAATATATCTGAATTACGAAGTTTACAAGGTAAACTTCAAGCTATCTGTCGCTTAATTGATAAGCTGGCGGACAAAACTGGTCCCTTTCTTAAACTCCTTAAGAAGGACGTCCCCTTTAATTGGGACACAGAATGTAGAGAAGCTTTTGAACTTCTCAAGAAATATCTCCTTAACCCTCCGGTGCTTTCACCGCCTAAATCTGATCACCCATTTCTTCTATATATTTTTGCTTCAGATTTTGCCTTAGGAGCTATGTTAGCTCAGCTTGATGATGAAAAATGAGAATGTGCTAATTATTACATTAGCCACACCTTCATCAGTTATGAAACCCGCTATACAGCGTTAGAGAAGTTATGTCTAGCAGTCGTGTTTGCTACGTAAAAATTATGACATTACATGCTTAGCCAAAAAACGTATGTCATTGCCAAATATGATCCTTTAAGATATCTCATGAGTCGACCTTATTTATCGGGTCGCACAGCCAAGTGGGTTCTTGCTCTAAGCGAGTTTGATCTCACCTTCATAAGACATAAGTCTATTAAGGGTCAAATCATAGTAGATCAATTAGCTGTTGCACCCTTAGAGTCTACTCATCCCCTCATTATCGAGTTTCCTGATGAATGCCTTCAATTAGAGGTAGACCTTGTTGAACAATGGTCCTTATACTTTGATGGAGCCCGATGCATGAGTGGGGTTGGTGCGGGTATTATTTTAATATCTCCACAAAAACATCTTATTCCTCTGTCCTTCAAACTAACCTTTTCTTGCACCAACAATACTGCTGAGTATGAAGCTCTAATCCTTGGATTACGAGCTGCTTTAGCGCTCAAAATTAAAAACCTCTTAGTTTTTGGGGATTCCCAATTGGTTATAAACCAAATTAATGAAGTTTATCAGACTAGAGATGATAAACTTCACCCATATAAGGCCTATGTTTTACAACTAATGGCCTTGTTTGATCAAGTTACCTTGGAAGCCATTCCTCGAACTAGCAACCGTGCAGCTGATGCTATGGCCGCCGCTGCATCTCTCCTACCCTTGGAGTTAGACGACGAATATGCCACTATCATCATTCGTCGACTCCAGGAACCCTCTTCACATAAGTCATGCTTAGAGTCTTTGGATGTGTTTCTAATAAATGAAACTACTCCTGAACCTTGGTATACAGACATATTTGATTTCTTCCAAAATGGGACTTTCCCTGCTAATTCTAATCGCAACCAGCGTTGGTTATTATGTCGACGAGCAAGTCGATTTGTAATCATTGGCAATACTTTATATAGGAGATCTTTTGAAGGCATCCTATTAAGATGTCTAAATTTAGAAGAGTCTAAATCATCCTTGAGTGAAGCCCACGATGGATCTTGTGGAGGACACTTTAGTGGTAGCATCATTGCTAAAAAGCTCCTTCGGATAGGATACTTTTGGCCTACCATGGAAATGGATGCACATGAATATGTGCGCCATTGCGACAAGTGTCAAAAACATGCTGACCTTGTCCATGCGCCTGCACAAGAGCTGCAGGCTATTTCTTCTCCTTGGCCCTTTTCTAAATGGGGCTTGGATATTATTGGTAAAATTAATCATGTGTCTTCTGATGGACATAAGTTCATCATAACCGCCACTGAGTATTTCATGAAGTGGGTTGAAGCTATGCCTTTAGCTTCCTGCACTGGTTCATAGGTCTCTAAATTCATTTTTAATCAAATCATCTGCAGGTTCGGAATTCCTGCAAATCTCATCTCTGACAATGGAACTCCATTAAAAAATAAAGATGTTAAAAAATTATGTCAAAAATATAAGATTCAACATCGCTGGTCTACTCCCTATTATCCTCAGGGCAATGATCAAGCAGAAGCTTCTAACAAAACTTTAATCAAAATTCTCAAAAGACTAGTCAATAAAACTGGCCGTGACTGGCATATTCAATTATATCCAGCCTTGTGGGGCGAGGAGGCAAAATGGTCGCGATATCGCGACCAAAATGAGAAGCAAGCTCAAGGAGCCAGAAACGTCGCGATATCATGACATGTCGCGATATCGCGATGGAGAGAGAAAATGGCACGGGAGGAAGAGAAAAATATGGCGGGAACGGTGTTTTCGAAGACTATTCGAAATGGACACGTGGACTGCCACGTGTATCCTCGAAGTTGTAAAGGGCACGTGCCTTGAAGATTGCGCATTAAGGAGAGGGCAAGCCGAATTTAAACACATGGCAAAAGCTGAAATGAAAGAGGGAAATGACTAGAAGCACAGAAGATAAGAAAGATGGGCCACGTAGGGATTTCTGACGGATTCTGCAGTGACAGAGACCGTGCGGGAATTAATTTCGGGTTGGTGAACCCATTTTCAAAATTGTAATTAATCGGGTGGTTGAACCCATTTAGGCGGGAAGTTGAAGTTTGAGAGGGTCGGGACCTCTATAAAAACCCATTATTTTGTTTTAATTAAGGACGATGGACCGGAGAATACCCTTAGAGTCTAGGAGTGAGGAAGTGGAGAACCGAGCCGAGGGCCGGTGATTGTAAGCCTACGGGCTGTGATTTTTTTGCATGTATATTTTTAACTATTTTTAATGAAAAGGTAGGGTTTGTGCAGAAGGGTGTTTTCCCGGTGTCCCCGTCAGTGGTATGAAATAGTGTTCAAACCCCCACGGGCACTTCACCATTTGTTTTGGTATATGGTGCCGAAGCAGTTTTTCCATTTGAATTAGAAGTTCCTTCTTTGGCTCTGCTACTTCAAGACACCGAAGTAGGAGATGAATATCACGCTGGCAGACTCAATCAGCTGGAACTCCTAGACAAAAAATGCATCAATGCTTTAGAGCATCTCCATGCATACCAAAACAAGCTTAAAAGAGCATATAATAAGAAAGTTCGTCATCGATCCTTTGAGATTGGTGATCTTGTTCTAAAAGAAAATCAAAAAAATACAAATGCAACCACAGACCTGAAAGGTATGTTTGAGCCCAACTGGCTTGGACCATACATCATTACTGCAAAATTTGAATCAGAAGCATATAAATTATCTACCTTAGATGGTAAAGAACTTAAAGAACCCATGAATATTTTACATCTCAAACGTTATTATGCATAAATTTGATTATTTCATCCATGTATATATTTGTTCAAAATCATTATCGTGTATTTCTTTCAATTTATTCAAAAACCTCAAAAACATTCATAAAATCTTCAAAAATCTTCAAAAATATTTATTGCATTTCTTTAAAGCACTTGTAAAGTTCCTTTTGCTCCAAAACAAAAATCAACATAAAAATCCAAAAACAGCCATATGCTTGACTCTTTCGAAACCAAAAAAATATACAGAAGAAAGAGAGCGTCAACATTCTCAAAACTTTCTCAAAATCATTATTTTCTTACAATTATTGCAATTATATGTTTCAACTTATTTTGGATAAAACTAGCATTTATTTGGAATCCCTCACTTGCACACTCACAACAATAAATATCTTGATTTTATCTGGCATGATTACTAATCTCTCTTATATCAAAGTTCACAAAAATCAATTAAATAAATTTTGAGCATAGAGAATTGATCTTGGTATTTACTTAAACCAAGCACATATTTTCATAATAAAATGATTATATTTGTAATTTCCATGTTTTGCTACATAGTAGAACTGATTTCTGAAGTGAAAAGTTTCCCCTGCTATCCTATCATGCACATGGTCTAGAATCTTTGAGAATTGGCAAAAGGACAAGCTCACCCCTACCCAGAATAAAAATCCCTTTCTCTACAGCTAATCTGAGCAAGTATCCCTAGAAAAAGAAAAAGAAAAGAAAAATTCAAGAAAAAGAGAAAAGAAAAATGTTATGTCAACAATGTTCCAAGCATTATCAAGAAAAAGAAATACAAAAAGAAAAATAAACAAAGTTCAAAAGAAAGCAAGAAAAGCAATAAAATCCCTTTCCCTACCCTTTGAAAAGAAAAGAAGGGTGAATGAGCTTGAATCCCGGAATTCTCAATTATTCGAAATCGTGAGGTAAGCCCCATAACAGGTGGTTTGTGCCCAACCCGCTTGGCCTTGGGTAATTCCTATTGTGGCGATATGTCTGTCACATTAGCGACCTTCTTTTGTACAGACCTATGTCTGCTTATGGATTAGCTAGCTCTTGATAATCCGATCTACACCATAGCCTAGTATGGTTATATGCATCTACATCATGGTTAATGAACACTTATTTGGTTTCTTCAAATCACTTGTATCATAGTATCTTGCTCAAAACTGGTAAATGAACAATGCAATTGCACACACATTTGTATTTGAGAGATTTTGTCTATCATTATGATAAATCAAGATTGGCAATGAATTCACTTATGCACATGGGATTCCTTATAAATCTAACTTTTTGTCTTCAAAATACTTTGAAATATTATTTTTGCAAACTTGTTTGGAATAAACCAAGTACAATTATTTACCACAAAGACAACTATATAATAGAAAAAATCAAAAATTTCAATCAAAACATATCATATATATCTTATCGACTTTCCAACGATGGTATAGTTTCAAAACCAAAATTGGAATTTTATGCTTAGCGCAAGTCCTCATTATCATATTTTCTGTTCATCAAAAATTAATCATGCAATAAAATTATCCTTTCTTTGATCTTCGCGATGATGGTATAAGTCTATACCTACATATTCTATGCCTAGCGCAAACCATTGTAACAATTTTTTTCCCAATTTATCAAAAATCATACAAAACATATGACTTCATTTTTTTTACAAATTATGCTTTTCAAAAGCAAACACATTTTTATTATTTCATATCATTATGTCAACCTTTGCATTTTGCAATGATGGTATAATTCTTAAGGAATTATTCACAAATTTTATCACACTTAAGAATTTATGCCTAGCAAAAATCATTTTACAATATTTCATGCGTAATATTTTCATGGAAATCTGAAAGCAAACCATCATCATCATCATTTGCATCATCACAACAAAGTCTTAAGATAGTATCTTAAGCACTCTTTTCTTTTAACAATATTTCTATCCTGGGACTAGCTTGACGATCGAGTGAGTAGCGACTCCATGAAATGGTCTATAATAGCAACAATGTCCTTTGAAATTATTGTTAGAAATATCTTTTTATTTTTATCACATTTCATTACAACCAATCAATTTGTTACATCAGATTATTTCATTTAAAATATTTATAGCATGACATCCAAGTTATAATATTTTCCAAAACGACATAATTACATGAATCATCAATAAAATCATTACATAAATCAACTCAATCAATCAATCAAACATAAAAAGCATCATAAGCATCACTTAAGACAAGTCATATGATCAAAAATATCTCATCTATATATATCAACAGAATATATACATCATCCAAAATTGGATTGGTATGCCACAATCTATACCTCGGCATACTCAATCCTCTATCAATACAAGTATAATACAATATCAGTGGCAGTATCCCACCCTCTAGCCTCGAGAGCCTCTAGAGCTCTCGGCCTCATCTCTTCCCCCGCCCTGCAGAGGACGAGGTGGTCCCATCGTAGTATGTGTGGTACTGCAAGTCCTCATCATCAACCAAGATGAGCTCCTCGTCGACCCTATCCTAATAGGATCTGCTATGGAAGGTGGCACTTGTATCCTCTGGCCCTCTGGCACCGCCTGGTAGTATAGAGCCTGATAGAATGCGATCTGAGAAAGTGACCGCATCAGCTCCTGAGTGCTCACCCCTCCGCCTCATGCCCTAAGACGAGCATTCTCATCTCGTAGCTGCGACACCTCAGCCTGGTGATGTGTAGCTGCATCCTATAACATCTGCACCTGAGCTAGAAGACGATCTCTCTCCGCCCAGAGAGTAGCCATCTCGCTACTCTCGTCTATGTCCACACCCTTGCCCTTATCAAGCGATGGTGGCATCTGTGGAGATGGGGGTCTCACATCCCTCCTCTACCTCTCCCTCTGCTGCGGCCTCTCCTATGCCTGTGGCCTCCTCTGCTCTCCTCTGCCGTGACCCCGGGATGCCTCTACCACCACCTGGCACCGCCTCCCTATCTGATGCACAATTACATGGATCAGTCCCTGAGCCCTTGTCATCCGATGAGGATGGATGCATGCGTACTAGGCATCATAGCCATCGGCTACCCCTATTGCGTCCCCATCCACTGGTTGAATTGGGGCATCGTCTGCGTCCTAACTCTAGAATCGTTGCATATCTAGAGCCCCACTTACTATGGTGTTATCCCGGACAGTCCGAGAAAACTCATAATCCCTGAGAGATGGGATCCCCTGCTGTAGATCGAACTATCGCAAAACTTGGTCGTAGCGATGGAGCTCCACCTCTCCCCTCTCCATCCTCAGCCAGCAAACTCACCTGATGCGAGCCAACTCCTGTGCGTCCTCTACCCACCCTGGATTCTGCCTCCATGGCCTCCAGGTGATCTGGTCTGGGACCAAGTCATCCAGTAGTCTCCGGGACACCGGCAGGTCGATCCGTCACTGTGCCCCTCTCCGGAGCCACTAGTAGAAGACTCGGGGCCTCTCCCCGTCAACCCCTATCAGTGGAAGCCCTATCGGCCTCCGCATCACAATGTGCTCCCAGCACCAAACCTGTAGGAGCGATGTCATGACCAAACATCGCCCGCCCTTGTACACGACCCCGTAAAGGATCCTGTACAGCCGACATAGAACAAAGCTGCCCCAAGAAAATTTGTAGCCATGGTCACGCATGTCGCAGATCACATCTACCAGCATCCATGGTACCCTGCATCCGCTCTGGTGGCACAGCAGAAGTCCACCAACCACCCCAACCAAAACTCGTGTCAGTGTAGATGCCCCAGGCATCTGGCGTAGTGCCTCAATGTTCACTCCGCCCTTCTCCAGGGTGAAGCTCGGGTCACCGCAGAGTCGTCCCATCGTATGGCCCTGATTGGCCGTAGGTGTGATCATCCTCCCTTATATGGGGATTCTAAGAATCCTCCATACATCCTCTAGTGTGGGAGTCATCTCCCCTGTCGGTAACCAAAAGCATGAAGAGCCCGGGTACCACCTCTCTGCTAGGGTCGTCAGTAGCCCCATGTCAGTAGAAACCTATGGCATCTCTGCCACATGCTGCAAGCCGGCCTGTGCCAACAGATCCCGCTCTTCCTGGGTGAGAGCGGCCAAGTCATCTCTCAGCCCGTCGTATTTCCACTCTCTGCTCTTTAGTAATCCTCTCTGCAAGCATAAACAATCAAAACAACAAACAATCATTAATAACAATTTTAGCAATCAATAATGCAACTTAAAGATCAAATTTTTGCAATTGATGATATCGCCCACTATTGACCGATATCGTCCAAAATTTGAGCAAAATCGTCTCTGATTTCGCGTGTCGAAATCGTCTCTAATTTGATGAAATCGTCCCTTTTTCGTCGATTTTGCCCTTGGGCGAAATTGACGAACTTGAGACGATTTCGTCAAAATAGGGACGATTTCGTCCGGACAATGTCGATGGCCAAAAACGGTCGCGATGCTCAAAATTCATCCTAAAATTCATTTACAAAGCATGTAAATTCAAATTAAATCAATCTAAACTAAGTTTAAACCCCTACCCGTAGACCGCGGCGGACCTCTGCAGATCTGTGCGCTGTCTCTACCATTTTTGCTCCAGATCTCTAAAAACAGTAAAATGAACAGTAACAATGAATTAGGGTTTTACCCTATTTTTCTTAATTTTATTCAAAATAATTCACAAATAATTTTTGCTTTTTCGTGTTTTTACCTCAAACGTTCGATTTGGGTAAAAACACGGAGGGGGCACCATAGTAAGTTGTACGATTTGACCAAGAATCATCGCCTAAAAATGGGAATAATTTTTTGCTTTCTCGTAGATCGAGAAGAACTCATCTTTAACGCATTTTCTTCGGAAAATTCGCTAAAGAGGGGGCAAAATGTAGCACCCTAAAATTGGCGTAGTAAAATTGGAATAATTACATTCACCTTAGTAAATAAATTTAAATTCAAATTTAACCTCCCAAACCGCCCGTTAATCATCGAGAAACCCGTTTCCTCTTTTTCCGTGCCATTTTTAGCAGTTGTTTTGACCGTTTGACGATATCGTCTCCGATCGAACGATATCACCCCAGATTTTACGATTTCGTCTGGACTAGAACGTCCAGACGATTTTGTCGCAAAACTAAATTTGCATAGTTGGAATCCGTTCCAACGGGTCTCCAATCCGGGCAGAAGCATGTCTGCACCGTTGGGACCCTTCCCCCGTTGGAGATCTCCCAAATTGGGATGATCTCCAACCTCCCAACAACTATCCTATGCCTATTTAACTCTAAAGACTTTTCCCTCCCCAACCCCTGGCTGAATTTTTATTTAAATCAACTCCCTATGCGCTAAAACACTTCAAATTTTCTCTTGCACTAGTCCTATATTAATTTTATTGTAGGTACACCACTAGTTTTCAGCCGGAGCCAGCACCTATCGCAGCCGATGAACCTGTCAAGATCAGAGGTGATCTAGTCAAATTCGGGATGATCTCGTACTGATGCGAGACGATTTCGACTACAGCACACATCGAGGCAATCAGTGCCTAGAGTTTGCTCTTCTTTATCTTTTATCTATCATTTTATGCTATAAATTAGATTGTCTATTCAGTTTTTATACTATATTGCATCTGGAGTTCACCCATTTTGTCTAGTTTGCATATTAAGATCATATTCTGCTATCTAAACATAGTGATTTGCATTTACTTTTGTTCTTGTATATTGTTCAATACTCATATTAATTTTTCATATAGTTTGCCCTTGTTTACAAAATAGAATTTCTTGTATTTCACATCTGTTTCTTGTTTTCGTAGGTTTCGATGAATTGTCGACTAATTCATCGATTGTAGACGATCCCGTCGGTTTAGACGATTTTATCAAATTGAAGGTGATTCCGTTGAATTGCGGACGATCCGAGTCGCTTCAAGCTTCAGAAACTCCATCATACTTCCGGATCAGGTAATCTTCATTGGCCTCCTGCAAATTCTCTGTTTCTGCTTTCTTTTCTGTTTGTTGTATTCATTTAAATTGCATTTTCATGTAGTTTAAGTTAGAATCATTCGGCCAAACCTAGGATGAATGCTTAAAAATAAAATGAACTCATCTAAAACTCATTCCAAAACCTAGGCGTGGAAACTACCATCAAATGTTTCCTGGTGAACCCACCATCCATCGACAAATCACCAAAATGCACCTCCCTTGAGAGGCGGGACCTTCGCAAAGTCCTCTCGTCCGAGGTACCGCATCATCCTTTTCCCATCCTCCTTTCGGGTGTAGATCCAATAGCCTGAAGGTGGGGATGCGAAAAATTTGGAGCGATATAGTAGCACCAATATTTTTGAGGCTGAATGACATCACTTTGTAACAGAATGTTCCCCACGGAGTAATGAAAGCAGTTTTATGTTAATATTTAGGCTTAATCCGAATCTGGTTGTATCCAGAAAAACCATCCATTAGGGAGAGCATCTCATGACCTATGATTGCATCTAAAATAACATCTATGTTTAGCAATGAGAATGAATCCTTTGGTGTTTCCTTGTTTAAATCTCTGAAGTCTATGTAGATACAGACTCTTCCATCGGGTTTCCCCATGGGTACCATGTTTGACACCCACTTAGGTTAGTCTATAGGAACTATGAATATTACATCCAGTAGTTTTTGCAATTCATTCTACACCATCAAAGCAATGGTTGGATGTATTTTCCTAAATTTTTGTTTGACTGGATTCTTCATAGTATCAAATTAAAGGTTGTGAACGACTAACTTTGGATCTATCCCTGGCATGTCCTTGTAAGTCCAAGAAAAAATATTTGGCCTCTATGGATTGTTCCCTTGGAGATAGAATTTCTCTAAACTTGACTTTCCTTGGTTGGGTAGGATCATCATTGATGTCCACCTCGAAATTCACTTCTTTAGCCATATGCAACCCATCCTCT